>OZ038373.1:70536467-73429540 GCA_964036015.1 Leptarthrus brevirostris | reverse complement strand
ACAATATTCTCTCCTTCAGTTTCAAATTTCGCGCCAAAAAATGTATTTCCAATTTCGTAATTTGGAAAGGATAGTGATATTGTTTTGAATCTATGCCGATCCAAACAAAGATTCTCAAAACTGTAATACATACAATCTTCGCTCATACGATAGGTTACGTACCACAAATACATATGTGACTTAAAACGGACCGACACAAAACAAGCCACATTTCGTATACATTTCTAAAAAAATTAATCTAGTTAGGTTATTATATACGAATAAAACATTCTTTATTAGAAGAAATAACCTCATTTTATTAATACAAATAACAAAATTCTCTATTTTTAGGTATTTTCCTATAATATTTATAGGGAATAATGTTATTGTTGACTTTGTGTAAACAGTTGATCATTTTTCTGAAATATTTTTATTGCCGCATATAGATGGTTATAAATAAATGGTATCAATAAAAAGTTCTTCGCTTTCCACTAATCAATCCCCTTTCATTTGATACCCATATTAAGGGGGTTGTGAAGGAAAAAGTAAGCACTATCTTAGGGCGTCCGTCATATAAGGTTTAGACTGACGTCATATGCATAGTTTATCGTATTCTACTCGAACCTTTTCATTTGATACATATATCAAGGGTGTTGCGATAGAAGACAAAAGTTAAGTTAAGACAAAGTTCTTTGAAAATCTAGACGACTAAGCTGAGGTAGTACTGGTGGATCTAAATAGATTCATACAAAGATCTGGGTGGTTTTAAGTGTTGACCACGCTGTCTCGAAAATAAATTGTACAGATTGTGCTGAAATATTTAACGTAACATGTGTTAAAATCGTTGCCAAAGATTTTGTAATTGTTAAGATAATAAAAGTGGAGTGGTGAGTTAAGTACCATTATCACCTATATCTTTAACAGAGTGACTTGATAACAAAGATTTGAAGCACTTGAGGATATTCACGCTTCAATTGACGAAGTAAAGATTGAAAAATGAAGTACCAATGTCAGACCTAACTGGACTGCAGAATATTCTTAAATCTATTTGAGAGTAGGGTAAAGTCTAATTGTGTACAATCAATCTTCTATTTCTATCTATCTTCTATATTAATTAAATTGTAGTGTCTGTCTGTGATTTCAAAATAATTGCCATATTATGAGCTCATATGGTTATTTACATAATACGAAAAACCATTCAATTATTTTTAAATTTTTTGCCTGTCTGTCGGTTTATCCGGAGAGAGGAAAATAGTGTGTCAAGTATAAATAAATCGAAACGGCTGATGTAAGATATGAGCACTCTAAATGTCTTTGAATACTATGGGATTAAGACCTATCTAGAACCCCTAGTGGGGGAGGGGGAAGGGTAGGGGTGGGGAGGGGGAGGAGGGTAGAGGGGGTTAGAAAGGAGTGACAATAAATGAATGAATGAATAGTGAAAATAAGCGGGATAATCGAAAACGACAAAAGTCTGAGCAACGCCGAACACACAACTAGTTTATAAATAATTTCACGGCTGATGGATTTGGAACGAAGGGTAGTAAACTTTATAAAAACAACTTCTCTGAATAACATATTATTATATTTCCTAAAACAAAAACTTAACAAAAGCAAAATAGCAAGATTATACAAATATCTTTTAATATGAACTTTTATTTCGTGGTTTAAGACAATCTATCAAAATTCCACATTGAGGTAAACCTGCTGAAAATTTTACAGAAAAAGGGTGCATTTAAAAACTGTTAAATATCACGGTCTTATACACTTAAAACTAAAACTTTCAATGACGATAAGTGTTGTATAAATTAAAATTAATTAAGTTATGCAAATAGTTAAAGATTTCAGTATTAGGTTACTAAGTACGTAATACTGCAAAGTAACAGCAGATCTATACAATAGTTCTTTAGTTAGTATGCTGAAACGGGATGCTGTTTGCGAAAAATAAATATTGATTGCTGATAAAATCTCAGTGTATTTACTCGTCTATCTTATTTTTAGAGCACTTATACTCAATGGCTTCACAATGGGCCATTATGGCCTAAGTGTACCTCCTCTTAGCAAGCACTCTAACCTAGCCTAACATATACTCAATATATTAGCTCAGTAGATTTCACTTAAATTTCTTAAAATAACACTTAAATAAAATTATATTTAAATAAATAACATGCGCTGTAGTCTGGCAAGGGCTACGTGATGAAAACGAAATCAAATTGCGCAATGCGCATGCCCCAAACTTCGGAAACCAGGAAATGTCAAACGTGGAAAGCCAAGGACGACTCGAACCTATGGTGAATATATGAGGTGAAATTGGAACGGAAGCATCTAGAACTAAGTGGCAGAAGTTTCTGGAATTAAGCTAAGTAGTATAAATAGGGCTGAGTAGCATCCTAATTAGTTTTACTGCAAAGAGTTAGTTGTATTTTAACCCGTGAAATGATAACTGCTAATTAGAAAGGTGAAACGTTATATTGTGAAGAAAACGTGTAAAGGAAATTGTGAAGTGAATTAATTAAGTGAAGTCAATAAAATAAATAAGTGTGTTAATTAATCCGTCGAGACCGAATAATTTATGGGTTAATTAAGAAGGACTAAAAAGTGAACTCAGAAAAAAAGTGAAATTAAAGTGAAATAGCGCAGTGGATAGTCTAACTATGGGTCGCAAACTGAAGTACTTACGTATTCAAGACTTGAAGGAGGAATTAAGTAAACGTTCCCTACCTACGACCGGAAATAAAAATGTCCTGGTAGCGTTATTACATATTACGTTTTCTTAATATTAAACTCCGAATACTTGTAATCTCAGAACGAAGACCGGAAATAAACCGCGTACATTTTATTATTTTCTCATTATTTCTCGAAAATTATGCCATTGTGCACTGTTGGCAACACACTACACCGCTAACTGCACGCAGCGCTTTGAAATGCCACGTAAATACCACTACCCTACCAGATATTGCCCCTGGACAATGAATAGTTGTTTCCGAAGTAATTTTTCCCGCTGAAAACAAATCCGGGCTCAGAATTGCTCTATCACTACGGGTTTTTGAGATATTCTAACCTAAAAGTGCAAAAAATACGGTTTTTACATATTTGAGGTGCGATTTTTTTTATTATTTTTTTTATTTTATGCTATTGAAAAGTGATCATAAAGTTTTCGTATACCGAGAAATTCATGAACATGAAAATGCGATATCTTAGCGAAAAAAAGATGTCTGAGCAAACTCAATGGCATTTGAAAGAGGAAGATTTGTAAAAATCGCGTGCTATAAACCCAAAACTGCTCCTTCGATGTTAACATAGGCCTGCAAATTTAAACTTTTAACTTCCTCCTTTAATAATAATGTTTGTTTTAGATAATAAGGTGTGCTGTTTTCAAAAATAATGTTTGTTTTTTCCATCACATCAGGTTTTTTTTATAGTTTTTTTTTTGATAATTTATTTTATGATTATCAAATAATGGTCAATAAAAAAACTGTTAATTTTCGCTTTCAATAATGTTTTTAAGGTAAGATGGATTTACCTAAAATGTTTACATACTAGCTTTCACCTATAGGCACTTTATAAATTTTTTCATGTAGAATTCGTTGGCGAAATTTATAAATGAATTTAGATGTTATGTCGAATCAAAGGAGAAAGGTGAGAATACTAAATTGAAAAACGATATAAGAATTGTTTAGTTTGTTAGTAGAAATGTAAAATAAGGGACTGTCGCCAGACGGTCATAAACCAAAGTATTTCCTAACAGAGATGTCAGATGGTATGGAGCAAAAGTCGCCGAGCCGTGGCACTGAAGTCGCCAAAAGTCGCCGGGCCATTATTTGAAATTGCCAAAAATCGCATTTTAATTTTATAATCAAATTTCAAATTGTTGTTTGTACAACTTTAATGTAATATTTATTACAGTAATCACAGCAAAATTGTGGTAGAGGCGTCGTGAAAAACAAAAAATACCCTTAAGTACGTATTTAATAATGGAAGTGACTTTCAGCACTTACGTGTACTTTACGTGTACTTCTGAATTCAGGAAAGTTTCGCCTTTACTTACTTTATGTACTTTTATGTACTAATTTACAAATATATTCCCTGGCGGGGGGAAGGGGGCGGTAAGCAACCGCAGGGACGACAGAAAAACAATTTTGATGTTGGCTGTATCAGAATCAGATATCCACGACGTGACGACGGCATTGAGCATACTTTTATGTTTGAGCGAAAAAATGCCTTTGCGATAAACGTCAGTTTGGACTCGTTCGGAGTTCAGTAAAAAGTTATTCGCGCAAAATTAGAATTTGAGATGACTCGACAGCAAAAATTGTTCTACTGTCACGTCGGGTTATGTGTTTTCGATTAGCCAATACGAACTGTTGCTGCAGGCTGCCGTGCATTCTGATTCAGCCTATAGACCAAAAGCGCCCAGCAAGAATTAAAAATCGCCCAAAAAGTGCCTAGTCGCAGAGAGGAAAATTTTCTCGCCCAACTTACGGCTCAAGTAGCCCAATCGGCGAGAAATCGCCCGAATTGGCAACTATGGTTCCTAACCCAAAAATTGCAAGGTCAATTTTGAAACCTAATTACAGGTTGTAAAAAAAGGATCCGATTATGACACATTGAGCCGATGCGAGTTGTTAATGAGTTTAGGATCGTTTCCTTTTATTAGGTTTTAGTTCGTGTTATTGCGCAGTGGCGAAAAATCGGATGGATCTTGGTTTGAACTCGCTTCTAGGAACATAATATTTACGTAAGGTAAATAAGAGAGATCCCTTATTTACTTATGTAAAAATACATAAGGGACTTTTCTAGAAGGGGAAGATCTCATGAGATCTTAGTTAAAGAAGAAATTGAAATCGATCAGTTAGATTTCAATTCAATTCAATTTATTTATTTATTTCGGTAATTGTACATAAGAATCATTACAATCCTTTTATTCGTACTAAAAATTATGGAATAGATGAAATTATTGTAACAAAAACTAAAAAAAAAACAAAAACGTGGTCCGCGGAAGTGAAAAATCTTAAAAGTGATAAATAGTAGGGGTTTCAGGAAAATGAGCATTGTGAGTGTTTTGAGTGTTTAGTGTTTTGCTTTGTCGATAATTTCTGTCTTTTGATATTTTGAGTGAGTACTTAGTTGTAGCGTATTTTAATAAAATTGAAGGACGTGACGAAAGAGCTATTTCATGAAGTCTGAGTGACTAAGCGAATTGTTTATGTCTGCGAAGTCTTTGTGACGGAGCAAGTAGTACTTCAGCTGTGAAGTATTTGTTACGTAGCAAAGAGAGTTTTTTTTCAACGTCTGAGTGAGCAAGAGGGCTGAGTGACCAGCAAACTCGTGAGTGGATATGTGTAGGCGTAGTTAAATAAAAGAACTCACTGAGTATAATTGCATACTCATGCGTGGTTCTTTCTTTTGTTTTCGGAGTGATGAGCTCAGCTTTCCGCATCACCGTTAACCACTTTCATCCCTAAATTTATAATTGAGGTCAGTAAATAAATTTTTGTTTATTCTGGCCGCTGCCGTTAATTTTATTTATTATACACTATAATATTTAAAGTTACTTTAATACAAAAATGACATTTCCGCACTTTAAGGTTAGGATATCTCAAAATCCTGACGTGCTAGGCTAATTTTACGTCCACATTGCGATTTAGCGGTCAAATTTACATGATGATAAACTAGTATTTCTAACAGAGGGTTAACCTTGTAGGCCTCTGTAATGATTTCAAGTGTACCTGTAATTTAAGGTAGAATATGAACCGCCAATGGTCAATCATTGGTAGCCGGCCGATGTGGTTCAAGGATCCTCATAGTGGAAGGTCAACGCATTATCACATGCTCCACTGTTGCCCAATCTAATAGAGAGGTATGTGCGTATTGACACACATCGTTACATGATGCTTGTGTTGTCTGTGACTTCGAATACTAGTTTGGTGACAGTGGAGTTGGTCGGACATTTTCCATAAGGAATTTCGGGAACTAGACTGAGGTTTGGCGGATATTGTTGGGCAATTAATAACCGTAACTTATCGCGTGTGAGTGGAGCTTTAGATTCTTGGAGCAATCCAAACATAAGAGAAACAATCGAGTCCGAAAATGCAAACTATAGTTCAAAGTGTTTTGGGGAAATCGTAAAGAAGTTCTTCGTCACAAGAAAATTTTGCAACAACTCTTTACTTGGTCATTTACATAAAAACCTCTAGGCCGTTTTAGAGATTTAGGGATCAAATGGGACATGCCCAAACCCATCGTAAACTACAGGCCATGTTCTGGACTTTTATATGCGGTCGTAACTGGTTCTACTAAAAAGTTCATTTATATTGTTTCTTATGGCAGGAAATGGGTGATTTATTCTTAAACGCGCCCTACCGCCACAACTATTAGTTCTGTGAAAAAAAGAGATTTATAGTAATTAAAAGCAGACTAAATTATCTTTCCAACAAAGTAATAGAAATAATAGTTTAGGCACTATGACGAGTTTAAAGAAAAATCGCCCCCCGGCTGCCAATAAGAAGCAATGTAAATACTTCATGGCTTGTAGTTTGGCATGCTTGTAGAGTATAACATACATGCAAAAAAAATTTTATTTTCTCCAACGAAAAATTTGAATTGAGAAGAATGAAAAACTAAAATAAAATTAAAAGCTACTTGAGACTCCTCACTATGACAAGGTGAGGGCATTTAATCATAGATGAACATTCTTTTGTCAAAAAATTGGAAAATTTTGAAATAATGAATTTTATTTCCTTAATACTATCTATAAGATTTCTGAGGAAATTTTAATTAAATGTACGATAAATTAACAGTCTAAGAATTTGCCTAGTCATTGACAGCTATTATGGCAAAGAATATCTACTAAACCGTTAAGTAACTATTAGTTATCAAAAATAATATTAATTACTTTAACTAACTAATTACTTTACCTCAATCAAGATAAGTGTTGTTTCGTAACAAAATTGAAGATATCAAAAATGAAGATAACAAATTTGTTGATTAAGTGATCGTTTTAATTTTGATCTAGCTATAAAAGCTTGCAAATGATTCTCATTCTACAGTAGTCAGTTTCCTGAGCGCAGAAACAAGCAACAATAACTAAAATGAAATTCGCACTTTTCGTTCTTTTGGGTCTTTGTGCTGTTGCAGTAAGTTAATGAGATATTAATATCTTAGTAAAAAATTTATTATTATTTTCTTCTTTTCTTGTTTGTGTAGGCACATGCCTCCTTCGAAACTATCGATTTCGACATTGAAGAGTTGGAGCCACGCAATAAGATCACTGACCAAATTCGTGCCAAAATTGAAGAACTTATCAAGAAGGCAACCGATGAATTCGGTGTTATTGCCGAAAAGATTGTTGCAATCACGAACAAGCTTCGCGAAGAAGCTCGGGATCTGCTTAGCAAAGGTATGAAAAAGATAGATGAAGCCAAGGATCAACTCCGAAAAAAAATTGACGAGCTTAAGAAGAAAGGTGGCAAATATACCGAATGCGCAAAAACACTCGAACCAGAATACAAGAAAGTTGAAAAAGAAACCATTAGCGGATTGAAGCAATGCGCTGGCGAGGTTAAAGCAGCTAAAGAAGAACACCGTGAAGCATCCGATAAAGCAGTTCAAGCTATCAGGACCAATCTCAATGAAATCCGAAAATTAGTTGGAGATTGTCTTGGCTGGAATCCAGTTTCAGCTACTAAGTGCATTTTCGAAAAGGTACCTTTGAGGGGGATGCAATTTTATTGTAGACTTTGACATAAATTTTCCTATCTTCCTCATTTTAGACCAGCGAGTTGAAAAAACTTGTTGATGGAGTCATCTCTGGCGGTCATGATGCCTTCAAAGCTTCCCGTCAAAGAGCTCATGATATTCTTACCAAAGCCAGGGAATGCAATGGCAAGGTCTTCTCTAATGCATCTGCTAAGGTCAAGGATTTGAACCAGAAACTCGCCCAATGCGTCCAGAGCTCCGAATTCGAATTTTATTAAATTTGTTATTTTTCCTAAATAAACGATAGCAAAATATTCAATTTGTTTTAATTTTCTTTCTGAGACTAAGTATTTGTAGAGATCTTTCTTTTAAAGTCGTCTGCTTGATTGATTCAGAAACGATTGGATATTAAATAAATTAAAAAAGCTCCCGCAAGATGTGTTTAAAACCCTCATAATATCAACGAAACCAGAATTGTGTTGTTAGACATCGGAATAACTAGATAATTTATGCAGTTATGAGTTGAAGCGCTGCTTGCGGATTTAAGATAGATTGCCCTAGACCCATTGAGATTTGACGCCCTGTTTGTTTTTTGATGGTGTATGTATTATAATGAAAAATATGATGTTAAAGATGTTGAGTTTTAAAAGTACTATAATGATATTGTATTATTTGACTTTTAACAAAACATTTTTAATTAAACATTAATAAAAAAAATTATATTTGTGTAATCAATTACATAACATAGTATCTGCTTTCTTTCGCTCAGGATCAATCCATATCAAAACAACAAGTTTAATTTGTAAAGGTTGCTGTCAAAATTTATAAACTTTTTATTTTTTTTTACCTAAGTTTGTACTATACTCAATTAAGAATTGACAACAGGTATTTATTAATTTTTTAGATGTTTAGTTAGGTTTGTGTTAAACGCTTTAACTTCTTGGTTTTTAAAGATTGTCAGTTCAAATCAAAACCATGTTAAAGAACACGTTCTCAAGTTACAACACCAAACGTACAGCTCATACCTGCTCTCCTAAAAAAAATTCTACCTGCCTGCTAAATTGTTAATCTGTTTACGCTTTGTGTTAAAATTTGGCTGACTTGAAAAGGATTACCTTGTTAATAGTGCTGTTGTCAATTGTTGCTAGATTTTCTTTAATTTTATTTTCGGCTTCTAAAATTCTTGTTATGAATTCATCTCTTGTTGCTACTTCTGAAACGTATACCATTTCTTTCATGGTCTATAATAAACAAAAATCAAGTAGGTCGGGAGAACGAGCTGGCAAAGAAAAAGTGCCACGCGCACGCCGCTCTATCCACCTACCCCTGTAATTACGATTTAACCACTGGAGTACGTTTCTTCCGCGATGGGCTTGAGCCCCGTCATGTTGATATACCTCTTCGTATTTCTATTAAGTCGATTAGATCGTTTTGCAGGAAGTTTAAATAGTTATCGCTGTTTAACCTACCGTCGCTGTACTAACTCCTACGCTATAAGCTATGCGCCTTGTAGATGTATTAGGATCAGCTCTGCTTGCCGAAAGAATTGCTTCCCCCATCGCTTGTGAAATGTGAATGTCGAAAGTGTATGAGCACTTCCAGCTTCTCGAAGCATTTGAAGCGCTCTTTGAAAAACATCGATTCGACGGTTATTTTACGCTGTGGCAAAAGCCTATGGGACAACCCTTTGATGCGTTAGCATGGATTTGGTCGGAATGGAATTAGAAAATGGGGCGTGAGGAGACTTGAAAGCCCTGTTTTTGCATTGCTGCGAGGTAGGCAATATCCCAGAGATAGAGTGGATTTTTTAATTCTACTTTTAAAAACCAAGTCTCGAACCCACATAGCTTGGTGGTCGTGCCGCTTAACCAATTGTAATGTGAGCCCACGCTTTACCTTTTCGGTATTAACATGCTGATTCGCACACTGTGGTTGTCACCCCTGGTAGCTGCCACGGATGTGATCTTTTGGTGAAGAAGAAGAGCACATTTCGTGACGGGTACCAGAGGACTGATAACAACAAGAGGTAAGTGGAAAATTATGAGTTTGTACTAAGCTAATTTCAGCCCATAGCGAACATATTTACATATCGTCTCAGAGGCATATCAGTTGGATTAATTATTAATTGCAACCGGAAAAATTGTTGGATCAACGTGATCTTGATAGTCACAGTGGAGGGATTGCCATTTAGGGCAGATAATTACTTCTGCAGGCAAATGCACTGGGATCAAGGTAAATTTTCTTAATCTAAAAGCACTGCAGAAATTTGTCATTAAAAGAAACTCTTGTCCCATTTTAGTATTGCCATCCCCAATTGCTGCGGTAAACTCGGATATTAAAAAGCCCAATGGATGTAACCCTTTTTGCATAAAATATTCTATGTCTCACAACAATTGTTCTATTTGTAGCAACATGAACAAGTCAAATCGGAATTTGACTTAGGACATATTTGCACGAACTCTAACTATTGACGATTCGTATATCGTTCAAAATCCTGCAAGGGCGAGGTCAAGATTGGATCGAGCTAACAAAAAACAAGAACCTTCTCCTGCAATTGAGCAGTTCCTGGAGATCTTTTGATTCCGCCAGCCAGAGCCGCCGACAGGGAGGGGGCGAAGCGGGTAAATCCCCCGGGCCCGGGCTTTCAAAAGGGGCCCTGTCATCTAAGTCATCAACAGAAAATGTTTTTCCATTTTATTTATATATAAAAAAAATGATTCACGATCGAAAAAGTGTAATATACTAGACAGATTTTAAATTGAAAGAAATTCCTTTCGCGGGGGGGCCCGTATGTGTAAGTTAACAGCACCGTATAAATAAGCATTTTTACTAGTCACACGTAAGTCCAGGGGAGCTAGTATGGTATACGGATGGATCCAAGACTGAATCAGGTGTTGGGGCAGGGGTCTGGAGCGACTCTCCTCGATTCAGTTTATCACTGGCCTTGGGAATATATACCACGGTATTCCAGGCTGAGATCTTCGCCATACTGATACGCACCTACGAGAACCTAAGAAGAGCCTATAAAAACAAAAGGATCTCAAACTTCTCGGATAGTCAAGCTGCAATCAAAGCAATTGCTTCATCTACCACCAGATCAAATCCTGTGTGGGAATGCCAAAGGAGCCTAGACGCATTGTGTAGAACTAATCAAGTAAGCTTGATCTGGATACCGGGACATCAGTGCTACACGGGAAATGAAAAATCAGACGAACTTGCTAGGAAGGGGTCTAACACCCCTTTTATAGGGCCGGTCTGTGGAATACCTCTCCGCACGGCTAAAAGGCTAATAGCAAACCGCGCAAATGAGGAGCATAGGCTGTATTGGAACAATATCGAGGGGCACGCTCACTCAAGAAGCCTCCTATGTCCTCACCGTCACCGGGTAGATCCAGGGAGCTCCTCAAGCTGAGCAGGTCGGCTGTTAGAACTCTGGCAGGCCTACTTACCGGCCACTGTCAGCTAAGGAAGCACCTGGTGAGGATAGGCAGAGCCATCGACCCCACCTGCAGACTCTGTCTGGAGGAGGATGAGACCCCATCACATGTGCTATGTGTATGCCCTGAAGTAGCCAGGAGCAGACTTACTATTCGGGAAACCAACCCTGGTACCGAGCGGGCTGAAGGACTGCCAACTGCGGGAGCTGTTGAACTTCTTGGGAAGGACCGGCTTACTATAGGGAATTGAGAGGGTTAGCACAATAGGCCCCAGTGGCCGCGGCGCTTGAGAAGCTCACACCTCCAAATTTAATCAATCAATCAATCAATCAAGTCCAGTTTATCATTTAAAAGAAGAAAAAGATTATTAATGACTAAAAGATTAAAAGAACAGGAAAAAGTAAAAATATTTAGGATACAAAGTGCTCAGACTCAGAACTTGCCTGTATTTTGTTACTTTAGACTAATTGTAAGATTGTGTCTTAGTTTTTATCGCTAGTAGTAACATCAGTAGAACCAATTATTTTCACTAAAAATACCGTGTCAACCGATAGTTAATTAACTTGGACCCTCTATTAATTCAATTTAAATGAAATTAAGTTCAATGATTGATTACCATTTTCTTTTAAGGGCTTAGAACTCTAATTATTGTTAAATGTATTGAAATGTAGCAACAACAGCATTGTTAATTGCAAGATTCAAGTACGTTTTATATTTGACAGGATATCTGAAATCGTACAAAATTATTTGTTTGACATGACAATTTTAATTTTAAAGGCAGAGGAAGTTCCAAAAGTTTTTTTGAGCTTTTAGGCATACAGCATAGTTCCTACGAGGGTCATGCTAATAATATAAGAGGAGACTTATTCCTAAATACATACATTCATTAGCATGTTGTTAAGTGCTACCAAGGTTTTTTTTACTCTCTTATTTTACAGAATCATTACTATCTTACAGTTCTGCTTTAGATTTATTTAGAAAAAAAGTAGGGAGATTTCTTCTTCTTCTTCCACATACAACATTTTACAATCCTCTCATGACAGATTATTGCTAGTGCAGAGCTCAGGGGATAAAATCGTTTTGATCGCGTATCATGTAGGCTTATCTTCGTGGTTCGCCTACCTGAAAGTGTCAATTAAGGCATTTATTTTCTTCGTTTCGTTATTGACTGTCATCGCAATTTTTAACCCTGGTTAAAGTGTGCACATTTTTTCTCAGAGAATAGGCGCGAGGCGTGATCAGCTAGTATTGTTATTCGCGATTTGAAATTACCCAACAGTTCTTCCTTAGTTTTGATTGCCCGTGATACTTACATGTGCTCTTCTTGGCTCAACCTTATTTTTGTTGTTGTTGGTTATGGTTAATTGAACAGACAAATGTATATAGCTTAGGAATGGTCCCATAATTTGAATACGTCTGTTAAAGCAGGAATGAAACTTAGGATTGATCCATTTAGATTGATTTCCTTTACTGTAGTAAGAGATTGCAGGCTTTTAAATTGCTTATCAGGCATTAAAAAGCAAATAAGTGTATACGCGCAGGACTATTGATTTAAGTAAAGAACTATGTTTTAACATTAGACTTAAGAATCAGGAAAAAGGCATAGATATTTTGAATTTGTATAACTTAGGCTAAAATTTTTCTTTCCTGAATTATATTATACATTTATTATTGACATGATACCGATATAATAGTTTAATTTCAGCAACCCTCAGTGCGCTTCTTCCCCTACTTGATATCCTCATTCCTTCTCCCTCCATCCCAATGCTTATAATTTAATTTTTTGTGGCCTTTTCCGTGTCAGCATTCCTTTCTAGCTTGGGGCTACACCTTGGAAAAGTGTAGGGTTGGAGTGGGTTAGAGCCTGAACTATCGTTTTAGGGGGTACATTTTCATTTGTAAGTTCAAGATGGTTCAGTGCAGCAAAGAACAACAGGTGACACCAGACCTGTTGTTCTTCCTTCAATATTTGTATCTCGTTTTGTTTTTATTCTTTGTGGCAGACCTGAAAGGAAACCCCAATCTTCTTTCGCCACAGGCACGCGAACTCAGTTATGAATGTTAGACTCGGATGTTCAAGGTCCCTCACCCTATACCGACGAGCTAGGACGTGCTGCCAGCTAGCGCGTGCCAAGTGAACATCCCGCAGCAACTTCACGTAGCGACTGATACTCGGGATTAGTGCCTGTGTCTTAAGCGATGTCCGATGTTGCTCCTAAGATGCCTAATCTCAGGGATCATTAGTGTCTCATGCCGCAGAGAGCTGGTGAGACAGACAAATACCCGACTAAGGCAGTTGAGTTCGTGTAAGCGTTGAGTTCGTGTAAGCTCATGGTTGAGTCCAACTCCATAGGCAGGACAGACGTTGAGGGTTTTGGGGAACCTCATTAGGGTTCTCACATTCCATTGTTTTTTGAAAAAAGTTTCCTTTTTCCTTTTCCTTAAGTTTTTTTATTTTCTTTGGTGAATACCATACATTCTTTTTATTTTTTTTAAAACCCCTTTCTTTTCTTAGATTTTGTTGTTGTTGTTTTGAATTTTGTTTTTGTATTTGTTTCCTTCCTCCTCTTACCTCTCCCATCCCTAGGAAGATAGGAGAAGAAGCCTCTGATGGGGAACCTGAAATTAATTAGGCTGAATTTTTTTTCTTCTTGTTTATTCATTTTTTGCTTTGTATTTACGATAAATCTGGTTCGATGTGATTTCGTTGAGTTTATTTTTTTTATGCTTTTGGCACATATACTTTTTTTTTGTTAAGTTTGGGTTTTTTCATCATAGCTTTGAATTTTTTTCTCGTTTACGCGGACGAAATTTGTTTAGTTGGACTCCCGCACATTTCGCTGAGACTTTCTGTCTCGTAAGTCTATTCTCAATTATAAGTAAGTGGCTACACTGCCGGCTCCAAGCAAGCCAGCAAAACTAGAGCTCCTAGCAACTCGGAGACAGTAGTGATCACGGCTGATCAGCTAGCCGCACACCTGGCCCAATCCATTTTGGAGAGGTCAGGTTTTGTCAGTAGTCCGGCCAGTGCTGCTAACGCGTGCCCAGCCCCTACCAGTCCAGTACAATATCTTCACGCCGAAGTAAGCCCACGTTGGCAACCCCCGGCTTATGAGTACGCTCCCCCTCAACCGCCCCAAGCTAGACAGAGGCCTGCGCTTAGAACGGTAGGTTACCAACCCAGAAACCCTTCCATCCTGGCGTCCTGGGGTATACATTTTACGGGCAATAATCCGTCCTTCTCGGTGGACGTCTTTGTTTTTCGGATAGAGCGACTAGCTGTAAGCTCGCGTGTACCTCTCCGGATTTTGACCGGGAGCTATTCAGGGCTCGCAGCAGGCAAGAGTCGGCTCGGCCGAAGCAGACCTCGACCTGATGCGAACTCTGATGGAACTCCGTCAGAGTTCGGAGAGTTGCGACAGCTACCTCCCTAAAGCCTGGTCGATTGTGTAGACACATTCGGACGACACCACCTGAAGTCGACTTAGTCCAGATCGCCAGAGACAATTAACATCCTCGCATCGGTCAACAATTTTCCACGGTCACTATTAGGTCCATGGACCAATTGCAGGAACTGTGTCGTATGGCTGAACGCTGGTTACAACGACGCGATCGGTACAGGCGATCAACTAGACCCGACATCCATAAACTCGATTTCGAGATAGTCCAGGAAGCAGAGAATTCCTGTGGTTTCCCTGGGACGGAAGTGGAGGAGGTGAGGCGCCCCCAGACGCGGCAAGTCATGTGGCTTGTAGGAACTGTGGCATTGTGGGACGCTCCTTCAACTCTGATAATGATACCTGCACCTGCACTTCCCACCCCAGCGGTCATCATGGAGTGGAAGAAGTGAGGCGCACCCCTGAAGCTGCAAGTCGCATGACTTGCTGGAACTGTGGCGTAGCGGGACACTCCTTTCACTCCTGCCCCAGTGAGACCAGTATACTCTTCTGCTACACCTGTGGACAGCCTGGAGTAGTGTCACCTAAGTGCTCTAGATGTAGCCCGGAAAACGCCAGGGCGAGTGGGGTCCCCTGTGTCGACCACTCGCCCTGGCGTCAATAAGGCGATGGATGTCAATAAGGCGACATCGAGGACCCCCTGATTCCCTCTGCTTTATCAAAACAAAGCCCACTCATAAAGAGTGTACTATCTAGACAGATCCTTTTTGCCTCATGCGAGGAATGTTCTTGCATGAGAGACAACTAAATTTTGAAAGAGTAGAGCTCTCAGTTCGTACCGCCGACGGTACTAGCCAGTCCTTCCCGTCCAGTTCTTACCTTGTTCGTTGTGCCTGGCCTAAGCCAGCAGTTACAGACAGATCTAAATTAGACACAGTCACTGCCCAAATGTCGTTTGATGGACAAAATAATTCCTGGTCGATTACGCGAAGACGTCCTTGTGTACTTGGATGATTTACTTATCGCATCTTTGATGCCCACCTGAAAGGCTTAATAGAAGTAGCAGTTTGCCTGCGCAGCGCGAAATTAACGATTAACGTCGAGAAAAGCCGCTTTTGCGTCAAGCAAGTCCGCTACTTGCGTTTCATGATTGGAGATGGAACTCTGAAAACTGACCCCGAGAAAGTGGCAGCGGAAAGTTGGCAGCTCCGCCCACTGACTGCTTAAAGAAAAGCAAAAGTTTCTCCTGGACAGACGAAGCGCAACAGGCCTTGCAAAACCTTAAAAAAGCTATGTGTAGTGTAGTGCACCGATTCTGACGACACCTGACTTCTCTTAGAAGTTTTACATTCAATGTGATGCAAGCACATCTGGTGTTGGTAGCGTACTATTTCAAGTTGATGAGTCAAGCGCTGAAAGACCTATAGCGTATATGTCAAAGATGCTAAATCCAGCACAGCGGAATTAGCATGCTATGCTGCTGTCCTGAGTGTAAAAAATTCCGAGCTTACGTTGAAGGACATCCCTTCATGATCATCACTGACCACACCAGTCTGAAGTGGCTGATGAGTCACTCGGATCTCTCTGGACGATTGGCTCGATGGAGTTTAAAGCTGCAGGCTTTTGACTTCCAGATCGAGTATCGCAAGGGTTCGCAGAATGTGGTCCCTGACACTATGTCCCGAGAATGCGGTGAAACGGCAGAGGAGGTGAATGTAAGTGCAGTCGACGTAGACTTAAACTCGTCATACTTCTCAATGGAAGAGTATGAGCAATTGAAATCCGCTGTGCTTGCTAGCCCAACACAACTCCCTGATCTCCGTGTCTCGGATGGGTATGTTTACAAGAGGACCCAACCCCGAAGCGGTGACTCGATGCAGGAGGACTTAGCCTGGAAGCTTTGGGTCTCATCGGGTCTGCTGAAATTTATGATTCGTGAGGCTCATGAGTCACTTCAGTCAGCGCATGGAGGCTTTCACAAAACCCTAGTTAGACTCCGGGAGAAGTACTACTGGCCCTACATGGTAACACATGTACGCGCATATGTATCAAATTGTCAAGTTTGCAAGGAGACGAAAGCATCTAACACCATCTTACGACCACCCATGGGAAAGCCCTTAGAAGCTCAACGTCCTTTCCAGTTTATATATATTGACTTTCTCAGACTTTATCCTCGTACTAAACGTGGAAACACGGTAATTTTCATCGTGTTAGACGGCTTTACTAAGTTTGTTTTGATGAAGCCTACGCGTGGTGAGCGAACAGACCTAGTCAATGCTTTCTTGGAGAAAGATGTCCTGTCTATCTTCGGAGTCCCCGAGACTATTTTCTCTGACAATGGCAGATAGTTTGTCTCCAATAAATTCCAGAAGCTGCTGACTGAACATGGTATTAAACATGTGAAGACCGTTCAATACTCGCCGCACCCTAACGCTTCTGAACGAGTGAATAGGTCCATCCTGTCAGACATCCGCGCTTACTTAAACGGTTACCATAGCGCATGGGACCTACACTACCCCACCATAGGAAGCGCATTACGCACGTCAGTTCACCAGTAGATTGGCATGGACTCGTACTACGCTCTCTTCGGTCATCATATGGTTCAGTACGGATCGGCATATCCAGTCGTTCGACAACTTGACCAAGTAAAATATGGTGATGTAGTTGTTTTACCGGTACAAGACCGCCATCAGCTGATTCGATCACGTATTTCCGACCACCTCCAGAGCGCTCACGAAAAGCACGAAGAGGCCTACAATACTCGCTGTCGTGACCTTACGTACACTCCCGGTCCTTTATACAAAGTGACATGCAGAAAGGCATCAGTGCTAAGGTGGCCAACAAGTTTGCTAAAGCGCGTTTGACAGAGTTTATATCAGTTGGAGGATATGCAGGGAAAGTCCATTTGAACTTTTCACGCCAAGGACATCAGGCAGTGAAGGTCATCAAATTATAGACAGTCCAATTACATTAGTCAGTCCGTCCACTCCGAATTTTATTGTTAGTCCGTCCGTCCGCAGTCCTAGACAGGAAGGCCCGGCTCAGTCGGTAGAGCATGAGACTCTTCATCTCAGGGTCGTGGTCGTGCCAGACCCTAGAGTAATCTCGTGCCGCCGATGAGTCTGGGTAGATCCTGTCTCACTGTTTTAAGCTCCTTTCTCATCGGATCGCTAGAGCTACAGGCCTTGAGAGAGAGACCTGTGTTGTAACGTGAGCCCTGAGTCTGACAATTACTTGTTCACAAGGTGGCTCGACGTCGAGGTACGGGATTAAAATTGCTTTGCTAGTGACAAGGCTATGTTTTGATGATGTGACGTAATGATCATAGATTGTTTTATTTTTCGATCTCCCGCGACATAGTTGAGGTTTGGCCTAGGTTAGGTTAGGTTAAAGTGGCTGCCTAAGAAGGCACACTTAGGCAAAAGAGCCCCATTGTGATACCACGTTGAGGCTACACAAATTTAACAAACCCCATAAAAATATCTAAGAAATAAGAGGGTGAACATGTTACCCCCTGAACTCCGAGCCAGTTCCATGGTTCCAGTGGAACGAGTTCACTGGAAGTCAAAATAAATTTGACTGGGCTGGGAAGGGTGTTCAGCCTTAACACGTCGTCGGGAACCATTTTGAACTCCTGATAAATCGAGCCAGGTCTCTGACATCAGTGGAGCATAGTTCGGTTAACTCTTCAAAGAAGGGGGAGCCTAAAAACCGGTTCCTACGGTTGGCTAGTGCCAGGAAGTTACGGAGGAGGTGAAGTGTGTTTTCCTCTTCCTCTTCGTCATGGCAACTCCTACAGAAGTCGTTTGAAGGCGCGCCCAGTCTATCGGCGTGTCTACCTATGAGGCAGTGACCCGTGATAACGACTACGGTACTGCTAATTGTTTTGTGTCCGAGTAGGATGAGCTCCCTTGACCGTTTTTAGCTTTGGCCACACATCATTTTCCTCCTGACAAGTAGTGTTTGCATCCTGAGAGACTTCTGTGAGAGTTCCAGATTGCATGTGGCCAGCGGTTTACCCAGCTGGTGGTTAATGTCCGAATCAGGACGAGTAGTACCGATTCTCGCTAGTTCATCGGCTCTGCAGTTGCGCGAAATATCACTATGTCCAGGCACCCATATGAGCCGTACTTTCAGATGCTCAGCTATGTCATTAAGTGCTGAACGACATGTTATAACCGTTTTGGGGGTGGTGTATACTCCCCAGAGAGATTTAATAGCGGCCTGACTATCTGTGAAAATACATATGCTGTCTGTAAGTAGCATTAGAAGATTCAGGCGGTCCGCAGCTACCTTTATAGCTATGATTTCCGCCTGAAACACGCTGCAGTAAGCGGAATGAGACATGGAGGTCTTGCCTGTTTTCAATAACAGGTGGACCTGTGATTGGCAGGCTATTGCTGAGGACCATTATGTAGAGGTCCCAGTATGTCCTGAGCCTTAGGAGAACACATCTGCTTATGAAGTGTTATCCCAAAGAGGTTTGTCCTTACGTTCATTATAAGTTTGCCAGCCTTTCTTTTCTACCGATCGCCGCAAGTAATTTTCTGCCTCTCAGCCTTTCCGTAAAGATGTATGAAATATTCTAGTTTTTCTTTCTCTCTTGTATACATACATATATTTAAATATATTTTACTAAGTAAACTCGAGTCGTATTCAATATAGTTATTAAGATTGATATGTTACTTTAAGTATTTTCGATTGCTTTAATATGATATAAAATAGCTACCTTTTTATTGAAATAATATGAAATTGTGTTAGTCTCCAATTACTTTCACGATCAGATAGTTGTTAAATTGAGATGATAGATAATAGCAGGACATAGAAATGTATCAAATAATGTAGAGTCTATTTAGAAATCTAGTAGATCTGTCAGGCTTCCATGAATTTATATAAGAACTTTTTTTATTGGCAAGATTGCTCTAATTGCGGCTGGAGTGTACTAAGGCTAGTATAATTTATTGAATACAATTGTGATTTTTTTTTGCATAATGTGAGTCTCTCAACCATTTGGGAGTAGGCTGATTCATAAATTTCAGTTTTTCATGGTATACACATTACTCTTTCATTTTTATCTTTTGATGTACCCAACACAGCGACATAAAAAAAACGCTAAAAAACTACTATCCCAATGGCCTTTTCAAAATTCTTAACAATGTTATTCGAACCTTGAATCTACCGTTGAAGGCACAGTCACTTCCAAAAGTGAAAATAAATGGTTTGCGATTACCTAAAATTCAGCATTTTCCCAAATTTTATCCGAAATTCATGTAATTAGTACACCACTTTTTTATCTTTATTGGATTGCCCATTACCTTTCCGAAGAGGTACAAGATACCCAGTTACAGAAAGGGTGTAGAAACAAGTAGAAAACTTATCGAGAAATACATATTTGAAAATCTGCAATTTAAAGAAACTAAACTCATATTAACCCTAAAACCCCTATTACTGAATTCAAAACTTATTACAATTAAGCTTAGTAAATTAGAAAAGCTGTTCAAAATGGCCACCACCACTTTGGATGCATGACAACAATCTCCTTCTAAGTCCCTGTTTAAGGCGCATTGCAGTCAGCCTCTCCCATATTTTCATCGCTGCATTCCCAAATCTGCTAACTCCCAAGCGGGGTCGACGTTCATCAAAACTCCGGTCAAAAACCGGTCAAGACTAGATATTCTATTGGGCAATGCTTGGTAGTTTACTGGGCCAGTAGTGGATATTTATGGTAATTATATTAACATTGGGTTAGTTGAGGATGTATCAGAGGATCTGTCCTACATTGCCCAGCTAATTAACTTTAAGGCTATTACTAAGTTTACACTTGGACTTTGTGTTGAGCATTAGTGGTGCCTAGTTATTAGTTATCTGTAAAATTAGACAATTAAGTGCAGCGGAAATAACTCTAACTCATTCCAAGAAGAAAAACTTTTTTCAGGTTAGTGTAGTAGTTAAAATGTTCAATAATAAACTATGTTGATAATTTGTATCATGAGTTGGAAAAACTAACGAAAATGTTAACTGAAAGCATTTTGTGCTTGCAAAATTAAGGTGCTGATTTGTTTACTTACGTGAATGCAAATGTCAACAAGCAGTAAGTATTAAGTTAGACGGTTTGAGAAAACGGTACCTGTGGGGATTTCCTTTCGAATTGATTTAAATTTATTATTATCATATTTGGCAATAATAACGTTCGAATAATGTCTTAAATGATGTCATTAAATAATTAAAAAATATGAGTAATACAGTGCCAATCGATGCACTAAATATTAAATATTACATCTGCACTTAACTTTGTAGCAAACCCAAGCGTTTTCAACATAACTGGGACTGTTGTTGCTAAATTTCAGTCGTCAATTTCCTAGTTAGTTTTATATTCTAAGGTCGACCCCCATAAAGGTATATATTTGCTTATCTGCACGTTTGCATACATATTTTTTACACATCCCCCAATCAATTGATGTATACATATATAGTACCCAATACTGCACCTGTTGACAATTTGCTTTATTTTGCGTATCTGAATTTTAGTCGACTTTGAAATACAAATTCTATAAATAGATAACTACCAGGAATTGTTGCCCAATTTTTCCCTTCTTTTTGCGTATCCGCAATTTTAGTGCAGTTTTTCTATTCATCTTTTATGAACAGACAATTACCAAGAATTTGTGTACAAGATTTGTTTTCGTTTTACATAGAATCCAACTAGAAATTCAAAGGAAATATTTTTTTCATAACGAATGGCTAGGCGTTATCATCCGGCCGTCAGCCGTTGTCGGGCCAATAATGTTGCCAATCAGCGGCCGATGGCAGACGACTGACACCCATTCACTGCCCAATGATGGCCCGATTATAAAACCCCGCTTGATTAAATTTATATCAATATCTCTGAGAACATTGACACCCTGCATCATCGACGGAATTTCGGTTGCCTTTCACTCTTCCATCGCGTGTTTCACTCTGCTATAGCAGTTTCCACGGCCATTCTCTAACGAAATTGCTAGCCTAATTCTTTTTTACATTACAACTCGCGATTGAGAAGCTTGAAGTTGCTCCCACCCTATGCTCTAATGCAGTGATGGCCTAACTCACACTACTTAATTTGAGGAATGCTTAAAAGCTTCAGAAGCATTTTGTACTGTTTGTTTAATTTAGAACCTTAAAATGTTTGCAAAAGTTTGTATATCTTAAGATATTGTATAATTGCTTACAAAACTATTTAAATATGATAATTTCTTTTAACTTTTGCATGCTTTAACAATTAAAAACGCAAAAACAGAAAACCGAATACATCCAAACAAGTGCATATACGAATTTAAAAGCTCAAAAGCTCACTTGCCCGCGAGCATAGGTTTGGACATCACTGCATTAGAGCAGTGTTGTCCAAACCTATGCTCGCGGGCAAGTGAGCTTTTGAGCTTTTAAATTCGTATATGCACTTGTTTGGCTGTATTCGGTTTCCTATTTTTGCGTTTTTTAATTGTTAAAGCATACAAAAGTTTAAAAAAAATCGTCATATTTAAGTAATTTTGTAAGCAATTATACAATATATTAAGATATACAGCTTTTTGCAAACATTTTAAGGTTCTAAATTAAATAAACAGTACGAAATACTTCTGAAGCTTTTAAGCATTCCTTAAATTGAGTAGTGTGAGTTTGGCCATCACTGCTCTAAAGGACAAATTTGGACGAAATTTCTCAAATTTGGACAAAATTTCTCAAATTTTGTGAACCTTTCCTAAGCAGAACAACACGCATATTGAATAGTTTACTATCTTCTGTTTTTCTCCCGTTTTATGAGCCCGAAACTTTTAAAGAAGGCGTGCATCGTACATCCCTTATTCTTAAATCCTTTCCTGCCAGAGCTGTGCTGTAGCATCATTGGGCACTCCCTTCAGCTTTGGCACTCTGGTTAAAAACATAACAATTGAATATTACTTTTATTAATCTAATATATAAAAATCAATATTTGTTTGTTCGTATTTCATGCGCTGCCATACCGTTCATCTCATTGCGATAAAACTTTGTGTTTGTCAACTTATTGCTCGCACTAACTAACTTACAGTAGGTGGCGCGCGTGTCGTACCGGGAAATGTATTTGAAAGAATATTTCTGCAATTCTACATTATTTTCTTTCCTTTCCACATAATTTAAAAACTGACAATTGACAATCGGCAAAAGACAAGTAGCAAATGTCAAACGGCATATGTAATTCACTGTTTGGAGACGGAGTTGGATCAATGCGTTGAGCGGCAAGACCAACATGCCGTGGGTCCCGGGTTCGAGCCCAGATGACCGTGAGCTTTTTAAGAAATTAAAATAATCCACTCCGTCTCTGGGCTGTTGTCTAGCTCGCAGCAATGCAAACAAGACTCAAGTTTCCTCACTTCCCTTACCCTAATTCCTTTCCGGCCAAAACCATGCTAACGTATCAAAGGGTTGTCCCCTAGGATTTGGCCACATCGTATAAAAAAAAAAAATAAAAAAAAATACATATAGATTAAACAAAATGTAATTACTATCATCACTGCCGATAAATGTGAGTGAATTGAAATCGTAATTATTTAGTACAAGCGCTAATTTATTTTAGAATCTATATCGTGTTATTGGCTTCGTCAAAAAATGCTACTTTTGTGGACCCTCCGTCTTTTCCTGATCAATTTGATCTGGAACAAGTCTCAGTAAAGGTTTCATTCGATTGGGGCAACCTCTTTTTAATTTATTGTTACATACCTCCAGATATTGGCAATGTCGTTGTCGTTCTTATTCAGCATATCGACTTTATTCATGACCAGATGGGTTCTAAGCACGAAATTGTCCTAGTAGGGGACTTCAACTTACCCAACGTGAGATGGGTAGTGAATGATAACGATAGCTATTTTCCCCATAACTTGACTGAGGGACAATCACTGTTCCTTGACACCTTGGCTAGCATAGGACTTTGTCAAATGAGCAATGTGAGTAACAATATGGGTAGACAGCTTGATTAAGTGTTCTCTACGAACTCCACGCTCACTTTTGTGGAACCTAGCCTCTTTCCCTTGACGAGTCTGGACATGTTTTACCCTGCATTGCTTGTCACTTTTCATGGTCTCTCGGACGTGCGTATCGATTATCTCGAATGTGAATTTAGTTTTAACTTTAGAATGGCCGACTTTGAGGCTATGAATGAATATCTTGGTGATTTAGTCTGTCTAGTGACGATATTGACAGGAAGGTATCTGGTTTCTATGAAATTTTATACGAAGCTTTCGCTAGGTTTGTCCCCTATGTACGGGTTAGAAGTAGAGAATCTGCTCCCCCCTAGGAAAAATAGACTCTGGAAAAGGTACCTGCGAGTGGGAAGTGTGGACTCTAAGCGTGAATTTATTCTTTGTTACGAACATTTCATAGGTCTTTCTCGTTCTCTATATGAAGAATACCTACTGAACCTTAGAGCCAACTTATTCTCTGACCCCCGCGAATTTTTTGATTACGTCAATATGAAGAGAAGGGTTAATAACTATCCATCGACTATGGAATTCGGATTAAGTTCCAGTAACGATTCTAAGGTTATTTGTAATTTATTTGCTGAATACTTCAGGGGCGAATTTGAATCATTCGATTTTTATCCAGAAAGTAGCAACTTTTGGCACATTAATAATAGTAATATATATCCCCCGTACCTATTCCATCTATCACGAAGGAGAGCTTATACAAGCATATTTTGGATCTTCCGGAAGACTTTTCTTATGGGCCTGACGGGGTTCCTGCTGTTGTCTTAGAGTTCTTCGGTGTTATTATGTCCTTTACTTTTACTCTTCCGGCGATCCTTCTTGGTTGGTCGCTTCCCTACATTCTGGAAGGCTTCATTTTTAATCCCCATTTCTAAGAGTGGGAATAGGAGAGAGATTGTTAACTATAGACCTATTGCTAAACTATCTTGCATTCCAAAACTCTTCGAACTGATGATCCAGCCCCACTTGTCTATTGGGTGTAGGGGTTTAATCTCTAGCAGGCAGCATGGATTCATTCAGGGTAGGTCAACGGTTTCCAACTTGTTAGAGTTTGTGTCTGGCAGTGTGGATGGATTTCTGGAAGGTTGCCAGACTGACTGCATTTATACCGACTTTAGTAAAGCCTTTGATAACCTGTCTCACTCTATTATCGTTTTCAAATTGGCCAGGTTGGGTTTCCCGGCCCCACTCATTGCATGGATTAACTCGTATTTATACAATAGGACTTATAGAGTGCGTTTTCGTGGCGGGTTCTCGGGCCTCTGTTGTTCATCTTATCTATTGATGACATTACTTATTTGCTTCAAAGAATCTTAAATTAAACATCGGTAAATGTCAGGATATGACCTTCTGGAGGTCCCGCAACAACTGTAATTTTCAGTACAATTTTGAAGATACTTGTATTCAACGGGTGGAAGGAGTGAAGGATTTGAGTGTGTATCTTGTTAGAGAACTTAACTTCATCCCCCACATTAATAATATCGTTGCCAGGGCCAGATCTATGCTGGGTTTTATCCTCCGTTGGTCCAGGGAATTTCCTAGCCCTCACATAAGACTCCATCTTTACACATCCCTTGTTAGACCACTGCTGGAGTTTTATGGATCTCGCACTAAACGTATTGAATCTGTACAGCGTAGATTTGTGAGATCGGCCCTTTTTGCTCTGCCGTGGAGTGACCCTTTTATTTAGATAGCTTTCTCGCGCACTAGTTACGGTATGTTCGAGCCTGTTAATCGCTTGTGTAGGTTTGCTAATGGTGTTGGTGATGTTTTCAGCACTAACGTGGTCAAGTTAACATTAAAGAGGAGCCTTTACAACTTGTAACCATCCTGTTTTACTCAGTTGTTTTTTTTTGTAAGGCGTAAAGTTTCCTTCCTTATATGTTTTGTATTGACTTTGTATTGGCTTAAGCTGCCTGTGCATCCCTGACTGTTGTGTTTGGGTGTATTTTGGTTTTTGTTTACAAATGATTTTATGCATGTGGTGTGGGAGCCTCATCCACCTTAATATTGAGAGTTTCCTAAGACATCTAAACTCTCAACACGCCAAGACCAAGTTCACGATCGAACAAGAGCAGAACGAATCCCTTGCGTTCTTTGATGTAAAAGTAATACGGAAGCATGATAGTACATTGGGTCACACAGTTTTTCGCAAGGTCACACATACAAACCGATACCTGCATGCTACCTCACACCACCACCCGGCAAATTTAAGATCCGTCGTTTCCACGCTAGTTCACCGAGCCCACAGAATCTGTGATAACGAGCACCTTGCCGAAGAACTCAATTACGTGGACGATGTTTTAGAATCCAACGGCTATACAAGAAAACAGCGCTCTTGGAAGCCAAGTTTGTTACAGGAAAGGGACAATAACGAGGAGCAATTGAATAATAAAAAAGCGTTCCTGCCCTACATGAGAGGCGTTACCGACAGAGTGCGAAAATTTTTAAAGCGATATGGCGTTAAGTCGATCTATTTACCACCCAAAAAGGTGAAAAATTACTTCCAATCACCTAAAGATCGGTTTCCACTCCAAACACCAGGTGTATACGCAGTCCCTTGTAGCTACGGGTCATCGTACATTGGGCAAACACAAAGAAGTATTGCAACCCGCCTGAGAGAACATATAAATGCGGTCAGCAAAAATCAGCGGGAAAGATCAGCGTCACATACTGGATCATCCAAAAGAACATCATTGGAGTCACTTTGAAAAATCTGCAGTCTTGTCTCGCGAATATCGGTACACTCCACGTCTTGTCCGTGAGGCGACTGAAATTAAGCGGCGACAAAACTTCAATCGCGACAATAGTTTTCCGCTTTCACGGACATGGGATCCTGTACTTAACACCTCGTTGCAGTTGATCCGAAATGATTTACACGCAAACAGTGACGTAGTGAGTTTTGTTTGTCTACAAAACATTCTGTACCACAGCACCAACAACAGCAAGTTCAACCGAAACAACAGGTTATGCACCGATATAATCTGCGTAACTTAAATCATCGATAACAGCTTCATGCAGTTTCCCGGTGACCACGCTCAATATAACTTGTAGCGAAACGTTCGGGGTGAGTACTAATATTAGCACTCATTTATCTTATATATTATTTACGCGGCTAATCCGGAAATATTTACAAATTTATACTCAGAGAGTTGAAAAAAGGTATTCATTAATTTTATAGATGGTTAGTTTTTTTTTGAGCCGCCATTTTGTATTGGTGCCTCAGCCTATTTTGCATTTGACAGAGGTTTGTGTTAAACGCTGTAACTTCTTGGTTTTTAAACATATTCAGTTCAAACAAAAACCATGTTAAAGAGCATCAAATGTACAATATTTTTTGTTTGGTATAAATTTAGGCCAACTTAACGGTAAACACGAAAAAAAATTGGTAAATATTAACGTTTTAAAAATAAAAACCTGCTTTTTTAAAATTAAAAACGTTAAAGATAGAACTAAGACTCACCTTCAATTTTTTTTCTAAATAATGCCTTTATAGTATTCTACTTTCCTAATAAGTTTCAGGCTTTAGAGTTATATCCTTTTTTTTTAATGGGTCTTCAAATATTGCGATTTTTCGAATATGTCGTATTTTCAATTTGAAATATCTCAGAAGGGATACAATTAAAAAATCCAAAATTTTCAAGAAAAATTCCTTCTTTATATTGTAATAAGTGATAAAATTTCATCACTGAGACTTTATTATTTTTTTAATTATAAAAAAATAAAAATTAAAAATTTGCTATATTTCAAAACTTATAACTAAAAAACTAATAAAGTCTTAGTTGTAAAATATTCAGGAAACCTTCCTTCATTATGTTGTAATAAGTGTTTAACATTTCATCACCATTGCATATAACATAAAACAAATCGGTGTACGCGTTAACAAGTTAACTCTAACCCCTCCCCTAGTAAAACCCCACCGTTTAAACCACCTATACATCAGAAAAAGAATCATTCAAATTGGTCCACGCATTACGAAGCTAGGTTTCACCTCTACCCCACCCCCACCAAATATTTTTTTTGATATGGTACCAATCGGAAACCATACTCAACCCTACAAAGAAAAAAAATCATTCAAATCGGTCCACGCATAACGAAGTTAGACTACCCTTCGCCCTCCTCACCACACCCTAAGACCAATTTTTTTCATTATTAGCAATTGGGTGTCACGCTCTGTGTAACCAAAATGCAATTATCGAAATCGGTCCACGCATTACGAAGTTGGGTTTCACCCCAACTACTACCCGACCAACACCCCATAGAAATTTTTTTGACATGGTACTAATCGGGAACATACTCTATCCAAAAAAAATCATCCAAATCGGTCCACGCGTTAGAAAGGTAGACTACCCACCACACCCTGGTGCCAATTTTTTTTCATTATTAGCAATGGGAAATCATACTCTATACGGCAAAAAAGAATTATCTAAATCGGTCCATGCGTTATGAAGTTAGATTTCATCCCCACTCCTCACTCCACCACAAATTTGCTTGACATGGTTCCAATCGGGGAACTTACTGTACCCAACAAAACAAGAATCATCCAAAGCGGTACACGCGTTACGAAATTGGACTACACCCCCTCCCCAACGCACTATGGAGCCACATTTTTTTCATTATTAGCAATGGGGGGAACCATTCTCTATACATCAAAAAAGGAACTTTCCAAATCGGTCCACGCGTTACGAAGTTAAATTTTACCCCCACCCCCAAATATTTTTGACATTGTGTCATGGCACCAATCAGCGAAAATCATCAAAATGGGTCCACGCGTTGCAAAAGTGTGCCCGGTGATACAAATAAAAAAAATCTGCCGAACTTAGGATCTCTTTGTTTTTGGGAAGTCGGTTAAAAACGCTTTCCTTCCGAATATTCAAGTAGTACGACGATATTGTTAGCCAACTATACATATGGTCGCATAAATAATTCTTTCTCGCTTTGATGAGGCAGACTAGGCATGCTCCATAGTCACAAATGCTTGCTTGTCTTAACATATGTTCATAAAAAATAAAAACAAATAAAATAAATATTTACAATTTTTGTTGGAGATTTGTTTTTGTCTCACTTATTAGAAAATAACGTCTTATCAATTAAGATAATAATTTAATATCAGTTCTCACTTCAGACATATATGTATACGAGTACCAATTAAGTTTAAGGCTTTGATTAGTAATCAGTTGGCAATAACTTGGGAGCTAATAGTCAATGAGGTAAGAGAGCTTTCAGCAATGGAAGAATTTATGTCATTAAGAAGAGTGCTGCCAGCATAGTTGCTTAGTTCAATTCGACTGTTAAGCTCTTAAAATTTTTCTGGAAGCTTTACTTACATATAGCTTAGTGATTTATAAATATGAACTAAATTGCAATTTGAGAATAGAAATCCAAACTGCTATAGTATTGCTCTTTCAGAAGAGAGTAGGGCTCTCGCTTTAATAATCTAAATTAAAACTTTATCTCAGCTTTAAGCTGCGAATTAGCTCATAATTCGGCAGTATCGTTTCTTCTTTACCACAGTAAAAGTGTTCTGTTAATAATAAAGTAAAAGCTGTCAATTCTATAGAAAGAATTTTAACTTTAAAATCGCTCTAGAAGTGAAATATTTCTTGTGCCCTAATCAAATGAATACAAACATTTAGGAGTTTTAATTGTAACGAATGTAAAAATGATTAACTTAATACTTCTCCTAATCGGAATAAGTTTATTTGGTTATTTGTTTCTGAAATGGGCGACAAGCAATTACGACTTATTCGAAAAACAAGGAATTAAGTACCTGAAGCCACTTCCGTTTGTTGGCAGTAGTCCAGATACGTTTAAAGGAATTGGAATTGCTGACAGGGTTGTAAACACTTACAACAAGTTTCCCAACGAAAAGTGAGTTTTTTGATTTGTATGTCCTTTAGTTATTGCTAACTTCAGGCCTTTTGAATATTTAAAGCGCTAAAAAGCCAAAAGTATGAAGTATTGAATTAAACATAATCGTTTTCAAATATTTCTGATATTTTTATTTAATATGCAATGACTGTCGATAACAATATAGTACGTGACAGATATTGTCATTTAAATGTTCAACACAATATTCTTTGCATTAATTCGAAGATTGTAATTTGCAATTATAAATTTCAAAGCTTAAATAAAGCTGCATTAATTTGAAGATTATAATTTTAAATGATATTTTGATACTGGTCCTAAATTTTTAGATTATTAAGTATTTATGGTTCGTTTTTTAAGCTTTACTTTTAAACAATTTCACGAACACCGATGATGTTTTCGTTGGGACTTGCTCCTTTTGGTCTGCCATTAGAACAGAATTTTATGCACTAATAATACAATGTTATGCAGCCATAATGGTAATTTTGAAAAATTCGGTGATAGCTACTAAATTACCTTCTCCGTCTTCGGCGCCTTATAGCAATGTTGCGTGCACTGCTGACATAAGTAGTCGGACTTACCATCAGTCTGCTCAGCGCTCTGACGCCCTAAACCATCTTTTCCGAAGTCTGCTGGATGTGCTCAAAAAAAGATCCAGGTTCGTTAAGTAGCCGAAATCTCGACATTTGGAAGGTCTCCTTCAGTGCCAGCAGTAATAATAATAATAATAACGTTTATTTCACAGTGCACTATGCTTCCAACATTTTTAAGTTTACGTAAACATTTCCATCAACAATGACATTGAGGTCGTCATTGCTGAGTGTAATAGTCAGCATAAATGTGTGCGTAAACAGACATATATATTTATATATGTCTGTTTACGCACACATTTATGATCGAGGATCGAGGCTTCTCCATGAAAAGAACTTTGGAACGGAGAATCGGCAACGGCGCTGGTGGTCCAGTGGTTAGGGAAATAGAGTATCATGCGCATGGTCTCGGTTCAAACCCAGCTAGCCAAATGGTATATATATATATATATATATATATATATATATATATATATATATATATATATATATAATATAAAGTAAAAAGTGGAATATAATTAGTATATATTCTACTTTTTACTTTTTCATGAGTAAGTTTTTAATAAATTATAAACATTTTGATGAGATTAGCGTGAGATAAATAATAGGAAGTTAGTTTAAAATCGATTGCAAAATATGTACCGAAGAGACAAGCAGACAAAAAAGCGAGTAAATTAAAAGGTAGTAAAAAGAACGAAAAAATAAAAAAGGCGAATAGAAATAAAGACCGCACTGTGTTATCTAAAAGTTATCCTAACTAATAATTAAACTCAGGATGTAACATCGTTCTAGTTTGATAGTTTGGTATATTGAGCCAGTTCATCAAAGTTGCCACCATTAAGGTTGGTTATTTTTAAAGTAACTAGATTGTCCTAGGTAATAGTTCAGTTGGTCGTAGAGTCCATGTCTTACAGCTAGTCTAGCTCTTTCTGTCGCCTTCATCCAGTGCCATATTTAATTTTTCTTTACGATAGTAGTTAAAACTGACAGACTATTTTACCCACTTCCTTCCAGTCTATCTAATTTTATGCTGCGTGAGGTCGGCGCATTCGTCATACCAAAAGAGGCCCTTTCAATGATTTTCTTCGCAAGTACGTCTATCAGAGTAATTATTTAAAACTTTGATCATATACACTAAGTGGTACTTAGAAAAAAAATCAGTAATTTAAATATCTAGGTTTCTATTGTGAGGACGCAGTTCGGTATTTTCTGAGGCAAATATATCAATTTGTTGATAAAGAAACATTGCTCTTCTACTTTTCCATACTCAGAACATCCCCAGACTTGGGCACCGTGGCACAGAACTGATCTCGAAGTAGCCGCGCATATCCTACATTTCAAAGAGTGACCTATATTCGGGTTTCTAATAACGTTGCTCCAGGTACTATTCAAGACGTCTTGACTCCTCTAAAATGTTCCGTCAAGTGGACGTTCACTGAAACCTGTGGTGTTAAGGGCACCCCAAAGTACTTGTATTCAATATTGCTCCTAAAATATTTCCACTTTTCATTGGCTGCCAATCGTCCGACTCCATTTTTAAATACCATAGCTTTTGATTTGTCTAAATTAATGACCATGTTCTAAGTTCTAGAGTATTCTTCAAGTTTAGATTTATTCGAGAATTAATTTGAGTTCATCTTTATTGATGCCTCCAAGGCAATAACCTTCATAGTCGTTGATAAAAAAAGAGAAGAGAAGTGAGAACTTGTGTTGAATTTTTGTTAAATTGTATGTATTTTGTAGTGACTCGAAGTTGGTATAGTTTATAAAGAGCACTTTGTCTAAATCGATAAAGAATACGTATACTATTCTTTTCCTTTTGGCTACCTATATTTTAATAATGTCAATTAAATTGAAAATACTGTCGATAGTTTAATATCCCGATAGAAAGCCTGCTTGGCTTTCATTAAATACATTGTTTGACTGTTCCCAAATAGTCCATCTACTATTTTAATATCGGTCAATATTTTTACATATACATATAAACGAAAGCCCTCTATAGTTCTCTTGGTTTTTCAGGTCACCTTTTCTATAGATGGGGAATATAGTTGAATTGAAAAAATTCCCTGGGATATTTGCATTTTAATAAACAACATTGAAAACACTCACTAGTTTATTGAGAAACACTAAAGCAGTTGGCTTGAAGAATTCGTAGGAGATCCAGTCTGCATCAGGCGCCTTGCTAACTTTAGCTAAGCTTCACTATGCCGTTTTTAGCAGCAAAGGTATTTATTAAGTACTCTAAGTAGGTAGTCATCAGTTTTGACTTAATTGCTTTTAATGAGTTTTAACCCCAAAGTTAACTTAACAGATAACAAAAATAGCTGCTACCTACTTAGTTTCGCATAATAAGCTCTCTTGCTTGCGGATACATTTCTTTCTCAAAGACAGTATTATTTTGTATAAGCTTACCTATTTGAAGGCTTTTTTTAAACTTTGAGACAGCTGTCATCAAACCATTCTTCCTTGAAAAACTAGCAAGATCCTACTGCCTTACTCGAAGAATCGAGAATTGTATTTGGATGATCATTCAAATTGCCTTCGTTTTTTGGTGTATGAGGAGCTATTCCCCTTTTGTTTTATTATCCTTTTTGTTTGGATCACCTTTTGCTAGGGCTTCAAGATAGTCGAATTAATTCAGCGAGACCAATACCATCGCTAACAGTGCGATTATGACAGCGAGATTAAGGTGACGGGCGTGGACGAGATTTTAGTTTTTATCATTAGATTGCGGAGAGCAAGATCGTCTTCACCTTGACGAGACCCAGACCGAGATATTCCAGAGTCTCCCTCCGTCTTGCTTCAGTGCCATGAAGCCCTACCTCTTGCCTTCTAGTCAAATTTTGGTACTAAATTAAACACCGTACTCTGGCGGGCTATGTTATTTTCTAAATTTAAAACAACTCTGAGGGTTACTGGCAGCTTATCAGCGTATGCATCGCTGCATATTTACATATATAATCGATTTAAGTATTTGGAGACGAAGTAGGATCAATTGATTGAGCGACACGACCACCATGCCATGGTTCCCGGGTTCGAGACCAGCTTCCCCGTGGGTTTTTTAAAATTGAATTAAAAAATCCGCTTTATTGTATAGCTCGCAGCAAAGTAAAAACTAGACTTTCCAGGTGCCTCACTCCCCTTACCCTATCTTCCATCCGGCCGGAGCCATGCTTACGCATGAAAGGGTTGTCCCCTAGGCTTTGGCTTCATCGTAAAGAAAAATAAATTATTGATGGCTATAGTTTTAAAATATCCGAATCTGCCGAATTGAAGTTTTTTTTTAAACCACAGCACTACTCGGTGGAAAGGGCGGTTGTGGTCTTCTGCCAATCTAACTATTTTAGAGACCTCGTCTACTGTTGATATTCCTTTTCCAAAGCCGTATTAACATAAGTCTTTAGCCGCCTGAATGGCTATTTGCAGCCTCCTCCTGATTAGACTCTTTAGCAACTTGCCTGCCTTGTCCAGCAGGTCCGGTATAATGAAGGCAGTTCAGGATCTATTTTCCCCTTGTTTATAAGCACTAGGTGTGTGACCTTCCTCTTGCTTTAGAATATCCCGCCAACAGGCACGCGTGGCACGTATCAAGAAGCACATATTGGTTGTTCTAGAAACCTTTAGTACTTCGTTTGGAATCCACTCTGGCTTCTTATCACCAAGACAACGTCTTTTAGTTCCCTGAGAGAAAACGATGGAAATCCTTCAGCATGCACGTTTCAGTGCCTCTCTCTCCGCGTGTGCAGGGAACAGGGTTTCCACCACCCGGAGTAGCTGAAGTACGTCTCTGCTGCATATTTTACCCAGAGAAAACTCTCTACCTTTATTATGGGGACAGGGTAGCATTATGAAGGGTCTTAATCCTTGTACTGTTTGCTGTAGTATATCAGCCTGTTTTTGTTAGCGTAGTTGATACAGTAGGTTGTCAGCAACCGTACTTCTATGCATATTGTCCTACAGGATACGGCTCATTGTGCGACTTTTCAGGTATTTTTCAGGGACTCCTATAACGTCCCGCAGCGTTCTGAACCCAAAACCTGTACATGTTTCTGATCCTCCCCTCTCTATTTTTTTGCAGAGTACGCAGTTTGTCAGGGCTGTGCACGCCGTACCCTTGTGTCCTGTACCTCCGCATTTGTAGCATAGGTTCTTCCAATTCGAGGCTTTATAATTCTTTGCCACCTGGCCTTATTCAAGGCACCTGAAACATTGTGCAGCTACCATTCTCTTCCGCACCTTGCTGTTCAGCCCACCGACCTTGAGCCTATCTTTGTTAACGAGCTGCTCCGCCGACTTCTCCTCAATCTCGATAATAGCTAGCTTTTGCCCTCGATTATTCGCGGCTGTAAGAAACACCTATATTTTGCTTATTGTTGTTGCTAGAGTTCGTGCTTGAGGGTTTTATCCACTTTCTCTTTTTTTGTGTAGCAGTCCAGGTCTTTGATCTCCAAACTTCACGGTGGTGTCAGTTTTCGAATCGATTACTACCAGGAGTCTATTAACCGACTTCTCGTAGGCCACTTTTTATCCTGCTTCAAATCCGGGATCCGTAAGGACCTTGCCCTGCTTCGTCCGGCAGTCGCCTTAATCTCCGTGTGTGTGGTCATTCTCCCGCTTTACATTCTTCGGATATTTGTGTTTGATTAGGGCAGTTACGATCCGTTTCTGAGTAGCATCAGCGACTACATATTTCTGTTCGTGTCCCGGTGGAAGGGCCACCGGCTTACTACGAGAAGGTAATTTTTGTTCAGTCCTTTGGAACTTTTTCTTACTCCAGGCGATCGCATCTATTCAGTCTATCAGGTCAAATAGACGGTTTTTGACCCCTATAGCGGTATTCTTCTGCCTAATGCCACCATTTCATGCTTTTCACGCCGACGATTTTTGGAGTGTTGGTTAGAGTAGTGTCCGCCGACAATTCGACTGTATTTCGTTATTTTCCTCCTGTGGTGAAGAGCTCATGACTCCGCTTTGGTTGCTCGGGACATTTTTTTGGGCGTAATGTGGCATTGTCATTCCCGTAACCCTTTGTGGGGGCATGGGCGGGAGAAGAGTTCTACCCGGGTCGAGACAACGATTACAAGTGGACAAACAATTTAAAGTGGATTCCGAGCCACTGACATTTCGCCTGCAACCCGCGCGGGATTTTCTTATCGTAATCTGCTGTCAGCAGAAAACAGCAGCGACAAGATTGATAACTTGATTCACCGATGACTTCAGAGATGAAAAAATCCAAAAACTGTTTCGGTGTTTCTGGTAAAGATAAACTAAACTTTAAATTGTGATATTTCTTGATTTTGCTCGAATTCTGAACAGTTTTTATTTTTGAACTTTTCATAAATTCACTTAAACAAACTGCATTTTGTACATATTTCAGATTTAAGAGATGTTTAGAGGACGTAAAATTAATTTTAGAGCCGAACGACTATTTAGATTTTTTTTCATAAGACTTTTCGCACTGCTGAAGAAGAACTTTCCACTCCTCGTGAAAGCTGTTATAAGCCTTGAACTAAATCAATACTATGATCTGTTCCAAAAAGATTGGCAGTACACGCTATTGCTGCTGCTTAATTTTCCCATCATTTTCGTATGCATGCATCCCTCTTCCTCAGCAGGCTGTTGCCACGATTTCAACTCAGAACATTTTCTTATTTTTCCTCGTGGATGCGAGTTGCCATATCCAAAGCAAGCAAATATAAGAAGTTTCTTGATGAACCCATAACCATCCATTAGGGCTTTTTTTATTTACAGCTATGCAACATTGAACCAAAAATTTATACATATTTCAAAATAAATAATTCAAAACTATTTATAAACAAGTAAATTCAAGCATTTCTACAAACCTACTGCTAAAAGATATAATCTGGCTACACTAAATGTTCTTTCCGACCATTTTAGTCACAGGAATTCGTATTGCATCGGAGAACTTCTCATGGAAAAACACTAAGCAGCCACCACTGAATGCTGATCATTGTCAGTCGTCCAACAGCATCTGTCTGCTGATTGTTGTGCCTCTTGGTTTGTCGACCAAGATACATTAAAAGGATGACTGTCCATGGTTTTTGGCTAGTTTGAGAAATTTGGCATCACAACTTGCCATTTACCGTGTACTGCCAATCTTTTTGGAACACAGGGTATAGGCTAAATCTTTGCACAAAGACAGACATTTTTTCGCTAAGCGGGGTTCGAAACCTTTGCGTCTAAATCTGTGCTGAAGCTTCACTGTACCAGTTTCTTTATACGTTTGAATTCCCAAAAGAGAAAATGTTTTGTTAGGCCTTATATCTATTTATATTAATAAAGAGTCAATTGGTCTTGTTTCCACACCTAAATTTTGTAGTCTTCTTAAGAGATTGTAAAATTGATTTGTGTGGACACAGTATTTTAAAAGCTTGATTGAAAGCTGTTTTTAGCTTTCAAGATGTTTGTGATGTATATTTGATTTGATTTGATTAAATTGGAGGGGTGAGGTTCTCAAGCGCCGCGGCCACTGGAGTCTGCAGGTGGGGTCGATGACCCTGCCTATCCTCACCTTCCTTAGCTGACAGTGGCCGGTAAGTAGGCCAGCCAGAGTTCTAATATCCGACCTACTCAGCTTGAGGAGCTCCCTGGATCTATTTGGCGACGGTGAGGGCATAAGGCTTCTTGAGTGAGCGTGTCCCTCAATATTGTTCCAATACAGCCTATGCTCCTCATTTGCGCGGTTTGCTATTAGCCTTTTAGCCGTGCAGAGAGGAATTCCACAGACCGGGTCCGGCCCTATAAAAGGGGTATTAGACCCCTTTCTAGTAAGTTTGTCTGCCTTTTCATTCCCCGTGTAGCCCTGATGTCCCGGTATCCAGATCAAGTTTACTTGATTAGTTCTACACAGTTCTTTTGGCATTCCCACACCAGATTAGATCTAGGTAGATAAAGCAATTGCTTTGACTGCAGCTTGATTATCCGAGAAGATTGAGATCCGTTTGTTTTTATAGGCTCTTCTTAGGTTCTCGTAGGTACATGTCAGTATGGCGAAGATCTCAGCCTGGAATACCGTGGTGTATTTTCCCAGGGCCAGTGATAAACTGAATCGAGGAGAGTCACTCCAGACCCCTGCCCCAACACCTGATTCAGTCTTGGATCTATCCGTATACCATACTAGTTCCCCTAGACGGGCAACTGGAAGCGTCCAGCTCTCAAGATTTTCCACGCGCACATAAGGCCAGGCTTTCAACCCCTGTCCCTGTATTGCAAAGATACAGATCTGACGTGTCAAAATGAGTGGGGTGATAGATCTCACCTAACCAAACAAAAAATTTTACGGCGGGGGGGGGGGGGGGGGGTTCTCAATCGTTTGGGAGTAACAGGGTGATTCATAAATTTCAGTATTTCGTGGTATATACATTACTCTTTTATATTTATCTTTTCATCTACCTAGCACAGCGACATCAAACAAACGCTAACAATTACTATCCCAATGACCTTTCCAATGTTGATCTAACTCCTACCATTGCAGGTACAGACACTTCCAAAAGTGAATGAAATGAAAAACAAAACAACACTTGTTAAACTCGAGCGACGTAAGAAATATAAGAATTTCTTAAGACGATCGGCGTTTCTAATGAAGAAAAGTTAAGCTCCCTTTGCTCGTTATCAACAGCAGCACCGTCCCGCAGCTGAAGGAACGTTAATCCTTTGGTGCTGCTGTTGATAACGAGCCAAGGCAGCTTAACTTTTCTTCATTAGAAACGCCGATCGTGTTAAGAAATTCTTATATTTCTTACGTTGCTCGAGTTTAACAAGTGTTGTTTTGATTTGGATTGGATTGCCCCCCAGCCATACAATTTTTGTTTTGGCTAGGTGAGATCTATAACCCCACACATTTTGGCACGTCAGATCTGAAACACCCTGTATAGCTCATTAAAAACACAGCTGTTATCTCAAAAAGTCAACGTTCGGTTTAGCTTATGTGGTTAAGCTGGTCCCTTTAATATAACAACTCGCCGGGTAAATTGCTCGCCAACTCTCTGGGATTAAACAAAGATAAATTAGGGATGGAAGATCTTCGATTTGATCTCGAAATATCAATCTTTGCCGATTTTCGAATCGATTTTACGCCAGACCGATTAAGCTCGAATCGATTTATGTATTTCCGATTCTAATCTAGTTAAGACGCGCTAAACCTGAACTGGAAAACTTTTTGGATAAAATGCAAAAGTTTCCCAGTTTACAAATGTTAAATTTCGAACCAAAATAAATTAGGTGTTGGTGATATTTTATGGCTATCTGTTCAATGACTTTTGCATGATTTTGTCATCGGTGTCTTATTGTGTAAATCAGAAATAATTGATATACTAGTGGATATGTGGTGCAATGTATGAATAACATGTTTCAATTTATACGCTGACAACTTAGATTATAGAATATACAGGCCATTAAGGTTGGAAGATAAAATTGTACTGTCAACTTTAACTTGCGGTGATGTCCGTATAAAGCGTTTCTATAAAGATTTTATTACAATTTCCAATTTGTTTACAACTGGAATATATTCATTTTAATTACACCAGAAGTTTAAAGGTAGTTATTGGGTTTTCTTCCTAACCACTCTACCGAAATTCAAATTCATGTTACTTCCATTCTCACGAGAATTGGTCGTTCCACTACTTAAAGAAAACTACCGAAGTTTTCTGAGCTTAATGCACTTCCTTATTAGCCCTATATTCTAAGGTTGAAAGTGAGCAAATGGGCGAAACAAAATGTTTTTAGTACTAAAGAAACAAATTCTGCTTTATTTTGAAATATACCCTAATAGCACAAAATGTCCCAGCACCTTTCCAAGAATTATTTAAAAAAACATCCCCAAGATATTTTACATTTTTATGCCTGAGACCAGAAACCTTCCCAAAACATTTACGAGTATGTTGTTGGTACATACTCCTAAAGTGTCCCGGAAACGTTTCTGGCTTCAGGCTAGAATATTGGAAATATTTCTGGAATTTTTCTGGAACATTTTGTACTATTATCAGGGAAGGTTAAGCTGAACAGAGAGAGAATGCATCTGGTATTTTCTTACAAAGTTTGGGTTATACTAAAGGTTGCTTCAATTTCACTTTTGACGTGTAAATGTACTTTAAAAAAGGGAATGTTCCATGCATTCCAAATTATTTTTGAAAAAATTATAAGTTTCGCTCGATTAAATAACCAACATTTGTAAAATACCCATTGTTGCTTAGTCAAGATTTGTAAGTTACAAAGGCTATACTCCATTATTTATGGTTCTCTAATCACCGTTTATGTTTATATGGATGCAGTTTTAATTATTTGTAATTTGAAAATGTTGAAATAAATTGAAATGTCAAAATAAATTGAATCGATCTATTGATATCGATCATTTTGGCGATTAATCGATCGAAAAAATCGGAAAAAAGTACAAGTCGATCCCTAGTGAATCGATTGTCTCAGTTTGATCTCCATGATAAGATAAATATTCTATATTTGGCCAATGGTTTCATCCTCCTCTAGACACAGTGTGCTTTTTAGTTGAGAGTAGCTGGTGATAAGACTAAGGAGCTCCTTTGCTCTGCTTAGTGATAGAGCTGACATCAAGCTTTTTAAAATAATCTGGCCCATGCAGGATCGCTAGAAGTGTTTATGCTTCTCGAGTGTCCAGCAATAAAAAAAACCTTCAAGCTTCAATTTTCTTCACCATTATGGTGGGAGGTTGGAATGTTGAAAGCCTGGCCGGCATGGCGCTCACAGATGGATAATGTCATTGCCTGATGTTTCGTTGCAATATAATAAGCTATGCGTTTAATAGAAGAAGTCACTAAAACTACTATATTTTACTTATGCCGGATTACAATCTGATTTATGACGCATCACTTGAGATACTCGTCAACCGTGCGAACTACCGTAACGGATGTATTCACTCTTAAAAGTTCTGTTCACCGGTCTTAATTTTTTTCAGCCGAGGTGTATTACTCTTTTCTCATTACCAAATAACAACAACTGGTTTTGTTTAAAAAAGAAGTGACCACTTACCTAAAACTACTTCTCTCCTTTCTCCAAATGACGGCCAGACAAATATTGTATTACTTGAAATAAGAGTAGTACAGTTTAACGAAAATAAACATTTTCGTGGTCTTACGTGGAGTAATTTGCACAGGCGCACTCCTCGAATGAGCGGAAAACCCCTAATGATGCTAGCCAGTTAGACACCCTAATCTTTGACGTTAGTCATCCAATTTATAGTAGAAAGTTTTAGTGATTTCACGACCATTATATTAATATATAAAACTTTTTTAAACTTAAATTTTTTTTCTTTTTCAGACTAGTTGGTCTTTTCGAATTTCGAACACCTATATATTGCCTCAGAAGCCCCAGTATTATCAAACAAATGATAATTAAGGACTTTGCCTTTTTTCAAGATCGTACCGCTCTCATTGATCCCTCCATTGATGAGTTTCTTGGCAAAATGGTATTTTCTATGAGAGGAGAGGAATGGCGCGACATGAGAGCTGCCTTGAGTCCCATGTTTACGGGTAGTAAAATGAGGATGATGTTCCAGTTAATTATAAAATGTGCTCAACAAATCGTAAATAATATACAAGAAGATTACAATGAGAATGGATTAAAGCCTGTTTGGTTGAAAGATAAATTTTCAAGGTATACCAATGACGCCATCGCTACCTGTGCCTTTGGTGTTGAGTGCAACTCTTTAAAATATCCTGAAAATGAAATTTATACGATTGGGCAGGACCTGTTGCATTTTCAGAAATCGCTGAAGATACATAGGTTTTTATTAATGAGAAATGCACCAAAATTAGCTAAATTTTTGGGTATGAACGTAATTGATAAGAAAACAAAAACAAAGTTTGCTGACATAATACTCCATACGATGAATGTAAGAAAAAAGGAAGGAATTGTCAGGCCGGATTTGTTACAAATGCTTATAAAATTAAGAGAAGGTCAGCATTCTGGGCTTCAAGATGACGAAAGAGATGAAATTGAAAAGGAAAAAATACTTAATGCTGACTGTAAAACTACTTGGAACGATACTAATCTTATCGCGCAGTGCTTTGCATTTTTTTTTGCCGGTTTTGACACCACTTCTACTGTGATGACCTATACTGCGTATGAGTTAGCTGTTAATCCAGATATTCAGTCAAGATTAATTGAAGAAGTGGACGAGATTAACGAACGCCTGAACGGCGACCAACTAACGTACGAAATTTTGCAAAAAATGAAGTACATGGATATGGTAATTTTTGAAGTCCTCAGGAGGTGGCCACCATCAATTGCTACAGACCGAGAATGTATCAAAGATTACTCATACGAGGATAGTGACGGATTAAAGTTTACGATAGCAAAGGGAAGTATGATTTGGATACCTATATATGCCCTTCACATGGATCCAAAATATTTTCCAAGCCCAGAAAAATTTGATCCCGATCGATTCAGTGATGAAAATAAAGCCAATATGGACATGATTACGCACCTTCCCTTTGGTCTTGGCCCGCGAATTTGTATTGGTAAATATTAAATATTCCGTTTTATATTTTAGCACTAAAATTAATTGCTTATATGTTTTAGGTTCAAGATTTGCCTTGATGCAAATCAAATTATTATTCTTCTACTTATTAACCAACTTCCAGTTTAAAGTGTGTCCAGAGACAGATGTTCCATTAAAGCTAAAGAAATCGATGATGGGATTGGTACCTGACAAAGATATAAAATTATTCATTGAATGTCGTAGTAATACCATTTCAAAGAAGGCCTATTCATAATTCAGTTACGCCTCATTGTTATAAATTTTAAAGATAACAATATTATATAGAAAGAATTGAAAATTGAAATGAAATGCTTTGTCACGTTTTTGGTAATTATGGAGAAAATGGACAGCAACACCGATTTTGTTGGGGCCGACATATGTTGTAGAGCTGAAGATGCTGAGTAATTCAGGTACATAACATATTTTGTAATTGTTATTGTCTGAAACCACGCCTTCATATATTTTGATTAAAAGTTATTGCAGAAATTTTGAAAAAAAAATAATTTTCTTCAAATAAGGAGCACTGTTTCTTTATTTAAATTGAATTTTAACAATCGGATGTTTCTATCAATAGCCCGACAATGTGTGAAGATGGGACTTTTGACAACTTATGTTGTCCCAAAAAAGTTGGTATTGCCATTAATTTTTTCCATAATTACCATGTTTTTAAAAGAAGTAGAATAAAGGATACATTAATGTAAATTGCACTAATTTAAGAAATGAAATTTAATTCAGTTAAAATTTTTAAGCACAACCTATAGTTGACTTTTACGAACTCTCACCTTGACTCTACATGTACATCCTTCAGCATATTTTTGGTATAAATGTATGTATGTACCGCAATAGCTTACATGACCATGTGCTTTGGCAGAAGGTTCAGGACTGGAAGAAGGATGGGACAATTTATGGACTATATAAATCTCCAATGGTTCACTGATGGCTCAAGAATAGAATACAGTGCTGATGTTACTGTTTTTGGACTCAAAACAAGGGTCCCGATTGAACTAGGTAGACGCACCAATGCCCTTGAATCTCAAATCTACACTATCGAAATTTGTGTCCTTATCAAAGTAAATATATGACTAAAAGGTAACCAATCAGCCCTCAAGGCTTTATTCTCGTGGTGTTTTTCTTCGAGGCTTATGAACGAGTGGTTTGACATTCTCCAACAACTGTCCACTTACAATAGGGTGGCGCTTGGTTGGGTAACAGGTCACTCGGGAATTGTGGGTACGGAGATCGCTAATGAACTAGTTAGGAAGTTGTCATTCTGTTGTTGCCAGGAAGCCAAGCCCTACTGCAGCTTTAGCTGATTATTGGCATTGGCTTTAGTGAAGCAGATTTCAGGTGTTTGTTTGGCGAATGTGGGCTTAGGTATTTCATATACCGGATAGGTCAAACTAGTGAGATGGAGTCGGTTCTGTGTGGAAAACGATGCAATCACAACGCATATTTTCTGAGTCTGGCTGACGTTAGATACTACTCTGTTAAAGACCTCGTTGCCTACCTCACGGTATCAGAGAGTCTTTTGCAGTAGTGGGGTTTTGGCATAAAAGAACTCCTTGGTCGAAGAACGCACCAGCTGGGTAACCTTTCCTTAATAAATTTGGTTGACTTTTCGATTTTTTCATTATATAAGTACATGTAACATGATTTGTAGAAATTACATTAATGGTCATTATACGACTAGAAATCTATTTTAGTAGAGGATTAATTAATTTTTAATAGTATATACGCAACAATACACAGAATTGACAGATAGATTTTAACAGTTCCTCCAAATATAACTAGTGTCTTAACAAAAGAATATTTGAATTGTTAAGTATTCTTTATAAAAATATTAGTAAGGTAAACTAATCTAAAGTTAATTAATGTCATGACCCACACTAAATAATTCAAATACGCGAAAACACTCACCCAATTCTTGATACATTAATCATGTTGACAATTCTTTAGAAAATATAGGGTGCCTAGTTACAGTCTACCTTCAGTGACAAGTAAATACGAATACATAATTGGAATTTATAAACAAATAAGGAGAAAATATTTATTAGAAATTAAAATAACTGCATACTTAATTAAAAATATAACTTTATATAAATTAATAATTTCTCTAGTTTCCGTAACCCCTTGTGGGGCATGGAGTGTTTGATTCGAGAAAACGTTTCCAAGTGAACCTACAATTCAAATTGAATTCCGACCTACTGGCATTTACTCTGCAACCCTTATAGCTTCTTTTTTGTCGTAATCTGTTGTCAGCAGAATACAATCATGGGTCGGCGTCGGTAGGATCCGAACCTGTGACCTCCGGATTGGTAGGCCAACACGTTATCACTTACTCCACCGACAACTAAAATAAAACAAAGAGTTTTTTAAAAAAAATTTTAAAATATTCAATTTTCACTTTTTTATAAACATTAGAAAATGTCAGCTTTCTTAATATTTTGTTCACGTGTTTGTCCTTTTCAACACTCCGCAAATTCTTCTCGGTATACTGTCATCCAAATTATTTGTCGTATGTTTTGGTATCTATTTCCATTCAACTTTAAATTCGCACCGCACTTCATTCACGTCTTTTGGATGTGTCTTGTATAGTTCCAATTTCCGCTGAATGATTGCTAACAAGTTTCCAAATAGATTTATATCCGGACTCTGTGGAGGTCATACCATAGTCTTAAATCATTGATTCTGAAGCTACTGCTTTACAATTTTGGATGTGGGCTACGAATCATTATCTAAAATATTATTTGGCTTTCCTCATAAGCAATATTTCAATGAACTCTTAATAATAAGTTGAGGTAGGTTTCTTTGTTCATAATAACTTGTATTCTCACAAGGGAGCCTAAGCTGTACCAAGGGAAATAACTTCAAGCCATAAAAAAGTCTCCAATATGTTAAAAAGTTTGTTTGACTCTCTTCGTTTCGTCTACTCTTGCAGTCAAATGCAGATTAGTTTATGTAAGCTTTGGCAAAAGTTAGTCGTGTTGTTGTTTATTGTTTCACGGATTTCTACCAGAAGTTATTCTTAACACTTCATGTATCCCAAGGAAGTTATTTCGGTCAATTTTTAAGTATTATTTACATTGTCGATGGCCTTGACGAACTCACAAATGTTATGTTCTGCTGCCGACGCCAAGATCTATCGTTTTGTTAAGCATCTACGTGACTGTGAACTTTGACTTAGATGCCTTATATAGACGTATACACCATTAATGCCGGTATTGTAAATATACCTGCCAAAATCAAAGATCTACAAGTATGGCTAAATTGTTGTTTCACCTTTATGGATCATATCGACGCTATAGTGAACATCTGTTAGACCAATCCTCGAGTATGCCTGCTAAATTTGGTCTCCTTTTCATAATGTATACATTAATCACGTCGATTCGTACGGTTTTTTTATCCAGTTTTGATATTTCTTTTCCGTTTCGCTCCTTAAGAAACTCCGATTTTTTTCAAAATTCCATACCATCATACTAATTATAGTTTTCAAGCGTCTATAACGTCACAACTCTTAATCACAACTTTGATTTTATAGATTCTAATATGTCATGTGCCTAATTTTGTTTTTTATTTGTGGTCTAGTTAATTTCTTGAATATTTAAGTTTAATTTTTAAATAATTTAATATTTTCTTTTTTGGAAAAATTCCGTTCAACAGTACAGCAATTTAATGAATTTGCCTTTAAGCGAAGTAAACTTATGTATGATATTTCGCAATATAAGAGTTAAAAAAACTTTTGATTTGGATGGCCTTAGACTTAAGGGGGGAAGTACATGAAGAGGCCGAAAAAAGAGGACTTTTTTGGGATTTATTTTTGGGAAAATGAAAAAGCTCCACATGAAATCGATATTATATGTATTTAGGGCAATGTTTTAAGAAGAGAAAAAACATTTTTTTCATTTTGAAAAAATAAAAAATTAATCAACTTTTGGTGGGTTTCATAACTCGTGTCGCGGCTGACATCGAAATCGGCGTAAATTCTTCTGGCCGCAATTTTCATCTGAAATCAAAAAACCAAACATTTTTATACTCGAGGGGGTTGTTTATTCTAGATAGACTACGATCTTTTCGAAATTCGAACATTAACTATAAAAATCGGGCATGAAAAAAAAAGTTGGCTTTTTTTTGCAAAAATCTTAATTATTTTCGCGTCAAAAATGGTCTTTAAATGATTTTTTTGCTATGTCCGTAGTCTATCTAGAGTAGTTTTTTATGCCCTTTAAAATGAGCGCTGGATGAAGAAAATCGGTTCACTAGTTTTTTTGTAATCTTTTACGCCAATTTGAAAAACATGGTTTTGAGAAAACGCCGTTTAAAGTTTGTCCCGAAAAACTGACGAAAAAGATGCTGATAAGGAGAAGGTAAGAGGGGACGGGTATTCTCAGAAAAATCGGTATTTGAACTGAAAACGTCGAGAACGCTCTTTAACAAAGTCGCATTCATCACTTTAAATCCTAGAGCAGAAAAAAATCCGGTAAGCGGAATCACGCGCGCAGCAGAGATCCTCGATCCCAGGCGCGCTGGGCCGGATCGGCGCCGACCACTTTCAAGTGGCATATCTTTCAGAATTTTCGAGATAGGCTTTTGGAATTTTGGAATTATATTCTTAGAGCATATACTTATCGATTAAGACAATAAAAAAAAATCGATTTTTGAAAACGTCTTCATGTACTTCCCCCCTTTTATTTTCATTCATTTTAAAACTAGTAAAGCATATTTAATTACAAAACCTTTTGTCTTTTACCTACGTGATGTTATATTATATTCTTTTACAATGTGCGTTTATTTGTTCATTTTTGCTCGTCACTGTCTATATAACTCTGTTGTTATACTCAAAACAAGCTCGAGCAAATAAGTTGTAGATAATTACTTAAAATTGTTGCTAGGTACTATGTATAAGTGTAAGAAGTTTATTCGAAATCGTTAGTTTTTTTTTGAGAAAATCCACATTTGCGATTTAATATTGTTGTATTTTTTTGTTTTTGTGATATTGAAAAGGTTTATAACTTCCTTTTGAAGATGGTTGCAGGCGAACAAACTTACTTATTAGTTTATAGCCCTTCACACTTATTTTTTCGTTTATAGTTCTCCTCAGATTTTAGAGCTTTAATTCATCGAACTATCATTTGTTTGTTTATTTCTAACTTAATTATAAATTAATTAATTAATTGAGTGACTTATTTTATTAAATTTAAGGATCGCAGTAATTTGGTGTTTTACTTTGACATTGATTTGCTCGAGTTCGCTGACTGAATTAAAACAACACATTGTACCCTATGGATACTTAGAGCGAGAAACCCATCCTATTTCTCCATTGCTAGCGGCAATAATTTTTGACATAAACAAAATGGTGGCCAATGTAACCTCTTTTAGAAGGAATTTAAAGCGCACAAAAATCATTTACATCTTTTACCGTTCTCAAGTTACATGTCCAAACGCATAGCTAATATCTGCCTTTTAAGCGAAAATTCAACCCTGCTCTTAAGGGGAGGTTATCGTTCATGACCGGGAGTTTTCAGAAAATTTAAAAACGATTATGCCCCCGAAATTTCATGTAGATTAATAATTTTTTACCCCTTTTTGTTTCGAATTAACTGACAGGGGGGTGGAACGCCCCGCGCAGAACAATGCTCGCGGTGCATGGCTTCACTTTATAGGACCTACAGCCGCCATTTTGACATTTTTTTTAATGAAATAATTTGAAAGTATTCTTTATTTATGGGGAAATAAATTATATTAACTGCCATTTCAATAAATTTTCATTATATACCAGAAAAAAAAATCCCATATACCGTTCATATGTAGGCATGAAAAATGCGTCAACTTATTTTTCATGCCTACATATGAACGGTAACCTCCCCTTAAATTCACAGGCCTGCAAATTTAAACTTATAATTTCCTTTTTTAATAAAAATATTTTTTTAGGTAACAAAGTGTGATAATTTCAAAAATATTGTTGGTTTTTTCTATCAATAAAAATACCTGGAAAAATTCACCATAGACAGATAGTAAGGATCAGGAAACAATTCAAAGATTCAATTACATGGATTTTCGGATAGTAGTGAAGAAGCGCTTGGAGCCGTATTATACACACGGATAGAACGTTCGGATGGGACAATTACAACGCAGCTTTTAACATCTAAAGCGAAAGTTGCGCCATTAAAAACAGTGACAATTCCAAGATTGGAATTGTCAGCCGCGGAGATATTATCACGTTTAATTGAAAACGTGAAAGTAGCCATGGAATGGCAAAACATATATTACATGTTATGGATAGATTCAAGTGCGGCGTATTATTGGATAAAAAGGGAACCACGCGATCTAAAAACTTATGTAGGAAATAGAGTTGCATCTATTCAAAACAGAACAGATGTTAAACGATGGAATCATATAAACGGAACGGACAATCCAGCTGATTTACTATCAAGAGGAATTTTTCCATCTGAATTGGTGAATAACAATATGTGGTTACATGGTCCGGAATGGCTGGTTTTGCCACAAGCAGAATGGCCAACTAGCCGTGTGATGAAGACAATTCCGCACGGAGCATTAGAAGAGATAAAAAATGATAATGAGCCGTTACAAACTTTATCTTTACATATTCACATGAAAGGGACAGAAAGCGGCGTTCCATTGATGGAATACCCCGGAAAGTTGGAAAAACTCGTGAATATTCTTAGCTATGTGTTTCGATTTGTTGATCTGCAAGTAAAAGGAAATAAACCGAAAAAACACAGGATTAAAAGAGGAACTATCCAACAAAAAATCGTACCACCATCAATGGAAGAGAAAGAATTAGCAATGAATTACCGGAAAAATGCCGTTTGGAACCGCTTAAACCAGTTTTAGATTCAGATGGTTTATTGCGCGTCGGTGGAAGATTAGATCGTTTGGATTTGGACTATGAAATGAAACATCCAATGATCATTCCAAATGGATCAAGATTATCATGGTCATGCAAGTGATGTCAAAATTCATAACACAACGTTACTGGATACCTTAGTTAAGGAACAAATTGAGGAATTTTATACACAAATGTGTAGTATGCGTCAGACTGAGCGCACGGGTAGATAACCAATTGATGGCGGAACTGCCAGGGGAAAGAATACAGATTGGATAGCCTTTTGAGTACACCGGAATAGATTATGCCGCTCCAATTAATGGATGCTATTCATGATAAATCATATAAGAAAGCATGGATTGCGATATTCGTATGTTTGAAAACAAGAGCTGTTCACATTGAAATTGCTTTGGATATATCATCTGTAGCATTTATTGCATGTTACGAGAGATTCATTGCACGTCGTGGTCGCTGCAATAAACTTTTCACTGATAACGGAACTGCATTCGTTGGAACGTCGAAAGAGCTAAAATAGGCTCTGGAGCATTGAACAGACAAAGGAACATTGGACCATTTGTATTCCCGCGGAACAGAATGGCACTTTATGGCACCGGCGGCACCTCACCAAGGAGGAATATATTAGGCTGCTGTTAAATCCATGAAATTTCATCTAAAACGGATTGTTGGACAGAAAAAGATGCAATATGAACAATTTGCAACTTTGCTCACTCAAATCGAAGCGATATTGAATTCGCGGCCGCTTTATCCATTGAGTGATGATCCATTGGACATACAAGCACCCACACATGGACATTTTCTGATAGGAGAATCTTTGATTACTCCATTACCATTTAAAATCGATGCAAAACCAGACACTATGGGAACAAGATTATGGAAAGAGCGACAACAAATGGTCAAGCATTTCTGGAATAGATGGCAAAATGAGTATTTAACTACTCTTCAAGAACGGAAGAAATGGAGGAAAGAAAAGGAAAATATTAAAATCGGTCAGTTGGTTCTATTAAAATGTGAAAACTTCCCACCAACTTATTGGGGTCTCGGAAGAATCATTCAGCTACTACCAAGTAAGGATGGATTAGTGAGAACAGTCGTCGTTAAAACCGCTACTACGGAATTAAAGCGACCTGTACAAAAATTATTCATATTACCTGTAGAACCATTGGAACAAAAGGATTGACTATTTAATTTACTTTACGAGCGTTTTATTACAGTAAATATTTTTTATTTTTTTTGAAATATCATATTGGCGGCATTGCTGCCAATCTGAGCGAAAAACACAGTATTGCTCTAAGTTACCAAGGCTAATTTGACACATCAGGCATTCTAAATCAAGGCATTGTATAGAACGGATGGATAAAATAAATTTGGAGTTTTTAATATTAATATTTTTTCCACAATAAAAACTGTTTTGTTTTATTTGACTCCATGTATTAGCATGTCTTATACACCCACACCCTTTCGTCATGATACGCTAGCTGCAATAGAAAGAAACCACCTTGTGTTAAATGAATACCTTTTCAGTATCAGCAACACTGATGGATGGGATGAATGGTTGGTGGAACCATACTTTGTACCTCGTGGATCGATTTGGTTGGTTCTTTTGCTGTTGTATAGAGTGTGAACCCCCATTGCTAATAGGAGAATAATTTGGTCCTGGGTGGCCGAGGGGGAGGGGTTGTAACTTTGTAACGCGTGGACCGATTTCGATGATTCCTTTTCTGTTCGGCAGAGTATGTTTCTTGATTGATAGCATGAGACAAATTTTTTTAGTGGGATGGAGGTGGGGTAGGGGTTAAACATAACTGTTTAACGCGTCGACCGATTTGGATGGTTCTTTCTGCGTTGTATAGAGTAGAAGACACTAAAAAGGGAAAAATAAAATAGCTTTTAAAAAAAAAGTTGAACCGACTTCACAAAAAGCGCTAAAAGGCATTATATAATTTTTAATTTTATATCTATTACTATACTGGGCGAAAACAAATAAAAGAAGAGTCCTTGGTATGTAAAGGGGGCAGTATAATAGTAAAAATTAAGAAGTAATAAAAGTGGTAAGGAAAAAGTTCTGAAAAAAGTTTCTGATGTTCTGAAAAGAATTTTAAGTGTTAAGAAGAAGGGAGAAAGAAAAAATTTGCAAGAGCAAAGGACGAAGGAAGCTGCAGGAAATTGGTCGAGGTCATCCAAGTTTTCAACCTATTCTGTTCAAAGATGAAACAAAGAAAATTATTATATTATTATTATTTTTTGTTAAACAAAATTAAATTTTAACTTAAAATTATTTTAACCGTCATTGTGCATTTGCTTTCCGTAATTTATAATTAAGAGTTAGAAGTGGTTCGATCTTCAAAATTAGCTTTGATTTTTTCTCTATATATCATTTCGAGAGTGTTTTAACTTTTGGTCAAATAGTTTTCTATATAATATTTTTATTTGGCTAATATTAGAGTTCGATATATGTATGTACATATATAATTAGTTACGCTTATGCTTTTAATTGCTCTCCGATATGATATGTTTTATTCTGTTAATGTATTAGTTGGATCAGAAAATTTAAGATTCCTACTTTTGTTAAGAATTACCTCTACTGCATCTCTTTTTTTAACGATTAAATTTGTATTAAATTAACAGAATTAATTGAGCATATTTTAAAAAAGTGCTTTCTGAAAGCCACTGATTTTTTGAAGATAAATATGAAAGCTTAATACCACATACAAAGTTAATTTTATATGGAAATATGCTTGGTAGCTATACTTATGTAGAATATTATCCCACCCTTTTGAGGCCTAGCTTGCTATTCAATCTAGCACTAATAGTGGAAGTCTGATGAGCTGAGAGCCAGTAAGCTGTGAATCTTCATAGACAAAACGCAGAAGTCTGCACTAAAAATGATTACGTTAATATTTACATCACTTGCGATCGGTTTGTTTGTTTATTTGTTTTTGAAGTGGGTAACAAGCAATCATGATGTGTTTGAAAAACAAGGACTTAAATATCTCAAGCCACTTCCCTTGCTTGGAAATTGTGAATACATTTTCAAGGGAAATGGAATAATTGATCGAGTGACTAATGCGTACAATAAATTCCCTAATGAAAAGTGAGTTATCATTTCATCTGTTTAATATTTTCATATTAGAATTTGGTAAATTAATGTATTGGTCAAAGTGTCATGGTGAAAAAGTGATAAATTACTTCAATTATGAAATTATATTCATACGGCGTAGCTTTTCGGTATTTTAAAAAAGCTCTAAGTAACAACAGAAACTAAGTGCTTATTAACGGAAGATATATTATAAAATTATGACTAAATACACTGACGAGCAAAAGTGTTCGAATGTACTAAACACTGTATTTATTGTATTATTTCGTTCTAAAAGGAGAGTAGCCTTGTTTTTGGTGTTACAAACAAAAAGCCATATTTTACAAAAGTTGAATTTATACACCTACATATAAAGAAGAAATTTTCATGTTTACTAATTAGAATAAAGGAAATAAAATAAATTATGTTCTTATAGTTTATGCGAACACTTGTCAACGCATCTCGAAAATTATAAATAATTAACTTAAAAGTTTAAGTCTTTGTCCATAGCGCTGGGCATACTGCCGTAAAAGTTTCCTATTAAATGCAAAGGAATACTGGTCCATTATTTTTGTATCCTGGCCCAAAGATCATTAATGCCACTTGGAGAGCTATCATAACTTTGTAACTTCCTTTTTATGAAATTCGATAAGATTACAAAAAGGTTCATGTCAGGGTTCTGTGCAGGCCATTATATTGTATTAAATTTTCCTCACCAAGCCATTTTCATACTACCTTTGCCATATGGATTTTTTTTTACGATGTGACAAAAGCCTAGGGGACAACCCTTTGATGCGTTAGCATGGTTTTGACCGGTAAGGAATTAGGGTAAGGGAAGTGAAGAAACTTGAATGGCTTGTTTTTGCATCGTTGCGAGCTAGACAATAGCCCAGAGGAGGAGTGCATTATTTTAATTTCTTAATAAAAACTCACGGGAATACCTGGTCTCGAATCCGGGAAGCATGGCATGGCGATCGTGCCGCTCAACGAATTGATCCAACCCCGTCAACGGTCGGATTTTCGTCCTGTTAAGAAATAAAATTGTTCTATAGCAGACGGCAGATTAGTTTGTAAAATGAGAAGATAGTATTTCCTTCTCATTATCCTATTCTACTCGCACAGTTGATTTTTCAGTAGTGAAGCAGCCCCACACCATAACATTACCTCTCTAATGTTTCATTTACTGCTTTACTTGAGAAGGCTGAATGTTTTTGGTATCCATTTCCAGAAACGGCCATCTTATTCAAACCAATATATTTTTGTTTTGGATGATCATAGGTATAAACTTCATTTTATAAAATTAATCTTATAAATTAAAATGTGTTTAATTTTACTTCACCTGCTTCAAATCTTTTACTCTCCAACTTTTGTCTTTTAGCAAACTCTTGGCGTGCTTAAATGTTTTTCTTTGACAAGACAGACTTCTTCACTTAGTTCTTTCCCGATAGCAAGTGCAGCCTGTCGATTTCCCTAGAATATCTTAAGAAGAGTTTTAGTTTTTTACAGAACCCTTATTGTGAGACTTCGGTGTCTGTCTGCTTGTATCTCAGGGTCGTTCTTCTCAATAATTTCTATTACTATCGACTATATATAAATAAATAATTTTTTTTAATTTAAAGCTACACTACCTTTTGTCTTACTCCCCGACTTTATCTCCGAAGCTTAAGAGCCAACAAATTGAAAATAATTCATACTAATAGAAGGTTGAATATACAAATCCTTAGTACTTGAATCTGACTTCCACTTGGCCGGTTTCTTTTTATTTTCATTTCCGAAGACTCACTAATACCACACATTTCAGAAATATTTCGGATGATAATTTCACTGAGAGGACGCATGTTTTTAAAACGAATGCTAAAATTGCCGATATATTTTATTGCTAGACAAATTTGTATAAATTTTCTCTCCAAAATGGCTCTAATGATTTCGATGAAATTTATTAAATAGGAGCTTTTGGGCCAAGAAAACGATTTAGATAGGTTCCATTTCAATAAAAACTCAGCATCATGATGTTTCCCCGTTATATAGTACCTGAATATTAGTATATATATATGTAGTACTGGGGCAAAACCTAGCTCCGTAACACGTAAACAAATTTGGACGATTCTTTGTTGCCTGCAGTACTGTATTGATATGATGTCTAAATATTTTTGCGTCGATTCAGGGTAAAGAGTGGGAGGGCGGAAGCTAATTTCCTAATGCTGGAAATGATTTGGATAATTCTAGAGAATGTTGCGCCAAAAATTGCTGTCCTAGGGTGGCAGAGAATTTACTCTAACTGTGTTATGCGTGAACTGATTTGATTTTTCGTTGCTTAGAGTATTTTGTCCTATTGGTAGTAGGCTAACAATTTTGTACTTAGGTCGGGTTGGGGTTAAGGTGGCGGTGAGGAGGATTGGTGCCTAACTTCATATTTTATGCACCGATATCAACGACTAACGATAATGGACATAGGGAGGGTGCGGGAGAGGGAACCTTATTTCATAACATATTTTCTCGTTGTATGAAATATGGTCTTCCATTGCTACAATATTAAAAGTTTGGAGCAAGCGTGGGAATGAAGAAGGCGGAGCTAAGCTTCGAAATGCATTCATCGATTTAAATGATTCATTCATTGTTGTGTAGAGTTTAATCAATACCTGAATGAAACATGTTTAAACCTGAGCCTGCGGTCTAGCAAAACCAGACATTCAATTGAGTGAGGGCACCTTAATTAATTTTCGGCCACAGCCCCTGCGCTTTGGCTACACCATAAAAAAGAGAAGATTACCACATTACACTTTGGGTGGGGGTACAGGAGGGGTGTAGTGCAACTTATAAACACGTGAACCGATTCTGTCATCTTTGGTGTAACGGATAATTTACTGGGTTTTCAATGCGAGAATTGCAGTTCAGCACTGTAAACTAAGTATTTGTTTGCGGAAAAATTTCCACCTCGCTATATTTCACTAAAGACTAGGTCAGCAACTCTACGTCGTTCTTCCAACGAGTGCATATTAAGCAATCGGAGGCGATCCACATAAGGAGGAAGCCTAAGTTTATCATTCCATGGAAGGTCTCTTAGTGCGAACCTAACAAAGTTCCGCTGTACCGACTCAATGCGTCTGGAATGAACAGCATAGCAGGGAGACTAAACCTGAGATGCATACTCGAGAATTGGCCTGACCAAAGAAAAGAATAAGTGAATTAAGGTCTTCCGATCAGAAAACTCCCTTGACCACCGCTTCACATAGCCAAGAACCGAATTACTCCTAGAAACAATGTAGTTAATGTGCAGAGTGAAATCGAGTTTACGGTCAAGCTTCACTCCAAGGTCAGTGACGGACTCTACACGACAGATATTAGTTTCCGCAAAGGAATAATCAAAGACGAGCTGATTTTGGTTCCTAGAGAAAGACATAACTTTACATTTATCCAAGTTAAGCTGCAGACCATTAGATCCACACCAGTTCGTGAAGGTATTTAAGTCATACTGAATGCAGGAAGAATCATAACTGTTTCTAACGCATGAGAAAATCTTCATATCGTCTGCATAGATTAAGACTTTAGAGTGCTTAATCAGAGGAACAATGTCATCAATGGCAAGAATAAACAACAACGGCCCAAGCTGGCTACCCTGCGGTACGCCAGATGTAGCCCTAATGACTCTGGATAAAGTATTACGGAAAGATACTCGATATATCCTGTCTTTTAAGGAAAGTTTTAGTTAATAAGTTCTTATGACTGTTTATTGTTTATATTTACTTACCTAAGTTTAAATACTGGAAATGATAATTTTAAGAAGTTGTTATTACTATTTCGAATTTGTTTACGTTCGGAAATTTTCATTTGTCAACGCTGTTCCGAACGCCTCCATAGAAATTCTACAATTTTACTACTTCCATGATGCACTTACATATGAAAAGGCCTTTCCACTACTTAAATAGATATGCCGAAGTTTTTTCAGCTTACGGCACTTCCTTGTTAATTATATATTCTAAGGAGTAGTTAAACAATGCGTCACTGCGCCACGTAATATCCATTGACCCATCGCACACCTGACTCTAAATTTCATTCCTCAAGCCGGTTTAAGATTGTTAGCCCGACGTACACGTAAGATATTTTACTCCGACTCAATTTTATGTCAGAATGCTAATTGAGTTAGTGTTGGTTTGATTGTTTAGAAAGCGACATTCTGTGACATTCCAAAAACCTGTGCTAAATATCCAATATGTACTTATATTTGTGTTCTGCACGGGAGATATAGAAATCATTTCGGTGGAAAAATGTTAGGAACAAATTACAGTTTTTTGCGATCCTTTACCTGAAATATTTTCTTCTTAATTACCAACCCCCAAATAGCATTACAGACCCAAATTAAACCGAACTTAATTTGAAATGAGCTCACAATTTCGGTCTATTGTTACATGACCATATTTAAAAATGAAACTTGAAATGTTTTATGAGTTTTTTAGCTGTCATTTCGGTATAAATTTAAATTGAGCGGAATTGATTTATATAAATAATATATATAATATAAAAATATATATGGAAAACCCAACTTGAAAAAAATTTTTCCTTATTGACATTGTCGCGACTGAGGAATAAAAATAGGAAGTTTAAAGTTATAAAAATACTTTACAATTGGTCGCTACTTACATGTACTTTAAGCCAAAAAGTGTATTTAAGCAAGTATTCGGCTTAGTTTCTGATTACATGTCAGTACAGAAATTGAAAAGTGTGTTCATTTTCTGAGAGCTAAAACATTAATTAACCGATCGCATGCAAAATAATTTAATTAACCCTCCAGTCATAAAATATCAACTTTATTATTAAAGTAGCAATTTGCATCTGAGGGATAGAAATCATTTCATGCAAAAATGTGTTTGCAATTACCGTTCCTTCCGATCTTTTACCAGACTATTTTCATTTTAATTATCAATTTGACTACCTGAGTACTAAAACATTAATGAACAGAGCGCATGCAGAAAAATTTTCTGAACCCTCCAGTCACAAAATATCCACTCTAGTTTGGGGTAGTGTATTGCACCCGAGAGATAGAAATCATTTTGGTTGAAAATTTGAGGGAACAATTCCCCTTCCCTGCGATCCTTTACCAACAAAAACCTGTTTGGGTAGACTAAAAAGAGGACCCTGTGCATTGGCTGATTGAGATTTAAGTCCCTTCTCACTCCCTTTTTCTTCACTAGGTTCTTCACCACAGAAAATAAAAAAATTTTAAAGTTGAACGCAGTCTTGAACAAAGTGGACGCACCTTTATCATGCTTCCCTATTCGTCGCGAGTACATCTACTCTTTATATAAATTGTGATGAAATTAACAAGTTGGGATTGTACAATTGATCAATTGGTTGAGTGGTACGATCACCACGCCATGGTTCCAGGGTTCGAGCCCCGATCTCCCTGTGAGATTTTAATACCAAATAGATTTTTATTTAAAAAGTTGCACCGACTTCGGAAAAGCGCTAAAAAGCATAAAATAATTTTTAATTTTGCATTATAATTAAGATTTCTTTGTCAATCCATTTAAAAATATTGAAGAATTTTAAATATAATATGTTTTACGAGTTGCAAACATAATTATATTTAATACTCCTTCTTTATGATGATATGGTTTAGGTAGTTTTTCTTCATATAAAGCTGTTTTCAATTGGTTTTTTTCAAATTGCGGCATAAATGCTCTATTGAATTTAGATCCCGAGCCTGAGCTGTTTTGAGCACTTTGGGACAGTTACTCGTATAAAGCAGCCGAAGCCTTGTGTTATCTGCAGAATTTTTTGGGTCATTATCTTAATAAAATTGAAAATGTTGCCAACGGTTTAATTTATCTGCAGTAGGGCCCAAATTTTCTTCCAGCACATTTATGTAATAGGGATGAACCACTATTCTGTCAATGAAAAAAATTTCCCACCCTGGAAGCTACCATACATCCCCATACCAGCACACCTCCTCCGCTGTGCTTCATTGTTGGTACCATGATTTTTTCTTTCCTTACCATTACGTCCAAAAAGATTAAATTTACTCTCATCTGCAAAAATGACATCCACCCAGAACTGTTGAGGCTTTTTAACGTTACATCTTCCAAACTCCAGTCTTGCTTTTCTGTTTTTCTTGGGGAAGTATGGTTTCTTCCTTGCTATTTCGCATGGTAATCATTTGTTTTTAGCACGTTTCTTATTGTTTGTGAAGTAACGTTTACGTTCAGTCATTTTTGCCAGCGCTGAAGCATTCGTTTTTGGATTTTTTTTTAATTTCTCGAAGAATCCACCTTTAATCAATTCTTAAGTCGACTTGTTCTAAACTTATTTTCCACCGAATTATCACTTTTAAACATTTTTACGATGCAGTGGAATAATGTTCGAGGATTTTGGACAATATGCGAAACAGCGTTTTTCTGGCAAACCTTGCTTAAAATGATGAATAACTAGGTTTCTTACTTCGAGAGAAGTCTCTTTTCCTTTACGACCCATTTTAGCAACGTTGTATACTCTACTGAGCCAAACTACGAAATATACATAAGAACGCACTTACATCTTACTAAATTTACAGAATTAAAAGTACCTTTAGGGTTACCTTTCCTAAGAAATAAAATGAAATTGTGTTGTCAAATACTTGTTTTGCTTGTGAATTACGCTTTTGTCTCCTACACTTATTTTTTCTTTTAAAAATGTGAATTTTTTGAAAAATTAAATATTCAAATATAAAGTAACTAGCTAAGTGGTTTTCCTTTAAGTGAATTTTAACTTTAATTTTTGAATGCATTTTTCATAAAAAATTTGAAGAAGTAGGTACTTGAATGTCGAATACTTTTTTTGACCTCTGCATACGTGTAAAAATATTATAGGTAATGAACAAATAACATATTCAAATGTATAAGTTAAATAAATGGCGAAAAACATAAATAAGAATAAAATACTATCACACTTAAGATCAAAGATATGTAATATTAGTTAGTTTAGGTAGTCTGTAAGCATCCGTTGAATTGAATAGTCATACAATAAAAATAAGTAGCAGACTCGTTTTGGTTTTAATTTAATACTACAATTACTTGAATTAAAATATAAAACAGTACCAATCGGTGAACATACTCTACCCAATAAAAAAAGAATCTGCAAAATCGGTCCTCGCGTTACGAAATTATGTCCGCTCATACATAAAAAAAGTACATGTCGAACTTAGAACCTTGTTGTTTTTTGGGGAGTCGGTTAAAAATACAACCAATATCTACCTACAATGAAAAAACAAATAAATGTTAACTCATCTGGAAATAAAATCTTTATCCGCAATAATTTTTCACATATAATGACCAGCATAAAGTCACTTCCGAGGTTGCGTTTTGCTTATATCACTGTTCCCAAATTTATTTACATAATTTTTTAAATTCCATAACTTGTAAGGTCTTATTTGTATATTATATAGCATATTCACAATTAGGGAAGAGTAACACTTTACTGCTGCTTTAATTCGTAAAAATCTTTAGTGCAATATTAATTCAGATCTTTAAACCAATCAATCGAATGATGTTTAGATTACATTATAAGCTTGTTATGTCAACATAAAAGTTCTTAGCGTAATTTCGTCTAAAATGTTGATAAATATCAATTGTTTCTATGTTGAAGAAAACTGTTTAGTGTTTTCCTACGATTTTTAGCAGATAAGCAAAGTACCTAATTTCAATTTAATTTTACAGCAATTACATAGGTACCATATTCAAACTTAAGCTTTTTATGATAACATGCTTCCGGTTTGAGATAATGTATTACGTGACGCAAATAACTATTGTACATCATGTTTACATTCATTGTGCCCATTAATGCCTATATTTCGATTCTGGGAAATCGCGTGGAAACCGGTTACGGAAGCGTCTTATTTTTTGAACTCTGGCACGTGCAGCAGTTAAGTCGAAGTAATTAATAATATAGTGACCTTGCCTTTAGCCGATGAATAATGTTTCACTTGATAGGGAATTTTGTGATAAACTGAGGTAATTTTATTTTAAAGTGGCTTGCGTGTAAAAAAATATTTTTGAATTGTTGACGTAATAAAAAAATAGAATCAGAGAACTCAAAACAATTTAATATGCAAATAATTTTGAGAATGCAGATAAAAGTACATGCAGGGTCGCCAGATGTGGCGATTTTTCATCAATCCTGGCGACAAAAAATATGAAATTGGCGTTGTCAATTTTTCACCAATTATGGGCGTTTTTATGGCGATTTTTCTTGAAAGAAAAATTGACAGATTATTTACCTTTTAAGAAATAATTTCTTATGTTTTACAAATGTACATCTATTTAGCAGAATTTTCTGAAAAATTTAGCAAATTTGAGTAAAAGTTGCCGCAACTGCAAGTGACAGGAAACGTCTAATGAGTTATTTGTCGGCTTCTTCGCAGTTTAATTCTGTGATTTTTAATAAGTGTTTGGAGAAGTAATGGAAAACGGTTAACCTACAAACATGTACCAGAGAAGAACTCGAAAGTATCTATAATATAGTAGATACGGAACAATTCTTGGCTCTTTTGAGCAAAAAGTTTCGGATTTGTACAATTTGAAACAAAAACGATTGCTAATAAGGCAGCTCAAGCCCTCAATGGATCTTTGTTTAAAGGGTACAAAATAACAGTCCGGAATGCGGGAATAGGTAAAGGCAAGAAACCACAACTAAAGAAAGAAACTAGAGGCAACTCAAGATAATTTCAGCACCGGTATCATGCTTACGTCGCTCCTGTTTACAATGATTGTGAGATAATTGTCGTTAACAAGGCGCACACGTAACTGGACTTTTGAACATGTATAGATTCATTAATTTCTTTTTACCTTTTATAGAGAATATGCCGAATATATAGAACAGCGTCTGAAAAGGTTATATTTAAAAGTTAATTTGCTTTTCCCAAATGAAGAGGTACCAATTGGGAAAGTTCTCGCAAATATTTCTGTATTACAGTAAACATAATTTATGGACAATTAGCGGAACACCGAAATATGTCAGTGGATGATGCCATTAACTTAATAGCGAATGATTTTCAAATTAAATTGCGCGCAGAGAGGCAGAAATTATTGCCGACAGCTGTTCCAACCATTCCTCCAACTAGCTCAGTTGCATGGCGTGAGTTACAGTTAAAGGCTGAGTTAGGCGACGCAGCTGACCTTACAGCTGTTCAATAGCAAATTGTCGACCTTGATCCAGAGATCGAGTTGCAGAAGAAAATTCTAAGCACCCACAATAAGTCGTCTATAACAGAGTCAAAATCCGATTTATTGTACCCAAATGTACAATCCCTGCAAAACGATTCAAACGCAATTGAACTTATAAAAGATAGGTGCAACGAGTGTTGGATTCATTGATAACAACAGCCTTAGTATCAACAATTGCAAATCACTTTAACTTTATGTAGACAATGAAATACATTTTGTTGGAAGTCTTTCATTGATTTGCGTATTTTCCGAAACTATTTGATATAGGGATTTGATATTTGGCACGAATATAGGAATTGGTGACGGAATAACGGCCGTGTAGTTAAATTTTGATGTTTGGGTCTAATTTTTATTGGGTTGAAATGGGAATCAAATGAAATTGTTTTTAATCTCATCGAATGGGGTGAAAGCTTGTAAAAACGAGTTCAAAAATGTAAATTTCATAGCAAAAGTCGTCGTTATTAGTGGTTTAAGCATCATTCTGGTAACGATTGCTTTACTTAAAACAAGCAAAACTGAAGGTGTGTAATTAAAGAAATCACTCGTACAGTATATTGCATACCCAATAAAAAAACAATTTATTGTAATATTATCGCGATAAGTTAAATTAAGTGACTATTTGCACTTACGTGTATTTACGTGTAGTTCCGTGTTAACATGTATTCGGGAAAGTTCGGCTTTTACTTATTTTATGTACTACTATACAAATATATTCTTACTAAAGCCTGATTAATACACCTCTTCCTCCCAGGAAGTCTAATAAATTTTGTACGTAAAAGCCGAACTTTCCCTAATACGGGTAAACATGGAAGTACACGTAAGTGCAAATAGTCACAGGCTAAGTTAAATATCTCAATTTTAATTCACTGTTGACAAAGATTTTGAAAGCGCTGTTGCTTCGTTGTTTTCATGAATTTAACTGTAATTATTCTAGGAGGATATTCTCCTTAATATTGCAAAAATTTTGGAATAAAGAACTGTCCCTTGTAAAATTCCTATCCATGAGTGAAACTACTTCAGGAACTTAAAATCAGCTGAAGTAGTTGGTTTAAAGAGACAAAAGCATACTAAAAAGAGGGACAAATATGTTTCGTACTGTTAAATGTTGTTTACTTTTGTGCGTGAAGAAGTTTCCTTAAGTGAATTAAGTTAAATTTTGTTCAGTTTGTGGAAATAGCTTCTTTTAAAACTTTATGTAATCAATTCAATAAAATTATTAGACTATTTTGTGATTTTTTGTTAACCAACTTTGCCTTAACACCCAGAATTTGTTTAAATTAATCAGCATGAAGTGTTCAGCTTTTTTGTGCGCAAATAATAAGAAATAAGATGATGGGAAGTCGCTTTTCCTGTAAATGCACAACTCGAATTACTTCTAAATTCATTCTATAAACATGCGAAGTTCAATTAAAACGTCAATTTATGAAAAAGAGCAAAAGATTCGTAAGAATATTTGTTAGGTTAATGTGAAAACTGATTTTCATATTATGAGTCGTGGGTACCAGGAAGATGTCAAACAAAATTTTTAGGGGGCATCAATAGGAAATTTTAAATAAGATTTAATCAATAAAAACCAAAATAAATGATTCGCTTGACCTATAATATAACGTTCAAATTTATATGCAGCTTAAATATTTTATTCAGAGAAGTTAAAATCAAATTATTCTTTAACGAATTATCGAGATTTTAAATTTAGTCTTCTTTTTTTCCAGAAAAAAAAAATCAATAAAAAACATTAACAAAAATGTGCGCCGTATTAAAACGAAAATTCAGCAAAATTCAGCTCGTAAAATTATTCTGAAAATAGCAATCAGTTGCGTTTTTTCGAAGATAACTTTATTTTTTTCAGACGGAATCGATTCGGATAGTTATGGTTATCAGTTGCTTCCAGATTTCAGTCCATTTAAATAACGTGCGCGTGTTTTGTATCGTTGGTATCTGTTCAATTAAGTTTTTTTTAACAAAATAGGCCGAAAATCTAAAGAAACTATGTTTTTCAAATCCGATTTGTTAGGCAGAAGCATTTCCACAATTCACAGCATTTTGAAAAGGGGTACAACAGAGCTTTCATTACGTCCAGGCAGACCGGAGAAATTGAATCCTCGTGAAAAATCCGTAATTTTGAGAAACATCAAGGCTGAACTACGTTTATCTGCTGTTGAAGTGAATAAAAATTCTGACGAAAATTATGGAATTCAAGTTAGTGCTGAAAATGTTCGCAGGACGCTGAGATCACTGGATACTGGAAAGACGGTTCGGATAAAACCTTTTATAAGTAAGATCAATCGCATAAAACGTTTAAATTTCTTAACAAAAGCATATAAATAGCAATGAAGAGTTTTGGTGACGTGTTCCAAAAATACATGCCCGTCTGTAAAGCATGGCGGTGGCAACGTTATATTATGGGGTTGCACGAGCAGAAATTGAGTTGGTAATATCCAATTTATAACCGATAAAATAGATCAATACCAGTATATAACCATTTTAAAGAATAATTTGCAACCAAGTGCCGAAAAACTTGGGCTTTCCGGTCATTATGTAATTCAGCGGGATAATGACACAAAGCATACTGCTCATAATACCAAACTTTGGCTTCTATATAATACACCAAAGCTTTTAATAACACCACCTGAGTCGCCCGATCTTAACATCGATCAAACATTTTGTACTTGCGTGCGTTAGGTCCACTCAATTCAAAATGTTCTATACTTACGATCGATTGAGATTGAATCGTATTCAGTAATATAGTCCCTGAACATCCAGAACAACAAAAGGCAGGCAATTTTACTAGAATTTTACAGATATTAATATTAATTACAGATGTAGGTTATGTGTGCATCTATGAGCATAAGTATATATGTACATACATACATATATGTATGTAATGTACATATGTAAATATATATATTTATCTGAATTCTTGTTATTTTTTGTTGATCCAAATAAATAGTTTGTGTTAGTTGCAAAAAAATATATAGTATTTCCATAGTACGTATCTATTAAATAAAAAGAAGAAAAGTTGGATTTTTATCTCACATTTCCAATGGACCAAAGTAGCAGGTTCACCCGCCATCGCGGGACTTTTTCATGGGATATGCATTTATTTTAATTTTTAATTTTATCTTATCTGAAGCTCGAATAAAGAGGTGGCGTAGTAAGCCAAATAAGGAACATGCTACATAAAGCTGTTCGTGGAAAGAAAATCATGGAGTTTATAGACTAATACTACATTTATCCTTTGTTAAGACAGGTCTTGATATGATTAATTCACAAATAAATTAGTCGATGAAACATCACTCTCTAAATCAGTGATGGGCACTATTCGGATAAAATAACGATTAAAATTGAATAACAATGTAGAAATAATAAATTTTTATTTGAATGTAAGATTATTTTAACGAATTATTTGTTATTTTGAGCACCAAATAATTTGAAAATAATTTCAATTTCAAAGAAATATTTGTTAATTTGAATTTCAAATAAATATTGTTATTAATAACGCACGATATTCAATAATTAAATAATTATTCGTTACTTGATGAAGTCTTGTCAAATAATTATCTGTTATTGGGTGCTGCTTATTAGAATTTGGAATAATTATTTGTTATTCGATCGTTCGTTATTTCAGAATCAAATAATCATTTGCTATTTGGTGAGTTATTCGTCAATAATCATCAAGTTATCATTAGTAATTCCTTAAGTGATGTTTTTTTAAGGAATAATAATTTATTTTGTTTTTCACTGTGGCTTCACAGTCATACGCATTTTAATTCTAAAATCTGAATGACGATAGTGAAGATGTAATTGATAAAATAATAACTTATTTTAATTTGTCACAAGGATATCGAACAGAGACATGCTATGTTTTATTACCAAAATATGCATAAACGGGTATTTTGATCTTTTCTCGAATTACTGCATTGCCAATCTTTTGGAATCCTCCTGCTTAAGATCGAGTTGTTTAGTTGTTTTCTTATTATTATTTGGTAATCGAATATCGATGAATTCATTAAATAACGAATATTTATTTAATTGAATGTTTTGTTGGCGCTTGTTGGAAAATCTTCGTTTTAATAGAAACAAAGCAAAATATATTTATTTATATCAATCCGATGTATTTCGCCTTATTAGTGCAACATCTGACTATCGCTGAAATCGAAGTCGTCATCAGAAAGTGATAACGTGTCGGCCTACCAATTCGGAAGTCCCAGTCTCGATCCCACCGACAGCGACCCCTGGTTGCCTTATGCTAACAACAGATTACGGTAAAAACGCCATGGGGTAGCAAAAAACTTTCAGTGGTTCAGAATCCAGTTTAAATTGTAGATCCACTTGTTTTCGTCTCAAATTGGTTGTGGCAACTATATATATATATATATATATATATATATATATATATATATATATATATATATATATATATATGACATTCCACGTCAAGTGGCCCGCCCCTGAGTCCAAAAATAGGAGCCACCAAAAAAATCGAGTCAGGGCTTAAAATGTTCGTATAAAAAAGGGCTTTCGAAATTTACGTGGTCTATTTTCCGAAACCCACCAGCTGACCCAATATGGCCGCCAACACCACGTGACCCAACTTTTTGTTTCCTTCAATTGATTATAAAACTGGCACCGTGAGGCCGATTGAGGTCTACGATGTACCAAATGAAAGGTCTTGACCTCTACTTTCTAAAACCATAGGTAAAATTATTTTTGGGTGCTGTTAATTCCCGCATGACACCCAAAACCATGTAACACGTATTTATTTTTTATTTCGAAAACCGTTGAGTTACGGAAAAAAGTTCATAGAACAAAAAAGTCTTAGAATTGATCAAAGAACAACCTCAAATTTTTTCAGAATTTTTCAGACGAATTTTCAATTTTTGAAAAATACGGGAAATCCCATTTTTCAAAATCATCTCCAAAAATTCTGAAAAAATTTGAGGATGTTCCTCGATAAATTCTAAGACTTTTTTGTTCTATAAAATTTTTCTCCAAACTTCACCTTCCTTCAAATTTTGTCTCATATTCTTTATATACGCAGATTGATGTTTAGAAAAAAAATGATGGGGAAGCAGAGCTTCAGCTTACTACAAAATTCTTCGACGAAATCATGTGTAGAAAGACTTTCTGTTTTTAAGGTGCATCGATCAGTTGCTTGCCAGACACTAAAAATTACGTCAGATATCCCATTCTTGTCGAGTAAATTTACGAGTAAGTCGTGGAGTTTATCAACTGGTGGGCAAACTTTACATTCACGTAAATAGCATGATGGTGTCGCATTAGGGCATAATAAATATCTAAAACAATCTTGATATTCTTTAATAGGGGTTTTAGTTCCTTTGGTGAGTTTGGTTAAATTTACGGCCTCAAACATATTTTAAAGTTTTGATGTATTGTGCATACACAAACTGTATGAGTGCCCTTTTGGCCAGCGGAAACACGCAATTTCGGTCGCAATTCAGCGAATTTGGAAAAGCCAATTCGAAACTGAGGAAATTTTTCTTTGAACTGATTATGCAAACTTTTTATGTCACACAACAACAATCGCTTTTGTTTTTTTTGTTTTTCACCATTGCGTCTAACCGTGGTGACATCTTTTTGATTTGGCATCATTTTATTATTTTCATCGTCTTCATAAAAACAATTTACGGAATGAATAACGTCGTCTGGTAATGTTTTACCTGCTTTTGCCATCGGCGTCGATAAAATTCCAGCTGTCTCTTTCAAATCTTTTGCTTTTCGGACTGTTCGTTTCGAGGTACCAAACTCAATCGCTGTTTTTCTTAAACTCCAACAATCAGGAGCTATCGTTAAAATCATTAAACGGTTTTAGAAAGTAGAGGTCAAGACCTTTCATTTGGTACATCGTAGACCTCAATCGGCCTCACGGTACCAGTTTTATAATCAATTGAAGGAAAAAAAAAGTTGGGTAATGTGGTGTTGGCGGCCATATTGGGGCGAATGGTGGGTTTCGGAAAAAAGGCCACGTAAATTTCGAAAGCCCTTTTTTATACGAACATTTTAAGCCCTCACTCGATTTTTTTGGTGGCTCCTTTTTTTGGACTCAGGGGTGGGCCACTTGACGTGGAATGTCACATATATATATATATATATATATATATATATATATATATATATATATATATATATATATATATAGGTGATGCCCTAATAAGGTGAAATGCGTCGCATTGTAATCGCGGATATAGTTAAATATTTTTGGAAATTTATAAGCGTCGTTTTTTGCAGAAAAATTGTTTAATGCGTTAAGACCGAAAACAACAAATTTATTTGCGAATAATTCATCAAATACTGCACGAGAGAAAATAAAATAATTATTTGAAACTCAAATAAGCAGCACGAAGTGAGAAATAATTATTCGCAAATAATTCTCCAAATAACGAATAAATTTTATAATTAAATACCCTTTTTATAACATTTTTCAATTTATTTTATTTTGTAACCTTTATTCTTGCTTGAATAAATAATGCCCATCTCTGCTCAAGGTAAATTCCGAATCAATTACTTTTTCAAGCTAACGTTATCCCTTATACTACCGACAACGCAGTTATGGGTAGGCATTTAAGGTGAAAATCATTGCATTTTTGACGACAATCAAAAATATTAAACACCGTAAAATTTATACTTACTTAACTCCGGAATAACTTTAAGGGGCGATATATTTTCTTGATGGAGAACGTTACGTTAGACGTCCAATTAGTATCCCTTGATGATTTGCTTGTTATTGCAACCACTTCTGGGCCTGGCGTTTTAGAGAAAAACGTTAACCGATTATTCTTTGATTGCTAATAAAGTCGTCATTGAGTTAATCAAAGGCATTTTTACATCACGAAATGGGGCTTTTAAAAGTATCGTAGAAAAGCTTATCGACAGAAAAGTCTTTTCCATTGGTAAAACACTTATTTTGAATGATTAAAGTTTAATAAAAACATAAGTATAATTTAACGACACGCACAAATTTAAATTATTATTTTATTTATTTTCAGAATTATTGGGATTTTTGAGTTCACAACGCCGGCATACTTTCTAAGATGTCCCGATCTAGTAAAGCAGCTTACTATTAAAGATTTTGCACATTTCCAGGATCATAGGTCCATTGTGGATTCATCTTCTGATGAGTTTTTTGGAAGTGTATTGTTTTCTATGAAAGGAGAAGAATGGAGACAAATGAGGGCTTCCTTGAGCCCCTTATTCACTGGGAGTAAGATGAGAACTATGCTACATTTGATTGAAAAATGCAGTCAGCAACTTGTAAAATACGTTCATACCGACTATGAAAAGAATGGATTGCAGTCTTATAAAATGAAAAATATATTTTCTAGATATACAAATGATGTTATTGCAACTTGCGCATTTGGCGTGGAGTGCGATTCGTTGAAATATCAAAATAATGAAATATATATGTTTGGTCAAAAAATATTGAAATTTCAGAAACCTTCTCAAGCAATTAAGTTTCTTTGTATGAGATTCTTTCCCAGGATAACGAGATTGTTGGGAATAAAAGTCTTCGACGACGATGCAAAGAAAACGTTTCATAATTTAATAATAGAAACAATTGAGATTAGGAAAAGGGAAGGGATCGTAAGGCCAGATATGTTACAACTATTGATGAAGTTGAAGGACGGCCAACAACTTCACGAAAGCGGTGAAGTAGAATCAGACAATAATTATTTTACTGGGACTGTAAAACGGAAATGGACGGATATAGAATTGATTGCCCAATGCTTTTTGTTTTTCGTGGCTGGTTTTGATACTAGTTCTACTGTTATGACGTTTGCAGCTTACGAATTGGCAATAAATCCGGAAGTTCAAACCAAATTGATAGAATCAGTTGACGAAGCATACGATAATCTAGGCGGAGGCCCGCTAACTTACGAAGCATTGCAAAAAATTAAGTATTTGGATATGGTAATATCTGAAACGCTAAGAAAATGGCCGGCTGCAGTTATGACGGAGCGTGAATGCGTTAAGGATTACAATTACGAAGATGAAAATGAAATAGAGTTTACCGTAAAAGAAGGAGATATGATTATGATTCCAATCTATGGTTTTCATATGGATCCAAAATATTTCCCAAATCCTGAGAAATTTGATCCGGAACGCTTCAGTGACGAGAACAAGGCAAACTTAGATATGAACACATACTTACCTTTTGGTGTGGGTCCCAGAAACTGCATTGGTAGGATTCAATCATGGTAATATGTATAAAATAAACTAATTACTAATTTCTTTATAGGTATGAGGTTTGCTTTAATGGAAATAAAAGCTTTATTTTACTTCTTCTTTCTTAATTTTCGACTAAAAGTTTGCAAAGAGACGCAGGTTCCATTGAAACTTAAGAGGTCCATATTTAGTATAATGCCAGAGAAAGAAATTGAATTATACATTGAGCCAAGAAGTGACAGTAAAGTGATAAAAAATTAAGAATTGTTGTTAATGAAATTGTAATTAAAATTTTTATAATAAATTAGTTGATTTTAAGAAAACAGTAACTAAATTCTTATTCGAAAAAGTAACTACGACAAAACAATAACATTCATGTGGAGTTAAATTTAAACATTAAGAACACTTAACCAGACTATAGTTTTTTTTCCTTAGGTTTGTTGGTTCAAGTGGCGAGTGCTGTCAAGGGAGACGCACACTTCAATTAGTACTTAATGGGTCGTTTTGATGCCAATACCCGGTTAAACCTTTACTCCTCAGATTATGTGTAGGTTCTTCAGGAAGTAGTCTCCCAGCATTTTAAATCTTGCACTCGCCCATACTTGGCACTTGCATAACAAGTGAAGTATGGTTTTCATTAACATTGTCACAGCCGCGACAGTGCGTGTAAGAGATCCTATTAGTCAGTAGCCCGAGACTATTAAAACTTGATCAGGTCGCTCTAGAGATGGCACAGGTCAAAAAGCTACTCCACCTTCGCTAGGAATTGCTAAAAGTGTGCCTTTTTAAGTCATGCCCTTAGAAGCGTATGCTCCTCTGCTTGAAACACGCTTGCGTTGTCCGGCAGTATGCAGGACAGGATAATATATGTAATGTTTTAGAGAAGAACCACCTTGGAGCCTTCAATGAGCAGCACGGTATCGTAGAAGTTAAGCAGTTCAGTGTTCCTTCATTCTTTCCTGGTAGGAATTTTAACACTTAAACCCCCTGTAAAATTAAGTCGATTATTGCGTTATCAGACATGGTATCGAGCCATAGGTGAGTTCACGATCACTGCACCATCTTCTAACCCTGTTCGAGTGCCACCACTGACGTACCACCGATCTTGCTCCCAAACATTTTTACTCGGTTACGGGGAAAAATTCAATAAATTTAAAAGGGTAGTGGCATCTCGCCACGGGAAAGGGCTTTTATGCTCTATTAGTATGCACAGTCTGGTGAATCAGTTCTTTTTTATGTATTTAGTTTTTCTGTCCAACCTTCAACGTAGCACACTCGTGCTTCGCTGAATGTACTTAATGGGTATCCACTTTTGAACATTTGGCTGCCTTCTGGAATAACGCTGCCTTTGGCGTCATCGAGGCAGCTCTGCATTTCATGTGTGGATCCCGTTCAGCAGGCTTTGTGCGTTCTTATTTTGCTTTGGGCAAATTAGGGGACTATGAAAAATTTTCTTTGGATTTTTGCAACATTAGTGGCTTAAAAAGTAACCTATTTGCGGTTCACTGACTTGTGAAAAGCCGGCTGTTATTTAACTAAATGAAATAAATGTTGTTTCTGGTTATCATTCAGTGCCGCTCTTCTTTTCTAAGAGGGGAATAGCAGTTTACATTAGAATTGGTGTGACATTTTAACATCTTCCTCAATTCATTTCTACTAATCCAGAATTTAATTATGTCTGGATAAGATTTAAACCATCATTCATTTCTGCTTTTTATACCGACGTCCAAATATGTCTGACTGTGCGTTCCTTTTATAAATTGTGTTCAGATATAGATAATATTCTGTAAATATATCTGAATCCTGAAATCGTTGGTGATAGGCGATCTCAACATTCATAACACACAGTGAATCAGGCATTCTCCTACCACTAACCCGTCTGCAAGGCACGCAGAGTTATTTGCGTAGTACCTTTCTTGTTCCTGATATTATGAGGCATAACGAGCATCTCTTGGATCTTGCTGTAATATCGCTACCGGAGAAATACTCTGTTTCGGTCACGGTTCCCTTGGGAAATTCAGACCATTGTCTGGTTTCCGTCCAATTTTACATCTCCTCTAACAACCGCTAATAAAAAATCAGCATTATAGAAATGCTCACCATAAAAATGCTCATTGGGCTGGACTTAATAAATATCTTAGAGTGCTTCTCCACAAGAGACGTTGATCATATCATCGAGTAAATTTTGAATATACTATGGTTTGGAATGCATCGCTTTATTCCTCATAGCTTCAGAAATGTGAAACCAGCTAGCACCAATTGGCAGCCCTCCAGGAATACAAATTCCTCCCATTATCTATAAAACTGCGCGAAATATTCCCAAATTAGTGATTAGTCAGGCTAAATTCAGCTTCGACTAGAGTGATAGACGGAAGGTATTCTATTCTCCTGTAAAAACCGCGAAGAATACCACCGCTTGCTCATGTTCAGGCGCTACTAAAAAAAGACGGGGCATGCGATCGCTCTAACAACAGACCATTTGCACTCACTTCGGTGTTAACTTAAGTTGTTGAAGCGCTCATCAATTCTGTTGATGAATTATCTAGAAAAAAAACCATCTTATCAACAATTGTCAGTACGTTTTTCGCGCTGGCCGGTCAACTGGTGACTTACTAATGGCTCTAACGGGGCGTTGTATTCATCATGGTGAGTCTGAATTCGTCGATTTTGATATTTTAAAAGGTTTTGATCGAGTCTGGCATGCTTTCCCTTTAGCCAAACTTTAAGCATTTGGTCTGGATCTTCACCTCTTAAAATGGATAGAAAGTGTTTTGTCAGGCCGTTCAATCCGTGTAATAAAAGACGAAGCTACATCTGATCTGCATGAAATAAATCGTGTACCCCAAGGTTCAGTTCTCTCACTAACATTCTTTCTTCTTTTTATCAATGATCTTTTGTCTTTCACTTACAATCCTATTACAAAATTTATAACTTCGTCGACGACAGTACCAGAATTATTATGGGCACGCTACAGAAAGCAACCAAGAACGCAAGTTCGGACTATTAAACAATGACATTTCTACGATTCTCACTTGGGGCAGAGCAAACTTTGTTATGTTAATTTCATCTTAAACTCTATGCTTCAACCCATTTCAGTCGGCGGAGTGAATATACCCAATTCTCACTCTTTAATATTTAATAATTAATTTAATATATCCAGTAACCTTAACTGGATCGACCATAAAGTTTTTGCCGCCAAAAATTCGATGAAATGCTTCGGTTTTCTACGGAGAAGTAAGAAATACTTCACCTTGTCTGAAATGGCGCTGATCTACAAGTCCCATATCAGTCCTAGACTCGAATATAATTCCCATATATGGGTTGGAACCGGACATGAAACATTGCCTACGTTAGGCAAAGTGCATCAGAAGACCATTATACTTATCGGCGATCCCTCAATCGATCTTTTTTTGTTGTACAGAGTATGGTCCCCCATTGCTAATAGAAGAAATAAATTTGGCCTAGGGTGGGGAGGGGAGGGGTTGTCTAACTTCGTAACGCGTGGACCGGTTTCGATGATTCTTCTTTTGAAGTGTAGAATATGTTACCTCACAAAAATTTATAAGTTGGGCGGTGTGCGGAGGGGGCGTTACACAATTTCGTAATTCACACACCTATTTGGAAGATTCCTTTTTGTTGTGCATTATATGATCCCCCATTGCTACTCTATGGAAAAATTTTGACCTAGGGAAGGGAGGGATAACCTATCTTTGTACCGCATAAACTGATTTAGATTAATCTGATTGCATAGAGTATCTATTTGTATTCTGACAAAAATTGTGGCTTATGATGAGAGTTCGAAGATGGCCGGCGCCTGGCTTCATAAGGCATAAATCGATTTTGATTCGGTTGTGCAGAATACGTTTGCTGATTGATAAATGATAACAATTTTGTACCTAGAATGATTACGATGATTCTTCGACTACGATAATTCTCTTTTGCTGTATAGAGAAAAGTGGCGCACTAGGGTCATGTTAAAAATTTTCTAAGGTGAGGGTACTAAAGACTGACCGTGACTAATTTCGTAACATATTACCAGATTAAAAGATAAAAAGCATAAAATAATTTTTAATTTTATATCTATTACGACATTTCGAAGTCGGTGCAAATTAAACAAACCAAACAACTAAACAACCACAATTGAAGATAATATATAAAACTACCTAAACGTGTTAGCTCACAGAATCATCCCTTTTGTTGTAGTTGTTTGATTTGATTTTTTTTTTAAACTATTTTTTGTATTAAAAGTTTTCTTATTTTTCTTTTGAACCTTCTTTATCTGCAATCTAGTTTCCAACCTAATTTGATCCGTTACTTCGTCAAAAATATTTAGTGACTCCTCTTGAATCAGTAGCTGGATTTCCAAATCATCTTTTTTACGCACTGGTACTCTGAAAAGAACCTCGTTCGATTAATTCATCTCTGAAATTTCGTGTTAATTGAAGACTGTACTCAGCCGATGAATTTGCACCACTTATTTTATGCTTCTGCCGAAAGTTTCTTTAAGACTTCAATTACTATTCAATTGACCCTTTCCACCTGTACATTTCCCTTTGGCACTGTGATGGTTGCATGTTCAGTATTTCCGCCTCACAGAACTCTGTACATCTGAAACAAATGCACCTCTCCTATCGGTTATATAGCGTGCAGAACTACCTCTCTTGCTCCTAGAGTCCTCATTGGATAAAGCCAAGCATACTTGCAAAATCCACCTACTACTGTAAGAATGTACCGGTACTTTTTAGCTGTCATATCCATCGAACCTAAGTGATTCCAATGATAGGTTTGTAGTGGACGACGATCCTGGTCGATTGGAGTAAGAAAGCCTTCCTTTTTTCCTATTTTGCTTGCTGCCAAAATACACGCAACACAGTTGACAATGCAGATCTCTACCTTCTGCTTCATATTATTAATGAAGAACTCCCGAGTGATAAGATGCATAGTTTTCTGCGCAGCAAATTGTCCTTCTTCGTGCTTTCGTTTAATAACCTCTGTAATCGGCTCTGACTAAATAAACCGATTTCACTTCTAGGACATAACTGTTGAGTTTATTTTCGGCAGTTAAATTTTTGTGACTGCTTTAATAAACCGGATGTTATTTGCCATCTTCTCCGCATTCCAATTAAATCGCCGCGCATCCGCCCTTAATAGCATCCGCGTGTACCTTAGTGTATGCATCCCGTTTAAATATGGCGAGGACTGGACACGACAACGCCTCCTTTTGATCAGCCACCGACTGTTGTTGCTCTATTCCCATTGTGAAATAAATGCCCTTGGCTTGGACGTCCTTACTGTTTTGAATTCTGGAAAATGTTTCACTGCCTTAAGGCCCAATTACAATGGACGTAAATGATCGCAACAAGGTCTGATTGTTCTGTCAAAATGGTTTTCTTACCATTCGTTTTCCATATAAGTGAGTTCAATGAACGCAAACGAGCGTATTGGGTAGTTAAACTGCGCAAATAATTCCATTAATTTAGAAATTGTCGGGTTAAGTTGTCAAACTAAGTGAACGTAACCTAAAAATTTTTCCTATTGTTTGTTTATGTTTATGTTTGGAGATTTCATTTAATTATTTATATCGGAAAATAATTTAAGATGGTTTTTGACAAATTGTTAATTCAAGAGGTACAGGACAATAAATTATTATTTAACAAGGCAAAAATAACAAATAAGCATAATTTATTACACTGACGTTTTCATTCGATCAAAAACGTCATTGTAATTGGTACACAATAAGAAAACCATTCTGAAAGAACAATCAGATTTTGTTGCGCTCAGTTATGTCCATTGTAATTGGGCCTTTAAATTTAGCCTCAGATGGACGTATCGTTCCCTTTTCCACTACATGTCCTAAAAACTCCACTTGGCGTTGTAGAAAACTGCATTTCTTCCATTTTATCTGAGGACCACTGACGCCACCTCCAACACCTGCTTCAATTTTTCTAAATTTTTGTTTTCATTTTTGGATGGTATTATTAAGGCGTCCGAATAGATAAGCACTATATCTTTAGCTACTAGGTATCTAAAAATCGTGTAAATGTATCGGAGGAACAATGCGGGGGAATTAATTAAGCCGAAAGGAACTCTCGTAAACTGGAACTCGATACTCACATCGTGAAAGTAGCAGTTTTTGAGATCCATCGTAGAAAAAACAGTAGATAAAAGAAAAAATGGATCGTTTTATTTATAAAAATATTTTGGAAACGCAAATGTTGCCGTATGCCGAGTGGGAAATGCCGCTTTGATGGGTGTTTCAGCATGATAATGACCCGAAACACACATCGAAGCTGGTAACAGAGTGGATAAATGAGAATGGTATTCAAGTCCTTGATTGGCCGGCCCAATCACCAGACCTGAATACAATTGAAAATCTCTCCGGGATCTTTAAACGGCGAGTCGGAGGTCAACGTTTTTGTAATAAGGCAGAACTCATGGATACATTAAAAAATGAATGGGAAAGTTTACCTGAGTCTATTATTATGAGTTTAATAACGTCTATGCCACGAAGGTGTGCTGAGGTCATTAAAAATAAAGGCTATCACAATAAGTATTAAGGAAGTAGCTAAAAGGTTGCTTTTATTTCGCACACTAGCATATGTTGAAGTTTGTTATTTTTTACATTTGTTTAACTAAATTAAACTTGTAATTTTTTGCGAAGTAAACCTTTTGTAATTGTTTCATCAAAGGAAAAAATAGGATATATTTTTTTTTTATTGTACATTATTAAAATGAAGAAAAAAACCACATTAAATTTTTGTATTGAAAGGGTTGCTATTGTTTCGCACAACACTGTATATGCAGCACCTATCTTTTTTTGTTTTATATCTCCAAAAACTAATCTTTCATTTTCTGTCTACTTCGTTTCAGTCCTGCCGGTGGTTTCCTTTCCTGTCACACTTCACTTCTTCACTATTTCTTCGATATCGTTGTTTTTAATCCTTAATGCTTACGTTGTCCTCTTCCGATTTGTCTGGGCTGACTTTTCCTTGATGAATTTCTGCCACTATCATTTACTTTTACTTTTCTTTAATATTAAATTTTCTGTGGTATATTTCTTGTCATCCGCAAAATTCGTTTTCCAGTAAATTTTTCCCAAAAAGGTTTTGTTGACAGGTATCGTTCACGTGCACGGATTTTTTTAAATACATATGTCGTTTTACTTGTTATCAACCGAATATTTTATAAATTTATAACAATATAACTTCATCTGCGCCGGTGCAGTTCCGTGTACGTGCGGTTTTACCTTTCGCCTGGCCGCATGCCTTCAGATTCACAGGGGGTCACTGGGACATACACCCGGATATACATCCGCCATCGCGCCACTCAGGTTATCTCAGTGCAACTCAGCGACCACCAAGCAGGGAAACGCCTTAACGTGGCTTATGGAGAGAGAGGGACTTCACTCAGAATTCTCCGCAGACTGAGTTCCGTCTCTCAGGAGAACCTCGAAGATAAGGACAAAGCCTCTCTGTAGTGGGCAAAATCATCATTGGAGATCACACTCTATACAACAACAAAACAATCATTCAAATCGCTTCCCCGCTCCCCCTCCATCCCATCAATATTTTTTCGTGATCTAACCAACAGGAAAAGAATTATCCAAATCGGTCCACGCGTTATGAAGTTAGACTACCGCTCCCCCTTTCCCCAACCCTAGGCCAAATGTTTTTCTCCTATTAGCAATGGGGGATCATACTCTGTACAACAAAAAAAGAACCATCCAAATTGGTCCACGCGTTACAAAGTTAGGTTTTACCCCCACCCCACGAAACATTTTTTTTGACGTGGTACCAATCTCTGAACATACTTTACCCAACAAAAAAAGAATCATTAAAATTGATCAACGCGTTACGAAGTTATGCCCGGTCAGACATAAAAAAAATACACGTCGAACTTAGAACTTCATTGTTTTTGGGAAGTCGGTTAAAAACTTAGAAATTCCTGTGCAAGTTAAAATAATAAACAAAAACAATACCATTAATTGAAAGTATTATTTTGATTAGTCCATAAGAACAGAAAAATTTCTTGTAGATGTTAAGTGATATGTAACAATTTTATTGCACTGTTTGTAAAGAAGTTTCCCATAGCGCAAACATTTTTGGCTATATTCGATAATGATTTGTTAGTAATAATTTGTCGCGCTTATTTTGCACTGTCGGAATATTGTTACATATAACTGATATTAGTACGATTTAAGTTCTTTTCTTCATAAAATACGAAAAGTTGAATCTCACAGTCACTACAGAATTTTATTTCGAACATTAGTACTCGTATGACATTTATTTTAAAGCAAAGCAGAAAGGAAAACAAAATAAATTCTCGAGTTTGATATTCTGGGGCGACTTATAGATATGCTTGAGTTGTGCACGATTCGCTCATGCTTCGCGGTACATCAGATGAAAGTAAAATATTCGTCTGCCTTATGGGACGCACGTACATATAACATTAATCATGATTGGTGCCTATTGTTAGTTTTATGCCTAAATATTTGATCACTTATATTTTCGTAGCCAAGGATTGTTACTGTTTGAAATGAATACCTATTAACAGATTCAATCGATATAAATAGCTCTTGTTTGCTTCATAACAAAAACATTCAGCATTTTTTAGGTTGGGCCTGCAATCCTAGCCAGATGCAGGATTGGCGTGGGTTACCGGAACCATCACTTTGTTTTATTTCCTAATTGTTCAGTGGCCGAGTGACAGAAGTTATCATAATTGTCGCTCTCCTTTCTATATCTCTATCTCTATTTCTCTTTCTTTTATCCTTTACGGCAGACCTGAAGAAGGGATTCCACAACCCTCCTTCGCCGCAGGCACGCGAATTTTAATTATGTTGTGTGTGTCTCGAATGTCCAAGGATACTGTAAAAACCGACGAGCTAGGATGCGTTGCGAGCTTAGGCGTGCCACCTGGACATCCTGCGGCATCTACACATTGCACACTTTACATATAATATTGAAACATGCACTGTAGGCTGGAATAGGCTACGTGAAGAAAACGAAATTAAGTTGTGCAATGCGTATGTCTTGAATTGCGGAAACCAGAAAAACGTCAGATACCTATGAAGTCAAGGCCCTCTCGAACCTGTGGTGACTTGGTGTGTTGGAATAACGGAAACTTCTATAACTAAGTTGCTGAACTTTCTAGAATTTAAGTTAAGTAGTATAAATAGGGCTGAGTAGCAGCCTAGTTAGTTAGGCTCATTAAATTCAGTGTTAGTCTAGGCGCAGGACGTAAACAATGAAAATGTAAAGCTTTAAGAAGTCAAAAAAAAAACTAAGTAGACAACGAATATTATAATAATTAACTACAGTTATGTTAATGTTAGAAATCAGGGCCAAATTACAACTAGCTCCTAGGTAGATATAATTTAGATGTAATTAGAATTAGAAAAATTATAAATTGTACAAAGTCACCAATAAAAACAACTTATAAAACCTAGTTAGTTAGTTGTATTTTAACCCGTGAAGTGATAAGTGTAAATAAGTGAAGTGAAATGGTATATTGTGAAAGATAAGTTGTCAAGAAAATCGGGAAACGAAATAATCAGTGAAGTGAATCAAACTGAAAACAGTTGTGTTTGAAAATAAGTGTCTTAATTATTCCGTTGAACCCGAAGAGTTTTCAAATAATTTTGAAATTAACGCATTGTGTCGCATAATGCGTTCGATGTTGACGGGGATTTTAAGTTGGAGTTGAGCTCCTCCCGGTCTGGTAAGATTTCAGGAACTTCATCTAAATCTCGTTCGTCTATGATGCATATATACCTGCGTAGCGTCACATGACCTTTTAGGGAAATCATCCGTTCCCAAAATTCACAGTCCGGATATTTACAAGATCCTCTTTTTACAAGTTTTACTTACAAAATTTATTTTATTTGCTGTTTAAAAATCAACTGTTCGTGCTTTTGTCGTCAGAAGAAAGAGCAGCATCAATTTCCGTCCAAATTTTACATTTCGTATCGGCATTTTTGTACCCTGCACTGCTTTTTTGATATAGAATTGAATGTTTAACACCATTTGAATTAAATTTTCTTCAAAGTTTGAACTTTTCTCCGTGTTTTTAAATAACTAATAAAAATACGCGAACTGACAACCACTTAACTTACATTTTTAACACAAAAACTGTCAAATGACGCCGTCAAAGTAAAAAGTTAGCCAATTTTTGCGTTCATTGGGGGTCACACCTACTTAAATGCATGTCTTTCAACTAGAAAATGACAGATAGATTTAGTTTAAACTCAGTTTAAACTAAATCTATCTTTACACCGTTTCACTGCGCTAACTTAACCTCAGCTTATGCCTCCCAGATTGACCGCTTAAGCTCAGTTTAATTAAATGTCACTTAAGGCACTTTTCAAGTTTATAAACTTCAAAAATTCCATTTTTTTTTCGCTTAATCAAATGTATATAGTCTTAGGAATATATGGTTGAAGCCGTTTTTTGATAGCTGCATTATTTCTCCCTGAAAAAAAAAGAGAGGTACGCGTATCTGACGCTCAAAGTTCTGCGGCAAGTAAATTGGCACGAATGGAGGCAGCGGCGGAAAAAAGGAAGGAGCAGGAAATGTACGAGGCAGATGAGGGCTTACTGTATGGTCCGGGAATCGCGGATTAGGTGTAAGTTAAAACAAAAAGGTAAAAAAAGCGTAACGAAATGACCAAACGCGGCGCGTCACAATCTCCGGCGAGCCGAACGGCACCGTCAACTTTGAGATCAATTTGCCAGAGTTCCAGAATTTGAAACTGGTGTGCGCGATTGAGAGAAAACCGTTGAAGATTTTTAAGCGGGATTTTTTTAGCTTCAAGAAAACTGTTTTCTTGATACCCTCACGGGCCGAAATTAATTTTTTTATTTTTTAATTATTTTTTACAGCCCCTCAAACACGAGAAAAATGGCCGAAAAAATTAGACTTTTTTTGACAGCGCGCAATAACTAAGAAAAACTTTCTTAAAACTTTCTCGCCGTGAGGATATCAAGAATTTCATCTATTTTCATAATCTGAAAGGTTTTTTTATTCCAGGTAAACCATTCGACCTGTATCGTGCACACCAGATGAACGTGCGCGCCGTGAACGCGCGAGGGGCGGTTCACCCCACACAGCTACCTTCATTAATTTTCGTTCGAAAAAATTCATATGTGAACTTTATTGTAGAATTATATATGAACTTTATTGTAGAAAAAAAATCAAGGTCTTAATATTTATTCCCTGAACAAAAAAAATCAAGAAAATAGGCTACTTTTTCTTCTCGTAAACTTGAAAAGTGCCTTAACTGTCTATTCCGATTTGAAAATTTCTGAGATAGTTTGATTTGAGAAAATAATTAGTTTAATGTTACAATAGAAGTCTTTACTCATTGTTTTAGTATTTATATTGCAATTGTCGGGAAAAATTTCTAAAAAAATCAACTTTTCCCAAAAATTTTATCGAAAATCGACTTTTCCCGAGCACTTGTTATTTCAAATGCCTGACACTTTGTGAAATATTAGAATTTTAAAATTCGAGCAGGTACGCTACATTTTCGCTATACTGTCATTCTTCAAAAAAACCTTATCCAATTTTTTCTCCGTGGACTTGGGCGGCGAGGCAGCAAGGTTTTCCTGCACCTTGGGATCATACTCTGTACAACAAAAAAAGAACCATCCAAATTGGTCCACGCGTTACAAAGTTAGGTTTTACCCCCACCCCACGAAACATTTCTTTTAAAACAAACCAAACAACAAAAACACAAGTATTTAATCGTCCTACATTATGATTCCGTGAGCTGACACGTTCAACTTGTTTTATATATTATCTTCAATTGTGGTTGGATAGTTTTTTTGTTTGTTTAATTTGCACCGACTTCAAAATGTCGTAATAGATATACAGACGTGTGCAAAAAAATAGGTGTGTAATAAGAATGCAACTTTCGGTCACATTTTTTAGTATTAGACAATAAAAGTAACAAAAGTTTTTTGGTGATTTGAAAGGCAATAATAGAGAGATCAACAAAAAGTACAAATTCATTTCTTCAAAATTAGGACGCATACTTTAACCTACCAGAAGATTTGTGCAAAAATATAGGTGTGTAGTTCAATCAGGTGAAATTTTATTACACACCTGCTTTTTTGCACACATCTGTAAAATGAAAAATGATTTTTTGCTTTTTAGCGCTTTTTGTGAAGTCGGTAAACATTTTTTTAAGAACTATTTTATTTTTTGCTTTCTAGTGTCTACATATATACGACTCGAAGAATGTTCCTCTTACGAACAAAGCAATTTCAAAAGTTGCAGAGGTAGGTCACTAATCAAATTATCCAAATCTGGCAACATGTTACGAAATTAGTCATTGTCACCCTTTAGTTCCCTCACCTTAAAAAATTCTTAACATAATCCTAGTGCGCCACCGTACTTTATACAGCGAGAGAGAATTATCGTAGTCACTCTACGTACAAAATTGTTACAATTTTCCATTCACGCATTTTGCACAACCGAATCAAAATCGGCCTATACCTTACGAAGCTAGGCGCCGCCCATCCTCCAACTCTCCCCATAAGCCACAATTTTTGTCAGAATACAAATAGATACTGTTGAATCCATGGCGACATCTGTAAACAAACCAACACAAAGTAGGTCACTGGGTTATACTTATCTGCCGACCTTGACTATCCCAGTCCATCGATGTTTTCAACTGCATCATCTGCATGCATGAAACATAAATATTGGCCCCTATTGCGAGTGTCGATTTTCATTCGACTCCATTAGCCAAGGCTCAGGAATATTGCTAGAGAAATCATCTAAATAAGGGCAATTGAAGGTCATATACCAAGTGCATTTTGCACAGAGAAAACACGGTCGGTGCATTAGGAAGAATAAGTTGTTCAGTACTTTTTGTAAAACAATTGCAGTGTGTTGAGATTTTTAAATCAACATAAATTTCATGATTCGAAAAAATCAGCGTTACACAATTTTTCATAGTCCTTCGAGCCGGATATCAGCGTCTTTGGATTATCTCAGGTCCGTAAATGGTTACATCAAAGGAGCATAAAAAATTTAATAAATCAAAAGGTTCGTGCGAATTTTATTTAATGAAAAGGTGCATAAGAAATTTAATAAAGTAAAAGGTTAATAAGAAATTTATTAAATCAAAAGGTGCATTAGAAATCTATGAAATTAAAAGGTGAATAATAAGGTGTATTAAGAAATATATACACATAAATTGTAGGGTGATGCATAATTACAAGCACAAGGCAAACAAAAGAGAAATTGAAGTGCGTCAACAGAAAGGTTTAATTTCACAACAAAAACAACTGTAAATAATCCGGTATAATTACAGTACGCATCCAGTTAATTTGCCTGCACATACCAAGACTCCGTTAATGACAATATTTTATCAGATTGCAATAAATTATGTTTATTGCATACTTGATTTAAAACAATTATACTGATTAATTTGTAGTTTTTAATTCACTACGTGAATAAGAATCGTTACATACGAAAAGTTGGAAAAAAATTACGCACTACCTTACACCTGTTAATTATTTGATTTATATTATTAAATTTAAGACTAATTTAACAGTTGCGTGACAAAATTAATCATACTGATTTGAGAATTTTGTAATGTTTGGATATTAATTCGCGGTCTTCACGTAATGTTCGTCTTTGATTTACATTTGTCACGTAATATCAGACCGGTTGTCGGTTAAAGTTTTAATTCCTGGGAGCAGCTTAATTAGCTATTGCTCCAAAGCTAAATAATCCGCGAGAAAGAACAGCTACAATAGCACGACTCTTATTAAATAAAACTCGTTGTCGGATTAATTCTAACTGAATGATTTATTGAAATTTCTTACTCTATTTATATACAATTATTGTGCTTACTAAGCTAATGATCTTTGGTCACATTCTCAATTGCTAAATAATTTGGCTCCTTTAGTAATTAATTATTAGGAAAGAAAGTATCGTTTCAAATTGCATACTTTGTGATTCTTCGCTGGCCCACTTACATCATACAGCGCGAGTTTATATTTCCGATTTGAACTGGTCGCTGTAGATGCGTCACGTGCTTGTTTGTTTACCTAGTGCAGTATGCCGGTAAAAAGAATAAAAGGTAATATTGTTTTGCCTGAGTTAGTTGTAAAGGCTTTTTCCATTGAGTAATTACTGATATGCAATGGAAGTGTCGCTGACCACCATTAACGTAGGTCAGGAAATTATGCACAGCACTTTGTGTATGACAAGCTCGTAGATTTTTATTTACGTTATTGGGCATGTCATGTTATTTGATGACTTTGGTAATTTATGCAATTATGTTTTATTTAGGGAATATATATTTCGGTATAATACACCTTCCTCCTTTTGGAAAAAAAAATTTTGTTTTTTTTGTTTAAGAGAGAAAAAAAATTTTTTTGAAATGAAAATGTATTTGGGCTTGGTTTTACAGCAATTAGGAATGTAGCCTCTTCTTATGCTATTACATGTAGATTTTTATTACATAGTTAATTGTTACTTCTTACTTCTTCTAGATAAAGTTCTAAAATTTTACATATGTACAGTTTCATATATAGTTTAATATTATTCTATAATTTTTACATATATATATAATTATGTATTTGTACAATATATTGTCAACTTATATATATATATATATATATATATATATATATATATATATATATATATATATATATATATATATATATATATATATATATATATATATATATATATATATATATATATATATATATATTTGTTTATTACTAGCTATTAAGTATTTATATTGATTTATTCCTATATTTTTCTTAACCTATTCTTATGTATTTTAATTATTTTTCCATTAATATCTTTTGTAATACAATTTACAGATTCAATTTTAATTACAATGTATAGTCCTTTATACAACGGATCTAGTTTTTTCCTGTTTGTAATTTCTGCTAAAACTATGTCTCCTATTTGTAGTTTTAGTGGGTTACAGTCATTTTTATTTGTTTTTTGTCCTGTTTGTTTTGAAGCTTCTACGTATTGCTTTGCTTTATTTAATGCTTTTTGTAGTCTGAATTTCAGTTCTTTACTGTACAAGTCATAATTGTAAACCGGGTCTGGTTGTGTAGTGGTAAGTTCTGATGGTATGCTTACATTTTTAGCGAAAATCAATTCGAATGGACTGTATCCATGTACAGTGCTTGGTGTGGTATTGTAGCAGAATGCGTAGTATGGCATTCATGTATCCCAATCATCCTTGTTGTCATTTACGAAGCATCTTAAATATTCGTTAAGACATTTATGATTTCTTTCCAACGCTGCTATCGTCTCTGGCTGTGCAGCTGTTGCGAACAGTTGTTTGATTTTCAGGATATTACATATTTCAGTGAAAATTTGGTTTTTGTATTCAGTTCCTAGGTCCGATTTGATTTTGTTCATCGGCCCGTATGTTAGTATAAACCCATTGACTAGTGCCTGAGCGATAGAGTTTGCTTCTTTGTCTTTTGTTGGGATTATTACCACATACTTGTTTATTGTTTTGGTGAACGGTCCTACCGTATCTATGGATACTATATCTAATGCTTTCGTAGGTGTCGTTGAAATTTGAATTACTTCCTTGTTGCGTTTTTGATATTTGTTTTTCGCACATAATTCGCATTTGTTTACATATTTCGTTATGGTTTTCCTCATTTTACTCCATTTATATAGGTCTTTTAGTTTTTTAAACATTCTTGATTGTTCCATATGTCCTCCGGTTGGTGTTGAATGAAAATTGTACAGTATTTTGATGTATTTCTGTGGTTTATATATAAAAATATTTAAGTATTTTAGATTTTGATTTTCTAGGATTTTGAATGCGGTTAAATTAATAAATTTAAATATATCGCTTTCTGCAGAAAGTCTCAGAGTTGAAGTCTGAGATTGTTTATTTATATCATTTTCCAGTACTTCGAATACCTGCACTAATGTGCCATTTTTATATATCGCTTATGTATTATTTTATTCTTGTGCACTATATTTATTTCGATTTTTGATTTGTAGCTACTTTTATTTAATTTTAATTCCGGTAAATGCTCTATTTTTGTTGGAGATATTGCTTCCATGATGCGCAGTTGATCAGGCTGCGGTGCTATGGGGCTTATTTCCTCAAGGGTAGGAGCATTTAACGTGTCTTTGTTATTTCTTTTTGTCGCAGCACGAGTTTCTACTCGTCGTATACTAATTTCCTTTAAATCATTTATATCAATTTTTATTCTGGACAGAGCGTCTGGTCTTACGTTTTCTTTACCTTTCACATGTTCAATTTTGAAATCAAATTCCTCTAGGTCTAGTCTCATGCGTGTTAGTTTGGATGAGGGGTCTTTCATTCCAAATAAGTAAGCTAGAGGCCTGTGATCTGTTTTTACCAGGAATTTTCTACCGTATACATATGGTTTGAAATATGTTATAGCCCAGTGAATCGCTTTTTCTATAGTGGATTTATTCTTCTCTCCGGGCGTGAATGTTTTACTTGCATATGCTATTGGTAGTTCCTTTACATCTGTATTTTGTGACAAAATTGCTCCGCATGCATCATTTGATGCATCGGTTGAAATTATAAACGATTTCTTAAAATCTGGATGTTGCAATATCGTCGGTGATATTAGCGTTTTTATCAGAGTATCAAACGATTGCTGGTGTATATTTGTCCATTCAAATTTTGTGTTTTTACGGAGCAGTTTATTTAAAGGTAGTGCGACATTCGCAAAATTTGGGACGAAACGCCAATAATAATTTCAGAAGGCGATTAAGCGTCGCACATCGTCTGCGTTTTTAGGGACAGGATAATTTTTTATAGCTTCATATTTCGTAAAATTTACATTTTTCAGGATTTAGTTTGAGATTTCTTTCGCGAAGCCTTTTGAATAATGTTATTAGGTTCTTAAGGTGATGCTACTGAAAACATCCTATTACGATAATATCGTCGATATATAAGAATGTTATTTCTGGCGTTAGTCCAGCCATTGCAATGGTCATCATTCTTTGAAAACTATTTGGGAAGTCGGGTATATTGATACTGTCCTTGGCTTGTGGAGAAAGCAGTGAGTTTTCTCGAATTTTCTTCTAGTGGGATTTGATGAAAACCTGACATGAGATCTAATGTAGAGAAGTATATAGCTCGACCCATTTGATCGAGTATATCTTCTAATCGTGGAAGTTGAAATTTATCGGCAAGGACTTTTTTATTTCCATTTCTTTTTTTTTGCTGGATGACTTCTTCGGTACCAGAAGTATTGGGGAATTGAATTGTGACACTGAGTGTTCTATAATACCATCTGTTAACATTTGCTCTACCTGTCGATTAATTGCATCTTTGTGAACTTCCGGTATCCGATAGTTTTTAGTATATACCGGGCTATTGTCGGATAGTTCTATATTTTGCTTATAGAAATTATTTGTCGTGGTATTGACGGCATGAATCTTTAAATTGTGCTTTGGCATATTCTGGGATATTATTGAAATTTAATTTAGATATTACCTTATGAGCTCTAGTTGCGTCTTCCGGTAATGTTCTGACAATATAAAAGTTTGTTAGTGGTTCTGCTTTTAATTCGGGTTCTTTTATTATAACTGTCTTGCTTGTGGTATTCAAAATTCTTGTCACTGGATTGTTTTTTGTAATGATGGTACCTGGTATGAAAATGCCATGTTGAATTTCCGTATTAAGGATAACTAAATCGCTGGAGGTGTCTTCGTCAGAAATTTTTATCTTTCTAATGACTTTCTCTAGGTGGTATGACAATTGAGTTTGAGGTTGGTCCACTTGAAATGGGTATTACTAATAATTCGTTATTTATCGTAATTGATAGGGTCCATGTATCGTAATCGATGTTTGCCTTGAACTTCGTAAGGAAATCTAACCCTAATATCGCATCAGCTTCAATAGCGAAATCTTCGTCCACAATTTGAAATGAGTGTTCTACTGATTCTTGTTCATTGAAAAAAATTCGTGTTTTAGTGGCATCGATGGACTGTTTTTTACCGTTTGTAACTCCTTGTATAATACATTTATTTTTTGGGCTATATAATTGGTCGTCTTTAATTTTTCCTCGTTTGAATATTGATATATCTGCTCCCGTATCGATAATGAAAGTGCATATGGAAGTACACATTTCAACATATGCTCGGATAAAATTTGTTAGTGAAAGATTTTTTATTGTATACTCTTGTGTTGTGTTCCCCACCCTGGTTATGTCTGTATCGGGTTGGGGGGTCTGCTCTTCCCCCGACCCGTAATGATTAATTCTCCTATTATTGAATTGTGTGTTGTTCCTTCTATTTTTATTACGATTATTATTGTAGTAGGCCTGTCTGTAATTGCTATTTTGTCTCTGATTATTCTGATGCCATGCGTTATTTGGTCTTTGTCCTGACCATGTATAAGTTGCTTACCTGCTTGGCCGGTTTCCTCTATTATTATTATTCCATGTATTGTTTCTCGGCTATTGGTAGTCTCCTTATGTTATTCCTTATGTTATAATATAGTACATTACTTGATTGTGGGTTGTCCACTGTCAGAGCTTTTGTAGCGACTTCTGATAGTGTTTTTAAGTTACTCGTTTTTAAAATTATTGAGGTGTCAGGATTTGCAACGTTATCAATGAACGCATGCGTGGAGAATTTTTCAGCTAATTTTTCTGCAGCTTCACCTGAAGCTACTTGTTCTGCTATAAATGCGCTTGATAACTGTCTTGAGAGGTTTTCAATCTGTTCAGTGAAATCTTCTAATTTCTTATTGCCTTGTTTACATGTTCGTAGTTTTGCAAGTATCGCGTCTGAAGATAGCTTTACTGAGAATTTTTCTTTCAGTTTGCTTTTGATTTGCGCGATAGTTGTTACTTCGCTTGATATAGCCTACCTCGCTTTGCCTGTTATGCGAGTCTTTATGAATTTTAGCATTATACTTTTGTGCTCAGCTGGTGTTAACTCGTCCAAAAGTTCAATGGATTCGATGAAAGCTTCTGTTTCTTCGTGTTTTCCGCTGAAGTATTGCACGAGGGCAGGTGCTTCTTTCATATCGAATGCCTTTCACTGGTTATCCTATGCACTCTTGCGCTTCTAAAATGAGCTTTTTTACTTTATCTGCCTTCTCTTGCAAGGTTTTTTCTGTATACCCTCTGGTTTTACTTTTATTAAAGTTGTTTAATATTCTTTGAAGTTCTTCTTTTATTATATCTAATTTCTCCATTTACACCTTTAATACTGCTGGTGTATTCAAATATTTCCTTTTCAAACCCCGCTTATGATCCCTGTATAGTGTATAAATGAATTTAACTATTTTAATTATGACGAGAATGAGCAGAAGCAATACAATCTGATTATTTTCAATTTGAACTGTATCTTCAATAATAACGTTATCAATGTCCTGTCCGTTATTATTGGCATTTTTCGATTCTGTACCTCCCATTTTTCTTAAACAAGTTTCCACATAATTTATTAAAAGAAATTTATTAAAGGATATGAAGTTATTATTATTATATATATATATATATATATATCTTTTTTTTACATAAAATTATATTAATTGTGAGATAAAGTTAATAATTTACAATCATTTTACGCTATAAAATAAATTTACTGTTTTATTATTATTGTTTTATCACTATTTCCTATTATTTCTTTTTATTTTGTTTATTTTCATTTTTGTCCTTCTCATGAGTTCCGTGTATTTAATTTTTTCCTCTTCAGTGATCACCGTTTTCTGTATCTGTTTGAATCCTAGTAATTCTTGCTGGAGTTTATTTCGTCTTCCGCCACGGGTTGGTCTTCGAATTTCTTTTGTGTTTTCTCTGCGGTTCGCCTTCCTTTTCTTGTATTCTTCGATAGTTATTTTCCTAGGTCCTGGGCTGTATACTGGAATGTCTGACACTTGTTTGCCACTGCTTGCCTTCGGGATATATGGTTCTACTGGCTTGTTGATCGGGTACAATGTTAATGTCTCAGTGTTTTTTTCGGGCTGCTTCGTCGTCGCTTGGATTAGTTTAAAAATCTTGTCGAATGCCCCGTCTAGTGATAAGCTGTCTGTCATATCCGATGGTAAATTGAGTAATTACTGATATGCAATGGAACTTTGGTAATTTATGCAATTATGTTATTTCGGTATATTACAATTTTATAGTGGAAATAAACAAATCATAAACTTTTATTCATTATTCATTGTTCATGAAAGATATATTTGGCACCAAAGGGATGGTGACATAAAATCAACTGCATATTTGAAATCAGATAAAGAGTTAGGGTAAACATAAAATTTAGCTTGTAGTATTGAAACATTGCTTAAACGCCAGTGATTCTTAAAAACAGAGCCTGAGAAGTTTATCAACAATTTTAAGAAGGCAAATTAAACAGTGAAATCCAGTAAAGGGTATTTAGAAAAAAGATTAGAAGGGCTAGTGAGCGTTGGTTGAAATTTGAACAAAATCATGAATTTTCTTATAAATAAAACACTTGTTTTTTGTTCCACATAATAGATATATTTATTTATTTTTTCTCAATTGGTTAACAACGCGTTTCGCCTTATTGGGGCATCATCAGGTTCAAACTACTACTAAAGCTACGGTGCAAGTTAAGCAAGCTTATTCTCAAACAATTTCGGATCTAGTAACGGACTTTTGCTACTATAGTACATCTGGTCATTTAAAATATTTTTATTATAAATTTTGCTCTTTTTATTTCATATATTTCGTATTTAACTAACATAACACACAGTAGAATTAAATAAAATGAAACTAATTCGTAATTTAGATGGATTAATAATGTAAGATAAATACATGTTACATACGGTACAGCCTGTGCGCCATATTTAGCCATCCGAACGCTACGTCAACTCGCAGAAGATGAGCATCACACATTTCCTATTGGTGCTGAACTTATACATAGCAATATGTACGTAGACGATGCTATAGTTAGATGTGACTCAATTCCTGAAGCATTACGAGCTCAAACTGAAATCAGACAACTAATAAAGCAAGGTTGATTCGAGCTACGCAAATGGGTAAGTAACAAGGCTAAATTACTAGAAGATATTTCGGAAAAAGATAGACATGTGGAGATTCCATTAGTGTTCAGTGAAAATAAGGTTATAAAAACTCTAGGAGTAAACTGGAACCCCGTAACAGACAGCTTTGAATGCAAGGTGTCTGCGTTAATGGATTATACAAAAACGAACAGAACCGTCATCTCACAAATTGCTAGAATTTTCGACCCACTTAGTTGGCTTGCACCTGTAGTAATATCAGCAAAGATATTTATTTAGAAGCTATGGTTGGCTAGACTGACGTGGGACGAACGTCTTTCGGGAAATTTACTTATTGAATGGAACGAATACATAAAATGCTTACATGAGTTAGAGTCCATTAAAATACCCCGTTGTATTGGAGTAAAGAAACTGGATGTCTCACTTGAACTGCATGGATTTTCTGACGCCTCGATGCAGGCATATGCAGCATGTGTTTATTCCAAAGTCATATGTCCAAATGGAAAGGTTGAAATAAAATTGCTGATGTCCAAAACTCGCGTTGCACCTATAAAGAAAGTCACTCTTCCAAGGCTCGAATTATGTGGAGCCAGACTTCTCACCAAATTGATGAAGCAAATTTTAACATCATTCAAGGAAAATGATATGAGTATTTACGCATGGACTGACCCACAAATAGTTCTTGCTTGGTTAAAAGGTGATCCTAATCGATGGAAGCCATTTGTATCGAATCGTGTAGTTGAAATCTTGCAAACTATAAATTCTAGTCAATGGCAATATATAAGCTCTTCAGAAAACCCGGCAGACTGTGCATCACATGGAATTTCTCCAGACCGGTTGAAAACGCACATAACGTGGTGGGCTGGACCGTCTTGGTTAAGGTTGCCCCCACCTCATTGGCCAACTCAACGATCGCTCTCCGAAACAACAAACCAAAAGTTGAGAAAATTTACTAAAGATACTAAAGTTCAAACTGAGTTCGAATTGTTAAACACTTATTCGTCCCTATCAAAATTGTTGCGAATTATGGCGTACTGCCAGCGATTTATCCACAATGTAAGGTCAAACCCATCGAAAGGGGCCACTATCTCTTGAAGAACGATGACATGCATGGATCTTAATGATTCAAGAATTTGCATTTCACGCCGAATTTTCTCAGTTGCGTAAGGATCGCAGCATATATTCAGATAGCAAGATTCTTAGCCTGTCTCCATTCCTGGATGAGACAGGAAAATTAAGAGTCGGTGGACGATTAAAAAATTTAAGATTGTGTTTCACTAAAAAGGATCCAATACTGCTACCAAGTGAAAATACACTTACAACATTGATAATCAGGGAAGCACATGAACTAAGTCTTTATGGCGGATTACTCACATCAAATGGTCTTCTTGCTCTAACAGATATCAACTTATGGAAAATTTACCTAGTCCGCGGGTGATAATTAATAGGGTATTCACAATTACAGGTGTTGACTTTAGTGGGCCAATCAAAGTAAGAACCTCACGAGGACGGGGTCGATTACAAACAACAAAAGGCTATATCGCAATATTCATATGCCTTACTGTAAAGGCAGTCCATTTAGAGCCCCGTAAGTGATCTGAGTACAGTAGCCTTCCTTGCAGCTCTACATAGTTTTATAGGAAGGCGTGGCAGCGCAAGTATTCTTCACTCTGACAATGAGACGAATTTTTTTGGCGCACAGAACGTACTTTTGCGACAACACCAATATTATGGTAAGTTCTGAGCTAATTCAAGCACTAGCCGACAATGGAATTGAGTGGAAATTTATTCCTCCAGGAGCGCCACATTTCGGAGAATTATGGGAAAGCGGTGTGAAGTCAATGAAACATCACTTAAAGAGCATCATGACCACTAAATTAACCTCCGAAGAACTGGCAACGCGTGCTTGAACTCACGACCCTTGTGTCCAATGAGTAGTGACCCTAACGATTGTGCTGTCCTGATACCTGGTCATTTTTTAATTGGAGATTTACTTCTGACACCACCCGAACCAAGTCTTTTTGAAGCCAATATTAATCGGTAAGATAGATGGAAAGTCATGCAGAAAATTCACCAAGACTTTTGGAACCAGTGGAGCTGTGAATATCAGTCCAGGCTGCAACAGCGACCAAAGTGGATGCGAAAGGAATATGTCAAAATAGGTCAACTGGTCCTGATTAAGGATGAAAGGATTCCACCATCCAGATGGTTATTAGGACGAATAATGCAACTACACCCTTGGAATGAAGGACTCACGAAAGTTGTTACCATGAAGTGCAAGGATACGACGCAATCACGAATATGTGCCCTTTACCAATTGAAGATAACAAATTATTCTCCTATTAGCATGCGGGATCACATTCTATACAATAGCAAAAGAACCATCCAAATCGGTCCATGCGTTAAAACGTTAGGTTCCACCCCCACCCCACCAACATATTTTTTCTCGTGGTATCAACCAGGTAACATACTCTACCCAATAGAAAGAATTATTCAAATCAATCGGTCCACGCGTTACGAAGGTAATATAATCCCTCCCTGCGACCACGCCCAAATTTTTTTCTCCTATTAGCAATGGGCGATCATACTTTGTACAACAAAAAAAGAACCATCCAAATCGGTCGACGCGTGACAAAGCTAGGTTTCATCCCCACCCCAAAATCGTTTAACGCGTTACGAAGTTATGCCCAGTCAGACATAAACAAAAATATACACTTCGAACTTAGAACCTCACTGTTTTTAGGAAGTCGGTTAAAAATAGATAAAGCTCCATAACTTCATTTCAGTCTTAGTGTAAAAGAAATTATTGAAATTGCGTTTTTCCTGTTGGATAGGTTTGGGTTCCCCATAAGAGTTTGGAGTGTGTTGAAGTATCAATATTTGGTAGTGCAGTACTTCTAGCAGTGTCAATACTGCAACTTATGCTCAAGAATTAACACTACCACTCATTTATAATGGAAATGTTTTTTACTGACTCATTGGACAAGGCCAACCTGTTTGCTGCTAATTCATACTTACCACCTTCATCGCAGCCACTTCCATCTTCGTCACAATGTACTAGTAGGCAAAAGACGCTACACGAATATACCAAATTTGCCCTCCCTAAATATCTTGGGTATCGAGATATCCAGCAATCTTAGCTGGACTGATCATATATTTGCAATCGCTAAAAGTGCGATGAAATGTTTGGGTTTTCTACAGAGATGTAAGAAATATTTCACCCCACCTGACTTAGCGCTGATCTACAAGTCCCACATCAGGCCTAGACTTGAATATAATTCCCATATTTGGGCAGGGGCCGGACACACCACACTGTCCGCGTTAGACAAAGTCCAGCGTAAAGCTATTAAACTTATTGGCGATCCCTCAATCTCTGAGGGCCTTGACTCTCTGGAGCATCGACGGAATGTCGGTTGTCTCTAACTCTTCTACCGTTATTTCCATGGCCGTTGTTCTAACGAAATTGCTAGCCTGATTCCTTGTAGACACATGGCAACGCGTGATACAAGATCTACAAATCGCTCCCACCGCTATACTCTCCAGGTCAAATTTGGACGTACCGTTAAATTTCGGGAATCTTTTCTAAGCAGAACCACACGAATGTGGAACAGTTTACCATCTTCTGTTTTTCCCTCTTCTTCTCAGCCTGAAACTTTCAAACGGGGCGTACATCGACACCTCCTTCACTCAACCTCCTAACCCATTTCCCTCATCCTTAATTCCGTTCCTGCCAAGGCTGTGCTTAAGCATCATGATACTGTATATATACAGGTTTGATACTGTAGTCCCAAAATACTAACAGCTCAAAATAATTTATTGCTCTGGATCTGTATCTGCGGCCACTAACCTCCTTTTCAATTCTTGGTTAAATTTAAACCACTGAGATGTATTTAAATGGAGTGACTTATAAGCTATCTCATGTACCTAGTCGTGCCATAAGTTCTGTCGCAGGGATATGGGCGTTTTTTGTATAAATGAAAGAGAGTTTTTGACAAAAAAAAATAAATTTTATTGCACCGCCCTGTTAGGACTATAATAAGCAGAAATTTCTTCAAAGAGGCCGCCTTTAACTCTGTGATCTGGATGATGTCCTCGCTGTATCTTTTTTGCAAATTCTCGGGCTTCTCTGGAGCAGTGTGCATACACCCTATCATTTTGACGATTAAATTTTTCTTCCACCGTGAACATTTTTTCATCAGTAAGCAAGATTTGTCAATGTTTGCTGTTGCCGTACCGTTGAAGGAGCTCTTTGCTTCTTGCGCTCCTAAGTTTTTTCAACTGCTCTGTCAGCAAGTATTCTGGTTGATCTCCGGAAGGCGCCCATCCCGAGGTCAGATTTTTTGATGCGAAACGAACTTCTGGTGGAGATGCTAATCTCCTGAGCCATTATTCGTTGCTTACGAAGTGGATTTCGACGAATTCGATTCCCGATGCCTTTGACGACTGCAGGATTACGTACGTCACGGGGACGTTCAGAACGGGGTCGATCTCCAATACTCTGGGTCTCGTTGAATCTTTGGAACGCACCATAAATAAATATTCGCGTTATTTTCAATCAGTGCAACAATCTGAAAATCTCTCTTGCGGATTTTCCACACTTACATCATGCAATAACTGCTATTCTGTTTTCGTTGACACCCCACTCCATCTTTACACGCGACCGAACAAACTTAAAATGTACATCAGTTGTCAACAACAGTATGACGTATCTAAAAATAGCGACTGCAAAAACGACGCACACGAACAAAGATATCGCGGACGCGTTTAATTTTGTGACAGAACTTATGGCACGACTAGGTAGATCCAATTTTACTTTCAGTTGAGGAAAACCATTTTTAATTTCCAATGTTTACTGTGAATTTGCAGCTGTTGCGAGCAGAATAAAATAACCATATATATATACGAAATAACATATTAAATTTTACTCTGTTATATTGTTGTAAGGAAAAAGTAAGAATCATTAGAATTACTGATATAAAAATTACAAAAAAAGGTTATTCTAATCTGCATAATGCTTAACCAGAAAGACATATAAAATGATTGAGAATATTGTCATCTATTTCTATCGCCAGCATTTAATAGGCGACAAGACGTTGGCAATTAAGAAAACCATGTTGAAAAAGAAGATGCTTACACAAAAACGGACAACTAGCGAAAAGTGATATCATTTTCTTGAAGAAATTTCAGAGCACCAATCACTCCAATATTATGTATCTCAGTGGTTTAAACTAGCTATAGCATTTTGCCTTTGTTTGAAATACCGGGCATTACACAGGCTTCTAAATACGGGAAAATCATAAAGGATATTTCAGCGTTAGAACTCTTAGCAATTAAGCTAGTTTAGGTTTTAAAAGTTTCATTGATTCTTTGCTTATTTGAAATTCCTGTTCTAAAAATTTACTCTGCCATAAGTCAATTTAATTTTGAATTTCGTCATTCACGAAACGAAAACAAAATAATCAAACATTATTAAAGATGACTTATCTGATATGGCCCAGACTACATTACCTCATCAGAAGTAGAAATTGTATCACACAAAGTATAAAGCGTAAGAAGAGACCTCACTGCCTGACGGCTTGCAGATCACAGAAAACTGGTTTTGGAGCGCGGATTCGTAGATATACAGCAGCAGTTCAGATTCACAGTTCTATGGAGGTTGACGTATTATATTTCAAATAAACTTAGAAGTCTCTAAATCGCGAAGATGATAAACTTGATTCTCACTTTAATTGTGATCGCGTTGGTTGTGTTTTTGCTTTTAAAATGGGCAACTAGAAATCATGATGTTTTTGAAAAGCAAGGGCTAAAGTATGTTAAGCCTCTTCCTTTCATTGGCACAAGTGACTATATCTTTAAAAAAAGGGGTTTGATTGACAAAGTTGCTGACACCTATAATCAATTTCCCAATGAGAAGTGAGTGTTTAATTTGCATATATGTATGCCTAATATACATATATCTTTCAAACAAAAGTAATTAATTTAGTAATTAATTTTTAGTTTTTTACTTACCATAAATTAGGACAATGGACAACAGATTAGTTTCTGGTTTACGTGTTCTGGAGTTTCGTTCAGCATGGTCTGACAGGATAGTGTTAGTGGCAGATTAAATTTTCTTTCCGGTTTCGGTTTTCACCAATTTTAGTAAGATAATTGCTTCCGGCAAGTTTTCGGTTTGGGTCCGAAAGAAATGAAATCAATGAAACCAAAAAATATGAAAAGTTGTGCACCTTTGATTTCTAAAATTTTACTAACTTATCATCCTCTTAGTGAATAATTATATCTTTAGTGGCAAAGTCAAAAAGGAAAGAAACAACTTTCACTTCTATTATTTATTTGTTAATTATTATTTTAAGCAGGACAGCTCGACACACTCGTGACCTGTTAAACGAGTTAAGTTTCTATCTTGAAACTTTATCAAAAAAAAAGAAGAAATATTAAATTTAATAAAATCTTTATTACAATTTAGAACGTTGCAATCGAGTTACTACAAATAGACTGACTTCTTGTCGAACTTAATTAAGTCGCTAAGCTTATTCCTCTTTCAAAATAATTTGCTTAACTTGGAAAAATAACATAGCATAGGTCACTGAATGCAATTCTTGGAATTATGTCTGTATAAATAATGAAACATGAACTTTAAGTAAAGCGTGTGAAATAAATGTTAATGAACTTATATTCTATGTTGGAGGAAGCTGTGCAAGCATGTAACTCCTCCCCCCTAGGATGAGAGCTGCGGGAACAGGAACTGGGTATCCTAGGATCTGTTGCCGGAGCGGAAGATGTGATCTCGATAGTGTGTTTCCGGAGTCTGCAGATGATGTAGATTGTTGTAAAAATTATGAGGATTCCTTAGGTAGCAATTAGTATGAATGTAAGTAGGTCCTTTTCGCTGGTGTTGTTTCGGAGAAGTTCGATGAGTTTTCTGTTTTCAAAGTTGTACCCTTGTAGTTTATGCAGAGTGATCTTTTGTCGAGTTGTGGTAAAATTAATTTTGTTGAATAGAGTCGGATGTATGGTGATCTCGTCCCAAAACTGCTTGGGTTGTCCCATATAGGTGATGCCGTTTACTTGGATTTCGCAACTTTCGAAGCGGATAAGGACGTTTCCTATTACGCTTTTTGGGCTGAATTTGCATGTAGAATTAATTGTTGTTTCAGGTACGTTTATGAAAAGTATGTGATTAGGCTCGGGTTGATATATCTGCATATTCGTCTCCTTCGGTGAATTTGCAATCTGCTGGGATGTTCTGTATTAGTTGGGTGATGCACTTGGAATTCTTGAAATTTCTTCCGTGAGGTGATTTTTGGCAATAAAATATTTTCTCAATTTCCGGGCATTTACTGTCGAAATGTTGAATATCATCTGGGTTCAGGATTACATAGGGCTTTTGGCTGTTTTGGTTTTTTGGATAGGAATTGGGATTACATGGAAGAATGAATAGGTTTCATTTCGGATTATGGGTATTCGGATATTAAAAATAATGTTAGTGCCATGTAAATATGCCTGAAGGCCTAATAGTTCATATAACTGTTCGTCGGATTTTATATTTTATATACTTGCTTTCAGTCATCTAATGATGCTTGATTTGTTAAGTTAATTCAATTAATAAAAAAATTTACTGGAACACTTTCAATTACACATTTGATTATTAAACATACTTTATACTTCAGAAAGTTCATCGGGACTTAAGATTTGTTTAGAAATTACGTTAAGTTTTTATGTAAAATGTCAATATTGTTATTTATTTGGTTCAAAAATTGAAGGTGGTTAAGAAGGTAATGTTCTTCTTTGATTTGGTTGCTAACTAGGTCTTGATTGCGTTTTAGGTAATCTGTAATAACTTCTTGCTGTGAATTTATGTGATTACTTTCATTTTCGAATTTTGATTGATTTGACATTATGATCTCAATTTCTTTATTTAACCGTTCGGCGTCATGTGCGTCAGTGTTCCTAACCCGTTAATGAGGCCTCTTTTTGACCTTTCCTTCGGAAGAAGTGTTTGCAATTTGTTTTTCAGTTCGTTTAACTTGATCTTTGTTGTAGTCAGTGTGCTATTAAGTTTGTCTATGTTGTTTAGGTGGTCCACAGCGTTCTGTATTGCATCTATAGTGTCTTTGTATTCCTGGAGCTTGATAATACACTACTCAAAACAATTAAGGGAACAAAAAAAATATCTAAATTTTTTAGTGATTTTTGAAGGGCTGTATCTAAGCGAGAAATAATCGTATCGAGGTTCTGAAAAAAACATCTTAAAGCTCCAGAACTCTAGTTTTTGAAGTTTTTAAAGGCCACGGTGCTCACGCAATCCATGGGAATAGCGGAAGAAAAAAATTTCAAAATTTTTAGTCATTTTTTTTTGGTGCACGGACTCGGAATTTTTTTTTATTTAACCACCCTATGAACCAGATAGCCTGTTGATTCAGCTTTAATTATCTTTTTTGAAATCCTTGATACGTTGATTTGTCGCGGAGATATCCGATGTTAAACGAAAAAGGACACTTTTGTATTCAACCATGGATATCTCAGCAACCAATAATCGTACAGAAAATTTTAGGGCAGTTTCGGAAGCTGCAATAAATTTCCTAAAAGAATCCGTCAAGACATAAAAAATAGTAATTTTTTTTTATCCGTAATTTCAATTTTGAAAAAGTCAAAAAAAGTGACTTTTTTCCTTGTTTTGGTAAATTGACCGCATCTTTGCAAATACTGATGGAAAGGCTAAGGTTTGTAGGAATTTTTACACCTCAATGTACGCCCAATAGCCCTGTAAATCCGCAGATCGATCCATTGGACGGTTTCTTCGGGCCGATTGGTCAAAGTTTTGGAAAAAATTAAAGGAACAAGAATTGTGATCTCAAACATCGTGTAATCTTCATAAAAATGGAAAAATCATTTTTTTCGACTTGTCTCACAAATAGGCATCAGCTACTTGGTAAATTTAAAAAAAAAGCAAATTGAAAAAAATCGTAAATTTAAAAAAAAAATTTTTTGAGAAATCGAAAATTAAAAAAAAAATTTTTTGAAATTTTTTAGAAAATTAAATACTGAGATGTTCTTACAAAACAGTTGTTGGAGGTTTCCGCAGTCGATGATTCGAAACTGTATTTCGAATATGCGTGACAGGTTGGAGGCAGTGATTAAAAGCCGAGGCAGCAACATCTCAGTATTTCATTTATCTAAAAAGTGTCAAATGTTTTTTTTTTAATTTTCGATTTTTAAATTTTTTTTTAATTTACCAAGTGACTGATGCATAAAAGTGATAAAAAATAAACAGTTGAAAAAAAAAGATTTTTCCATTTTTATGAAGATTTCACGATGTTTGAGATCACAATTCTTGTTCCTTTAATTTTTCCAAAACTTTGACCGATCGGGCCGAAAGACCCGTCCAATAGATCGATCTGCGGATTTACAGGGCTATTGTGCGTACATTGAGGTACGCTACAAACCTTAGCCTTTCCATCAGCATTTGCAAAGATGCGGTCAATTTACCAAAACAAGGAAAAAAGTCACTTTTTTTGATTTTTTCAAAATTGAAATTACGGATAAAAAAAAATTATTATTTTTTATGTCTTGACGGATTCTTTTAGGAAATTTATTGCATCTTCCGAAACTGCCCTTAAATTTTCTGTACGATTATTGGTTGCTGAGATATCCATGATTGAATACAAAAGTGTCCTTTTTCGTTTAATATCGGATATCTCCGCGACAAATCAACGTATCAAGGATTTCAAAAAAGATAATTAAAGCTGAATCAACAGGCTATCTGGTTCATAGAGTGGTTAAATAAAAAAAAAAATTTCCGAGTCCGTGCACCAAAAAAAAAAATGACTAAAAATTTTGAAATTTTTTTCTTCCGCTATTCCCATGGATTGCGTGAGCACCGTGGCCTTTAAAATTGTTTGGCTGAAAGTCTCAAAAACTAGAGTTCTGGAGCTTTAAGATGTTTTTTTCAGAACCTCGATACGATTATTTCTCGCTTAAAAACAGCCCGTCAAAAATCACTAAAAAATTTAGATATTTTTTTTGTTCCCTTAATTGTTTTGAGTAGTGTATATAACAAGTCGTTGTGTCCTTCTATTAGTCTACCTGTCCCCAGTTTCAAGGGCAGAAGGCCCTGGTTGTTCCGTAGGTCGTGGATCTCCAGTTTCTGGCCGTTCGTTGTTGCTAACCTGAAATGTCCGTCTTCGTTTAAGTTTTGTCTTGTGTAGTTTTTGATTTTTAGTAGAAATTATAGTGACTTTATTGTTTTTTCTTACTATATGTTTAGTGAATCTAGGTGTAATCTTATTTCTCCTACATTCTTTTCTGAACACGGGTTCATTTTCTTCAAGGTCTATTGGATCTTCCCTATTTTTATTTAGCTTTTCGATGTTTTTGCTAGTTAATTCTTCTACTTGAGCTTTGATTGATGGATATAGTTCCTTTTGAAATTTATTTTCTGAAGGTACTCGTGCTCCGTATTGAAGTTAACATTTTCGTTAAATTTATAGGTCCTACCATAAAATATTTCGTAGGGTGTATACTAAGTTGTTGAATGGATAACATTGTTATAAGTAATAAGGGTTTCTGAGAGGATTTCATTATGGTCTAGATCATAATTATTTTCCTTGTATTTTTGCATAATTATGCGATAGATTTCTGTAAGGGTAGAATGCAATCTTTCGACTGGTGAGTTACTGCTTGTTTGTTAAAATAAGGTCAATTGAAGCTTAATATTGTTAATATTGTATTGATTGCAGAAATCTCTGAAGATATTAGCAGTAAATTCTGTTTCTTGGTCTGATATTAGTTTTGATGGTATGCCGTGAAGGCTTATCAAGTGCTTGATCGCTTTTATTGCGTTTAAACTAGTTCGGGCAGTTAATGTATACGCGGCAGCGAATTTTGAAAATTTATCTATAAGTGTTAATATTTGATTGTTATTGATGGTGTATACATCTATGTGTACAATGTCTAAGGGTTTCAGGGGTTGTTCTGTTTTTTCAAACTTTAATTTTAATGGTTGCCGATCGTATTTTAATTTGTTGCAGGTTTCGCAATTGTTGATGATTTGGGCTATTTTATTTTTCATGAATGGGAAGTAGTATTGTCTTTTTAGATGATTTATGATGATTATTTTTTAAATGATAGTCTTGTATCAGTCTATCCTGTTCGTCGTTTTCTGTGACGTCGATCATTAATTCGACACATCTAACTAGTTTGAAAACTTTGCTATTGGAGAAGTATTTTGAATCTACACTTTGGACAATTTTGAATGTATCATCGTCGGTATAAATTACAGACAATTTATTAGGAGCTAAATGTTCTTTGAAATTTTTTGTAATGCTGTCTTCTGTGAACTGGGGTGAACGAAATGTTCTTCTATGTTTATTGCGAAATACAATTTCGACAGGAGTTGGGGGTCTTCTGTCAATTTTGTTAAAGACTATTTGAAGATTAAATTCATGTGTCGAATATTCGGGCTAGAAAATACAAAGATTGGATCAAGTGAAGGAGTGCGTGATTGGAAACACTTGGGTGATAACCTAAAGTCTCACGAATCTAGTCGACAGCATAAAGATTGTATGTTAAAATGGATTAATTTAGAGAATGGTTTAAAAAGTTGTTCCACTATTGACTCCTTGGGCTAGTCACAAATTGAACAAGAAAGGCAACGTTGGAGAGATATTTTAGAACGATTGCTCGCAATTGTTAATTTTTTAGCATCTCACAATTTGGCCTTCAGGGGTCATAGAGATAAGTTAACATCTGACTCATATTCGAGTAAGACAAGCGGCAACTTTATAGATTTAGTAAAGTTAATAGCCCAATTTGATCCCGTGCTGAGACTTCACCTAGAACAAGTAAAGGATAAGACGATTAATGACCACTATATGGGAAAAAATATTCAAAATGAGCTCATACAAATAATGGTAAGTCACGTGAAGACTCAAATTGTTGAAAAAATAATAAATAATAAATATTACTCGATTATTCTTGATTGTACTCGCGACGTTTCTCGTGTTGAGCAACTTTTAATTATTATAAAATTTTTTAATACAAATACAGCTGAAATTGAAGAACATTTTATAGGTTTCTTAGCTGAGAGTTTGACTAATTACATGATCACAGAATTAGAACAGTTAGGTATATCATTGCAAAACTGCAGAGGCCAAGGATATGATAATGATGCCGATATGCGTGGTGAAAAAAGTGGTGTCCAAAAACGTATTCTTGAAATTAATCCACTTGCTTATTTTTTACCTTGTGGGAGTCATAGCTGGAATCTCATCCTAGGAGATGCAGCATCGTCTTGTGTCCAAGCAAAATCTTTTTTTGGTTTGCTACAAAGCTTGTACACTCTGTTTGCCGGCTCAAGTCAGAGGTGGGCTATTTTAAATGCTCATGCAAAATCGTTATCGCTAAAACCACTTTCTGAAACTAGATGGGAGTGCAGGGTAGCATCAGTGAAGGCTGTTAAATACCAACTAAATGATATATGTGATGCTATAAAGGATTTAGCAGAAAATACAACAGATTGTCAGTTGGTCAGTGAATGTCATTCTATAGAAAAGGAAATAACTACCTACGAATTTGAAGTTTCACTTGTAATACGGTATGACATTCTTACAAAGATAAATGTTATAAGGAAAATGTGGCAAAGCGAAAACATGCACTTAGATGTGGCTATACAACACCTAAATGCATTCACAAATTGGCTCGATAATTATCGAGAAAATGGTTTTCAGTCATCCCTTGTAACAGCGAGAGAAATAGCCGAGGAAAATGATATTGACAGATAATCGAAAATGACGTAGCTCATTCGTTGGATTATTGTGCTTTAATCAAAGATTTTAGTCTTAGGAAAAGCCGCAAACATCAATTTTAAAATTTATCATTTTTGTATTTGTTACTTTTGTGAATCTTCCAATGTAAAATATTTTAAAACTAAAATTTTATTTACTTGTATAACTTTAACATTTCTCCTCAAACATGACAAATACCTAAACCAAAGAACCAGACCTACTTTCGCATCACATGCTTTTCACGAAGGACAAAGGGCCTCGCAAAGACCTGCCGCCCGGAGCCTCGCAATGGGTAAGGCCGCCTCTGCGGGTGGCCATATCAAAAGCATGTAAATATAACAAGTTTCTTGTGAATCCATAACCATTCATTAGGGCATCTTTTATTAACACCTGTGCAACATTGAATTTAATTGATTTGGTAGGGCAGATTGCAAAATGTAAACAAACTGATTAGACAACACTTACCAACGACGAATATGATTTCACGACACAAGAGCATATATAAAAAAACTGAAAAACAAATATTAAGGAATATACATAAAACCAATATTACTAATAACGAATTCAAAATTGGAAAGGGACAACATCTATAAAAAGAAAGTATAGTTGGGGAAATGTGGAAGGAAACATTATCATAAATGCTAATTTTATTCGAGAAGCTAAAGGGACTTTCGACGTCTCATATAGTCAATTAGAAACCTGCGTCGCGAAACCTTTGAAATCGTTCCTTTGAAATCTAAAGTATTTTTGAAATCTAAATCTGAAAATCGAATCAGTTTTGAATGTTAATGAAATCGCAAAAAACTATTGAAATCATATTCCTCGTCGTGTCAGATTTAGTTTTGAACCTTTGAATTTAAGTTGAACTTCATTTATGTTATTTCTGAAATTTGAATTGAATATAAGTAATTAATTATTTCTTGAACTGTGTAAAATTGAAGGTGACAATAAATTGTGAATAGGTTTGCAAGAAAATCTCGAAAGGCTCTGCACTCGCTAAAATTCAACTACCTACCGCCTTTAGCAGATCGCTTGGTATACTTGGGTTTGTCCACAGAATCTTCCTAAATCTAAAGATTCCAGAGGTTTCCGAAATCGTAGTACATTCTCCGGGATTTCCCCCTGCACCCTTCTGAGGTCCTATTTATAGACTTTTAGTCTGTCCTTACAGATGTGTCCCAATTGGCCTTTGCCAAACTAAAGTACTTTCAGCACCCTTGATATACAATATAAGAAAAAGTAAATTTGTCTATATTTATATATATATATATATATATACTAGCGACCTGGCTTGGCTTCGCAGGAGTGCAAGTGAGTTGTCTGCCAGTCAGTCAGTTCACCGAGAAGGGATTCATCTAACCCAATCTTATCTTGAATTTTTGTGGACAAAACAATTTCATTACGATCATGAATTAATTGAAATGAAATAAATTTGAATTTATTGTTTTGACAATCATTTGTTGGGGTTTTTAAGCGCTTAGTAATGAGCGATATTTTTTGTCTTTCCGTCTGGAGAGAAAACATATAACGCCGATGGTTTACCGACTCTCGAGCACTGACTTATATACAACTGCCCATGGAAATTGACAAAAATTATTTTTGGAACGAAATGAGGAAAAACACTTTGTAACGCAACTCGCGTATTCGTTGTTAACTTGAGAGTTTCCTCAAATTCGATGACTTCAAGCAAGTGTTTATTTCATCAGCAGTTGTTGATCTTGGAATGATTGGCAGCGTTTTGCGACAATCGCCGGCCCGCAAAATCATCATACCTTCAAAGAGGTCCTAATTATTGCGCAAATCTTTCAACGTTCGATCGAGTGCTTCCAATACTCATTTGCGCGCCATTGCACAGTCATCGCAAATGATTATTTTGCTTGTAGTACTTTCGCCGTTGCTGATTATTTGGTAATGTTGCACGTCGGTTCATCTATGGTTTGCAAATCCAGTGGCAGTTTGAGCGCAGATGAGCTAATCGTCCTCTTTCTAACAATGTGGCAGCGATCCCATATGATGCTACAGCCAGCGGTATTTGAGTTTTTGCGCGAATCGAAGCTAAAATTAATGAAATTAGGAACGTTTTGCCAGTTCCGCCAGGTGCATCGAGGAATAAGATTCCTCCTTTGCCGTCGTTAAATGCTATAAATAGTGTGTCGTACGCGGTTTTCTGCTGCTGCTGCAAAGTGCGACCTTTTTTCGTACTGATTGACTCAAAGCATCTCGATCGTATTGCCGTCCTTGTTTAAATTCTCGATTGAATGCATCGAGCATGGGACGATTCGGCGCTGGCATTCCTAATTCGTTCAACAATTTGCCGGACATCATCAGGCACAAATCCTCAATAGAAATCAACGCCTGGTTGTGGATCTCCGTGTTAAATTCAACTTCGTGATTCGCATTTGCTGTACGCACTCGATGCAAAATGTGCCATATTGTCTTTATATTTGTTCCACAAATAAAGTGGGTTCGATGGAAAACTCGTTGAAATAATGATGGCAAAAACTGATCGAATTTGAGGCGCAGTTTACGTAATAACAGCATCAGCGAGTGTGTGATACCAATGAATGTCGTCCTCGAGCAAATGTAAACACTGACAGGCTTCTCGATATGTTGCGCATAACTCACAATTTACAATTCGTAGAAATTAAAATAAAGTCGGTCCACGAACGTTTACCAACCAGAAACACAGGTAGAAACATTCGTCATTGCTTGAATGAACAGTGCAATTATTGTCGACTACAATATCCTTATTTTTGAGTTTCAAGATTATCGTTCTGCCGTTATCCTCTTAGGTGGCATTTTTTTTAAAGAAATAAACCACGAACTGAATCCATTGAATATTTGCAACACACCAAATTAATAAATTTTACGGTTTTGAATGCACAAAGATATGATCACCACCGATAACATACTGAAATATCGCTTTCAATTCAATTCTCTTTCGAAAAATATCAATATTCAATGTGGAATTGTTGTTGTTATGAGAACATGTGACAGAAACTATCAAACTGAACAATATTGAGATTTTAATACAAAAAAAATTTTCGCTTTTTTCGAAAATTTTCTTTCATACAAACCTTGTTCTGACAATTAACCAAATCAGTAAAGCCGTTCTCAAGTTATGATCTTTAATTTTATTTATAAAAACGAACTGCGCGTGCCCCGCCTTGCTCGTACTTTTGGTAAATAAGTGTCGCTTCCATTATTTTACATGTCACTCTCTTCTAACACACATCTTGGGGTGCTAGATGGGTCTTAAGGGATCCTTCTGATTAAGACGCTCGAACAAAAAGCTATTTATATGAAAAAACTATTATATATATTGATATAAGGTTTTTTTCAGCTCAATAAATGCACTTTTGAAAAACGTAAAAAATATTTGTAGTTATAGTTTTTTACGCTTTTTATAACATGAACAACGGGTGAACGGAACTTCTCAAAAAGTTGGTATTTAGGTTCAGTATATCAGTAGCTCTAGCGCATTCTATGGAAATTTTTATTAATAAATAACAAAATGGCGGACATTTTAAGAAAAAACAAAAAATGCGGTTTTTTCACTGTTTTTGGCAAAAAAAATTGTAAAAATCAAAATTTTGATTTGGTTGTAGAACGCGCTGAAGTAATAAAAAAATAATATATGAAGTTAAAATGTCATAAAGATCGGTTCAGTGGTTCCGGAGAAATCACGGTCGCCGACCGGAAAAACATAGTTTTGAGAAAAATGCGTTTTTTTCAGTGCGGTCATTTAGTAGTAACAACGTAAAGATCGGAAAATAATATAGTTAGACAGCTCTGATCACTCTAAAATTTTAACACAATACTTTCAGACATACATACTTTCAAAAAATGTAAAAAAAATCTATTTTTTGAAAGTTATAAACCAGAATGATCCCTTAAAATTATTAAAATTAGAGTGTGATTGTTCATCTTGGTGACCGCGATGAATGATGAATTTTCACACTAATATCGGTCGTTTCGTTTATCTACGCTCGTCAAATACTGAACCTTCCTGTGCAAGTCTCATGGAAACCAGATTAGCTGTTTCCGAGATTACTCTGCATCGTTTTTGATTATTTGTGCGTGTCTCCCCCGCAACACGCACTAATTAACAATCTACTGAAAAACTGTCAAAGTCAAACTGTATAACGTAGAAGGAGAAAGTGTCAAATGTACGGATGCATTCAAGTAGTATATAGTAACTTTAAGGTTGCGTTAATAATTATTAAGTTACTAATTAAATTTAAAATGTTTTTTTCTTTATATTATGGTTTGGTACTCTTTTGTTTTATTTGAATAAAACGAAATAGTAAGTAAATGTGACTTTTTAGGCTTTCGCGGTTGCTCATATTAATATGTATATATTTCCGGATTAGCCGCGTAAATAATATATAATTTAAATGAGTGCTAATATTAGTACTCACCCCGAACGTTTCGCTACAAGTTATATTGAGCGTGGTCACCGGGAAACTGCCTGAAGCTGTTATCGATGCTTTAAGTTACGCAGATTATATCGGTGCGTAAGCTGTCTTTTCGGTTGAACTTGCTGTTGTTGGTGCTGTGGTGCAGAATGTTGTTGTAGACAAACACTACTCACTACGTCACTGTTTGCGTGTAAATCGTTTCGGATCAACTGCATCGAGGCGTTAAGTACAGGATCCCATGTCCGTGAAAGCGGAAAACTATTGTCGCGATTGAAGTTTTGTCGCCGCTTAATTTCAATCGCCTCACGGACAAGACGTGGAGTGTACCGATATTCGCGAGACCAGACTGCAGATTTTTCAAAGTGAATCCAATGATGTTCTTTTGGATGGTCCAGTATGTGCTCGCTGATTGCGATTTGGTTGATGTCTTGAAACCATTAGTGGGAAACACGGAACATCATATTAAAGATTCCACACATTTTGTGTCGCTTTTGGGTGACTTTAGACTGGAGGAGGATGAAGCTATGGTTAGTTTCGATGTCGAGTCGCTTTTTACCAATGTGCCTGTACAGGAAGTGTTAACTCTCATTCAAAGTCTATTAACAACATCTGACATTAGTGCATCACACATGCCTCTTCAACAGGTTCTATTTACAAAAGGATGGTGTTGCTATGGGTTTACCTTTAGCGTACTAATATTATTCATTGCTCAAATCGATCTCTACGACCCCCATTTTCTTCTTCGACTAATCGATCTCAGATCGCCATCCCTAGAATTGATTTTTCTAATTTTGCGCTTCATAAGAACCTTCCTCGGACAACGAATATATAGGGAAAAAAATTTGCCGAATTGGTCCAGCCGTTCTCCAGTTTTGCGCTTAGCAACACATTTAGCCATTCATTTTTATTTAATAGATAAATATATATCTGTATATATATACTATTTTTATATTTTATAAAGTTAAAGATTTTATTACTCTTCTTGCAGAGTTGTTGGACTTTTCGAGTTTGGCGATCCATTGTATTTCATCAAATGCCCAGAAATAATAAAGCATATAACTGTAAAGGACTTTGCACATTTTCAAGATCGCAAAAATGTGGTAGATAAATCTGTTGATGAATTTTTTGGAAATTCTTTAGTGTCGATGAAAGGACAAGAGTGGAGAGACATGAGATCCTCTTTAAGTCCCATGTTTACGGGAAGTAAAATGAGGATGATGTTCCAACTTATAGTAGATACTAGTAAACAATTGGTGGATTACTTGAATGAAGATTATGAAAAGAATGGTTTAACAGCATACAAGATGAAAGATGTATTTTCTAGATATACAAATGATGTTATTGCAACATGTGCTTTTGGAGTTAGTATCAACTCTTTTAAAAATAAGGATAACGAAATTTACCAAGTGGGGCAGGAAATTCAATCCTTTCAAAAGCCCAGTTTTGTACTTAAATTTGTTTGCGTAAAACTTTTCCCACAACTGACAAAATTGTTTGGAATCAACTTCATTTGTGAGAAGTCCCAAAAAATATTTGATGACTTAATAATTCATACGATGGAAGTAAGAAAACGGGAAGGCATTGTTAGACCAGATATGATACAACTTTTAATGAAACTGAAAGAAGGTCAATTATCAAATAGCAATGAAAGCAACCCTAGAGACGGAGAAGAAAATCACGTTCAGGGTAGTCGCGAAAAGAAAGCATGGACAGATAGTGAGCTGATTTCGCAAAGTTTTATTTTCTTTTTGGCAGGATTTGATACCAGCTCCGGAGTGATGATGTTTGTGGCATATGAACTTGCACTTAATCCTGATATCCAATCAAAACTTATTGAAGAAATTGATGAAACTCATAAAAGATTATCTGGAATGGCGCTAACTTACGATGATTTAGTAAAAATGAAGTATATGGATATGGTTATATCCGAGACTTTAAGAAAATGGCCTGCAGGTCTTGCTTTAGACAGAGAATGCATTGAAACATACAAATACGAAGACGAAGAAGGCTTCAAATTTACAATTGAAAAGGGCAGCATGGTGTGGGTGCCAGTTTACGCTCTTCACAGGGATCCGAAATATTACCCGCATCCTGAAAAGTTTGATCCTGAGCGCTTTAGTGATGAAAATAAGGCTAATATTGACGTAAACACATACTTGCCGTTTGGAATAGGTCCTCGAGGATGCATTGGTAATTTTTGACTTGAAATATATAACATTTACAAATATATTATAATTTTTTTAATCATATTTGGCAGGTATCAGATTTGCTTTGATGGAGTTAAAGATATTGTTCTTTTATTTGCTGCTGAATTATAGGATAAAAGTGTGTAAGGAAACTCAAATTCCACTGAAACTAAAGAGATCTGTTTTTGCGCTCCTACCAGAAAAAGAAATTCAACTGTATTTTGAGCCACGAAGTGATAAAATAAAAAAGAAATAAGTAATTGTTATGTTATTATATATGTGCAGAAATATAAAGTCTCTATATGAGTGTTGTCTTTTTATGTAATTCTGACGTTGAGCTTTAAGGTAGCCTTAATGTTCATCGCAACGACAATAAATGAGGACTCAGACAATGTGCTGGAAAATTATATGCGACACTTATAAAGTAACAAGAAAACAACGTATTATATATTAATAACTGAGCCGTTTATTTAGAAAGTGCCATAAGTCTCCTTGTAAACTCTGCTAAATTTGAGATTGAAAAATGAAAAAAAGTTGTTAATAACTGTAAAATTTATAACAGAGTTCTGATCATTTTTAACCCCAAGCAAAAGCTCGTCGTATCGTAGCTTCCAATAGAATGGACCGATTTTGATGCGGTGTTTTCTGTTTGAAAGCTGACGTGGTTATAATAGTTAGCTATAATTTATGAAGACCTATTCAGACGTTTAAAGAGCATCAGCTTATTTCCTACTTGACAAAAGGGTTTTATCAACTTTCACAGATCCGATTGATTTGAAATTTGGTGTTACAAGTAGTCTGTAGGTATAACTAATTATAAGTTCAACTTTACTAATTTTGTACTGCGAATTCGGGACGCGCAAGACTGGAAGAGAGGGCACCAAAGGTTTATGGATTTTACCCAGCAACAATAATGAAAATACTTCTTTACTTAGCGGTCCCCCGACGCGACGACGCTTGGATCAAAATATAAGTTGGTACTTATATTAAAGTTAAAGGACCAACCAACATATTTAATTTTTTTAATTTTTAAAGATTTATTTTGTGTCCTGGTCAATTAAATTTTTAAATAAATTTTTATAAAGATTAACTTCATTGAAATTCACTACAATCGAAATTTATTAATATTTTGAAATAACTCGGAACACAAAACTAAAGATGCATCCAAAAGTGAATTATGCCACTTTAAAATAATTTCCTCATACAGGGTGTTTCACGGCGTGTGTGGACAAATGAAAGATCTGGTAGATTTAGGTGAGAAATAAAAAATATTAGGGGGGGGGGGGCTATCCCCTCCCCTACAAGCTATAGGGGTTTAAAAAATTTTTACGATGAAAAAAACTAGTCTTAGATTTTAACGTATATCTTCTAAAGTTTAAGTGTTAGAGACATTATTAATCTCTCAGTTCACAGGTAACACAATGATGCTTAAGAGTGTATTTTTTACTGCTAGTATTGTGATTGAACTTAAGAATAGTGAAAGATTTTTATATCCTTCAAGTTTCCATCGAAAGAGAACATATTAGCCACCCTTTGAAGCCCAAAAATAGAAGAAATATACTCATAAAATTTTTTTCGTTTCTCACCTAGATCTACCAGATCCTTTATTTTTGCACATGCGCTGTGAGACACCCTTTTTGTTGACTATTCCCTTGTATCTTGTATTTCCCCCTTTCGCGGCAAGGCACTGAGTCTATTAGTTTTTGCAACATTTCCGTAGGAAAGCCACCCCAGGCCATTATAAAGTCATTCCACGTCTCTTCTTTCGATCTTCTGTTCTATCTGGAATTCCGTCCTTTTTACTACCTATTTTCCGACTGTTGTCGGGATTTGACAGATTGTTCACAACCCAGCCACTTCTTTGTAAGAGCCAAAAATCACGTCCTCAGATAATTGGCCGTAGACAGTTTCACTTCAATCAAAACACTAAACTGTTCTGTAAAAAGTTACACTCCCAAAAAAAACCCCGGTTCATAACCCAACCCACTCCCCTATATATATATATATATATATATATATATATATATATATATTAGGAGAAGTCCACGGATTCTTCTTCTGGTCGAGCAGATGCGCGATATTTACTCCTTAAGAAATTCGATTTCCTTTTAGGGGTCCATTTTCGGTTGTTCTCTTTCGGGTGGATATTTTAATCGATGGATACTTTTGGGGTCCTGGCCGGCGGTTTCTAGTTGTACAAACTTGTGACTGATAGCGTCCTGATCGATGTCATCGATCTTCGTTGTTTAATAGTTGGGCAGTGATCATGGGCCGCCTGCCTTAAAATTTATCCTCTCTTTGATGCTTATTCTTTCATGCAATCCCGATGGTCTCTTTGTTGGAGGCCCTATTCTTTCAGGACACCTCTTTTGTTGATGGATCCCCTTTTGTTTTTGGAAACACAACAATACAATTCGCGTATCCCACAGTATAATTCTTTCACCACAGAATGATGCGCCTATCATTGATCATACCCTACACCTGGCACCATATTTTTTGTCGTGGATTTATTTCTTCACAGAAAAGGACTAGGAGTGCTTGAAGAGTCGAAGTTCACTAGCCCTTGATAGAGTTTAACGTTGAAAGGAAAATTGCACGTTTTTAATTTCTTCACTTAACCTTTTCTTTTGAGTTCTGCAAAACCGGAATCGCAACCTCAGGCAAAGTTGAAGACTTTGCCGATTTTACTTGGTTCCTTGTTATTCAAAATATACATGAATTAAAAAAAAGTGTTACAAAACTGTGTAGAACTGACAACGGACACAGAACTTATCCTCCGGAAAATATTTATTGTCTTTGCCAATTTCCATGATTTATGATCAAATCGTAACTACATAAATCTGCGATTCCAATTGGCTATTCCAAATCATAATTAGTGCATAATCAAAACAGTGATTATGTAAGGCTTTGACTCGCAGAAGGGAAAAAGGCCAGAAAGCTTTTGTGCGCAAAGCACGCATGTTTTCTTAATGCTCACAAGCATTGCAGGGGAAAGTGTTGACATTATAAATGGCCAGCAGGCCGAATGAGTAATCATGCGCAACGGAGTTACACCCATGGGGAAGAACCAAAAACATCGTATGGTTCACTAGTTATTATCTGCTTCATGCTCATAGTTAGCAGGGGAATCGTCAATGAGAGGTGTACGATAAAAGTACGACCGTGGCAAAGTGTGCGCCAAACGAGCATGAGTTAAAGGGATAGGTTAGCGTATATAGAAATGGACTGTGTCCTTGAAAGTCAAGTACGATTGAGGCTTTTTTTAAATATTTGGAAGTGTAGGCTCCGGGGTCGAGAGCAAGTCTCTCCGATAGCTTTTATTAAGGAATTAAAATTATCTACTCCGTCTCTGGGCTGTTGTCTAGCTCGCAGCAATGCAAAAACAAGACACTCAAAAAACAAAAACATGTTTCCTCACTTCGATTACCATAAATTCTCTTCCTAACTCATCAATGGGTAGTCCCCTAGGATTTGGCCACATCGTATAAAAAAACCAGATATTCCGGGCCAAATAATTCAGCACTAGCAAACGAACCACAGGGCCAGGTCTCTGACCAACAGCGTTGTAGCAGGAACTCGAAGATCCAACAAAGAGGCTAGTCATCTTGGAGCGGTGACTGGTTACGTTAGCGTAATAGAAGGAAGTCTCACTGATAATTTTTTTAAAAAGACGTATTGAACTTTTTGGAGTCCGAACTACGCCTAGGTGTAGTGCAGTGATTCCCAAAGTGGTCTATATCGACCCCTAGGGGTCTATGACAACCTGCAAGGGGTCTACGTCAGCGAAAAAAAATTTGGGGGTCCATGAAATGAAAATTGGGGTCCACGATAGTGGATCTCAACACATACACTGATAGTACCTATTTACTTACATCATACTATCTTATAATATCAAGACATATACATTATTTATAAAAGTACCCAGTAGGAAAGGTGATCAATCTAAGAGCAATCGCGGAGCACTCATTACGGATCATAGGAGTGATCGTTTTTAGCTCCAATTGGCCTCCTTTTAACATATGCATGTCATTGAAAAGGAGCGCTCCATTTTAGCTCAAAAATTTACAAACATGGAGTACTCTTTTATACCTCCTTAGTTAGCAACAATGGAGGACTCCTTTTTAGCTCCGAAAGTAGTATAAATGGAGGACTCCTCTTTAGCTCCGAAAGTAGTATAAATGTAGGACCCCGTTTAAACTCCGAAAGTAGTATAAATGGAGATCTCCTATTTAGCTCCGAAAGTAGCATAAATGAAAAGCTTTTTTATACCTCTGAAATTCATATATGGATGCTTATTTTTGAACTTGTGAGAGAAGAATTGAAATCTTAGTTAAAAATACTCTTGATTTCTGGGCAACTGTCATTATTCCAGAAAATTAGTTTTTTTTTTGTAGGTCCAAATAACTTGATATAAACGCATACACCACACCGCACTTATCAGGAACTTTTCACAAAATGAGAACTACGCCGACGTACAGCGAAGAAAAATGCATTTATTGCGCATAATACTCAATCTTGATGCAACTTGTACAATATTTACGTGTTATTTTCCTATTCTCTTGCTTCATATCCTCCACGATAGATCTTTTCGGAGCGAAATGACAGGCATCATGGTTAACATATAGAAAATTGTTGTGATCTATTATTCCTCCTTGAAGGAGCAATGCTGATTTTTCCTACTGGGTACCTATGAAGTAAAAAAATTATTATATATGTTTGTAAAATTGTGAAAGTTGTAGGATGTTGGTATTCGCTTTGTGGTCGCAATACATTTTGAACTTGTAAAAACCTGAGAGTCTCAGTCGTAGTCGCAGTCTCAGAGCTTCGCTACCTTGCACTGACTTGTTCAATTCGTCACTCTATAAATACGAATGTGGGACAAATACGTTTATTCCTTTCCTGAATCTTGAAAAGGAAAGTGCTAAGAAAATATTTTAAAAAATATAAACAGATAGTATATCACACAAATTATAGTGAGTCAGTGTTATTTTGTTTGAGAGTGCTGGAGAAAAGTAAGTACATTATTTTTTATTAAATTTTAGTTTTGTACTCGTAGTTAGCAAAGATAGATAAATTACGCCAATCATGACTTTAGTTATTAGTAGTTTAATATTCAATCATGCAAAATTACACGAGTACTCCTCAATAGTTTCTTTTTGAAAGTTTTAGCAATCGGTATTATAATTACAGTGCAATCTCCGTAATTCGAGCTAATTGTTGCAAGAAGATGTTCGGATTATGGAATGTTTTCGGAAAAATCTAAAAAATTTTTTTAATATACAGCTGCTGGATTTTCTGTCTTATTTAAATAATTTAATTTTGCCTACAGATGACTCATGCCATGTCCGAATCTAAAAAGAAATGTAGACAGTACAGTGTTGATTATTTGAAATTTGGCTTCATTCCATCATTGCCGGACAAACAATTGCCTATGTGACTTTTATGCAACAAAGTTTTGGGCAATGACGCTATGAAACCATCTAAACTGCAAGATCATCTGAGAAGATGCCACCCTGATAAAACAGAGAAAGATTTGAAATACTTTCAAACACTCAAAGATAAACTTCAGAAGAGACCTACACTGGACAGAATGTTCGCTTCGACGTCACAAAGAAATGATGATGGTTTGCGGGCGTCTTACAATATCTCGTTACTTATAGCAAAATCCGGAAAACCGCATGCTATCGGAGAGAAGTTAATTTTGCCAGCCGTTGAAGAGGTTTTAAAAACTGTTTTACACAAACCTGCATCTGATATCATTAAAAGAATTCCCTTAAGCAACAATACTGTTAAAAGACGTATTGATGAAATGAGTTCTGATATTGAAAGCTTCTTATGTAATTATTTGCAAACGACCCATTTCTCTATACAACTGGACGAGTCAACTTTACCTGATAATGCAGCATTATTATTGACATATGTTCGTTTTATTATGAATCAAGAAATCTACGAAGAACTGCTCTTCGCAAGAACTTTGATAACCGACACTAAATGTGAATCAATATTTCATGTTTTGAAGGATTACTTCATTGAAAAAGCAATTCCTTTATCAAATATAATATCAGTAGCTACAGATGGAGCACCTGCCATGGTTGGACGTTATCGTGGATTTATAAGCTATTTAAAACAAAATGTGTCAGGGGTGTTAGCAATACATTGCGTCATCCATCGACAACATTTAGTTGCTAAAAATTTGAGTGTTAGATTGCATGAATCACTTCATTAAGTGATTGATGCAGTAAACCGAATCCGAAGCAACGCGTTGAATACGCGGTTATTTGCGCAGTTGTGTGAAGAAAATGACGAACACTTTCATCAATTACTCCTTCACACTGAAATACGCTGGCTGTCGAAAGGCTTATGTTTGACAAGATTTTTTGCACTTTTTGAGACTATTTTAGAATTTCTGGATACTAAAGATAACATTTTAAAAGAAAATTTAATGAAGAGGAAAACAGACATCGCCTATTTAACAGATTTGTTTACAAAATTTAATATGGTTAATTTGCAATTATAAGGCGACAGTTTAAATTTGATTAAAACAAAGTCCATCTTATCAGCGTTTCTTGCCAGAGTTAAACTAATGAAGCAAAATATTGGCGGGGCGAATTTTCTCAGTTCCCCAATTTGTCACAGACAAACTGCCAGGAAGACGACGTTTCAACTTACGTTCAACATTTAAATGCCCTCTATTCAGATTTTGAATCTAGGTTTGAGGATATTTTAACTACGGTAATACCGCCGTGGATAATTAATCCATATGGTGACATAGAAGAAACGAATGTCATAATACAAGAGGAACTGACTGAACTTAGTACAAACGAAGAACTTAAGGTTCAGTTTAAAAACGGATATCAGCAATTCTGGCTGCAAAACAACATACCCGTTACTTATCCCCTATTATGGAATATAGCGAGGAAATTTTTAATTTCCTTTCCATCGTCAAACCTAGTGGAAAGGGGGTTCAGCGCTGTTACCAATCTCCTAACGAAAAAAAGAAACAGACTGGACATCATTAGCCGAGGAGATTTAAGATTAACCCTTACAAAATTGACGCCAAATGTTGATAATTTATTATTAAAGCATCAGGTTCATCCTTCTCACTACAAATATTGACTTATTGCTTATGTTATTTTATTTATAGTTTATTTTATGTTTATTTTATGTTACGTATATTTTACATAACAGATACAAAATTTTATTTTGAGTAGTTTTAATTTAAATTCAATTAATAAATGTATAAATTAACATGTGTTTTTACTTTAAGTTTTTAACACTAAACTTCACTACAGTTAGAAATTTACAGGAAATCAATATCAGGTAAGTAGGGGGTCTACCCAACACGGAAAAACATGGCAAGGGGTCTACGACACAAAAAAGTTTGGGGAACTCTGGTGTAGTGTGACGAGATGTGGTAGGCGACATCTTTTTCAGTGGTATCGGGGTGGATCTTCGAGACGAAGACGCATCGTGGGGAACAGTAGGTCTCAGGGCTGATGCGTCGGCGACTGCTCTAGAAACAGAAAATTATAGGGGCAGAAGGCGTTACGGTGGGCAGGTCAGATGAATCCGCTGTCGTGTCTTCGCAGGTATTTTCAGCAACAGGAACCTAACACTGAGTTCTCCGCCTCTGCAGCGGCGATGTCCACCTACTGTAGAAACAAGGTTCTCCGAGTAGGAGAAAAGGATGGGCATACACCATTAATCATGCGAAAACCCAAGTTCTGAAAGTAATGGAAATAAGTAGTTCTGGGTTTTTAGGTGCATTCAAACACCAAGCTCCGGCATCACTCTTAACTCTTGGATTTACAGGAGTTTGACCCCATGATACGACAGTGTGCAGATCATCCAAAGCTCTAGACACCAATGAAATATTGGAAAAAATATCATGTGATATTAAAGCAAAGTAATAGAATTAGAATCCAGCTTATCAGTTAAGGAAGTCAAATACTCAATCTTACAATTTAATAAATACATATCCTCCAAGATTTGTGGGTATGTATTGATTGGTTGGATACAAATAAATTAAACTTGTCAAACAAGAGTAATTGTTCGTCAGAGATACGCCTCATTTATCTTATTACAAGACAAGGACGCAACATAAGTGATTGTTCCAACTAACGAAGCTTTAGTATTCCTCTTGATGAATGGAAAACATTTCCGCATATGCCTTCGCACGCAACCTCGCCCCTGTGATTCTGATGGAACAGACCATGACAAAGCTGAAGACAATTGATGTATATTCGTCGAGATTGTATCAATATAATATGATCCGGAGAAAATTGCCTACCTAAGACATTTTTCATATAGTTATGGCGGGAAATCAATAAAATTACTTTATGCTGTGGGTGAATTGAGATTGAGGTTAATTACTGATCCATTGAAAAAAAATTTAAAGCTAATTATAGTAAGCCCAGCAGATCGAAAAATCCGTAGAATGCAAGACAATGAACACAGTGAAGTTCCAATCAGCAATTACAACACCAATACCGAATCCAGCAATGATTGAGATCGCTGGCGGTGCCAACATTATCGCTTTTTAAAAAAAACCTTCATACAGGATCAACATGCATGAATATAGCGAACAAAGCAAAAAATAAACAATTGTTAAATATATGAACAGATAAGCAAATTTATAACAAAAAATTCCAACCCCTCAATTTGAAATTTCACGCAAGTTTAAAAGAGGCAGCAAGCACAATTAACAACATTTGTGAAAACATAACTGGAAGAAAAAAACTGAATCAAATTTATGTTATGCTTGCAGCTAAAATTAACCTTAGTACTCTTCTATGATTGGATTAATTCGAGGCTTCTCTGCGTGTAAAGTGTTTTTCAGCTATTCGTTTATTTGAAAAGGTTATAAGACTTAGAAGACCGGCGCAACTACTGCGCCAAGCTGAAAAACTAAAACTTTAAACGCGTTTTTCGCGAAACAACATTTCTTCAATCGGTGGTCATGATATCCTGATTTTCACTGAACCAATTTACTTGAAATTTTGATGGCGTGTTCAGTATCCTGGCCGTTATCGTGGGTACCGCGATTGTGTTGATGCAATTTTTGTACAGGAGTTTGAAAAAAGAACACACAAAAATGTTTGAATTTGAAATATCTAGTAATTTTGATATCGATTTAAGCTTAATACAAGCTATTACATAATAATACTACAATTACGAGCTATTACATAATACTAATACTACATAATAAATAAATAGTAAAAGCTACAATATGAGTTCTAATCAAAGTATATACCGGCTGGAAGGAAGAAGAATTAAGAATGGCGATCAAGATGGGCGGGATCAAGATATAAGGATTTGTGAAGGGATGATTTACTCAGATGGAAGTCAAAGGAGGAAAGGTCGTTGACTTTTCGTAGCATCATGGTAATTGGCTCGCTTTGACCGTAGTTTGTGCGATGGCGGTCGAGTCGGAAAAGGGGAGTGGATCTAAGGTTACAGGGATTGGTATAGATGGGTAAAGATTGCAGGATTGAAGGGCAGTCTATGGTACCAGCTAATAACCAGTTACCAGTTAATAACTGATAAATGAAGAGAATGTCGGAAACATCACGACGCTTACTTAGGGGTTTTAAGTCGATCAGTTTCAGACGGTCTTCATAAGGTTGAAGGTTGAATCTGTCTACCCACGGAAGACTCTCGGGGTGGTGGTAAGGCGCTTGCGGGAATAAGAGATGGACTGACATTTGGAGACATTGAGTTCAAGAAAGTTTTTCATGCACCATGTGGTAAAGGAATCGAGATCTTTTTGCAGGAGAAGAGAGTCGGTTGTGGAGGAGATATGTTTAATTATTTTCATGTCATCAGCATAAATGGACAGCTGTGAGTGATTGATGACACATTCAACATCATTTATTGTAAGGATGAAAATTAATGGACCGAGGTAGCTGCCCTGGGGGACGCCGGAACGAGCGACAATAGGGTTAGAAATGGATGAGCTGAAAAGAACATTGTACCGACGGTTCTTCAGGTAGGATTGAATCCAGGAGATGAATCGGCAGGGGAAGCCTAGGTGATCAAGCTTGAACAAGATAACATTATGGGAGATCTTGTCGAAGGTTTTACTAAAATCGGTGGTGATAACATCAACATCTTTAACGTTTTCCAGGGCACATAGTGTCTTGGAGACGAAGTCAGTAAGGTTGGTGGTTGTAGATCTTCCTTTGAGGAAGCCATGCTGAGAGAGTGAGAAGATAGACTTACAGTGAAAGAATATGGAATCATAGACCAATTTTTCGAATAGTTTAGGCATGGATGATAATTTAGCGATGGTCTGTAGTTGGACACATCGTTCTTGCAACCTTTTTTGAATATGGGAATAATATAAGAGTTTTTCCATAATTGAGGGAAAATCCCTTGAGTGACCGAGAGGCGGAAAAGCAAGGTAAGGGCTTAAATTAGATGCATGGCACACTTTTTCAGAACGATGGCCGGAATGCCGCCAGGACCTGGGTTGAAGTGGTCCTCAAGCCCGTTGATACTGACGGCGATTAGTTCGGGATCAGGGTCGAAAGACGTAAACGACGTTTGAGTGCATTTGTCCATGAATGCAAAATAGTTAAGGTCGGGTTGTAGTGAATTTTCCCTGAAAAATTTACTGAAGAAGTGTGCAAAGAGGTTAGTGATAACCTTAGGATCAGACGAAGAGGTATTCTCGAGCTTTAGGGTGGAAGGGTATCCATTGGATTTCTTCTTGGAATTAAGAAGAATAGTCAGACTCGGTCTGGGATAGAAGAAAAGTTTTCCAATGTTTATTTCTCCTGTTGCGGAGAGAGCGTAATTCTTTGTCGTACCATACGGGGAATGAGGAGTAGTTCTTACGAGGAAAAAGGGGGATTCAACTGGAAGATGTTGAGGGATAGTGGCAATGTTAGAGTTGAGGAGGAAGTGATTTAATTTTTCAAAGTCGCCTTTACGAAAATTGAAGGAAAGAGAAGACTCGGATCTTGAAAGTGCATGAGCGTGTTCATAGAAGAAAACAAGGAGCAGGGGAAGATGGTGACCATCGAGAGAGAGGAGAGGAGATGGTTGCTTTCCGCGGCAGCCGAGTTAACTGGGTCTGAAGAAAAGATTAAGTCTAATTGTCTGTCCAGAAAGTTCCTGACTCCACTTACTTGAAAGGGACCAGAAACGGAGAGCTGATTGGTAAAAAAGGCTTCTTTGGCCGAAGATGCGTCAAGGGGGAAAAAGTGAGAACAGTCCTCAGACAATGACCATTGAAGGGGGGAGGTTAAAGTCACCCAATAAAATAAATTCATCGGAGGCGTTAGCGTTCTCAAGCAGGGTGTCGATCGCTTCAATTATGGGCTCGTAGGCATCTAAAGGTTGAGAGGGACGAATATAACAACAAATAATGTACAGAAGACACTTTTCAGTCCTAATTTGATATATTCAAATTCTGATATTGTAGAGTCGGAGGTCTTTAGCAGGGTGGAGTCATAACGGTTGTGAGCAGCTATGAGAACCCCGCGACCTGGTGGATCATTAGTGACTACAGAACCATCGACACGGAAAATGGTATAGTTTGGAGGGAATAGTTCGTTGTCGAGAATTCCTGGTGTTAGATTGGTTTCAGTTAAGGCAAAGATATCGTGCGGAAATTTGTGGGAGTTAAGAAAAATATTGAATGTTCTGTGCGGAGTCTTCTTACGTTCCGGTAATAGACTGACAAGCTGCTGGGGAGAACTTACAACTCCAGGAAGAATAAGACCCCCATCGGGCAATGCCACCCCCGGTTTCCCCGCTATAAGCCCTGTCCGGCTGCGACAAAAGGGACACCAGGGAAGTGTATTCAAACAAACCCATCGACCAAGTGAATACTAGATCACAAGTCTGACCGCTGGCAGCTGTACCTGGAGTTCCCGTAAAATCACAATTGAATCGTTGGAAGCTAAAGCAATCAGAATAAAACTTAAAAATGAATTTGTAAGATTCAACAGGTATAAAATCTGAAAATTAGAATGACACTATATCGCCTTTAAAATATGGTTAGGTTTTGAAAAAGAAAGTGAGTAAAAGAAAGACCAGAGGGGCCTAAATATTAATAATTCGGTTAAGAATGTGATTAGGCAAATATTTATGAAAAAAAAGAGATATCCAAAGTCAATAGGTAGTCCGACGGTGCTGATAAGTGGAGTTTTTTTCTTTTTATAACACATAATGTTGCTAAATTTTTTATGAGTGGTAGTTATTTAATTAATTCGTGTACACTATAAATTCCAAGGCCATATAATACATGTTAAGAATAATAAGTTCGTAGGAAACTTTTAGTTAACGCCTGACTTCACAGTAATAAATAATAGTTACAATTTATCAGAAAAGCTTATTAACCTTTTTAGTGCTATCTCTCCAATCGTGCAGTAGCCAAAGGGGGAACCAATAACAATATTAATACCTGCAAAATATAAAACAAAAGAAGCTCTCAAGCATTAATGGAATTGATATCAGTACGACAATTTAGATAAATCGTAATTGCGGGTAGGTTGTGCACACATTACAAAAAGTTATTTGATACAAAAGTGTTAATTACTGTAATAATGGTAATGAAATTACAGGGCCAAATGAGGAATGGCAATCTGCAAAGCATTTTCAAATAAAAAGTTACAGCGAATTCGAAATTAAAGGAATATAGTAACAGATGTAACTGAAAGAGTGTACAGGCCACGGATAAAAGCTAAGTGCGTTTTCTGTAAAAGAGACAGTCATTATTAAAAATTCTTTATATTTATAATCTCTTTGCTACATTCGCAGTCAGCAAAAAAAAATTGGTGTAATTGATAACTCATTGGCAATCAAAAAATTAATTTTCTTACTCTGATTGCGCAGCGACTTCTTATTTGCTTAGAACGAACATCTTCTATTTCCTTTAATCATTTCCAGCTCGCTCCTTGAGAAATTGCGATTTTTTAAAAATACCTAATTATGGTTTACACGAGCCTATCACATCAGTATCGCGTTGTTTTAATACATATTTTGAAAAAATTGATTTTTAGTTATCTAAACATTGCGTAAAGGCAAAGTATTCTTTTATTTCTTTACTTATTTACTTTCTTTTAATGTTTAGTTTTGGCTTTGCTTTCTTTGTATGTGATCAGCCTTTGACGAATCTTTGTAAATAAATAAATAAATTATTATAACGATATATTGAAATATATAATTTTTTTTAAGAAATAAATCGAGAGCCGACGCGTTTCGTCTCGACATCACAGGCAACGACTGAAAAGCCCAAGTTTAAAAAAAAACTAAACTATAGTTGAAAAAGAGCTGGATACAGTAACGGCATTTCATTTTTGAAATCTATTTGATCGTTTAACAATGAACAACCACCCTGCGGTGGTTAGCTTTTCTTATCTCATAAATTTCATATACGTCTAAATTTTTTTGGTTTCTGATTTCTCTCAGTAATTCCACATTATTTTCATCAACCTTATGGCCAGTGTCCTTTAAATGTTTTTGATAGCGCACTTTATTAATTTATTACAATTTAATAACTCGCTCTTTATATACAAAAAAAAAAAAAATGATCAGCATAAAATGTGAATCTTCCCTGTCAAAATTTTCAATAGAAATAACGGTAGATGATTTAAAAGGTGGCGTTTCTGGTCCTCTCGTTACAATACAAAAAAAAATACAAGATTTTCGTTTATTAATAATGCTCAAATTTATAATGGAGCCTTGCGCTCGAACAACATTATTAAATTGTTTTTTTTTGTGTTCACCAAAATCCTAGGGCGTTTCGAAAATTTTATGGTGCATTTTACCAAGCTAAGAGTAAAGCATTGTGTTATTAATCGACTTAGTAGATGCACTACCTGATCAAAAACAACAAGCCAAAGAAATGTTCGAACACCTATCCAAACACCCAGAAATGTCGATTTGTCGTTGTTCTCAACAACTTGGACTTTGCTCGTCCACCACATGCACAATTTTGCGTCGGAATCTTGGTTTCACTTCGTACAAGATACAGATGATTCAAGAACTGAAGCATAATGGTCGTCGTTTGCGTCATTTGTTCGCTGTTTGTCATTTATAGCAGAATTTGAGGTTATGTAGTGGTAGCAACAACACAGGTGTAAACCAAGTCAGATTTAAAGTGGGGCCAAAAGTAAATTAAAAATTTTGATAATTCGTTAAAGAATAATTTGTTTTTAACTTCTCTGAATAAAATATTTAAATATTATTTATTATTAATTTAAATATTCAAGCGAACCATCAGTTTTGGTTTTAATTGATTAAATCTTATTTAAGATTTTCTATGGATGTCCTCCGCCACTTTCGGCGCATGCCACTAACCTCCTTGTAATTCCCTCTTTTAGGAGTATTGTCGCCAGCCTCTCCCGTATTTTCGTTGCTGTAGTCCCAATTCCGCTAACTAAATCATCTCTATCGTTAACAGGGCTTGAATAAATGGGGTAAAATCTGGAGATCTAGCAGGCCAAGCACCTCGTCTAATCCAGCGGCCAGGAAATTTTTATATTCATATTGCTTTCACAATTGTAGGCCGAATGATCCAACTGAAGAGACTCTTAGGTTTTAGCCTGAAGAGGGTAATAATTTGCTGCTCGACGTCGGCAGGATCTTCCGATGTTACACTTCCGATTTCTTATAACCTTCGGAAAGTCCACGAAAATACCTGGGGTGCACGTCAATTACGGAATCTATTTTGATATTCTGCTTTATTTATTTATATTATATATTTATAACCACGTATTCTTCAAAAGTAAATCATGCCAAATTTTATAATTTTAGCTTCAAAAAACCCATAGTTATCTATTTGCTTTTCATTTATGATCCATTTTCTTGCCTACAGAAGCTCGTTTATGGCAAAATTTCCATCTAGTATTAGTAACAGAACGCCAGGATATTGGGATGTGAAAACCGGCTAAAACAAGCTAATAAGGGCAATAAAATAAATTACACTTATCATTTTACAACCTTTTTGTACTAGTAATTAAAGTTAGTTACCTCTTAACCCTAAACAAACATTTTCGAAACAAAATAAACTTTTTTAAAAACTCGAGCGACGTGCGAAATATAACAAAATTTCTCAACACGATCAGTGTTTCTGACAAAGAAAAACTAAACCCTTTTGGCTCTTCCCCAACAGCAAAACCAAGTTACGAGTTTTTAAAAAAGTTTATTATGTTTCACAAATTCACTTGGGTCAAGTGTAAATTTAGTGCATATTTTGTGCATATTTTGCAAACATTTTCGATAGTTTTTCTTAAAAATTTTCATTATTTATTTTTAATCATTTCTCCACGCTATGGTACAACATTTACATTTGGAAAGGTAATAAGATGGGTAATTTAACTAAAATAAAAAACACCTGTATTAATTACACGAAATTCGGAGTAAATTTTGAAAAACACTAAATTTTAGTTAATCGAAAAACATTTCTTTTACTTCACAAAAAATTTTTCTCAAATTTCTACTTCACAATTGCAATCAAAATACTGCAAACAATTCAAATAATTTGCCTTTAAAGAAAACGATTTCGAATTTGCGACTTGTAATTAAATTCAATTTTGCCAAAAGATTTTCACGATTTCAAAATTCTAGGGATTTCAAACTTTTTTAGATTTCAAATTTTTACAGATTTCAAGAGGTTAAAGTTTTATTCTTGTCGCGGCACCGATTACTTCATAACTGCCCCAGGATTCGAAACAAACCCCCTTGTTTCTCCTCCTTGAAATTAAAATTACCATATTTGGTAACATAAAAGGAAATTCAAGGAAAAATTCTAGAAACTTTTCCAAATATGTTAAAGTTTCTTTTATATTTGCCCATTAAAATTGTTCTTTTCACACATGCTATCTTTTTCTTAATCTAAATTCGCCCAAACTTATCGACAGCTTTTGGAATGAAATTAATTATTAAATGTTGGCACTAATGCCCTCAGTCTGCCATAGGAACTGTCAATAGACTGAAAAATGTTAAGTTAATATTTTTTTGTGAAAAATATTATTTGCTTAATTTTATTCGGGAATTGGTTCATATGCGTTTAGTTATTGTGACTGTTTCATTTGTTCTATGTCGTTTTGTCTTCGAAATCGTTACCTATTTTGGTAAGTACAGTTGTTATTGTTTACGTTTACGATGAATTGTTTGTTTACATTTTTGTCTTGCTTGTAATTTTCCTACATCAATCAAAATTATTTAATTTCAGGAATAAGTAATAAATCAAGAAAAGCTACATTAAAAATGGATGTTATTCAACAAGCTTTAGATAAGTACGAAATGAATTAAAAGTTTGAATATTTTCTTTGTTTATTTTTTCTTCTCTTTTAGTTTGATCCAGTTGTTGCTACTTGCGTCCTAAACAAAGAAATTAATTTCACAATAAAACGCTCAGTTTTCTGCTGTGACAATTATCGCTGCAATTCGCCAAGGTTGAAGGTTTTAGTTATCGACTAACTTCTTATGATTGTTTATTGCTATATATATAGCAAAAAAAGTGTAAATTCTGGAATATAAGTGATAATAAATAAAATTTTTTGTTTCCAATTTCTAGTTTGTTTACATCTGAAATATGTTCAATTTTAGTCACACCAATTGTCTAAAGGCAGTTCTTGATTATGTTTTGAAAAGGGGCATGCACGATTCAATAGATAATAATATTCTTTCTCCTTTATATAAATACAAATTCTTAAAAGTAAAGATGTGCGTAACAAATAGTTAGAAACAACTGAGTGAACTATTGAATAGTTAATTGGGGGTATTTTTATCTTTTTCCCTACGCCTCTACCAAAATTCTAAATTTGTGTTACTTCAATGGTGTACTCACCCAAGAAATGGTCATTCCACCATATAAAGAAGTGTTTCTTGTTTTCTGAACTTATAGCACTTCCTTATTAGTTATATATGGGGCATTTCATGCGAAGCGGACAACCAACAATTTTGAAAAAGTTATGTATGACCTCTTTCAAACGTAATTAATCATATTAAAAAACTTATATAAAAATAAGTAAAATAGTGATTCATATAGGAAATTCAATGCTCTTCACAGTCGTGGAATCGAATTCGAAATTGGATTTTTTTCATGTAAATAATCCAAAATTAATATTTAAAATTAAATTTTGACAAACTTCGACATGTTTAATTTTTTTTTAATAGCTCAAAAAATAACTTAAAATGTATAGTAAATGCCTGTTCAGTTTCATAATATGATCTGCATTCGAACAAAGTGCAGCGCGTAGTCGGCGTTTGGCCAGTGCGATAGTTTTGTATGGAAACATGATAAAATTTAAGTTTAAATTCTCTATCTCCGATACGAATGCAGATCACATTCTAAAATTTTACACATATTATTTATGAACATTTTGAGATAAAAACAAAATTTTTTAAAAATGTCGAAGTTAAGTAAAATCCGCTTTGATATGTTTACTTCCGGTTTTATATACGAAAAAAATTTTTTTTGTCAACTCTGTAATAACAGCCAAGCAAAACATTTATTTGTCTTTAAAATATCACTATTTACTTTTTTTCTATCACTTTGAATAATAGCAAATTTTTTTTTCAAAAAACCCGCTCCTCAAATTTTGTCAATTTTTAAAGGCTTAGAAAAGGGCAACTAGGCATCATAGAAAAAAAATAAAAATGCGCATTCATTCAGGACATATAGAAGTACAATTGAACCAAATATGAAAAAAATCCAGAACCTGCCTACCTACCTGCCCCATATTCTAAGAGAGAATCACTTACTCCCGTCAAAATTCTGATCTCTTCCGGAGAGGATCACAGACTCCTGTCAAAAAAGAACCGCCAAATCCTGTCGAAAAGTAAGAATGTACCAAAAAGTACCACCAATAAAAAGAATTCATGTGAATCACATGACTGAGTTAATTACTTTTGTGCCTAATAAACTTTCAAACTGGTAATGTATGTATGTATGTATGTATCTTTTAATGAGAGAAGTACATTTGACATTTGTAAATGCTAATAAGAAAAGTATACGTGTCTCTTATCCACAAACTCTCCCGGAAACCAAATTTTTAATTCTGATTGCAGGGTTGCCCGATGCGGGAAATATGTAAAAGCAACCAAAAATGTTTCACTGCTTTGTTCGAAGCCGTTTATATAGTAGTAAGTAATCTTTGATTAAACAAAAGGAAATTCGCAAATCTCTGTTCTAAAACATTATACACATAATAAATTCAGCAAAGAACTTGTCAACTTAGAAACGAAAACATACAACACACAGAGTCCAAAATTATTAAAGATGACTAATCTAATTTTCTTTTGGCGAGCACATCTGAGTTCGTCATATAAATTAATCGTAAATTGTTGTATCTCGGATCACGCAAAGCCTACCGATTTCTGTGAAGTTCTGAAGCATAAAATAGACCTCACCAGTGCCAACTGACTGACGACTTGTTGTTGACAGAAAGCTTGTTTTAGAGTGCGTATTTATAAATATATGGCAACCGGTACGTGTTGACCAGTTAACTCTCCAAGTTCGATGTAACGTGAGATATTATATTTCAATCAAGGTAACGAGTATATCTACATACATGTAACTCGCAAAAATGGCAACCTTGATTCTTACATTAATTTTGATCGCGCTGCTTGTGTGTTTGCTTATGAAATGGGCAATTAGGCAAAACGATGTTTTTGAAAAGCAAGGGCTAAAATATGTTAGGTTTCTCCCTTTCATAGATCTCTTCCTTGATTTAGCACAAGGCAAAAGAGGTTTGATTGACAAAGTTGCAGACACCTATAATCAATTTCCTAATGAGAAGTAAGTGTATATTTTGATTTTTTGCACATGCTGCAGTGTATAATTTTAAAATCATTAAGAAGAGTATTAATCTCGCTTTTCATGTAAACAGTGCGTTTGCTTATGTATGTACATATGTATATAGTTTGTTAAAGTGAACTTAAATGGATAATAGAGTGAAATTTCGTGCGATTTGAATGAACTGATAAAAAATACTGCATATATTAAGAAATATTATAGATCACTTTTCGTAGGTTTTTAATTGTATTGTCCTATATATTTTATAAGTTTCGTAGTCGTTACTATCAAGTATACAATTTTTAAGCCTCTATAGTTGAAGATATATCGTCTACAGTGCGGTTTAAAATATTTTTTGGTTTACATATTTATTATAGCCTGTACTTTAGTAACCATTCATAAACCTCACATAAAACATAAAAGTTGCAGAAAATACAATATCAATTAAGGGGGTCCTCTACTCTCGCGGTTTCAAAAAATCGATTTTTTTTTTTAATTTCAATCTATATGTATCTGAGAATACGCCACAGAAAGGATTTCATAAAAATCATGTTCCTTTGCATGTTTCTGGGAACAGAAAGGTACCCGTCTCCGGCCGTTTCCGAGAAACTAAGCGCGGCGCGTCACGACGGCGCTTTTCCAGTTAAAAATCATTGTCTAAAGAATTTACCGGTCCGTTCTTGAGCAGAATGTGGACAACCAAAAACATCAACGTGATGAGGAAGGAGAACTCTACGGCGCCGGTATAGCAGATTAACTCGTAAGTTACTACAATCAAGTTATACACCGTAATTTATCATTAAACGCGTTTTCCCGAAAGTAGTGTTTTTTTAGCTGCCGAGTAAGACTTCTCATAAAAGTATTGGTCCGATTTCAATAATTTTTTTTTTCAATTGTTCAGAAAACATACCGCTGTGTGTTCCCGAGTACGATTTGCAAAATTTTATTTTGTTCCATTTTTATAGCCTCTAATAGGTCAAAAAATGACGTAAAATTTGAAATTTTTACAAATTGCTGCATAACTTTTACAAATTGCAAAATAAAAAAAATCTGTCACGGGAAAACATAGAATATAAATTTTCAGATTACGGATTACCCAATTGGCCACAACTGTGCTTAAGCGGGACCCATGCAGTTTCAACATCAATGTCATCAATGACGTTTCAAGGTCGCGATAGTTATTTTTTTTTCATCTTTAAAAGTAAAATTGAAAAGTCAAAACATGTATCTTCGAAATAAAAAAAAAATTTTTAATGTATTCAGTAGATCCTACGCAATTTATTCCCCAAAAAACCGCTCAATTTCAGGCCTCGGGAGTAGAGGACCCCCTTAAATTGATTACATGAACAAAACTAATTAGTACATCATAGTGGGTAAATGTCTTTTTTTAACATCATTAAGTCGAAAGCAGTTCACGGGAAATTTTGTACTTCCGTTTTTCTTCTTAACCAGCGCAAATCGGAACATCCATGGACTCTTCGACTTTATCGGACCTTGTTTATGAATTGTTTCAGCCATTGTGTCTGCTTCTTCTCGCTTTGTCAGGGGTAGTCTTCTTCAAGTAATATTTTAATATTTCACTTGCTGTGTTCGATCTGTTTCTATTAGATAGAATTAGTAGCTGCCGTGATCATCAAGCACTAGCGTTGCCAATTGGCGTGTAATTACCCCAAAATGGTATAATTTATTTTAGAGTGGGTCAGTGGCGTCTACAAGGGGGGAGGGGTCACGGGTTACGCCCCACATCCCAGAATTAAGGAGACACTAGATCTTATGACGAAATCTGAAACTTAGCTTTCCAAAGATGAAGCCTGGCTGAGTTCAAATCAAATTAATAAATTTTCAACTACAAAACCTTTCGAATAAAAGTTTTATGTTATGATAATTAGCTGCTTCACATACGCGTTGAATTAAGAACCTTCTAGTTATTGGGAAGTCGCTTAAAAATTGATTTGACTTCACTTCTAGTAGCCATATTCTGCATCTTTCTCTACTAACTTCCTTCAACAAAGACTGGAAACTCCTCAACAGGGAAGGGAGTCCCTGAACTTGTTAATAATAATTTCTTTGTGGCAATACTTTTTTTTATTGCAAAATTCGAATTTATAAAATAAACAATTAAATAATTTGCAATTAAGAAAATGTTTGTTAACTAATGTCTCGAAAGCAACGAATTGCAGTCTGCGAAATGGAAACGTGAAGCCGAAGAAGGAAATACCAAATACCGCTGTAAAGGCTCTAGGTAACTGTGATATTGATAGGTACCCTGGAATTCATATGCTTTTAAATATTTTTGCGACGTTTTCGGTCAATGTTGCCACTGCAGAAAGGTCATTTTCGTCGTTGCGTCGAATCAAAACGTGGTTACGAACTCGAATTGGAGAAGACGGGTTGACTGAGTTAGCACTTTTGCCCGTTCAAAAAGATTTACCACTAAATACTGATGACGTTGTAGAGCATTTTGCTAAAAAATTCAAGAGGAAAATCGATTTTATATTATAACCAGTTATTTCATATTTTCTGTATTTGTTTTTAATGTTTTTCGTCTATTTTGAATTTTGTTTAATACACACAAATAATAATCTTTTGAATTCTATGTTTTTTCTTAACATAAAAGTATTTATTGAGTTACCTATACCACTTAAGGAGAAGTGTCACATCTTAAAAGAAGCCCAACAGAATCTTTGGAACTAATAAATACGATATCATTTGTAAAGTAAAAATAATGCAGAATCAAGAATTTACGCGATATTATCGGTAATATGAAATATTAATTAGTTATGTTTAGCCTTTGGACACACAATATACTATAATCGTTACTGTCGGCGAATTTTCTGTAGAACTGTTATAGTTGAACCTACTGACGCGAAAAATCTTATTTCATGTTGCAAATCTTCAAAAGATTTTATAAAGATATATATGTATTACATAAACATATGAGTCCTCCGCTAATGGTAAACTGGCGATCCTAAGCGTATTTTACGCACGGTAGGTTCTAGTCGAGCGGCCTGAAAAATGGCTGAAATTTATGAATTTTTTTCGCTCTGAAGAAGGTAAATAATGTATAATTCGACTTTTTCAGCTATTAGTACATTTACTTAAATTCACAAAAAAATGATTTTTTAATTCTTTAAATTGTAAAATTTGCGCTGTGTCATGCAAGATTCCGCCTTCCTCTTTCATCTGAAATACAAAAATTTGTGGCGACTCTAATTTATTACAATACTTTTGTGCAGTTTGACAATCAATTGCTAACGAAGTTCGTAGCATTTAATTAAATAAATTTTACTATAACCTTCCTAGGTTCGACTCATCTAACACAGTAGGCTATACATTACAGTTTTTCATTTTATTTTAGTTTTTCTTTTTGACAATCGCTGTAAAATATGTTTAGAGTTCAGTTCAAGTTAGTATTCAGGCTAGTCGTTCAATTACACGACTAATAGGTTATATTTGTCAATTTTTACTAATTTCATTTAAAATAAATTGTATCATTAATTTTGAAAAAACTATTTGAATTATTTATTTTGTATGAGATTTTCTAACTTTAATATTTGAGTAATTATAAGACCTTATAAAAGAGGCACATTTTAAAACCCTGGGGATACATAAGCATTCCTAGGTCAGATCCTTCTAGGTATCTGAAGAAGGACAAATAAGTCATTGTCCTGGTCTCAGACGTGCACGAAGAAGACGATTTATTCGGAACAAGCTGAAGGAACTTCACTTTACCTTTTGACCTCGACTCGTCACCAGAAGAAGACGATTCATACGCTTAATATTGCGTGACAGAGAGCAAACTGAATCTGGTTCTCTGGTCACAGCTACACGAATATATACTTGTACTTTCTTCTTCTCAGGAATAAGTTAACGAAGGCTGTAAAGCCACGATGAGGAGTCCACGGAATTAAAGAAATATGTGGTAGTCCCGATACGTACACCGACTACCTACAAATTAATTGAATCATTGAATTTTAAGTAAATTTGGGACAAGTTTTTTTTTATATATATATATATGATGTTGCCAAAGCTCAGGGGATGCCCTATGATGCTAAAGCACAGCGTTGGCAGGAAAGGAATTAAGGATGATGGGTTAGGAGGTTGAGTGAAGGAGGTGTCGATGTACGCCCCGTTTGAAAGTTTCCGGCTCATAAGACGAGGTAAAAACAGAAGATGGTAAACTGTTCAACTTTCGTGCTGTTCTGCTAAGAAAAAATTCCCGAAATTTGGAGAGTATAGGGGTGGGAGCGACTTGTAGATCTTGTATCGCGCTTTGTAATGAGTCTACAAGGAATAAGGCTAGCAATTTCGTTAGAACAATGGCCATGGAAATACTGATAAAAGAGTGAGAGACATCCGACATTCCGTCGATGCTCCAGAGAGTCAAGGCCCTCAGAGATTGAGGAACCGCCAATAAGTTTAATAGCCTTACGCTGGACTTTATCTAACGCGGACAATTCGGTGTGTCCTGCCCCTGCCCAAATATGGGCATGTGTAGTGTGTGATTGATTGAGCTTGTAAAACCGCTTATTGTAATAATCTGCCGCGACTTTCATCTCTGGGAAAATAAAGTAAAGTGGAAATTTGCATTTTAAGCTTTGTCATCTCTTAGTTATCGATTTTTGTAGCTAAGCCAGTTGTTATTAGCATAATCCTACCAAAGAATAGACCTTGAAGCACATTCTCCGCCAACTTTTCAGCTGCTATCGTTTCGCAGTATTTTATTAATTTTAACTATTAGACGGGCTCGTCGACATCAGTGGCCAACTTCTGCACCGCAGAGGTAACTATTTAATTTTTGTTTGCACTCTTGCGGACAAATAAAACTGTACACACTTCTAACCAAAACCAAAAAGAAGCGCTTATGCCACTGATGCATTCCAAATTCAATACGAACACAAGATAGAGTCTTCTTTTTTAAATACCACACCTTGAATGAAAATTGTAAAGAAGAAAGTTTTTATCCTGACCACATGTTCAGAACATTTGCAGGTTTACCAAAAATAAGTTCCAAGTTGAAACCTTAAAAATATTACGAGATATACTACAAGAAAGTAGAATTTACTAACCTGTACCTATGGTTTACGATGGGAAGTTTCGGTTTGTAGCACTTCCAATGTCCAGCTGTTGGTATTTGCTTCCAGGTTTGTATCCAGCTTAGGCTGTGATTTTAGATTATAAGGCTGCTAAAATGCTCTCATCCCTAGGCATCTGACTGACAATGGGAGTGCCAGCGGATATGCTATAAATACGCTCTCATATCATCGCTATAGCTGACAGGAACCCGACAGCTCGAAATGAAATACTATAGAACATAGAACATAAGAGTCTTCAAGGAGAATATTTTTCGAATACCTTATTTAATAAAGGGTTGGCTACTGATTTATCGTATTTTAAACAACGAGGCTTCAAGTGTATTAGACCAACAGTCGATGAAATAAAATAAGAACCAACAAACTTTACTTTTAATTAAAATTTTGCTAAAATTATTAAACCTCAAAAAGGTAAAAAGTGACTTATTTTTTAAATTAATTTTCAATGTAGATTAAAAATATTTAGTTCACAACCTTAAGAAAATTAAAATATTAAAATTATAAGCGATCAGGAAAGGGGAATTGTTTATACGAAATCGAAGACTTAAAAGGGCAACTAATTGAAGCATATCACGCCAAATATATTCGGTCATTAAGCCGACAACAGGGCTTAGGATGGTTTTGTGAGTCCGGCCACACTGGAGTGTGTGTCCAACTTATAATGATGCAAAATGTTTACTTAACTGAGTTTCCTTTGGAAATGAAGAAGAAGTGAACACATGAGCTGAAGGAGGAAGGTATACACACACCAAGGTCTAGTCTGCACCACAAGAGTCGTGGTTTGCACTTACGTCGTGGGGGAAGTATATCGACTACTCGGTGGAGAGACCCACCGTACACGCGTTCACGCGTCTCTAATTAGGACGACGTGCTAGTCTTTCTGAAACCACCACTGAGGTAGAGTTCAGGTTCACCGACTGCTCTCTCATTAGGAGTATATCTGGAGGGTCTGACTTGACTAACCAAGATGACAAACCTGTCGCGCGATTCAGACCAGCCGTTATCAGTGATAATTTGGTTGTCCCATGTATTCGTATATCCTTCCCATCGCCTACAGACATACACCAATGCCAAAAGACGATGATGTAGCTCAAGAACTTCACTCTATAACAGGCTCGCAAGATTTAATTCTCTCCTTTTACATTCTCTTATATTTACCATCCCCACCTATTCCTCACTGTGCAGTGCATGACTATCAAACCAAAATATTTTGTACAATCTCACATTTCCATAACAGTCATATAATTTTTATGATAAATAATCATAGATTGCTTTTCTGCTCTTTCGCGCTGTGCGTAACCTCGTCATGTGGCGTAATTGGTACCAACCACTTTATAATAAACGGATGGAAACTGATGAGCGGGAGGGGACGAAAGGTGTAAGACCGCCAACACCGAGACAATAATTTCTTGGCTAGGACGAACGAGTGTCTGGCCGGGCAAGGCCGGAAAGTTTTCGCAGACTTTAAGTAGCATACGCAGCATAGCATAAGATTGGAAAAAAGCAAGAAGAAGAAGCAGAAAAAAAAAAGTTGTTTTATTTGTTTAATTTGCACCGACTTCAAAATGTCGTAATAGATATAAAATTTAAAAATTATTTTATGCTTTTTAGCGCTTTTTGTGAAGTCGGTTAAACTTTTTTTGTTACAAACTATTTTATTTTTCACTTTTTAGTGTCTTCTACTCTATACAACCAAAAAAGAACCATCCAAATCAGTCCACGCGTTAAAAGTTAGTTTTAACCCCCTACCCCACCCCCATTTCACTAAACTTTTTTTCTCATGGTATCAATCAAGCAACATACTCTGCCGAACAGAAAAGGAATCATCGAAATCGGTCCACTGGTTACGAAGTTACTATCCCTCCCCCTCCCCCACCATTACCATAGGACCAAATTATTCTCAGTAGTATAAATATGTATGTTCTGGCTCAAGGAGCAGGAGCAGTTTCGGTCTTGTAGGCTACAATTGAGAGATAAGGAAAAGAGATAAGGATTTTCGGTCTTATTGGCTACAATTGAGAGATAAGGATTGTCGGCCATCTTGGATCTTGGGTTTTCGGTCTTATAGGCTACAATTGAGAGATAAGGAAGAGAGATAAGGATATCGGCCATCTTGGATTTTGGGTTTTCGGTCTTATTGGCTACAATTGAGAGATAAGGATTGTCGGCCATCTTGGATCTTGGGTTTTCGGTCTTATAGGCTACAATTGAGAGATATGGAAAAGTGATAAGGATTGTCGGCCATCTTGGATTTTCGGTTTTTGGTCTTGAAGGCTACAATTGGTCTTCTTCTTCTTTGGTTTGCATCTGGACTTAGATCTAAACCTTGGATCTGAACCTAGATTGTTTAGTAAGATAAGGCACCTGTCGGCCATCTTGGATATTGGGTATTCAGTCTTGGAGGCTACAATTAATGTTGAAGATAAGAGTTTGTTGTTTTGAGTCTTTAATTACGAAGTACAGCTTTATCAGCTAAATGAAATAACATGAGGCGAATTTAATTGGATTGAAGATAAGAGTTTGTTGTTTTGAGTCTTTAATTACGAAGTACAGCTTTATCAGCTAAATGAAATAACATGTTGCGAATTTAATTGGAAAAACAGAATATTGCGTAATAAAAGATTCCACCACTTTGAGTAAATAGATGAAGATAATTTTTTATTTCGGTTGCAAATTCTTATTTCTATGATATCATTTGTCTTCAAGCAAGTTTTAACATGTTTTTCTGGTCGAGCTGTGATTGATAAGCGAGCTGGTGACTGCGTAGAAATTAATAATTTGGCGGCAATGTTAAGGTCGTTGGGTGATAAGGTTTTGTAGATGAACCTGACCTCGTGCTGAAAATAAGAGTTTGTTGTTTTGAGTTTTTAATTACGCAGTACAGCTTTATCAGCTAAATGAAATAACATGATGCGAATTTAATTGGAAAACAGAATATTGAGTTCTTGTATAAATATCAAGCGTTCTTAGGTAGTCTTTTAGTATTCATAGTGAAGTCAACCAGTGAAATTCTTATACTTAAAATTCAGGTTCTAAGACAGATTGAAATAATAAAAAAATTTAAAATGTATCAGCAACCGATCAACGAAGCAGTCATCGAAGACTTCGGAGTATTGGAGGAGTTAAATTCTGCAAATTTTAAGCCTGCACTCGCTGTTAAAGATATGGAAGAGTCTCAGAATTTCAAAATCATAAGCTGCAGAAGAACAACAACAAAATATGGACCCAGGATCCTTTTAGAACTGGAGAAGTATCATGTTTTTTTGCCGCCTAGGTTCGACGCTAAAATTTCTGATCATACAATTGAGAAAATGAACGATGGAGGCTTCTTTGTTGAAAGAAAAGCAGCAGGTGGCAGCTATTTTAATTTAATGTTTTCTAAGATAGCACCTAGCACTGGCTATTATTTAAATTTATAAATAAATAAATAAAAGTACTTTTATTAAATATATGTTTTTGTTTCATTTTACCTCCTCCAATTCTCTAGCTAAAATTAAAAAAGTCCAACAATTTTGCTTGATTGAGATTTGAATCTGCAAAAAAAATACTTTAACAAGTCGCCAGCGGTCTAATAATTTCCTAATCTAGCTGCTGAACCGCGGGGTCAGTGGAGTACTTTTAAAAGCCACAATTCTTAAGAGATTTTGAATGGATGCTATAAATACCTGTATCTTCATAAAAAAAACGTCAGTCTAGCAAAGATGTTTTGGTCTGAGACAGTAAAGGCAGACAGTAAATTTTGTGTCTGCGAAGGAGGGTGGAACAATTTTAGAATTGTTAATGTAAGTGTGGATCCTAATGATGTTTTAGAAGTATACATGACTCCAGAAGATGGAAACAGGAGTCTAATATTACGCTTGAGATCTGGCGAGCCAATTACTTCCACATTTCATTTTGATTTTAATTTTACGCCCTGGCAGCATGTAAAGTTAGAAGTCTACGGTAATTGAATTGATATAGAATCAAGCAAATATCTCTCCTTATATTGATTTTAGGAGGTGACATTGTATTGGTTGGTGAATCACAAGATCGCACAGTTAGATATAAAGCTACAAATCATTTCCCCAGGAACTGTCCCTTTGGTGATGAGGATGATTGGAATTGGAATCATCCTATGAAAATTAAAATGGAAAATAAAAAAATTGAGGGAGATGCTATAAATATATCAACATCATAAAATTCATTTAGTTCTTGAGTTCAAGTCAACATATTAACATTAAAAATGGCTAGACGTTCAACAAGTCTTTTGCTTTTATCACTATGCATCTTACACATCAATAGCTTACAGATCCCGTTAAGTGTAAACCTAATGGATCAAAGTAGTAGCAATTTAGATTTTGCACTAACTCTACCCAATAACGATACTATACAAATTGGCTTATCTTTTAAATTGATGACTTACAGTAACGCTAGCAATCCCAAAGAAGATGTAGTTTCTACTTCAAAAGAAAGTAATGACGAGCAAATTCCTACAACCACATCAAGGATCACTACGAATGATAATCCTAAAAAGAAATTTGTGTCTATTGACGAGGCCATCGAAGGTTTCAGGCAAGAACTATTAAAGAAAGAATTGGATATTGCAGGAATTATTGAGAGCAAAGATATCTTTTATAGGCACTTTAAACTTGAATTCGATGACGAAACTATGCTAACCATTCGTTGTACATATGACAGTAATTACGTAACTCGCTCATTGAAGATATCATGCTATGAATATCGCGAGTTTGAAACTGAAAGAATTCTAAGTAGTGGTGAAGTAGAGATGGTGAAACAAGTTGATGCTAATTATAAAAGCGATGTGGAATTAGTGAATTTGAGAGGAATGAAACAAACATATCAAATGAATATTTCAAAATAAGCAGCTATAAAAGGAAGTGTAATTAATTTTTAAGACAGTTCAAAATGGAGCACATTCATACAAAAATAATTTGGGATAATATTTGCAAATTAATCGAATTAACAGATTATAATAAACTTATTGCTGAATATAAAAAGCGAGATTTATTGACTCCTGCTATCAAAGAGGTTATAAATGTAAAGCCAACATCATTTTTCATTTATTTATATATATTATAATTATTTTTTTGATAGAACGAACTTTTGTTTGACGATTATCAAAAGCATGGGAGGTTCTTTCTTAAGATTTCTAAATCTGATTCAGCAGCATATAAAGAATTCAAGGATATTTGTAGGAGTTTGGACCTTCAAGATGTTTTGCTTTTGCTACAAAAAGAAGAAGAGAAGGCCAAAGTAGTTGGAGAAAAAGTAGTTCAATTCAATATCATCCCAAAGATACATTTCGTTCCAATATACGATCGCAAGGGCCCCTGGCAAACATTTGCGTTGGACAGATTTCGATTTCAAGAGCGAATTCGAAATATGAAGGATATTTTGGATCCCATTTTATTCATCTCGCATAGAAATAAAATTTATAGGTTAAGATTTAAAAATTTTAAATAAAGTAATAAAATAAGAACTCAAGTACTTTTAATATAAAATATATATTTGTATAACAATTTTATAATACATTATCTTTCTTAATCCAAGAGTTGTGTTTTGATGAAAATCCGAGCCATTTAACATAAACTTTATCTGCGGTTCTCTTCAATATTTTTTCTACGAGGTAAATATCAGGATTCTTCGTCTTTTGGAGCTCCATTTCATAAAAACTACCTTTTATTGCGGTTCCTTCATGATCTTCCAAGAGATATGTTACAGGATTCGTTATCTGAATTTTTGCGATCTTGAAGATCTCTGTAGTCCAGTTTGGTGTATACCCCTTTTCAAATACATGTTTATATTTACTAATGCGAACAAAGTCTCCCATCTTAAATTTTGGCAAATGAAACGTCTTCAAATGATTGTAAACTGTTGACAGCAATTTCTTCTCATTCTGCTTTGTTACATCACGTGGTCTCATTTTTATTGTTCGATGATTACTTGAGTTATATTTTACGAGTAATTTCTTAACCATATATATCCATCGGTATGAGCCCTGCATACTAAACTCTTTCCACATCATGCTTTTTAATGTTCGATTAAATCGTTCAACTATAGATGCTTTTAAAGGGCTGTATGTAGAAAAATGATTAATGCAGGAGTTTTTCATTAAGTTTTGAAATGAGCTATTGAAAAACTCTTTTCCATCATCAGTTTGTAAATTTGTGGGACTCCGACCTTCTTTTAGTATGGATTTCATAGCTTGAGTAACTTCGACACCAGTCTTTCTTTTAATAGGAATTGCCCATGCATATTTAGAAAACCCATCTATTACAGTTAATAAAAAATTATGTCCATTATTGCTTGAAGTATAAGCACCCATTTCAACTAAGTCGGCTTGCCATAGATCATCTATTCCCTTAATTATAACACGTCTTCTTATGAAATTTTTTCTGGCTGGTTTATGAAGCTCATTAACTACTTGTGTTTTATTCATTTTGAAATTGTCAGAGATTCTACATTAATTAACCCCTTTAAAGTGTCTTTCATTTCTTGTATATTTAGATCTATATATTTCATCAACTTCTCATTAACGTCAACAATTGCTTCATTTGCATATAATTCGGCTGCTCTCTTCAATCGCTCTTGCAGATTCGTAATTGTTTCATTCGTATACAATTGACTAGTGTTTTTATCTTTTTCACTTGTTATATTGATTATGTTGTATAACTCCTTTAATTCTCTTTGTAGTACAGCACTTTCCTTATGTATTTGCTCAGTTAGATTGTTGCTGACTAACTGGATTTTTTCATTAACGTAGGAATTACTTAAATGTATGATCTTGTCAGCTACATCGTCAACATATGTTTTATTGGTTGCATCATCCCTTTCTATGGGGCTCTTAAGGTATTTCAAATTTTTAAAACTTAGATTGAAATCTCCACTTTCAGTGAGCTTAAAGCCCACACCACTTAGACCTTGTATTCCTTGTTCTCCTTGAGGGCCAGGTTCACCTGGTAAGCCTCTAGGACCACGCTTGCCAGTAGATCCTAACTTTACCTTTTTAGAATATCTCCCAAACTGGTCGACACTCATTATTACATTAAAACTGAATATGATTAAAGATGTTATTTATACTATAATGCCGCCTTCTTTTAACTCTTCAATAATTGATATAATTTCATTGTTGTGATTAGTATGCCCAGCACTTTGTGATGCTATTAAGAGACGAAGTCTATCCACAAGTTCATTAGGATCATTCCAATAAACATAATCAATATTATTCTTGGGTATATGCATCAAACCCTTGCCTTCATGAGAAACCAGTTTACTTATAATTTCTAAGTACTTTAAAGCTCTACTTCCTTTTATTTGACCAGCCGCTTTATGATCTCTTTTATAGGCGTTAGTTTCTTTTAAGATAGCTTGATAATTTTCCAAGTCATCCTTACTATACAAAGTTTTTGCAGGTTGTTTCATAAAAAGCAATTCACATAGACCTAGCGTTATTTTATACGATTTTCCGTTAATAAGGAAAAAATCTTTATCAATTACAATCTTTGAATTTCCAATTTTCCATTCGTTATCATCATCTAAATAAACTCCATAAGTGTTGTCAATTATCAAGCTTTTTTTAAGGTATAGATCTAAATATTTATCAACTATACCGCTTGATAAATTAAGAGGAGAATCTCTCTTTTCCATCAAAGTTCTAGAATGTGTAGGTGTTGCAAAGTTATCATCTTCCGACATTAAGGAATAATCTGAACGTTTTATAGGTGTACTGGTCGGCTCCATTTTCGGAAGTTTCATTTTAGGAGTAAGCTTTATATTACCATAATCATCATCATCATCATCTCCATATTCTTCTTTAATTTTAGTCTCATGCTTTGCTTTTGTTATGAACTCATGAAGTGGTTTTGTTATGGGCTTAAATGTCTCCTCAAGACGAGTTTCAGTTTCAACTCGTCCAGTTTTCACAGCGCGAAATTTCTTCTTAATAGCATTTCTAGTTTTGATAAGATTTTTTAATAGTTCGTCTCTCTTTTTAACCATCTTTGTAATAAGATTTGAACTGGTCTGTGAACTGGGTTATACTGATCTAAACGGGTCTATGGATGGCTCTTATCAGGTCTGTGAACAGCTTTTAACAGCTCCGTACCAGCTCTATAAAACAGCTCAAACGGGTTTATGAACAGCTTTACCAGGTCTATGAACAGCTTTACCAGGTGTATGAACAGCTATATCAGATCTTCTACCAGCTTTAACAGATCTATTACCAGCTTTAGCAGGTCTATGAACAGCTTTAACTGATTTTCTTTACTAGATCTTCTAAAATTATAGCGAAATGTATGTATCGATTCCTTTTCGATAACGTCCTTTGTTCAACAAACTATCTTTATCGATTACTAAAAAGCCATAATTGTCTCTCCAACAAACACCGCAAATACTACGAAATTTTTCGAAGGTCATGTCTGTGTTAACATGATCATTATATATATGCCTAAGATTCATATCATCTTGTTTAAATAAAATAAGAAAGTTAGCGTTGTCACGTATTAAGTGCTTCGGTATATGGGTATAAGTCTGACAGAGATAGAAACTATCAATATTATTATGTCTACCCATGCAAAAATAATCACGTATGTTATTTTGTTTCCCACATGCTACATCATCGAAAATAAAAATTGAATTCTGTTTAGCTTCCTCAGGAGATATAACTTCGCAATTATCAGAAAACGTGTAGTAGCCCAGACCAACAATAGGACTTATCAACTGTTCTAGATACTGATATTTGGGTTGATGTAGTGATTTTGAGTAGATGTAAATATTCTCGAACTTGAGTCCATTTGGATGTTCTATAAGACCAATCATAAGATTGGTTTTACCGCAGTTTGAAGGTCCCACAAGAATACCTCTTATATTATTAGGTATAAGCGAGCTATGTCTTTTGAATTCATTTGTAGATTTAATATCAAGATTTTTTATTGATAAAGAGTCCTTCTGCTTCACGAACTTCATTATTAGAACTGAAATATTTATTACATAACACTGAACTTTTATATCAGTCATCAACTCAATGTGCTGTTGTGAGGACGTCTAAAAGGTTTATCTTATCAGTTGAATGATTGATCATTCAAAGAATCAAAATCGTTCTCGCCAACGTAAATGTCGAAGAGGAGGCGGTTTGTTAAATACAGCAATTAGCAATTTACCATTTGAATTTCATTTGCCTGGATATCAATATTGCGGTCCTGGTACTAAACTACAAAAAAGATTAGCAAGGGGTGACCCTGGAATTAATCCTCTTGACGCAGCTTGTAGAGATCACGATATCGCATATTCTCAACATAAAAATATCGAAGATCGTCATATTGCTGATCGTATATTATCCGGTAAAGCTTGGGAACGAGTGACATCTTCAAACGCATCCCTTGGTGAACGTAGCAACGCCTGGCTTGTAACAAACGCTATGAAGGCGAAAGTAAAATTTGGAATGGGGTTAAGAAAAAAACCTAAAATTCACTCTAGGAAGCCAAAAAGAAAATTAACTCTACAAAAAGGAGTTCATGAAGCAAGAAATATTTTAAAGTTAAAAAAGCCTGATTCCTTAAAAGAAGCTATAGGTCTTGCACTTGCTGCTACTAAAAGTGTATTTAAGCGAAAGAAGAAGGATGTAAGACCCCCTCGAATTATTCCGATTCCAAAGGCTGGAGGAGTGCTACCTCTAATTCCTATTTTTGCTGGTCTTTCAGCACTAGGTGCTTTAGTGGGAGGAGTATCAGGTGTCGCAAAGGCTGTTAATGCTGCAACAAATGCTAAAGAACAGCTAAAGGAGAGCAATCGACATAATAATACGATGGAAGCTATTGCATTAGGAAAAAAGGGAAGCGGCTTATATTTGAAGCCATACAGAAAAGGACTTGGTCTATTCTTAAATCCGCCTCCAAAAAACGTCTAAAACTGCTACCTAATCGAGCATTAAATGAAATCGATTTATATAAATATGCGAATAATTTACCACATTTTAGAGGTGTTTTTATGCTTGATGCTCTCCCCAAAAAGCCTAAAAAATATGAGTGTGGAATAGTAAATTTGGACTCTATATCAGGTCCTGGTAGTCATTGGGTAGCATATTACAAAAGTGAATCCAAAAAAGAATACTTTGACAGCTTTGGAAACTTGCAACCGCCAAAGGAAATATTAAGCTATTTAGGAAAAAACATTGTTTACAATTATAAGTCTTACCAAAATTATAATATGATAAATTGCGGTCATTTATGTTTAGAATTTTTATATAATCATTACAATAATAATAAGTATAATTATACATTGTAAGATAACAACTATAAATAAACTTTACATAAAATAACATCTGCATTTCACTTTGAGCTACTATGTCATTAACACTGACTTTGACTGGGGATTCATCTGTGCTTACAGTTGAATACTTTCCTCCGTTGGACTTAAGTTCAGAATACGTTTGCGGACTTATTGATTTACAGACATATAATTCAATTCCTAATGTGGACAATAGAAATAACTTACTTCATCTGGATGATGATGATGAAATTAAAATTCCAGAAGGCTCCTATGAAATTGATGATATTGCAGGATTTATCAAAAAGGAGCTAACTAAGACGAAAACTAAACCTATAGTACAAATAACAGCTAATAATAACACCTTGAAAACAGAAATCAAAAGTTCTACCCGAGTATTTTTGAATAAAAATAACTCTATTGGATCATTATTAGGATTTAGTAAACGCGTTCTAGAACCTAATATTTCATATCAATCTGATTTACCAGTAAATATAATAAAAGTTAATGTGATTCGAGTTGAATGTAATATAGTATCAGGCTCTTTTATAAATAATCAACAAGTGCATACATTACACGAGTTCTCTCCTACGGTAGGTCCGGGATATAAAATAATTGAAGTTCCCAAGAATGTCATTTATTTGCCACTGAACATCAAACGGATAAGTTCTCTTACGCTGAAGTTCGTGGATCAAGACGGTGATCTAATTAATTTTAGAGGAGAAACGATTACAGTGAGATTGCATTTGAAGCCGCAGCATGTTAATATACAATAATACCATTGATAATAAATACAAACACAAAAGTGTTAACTCTTCTAGTCAGCCTAAAGCCACGCAACAGTCAGGAATAAAGCTAACAGTCGCTAACAAGCAATTCTTAAAAACTCTTGGTCTTAAGTTAAAAAATGAGTGAAATACTCGATATTGCTCAAGGTGCTACCTATGATAATAGTATTACAAAAGTTGAGTATCACAGCTACTCTCCGTTTTTAGCATCATATAAGAATAGCGATGAAGTTCGAATATCATTACAACATCAGGATTTGTATATTTTACCAAGTGAAAGCTCCTTATATATAGAAGGTGCGATAACAAAATCAGATGGGTTGGCCTCAACAACGGCAAAATTAACTAATAACGCCATAGCTTTTCTATTTGACGAAATTCGCTATGAATTAAATGGCGTAGAAATTGATCGCACGAGAAATCTGGGATTTGCTACAACAATAAAAAATTATATATCTTTAAATCAAAATGAAAGCAATGTGTTGCTAAATGCTTCCTGGTCTCCAGATAATTCAATATTACCTACAAGAGGATTTTTCAATTTTTGCATTCCTTTAAAGTTGTTGCTCGGCTTTGCTGAAGACTATAAGAAAATTGTTATAAATGCTAAAAATGAACTTATATTGATTCGAAGTAGAGGCGATGAAAATGCTTTTATATCACCAAACGATGAAGTTAAAATAGATATTTTCAAACTACAATGGCGAGTACCCCACATAAGTGTAGCTGATGAAGAAAAACTATCGCTGCTTAAGTTAATCGATACTGGACGGCCAATACAAATGAGTTTTCGTAGTTGGGATATATACGAATATCCTATATTACCTACAACTGTTGATCATAATTGGACAATTAAAACATCTACTCAGTTAGAAAAACCTCGATATGTAATTTTAGCACTTCAAACGGATCGAAAAAACGAGAAGAGTAAAGATGCAAGCAAGTTTGATCATTGCGAACTTTCAGATGTGAAGCTTCACTTAAATTCTGAAACATTTCCATATGAAGACTTAAACATTAAATTTGATCGTGAGAGATATGCTTTATTGTATGATATGTATACGAAATTCCAACAATCGTATTATGGGCGGATGCATCAACCGCTGCTTACCCGAGAGAAGTTCAAGGAAAGCGCTCCAATTGTTGTTATCGATTCCTCACATCAAAACGAGGTGATCAAATCAGGACCAGTCGATATTCGTATACAGTTTAAAACACTTAGTAATATTCCCGCAAACACAACAGCTTTTTGTTTGCTTTTGCATGACAGAATAGTCGAATATAGTTCATTGACGAGTGAAGTTAGAAAAATAATTTAAGACAACAAATGGCTGCAATTGTGGATATCCAAGGATTTAAAGACGATCATAACAAGTTTATTGTGAAGGAATTGGCAATTTTGACAAACGGAAACCAAATACAGCACTTTATTTTTCAATCTCCATTCAGATTTAAGGATTTAACACCTGCAAAGAGAAGAGAAGCGAAATGGCTGCATGATAATTATCATGGATTCAGATGGACCGATGGATATATTCCCTATCATCAATTACGTGCTATAGTGATGCCTTTAATAAGAAACAAAATACTGTATGTGAAAGGTTGTGAAAAAGTTTGCTGGATCAAAAATACATTTGGTGAAGGTGTAATAGTATATAATATGGAAGAAGAATTGCAGTGTCCAAAATTATCCTCTCTTAAAATTTTTTATAAAGTACCATGCTGTTTAACTCATCAGGGACAATGCGCTCAAGAAAATGTTTATCTTTTAAGAAATTTTCTAGAAAAATAATAAAATTTAGAAATAAGAAATAAATGTCTTATAATTTTATACTAATAAAAGTCTCTGTTTCTGTTAATGTTAAAATAGCATTTTATTAATTTACTCATTTATTTTCCTTCTACATACATTTATTCATAATTCTTATTTTAACAATTTTTAGATAATCTATAGTGTCCCCAAGCGTATGTTTGAATACCATCTTCTCTTATAAATCTTTTATCGTCAAATGGACTCAACGCTACTTTATTAATATATTCCGTATATATTGTATGAAATTTACTTCTAAATCCTAACATGTTGACATAAAATAATTTTTTCTTATATAAACAATCTCTGTAATTATCTAGAGTTAAAGTATTTACAGCTGTTTTTTTAATACCTTTAGCTTTCTTTATTTCGGGTTTTTCTTCAATACTTAAAGAGTATAGCTTAGATCGTAAACCTATAAACTCAGTCATAATTCTTCCTTTATTCTCATCTTTCATTAAACCTAAAACCTTTTTATTTACTAACGGTATATTATAAGGATTGTCGTGGGGATATTCTGATGTATCGAATCTTTCATTAATATCTAAAATAATATCATTATAAAAATCGTTAGCAGAAATAGAATATATAAAAGAATCTGTGTCCATATAGTTTAAGGAGACCATATCTTTGTATTTAGGTTTCATATATTCATAATGAAAGTTATACATTTTTAGCTTTGATAGCTCTAAGACTGTAAAGCCTAAGTAAATTGGTTTATTATAAATTGTGTAAACTCTTTTTAATTGAACTGCAGTCATATTTGATGTAAAATGAGAAAGACTATGAAAATTAGGTTTTGCTATAAGAGCACGCAATCCCTGATGTCTACCACGGCTTTCCCACTCTGTTGCAATTTTTACATCTTTCCTTTTATCTACATTTTCCATAGTCTTTCCATACACCGAATTATTTAATAATTTAAAAAAGTCTTTTTCAAAATTATTTTTTGCGGCAGTTCGATGGAAATTATTTAAATCAATGTAACTCTTTAACCAATTTGATTGTTTAAACATTAAAACTCGATGAATACGCTGCAGTTCTAATCCGTGCTTCACACACTGTTGTAAATTTCTATAGTGTATAACATAATTATATTTATTTTCTAAATCAGCAATCAACTTTTTAATCTTGGCTTGAGGAGGTAATTTATTTTCAGGACAAAAGGGAAGATTATTATGATCGTCATGAGATAAATCTGGATAAATTAAATCAACTTCTAAAATATATCCTACCTCTGAATTTTCAGGAATTTTCATGAAATCTATATTATCAAAGTTATCTACCCAAACAAAACCTGCATATGGAAGTGATTCCGACATAGCCCATCCATATAAATTGTTAGCATCAAGATAAACCAAGTATTTTGAATCGATTGCAGGATTAAACTTTTTCATATATTTATTATTAGCTAGAGAATGTCTTAAGGAACATTGTGTTAAACCTCCTCGAATACCTCTTTTCATGAAATTATACATATTTATATCTGTTAACAATTCTAATTTAATTTGAGTATGTTTTAACATCGCATCCCACGACAATCCTGGTGCTGTGTAATAATGACATGGGTCCAACTCATAGATATTTATGCATACTCTTCTAAAATTCTCAAAAATGTCTGCTAGCAACAAAACATCACACTTTAAATATAAAAGTAAATATTGGGAAATATCTCTACAATTAAATCTGTTCCATACGTTAACAGCATGTTGATATTCTCCTTCTGTGCATTCATTGTTTGTAAGTTTATTAAAAAATTGTTCGCGAGGAGGTAGACATGTTTCATTTAATTTATCAAAAGAATTTAAGTAATCATATGGAAAAACCCCCTTTCTCCTTATTAAATTAAAATATTCATCATCTTTAAATTCATTACGGATTATTCTAAAGTCTTCATCAGGTAGATTTTTTGCTAAAGTATCTAAACTTGCAGGCATAAAACGAATGGAATCTAAAAACCGTAATTCAATCGTTTTATACTCAAAGAAAATTTTCTTTGACATTGATATATATACCTCTTTATTTAAGGGAATAACGTTAATAGAACCTTCAATTTCATTTAATGATTTAATAAATAAATGACTGTCATAACCAGAAAAATTGTGTAGAAAAACTGGGAAAAATGTTGGAACTCTATACCTTAGATTGCATTTATTATGAGCTGGACCCCTATACTTTCCGGTAAGATGACAATGATCAATAACCCTATCATTCGCTAATAATTGCTTACAAATATGACAGTATTGCTCTTCTCGTTGCATCCTTATTTCATTTGGTGACATGGGAACAAGCGGCTTACACTTTGAAACATGATTTTTATAGATGTCTTTCACGTCGTCTGCTAATAAATGTACAAATCGACTAACAGCATCTTCACCTTGATAAATCCTGAACTTGCTTAAAGCGTCATCATAAAGGCAATGGATAAAATAAGAGAAAGCACAGGGTATGTGCTCTTGAGTGTTGGTTGTTGAAGACAGCATAGGATTAGGTATGCACGTTTTAATTTCCTTTAGCACGCATTCAAAGTCAGCATAAATAACAAATGGCACACTTAACTTGCGTTCATACTTCTCAAATTCCAAAAAAGCTTTTTCCGAGGTAGGCATAGAAGTCACTATTTTACAGCATTCATTTTTATGTTTAGCAAAAGATTCTACATTAGAACAATGTTGAAAACACGAATTACAAAAGTAAATTTGTCTTTTATGCTGTGTTAGTTGCTCGTTAAGCAATCTTGAAATATTCTTAATCCAAACATAATGATTTAGAGTTTCATCTTGAAGAAGCAACAAATTTATGTGATTTTCTTTCTCATTTGATGTACAATAAAAAGGTCCCACAATTTGATAACTACCTTGTATAAAATCGTAGCCGAAAACATTTACGCTTATATTTGGATTGATCTCTTCGAATACTTTTATATCACGCAAAGTCATGGGGAATTCCAGCCCAGTAAAATCTAATTTCACTCCATTTATAAGCTCTATTTCGCTACGTGATATATCAGAAACTGAATATGAAGATGTTCTATCAGAATTGCGAGTTGGTGGGTGTAAAGCTGATATAACAGCCCACTTAAAACAGTAAATATCATTATTTTTCACATTAACACATGCTTTCTTGTCCATTATAACCTTTGGTAAAGGTATGTAGGAAGAACCTCTTAACGGGTGATATTGGTTAATGTTGATTTCTAAATGAATTATTCGAATCAACGACCATCCACTATCTTTCTCTTGAAATTCTTCTGATTTGGTGTTAATGCAGTTAATCATATTCTTACATAAAGTTGGTAAATCGCTGTTGTTGAATATGACAGTCATTTTGGATTGAAATGATTTTATTGAAGAAATAATTTCATTTTCGTCTTCTGAGTTTACAACTTTGATATATTCTGCAAAAAGCTCAATATTGAACTTATAAGAAATATGCTTTTCTAACGACATATTTAACACTTCCAAAAGTTGATGATTAGATTCTTGCAAGAATTTATTTATATCGAGTAATCCCTCATCTCCATTTTCAAGAATAAATGTTTCAATTCGTCCCCCGAAATTTTCCTTAACACACCTAAGATGTTCCTTTATAGGTATAGACGCTTTCTTTTTATGAACATTGGTGCGTAAATGATGCGTCCAATCTTTTACTTTAATTTGTAAATTACATGCCTGACAAAACATATGTGTTAAAGCGTCCGTAAATGATGTTTTTAATGATGATGTTGATGGTGAAACTGATACCGATATAGATGTAGACATATCCTTAGTATCTTCTTTTGAACGATGCGATCTTGTATCCAATGTGCTGCTGTGTATATTTTTTATATGCCTCTGTAGGTTGAAACCCCTTTTAAAGGTCTTTCCACACACTTCACACAAAAAGCCCTTCATTTCTATTATATTCCACTTCTTGTACAATTATAAAGAGTTCTTAAGTTGTCTTTTAGTATTAATGCACACTTTAAAAGTTTAAAATAAAGTTTCTTATTCTTTAGAAAACACAGTCTTAAAAACATTTAATAAACCACGCTTGATTTAGTTTAGAAAACTCAGATATGTTGCAAGAAATCAAAGTATAGAAATACGATATTTAGATTTATATAGATTTATGTCCAACTCTCATCTAATTAGAAATAGAACTAGAGTGAAATGCCAGCAGCACGCGTCTTTTATTAGGCGAATTTATCACATTCAATTATAATTTAGGAAACCGCAATATTCTGTTTTCCAATTAAATTCGCATCATGTTATTTCATTTAGCTGATAAAGCTGTACTGCGTAATTAAAAACTCAAAACAACAAACTCTTATTTTCAGCACGAGGTCAGGTTCATCTACAAAACCTTATCACCCAACGACCTTAACATTGCCGCCAAATTATTAATTTCTACGCAGTCACCAGCTCGCTTATCAATCACAGCTCGACCAGAAAAACATGTTAAAACTTGCTTGAAAACAAATGATATCATAGAAATAAGAATTTGCAACCGAAATAAAAAATTATCTTCATCTATTTACTCAAAGTGGTGGAATCTTTTATTACGCAATATTCTGTTTTTCCAATTAAATTCGCAACATGTTATTTCATTTAGCTGATAAAGCTGTACTTCGTAATTAAAGACTCAAAACAACAAACTCTTATCTTCAATCCAATTAAATTCGCCTCATGTTATTTCATTTAGCTGATAAAGCTGTACTTCGTAATTAAAGACTCAAAACAACAAACTCTTATCTTCAACATTAATTGTAGCCTCCAAGACTGAATACCCAATATCCAAGATGGCCGACAGGTGCCTTATCTTACTAAACAATCTAGGTTCAGATCCAAGGTTTAGATCTAAGTCCAGATGCAAACCAAAGAAGAAGAAGACCAATTGTAGCCTCCAAGACCAAAAACCGAAAATCCAAGATGGCCGACAATCCTTATCACTTTTCCATATCTCTCAATTGTAGCCTATAAGACCGAAAACCCAAGATCCAAGATGGCCGACAATCCTTATCTCTCAATTGTAGCCAATAAGACCGAAAACCCAAAATCCAAGATGGCCGACATCCTTATCTCTCTTCCTTATCTCTCAATTGTAGCCTATAAGACCGAAAACCCAAGATCCAAGATGGCCGACAATCCTTATCTCTCAATTGTAGCCAATAAGACCGAAAATCCTTATCTCTTTTCCTTATCTCTCAATTGTAGCCTACAAGACCGAAACTGCTCCTGCTCCTTGAGCCAGAACATACATATTTATACTACTATTCTCCTATTAGCAATGGAGGATCACAGTCTATACAACAGCAAAAGAACCATACAAATCGGTCCACGCGTTACAAAGTTAGGTTCCACCCCCTTTTCCCACCCCAACCACATCAAAAATTTTTTTTTCTCGTGGTATCAACCAGGGAGCATACTTTACCCAAAAGAAAAAGAATTATATAAATCGGTCCACGCGTTTCGACGTTAGATTACTCCTCCCCCACCCAACCCCCCACCATGGGCCAAATTATTATTCTATTAGTAATGGGTTATCACAGTCTATACAACAGCAAAAGAACCATCCAAATCGGTCCACGTGTCACAAAGTTAGGTTCCACCCTCCCCCACCCCACCCCACCAACATTTGTTTTCTCGTAGTATCAGCCAAGGATCATATTCTACCCAATAGAAAAAGAATTATCCAAATTGGTTCACGCGTTACGAAGTTAGACTACCCCTACCCCCCACCCACACCTTTCACCATAGGACCAAATTATTCTCCTCTTAGCAACAGGGGATCATACTCTATACAACGGAAAAAGAACCATCGAAATCGGACTACGCGTTACAAAGTTAGTTTCCACCCCCACCCCCAACCCTACAAAATGTTCTTTATCGTGGTGTCAACCACGGAACATACTCTACCCAACAGAAAAAGAATTATCCAAATCGGTCCACGCGTTACAAAGTTAGACTACCCCTCCCCCCTCCCCCAATCCTATTTAAAATTCATTTCTGCTATTAGCAATGGGGGATCATACTCTGTACAACAAAAAAAGAACCATCCAAATCGGAGCACGCGTTACAGAGTTAGGTTTCACCTCCACCCCACACCCCCACCGTACCTGAAATTTTTTTGACATGGTACCAATCGTTGAACATACTCTACCCCACAAAAAAAGAATCATCAAAATCAAGTCGGTTAAAAATGAGAGCAAAAAAAATCGTAGCAATCGGCACACTCATGTACACGAATTTTATACGCTAGGGCCACTCCATTTAGTTTCTTACTCGTAGATTGTCACTTGAATAAAGTGACCATACATTTTTCGTATACCGAGAAATTCATGAACATAAAAATTAAAAATGCGATATCTCTGCGAAAGAAAGAGATATTTGAGCAAACTCAACGGAATTTGAAAGAGAAAGGCTAGTGCTGTAAGATCCCATACATAGTTTTTTGAAAAAAAACATCGCGGTACTACATAACCTCAAATATGACATAACCTCAAATATGCACTTTTAGGTTAAAATACCTCAAAAACCTTACGCAATAGAGCAATTCTGAGAACGGATTCGGTTTAAGGCGAGAAAAATTACCTCGGAAACACCTATTCATTGTTTAGGGGGAAAAATCTCGCAGGCCTGTGTAATCTATTCATTTAGAAACATCTAGCTCATTCAACGCGTTGCTAAGTTAGATTATCCGTCCACTACCCCTACTTTAACACAGCATTTCTCTTGATAGTAGCAATGCGGAATCATACTCCATCCAAAATGATTCAAATAGATCTATGCGTTAAGAAGTTGGGTGAGCCCTCCCCTACTCCTTTTTTTCCATTATTAGCAATCAGTACTATTTGAGATTCAATAAATGGTACCCAGCAAAACTTTAGTTATGTATTCGGTCGAATGCATTTTTGGAAATTGAGTGCTCTTCTCGTATTAAAAGCTGCCTGCAGAACCGCATGTCGTTTTGTTGCTTAATTTTAAGTTGTATTTGCTGCTCATATCAATTTTCCAGAATATCGGATGATCTAACTTAATCTTCTTAGTCTTAAAAGAAGGCTTAAATTTAGTGATAAAAGTAAAGGTTGTAAAACAAAAATAATTGCTCTATGTTTTTAAAGCTGAACAAACTGCTATTTTTTAATTTTTTATTTTCTAGGGTTGTTGGACTTTTTGGGTTCGGCGCTCCATTGTACTTCATCCGAAGCCCAGAAATAATAAAACACATAACTGTGAAGGACTTTTTATATTTTCAAGATCACAAAAATTTCGTAGATAATTCTGTTGATGAGCTTATGGGAAATTCTTTACTTTCGATGAAAGGACAACAATGGAGAGATATGAGATCCTCTTTAAGTCCCATGTTTACGGGAAGCAAAATGAGGATGATGTTCCAACTTATAGCAGATACTAGTACACAATTGGTGGATCACTTGAACAAAGATTATCAAAAGAATGGTCTAACAGCATACAAGATGAAAGATGTATTTTCTAGATATACAAATGATGTTATTGCAACATGTGCTTTTGGAGTTAGTATCAACTCTTTTAAAAATAAGGATAACGAAATTTACCAAGTGGGGCAGGAAATTCAATCCTTTCAAAAGCCCAGTTTTATATTGAAATTTTTTTTCGTAAAACTTTTCCCACTCCTGGCAAAATTTTTTGGAGTAAAATTCATTAGTGAAAAGTCAAAAAAAATATTTGATGACTTAATAATTCACACAATGGAAGTTAGGAAACAGGAAGGAACTGTTAGACCAGATATGATTCAACTTTTAATGAAGCTTAAAGAAGGTCAATTATCAAATAGTATTAATGACACCGAAGACGACGAGCCAGAAAATCACGTTCAGATAAGTGGTAAAAAACGAGCATGGACAGATAGTGAGCTAATAGCACAAAGTTTTATTTTCTTTTTGGCCGGATTTGATACAAGCTCCGCGGTAATGATGTTTATGGCATATGAACTTGCAGTCAATCCTGACATCCAATCAAAACTTATTAAGGAAATTGATAAAACTAGTAAAATTTTATCTGGTATGTCGTTAACTTACGAACATTTGGGAGAAATGAAGTACTTAAATATGATTGTATCCGAGACGCTGAGAAAATGGCCCCCACTTATGGTTCTAGACAGAGATTGCGTTAAAAGTTATAATTATGAAGACGAGGAAGGATTTAAATTTACTATAGGAAAGGGTAGCTTGGTATGGTTGCCAGTTTACGGTCTTCATAGAGATCCTTCATATTATCCCGATCCTGAAAAGTTTGAACCTGAACGCTTTAGCGACGAAAATAAATTTACGATAGATATGGGCACATATTTACCTTTTGGAATTGGTCCTCGAGGATGCATTGGTAACTTTTAATAAAACTTACATGAATTTTATAAAAAGATTATTGATTTTAGGTTTTAGATTTGCTCTGATGGAGATAAAAATTTTATTCTTCTACTTGCTGCTAAATTATAGAATTAACGTGTGTAAGGAAACCCAAGTTCCACTGAAACTAAAAAGATCCTTTGTTGGCATAACACCTGAAAAAGAAATTCAACTCCATTTTGAACCAAGAAGCAATCAAATTTAAAAGATGTAAGCAATTTTTATCACTTGAAAATATAATGTTTTTAAACATTTGTTGCGTTTTTTGTAATTCCGTTTCACAGCTTTACTTAAATTAATCTGAACACTTTATTTTGATGCCCATGCCAGTTATATGTCAATAGCGCGGGCTACATAATATCTTTTCCGAACCCAACATAATTTCTGAAGTTGCTCACCTGCTGACAGCTGCCACTGATATTGTCTTAAGCCTTGGTTTCCGACAACTCGCGCTGGCGTAACACCAAGTCGAACGCATATAACGCCGACAAGAAAATAATTTTCATCTCGGCGCAACTTCGCGTCGGTGTTTGTGAAATTTCGTCATTTTAGTAGTTGGAGTCGACGAAACCATGTGTCTAGCTCGGGTTAAGTTACTCGACTGCTATTTATTTCATTGTTTACGCGCTCTCGTTGGGTGCTTTACAATGTAGTTATATTACCTTTAACTGCAGGGCATGGTAAGTATTACGGTAAAAATTATAACAAGAAAACAATTTAAAAGCTTCTTATGGAACAAAATGTGGGCGTTTCCAGGGGATAGCAGAAGAAATACAAAAATAGATGTAAAGGCTGTGTGTGTCTCAAGATTTAAACAGTAATAGACCTCCAATCAGAACCAGGCCAGAATGGTTAAAGGTAATTTTATTGCAATTTATTGTATATAAAATTGAGAAATAACCACTAAAAATATGATAGGTTAGAATTGGCTTCAAAGGAAAATTAAAAAAGCAACGAAATCAGGAGCACTGGAGATAGAATTAATAAACTTTTGTGTTTAACATCCCTTGAGGAGAGTGTAGCTGCATTAGTTGGCATGGAAAAATGGTTAGCCCCGCCGGAAGAAGCTTTGGATTATCAGTTGCAAAGAGCTGTAAGAATGTGCAAGCGATTGAAGAAAGTTTTGAAACAACTGATTATTAAGATGATGTACAAGAAATCTTTAGATTATCTTGTCTTTGAAGATTACATAGGCGCTTTATCTGAAAATCAAGAAAGAGAAAATACAGAAACACAAACTAACGAAAAATCAATACACAATACACAAATACAGTTACAAACTGATCTGTATAATGTTCCTTAAACTTCGTTAAGAAGAATAGAGAAGAACAGTAAATACACAAATTAAAACAAGATAAATTAAGACTTCAAGAAAAACTTATGCAAGAAGAACTAGAAGAAGCAGTAGCGAGAACCATGTTAGAAAATAAAAAACAACAGTCAAAACAGAGGCAACTGATTTGATTTATCCCTTCAATTTCTTCAAATTAACTTTAAACTTATGAAGTCACATTCATCTATTTTTTAAAAACAGTGCAGCTGATCGGTTTCTTTTAAATTAATGTTTAAATGAACCACTAGCTTGACTTTCAAAATAAACTGTCAAGTGCTACAAAATAAACCCGAACTTGGCTGCAATTTCATAATTGTATGCTTTTATTCGATTTAAATGTGGCAATACTTTATTTTCAAGTCGACTTGTAGCTGCTCGACTTCTGTCATGCAAAAATCCTCTTAGATCTAGTAGTGCTAGACTACATTCGACTTTCGAGGCTTCTCGACTCGATTTCTTCAATTGGCGTTCATTTTCGGGTAGCTTTAATACGTGGTAAAACAACGTTGGAGTTAGCCAAAAATATTGACGAAATGGTTTAATTACACTGTTATCAATTAAATATTTCTCGATCAATATTTTAATAGCTCCCTTATTTTTCATCTCTTTATATCGTGTTCCGCTTGTCTACTGAACAACCTTATTAAAAGCAGTATATCCTCCTCTTCTTTTTCTTCCAGTTTAAAAAAAATATCCAGATCTTCTGGACTCATTTCCGCGACACCTTACCACATTAAAATTTTGCTAAACACTCCTACGCGCAACAAAACTTTTTGTTGGAAACCACACAGAACGTTGTGTCCGGTGTAATTTTGCCAACTTTCCGTTACGCCCGGCGCGAGTTGTTGAAAAGTAACACTTTACCGGTTGCATGCGCAACGCTAGAAAGTAAGATAAAACGTTTCTAATTTCATTTTAGCTTCGATTCGTGCAAAAACTCAAATAGCGCTGGCCGTAGCATCATCTGGGATCGGTGCCACAAGTAAGAAGGAGGACAAATAGCTCATCTGCGCTCAAACTGCCACTGAATTTGCAAACCATAGATGAACCGACGTGCAACATTGTCAAAAAATCAGCAACGGCGAAAATACTACAAGCAAAATAATCATTTGCGATGAGCGTATAATGGCGCACAAACGAGTATTGGAAGCACTTGATCAAACGTTGAAAGACACTCGATCGAACGTTGAACAGCTGCTGCTGAAATAAACGCTTGCTTGAAGTCATCGAATTTGTGGAGATACGTAAAAGCTCTCAAGTTAACAACGAATATGCGAGTTGCGGTACAAAGTGTTTTCCAAGCAATTAGACATTGGAAATGGACAAATTTCGGTTGACAATTCCATTAGCCTCATTTCGTTTCCAGATAATTTTTGTCAATTCCCCTGGGCAGTTGTATGTAAGTCAGTGCTCGAGAGTCGGTAAACTATTGGCGCTATATGTTTTCTCTCCAGACGGAAAGACAAAAAATATCGTTCATTACCAAGCGCTTAAAAACCCCAACAAATGATGTTCAAAACAATAAATTCAAATTTATTTCATTTCAATTAATTCATGATCGTACTGAAATTGTTTTGTTCACAAAAATTCAAGATAAGATTGGGTTAGATGAATCCCTTCTCGGTGAACTTACTGACTGGCAGACAACCCATAGCGTAAACCACTGGAGATAGAGACATGTTATAAAATAAACATATGTAATATTTCTTTTTTTAAGTTCACTTCTCATTTTCTTCATTAGTAAATCGCTCCCGTGCGAAGCCGGGTCGGGTCGCTAGTATATATATATTTATAAATACATATATGTACATACATATAATATAAGGTGTTTCTTAGATCTTCTGCAAAAATGAAAGAACTGGTAGATCTAGGTGAGAAACGAAAAAAGTTGAAAAATTTTATGAAGGTATCTCTCCCCACCCCCTCCCAGCTATAGGAGTTTCAAATTTTTTTACTATGAAATTTACTATTGACATTTTAATGTCTATTTTCTACAGTTTTAGTAATATAGAGTTTATTAATATCTTGTTTTTAATTATAATAGTTTTTTTTTCAAGGGAGCTTTGAGGGGTTGGAGATAGACCCCCCCCCCCCACACACAATTTTTTGGTGGTCGGCGATGGGATCGGATGCAGTGCAATAAGTCTGAAATAGTCTGGTTGCTGGGTTGCCAAACCCTGTTCTCACAGTAGTATCCTAAACCTGATACAGAGAGGATTATCTACTACGATGAAATACCTGACCTTAACTTTAGAAGGGGCTTCAGTAATAAAATTCCAGAAAACAATGGAGTGATACTTCTACGACACCGTCTGGCACTGACGGCTCCGAAATGGACTGTGGAGTCCTAGGTCTTCTCTGAAGCATTACATATATATCGGAGTCCTACAGATTGCCGTACAACGCAATCGTATTTCTAGCGGAGGTGCTTGCGATTCTGCGGGCATGCCTGGTACTGGAACTCAGTGAATCACCGACGATGAACGTTGGCCTTTTTACAGATAGCCAGACTGCCATAAATTCGCTGTAAGGAGAAACTTACGTCGCTAGGCTGTAGACTTAATATATCCCTTGTCTGGGTTCCAGGCCACAGGAACATACCAGAGAGTAAAAGAGCAGATCGTCACTACGATGCAGAATTATCCTAAGTCCAGTCGTGCGCATTCCTGTAAAATAAAGCCTTGCTAATTTTTTTCCAAATTCTATTATTTCGCGCACACGACATATAAAAAAACCACTTGAGATAAACCCTGTTCACACCAAAACGTTCGGCATTCAACTAACTTGGGCTAGGCATCAATATCAAAGATTTCCCCAAAAGTGGACGTAGGATATTTCTGCATCGTAGTGACGAAATTAGCTCGCGAGGAATTTCTTTCATCTCGCTGAAAAGGAACCTCTTTCAGCCATTTTGGCGAAGAATAAAAACATTTGGAGTGCTTTTTCGATCTGTGCCATGTGTAAAGTGTCCTATGAAGTTTTGAGGAATGTAAAACAACAGAGCTACTTAACAAGTCTCGGGCTGTCGTTGCGAAATTAGTCGTGACCTGAACAGGCCTATTAGGTTTATTAGGCAGTAGGCTGGGTGCTCCCTACATTACGCATTATCTGAGCTCTAACAATGCTAACGAAAAGAAAAACATACTCCAACTGCAAGGAGGAAAACTGCTGGCGGCCTACTTCCTGGAGAAACTGCACGCAATCTCAGGAGTAAAAGTTAAGGAGTTAGCCCAATTTCTTAACTCCTCCAGTTGGCTTTAACATAACTCTCCAGCCCCGTCGACGTGCATAAATACCTCTTTGCGTAGGATAGGCCGGGACCAATCAACCGTGCTTTGCAGGTCGTGGTATCAAAACGGCGCGTACAGTGCTAATTGGAGTGTGTGTCTTATTTGGCAGCACCGGCCACTTGAACCAACCAACCATAACTTCGTAAAACATGGACTCGGTTATATAGACCATGACACCCCATTGCTAATATTGAAAAAACGTTGATCCTAGGCTGGGGTGGGGAGGGCGAGAAGTAGTTTAACTTCGGAACGCGTGGACCGATTTTTTTTCCGCTGTATAGAGTATAATCCACTATTGCTTATAACGAAAAATTAGCCCTAGGGTGCGGTAGGAGTATGTTTCCAGATTGGTATTGTGTAAAAAAAATTTTGGTGGGGTGAAACCTAACTTCGTAATGCGTGGACCGATTTTGATAATACTTTTGTTGTTGTATAGAGTATGATCCCCAATTGTTAATAATGACAAAAAATGTTCCCAGAGAAGGGTGGGAAGAGGAAGAGGTAGTCTAACTTCGAAAAGCGTGGACATAGTTGGATGATTATTTTTCTGATGTATAGAGTATCAACCCCCATTGGTACCGTTGGATGTTAACTTGCTAACGCGTACACCGATTTGGATATTTCTTTTTATGTTAAAGATAGTATAATCCCCCATTGCTAATATGAGAGTACATTTTTCACTAGGGAGGTGGTGAGGGGAGGGGTAGGTCAACTTCGTAACCTGTGGACCGGTTTGGATGATTCTTCTTGTGATGCTGCCCTACTAGTACGAAGACACAAATTTATGAGGTAGGGTGGTATGTGTTAGCAACGTTGTAATGTGACTTAGATGATTCTGAATGCATAGATTATCTATTTGTATTGTGACAAAAATTGTGGGTTTTAATGAGTGTTGGAGGAGGGCGGCGCCTAGCTCCATAAGGCATAGACCGATTTTGATTCTGTCAGAATACGTTTTCAGACTGATAAATGATAACAATTTTGTACCTAGAGTGACTACGATGATTCCCTGACTATGATAATACGAAAATCTCTCTTGCTGTATAGAGTACGGTGGCGCACTAGGGCCATGTTAAGAATTTTCTAAGGTAAGGGCAAACGTGACTAATTTCGATAATTATGTTTCCATTCTTTAGAGTGTACTAAACTGAAGACACTAAAAAGTTAAAAATAAAATATTTTTTTTTAAAAAAAAAGTTGAACAGACATCACAAAAACCGCTAAAAAGCATACAGTTTTTAATTTTATATCTATTACGACCTGTTTGGGAAGTATTCTGAAATTGAAATACCTATTTAGTAAAAACATGTTTCTTAACTTATGTAGCTTACCTGATCTAGACAGTGAAGATGAACACCTGAAAATCAACCAAAATATAAACCAAAACCCAATCAAAATAAACAACGTACCTTTTAAAGCTTCTGGCAACACGTTACATTCCATCGGCACAAACAGAACTTACCTCTAACTGATAAGCACCGTCATCACTTGCACTCAGCACTTAGAAGAAGTCACACCGGTTTAAACTGAAGGTAAATTTGTAGTGTAGATATAGATTAGTGTACCTTACAATGAATTGTAATTGAAGTGAATTTAAAGAGTGCATATAAAGAAATTGTTCAAGGAAATTTTCTTTCATCACCTATACAATCCTTTAATTACCTCAACATAAATATTTGGTCCTTCGTAACCAGATAAAAAGTTTCCTATTGGAATAAGTGGTATGTACCAAATCATTTAATTATGTGCTATATCAAAGGTAAATAGATAAAGGTAAAATAAAAAGATTCATAGCATGTATTGATACCCAGTAACTGGCACATTTGTTAATACAAATTTGAAGTGAATAACAAATTCTTATGGTGACAATGGATAGCAGTTTATAGTAATTGAGTACTGTACGTGAAGCGGTATATGGACAGTTCTATGCAAGATTCCTTTTAATATTTATTTATTACATCAGATTCATCCACAAAGATTACTACAGCGCAAAAATACTTATTAAATAAACTACAAACTAGAAGCCGAAGAACAAATTGATCAGCGACTGAAGGACAGCGGTTCACAGCATCTGCGACCACTCATTAACCAAGACACTGTTTGAGTATGCCCTTTAATTGCTGCCTCGAGAGGTTCACGTAAAGATTGGCGAAATGTTGGTTGAGGAGACGAGACATCGACGTGATGGGCTCGTACATCCCATACAGAGTAAGATGACCAGAGACGTGCAGAAAGTTGCGATTCCTCAAGGATCGTTGCGGGATAGAGATGTTCACAGCCGCCAGTAAGTCGGGAGAAAACAAAAATAATAGTTTGGAGATGTTACGCCTCTTTTCAAGGGAGTCAAGAGAAATCAGCCCCAAACGATCAGTTTAAGAAGGGAGCAACCATGGATCAGTCCAGGGAAGTCCACGGAGGGCAAACCTAAGGAATCTGCGCTGCACTGCCTCGACGCGGTTGACGTGAACGGCGAAATAGGGAGACCACACGGGGCTGGCATATTCCAAAAGCGGTCTGACGAAGGTACAGTAAAGAAGCTTAGTTAGGTAGGGGTCGTCGAGTTCCTTAGACCATCTTTTAACGAAACCCAGCATCGAGTTAGCCCTACCAACGATCGAATCCACATGATCCTCTAATGAAAGGCGAGAATTGAGGACCACACCTAGGTCCTTCATCTTATCAACCCTGCATAAGGTAACGCCATCGACGGTGTAGTCAAAGAGGAAAGTCTCTTACGGGAAAAGGTCATAACGGTGCACTTGCTCGCATTTAAAGGAAGGCGATTGCGAACACACCAGTCGCAGAACACGGCTAGGTCAGAGTGCAAGGTACTGCAGTCTGCTTCGTGAGAAGCAATACGAAAATCTTAGCATCGTCTGCATAACACAGAATTTTACTGTGGGTCAGGAGAAGCGAAACATCATTAACGTATAGAATGAAGAGAATGGACCAAGGATATTACCCTGAGGCACCCCCGAAGTGACGAGGATTTGGTCAGAAAGAGCTCCACGAAACAAGACGCGCTGGGTACGACCAGACAGGTAAGAGTACAACCAAAGCCTTATTGAAATCGGTGAAAACACAGTCGACCTGTTTGCCCGCCTCGATAGCTGGTAAAGAATAATTAATGAATTCGAGGAGGCTGGTGGTGGTAGACTTCCCCTTGAGGAAGCCATGCTGGAAGGACCCCATAAAAGGCCTACAGTGAAATCGAAGAACGTCGCTGACGAGGGACTCAAAAACCTTTGCGGTATGGCATAGGCTGTCGATCGGTCGGTAATTGGAGACGTCTAACCTACTGCCTTTCTTATGGAGGGGAATCAACACGGAATTCTTCCAAAGTTCAGGAAAGCGGCCAGATTGTAGGGACAGATTGAACAAATAACAAAGAACACTGACAAGAGACAATTGGCATTTCTCCAGGAAAGAAGTGGGTTAACCGTCGGGACCACCCGTAAAGCCTTCCGCCAAATTAGATAAATATTCAGCGACGAGTGCATCGTCAAATACTAAATCTTTGGCCTAAGGGGAGGTTGGCGGGAGCCGCGTCAAGTGTGTAAAATCAGAAGGGGAAACATCACAGAGGGAATCATAGAAAGAGGTTCGGAAAAAATCCACACAAAAATGAGAAATTGTGTCGCGGTACCTTAAAGAGGACGGATAGGCATCACATTTGCGCAACGTAGTTCTCATATTAGACAGGTACTCGGCATAGGAATCCTGCAGGCGAGCAGAGAAACGGTGGCAAAGGTCAGTGTGCGCCAAGTAGTCATCATGGCTTCCTGAGATACAAAACCTCCTCCAAGCTTTACCCCTTAGGTTCCTCAGATATCGTGAGGCACCATCAACCCAGGGACGGAACAGATAAGGCGATCCAGACCTATAAATACTAATATGAACAGATCGGGTAAAACAAGCGTACAGGACATCATAAAAAGCGCTCGTAGCCAGATCGACGTCGCGCTCACCCAACACGCCCGACTTTTCACAGGAAAGTAACCAGTCATCCATGCACGAGTAGTCAGCACGTTTAAAATTGAAGTAGAAGTCACCGAATACGGAAGGAGATGCAACAGGGGAGTCGAAGCACATGGTGACTAAAAGAGCAGGGTGATGACTCGATTCAGGGACCAGAGGGAGCAGGCATCTCCTTACAACTGTGCTATCAGGGCCAGAAGAAAATATGGGGTCAAGAAACCTACCCGAATCATTGGGAACATCACAGCATTGAGCCAATCCGGAAGAAGCTACAGATTCCAAAAAGGACAGAGTCTGTTGGGGAGCAGAAGTAACTGAAGATATAAGGCCATCAGCATCGGGGGAATGTATCCAGCCGATGCCAGGAATATTGAGGTCACCAAGAAGCACGATGTCATCCGAGGGAAGTAAGGAATCGGTCAAACAGTCAATAGACTCAGCGAGCTGTTCGTACACAGCAATAAATTAGATGGATAATGGTGTTCCACTAGTTGCAAAAAGATTAAAGGCATTAGGAATAACACATGGGCTGAAAAGTCCCGGGCCTAACACATAGATGGCGCTAGTCTTATTTTATTCACCGCTTTTTCAGTTAGTACTAACCTTCAAAAGAAAGCTGTTAAAATTTCATGATATTCTACTTATAAGTTTGTGAGTTATTGTACTAAGAGTAACACTACTTTTGTTATTTTGAGAACAATGGATCAAAAACAATTTCGTGTTTTAATTTGACACTGCTTCTTGACGGGAAAAAATACCGTTCAAGCGAAGCAATGGCTTGAAAAGTGTTATAAGGACTCCGCTCCACCGGAGACAACAATAAAACGTTGGTTTGCTGACTTCAAACGTGGTCGTAGAGACACCGATGATGCAGAACACAGTGGAAGTCCAAATGAGGCGGTAACACTAGAAAACATCAAAAAAATCACAAAATCGTTTTGAATGATCGAAAAGTGAAGTTACGTGAGTTAGCTGACATCGTAAAGGTATCAAAAGAACGTGTTGGCCTTAAATTGCATGAGCATTCGACTATGAGAAAGCTCTGTTCAAAGTGGGTGCCGCGTTTGCTCAATGTTGACCAAAAACAAGAACGTGTTGATGATTCTGAGCAGTTTTTGGCCATGTTTAAACGTAACAAACCGGAATTTTTGCGTCGATATGTGACAATGGATGAAACATGGATCCATCACTTCACTCCGGAATCAAAACGATCGTCATCTGAGTGGAGAGCAACTGGTGAACCTCGTCCAAAGCGCCCGAAAGCACAACAATCGGCTGGAAAGGTTATGGCCTCGGTATTTTGGGATATGCATGGTGTAATATTCATCGACTATCTTGAGAAGGGAAATACCATCAACAGTGAATATTATATAGCGTTATTGGAGCGTTTGAAGGCCGAAATTGCAACGAAACGACCGAATATGACAAAGAAAAAAATTTTGTTTCATCAAGACAACGCACCGTGTCACAAGTCAATCAAAACAGTGGCAAAACTACATGAATTGAACTTCGAATTGCTCCCACATCCACCGTATTCGCCAGATTTGGCTCCCAGTGACTACTGGCTGCTCGCAGACCTCAAAAAAGTGCTCACCGATAAGATATTTCGCTCGAATGAAGGGGTTATCGCTGAAACTGAGGCCGATTTTGAGGCAAAAGATAAATCGTTCCACAAAAGTGGTATTCAAATGTTAAAGCGGCGCTGCAGTGATTGTGTGGCTCTTGATGAAGATTACGTTGATGAATAAAGCCAATTTTGAACAAAAAAAACCGCGTTTTCTTTGTTAGGCCCGGGACTTTTCAGCCCATGTGTTAATTCATAAATTTCATGAGGCATTCAGTAGATTTCTTGGGTCGGCTCAATTTGAATTAAGGTTAAGATTGAGCATTTCTTAAGGTTATGTGCTGGAGTCAAGTCTTTGCAATACGTCATATTATTTGAATTTTAAACGGTTATTCTATTACAAAGTGATGGAAACCATTCTTTCTGAGCAAACGGAAACGAAAAGAATTAGATCGATGCATTCGTAATTTTAAAAAGGCAAATAAGGAACAAAAGTCAAATGTAGGGTCACTGCAAAGAAGGCTTACGGCCATCGAAGAGGAGTGGCAACATTTCAAGGCAACTCATAAAAACGCTAAGGGCTTATTTGATGAGAGCATTCACAGGGAATCACATTATTTTATGGAAGATAAATTTAGTTCAGTTGAAGACAGAGTCTTTGACACATTAGGTGAGATTTTCGGTCTCATTAATCAACTTAATATAAGGGATAATATTGTTGTATCAGATACACACAATGTCGTTAATGCAGTCCCGACTTTAATTTCGACGCAAGGTCAACAACCCAGAATCAACCTACCTAAATTCGCTGGTGATTATGCTACATAGACATCATTCCGTGATTTCTTTAATTCACTTATCCATGAAAATACGTCTCTAAGCAAATTGCCAGTTATGCAAGCTCAAACATTCATACAAGGATTGTTCAAAGTTTTGGAACTCAATATTAATGAGCGCAGAGATATGGTTCGAAAATATTCTTTTTGCTACAATTGTTTACTACCAGGAGATTCTGTCAATAAATGCCGTAGTAAGCATTCGTGTCGCTCTTGCGGAGGTAGACACCATTCTTTATTACATCAGCGTGGGAATCTTAACGTGGAAACTTCTATGAAGGGTAATGACGATAAGTACGAATTGCACTGCAAGAAAAATCTGTAAACACGTCGTGTAAGCAGGGTGATACGAAGGTATTATTAACCAAAACATTGGTACTCGCAAAAAATTCTCAAGGTTATTGGGCGTCCGCGAGCATTAATAGATCAAGGATCTGAAACGAATTTAATTTCAGAAGTTGCTGCGAAACTCCTACATCTGGAAGAAACTCGGACAAATGTCAACATTAAAGGTGTTGGTGAATCTCAATTAACCACTGCTAACAAATCGGTTCAACTCATAATCGCATCTCGTTATGATCCTGAAAATCAATTGGAAATTCAAGCTCTCGTACTTCTAAAATTGACTTGTCTTCGTCCCTCCTCGCCCATACATTACTAGCTGATCCTACGTACTACCAACCGAGAAAAATAGATATCCTGTTGGGAGCGGATGTTTATGCAAGCATTATTGAAAAAGGAATTAGGAAAGGAACCGATGGAATACCAATAGCTCAGCGAATGGTGGTTTTTATCTGGTGTTATAAAACCACAGAAACGTTATTTAACAGAAGAGACAACTGTGCCCCATCTTCAGCTAGATTTGCTTGTAAAGAAATTTTGGGAGATAGAAGAAGTGCCCAGCCATATTATCTTGACTAAGAAAGAAATGCAGTGCGAGGAAATATGTAATATATAAAAACAACTAGAAGGCAAAACGATGGCAGATTCGTAGTAACGCTACCATTTCGTAATAAAAATGAACTACCTGATCTAGAACAATCGAAGGATTTAGCAGTGAAACAACTGTTACAAATTGAAGAAAGACTGGAACGCCAGCCCCAACTTCAAGAGCAGTACATACATTTCATGAAAGACTATCTAGAGCATGGCCAAATGGAGGTAGCAAGCGGAATACTTCGAGGTACTGAAGCAAATTATCTTCCACACCATATAAAGGATGATAGTACAACTACAAGTTGTTTTTGATGCCTCAAAGTAACAAAAAACCACTTAATGATAATCTAATGGTTGGTCCCAGTATACATATATATACAGATACTCGTTCGATGAAGAATGCACAAGGTGACATTCACCGCAGATGTAAAACAAATGTATCGACAGAATTTAGTACACAAGGAAAATGTAGAGTATCAGAGAATAGTATGGAGATTTCAGAAGGATGAACCTATCTTAGAATATCGTTTGATGATCGTGACTTATGGTACTTCGTGTGCTCCCTACCTTGCTACAAGGACGCTTCTGAAACTAGCTCAAAATGAAGAACACGTATTTCCAGATGCTGCCAAAATATTAAAAAGAGATTTTTACGTAGATGACGTTCTTAGTGGAGGAGATTCAGTTAAGGAAGTTCTTCAAATCCAGCTGGAATTGAGGTCTTTATTACAAAGAGGCTGCTTTGAGCTCAGCAAGTGGGCAAGCAATTCTCAAGAAATAGTGCAAAATGTAGCATAAAGAGAAAGAGAGTTAGAGTTACCATTCGATATCAATAAGGATAACACACTTAAGACTCTACTACTAAAAAGAGTTTATTACCAAATATATCAAAAATCTTTGATCCACTAAGATGGCTCGCGCCTATTACTATTACTGGAAGGATACTGCTACAATTATTATGGGTACGACGTTTAGATTATGATAAAGAGCTTCCCGTAAAACTTGAAGAAAAATGGAAGGAATTTTATTCACACCTGAAGGAGATTATTCAAGCAATCGTAAGCAAGGATAAATTATTCAAGTAATTTTAAGCAATTCGAATTGCATGTTTTCAGCGACACATCAATGGCTACATAAGCAGCGTGTGTATATCCTGTAATGTATGTGTGTGCGGAGGAGCAACGTGAAGTTGCCGCAGGATGTTCAAGTGGAACGCGCTAGCTGGCAGCATGTCCTAGCTCGTCGGTAAGGGGTGTAGGTCCTTGAACAACCGATTCACACATCTACAATCAGAAGTCCGCGTGCCTGTGGTGAAAGAAGGTTGTGGAGCCCTTCTATCAGGTCTGCCACGAAAGATAAAAACAAAGAGAAAGAGACAAAAAGGAAGAGCAACAGTGTCTCCTATTACTCCTAGCCATACTGAACCATCTTGACAAAATCGTAAAGAACCATATGCGATGGTTCAGATACTAACCCACCACTTTCCTACACCTGGCTAAGGTATAGGTCCAACCTGTAAGGAATGTTGGAATAAAAAAGAGACCTAAAAAACATTATATTATAAGCATTCGGATAGTGGGAGAAGGGAGAGGACGTCGATAAAGAGAAGAAGCTCACTGGGAGTTGCTGAAATTAAACAATTATATCAATATCATAACAAAATATATTATATAATTCGAGAAATAATGGCTGGCTTCCTTATTCAAATGCTAAATGTCTAAAGCGTAGTCCTAAATAAAAAGTTTTCTGTTAGTATTCGACCTACTGGTTGTATCTTATCACCCTAGTAATTATTTTCGGAGCTACTCATTTAAAAAAAATTTGCAATGGTATCACTGCAAAGCTTTTATTATAGTAAAAAAAAATTAGTTAGGTTCAGTACCAAACGATTTAGGGCACATAACATTTTTGTTTCAACAATTTTAGATTAGCTATTAACTTCCTATTTTATGATTTATAAGTATAAACTTAATTGTTATTATATTTTCAAACTAAATCTAGGAACCGTTTACATACAGACCTTAAAACAGGTCTGTTAACTAAAATGAATCAATACAACCGCATTTTAATTCTTTTAGTTTTTACAACTCTAAGGCTTTAAAAGAGTTTTTTACATTTAATTTCTTATACACTTGAGTGCAGTATTGAACGATTTTTTTAACAACATTTTTGAGGAAAGGTATAATACCAACCTAATATCTTTGCTTACTCTTTGTAAATCATGCTTCTTATGAATTTATTTCACTTAAATAAATATACATGTAAAGTAAAATGTAGAAAATCTAAAAATACGTATCGAATTAAGAACCTCCTCTTTTCTTTTTGGAAGACAACAAAAGATACAAGGGATTGCAATTTTCAATTCAATTTGATTAAACGTATGTAAATTTCAAATTGGATTTGATCCACTTCTTAGTCACTATAATTTTAATTGTATTTTTTTCTTCACTACTAAACAAAGGTATATGCAAAATTAATTTTTAATATTCGCTTTTAAGATCAAACCTTGAGTATAAGGAATTTTGTTTCTCGAAACAAAGACGAAAAGAGGTTGGTCTTGATTTGTAAAAATTGATAACTTCTGCTTAAATTTGGAAACCATTGTCTTACAAAAGCATACATAAAAATACATGTACAAAACTGGTCTACTTCATTTCAAATGACATCAATATATCTTTTCTTAAATAACTTCTCCATAAACGTATCTACAAGCTTTGTGATGTTTACAATTATGTAAAAGCTCAGGAGATGCCCACGATGCTATAGCGCAACCTTGGCAAGAAAGTAATTAAAATTAAGATAAATGGGCTGATATGAACATGCAATTTAAATGAGACTTGAACTAAGATTGGTATTTTAGAAATGACTTCATCTGATCATACACATACATGTATTTTTAACATACAACTTACCAAGTGCAAGTTATTAGTCTTTTTGTTAGCTCCTATTATCACCAAATTCCAAAAAGGTTTGGCAATCTTTACCTTTAGTTCCTTTATCTCTTCTTCCTTAAAATCCTCTCGTGTTCCGATGGAGGGTGACAGACTGGGGTAGTTGTGTTTGGGAAGGGTGCCTATAACGGGCGTGTCCGCTCACGGTGCTGCGTTCCTGCCCCCTACTATAAAGATTGGGCATGATTTTACAATAGCAAAATATAGAAAAAGAATTTTTTTACCCTAACTTATCCCGGGATGCGGCCTTGATGCCTAAATTCCGTTGGAAGATGAGGTTCAGCTGTCTTGATCCAAATTCGTTACCAACTACCACTTTGTGGCTGGCGTGCACATCCACTTTTGTTTTTTTCTTCCCCGTTATCCGCATATAGTACAGGGAGGCGAGATTTTGTTTCCTCTTCGTTTATTTTTCTGCTGAGGAATATCGATATTTTTATTATATCATCATTATGCGATTCGGATGATTACGATAATATGAGAATTTAAAGTATGAAAAGATTTAACTGTGAGATTCCGTCATCCAGCCAGCTGACACTTTAAACTTCATTCACAGAATGTGAAGTTGGGTGCAGTTGACAGGGTTGAGGAATTATATATAGAATTCTAGTGGTAGGTTCGTATGAGTTGTGGTATGGTGATTTGACCAACGACGCTAGTTAAAAATCTTTTTTAATACCATGTCTCACACATTACAATGCAAAAGTTTACACATGAAAACAACATATTCTCTATTTTAGTAACAGCAAGGATAAGGGTTGCACCTTTGAAACCCGTAACATTAAAAACGATGCACTAGGGGTTGCATAATGCAATATATATTTATGGAAAATTGTTCTAGACGAGATCAAAGCGCTTCCTCGGCAATGGAAGCAATTCCTGAGTAACAGAGTAGCAGAAATACAAAATTATCTCAGGGATAACACGTGGAACTACGTGCCTAGAAAACAGAATCTAGCCGATTGCAGTTCAAGGGACCTTCCACTAGCCAAGCTTAAAAATCATGACTTATGGTGGTTTGGACCTTCATGGTTCCGAGATGAAAAGACTAAGTTTCCAAAGTTTCGAAATAATACCGATGCAACACCAATTATTGCAGAAGGTCGACGATTGCAGAATTCTGATCTGAGCTTTAAGAATAAAAAATAAGCAAAATTAAATTCCTTTTTTTCTCAAAATCTTTATTAGATAAGTAAATAAATCGTTTTGCATCTTAATTATACATTCTTAGACTATACAAAAAAAAATTTTTTTTAAATTTATATTTTTCATATAATATGGATGGCTTCAAAGTCTAAATGGAAAAAACGCTATCCACTATATCTTGAATTAGAATGGTCTGAAACAAAAGAAAGCAGACACATAAAATTAGAAAATGAACCTATTTTTAATGAAAAATTAAGAAAATTAAAATACAGTTTAAAAAAAATATTGAAATATTGGCATCATTTTTGCGTTGTAAGGGTTAAAAGAATAGTCAGTAGAATTGATATAATAGGTTCAATAGAATTAATAATAGGTTCATTCCCTGGAGAATTAATGCATAAAGACTTTAAAAATTTTTTTTTAAATCGGTTAACTAGATTTTCCGCATTCGTGGATACCGTTTTCAAAAATTATGTTTCGAGATAAACGTGTTTAAAGTTTTGAAAAAAACTGTGGACTCTGGTGCACTGGCCTTTATGACGCTGTAGAATCTTTATTATAAGCGGGAATGATTCAAACTAATTTTTATCGTATTTTGAACCCTTTTGTCTATAAGAATAAAAAAAAATCGATTTTGAAAAAAATTTTGAAGAAAAACCTCCCTTAATGAAAAACATCCGTATATTTTACCTGGAGATGCGCATTTTACAAGGTTGCTGATTCAAGAGACGCATAAGCTACGCTTCACGGAGGAATCCAATTAATGATGAATCTTTTAAGGAAAACACATTGGATTGTAAATGCAAGAAACTTAGTGAAGAAAATTATCCATAAGTGCAACACCTGTTTCAAATTCACGGCCAAATCACGAACACAACTGATGGGAAATTTGCCTAGCCCTCGGGTAAAACCATCTCCACCATTCTTGCATTCTATAGTTGACTTTGCATGACCCTTTGAAATCAAGTCTCATACAGGACGAGGCAGAATGCGCATAAGTAAGGGTTACATTTGTCTTTTCCTTTGTCTTCCAACGAGAGCAATTCATTTAGAATTAGTGTCAGACCTTACAACCGAAGCGTTTTTAGAAGCGTTTAAAAGATTCTCCGCTCGTCGAGCTTTATGCAAAGAGGTATACAGTGATTCTGGGACGAACTTTGTCGGTGCTAATAGGAGACTTTCGGAAGAATATAAGGCAGCATTAAGAACAATCACTCCTGGCATAGTTTTCGCACTATCACTTCAGAAGATCAATTGGAAATTCATTCCGCCGGCTTCACCCCATTTTGGTGGGCTCTGGGAAGCCGGGGTAAAGTCAATGAAGCATCACTTGAAAAGAGTAGTAATGGGAACACGATTAACGTACAAGGAGCTTTCCACAATTTAAGCCCAAATAGAGGCCTGTTTAAACAGTCGTCCTCTCTTCCCAATAACAGATGACGGAAATGATGATATTGCAGAGCATTGACGCCAGGACATTTCCTTATTGGCAATGCATAGCTTTCACCTCCTGAAAGTGGACAGCTCAGTACGAATACTCAGCATAGAACCCGATGGGTCCTTATTCAAAAGATGAGTAAGCATTTCTGCGATCGATGGCGTAGTGAATATCTATCTAGGCTGCAGCAACTCCCTAAATGGCTGAAATCAAGGGAAAATGTTAAGGAAGGACACTTAGTCCTTGTCAAGGAGGACAACTTACTACCATCTAAGTGGCTATTAGGTCGAGTTCTATAGACACATCCGGGCCAAGACGGCTATGTACGAGTAGTAACATTAAAATGCAAGAGCAATTCTAATAAACGACCCATATTGAAGTTTTGTTTATTACCTATATGTAATACCAATGAATCAAGAAAATGAATCTAATTGAATAAATGATTCCAAATTCCCAAAACTCGCCAAAAATCATGTACAGCCATCCTTTCGATTTTTCTTGGTCGATAAACCAAAAGGCACTGGTTCAGTTTTATTTTTATTTTTTTTTTATACGATGTGGCCAAATCCTAGGGGACAACCCTTTGATGCGTTAACAATAAGATCTGTTTACATGAAAACATTACGTATTCATCGTAAGAGTTAATTTTTTTGCAGGAGGAAAAATATATTCAAATATGGAGTATAGACATCTATTAACAAGTAATTGTTGTTAATATTACAAAATTGTTTAAAAGTATCTAAACCCGCTAAAAACCACTGACAGTGCCATTTCCCGCTAACCACCATCATGTTTTTTTAACCACCAGGGACATATAAAAAACCACTAAATCTGGTGGGAAAACCACCAACTTGGCAACACTGCACTGATTGTGATAAGAACAATCTGCAGACAGATGCTTTTTGACGACCGATAATGATCAGCACTCAGTGGTGGGAGGTGGGTGTTTTTGCATAAGAAGTTCTCCGACGCAATACGAATTCGAGTGACTGGAATGGTCGGAAAGAACATTTAGTTTAGCGAAATTATATCTTTTAGCAGTAGGTTTGTAGAAATGCTTGAATTTGCTTATTATAAATTCTTTTTAACCGACTTCCCAAAAACACAGAGGTTCTAAGTTCGACGCGTATTTTTTTTTTATTTTTTTTTTTTTATGTCTGACCGGGCATAACTTCGTAACGCGTCGACCGATTTTGATGATTCTTTTTTTGTTGGGTAGAGTATAATCACCGATTGGTACCATGTCAAAAAAATTTTTGGTAGGGTGGGGGTGGGGGGTGGGGGTGAAACCTAACTTTGTAACGCGTGGTCCGATTTGGATGGTTCTTTTTTTGTTGTACAGAGTATGATCCCCCCATTGCTAATAGGAGAAAAAAATTTGGCCTTGGGTGGGGGGAGGGGGCTGGGGTAGGCTAACTTTGTAACGAGTGGACCGATTTGGATAATTCTTTTTCTGTTGGGTAGACTATGTTCCGTGGTTGATACCAGTAGAAAAATTTTTTGGAGGGATGGGGGTGGGGGGTGGGGGTGGAACCTAACTTTGTAACGCGTGGTCCGATTTCGATGGTTCAATGAAAAATCATAAATTTTGATGAAAATTAGCTAGATTATTTTATTTACTTTTTATGAAAATAACAGTATTGTTTGCAATCTGGAACAAATCTCGGTCACGCGGGATCCACTCGGAATTTTTGTAATTTTTTAAAAATACTTGGAAAAATATTAAAACCGGACAAAATTGTCTTCAAGCTATTTGGTATGACTTCTTAATAATAAAACAAATGTATAGAATAAGAATGTTTATTTCGTAAATATAAACATAAAACCTACAACAATATGTATTTGGTTTCAATAGACTTTACGTTGTGGTAAACTCGTAGTAGCTTCCTAACAACAAATTGTGGTTCAGCTTGTCCATCGCTTTGTTTGTACAATCTCTCTAAGAGTTTCTTAAGCTCTTGACGGGTGACTTTTTTTTTAGATGTCTTGAAAGTCTCATCATCGACGCTGAAAAGCAATCTTGTCGTATCTCAAAAGATGCAATTTATTCTGTACCTAGTATTAAATCCATGTTACACTAACATTAGGATAATTTCATAATTTTTGTCTAATGACCATTATTTCAGAACTTTTACTCCAAGAATTACCTTTCTATCTTCTGTGGTTAACGAGTAATGAGCTCTACTGTAAACCTCCATTTTCAAGATACGACAAGATTGCTTTTCAGCGTCGGTGATTTAGAAGACTTTTCGTAGTTTTTTCGATTTAATAGATATGTTTATACTTCAGGCATACGGTGTACAGACCGTTGTTGATATCTTCCTTGAAGTGTCGCTGATATGGCCTTTCTGGTGCATGTATTTCTCGTGTCCTAATTATAAAGCATGCACTTGAACGATTCTTCAACTGTCCTTAGTGTGCCATCTTTTCTGAATAGGGATTCAAGACCTATATTAATGGATTGCTAGTGATTATTCAGAGCACTTATTCTGCCCATTCCCGTTTGTAAATTATATTTCCAAACCAATGTCAATCAGTGATTTACTTATGCAATTTCTCATATCGTAAAATAGTTGTTTTACAATCCAAATTTAAACTTAAATTTTTATGTTCTTCTAGGAAGTATTTTTCAAATACATGTGCTTTTGACTGAAGAGTTTTTGAAAGTCCTTACTACTGTTCGCCAAGCTCACCTGCAAAGATGACAAATTAATAATTTCGCATATTACAGTTTTTGTGACACAATAAAATACGTACCTGAATTTTTCCAGCAACAATGGGATGCCTGAAATGATCTTACCTATGGCATAATAGTCTGGTGGACCGCTCTAGAGAAGGAGGGCAATCTTAAGAAAACAAACAAGATTCAAAGAGCTGCCTGCTTGGGCATCTCCGGAGCTATAAGCACAACGCCAATGGCTGCAAAGGAGACTATGCTCCATCTCCTACCGCTCGACGTCCTCGGCAAAAGTATAGCTGCACGCAGTGCCGTAAGACTGAAAGAGTACAATTGCTGGAAGAGCTCTGATAACGGCCATAGCAGTATACTAAGGCCTTATCCGGGAGGCTATCAGCAGGCAATCACCGACTACACCATCCCACTACTTAGTTTTGGGAAGGCCTTCTCCACAAAAATCCCAACTAGAGAAGAATGGGAAGAGTGGGGGATGCCACCGGTGCAGAAAGATCGGTCTTCACGGATGGGTCTAAGGCGGAGGACGGAGTGGGAGCGGGGGTATTCTAGGACTGCCTAGGCATATGCAGTAGGTACCGGCTACCGGACCATTGCAGTGTATTCCAAGCAGAGATCTTGGCCATAGAAAGGGCAGCAGAAATAATACACGGACGCCCAAACCTACCAATGGGTAGCGAGATATGCTTGTACATCGACAGCCAAGCAGCTATCAAGGCGCTGGACTCAAACTTAGTCAGGTCACGGCTGGTCGGCAGGTGTCTGGCTGGTCTCCGGACTTTAGGGGCGAGGCATAAGGTAACTCTATGCTGGGTCCCTGGGCATAGTGGTGTTTAAGGGAATGAGGCAGCTGATGAGCTGGCAAAGGAGGGATCACATTTGGATGATTCCTCTATTGACAGATCGATCGGCTTACCGCTAGAATCAGTAAAGAGAGAAATTGACCTTAAGGCTGTTGAGCTCGCTAAGCAGAGATGGAGTAATCTAACCACATGCAGCCTATCAATTCAGCTGTGCCCTGAATGGGATTTGAGGAAAACCGCGTTCCTGCTAAACGGAAGCCGGATAAACCTCCGAAACATTGTGGCAGTTATTACTGGCCACTGTCTTTTCGGTAGACACGCAGAACGTCTGCGCGTTTCCACGAATGACTTCTGCCGGAGCTGTATGGACGAGGAAGAGGTGTAAAGCATTCAGCACTTACTCTGCGAATGCCCGGGCCTAGCAAAAAGAAGGTACAATACAATGGGCGCGTACTTCTTAGGTGGCATGGGCGATATAGCCGGCATCGGGCTGAAGCAGCTCCTTAGGTTTATTAACAGCTGCGGCTGGTTTTAGTTAAACCCGGCAATCAGGCACGGTTCCACTGATGTGGTATCACAACGGACCATTTATAAGTCTGTGTGAGGCTGATCGGCTATAGGGCTGATAGTGGCCACCCTAACCTAACCTACCTGAAATGAGATTAAATAGAAAATAAGACAGAAGTAGTATATTAACATGAATTTGAAATAAAACCAACAAACAAATAAGAAATAAACAATGAATTACACAAAATAACTTTTTTTGAAGTATCTTAATAAATTCTCTTACCTTAATTACACAAGAAGTTATAAAGAAAAAGGTAAACAATGAATTTTCAACATCCACTGGACATCACCAAAACTACTTAATCAACATACATGGATACAAAATAAGTAATAAAAATATAATATAATTATCATTCCACATCAACTGATACAATACTTCCCGCGGTCAGTTAATACGCTTTTGCAAATACCGCGAAATATTTCGGGGTTTTACAAAACGCAACAAAAAAACATAAACTTAGCTCCACTGCAACAAAAATCAAATTACAAGCACACTGAGTACAATTAACACAAAATAACTAAGTAAAATTGTGTACTTACCTTTTAATCACAAAAACAATTTTACTCGCGATTGACAATTCGCGAAAAAGCTGTTAACGGAAACCTCGAAAAAAATGCGTTAAATTTTAAATTCTGTCGACATGCAGCATACCAATTCCACGGGGAATCCATTGATGATAATTACTTTTATCAAACATGATTTCCCAATGAATTATTTTAATTTAAAAAATTCCTCATTACTTTAATGAGAAAGAAAGAGAAGGCATGTGCGAAAGAGAACGAAATAACAAATAAAGTGAAGATTTACAAAACACATCAGCGCCAATAATAATACAATTAAAATTATTTTCGTCGTTTTTATAATGAAATTACTCATTATGGACAATGGTATTGTTTGAATTCCCCAGGCAAGTCAATGGCGGCAAGAAAAACTCTGCATAAGAAATGGCGAATAATGTCGGATTTACAAATGGCGACGGGTGTTTCCTCAAAGATGGCCGACTACATTATAAAACCAACGTGCTGACAGCGCTTTTTCCCTTTTTTTGGTAGTATTTCGGAGCGGCAACAACACATTTGGAGTGTATTGTTATTTTTGAATTGACACAGTGGCAAGAAAAATACTTTTTCAAACGTATCTCGGCCATTCCGTGCAATTCTTCATTAAATTATAACTTTTTCTTTCAGCAGTGTAATTAATTTTTTTTTATTTCATCTTCTTTCAATTTATTTAAACATTTTGTACGATTATCTTTGGTTTGTTTTTTTTTCTTGTAAATTTCCACATTGCGAATAATAATAATTTTAATTTTCGATATTATTAAATTGTAACTTTGTTGTTTTCTTACATATATTTCATTAAATAAAAATTTACTTTAAATTAAAGCACGTAAATTCGACATCTTATTTCTTTTTTCCTAATTAATTTATTATTTTGAAGATTTCACAGGAAAACAATAAGTATATGTAGCAAAACAAAACTAGTGTATTAGGGTATATAGAACCTGTAAAGTGTTTTAACCTTTAGTTTCCAATTGTAAACTCTCTGAAGATGGCATAATCTGCCGAAATCCGCGTATTAGAGTTAAAACTAATAAAGTTTGAAACGTAGTAAAAAGATTTTCGTGGTTTTCATTATACAACGGGATTACTTTATTTATTTCAATAACAAATCCTGTTTTGGTATAATAACCACCTTTCTGATGAAATCTGTGTAGATGGGTAACATATATGTGGGTGCCTGATCTAAATTTACTGTAAGGTTGTCATTTTTAACGCTTTTTCTAACCACCATCATAATTTTCTTATTTATTACTTGCAAATTCGAAAGGATTTCTTTGTTGGGCTGCACACAAGTTATTTTATATAACGTGTACATAAAATCAAGTTGAATGTAAAGAGCGTAACACAACTGTTTGTCGCGAGGAATAAGTTTGCCGACCTTGACCAGTGCAGGGCCCGTTCGTCCCAATCCCGATAACTTCAGTTTCGATATCCAAGCTAAAGCTTGCCAGACTATGTGGAACAAGTCCAGTTCGAAGATTAATAATTTTGATGCGTTCACGTTTTGAAAAGTATGTATGCCGCGAGTCAGTAGCTTTAGCGACTATAGATGTCGCTGTCTTACCTTCATCGTGTAATTTAAATGTTAATTAATATTTGTTTAATAAATGGGAAATATTGGTAAAGAAAATATTTATTGGCAGCCATTTAGCCACGAAGGTTCTCTGATTTTTACATTTTAGGGGGAGGGGAAATAGAAATAAAATCTAAAATAATTTATTTATCGAAATCAAAGTAGAATTAAAAGGATTTATGAAACATTTCTCCTGACCAAGATCTTATTACAGTTTATTTTATACTTTATGAACTAAATATATAAACAATCAAAATCTATAAAGAATGACGTGAGAAATGATTCTTCAGTATCGCCAACCGTCTCTCGATCGCTTTTGTTAGAATATTAATCACAGAGCCGGCTATACAAATATCCTATACAGGGTGTTTCAGATCTGACGTGCCAAAATGAGTGGGTTGATAGATCTCACCTAGAGACACAAAAAATTATGGCTGGGGCGGGGGTTGGGGGGGGGGGCAATTTCAACCGTTTTGGAGTTACAGGGGTGGTATGCATATTACTCTTTTATTTTATTTTATTTTGATCTACCCAATACAACGACATCAAACAAACGCTAAAAAACTACTATCTCAATAACCTTTCTAAAATTGTCAACAATGTTGATCTTACTGTTACGATTGCAGGTACATTCACTTCCAAAAGTGAAATAAACATTTTTGCGATTACCTAAAATTCAAATCAATATGTATGGGTGTTTTTAAGCAAAAAGTATTAAAGAATGGTAGAATTTACTTTTGAGGAATACGCGGATATTATTTATATTTATGGTGTAGTGGACGAAAACGAGAGATCGACCATACAGAAATATTAAAGGAGATTCCCTAACCGGCGAGCACCCCAAAGAGGGGTATTTACACGGACTTTTCGAAGATTAAAAGAAACAGGAAGTGTAATTTCACACGACAGGGAGACACGACCCGAAACTTCGGGAACTTCTGCCGACGTCGAGCAGCAAATAATCACCATCGTGAGTCAAGACCCTGAGACGAGCACGAGACGAGTAGCAAGACGATTAGGAATCTCTTCATCTAAGGTTTGGAGGGTTATTCATCTAGATTGATTACTTCCATAGCACCATAACCCAGTCGCAGCACTACTAGAAGGAGATTTCGAGAGAAGTCTGGAATTTAGCACTTGGCTTCTGGAACGCGACATTACCAGCTGTGCGTTTCTGGACTGAATTATGTGGACGGATGAATCTCACTTCACCAAACACAACCATCCATAACCTCTATACCTAGTCGGAAACTAACCCACACAGGACAAAGGTGACCTCTTTCCAGCAGAGATGCAGTGTAAATTTTTGGGCTGGTATCATCGGCAACCATTTGGTAGGACCCTTCATTTTGCCGCAAGTGCTTAATAGTGAAATTTATGCAGACTTGCTTACAAGATGGAGCACCACCGCATACTGCTAACATTGTGAAAGCAATACTAAGTGAACAATTTCCTAACCGGTGGATTGGACGAGGTGCACCGATTCCTTGGCCTGCTAGATATCCAGACCTTACCCCATTGGACTTTTCCTTTTGGGGAACAATGAAGGATGAAGTTATTCAAGTCCTGTTAAAATATGGGAGGATTTAGTTACCAGAATTGGGAATGCAGCGAAGAAATGCGAAGAGGCTGGTCGCTATACGCCTTAAACAGGGACTTAGGAGATTGTTGGCATGCATCTAAAGTGGCAGTGGACATTTTGAGCAGCTTTTGTAATTTACTAAGATTAATATTAATACGTTTCGAATTCAATAAAAAGGATTTAAGAGTTAATATCAATTTGGTTTCTTCAAGTTACAGAATTTCAAATATTTTCCGATAAGTTTTCTACTTATAAATTTCTGCACCCTTTCTCTAACTGGGCATGTTGTACCTTTTTAGAAAGGTTATAAAATGCGCAATCCAATAAAAATAAAAAAGAGGTGTACTAATTAGTTAGATCAATATTGTTGACAGTTTTGGAAAGTTCATTGGGATAATAGTTTTTTCGCGTTTGTTTGATGTCGCTGTGTTGGGTAGATCAAAAAATAAAAATAAAAGAGTAATGTACATACTATGAAAAACTGAAATTTATGAATCACCCTGTAACTCCCAAACGATTGAGATTGCCCTACGCCCTTCCATTTAAGTTTTTGTTTGTGTAGATGAGATCTATCACCCCAGTCATTTTGGCAAGTCAGATCTGAAACAGCCTGTATACTGTGAAAAGTTTCTTGACCTTTTGCTTATTTAATAATTATATTCTAAAGTTTGTTGTTGTTAATTAAGCCATTATTTTCATCATACAGTGAAAGCGCAAATAAAATAATTAAAGAATACTAATCTAATTCTCTTTCGGCTAATTCTGCAGGTCATATTATCTTATCTCAAAGAAACAAAACGAACTTTTAACTATAAAAATAAATCTTGTTATTAGTGCGAGGTTGGGGATGCCAGCAAACTTAATTTGAATTGAGATTTCATAAATATATCCCAGCTAGAACAGTGAAGATTAGCAGTTCAATGACAAGTAAAAATTACACACAAGTGAGCTTCTAAGTCGAGAAAATGATAACCACGGTTCTTACTTTAATTTCAATCGCGTTGTTTGTGTTTTTGTTTTTTAAATGGTCAACTGGAAATCCTAATGTTTTTGGAAAGCAGGGGCTGAAGTATGTTAAGCCTCTTCCCTTCATTGGCACGAGTTATTACATCTTTGAAAAAAGAGGCTTGCTTGACCACGTTATTGACACCTATAATAAATTTTCTACTGAGAAGTGAGTAATTATTCTCTTATATTTTACTATATCGAGTCTTATAATTTTAAAATCCAACTAAATACTTTGTGCTTAGTTTATGTAAATAATGTCTTTGTTTATGAAGGTGAATTTTGATAGATAATATAACAAGTACCATATGTTATTCAAAATTCTATCAAAATTGATCTATTTTTTTTATGTCTTGTTTATTATATTCCTAACGAGCTAATTTAAATTTTGTTTGTAAACCTATAATTGTAAACTACACCACTATCAGACGTTGTAATATTGCTTGAGAAATATCACAGAAATTATCACAGTTATGCTATCATTATTGTATTTACCGAAAAAATTTTTTTGCAATTTTTGACTCGGTTCAGTTAGAATATTCATAGTTGCCAGAGAAGTAAAGGTACTGTTCTACAATGCATTTTTTTACGCGTTAACCGCACGACAGATGGGATAAAGTTGCATTCTTTTCATGCACAAAAGAAGAAGAAGCATGCGATTTTCTCTTACAATGGTATGTTTTTTATGCCAGGGACCCGGTATTAGGAAATTTATTTTATATTAAAGTATTGCCCGACGAAGAAGTGCTTCCTGGTGTTTGAGCATATTCTGCTAAGAAATGAAATGAAAGGAAAATATCTCACGAAATGTGGATACTAAATTATTATTAAACAGATTATTATTATTTAAATTCACTGGAAATGTAATAGCGAGGAAAAAACCGGGCGTCGCTGTATAATCGAGCAATAAAAAAATTAGGCTACACTTTATATAAGCCATCATTTTGAATGTGCCATTTAAATGTAATTTTGGAGTAAAAAATTTAAGGCGAAAGTAAAACCATTCCATAAAGCAACGCAAAAACAGAAGCGATTCCTTGTTGCAATCTCCTGAAGGTAAATATATTTCAAGTAGGATGGAGTATTCTGTCATACCGCCAGGATTACGACAACCTAGCTGGCTATAAACAACTTACCAACTATGGAATAGCCTCCTAATAGTCCAGGTCTGTCCCCAATTAAATATTTGTGGGGAGAAACCAAATATTAATTTCGCTTTCATTTAATAAATCAACTACAAACTAATACTTAAGTTATTTGTTTAAATACTTCTGCAGAGTAGCAATTTTAAGGTGTCTTTGCAATTAATCTTTCACAAGAGTAGGTGGCGAAATTGTCTGTGTTTGAGGAGAAATTCTTATCACCTTAAATCAACAATGATTGAAAACGTATATAAAAAGACGAAAGTGTTCCCATCAACTGTGGGAATACGTGCGCTACTGCATGTGCTACTAAGTAAGTTCAGTGAAAAAAGGAATGCTTCTTCCCAAAAACAAAGAGGTTCTAAATCCGACGCGTATTTTTTTTTATATTTTTTTTTATGTCTGACCGTACATAACTTCGTAACGCGTCGACCGATTTTGATGATACCTTTTTTGTTTGGAGGAGTATGTTCACCGATTGGTACCATGTAAAAAAAAATGTTGGTAGAGTGGGGGTGAAACCTAACTTTGTAACGCGTGGTCCGAATTGGATGGTTCTTTTGGTTTGGGTGGAACCTAACTTTGTAACACGTGGACCGATTTGGATGGTTCTTTTGCTGTGTGGGTGTGATCACCCGTTGCTAATAGAAGAATAATTTGGCCCATGGTGGCAGGTTGAGCTAGGGAGGAGTAGTCCAACTTCGTAACGCGTGGACCGATTTGGATATTTCTTTTTCTTTTCTGTAGAGTATGTTCCCTGGTTGATACCACGAGAAAAAAAATGTTTCGTGTGGTTGAGTTGGGAGAAGGAGGGTGGAACCTAATTTTGTAACGCGTGGACCGATTTGGATGGTTCTTTTGCTGTTGTATAGAGTGTGATCCCCCATTGCTAATAGGAGAATAATTTGGTCCTATGGTTGTGGTGGGGGAGGGGAGGGGGAGGGGTAGTGACTTCGTAACGCGTGGACCGATGTCGATGATTCCTTTTCTGTTCGGCAGAGTATGTTCCTTGATTCATACCATGAGAAAAAAAAGTTTAGTAGAATGGGGGTGGGGTAGGGGGTTTAAAACTAACTTTTAACGCGTGGACCGATTTGGATGGTTCTTTCTTCGTTTTGTAGAGCCAAAGACACTAAAAAGTGAAAAATAAAATAGCTGTTAGAAAAAAAGTTGAACCGACTTCACAAAAAGCGCTAAAAATCATAAAATAATTTTTAATTTTATATCTATTACGACATTTTGAAGTCGGTGCAAATAAAAAAAATAAAACAACTACAGAACCACAATTGAAAATAATACATAATACTACCTGAACGTTTCAGCTTACGGGATCATAAGAAATGACGATTAAATATTTTTGTTCTAGTTGTTTGGTTTGTTTGATTTGCACCGACTTCAAAATGTCGTAATAGATATAAAATTAAAAATTATTTTATGCTTTTTAGCGCTTTTTGTGAAGTCGGTTCAACTTTTTTTTAAAAAACTATTTTACTTTTCTATAAGCCTTTTGTGCGCTATGCGTGCGCTGTATCGCATGCCTTATGGCTGAAACAGATTGCATACAATAGTGCGACACATCAATGCGGCCACATTTAGGAACCATGGATTTGCACTGGTTGTTACACGTTGAATACGACACGGCAGTGCGGCGACGCACACCCATTTCTATTTCTAAAATCTGACGGTCGCACTCAGTACTGCCAACAGTGAAATTGATATTTTGCTTGGATTTTCACGTTATTCGAGCCGTCAAGTTTCTGGTCACATCAGCTGTCATGCGATTTCGATTTCACCGCATTGGTCGTCGTATTGCTATGTCGCATTGTCGTGTGCAATCTGTTTCAGCCTTTAAGCAAAAGAGAAAAAGGCATCGTCGAACCGTATCTTTAGTCGGCCATCTAAATAAACATTTTTTGTTGAAATAGAAGACTCAGTTTATTATATACAGGATAAAAACTCTTACCCTAAACATTGGCGACCGTAGCCATAGAGAAACAAGGACTTTATGAGTCTTTTTTCTTGTTGATTTGCGATTTTATTTGGAGACATTTGAAGTAGCCATTAAAAGCAACAAAAGGAATCTCAATTAAGATACATTTTAATTACGTGTCACGCAATAAGCTAGTCGAATATTTCATTACATATATGTAAATACATAATAGAGGTCTAGCTACTAAATCTTGTTTACAACTTTTAAAAGCATAGTTGAAGCCGAAGTTGGGTTTTAGTTGTTCAATTTATTTTTATTCAACTTTATTTTTTATGTTCTGCTGCTACTCTCGCGGTTCGCAAGCCTTTTTTTTGCAATATTCTATTCAAAATAATATTTTTGGGAAGGCTGATTCGTTGACTATAAATGAGAGTCACTGGAGACTTGAAATCCTAGAGCCATACTGTAAATTATTATTGTCACATCAAAAGGCAATACATGGTTATCTCCTCAAGACTCATCTCATGTAAAAGCTTGTGGCAAGCTCATAGATCTATATTATTAATCGAATATTAAAATTTTATCGTTAATGCCTAATAAAGGTTTCACTAGTTTTTCTGACGCAAATGATTCAATTATTGTACAGTCAGTGAATAAGTCAACTTCCCCCAACATAAATTGCTGCAGTTCTTACTGAATCACAAGTAAGGTGGGAAGAAGTAAATTACGAAATGCTCCCAACTTGGCAAAATTCTCAGTAGGAAAATCAGGAACTGGTGGGAGGAAAGCTTTGGTCAGGTTAGGTTAAAGTGGCTTCCTGAGAAACGAAGCACACTTAGCTCAGAATGTCCCACTGTGACACCTCAGTGGAGTCTATGTACTATTCAACCACTAAAGTGAGAAGGAGGAGTCGACCTGGAGCTCCTGATCGGCCGAGCTAGAACTCTATTGACAGTAGAAACTAGTTTTCGGGGGGTCCAAAAACAATGTTGGTTATAGCGCCAGGTTACAGCCCTATCACGTAATCGGGAACCACTTAGAGAACCGAACTAGGGGTCTGATATCAGCAACACCTAATTTAGTTAAGTCTTTGAAAAAAGGGGAGCCTTAAAATAGATATCTGCGGTTGGCTAAGGCCGTGCAGTCGCAGAGGAAGTAGAGGATGGTTTCTCCTTCCTCCTCATATTGGAAACTGCTACAGCAGTCTTTTGAAGGTGCGCTAATTTGCTCGGCGTGTCTATCTATGAAGCAATATATCGAACTGGTGGCAACGAACAGCGTTTATAATATTTCATCCGAGTGAGCTGACCGCTTTAGGTCAAAAATCAGCCAGATCTAAGGCAGGTGTGTTCCATTCGCCATCTCACATTCGCAATCCTAGGGGATGCTTCCATGTGGATAGCGGCTTGATTCGAGAAGAGTGGTATCGATTCTCGATAGCTCGTCAACTCTACAGTAACCAGGAATGCCCCGGTACCCATGTAGTTTTTTGACGTTTATTTGATGTCGCTGCATTGAGTTGATCAAAAGATAAAAATTAATGCCTTAGAATTGATGCCATTCTATGGCCTAAGTGAGATATCTTACCCTACTTATTTTGGCACACGCAGGGCCGGCTCTTCCATATTGGGGCGTAAATTCACTTTTCGGCTTTTTCTACGATGTCCAAAGTTTAATTCGTGAGAACCATTCGTCAATTTTGAAGCTTTGGCAACAGCTTGAAAAAGCTTTTACCAATATTGATTCAAAGGACATTGATAAGAACTCATTCCTTATATTTCATTCCACTTACCTTAATTCCCTTCACTGGGCTTTGGCACATAGAACTATTCAATACTTCGTAGCAAGTAATGGTTTCTTTATTTCTAGAACTAGTCTTGAATGCTTCTGGGTTGAAAGAAGTTATTAAACCGACGATACCAGTTCTTGGAAGCACACGAACATAGGTCACTAAGTTTTAATTACAATGATCATCGTCCCAAACGTAGTTTTCAGTAATCGAAACGCTAGCAAACTCCCCTAAAGGTTACAACTCAGCCAACTCCTGCAGCTTTAATTCTGAGTTAGATCATTATATTTCAAAGTGTCCAAAGTTCTCTTCATTTTAGCTGATGATCGTTTTGAAGCAAACCGGCGTTCACTGAGCATAAACTGTTTAAATAAAGGATAAAGTTAAAAGAGTCTGCTTCAGCCCACATCACACTTTATTACACAAATCCTCAACTTCTCAATAACCGACCACCAATATCTTCGGCGTTATCAAGTAAAAACAGTTCGCAAAATCATGCCTGCAATTTGAAAATAACTCTATCGTTGATCACGAACATTGTCGTAATTTAGCAAATTCCTCGTTGCGTTCGGAGTTTCTAATAATATTTCCAACCATGTCTTCTTTTAAACTGGCTTCTTTAAAACTGCGGTAATAGCAGGCTGATATCATATGGCAGAATTATGTTGGATTATGACCAACAGCAGAATTTTATTACTGCTCATAAATTAAGGTTAAGACGTAAATCTATCAACACCGACATTAGAGTTGTAGCAGATACTTCAGCTAAAATCAAACAACAATCAAAAATCCAAACTAAATAATTTTGAAAAAGAGCTACATACGTAAATCTTACCTTTCATCACGCGTAACCAGCCTGAAACAGAAATTAAATTTGATGATTGGAATATTCCACGAAGCATTGAACTTGCTGATCCAGACTTTAACAGACATGGTATTGATCTCTTGATAGGCGCTGATAGGTTTTTTGAGCTTTTGTGTGTAGGTCAAATTAAGTAAGGACAAAATCTACCTAGATTACAAAATGTAAATTTTGGTTAGATGGTCACGTAAAATTCAATTATCAACTGCAATTTGGCGCCAATTATTGATGATTTTTCTTCCTCAGATAATTTATCATCTCGCATAATTTAACGGTTTTTGGTAAATTGAGACAATAGCTACCAGAAAAATAGCACTCAGTAAAGAAGAGTAAAATGCAAACTGAGGAGGGTGTAACGTCCCTGAAAGGTTTTTAAAGGAAAAGTTCGAGCAAGATCATATGGAGCGATTCGAACGTCTTCATCTAATTCTTATATGATACTCCTGAAAGCTCTTGTACAAAACTGAGACGTCAAAAATGTTTAGACAAATACTTTAGGGGAATTAGGATAAGTTAAGAGGCAAGCTTTTAAAGCATTAGAACTACATAAATGGTATTTCGACAACTCTGAGTTCTTACATACTCTTCCTACCGTTAAACATGGTTGAGGAGGGCATAATTCGGACATTAGGCATTGCTTGAAAACCTATTATGAATGAATTCGTACCAGCCTGCTTTTCGACCAACGCGTCAAAATTACAAAGCGATTTTTTTTCTCTGAAATGTCGAAGATATTCGATCCGCTAGGCCTGATTAACCCGTCTATCCGTCTGATAGTCAAGGTAAATATATTTTTTTCCACGAATTATGGCTCCAGCATTTTCCATGCATCCTGTCCATCTTCATTCACGATGGTTGCAATTCTTGTCAAATCTTGAAACTACTTAATTCGCTCTGTTCTTGTTAATGGGCAAAATATCGTAATGGATATTCATGGATTTTCTGATGCCCCCTACGTGCATATGGCTGTTACCTCTACAATTGGTGTGAATGGACATGAAAGGAAATATTTCGATCCATTCAGTTGCTGCAAAATCAAAGCTCTCTCAAATTGAAATGGTGTGAACATTGCTATGTAAAGAGTTATGTAGAGCTGAGCTTTTAGCGAAATTATTAAAGAAAGTTAAGAGTAGCCTGGGAAGGTTATTAAAATACATATTTGTGGACCGATTCACAAATTGTCCTAGGATGGATAAAATTACCAGCAGCATTGTGGAATACCTTTGTAAGCAATGTAGTGTAGGATTGTTCTTGAAGATACCTGCCTCCCAAACAAAATTTCAGCTAACTTGATTTCAAAAGGTTGCAATAGAGGAAATGGCAAAGAATCGTTGGTTGAGTGGATCTGAATTTTTGCTAAATACAGAAAGTTATTGAAGTAAAAAAAATTTACAAAATAGTTTTTAAAAAAAAAATTAAACCGACTTCACAAAAAGCACTAAAATAAAATAATTTTTAATTTTATATCTATTGCGACATTTGGAAGTCAGTGCAAATCAAACAAACCAAACAACTACAACAATAGTATTTAATTGTCCTATTTGATGATCCCGTGAGGTGAAACGTTCACTTAGTTTTATGAATTATTTTTAATTATGGTTGGGTGGTTGTTTTGTTTGTTTAATTTCCACCGACTTCCAAATGTCATTTTTTTTCTAAAAACTATTTTATTTTTCACTTTTTAGTGTCGTCTACTCTGTATAACACTACCCCATTCCCATTCTACCAAAAATTTTTTTCTCGCGGTATCAATCGGGGCACATACTTTACCCAATAGACCAAAGAATCATCGAAATTGGTCCAAGCGTTACGAAATTAGACTACCCCTCCCACTCCCCCTTCCCCTTCTCACGCCATAGAACCAAATTATCCTCCTATAAGCAATGGGGTATCATACTCTATGCAACAGCAAAAGAACCATACAAATTGGTTCACGCGTTACGAAGTTAGACTACCCCCCCCCCACCCACCACCCTAGGCCAAATTTCTCCTATTAGCAAGGGGGGATCATACTCTGTACAACAAAAAAAGAACCCTCCAAATTGGTCCATGCGTTACAAAGTTAGGTTTCTAATTCAAGGGGGGTTTCTCATTCTAGGAGCAAATAATTAACACTTTAGTTTTTATATATTTTCTCGTTTCCTTTAATAGATAGCGCACTAATTTTTATTTTTTTTAAATTATATAATAAAACTAATCTAATTTTTTTACCCATTTATGTTTTAACTATTTAATATCAGAGGGTCTTGAGCTTGACGCTGTTTGGGTTTTCTACAGAGATGTAAGAAATATTTCACCCCACCTGACTTAGCGCTGATCTACAAGTCCCACATTACGTCTAGACTTGAATATAATTCCCATATTTGGGCAGGGTCCGGACACACCGCACTGTCTGCGTTAGACAAAGTCAATCGTAAAGCTATTAAACTTATTGGCGATCCCTCAATCTTTGAGGGCCTTGACTCTCTGGAGCATCGACGGAATGTCGCTTGTCTCTCACTCTTCTATCATTATTTCCATGGCCGTTGTTCTAACGAAATTGCTAGCCTGATTCCTTGTAGACACATGGCAACATGTGATACAAGATCTACTAATCGCTCCCACCCCTATACTCTCCAGGTCAAATTTGGACATACCGTCAAATTTCGGGAATCTTTTCTAAGCAGAACAACACGAATGTGGAACAGTTTACCATCTTCTGTTTTTCCCTCGTCTTATCAGCCTGAAACTTTCAAACGGGGCGTACATCGACACCTCCTTCACCCAACCTCCTAACCCATTTCCCTCATCCTTAATTCCTTTCCTGCTAAGGCTGTGCTTAAGCATCATAGGGCATCACCTGAGCTTTGGCATCATCATATATATAAAAAAAAAACAAAAGTTGCTCCGCGGTAAATACGGATCTAGCACGTTGAAACATGTGGAACAAAAAGAAATTATAAAACTAGACCTCTGATGAACTGTGGAAAAAATAATTTTTTTTAAAAATTATTTTTTGAATTGAATGGAGGTGCATTACACAGCTTTTTTAACGTTTAAAGAAAGCTTCAACTCATTTTGTTTTCGCTGCAGAAAATAAGTTTTCGAGAAAAACGCGTTTGAAGTTTTCCTAATAATTTTTCTGTGAAGAAAAGTTGTAACGACAAATTAAGCGTACTTTTCTTCAACCTGCTACTCCTGGACCATCTTTTTCTATCTATTTTTTATTCCTAGTTTTATTTATATGTTGATCTAACTTCTACCATTGCAGGTACAGTCATTTCCAAAAGTGAATAAAAATGTTTGGAAATTACCACAAATTCAGCATTTTCCTAAATTTTCTCCGAAATTTATGTAATTAATACATCCGTTTATTATTTTGATAAAATTGCTCATCTCATGTGCAAACAAGTTCCAAAAATGTGCAACAAGTCCACATAGAGAAAGGATATAGAAATTTATACGTAGAAAACCTATCGGGGAATATTATAAAAATCAGCAATTTAAAGAAACTAACTTATCTCTTACTAACCCTGCAATGCTTTTTATTGAATTCGAATCTTTCTTATTACAACTAATCTTAATATCTTACAAAAACTGTTCGAGATGTACTCCGCTACTTTTGATGCATGCCAATCACGCCCTTGTAATTCCCTCCTTAAGGTTTATTGTAGGTAGCCTCCCCAGTATTTTCGTCGCTGCAGTACCAATTCTGCTAACAATTTCGTCTGTATTGTTAACTGGCTGACAGGAGTAAGATTTGAAGATCTAGCAGGCCCAGGAATCGGTGCACCACGTCTAAGCCAGCGGTCAGAAAATTTTTCATTCCGTATTGCCAAAGCAACATGCACTGGTGCTCCATCGTGTTGGTAAAACGTTGCCCTAACATTATCCATAGGAATGTGCATCTAGTAGATTTGACAACGTATTCTCCAAAATGTCCACATAAATTTGTCTATTCGTACTTGTGGATAAATGAATGTGCCTATAAAATGGGTATCGATTATACTAGCCCAAACATTGGCTCAGAATTTTGGCTGAAAAGAGGTCGCCTTACCCTATGTATCTGACTGGGTGTACAGGTTGTGAAAGTTTGTGATACAATCCCCGGTGAAATACGATTTATCCGTCCACAGATTTCGGAACAGAAACTCCGCCAAAGCCAAAAGCAAAATTGTAATCTTCTCTCGGAATCTTCTTCCAGTAATTCTTGGACTGGGTATGATGATATGAATGTCACCGTGCTGAATGAATAACTCTCCAAGCTTTAACCGATGATACTGCTTTTCGTGTTGGGACTCGGCTCTTGTTCGTTTCAGGATCTTACCCGAGGGTGATTATTTACCGCTCGGCGTCGGCAGAAACTTCCGATGTGTCAACTCACGGTTCCGTGCTGTTTGAAGTTACACTTCTGGTTTCTTTAAAGCTTCGGAAAGTCAAAAAAAAAATACCCCTCTTTGGGATGCACGTCGATTAGGAAATATTCCAGTACAGCCGCTCTATTGTTTCCGTCTATTACGTAATGAAATTAAATTACATCCATGTATTCCTCAAAGTCAATTCCGCCAACTTTTAATAATTTTAGCGTTAAAGGACCCGTAGTTATCGATTCGTTTTTCAACTATGATCGATATTTTTGCTGACTGCGAAATTTCTATCAGGTATTAGTAACAGAACGCCAGGATACTAGGGTGTGAACTCTGGCTAACACATATCGGCAAGAAAACAAAATTACAGTAACAATTTTATAATTTTTTTCACAGCAATAATTAAAATTAGTTACCTGTGTACCCTAAATAAACATTTTGCTACCCTTTGTCTTAGAATTTTATTATTTAAATAACATCCTACCAATAAAATGCAGTGGTAGCTTTTTGGCGTTCGTTTGATGTCGCTGCGTTGAGTTGATCAAAAGATAAAAATAAAAAAGTGATATGCATGCCATGAAAATTGTCTTGCCCCCCCTGAGACATTCAATGCTTATTTTGACTCACTAAATCTGAAACACCCTATTGAATAAATCAAAAGTATTTCGAATATTGATCTAATATTTTAGGAGAATAATAAATAGAGTTATAAGGAATCAACTGTTTAAGAACACAATAAAATCGACTTTTGAATAAGAAGTCCCCCTTAAACCCTATATAACTCCTTGCTCTTAAAAGTTGGAAAGCGTTTGCAGAACGCGGACTTACCTTACCTCCTTTTTTCTAAAAATAATTCTCTTGTTAAAACTTATGCTAAATATTGCACATAAGAAATGAATGCATGTCCTCAAGCTCTTCTAGCTATTTTTGGATAGTCACGCCCGTACTTGTATGTCCACCGAAAGTTTGACTGCATCATTGGCTTTTTACACGGTGGACTTAGACACAAAAGATCCTGTAATGCTACACACCGGCTTTAATCGATACTCTCAAAAGATTAATTGGTCCAGGAACTCTTTGCAAGCATCTGTTTTATGACAATGCCACCAATTTTGGCGGGTGACATGGTGCGGCCCACCCGCAAGGAGGTCTCTGTCTTGGCGACCAGGACACCAAAGAAGATCCCTAGTCCCACCCAGAAGCGGATCCACGCTAGTCCGGTACAACGGAAAACGGAGGCGCACAAAAAGCGAGCCGTAGAAAGCGTGGTAGAACTAGGTAAGGAGCAGGACGAATCACCGGCAACCTGGAATGTCGTAAGGTCCAAACTAGCGCGGAGAAAGAAGAAGAAGGAGAACTCCCAAAAAAAGACGGTATACACCCCGCGAGGATAAAGGGGAAAAGTGCCAAAAAGAAGAGGATCAGGGTGCACCTCGAGGCGATCCTGATCAAACAAGAGAAGGGACAGTCCTACGCGGACGTCCTCAAGGAAATCCGGGAGAAGGCCAAGCCCGGAGACACTGGGACCAAAGTCAGGTCCAATCGGCAGAAATGGTCGCGAGGTATCCTTTTAAAAATTGAAGACGAGCCGAAGGAAGAGAGCGCTTTCCGGCAAGCTATTAAGACCATCCTCGAGCCTAGACAAACCGTCGAGATCCAGGACCTTGACTGCCTCACGGATGAGGTCGAAATGAAACCAGCACTTCATTGAGACATCTCGGAACAAGAGTCGTTACAATTGGCCTAACTCCAGTTAACCCCAGAGGGCAGAGAGTAGCCTTCATTGAGATAGGCGAAAAAGCGGCCGCGAAACTGTTGGATCAGCAGAAGATCCAGATCGGCTGGGTCTACTGTAGAGTGAGGAAAATAGCAGTCGTCAAAGGATGCTTTAGGTGACTTGCGTATGGGCGCGTGGCCAGAGACTGCAAATGAACGGACATGAGCGCTCTGTGCTACAGGTGTGGAACAGCACGACACTAGGCGAAGGCGTGTACCGCCTCCCAACGATGCGTGCTGTGCGGAGGCCTGGATAAAGTCCGCCTGACACACGTGCCGGGATCAGGGCGATGCTGCGTCTTCCAGGATGAACTGGTCAAGGCCAAAGCACTCATCAAATGAAGCGTATGCTACAGGGAAATTTAATCAGGAGCAGCACAGCCAACGATAAAAGAAAATTTAATATTATTTATCATTTACATACATACATGCCCAGCCAACCAAAGCAGCTTTTTTTTTGTTATGGCAGAATTTGAAAGATGCTGAAAACTTAATTTTCTTTACACGACCGGCAATTAAGATAAGTTAAACTTCTTTGGCTCTTCCTCAACAGCAGCACCAAATAGTTAACTTTTTGTTGAGGAAGAGCCAAGAAAGTTTAACTTTTTTTAATCAGGAACGCCGGTCGCATAAAGAAATTTTAACATTTCTTTTTTTCCCGAGTTAAACAACTGTTGTATTGAATTTTTTTTTTCCTTAATATTTCTCGAGTCATGTGAATTTCTATTGCAGTTCTTGTAATTTTTTAATTTTTAAAATTGAAATCTAACGTTTTATTATTGCCTTTTTTATTATTTATTTATTTGGATTGCATTTATTTTCTATAAAAGCTGGTTAAAATCGGCCAACTGGGATGTTGTTCTTGCCATAGTAATCGATTACGAAATATTTTTCTTCTTTGTTTGGTATCTTAAATGGTCCCTCGTGGGGATTTTGCAACGACGGTCTTGTACTCTATACAACGAAGAAAGAACCATCCAAATCGGTCCACGCGTTAAAAAGTTAGGTTTAACCCCCTACCCCACCTCCAATCTACACAATTTTTTTTTATCCAAATCGGTCTACGCGTTACGAAGTTAGACTACTCCTCCCCCCACCCCCACCCCTTACCATAGGACCAAATTATTCTCCTATTAGCAATGGGGGTACACACTCTATGCAACAGAAAAAGAACCATCGAAATCGGTTTACACGTTACGAAGTTAGACTAACCCCCCCCCCCCCCCCCCTCCCCATCAAAGGCCACATTTTTTTCTCCTACGAAAATTGGGGGATCATATTCTGTACAACAAAAAAAGAACCATCTAAATCGGTCCACGCGTTACATAGTTAGGTTTCACCCCCACTTCCCACCCCACCGTACCAACAATTTTTTTGACATGGTACCAATCGGTGAACATACTCTACCCAACAAAAAAAAGAATTATCAAAATCGGTCTACGCGTTACGAAGTTATGCCCGGTGAGATAAAAAAACTACGCGTCGAATTTAGCTTTGTTTTTGGGAAGTCGGTTAAAAATTCCAAAACAAGCCGTTCAAAACTCGAGCGGAGCAAGAAATATAAAAAAAATGCTTGACAAGGGCGGCAAGGGCGACAAGGGTTTAGATTTTCTTTAGCTGCTGGATGCCTTCAAAATCGAAAACTGGATGTTAATCCAACTTTTTTATACGTCGAATATCTGATGTGAATTGAGTGTTGTAGTCCAAAATGTCGTGTTTGGCTCGGATTTTCTCTGTTTCTGACGAAATGGCTGTGACTAATGACTTAAATCTAAATGCTATGAATTTTCTTCCTTCTAAAAAGTGTCTGAAATATTTGATTGCTAGATACACATAGCTAAGAATTCGCGATCGAAAGCGGAATATTAATTTTCTGTATTCGTGTGTTCTTTTGAAGGGAATGCTATTGGTTCCTATTTATTGTTACGAAACTGCTGTAAAACTATACCAGCAATAATATAGGAAGTGTTTGAAAGAATTTTTAATTTTGTTGAAACTTTGTTCAAACTTTGATGTCCCGGAAAAATTTTTAATATTCTTTAGTTTTTTTTAGGAGATGGGTAAATATTAAATTACAAAAATTAATAAAAATAACTAGAAAAATAATTAATAATACATAATTACAAAATAATAGCAGAGTAGTAAGGAAAGTTTGGCCTTCACAGAATTTTTCGACAGATTAAAATCAATGTTGTTGAAATGCGAATTAAAAAACTAAGTAATTTGTGCGATGCTATGGAATTTTAAGAAAATCTCGATTTCTCAAGGAGCGACTCGGAATCGATATATTAAAAGAAGACAACAAGACTGGAGAGTCAACATTACCTTGAAGACGTTCAAAAGCGAAAACAGTTTTAGAGAAGTTACGTCTAAATTCAAGAGAGTTTAGTTTTATGAGCTTAAGCCTATCTGAGTACGGCGGCAGAATAAGAGGGTCGCTCCAAGGAAGAACACGAAGTGCAAAGCGAACAAAACGGCATTGGACTGCCTCTACCCGGTCAATTGAGTCACGATAAAATGGTACCAAACACAACTAGCATACTCCAGAATAGGCCTAACAAAGGTGCAGTAGAGAAGCCTGGTGATATAAGGGTCGTCAAATTCCTTTGCCCATCTTTTTATAAAACCCAATGTAGAATTAGCCTTAATAACTATCTCATCAATGTGATCGTCAAACGTCAAACGGCTGTTCAACCAGACACATAAGTCCTCGGTCCTATTAATTTTTTCCAGAACACAGCCATGCATGGTGTAGTTGTAGTCGAGAGGATTCTTTCTACGAGTAAAAGACATAGACGTACACTTACTAATATTGAGGGGAAGATAGTTATCAGAACACCAGTTGTAGACAGCGTCTAAGTCAGAATTTAAAAGTTCACAGTCTCGAATAGAGGACACAACACGGAAAATTTTGGCGTCGTCAGCATAACAAAGAATTTTTGAATATTTCAAGAATAAAGATACATCATTGATGTATATAATAAATAAAATCGGGCCCAGATGACTTCCCTGAGGTACACCAGAGGAATTAAAAATAAACTTGGATAGTGATTCACGGAAGGAGACATGCTGGGTCCGATTTAGTAAGTAAGAACGAACCCAGTCTACAAAAAATGAAGGAAACCCGAGGGCAGTCAACTTGTGAATCAAAATTTGGTGGCTTGTTCTGTCGAGTGCCTTGCTAAAATCTGTAAAGATACAATCCACTTGCTTTCCAGTCTCAATTTTGGATAAGCAGACTAATGCCTCAAAAATCTTAGCAATACAACACAAGTTTGCAATGGGTCTGTAATTGGAAATATCATACCTCTTGCCTTTCTTGTGAAGAGGGATAATAAGAGATGATTTCCAAGATTTTGGAAAGACTTCACAAGAAATAGATAAATTAAATAAATAACAAAGAACAGAAACCAAGGAAGAAGAAAAGTTCTTATAAAGGGAAATAGGAATACCATCAGGACCGCACGAAAAACTATCTGCCAAATTATTGATGTGTTTCGCGACTGTATCGTCATCAAATGTAAGATCTTTCATTTCCAGTGAAGAAGAAGAAAATAATGTCAAGTAGCTAAAATCCTTAGAGCTAGCATCGCAGTTGTCAGAAAGAAAAGCTGTTCGCAATCGTCAAGGGATCACTACTTTCAGTGTCACCTAGTTTTAATAAAGTAGGGTAGCCGTCGGTGCTACGCTTAGAGTTAACAAATCTCCAAAACTGCTTAGGCTCACCGCGTATAATGGACCTCATTCTGTTAACGTAATTATTATATGATGCATGAATTTCGGAATTGAACTTATCGCGCAATTGCGAGTAGATATAAAAATCCGAGTCGCTCCTTGATGAGCAGAATTGCTTCCATGCTTTATTTTTGAAGTTTTTAAGATGCTTCAGCGAGCTATTGAGCCAAGGCGGACTAGAGAAAGAAAAAACGAACGAGAAACAGGAACACAATGCAAGAAACAAGTAAACAAATTGTCTTAAAAAGCACTTACCGCCACATCAATGTTCCGCTCATAAAAAACATTAGACCAATTACAATTCAAAAAAAATTATTCAATACAGAAAAGTCAGCCTTTTTAAAATTTAAAGAGAAGTCGTCGTGAATCAGAAATGCAGCAGGCAATGGATCGAAGACGAAAGCAATTTGAAGCGCAGGAGGATGAGACGTCTCAAGAACCAAAGGAACCGGGCAACGCCTGACCAAGGTGCTACATGGGTCAGTGCTGAACACCAAATCCGAAAATCTACCGGAATCATTAGCGATGCTGGAACACTGTACAAGACCGGAAGAGGTAATGCTCCGAGGAGCAACAACTCATCTTGAGGACGCAAAGATACTGGGGATACCACGTAGTTTACAAACACCATCTAGTACTCAACCAGAGACGGAGTGGATTATTTTTATTTATTTCTATTTCCTAATAAAAGCTCACGGGGAGACCTGGTCTCGAACCCGGGACCCTTGGCATGGTGGTCGTGCGGCTCAACGAATTGATCCAACTCCGTCTGGTGACTTGCTGTTCATGTTCTGGGGGCACTGTTCATCTTATGGATCAATCGGACAGGTCTATATTTTTCTTAATTTATAAAAATTAGTGCATTATTATCGTTTACAATATTTATCGCACAAAGTTTGAATAACAATTAATATGAATTATTTTTCTCCAAACAAAAAATTCAAATATATTAATGTGTAGGAATATAATATAAATCAGATAACCCATTCTGTTGTTCATCTATTGGTGACTTTAGCCTAGCATGATCAGGGATGAGTAGCAGCCTGGTCAGTTTTCGAAGTTCAAAAACGTGAAGTTTTGATCGCGCGAAAGAAGTGTACAGTGGCAGTACTGCAGCCGAAACAAACAATCCAAAGCAGAAGATGATAACCAAACAACAGCTGTTTTCATGCAAAGCATTATAAATGCGTTTTTGATACTGTGAAGTGTTCGTCACTTAGTAAAGTAAAAAAAACCGGTATATTGTGTTATCGTGAAGAACAATTTTAAAGGAAATTATGTAACGATTTATACAGTAAAATGAATTAAGACTGTAAATAATTGTGATTGAAAGTAAGTGTCTTAATTAAACCCCCAAGCCCGAAAAGATCCAACTACGCTACAAAATTTTTCGATGGTAAATATTTTCCCTCCTCTCCCCTTTCTATCCGCTCTCTACAAGAAGTAGTTTTATCCGATCAGTGACCCCTTATTGTTCATTTTCATGCCATCCTCCTTCTAAAATTTCACCTGTTTAGTGAAAATAAAATACATTCTTAAAAATAATTATTGGTCTACAAATAGTTCGCTACCTCCATTGTTGTAACTTTCCGTCAATAGCCCGGCGCAATGCATATATACAAATCGAAAAAATATAAATTTATACTTGCTTACCGAAGCTTAAAATATATGTACTTTTCAAGCGAGGATTTTAGGAATCTTATTTGAAAATTTAAATACACGCCAATAACTTTTTCTTCGGCTGCAACTTGCTTCTTGGCTGGGCGCTACGAAAACTAACACAGTTGAAAAACTGGCTCTCTTGGCTTCAACAACTTCCAGCTCCTACTACCAAGTGTCCGTTACTAGTTAGCACATTTGTTAACTCGTTAAAAATATAAATATTCAAATTTAGGGAAATCCTGAAGTCTACAGATTTATATCATCTAATAAAGAGTATATAAACAACAATTTTGAGGTTATTAATAAAAATTAAAGTGCTATCAATTATTTTTATTAATTTATTGTCTAAATAAATCTTTTTAAGGGAGTCTTCTACTTTACGACACCAATAACGCGATTGAAACGCGGTTTTCTGGGTACAACTCGTCTATTCTTATGTTTTGCAAATAAATTTTGTTGAAATTTTTATTGTTTCTGGTTTGACCTTTGTTCGACCTTGAAGTACCCCTTACGAAAAGTTCATATCAAAACGGTTGACACGATTCAGCTCCTGAAAGTCGGAAAATCGAAAAATATTTAGTTTTATTATCCCCTTGGCTATCGAACGGAATTTTCAAAATTCAAAAATCTCGCAAAATAGTCGACATTTAAAAAAATGTGTTTTTTCATGTTTTTAGGGTCAAAAACAGCTGTAAAAATTACGAAATGTTAAATTTCCAAAAAGCCTTCATCTAACAATAGCGACATTATTTTCAAAGATTTTGATGAAACATTTGAGTTAATCGATCAATTATTTTTCGAGATATCATATCAACCAGTTGCAAAAACGCAACTTTTGGAAAATCTCATTTAAAGATATTCATGCATGAACCTCGGACGAAAGTTTACTTACGATCAATCTGCTTGCGACGTCAAGTTTTCTTTCAAACTGAAGGAACCTACAAATTTCACATAGTTTACAGAAGAAACACACACAGCCATATAAAGTATACAATAGACCGTCTGGATGTTCTTGGTAAAACCCGTAAAACAAGTATCCGGGCTGCCGCGTTGGAGCGTTATAAAAACGGCACGCGGACCTGCTTTTGACAGTCTCTGACATCCGGAAATAATAAGAATTCCGGTATATCATTTCCAGGGTATATTCCTTGCATGTTCTAGATAAGGAAAATACAACAAGATATCTATCTTTTGAAACCAACAAGGTAGAAAACCCGTTATGTTGAGGTCACTTTAAGTTTTGCTCTAGTACTTATTTTACCACGAAAATTAACAATATTTATAAAACTACATTTTAAAAGGAGTTATTTTCATTGTGACCGTATATTAATGCGACGCAATTTATTTCTTAGTTTGTACAAATATTAACATTTTCAAAACCGCAATAGCAAAATAAAGACTTCATCCCCACTTACTATAGACGAGTTGATACTGCTCGTAGACACGTTTAAAATTTAGTTTTGTAAAGGTTTATTTTGTACTATATTTTAATTTTCTAAATACCTTGTACAGTTCAGAAATTATATTATTGTTTTTCTAGGGTTGTTGGACTTTTTGAGTTTGGCACTCCATTGTATTTCATCAGAAGCCCAGAAATAATACAGCACATAACTGTAAAAGACTTTGCGCATTTTCAAGATCGCCAAAATACCGTAGATAAATCTGTTGATGAATTATTGGGAAACTGTATATTTTCCATGAAAGGACAGGAATGGAGAGATATGAGATCCGCCTTAAGTCCCATGTTTACGGGAAGTAAAATGAAGATGATGTTTCCGCTTATATTAGATACTAGTAAACAATTAATAGATCACCTGAATGAAGATTATAAAAAGAATGATCTAACAGCATACGAAATGAAAGATGTATTTTCTAGATATAGCAATGATGTTATTGCGACATGTGCTTTTGGAGTTAGCATCAACTCTTTCACCAATAAGGATAACGAAATTTACCAAGTGGGACAACAAATGCAAATGTTTCAAAAACTGAGTTTTATACTAAAATTTTTCTGCATGAAGTTCTTTCCGCAATTGACAAAACTAATTGGAATAAATTTCATTGATAAAAAATCACAAAAAATATTTGATGACTTAATATTAAACACAATGGAAGTAAGAAAACGAGAGGGTATAGTTAGACCGGATATGATTCAACTTTTAATGAAGCTTAAAGAAGATCAATTATCAAATACTTTTTGCAATAAAACTGAAGATGATGAGTGTGAAAATAATATTCAGAGTAGCGATGAAAAACGGGTGTGGACGGACAGTGAGCTGCTCGCGCAGAGCTTTATTTTCTTTTTATCAGGATTTGATACAACATCCGGGTTTATGATATTCGTGGCATATGAACTTGCAGTCAATCCAGACATCCAATCAAAACTTATTAAAGAAATTGATGATATTGATGAAAGATTATCTAATACGTCAGTTACTTATGATGAATTGGAAAAAATGAAATATTTGGATATGGTTATTTCTGAGACATTACGAAAATGGCCTCCAGGTATTACTATAGACAGAAAATGTGTTAAAACTTATAACTACGAAGACGAGACAGGATTCAAATTTACAATAGAAAAAGACAGCATTGTGTGGTTGCCAGTTTACGGTCTTCATACAGATCCTAAATATTATACCAATCCTGAAAAATTTGACCCGGAGCGATTCAGTGACGAAAATAAAGCTAACATTGACATGAAAACATATTTGCCTTTCGGAGTTGGTCCTCGTCGTTGCATGGGTAATTTTTGATTCAACTTATTTTACATTTACAATATTTAAAGCAATAATTTAATTATATTTTGCAGGCATTAGATTTGCTCTGATGGAAATAAAAATTTTGTTTTACTCTTTGCTGCTAAATTATAGGCTTAACATTTGTAAGGAAACTCAAGTTCCGATAAAACTAAAAAAAACCATTTTTAGTTTGTTGCCTGAAAAGGAAATTAAGCTGTATTTTGAACCACGGAGAGATAAAGTTAACAAAAAATAAGCATTTGTTATATTTTTATTGTATATCTGATAGAGAGATTCAGTTTCAAGGCATATGTTAAATTTAAGTATATTAAGGGTCAGCTTTAAAACAAGTTCAATGTAGAAATGCGCTGTAATTCAACATCATAACTCCTGTTTGTTAGATACTGGCAAATTTATTGACCTTTCGTTTATCGCAAATTCATATTCCAGTTTTTTGTTACTGTAAATTAAGCCAATATTTTGATCATAGAGGGAAACTAAAAAGAAAATAATCAAAGAATACTAATCTTATTCTATTTGGTATAATTCTTATCTGAAATAAACAAAACATATTTATGTATGTGAAATTCTAGACTATACAGCGACGAAAATTTGCGCGAATTTGAGGATTCTACGACACTTGTTCCGAAATATGCTTTAAGATTCGCAGTTCGATGAAAACTAACAATCGTATTAGTAGTGAGTTTGTAAGTCGTGAAGATGATAAACGCAATTCTTATTTTAATTGCAATCGCGTTGTTTGTGTTTTTCCTTTTAAATTGTGCAACTAAATATCCTGACGTTTTTGAAAAACAAGGGCTAAAATATGTTAAGCCTCTGCCCTTCATTGGAACGAGTTATTACATCTTTAAAAAAAGAGGCTTGCTTGACCACGTTATTGACACCTATAATCAATTTTCTAATGAGAAGTGAGCGTTTAGTCTTAATAATTTATCATAATGAGTACTTAGAATAAAGAACTAGAGGAAGAGTTGTAACTCGATTTTAGTGAAGCATATTTCTTTTGTAGTAGAATTTCGAGCGATGTAGTGGTAGCAACAATATAGGCGTAAACTAAGTCAGATTTAAAGTGGGGCCAAAAGTAAAATCTTGATAATTCGTTTAAGAATAATTTGAGTTTAACTTCTCTAAATAAAATATTTAAGCTGCATATTAATTTTGACGTTACATTATAGGTCAAGCGAATCATCAATTTAAGTTTTTATTGATTAAATCCTATTTAAAAATTTTTATTGATGCCCCCTGAAAATTTAAAGTAGAATTTAAAATTTATAAAAATCACAAAATAGTCTAATAATTTTATTGGTATGATTACATAAAGTTTTAAAAGAAGCTTTTTAACAAATTGAACAAAATTTAACTTAACTCACTCGAGGAAACTTTTTCACACACAAAAGTAAGTAACATTTGACAGTACTAAATATATTTGTCCCTCTTTTTAGTATGCTTTTGTCTCTCTGATTTTAAGTTCCTGAAGTAGGTTCACTCACGGATAGGAATTTTACACGGTACAGCGCTTCCTCTAGTTCTTTATTTTAAAAACGCGTATTACAATGTAAATAGCGCCTTTGCTTATGAAGGTAGCTGATGTAAATTTGTTGATTTTGTTTAAATCTTTGGATTATTTATATATGTAAATATAAGTGTATATGTAAATATAAGTGTATACATATAAAGTTAGGGTACAAATGTAATTTTCACTTTATTAATAAAATAATTTATGATAACGCATCAGTTGTTGTGCTGTATCTCGTGATCGGTATAATTTTATCGCTGACCATCGTAACATCAACTCTTGCTTTTGAAAATCAACATCCTTCTCACCGCCATCCCACCCAGATAATTTTTGGTACTAATCGGGGCCACACTCTTAACAAAAAACAAGAATCCGAAACGAAAAACAGGTCTAAAAAAGTTTAAGTTATTTTTTAATTCTTCTTTTCAAATTAAAATTTGAATACTTTTTAAATCATTTTAAGTTTGTCTGATGAGATAAGTAGTAACAGTATAGCTTTTTGCTTCCTTGTTCTGGAATGATAATAGCATATTTCCTGTTCTTCCGCGAGTATTCATAACAAAACCTATTAATGTACTGCACATTCATTTTCAGACGATTAACTTACAAAAAATTTTTTCGTTATTCTTTTTAGTAATACGACGAATTGCTTTATTCGACGCTGGCTGTACTGGATTTCGAAGCCCATACCTGGGGATAGATCTTATTTATTTAATAAAACGGATATTTCTCAAAGTGTTTGTAGCTCGTAACGTGTTGTGTATAAATTTAGTTCTAAACCTACAGCACAGTATAATTTCCTTGTAGTTGACAAAAGACTACCCTTATTCATGCCAATTTTGGGCTTATAAATTAAGTTAATGACTGATAAAGTCAGTCACCTTCTCGGCGAATTGGCATACCTGATGCTTACATTTCATTTAATTCTTTGCACAATTACCGCGAAATCGAATTACATGAAATTTGCTTAAATGATACTTGACATAAAAATTTATTTTCCTTAATTCTCTTATTGTGCAATTTCTTAATAATTATTTGTAAATTATACTTAAATATGAACATATGCTCCCGGATGGAATTTCGTGACTTCGAACATCCTCAACTTTCAGGTTGGACGTAAATTTAGTAATTGAGTGATTAGCTGATCTCAGGCGTTGAATGCATTCTATTTTCCATCACTTAAAGAAGATAATAATAGAAGAAAGGCGTCATCTTCGTCACTTCTAGATCTTTTCATTGTTAGTGACCCCGATCTCGTAAAGTTTCAGAACCAAATGTCCCTTCCTGGAATTTACGATCATGATCTCATTTTCCTTACACTTGATGTTCCTTTTAGGTCCACGACACAATGCTTCCATCACTTATCCTTTCAGGGATTTTAAAAATGTAGATGAGGTTGATTTACGAACGGAAGGAAGTTCGGTCGATTGGGGCAGCCTTTCAAACATTATATCAGTTGATGTGCGAGTGAAATGTCTTCAGGAGGTTCGTAACAAAGCTCATTTTAGGTGGAAAACTACGAAAAGTGAGATACATTTGAATCGTTACCGAACCTTGCGTAATAAGGTGAATTGCGCAGTAATAAGGCCCAAATCACAATTCTTTGCTTCAAAGCTGGATACCTCTTTACCATCTTCCGTTCTTTGTAATAATATAACTAACTGTAATTTCAGCCCTGATCAATTCAATAATTTTTTTATGGCTCACTCTGCCCCTAGCAACTTCTCTACTCAATCGCATAACATTTGCTCGCCTTCAACTGACAGTGAAAACAAGTTATTCGATTTCCAGTGCGTTAGTGAATATGAAGTTTATCTATCGCTTAAATCTATCAGATCCAGTGCGATCGGTGTAGATGGACTCTCTTTATAATTCATTAATATTATCGCCCCGATTATTCTTACCTGATTACAAATATTTACAACTCTTGCCTCATGTCTTCTTATTTTCCTTCCTTGCGGAAGGTAGCTAATGTCATTCCTATACCTAAATCACATAAAGCTGCTAGTATTGATGACTACCGTCCAATCAGTGTACTGCCTTGTCTTTCTAAGGGTTTGGAGAAGATTATGAGCGACCAAGTGCTGAAACATATTGAAAGCCTTGGTCTGTTCATTCCATGGCAGTCGGGCTTTAGACCTAAACATAGTTGTATTACAGCATTATTAAAAATTACTGATGATATCAGGGAATCTATCAATAGTGGCCAAATCTCAATTCTGACTCTCTTGGACTTCTCAAAGGCTTTTGATTCCGTTAACCATTTAATTCTTCGGGAAAAACTCAGTAAACTTTTTTACTTAAGTGAAAGAGCTGCAAATTTAATCACAAACTTTCTGGGTTGTCGTCATCCAAGAGTTGTTGTGGGACAGTGTGTATCTGAACTGCGCCCTTTATCTCGGGGAGTTCTACAGGGATCTGTGCTTGCTTCTTTACTATTCGCAATATACATAAATGACATTGGAAGAGTAATTAACTCATCTAACTTTCATATGTATGCTGATGATATTCAGCTTTATATCTCTAGACCGATGGGTCTGATAGAGGATTGTCGCTTAAATGAGGTTATCAAAGCTATTTCTGCATGGGCCATGTCTAATGGCCTCCAGTTGAACGCACATAAAACCCAAAATATTGTTATATATAAAAATTCCATCGATACATCTGATTTTCCTCCTGTTCTGGTGAAAGGTTCAATTGTTCCTTTCTTTGGCAGTGTGAGAGATCTGGGAGTCATAATAAATCGAACACTGACATGGACCGATCACATTAATGCTACGGTAGGCAAGATATATGGTGTGTTGCGTAGACTCCGAGCCTCAGCGTATTTTACACGTACATCAACGCGACTCGCTCTTGTTAAAGCTCTAATAGTACCTATATTGACGTATGCTGACCTAATCTTTAGTAAATTAGACTTACAATCTGAACGTAAACTAAAAGTAGCCTTTAACTCCGCAGTAAGATAAGTATATGGACTACGCCGTTATGATCATGTATCTGAGCACTCCACTGCTATTCTCGGCTGTACTCTTGAGGTCTACCTTAAAGTAAGATTGTGTGTCTTTCTTCATAGACTGATATACTCTGGCAATCCAATATATCTCTACTCCAAATTACAATTTCTACCTTCCTCCAAGACAAGTAACTTTCTAATTCCTAGGTACTCCTGCAAACAGTCAGAAAGGTCATTCTTCGTCCAGGCCATCAGACTTTGGAATCAACTCCCGGTAGTGACTAAGCGTACTGTCTCGGTTGGCAGGTTCAGAGATGATGTTGCAAACTTCTTTAAATTAAACGGTTAGAAGGCTTTAATATATGAGTTGTGGCGGTCCGACATGGTCTTATCTTTTCATTCCTCTTTTCCCTTATTTCATACTTTCTCCTTTAATTTCTCCTAGAAATATTTGTTTGTTAAAATTATTATTAACTTTGAATTACCTTAAATTAGATTACTATGTACATATTATAAAGTAGATATAACTTTTTTGTACAATTTTTCTTGAAAAAATTGAATTGAAATTGAAATTGAAAAAAAAAAATTGAAATTTCCATTTAGAACGAATGCCACAGTCTGAGGATGAACTTGCCGTAGCGGTGATATAAGTTGGAAATGTTCCGAGTAAAAAATGTGCGGGCATTAATGGCGTCAAATCGAAAGGATTATCACTAACGTGAGTTAAAGGTCTACCGTTAACTACAGTTTCAGCTTCTAGCAGAATTTTATGAAGTTCATCTTTGTAAGTACGATACGGCCGGTCGTTGCTTTCAGGACATACTTTACACTTTTAACAAGGCGCTCATAAAATCCTCCCCGCCATGCAGAACGTTCCACTTTAAACTTCCGCTTTATGCCTGACTTGAAAATTACCGTTGTAGTTTTTCACAATAAATTATTTCACGAGTATTTAGTTCTAAAGGCTAGTGCACGTGTATGTTTGGCAGAGAGAAGAGGGAATTTCATGACGAGGCGGAACTGATAGTCCATAAATATTATGGGATAGCGGAGGTCACCCTTGGTAGAACCCCATACCATGGAAAGTCCAACTTGCTCCTTGAGGTGGGCAGGTATCAACGAGGCTCCGTTATAATACAGCTAGTTAGTGGCGGCCACTTTCACACTTCACTTAATATCTGAAAGCAATCTGATAACAAAATTAAGTCAAATATGTTTGAGGGTTGCTACTTAAATTTTGAGATAAACAAGTTGAAATAAATATTTATAATCGAAAATGGCTTTGTCGTTTTTTAAAATATTCCCCATGAAGATCAATACACTTTTGCATGTGTTTGAACCAATTTTCGAAGCACTCCGATTGAGGTACCTCCAAAACATGTGATTTGAACGCATCAACCGCTTCTTCAGGTGTCGAAAAACGTTAGCCTCGTATTTAATTTTTGATCAGCGGGAATGAGAAGAAATGATGTGGTGCCAAATCAGGACTGTACGGCGAATCAGGACTGATGTTTTGAATGAGAGGTTGCATTGTCGTGGTGAAGAATGATTCGTCTTCTGCGATTGGTTTCCCTTATTTTTCCGAACACTTCCGGCAAACAAATGATGGTGTACCATTCAGAATTGACCGCTCTACGTTGCTGTAATAGCACATGTTCAATTACTCCGAAAAATCAAGCGACCATTTGCTTCGAAGTGCTTCGTGTGCGAACAACTTTTGTTGGATTTGGCTCGTCTTGAAAGACCCATACAGTCGATTGTTGCTTAGTTTTGGGATCATATGCATAGATCCATGATTCGGCGCCTGTCACAATCTTATCTATAATTACATGAAGATCTCGCAATACCAGTTCACGCACAGCACCTATTTTTTCTGGCACAACAAACGATTTAAACACGGTGACTCCAGATGGTGCTTCACTGTTGTTGGGTTAATTCACGTCGAAAGGCATAGAAGATCATCGTACGAAAACGTTCACGATTTATTTCCATTTTTAACCAAGTTAAATTTGAAACATTCCTATACCCTATACCTGTAAACAATACAAATAGCACTCGTATGACAAAACGTTCTGGGTACGATTACCATTAAAAATGTCAAACTTTACGATGACAATGTCAGATTTGACATATTTACACTGTTGTTGCCGTATCTCAAAACTTAAATAGGAACCTACGTAAAATTCGGATGCAAGCCAATTGTCTGCCTTATCCTATAACCATATTGGTCGGTTAAGTCATGTTGAAGCATTAAGTAGTTTCCTTCCGTTGATAATACCGCAAGTAAGCATGTCTGCAGGATTAAGGTGACCGGGACAATGTCTCCACGCTATTATTATCGCTCTCGCTTATAACATATCCGACAGTACCATAAGCCTGTAAGCTTCATCAGCGAATAAATGTAATTATTGCTATTTTCGCTGAGGAAAGTATCGCGGCAATGTTATTTGATTTAAAAGATATAGATGGGAAAAATAGCTAATCCATGTAAGCTGCAAATTAGGAGGAATCAGATGGTGGCAAACGATTTTAAAGTCACAAAGTTCTTGAAAGAGGATTTTTAATTTAATTAAAAATAGGCCACATATGCCTAATGGACCATAAATACTTGCAATAAATTGTACTACGTTCCGTTTTGTTACTCCCATCGTATTAAGCTTTGTAATGCGTTGAATATCTATTGCCATTTTGTCGGTTTGGAACATACCCTACCGGACAGAAAAAGAATCATCGAAATCGGTCCACGCGTTACGAAGTTAGACCACCCTCACCATAGGACCAAATTATTCCCCTATTAGCAATGGGGGATCACACTCTATAAAACAGCCAATTATGCCCGGTTATGAACCTCTTTCTTTTTGGGAAGTCGGTTAAAAATAAAAACAAAAGAGAAAAAAAAGATTGAACTTTTCCAGGAGCAGGACGACAAATTTATTGAAGCTACTCAGAAGGGCAACCAAATATGTCCAAGGAAATGATAGAAAAATTAATCCGTAGGCTGTTATGAATATATTTTTTTATATTAGTTTTTTATATTATTTTCTCCCGCAAAAAAATTAACTCCGTTTATACCTTACGATGAATTCGTAATGTTTTCATGTAAACAGATCTTATTGTTTAGAAGTGGCGAAACTGGTCAACTAGTCAAATCAATATTGTTTAAAGTAAACAAAAAAACGGTATGCAAACTGAGATGGTTAATGCTATATTAACAATAAGATTCGGACAACGTCGCCATGAAAAGTCTTGTGACGACTACGTTCTCCCAAATGATATTCTCTGAAAAATAGTATCTTTTGAAAGCTATAAAAACTCAACAGAAGTTTCAACTGAGGAAGTTGAAGAACTTGTCTCGTGTTGTGATCCCGAAATCACTTCATTTATTCAATACTTACATCATTTTTACTTGCACATGCGCCGACTCTTACCACACAAACTGCACGCATGTACATTTACTTAAATTACCTTCATAAATTGTCATTTACGACCAAACATTTAACGTGCTGACCCTCATAAATTGCCAATGTCCAAACAATAATTTCATTTCAAATCAACCCAGGCACATGTCTTATCTTCTATTCTTTTTGTTCCACATTTAGGCACATGTCTTATCTTTTATTCTTTTTGTGCTACATTTCTTGTTAGAATATTTATACATAACAAGAATTGTCTGATTGGTCAGCTTGAAGGTAAATAACTCTAGATTAACGAAGTAAATTGGATATTTTTGCTGACAATACAACGTCATGTAAAAGTTTAATAAAATAGTTTTTAAAAAAAAGTAGAAGCGACTTCACAAAAAGCGCTAAAAAGCATAAAATAATTTTTTAATTTTATATCTATTACAACATTTTGAAGTCGGTGCAAATCAAACAAAACAAACAACTACAACAAAAGTATTTAATCGTCCTTTCTTATGATCCCGTAAGCTGAAACGTTCAGTTAGTATTATGTATTATTTTCAATTGTGGTACTGTAGTTCTTTTATTTGTTTAATTTGCACCGAGTTCAAAATGTCGTGATAGATATAAAATTAAAAATTATTTTATGCTTTTTAACGCTTTTTGTGAAGCCGGTTCACCTTTTTTTTAAAAAACTATTTTATCTTTCACTTTTTAGTGTCTTCTACTCTTTACAACGAAGAAAAAACCACCCAAATCGGTCCACGCGTTAAAAGTTAGTTTTAACCCCTTACCCCACCCCCATTCCACTAAACTTTTTTTCTCATGGTATAAATCAAGGAACACACTCTACCGAACAGAAAAGGAATCATCGAAATCGGTCCACGCGTTGGTATCAACCACGGAACATACAACAGAAAAAGAATTATCCAAATCGGTCTACGCGTTACAAAGTTAGACTACCCCTCCCCCTCCCCCACCCTATTCCAAATTTTTTTCTACTATTAGGAATGGGGGATCATACTCTGTAAAACAAAAAAAAGAACCATCCAAATCGGAGCACGCGTTAAGTTAGGTTTCACCCCCACCCCCACCCTAACAAAAATTTTTTTTCATGGTACCAATTGGTGAACATACTCTACCCAACAAAAAAAGAATCATCAAAATCGGTCGACGCGTTACGAAGCTATGCCCGGTCAGAATCGATAAGTACATTACTGAACAAAATTATGATATGAAATTGTTTTGAATGTATAAAATCTAGAAAAAAATTAATGACAGTAAAAAAGGTTTGATTTTGAAGATATTCTTTCGATCTCTCACTTTTCACACTTTTACTTATTCTGTCGAAGAATATGTTACTTCAGTGTTGCTATTTTCCTGCCATGTGCCGACCATGATTGAAAGGCCGTTTGTCTACATTTATCCACCGAGCCTGAAGAGGGCACGATTTTAGTTTCCGTGGCACACCGGTTTGACAATCAATTTCGATAAAACGTTCATGAAAGAACATAAAGAATATTTCTTAAGCCACGTGGAAAAGAAAATGGGAGAACCGAGATCAGAAAGTGAGAAAAGGCTCGATAACGTACATACGCAAAGTTAATAGAGAATTTTGTTTTTAAATTATAAAATAGCTGGAGAGCTTCAATAAGAAGCATAAAGTAACTAAATCAATAGATGTGACTGCAAATAGAATAATTCATCATCCAACTTTTTACAGTCAAACGCCCTGGCAATACAGAGTTCAGTCTGAGTAAGCACCTGTAGTCAATATCTTTACTGTCGAAAAGAAGGCTACAGCTTTAATCTTAGTACTTAGAGACCCAGCAGCAGAATTGTTACAAGCTATTCTAATGGAGCAGTTACTCATCTCTAATAGGATGAGTATAGGAACCTGCACATGCTAGAGGGTTATCGGCTTCAGCTACGGAATCGCACACAGAACCCTGGAGAGGCAGTTATGTACGGACTTTTGTTTAAAGAGTATTCACCTTCAGATCGTGATCTGCAGGAAGCGGTGCGGCTGGCTAGGAAGAACGTTAACGCTGAAGCTATAACTTATGCTATGGCTTACGTGACAGCAAAACAAGCCTCAAAAATACCTAGAGAAGAGGAACTGTTGTTATCTTAGATGCTGGACGTGCAGCTGGCTGGTTTATTTCTGACGATATTGCCGGAAGCAATGTGAAATGTCCAGTCGAAAGGTACGAGAAGAATTTGGATTAAAGAAATATATACAGGTCACCGCCACAAATGTAGATGCTGGACCTGTGGGAAAGAAGGTCATTTGCAGAGTGATTGAAGAAGGAAAATCCTTGGCAATTTCTCACATGAGTATGGCCCAGCTTAATATGCGCAAAGGGTTAGAGATGTTTTGTGAGTAATTCGACTATGTCAATGACGATCATCCAATGAACAAACGGAGGAAGAAGTGTTGCAGAATAACAACGATTTAACAAGGTGCTGGAAATGCATATAACAGAACGACATGAACGTGTAAGAAATGGGAATGTCTTTCAAGATGTGGAAAGCGGAAACTGCATATCGGACATTGGAAGATTTCGAGAAGGCAATGGAAACATCACCGAAAGGAAGGTCTGAATGGACGTAGGAACGAGAAGAACTAGCAAAATGCATGCTAAATTTACGTTCTCAACAAGAGTGGCTTTCGTAGTGTCACAGCAATCTTCAATTACGCTCTTAGATTATAGTATAAACAGTATAAGCCATTACGTGTATGAGCCGTATATGTGAGACCAGCCAAATTGCTCGTGGAGAAGGTGAAGACAGCGGGGAAAATTAAGTTGTACTTGGTGTGATTTGCGTCTAAAGCGTTCGTGGCAACGACTTTTTGTGTTTATGTACAAATTAGAAGTGAAGTATTAATTTTGTTCAATTTAATAGACAAAGAACATAATAAAAAGTGTTTTAAAAACTCTTTTCACAATAAAATGCTCAGTTTTGCGCTGTGAAAATAATCAATGTAATTCGCCAAGAATATAAATTTTTATAAAGTTTTCGTTATCGACTAACTTCTTATGATTGCTTATTTTCTAAATATACCGAAATAAATGTAAATTCTGAAGAAGGGATAATAAATAAAAGTTTTTGTTTGCAATTTCCAGTTTGTTTACATCTGAAATACGTTCAGTTTTAGTCACACCAATTGTTCAAAGGCAGTTCTTGGTTATGTTTTGAAAAGGGGCATGCACGATTCAATAGATAATAATTTTCTTTGGCCTTTATATAAATATTAATTCCTAAAAGGTAAAGATGTCCGTGACAAATAGTTAGAAGCAACTGGGTGAACTATTAAATGGTTAATTGAGGGCATTTTTATCTTTTTCTGGACGCCTCTACCAAAATTCTAAATTTGTGTTACTTCAATGGTGCACTCACACAATAATTGCTCATTCCAACACATAAAGAAGTATGCCGAAGTTTTCTGAGCTTATTGCACTTCCTTATTACTTTTATATTCTAAGGTTACACTACATTAAAATTGAATTAGTAGTTGTGAGATGCGCAGATCCCAGATGGCGAGAAATCAAGGAAAGGAAATGTCAAATGCTGCAGGAAAGCAAGGACGAATTGATTATGTAGTGAATAAGTGAGGTAAAAATGAAGAACCGAAATATTTAGAACTAGTGGCAGTAGTTTCTGGAATTTCGCTCCGTAGTATAAATAGGGCCGAGTAGCAGCCTTTTTGGTTTAGTCGAGATTTATACTGCGAATAGTTTACATGTGATTGATACTTGGAAGATTTAGTTGCGATTTCACCACTTAATAAGTTCAGTTAAATGGAATATTGTGAAAAAAATTGTAAAGGAAATTGTGAAACGAATTATTCAGTGAAATGGATAAAAACTGCAAACAATTGTGATTGAAAATGAGTGTCTTAATTAATTCCCCGCGCCCGAAGAGATTCAAATCTGCTAAAAAATGTTTCGATAGTAAATATTCGGATGGCTGCTCTCTGCAAGAAGAAATTTTGCCTGATCAGTCACTTCTCCCCTTTTAAAATTTCATCTCTTCTTAAAATAAATTGTTAAAAGGAATAATTGGTCTACAATTAGTTGGCTAAGTTCCTTCTTCTTACTTTCTGTCCCTGCGCAGAATATATAAATCAAAAGGGGTTGGTTAAAAATTTAAATTGCTACTTGCTCAATTTAAACAAAGGTACCTTAAAACATAGGGATTTTTTAAGGGGACTAGGCAACCGTAGATTAAGTGAAAAAGCAATATTTACAAACATTTACTTTACAAATGAATTTATTTATAAACATATAAGGAAAAAAATCAAGTTGCGGCCTTTTAACTAATGTTAATTATTATCATACCATTACATTATCAATTTATACAGACATATACATATGTATGTAAATAGATAGAATATTTTTGAATTTGCCTTAATTTAAAACGGCATAAATAAAATAAGTAATTCTTTTTTTTGCCGCATTGCCTTCAGCAGACTTCACTTTCCCGCAGAACCTTTAAAAAAAGTAATGGAAACAAAATTATTAAATTGGTGAACAATAAACCGTGAATTTTTTGATAAAAGGGAGTATTTGTAAATATAACATAAAAAATGCGCGATTTTTGTTTTTTTTTTTTGGAAAAACGTGAATTATTTAGAAGTTGTTGGAGAGATTTCGCGGGAAATGACGAATCTTTTACAATTTTAAAATTTTGTTTCAAGTTGATCTGAACCTCCGTTACAAAGTTATGAAGGAAAAACCAACAGAAAATAAAAAATTGAGAAAAACGCATTTGAAGTTTTTTTTACTCGATCGAAACTGTTGAACGTTGACACTTTGTTGCTGCTAAAAACAGTACTATTTCATTGTATTTGTAAAAATTAAGGATACGAAGAAAGCAGATTTGGAAATGAAGCTGTTACAATAGTGTACGAAGCAAATACAAATTGTTTGCTTTATTCTAAGAACTACGACCATAGCAATAATACGTTGCTGCCTGCGGTCAAGCAAAATCAAATAACATGCGCTGATATACATACCTCTCCTGCTGCCAAATCAACAATTTAACTAATTTCTCTGTAAACCAAACAGTATTTCACTCAGAAGAGGTAGTATTTTCGAAAAATTTTATAAAAAAAAAATTCATTTTACGGCTGTCTAGTCCCTTTAAGTGAAAATTTTAGGCAATCTCTCCTACGGGCACCCTCATGCCGTTTCAGGCTCCGAGTCTTCCTTATCCTTCAATTTTCGTAAAGGCGACTTTGACAAATTAAATCACTTGCTCCTCAACTCTAATATTGGGGATATCCCTTAACATCTCCCAGTTGACGTTGCTTTAGAGGCGTTCTATTCGGAAATACACGCTTGTCTTACACAATCTATCCCTCTTCTTCCTCGTAAAAACTACTCCTCATCCCCCGTATGGTACGGCAAACAATTACGCTCTCTTCGCAACAGGAGAAATAAACGTTGGCAAACTTTTCTTCTAACCCAGACTGAGTCTGACTATTCTTCCTACCTATCTGCTTATACCTCTTTTTCTGAACGTTGTGATACCCTCTACCACGAGTACCTCCAACGGATGGAAACTAGCCTCATATCCGACCCCAAGCGTTTTTATAGCTTTATTAATTCTAAGAAGAAATCCAATGGTTACCCTTCCACCCTAAAGCTCGAGAATACCTCTTCATCTGATCCTAAGGTTATCGCTAACCTCTTTGCACACTTCTTCAGTAAATCTTTCAGCGACAATTCTCTACAACCCGACCTTAACTATTTTGCATTCATGGAAAAATGCACTCAAACGTCGTTTTCATCTTTTGACCCTGATCCTGAACTAATCGCCGCCAGTATTAATAGGCTTGAGGACGACTTTCACCCAGGTCCTGATGGCATTCCGGCCATCGTTCTGAAAAAGTGTGCCATCCATCTAGTCCAACCCCTTACTTTGCTTTTTCGTCTCTCGGTCACTCAAGGGGTTTTCCCTCAATTATGGAAAAATTCGTATATTATTCCCATCTTCGAAAAGGTTGGAAGAACGATGTGTCCAACTACAGACCCATCGCTTAATTATCATCCATACCTAAACTATTCGAAAAATTGGTCTATGATTCCATGTTCTTCCACTGTAAGTCTATCTCCTCACTCTCCCAGCATGGCTTCCTCAAAGGTAGATCTACAACCACCAACCTTACTGACTTCGTCTCTAAAACCCTATGTGCCCTGGAAAACGGTAAAGATGTTGATGTTATCGCCACCGATTTTAGTAAAGCCTTCGACAAGATCTCCCATAACGTTATCTTGTTCAAACTTGATCGCCTAGGCTTCCCCCCCAGTTTCATCTCCTAGATTCGATCCTACCTCAACAACCGTCAGTACAATATTCTTTTCAGTTCATCCATTTCTAATCCGATTGTCGCTCGTTCCGGCGTCCCTCAGAGCAGCCACCTAGGTCCATTGATTTTTATCCTCACAATAAATGATGTTGAATGTGTCATCAAACACTCAGAGTTATCCATTTATGCCGATGACATGAAAATAATCAAACATATCTCCTCCACTACCGACTCTCTTCTCCTGCAAGAAGACCTCGATTCATTCATCATATGGTGCATGAAAAACTTTCTAGATCTCAATGTCTCCAAATGCCAGTCCATTTCTTATTCCCGCAAGCGTCTTACCACCACCCCGAGAGTCTATATGTTAACCAACGTACCAGTCCCTATCGTTACCTCTTTGTGTGACTTAGGAATAATCTGTGATAGTGAACTCAATTTCCGTTCCCACATTGACAGCATAATTAACAGAGCTAACTCCGCGCTAGGGTTTGTGAAGCGCTGGTCTAGAGAGTTCTCCAATCCTTATGTTTCCAAATCTCTCTACATCTCCTTCGTTAGACCTCTCCTTGAATATGCCAGCCAAGTATGGTCTCCTACACACACAACTCACATTAATAGGATTGAATCTGTCTAGCGTAGGTTTATTCGCTTCGCTCTACGTGAGCTTCCGTGGGTTGACAAATTCAACCTTCCTCCCTATGAAAATCGTCTGAAACTGATCGACTTACAACCTCTAAGCAAACGTCGTGATGTTTCCGACATTCTCTTCATTTATCAATTATTAACTGGTGCCATAGACTGCCCCTCAATCCTGCAATCTTTACCCATCTATACCAATCCCCGTAACCTTAGGTCCACTCCCCTTTTCCGACTCGACCATCATCGCACAAACTACGGTCAAAGCGAGCCAATTACCAGGATGTTACGAAAAGTCAACGACCTTTCCCCCTTTAACTTCCATCTGAGTAAATCATCACTCCACAAAGCCTTATATCTTGACCCCGCCCATCTTGATCCTGATCGCCTACTTTAATTCTTCTTCCTTACGCCTTCTGCCAGTATCTACTGTATTTATAGCTCATATTGTAGCTTATGCTTTTTATTTATTGTAGTTTGTAGAATTAGTAGTAAGTTATAGCTTGTATTTTACTTTTTTATTTTTGTATTTTTTTATGCAATAGCTTGTATTAAGATTAAATAAATAAACATTTTAACAAGCGCCAACTCGGGGTATCAGGCAGGGATGCCCGTTGTCAGGAATGCTTTATGACTTTTCACTGGAGCCGCTGCTAGTAAATCTTCGTCAATCGTTGAGACAATATTCAATTCACTTACCATGCACTACTATAAGGCCACTTATTCTAGCGTATGCGGACGACCTGTCTATATTTGTAACGAAAGATGATGCATTTCCAGTCGCTCGTAGGGTTTTCGAACAATATGAGCGATTAGCGGGCGCTAGGGTTAACCTAAGCAAAAGCCAAGGCCTATGGTGTGGGAGGTGGCGGAATCGTTCAGATTCTCCCCTCGGCATACAATGGACGAATACTTGCCTGCAATATTTAGGTGTATATGTGGGGCTCGATGGTAAAACATATAATAGCCGCATGGCTCTGAAGAAACTCTCCGGAGCTGTGAATTCGTGGCGGACTAGACTGCATCCACTTTCGCTGAAAGGACGTGCGGTCGTTGTCAATTATTTTATTACCTCGTCCATCGTGCATCTGTTAAAATCAGAGTGCTTCGAAGAAGGCTTCGTAAAACTTTTACAGTCGAAGGTCGTTGACGCCTTCTGGGGAGGAAGACGATGGGTCGCTGAAAGCACGCTCTGCCGACCAGTAGCGGAGGGTGGTTTGGGTCTTACAGACATGGTCGTGAAATTTCGTTGTCTTCAGGTACGGGCATTCCAACGAGTGTTCTGTCAAAGAGATAACTTAATTTCGCAGCTGTGGGTAAGTTCTATGGGGGGTAGCGGCGCAGGGGAGCACTACTATCTGCTCTCGGTTCGCCCACCATATCCGCATGACTGGTCCCAGGACATGATCTCCACGATTACAACCTGGGGCAGAATAAGACCAACATTTCATTTGCGATGGAATGAACTTGGGTACGGGGATTTCTCAGCAATTCCGATCAGGTTGAACCCTGAGTTAGTAGATTCGGTGTTTAGTAATGCTCGAGGTGTAACGGCCGATACAGGACAACTCACAGTTCTTGGAGACATCATTGATGCTTCTGGGAACACACTTACACACCCCCACACAACACAATTACACGAATTGGTGGATACAGCCCGAGAGCGTTTTAGTCGTCTCTCTACTAGGGAACCTAGCACTGAGGTGATAAACGCTTTCGTAACGAATCGACCACCGCACACGACATTCAGTACACTCACTTCACGTAGGCTGCGCGAGCTCTTCGTAGGAGTAAATCCTACGGATACCTTAGGGGTTAATAGATGGCGCGCACATCTTGGGGTGGACTTGGGAGTAATGGGGACCATAACTAGCAGAGTCATCTATAGTTATCCATCCAATTACAGGGACTCTGATGTGGCATTCAAACTGCTCCATCACAGCCTCGTGCATCCAAACCAGCTGTCACATATCGATCGAAGAATTCAAAGAGTCTGCACGGTTTATGGTGGTGAAGGAACCCTGTTCCACAGATACTTCACATGCCCGACCTTGTGCGACATTAATAATCTTGTTCGCGATATGTGCCAGCATATCTGCCCGACATTCAGCATTACAAGAACCTCGTTTTTACTGGGGCCAAGGACATGTAACCAGGTAAATTGCTTGATAAGCTTTATCTTAACACTTGCCAAATCGACAATTCATCTGTACTGCATGCGGATCGAGCCTGGGCAACAGCCCACTAACCCACAGTTTCACACACACGCACTTAAGAACCACTTCGTTGCCAGATTGAAGAGGCGATTACGTCTAGAGTTCATGGCAACGAAGGCCGACACATTCAACTGCACCTGGCAACCTTTATCGTCGGTGCGGAACGGAAGCCTCGTCTTTCACTGGGAATAACAGGCCGCAGACTTACAGCAGCTTGTCCACGAAGCTTCTCTTCGCTTTGGTATTGCTGCAAGTGCTGCGGGAAGGACAAGTCTCACGTTGGAATCGTAGAACTGGGAGGATGATGGGAGCAGTTTGCAGACGTCAATGACTCTGCAGACTGGTCCCGCGGGACTCTAATCGGTTCGAAATTTTTGTGCGTTCGTTTAGAACATGTTTGGATGAGTGCTCCCGGAGGACTAGAAAAGTGGCGAACGGCTCTACGGAGAGGGCATTTGCTTGGAAGCAGTGGTTCCCGAAGTAGGAACTTCGCCCGGTGCTGCATCTACCCTCTGGGAACACTCAAACAATCATGTTCCAGTTTAAGTTTCTTCACGGTTTCGATGATTTCTGTTTAGTGCTAGGATTAGTTTTGGAATTTTTTTAAAAAAATTGTAGGAACTTTTCTTAGAGCTGGCACTCGCTTGGAGGCATTTTAAAATTTCTTGTATTTTCTTTTTTACAGGTTTTTTACTATTTTTTTCTGCCTTCAGGTTTTAGAGTCGTTTTTACGAAACATTTTTAGTGTAACGTAGCGTGTCATTTCTTATGTTCTTTTTGATCGTTAACTATTGTGTCTTTTTGTTTTGAATATTGTACATTTTTTAGGGTAGCTAGAGTTTTGTAGGATTTTTTTGTTTATAACGATTGTGCCGAATAAAGTGTCATTATATACATAAAAAAAAAACACTTAGTTTCAAGTTGCAATCACACACTGCATTCTATATGTGCACCTTACTTATATCCAAAATTCTGCTTACTTACCCAGTTCCTACATTTCCGCAATAAACTATCATTACACGACTTTGTAAGAGAGCTTGAATGCAAGCTAGTTAGAGCCCGGTAAACTTTTGTACACTTCACTCGAATTTTTAATTTTGTTCGAAATATTAACAGATGTGTAAATTTAGTTTTATTTAATAGACATGGGAACCGAATCCAAAAGTATCGATACTTGGCATTGCAATATATCCGCATCTTTCGGTACTTAGATACAAATATACCGTTGAAGAAGTATCGATACTCAAAAGTATTGAAACCATATGGATAAAAAATTTAAAAAAATTATATATGGTGTAGAAATTGCATAAAAATTACAATTATTATCTTATTGTTTTTTTTTGTTGCAAAACAAACAACAAATTTATCGTTGAGAAATATCAAAATATCCATTTGCTCAAGATATATGCATTTGATTGATAATTTTTTATGAAATAAAGAACAATAAATTTTTATTTCAATAGAAATCTATTTTTAGCTTTTGCATACACGAATAGAGATTGGACCCATACACCAAATAATGAGACGGTGTGTGCTGGGCTGTCAATACTTCGAGTATTGAAAGAAAAGTATCGAGGATCGGTAGTATCGGGGGCTGGTAGTACCGATTACAAAACCTCGAAGTATTGAAAGCAAATTATCGATACTCCGGTATATCGATACAGTATCGCCCATCTCTGTTATTTAAAGTTAAGTAATGATAATAGTGACCCTGGGTATGCCAATTTTTTATCCATCTATAACGATCCCTTTGAAATCGATCTGTGTACTGAGTAGACGTACGTGACGATTCGCGTAACATGTATTAGGTATTCACCTACCATATCCAGCAGAAGAAGAGAAAAAGTCAAAGCTATGTTGTAACGTGACATTTTTAGTAAAACTCGGGAAGAACCGAAAAGAGGCGCATGAAGTGTTACCGGTGTACGATGAAGACGTTATGAATCAGGTGACCTTCCACAAGTGGAATAAAATGTTCGAGGAGGATAAAGAGACAATTGTCGACGAGACGCGCGATGGGCGCCCTTCAACGTCTTGCACCGAGTTTGTAAAAAATACCGCTCCCGTTATCGTCCGCGAAGAATGACGAATTACCATTAGGGAGCTCGCCACACTAGTGAATTTCTTGAACACTCGAGGTATCGCAACTGCGTCTTATTCACCGCATAGTCCAGATTTGGTCCCTTGCGACTTCTAGATATTACCCGAAGTCAAGTTTTCGCTCAAGGGAAAGAAATTCAAGGCCAATCACAAGCGCATTAAAACTGTGGACGCGCCCTGCAAGGAGCTGGAAAAAGATGGTCTGGCGGTCGTGTTTGAAAAGTGTCAGGAATAGTTGGAAAAGTGTATTAGAACCGAGGGGTGTTACTTTTAAAAAGAGCATGTAGATTTGAAAGATTGAATAAATATTTTCTTCTGCAGAGCGTTCTTACCATTACTTTTTGAATAGCCCTCGTACTTAGACGAGCTGATACTGCTCGGTTGCATTTGTCAAAATATTAGAAACGTTTAAAACATAGTTTTGTAGAAGTGTATTTTCTATTATATTATAATTGTCTATGGCTTGTACAGTTCAGAAATTAAATTATCGTTTCATTTTTGTTTTTCTAGGGTTGTTGGACTTTTTGAGTTTGGTATCCCATCGTATTTCATCAGAAGCCCGGAAATAATCAAGCACATATTTGTGAAAGACTTTGCATATTTTCAAGATCGCAATACTATCATAGATAAGTCTTTTGATGTTGTTATTGGAAACTCTATATTTTCCATGAAAGGACAACAATGGAGAGACATGAGATCCGCCTTAAGTCCCATGTTTACGGGAAGTAAAATGAAGATTATGTTTCCGTTTATGTTAGATACTAGTCAACAATTAGTAGATCACCTGAATAAAGATTATAAAAAGAATGGTCTAACAGCATACAAGATGAAAGATATATTTTGTAAATATACAAATGATGTTATTGCAGCATGTGCTTTTGGAGTTAGCGTCAACTCTTTTACCAATAAGGATAACGAAATTTACCTAGTGGGGCAGAAAACTCAAATAGTTCAAAAGCTCAGTTTTGCAATTAAATTTATTTGCATAAAGTTCTTCCCACAGTTGACAAAGATAATTGGAATAAACTTCATTGATAAAAAGACACATACAAAATTTTATGACTTAATAGTAAACATAATGGAAGTAAGAAAACGAGAGGGTATTGTTAGACCGGATATGGTGCAACTTTTAATGAAGCTTAAAGAAGATCAATTATCAAATACTTTTTGCAATAAAACTGAAGATGATGAGTGTGAAAATAATATTCAGAGTAGCGGTGAAAAACGGGTGTGGACGGACAGTGAGCTGCTCGCGCAGAGCTTTATTTTCTTTTTATCAGGATTTGATACAACATCCGGGTTTATGACGTTCGTGGCATATGAACTTGCAGTAAATTCTGACATCCAATTAAAACTTATTAAAGAAATAGATGAAACTGATGAAAGATTTTCTAATACGTCAGTTACTTATGATGAATTGGGAAAAATGAAATATTTGGATATGGTTATTTCCGAGACATTACGTAAATGGCCTCCAGGTATTACTATAGACAGAAAATGTGTTAAAACTTATAACTACGAAGACGGAGAGGGATTCAAATTTACAATAGAAAAAGACAGCATGGTGATGGCTCCAGTTTACGGTCTTCATACAGATCCTAAATATTATCCAAATCCTGAAAAATTCGACCCAGAGCGTTTCAGCGACGAAAATAAAGCTAAGATCGACATGAATACATTTTTGCCTTTTGGAATAGGTCCTCGTGGTTGTATGGGTAATTTTTGATTTAACTTTTTTCACATTTACAAATGCATTATTGTATTTATTATATTTTGCAGGCATTAGATTTGCCCTGATGGAGACAAAAATGTTATTTTACTCTTTGTTGCTAAATTATAGGATTAACATTTGTAAGGAAACTCAAGTTCCAATTAAACTAAAAAAGACCGTTTTTAGTTTGTTACCTGGAAAGGAAATTGAGCTGTACTTTGAACCGCGGAGCGATAAAATTAACAAAAAATAAGCGTTTGTTATATTTTTATTGTATATCTGTCAGAAATATACAGCTTTACAACATATCTTATGTTCTAGTGTAATATTAAAGGTCTTGACATAAAATCAGCACTGCGATTTCTTTTAAAGCTTGGAAAATCCATAAAATTGTAATAGTTAGTTTAGTAAAGCTCCTGCACCATCTCTTAACACCTAACAGGAGATGAAGTGCGTATTGACCTATTAACACAGTTTTAAGTAGGAGGATAAAGCTAGCCGGATTTCCCCTAATTTGGTTATAAATACTAATAAAATTGTATAACTTAGATACGGATAAGTACAAAAAACAAAGTGTTTAAAAAAATAAATTTGATGACCGGTTTTTTACAAATGAGAAAATATTAATCAATAATGGAATTATTGCAATCTGTCATGTGCATTATGATGGCCCCGCCATTTTTGAATTTCAAATAAATAAAAAATGTGCTGAAATGTGCCCAGTATGTGCTATTACGTGCCGCTTGAAAAAAAAAAATTACTCAAAAAATATAATTTTTATGAGAAGGTCCTTTTTTTTAAGTCCGGTTAGCTTTACTACTTTACTTTATCGAATTTATTGAAATCGTGCCGTAATGTGCTCGACATGTGCTGTCATGTGCAAGTGTGAAAAAAAATTTTTACAATTTTACAAGTATAAATAAAAAATTTTGCCAGCTCTTTCGAGTCACTCTAGCACCGCAATGTTTAATAATTAAAATCACGCCAGTGTGTCATGATGTGCTCAACATGTACTACAGAGTGCAGGAACTAAAAAAAAGGATTTGCAGTTTTGCAAAAAGTACAATAAAATCGAAAATTTATAATTAAAGTTAACTTCACTTTAAGATTCTGCACTAAAACCATAGATTGTGCTGTTACCTTATGAAGTTGTAGAATGGAGTGCAGTCGTAAAAAAAATAGAATTAGCATTTCCGGACATAATGAAAGGCGAAAATTGAAAACTCTCAAAAGTTAGCTCCGTGTTAAAAGTGTTACCTGAGTTTACACGTTGTGCTGCGATGTTCTTAGCATGATAAACGATGTGCAATAGTAAAGACGATTGCAAAAGCAATTTCGAACAAGAATATAGCTAAGATTTCAAATCTAATCTAGAAGCTAGCCTACGTTCATGCCTGTATTCTTCGATCATGGGTTGTACTGCAATGGAGGTGGATTATGAAACAATGTGCCGTCAAAAAAAGACGGCAAAGTAGATTTTACATTGATCAAAAGAACGCTTTAAATTTTTTCTTCAAAGTTAGCTCTACTTTATGACTAATTGTCAAAATCAGAGGTTATGCTGCAATGTGTAAGGGATGTAGAGTCATGTGCAGTAGCAGATGATTTCAAGGCTTATTCTTCAATCGTGTCTGACAGTTAGCTCAACTCTATGAATATTATCTAAGATTATATGTTGTGCTGCAATGTAGGAGGATCATAGAACAATGTGCGGTTAAAAAAAAGACGGTAAAGGTGATTTTATGGATGAAATTTTCTTCGCAAAGTTAGCTCGTCATCCTAACTGTTTTTAAAAAAAATAGTTTGTGCTGCAATCGAAAGAATTTTTTGTAGCTATATGTTGAATTCTCTGAACAAAAATGAATCTTAGTTGATATTTTTGTTTATTTGATTTTATAGTTTTTAAAATATGATATTTATGTTATGTTTTATAGAGTTGTACTGCATATGTTTATTTATTACAACCATCTGTAAATATTTCTGTTTATTAGAGAAGAGGTTTAGATCTCTTTGCCTGAATAATACTTTAGTTTTAAGTTTTAGTTAGTTCTGATCGGCTCTCTGAAGCGTAAGGACGTTTTCTCTAAATGCAATCCGCCTCTTTTAATACAGACAACTGAGTTATATTTTAGATAAAAATTCGACTTATTTATTAATTAATTCACGATTACCCTTTCACACTTGCACATGACAGCACATGTCGAGCACATTACAGCACGATTTCAATAAATTCGATAAAGTAAAGTAGTGGAGCTAACCGGACTTAAAAAAAGGACCTCCTCATAAAAATTATATTTTTTGAGTAAATTTTTTTTTTTTCAAGCGGCACGTAATAGCACATACTGGGCACATTTCAGCACATTTTTTATTTATTAGAAATTCAAAAATGGCGGGGCCATCATAATGCACATCAATCTGTCACGGTTCCTGCCCATTTATTGACTGTATTTTCCTTGAAAATACTTTTCAATATACCAAAAGACATATCGTAGCAAATGTATACAGGCGAGATTTGGATCCACTTAATAATTCAATTTCATTTTGGAGTCGCTACGAATCATTTTTCACACTCGGAGATTTCAATATTAATCTCTTGTGGAAAATTTCTTAAAAAGCAGCGTAGAGTTTTCTTCAGTTATTGATTTTATAATTAGCAATAAATCGAGCCTTCTGATAAATCTTAGTCGATTTTTCAGTAACAGGAATTAGTGATCATGAGGCTATATGTGTATGAATTGTTTCGTTTAGCGATCGGCAGTGACGCCATCCCAAGAAAACACGAAATTACCCAACTAACAATTTAGAAGGCTAAGCTTTTTGAAAAATTGAAGGAATGCTTTTATTAAACTCTCGAAGAAGATATGTTTCGTTTAAAATGTTTATTATGGTTTTTTTTTAAAAGCTGATAGCATATTTAAATGCGACTTTTTTAAACTCTAATTCTTATCTGCGTTTTTAGTCTTTTATGAAAAGTAGACACTTACTAAAATCCCGTAGCAATCAGTATGTCGTTCCTGAAGAAATCTTATTTTGATAACATTCTTTAATGGTTTTGTGTAAGCATCGATTTTTATAAAAATTATATTTAAGAGTTCCTAAAGAACAATGAACTGGACACAGCGTTAGAGATATAAAATCTTAATTAAGAGTATTATAAAGTTGGCAGGCTTACACAAGAGTATTTTAAAAGCATTATCATATGGGTCAAAATCACCAAGGTGGCAAATTCCGAATTCTGTTTTGTGATGAATAGAGCTAGCAGCTATTGCTTTGATGATTAGCTTAAATGATCACTAAACTTGTGTTTAAACAATATTTACGTTGTGAGAGCATATATGTAATTGATTACTTTTTTGAAATAATATTTTTACAGTGATCTGTCGCTGAAAACAATCATTCCGGAAACGTTTTTGTGAGGTATATAAAAAAATTTAAATAAAACTTAAGTATTTATTTTTATTTTTTGCAATAACGGAAGTATGTAGTTAAAAATAAGAAATTAAAAAACTCTTAGGAAATTGCAAATAAAAACCTTTAGAATTAAAATATCGCTACAAATGAAGCTATTTTGTATTAAATTATCTAAATATGCCAATATCGCTGACTTGCTTATAAATAAATTAACTATAGATATAATAAGTCCGCCTTTTTTTACTACAACCAGGGCCTAATTTTATGTATCTAAAATAATTATGTGTTATTTGTAATTTTAGTGATGTTCCCGGAAATGATGAGGTGTTCACGAAATGATGCGTGTGTTCTCTGAATGACGGTATAAAGACAATTTAGGTTTATGAAATCATAAATCATTTATTTATTTGGCATTAGGCTGAAAATCATGCCTACGTTTGCGCCAAATGCAGATGCACGCGCGCCGTATTGTTTACTCAGCAGGTATAAAAATTATTTTATATGTTCTGTTTGGACAAAATAATGTTCCGTGAATATAATAGTCAAAATCAGTTTCACAAGGCAGAGGAAGGATTGCTCTATCGTCCATTAACAGCTGACTAACTGAAAAAAAATATATTTTTCCCACTTTTTTTTTGTCAAACTCGAAACGCGTTTTTCTCAAAACCATGTTTTTAGACACGCCGTGCAGAGTTGCAGTCGAACCGTTCAACCGATTGATTTATTTTTTCTACTAAATAAAGATTAGTAAATTTAGGGGGCCAGGGACCATTTTCAACAAAAAATATTAATATTTACTATTTTTTTTAACCACTATTAACAACAAAAAAAAGGGCAAAAAGATCGGCTTTTTTCTTTCAACGGTCGCCATTTTATCTAAAATTACTGAATTTATTGTATTTTGCAAATATCCTTTGTTATTTGTGTTTCAGATAAGCTTCGCAGTGGCAATATTATAGAGATTATCTTTATCTAAACTGGGATCAAATGGATTAAAATTTTTCTCAAGTATTTTTACAAAACCAGCAATTTGTTTTCCGTAAATTGTTATTCTATTCGGTTTTAAGGATGCAGTGACGTCTTGCAATTTTCTTAATCTACAGACATCAAGAACATGGGAAATTAAAGCAGCTCTAATACTGTGGCTTTTTAACCGACTTCCCAAAAACAAAGAGGTTCTAAGTTCGACGTGCATTTTTTTAATTTTTATTTAATTTTTATGTTTATGGCATAACTTCGTAACGCGTTGACCGATTTTGATGATTCTTTTTTTGTTGGGTAGAGTATATTCACCGATTGGTACCATGTAAAAAATTTTTTGGTGGAGTGGGGGTTGGAACCTGCCTTGTAACGCGTCGACCGATTTGGATGGTTCTTTTGCTCCTCTGCATAAATAATTAAGTTAGGAGGACTAATTTTTGAACGGTGTACAGATGAAATGGTAGCTTCAGTTTCTAACTCCTCTAGTGTGTTATAATTGCAGCAAAGGTTAATCTATTACAATTTTTACCGTCTCTGCGACGAATATCTTTACCTCTAAGTAATATTTAAAAAATCGCTCCAATTTTTTCAGAATCGAACACTCACCATTGATTAAATTATTTGTCGTGATCTTTGATGGTAATTTAGATCTATAGATTTTTAAAATAGTGTTCCATAAGGTTGATGCTACTTTATCGATGATATCATTCTCTTCAAGATTTTGTTGAAATTTTGATTGTCTTTTCAAAATGTATTAATATTTATTTTTGTTATTTTTGTAGTTAGCAATGATGTTTGGGAATACTATGTTGATAAGCTCGTCTTTCGATGAGGCGAAATTGCAAAAATTCGGAGGAAATGTAATCAATCCGCTCGATTCGTCGACAGGAACACGGCTATTACCGATAGTCAGCAATTGCTTTAACAAATCTTCAGCAGATGGATCGTTCAGCAATGCAACTTTCATGTTTGCTGCCAGCTGAAGTTTCTTTACATAGCGCCACAGATTTGATGATCTGAGACTGACAGTATTTGGCGACAATCGGCAGACAGTAAAATCATTGCACCTCGACAACATCTCGAGTCATTACGCAGATCTTTCAATGTTCGGTAAAGTGCTTCCAATGCGTGTTTGTGCGCCATTGTGCATTCGTCCCAGATGATGATTTTAGAGTGTTTCGCAATGTTTCATGTCGTTTGTTGGAATCATGTCGAAATGATGATAGCAAATAATGTGCGTATCTGACTTGGAGATGCAGAAATAATTGCTTCAGCGATTGTCCTGTCCCAATGAGTACCGTTTTCAAGCAAATTGAGCTCTTGACATGCAGCACGAAACGTTGGGCACACTATACCATTAACAGTTCGTAGTGTTTCGTTCGTAGTGTTGGCCCACGAACATTCACCAGCAACAACCGCAAGAAGAAGCATTCATCATTCTTCGGATGAAATGTGTAAATACGACCTAGAGCACTAGTAGAACGCAAGTCTGGATGACCAGGAACCGCATCACCTTGCTTCCGACGTTGAAATTTCTTCGATAAAGCGTTCCAAGTGTAATAACGTGGCAACTCCGAGTAAAGCAACGTTCGTGCAAACGGATCGCTTTGGAAAATCGCAAAGAAACTGGTCAATGTTGTCGCTGGAGGTGCTTCAGCACGTTGATCAAATTCGACGCGGTGAAATATACTCGTTGACGATTCTCCAGATGCATCACCAAATGTACACTTTCGTGACATATTTGCAGACGTGTTTGATGTACTTCACTGACTGTCAACTGCGGAAAATGGCGGAGTTCCAAACCTAATTTATTTACAAATTCATTTGCTGTATAATTTTTCCCCGTGAATTTTTCAGATATTTTAATAGTTATTCAGCTATTCATGGTGGAGACGAATCCAACAAATCAGAGATCATTAAAATCGGTCCAGCCGTTCTTGAGTTATAAATGGAGTAACTAACCCGACTTTGTTTTATTTATTTAAATGTTCACAGTACTTATTCACTTCACTGATTAGTTCGTTTCACAATTTTCTTCACAATTATTCTTCACAATAAAACGTTTAACTTTACTAATTAGCACTTATCACTACACTGGTTAAAACACAACTAACACAGTATCAATCGCATATAAATTATTCGCGGTCTTAATCACTACTAAACTAACCAGGCTGCTACTTAGCGATATTTATAATACTCAGCTTAGTTCTAGAAACTTCAGTTTCCGTTATACATTTTCACCACACTTGAAAGAGTGTCCTTCAATTTCTTTTCCTTGATTATTGGGGTGATTTGGAGAAGAGGAGCTCACATCTTGCAATCTTGTTATACCTCCTCTATTTTCCACCTCACTCCGTAAATTCTGGAATTTTATCTAATTCATTATCCACTTCAAAGCTGCTACCAATCGGTAGGCTTCTTCCACACGATTCGTAGTTGGGCAGAAGTGGGCCCTCTATCTCGTTGATAGGCTTAATCTCGCTCTCTTAGAGACGGTGAGTAGCTCCGCTAAGACCCCTGCAGGCACTTCTGAAGAACGAGGGGCACTGGCTTTGTCAACAGGCTTCCTCTTTTTCTATTCTGCTCATGCAGGCGGTGCTTGGGGGCTATCACCACCTCCCCAGACCTCTTAGGTTTTCACCTTGTTAGTCGTTTTTTTTCAATGGGCTCCTTGTAAGTAAGTAAGCCGTAGTTGTAGTTCATTTACAATAATATTACAAATTATAATAAGTATATTAATAATTTGTTTGCACGTACTGTATCATTTTTCTTTTAAATCCATATATATTAATTGCACTTTTAATTTCGTTGGGCATGCTGTTAAAAAAATTTTAACTTATATAAAAGAATTGACTTTTAAGACCTTGAATAATTATAAGATTTTAGTAAAGTTCCTTCTAAATTAGCAGGAAATATATTTTATTTTAAATATAGGTATTAGCACATTATTTGTCACTTTTTGTTTCACATTCATCTAGTCTAAGCATAAGATTACCCTCATCGCCCTCTTTTGCAACTTTTGCAGTCGTTGCATTACCTCTCCTGACAGCAAAAACAATATCGATATTTGGTATTATCTTCATTTTAATACCCACAAGTTCATCACACAATTTTAGTTTAATGGTTGACTAAATTCTACAACATATTTCTGATTCAAGTACCGCAGGTACCGCAGCCGGGGAGAAGAGCCTATTCTGAGACAAAGTCTTTTAGACAGGTAAAACAATGGAAATATCATAGTTTACCACATCAAGGGGACTATTCTGACCCAAGTAAGAACCTGGACTTTTGCCGTACTAGTAGATCTGAAAAAATAGCGTTACACTAGGTTGTGCGCATAGTAGAAATAGTATTATCTACCTGAGGAGTCGAAATGCCAATAACTACGGTGAAATGTACAATTCTATTAGATTAGCAAAAAAAAACTTAGAAGAAAAATTAACAGGGTGAAGAGGAAAAATAGTAAGGTGCAAAGGTTGACATATATGGGTATTACAGGCGCATTCCGCACGAAACCAACACTCATATTAGAGATGATGTTATGACTGGTGCCTCTAGATTTATACATTAAAGATGGCAGCCATGACATCGCTCGGAATGAACAGTCAGGAAATAACAATGCACATGAGAATATACTGGAAGAAATGAAACGTAAGATACCGGTTCTGGAAATGAAAATACGATATACGGAAAGTAAGGGTTATCGAAAGAGCTTCCCCATCAGGCGGATTTATATTGCCGCTGTTTTTATACCTACTTGCTCGTCGCCTAATTTTTAACTGACTTCCCAAAAACAAAGAGGTTCTAAGTTCGACAAGTATTTTTTTGTTATTTTATTTTTTTATGTCTGACCGGGCATAACTTCGTAACGCGTCGACAGATTTTCTTTCTAGTTTGGTATGTTCACCGATTGGAACCATGTCCAAAAAATTTTTGATAGGGTGGGGGTCAAACCTAACTTTGTAACGCGTCGACCGATTTGGATGGTTCTTTTTTTGTTGTACAGAGTATGATCCCTCGTTGCTAATAGGAGAAAAAAATGTGTACTATGGTGGAGAGAGGGGGAGGGCCAGTCTAACTTTGTAACGCGTGGACCGATTTGGATAATTCTTTTACTGTTGGGTAGAGTATGTTTCGTGGTTAATACCACGAGAAAAAATTTTTGTGGGGGTGGGGGGATGGGGTGTAACCTAACTTTGTAACGCGTGGTCCGCTTTCGATGGTTCTTTTTCTGTTGTATAGAGTGTGATCCCCATTGCTAATAAGAGATTAATTTTGTCCTATGGTGAGACGTGGGGGTGGAGGGGGGAGTAGTCTAACTGTGTAATGCGTGGACCGATTTGGATAATTCTGTTTCTGTTGGGTACAGTATACTCCCTGGTTAACACCACGAGAAAAAAATGTTTGGGGAGGGGGGAGAGTGGAACCTAACTTCGAAACGCGTGGACCGATTTGGATGGTTCTTTTGCTGTTAATTGTTGAATAAATTGGTCCTATGGTGGGGGGTGGAGGAGGGGTAGTTACTTCGTAACCGTGGTTCCTTCTTCGTTGTATAGTAAGAAGACACTAAAAAGTGACAAATAAAAAAGTTTTTAAAAAAAAGTTGAACCGACTACGCAAAAGGCGCTAAAAAGCATAAAATAATTTTTAATTTTATAACTATTGCCACATTTTGAAGTCGGTGCAAATTAAACAAATAAAACAACTACAGAACCACAAATGAAAATAATACATAGTGCTACCTGAACGTTTAGCTTACGGGATCATAAGAAATGACGAATAAATATTTTTGTTGCAGTTGTTGGTTTGTTTGATTTGCACCGACTTCAAAATGTGGTAATAGTTATAAAATTAAAAATTATTTTAGGCTTTTGAGCGCTTTTTGTGAAGTCAGTTCAACTTTTTTTTAAAAACTATTTTATTAAAACTCTTTTGCCAATTATGTTGAAAGTCTTAATTTTGCGATGGTAGTGGGACCGCTGCTATTTATTCTTGACATCAATGATGTATCTGGTGGCATGATAGTGCCCCGCCAAGACTATGCACTACCTATCTTTTCTTGAAGCGTTTCGTCGTATTTTCGAACCCTCATAGCTTCGGTCTGGATAGATTTTATTAATACCTGAAATACGTCGAGTTCGCCAGTCATGATCATCAAAACCTCCGTCATCAAAACATCTAAGGTACTCCCTGAAGTCTTAGAAAGCTGAAATTTGGTAGGCTGGCTAGGATTAGCGTACAAACACCCCCCCCCCCCCTTGCGCACCCAATAAACAGGCAAACAAAGGGCTAATGACGAAATCTGTAACTTTCAGTACATAAAGAACTAAGAAGTGAGTGTGCTATGAAGAAAGGAACTGATGGCGTGCAAGAAATACCTTTTTCACTCGACTACGCCAAAACGAAGGGTCGCCGGGGTGTGATTATTATTAGTGCCTAATCTATTGCTTCTATGAAAAGATTTTTTTTTTATTGAAAGTGAACAAAATAATCTTTCGAATGAAGTAAAATTAGTAATGCCGTATTTAAGAAACCAACAAGCATTTTTAAGCCAAAAAGCGCGGAATTGTACGGAAGGAGAAATTTAAAAAAAATACAAGCACCAGACCATAGTCGGACCATGATTTACTGCTTGCGTTTTGGAAGAAAATTTGGTTTGCGACTAAAATTTCAGGTTTAATCAGAGATTTCTTGTTATTTCGGTTAATAAAATACATGATTTTACTTTTTTGGAAAGGTTTATTAGTCTGCAAATAGTTTAAAAAAAAAAGTTGAACCGACTTCACAAAAAGCTCTAAAAAGCTAAAAAATAATTTTTAATTTTATATCTATTACGACATTATAAAGTCGGTGCAAATCAAACAAACCAAACAACTACAATAAAAATATTTAATCGTTTTTTCTTATGATCCCGTAAGCTGAAACATTCAGGTAGTATTATTACCCTCAATTGTGGTCCTGTAGTTGTTTTATTTGTTTAATTTGCACTGACTTCAAAATGTCGTAATAGATATAAAATTAAAAATTATTTCATGCTTTTTAGCACTTTTTGTTAAATCGGTTCAACTGTTTTTTAAAAACTATTTTATTTTTGACTATTAAGTGTCTTCTACTCTATACGACGAAGAAACAACCATCCAAATCGGTCCACACCTTAAAAGTTAAGTTTAACCCCTACCCCACCTTTTTCATGGTATCAATCAAGGAACAGAAACGGAATCATCAAAATCGGTCCACGAGTTACGAAGTTACCTCCCCTCCCCCACCCTCACCATAGGACCACATTATTCTCCTATTAGCAATTGGGGATCACACTCTATGCAACAGCAAAAGAACCATCCAAATCCGTCCACGCGTTACAAAGTTAGGTTTCATGCCCACCCCCCACAACCGCCCTGCCAAACATTTTTTTGACATGGTACCAATCGGTGAACATACTCTACCCAATAAAAAAAGAATCATCAAAATCGGTAAGCGCGTTACGAAGTTATGCCCGGTCACATAAATAAAAATAAAAAATTAAAATTAAAAAAAATACGCGTCGAACTTAGAACCTCTTAGTTTTTGGGAAGTTAGTTAAAAAGAAGCAACGATAGAGAGTGGGCTATGAGAACATAAGAAGTACTAGAGCATGTTAAAAAAAGAAAGGAAATCTCACCAAAAACAATTCATGTAAAGAAGGTTGACAAGACTCTCAAGCTCATACCGCTTTCACTGTTAAAAAGTTATCAGATCTCATGTGAAGCCAAGTCCCTAACTCTAGAAACCCTACATCTTGGTCAAAAAATATGGCTTGGTTGCTTCATGGAGCTAATGCATGACAAAACACTAAGACCAGTGACTTAAGTTCTTACCATAACTCCATAGGAGTGACTGTGCGATGGCCGCGAAACTGCCAACCATACTTTTAGACCAAGATGTAGGGTTTCTAGAGTTAGGGATTGTAGAGTTAGGGGCTTGGCTCCACATAAGATCTGATAACTTTTTAACAGTGAAAGCGGTATGAGCTTGTGTGTCTTGGCAACCTTTTTTACATGAACTGTTTTTGGTGGGATCTATTGTTCTGTCAAATCCGAAAATACAGTGTTATGCTGATGACGCTAAAACATTTCGTACTGTGTCTTGTAATGACGATCGCGCTCTTTTAAATTCTGACGTAGACGCCTTCCACAAATTGTGTTCTAACAATTGGCTTTTCTTGCATATTGACAAGTACACTGTTGTGTCGTTTTCATGCAAAAATCGTCTTTCAATTTCAGGTACTCTTTTGACGGAAGCTATTATCTAGACTTGAAGAAACCAGCGATTTGGGTTTTGGTTTTAAATTGCATTTTTCATTTTCTGATCATATCGATTTCACCTTGAATAAAGCCAATGCTGCTTTAGGTTTCGTAAAGAGCTGGTTCAAGAAATTCAACACTATGCATTACAAAACTGCTTCATTTTACCTTTGTAAAACACGTTCTTGAATAAGCCAATGTTGTCAGTTTGAATAATAATGTAACATGTACAAGGTAAGCCACGAAAACGGAAATAGTGGACCGTGTAATGCGCGCGCCCCAGGTGACCAGAAATCTAGTGAAGGAAATGTCAAACGTAGAAAGTGAAGGACTACTCGAGCCCATGGTGTATATGTAAGGTGAAAATTTGTAATGGAAACATCTAGAACTAAGTGGCCGAAGTTTCTGGAATTAAGGTAAGTAGTATATACAGGACTGAGTAGCAGCACAGTTAGTTTTAGTCGTGATTTAGACTGCGAAGTATTTATATGTGATACCGCAAATAGTTCGTTGTATCTCAACCCGTGAAGTGATAAGTGCTACTTAGAAAAGTAAAACGTTATTCTGTGAAGAAAACGTGTAAAAAAATTGTGAAATTAACTATTTAAGTGAGGTGAATAAATCTGTGAACATTTGTGATTGAAAATAAGTGTCTTAATTAATCCGTCGAGCCCGAAGAGTCCCATTTACGTTAAATTTAGCGTCAGAAGTGGGATTAATTAAGAAAGACTAAAAATTGAATTTAAAAAAAATAGTAATGCTGTGAAATTAAAGTGAAATAGTGCATAGTGAATTTAAAATGTGTCGGGAATTAAAGGATTTACGTGTTCAAGACTTGAAGTGGGAATTATGTAAACGTTCCCTACCTACGAATGGAAATAAAAATGCCCTGGTAGCGTTATTACAAGAAGCCATGGAACACGAGGGAAAGGATCCAGAGACTTTCGTTTTTGAAGACGCCCTAGAAGAAGAAATTACTCCAAGTATGACAGATCTTTTCAACGCTTCAATGGAAGAACAGAAATCGTTAACGGCCAAAATAAAAGCTTCCATGGACGAATAGAAATCATCAATGTAAGGGTCCGTAAGCAAATTGAAAGCGGCAATTAATGAACAGAAATTGTCAACGGCCGAATTGAAATCATCAATAGTAGCGGAACTTAAGCTCTTTGTTGAGGAAGTGAAAATTGAAATGGAAATCTCTATGCAAAAATTGTTTGATGGTCTGAAGTCAACTGTAGGGAAGAAACTGAAGACCATAGAAAACTCTATCAAAGTCAATCTCGAAAGTCATATGGATAGTAAAATGGGAGAGACAGATATTGAAAAAAGATTGGAAGAGGTAGAACTTTCTGGACAGCTCAAAATAAAAGAAGCTGAATGTAAAATGGTACTATCAATGAAAAATATTTCGAAGAAATAAGGAAAGAGTTAGGGAGTGTTCAGAACCGGCATACAGACGTTAACGTGAATAAAAGACTTCATCCTACAACATTTAACGGTCAAACGCCCTAACAGACATACAGGCTCCAGTTCGAAACGGCAGCAGCAATGAACTTTTGTAGTGACGGAGAAAAAGCTACAGCTCTAAGTTTGGAACTTGGAGGCGGAACAGCAGAGTTGTTACAGACTATCCCGGCGGAGCAAAGGTACGATTATTAATCTTTAATACAACCCTTAGAATTACGATACGGCAACCAGCACATGCCAGAGGTCTACCGTCTACAGCTTCAAAGTCGAACACAGAAGCATGGAGAAACGTTACAGCAGTTATGTGGGGACATAGAAAGGCTGACATGTTTGGCTTATTCCATGTTTAGCCAAGATTATGTCAACGAGGTTGCCAGAGAAGCATTTATTGATTTATTGCAGATCGTAACCTGCAGCAAGCTGTACGACTGGCCCGAAAGAACACCAACGCTGAGGTTTTGGCGTACGTTTTGGCTTGGGAGGCAACAAAACAAGCCTCCAGAAGTTCTATTTCCCAAAGAGAAGAAACCGAAATAAAAAGTATTTGTTACCGAATCAATTCCTAGGTCAACCGTGATCATCCCAGGCGCTGGACATGCGGCCGGGAGGGTCATTTTTAATAAGATTGCTGGAAGCAGAGGAGATCAACCATTCCGGGATATGAAAAGAGGGAGACTGGTTGTGCAGTAAAAGAGAACGGGAAGAATTTGGATTAAAGAGAGGTACCGAAACAATGAAGCTACAGTTCCCCAACGCAAGTATAGATGCTGGTTCTGCGATGTAGAATATCATCTGCGAAGTGATTGAAAAAGGAAGACCATTGACCACTTGTCAGAAGAGTACGGTCTAACAGAAGGTGTCCGAAGCTATGAAGGTGTTTTGAGAGAACATCGATGTTCAAGGACTAATTAAGAGCAAAGAATGAAGAAAGAAGTGTTGCAAAGTGAAAATGAGTCAAGAAATTGGCGGAAATGCCGAGTACAAGAACATGTGAATGTGAAACATAGGAATGCATCACCAGACGGGAAGATTGAACCTGTACGAGGACTGACTGTCTTGCCGACACCGGGCCAAGGAAATCGGGAACTGCAGTTTATTGATCAAGAATTGCAAGCACGCACTGAAACATAGGAATGCATAATAGAAAAGTAAAACGTTATATTGTGAAGACAATGTAGAAAATAAATTGTGAAATGAACTATTGAAGGGAAGTGAATAAACCTGTGAACATAAGTGTCTTAATTAATCCGCCGAACTCGAAGAGCCCAATTTATGTTACAATAATAACATGTATAATGAAGATTACTCTCTCACAGAGCTGAAGCTTATCAATATTTAATTTTTTTTAATCTTAAGTCTCAAGTTTGGTAGACTTTAAAAGCCAATTTCACTTACAAAATAAACGGCTCTTATGTACATATGTACATGTAATAATTTGAGCTCAGTCTGTAAGTAAAAGTTTTTGTTAGATCGCCAGCACCGCTCGTCGTCATCAGAAATATTATTTATTCGAGCAGTTACCTCAAAATGTTGCTCTACATACTTATACAGAAATATAAGCAAATTTTCCAGTAGGCGAAACGCCTTCGACACGCAATCTTCTCTCTTTGACTAACCTTCTTGAATTCATTAATTATTCTTTACCGACCATTGAGGCTGGCAAGCAGGTGGACTGTGTATTTACTGACTTCAGTAAAGCCTTTGATAGGATCGATCATGCAATCTTGGTATATAAGCTGTCCCTTCTCGGTTTTCCTTCTTGTTTCGTTGATTGGTTGTCGTCTTACGTGACAGGTCGTACACAGCGTGTCTTGTTTCGTGGAGTCCTTTTCGACCTAATCCTTGTCACCTCGGGGGTGCCTCAAGGTAGCATACTTGGACCACTCCTGTTTGTCATATATATCAACGATGTTTCGCTTCTTTTGTCCAATAGTAAAATTCTCTGTTATGCTAATGATGCTAAGATTTTCCTCACGGTTTTCTCATGAATTAGATGTTAATCTCCTGAACTCCGATTTGGCGATGTTTAGCGACTGGTATCTGCGTAACCGCCTTCCTTTAAATGTGAGCAAGTGCAACGTTATGACCTTTTCTCGTAGAAGACATCCTGTCCTCTCTGACTACTCCATCAGCGGCGTTGTCTTGGGTAGGGTTGACAGGGTGAGAGACTTGGGAGTGGTCCTCAATTCTCGTCTTTCTTTCGAGGACCATATTGACTCTTTTGTTTGTAGGGCTAACTCGATGCTGGGCTTCATCAAGAGATGGTCTAAGGAACTTGATGATCCCTACCTGACCAAGCTTCTATACTGTACCTTCGTTAGACCTATTTTGGAATACGCTAGCCCTGTATGGTCCCCTTACTTTGCCGTTCACATCGACCGCATCGAGGCGGTGCAGCGCAGATTCCTTAGGTTTGCCTTACGTGGGCTACCCTTTAATGATCATTTGGTGCTTTCCTCTTATGCCGATCGTCTGGGATTAATTTCGTTTGACTCTCTAGAAATGAGGCGCAATATTTCGAAAATAATATTTATGTTCGATCTTTTGCAGGGAACTATTAATTCACCGGAATTATTGGAGGCTGTTAACTTTGCTATACCTCAACGCACCTTGAGGAATCACGACTTCCTGTTCGTCCCAGGCCACCGTACTCTTTACGGCATGCATGAGCCCGTCACGTCGATGTCCCGCCTCTTCAATCAACATTTCGGTAGTTTTGATTTGGACATATCTAGGCGGAATTTGAAGCGTCTGCTAAGACAGTGCCTTGGCTGATGTGGTGTTCCCTGTCTGGATGTCCGACTGTTACATTTGGCACTAGTTTTCTGCTCTCTGTTTTTGAATTATATATATGTTTTGTAGTAATCTATATATTTGATGAATCTGTAATGAATAAATAAATAAATAAAAATAAATAGATAAATACATTTCATTGAGAATGTTTCGCAATAGCCTACTTTCGCTGTGTTCTCCAGGTATTGATAGTTGAACTTCTTATGCAGGTGTTACGAAAACGTAATTTCTGCAGTCATATTGTATCACCTTTTCTTCATACCTTTTGTTATATTTGTCACAAAAAAACTACTATTTCTATTTCTACTTTTTTATTTCTCTTTGATTTTATCATTCCGCGGTTCAATAACCAATTTAATTTCCTTTTCAGCGACTAGACCAAAAAGCGTCTTTTTCAGTTTTAATGGAATTGGTGTGTCCTTACATACATCAAGCCTAAAGTGAAGCAACAAGTTAAATAACAAAGATTTTATCTCCATTAGTGCAAATCTAAAACCTAAAGTACTTAAGTAAAATAAACAAAAAATTCAATCATTCTGCAACTAAACTTACCAATACAATTCCTTGGACCCATACCGAAAGGAACAAACGTGGCGGTGTCAATTTTTGCTTTATTTTCATCACTGAATCGTTCTGGATCAAATTTTTCAGGATGTGGATAATATTGTGGATCTCGGTGAATACCGTATATTGGAAGCCATATAATGTTACCCTTTTCAATTGTGAATTTTAATCCAGCATCATCTTCATATGTATATGTTTTAACACATTTTCGATCTGTAGCAACCGCTGGTGGCCACTTTCTTAAAGTTTCTGAAACTACTGCATCTAAATATTTCATTTTTCCTAACACTTCATATGATAACAGTTTCCCGTCTAAAGTTCTATTTGTGGCATCAATTTCAGAAATAAGTCTTAATTGAATGTCAGGATTAATTGCAAGTTCATATGCTGCGAACATCATAACTGACGCACTGGTGTCAAATCCCGCTAGAAAAAATACGAAGCTCTGCGCTATTAGTTCGCTGTCCGTCCAAGCACGTTTTTCACAGCAATTCAAAACTTGACTATAGTTATCATCTTCTTCATTATCATTATCCTCTGCTTTGGGTGTCTGACTTTCTTTAAGTTTCATAAAAAGTTGTAACATATCTGGCCTTACAATACCATCTCGTTTTCTAATTTCCATCGCGTGTATTACAAGCTCATTGAACATGCTACGTGATTTTTCTCCTATGAACTTTATTCCACAAATTTTTGATAGTTTTGGTAGAAGCCTTAAGCATAAAAATTTAAGCGTCTGTAAGGGTTTTTGAATGTTTTGAACTTCTTGACCAATCTGGTATAATTCATTATTTTGATTTTTGAAAGAGTTGCATTTAACTCCAAAAGCACATGTGGCAATTACGTCGACTGTATACCTCGAAAATATATCCTTAATTTCGTAGGCGGTTAAGCCATTTATTTCATGTTCTTTATTTATGTAATCAACCAATTGTTTGCTAGTTTCTACCATGAATTGAAGCATCGACCTAATTTTACTTCCTGTGAACATTGGACTTAAAGAAGACCTCATATCTCTCCATTGCTTTCCTTTCATGGAAGATAATGCATTGCCAAAAAATTCATCAACAGAAGAGTCGATAACATATGTGTGATCTAGAAAATATGCAAAGTCCTTGATGAATATTTTTTTTATTATTTCCGGGCTCTTTATGACATAAACAGGCTCCATGAATTCAAAAAGTCCAACAACTCTGAAAAATTTAAAAGTTTGTGTATAATTCATACATTTGTGAGTTTGTGTTTGGAATTAAACAAGCTTTAAAAAAATAAACTTTAAATTATTTCGTTTTCTAGTAAACCTACTATAAGGAGAAACAATTAGTGGTGTTTACCCAAGAGGCAGATTTCTCTTTAGCAAAACTGCGGTGATTTTTAAATGTAATCCCGGCCATGGTTGCCTTGAGACCAGGCAAGTTGTTAACTTTCCCCATCTATCATTGGTCAGCTGGATAGCCTTTCAGCCCATTTCTTTTTTAACAGATACCAGAGACCTTCTTACGAATCCGCCTGCTAAGAAAGCGTTCGTGCTTGAGCCTTTATTCGCAAGTGCCATGGGTTGTCTGATTACAATGTACTTTACTTTGGGCCGGGACCCATCATATAGTTACCTCACACAGATGACAGACACCTCTAAAGGGGGCGTGACCAAATTATATTAGAAGTCAACGCTTTAATAGCCGCCTGATTGTATGGATGACTAGAGACGAGGCATAGTTTTCATTAGTAGTACCGTATAACTGGTAGAAACTTAGCTTTAGCTTTAAACTCCAGGGTGGTATATCCCAGCATAGGAGAGGAAGGGTTTTAATTAGATACTTACTCCCTTTCACATGAAATGGAGTAGATTGGTATTTGCGAGGTTGACCGTCAGACCACAGTCTGCTGCCCATCTAGTGAGCTTCAGTAGTGCATTTCCAATTATCTCGCTTATGATGGCTAAAATTTAGCCAAGACAAGTATTACTAAGTCGCCCGCGTATATCACTACCTTTATTTCTTTTGTTTTCACAGATACTAGAATAGCGTGTACAAATTTGAACCAGAGCTTTTGTGACAAAACTTAACCTCGAGGAGTTCCCCTACTGACATATCTAGTCACTTCAGTATCTCCTAGCCTAGGCTTGAACTGCTGAAGGCAGTAAGTCGATGAAGATACGATGTTCGACATTTAAAGTCCTTAGAACAACCTTGAATGGCATACGTCTTAGCGGTAATTAAGGGGTTAGGCCACTCTAGAATTTTCGAAAAATCTATTTGTTTATTTATTTTTTTAATGGTTCCTTAGAACCTCAAAAATGATGTCCCAAAAGATTACCGCTGAAAAAAATCTCTAAGTACTCGATTTTTGAATTTTAAGATTAATGGTATTGCAAAATTGTTCATGATTTTTAACTACTCAAAACTTCTAACGCGTTTATCTCAAAACTGTATTTTTCAAGTTGGCCGGAAATATAAATCAGACAATTTTCAACAGATTCATTTGAAATTTTGAATGTATCTTTAAAAATGCATTGTCTATAGAAGTACGTAGGATTTTTTTTATATTGCATAGTTCATTAGTTATTAACACTTTTCTGACGATTTTTTCAGCATATTTTCCACTTTTCACTTTAGAAGTGCGCCATTTATCCAAATATCAATAATTTCAAAAAAATCATACGTACTTCAATAGTTGTTGTTATATGTATATAATCGAAAAAAATTCATTGGCTCAGCAAAATTCAAAAATTACAGGATCTGTTTGTCCGGCCGTGGACCCTTGAAAAACGGAGACGTCATCGCAAAAACACTGCACAGCCGCCAATTTGAAATGAATCGCTTCAACAAAATTATTGTATACAGTCACTGATTAACACCCTTTATTGTAATCTCGAATTATTTCATAGTTTTTTTTGAAAAAAATCTCCAAAAAAGTCAATTTTGTCGGCCTCTAGAGTGGCCTAACCCCTTAAAGCCCAGCTCGATATTGAGGAGGACACCCATCGTATATTCTTTATCCTTTAGTGACTTTTCGATTGCATATTTGTGCAGTTTTCAACGACCTTCGCAGGTATATTGGTACTTGCTAACAAATCCCTCTGTGGTCCTACCACCAAGGCGTACGCCAAGAAGCCTTTCAAATGTTTACAAAAGAAACGACGTGAGTCTGATTTGTCTAAGGCGTATGTATGGCCGATTTTAACTGCTTTAAGATTGAAGATTACTTTTAAACCTCCATGCTGCTTTTGCAAATCACCAAGAGTTGCGGAATTAAATGGTGCATTATAGGCAGGATCTTATATACTTCTGAATTTACTATGGCATGATAGGCAGGATCTTATATACTTCTAGTGATTTATATGTTACAAAGGTTGTAATGCCCCACTCTAGCTTGTCCTTTTCGACAATATACCTAGAATTGGCTACCGCTGAGTGCCCAGGAAAGTGGATATTTATGATCTCCTGCTTTTTGGCTGGTCAATTAGGTTTCCGTCATTCTTCCTCAAGAGGGTTGAAACAGAGATCTTTGGCAGATTCTTCCTGAGATTAGCGACCTCATTGGTACTCTCTATAGGTTCATATTTACCATGATGTACGTTTGACATTTGTGATAAATATTTTGTAATTGTGGAAGGCCCGTTTTATAATTGTCCCAATCTTAAATATTATTGCTTGCTTCTGCCCTGTTAAAAAGTTTTCGCATCTATATCCTAAATAGGCTTAACTCTTTATTCCATCAGCCGAGTAAGTCGGTTTGGAGGATCTACTTAGCGATCAACTGCTTGTGAATGCATTGTTAAAAGTTTTCATCAAGTCATCAACTGGGTCATCGACTGACAAGGTATTGGGTGGAATCTCGCACTGCTCTAGTTGAAACTATTCTACCAAATTTACTCCAGCCTGTTTTAGCCTGATTTCTAAATGGATTTAGAAGAAGAAACTCTTGCTAGACCCTCTTCAATTCTCTACTACTAGATCGATCGAAGCATTATGAAATTCTCAACTAAAACCACTTCTCTATTTAACGTTAACATTCTTTTCCAAAATATGAAATAAGAGTAGAACAGTTCTTCGCTACATAGTTCAACATGTTGTAACGGAGTTACAAAATCGACGCAAAACCTTACAACAGCACCGGAGGGAATAAATGTCTTTAAGTGCTGTTGGACCACCCCGGGCGTTAAACTAGGTCAATCGTACCGATTCATCACCCTCCGCACCCGCCGTGACAGTCTAAACGGCCCAAAACCTGTCAACGACAGAAGGCAAAACCTGTCAACAACACCGGAGGAAATAACAGGTTTTAAGCATCCCCGGATCATTCCCGGCACTGCCCTCACGAAATTACTATTACTAGTTAACATTCCGTGCAATTAGCAGGCCAGATTTCCCCGCAACAACGGGGGAAACCTAAAATCAAATTCGCCGCCATAGCCCCCCGGCACTATATAAGCAGTGACGGCACCACAGAGTAGTCACTCTTCAACCAGCAGTCAACCGGAGCAGAGCTACTAGGAACTGAGTAAAGGTAATTAACATTCTTCTTTTGCAGAATAGCTTGGAGAACCAAGCAGTAGCCGTCATCCGGTGGTCACCCGACCACAACCGAAGCTAACCGAAGTAGCCGGCATCCGGTGGTCACCCGACTACAACCGAAGCAGCCGTCATTCGGTGGTCACCCCACAACAACCGAGGCCAACCGAAGCAGCCGTCATCCGGTGGTCACCCGACCACAACCGAGGCCAACCGAAGTAGCCGGCATCCGGTGGTCACCCGACTACAACCGAAGCAGCCGTCATCCGGTGGTCACCCGACCACAACCGAAGCAGCCGTCATTCGGTGGTCACCCCACAACAACCGAGGCCAACCGAAGCAGCCGTCATCCGGTGGTCACCCGACCACAACCGAGGCCAACCGAAGTAGCCGTCATCCGGTGGTCACCCGACCACAACCGAAGCAGCCGTCATCCGGTGGTCACCCGACCACAACCGAGGCTAACCGAAGCAACCGTAATCCGGTGGTCACCCGACCACAACCAAAGTAGCCGTCAACCGGAGTGCAGTGACCAGCGCAGGAGCTCTTCAAACTCAGCAAATTGGTAAGAATACCCCAGGTAAACATATTTAGGCAGTCGACGTGATTCCCGACTACCACCGAACTATTGTGTGGATCACAGTGGACCCACTCGTGTTGGTTAGGAAGTAAGTTCGGCTATTTCTTTTAATAGTATTATCTAGCTTTCTCTCGTATTGGCGAGAGACACTCCGACAACTAGCGAGATTCCCAGTTCACTTACTCTTACACTAGCGTAATTTCCAAGTGTAGGACACTCGTATAACTAGCGTGATTCCTAGTTATTAAGCTTTCTCTCGTGTTGGCGTGATTCCCAGTACGAGACACTCCGACAACTAGCGAGATTCCTAGTTCAATCACTCTTACACTAGCGTGATTTCCTAGTGTAGGACACCCTTCCAACCAGCGTGACTCCTGGTTTTATCATCTACTCGTGTACTGGCGTGATTCCCAGTTGTATCATTCACTTTTACAATTTCTCTGTCTGTGGTTGTCCAGAATTTAACCCTAGCACATTTATCTGTCTCCGTTCTTTCCCCGCAGGAACCTACCCATCCCGTTCACCGAGGATTCCCCGAGGAAAGCAGGCGAACAGCGCTCCGTCGACGGGAATCTGTCAAACGACACTACGAGCCCCACCAAAGGAAGGCATTTCCAGGAAGGAGACACCAGCTATTACTCCGCGACCGACAGAGGAGAGAGTACCTACGCCATTTCACACCGAGACCTCGGAGTTAGGAGCGGGTATTAATTTATTTTAAAAGAGACGGAATTGTAGTTTTTTAAGAGCAAAGGAAATTAACAGCGAATTCGAAATTTAGTGTTAAGTATCCAGGACTGTAGAATAAAAGTAAATTGTAGTAAGGAATCGGGGCGTTTTCTTCAGAAGCCTTGACCCTGGAGCCGGCGAGCTCAATCCCGTGGACCCAGAGACCCGCCTGACTGCAAAGTAAAACACGTTACCAATCGGTGTCCGAACAGCGACACGAAGATAACGCGTTATAATGTCTTATAAATTGTTGTTCAAAACAATAATTTTAACACAACTGGTAGGTGTAAAGTATAACTTAATCGACACACTCTTAGTAACTCAGCCGCCTAATCTGCCGTTGCCCACTAATTTTAGAAGTACTTCGGGTTTTATGTTTCAATATGAATAAGTTTTGAATGTTTTATTTATTATGAATTTCAATATTGATAACCTTTACAATAGGATAGACTTCATTTTTAGAATTTGAAACTCGAAATTTGGCATATTTATCAAGTGCACTGACCTCACTTTCAAAATAGATGGTGCAATTCTTATACAGGTCAAAAATAACAGGCTATGATAAGCTGAAATTAAATGAAGGGCCTGATTTTAAGATTTGTTATGCTGAAAGTGATCACCTTACGTGGTGCCTCTTGTAAAAGTGACAACTCTAATCACCACAAGGCGATAGTTTCTTATCACATTACATAATTCCTATTATATATTTCTAGTATTTAAGTCAATTCTGACTTACCATAACATTTTTCCAATTGCTTAGCTTCTTTTTCTATTTCCAGCTATTTCGCAGGGGTGTATCCTCCAAAATTTCCGTAGTCAACACGACTGGGATTCGCCATCGATGGGGCAAAGAATCTCACTAATTTAGTAAGTCATCGAACTCTCCATGTACCCTGAGGTAAGTCCCTGCCGAAACTTTGATTTGAATGTGCCCCTCTCGAATCTCGCGCAGTTAAACAACTTGGTTTATTTAATTTCTCTTATACAAGGTGACGCAAAGGTCATCACCCTATCGGAAGATGCTCTCATTTTTGCTAATTGCATCTTAGATCATTGATATAATAATATACCAATAAATATATATATAAATAAATTCTATTTTTTTTTTTTTTCAGAATACATGTGGACAAACTATGGATCGGTATACTCCTTAAAAACGCGAACTAATTGTGACAATGTTTATGACGAATAAGCGAAAATCGAAAATGATTATGAGAGATGCGGCACATTTCCACCTATACGCCGGATACGTGCAAAAAAAATTAACGCTTCTGGGACATTGAAAATTCGCGTTTGATGCACAAATAGCCATTACGTACTCTCAAAGTCACTGTTCGGTGCGCCGTTAACGGAGGAACCCTTACTGCGACTGGTGAAAGCTTCTTCCTGGCGAAAATTGTCTTTGTGGATTTGGAGAACATATGTGGCTCCAGCAGGACGAAGTAACCGCATACATAGCACGAACGAAAGTAGGCAATCTCGTGTTTTTCGGCCGCTTAATCTCTCGTTTTGGCAATTTGCACTGGTTCGCAAGATTGCGCGATTGAACCGCTCCTAACTTCTTTCTTTGGGGATTTTTGAAGTCACGGGTCTATACGAAAGAGCCACAGACCTTGGCGGACCTCAGGGTGAACATCCAGTAAGAAGTGGGAACTTATCGCAGGTTTTTACACTGAACTGGTTTTTACTCTGAACTGTGATATATATTTGCCTCAACCGTAGATAACTATTACTTAATCTTTTTTTTTCTCATAATAATTAAATCCAGATTCAGTTACATCCAGTTGCACAACCGTCGCTTCCACAGAAAAATGGCTAATAAATTTCAGGCTTCTTCTTTCTAATGAAGAATAACAAATTATATGGCGTTTAAACGATGAGGAAACCACTTTTATATGAAAACTCCTCGCTGTTAGAGTTTTCACATGAAATTGGCTTCACATTTTTTCAAACACCATATAAGTATTTTAACTTTATTTTACTTCATTAGAAAAACTACTTCTTTTGTTACTCTTTTTCTTGGACATTTTTGCAAATTTGTTTTTTTTTTTCGATACTCTGTTACGTCATTAGGAAGATAATTTTAGTGATAGGTGGCAAAATAGTGGGGGCGCTCTTTCTCACAAATTGTTTGCGTTTATGCCACTGAGATGTATTAAAATGGAGTGACTTATAAACTATCTCATATAAGGAACACCATTTTTAATTTCCAATGTTTACAGCTGTTGCGAGAATAAAATAACCATATATATATATACGAAATATTTAATTTTAATCTTTTATATTGTTGTGAGGAAAATGTAAAAATCATTGGAATTACTGATATAAAAATTACAGAAAAAGATTGTTCTAAACTGCAAAATGCTTACCCAGGAAGAAATATAAAATGATTGTGAATATTGTCACCTATTTCTATAACCACCATTTAAAAGGCGACATGACAATGGCAATTAAGAAAACCATGTTAAAAAAAAGATGCTTACACAGATAGGACAACTAGCGAAAAGTGATACCATTTTCTTAAGAAATTTCAGAGCTCCACTCCAGTATTATATATCTCAGTGGTTTATGCATATGCTCAACACGCTTTTATGAAATTTATTGTTTGTTGAAGGTGTAAAAGATTTATTTATTTAATTCATCAAGAGTTTACAGAACAATGTTTACATACCGTCAAAAAAAATTATCAATTAAGTAACTGTACTTCATTTGATATTTACTTAAATTAAAATCAACTTCTTGAAAATTTTTATTATATGCTCTGCACATAGAAATGATGCATTCAAAACGACTGTATTTAATACGATGATGATCTAGACGCAAAAGCGAACCTACTTTTAAATTAAGGCCAGGTGCCGTAATAGATATCCTACCAAGTTTATTATGTATCGCGAATCAATCGAAGCCTGCAAAATTTGAAACAAGAACAGAACCTTAGCAATCTCACAAGCGCTCTCCACAGTCTCCAGGGAAATGAGATTCAACCCATGTCGTTATTCTGTGAGATGGATTGAATCCATGCAAGGTAGTAACGGCAGAGCGAAACATAATAATCTACCCTGACCCGATTGCAACCGAGCAATATAGGAGGAACAACATGGGCTCCAAAAAGGACTAGCATACTCCAAAATGGATCTAACAAAACAGAAATAAAGGTTCTTCAGTGCAAAGATGTCAGTGAACTCCTATACCGTGCACAGAAATTGAATTCACTGTCAAATGTAACTCCCAAGTCCTTTGTTTGTGAAACCCTTGGTATAGAGGAATTTTCAATGTCATATGTCATAAAAACTGATAGTTGTTTTCCGTCTACTAAAACTCAGAATCTTACCTTTGTCAATATTATTGTTACACCACGTAAAAAACTGGCAGTCAAGTTTAAGTTCAGAGCTATCGGATATGTTTCAGAATTACATATAACTGAAGTAAGATCATTAATATATAAGACAAATAGCAGATGACCTAAGTGACTACTTTTAAGAACCCCGATGTGACATATATATTTTCAGAGGTTTCATCCGTGAACAGAACGTTCTAGACTCTTCCAGATAAATAAGACCCCGATATATTAAGCTTAATAGCAGAAGCCTCTGAGAGACCTAGTTAAAGACTTTAATAAAATTAATATAAATGCGATCCAATTGCTGTCCATGTTCCATAGTTGAACCAGGTTAGTGACCGTACATCTACCTAGAACAAACCTATGTTGACGCGGTATAAGAATTCCACGTGAATGAAAACTGACAATATCACACAAAATGGCCTCAAATAACTTAGGAATAGATGAAAGGTTACTTAAATAGGAAATAAAATTTTTACTAAAATAGGAAATTATCTAAACATCTGGAAACACGGCACATTTATTTATTTATTTATTTCATGATAATTCATAACGCTACACAATTAAGCTTACACTTTCGCATGTGCATGAAATAAGAAAGAAAGAGAAAAAAAAGTAATCGAAAATTAAAAATTTAAAATCAAAAGATGAAAGGCAACTAAGTATTACAAATGCAAATTGTACTGTAAGATTAGCAAAAAAGCAAACCTAAGTAATAAAAAATACTGAAAGTAATGGATAATCATATTTGCATAGTATGTATGTACAATTCATTGAAATCTACTAAGTTTAACTAACTATTAACTAACACACCAAAATAACTTTAGAACTAAGCAAACAAAAGAAATTACAGATTTTGTGAAAAGAATTGAAAAAGTTTCTCTCTGAACGCGCTGCCACCACATACTCTTCTAGTCTCAGTAGGAAGAACATTCCACATTCTAATACCTTGTACACAAAATTAAAACGAAATTGTGATATTATTAGGAAGCAGTGCTTTGACCGACATCATCCTGGTTTCAAATGGCGTAAAAGGTGCAGATAACCAGAGCCGTCGAACAGCTCCATATATTTTAGATACCAAGATAGATTTTAGGAAAATCCGTTGTATCAATTGACTCTCGATAGATAACGATTGAGTCGGACTTGGATGGGTTGAGAAGTAGTTTGTTATCAAGAGCCCAGTCATTAATAGATGAGATATCCGCATTCAATCAAGCCAAGATGGTTGGAAATATACAACTGAACGTCATCGGCATACATGTAAAAGCTACAATTCCTTATGCACGTTGGGGGGTCATTGATGTAAAGGGAGAATAGAAGCGGACCCAAGATAGATCCCTGAGGAACACCAGTATGTATGTCAAGAAAACTCGAATACATTCCGTTACAGAAGAATTTCTGCATGCGGCCCCCAAGATAACTCAAGATCAATTTACAGGCAAAGTCCGTAAAGAAAAACTGGCTAGACAACTTCTGAATCATTGTATTATAATGAACTCTGTCAAAAGCCTTAGAGAAGTCAAGCAGAACAGAAAATGATAACAAGTCACGAACAGTTGCGTAGCGAATATCATCGGATAAAGATAAGTTAAATAAATAACAAAAGACCGGTGACAAAATACTACTTCAACGCTTAATTACAATCGAAGGAACGAAATCAGGTCCAAGACAATACCCATCGTCAAATTCTTAAATGAAAGGTATCACTGAATCCGTACTTAATACTAAATCAGTTGCAGTAAGAGTAGTAGTAGGATATTTTGTCAGCCAGACAGATAAGCATTATAAGCATTAGAAGATTTTATCAACGCGTACTTTTTCTAAGCTTTACTTTTTAAGTTCTTTACAGGTCGAATATCGTCATTGTACCAAGGAGACGTTCCTGTATTCGGGACTGATATAAGAAAACTGCTAAAACGTTCTGCATAAAATCGATCAAGAGCTATGTTAATTTTATATAATTTGGAACTGAACACAAATCAAACGTAGCCAAATAACTATTGAGAATATCAAAATTATTCTTATAAAAATTAAATTAAGAATTTACATTATATTTGTCACATTGGTTGGAATCACAAGAATACAATAAAAAAAGTTATGGATGATCAAGATCCTTCCCCAATAAAGGCACATCGTCCTGATCAGGCAGCAATCACTCTCGTCAGAACTATAAATCAGGTACAGCACACGTCCGCTGTGATTGCTAGTACAATTAATCTGTTGTAAGCCCAAGGCCAGGCCATCTATCACACAAAATCCGATGCCGATGCACCAGATCGATTTAGAAGGAAAAGACAGCTTCAGAATCCGATCCATCGCAGTCAGGTGATCATAAAAGATGTATATAATTCTTTACAGTAATCAACACTGCACCACCGCGTTTTGGTAGATCAGCCTCATTTCGATCTGTACGGAAAACTTATAAGCCAGCATCGAAGTGCTCATTGTGAAAAATACCTTTGATCAACCAGGTTTTTGTTAAACAAATGACGTCAAATTCAGAACTTATCGCAGAAATATAAAGTTTCTGTGGCTTGATACGTAAGCCCCTCACATTTTGGTGTTAGATTTCAAGTTTTCCGCGGTTTTTAATGCAACATGCCGTGGGTCCCGGGTTCGAGCCCAGATGACCGTGAGTTTTTATTAAGAAATTAAAATAATCCACTTCGTCTCTGGGCTGTTGTCTAGCTCGCAGCAATGCAAACAAGACTCAAGTTTCCTCACTTCCCTTACCCTAATTCCCTTCCGGCCAAAACCATGCTAACGCATCAAAGGGTTGTCCCCTAGGATTTGGCCACATCGTATAAAAAAAAAAAACTGATTTAGTTAATCCAGATTTACTTTAATGTAGTACATACGTACTCGTGAACAATGACCCCCTCTGGTCAAAATGCAGCTGAGCAGACATCAGGGCTCAAATGATGCAACCAAGTGTCCGGGGACAATCTTGAGACATAAATATGGAGTTCACCAACGGGTATTTCATGTTGTGCTGTTGTTGGGAACACTCATGTTGCTGTAGTTGGGAATATAGCATAACCTTCCGTTTGTTGCGAGCGACGGGAATCCAGCGCCTCCTGTCCCAATATTGAAGCTAAACTAATCAATCAGTGTCGTGTAGCTTTACTTAAAGAGAAAAGCTTATTATTGTGAAGAATATTCAGCTAAGTAGTACTAGTAAATTGAGAAATTTATTTTTAATTTTATAGTTTTTCAAAGTAACAACAAATAAAAGCTTGTTTTTTTTAACAAGCAGAATTAAGAACCAATTATACTTAGAGCACTTAATCCCTACTCATTTAATTTGACCATGCACTGTAGTACATGAGTTCCTGAGTTTGTACTTATTTACGCATTTTAACATGCTATTCTTTTTCTGAAATACATCCTCATCCGGTCAAATAATATAACGTGTTTTGCATTGCATACCCTTTCATTTCATACCCATGTCAAGGAGGTTGTAAAGAAAAAGGTAATCGGCCATCTCGGACCGGCCTTTACATTATTTTCGAACCCTTTCTTTTGATACCCATGTCAACGTTCTTATGAAGAAAATCGTAATCCATCATCTTGGGGCTTCCCCATATTGGATTTACAACAATACTGGATATGCTATACTGTTTTGTCATACATGAACAAAATTTAAGCTTAATCGGATATTGGAAAGTGGGCTTAGAAGATTTGATGACGGACAGATAGGTGAAGGTAAATAAAAGATTAAAAATCCTCTTTCCGTGAAGTATTTGCTATTAGTAATTCAAACCCCGACCCCAGCAACAACATTTTTGACATGGTACCAATTAGGGAACTACTCAACCCAACAAAAAGAAAATCATCCAAATTATGCCCAAAATGTCATACATAAAAACATGTACGCATCGAACTTAGACCTCCTCGTTTTTGGAAAGTCGTTTAAAACTTGAATCAAAACAGAACTTCATAAGATTAGATTTTTCCCGCGTTAATGAATTTTATTGACAGTAAGTAAGTAAGTATAACTTCGGTTAATTTATTTTTTATTGGATAATTTGTTCAATTTAACACTTGACATATTTAAACTGTTGCATTTTGTGACATGGTATAATCAATTGAAATTGACTTTATAAAATCTTAAACAGTTAAAGTTGATAAAAATTCCTTACGAATGGATAACATTTGTGAGCTAAATGTAATTAGTTAATGAACATTATCCGAAATAAATACTTACTTTTCATTCGGAAATTGATTATAGGTGCTTGCGACTTTCTCAACCAAACTGGCCCCTTTAAACAAATAGCCGTTAGTGCCAATAAACGGAAGTGGCTGTTCATATTTTATCCCTTGCTTTTCAAAAACGTCGTGGTTTCTTGTTGCCCATTTTAGAAGTAAGTGGACAGAACACGCAATAGCAATTAATACTAGAACTAAGTATGTCATATCTCTATCACTAGATTTGTTAACACGACTTGAACTTCCCAATTTAGCGCGCACATACAGCTCGAAACTTGAATTGACTAAACGCTGGAGGTTTCAGATTTATTTCTCCTCTGCTGGTGTCATCGCCGTTTTCTTCTATAGAATTTAAATTTGAGTTAATTGTGGCTAGAGCTTTTGAAGTTTAACTACAATAACAATTCGTAAGAAGAAATTATAAATATAAAATGAACGAATAAATATATTAATTAAGCAAGTCCTTGTTAACAAAAATTGTAATGTTAGCTTTTCGATCCATTATTAGACTTATCTCTTGTAATAAATGCACAAATTCTTTACCTGACTTTACTGTATACATAGGTAGGAGTGTAATTTGTAGAAAAATTTCATACGTCTAAAGATAAAAAAATATTAAAATCACGCATTGAGTCGTCGTTGCAGTAAAAGACAACGTGTCGGCCTTCCAATCCCAATGTACCAGGTTCGAATCCCAACGGCTGATTTCGGATTACAATGAAAAGGCCATTGGGAGTTGTTGAGAAAATATCGGTGGTTCGTAATCCATTTGCACTTGTCACGGATCGGATCGGACAGAAACTAGAGAGAGATAAAATCATACATTTAGTTAAATAAGTTGTTCCTTAAGTTTTGAAATAGAAATCTTGGGTAACCCCGCCCATTTTTCCGGCTCTTAAAATTGTATTTTTGTTTTCTCTGAGCAAATATATTTAAAATTCGAAACTATGAACTCATGTTCTTCGCCATTTCTTATGTCCGGTTGTCTAGTTTTGACGAAAAACTTCTTAGATCTTCCTATTTACATCCTGCATGATTGCCAGATTTTTAATATGATATTTGGAAAGATGACGTCGTAATTTACGTGACCATGATCATGATCGAGCAAATGATTTTTTTTCTAGATCTGCATTCTGTTTGAATGAATTAATCCTTTGTTGCGACAGGTCTTAATATTATTCATTTAGAAATAAATTACTCAATAAAACAACGCTCTCCAAGTCAGTGATGGACATTATTCGAATAAATTGTCAATCAAATAACGAATTGAATAAAAATTTAGAAATAATAAATTTTTATTTGAATGTAAGATTATTTTAAGTTATTGGAAAATAATTATTTGTTATTGGAGTTTACTCCTTAAAAATCGTTTCATATAAAGCGCACGATATGAATAATAGATGGGTAGTAAAATCAAGCGTTTAGAAAAAGTGAAGTCGTTATAGTCGCCAAGTACACATTTTCTTTCTCACTTTCCATTGTTTCTATAATTTGACTATACGTAGTATTCAGTAAACGTGTACGTCAACGTTCAAACGTCAATTTGTGGAGTTTTTAAGATTTAAAGTTTTATTTTTATTTATATCTGTTAATATTTATACTTATATAGAGTGAAGTGAATAAAATTAACAAAATATTGTAAGATATGGAAGAAATCTATTCAAGTGATGATGAAAAAAAAATCCGCTGAACACGTGGATGCGGTTAGTAGGTATAATCTGTTCCAAAAAGATTTGGCAGTACACTCTCTTATGGAGTATTGCTGTCTGCTTTATTTTCCCATCATTTTCCTATGCCTGCATAACTCTTTCTCAGCACGCTGTTGCCATGATTTCATCTCAGAAGATTTTCTTATTTTTCCTCGTGGCCTACTGCTAAAAGATATAATCTGGCTACACTAAATGTGCTTTCCGACCATTCCCGTCGCTCGAATTCGTATTGCATCGATGAACTTCGCATGTAAAACCACCTACCACCCAGCTGTTAGTCGAAAGGAAACTTTCTGATCAAACAAAATTTAACCAATATTGATATTTTATGAAATTGATGGACTAAAAATCGTCTTCATAAATAATTAGTACTTAGTTTTCAAACTAAGTGCTTATAGGAGTTGTGTTTTTGACCTTCCTTCATGGATGTCCGTTGTGGAAAGTGCAAGTACCACGCTGATGATGACCAGCTTGCAGTTTCAGTCGAAACATTCATCATTTTTCTTTGAGCACTCATATTTTTGAGTGATCACCATCCCAAAGAAATTAATAATCCTGTTTTTGTGGAAGTGATCTTAAGCCCTGCTCTGCGACCTTTTCTGCTCAGGGCTTCGGATAGTTGGGCTACATGATTTCTTGTGTTGAATAGGAGACATACATCGTCGGCATAGTACAGGTGCCTAAGGTGGTTAAAGAGTTTCCATCTAATCCCTTGCGGTGGGTGTTCGTCTAGGGGGCTGCACAATACGTCATCAAGAAAAGCAAAGTTGACAGTATGCATTTTTGTCTCACTCCATGCATCACTTGGAAGGACTCCGACGGTTTTCCTTTGTGTAGGACGTGACATTGGCCTCCTGAGTAGGACTCCTTTATGATGGTCAAACGCCATCTCAAAATTAACAAACATTAGATGTAAAGAAGACTCGGCAGATTAAATTCATCAATAAGACATTTTTTAAGTCTTTCATTTGTTGCCATTTTGCGACCTGGCCGCTCCCCTTTCGCTTAAGCTCTTTATGACTCTAGAATTTTAAAAAGTTCGTAAATTTCTTTTGTCTATAATTATTCCTTAGGGTCTTAAAAATAAGGTTCAATAGGTTGTATAAGTAGGCGGATATTTTAAATATATATGGCCGGTAGCGATGCAAATCATTCTTGAAAATAATGCGATCAAAAACTTTAAACGTATTTTTCTCAGAACTAGAGAATGGCCGTGGGCTTCTTTTGCGTACTTTTCAACCGATTTGCTTAAAAATTTGATCAATGTTTTCTTTATAAACAATTTAGTACGTAATATTAGGCAAAAACTAACCTTTGGCTTTTTCTTTCGGAAATAAATATTTTTCCAAACCCCCTACACACTTCGCAATATAACTTTATCGCAAAGTAAGAAAACAAATGTTTTTCGTTGGTAGATTCGGAAAAATCAAAATGCCATACATCTAGCTCTACTACCGCCATTTCTGAAGATAAAAAAATAAAAACAAAATATATACTCTTGGAACTGTGAGAAATAAACGCCTCTATAGTAATTTTTCCAACAACTTGTCAGATTTTTGTAAATTAATTTTAAAATTCCGAATTAACTTTCAAATTCGGTCATTCTTTCCACCCTTTGAACAGAATACCAATTTCAATATTTATGTAAACCCATGTAATATTTTTTTAAATATTATTTTGCATCGTTGTGATAATTCAAATAAAATCAAAGGATTATTTGTGCATTCCCCCATAGATTCCCATAGATTTTGAAGAAAGGATTTTGTGTACAATGCCTTATGAAGTGGCTTGTTGGTAACGTTTCCCCCCTCTGTCATTGTAACGAATGGAAACGGTTATTTTGGCAAGCCTTCTTGATACTTCTTCGCGTTTATTTTACTTTCACCCATTTTCATGGCAGCCCATACCATGTTCCTCTATGTGATCGACCGGTAAGAACTTTCCTTTCTAGTTTTAAATCCACCTTCTTTAAATCTATCAGACCCGTCCAAATTAAATTTTTTTTCGTCACTTAATATGACGCGGGGCCAGATGTTACCAAGCTGGATGTTCCTTTCGACAAACGGTCAAGCTGTAACATTAGGCATTTGTGGTTTCCTCCTTTAGTAATCCATCTTTGAACTATACTGGAATCACAGTCCAAATTGAAGCGACGGACAACTTGAGAGAAGGAAGCTCCTGTTTTATTATTGGAGTCATTCTGAGTAAATATATATAATATATCGATACGTTTTGTTTACCTTTAGTGTTTGTTATCGGCGGCAAGAGTACTGTTGGCCCAGCGGGACCTTAAAGTTTTTATTTTGTGCTAATTTCGTTGGTGGCAATGTAACTTGTGTTGAATTTATGTTTAACGTACCTGTTATATGAATACTTGCAGGAATTGTGGTATTTTGGTGCTGGATTTTCGGTGATCGCGCTGGCCGGGGAATTCTTTGGGTATTTGCGTACGTTTTTGCAACGGCTTCTCATCTGGCGGTGATCCGGTTGGGGTTTAGTGTTTATTTTCTCCAAGCTCGCTGTTCAAGGTTTTCGTGATGGGCTGGTGTAAAATTATACTGGGAAATCCTTGTAGGAGGTTGCGAAAACAACAGTAAATATCTTACTCCTTACTCTTACTATATAATTTTCAATAACGGTTCGTAGAAATTGGCATACCATTTCCTGCGAATGATCAAGCTCGGTTGCAACTTTTTTTTAACCGACTTCCCAAAAACAAAGAGGTTCTAAGTTCGACGCGTATTTTTATTTTTATTTTTTATTTTTTTTTATGTCTGACCGGGCATAACTTCGTAACGCGTCGACCGATATTGATGATTCTTTTTTTGTTGGGTAGAGTATGTTCACCGATTGGTACCATGTCAAAAAAAATTTTGGAAGGGTGGTGGTGGGGGGTGGGGGTGGGGGTGAAACCTAACTTTGTAACGCGTGGTCTGATTTGGATGGTTCTTTTTTTGTTGCACAGAGTATGATTCCCCATTGCTAATAGGAGAAAAAAAGTTGGTCTAGGGTGCGGGGAGGGGGGGAGGGGTAGTCTAACTTTGTAACGCGTGGACCGATTTGGATAATTCTTTTTCTGTTGGGTAGAGTATGTTCCGTGGTTGATACCAGGTGAAAAAAATTTTGGGGAATTGGCGGTGGGGGGGGGGGGGGGGGTGGAACCTAACTTTGTAACGCGTGGTCCGATTTCGATGGTTCTTTTTCTGTTGTATAGAGTATAATCCCCCATTGCTTATAGGAGAATAATTTGGTCCTATGGTGAAAGGTGTTGGTGGGGGGGGGGGGGGAAGGGTAGTCTAACTTCGTAACGCGTGGACCGATTTGGATAATTCTTTTTCTATTGGGTAGAATATGATCCTTGGTCGATACTACGAGAAAACAAATGTTGCTGGGGTGGAGGTGGGAGAAGAGGAGTGGAACCTAACTTTGTAACGCGTGGAATGATTTGGATGGTTCTTTTGCTGTTGTATAGAGTGTGATCCCCCATTGCTAATAGGAGAATAATTTGGTCCTAAGGTGAGGGGTGGGGAGGGGGATGGGTAGTAACTTCGTAACGCGTGGACCGATTTCGGTGATTCCTTTTTGGTCGGTAGAGTATGTTCATTGATTGATACCATGAGAAAAAAATTGTTGTGGAATGGGGGTGAGGTAGGGGGTTAAAACTAACTTTTAACGCGTGGACCGATTTGGATGGTTCTTTCTTCGTTGCATAGAGTAGAAGACACTAAAAAGTGAAAAATAAAATAGTTTTTAAAAAAAAGTTGAACCATAAAATAATTTTTAATTTTATATCTATTACGACATTTTGAAGTCGGTGCAAATTAAACAAATAAAACAACTACATAACTAAAATTGAAAATAATGCATAATACTAGCTAAACGTTTCAGCTTACGGGATCATAAGAAAGGACGATTAAATACTTTTGTTGTAGTTGTTTGGTTTGTTTGATTTGCACCGACTTCAAAATGTCGTAATAGATGTAAAATTAAAAATTATTTTATGCTTTTTAGCGCTTTTTGTGAAGTCGGTTCAACTTTTTTTTTAAAAACTATTTTATTGTGTCATTCTACTTCTGCGTAGGTATAATAAAATTACGCTGCTGAACTACCTCACTTATTTGTTTTCTATAAGACGCAAAACCTAATTAAAGCTTAAACAACTGAGCAAATAAAGGAACTTCACAATTGCGCTCCACTAATTACCAAAGAAGTCAGTTCTCCTAATAAATCACCTTGAACCTACATATATGTAGTATATATTTTGTATATGTGTATATATATATTGGTCCAAATAAAACGATCTTCGATCGCCTCCTTCTTTTACCAAGATTTTCAGAATGTATAAAATGTGGGTCTGGTAAATGTTCAGCCATTTTTAGTCTTATATAAAAATCACCCAACTTTTTTTTAACTTTTACTGTTGTTTTATCTATCTAATAAATCTGAAATCATTTTCGATGGTAGTTTACCCGGAAAACAACATTCGGTATTTAGTTTTTAGAAATATTGCTTTTTCCTGGAGTATGATTTTTTTGTTTTGCGAATCAGATTAATAGAACAAGATTAAAAGTGAAAATTGCTGAAAATTGCTGAAAATTGCGGAGACCCATTTTTTTACACATTCTGAAAATCTTGGTAAAGCAAGGAGGCACTTTCTTGCCGTTTAATAAGACTGCCTGAACAGTCTAAATAGACGGAGAGAATTACAAATATGAAAAATATTTTGAAAGACAAAAAGCTATAATTTAGTTTCGAAAAATGTCTCTGAAGATCATCCAAAATTGTGGTTCAAGAACAGAGTTGTAAAATTGGAGCGCCATCACTTATACCAAACCAACATCAAGTATTTAATAGGTGACAAATCTCTTTACCAGTATTGGAATAAAACATTTCTAATCATTATAAGAATTATAAATAATATTTCGCAATACGTCTCGCAGGCGTCACTTTTTAATTGTATTCATATAATTGTAATAACTTTTAATTAATTCGAATACTACAGTATTAAAAACATAGATATATTAGTGTACTAAATTAATATAAATTATAAATAATTTTAATTTATTGTTATTATAAATTATTTTACTTTTGATTTTATCATTGATAAACGAGGGCCATAAATAGTTGATCTATTTGCTTTCATAACTAAACACACGGCGATATTTAATACTAAAGTATTAGAAGAAATTAAAGGTGTAATTGAAAGTATTTAAAAACAATTAAAAAGAATTCCCAAATGCCTTTGAAATACTTTTGAGCATTATGCCTTGATCAGCTCCGATGTATTACCTTCAACTGCTGCCACGATTTACCTATTTGGCTGGTTTTTTCGCTGTATAAATTGTTCCAATATGAATTTTTAAATTTTTTATTTTCTTAAGGCAACTTTTTCTTTCTTATACTTCAATAATTTTGCTGATAAAAATTGTGGCCACCAGAACCAGAGTGGCCCAAGTGCAAAATTTTTGATTTTGAGAAACTTGGTAATAAAAGCAATCTAACTTCAAACCCAGTTTCAAATGTAACGTTTTTTATTTCAATAATACCATTGTTGATTCTTTTACATTGGCCCACATAGTCAATCATTTTTATATAGGTAAATTTTAAATGCTTAATACCATTGTGGCCCATCTGCAAAAAAAACAAAATACCTAATATGCATTATTATAATAATTACTAATTACATCTTCATATTTTTGTTAATTATTTAGTGCACATAGAAACTCGTGTGTAATATAAATTAATTAAGTTCTCAGCACTTAAAATTTAACATATCGGACGATGGCATATGTATCGATATACTACGAATAAAACAAAGTAATTGATCTTGTGTGCATGCCATTAAATAAAGTAAAATTTAATTAAATTGACAATTTTAATTTTAATAAGACTTTAAATGTTGTTATTGTTTTATACCTAACTGTGAGTATCTACTAAATGCGACTCAAGGTCGTGCGAGATTGTAAGTTGGGTCCACCTCCGCTATCTGTTTCCGAGATTAAATATATTTACACGTTTTATTAACTTCCCTTTATTCTCTGGAGTCCAAGTTCATGGAGCGTAAAGCTGATTAAACAATTGATTTCCCTGCTTTACGGACTGAAATAGATTAGAAAGTGATACTGCAAAGTTCGAAAATAATTAAGCAATTGCGCATTTTAATTGAATAAAACAGGTGTGACTTAACAAGTACTTCAAAACAAGCTAACGCCACATGTAAAGACAATTTATTGAAGAAACTGCATTCAGCCATAGCTGAGCTTTTCTTCTTAATAAAAACTTTTGCAGTTAGTAAACATACATATCTCGTCTACTTAACTGTCCTATCTAGCGAAAAACTTTGGATGGCTTGAGCTGAGAAACTGATAGCCAGTATGATGTAAAGCTTCACAGACCAAAGGTGCGCGCAAAAGTCTGAATTTAAAATGATCACGTTAATAATAACTTCACTTGCGATCGGCTTGTTTGTTTATTTGTTTTTGAAGTGGGCAACAAGCAATCATGACGTGTTTGAAAAGCAGGGACTAAAATTTTTAAAGCCTCTTCCTTTACTTGGAAATTGTGAATATCTTTTCAAGGGTAGAGGATTAATTGATCGCGTTACGAACGCTTATAATATGTTTCCTAATGAAAAGTAAGATATTATTTTATTATTATTTCAATTTCTCCAAATACATAAGTGAAGAAGTGTTAAATTATTACAATTATTTAATTATATTTTATAGGAACAAGGTCATTGGTAATTAAAAAGTTAATTAGATAATAACACTATTGTTCAAATTCCCACTTCCCATTCTCTACATGCTGACTAACTGCTCCAAAGCTCGGCTTCATATTTCGTGTTTTCAAGTGTTAATAATTTTTAGCAAAAATTTAACTAATTTTTTTCTTGAGTTTTTATTTCATTTCGACGACTGTTGGTCTGGTTTATGTATGAATACCGTTTCTTAACGATAACAAATTTCTTTACAACCCTTAACTGTAACGGGACCGTGTCTGTACGAGAAAGTTCTACTCGTAAGTTCGACGAGTATTTTAATTTAATTTTTTCCTACTTATATATAATTTCCTACGTATTTTCAGGTGTGGTTAAGGTGGGGTTAAGTAACAATGGAATGGAGTTCGGATGTTGCCTGGCTTCGTATTTTGTGCCCCGCTTGGCGAATTTTTAACAGGCTTCCAAAAAACGAGAGCTAGAGAATAAAAATTAGGGTGGGGCAACCTAACTTCGGAACGCGTGGATCGATTTGGATGATGCTCTTTCTCCTGTTTAGAGCATGTTTCTCCATTGCACTATGAGAAATACCTTGCACTTTTGTTTAGTGGAGGAGGGTGGAGTCTAACATCGTTACCAGAGTTGCAGTCGTATAAGTTGGGATGATAGGAGGGAAATGGTAGGAGGAAATTCATTCCTAGAGTGCTGCATGGATTACATTGCCGGACTAGAGCCATAGTAAACATTTTGTATCTGAGTTCATTATGTGTAGCGGGATTATGATGATTCTGTTGTATACAATAAACTACCTATGAAACAGTTGCAATCGCTTTGTTCACACGATTAGCATGTTTCGAATGGCTTACCTAAACAGTGAAAAATAAAATAACTTTTAAAAGAACTTGAACCGACTTCACAAAAGGCGCTAAAAAGTATAAAATAATATTTTATTTAATGTCAGCTACATTTTGAATTTGGTGCAAATTAAACGAACAAAAATATTTAATCCTCCTTATTTATGACACCGTGAGCTGAAATGTTTGGGTAGTTTTATATAGTGTGGTGTAGGGACGAAGCTACCGTCCATACGGAGTCCGGATATTTCTTTACGTGATTACCCGAGTAACAATAAGTAAGTAAGTTGATATAATCACGCTCAAAGCAAGTACATGCGTTAATATTTTTAAAAGTATACGCGCTCCTACTGCAGGTTCAAAAATTTAAAAATACACCCGCCTCACGGGTATGCACGCTTCCGCTACAGATATAAGAATCTAAAAATATGCCCTACAGAAATACACGCTACTGTTTTCTGGCTTTAAGCCTTGTGAGACTGGTGGCTCACCGCTTGCGATATATAAAATTTCACCCGTATAGAGACGCGTGTTCACAGTGTCGGTCATCGACCTCCTGATATTAAAATTATTCCCAGTATACCGATAATTCACAATTCATGACAATAATAATGATAACAATAACCTGAAATTTGTTATTTTTATTCTTATATATTTTCCAGTTTCAGTTATAATCTTTATAAACCCGAGTAAAAATAATACAACTACACAAACGTTGCAGACTACTGCGGAGATAGTTTTGTTACTTTTTACGTCGTTCTCAAATGAGTTAATCTACAAAAATAATTTTATTGTTTTCATTTTAAATTTGCGTCTTTTATTGATACGCGCTTGCAGCCGGAAAAGTATAATTTTTACTCAGGCGTACCGTGTCTCATTTGAGAGCCATTCAGGCTTTTTGACGCTTTGTGTGCCTGTTTGAGGCTATAAATGAGCGAGTTTTATTTTTACTCGGGTGCTGTTATCCCTGCTGCTTCTCAAACAGGTTGCGTCTAGTCCTGCTATTCCTTTAGTCTTCAAGGCCTGTTAGGTCCTTTACCGGGGTACGTTTCCTACAGGGGACTTGTCCTTGCTCGTTTTCATTGGCTTGTTTTTTTCGGCTCTAGTATGTAGTTTAGTTTATAAGTTGTTTACGCTGTAGTAATCTCTGTGATGAATCTGAATAAATGAAATGAAATGAAATGAAATGAAAGGGCCTCGAGAGGTCAGAACTCACGAGACTTTAAAAGTTTGCATATTTCAAAGTCTTGATAAATTCGAAAGGAGTGAATATTTATTAAGAATTCTAATTTGAAAGAACTAAATTTTGATATTTTTATTGAAATATATTTATATATTTTTTTTAATATAATTAAGCCAAAGACAACTTTCCTGTTTTATATACATAATTATTTGAAACAAAATTGTTCCGACTTACTGGATTAGCATTTACAACAAGTAATCAAAACGAAAAATTTATTAAACATTTTAAATATCAATACCCCGATGATAGACCTTACAGCCACTGAAGTCTAAAGGAATAATAGGATTAACGCAATCTGCTTGAGAATCATCAGGGATAACTGCCATATTCTAAACAAACATAAGGAATCTGGAAATAGAGGCATACCGTTTGGACGGCAGCTTTGTGTTGTACTCAACCCACCTAGTACATCACAAAGGAAACAAAATTATCCAAATTACTCAAATTATCCAATTTTACGAAATCAGTCATGCCCACCCTTGCATAACCTTACCTATGTTGCAAAATTCTTACTCTATACAGGAATACTACCCTTCCTCCATCCTACCCAAGGGCCAAATTTTTTTTCCTTAATAGCAATGGAGAATCATATTCTACACAACAAAAAATAATTATCCAAATTGGTCCACGGGTTACAAAGTTGTATTTCGCCTCTCCCTAACCCCACCCCGTACATTTTTGGCGTAGCAAGAAGGGGAAGCATACTGTAATATAAATGAGGCTCTTCGGGCTCGACGGATTAGTTAAGACACTTATTTTTTGTCACAAACGTCACCATTTTTATTCACTTCACTGATTAATTCGTTGCACAATTTTCTTGGCAATATTTCTTCACAATATAACGTTTTACTTTAATAATTAGCACTTATTGCTTCACGGGTAAAAATACAACTGAACTGAACTAGGCTGCTACTCAGCCCTATTTATACTACTTAGCGTAATTTTAGAAAGTTCACAATTTAGTTCTAGAAATTTCCGTTATTCATTTTCCACCACACCACACACCATACCAAGTCAGCATAGGTTCGAGTCGGCTTTGACTACACACGACAGCTGACGTTTTTCTGGTTTCCAAAATTCAGAACATGCGTATTGAACAACTTGATTTCATCACGTAGCCTATGCCAGACTACAGTGTATGTTACAATACACATCAGAAAAATTCTTATTTTAACCCAAATAATTCATTAATATGAAGTTGATAATGACATATCACATATTGCTTATTGATCTGCAACTTTGACGAAGTCACAAAAAGCTGCACTATACTTCTACTGCCAAACGATAAGATTTGAAAGTAATCATTGTATCCCTTAGGAAGTAGTAGGTAGTATCTCTCTCTGGTTTCTTTAATTTCTTGTGAAGCATAGGGCGTCTACTACATCGACACCAACTTTTGCCACGATTTGTTAATTTGGGTAGCTTCTTTTTCTACGGATCGTCTCCGCGTGGGTATCCAATTCGGTGCCTTCCTTGTATGTATAGAGCCTCTTGAGCGTTATTGATTGGCTCTTTTCGTAATGTGTTGGCTATTCATTTTCAATATCGTTTTCGAATACCGACGTCTATCCCGTGTTAGGCTGTGAGGTTGTGTACGTCTTTGTTAGTGATGATCTCCAGCCAATGTATGTTAAGGATGCACCGTAGACACCGAGATGTTGTTATTTCGTTGTTGATTCGAGCCTGTACATCAGTTTCAGCTCCGCCATAGATTGTAATTATTCTTCTGAGATTACTAAATTTATCCACTTGTTCTATTTGCTGCTCTTCAAGAATAATTTCATCATGTCCAAGATCATAAATTTGGTTTTAGCGGCGTTGATATAAAGCCCTGCTCTGCAATCTTCTCCACTCAGGGCTACGGACATTTGGACTACATGACCCTGTTTTGTGGGATAAGAGACCTATATCGTTGGCATACTCAAGGTAAGGTGGTTAAGATTTCATCTAATCCCTGGCGAAGATTGGTTATCTAGAGCGCTTCAAAATACGTCATTAACAACGATCAACAAAAACAAAGGTAACAGTATTCATACTTGTTTTACTCCAGTCAGCACTTGGAAAGGGACGTAGTGCGTTACATTGGGCTCTTGATAAGAATCTTTTATGCTGGTGATAATTTTTTGTGCCATACCTTTTCTTCCTTAAGCTGTCCAAATGTAATCGCGATCAACGTCGTGAAAAAAGCCTTCTCGAAATCGCTGAATAATAGATTTAAAGGATCGTTCGATGTGAAAATTCGGAGGGTGGTGATATAATCGTTGCAAGAGAAACCCTCATGAAAACCTGCCTCTTCATCATGCGGTCGATTCCTTGCTTGGTTTGCATTAAATGATTTTTGCCATCAATTTGGAAACGGCAGTTAAAAGACAGCGGCCCATGGTTGTTTTTCTGCTGACCACAGATAACAATAAAAGGGTCATGGGGATTGTAGAGAAAATGTTAGTCAAGCCAATTGCTACAGTTCCTCAGGTTGCCATTTTTATAAATCGTCACAGTTAAAGATGCTTACCATTCAGTGGAATAGGTCTCGGTTTTCCAAAATTCCTGAATTACGGAAAGAAGAATATCAGCCGAACCATGGGATTCGCTTTAAGTAATTCCTCTGGTATTCCATCAATCCCTGAAGCCTTGCCGAAGTCCATTGACTTTATTGTGTCCATCACCTTCCAGCTTTCTCGGAGACCCGATGTTAATGTTGGTGGCGGCGCCTTATGCTCGGATGAAGAGGTATTTGACGGTCCAAAGTTGTTGTTCAGAACTTCAACCAAATTTTCTTTCCACTTCCTCAATTGATGCTCCTCCGTAGCAAGTAGTGATCCGTCGGTTTCTTTAAATGTTTGGTTGCTAGAGTCTTTCCTGCCAGTTTTTTGTCAATTTTCGTCGCGCCTTGCACTTCTTTGGACTGGGGATCGGCGACCTTCGACTCGATCTTGAAAGATCGGTCTTTGATCCTTCGATCTGTCGATTTTGGAATCAATTTTACGCGGGACCGCTTCAACTATAATCAATTTATTTATTTCCGATGTTGATCTATTTAAGACGGGTTAAAAATGAAAAAGCTGACTCGTGAATTTTCTTACATTTTATCTTTAATTTGTAATATTATTACTACAAATGTGATATGTCGTACTAAAAAAATCGTAAATGTTAGATGAATGCGTTTGCGATTGCTATAATATTTTAGTGTTACCTGAGTAGTTAAGTGACTACAAAACGAGAAAAACAATTTATTTAAAGAAAAATCAAAAATAATTGATTTTGGAATGTGGGATATTCAGTTTTTATACAAACTGTTTTTTTGGTGCGAAGTAAATTTCATAGCATTACAACAACTATTGGGAGCACCTTTCGGACTTTCAAAAATCATCTTCAAAACAAAGAAGCAGGCTATCTAAATCTCATCTTCACAATTTTTTTTAATAGTATGCCAGTGGATATGTTGTACACTGTTTGAAACACATGTTTGACTTTAACGCTGACAACTTAGATTATTGAATATGTATAAAGAATAGGATATTACGTGTATGAGCCGTTTACCTAAGCCTAGTAATAAAAGAATACAATTTTTTAGAAAGGCTTTAGTAACGACGAACTTCTTAAGATTGCTTATTGTCTTAATATACCGGAAAAATGCAGATGCTGTAGATGAAGTGATAATAAATAATAAGTTTTAATTACAATTTCCTGTTTGTGAATATCTGCAATATTTTCATTTTTAATTACCCCAGAAGTTCAAAGCCGGTTCCTGATTATATTTTAAAATGGCACGCATGATGAATTTTCATCTTCCTTTATTTATTATTGATTATTAAAAGATATGTTTTATGTTTTTCCTCACCTATTCTACCCTATCAAAATTGTAACATTGTTATCCTTCCACGGTGGACTCACACAAGATAGGGTCATTCCACTACTTAAAGAAAACTTTCTGAAGTCATGGAAGGTAATTTTTCGTGTTGCCCAGCCCTAGAGAACTGCTACGTTTGTATCGAGAAGATCGACAGACACACACTCGCAGACAACTTTTTGTAATATCTTTCTTTGTGAGGCACGCATCTCACGCACATGTTGTTGCTCACCTAGAAGTTACTACTTACATAAAGGTCATTAACCATTAACTCAAGTGCAGTCAATATATCAAATCAAATAATCTTACTCATCCAATTCAAGTAATCTTATTCCATTTGCCATTTTGCATTAAATTCTTTGTAATAAATTCTTTCTTGCGAAATAACAAGTAATCCAAACTCCACTGAACCACCACCGACGAGAGAACTCAGGGAGCTCATCGAGTCGACAAACGTGGCGCACATGCTAATCGGATGCGACGCGAACTCATACCACATCAACTAGGGGAGCAGCGGCAGTAATAGAAGAGGTAGATACCTTATCGATTATTTGCTAACTACTAACCTAGTCGTACAATGTCGTAGACAATGGCCGTCGGAGGGAGGTAATTGACATCACTCTCTCCAGTAGCTACATATCAGAACTGGTAAGTGACTAGAGAGTGTCTGACGAGCCATCATGCTCCGACCACAAACACATTGTCTTCAGAGTTGGAGAATGTGTCAATGAAATAAAGGAATACCTGAACCCCAGGAACACCAACTGGGTTACCTATAAAGAGGAACTGGGTGGTAGACTCCATGGGTTCATGGGCTCGATCAAGTCTACGCAAGACGTCGAACTTGCGGCAGACCTCGTAAACGATGCCATATAGACGGCCTTCAGGGGAAGTTGTTCGGTGTCAGTAAGGTCCCAGAACAGGAACGTCCCTTGGTGGACGAGGGAACTTGCGAGACTAAGGGCTACTACCAGGAGTCTGTTCAACAGGGCGAAAAGAGGCGGGTGCTGGGAAGAATATAGACAATCCCTAACTGCCTACAACGGAGAACTGCGCCGTTCTAAAAGATCCAGCTGGCAAAAGTTCTGTCAAAACGTGGAGGGCGCTCGCGATTCTGTGAGACTGCATAAACCCCTTATAAAAACTACGTCGGGTGACCTGGGCATACTCCAGAAACCGGACGGGACATACACCCAAACCAGGGAAGAACCGCAAGAGATTATGTTGCAGTCCCACTTTCCTGGTTCGAGGGTGTAAGATCCGAACGAGGCAGACAGGCCCAGCCTAACAGACCACCTAGCAGGGAGGGCGACCAAGGCGGACTGAAGGTTTGCCAGCTCGGTCATTACATGCAAAGCTATCAAGGATGCTATTTCATCCTTTCAACCATTCAAGTCCCCTGGCACGAATGGTGTGTACCCGGTGCTCCTACAAAAGGGCTGTGATGTTCTCGCGCCGGTGCTGTGCAGAATATACAGTGCGTACTTTGCACTAGGATACATACCCTCTATCTGGAGGACTGCGAAAATAGCCTTTATTCCGTAGCAAGGTCGTATAGATTACACACTTGCTAAGCCGTACATGCCTATTAGTCTAACATCGTTCATGTTAAAGACGATGGAAAGGTCACTGATCGGGCGATCAGGGAGAGGTACCTTCTACACTGGATGTCCGCAGGGTGGGGTGCTTTCACCCCTCCTATGGTGCCTTGTGAGCTATTATGCGCCTTGATGAGTGGGGCTTCTTCGCGCAGGGCTATGCAAATGTAGTTGTGGCATCCAACGATATGAGGAACAACATTACAAGACAACTCCAGGGGGCACTAAACGTAGTTGCAACCTGGTGCAATGAGGTTGCCCTCAAAGTCAACCCTGACAAAACGGTCGTCTTTCCGTTCACTAGGAAGAGGAAAACGACGGGTCTGACTGAACCGGGCTTTTTCGGCACTGCGCTACCCTTCAAGGATCAGGTGAAGTACCTGGGGGTGATCCTGGATTCCAAGCTATACCTTTTGGGCATGCCGTAGAGTTTGCGGGACTACCTGGGGACTTAAACCCAGGACAATGCTCTGGATCTACACATCGGTAATAAGGCCCCTTACAACTTATGGAGCGATTAAGTGGTGGCAAAGAGCAAAACTTAATGTGATTAAGACTAAGCTTAGCAGACTGCAATGTATGGCCTGCCCATGCATCACTGGAGCCATGCGCACTTCGCTGACGGCTGCACTTGAAACCATGCTAAACATCAAACCTCTTCATATAGAGGTTGATAACCTGGCTCTATGTGCGGCCCACAAACTAGAGGGAGCCGGTCTCCTTGGGGGAAACATAGGTAAGGGCAAATAAGGGAGATTCTTGAAGCCACACCTGAGTTGGCTACGTTAACTGATCAGATGCCGGCAAGACTCTCACCATTTCAACCATCCCTAATACGGGTGGAAAATCGTGAGACCTGGACGCTTCCAGCTGTCCGTCCAAGGGAACTAGTATGGTATACGGATGGATCTAAGACTGAATCGGGTGTCGAGGCAGGGGTCTGGAGTAGCTCTCCTCGATTCAGTTTATTACTGGCCCTGGGAAAGTACACCACGGTATTCCAGGCTGAGATCTTCGCTATACTGACATGTACCTACGAGAACCTAAGAAGAGCCTATAAAAACAAAAGGATCTCAATCTTCTCGGATAGTCAAGATGCAACCAAAGCAATTATCAACCACCAGATCTAAGCTGATTTGAAAATGCTAAAGGAGCCTAGATGAACTGTGTAGAACTAATCAAGTAAACTTGATCTGGATACCGGGACATCAGGGCTACACGGGGAATGAAAAGGCAGATGAACTTGCCAGGAAGGGATCCAATACCCCTTTCATAGGGCCGGAGCCGGTCTGTGGAATTCCTCTCTGCACGGCTAAAAGGCTAATAGCAAACCGCGCAAGTGAGGAGCATAGGCTGTATTGGAACAATATTGAGGGGCACGCTCACTCAAGAAGCCTTATGACCTCACCGTCACGGGGTAGATCCAGAGAGATTCTCAAGCTGAGCACGTCAGATGTTAGAACTCTGGCTGGCCTACTTACCGACAACTGCCAGCTAAGGAAGCACCTGGTAAGGATAGGCAGAGCCATCGACCCCACCTGCAGGCTCTGTCTGGAGGATAATGAGACCCCATTACACGTACTATGTGAATGCCCTGCAGTGGCCAGGCTCAGATTTAGCGTATTTGGGAAATTAACCCTGGTACCAAGCGGGCTGAATTACTGCCAACTTCGGGAGCTGTTGAACTTCTTTGGAGGGACCGCCTTACTATAAGGAGTTGAGAGGGTTAGCACAATAGGCCCCAGTGGCCGCGGCGCTTGAGAACCTTACACCTCCAATTTAATCAAATCAAATCAATCCAATGCACTGAATTAATTACGTCTGCACTAATCAACATTTTCTTCACCTAAAGGTCTCCACCTAAAGGTCTCATGTTGCAACACCGTGTGTGGGAACCGCGCTTCACTTATGTTGCAGTATGCACCGTTTAGAAACTAAGAATTCAGAGTACTTTTAAACCCGAACTAGAGCGATTCGAAATCAATAAATGTATAAATAATTTTGATGTTAAAATTTTAAAAGTATACCTAATTCTGTTAAAAGTTTAGAGTTTTGCAATAAAGTGTTGTTGTATTGAGTTCGGTATTATTTTCATTTCACCTTCCAAAAAGTGCTCTCCCCGTCGTAACACTATTTATTGTTTCAATGACCAATCTTAATTTTTATCACGTACAATTTCGCTAAATACTTTTTACATTTTCACAAATTAACTAATAACTTTGCTTCATTGAATGTCCTTTAATGTTTTTACGACATATGCTTCCATGCAAGCGTAAGTTACCAACGTGCCATGACTTTGTGGGAAAAGAATGCGAGGTAACTCGAGCGATTTTTTTGTCGCATTTTCATAATAATTAATTGCCGTGTAGGTGATATTTAGTTGCTTGAATTGGTCAAGTTCATTAGTAATATAATAGTTTTGTTTTTTTTTACATGATCTGGTTCTTTTGGGCTTACCTCAATCAATAGTTTCCACTGAACCAAATCAAGTAGAAAAAAACTTATGTGCAATTTGGGCGTTGTCGTTGACCTGAATACCAGGTTAAGCTACATTTCCATGAGTCGCCACTCTCGTCTGGAATGTGATCGCCTAATTGCTGCTGAGAGGTATAACGCCAATCGTTTCAACCGCTGTGGTGCTTACTAGACGCTTTTCTCTCTTTAAGTTCCCATAACCCCTTGGCAAGGGATTGGAGAATAACTTCACCCAATTCGAGACAATGATTGCAAATGGACGTGTAATTTAAAGTGGATTCGGAACCACCCATATAACTCTGCAAACCCCAGTCGTCTTTTTTATCGCTATTTATTGTCAGAAGAAAATAGCCATGAGTCGCTGCCGATGGTATTCGAAGCTGGGACCTCCCGGTTGGAAGGCCGACTCGTTATCACTTACTTCATAAATGTCAATTTTAGATAATAATAATGCCTAATGCCATAATTAAAGCGGTTTTCTGTTTGCTTGTATTTCAGAATTTGTATTTTGTATTTCTGTTGTATCTGTAATTAATGCTTCTTGGTATTTTGACCCGAAATTATAGATTAATATCGGTGGTTTGGAATCTGCTTAAATGGTGACCCCATTAATCTTTGCAGAGAGTTCCAGGACGCACTACTACCACGTATAAACAAAATTGAGCTGATTTATATTATGATCGCTTTCAGGGCAAGAAGCCATTTGTAGCGTTCCGTACCATAATTTAAAAAAAATGCAACACACTTCCGTGTTCTTCTGTCTATCACAGCCCATATCTCCGGAACTATTTAACATGGAAAGTTGAGAGTTTAGCACAAAAGTAGAAAATGATGACCCAATCACAATTGTGTTATTTTTTTAAGGTTAAATTTTGATTTTTGTGGCAAGCTTTGGGTGGGTCACATCGAAAGTTAAAAAAAATTTCATTTCAATATCATCCAGTGGGGTGTCAAACGAAAGCTTGTAAAAGCACGAGTTCAAAAACAGTATATGTGATGTTATATTTGTACGAATTATTCTTCAAGTTAATTAAAAAAAATACTAAAACTTACTGTCGCCCACTCTATCACCAAAAGTATAACTTCCACAAATTTGAAAAAAAATTCAAATATTCGTCTAAAATATCAAAAAAGGAGTCTGTTCCTTTGCACTGCCGAGGAATTGAAGAATGACAACGTCTTCGCTGTTTTTCCCTTAATTAAAATCTTAAATCGGGAAAAACTGTGCAAGTCCAGTTTTTTTAAATTTGTATTAATAGTGTCATCTAGTTTTAAGAAAGCTGAGGCGTAAAATCGACTTCTTCGGAGTACCCAAACAGCTTGAAGACTTTTCTTGGGTTTAGTTTCCAAATTTTTTTAATTTTAGAGCACATAAATAAGTTAATATTTTCTTTTCTTTTCAGAGTTATTGGACTTTTTGAATTTACAACGCCGGTATACTTTCTCAGAAGTCTGGACCTAGTAAAGCAGCTTACTATTAAAGATTTTGCCCATTTTCATAATCACAGAACCTTTTTTGACTCATCTTCTGATGATTTTTTCGGAAATATGTTGTTTTTTATGAAAGGCGAGGAGTGGAGACAAATGAGAGCTTCACTAAGCCCATTGTTTACTGGGAGTAAGATGAGAGCTATGCTACAATTGATTGAGAAATGCAGCAAGCAATTTGTAAAACACATACATGATGACCACGAAAGAAAAGGACTGCAATCGTATAAAATAAAAAATATATTTTCCAGATATACAAATGATGTTATCGCAACTTGCGCATTTGGCGTAGAATGCGACTCATTAAAAGATCCAAATAATGAAATATACACGTTCGGCCAAAAAGTACTAAAATTCCAAAAGCCTTCTCAAGCAATTAAGTTTCTTTTCACGGGCCTTTTTCCGAAGTTAACTAGATTGCTGAGAATAAAACTACTTAGCAATGAAGAGAAGAAAGTTTTTCATAATTTAATAATAAACACAATTGCGGTAAGGAAACGGGAAGGCATTGTAAGGCCAGATATACTACAACTATTGATGAAGTTAAAGGACGGTCAACAACTTCACGAAAGTGAGGAATCAGAGGCAGACAATAATTTCTTTAGCGGGACTGTAAAACGTAACTGGACGGACATGGAATTGATTGCTCAATGCTTTTTGTTCTTCGTGGCTGGTTTCGACGGTATTTCTACTGTTTTGACCTTTGTTGCTTACGAATTAGCAGTAAATCCGGAAATTCAAACAAAATTAATCGAATCGGTTGATGAAACATACGAAAATTTAGGCGGTGCTCCGTTATCATACGAAGCATTGCAGAAAATGAAATATTTGGACATGGTCATATCTGAAACTCTAAGAAAATGGCCAGGTGCACCTTTCATGGATCGGGAATGCGTTAAGGCTTACAATTATGAAGATGAAAATGGTCTAAAATTTACAGTAAATGAAGGAGATATGATTATGATTCCAATCTATGGTTTTCATATGGATCCAAAGTATTTTCCAAATCCTGAAAAATTTGATCCTGAACGGTTTCGTGACGAGAACAAGGCAAATATAGATACGATTCCATTTCTTCCTTTTGGGATAGGTCCCAGGCATTGTATTGGTAGGCTTTATCCTTATTATTTAAATTTATTCCTATTAAACCTAATATAAAATAATTACAGGTATGAGGTTAGCGTTAATGGAACTAAAAGCTACATTTTATTTCTTCTTCCTGAATTTCCGATTTAAGGTTTGCAAAGAGACGCAGGTTCCACTGAAGCTGAAGAGGTCCATATTTGCCATTATGCCAGAAAAAGAAATAGAATTATATATTGAGCCAAGAAGTGATAGTAAAGTTATAGCATAAAAAAATCATAAATAATAATTTTGATATAAAGTATCAGTCTATCTATTAGTATTGCTTGTAAAATTTTATAAAGTTATACTTAAATTTTTATTAAAAAATTTCTTCTAGCAAGATTATTTCATATTTGAGTCACTTTATAAAGACTATAACATGGTTCTTTCTTTTAGTAACATAGTGACATCAGTTTGAACAAAAAGGACTCATCCGTAGCAAAATGTTTGCCTAAAATTCAAAGCTCCTGGATTCTGGCGAAATAAGACACGGTAAATTATAGACATCTAAATCTGTAATGTGAATCCTAAAATTTCTTCGGATAATAGAACGATCTCTAGAAATAGACGTGTTCAAAGTAGTTTATACCGGTCCAAATTTTCATTAATACAAATCATACAAACCAGATATCGACCACCTGGCAGAACAACTTCTGTACTAATAAAAAGAGCAAATTTTTTAAATTGCAAGAAAAAGTATCCTAGTTTAATTATATACCCCTTGAAATATACTTTAAAGACCAATTTAAAAATAAAATGGTTAGATTTTAGTCATTCCCAAGCTATTACAAATTTTCCTAAACATAAATTGGTGTTAAAATGCTTTATACTGCCTGTAACTTTACATAGCAATCATTTTTATTGGGCGCATCATTATAAAAGTCATAAAGAAATTCCCACGTAGCGCGACAAAGAGAATAGGAGGTAAAGGCGTGAGAGATGTCCATCATATCCAATATAAGATAATTATTATTAACTTAATATAGTTCAATAACGATATTTTTCATTTGTATTTAATGAAGTTCATTTCCAGGAAAAAAGGTAGCAATGTAAAATTTTGTAGACGCTACCTCAGCATTATTGTAAAATGATCATTTTTCATAAATGCAAGAATAACATTGTGAGAGGGCAGTCTATCATTCAATTCCCACAAACGCATTTATACCTTTTTTTGTAATAAAGTTATTAAGTTATAGTACAGTTGTCTTTTTTTTGGCAAAAAGGAAAGCCGGTCGTTAATTGGCGCAGTCGTACATAGGGGTATTTGGCCAATATAGCCGGACAAAATTATTTCTTTAGATTTTTTAATTTGTAATAGTTCTCCCGTTGATATTAAAGCTGTATGACTTATTTCTTATAAATAATGCATCTAAAAAGGTTGTACTTATAGAAAAATAATAATGAAAAAACTGTATTTTTAAATATCTAAGATGACGATGAATTCCAAAGTTCTTCATCGTCCTGATCACTATCTAAATCTTCTTGATCCGATTCTGCTTCATCTTCAGAGGCGGGTTCAGCCGGTAGCAGTAATTCTGCTGCCTCTTTGGCAAATGGTCTCGTTTTCCTCTTGGGTGTTGGTAAACTCAGTAATAGCCGGTTCATAACGTCGGGGTTACAATCAACTCTCAAAAATTTTCTGACAAAGTTTTGCCTGTATTGGCGGAAATGTTTATTTCTGGCCTCAGCAGCCTCTTCTGATAGCAATCCTATAGGCAACAATGCCTTTTCTATTACTGTTAGCCCGTGAATTAATATTTTATGCATCGTTGTCATTGGATGCCAGGAATATAATCCGATATATAACTGCGCAGTTTCAAGGCAATAATCGGCAAATTTATTTAAGTTAACTTTGGGCACACTGGATATGACCTCAATGATTACTTTGAGCCTATAAATTAAATAGAAGTCGACTCCAGTGATTTCGGCAGCCAATTGCGGGTTGGCAAAAAATCTTCTACTGGTGTTGCCATCATTGGTGTTACCAAAACCAGCTTTTGGTACATCCACGATCAGGCCTATCTCATTTCTAAATTTTTCTTCGATATTTTTTTCTTTTTCTTTACAATTACTGCCACTTCTTCACTGTTAGCTTGTATGAAAGGTGCAATATGCTTTCAAAAAGCCGAATTCTGGCGTGTAATGTAGATAGTCCAAATGAAAGCGCGTCCACATCCATATCTTTTTAGATTGTGAGATCATTGTATTCTTTTGATGTTGCGCCACAAATGTAGCACCTCAATGTTGACGTAGTTTGTGTGACAGCATTACAGACCTTTGCATCTACCATAGTAAGCGTTATTGTGTGTTTCACTAAGTACGATTTTCCTTCCAGTGAACAATTCGTATGTTGCAAGCAGTTGATGGCATTTTCCACATACTCGATTTCTTCTTGGATAATATCCACACTTTCTTTGACGAATCTAATTCGTATAGGACGACAATATCTCGGTGAAGAAGGGGTTGGGTTTTTCCACAATACTTTTTGCTTATTTGTGCCATATAGCAATCTAAGAGGCACAAATCTACTTTGAAAAACGTTGAAATCAGTTGCATCATTCTGCATCTTCTGCTTGAATTGTGCTTGTTGTCATCCATCACAACCCCACTTACAAATAAGCTCGAACGAGTTACACTCTTCTGAACTGATATCCCGTAAAGCATCGACCAAAGAGGTGAGTAACCTTGTATAAGTATGGTTTAACAAATCTGGAAGATTTACTTGAGCGCATGTTTCGGTCACCTGGTACGACTTTTTGCGCGGATAACAGTCACTTTTTGCTTTTTGTAGGATGCTGTAACTAGGGTATACATTTTTGCTGGCACTTCTTATTATCTCATATTGCCGCCGAGAGAGATCAGCCACCACGAAAATAGAAAGACCCAGCAAAGGCGTGAGCTTTTCTCTTTTATCTTCTTGCACTTTTTTGTATGGTTTCTTCAATTTACGTGATTTGTTTCAATATTTCTGAAGCATCTCTTTTTGCTGATGTTTGTAATTTCGTTTGTGCAGCATGTAACAACACATCGTCATCCTCCGCATTACGTAGGTCTTCGGTTTTTCTCCTTTCTCTCGGTATTTCGAATGTTTTTTCATGATTCCGTTTTATCTGATTTCTTCCATCTTTGTTTAAATTCTGACTTTAGGTATGAAAATTTACGCTTTAACTGCTTTGCTTCATCGTCGGAGTAGGGTTCTATAGACAAAAGCCAATGCTCTAAGTATGTCAACTTTTCTTCAAAATTTGACAATTTTTGGTCTTGCATTTTTCAAAAAGTAATCACTACTCTAACACCTAAGCCACCAGACGACCCTGAAACAAAAAAAAAATTATCGTAAACATAATATAAGTTTCAAATTGACATTTTCATATTTCTTTTTACTATCTTAGTTTATTACGCGTGACTGAAAAAGGGCGGGTATGGGCGTCTGATTTGATGGTAATTAAATTGTATAAACTATACATTTACAATATCAATCAAAAAAATTACCGGGACGGACCCTGAAATACTACGAAACCCTTTTTGAACTTTAAAACTGCGTAAAAAATACGATAACTGTTAAATATATCTTTGAACGTCTAAAAAATAAAACTAAATAACTTAGCAAAATGTATCAAATGAATGCATTCTTACCTACTTCTTCCAAATTCATAGCAGTATATTCAAAATAATCACTTATCACTGAAATTGTAGGTTTTTACTGACGCACTTGGAATGCCGAGAAAAATACGTACACTTGGAGTGATGGTAAAGTTCCGACTGAAAAAAGAGCGCGGGCGTAGCCGTAGAGTCACCGGCAAGGATATTCTATTGTTCTCTAGTTATTCAGGAATAATATTAACAGGTTTTTACTTACTTGCGCCAAATTTCGAGAAATTGATTTTTGACTGGCTAGATTAGAAAAATACCCGACTGTGAGTCGGTAGGATAGGTGAACATCCCTATCCTCCGTGAATATCCTTGGTATTTAAAAGGAAAGTCGGTAACTAACCGCGAAAACAGCAATTCCTACCAAAACTGTGCAGTGTTTAAGTTACGAAAGGAAATCGTATAGAAGTACCTGTGATTCAAAAGGTGGAAAACTTAAAATATCGTTATCTTAAGAAATATTTTTCAAATTGTACTGTGCAAATTTTACAATATTGGAGGAACACCAATATAAAAACTAAAAGCATAAAAGACAATTTCTGTGTTCTGTGAGAATTTTCGATACTGAAAGAATACCAGAAGTAGTGGTACATAGATAGTGCGAAGGAAAAAGCTGGAGAGTTTCAACTCGTCCTCACCTATAATGCACCGGATCCTTCTATTGGCGTATATGTAAGTGCGTATTTGAATAATTATTCCTTTCATAACCCAATTTCATGTCTTATCCCACGAAAAGACCAAGTAATTCGAAATTGAATCCCTATCCTAACAGAATAAGGAAATTATTTAATAATCTAAGTTCTAACTCTAGATATAAGCGAAACTGTTTTAAATCTAAGTGAATTGCCGAAATTACAGAACCCCAGTAAAATTAATATAGATCTAAGTGAATTTAAATTTAATCTAAGTGAACTAATAAACTAATAAAATCAATATAATGGCAACAAATAATGCAAATCATTTAGGCCAAAACCAGAATAGTGCTTTAAGCACAGTGTTCCCAACAGAGATTTTCAACTCTCTAAGACCCGACCCGATTAAAGATTTACCTCGATATGATGGTAATCCAAGATTGCTCCACGAATTCTTAACGAATGTAGAAGAGATTTATCTTATGGCATTAAAGAACGAACTATTTCCTACATAAAATCATACTCACAAACCCAACAACAAAAGTCACATTTTAATAATAAAAGACCTTCCCGTAGACCAGTTGCGTTATACCCTAGAAATGTATCCACAATCACACCGATCATATGTTAGACCTTTCTTAAATCAACCAAATTCATTTAACAACCAATTCAATAATCAACGAAACTCATTCAATAATCCTAACAGTCAATTCAATAATGTTAGAAATCTCGGTAAAAATCAATTTAATAGACCACCAAATCAAACCAAACTCCCTGCACCGGAGCCAATGGACACTTGTTCAGGGTTTTCACACCTCAGACAACGTACAGCGTATCAAAGTCAACCCAGAACTGCAACGAATACATTTAACAGATATAACACCAACAACTTTAATGATAATAATCCCAATAATAGATTTCCCAAATTCGTTTCTGAAGAATTATTGAACATAAATGAAGCCGCACATAAATCCTCAGAATCTATATCAATAGCATCATTATTAATATCAACACTTCATTGCGAAACGATAACAGATCGAAACTCAGAACTCGAAGATATTCAAAATTTTCAGTTACCTGCCTCGAACGACCAACAGGATATCTAGATATTAATAAGCATGGTTTCACATTGTCATATATAAACATCTCTTCTTCATTTGGACGTCATTTCAGATTTCTCATTGATATCGGAGCATCTTCCTCGTTTATCCGTCCTGAGTTCACCAATCCTGAAGATCATATTCAATAGCTGTGTTCCATTGGCAGATTCAGAGTACTCCGGCGTACATCCAAGTACGCTCAACTACACCTGATCATAGGTAGGTGTAGTTACGCCGAGTTTTCCCGCTAGGGTTTTTGTGCTCTAAAAGCTCTCAATAGGTGGCTTTTCTGCTGTTTTCATTTTTCACAAAAATTAAAAGTGTTTAAAAAGAAGTATTGGCTTCCCGTAAATATCAAAGACGTTAAAACTTTTTCTAAAATTACTGCACTTATCGCATAACATATATTTTTCTCAGCACATCAAAAATCTGCAAGTAAAATTTATGAAATGCCAAACTTGACAGCGTCATTACAACCATATTAAATAAATATAAGTTGCACAAACAAATTGTTTTACCTGCTTTCATTGAATTTAATAAACCTGGTGAATTGAAATTTTTGATTTTTAAATTTCACGCCTGCTTGGTCTGAATGCTTTGACTAAATTAGGTGCCAAAATCGAATAAAGTTTTAATTACAAATAATGCTATCATAACCCTTAACCTAAAACCCAATATTAGGTATGGGAAAAATTGAATCCCTGCTAATTCAAAGGTAAATTACCTGTCGACATTCGTGAGGGCAACTTGTACATAAAAGCATGTCAAGTTCAACCTCAATTATTTATTTCAGAAGGCATCTACGAAGCAAATAATTGGTACAGTCGTATCGAAATCAAATCTTGACCAAATTTGAATCCTTGATCAACCTTTAAAAGCGGAACCATTATTATCCTCTGAATACGTAGAATTAAATAATTTCAACATCGAATGCCAAACCAATTTATCAAATAATGAGCAAGAAATCTCAAAGTTAATACCGACAAATCATGTTCATAAAGAGGAAATATGTACGTAGGCAAATTAATGACATGTTTGAACAAGGCATCATTCGACCAAGCAATTCACCTTGGAGTTCCCCAGTCTGGATCGTTCCAAAAAAGAAGGGCGCCTGTGGGAAATGTAAATGGCTTCCCGTGATCGACTATATAAAATTAAATGAAAAAACTATTGCGAATCGCTACCCTATACCAACATCAACGAAATTCTAGATAAACTAGGTCGATGTATGTATGTACTTCTTCACTTTGCCAGTGGTTTCCACCAAATCGACATGGACCCCAAAGACATTTCAAAAACGCCCTTTACAGTGGAAGGGGCCACTATGAATATATAAGGATATATATTTGGTCTAAAAACTGCACCTTTAACCTTCAGCGGGTTATGGATAACATCCTAAAAGACTTACAAGTAAGAATCTGTCTGGTATACCTCGACAACATTATTATCTTCTCAACTTCCCTACAAGAACGCACCGAAAACTTGAAAAGGGTGTATGAGAAACTGCGCGAACAAAATTTGAAAGTTCAGAATAATAAGTTCAGAATAAAAAGTTCATAGGCATATGCATATATTTCTATTCTAGAAAAGAATCGGCAATAAATTCAGTCTAAGTATTTGGAAACAATATGTATATGTATGCCTTATGTATTTATTGTCGTTTGTATATATAGTATTTTTTTAATTGGTTTTTGATTTGCTTAGATGATAAATTACGGGCCAACCATCCCCTGCTTCTGTGCAAACCATCCCCATTGCGGGGTTTGTTGGCACATTTGTATCCCATTATTAAAATTCCAACCAGAGACATAATTGCTCCAATAAGGGTTTCGCGATAATGTTATAGTAAAGCACAATAATTAAGCTTATTTTCCTATAAGTATAAAGTTAATAGCAGTTTTCTTCTCCTCGATATGACAGAGTTTCGAAAAATGGAGCCAACCATACCCGGTCTCCCCTACTATAAACTTCCCTCACACTCCCCGTGCAATTTCTTGAATCAAACCTAAACACAAAAATCTTTTAATTCAATTTAAAAAGTGAAGAATTTTTTAACTTCTCTATATTTTATCAATTAAAAAACGCAAAACAGGAAACCAAATACAGCCAAACAAGGGCACATATACGAAGTTGAAAACTTAAAAGCTTACTTGCCCGCAATGGTTTGGTCACTATTATTAAAGCGATCTGCCTGTGCTCACTTCTTTATTCAATCAGTAGTGAGTACATGCCGACACTATAAAGAAGCAAATTATAAAAGCTTAGCGGTAGTGCGAATCCACAAAATGATAAATTTTATTTTATATTCCGTCGTTATCGGCTTACTTGTTTATTTATTTTTCAAACGGGGAACAAAAAATTATGACGTCTTTGAAAAGCAGGGATTAAAATATCAAAAACCTCTTCCCTTCATTGGCAATAGTGGATACATTCTTTCTGGAAATGGATTGATCCACAGAATATTAAGCTGCTATAAAATGTTTCCTAATGAAAGGTGAGTTTAAATATTATATTAATTAGTTTTGATTAATTTATAGATTGATGATTTTCCAAATTTTCGTTTGCTTTAGTAGCATTAACAACTATTTGGATATTAGTTTTTTGATGCCAAGTTAATGATAGTGGCCGACACTTAACCAATCAACTATCTAAGTTTGGAAATAATGGATTTACTTACGATCAGTGGTGTATACTAAAAACATTTAAGTCAGCATATTAAAAATACTCGCATACATATATTCTTGTTAAACAAGTACTTCTGTCCATGACTCAGGTTCTTAATCAGTAGTAGAGTAAAATAAACTGGCTGCTTATCTGCTCTGGTCTTGAATTCAAAGAGAAAATTAAAGAAATGGTCTATCATTTATATAATTTATCACTTGTTTGTTGTGTCCTGTTATTATTGTTAATTACAAAGCTTTGGTTATATAAATTGTTTGGTCCATTTTCAAAATAATTAAATATTTTAATTAATGTTATTATCATTTTTTAAAAAGGAACTAACAAATTAATAATTCAACTGCTTAAATTTGATGAAAAGTAATGTCAGACCATTGTTAAAACATTAATTATACAAAATCTTGGAATAAGTCCAAGACCAAAATTTTCTTACTCTGGGCTTTAAACGAACACTTGATAGGATACGTCTTGGTCACTCATCAAACAAAATTTTCATCACTTTCATTTTCTTGACCAAACAAACCCCGTTTTTAGCAGCATTTTTCGAGTCACATATCTTAAGACGCCAACAAATTAGAAATATAATCGTTGTTTTTAAAATGGCAGTGTCTATTTACCACCCTCAAATTCGTGTAATTTCCGTCAAATTGTTACTAGAATTTCTGGGAGGAGGAGGTGTATTAATAAGGCTTTAGTTCCCCCCACCAGGTTTGTATCTAGAACAGGCTGTGATAAACTATTACCAGTATATTGAATATGGAAGTGACTATTTGCACTTATCGTGTACTTTGAGAGTGGTAAATAGACTCCTTTTAAAATAGTTAAAAAACTCAATCACACAATCTTAAAAACTCATGGTATTTTGCTTATGAAACTTAAATAATTATTTTTTATTTGGTGCTCCTTAATCCAATTTCAAATAATTATTTGTTATTCGATCGTTCGTTATTCGATAATCAAATAATTATTTTTTATTTGATGACTTATTCGCAAATAATTATCTGTTATTTGGTGATTTTTATTCGAATTTCAAATAATTATTTGTTATTCGATTATCAAGTAATTATTCGATAGTTGATGTCTCTTTATAAAATAATTATTTGTTGTTGGTGTCCATTAGTTCAAGTATTCCATAAAGAGACATCAACTGTCGAATAATTACTTGATAATCGAATAACAAATAATTATTTGAAATTCGAATAAAAAGCACCAAATAACAGATAATTATTTGCGAATAAGTCATCAAATAACGAATAATTATTTGATTATCGAATAACGCACGTTCGAATAACAAATAATTATTTTAAATTCGAATAAAAAGCACAAAATAACAACTAATTATTTGCGACTAATTCAACAAATAACGAATAATTATTTGATTATCGAATAACGAACGATCGAATAACAAATAATTATTTGAAATTCAAATAAAAAGCACCAAATAACAAATAATTATTTGCAAATAATCCTCCAAATAACAAATAATTTTTGTAATCAAATAAATTTTTATTCGATTTTTCAATTTATTTGAGCTTTTAGCTTTTATCTTTATTCGAATAAAAAAATGCCCATCTCTGCTTCAAACTTATATACCTATTACATATCAAGTTGATTGTCGGGTGTTGGGTGTCAAGACCAAAGTACTTTCTTTTTGAGCAATTAATTTTAGCATTTGTTCTGTATATAAAGTTTAATTAATTAAATCAGTTATTAAAACGGAACTTGCAGTGAATATGGAAGTTGAAAGTTTATTTTCAAATAAGGGAAATGAGAAATTATTTGTGCAAGGTTATGAAAGGTGAGGGTCGTTGCCGTTGTTAGCAGCAAAAGCACATATTTTGTCAAGTAGTTTATGACTATGTTTACTAAAAGAAGGAGGAAAACATGCTATGGAATTTTTTTTCTAAATGAATATAATCATGCGTCAGAGGCACGTAAGTCACATGTGCTGCAAATAGCCAATTAAAAGAATTATCTAAAACCTCGTCTTTGCATCCTTCGTGAATAATTACTAAGGCCGTGTTACATTGCCAACAAAATTATATATATATATATTTTTTATATATTTTTTCGAAGGAAATTCAAAAACGTAAAGTTAACAAACGTTAATATACTCGAAGATAACAAATATCTTGATGGGGAATTATTTGTCGTTCGCGAAAGAATTTTATGTTATTTTTTAGGTTCTGTTGTAGCTAATTGGGTATTAATTATACAATTTATATATATATATATATATATATATATATATATATATATATATATATATATATATATATATATATATATGTATAATATACATTATTTTACAATACTATTTGTATAGTATGTTGTGATCTGTGTCAAAACATTTGAATGCGTAAACAAGACCACCGTGGATTGATGAAATGATGCAGCTTAAGGACGAATTACGTCCTTCACATTGGTCTTTACAGTAACCGAGGATTTACGACATGATGCGAAATGTTGGTAATTTGCTTACGTCCTTCTGTTCCTGTATAACTAAAGTGCTGGTCGTCTAGCACTACTGCGGTAGAGTGGTGGACCATCCTTTTGATTAGTGCTGCAAACCTGAGATTAGGCAGCTGCTCGACTAGGTAGACAGTTAATCGTCCTCTTGGTTATAGTACTACAAGCCTGGTATAAGGCCAAGTGGTCGTCTTCTTGCTGGTAAAGCAGTGGAAATTGCGGCGGGATGGTGGACGGTGGATCGTATATTTTATAGTGGGTCGTCTACTGCTAGATCAATTTTCTTGGTAATTTTCTTCCCAAAAACAGGCGTAAAAGTTTACTATGTTTGTGAAATAATGGCAAGGTATATTTTGTAGAAGGAATTTGTTGTGTGTGCTAACTTCAGTAGAGCCGTACTACTAATAGTCTCTACATTATGCCGATGACATGAAAATAATCAAACATATCTCCGCCACAACCAACTCTCTTTTCCTTCAAAAAGACCACGATTCATTCACCACATGGTGCATGATAAACTTTCTAGAGCTTAATGTCTCCAAATGCCAGTCCATCTCTTATTCCCGCAAGCGTCTTACCACCACCCCGAGAGTCTAAATGTTAACCGCCGTACCAGTCCCTATCGTTATGTCTTTGTGTGACTTAGGAATAATCTGTGATAGTGAACTCAATTTCGTTCCCACATTGACAAACAGAGCTAACTCCGCACTAGGGTTTGTGAAGCGCTGGTCTAGAGAGGTCTCCAATCCTTATTTTTCCAAATCTCTCTACGTCTCCTTCGTTAGAGCTCTCCTTGAATATGCCAGCCAGGTATAGTCATCTACACAAATAACTAACATTAATAGGATTGAATCTGTCCAGCGTAGGTTTATTCGCTTCACTCTACGTGATCTTCCGTGGGCGGACAGATTCAACTTTCCACCCTATGAAAACCGTCTGAAACTGATCGCCTTACAACCTCTAAGCAAACGTCGTGATATTTCCGACATTCTCCTCATTTATCAATTATTAACTGGTGCCAAAGACTGCCCTTCAATCCTGCAATCTTTACCCATCTAAACCAATCCCCGTAACCTTAGGTCCACTCCCCCTTTCCGACTCGACCGCTATCGCACAAACTACGGTCAAAGAGAGTCAATTACCAGAATGTTACGAAAAGTCAACGACCTTTCCTCTTTTGACTTCCATCTGATTAATTCATCCCTTCACAAAGCTTTATATCTTGACCCCGCCCATCTTCATCCTGATCGCCTACCTTAATTCTTCTTCTTTACGCCTTCTGCCAGTATCTACTGTATTTATAGCTCATATTGTAGCTTATACTTTTTATTTATTTATTATTAGTTATCATTTATTATAGTTTGTAGAATTAGTATTAAGTTATATCTTGTATTTTTATCTAATGGCTTGTATCAAGCTTAAATAAATAAATTATGAGCTCTTTGGTTAGTAGTTGTGATGTTTCTCACAAACTTTGTTTGTTCCATTACGGCGCAAAATTCAAAAGAAAAGTTTCTCAAGGAAATATGGAAAAAAATTAAAACTTTAGTTGAGGAGTAAGAATGTTGAAAACTCTTGCATTTTTGCCGGTGGAAAATATAAATAATTATTTTAATTGTATGATAGGCTATACTCTATACTATATTTAAGAAAAGTATAAAATTGGTTAAATAAAAATTATATAAAGTGTTTTTTAATTAAATATGTTTTAGCTTTAGAGGATGTAGTTCCAAGGGCACCTGTTATCTGAAGTGCTTCCATCCTCTGAAACTTTTCAAGTGCCTTCAGATGAGCCACTTTGTCCAGTGCCGGCCACCATATGACCATATGGGTCTGGGATAGTATAACACTAGTATAGAGCTAGTACACAATATAAAACTAGTAGAGCTAGTACACAATACGCCTGTACATACTCCATCTTTCACCTATTCCCTTTTGTACGAGTAAACCGCTATTGTGCTTAAAGTACTCTTTCTTGGTTTCAAGCTGAGTTTCCTATCCAGGACAAGGCTTATGAAACACAAATTTATATAGGTCCCCTAGCTTCAGCCTGACCCTACTTAACATAGGGCAGCTTTTACGTGGAAGACTGTTTCCGAGAGAAGAGTATTAACTCTGTTTTGTCCAGGTTTATTCCCAAATCACATCCATTACTCGATGGAGATACCTTTGCCAGGCAAATCAGAGCAATATCGTCAACGTAGGCAACAATCGGACCTACCTTTGATGTGTGAATGTTGCAAAAGATACATCGACTGTCTCTTTAATGTAGACATCAATAAGTCTTTTTAAGATTTTGAAAAGGAAAGACAAGGGACTTAATGAAATTGTCGGCTTTACAATATGAGACCCTTCCACCTTTAGTAATGAAGATTACCCCTGCCTTCATGTACGAGATTGAAATGTAGGTGAGGTTAAGGTTGGCCCCGTAGCCACCATGCACGAGCCATAAAAAACGGATCCCGAATTGGAGAAACCCCAGCTTCCAACTTGTTTAACTAAGAGGGTGGGTATGCTGGGTGTCATTAAGAGGATTTTTCGCAAACGACTCGCTTCATAGGTATCCTTCATTTTATTGCAAAAGCACTCCCACGAAGATCAACTTCTGAAATTAACCGAGGCCTTCCTTCCTTCCGAGTTATTTTCGCTTGGTTGAAAAGCTTACAACACTCCCTCCTGAGTGATGGTTTCCGTCGACCACCATGCAGGTCTGCGTTTAACTCTAGGATGCCAGCCGGGACAAGAAATCTGAGTCGCGTATTGAACGTAAGCGTTAGAGTGTTGAGGGTTTGCCGACTGTCGATAATAGGCTGCCACAGGTCAGGTTTATATAAGTCCCAGTAAGTTCTAAGTCTGCTTTTGTAGGGACAACGGACATCCTTGTGTAATGCTAGTACGAATTCAATGTAAGCGTGGTCGAAAAATGATGGCGCCTTAGATACCTTCTACTCAGTTATAAAATGGACGGATTGTTCAGAGACTAATGTAATTTAATGTAATCCGAAGCCGTCTTTGAGTGGTGGAGTTTATTCTCCCTTCGTAGCGCTACGTTTAGGACAGGATACGCCGATTACAGTGATGTTGGCAGCTTCCTCTTCATAACAAGCATCTTCGTCAGCGGATGAGCTCAGAAGTTCGTCTTTCGCTTCTCGTACGGGATGCGGAAGGGAGTAAACTCTCATAACAGAGGTGGGTTTCGCATCACTATCGTGGGAAGGTGAGGAAAGAGCAACGGCGGGAACAACCGCTGCGCCCTTATCCTCTTTACGAGTTGATTTCTTCCAACGCTTTCTGCTCCTTCTGATAGAGACGGAGTTGGATCAATTGGTTGAGCGGCACGAGTTTAGGCTAATAGTTCTGAATAGGATCTTAATATGGCCGTGAACCAGTCAGGATCAAGGCCAGAGGAGCCGGCCCGAGTTCTTTGAGAGAACCGCCAAATAAACCTTGAGCAACGCGACTTCTACCATCTTGAACCTATCTAGCGAGATTGACTTTTCAGCGTTGCCACGTTCAATGACCGCCCTAACAAAACTGTCTTTTGCGACATCGTTAAAAGACTGGCTTTAGGAGAAATGGGCAAGCAAATGTGGCTTGCCCATTACTCGTTTGGTTAGTCATCGACCGTTAGGCGAACGCAGCCTTTCGGGAATTAGGAGGAGAGGGGACTGTAGAGGCCGACATTGTCGTAAGGGCAAGGATTTTATTTGCCCACTGCAGAGAGGATTTGTCCTTCTTTGCAGGTTTCTCCCGGGAGTCAAGAATTTACGCAGTATCCTATAGGTAGGATGACCAAGGGCACACTACCGTGCGCAAGTTTTGCGGATATTTGAATAATCTAGCGGTTGCATCTTGGTATGGAAACCTTAAGGTCTACATACTTCTTCCTCGAAAAACGGGGTGGGGGTTCCTTAGTGGGAACCGCCTTGCTAGCATGAGTAATGGTGGAGCTCGCAGAGGTCGCAAAAGGTTTCCCACATAACCCGTGGACTGGTCTGCTCTGACGGCGGGTTAGAGATAGAGATCTCGGCTTTATCCGAGGCAAGGTTTTTAGTAGTACTCATGAATTCATTCAGTTCTAGGCAAAGGTACTGTTTTCTTGATTCTTCCAATCATGTATGACTGTTCCCCGTTGAAAAATATGAACTAGATCCAGGGACGAATTGGTGAAGTCACATTCCCAGTCGTCTATAGTCTTATAGAATATTGTTACATTAATGGGGTTCTTCGGGCTCGACGGATTAATTAAGGCACCTATTTTCAATCACGAAAGTTCACAATTTTATATAATTCTCTTAATTAGTTCATTGCACAATTTTCTTGACAATATTTCTTCACAATATTACGATTCAATTTAACAATTAGAACTTATCACTTCACTGGTTAAAATACAACTGACTGACTAGGCCGCTACTCAGCCCTATTTATACTACTTAGCTTAATTCTAGAAAGTTCAGCAACTTAGTTCTAGCAATTTCCGTTATTCATTTCCACAACACTAAGTCACCACAGGTTCTAGTCGGCCTTGACTTTATACGGCATCTGACGTTTTTCTGGTTTCCAAAATTCGGGACATGCGCATTGTACAACTTAAATCCGTTTTCATCACGTAGCCTATGCCAGACTACAGTGCATATTACAATATGTAGAAAGGTAGAACTAGAACGCCTAGGGAAATTTAGTCTTAGGTGCCTCCTAGGGTTTTCATTCTCAGCAGTAGAAAGATAGTTCAGTTGCTTGGATACAAACTCCGAGTTTTTATCTACAGGAATTCGACATTTCATGGATTTGAAATTTAAGCATCAGCCCTGAAATTTGGCGCTTGTAATTAGTAGTGTGACAGCCGCCTAGTATTGATAGGAAGTTCTATGTCAGTTCTACTTGGTATTTGGTCCAGCCGAAAGCAATTAAAGAGTCTAATACTGATGGGGTTCTGGCACATCTAAACTTCAGGTGTGGTTTCTGATGTTTATCTCTAATAAGGAATATCACAGGTCTTGTGTTTAATATTCTGCCTCATTATGAAGGCTGAGTAGTACATCTAAAAACCCATGACAAAAAAACAATTCAAAAAATATAGAATGACAAATATAAATTTTTTATTAGAATAAGTAGTTACAGCTTGAGTTATGAATGAGCACTGAATTAAAACTACCTTTTAGTATTTCTAAACCAAAAAATACAAGAGTAACTATGATTGTAATAAAAAATTAAATATAGAAAATATTTAAACCGAAATTACTATAATGTAGAGCTACAAACTTTATTGACAAATGATTTTCAAACTGTAATCAGTTCTGTTCACAGTAGCAACTGACCACATAATGAAAAAATCATAGCACTTTAAAAATTATTTATTTAGAAGCAAATAAAAGTTAATTTGACTTTAGGTAAAATAGTTTTTTAAAAAAAGCGCTAAAAAGTATAAAATAATTTTTAATTTAATATCTATTACGACATTTTGAATGCGGTGCAAATTAAACAAACAAAACAACTACCCAACCACAATCAAAGATAATACATAAAACTACCTGAACGTTTTAGTTCACGGGATCATAAGAAAGGACGATTAAATACTTTTGTTGTAGTTGTAGTTGATTGGTTTGTTTGATTTGCACCGACTTCAAAATGTCGTAATAGATATAAAATTACAAATTCTTTTATGCTTTTTAGCGCTGTGTGTGAAGTCGGTTCAAATTTTTTTTAAAACTATTTTATTTGCCTTCTATCCTGTACAACAAAAAAAGAACCATCCAAATGGGTCCACGCGTTAAAGAATTAGGTTAAATCGGTCCATGTGCTAGAAGGTTAGACTACCCCCCTCCAGCCTCCCCACCCTAGGCCACATTTTTTCTCCTGTTAGCAATGGGTGTCATCCTCTACCAGATGGAAATTTTGCTATAAAAAAGTGTTAGTCAGCAAAAATATCGATCATAGTTGAAAATCGATAAGTACGGGTGCTCTCAAGCTAAAATTATTAAAATTGGCAGAATTTACTTTTGAGTAATACGCGGATATAATTTACATTTCCTATGTTGTAGACCGAAACGGCAAGACGGTTGTACTGGAATATCAAAGGACATTCCCTGTCGACGTCGAGCAGCAAAATAATTACCCTCGTAAGATAGAACCCTGAAACGAGCACGAGTCGAGTCTGAAGTATCTTCAGTTAAAGTTTGGAGGGTTATTCATTGAGGATCGATGATAATATCATAATATGGCAGTTCAAGGACTGCTGGAAAGAGAATCAGAGAGAAGATTAAAATTTTACATTTGGCTTCTAGAATGCGACATAGTAAGCAGGGTGCTTCTGAACCGAATTCTGTGGTCGGATGAATCGCAGTTCACCGACTTCACAGACTTCCACAACCTCCACACCTGGTCGGATAGTAACTCACATACGACAATGATAACCCCATTCCAGACCAAATTATATGTCACTGTTTGGGCTGATATCATCGGCAACCATTTAATAAGGCCATTCATTTTGACGCAAGTGCTTAGTAGCCAAATTTATGTGAATTTTTGAACAGTACACTAATCGTAAAACATTATTTTTACTTTTAGAGGTGTCTGTACCTGTAATAGTAGTAGTAAGATCAACGATTTTAAAAATTTTGGAAGAATCATCGGGATAATAGTTTTGACGTTTGTTTGATGTTGGTGCTTTGAGTAGAAGGACCATCCAAATCGGTCCACGCGTTAAAGAATTAGGTTAAATCAAAATAAAAAAGTGATGTGCATACCATGAAAATTTCAAATTAATGAATCAGTCCCAAATAGTTAAGATTGCCCTCCTCCCTGCCAAACAATTATTTGTTTACCAAAGTGAGATCTATCATCCCACTTATTTTGGTACACCTCATGTGAAACACCCAGTATAGTATGTACTATATATGAAAGTTCTTTTAATCTAATAATGACTCAAATTTTAGAAGAGAAGTTTCCTAATACGAGAAAATAAACTATTTAACTTAAAAAAAATTATTTGCCTTTTTCCAGAACAGTTCGGTAATCCAGGCACTTTGTGATAAATAAAGTCAATTCTTTTCAATTATTATATAAGAAAAAATAATGTTTATATATATTTTTAAAAAGTTGTATGGATTTACATTCCGTGATGAGAAAAACTCATTTATGAATTATAGCATACTCTTAGAAGCATGCGTTACATGTTTAACAATATTAACCATAATTAAATTAATATAAAATAATAAATATTATCAGGCTTAAGCAGTAGTTTAACGAATTAGTAATTTTTTATTGTTTTGACAAGTATTTTAACCCAGATTGATTTTCAGCATGGACGACTTTACTTTTAAAAACAAAGTTTCTTTCCAAATTTTATGAAAAGAATCACAAGCTCATAAGCCATTCGTAAACCTTCGCTCCATTTGTTACCTTGTTAACGCTGGTTGTGGGGTATGTCACTAGATAGGGACTAAAATGGACACCTTTTTTAAAAAAGTCACTAGATACAAAATAATACATTTTTTTTCAAATTGCTTCCAATATAATATAAGAAATTTCTAAGTAACAAAGATTTAGATACTGCTACTCAATACCGTTAATTGGTGCTCATTAAGAACTTAAGTGCACTTTGATTTGATCCACAGCAGATCTTATGTACCTACTTAAGCGTCGTGTAATTTCTTCCTTTCAATTTGTAAAAGGAAAGGGAGGAGAAACAGAGAACTATTAGAATGTGATAAAGTTCTAATTTTGTGGGGATCCTCTTATCGTAAGCGAAAGAAAATGAGTATTGTTAAAAGTTTCAGGGTCCCGATGGAAAGTCATGAACTTTCACAGGAAATTGCTCGTGTTGTCTTACACATGCGCTTGAGTTTGCAACAAAAGCATTAAATGGGTCCGCTTGAATGTGTGGTGCAACACCGGCTGTAACTGAATTAAGTGGTAGCCCAGCAAATATGCACAAAAATAGTCAAAAACAATGACAAATGCCGAATATTTACGTTAAAACGTTAAAATGTCGGAGAACATTTGGTGTCATCAGAGGAGGTTCAAAATCACAATGTCACAGAAAAAAAAATCAGTCACTAGGAAAGTATTCGAAAACACCAGATTTGGTGACAAAGTGCCTTATTTGGCATCACTGTATTAAAAGTCACCAGAAGTCACTGCAGTGGAAGTTAAAAATCACCAGGTTGTGTTTGAGAAAAAAAAAATTCTGTCACTAGGGAGGTATTCGAAAACACCAGAATTGACAAAATCACTAAGTGGAATCGCGATAAAGCGTATCTTCTTCGTACATTTCAGTAAGGACGTCATCTTGCGATTCAAGTTACTCTTGAATATCATTTGATTTATTGAACTAATGAAGTTTTTACTGGCAAGACAATTAAAACAGTTATTTTCTAAAAAGAATAGATATTGATTAATTAATTAAGAAATTGCTGCCAATGTAAAATGACTACTGGAAATTAAAACATCGTTTGTTTTGAATCCTTGAATAATGAAATTCTCAATTCTTCACAGCCTTGTCGTCTCCTTGTTAGATCCTTTTGTATGTTCTGGGCGCAATTCTACTCTTTCCAACTTTGTTTTCAGAATCAACTTAATTCAAAGTTCACTTATTAGTCTCTCTCTTAATTAAACTTATTTTTAAAACCAATTATAGTAAATCAGGCTATCATGGCTAGATGAATGATTTAAGATATACACTTTTATTCACAAATATCCACAGTATTTATTTATTTGCTTTATGAAATTGTCGAGTTTTTGTTCACCATCACAGATGTTGATATAACGTAAGTGCGCCTATCATTTTCTGTTTTCCCCACTCTTATGGAAGCTTCGTAATCAGCCGGAACCTGTCATTTACTTAAGTGAATCATTTAACCACGTACCATCAAAAACCCTTTTTCCATTTCTGTCTCAACATCATAGAGGGTTAGTACCAATATAAAGGAAACTGACTCTTTCCAGGTTAAATTACTACTGATTAGCTTCGCTCCCACTTACCTCAACTTACCTAAAATGTTACTACTCTGCAAATGTTCGTGTTGGGTGAAATTGTTTTCCCAACCACCTGTGATTACGAGTAGAGGATCGTTATAAAAATGTTACTAATAACGTTCCAATCTTTCTACTCTATGAAACTGTTTTTTCTTGATCACCTAGGAACGCTAAATGAGTTTTAACCTTAGAATAAAGAACTAGAGGAAAGGACATCATTCAGAAAAATGTAAGCATTTTGCTATATGTAGTAGAACCCAAGCGATGTGTGCGTTTCGATATTTTAAATTAGGTGTTTTTAAAATATATTCTTATTACACTTTTAATATAATATAACTTTGCCCGAACATATTTTATTAATTTACTTAATTTTACTATTTAAAAACACTTTGCTTATGCCCCAAATATTTCAGTATTACGGAGACGACTTTTATTTCAAGGCGACATTCGGTACAATTTGACATTTCAGGCGTCATTCCCCCTTAACGCACTCACCACTTGGCCCAGAAGCAAAAATGCTTATCACACGTACAGGGTTTTTACTTAAGATAGCCTTTCCTCTCGTTCTACATTCTAAGGTCTTACCCTCCACAGTCTCTAACGGCATAAGCGACCACGAAAACAAACACTGCTAACGGTGCTAGGTTAGTGTTACTCATATTACTATTTATTTAAATTACACCGAAAAGTATGTTTTTGATTATTTTTACATGTCACTTCCTTCCTAAAAGTCAATTTCGATTAATTATATAAAGTTTCGCGTAACCCCCGACCCTCTCCCCCAAAACGTTACGTAACACTCAGATGATTATTTTTACCTAAAAATGTCAATTATGTTGCGCAAAATACCGGAATAAGAAGCAATGTGAATTCAACGAAATTTCGGCCAACTTTAGCCCTAATGTGTGTGCGTGAAATTCGTAAGTTCATGGCTTGTAGTTTAGGTGGTTCTGCTTGACCGCAGCGGTCCGACTCTTCGAGTCCAAACTATAGACTCGTAGTACACGGCTTATTCTCATTATTTGCAATATATATATTTCTGTATACTCAGTGATGCGAATCTTTTCGTATGTAAAAAAAATATCACATAAACTGAGCTGTGAGTCACGAGTTAAGAGTTAAGACTTTTAATTTTAACAAAACTTAATGTTACGTAACGCATTCCTCGACCCCCCTGTAATGTTATTTATTGAATATGGAGCGAGGAATACGCACTAAAATTTGGCGTCACCAAGTTGGAATACGCCTAATTTTTTAAGTGAACAGGGATTGTTAATCGCCGAAAGACTGCGTTTTGAGTTTGGAATCAACTGTTGTATTTCTCTTCATTTGCACGGTCTTAAATACTTAAATTTTGTACATGCTTTCTTAAAACTATGACTCATTTTCTTTCTCTTGACAATTAATAATATAAGTCAATGAACGATTACTTTTTTTGTCTATTCATCAAAAGGGTTGCAATCAATTATGTTTACATTCAGCTATGTTTACATTTAGTTCTGTTTACAATGCTTGTCCCAGATGTGACTCTAAAAATAAGTAAAGGAAAACATTCGAGGCAAGCGTCACATGTGGAATCACGAGACCGAAGCAGGAATCAGATTACTGCCAGCTGTGATTAGTACTCTGTGCAATCATTCGAAGTGTGGCATGATTCGAATTTTTATAATTTGTTTTTGTTCTGACTGACCTCGGCCTTGTTGTATCATATTTATTTTTAAAAGCAGTGGCCTTGGTGGCGTGATCATTGCATTTGCATTGATTGCATATATATAACGCACCGTAACGTTAGGGAGTTAGGGCTATCTTACCTCCGCAACATTTTTTCATATTGCAGTTTAAATGAATGAAGCTTATTCACCTATAGTATATCCACATCCATTTCTTTATACTATTATTAACTTTTCACTATTAATTTTCACTATCCCGCGGGAACTCTTCACTTGTCGTAATAAAAGGTATTCCTTGATCCAGTACATAAGCTACCAACATGTCAAGTATCATTGAAATTCGTCAGAGCAGTGCACGTGTGATGCGACAGACAGATGATACAGACAGACAGACAGATAGACAAAAAATTTTAAAACTCCTGTTTTGGCTTCCATAACAATAATAATATCCACGACGATTACAATTTAAAAAAATATTTCATGTACAGATAAGGCCCCCCTTACTGTTTTATAATAAGCAACAAAACTAATGGATGGATGATTCGGCACCCTTTCTTCCAAATTCGGGCAACGAGAGAGAAGAGGCTTCTTTTTGTCTCATTTTCCCCTTGACATGTCACAAAGCTCCCAGAGCGTTCATTAAAACCTGCGTTACTGAAGTTCAAAAAATTGCCTTCAACCCCTACAGCAATACTTATGTAGAGTGTCAAAATTTTATACTTTTTCAGACTCAGCATATTCACGAGAATAAATATATACTTTTACCAACAATTATTTAAGGACGTCTATCTGTCCATTTATTAAGCATGTGGTTAAAATAATATTCAATTCAATTTTTTAAGGTCCTTTTACGGTTCGCTGTCCTAGAGAATTAAAAAATTGACATTTGTAAACTTTTATATAACCAACCAAATCAAATTAACTTAAGATTGCTTTATTTTCAGGGTTAGCGGATTATTTGAGGGGGGAACACCATTATACTTCATTAGGTGTCCGGAGATTGTTAAAACAATTACTATTAAGGATTTTCCATATTTTCAGGATCATGTAACTTTTGTTGATTCCGCATCTGATGACTTCTTTGGAAACGCCCTATTTCTAATGCAAGGAAAGCAGTGGAGGGATATGAGGACTTCGCTTAGTCCTATGTTTACTGGTAGTAAAATGAGAATAATGTTGCAACTAATTACGAAATGCACAGAACAAGTGGTAGACTATCTCCATGAAGACTATAAGCAAAATGGAATAAAGGCATATCGAATGAAGGATATGTTTTCTAGATACACTAACGATGTCATTGCAACCTGTGCTTTTGGTGTAGAGTGTAATTCACTCCGACAACCAAAAAACGAAATTTTTCAGATTAGCCAAGAAATATTAAAATTCCAGAAATCTTCAGTTATTGTCAAATTTTTAGTAATGCAATACCTACCATCTCTTGCAAGATTATTTAAGATTAAAGTTTTTGATGATAAAACAATTAAAACGTTTAAACGATTAATAATTGGTACGATGGATGTTAGGCGAAAGGAAAGTATTATAAGGCCAGATCTATTGCAACTCTTAATGAAATTAAAAGATGGACAGGTTATCAAACAGGAAAAGGAAGACGAGACGGAACTTGAAGATGAAATTGGAAATATAAAAACTAGTTGGACAGACGAAGAACTAATCGCTCAATGTTTTCAGTTTTTCTTCGCAGGATTTGACACAACTTCCACCGCTATGAGTTTTCTTTCCTATGAACTAGCTATAAACTGTGATGTGCAATCAAAATTGATTGAAGAAGTTGATGAAATATATGAGTATTTAGATGGGAAGGCGTTGTCATACGAAAGCTTACATAAGATGAAGTATATGGACATGGTAATCTCGGAGACACTTCGAAAGTGGCCAACTTTACCAGTGTTAGATAGAAAATGTGTTAAAGAGTATACTTATGAAGATGACGATGGACTAAAGTTTACAATAGGTGAGGGGAGTATGATTTGGATTCCGGCCTACGCTTTTAACATGGATCCGAAATACTTTCCTAATCCAGATACCTTTGATCCTGAACGATTTAGTGATGAAAACAAAGCTCAAATTAATATGAGTACGTATTTGCCTTTTGGCATTGGACCCAGAAACTGCATAGGTAAGTAAATTTACTATAAGAACAACCAAACTACTAATTATATTTCTAAATAGGAATGCGATTTGCATTAATGGAAATTAAAGCTCTTCTATTCAACATACTGCGAAATTTTAGATTCAAAGTTGCCAAGGAAACACAAGTGCCTATAAAACTTAAAAATTCTCTTTTCGGATTTATTCCAGAAGAAGAAATAAAGCTTACATTTGAACCGCGAACTATCATATAATTAAATAAATAAATTTCCATTCGATTACTTTGTGTATGTAAATATTTTTATTAGAAGTGAATATATTATGCAATTAAAAAAATTATTTTTAATAAACTAAATAATAATAGAAATGTTTTAATAACTGAGTAATTTTAAAATAATGAATCATCCTGTAAAATTTGCCTTTTGCGAGTTAAAAGCTTTTAAAATAAAGCCAACGACATATAACGAGTGCTAATTTCTTGTCGGACTAATTATGGCGGTTCTTTTTGATATTTATGATCAGTAAGAATTCCGAAATTAATAAAGAAATGCCTTAGACATCATTCAAATGAGTAGCATGCCGAGCGCGTCGTGCATGTGATTGGTTGAAATTTCGTTGTTTGCTTGGGTTAATTCTAGGCTAAATGCCTAATCAATGAAAATATATGAATGGGGTTAATTAGTCTAAGCGCCTAATTAAGAAGAAGTTGATTGGAGGCTTTGGGAGAGTTGTGTGTTGTCACAACAAAGATTTGTGAAGTGTTAAGAAAACAAATCTGGGAGGCCATCAATCGCGTCACTTGGGACCGATTTGAAGGATTCCTTTTCTGTTATAAGGGGTATGTTCCTCCTCTCAATTATATACATATATATATATATGTTCCAATTCCACATTCGTGTTGTTCTGCGCTTAGAAAAGATTCTCGAAATTTTATGGTGCGTCCAATTTTGACCTGTAGGATATAAGGGTGGGAGCGAGTTGAAGCTCATCTATCGCACGTTGTCATGTGTCAATGAGGAATCAGCCTAGTAATTTCATTATAACAATGGCCGTGGAAATAGCAATAGTCGATCCGAGAGTCAAAGCTCTCAGAGATTGAGGGATCGCCAAAAAGTTTCATAGCCTTACGCTGCACTTTGTTTAATACGGATAATGCGGTGTGTCCGGTACCTGACTAAATATTTCGAATTATATTCATGTCTAGACCCGATGTGGGACTTGTAGGTCAGCGGTAAGTCAGAAAGAGTGAACTATTTCTTACGTCTCTGTAGAAAACCCAAGCATTTCATCGCATTAGTAATTGCAAATATATAATCAGTCCAGCTAAAATTACTGGATAATTCAATACCCAAGATGTTTGAATAGGGCGAATTGGGTAAATTCACTTCGTCGACTGAAATGGGATGAGAGTGAACAAATTGGGTATATTCATTCCGTCGACCGAAATAGTTTTAAGGTGAACTAGGCGTTTCTTAAGGAAATCAAACAGCACTGAGTTGTGGATGCATTAAACATAACACTATTTGCTGTGCCGCAAGCGAGGATCATAGAAATATCGTTGTCTAATAATTGATTTCTGTAGCATTGTCATGAGAATTCATTACAGAATCAAACGAGTATGTCAAATCAAGCGTGATTTCGTGCGCAACTATAAATATGCGGTAAGGTAAGGTCATTAATAAAGAGAAGAAATAATATTGGTGAAAGTACTGAACCCTGAGGTTCACCGGTATTTATTTCGTAGGGATCAGATGTAACTACTACACTAATTACTACATTGTTTGAACAGCCTGACAAAAAACTATCGGTTAATTCAAAGCAGAGGCGCAGCATTTTAAAACCAGGACCGAGAAACCATTAGGCCCATATTTTTTGGACACGTTTAGAAAATACCCTAAACATTTTTTGACTGCAAAAGTGTTGCCACGTGAAGGGCACAATTTTTATGCCTGGAAGGATGCTTCTTTGTTTTTAATGGATATGGAACAGTTAGTATTGAACCAGTTGGTGTTAGTTAGTTTGTGCTTTAGAAAATGTGAGGGATAAGGCGATGCATCCAGAGGATGTTCAAGATATAATCGGTGCTTTTGTTAACGTCACTCATAGAGAAACAATCAGAACAGCGTAGGTAAGACAATACACAGTGGTCCGAATTACCCAGGCGAGATGTAACCGGAACGGAGTACTTGTCTGGATGCGATCTTAGAAAAATATCCGTGTGCGATACCCACCCAGTAGTTGTAAATTAAAGGACTCACTAAATAACTCAACGTGTCTTCCAGACGGGTTTGTAGTAGAAGAATGACTGAGCCGCTGTGTGTTTTGCATGTTGAAGTTGCTAATAAGAACGATTTAGGAAGAGGGGCGATATTTTCAAAATCTTATCAATATCAGAAAACATCTTATCAAAGAAATACACAGCGTCAGTGTTAGACATATTCCGGATGCAGTATGAAAATCAGAAATGAATGATGTGCCCATAGAGTTTAAACCGAATCCAGAGATAATCAAATTCTGGATTAGTACAACAGAATTGAGTGAGATGGGAAAAGGGCGCACGTTCTTCTTCCTCTTTCTTCTTCTTCTTCTACCCTTTACATATAATTAAAATTCTATTTGAAAAAGGCAGACCCATTTTATGTGCACTAAATCTCAGGATCTACCGGACCGATTTTCATGCGGTAAAGAAGGTTCAATAAATAAAGGTTAACCATGTCTCTGGTGAGAGTTTTATATTTTTCGCCTAATGATAGGGAATGTTATTACCGATCGGATGGTGTTATGTTTTTAAGGCTCAGATCCTCCAATTTTTGTGGGCGAAGCCTCAAAATTGAACCTTCTCGGAGCTGTAATTAATGAGGGGGTAAATTCGTAGATTAGTGTAAGGTATCTATAAAAAGAGGAGAATGTTGCCGACGCGATGAAATTATATTGGGATTTTTAGCATAGAAAATGGCGAAATTATTAATTTCCTAAGGAAAGTCTTCGAAAAGCGTCAAAATGGAGTAATTTTTTGCAATTGGTGTCCGAATATTCGTCAAAACGGCCAAACTGAATGCGCTGTTTTTCTAGGGTGGCATAGAATCAATTACTGCATGCATGATAGGCAATTTTTTCTAATTTTTTTTAAAGGTTCGTGATTCAGAGCCTGCCGTTTTGGCGTCTTGGAGCCTTAATAACCTTCCAGGTATTGTAAATTTATATAATTTGGTCAGGGATTAACAATTATACACGCGTATCGTTTGTTTTATCATAAAATTGTGGCGAACTTAGATGGAGCCTTACAAATCAATAACAACAGCACATTACAGTTGGATAATATTTTGAGAAATAAAATTGGAAGTTCAAAAGAATGAATTTTTCTTTTTCTTGAGAACAACGGGATGTCCTTGCAAAGCAGCCAATTGTGCAGGTGTAGGTGCATAACCAAGTGGCGGCGGTGGAACCGAAATTGATCCAGCGCCTCGACCGTTAAACCTAGCTCCAGCGTCGAATTGAACTACATTATATCCTCCTGCAAGTGTTTGTGCATTTGTAATCGAATGTCCTGGTATGGAAGAATTGACATGTCCAGGGTATGGTGGAGAGGGATGAGCAACAAAAGACCGATATTGATAACCCATTGATCGGAAAAATTCAGAAAAATTTCAAATATACTTCAACTGTACATAAGATACTGAGATCCTAGAACATTTTTGAAAATTTCAAAGAAGCTATAGCGTAATCTTCGGTAGATGCTCTTTTAAATGGCTAAATAAAAGAAGTTTTTTTACACTGCGTACTGTATTTTTGCCATTTATTACCATGTCATTTTTCAAAAAATTATAACTTAGGGTGGGGATGTTCTATTCAAATAAAGTAAGATTTATTTGCCTGTTTCGTAATCTAGGTAATCAAAAAAAATTGTGAGTACATTTTTCGAGTGGTGGGGATGGGCGGTGGCCAACCCTTATTTCCAATTAGGTGACAGCAGACTTTTTGGGCCGCAGATTTTGCCATCGGTGCCAGCTCCGAAGTCTGAACGAGTGGTCCTTTTTTTATCACTATCTAACGCATGGGGCGATTTTGATAATTCTGTTTTTGTTAAATTGAGTATGATACCTCCTTATCTTCTACGCTATCTATTCATCTACACTATCCAATGTGATACTGATAAATATCAGAATTGGAAACAACCTTGGTTTCAATTAGCGGGATTTTCCGCGGCAGTAAACCCAGAAATGGTTAGTTTTCAAGCCACGAATGTTGCAAAAATTAAATAAAAAATTTTAGCTGCTGTTATACCAAAGCCATGAGGAGTGTTATGCCTGCTTGTCTGAACTTTGATCATAACGAAGGCAGCCAAATTCTCAGCAGTGGAGACTCGTTAAACTCATTCAAAGAATCACGAGTGTGTTACTTTATGTGTTGAATGGAAAAATAAAAAGGATCAGATCATAAAAGCCGTTTGCTTTGAAAATGATGGCACTAGCACTTTTAATAATAATTTTAATTGTTAATTTGCTCTTGCAACCGAGTTAAAGTTTATGCGGGGAGCAGGGCTGGCGGCACGTTCGTCCTCCTCGCAGTTACAACTCAAGTAGATATGTACATCAAAGAAAAGCTTTTAATAAATACTTGACTAATTAATATTCATCAAAATACAATACCTCACTAAAAAGATAGAAATAAAAAAAATTATTAAAAGATCAGAAAACTTCACTGCGTAAAATAAAAAAATGGAAACAAGATGAAATAGAAAGTCCTTTACACTCGGAATGAAATGGTCACGGTTCTCAGCTATAAGGGTGCATTTGGAAGATTGGCACTCTAAAATTTATGCTGTATGGTGACGTTTCGGAACCTTTGTGAGTATCAAGGTGGAGAAAGAACGTTAGTATACGGAGTAACTCCGTATAGCTCAATTGCAGCGTAGCCAATTTTTAAGATTTTAAAATCTGGCAAAATGACAACCATTTGGAAAAAAAATCATTTTTCACGTAAAAATCTCACTATAATGGTCGGGAAAAATAGAGAAATTGAAATATTGCAAAAATCCTACACTGCAATTTAGATAATTTATTGTTAGACAAAAGACAAAAATCAGCAAAGTGGTTGAATAGTGTCCGAGATTCTTTTTCAGCCAGAAAAATGAAAGTCTTTCCCAAAAAAACACGGTTAAAGTTTCAAGTAACTCTGAAATTGACGTATATTCTCACGTCACTCATCAGAAAACTCAAAATAATAGATTTTTTTGGAAAAATCAAGGTTGACTCCCCCACTTAAGTGACCAATAAATGAATGAGGAAAAGATATTTTGTCCCATTTGTAATAAAAAAAAATCCCTAAAATAATTCAGTAAAAACATTACTTTTTACCCCGGCTGGAAGTATGTAATCCCTCTATGTATGTAATGACTCTAATTGTCGGATAGAAAACATAGTACAAGTACGGTGCGTAAATTATTAAAAAAGTTTCCACCTAATCCAACGCTGCACGTCATAAATGACAGTTAAGAATAGCAATGGTGGCAGTATGTATTCTTGTCTCACTCCGCTCAGCATTTGGAAGGGATCTGATAGTTTTTTTTGTATCAGGATGTGATATTGGACTTCTGAGTAGGACTCTCGATGGTGGTGGTAACTTTTCTGTGAAACTGCCATGGAAAGCCTGTCTATTGATCGCTCGATTATTCGCTTGATCTGAATTAATATGATTTCTGCGTGCAGGCTGCAATAAGAAGGCAGCCAATTATTACAATTACAGAGGTCACCCTTTCTACAAATGTTCCCAATGTCATGTTTTTTTATGATGTAGCCAAAGCCATGAACAACCCTCTGATGGCTTCAGCCGGAAGGGAAGTAAAATATGGGAAATCAAAGAACTTGAATGTCTTGTTGCTTGCATTTCTGCGAGCTAAACAATAGCCGTGAGACGGAGTGTTTTTTAAATTTAAATTAAAAACTCAGGGAGATCGAGGCTCCAGCCCTGAAAGTATGGCATAGCGAGCGCGCCACTCAACCAATTCATCGAACTCCGTTTCTGTTGTTTAGGTCTTCAATAAAATAATCTTTTCGTCTTTGCAGTTAATGATACTCCGTAACAAGTAGAGATCCGTCGGCTTCTCGTACGAGATGTTCAGTTGCCAGAATTTTGTTGTTAATTTTCTGTTATAGATCCCCACTAGCAACGCAGTATTCCGCTTTTTCTGCCATCCCTGCTTGCGAGTTGATATAATTACGTTTGTCACGTCTTACACTTATGTTTTTAATACATAGCAATGTCATCGCCGGGCTTAGACATCAAGAAGGCAACTTCTCCAACTTTTGGAAGCAATATGGTGCCTAGTTTTCAGTTTTGCCGACTGGAGAAACCAGAATGTTGAAGGTATTTTTTATTTCGAGTACTTCGATATCCTCCAGCAACTGGTAACTCATAACAATGCTCTATTAGAAACCAGATCACTCGGGAATCGAGGGTAACGAGGGTAACGAGATCGCTGGTGAACTAATTAGGAAGGGTTCATCCTTTGTTGTCAATGGCCCGGCCCCTCAGCTAGTCGCAGGCATGAGATATGACAGAACATTGGGGATAGGAGTCAACAGCCGCTATAATGTAGAAATGTGTTAAGGCTTACCCAGCCCAACGCACTTGATAGACCCTATGCTTACAATGATACCACCATAGAGGATCTCAGGCTGTTATCAGAGTTCCTATTTTGCTATTGTAGTCTAAGGTACTACCTACCCCGGATATGTCTGTCTAGTGAGAAGATGATATCAGCTATGAAGGCGATGAAACCACAATGCACATTATTTGCTTTTGTCTTGCCTTAGCATGGCTTAAGAAAAAGATCTTCCGCAAACTTTAAGGGAAAATGTTATGTTAACCAATGAAGAAAAACTCAATCTATTTGGCCCGGTTTGAAAACAAATTTTATGGAGAGACCAAAAAAAAAGAATTTAGATAGAAAAGTCTATGACCGACTATATATTCTATTAGGCTCCATGGCAATGTCAAATTCATTAAGACGATTATGGGTAACAAAATATCTTGATATTTTTAAATACAATTTGGGCGAAGTTGTCAAAATAATTAAAATAAAAATAAAATTTACCATCGAAATTCTACTGTCAGCAGCTCTCAAACCATATCACTCACATTCATAATTCTTATAATTGTCAATATAGTCATTATATAAAGCTTAACAACAACTAAAAACATCACCGCACTTGAAATTTAAAAGATTTTTGATTGGGTTAATTAAGGCATACTTGTTTATGTTTTGTTAGCACGAATACTGCATGATATTATCTGTATAATTTATTATTTCCACGCTATGGTTTCTACCCACATTAAACGAAATATAATTGACGAAATATTCGAGCTACGCCTCAAGTTGTATTTATCAAAATAGTTATTAGTAAATAACCATCTGTATAATTATTATTTACAATACGCTGTAACCTAGATAATTAGTAAAATGAAAATAACAGAATATTTCTCAAATGTTAAATTGTACACATTTCTATGGTTACTTGATTATTTTTATGCTAATTATACTACTACATATTATAAGTAATTATCTTGAAAAGTATTCATAATTTAGCCAACTGGTGACCTTGTTAACTTGTGACGTTTGTGTGTCAAGTTCAAGATCAGTAATTCTCTAAACATCTTTTTGCACGACCGCTTTCCAAATATGAAAATACCGAACTTATCTCCAAAAGGAAACATCTCAGTTATTATGAGCTTCGGTTAAATCAAGAGTAAAATTAATTAAGTCATAAGCTCGCGTCACAAAAGCATGAGCAAGAATTCTTCTTGATTTCGCATGCGGAAATCTTACATTGCTCAAAAGCTACAAGGTTCCGCAAGGCTGAATTTAGTAGATCGGAACCCTGAAACCTCTAACCGTAAATGAGGTAAACGAATAGTTTTTAAAAATGGATACGTTAGTTTAGTATTTATTTTTATACCTAGTGGCTTATTCGCTTATTTGTTTTTGAAAAAGTCTACCTGCAACCAGGACTTCTTCAAAAATGTAAGTTCAAAAAACTGCCCCCGATCTTTGGCATTTGGTTTCTCCTTGGATGAAAAGGATTGATCAAAATAATAAGAGATGAGTTTAAAACATTTGACGGCGGGAAGTAAGTTTCACTTTTTATAAATTCTTAAGTCTCTCAAAATAAAACTTCAATCTAAGATTTTCAATGAATAAAAGGCGGGTTGTTTAATGAGTTTATACTTATTCTGATTAGACCATAACTACATAATACGAACTAACTAATACATTGTTCGAATTCAGTTTAATTTGCTATAAGAATTTCACTATTTGGTTTTAAATTCGGCCCCAGAAAATTAAACTTTATTCTTCGAAGTATTGATTTCTGGTTCCGTAACCTAACTGATTTTTACAATTGCAAGCTTTTATTTAACTTCATTTCAACTGACATTTGTTTGTCGTAAAATATGTCGTGATAATAGGTAGACGATCCGGTGTCAAATGTGAAAAATCCAAGATGACGTCTACAATATGGCGGATGATTTTTATATAATGCTAAATCAAAATTTACATAAAATATGCACGAAATGTACTCTTGACTCCAGTGAATTGTCAAAAACAATTTAAAATGAACTACTTAAAACTCGAGCGACGTAACAAATATAAAAAATTTCTTAATATTTATTTTATTTTTTTTATATATATATGATGATGCCAAAGCTCAGGGGATGCCCTATGATGCTTAAGAACAGCCTTAACAGGAAAGGAATTAAGGATGAGGGAAATGGGTTAGGAGGTAGGGTGAAGGAGGTTGTGATGTACGCCCCGTTTGAAAGTTTCAGGCTGATAAGACGAGGAAAAACAGAAGATGGTAAACTGTTCCACATTCGTGTTGTTCTGCTTAGAAAAGATTCCCGAAATTTGACGGTACGTCCAAATTTGACCTGGAGAGTATAGGGGTGGGAGCGACTTGTTGATCTTGTATCGCGCGTTGTCATGAGTCTACAAGGAATCAGGCTAGCAATTTCGTTAGAACAACGTCCATGGAAATAACGATAGAAGAGTGAGAGACAACCGACATTCCGTCGATGCTCCAGAGAGTCAAGACTTTCAGAGATTGAGGGATCGCCAATAAGCTTAACAGCTTTACGCTGGACTTTGTCTAACGCGGACAGTGCGGTGTGTCCGGCCCCTGCCCAAATATGGGAATTATATTCAAGTCTAGGCCTAATGTGGGACTTGCAGATCAGCGCTAAGTCAGGTGGGGTGAAATATTTCTTTCATCTCTGTAGAAACATTTCATCGCATTTTTAGCGATTGCAAATATATGATCGGTCCAGCTAAGATTGCTGGATATCTCGATACCCAAGATGTTTAGGGAGGGTGAATTGGGTATATTCACTCCGTCGACTGAAATGGGTTGGGGGTGAACTGGGCGTTTTTAAGGGACATTAAACAGCATTGGGTTTTGGATGCATTAAACGTAACACGATTTGCTCTGCCCCAAGCAAGGACCTTGGAAATGTCGTTGTTTAATGATCTAAACATGCGTTCCCGATTGGCTTCTGTAGCATTTCCACGTGAATTCATAACAGAATCAAATGACTACGCGAAATCAAGGGTGCTGTCGTCGGCGAAACTATGAATAGGATTGAGAGTAAGGGATAAGAGATCATTAATAAAAAGAAGAAATAAGGTTGGTGAAAGAACTGAACCCTGAGGTACACCGGCATTTATTTCGTAGGAATCAGATGTAACTCCGTCAATTACTACACGAATTGAACGGCCTGACAAAAAACTCTCTATCCATTTAACGAGGGTAGGGTGCAGACCAAATGTTTGAAGTTTGGCTAAAAGGGCAGCATGCCAGACTCTATCAAAAGCCTTTGAAATATCAAGAGCGACGATTTCAGACTCACCATAATTATGAAGACAATGATTCCAACGTTCCGTTAGAGCCGTTAGTAAGTCTCCGGTTGAGCGGCCAGTTAGGAAACCGTACTGGCAATCGTTGATAAGATGGTTGTATTCTAGATATTTCAACAACTGAGAGTTGATGAATGATTCAAAAACTTTAGATATGATCGAGGTTAGTGCAATTGGTCTGTAGTTAGAGGGGTCGCATGCCTCTCCTTTTTTAAGTATCGGCTGGACATGAGCAAGTTTCCATACACTTGGAAACATTCCTGTTGAATATGACAGGTGAAAAAGTTTGCGCAGAGGTTTAGCCAAAGCAGAGGCGCAGCATTTTAAAACAAGGGACGAGAAACCATCAGGGCCAGTAGCTTTGGACACGTCGAGTTTTGAAAGTACTCTAAAAACTTCGCGAGTGCGAAAGTGTAGCGTCTTTTGCCTACTAGTACATTGTGATGGAGATGGAAGTGGCTGCGATGAAGGTGGTAAGTATGAATTAGCAGCAAAATTAGCAGCAAACAGGTTGGCCTTGTCCAATGAGTCAGTAAAAACATTCCCATTATAAATGAGTGGTGGTGTTGACGAACAGGAGAAATTGTTCTTTACGGTTTTTACTAGAGACCAGTAACCCTTACTACCCTTTTGGGTAGAAAAAACCTTCCGTCTGATGTTCTGGTCGAAATTGAACTTTGCCCGACTAATTGCTGAATTGCAAATATTCCGCGCATCTCTATAGATACGTCTCAATTCCTGTGAAGGGCACAATTTATATGCCTGGAAGGCTGCTTCCTTATTTTTAATGGCTGCGAAACAGTCATTATTGAACCAATTGGTGTTAGTTGGTTTGATGTTCTTGAAGCTATGAGGAATAAAGCGATGCATTCCAAACCAAAGGATGTTTAAGATATAATCGGTGCATTTGTTAACGTCTCTCACAGAAAAGCAATCGGACCAATCCAGCTCTCTGACATACTTATTAAGTCCCGCCCAATCAGCATTTTTATAATGCCACACTAATCTTTTGTTGGAATTTAGGTTAGTGGTTGTCAGAGAGATGGAGAATTGGGCGGAGATTAGACAATGGTCCGAATTACCCAAGGGAGACGTCACCGAAACCGAGTATTTTTCTGGATGCGATGTTAGAAATAGATCTAAAAGGTGCGCGTTGTGCCGTAAAGTATCAGGAACACGAGTTGCTGTAAATTAGAACGACTTCAGAAGAGGGGGATTTTTCCAAAATCTTATCGATATCGGAGGACAACTTATCAAAGGAACACACAGTGTCAGTGTCAGACATATTCGGGCTGCGGTATAAAAAACAAAAATGAATGACGTGCCGATAGAGTTTAAATCTAATCCAGACATAATTAAATTCTGGATTAGTAGAAGAAAATTGAGGGAGAAGGGAGAATGGCACATCTTTTCTAACATAAACCGCGATTCCCCTCTGAGGAGAGAAGAGTGGCACTAAGTGATAACCAGGGATGTGATACTGATTAATATCAGAATCGGAAACAACCTTGGTTTCGCTTAGTGCAAAAACAGCCGGATTTTCCGCGATCAAGTGGCAGTAAACCGAAAAATGGTTACTTTCAAGCCACGAATGTTGCAAAAATTAAATAAAAATGTTTGCATACTCCCAGTCTTAATTTGCCCAAAACAAAACAAAACAAAAACGTACACAAACACAAGGACTGACGAACGGGATCCAATAATGCGAAGCAAAGCCGCCTCTGTGAGAACTATGCCAGCAGCAGTGTTATGCCTGCTGTGCTGAACTTTGATCTCGACAAAGGCAGCCAAATGCTCAGCAGTGGAGACCCGTTAAACGCATTCAATGCAGCACGATTGCACTACATTGAATGTTTGATGTAAACAAAAGATATTAAAAGAAACGGACTCACCAAACCGTGCTTTAAAATAGAGCATAAAAGCCCCTCACCCCGGCGAAGATTGCACCAGCACTTTAAATATCTTTAACTTAAAATCGCGCTTTCGCAACCGAATTTAAAGTTTATTTTTTTTGGAGCAAGACACGGCGGCACGACTGTCCCCGTCAGTAGTTCAACTCAAACTGATGAATATGATCGTTTCTAATAAATAAAAACTAAACTCCAACAGCAGCATTTAAGGGTTAGCTTTTCTTTAACTGCTGGACGTCTTCGCGCGCAACCGAAAACTAGATGTTAATCCAATAAAACAATCGGACTAACATTTCGGTTTCGGACAGCCACAAAATGTGAGAGACGGTAGGAATTTTTTCCCCCTACCAATTTGGGCTGGAGTTCCGAAAATGGTACCTTAAAGGATTTTTGGCGACTCGAAAAGGAACTGGGTGAGAAAATTAAACAATAGACTAAAAATAAGGATGCAAATAAACTTATCAAAACGCTTACAAATTAAAATATAAAAACAAAAGAAAAGTATATAAAATATATAAAAAATATATTACAAAATAGTACACCTTAAGTTTAAAACGACTCTAACGGAGCTGATATCTGTGATAGACCATAGTTAATGCGGTGAAACGGAGCCTGGAAAAAGTCACTATGTCTAAAGGAACGAATAGGAACACGGATGTTCAACTGAAACAACAGTTCAGGTGAGTCAACAAAGCGAGTCCAAAGAGAGTAGCCCAAGTCTTTCTTTATAAGCGGGGAGAAGCACCGTCAGTATAACATAAAATTTTCGGGTTCGCTAAGATGGAGCCCATGTCATTAATAAAAATAATGAATAGAAGCGGACCCAAATGGTTGCCCTGAGGCAACCCGGAAGTGACCAAAATTTCACGAGAGAGGAAACCGCGAAACGGAACATGCTGTGTTCGGTCAGAGAGATAAGAAGAAATCCGTTGAACGAAAAGAAATGGAAAACCTAACATAGTAAGCTTTAAAACAAGTAACTGGTGGTCAATGCGATCAAAGGCCTTACTAAAATCGGTATAAATACAATCAACCTGTTCAGCAGCCTCAATGGCGGACATGCAATAATTAGGGAACTCCACAAGGTTAGTAGTCATTGATCTACATTTAATAAAACCGTGCTGGAAGGATCCCAAGAACGGTTTACAGTAAAAAGTAAGGACATCGCAGACCATTGCTTCACATTAGGAATGCAGACAAATTAGCAATAGGCCTATAATAAGAGATATCATCCTTCTTACCCTTTTTATGTTTTATTCTTACTGAAAAAAAATCAAATAGAACAATCCATCTTCCATCTATCATAACGTAATTAATATGCACATAGCTGTTCTTGGCCACATGCCTTCTGACTTAAGTATAAAAATTGATATCAATAAACTTTTAATATAATAATTTTGAACCGACTTCCCAAAAACAAACAGGTTTTAGGTGGGGAGGGGGTGCGTAGATCAAGACATAAAAATAAAAGAGTAATGTGTATACCATGAAAAACTGAAATTTATGAATCACCCTGTAACTCCCAAACAGTTGAGATTGCCCCCTCCCTGCCGTACAATTTTTTGTTTGCCTAGGTGAGATCTATCACCCCACTCGTTTTGGCACGTCAGATCTGAAACATTCTGTATAGTCTACTTTTATATTGTACTCGCCTAACTGGATATACCATCTCTGTAAGCGAGGGTTTATGTCTTTACCAGTGTATTTCGACTGCAACAATTTAATTGGTTGGTGATCTGTGTGCAGATCAAACTCCTTACCAAATAGATACGGTCGAAAGTATTTCGTTCCCCACACTAAAGCGAGCAATTCCTTTTCGATCATTGAGTATTTTTTCTCGTAATCGTTAAGCGTTCTAGACGCATAGCAAATGGGGTGCCCCTCTTGTGTAAGAACGGCTCCAATTGCTGAATTACTAGCACCCGTAACGAGCTAAAATCGTTTCTCGAAATTGGGATATCTCTATATTTTAGCGTAATCCTTGACAAATTTCCGATAATATCCTGTTATACCCAAGAAGGATTTTATCTGCTTTTGTGTGGTTGGTAATTTTATATCTCGAATTACCTTTATTTTACCAGGGTCTGGTTTGATTCCTCCTGAGATCAATATATGGCCAAGGAATTCTGTTTCTCTGTTTAAGAAATTGCACTTATCGATCTGGATTTTCAGTCCAGTTAGTTTTAACTTGTCAAAAATTTTCTTTATACTGGTTGAATGCTCTTCTAGGGACGTACTGAAAATTAGTATATCGTCTAAGTATACAACACATAATTTATTAAAATATATTCACATAGCACCATCAATCTTTGAAAAGTTGATGTAGCGTTTTTTAAGCCAAATGTCATTCTCAAATAACGAATATGCTCGAATGGCGTGGAGAATGCTGTTTTTTTCTATCGGATTCTTTCATGAGAATCTAATGAAAGCCTTCGGCTAGGTCTATGGTCGTGGGCCTTGCGAGTTTATTCAGTAAATTTTCCATATTGGAGATGGGAAATTTATCGTCGACAGTAACTTAATTTCGCTTCCTGTAGTCGATGACACTTCTCCATTTTTTCTGGCCTGAAGTGTCGGTATTTTTAGGGACAATTCATAAGGGACTGTTGTAGGGTGAATTGCTTTCCCTAATAATGCCTTGTTCGAGCATCTCGTGAATTTATCTCTTTCTCATGTACTTGATGGTATTCATACATTTTAGAGTAAATGGGTTTATCTGAGGTTGTGACAATTTCATGCTTAACTTCGTGAGTTGAAGTTAATTTGTCACGTTCCTTAAAAAATAAATCTTCATTGTGTTAAAGTACATTTGTTATTTTATTTTTTCCTTCTACGTTCAGATGATCGAAGTTCAGTTTATCTAAAAAGTTATCTGTGATTCCCTCTAGTGTGTATATTTCGTTTACAACGAAGGGATAACAGTTTTCTTCGAATAGGATTTTGGTATTTACTTCAATGTATTTATTTTCCAAGTTTATTAATTTAGCCTTGAAAGGTACTAAGAAATGTTGACCCATAATTGCGTCATATTTTCTATCTTTTAAATCGATCAATTGCCACATTATTGTGCCAAGAAATTTAAACTCCTTTGGCATTGTGGTCACTACCTTTTCAGTGATTTTATTCGTGCCATTTACTGTCGAGTAATAAACAGGTTTATTTAAATTTTCTGCAGAGAATTCTTTAAGAACTTTAGGTTTAATGACACTGGTGGCTGAGCCAGTGTCGATGAGGCGCCTAATTTTTTGGCTACCTATCGTTAAAATTACTATAGAGGGGGGGGGTCTGGGGGTCGAATTAAAAATTTACATCTTGGTCTTGATGTATATTACCGATTTCCATTGGCTCTGGGACAGGATTATTTCTAATTTGTACAGAATCTCGATGGCTTTATTGAGGTCAACTTTGATTTTGGTTACGGTTTCGAAACTGGTTTGAATTGTTACTGTAGTTATTTATGAAATCGTTCGTTTAATGTTTACTTCTGTGGCTATTCCTATTAAGTGAATTGCTAGTATTACTAGTTGAAATATTGTTTCTATTAATATTTGGGTTACCCTGTCTGTATTTATTGTTAAACGACTTTTCGTATTTGTTAATTTTGTTGGGAGCGCTTTATTTTTTCTGCCTCTGAAATCAACTGCCTCTTCACTGTCTAACAATTTTAGGTTATCAAATTTATTATAAACTTCAATAATAGTAGCATTCTCAGAAATAATGCCTCTTAAAAAATCGTGGATTTTGCTACTATTATATCGACTACATATTTATCATTATTACTAGGGTTATGAGTTACAGGTCTCTTGCATCATCAAATTCGAATAATTCATTTAATCTATAATTTATTTCCCTAACATTATCAAAAAGTTCTCTTAAGGTACTCACTCTTAAAGATCTGCACTGATTCAGTAATTCGGCGTAATTCCTCAACGACCCAGGAAAATGTAGCTTCAGCTCCCGTTTTACTTCTTCCCATCTGATTTGGCCACGGGTCCTTAAGCGTTGCATGCATTTCTTCGTCTCACATTGAACTTTGTCATTGATGATGATTCCCATAGCGTAGTCTCTTAGTCCTTGTATATCTCGGCAAAGTAGGAATGTTTGCTCCACTGAATTAATGAATCCCTGTACCGTATATTCATCCTTCCCGTTGAAACTTCTTAGCTTGTTTACATAGTTGAGGAAGTGTCCTGGGGTTAGTGTAGATTGATTTCGCTGATCTTCTGCAGCCTGTTGTTGTGCTGCAGACATCTGCTCAATTCTAGCTTGCGGTGCCTGGATTTGAGCTTCTTGCTGTTCGATAATGTTCCTAGCGTGATCACTAATTTGATTCGCCATATTTCAATATTTCAATTTACGCCGAAAGCAATGTGTCGATTATTTATCATAAAATGATGTTAAAAATTATTTTTCTCACTGTACTTTAATATTTTTCTTTCCGTTCCTTTTGAGAAATCTTAAACTTAACGTTTGCACTTTAAGATTTTCAGAAATAATTAACTCACTGCACTCTAGTTGATTTTAATTGCAACTAATCTTTTGTATTTTTCTTTTAAAGGTGATGAGTTTGGTTTCTTCGCAATTGAAATGTTGTCGAAGTATTACGTTTTTCGCTCGATCACACAAATTATAAGAGAAAGCACAAAATGCGAAAAATCATTTAACTTTTATACAATTTTCTCGGTTTGGTTATCACTGGATTGCAAATCTTTTGATCGCAATCCCACCGACTGCGCCAGTTAGATAATTAGTAATTTTTTCTTAAGAAAAGAAAACAACACAACAAAGTGGAAAAAATATACGAGGTTTGCTTAAGCTAAACCTTTCCAAACAAAATTTATATTCTGACTGCTTATTCTAAAAAAAAGTGATTCTTAATCTTCTGAGATGAAATAGGAGAGCTTTGCATTGCACTGAAGGTACAATGAAGACATGAGAATTTTTTTTTTCAGTTGAAATGCTAACGTAATTAATTCTCATGGGAAATATTTTAGACTAAACTGATTACTTGGAAATTTCGTATCTAGCTTAAAATGCTAAGGTTAGTAATTCTCATGGGAAATATTTTAATTTTGTGGACTGTTTTGATATTTCTCCACAATTTCTTGGCAAGTGGCTTTTTCTTTATTGTTAGAATCATGCTTTGATCTAACTCGCGCTGTCCCCCGGTAAAAACTGTGCTTCATGAGGTGCTTCATGAGGTGGTAGAGACTATTGAAAATACACTTAGCCGTAAGAAATTCACATTGGGAACTTTTCTAGACATAGAGAGTTCCTTTAACAACGTCAAAACTGAAGCTATCAGCGGTTCATTGAGATCTCATGGAGTACCCCACAGGTCTAGAGAACACCGGAATAAAAGTTGTGACTTACGCGGACGACTTGAACTTACTCGTATGATGAAAATTCTTAAGCACAATAAGCGAACTAACGGGAGAAGCGAATTGAACGTTTGAACCACCCAAACTTGGGGGGGCAACACCTTAACGGTAAATACTCAAGTGAAATATTTGGGAATTATTCTTGATTCCAAACTAAACTGTGTTATCAACATTAAGGAGCGCGGGTAAAAGGCATCGAAAGCGTTTTATTGCTACAAGAAAACTCTAGGAAATATATGGGGTATTAGTCCTGCTGTCGCACGAATATAGCTACCATTAAGGAGCTCGACTAAGAAATGATCAAATCATTGCTGTTGCGAAGATGTCGGACCGGTCTCCAAAGTTTCGGGGCTCGCCACAGGATGATTTCCTGCTAGGTATCCTGTCGTAGCAATGTGATGGGGAACGAGACAACCGATGTTCTAGCGAAAAAAGGTTCGCAGTTCGATGCTTCACAAATAGACAGATCAATCGGACGACCTCTAAACAGGCTGTTCAGCTCGCCGACTGCAGGTGGATTGTTCTGATTACCTGTGACATATCAAGGAGAATATGGCCAGAGTGGAATTAAAAGGAGCGGAGTCCTTACTGGAGGAAAGCCATCGGAATCTTATTAATATCACTGCAGTTATAACCGGTCACTGCCTTTTTCGTAGTCAAGCCGTCCGCTGTCTACAACTGTGGCGACCTACAGTAGCAGTAGACAGATAATGTGTCATCACTTACATGTTCGGATATAATGACAGATTAAAGTTTAAAGTTGAGAAAGGAAATATGCTTTTTTTCAATTTATGACATTCATAGAGATCGCAAAAACTTTCCAAATCCTGACAATTTTGATCCAGAAAGGTTCAATGAATAATGAAGTCAAATGCCAAAAAAATGGGTCAAAGTCACAAAGTTGGCGAATTTTGCAATGTAAATCTCTTCAAAAATTAGCACATCATAGAAATCTAAAAATTAACTTAGTATTCTAGTATTAAATAAAAAAGCTTCACTTTATACTAATTGTCTTAAATTATAGTATTTTAATAAAACTTAACATTTCTGAAGCAGTTTTTATATTTCTAAGATGAAAGTTCTGTTTTCGATATCATCGGTAATAATATTTTTATAAAGTTCCAAATGACAAAACGTTCACTGAATGATTGCGACGTTAACGAAATGACAAAAGTGTTCCCTAAATTAAATAGTTTATTTATTTTTATTATAAAATAAACCTCATGTAAGTAATTAGACACTTTATTTAACTTTATTTATGTAACGAACTGATAATTTTTATCATAAAATAAAATAAAGAAATAAAACAAACTCTAACATTAATCAAATAATAGAGCACGAATAATGGATGTTTTTAAAAAACTAATTAGTAATAAACGAGCTACAACTTCTCATAAATATATGTGTCCTTAACAAAATGAAAGCATGCGTTGTAGCCTCCTCATTTTATTGACTGGGCCTTAGCAAGAATTTTCAGGTCTTGCTCATATCTAACGTAGGATATATCTTTATGGTCAACTTTAAAGTCTCTGGTATTGTTACACAAAGACTGAAGGTTTACTTTTCCAGAATCGAAAGTTTTTTTTTTCATAAAATGTTAATATAACACCTCAAGAATATGCTGAATTTTAAATCGATAGCGCTCTTCTTTTTAGAGTTATAGAGAGTGTTATCGGTAAAGAAATCCATGTTCACAGGCAACCACAAGATGGCTGCATGCGGACAAGGATTGGATTGAGAGTTGTGAGCACCACTAAGTTGCTTGTCACAGCCTAGTCGTGGCTCACAACCAAGGGATTAGGGAAGGTTATGGGGAATACCAGGATGAGCGTAAGTTGCCGTGTAGGCTTGGTCGGTGACCAAAGAAGTGAGGGGCTCGCTTCGCGAGCAGTGCTAAGCTCGTCGGATCGGGGTGGGTTCTTGCCTCACTCTTCTCGGTACACTCACCCGAAAATTTTTTTTTTGCGGGCACTCTTGAGTCCTCAGGACTAAAGCACGAAGGCATGAAAAAGAGGGAAGCACAATTATTAAGGAATATAAGAAAAAAGAATGAAAGGAATCGAAAAAATTATGCCCCTGACGAAAAAATCACCTCAACCTCTGGATGGTCCGAGGCTTCTAGGACTAGCCCTCCCCAACCTATGACTGTACCTCGTCCATTATTTGGTACAGTCCCTATAAACTCGGACAGTTCCCCGGAACTAAGAGTTAGAGAGAGAGAGTGAATCAGGAGGCCTAACATGATTTACCACATTCTGATCACCATAACCGATTCTATGAAAAAAGGATCAGCAAATCTGACGACATTAACCAACGGATCTTTTGAGATGATTGAAGAAATATACTATTACTGTGACCTTAACAACTCAACACAACTATTCTCCAGGTCCAGGAATTAACAGGAAACCTTGAACATTTTTTCTCACACGTGCATGAAAGAGAACGGTGGACGACTGGAATTAGCCGACTGGAATCACAGAGTAAAAAGGAGATATTATCGCTAGTAACTACCTTTCCAAAGTGATGGTGTTAATTTGTAGGCACACCAAGTTCAAAAAAAAAACTGTGCTCATATTAATAAGGACTGACCATTCATCCCTTCAGAGGTTTAGCTGAATATAGGTAATTAAGGTAGATTTAAGCCTTAATTAAATAAGAAGACTTCCCTTAGGTTTCTATCGGCCATTATACAGATTTTATATATTTATTATTAATGTCCTGTATTCATAGTAGACAAATGTGGTAATCATAGGCTATTTTCTCTAGTGTTTATTAGGCTCCAAAAAATTATTTAAAAAAAATTATAATAAATTTGAGAAGAACAATTAATGTTGAATTTCATTCACCGGTTTGTATTTCAAATACCTTACTATAAAAAAATAATGTTGGCAGTAAAACTGCAATAATAGTTCAATAAAATTTGGTAACAAAATCTCTCATTTAAATATCACTTACTTTGTAAGAACTACAATATAATTAACAGTTTCGTTTCTAAAAAAACAACTCAAAAAAAATTATTCAACAATTTAGTAGTTGAAACCTTTTCGTTGTAGCTAGCAATCGCTACAAAAATTTTCTCCAATTAATAATTATCAAATATTTTCCATGCTAAAACAAAAACTCTAATTATTGCCTGCATAATGTGCAAAATATATTGCAAAATTTATAAACGTTTTAAATATGCAGCGTATATGTAAAGTAGCAAATGTATACCTTTACGCATGATATTATTTTTTTTCGTTTTCATTACAATTTAGAACATTTAAAATTCGTGTCTTTTGCATTCAATTCTCTTAAAGTTGTATACATCAAGTTTTATGTTGTGCATTTTATTTATGTGTAATTGACTAAAAACTAATAGAGTGGTAGTTTACGTTTTTATTTACCTTATCTTCTTTATAGCTTTAATCTTTGTTAATTTTTTTTAATGTCAAATCACCTTCTTTTGCGAGGAAATTTTTTTGGTTGAAACTTGATCACCATATTGTAAATTAGCATAGTCCAAGCAAAAAAATTTATTAAGCAAATCCCAATTGTTGTTTTTATTTATGTTTCCTTACATTATAACCTCACATTCCCTGTTTCTTGTGTAATAATTCCTATTAAATTACCAAATCCAGAAATTTTTCACATTTTCTGAGTCAAACACTCAAACACAGTATTGTTCGTGCAATCAATCTATATATTATGTTATTAATTCTTATGAAAAAAAAACATTTAATTGATAAATTCTTTGCAATTTAAATATTATTCGTGATTTATTCTGAAAGTATATTAATTTCTCCATCGTATTAGACAACAAATTTTCGTTAAAATAATATGAGCCACTGCGAATTCACGAAATGATATACACCATTCACTAACAAAATTAAAAAAAATATATCATCTAATTCCCTTGCTCTTGTTAGCTGAGAAATATTTATATCTCAAAATCTTAAAAATACGAATCTTAATACATCCTTTTCCTACAGGAAAATTTTCTGTGGGTATATCGCAATAGCAATAAAATCTTTCGCGGTGGTTTTCGTTTCTTTTAAAGAGTAAGAGTAAAATTTTTGTTTGGTTAGCAGGAAAATCAAAAATTTTACATTGCTATATAATTCTAAATTTCGCTCCCTCTAAATTTTCTATCGTTATCACCTCAATATATTTTCAGAAGGAAAATCATGATTAGATCAGAAAAACAAAAGGATCAACTCACCAAAGTTAAATGTAAATTAACTTATAGAATTAGAAATTCCACCGAAGTGGGTACTTAGCCTTATCGCATTCCGCAAAATGTGTCCAAGTATTCAAACCACGTGTTTTTTCTTTTCAAAAATTTATACACGGCTCTATTCGTTCACGCACCAAAACTCATTCCCGCCGGCAGCTTGCCGGATTTCGTTCCCCTCCGGTTATATTTTCTTTCCCCAAACAAGGCGTGGGTGGCCTGCCATAATAAGTAGAGTCCGCCATAGTAAATACAAAGAGAATTCCATATATTTACAATTTGTCGTTGTTTTATTTGCATAATTTGCACCGACTTCAAAATGTCGTAATAGATATAAAATTAAAAATTATTTTATGCTTTTTAGCGCTTTTTGTGAAGTCGGTTCAACTTTTTTTTAAAAAACTATTTTATTTGTCACTTTTCAGTGTCTTCTACTCTATACAACGAAGAAAGATCCATCCAAATAGGTCCACGCGTTAAAAGTTAGTTTTAACCCCCTACCCCACCCCCATTCCACTAAACTTTTTTTCTCATGGTATCAATCAAGGAACATACTCTACCCAACAGAAAAAGAATTATCCAAATCGGTCCACGCATTACAAAGTTAGACTACCCCCCCCCCTCCCCCCACCCCAAGCCAAATTTTTTTCTCCTATTAGCAATGGGGGATCAGACTCTGTACAACAAAAAAAGAACCATCCAAATCGGAGCACGCGTTACAAAGTTAGGTTTCACCCCCCCCACCCCACCCTACCGGTCAGACATAAAAAATAAAAAAAAAATAAAAAAATACGCGTCGAACTTAGAACCTCTTTGTTTTTGTGAAGTCGTTTAAAAAAGAAGTTTATCAATTACTTGAAAAAACGAGATACCCTAGGCACGGGCAACCTAATTTGATTAGGATTATTTTATCTGCTAACCCTCAAGATGAAACAGGCAAGTTTCTCTAGCTTTCTGGTACACAGAGGATGCCGGGATTTGAAATTTAGACTATCTTACTATAGTTATGACTTAAATAAAAAGTACGTGACGTAATAAATTTAGCCCGCGTCTAGCTGAAGGAGTACGCGGTCTTTCTTCGAAAAGATGGAACGTACTCACATTAATAGCCTGTAGGTATATTTAAGTAGGTTGCCCTGGTGCACTTGGTGTTGTGTAGCCTTTTTTTTCTGCCTAGGGTGAAAGAATGCTGGCGGAGCTGGCCAACGGGGTCTATATTCGAGGGGGTCACGCTACAGGATACTCTCCTTCTGTGTGTGTGACGGCGCTTGCTTACAAATCTTTAAAGAGGGGAATACTTATGATGTGTTATTACATTGAATAAGACAAACATATTACCTTTTCCTAAATTATCAACCAACCTTAGGGGTAATTAAAACAGTCCGCGCGATCCCCTCAATTAAAAGTTAACTTTGCAACAATTTCCTTGTTTTTAACACCAAAGCTTTTGCTCGATGCTTTTGGTTGAGATGTTCTCAGGATTTTTAAATTTTATTAAATTTCTTGCCTGCTCAGCTGTTAAGTTAACAGATTAGTTAACAGATTAGCTATTCTATCGGGGCCACGATGGCTTAGATAAAACAGGAATTTATTTCCAAATATGTTCAAACTTACCTCGTGAAAAAATGCAGCCTCCGTTCTTGCTGTCTCTGAATTAAATGACTCTTCTTCTTAACAGAAATTTCATATTAATTCCGTGGCAGAAAGCTGAGGTGTCATTCTTAGAGGTTAGAACTGGACTTGTTTACAAGAGTACGTTTATGACCAATGTAGAATGTCTCACATTACATTGCCTTATACCTTGTGCACATAATAATATTAATAGCGGAAATTAAAAGTAAAATTTTTTTTATTCACCATTATTTGAAAAGTATAAAAAAAATTTATAAAAAAATATTACATCATAGAAAAAACCAACACTATTTTTAAATCATTATTACGTTCTATTCAGAAATACACGCTTGTCTTACACAATCTATCCCCCTTTATCCTCGTAAAAACTACTCCTCCTCCCCCGTATGGTACGACAAAGAATTACGCTCTCTCCGCAACAGGAGAAATAAACGTTGGCAAACTTTTCTTCTATCCCAGACCGAGTCCCATTATTCTTCCTACCTATCTGCGTATACCTCTTTTTTCTGAACGTTGTGATATCCTCTAATATGAGTACCTCCAACGGATGGAAACTAGCCTCATATCCGACCCCAAGCGTTTTTATAACTTTATTAATTCCAAGAAGAAATCCAATGGTTACCCCTCTACCCTAAAACTTGAGAATACCTCTTCGTCTGATACTAAGGTTATCGTCAACCTCTTTGTACACTTTTTCAGTAAATCCTTCAGCGACAATTCCCTACAACCTGACCTTAACTACTTTTTATTCTTGGACAAATGCACTCAAACGTCGTTTACGTCTTTCGACCCTGTTCCCGAACTAATCGCCGCCAGTATCAAGGCTTGAGGACGACTTCAACCCAGGTCCTGGCGGCATTCCGGCCATCGTTCTGAAAAAGTGTGCCATGCATCTAATTCAACCCCTTACCTTGCTTTTCCGCCTCTCCGTCACTCAAGGGGTTTTCCCGCATTTATGGAAAAACTCTTATATTATTCCCATCTTCCATTTATGCTGATGACATGAAAATAATTAAACATATCTCCACCACAACCGACTCTCTTCTCCTGCAAAAACATCTCGATTCCTTCACCACACGTACATGAAAAACTTTCTTGAACTCAATGTCTCTAAATGCCAGTCCATCTCTTATTCCAGCAAGCGTCTTACACCCACCCCGAGAGTCTACATGCTAACCGACGTACCAGTCCCTATCGTTACCTCTTTGTATGATCTCGGAATAATCTGTGATAGTGAACTCAATTTCCGTTCCTACATTGACAGCATAATTAACGGTGGTAACTCCGCGCTAGGGTTTGTGAAGCGCTGGTCCAGAGAGTTCTCCAATCCTTATGTATCCAAATCTCTTTATATTTCCCTCGTCAGACCACTCCTTGAATATGCCAGCCAGGTATGGTCACCTACACAAACAACTCACATTAATAGGATTGAATCTGTCCAGCGTAGGTTCATTCGCTTCGCTCTACGTGATCTTCCGTGGGTAGACAGATTCAACCTTCCACCTTATGAAAACCGTCTGAAACTGATAGACTTACAACCTTTAAGTAAACGTCGTGATGTTTCCGACATTCTCTTCATTCATCAGCTATTAAGTGGTGCCATAGACTGCCTTTCAATCCTGCAATCTTTACCCATCTATACCAATCCCCGCAACCTAAGGTCCACTCCCCTTTTCCGACTCGACCGCCATGGCACAAACTACGGTCAAAGTGAGCCAATTACCAGGTTGCTACGAAAAGTCAACGACATTTCCTCCTTTGACTTCCATCTGAGTAAATCATCCCTTCACAAAGCCTTATATCTTGATCCCGCCCATCTTGATCGCCTTTCTTAATTCTTCTTTCTTCCAGCCCGTATCTACTTTAATTAGAGCTCATATTGTAGCATTTACTATTTATTTATTATGTCATCATTTATTATAGCTTGTAGTATTAGTATTATGTTATAGCTTGTAATTGTAGTATGTATTATTATGTAATAGCTTGTATTAAGCTTAAATAAATAAATTACCTAAAAGAACACATTATTGTTAAAGGAGGAAATTAAAATTCTATTTGCAGTCCTGTGTAATTTTCTCATTTAATATGACAACAATACAATATTTGCTTGACATAATTCTGTATTAAATAATATTCTATAACTAACGCAGGAGGCATACTTCTTTATAGATAACTTTTTTTAGCATGCATATCGTATGATATCATCTGTATAATTTATTATTTCCGCGCTATGGCTTTCACCAACATTGAAAAAAGAAATTCCAAATATATTTGAGATACGCCTCAAATAGTATTTCTCAAAACATATAGTTATCAGTAAATAGCCATCTGTTAATCTATATTTACAATACGCTTTAATCTTAAGCAAACAATTTAACCGATCATAAGTAAAATGATAACAATATAAATCTTATCAATTGTGAAATTATACTCATTTCTATGTTTACTCCTTTTTTTAACTTAATTACACTTTTATACATAATTATTAATGAAACAACATCCATTAAACGTGAATTTGCTACAGAAATATTTATCATTCCCCTAATTGACGACCTTGATGTATGAATGCCGTCAGTGTATGAAGTTCAAGATCATTAATTCTCTAAACAGCTTTTCACACAGCCGTGCTCCAAACATAAAAATACCGAACTTAACTCCAAACAGCGATCTCTCAGTTATTGGAAGCTTCGGTAAAATGAAGAGTAAAATTAAGTAAGTCATAAGCTCAGTATAAGCTCGCGTCACAAAAACATGATCAAGAATTCCTCTTGATTGTGCATGTGAAACTCCTACCAAGCTCAAAAGCTACAAGGTTCCGCAAGTCAAAATTTAGTTGATCGGAACCGTCTGACGGTAAACGAAGTGCACGAACAGTTTTTAAAAATGGACGCCGTTAGTTTGGTATTTGTTTTTATAGCTACTGGCTTACTCGGTTATTTATTTTGGAAAAAATCTACCTATAATCACGACTTCTTTAAAAATCAAGGACTTAAGTTCAAAAGACCACTCCCGCTCGTTGGCAGTAGTAACTTCTGGTTTCTCCTTGGAAGCAGAGGAATAGTTGAAATACTTACAGATGATTACAAAGAATTTGAAGGCGAGAAGTAAGTTTCACTTTTTCTAAATTCGCAAGTCTCTCTTAAAATAAGACTTCAATCTAAGATGTTGAAAGCATAAAAGGCGGACAAATTACTTGCGATTCTTAATGATTTTTTACATATTTTGATATACTATTTAAGACTATAACTATATTCCGTTTTTGATCAGAGAAAAGAACTACTTTAATAATAATAAGTAATGGACTTGGTTTCTATAAGAATTCCTCTATTATGTTTTTCGGTTCCAGAAAATTAAATTTTATTTGTGTCAAAACTTGTTTCGGGTTTTGGAAGCTAATTGATTTTAGGTTAAATCTCCTAACTTTATTTCTTATTGGATTTAGCATACGGCAATTTATAACAGAAAACGTGTCAGCTGGTGCGATCGGAAACGGAAGCACTGAGCCTGCTGTTCTTTTGGATTTGAATTGCTGGTAACAGCAATTCTATTAGAATTTTGCTTGTTATTGCCAGTATTTTGCCACTGTTATCGTTTACTGCCTAATTCTGGCCGCACGTTCGCTGAATTATTTGTCGCATGTAATTTGTGAACATTTCTCTCTGCTTACAGCTTCTATAAGTGCGCATGTCTTGTAAATTTATTGCTTTTTCTTTATGTGAAATAATACATTTTCAAATTATAATTAGTAACACTTTTTATTAAAAAATTATGGTTGCGAAGAAAGTTTGTAAAAAAGTGCGGTGCGATTTCCGCCCCGCGATTGCTTCAGCTAAAATAATTCTACTCTTCACACCAAACGTAGCGTGCTGCAGTAAATTAGTTACCGCGCAGTAAATTTAGTAATTACTCAATACAACTTTGCCACAAACGTTGGCGGCAAGATTTTCCTTTCGTTAGTGTTTTGTTCAGTTGATCCAATCAATCAAAAAGTAGCCTGTTTTATGTGATTTGAGCAACAAATATTATGAGGACAACAACAGGAAACAAAAGGCGTGTAAAATCCGTTTGGCAGCGTGAGGTCAAGATGGAGTTGTGGCTTTAGGGGATACAAACCCAATTTCCCAGGAAGTTCACTGTATTTTTGGGTTGCTAACACGTTAGGTGAGTGTCGGGTCCTGATGGGTTACTCAGGATCTATTATGGTGGCCATGAGGGGTACAGATATGAGCTCCGAAAAATAGTAATACTCGCGGATCATTTACAAACTAACAATACGTTTATTATAACGAATATACAGTATTGTGCAAAACATTTGCAACTTATATCACAGATGTGTATTATTAATGTATTTATGAGGTAAAAGTAAATAAAATACCAACTTTTCCACCACATCTTATTTGTTATTGTGTGTTCTTCCAAATATACAAAAATTATTAAAACATTGTAAACATTATAAACAAACAAAATTATGAACTTTTGACACTTTTTCAGTTTTAGTTGGAAGTTTCGAGTGTTTGGTTTCATTACGAATCGTTCTTTTATTAAATCGTCATCATGGGTGGAAATAAATACTGTGTTGAATTAAAATTGAAGATAGTTAGTGATTATAAGACTGGGATGCGACAAAAGGATGTTTGTGAGAAATACAAAATGAAAAAATCTACAGTGTCTAGGGTTATTAATCAGTTTAACACTAGAAAAAGTATCGAAATCAATCATAAAGGAGGACGACCAAGAAAAACGACAAGCAGAATGGACAAAGCCATTGCTAGGATGATACGACAAAATACAGGAATTTCATCTGTTCAAATTAAGAAATCACTGAGCCTGGAAATCGACGCATCAACGATACGAAGAAGAGCTTGTGAAGCTGACCTCAAGAGTTTTAGACCAGCTAAGAAGCCTTTCATATCGAGAAAAAACCGAACAACTCGGTTAGAATTCGCGCGGCATCAGCTGGCATGGACTGTTGCCAAGTGAAAAACTGTTCTCTTTTCAGACGAATCAAAATTTAATCTGAAAAGCTCGGATGGTATTCAACATGTAAGACGACCCAAGGACAGCGCTTGAATTCCCGATATACAATCCCAACTATCAAGCATGGCGGGGGCAACATTATGGTCTGGGGGTGTTTTTCGAGTCAAGGTCTTGGTCCTTTGTATAGAGTCGAGGGCGTAATGAATGCTCTAGATTACAAAAACATATTTGAAGAAGTTATGCTTCCCTATGCGGAGGAAAACATGCCCTTGGTTTGCAGGTTTCAACAGGACAATGATCCGAAACACACCTCTAGACTCGTAAAAAGCTGGTTATCGGACCAAAATATTACTGTGTTGAAATGGCCATCTCAATCCCGCGATCTCAACTCCATAGAGAATCTATGGCAAAGTGTTAAGAGAAAAATCGGGGGAAAAGGCTTTTCCAATAAATCCAAACTTTTCAGAGAGCTGGAAAGAGAATGGACAGAAATTCCAAAACAATATATTGATTTCCTCATTGAGTCCATGCCAAGACGATGTCATGCTGTTATTAAAAATAAAGGTTTATTTACGAAATATTAAAAATATTCTCTCTTTTATTTGGACGAAGTCAATTATTTTACATAGTTGCAAATGTTTTGCACAGCAGAATTTGTTATTTAAATGAAGTTCATAATTTTGTTTGTTTGTTATGTTTACAATTTTTTAATAATTTTTGTATATTTGGAAGAACACACAACAACAAATAAGATGTGGTGGAAATGTTGGTATTTTTTTTACTTTAACCTCATAAATACATTAATAATACACATCTGTGATATAAGTTGCAAATGTTTTGCACAATACTGTACATAAACTTGAGTTCGATTTTAATTATCCGCGAACATGATGAGTCGGAAAGATTTCAATTAAAGTTGACTGCCTATCTTTCTGTTCTCTTGGCTTGTTTTTGAAAGAAGGGAGCTAAAGATGGTGAACAAACAAAAGGGAAGTTGGTTTTGTGTCATTAAATTCCTCTGTTATGTAGACAGAGCTCTGGATGAGCTGCCATCTCGTTGTGAAGCAAGCGGCGGATACGTTCACATGATGCATACCATAGCATAGCATAAAAATGTTATGTATTATGTAGTATGCGCTTATATGGAGTTAATGGTTTTTTTTTCTTAATCTTCTTTATGAAACGTAAGTATTTTGCCGTTTCGAGAAATGCTTTATCTTTTATAGAACTGCATCGAACATTCCCAGTGAAAATGAGTCATGTGCTGTAACTAACATTTTTGAGAACGTGTTATCACTTCTGACTTCAGAGGTCACTGAAAAATACATTGTGACACTTCACAAAAAAAGGGTGCAAGTACAGCACATTCCGCCCGTAGACACAGTGATAGAGTATTTGGAGAAAAAAAATGAACGCGTCGGACCTGATTTTTTAAAGTTATGCGAAAAATTTCAAAACATTTTCGAAAAGGAGATAAATTATGTTAAAGCCGATAACAGCGGATATCTTTGCAAATGCAGAGTATGATCAAAATATTGGAGGAGGGAAAAATATAATCGCCGTCAGCAATGAATTCCACTGACACGAGTGTATCGGTTACAGCCCCCACCTAATGGTCCGACGCGAACTAAAATATGGGAATCAAACATTTATAGTTTTCAATAAAAATAAACTTTATTCATTAAAATATTTACATTTGCTCTTCCAATGGGAGGTCCCTGCTTTTGAATTGAAGTAGATTACAAACGCATCAATAGCCAACAATCATGGATGGAAGTACCCTTCCATTCTTATATAAGAATTTTTTATGAGGAATAACTGTCGATCCTTCCAATATTCCTCCGTCGTTGTCGTTTCCAAATCCGCTATAAATGCATAATTTGGGCCAACTATTGCAAAAAAAATCCATATTTATAACACCAGTAATTTTAACCAATATTTTTGGGACGCTGAATTGTAGTATTTTCCAGTAATGCTAGTGATACAGTTTGAAAAATGGCACAACTATTGAAAGTCTTCAGCAGACTTATCTCACAGTTCTTTACTTGGAAACGGCGTCTACAAGGTTTGTTTTTCCCAGATTTTTTACAAACATCCGAGCTATTATGCTCATGGTAGATCGTCTAATGCGGAAACTGAATGAAATAGTTTTGCAAGAGTCTCTTGTAGCTAGAAATCTGGAAAATTAATGTTTTGAGTATGTTTAAGCATGTCATAATAAGTATATTTTTACCTTAAGGTAAGTGCAAATCTTTCTCGTGACGATATGCTTTCTCTTTCTTATCTTTCTTTTTCTCTTCTTTCTTAAATAATTTTCAATAAGTCCATGTATTTATTCAAAAGCAGCTTTTGTCACCCTGAAGGATTTATAGAACTTATCGTCATCACATTGCAACTCCGAAAAAGTCTGGAAAATGACCCTAGCTGTTTTCTTTTTTTATAATTCGATGCTCCCAATAATTTCTAATTTTTCTGTTCGTACCTTCAAGTAAAGCTATTAATAATAAAGCTTCTTTATCGGAACTTGAGCACATTTTCGAGACAATAATTCTCTTAACTATTAGCAATCGATACTGCCAAGTATTAAAAGTGAACTAAAACCCGAAATTTCGATTCGTTCGGGCATGAAAAGTGTCAACATTGCAAATGACAAAGAACAGCCGCGTGATCCCGCGCTGCGACCGATGTGAACATCCATTTCACATTGGCGCGCCGCGTTCGGTGTGAACCCACTTGACTCTCCGCACAACAACCCAAAAACGGTTGCCACTGGCATTAGGAGTACTAGTACTGCATAGCATTAACTGTTAAGCATAACAACCCCAATTACATCAACGTTTTAACAGAGAAGGCAGCACAAGCTGCCTCCTGCGTTTTTTTTTATACGATGAGGCCAAATCCTAGGGGACAACCCTTTGATGCGTTAGCATGCTTTTGGCCGGAAGGGAATTAGGGTAAGGGAAGTGAGGAAACTTGAGTCTTGTTTTTGCATTGCTGCGAGCTAGACAACATCCCAGAGACGGAGTGGATTATTTTAATTTCTTAATAAAAGCTCACGGGGTCATCTGGTCTCGAACCCGGGACCCATGGCATGTTGGTCTTGCCGCTCAACGTATTGATCTAACTCCGTCTCCAATAAAGACTAGCAAGAGCAACTGAATACTATGTAAAAGATACCGTCGGGTCCCTGCTTCGTAAGAGGAAACACCAACTGCAGAGATGGAAAGTATACTTTGTTAAAACAGGTGACCTCTTGACCAAAAATATGTACGGAATAACACATGCCCCGCGTGAATATTTCAAAATTTCAATAAAACGAAATTGCAAAAATTTTCTTTACCAAACCCCGAGCGAAGTAAGAAAATATTAAAATATTTCTTAACGCGATCGTTGTTTCTAATAAAGAAAAGCTAAATTCCTTTGGCTTTTCCTCAAAAGCAGCACCAAAGGGTTAGCTTTTCTTCAGCTGCTGGACGCCTTCGAAAGAAATCGAAAACAAGCTGTTGATCCAACAAAAATAAGTAAAGAAACATTTTAATATTTCTTCCTTTGCTCGAGTTTTGTAAAGAAAATTTTTGCAATTTCGTTTTATTGAAATGTTGACCTCTTAATCGTCGCATACCTCAGAGCCTTTGTCGGACCTCACCTTTATACAGCACGTACGTAGTGAAAAGCTGCACATCCGTTATGCGATCTGCACGTTAATCATTCAAAGTTAAGAGAATTATTCCATTTGTGTTAAGTCTACTACCGCTTGTTATCGAAGTTCGTACCACAGCATGTTATTTAATTCGTTACTCTTAATGGGGTGAATAAAAGATGAAATATTAAGTAGAAAGAATTAAATTTATTTTCACAAAAAATAAAAAAGATAAGAAAACAACTCATTAAGATTGACCAAAAAAATTATTAAAACAAACATAACAATAATTCATTCAAATAAATAATACCTGTGCCACTGAAGTTCGTACCTCTGCATTTTAAAAGAAACTATTAACCGTAATCTTAATTTTGCGATTGATTTTTTGACAGTGAGCTTTGGGAACTGTTTTGCGTTATTATGGGATTGTTTTTCGTAAGATCGATTTAACAGTGAATTCTTGCCACTGAGTTCTTATATGTTGGGTAAAATTTAGAAACATGGCAGGTGGAAAAATTTGAGTTTAGATTTACGAAATAAAATTATAGATATTCAGTGTTGTAATATATGTAAATTAGTACAGTCTCGTCTATCATGAACTAAACACACAGCGTTTAGTTATACACGTATGTTTCTATATACAAGTGCGACTTATTGTAAGGCAGTAAGCCAGTCGCTCACGTACTCTAGTAGAGATCAGTAGTTTTGTATCACTGAGCAGTTGCTCGTCTTATATAAATAATGTAAAGCCTATATATATATTAAATTATACTATTTTGAATTTATCTAAACAGTTTGCTTATTTCACGAACACGCACTTTATTAATTCCAACATGGTAGCAATGCGTGGTTAACTGTAGTGAAGCTTTCACCAATAAAGTCACCAATACAATGGCTAAGAAAAAGTGAAAATTCAGTGCCGAACTAAATAAATGGAAAATAAACTAGATAAACCCAGTGAAAGTCAGTACAAACTAAAAAAGGAGGATATTGAATATTTGAGAAAAAATTTACGAAAATTACAAGGGACGTATTAATTTTGAAAGCAATTATAAACGTGAAAAGTGAAAACAAAATGGCCAACCAAACAAAGAACAACGATATAGGTATGCCAATATTTGATGGCGAAGATTATAAAAGTTGGAAGTTTAGACTGATGATTTTCCTAGAATATAAAGAATGTAAACATCAAGCGACAAAATCAAGGACAAATCAAGACGAAGAAGATGCGTGGAAAAAGAAAGATCTCAAGGCCAGAGCAATAATAACAAACGCAGCTAGAGTATATATCCGAGTGCAATACAGCGTATTATATGATGAAAACGTTTGATAAATTATATACAGCAAAGAGTACAGCTCTGCAAATAATAAACAGAAGCAAAATCGAAGAAATTAAACTAAATAAATTTGAAAATGTTGAGGAATTTTTCGCAAGTTTTGAGAAAGCAGTAAACGATTTTAAAGCTGCCGGAGGAAATATTGAAGAAGCTGAAAAAATGAGTTATCTACTTAGAGCATTGCCGTTAAGCTACAGCTACATCGGAGATTTTATAGATGTAATACCCGAAGAACAAAGGACAGTAGAATATGTAAGGTCAAAAATTAAAGAAAAAAGTTTAACAAAAGGCACTGAAAATAGAACCAAAAATGACTCTAGTACATTCCATACTAGAATTCAAAGCAAATGCTACAAGTGTGGAAGAACGGGACATATAGCTAGAGAATGTACCCATGGTCAATCCAACCATAAACAGTTTGCAAGTCAACAATACACGCAGCAAAGCAGAGGCAGAGGCCAATATCAACAAAGAGGAAACAGCAGAGGCAGAGGCCAATATTCGTACACATCAGATGGCAACAGATGGAGTTTACAATTGCGAAACAGGTAATGTAATAAATTGGTTGTTAGATAGTGGTAGTACGGATCATTTAATAAATACTGATAAATATTTTTGCGAGTATATAAACATAGAGAAACCAGTCGAAGTTAGTTTGCCCAATGGAGAGAAAATAAAAGCCACAAAGATAGGAAAAATAGATATGTTTTTTGATAATTATACACATAAGTCGAAAGTAGAGTTAAACAATGTTTATTTTGTAAAAGGCTTAGAGAGGAATATACTCAGTGTATCGAAAATAGCTAAAGCTAGTGAAATTGTAGTAATGGAAAATTTTGCAAAAGTATATTATAAGTCTAAGAACGAACTAATGGCTACAGCTAAAGTAGAAAAGTTTTGTATTATGCGAAAAGTTTTGTAAATAGAGATGCTAAAAAATGTGTCAACAGTACTGAGAAAAATAAAAATAATATAAATAATGAAATATTAACAAACAAAGAGAAATGGCACCGAGCGTTAGGACATGTGAATTTTCAATATTTAAATAAATTAGTTAAAAATAAAATGATCGATGGTATGCCAGATAAACTAGAAAATATTGAGATGAAATGTGCAAATTGTATTGAAAGCAAAATGGCAAATAAACAATTTGAAAATAATAGAAAAAAGGCAAAAGAAATTTTAGAAGTACTACATACATACTGATTTGAATGGGGCACACAAAACAACAGGTTACAAAGGTAAAAAATATTTTTTTAACTTTTATTGACGAGCAAGTGTGCAAAAATTTATTGTATTAAATAAAAATCAGAAACTATTGATTGTTTTATAGACTATGTGAATTTTGTTGAAAATCGATTTGGTAAAAAAATTAAAAAATTAAATTGCGATAATGGAAAAGAGTATCTTAACAAAGACATGTATGATTTCATTAAATATAAAGGAATTGAATTATTGTCATGCCCACCATATGTACACGAATTAAACGGTATTGCAGAAAGATACAATAGGTCAGCTATGGATATGGGTAGATGCCTAATGAGAGAGGCACGAATGAATTTACGATACTGGCCAGAGGTTATGAAGACAGTTGCATATTTAAAAAACAGAATAATTGCTAACACATATGAAAATAAAACACCTTATGAAATATTTTTTGGCGAAAAGCCTAATGTAAGACATCTGAAAATCTATGGCAGTAGAGTATTTGTAAGAAAGCCAGAAAAAAAAGACAAAGTAAATGGGATGATAAAGCACAATTAGGAATTTTAGTTGGCTATGCAGAAAATGGTTATAGAGTTTTGTTAAATAATCAAGTTATCGTTGCTAGACACGTAGAAGTAATTGAAGATAAAATAAAATTAATTTGTTTAAATAAATATTTTGAAAATGAAAATTCTGAAAATGAGTTCGAAAAAGAAAATGATGATATAAATGAAAGTGAATCTGAACATGATGATGATAATGAAATTATAATTGAAAATGAAAATGAACAACAAGGATAAAACCCTAGACAAACAGACAAAAAAAATGAATTACCAATTAGACAGTCAGAAAGAAAAAAAGGTCCAATTGAAAGATACGATAATCCAATTACACACGTTATTTATGTAAATTAAATTAATGCTAATGTACCCGAAACATTCGAGGAGGCGATAAATTCAAAAGAAAGTAAAAAATGACAAGAAGCTATGAATCTTGAAATAAAAAATTTAAATAAAAATAATACATGGGAAATTGTTGAAAAACCAATTGATAAAGAAATTCTAGACGTTAAATGGATATATAAGAAAAAAGATAACAATACGTATAAAGCTAGGTTGGTAGTAAGAGGTTTTCAGCAAAAAGAATATATCGACAATGTGTATTCACCAGTAGGAAAAATGCAATCACTAAAAGTCTTGTTATCATATTGTTGTCAAAATGATTTATTTATCGAACAAATGGATGTCGAAACAGCGTTTCTCAATGGAAAAATTAAATCAAAAATATATGTATGTAAATCAACCTAAAGGTTCTGAAATTAATGATAACAAAGTCTGTAAAATAAATCGAGCGTTGTATGGATTAAAAGAAAGTCCTAGAGTATGGTATGAACCATTTCATGAATTTATAAACAAATTAAATTTTAGACGAAGCAATTACGACTTTTGTCTTTATGTTAATAACGAAGGATTAAATCCAATTTATGTATTAATTTTTGTAGATGATTTATTAATTTGTTGTAAGGATTTTGAAAAGATAAAATTAATAAAACAAAAAATGATGAAAAAATTTACTATGAAAGACTTGAGAAGAATTAAAAATTACATTCGTATCGAATTTGATTATGAGAAAGATCAGCATGTTATGAAACTAAGTCAACAAAAATATATTGAATCATTGGCACAGAAATATAAGTTAGAAAATTCAAAATTGTACAACACACCTATGGAAACAAATTTAAAGTTAGAAAAAGCTGAATATTGTGAAGAAAAATAAAATTTCGAAATTTGATAGGAGAACTTTTATATGTAAGTGCTGGTACTCGACCTGATATAACATATAGTGTTAATTATCTAAGCAGGTTCCAAAATTGTTATAATGAGACGCATTATAAATATGCAATGCGAATTTTAAGATATTTAGTTAAAAAGAAAGAGATGAAACTAATATTTAACTGTAATAAAAAAAATGAAATTCTAGATTGTATGGTAGATTCCGATTATGCTGGAGATAATGTTGATAGGAAATCCACAACAGGATACGTAATAAGATTGTATGATAATGTAATATTTTGGAAAACTCATAAGCAAAACAATGTAACAAAATGTTCAACTTTGGCGGAATACACAGCATTATCAGAAGCGGTCACTGAAGTATTGTTCATTAAAAATTTGTTAAATGACATGTTTGATGTAAAATTTGATAAGCCTATTAATATATATGAAGATAATTCAGGTGCGGTTGCGATGTCGAAATTTGGTAACTTTACAAAAAATTCGAAGCACATCGAAGTGCAGTATCACTATATAAATGAAAATTATGAAAACGGAAATATTGATATAATAAAAATTGATTCTAAGAATAATTTAGCAGATATTCTAATAAAAAGTTTAAATAAAGAAAAATTTATAATGAATAGAAAAATGTTAAAACTAATATGAGAATAAAAGAAAAATAAAAAATTACATTTACATAGGCGGACAAGACTGTAAATTTAAGGAGGCGTGTTGTAATATATGTAAATTAGTACAGTCTCGTCTATCATGAACTATACACACAGCGTTTAGTTATACACGTATGTTTCTATATACAAGTGCGACTTATTGTAAGGCAGTAAGCCAGTCGCTCACGTACTCTAGTAGAGATCAGTAGTTTTGTATCACTGAGCAGTTGCTCGTCTTATATAAATAATGTAAAGCCTATATATATATTAAATTATACTATTTTGAATTTATCTAAACAGTTTGTTTATTTCACGAACACGCACCTCATTAATTCCAACAAACTGTGGAAAATCATATAACTGTAAAATTTAAAAATTTTAAGTACTTCTAAGTCAATTGTTCAATATATTATAAAAAAAATTTAAAGAAACAAAAAAAGTAGAGCCGAAAATTAGACTTGGTGGTGTAAAAACAACTAGTGCTTATGACGATCGGATATTAAAAAGAATTATAAAAGCCAATAGACGGAGCAGTGAAACGTTAATTAAGACTTATTGAGAAGAAAACATTCACAAAAAAGTATCCTTATCCATAGTTAATGGAAGGATAAAATCTCTCGGCTATGGATGTTATAAGGTTTGATTAAATTTTTATTAACTTTCTAAAATCTCATAAAACTTGGACATGTGAACAATGGCGCTCAATTATGTTCAGTAATGAATCTAAGTTCGATGTATCATTGGGCGATGAACGTGTACAAGTGATAAGGACAGCCACCGAAGTATTCCATCCAGATTGTATGAAACGGACAGCTAAACTCCCGCGCAGTGTTATGGTTTGGGAATGTATATCAAGTCAGCCAGGTGAATTATACTTTAGTTTAGGTCCTGTAAATGTCTTAAAGTATCAAAGATATTGGAAGAATGTATTCTTCCATTTAAAGTATATTTATAGCTCATATTGTAGCTTATACTTTTTATTTATTTATTCTTAATTATTCATTTATTATAGTCTGTAGAATTAGTATTAAGTTATAGCTTGTATTTTATTTTTTTATTTTTTATGCAATAGCTTGTATTAAGCTTAAATAAATAAATAAATAAATACATAAATAAAGTAATTTCTATCACGAGAAATGTTCTTCCAATATGGGGTGAGCTGTGCCACAGCCAAAAGTACTAAAAGTTGACTTAAAGATAATAATAATAATCGTCAAAGATGTTTCTACAGCTCTTTTTTAACAATACCCCATTGATTGGATTCAAGTTTGAGCTTGATGACGGCCAATATCGATTGATCCGGACTTGAATCCAATCGAAAACTCTCAGGGTATTCTTAAAAAACAGCTCCAAAAACACCGTTGACGAATATCCAGGCTCTAAAAGAAAAAATTGCGGAAATTTGGATAAATATAAGATCCAAACAATGTAAAGAATTGTATTCTTCAATGCAAAGAAGAGCTTAAGCTGTTATTACAGCTAAAGGTGACGTTATCTGTTATTAAAAACATGGTACCAACTTCGTTGATATTAAATATTACGGGTACGAACTTCAGTGACACAAATGTTATTTGATTTAATAAATTATTGTTGTCTTGATTTTAATCATTTTTTTATTCAGTCTAAATGAATTGTTTTCTTATGTTTCTTATTTTTTGTGATAAAAAATTTATGTCTTTGTACTTAATATTTCGGCTTTTATTCACGCCATTACATGTAACGAGTTTAATAACATGCTGTGGTACGAACTTCGATAACAAAGGGTAGTATAACTGCGAAATTTTTGTTAGCAGGAAAGTAGTTTTATGTTTTGTTGTATTCTCGCTCATAAATTAAATGTATTATTTCTGCATATAGTGTTCATACAGGATAGGGTGTCTTGTGCCAAAATAATTGGGGTGATATATCTTGCCTAAACAAACAAAAAATGTTAGGGCAGAGGGGACCAATCTCAATCGTTCGGCGACTTCAAACAAAAAACTACTTCCCCATTGACCTTTCAAAAATTGTCTATAATGTTGATCTAACTAATATCATATCAAAATCTGTTGCAATTGCCTAAATTCAGAATTTTTCCAAATTTTCTTCGAAATTGATGTTATTTTTATATTTTCAGGTTTGAAATAGTAGTCAATGTGTCCTCTTTCAAAAGTAATTTAAAGCACACGAAAATCTGTTACCATTCTCCAATTACTTGACCAAACAAACAACTCATACTTGCCCTTCTAAGAAGATATTCTACCTGCCATCGAATTGTTTTTTGGTAATAACACTAATTTAAGTGGAAGCCGATGTGCGGTAATAAAACATTCCCACATCTCTTTTCTTTGATTTGTTAGATTATTTTTGTACTTGGAACGGAAATCCTATAAACTCCGGATATAAAATGAGATGCAATTTCTAATAGCACATTAAATTTTAAAGCGAGAAGTCGTTGTGATAGTTTTCAATTCAATAGTGCAATTTACAAATGAAGAATACGCAGACAAAAATCTCTGCTACGGATTAAGCAACGGAAATTCCCTCGAAGAAAAGCGCGAATATCACCCGTGATTCTCAGAAAGAAGGTGACCATATAGAGGTGTCTTTCAAAAAGCGTTTCAAAGTTTCGAGACACTGGAAGCGTTCATACTCTTTCGACTCACGCGGATTTTAGGGGAAATGAAGGAGATAACTCTTGAGGCAAGAAGAACTGATCCTTCTTGGCGTATGGTGAGTTCATGAAGAATATTACCAAGAGAAGGACTTTATCCTTTCCATATGACACCCGTCCAGGCATAGGCCTCATAAACATGACGATACTTTCCTTGGCTGCTTCGTTTTTCCGGCCTAACCCCATTTGATTTTTATTTGAGACCATTAGAGAAATGGTGGAAACTGCAACAAGAATTTTTAAGCCAGAAATAAAGTAAAAAAAAATCTAGCAATTGACCTAGAAACATTCATGAGTTAATATAGTTCTTAGAAAAAAAAAGTTCAACCGACTTCACAAAAACCGCTAAAAAGCATAAAATAATTTTTAATTTTAAAATATTTTGACATTCTGAAGTCGGGGCAAATTAAACAAACAAAACAATTACCCAACCACAATTGAAGATAATATATAAAACTACCTGAACATTCCAGCTCACGGAATGATAAGGAAGGATGATTAAATTCTTTTGTTCTCCTTGTTTGGTTTGTTTAATTTGCACGGACTAACAAAATTTTAGGAACAAAGTACAAAGTACCAATCGAGCAACATACCTACTCTTCCCAACATAAAAGTTTCGTCAAAATCGGTCCACGCTTTACGAAATTAACAATTTCAAACTCCTGTCGTTTGGAGGGGAGTGAGATCGAAAACCCTTCCCATACAATTTTTTTCGTTTCTCGCATAAGATCAATTTCTTCATTATTGCATACAACCTAAAAAACACCCTATATTGTGATGATCAAACACATTTTGTCAATGTTTATACATAAAAGAATTATAGTATAATAAATCGGTGAATACCATGAACTGAATAAACCACAACGAGCTCTTCGAATATAAAAATATAACTAAGTAATAATAATCACGGTGTGGGCATTGTTTCCATCAGGTGTGATGTCATGGATAGCATTAAATTATAATATAGTTTGAGTGCAAACTAGACATGCCGCGTATTGTTAATCCAGCTCGCGTAACACAATATTATATTACTTCGCTCGCATATGGATCTACGTTTAGTAAAATGAATTTGAATTTTTGTATAAACTAAGATTGAAACAATAAATGTGTGAATTATGTAGGAACTAGCCTGAAAAAATCGACCTTATAATATAACAAATCTTCTTGTATACATAGGCCAAGCGTATATAAACCCACTCTCTCTCACTTAGTGAAAATATTATTCAATCGTTCTCTTCGAAATTTCAAATGAATACACGTTGCTATTCAAGTTCCAAAAATTAATTATAAATTAGTTCACCAAAAATAAGCTTTTCAATCATGTTGGTTTGTGCTCTGGTGATTTATCAAAATGGATTGTTTTTAAAACCCTTGACTTTAGGGCGTCCGACAAAAAGTATCCTCCCAAAAATATGTCGGACAAGATTATTAATTTATTTGAAATATTTTTATTTAATGATTTTGAAAAAATCAGATGTCATTTTATGACGTCATAACTTTGCCATATTTGAGGTGTCGGACGCGCCAAAAAAAAAAAGACTACATATGTTTAGGAGTAATTAATTTCTTTCTCGTACCAAATCAATGAATTTGCGTGGGTTCCAAAACAAATCACCTCCCTACGGAGAATTTTCGCCAACGATTTTTAGGTCTGGGCCCGTGCACAATAATATTTTCCAACTATAAATTCAACGCATCCGAAAGATACACGTTCTTAGGTGTTTTTTCAAAAACTGAGCCAAATTTAATCCTATCACATTGCGTTCAACATTATTTTAAAAGGAGCAACTGTGAATATTGTAGTTAATTGCGAATGAAGTTATTTAAAATTATTTGCGAATGGCGAATAGTTTTTTATCGTTATTCAAATATTATTTGCCCAACTCTATTGTATACCTATATATATAAATTTCTTTCGAAAAATGAAATGTCTCGTTATACATTGGTCTGTTTGTATGGGGACACGCTACTCGTACCCATTCTTGACCGATGCTGGTGATTACAGAATAGAATACAATTAATTTTCATAATGATTTTTCAAATAGTTTCATTTCAATAAATAATTGTTTGCAAAACTTACTTATTTCGCGTGCTGCCTCTGTTTTGGACGGATCTTCTTGCGACTTCCCCTTAAGACATTGATAAATTGTGTCAAGGGCGCATCCTTAGAGTATAGAACTATTAGGAGAGACAATAAAGCCAAGAAACCTCGGCACTTTTCTTGATGTAGTTAAATCGTTGAGTTGTGTTTGTTTTCGTCACGGCAGTAGTAAAACAGCGACATTTCTAGAGGAGGGCCAAAATAAATTGGAAATTAGGGCGTCGTCGTATTTTACAATTGCCTCAAGCTATTCCGAATCATTTTCTATCTTTTTAGCGAATCTATATCACAAAATTAAATAAAAACTTTTAAACATTTTAATCACGAATTTAAGTTTTTAGTGTCCCTTTATAAAAGTTAAATCACGAGCCACTGGGTTAGCTTTTTAGCTTTAGATTTATGTTTGCATTTCTGTTTTGTTGTTTAACCCCATCCAGTGTAGCAGTTAATTGAAGATAAATCCTTAGGTTCATGTGGCTGCCTTAAAGGGAACACTTAGACCTCAAAAGACCCATTGTGATGCCACGGGAATCCAAGAATTCCCTCCACCTCCTCATTGGAACCATTCGGAGCTGTCGATGAAGCGCCAAAGATCTGCAACGTCAAACGCCGCCAGATCGCAGAGACTTTCAAAGAAATAGCTACCCAAGAAGGAATTTCGCCTGCGTGCCAGTGCAGGGCACCGGCAGACTTAGTGGAAGATAGTTTCCTCCCCTTCCTCGTCCATGCAGCTTCTGCAGAAGTCGTTTGAGAAGATACCCAGTCTCTTCGCGTGTAAGCCAATAGGGCAATGTGATTACCCCTGTAGCTATTCTAAGGTCAGATCTGCCCCTCGAAAGCAGACACTTGGAGCGCCTAAGATCCAGCTTAGGCCAGATCTGTCTGGACGAATGGCACATAGTGCCGTTTGCCTATCTATGGTTCGCTAAGTTAATTGCCCTCGTTCTAAGCAATATCTTACAGGTTGCCAGGGGCCTACCAAGAGTAGTCCTTTCTGGTTGGATCTTCAGGTGGTATATCTGGAATATCCCTGTGCCCCGGGACCCAGCACAGGTGAATTTGATACCGTTCAGTCAGCTCATTTAAGTGTGAGCGACACACAGCCCTAGATGTCGATAGGACAGAATCAAGGAATAGCAAAGCAGCCTGGCTAAGAATGTAATGTAAACTTATGAAAATTTTTGGAGAAGAATTAAATAAACAACTAAATTTAATATGATTTGAAAAAGTGTATATATTATAGATTCCCAAAGAATTTAATTAATTTTAAATTAAAATTTGGTTTTACGTGAACAATATCATGAGCCGCCTAACTTTTTTTACAAATTTCTACTCCTACATTGATCATTTGCTTTGTAGAAGTGTAGTTTAGTCGGTGTATGTGAGATGCTACACGGAAAATCAGCCATTCCTTAGTTATTAGTTCTTTGAGTATAAATGAAGGCCGACAGGACTTCCCAATCATTAAAACAAAGTTGCACAAAATTTGAAAAATAAAATTTTTCCGTGATTTTCGATCATTTTGGGTGGAACGTTGATTTATCATATCTCCAAAACAAATTAAAGAATTGTAAATTATTATTTTCTTTTATTTTATAGACCGAAAATTTTCGATGCAATCGAAGATACAGAAAACGTAAAAAATTGGACTTATTTACAGTTTTCCCAGTGCTTTCGCGCAGAATCCAATGATCACACTCCAATAATTCGAGTGGTAAAATTAGGGCATTTTTATTTTGCTCTTGATACTGTCGTAGTGGCAATAAACGAATATTTATTTAATATAATACTTTCAAGTGATGTTTTGCTTTAATGCAAGATCATTTTTTTATATTGAGCGGGATTATTTTCCACTATTCATAAGTGGGGTTGATGAATTTAAGGTCACTTAACTTAACATTGTACCTCAGTTAGTGACAAATTGGAAAGGAATTTTTAAATTAACAATCCGGTTCCTCTTTTCACCGATTTGTTACAAATGATACAAATAGCTTTCGTATAATATTTTTTAGTTTTAACAAAATAGGAAAACTTGAGTGCGTTTCATCTGTCGGTTAGGTGGTTAAGCAAGTTTATCTTATGAATACTAATTACATTAAACTAAGATATAAACTTTAATTTAAAATCAATTTAACTTTTCGCTAGTCTGAAAATGATTTCGTCGAGAAGTTGATAAACAACTCCCAGTTAGTTCTTGTTTGCACTTTAGCGGAATGTGCTGTGTTAACGTATGCAGTATAGATAATCATGGAATTTATTACATTTGTACTGATTGCAATAATAATTTGTTTGCTTTATTGTTTGTTTTTAAAAAAGGCAACAAGGAATCATGATTTCTTTGCAAAACAAAATTTGAAATTCAGACATCCGCTTCCGTTCTTTGGCAACAGTGATTTCCTATTTACAGGAAAAGGATTGCTTAACAAAATCATGTCAGATTATAACTTGTATCCAAACGAAAAGTAAGTAAAAGGTGGTGAGTTCCTTATAATAAAGCCATTTTTTTAATTACATTATTATCAGTGTTCTGCTAAACCGAAATCAAACAAGTTATTTGTAAAAGATTTTATCGCGTTGTGTATTTATTACTTTTCTTTTCATTGTATTTGTGATCCTAATAATTTAACTAATACAAAAGTTGTGCTAAGGTCGACAAAACAAAAAAAAACTAAAACCCACTCGAGTGCTGAACAACTTTAATGAATTCAATAAAATTGTTGTGTTGTACTTATATTTGTGTAATTAATTGTGTTAGCGATCGTAATCCTATTGCCTACGTAACTAAACTGAACTGCGCAAGAGCGTTATTGCAAAAGGTGAAAAAAATTTTGTAGGATGATTGAGATGTTATTGACGAACATGATGGTAATATGCGTGTACTCAACAACGCTAACGGCCCAATACCACACTACCCACCCTCCCCACTTATTTTCGAAGCGAAATTTTTTAAATAATTACAATTTATAGAGGTTTCTATAAATATTACAAAAAAAATAACACGATGTCTCTAACTCGTACAGTTTTTTAGAAATTAGCAACGTTCTAAGGTATGGACCCTCGGTGAGCGAGTCCGACTCTCACTTGGCCGAAACTTTTTTTATATGTAAACAACTGTTTGCAACAAGTACATTAAAATAAGACTTAACTTGTGAAATGCATATTATAACTTTTTTTAGAAGTACACAGAAAAAAAATCAATTTTTGTAACAAGAAATGAAATAAAAAACTCTTAGATTCGATAGCAATACCAAATTTACCAAGTTTTAGATTTCTTTAAACAATATCGGAGTGGTCAAACACCGTGTTATTTTAATGTGGAAATCGTAACTTAAACACATTTTGAAGTCGGTGCAAATCAAACAAACCAAACAACTACAACAAAAATATTTAATCGTCATTTATTATAATCCCGTAAGCTGAAACGTTCAGGTAGTATTATGTATTATTTTCAATTGTGGTTCTGTAGTGGTTTTATTTTTTAATTTGCACCGAGTTCAAAATGTCGTAATAGATATAAAGTTAAAAATTATTTTATGCTTTTTAGCGCTTTTTTTTAAAACTATTTTATTTTTCACTTTATAGTGTCTTCGACTCTATACAACGAAGAAAGAACCATCCAAATCCGTCCACGCGTTAAAAGTTAGTTTTAACCGCCTACCCCACACCGATTCCACAAAATTTTTTTTCTCATGGTATCAATCAAGGAACATACTCTACCGAACAGAAAAGGAATCATCGAAATCGGTCCACGCGTTACAAAGAATCATCCAAATCGGTCCACGTGTTACAAAGTAAGGTTCCCCACCAACATTTGTTTTCTCGTAGTATCAATCAAGGATCATATTCTACCCAATAGAAAAAGAATTATCGAAATCGGTTCACGCGTTATGAAGTTAGACTACCCCTCCCCCCCCCCCACCCACACCTTTCACAATAGGACCAAATTATTCTCCCATTAGCAATGGGGGATCACACTCTAAACAACATAAAAAGAACCATCGAAATCGGACCACGCGGTTCAAAGTTAGGTTCCACCCCGACCCCCACCCCCCCAACATTTTTTTGACATGGTACAAATCGGTGAACGTCTACGCGTTACAAAGTTAGACTACCCCTCCCCCCTCCCCCTACCCTAGGGCAAATTTTTTTTCTCCTATTAGCAATGGGGAATCATACTCTTTACAACAAAAGAAGAACCATCTAAATCGGACCACGCGTTACAAAGTTAAGTTTCACCCCCACCCCCCACCACCACCCTACCAAAAATTCTTTTACATGGTACCAATCGGTGAACATACTCTATCCAACAAAAAAAGAATCATCAAAATCGGTCCACGCGTTACGAAGTTCCCGGTCAGACATAAAGACAAAAAAAAAACAACAAAAAACGCGTCGAACTTGGAACCTCTTTGTTTTTGGGAAGTCGGTTAAAAAGGAACTCTTTCCCGGACTGGACGCTGTTATGCAAAAGCGATGAGTAATGATTCATGTTATTGATCTATATTTTTTTATACGATGTGGCCAAATCGTAGAGTACAACCCTTTCATGCGGTAACATGGTTTTGGCCGGAAGGGAATTAGGGTAACGGAACTAAGGAAACTTAAAAGTCTTGTTTTTGCATTGCTGCGAGCTACACAACAGCCCAGAGACGGAGTGGATTATTTTAATTTCTTAATAAAAGCTCACGGGAAGATCTGGTTTCAACGAATTGATCCAACTCCGTCTGATCTTCTGAAAAGAAACTACTCAGGGAAGGATAAAATTGGTTACAACAGAATAGCTGTGACAGCTGCTACTTATCACATAACAGAAAATAATTGAAACATTATGATTTATTTGAAATACTGATAAGTAGCTAATAGAATAATTTTTCAAATTTTACATACTTTCATTATATTCTTTAAAGTTTAATCTGTAATGTGGATTGGACAAATAAAAATATTATTGATGTCGTATTTCCGTTAAGTCTGTTGGAACATTTTTACATAATAAAGAACAGTTCTTCCTTTACAATTTGAAATAATTAACACATTTTTTAGTCCTTGTCGGTTGGATCGATTTTGCACAAGAATGTCTAATTGTTCTGTGTCATTCAGTATTCCATCCAAAAAAAATTTTTTCTCCCAGCTAGTTTTGAGCGCTCACTTCATAAATCGGAGGGAAAGATCAGGGGTCCGATTGTTTAATTTTTCTACTTCAAAATTTGTTAATTTTAATACATTTCAACTCAAGTTTCTATTCCCGCGTGTAAGAATGCTCCATAGCAAAATATTGATTACTGTTAATATCAATTTGCGAAATAAATAAATGAGTCGAGTCGCAATCTCGGCGAGACAAAAAAAAAAGGGATTTTCGGTGGGAAAATGTGGATCAAGGAAAAGTGATATATGTATATACAGGGTGTATCATTTCTAGACGTCAACACGAGTTTAAATGGTAGCTCTCACATAGTCCAACCAAAAATTGCATGGCGGGGGGTTGGGGGGGGGGGGGGGGCTTTGGAGGTACAGTTTACTTAGGGGTTGTAAGTCGATCAGCTTCAGACGGATTTCAGAAGGTGGAAGGTTGAATTTGTCTATCCACGGAAGATCCCGTAGAGCAAAGCGAATGAACCTACGCTGGACAGATTCGATCCTGTTAATATGGGTTGTTTGTGTAGGTGACCATACCGGCGATCAAGTTTGAACAAGATAACGTTATGGGAGATCTTGTCGAAGGCTTTACTAAAATCGGTGGCGATAACATCAACATCTTTACCGTTTTCCATGGCACATATTGTTGTGGAGAAGAAGTCGGTAAGGTTGGTGGTTGTAGATCTTATTTTGAGGAAGCCATGCTGGGATAGGGAAAAGATAGACTTACAGTGGAAGAACATGGGATCATAGACCAATGTTTCGAATAGTTCAGGTATGGATGATAATTTAGCAATGGGTCTGTAGTTGGATACATCGTTCTTGCAGCCTTTTTTGAATATGGGAATAATATAAGAGTTTTTCCATAATTGAGGGAAATTCCCTTGAGTGACCGAGAGGCGGAAAAGCAAAGTAAGGGGTTGAACTAGATGCATGGCACACTTTTCAGAACGATGGCCGGAATGCCGTCAGGACCTGGGTGAAAGTCGTCCTCAAGCCCGCTAATACTGGCGGCGATTAGTTCGGGGTCAGGGTCGAAAGATGTAAACGACGTTTGAGTGCATTTGTCCAAGAATGAAAAGTAGTTAAGGTCAGGTTGTAGGGAATTGTCGCTGAAAGATTTACTGAAGAAGTGTGCAAAGAGGTTGGCGATAACCTGAGGATCAGTCGAAGAGGTATTCTCGAGCTTTAGGGTGGAGGGGTAACCATTGGATTTCTTCTTGGAATTAATAAAGATATAAAAACGCTTGGGGTCGGATATGAGGCTTGTTTACATCCGTTGGAGTTACTCATAGTAGAGGGTATCATAACGTTCAGAAAAAGAGGTATAAGCAGACAAGTAGGAAGAATAGTCAGACTCAGTCTGGATTAGAAGAAAAGTTTGGCAACGTTTATTTCTCCTCTTTCATAGAGAGCGTAATTTTTTGTCGTACCAAACGGAGGAGGAGGAGCAGTTTTTACGAGGAAGAAGAGGGATAGATTGTGTAAGACAAGCGTGCATTTCCGAATAAAACGCCTCTACAGCAACGTCAATTGGAAGATGTTGAGGGATAGTTCCACTGTTGGAGTTGAGGAGCAAGTGACTTAATTTATCAAAGTCGCGTTAACGAAAATTGAAGGAAAGAGAAGACTCGGAGCTTGAAAAGGCGTGAAGTGTTCGTAGGAGGAGGATGGTGACGATCGAGGGAGGATGGTGCTTTCTGCGACAGCCGAGTTAATTGGGTCTGAAGAAAAGATTAAGTCTAATTGTCTGTCCAGGACATTATGGACATTTGTGACACCATCCCTGGTGAAATGAGATTCATCCGTCCACAGAATTCGGTCCAGAAATGCCCTGTCGTCAATGTCGTTTTCCAGAAGCCAAGCGCTAAATTCCAGTCTTCCTTTAGAAACCCCTTCCAGTAGTCCTTGGGTGATGATGATATGAACGTAATCCCTCGCGATGAATAACCCTCCACAACTTAGATGAAAATACTCCTAATCGTCTCGCGACTCATCTCGTGTTTGCCTCAGGTTCTTGCCTCACGATGGTGATTATTTGCTGCTCGACGTCGGCAGAAGTTCTTGAAGTTTCGGGTCGTGTGAAGTTACACTTCCTGTTTCTCTTAACCTTCGGAAAGTCCGTGTACATACCTCCCTTTGGAGGGAATGTGCTTTGATATTCCAGTACAGCCTCTCTCGTTTCCATCTACTACAACATAAATGTAAATAATATCCCCGTATTCCTCAAAAGCAAATTCTACCATTTTTTATAATTTTTGTTTAAAAACACCCGTACTTTGTTTGTTTTTCAACTATGATAGGTATTCTTGCTAACCGACCCTTTTTTATAGCAAAACTTCAGGTACGAGTAACAGAACGCCAGGGTACAAGGATGTGAATTCTGGCTAACACTAGCTAATATCGGCAATAAAACAAACTGCACTAACATTTTTATAACTTGTTTGTTTGTTTTGTTTGTTTGATGTCACTGTATTGGATGGTTTAAAAGATAAAAATAAAAAATAAATAAAAGAGTAATATGCATACCTTGAAAAACTGAAATTTATGAATCACCCTGTTACTTCCAAACAGTTGAGACTGTCCCACCTCCGTATGAGACTTGTATGGAAAAAGTAATAATATTGTCCAAAATAAAATTATAAGAACTAAAATCTCGTCCACTCTCGTCACCTTAATCTCGCTCTCGTAATCGCATTGTTACCAATGATATTGGTCTCACTGACAGTGCCGGCAGGAATCTTGATAACTCTAATAAAATAGTTTTTTTTTAAAAAAGTTGGACCGACTAAAAAGCATAAAATAATGGTTAATTTTATATCTATTACGACATTTTGAAGTCGGTGCCAATCAAACAAACCAAACAACTACAACAAAAGTACTTAATCGTCCTATCTTATGATGCCGTGACCTGAAACGTGCAGGTAGTTTTATTATCTTCAATTGTGGTTCTGTAGTTGTTTTATTTGTTTAATTTGCTTCAAACTGTCGTAATAGATATAAAATTAAACATTATTTTATGCTTTTTAGCGCTTTTTGTGAAGTCGGTTCAATTTTTTTTTTTAACTATTTTATTTTGCAGTTTTTAGTGTCTTCTAGATAAAAAAAACCATCCAAATCGGTCCACGCGTTAAAAAGTTAAGTTTAACACCCCCCCCCCCCCTCCTTTCCCTTCAACTTTTTTTTCTCGTGGTATCAATCAAGGAACATACTCTACTCAACAGAGAAAGAATCATTGACATCGGTATACGCATTACGAAGTTAGACTATCCCTCCTCCCCCCACCGCCCCCCACCATTGGACCAAATCATTCTCCTATAAGCAATGGGGGATCACACTTTATACAACAGCAAAAAAACCGTCCAAATCGGTCCACGCGTTACAAAATTAGGTTCCACCCCCACCCCACCAACATTATTTTTCTCGTGGTATCAACCAGGGAACATACTCTACCCAACAGAAAAAGAATTATCTAACAAAAATTTCTCCTATTAGCAATGTGGGATCATACTCTGTACAACAAACAAAGAACCATCCAAATCGATCCACGCGTTACAAAGTTAGGTTTCACCCCCACCCCCACCCTACCAAAAATTTGTTTTACATGGTACCAATCCGTGAACATACTCTACTCTACCCAACAAAATAAGAACTATCAAAATCGATTAACGCGTTACAAAGTTATGCCCGGACAGACATAAAAAATAAATACACGTCGTACTTAGAACCTCTTTGTTTTTGGAAAGCATTCAGTTTAATAAGTCCTTTTTTGTCTACTTCTTGTCACAAAATATCTTCTTTACTTCTCCTTGTGGTTATTAAAACAGTGAAGTTTTCTAATCACGCTGAAACACACTTATAGCTGAATTCACACGGAATCTACAGATTTTGCAGAATAATGAGTGCAGATTTTAAGGATAATAAGTTACGCCTTATTATAGAATTTATACAGTATCATTTATTAAATCTGAAATCTTCATCTGCTACAAAATGAAATTGATTTTCACTTTTGCTACTGCGGAAGTTTTCATACACATTCTGCGCATGTGCACATAAGGAAGAAATAAGCATATCAGGGGAAATGGGGCGGAGAGAGGGTTTGGAGGATTTTTGGCACAATAATTTTTTTCATTTTTTGATTTAAAGCTGTCAATACAAACAGTATTATGAAGTACGTAACTATCCTTTTGCGAATTATCCTTACTGTGCAATAACACCAATTCAAAAAAATGCTTTTACACTACCGTAATTTCATATTTGCTTTGTGTAATTTCTGCTGTTCTCAGACTGCACATTTTCTTACTTTTCCTTTTAAAAGTTATTTATATTTATGACTTAAGAATAATCATTTTATAAAACATATTTGTAGTCATCGGTGCAGTAAGTGATAACGTATTTGGCTGATTGCGATAAAAGGCTATTGAGGGTTGCAGAGTAAATCTGTGGTTCGGAATCCAGCTTACTGTCGTTTTGCAATCGTTGTCTCGAATCGCGTGAAGTTCTTTTCCCGCCCTATGCAATCGCGAATCCAAGGAACTATGGGTGCAATTGCCCCACCCACTTGAACTTCGGCCGTAATTTTATCTTAACTTTAACTTTCCTAAGCAGAACAACAGACATGTGAAAAAGTGTACTATCTTCTGCTTTTCTTCGGTCTTATGAGCCAAAAACCTTCAAATGAGGCGTACATCTTCACTTCCGTCACTTAAAACCTATTGGAGACGGAGTTGACCGGCACGACCACCCACCCCACCAGCTTTTATTAAGAAATTAAAATAATGCACTCCGTCTCTGGGCTGTTGTCTACTTCGCAGCAATGCCCAAAACAAGACATTCAAGTTTCCTCACTTCCCTTACCTTTCCCTACCGGGCAAAATCATGCTAACGCATCAAAGGGTTGTCCCCTAGGATTTGGCCACATCGTATAAAAATAAGAAAAGCCCATTCCCCTTATCCTTAATTCTTTTGCATTACGATTAACAAAATTTGAATATTATATAATAATTACAGAATTAAAAAATATGGCGGAGTGGTCCTAAGACATTCTTACGGTTTAGGAGATTATCTAAGTAGAAAAAAATTTTTGAGCATGCTTTTCACTTTATGAGCGGGATTTACAAACATTTTTTTTCAAAAATCTTATCAAATCTGTTTTTAGTAACGTCCATATACCAAATTTTATCTTAGTATTTTTATAAATGCGAGGTTGGAAAGGCTGTCACAGACGGACAGACCGAAACTATAATGGTTTCTGGTTGCTACGGAACCGTCAGACCGTAATCTTCACATACCTAAGCGCACGGATTCAGTGAAAGTTCTTTTGACTTTGTTAATTAATGAATTTAAATTTAGCAGGTAAAAATGAGTAACATTAATTCAATTCTCATCACTATGTGCGAAATTCTGGAACACATTCTGATGATTCATTTTATTAGGGAGCCAAACGGGGCGATATTCAAAGGAAAGTAGGATATGACGGATATTCAACTAAATTTAAATTTATATTTTACCACAATTTATATCATGTTTATCACAAATCAGATTGAGATATTTAATTGTTACTTTACTAACATAGGTAGTTTAAGACGAACATCCATACTCCAGCTCCGTGTTATCAGGATTGTTATATTTTGTGAACATTTATTTATAAATTTTGAATCTACTTTTACGATGTTCCTCTTTTGTTTTATTTAAAAACTATTTATTTCTTCCATTTTCAGAGTTGTTGGATTATTTGACTTCTACACTCCACTCTTTTTTATGAGAGACCCCGAGTTAATAAAACAACTTACCGTAAAAGACTTTAGTTATTTTCAAGATCATAGAACATTTACAGATCCAGAATCTACTGATATATTCAAAAGCGTATTGTTTTCAATGAAAGGAGAACAATGGAGAGATATGAGATCATCTTTAAGCCCACTATTTACAGGGAGTAAAATGAGAATAATGCTTCAATTGATAAATAAATCTGCTCAACAAATGGTAAATTATATGAAAGAGGAGTATGTTAAAAATGGTCCAGTGCCGTATAGTACAAAAACCATTTTTTCCAAATACACTAACGACGTAATAGCAACTTGTGCTTTCGGTGTCGAATGTGACTCTCTAAGAAATCCGAACAATGAAATTTATCTTCTTGGTCAAAAAGTTATGATGTTTCAAAAACCTTCCAAGATGCTGCAGTTGTTATTTTTAAGAGTTTTTCCGAAACTGGGTAGAATGTTGGGTGTGAAATTTATCGATGACAAAACCAAAGAAAGTTTTCATAATTTGATAATTAATACAATGGAAGTGAGAAAACGTGAAGGAATTGTGCGACCTGATATGCTACAACTTTTAATGAATCTTAAAGATGGGCAATCAACGAATACGCAAGACCAGGACAACTCTGAAGTACAGGATGAGAAAAAAATCTTAAACAGCGAAGGAAAGCGATCATGGACAGATGAAGAAATAATATCCCAACCTTTCCTATTTTTCTTAGCTGGATTTGATACCAGTTCCACAGTAATGAATTTCATGGCTTATGAGCTTGCTACGAATTGGAATGTGCAAACTCGTCTTATTGCAGAAATTGATGAAACTAATAAATATCTAAATGGAGGTCCGTTAACTTATGAAACATTACAAAAAATGAAGTACATGGATATGGTTTTCTCTGAAGTACTACGACTGTGGCCACCTGCAGTGGCAATAGACAGAGCATGTGTCAAAACTTACATGTACGAAGATAATGACGGATTAAAGTTTACAGTAGAGAAGGGAAATATCCTTTGGATTCCAATTTATGCCATTCATAGAGATTCCAAAAACTTTCCAAATCCTGACAATTTTGATCCAGAAAGATTCAATGAAGAGAATAGGCCCAACATCAATTTAAACGCATATATACCTTTTGGGGTTGGACCAAGAAATTGCATTGGTAATTTTCAAGTTTCAAGTTTCAAATTTCGACTTAAATCTTTTTTATTGCAGGATTGAGATTTGCTATGATGGAAATTAAGGCCCTATTTTTCTATTTGCTGTTAAGTTTCAAGATAAAACCTTCGGAGACTACACAAGCGCCAATAAAACTAAAAAAATCGGTCTTTGCTTTAGTTCCTGAAAAGGAAATTCAATTATTTTTCGAACCCCGAAAAACCAAAAAAAATAATTAAGATTGATTTGTTAATTAATATATTGTAATTATTTTGTATATATTTACCAATAAACTTCTCAGGTAATTATATTTTTATCCAGAATCGGGACGTTTGTAATTCTACAGATATTTAGTAGATCAATTGACAGATTTTAGAAGGATTAGCGAATAAAAGCAAAATGAATGAAAATGAAGACTGTGAATGAAGGAGATAGAAGAAACAATTTGAATTGCAAAGCAATGATTAAGTGGGCATTATAAAATATAAACGTAAAATTGTAAATTCAATTGAAAGATCCTTTTTGTTGGTTTTTTAAAACTATGCTAACTACAAATTTCATATTTACTGTAAACTTTTCTTCCAGATGTGCATTTATTGACAATTCAAAAGGCAGATTCGGAAGTCGTGGAAGAAATTAATATTTTGTAATATTTTTAGGCTTAGAGGGTTCAAAGGTTTATAAGATATGATAGATATAAAGCTAGTGTTAATCTTTTAACATTTCAAATACAATAACGTTTTATAATTTACAACTAAAGAAGCACGACTAAGCTTTTCGCTATTCTAATTAAAACAATTTACTAGTTATAATATAATAAAATGACTACCAGTTTACAATTCACTTTGCCAAATCACAATGGTACTTTCTCTAAATTATAAGGCATATGTACAAACCAAATTACAATTATCAAATTGGTTCAATTACGATCAATATCCTATACATGACAAAAAGAGTCATCCAATTCGGACCACATGTTAAGAAGTTAGCTTACCCTTACCCCCACTCATACACTAGGTCGCATTTTTTCCTCATAGTAGCAAGGGAACATACTCTATACAATAAAAATATTCATCCAAATCGATCTGCACGTTAAGGAATTGACTTCTGCCCTTTCTCCCACCTCCAACCATGCCATAATTTTTTGTCGTGGTACTAATGGGGAAACGTGCTCTTACAACACAAAAGGAATAATCCAAATCTGTCCTCGCTTTATAAAGTTAGGGTACGCCTCCCCCTCTTCACACCTGAAGTCCAACTTGTTCCTTATACTAGCAGTTAAGGAGTATATACTATACGACAAAATAAAAACTATCCAAATCGGTTAACGCGTTACGAAGTTATGTGCAACCCCCCACCCGGCACTAACCCAACCAAAACAAAATTTTTTACGTGATACCGATCGGTGAACATGCTCTTTTCGGCGAAAAAAGGATGTCCAGATTTTTTCTGATATTAATGGTGGATCATCCTCTAGACAACAGAAACCGGTCCACGCCTTACAAAGTTAGGTTCAACCCTGGGGGATCATACTCTATGCAACAAAAAAAAGAATCATCTAAATCGGTAAACACGTTACGAAATTATGTCCGGTCATACATAAAAAAATACAGGTCCAACTTAGAACCTCTTTGTTTTTGGGAAGTCGGTTAAAAAACATTCGAAAAAGAGTCGAGTACTGCTTCATCGTATAGCTAGTAAATCATAGCTGTGCCATCGCAACTGCTAAGTGAATTAATTATATTTTTTTTATGTTCAAAGGAACGGAAACGAATTCGATTCAGACAAATTGCATTCAATCGTACGTTTTAGGAGATACGGATGGAATAGATGCTTCTTCAGGAAAAACGATTTTGGACCCTTGGAGAAGCAGCAGTAGCCCAGTAGTGATTTTTCACTTATTCCTACATATCTTCATACTTCATACATCTTTGACCATGTATCGCTAGGCTGCTTCCGCAAATCCAAGTGATGCAACTAAGATATCACAGCTAATTGGTCAATAATGTCCATGGTTCTAAATGGTATCAAGAAAATAAAATTTAAAATTGAAGAAAATTAATTTTTTCGCTGCTAAACGCAACTTATGATACCCAATTCTATTTCCAGCAATTCCTTCAGATCCCCCACACCTCCCCCGTTAAGGTTTCTTTAATTATATATTACCACCTGATAGTCCAGAGAAATTAGACATTGTTCTTCAGAAAAATTAAAAAGTACAGTTTGGTATAGAGATTTATATATTGTCGTCCTAAATAAAAATTTTAAAAGTGCTGGTAAAAATTTGAAGAGGGGTCAGATATCATAAAAACCCGTTTTCGTAAATATTTCGTTTACGGTCACATTTACGTAAAAAATATCTATTATCAAATTCATTTAAATTTGATATAAACTATATATATAATACCAGTATTAGATGTTCGGAGAAGAATATATGTAGTACAATTGAACAAAAAACACTCCTGAAATTTAATTGTACGACCAAAGTTGACCTGGAAAGTGTAAAGGCGGTGATGTATCTATGAAATAGTTTCTAGAAAAAAAGTTCAAGGACTTCACAAAAAGCGGTAAAAGGCAGAAAACAATTTTTAGCTTTATATCTACTACGACGTTTTGAAGTCGGTACAAATTAAGCAAACCAAAGAACTGCAACAAAAGTATTTAATCGCCCTTCCTTATTATCCCGTGAGGTGAAACGTTTAGGTCGTTTTATATAGTATCTTTTTTTCTAAAAACTATTTTATTTGGCACTCATTATTGTCTTCAAATATACGATTCGAAGCATGCTTCTCATACGAACAAAGCCACTTCAAAAGTTGCAGAGGTAATGGAAACAGAATTATCCAAATCCGGCAACATTTTACCAAATTAGTCACGGTTCATAGCCTCATCTTAGACAATTCTTACCATGGCCCTAGTACGCTGCTGTACTCTATACAGCAATAAAGAATTATCGTAGTCAGACAATCATCGTAGTAGCTCTAGGTACAAAATTGTTATAATTTATCAATCAGGGAACGTATTCTGTACAACAAAATAAAAATCATTACAATCGGTCTATGCCTTATGAAGCTAGGCGCCGCCCTCCTCCGACTCTCACAATCGGGGAATATACTCTACCCAACAGAAAAAGAATCATCCAAATCTGTCCACCCGTTACGAATTTAGACTAACCCTCTGCCTCCCCACTCCACCCTAGGACCAAATTTTTTCATTATTAGCAATGGGAATCATACTCTGTACAACCGAAAAGACTTGTCTAAATCAGTCCATGCATTAGGCACTTTTCACAACACCCCCACCGCCACATCATCAAAAATTTTTTTTACATGGCCCCAATGGGGGAACATACCCTACCCATCAAAAAAAGAATCATCCAAATCGGCCCGCATTTGCGAAATTATTATTATTATTCCATAAAAAAAATTAAAAAAAATACATGTCGAACATAAGACCTTGTTGTTTTTGAGATTGTAGAATCGCTAATAAGTCTGTTAGCCTGTGTTTAAGTTGGTTTAATACAGTGAAGTATGTCCGGCGGCTGCCCAAATGAGTATTCTAGTCCAAGTGTGTTTGTAAAAAACACAACAATTTCTTTTCATTTCATGTATGATTGGTGCAGCTAAGATATCTCAGTGAAAATTAAATACATGGCAAACTAATCCCTCAAAAACTTGAACAATACAACACAAGTTATAGGCTTATAGTTAGAAATTTCAGACCTCTTGCCCTCTTATCATTCTTGCTTTGCTTATATGCTGACGTCATTTACTGTGATGATGATTTTCACAAATGCAAATGGGAATGATTTAGTGGGTGGAAATATCGTCGGCACCATATTAAAGTAGCGAATATGTCAGTATACCATTCTACAGTGGGCATCTTGTGGTAATATATCAAGCCTTTACCTTTAATAGAAAGCCTGCAATATATGTACATGAATATAATTTGTTTGTTTGAGTCAGGTTTTTCAAGAAATATGTATTGTAACGTGCACTAATTTGACCATGAAAACGAAATTAGTGAGATGTGTAATGCCTATGTCCTAGGTGGCAAGTATATAAAGAAAGCAAATGTCAAATGCCGTAGGAAGTCAAGGACGACTCGATCATGTCATGCATCAGTAAATTGAAAATTAATAACGGAAATATCTAGAACTAAGTGGCTGAAGTTTCTAGAATTAACATAGAACTTTCCTTCTAACTCAGAAGACGCACTTCTCGGTAGGAGCCAAAAAACAGTTGACCTATTCACCAGAATATAAATGAAATGAATGAGGCTCCCAAACCAGCATGCAAAAAACATCAATAGCCAAAACTAGAATACGCAGACACACTACAATCAGAGAATAGAGATCATTTCAACGAATCTTTGGTAAGCATTAGGTCGAAAATATGACAAATATTCACGACCTTTCACATGCGATTTATAGGCTCATGTACGTATACCATAGTTCGACCATAGTTCGTATACCTATACCAATCTCCTAAAGCTATACGGAGTATGCCTAAAATAAACCTTACCTGCGAGAGCAACTATGTTCGGGTTCAAAATCTAGTGAATAAAGACAAGGCAGGAATTCCACGTCGTTTTTTCAATGAGTACACAGTTGCACCCGGAGACCATCCATATAAGCAGCAAGCCTGAGTGGATCATTCCATGGGAGGTCTCTTAGTGTGAACCTAGCAAAGCTGTGCCGACTCAATGCGTCTAGTATGAACAGCGTAGCAAGGTGACCAAATCTGAGATTCATACTCGAGTATTGGTCTAACCAAAGATAATAACAAGTGATTTAAGGTCAGTTGATAAAATTCCCTTGACCACCACTTTACATAACTTAGAATTAGATTACTCCTAGAAACAATATACATAGTTTACATCAAGAGTGAGAGATTTTTGTCAAGCTTCAGACCAAGGTAAATAAAGGGGATATTATTATTATGATATTATTATAAGGGGTTACCCATATGGTGGGCACTACGACCATGGAGGTCTTTTGTGCCGGAGCCCCATTACTGCAAAAGACACTCAGCCACCCTGAGGTAAGCGAGGAGGTCTTTTACAGCGGAGGATCTAACGTCAGCCGGATTCAGAAATTCACGACTGCAGGTGCCCCTTCTAAGCCATGATAATGCAGGGCAGGAGCACAAAATGTGCAATGTGGTTTCGTCGTCTTCCAAACAAAGCCGACATTCCGTCACGCTAGACAGACCTATTCGGTGTAGATGATACCTAAGCCCATAGTGGCCAGATAGGTAGCCTGAAAGCAATTTGAGATCCGCCTTGCTTAGGGCGGTGATATCGTTATAAGCGTAGGGTCTGACAAGTGCCTTGGCCTGGCGAAGCCCAGAGACGTTCCTCCAGTATAGCAGCTGTTGACTCCTACCCTAATTTTCTACAACAGCTCTCGTCGAAGCCCAACTGAGGCTGCAGTAGGGTTCGGGACCTTGGCAGCGAGAGGATGAGCCTTTCCTGGCCAGTTCATCAGCGATCTCGTTGCTCTTGATTCCAGGGTGACCTGGTATCCAATAGAGCGTGACCCTGTTGTGGGTGGCCAGTAGCTGGAGGGTGTCGAAGCACTCCTTAGTAATCCTCGAGGAGAAACTCCATGAGGATAAGGCCTTAAGGGTCGCTTGGCTATCAGAGAAGATAGTAATGTCCGCACCTTTCAGTCCTTTATTGACGTTGAGAATGGCGCAAGTTTCAATGGCATGGATTTCAGCTTGAAAGACGCTGGGCCAACTACCAAATACGAGCGAAATCCTAGTGTTGGGTCCAAAGACACCAGCACCGGCACCGTGTGCCATTTCAGAGCCATCAGTATACCATTTGAGGCATCTGGGATCCAGACTTGGACCACCGCCATCCCAGTCTGCTCGTTCAGGGAAAATGGTCCTGAACCTTTTGCCAAAGCGCAGCGGAGCACACATCTAAGCCAGGGATGCGCTGGATGATGCTCATTTGACCCTTGTCGTCAACCGGCATATTATTCGAGAGCTGCATTCTCAGGGCGCTGATAGCAGCAGATTTCATTATAGAGATGTGCAGTGGAGTAATCCAGCAGTAGGACAAGTCCTCATTGCTCCTGTCATGGAGAGGGGGGCAAGCCGCTGCAGCTTGTTTCATTTATCGATTGCAAACCGCTGCTGGACTTTAGGCCACCAGACCAGGGCGGCGTAAGAAACAATCGGCTTGACAATCGTATTGTACAGCCAGAAAATCATCTTCAGGGTTAGACCCCAAGTCTTTCCGAAGAGTCTTCGGTAGGCCCATAAGGCTCGTGTAGCCTTATTTAGGGTGGTGTTGAGATGAGTGTTCCAATTTAGTCTTTTGTCGAGCGTAATTCTCAAGTGTTTGACTTCATTGGAGTACTCAATAGCCGTGCCTTGGATCAGTATTTGATCAAGGTCCAGATGGTGCCTTCTGGTAAATGGCACCAGAACAGCCTTGGCAGGGTTGATCGTAAGATCTTCGTTAGCACACCAATCAGTGACCGTGCGCAGAGCTGATCTCATTAGATCAGTGTAGAGTCGAACTTCCCTGTGATAATGATGGCAAGGTCGTCCGCATAGCCAACGGCACGGTAGCCAAGCTCACTCAGCTTGCTAAGGAGGTCGTCTACTACTAGAGACCAGAGCAGCGGCGACAGTACACCGCCTTGGGGGCACCCCTTAGCTGCCCTGATACAAACAGAGGTGTTGCCCAGGGTGGATGTAATTTCTCGCTCTTTAAGCATCGCATCCACCCACTTCACAGTTTGCGAGTCCAAAACCCCCCGGTCGAGAGCTCTAGATATGGACCCATATCTAGTATTGTCGAAAGCACATAAAGCTATTTCTTTATGATGAAGAGCTTTCTCAATCTTGCTGACTAGATTATGTAAGGCAGTCTCTGTTTATTTGCCTTTTGAGTAGGCAAACTGGGTGGGATGAAGAGGAGATACTTGGTCCAGTTTGTACCTGATGTGAAGGTCTAGCAGTCTCTCCATTGTCTATAATAGAAAGGAGGTTAGACTGATTGGTCTATATGATTTTGGCAGCTCTAGGGGCCTATTGCCCTGTTTGGAGATAAACACCACCACTACCTGGTCAAGGATGGTATCCAGGCAGTTTTGGAGGAGTGCTGGAAAAATCCCATCACCCCCAGGGGCTTTAAAAGGTTGAAAAGAGGCCACTGCCCATCTAACCTTATCTTTGTCGAATATGACACCGGACCGGCTCAAGGGCCTACGGCACAAAGGAGACCCATCGTCGCAGTCGACGTAATGATCTGAGCCTGGTCCTAGAGTTGACTCGGGGAAGTGCACCTGTATTCTAGGGTTTTCCTTGGGTTTTCGGTGTAGGTATCATCCTGCTTCCTGAGAAGCCCTACTCCATTAGAGGTGTCCTTGGCTAGTACCTTTTGAAGACGAGCTGCTTCCGGCAAAGATTCTATGCTTTCGCAGCGTCTTCTCCAGGACTCGCGTTTGGAGCGTCTAACCTCCTTATTGTATTCAGTGAGTGCGAACCTATATTCGTCCCATTGCTTGGAGCGTTTAGCTCTGTTAAAAAGACGTCTCACGCCCACGCATTTCAGACAGCCGCTCGCTCCACTAAGGCACCTTACGTATCACTTTGGTTGGGACCGAGGCTGTACTATCTTGGTAGGAGGAGATGAGCACGTCATTAAGCTGGTTAGCTGCCACTTCAAGTTCACCAATCAAACTGATTGAGGTGCCCAACATGTCAGCCCTCCAGCACACAGCAGCCCTGAAGGTGTGCCAATTTGTTTTCTTGGGGACAGTGATACTAGAGATAATCTCAGATCGGCCCTGAATGTCAAATCGGATATGTTGGTGATCCGACAGCAATGCTTCATCTGAGACTCGCCAGTTCCTTATGAACTCGGACAGGACTCTGCTGGCCAGAGTGAGATCTAGCACCTCTTCTCTGGCTGCAGTGATAAAGGATTTGCACCCTCTATTAACTATATTAATGTTTTTATCTATAAGATAATTTTGCAGGTACTCACATCTTTCATTAACGTTGCTGCTGCCCCAGCGTCGCATCCAATGATGAACTGCCGATTCGTCCGTTTGCAATAGCTGATGAGTTCTTGTACCTCATCAGGTGGAGCAGTTTGGCTGCCTCCAGGGAAGTAAGCTGATGCCATGACGATTTCCTGCATACCTCCTACTGTTTGGATCTCAGCCAGGATCGCCACAAGGTCCCTGGAAATAAAGTTAGTAACGGGGAGATGATTAACACTTTTGTCAATCAGGATGGCCGCCCGTGGCCCAACCCCTCCCCGGTGATAAATCAACTTACCTAAGTTTCTGTTGAGTCCTCTGACTTGGCCACTGACAACCCAGGGCTCTTGGATTAGCGCCAGGGTTATCTGTTTTTCGGCGAAAGTCCTGCATAGTGTGGCCGATGCCCCCTTGGCATGGTGCAGGTTCGCCTGAAGCACCTTAACGGAGCTCATTTTTGCAGCGACTGTCGGATGAGCATCGCCGCCCTGGCTCGCTGGGGTCCCTTAGAACCGCCCTCCTTGGAGGTTCGCGGCGCCTCTTCCTTGAAGGTTGTCTTCCTGGCCGCCCCACCGGCCTTAATAGTAAGCAACCCAGTGGTCACTTTGGTTGGAGCCGCTCCAGTAGCGGCACCACCGGTCTGCCCACCGGCACGACCGGCCGAGGGGCCGGCAGACACCTTTTCCAAGTAAAGTTGCAGGCCATTAGAACCACACCAATCCTTGAAGGTATTTAAATCATCCTGAATTCAGAGTCATAACTGTTTCTAACACAAGAAAAAATCTACACATCGTCCGCATAGATTATGACTTTAGAGTTCCTAATCAGAGGAACAATGTCGTCAATGGTAAGAATAAACAACTGCGGACCAAAATGATTACTCCGGTAAATTTGATGAAGCCTTAACCGGGGTACGCACAGTAGTATACGTTAGGCTAAGTAGCATACATACATAGATCTGAGTAGCAACCTGGTTAGTTTTAATCGTGATTTACACTGCAAAATGTCAGTAGTGATTTAACCAGTGAAGAGGGACGATCTAAGAAGTTAAGCAAAACGTAAAATTTTAAGCGAAATTGTAGAACGCATCAATTAGTAAAGTGAATAAATACTGAGAACATTTGTGATTAAAAATATGTAAGTGTCTTATTTAGCATGTCTAGTTCGGAAAACTTCAACTACATGACAATATTTTGTGCTTAGATTTTTCAATTGACCTATTATTTATAACCATCATTTTAGCTATTAATTTAATCAGATGTAAAGTAACCAGCAGCACCCATGGATTAGTTTCTCTTTAGTTGCTAGACGCCTTCGCAACAAACCGATAATTATATGTAAATCAGCCAAAGGAGTTTAGCTTGATACCATGTAAGCTGCCTAGCCGGAAATTTTCTCTCTCTCTCTCTTTTTCTCTCTCTAGTTGCCATAAATCCTTGTGTAGCCTTGGGCGGAAGAAGAACTTTACCCGAATCGAGACAACGCAAGTAAACCTACAATCTCAAAGTGGATTTCGTACCACTGCGATTTTTCTGCAAACCCGGCCTTTTTATCGTAATTTGTTGTCAGCAGAAAACAACCATTGGTCGCCGCCAGCGGATGTGGGATTTGATAATTGGACCTTCGGATTGGTAGGCCGACAAACTATCACTTACTCCACCGACGTTTTTAGTTAAATTTAGCTAACCAATAAATGTCTAAACTCGGCGACATCCCGACGATATTTAAAAGCTAATAAACGAGACAACGGCGATGGTCCATTATCCTTAGCAGAGCACAGTGAAACACGAAAAGGAATTTGAACTGTTATTAGAGAAAAAATTAAGCGTTATAAATTCCACCGTTATAGACCTCAAGAAAAATGAGACCTTCTGGAAGGCTGAGTAAGTCTGGCTCGTTTGAATTTTACAATCGTAAAATTTGCTTAATTAGTTTGAGCGCTTTTATCGTTAAGCTTAGCCGTTTTTGGTTTTTCTTATTTGTCACGAACTGGCGGTTGAAATTGAGATTGCTATTTTAATAAATTTTTTTTCTTTAAGAGTTTTAAAAGATCTAAATTAGCGAAAGTCGCTGTTATTAGGAAAATTTGAAAAAAACACATCAATACAATCGGATAATTATGTAGTATTCGTGAAAAACGCGATTGAAAGTTAAAGTATTTATTTCCGGTATAAAAACTTAATATTTCTTTACCTACTACATTTGCCTTTATTGCTGTTTAATACTTAAACATAATAAAAAGCCACAGAGCCCTATAATCAAGAATTCGAAGTATGTAGTCTATCCCGCTCGCCCGTTTTCGACCGCACTACTTGTATTCAGCTGTAACGTTTTCATCTTGCAGAATTTTGAGTTAAAGTTTGGTACATATATTCTTGAATATATGTACTTTGAGAAAATAGAAAATAAATAAAAAAATTTTGAACCCGTCATAGTGCTGTTCCCCTTAAAAGGGATTATTTAGCGAGCTCTGAATAACAAAGACCGTAAATCTGGCAGACGACGACTTTACTATTTTACCTTTTTGTGATTTAAAAAAACATATTATTTTATAGCAAGCAGGCCCCACCAGCCGAAAAATCAGAATTATTTTCAAGCATGAAATTTAACAGAACTAATAGTAAATAATTCCTAAGAATCTGTTACTTCATAAATAATTTAACCAATGCAGATTGAGAGAAGTAAAGCTCTGGTGTTACACAAAAGTTAAGATCTGTATCGTAGATTTTTTTCGATATGTTTATAGGAACTCTCTAAAAACACAAAACTTATTAATATGATCTGTACTATGATCACTAAATAGTTTAACCTTCTCTGACCTCAATAATAATGAAGTTCAAGGATAAACTATAATTCTTGGTAACTTTTTTGTCTCCGATTTCTACATCCCACTTTTTAATCTTTTACAAATTAAAGTAAATTAAGGCAGATGCATATGTACAGTAAAGACTCTCGTAAAACTTCACACAATACCTTAACTGAAAGTGAGAGCTTTAACGCTTTAATTAAGTGAACTACTACTAGCTGAATTCGACGGAAGAGAACCGGAGCTAAGTACTAAGCTTGCGGGCTTTGTAAAGCTTTGCGTGAAAACGATTCTTCAGTTATTCTAAACTGCTCGACTGTAATTGGTGCGCGAAGATATTTTCAAAAATGGACTTAATAAGTTGGATATTTATTTTCATAACTATTGGATTACTCGGGTACCTACTTTGGAAAAAGGCAACTTACAATCATGATATCTTCAAAAAACAAGGAATTAAGTACAAGACGCCAATTCCATTATTGGGAAATAGCAATTTTTTGTGTTTGTTTAAAGGAAAAGGATTGTACGATTTGATCGTAGATGATTACCTCAGATATCCTGAAGAGAAGTAAGTTTTCCTTTTGTTTGGTTACTTTACATTTTATTTAAATCAAGTATAAGTTCATTTGTTATTACGAAATCTTAAAAATGATTTGTGCCGACAATCTCCGTCTATAATTATTTTATGATGCAATAAATTTAGTTTTTGTGTCCAATGACGAAACAAATCTCAATTGACGAATTAAAACAGTGAACTAATTTATTTTGATGAGTAAATACTTAATAACATTACTCTGAAAGCCTAAATAAAAAATTCTTTAAATATCTTAAATGAAAAAGTTTGTTAATATACCCACCTCAGAGTTGACTAAAATATTTATTTTTACTTTAATATCTTTATTAATTCTAATGACACGCATTCATTTATTATGGTTTTAATATCATGATACCAAAACGATGTCAAGGTCAAATCATATAGTATACTCGACCTCTGACACGCAATTTTAAATTCTCTATTTAGTATATTTTTTAAGTAGTATAATTGAGACACAGAGTTCCATTTAACTGTGAAAAACTGTGATAGTAAAGGTGTGTACGTGAAATTAAAAAATTGAAAAAAAGGGAATTTTACAATGTTCGATTAATTGACAACGTTAAAAAGATATCAAATTATCTTAAACGTTTAAAGGAAATTCAAACCAGAGTTTGTCCTATTCATAAATTTTACTGGCAAAATTAAAGCTGCAACGCGTTTCGAATACAAAGTATTCATCATCAAGCGTACTACCAAAACTAAAATTACAGAACTAAACATATTCTAGATGATCACGAAATACAAACCAAAATCTCGAACATAATTCAAAACTACCAATTGCCATAACATACATATAAACTTATAAAAATGGTCTAGTACATCTCTTCCATTTCTGAAATAATAACAGCGTATGTCGCTAACAAACAGTTATCACCAGACTTCCTCCTTTCACATATCTTGTACATAATAGTTCTTTTTGCCTTACTGCTGAAACATTTTAACAGGTTAAATCATCTCCATACTTTCCGTAATATTCCTTAGGCCCTCCATGCACCCCATACTCTAAGTATTTTTTGAAGTTAAGCTTCTACTCCCCTAGGTACTGTATGATGACTTAATCTGCTAGAATCCTACAAGAAGGGTAAACCGAAGTACGCAATCATACATTACATTTTACAATAGTGGAGCAACTGTGATTCGACGTGTAGTCTTTTATAAGCTTCAAAATAAACATCCAGACATTCAACTTTAGAGATATGTATATCTGAACATTCTGAACTTTAAGCAGAGTTAAAATCGTTTTTAATATTATTTTGACATAGAAGCATTTTTGGCAGCTGTCTTCCATATTTTTATTAAATTTACATTCCCGCCCAAGTTCAAAATAATGTCGATGACATCAACTGAGGTATAAGCTGGCGCGGATTCAAGGGTGAGTTTGCACTGGATCCAATGGTCCCTCTGAAACTCGACCGAACTTCATACTGTTTACAAGAATCGTTATAAACTTACCCTTAATTAGCTAATTAGAGCGATGGGGGGGAAGGAGAGTCAAATGAAGACTTTTTGCGACGAGTCCGCCCATTTAAGAAAAATATAATCTGTAAATTTTACGATCTGCATAGTAAAATTTACTTTATTCGCGAATTAAAAATCCATAGTTATTCTTCAAAAAGTAAAGACTAAAAATTCTAATATTAACTGAATATTATTTAATACTATTATTAACGAAAGTGTGTACTTCACCTACTTAAGCGCATAAATAAAGTGAAACAGCTTTTTATATGGTTTTATTTAGCTTCCATTCGTATATTTGTTTGTTTCTAATCCCGCAACAGACTTTTCACCCACTTCTAATTGTTGTATCGATTTGAAATTTTGCAGAAATTCATTTCATAACTATACAATATTATTGTATCATCGTATGCGGCAGAGCTAGATGGCGGGGGGGGGGGGGGGTGAGATGTTGAAATAATCGCAACGACCGATATTGATATAGATGATGTACTAAAAGCTAGAAACTAATTAAAGGTCACAGATGTGGGGCTTACCGAGATATAGGAGTCGCTTCCTCTAGTGTCGGAGGCCGCCAATATCTACTTTGGGTCGATGATGTATCAGCTGAATATGAGTGTAGTCCGACTTAAATAAAACGGGGAAGTCAAATAAAAACCCTTAAGAAGGATAAATATCCAACTCTATGAACAATGATATATCTATTAAAAGACGGTCTGATCATTAAACGCGTAAATTGGACATCGAGGGCAACAAAACAAATCAGTCTGAAAAAGTTGGTAATCTTTCTATTGCCGAAGTGATGTCTGAGCTATCACTGCTATTGCGAAATCAATTATCCAGTCTAGCTACCTAAAATGACTTCGAATAATAAGAAACGAGCTTACCGTAATGAGAGATAAAAATTTGGATTTGAATGCTAAATTGCTGATCTTCGAAGCCGCAACTCTAAACTTTTTGATCGCCTTGATCGCATCGAAACCAAATTAATTTGTAAAGGTATCCAGTTGAATACTTATGATAATCCACAAAATATAGTAAACAAATTATGTACTGAAGTTCTGGATATGACTGAACCTCTTGAAATTTCAGCAATAAAGAGAGTGGTCACCGAACACCTCCAAATACCACCGCTTTTGGTGGAATTTGCTGGACAAGTGCGTGTTAAGCTCGCGTGGTGAGGGTTCCGTACGATGTTTATGTTATCTACCATGTTTTTTTTTAATCTGACAAACATTTGTTTGTGATAACTAAAAAAAAGTATGTATTGTACCGGATTGTAGAGAGAAATTACTGAATATATAGTTGAATTCTATCTTGTCGTATATTCTTGAATACGTGGCCTAAGACCGAGTGATCGAAGGTATTCTGATATTACATTTTTTGATTTGTCACCCGCATTGTACGCACAATATTGAGAGACTTACCATGTTATTTTAAGATCATAGACTTCTTATAGGTTTCCCTGTAATCTATAAGTAAAGAACTATTTCCTGTATTTTTTTTTCAAAATTGTTGGCTCAGTATTTTCGGAGATAAGGGTGGGGGATGGTTAATTTTTATCTTGTTTCTTAAATAACTTTAAAACTATTTATTTTCAAATTATAAAAAAATACACAACAAGCCCTTTTATGTCACATGGTACAGTTTGCAAAACTTTTTTTTTAATTTTCAAATTTGCTATTTCAACTTAATCGGTATAGTAGATTCGTAGCAAATTGGCTGTGACAGACGGACAGACAGACACACGAGTGATCCTATAAGGGTCCGTTTTTTCATTAGGACGTACGGAACCCTTAATAGAAGAAGTAGGGCCAATTTTCGGTAAATATGAAGATGGTAACGAGAATATATCTAATAGGACAATGCAATAAGATAGTTTAGTCTGTCTCGCTTTTGATTGTATAAGTAATAATGATAATTTAGAAGTAGTCAATTGTAGTATTGTAAGATTGCTAAGTTTAGTTTCTAAATATGGAAGGTAAAACTAAGCAATATTCCGTAGCTGGACTGAAAAGCAAAGTAATATTCCGAGGCTATTTTAGTTGTCTTGATATTTGATATATTTTTTCTTTTCAAAACGCACGTTATCAGACAGCTCAACCTTTATTATGTATATCGTTGGCTAATCCAACGACTAGGTCATACACAAGGGTTTCTCGAAATGTCCATGTTAGCCTTTCGTATTCGGGGTTCTAGCGAATAGCACTTTGGTCGAACTGTTTACTGGATTTTCAACAATAATTTGTTGAATTCGGATCAGTTCATCGAAGAAGTTATTCAGTTTTGGCATCAATGGCGAGAAAGGAAATATGATTATTCGAACCTTAGTCCTTGGTGGGATGTTGGAAATCTTCAGATTCGCTCATTTATTGAGATGAGATTCAATCGAAACAGGTATATAGCATCGAGTTTGACGGCCGGCATCAGCCGGATTGGAACGCTTCTGCCCGCGCAACCAAAGTTGCTCTCGCAATACGAGAGATTAACAAAACGGCTGAGAGCACAAAATTACAAGCATAGAGAGGGCGAGTCTCCGACCGAGTACTTCTTCCAGACAAATCGACGAGGTACTGCTTCTTGTGAAGTAGACTCCATTTTTGCCGAATCTGGTCAACTCCTGCACGGAGATGGGCTTGCAGATGATATCTGCAACTTCTGCACACAGCTATATGCTGTACGTAAAGTTACCAATATCCATGTTCACTGAACTCATCACAGGATATTCCTGCTTTCTCTGATGAAAATAAGGAATTCCTGGATAGAGCATTAATCCTCGATGATATGCTAACCGCTACGAAGGATCATCGCCGTCATCCTTCTCCTGGTTATGATGGCCTGACTCCAGAATTTTTTTCTACGTTTCAGGAATCTTTTGGTACAAGACATTCTGGACGCTTACAATTCAGCGGCGGTTGAACATAACGAATTTCCCTAAGTCATAATTGGCATATATTGTCTCCTATTCCGCTTCGTCGGAGTATCGGGCAGGGATGTCCATTGTCAGGAATGCTTTATACTCTTCACTGGAACCGCTATTGGTAAATCTTCATCAATCATTGAGGCAATATTCAGCTCGTTTACCACACACTACTCTAAGGCCACTTATATTAGCGTATGCTGACTACCTGACTACCTGTTTGTCACGAAAGAGGATGCACTTCCAATGGCTCATAGAGCTTTCGAACAGTATGAGCGATTGGCAGGGCTAGGGTTAACCTAAGCAAAAGCCAAGGCCTATGGTGTGCGAGGTGGTGGAAACGTTTATATTCTCCCCTAGGCACACAATGGACAAATACTTGCCTAAAATATTTAAAAGTGTATATCAGGCTTGAAGGTAGAAGCCGTTATAGCCACAGGCTCTGGAAAAACCCTCCAGAACAGTGAATTCCTGGCAGTCTAGATTGTACCCCCCAGTCGTTGTCAATTGCCTAATTGCCTCGTCCATCGTTCATCTGCTCAATTCCGTGTGCTTTGAGGAATGCTTTTTTAAATTTTTGCAGGCAAAAATCGTTGACGCCTTTTGGGGGGAAGAAGATGTTTTGCTGAAAGCACTTTCTTTCAACCAATAGCGGAAGGTGGATTGCGTCTTACGGACATGGTTGTTAAATCATTGCCTTAAAGTCAGAATATTCCAACGAGTGTTCCGATGTGAGGGCAGCTTGATTTTTCACCTGTGGCTAAGTTACTTGGGGGATATCTGCTTTAAGAACGCTCACCCTACCCGAAGGACTGGTCTCAGGAACTGAGCTCTACGATCACGATCTGAGGCAGAATAAGATTGATATTCCACTTACAGTAGGATGAAATTGGGTTCGGGTGTTATAGCCGCGGAGACATCATTGATGCTTCTTTGATCATACTAATCCCGGTGGTGAACCAACCGTCGCACACATCTTTCAATACACTAACATCACGTTGGCACCGCGATCTCTTCGCACTTGTGGTACCTGTGGAACACTTCGGTGCTAATAGACGGCGCGCACACCTCAGGGTTGAATTTAGAGTAATCAGAGAGATGATTACTAGAGTGGTCTACAGTTATCCATTCAATTTCAGAGGCTATGATGTAGCATTCAAACTGCCCCATCGTAGCCTCTTGCATCCAAATCAGCTGTCGCATAGACCATAGAGTCCAAAGCGACTGCACGATTTGTGGGGGTGAAGGAACTCTATTTCACCATATTTCACTTGCGCGACCTTGTGCGATTTGATGAAACTGGTTCGTGACTTGTTCCAGCTAATCTGCGCGTCGGCATAACTCGAACGTTGTTTTTACTGGGGCCAAGGAAATGCAACCAGGTAAATTGTTTAATTAAATTTGTTCTTATACTTGCTAAATCAACAGTTCATTTGTATACACCTACAAACCCATGCACTTAGAATCCAATTCTTTGCCAGATTGAAGAGACGTTTGTGTCTCGAATGCCTGGTAACGGAGCCAGACACATTTAACTATACCTGGCAGCCTTCTGCGTGAGACAAAAATGCCATTCTGTCCACGTATCTTCTCTCCGCTTTGTATCTGCCGCAAGTCCTGCGGGGAAGATGAGTCCTCCGTAGAAAAGATTGAAATGAGACGATGATGAGAGCAGTTTGCGGACTCTGACGACTCGATATTCAAAATTTTTTGAGCGCTCGCCTGGAACTCTCGAAGAAGGTGCTCTAAGGCGACAAGAAAATTGGCGAAAGCGTCTGCGGAAAGCGTCGATCATTCAAGCATAGTAAGCAGGTAATTTAAATTTAAACTCATTTGTTTACGTCTAGTTTAAAAATATCTTTCGGTAATTTCATCAAAATTATTGAACTCTTCTTGCAGCTTTCACTCACTGAAAGGCTATCAAAATTTAACGTTAAAATTTCCTTCGTTTGAAAAATTTTTACTTTTCTTTGTGATAATTTTGAACCTTTTTTCTGCGTTTTTGTTGCTTTTTTGTCATTATCTAGTTCTTTTGAGCTTTTTGATATTTTTTGAGGCTTTTCGGATTTTTTGTTGCATTTTTGATATGTTTTACATTTTATAGAGTAATTAGGGAGTTTTTATAATATTTTTACGATTTACATTTATAACATTGAGCCATAAAAAATTATTATATCTGGCAAAAGCATAGTCCATATTTTGGCCGTTCAGTACCTCCCCTATTACCGCCATTTATTTACTTTTGTCTTGCGCAAAATTTACACGTTCTGTTCATGATTCATTGTATAAGGTAAACAAACAGCATTCTCTTAGAAGATAGGTAAGTTCCTCTTGAAGGAATTCTTATATCTGAGCCTGGGTACTACACACTCAGAACCCTTATTAATATTATTATTCTGACAAACCACTCGTACTGATAGGAATGGAGGTATCCTGTTACAATTGATGCGTTTTTGTAAACTGAATCTCGTAAGATTTAAGGACGGTTCTTCTTTTGGGAGTAACAGCAGCAACTGGACCTGGAGTTTCAAAAATCAGCAACCTCCGATTGAAATTTTTTACGTACTCTTTATTACTTCAAATGAACTTAGTATGAATATGAAGGAGCAATAAATTATAATTAATTATCATAGATAATAATAAATTAATTAATAACACACGAAAAATAAAATTTTAATTTGGTGTAAAAAATTTTCCCGTTCACAAAAAATCGTCTTAAAAATTTTTGTAAAAATGTTGGCTCGTTAAAATTCCTTTTGGATGCCTTCATTTGAACTTTGAAGTAATAGAGAGTACGTAAAAACAATTCATGACAATGGAAAACCAGAATCGTTTTCGGAAGTCCAACTAATTTTCGTTAAAACACGCAAAAATTACGGAAAACAGAAATAAAGAAGCAGAATACTGACTTGCAGAATACTCACTGCAGCCTTTCTCAATATAGAGGGTGCTTTCAATGACATCATGTCAGAGGCGATAGTGGCATCCTTGAGGAGGCTAAAAAGCAGGGTCATCGTCTCCAGTTTGGCAGCATCTACTATTCAAAGAGTAGTCACTATGGGTACCCCTCAAGAAGGTATCCTTTCACCATTCTTGTGAAACCTAGATCTGAATGAATTACTCATAGACCTGGAGTACTCTGGTCACAAGGTTATCGCCTACCCCGATGATATTACCTTGATTTGCTCAGGAAAGCACCCAAACACATTGGCTGAAGTGTCACAGCGCGCCCCCTCCAGAATTTTATAATGGAGTTATGGGTGTGGTCTGGGCATAAGCCCGTACATGACATATTTAATACTCTTCTCTCGCAGACACAATGCTGAAACTGTGTAATTAGGTTAAATATATAGGTCTGGTCCTAGAAATAAAACTTACCTGAAAGCCTAACATCCAGGAAAGAGTACTGGATATAGCAACCCATCACAAAGCACTGGATAAGGTTCAGAGGATTGCAACACTACTGATAATGGGTGCCCTTAGAACTACACCTTCTAAGTGAAGTGATTTCAGCAGCCTCCCCTTAGTTGCTGGCATCTTCATCGGTGGTGAAACACAGAAATAGGTCCTCCAACTCTTGTCCAGGATCAGGAAGAGTGTCAATTTCCATAGTAGAGTTGAATTGCGCATCGCCATCTTCTGGTGAGGGGGTGACAACGGCAGAAACTGTCGTTGCATCCTGGTCTTCTTCCTTCTCCTTGGTAATGCTTGTGGAGGTTGTTGTTTCTTGTTCCTGCTGCTTTGTTGCAGTGTTGCATATTCAGATCTTTTTTATAGACCTTCAGGCTGATAGAGCTGAAGCCGTAGCAAATAATACTATTGCGTTCGGCAAGTGGGACAAGGGATTGCTCATTTAGGATCCGGCAGTTTTTGCGCTAAGTGAAACCAAGGTTGTTTCCGATTCTGATATTAATCAGTATCACATTCATGGATATCACTTAGTGCCGCTCTTCTCTCCTAACAGGGGAATCGCGGTTTAAGAAATGATGTGCCATTCTCCCATCTCCCTCAATTCTCTTCTACTAATCGAGAATTTAATTATGTCCGGATTAGATTTCAACTTTATCGGCACATTATTCACTTCTGCTTTTTATACCGCATCCCGTATATGCTTGACACTGACACTGTGTGCTCCTTCGATAAGCTGTCTTCCGATATCGATACGTTTTAGAAATATCCCCTTCTTCTGAAATCGTTCTTGCTGCCGATTTCAACGTCCACAGCACACAGTGGCTCAGGCATTCTTTTACCACAAACCCGTTTGGATGGCACGTCTAGTTATTTAGTGGGTCCTTTAATTTACAACACCTAGTTGAGTGTCCGACTCGTGTTCCTGATACTTTTGGGCACAACACGCATCTTTTGTATCTATTTTTAACATCGCATCCAGAAAAGTACTCGGTTTCGGTTACTGCTCCATTGAGGAATTCGGATCATTGTATTATCTTCGCCCAATTCTCCATCTCCTCTTTGACAACCACTTACCTAAATTCCACCAAATAGTTAGTGTGGCATTATAAAAATGCTGATTGGGCGGGACTTAATAAATATCTCAGAGAGCTGGATTGGTCTGATTGTTTTTTATGAGAGACGTTAACAAAAGCACCGATTATATCTTGAACAACCTATGGTTTGGAATGCATCGCTTTGTTCCTCCTAGCTTCCAAAACATCAAACCAACTTACTCCAATTGGTTCAATAATGACTGTTTCCGGCTATTAAAAACAAGGAAGCAGCCTTCTAGGCATATAAATGGTGCCCTTCAGAGGAATTGAGACGCATCTATAGGGATGCGCGAAATATTCGGGCAAAGTTCAATTTTGACCAGAGCGTTAGACGGAAAGTATTTTCTACTCAAAAGGGTCTCTAGTAAAAACCATAAAAAACAAGTTCACCTGTTCGTCAACACCAACACTCATTTATAATGAGAATGTTTCTACTAACTCATTGGACAAGGCCAACCTGTTTGCTGCAAATTTTGCTGCTATTTCGTACTTGCCACCTCCATCGCAACCACTTCCGTCTCCATCACAGTACACTAGTAGGCAAAAGCCGTTCTTTCTTCTTTTAATTAGTGATCTTTTATCCCTTACTCTTAATCCTATCCATAGTTTCGGCGAAGACAGCACCCTTGATTTCGCGTACTCATTTGATTTTCTAATGAATTCACGTAAAAAATTCTACAGACGTCAATCGAGAACGCACTGTTAGATCATTAAACAACGACATTTCTATGGTACTCGCTTGGGTTTAGAGCAAATCGTGGTTCGTTTAATGCATCAAAAACTCAATGCTGTTTAATGTCCCTAAATAAACGCTCAGTTCACCCCCAGCCCATTTCAGTCGATTGAGTGAATATACAAAATTCGGCCTCCCTCTTGGGTATTCAGATATCCAGCAATCTTAGCTAGACTGATCATAGATTTGCAATCGCTAAAAGTGCAATGAAATGCTTGGGTTTTCTACAGAGATGTAAGAAATATTTCACCCCACCTGACTAAGCGCTGATCTACAAGTCCCACATTAGGCCTAGACTTGAATATAATTCCCATATTTGGGCAGAGGCCCGACACACCTCATTTTTCATGTTAGACAAAGTCCAGCGTTAGGCTATTAAACTTATTGGCGATTCCTCAATCTCTGAGGGCCTTGACTCTCTGGAGCATCGACGGAATGTCGGTTGTCTCTCCAGCGCTATTTCTATGGCCATTGTTTTAATGAAATTGCTAGCCTGATTCCTTTAAAACACATGACAAAGCGCGATACGAGATCTACGGGTCGCTCCCAGCCCTATACTCTGCAGGTCAAATTTGGACTTACCGTCAAATTTCGAAACTTTTCTAAGAAGAGCAATACGAATGCGGAACAGTCAGTTTACCATCTTCTGTTTTTCCCTCGTCATATGATCCCGAAACTTTCAAACGCGGTGTACATCGACAGACCTTAAGCAACCCGACCTCCACCATCTGCCATCTGCCTGGTATGATGGAGCCGTCCGCGTTACTGCGATCTGTGATCGCCGTTATCAAGCTATCTTTCGCTGTCTCGCTGAAAAATTTAGCAGTGCACGAAAGGATACCAGCCCCCTTTGCTCTCTTAGAGGATGGTTGCGGATAGTTAGGCGAGCGCAACCTTTTAGGAATTGCTTGGGAAGGATCTTTAGAGGCCGAAGCATTGTTAATTGCAATGATTTTGCTTGCAAAAAGTCGTTGTCCTTCTCTGCGAGACTCTCCTGAGAGACTGCGAAGTATTCTAAGTGCAGTCCGTCTCTCTCTCTGTAGGCCACTGTTGAGGAATTTTCCTTTTGCTTGGAGGTTGCTGGGTTGGACTGAGATATCCTGAGTGGCTCGCTGGCGGATGTATGTCCGGGTGTATTAACCTGGGAGAGGGATGCACTACCACCCGCAGGTTTTGCAGAGGGTGGAGGAACTGAACTGCTACTACCGGGTTTGGAAGCCTTGGCAGTAGCATGTTCCTTCCTCGAAGAAGGGGGTTCACAAGTCTCCTTAGGGGTAGCCACCGTGTTGGCCTCAGTTCTGTAGGACGAAAAGATTTCCCACTTGTCCCGTGGGCCGGGTCTGCCTTGTCGGCGGGTTGTCCCCCTGTTCGGGTCGACGAAGTTTGCTCGGTTTTATCCGTAGCTGGGCGTTTTTTATTCATACAATTTTCATAATCGGCCATTTTCGCGACAAGGCGGTACTCATGGTCTCAAGATATTGTGGGGTGGGGAAGGTCACCCATGATGGAGCCCCATACCACGTAAAGCCCTTCTTACTCTTTTAGGTGGACAGGTATCAAGTAAGTAAATAAACATAATTTGAAGGAAATTTTGAATTTAATTCTTTAATATCGAAGTGTGTAATAACTAATATTACCGACTGTGTTTATTTAGTTTGTAATGAAGGCAATAACATGGAAGAGGATACGAGAAGTTCTTCACTTAAAAAGGCAAAATATATGTCGTTTCGTCAAATTGCTCGCATGTTAAGGGGACATTTACATCAGTTGGACCAAAATTTAATGCTTTTTTTGAGACCGTATATCTCGTGAATGAACAATGCTAATCAATTGAACTTTTTTTTTATTTTTGTACATTTTTTAAGTAACATTTGCTACGTCGCCGATTCATCCCCCCCAAGTCCAACCCCCCTCCGCGCCGATAAAAAGATTGCCGTTCTCGGCGGACACGTCGTGTTCTCGGTAGATTTCCTGGGTACACACGTGACCTAAAAACAAAAAAGTCAACATTTTTTTAAAGTTTATACCATAATGCGTGGTATACACGTTTGGCAAGCCAAAATTCCAATAAAAAGCAAAATGGCGGCCATTTGAAAAAAACCTCGTTTTTTGGTCATTTTTTTGGTACTATATTTTTATTAACTTTTGAAAAAAACAATCAAAATAAAAAATTGAGGTCTATACCACAATGACATATGAAATGAATAATTAGAACGCTTTTGTGATAAATCGCAGTAGCCGTTTGCTCAGAAACGCTGCCGAGAGGAAAAAATGTGACAAGCTGAGATATTTGGCCTTAAACATTTCAGTCGACTTTCGACTGCCTAGAAAGCGACGAGAGGCACGCCTCTTTAATGACCTGTAACTCGGAAACTACTCAAGATATTAATTTGGAATTTCGGCACATTATTTTTGATCGATATATCCATCGATTAAGCCAATAAAAAAAATGAATTTTTTGGTCCCAACTGATGTAAATGTCCCCTTAAGTCTCGACAATGGGAAAGTAAGATAAAGAGAGAAAGTAACCCGGGTGGACACCTAATACCGCTTTCACCAGAGATAAAAAAAAACGTACTGGGAAAAGTAGTCAAGCCGATACTGCGGTAAATGTATGAAATATAGTGGAAGCTACCAACACTGCCATTGTTAGTACAGAAACTATTCGTCGTATATTACGTCAAGTAGGACTTTAAAGCAGAGTTAAAGCAATAAAGCCGCGACTTACATCCAAAGATATGGCTCAGCGGCTCGTATATGCCCGCTCTTACGAAGAGCCAAATGAAAGGGGTGATAGATCTCACATAGGCAAACAGAAAATTGTATAGCCGGGGGCAATCTGAACTGTTTGGCCGTTAAAGGGTGATTCATAATTTTGCAATATTCATGGTATGCACACCACTCTTTTATTTTTATCTTTTGATCTACTCAACGCAGCGACATCAAAGAACCGCCGAACTGCTGTCCCAATGACCTTTCCATAAGTCTCGAAAATCTCACTCTTACCATTGCAGGTACAGTTACTTCGAAGAGTGAACAAATTATTTTGAAATTACCAAAAATTCAGCGTTTTCCCCAATTTTTTCCGAAATTCATGTAATTAATTCTTAAAATTCTTGTTATTGAATTCAACACGTTTTACAATTAATGGTACATATGTTATAAAAGCTCTCAGAATTGTCTTCCGTCACTGTCGATGTATGTAAACTACTTCTAAATCCCTGTTAAAGGTGTTGTAGCCAACCTCTCCCGTATTTTCGTAATATAGACCTAAGCTTATCTAGAGGGTATGCTCTAGTAGATTTAGTAGTGTTTTTACAAAAAACTTCGCATAAATTTGGCTTTTAAGCACTTATGGCAAAATAAATAGTCCTATTAAATAGATGTCTATGATACCAGCCCAAACATTGGCTCAGAACTTAGACTGGAAGGAGCTCCGCTTGTCCTATGTTGGTTAGTATTCGAGTAAGGAGGTTGTAGAAGGTCGTACTATCCCCGGTAAACTGCGATTCATCCTTCGACAGAATTCGGTCCAGAAATATCCGGTTCTCAATGTCGCATTTCAGAAGCCAAATGCAATTTTAATCTCGGAATCTCCTTCCAGTAGTCCTAGGACTGAGATATAATGATATGTTGGATGAGTAATCCTCCAAATTTTAACTGAATACGCTTCTAACCGTCTTGCGACTCATCTTTTGCTGGTTTCATGGTCGTGCCCGACGAGGGTACATATTTACTGCTCGCGTTCGACACAATCTTCCGATATTTTAGATGGTAATTCCGTGTTATTTGAAATTACACTTCCGGTTTGTCTAAACTTTCGAAAAGTCCGCGCAAATACTCATCTTTGGGGTGCAGTACAGCCGCTTTTTCATTTCTGTCTACTTCACAATAACTGTAATTATTATTATTATTATTTCAGTTTAAGAACACCCGTAGTTATCGATTTGTTTTTCGCCTTTTTTATTTCATAATTTCGATCAGGTATTAGTAACAGCACGCCAATATACTTGGGGGTGAACTCCGGCTAATACAAGATAATATCGGCCATAAAAAAAATTACACTAAAATTTGTATAACAAAATTAATTACCTGAAAAGCCCTAAACAAACATTTTTGACCCTTCGTCTTAAAAATGTTTTTCATTTAAAGAATTTCCTACCTAAAGTGCAATAAAATAATTAGGTAGTTATTGATTTATAAGAATGCGGTTTTCCTAATCCTTTCTCTACCTTTCCATGTTGTACCTTTTTCGCAATTTAATAAAAATAAATACAGTTTTATTAATTACATGAATTTCGGAGAAAATGTTGGAAAGTTCTGATGTTTTGGTAATTTAAAAGCATTTTTTTCATATTTGGGAGTGACTTTACCGGAAATGGTAAGAGTTAGATCAATCATCGTTGAGAGTTTTGAAAACGTCATTGGTATAGTAGTTTTTTAATGTGTGTTTGATGTCGCTGCGTTGAGAACCTAGATCAAAAGATAAAAATATAAGAGTGATGTGTATACCATGAAAATTGCAAATTTATGAATTACCGTGTAACCCCCCGCCAGATCTGAAACACCCTGTATAAATTCAAACTAACCAACATACCAGTTATTATATATAATTTACATTCATACATAATTTTAAGTACGAATTATAAATTCAGTAACCATTTTTAGCTAAACATTGGAACAGTTTTGTGAGTCAGTGTATGCACGTATGTAGCATGGGTGAAAGCGATATGAATTCCTGGTAATTTAAACAGCAATCGCCTTAGCTTACGGCCACTATCTTCAACTTGATAAGATTTTGGTCAAAACCGGTCCAGCTTTAAAAATGTATAACAAAACAGCAACATTTCACTGAAATCATCAAAAATTCAGCCATATATGTACATAAGATATCGGAAAGCTCTTGGTATGCCACTGAGATCAGATCCACCAATGCTTGGTGGATAGATTACGCACAAATCGTCATAGCCACAGTATACTATATAAAAGTACTTATTTGGTTCGCCTGAAAATATAATTATTTCATAATAACAAAATTATTATTTATTTAAACTGGCAAACTTCTTAGAATGCATTTCATCGCTATACACTGATTGGGCTTGAGGAGTAATCTAATTTAAGTTGGAACAGAAGCGCACAGTTTTACGTTGCATAAAAACTCGCAGTGGAAAGTTGACTTAATTTTGGATAGTCTCAATAGCTAGTAATAGAAAAATTGTTTTACGTATTTTGTCAGCCAAAAACAAAAACTCACTAAAAAGGTGTTCATATCTAAAATTGAATTGATATGTTCTATGTTTACTCAAAAATTTCACCTTCCCTGGCCTCAAGAGTTAATGTAACCCAAGGATGCACCAGAATAAGTCGCCGTCTTCTTCATTCTGGTATGTTGTTACATACAAATTAGCAGGCTTTTGCAAAACTTGACATAAACCTAAACCCTTAGCTAAAAGTAAGAGCTTCAATTAAGAAAACTTACTAAATGGAGCCATTATTATAATAGTATAAATATTCATTGGGCGGAAGAGATCTGAATGCTAAGATTACGGCCTTTGTAAAGCTTTGTACGACAGCGATTCTGCAGTTGATTGCTCGACGGCGAGTGTTTTAGCGCGTGAAGAAATTTTTAAAAGTAATGGATATGAAAAGTTGGATATTTTTGCCATAGCTGTTGGATTACTCGGTTACATTATTTGGAAAAAGGCAAGGTGCAGCCATGACACTTTCAAAAGACAAGGAATTAAGTACAAAGCGCCAATTCCTTTCTTGGGCAATAGCAATTTTCTGCTTATGCTCAAAGTAAAACGAATGCACAGGTATCCTGAGGAGAAGAAAGGTGCGCCTTTTGTGTTGTTATTGCATAAAATGTTTTTTAAATCAAGTATTAAAGTTTTAAGTTTTTTTAAGCTTTCAATTATAAGCACGAGCATATAATTTTTATGACACAAGAAATTTCTTTAAGCATCTTATCTTATCTTATCACATTTAATACAAAATTATTCAATTTCGAGCATTATTTAATTGAGTGACGCACGCGAATGGCACTTGATGTAATGTAGAATTTCATTAAAATTCTAGACACATCTTGAAATGCAAGCAGATAACGTAATAGCCTGCGCTAAGCGATAAGTCGCAAAATGTCTAAAATCTTACTCTTTTAATCAACTGCAATTAACTTGTGGAATTATAAGGTATAGTAGTGGGCTCCTATTATTTAGAGTACACTTTTAAAATTTAGAGTTTATTTATAAGATTCTAATGTGTATTATCATTTAAAATTCCTATTCCTGTTCGATATTTTCACTTTAACGTTACATGCAGCTTATATTGGAACATTGCAATGTCATTTCCGAGGAGTGTCACACTCGATAAGGATTAGTATTTATTTTATTTTTAAGATTGTTTTAAGAAATACCAGTTTATTGCAGTGAGTAAAAAATAATGCCGTGATAAAAAGTATTAATTAAAGTCATAATAAAGACAAATTTTGTGTGAACTATGTATAAAGCAAAATACTAAATGACTTGTTCGACTTCAAAGTTAATCGATAATATAGTCGGTCCGCAGTGGCACTTTTTAACTAACCCATTATCAAATAATATAATACATTTCCCAATAGGTCTATCACATATTATTTGTATTGTTACTATTATAACAGAAAATCCTTCAAAAATTTTAGCGCTTTTCAACACTTGATGATTGATCACTTGAAGCTATACATTTACAAAGAAGAATAAACCTTAACTACGCCCCTTGACAAATGAAAGTCAATAAAATCATAGGCTGAATTGGAAATACGAGATATAACTGCAACTAGCTCAGTCAATTCATAATTGACGGGACGGGACAGATATATTAAAACATTTTAACAATTCAGGAGGGATTATCGCCCGTTGCAGAGAGTCCAAGGATATCTATTTAAAAGTTTTTCTTATTCATACTGTTCATAAAAAATTTGGAGTTTCTGCTTTTGCAGTATTGTAAACTTATATCTGCAATGTGTATAGTTTCGAGTTTCCAATCTTCGATAATAAAAGAGTGTTGCTAGTTGCAGCGATAAAGACCAAGACGATTACATTTGTAAAATAAGCAAATTTTATTGTTAAGATTAAAAACATTTGGATAAATGCCGAAAACAAATGACGATATGGTTCTTTGTTGCAGCGCGTCATTTTAAAATAAAACATTCTGAAAAGCGATCTTTTTCTGCAATATTCCGGCATACTGGAATTTTTATGGCGATATTTTGCTCAACGATGTTTTTATTGTCGACATCTTGGTATATGACAATTTTAAAGGCAAAACGTCGTAGGAGACCCAAATAATGAATAATAAGGGACCCAGGTGACTACCCTGTGGCACCCTAGAAGAGGATCTGAACGAAGTACAGAAAACAAAACCCGTTGAGAACGTTCGGATGGACCAAAGTTATTAAACAAACCCCAAAGGAAAGCCTAGACCCGACAACTTATGAAGGAGAATTTAATGATTAATTCCATCAAAAGCCTTACTAAAGTCAGTGAAGATACAATCAACTTGTTTAGCAGCTTCGATAGAAGATAGTCAGTAATTCGAGATTAACAAAAAAATGGTTGTTGTTGATTTCCCTTTATAAGCCCATGCTGTAAAGAAGATAGGAAGGGTTACTTGGCTAGGGAAAAAGCTTTGCGATAGACGTGTATTTAGATATGTCACTCTTTTTTCCCTCTTCATGCGTAGGAATTATAACAAAGTTTGCAAGATTTAGTTAAATTATAAAGTACAGAAACAAACAACAGACCACATTTTTTTACAATTGCAGTAGGAATGCCATCACGGCCAGTCGATAGACAGTTAGTCAATTATAAATATCTTTATATATAAGTTAAATCACTAGAGCTAATATCACAAGGGTTATCTTCGAAGGCAGCTTTAAATAAATCACTAAAGAAGTCAGCAATGGTAAGAAGGTCGTTACCTCTCCTGGATCCGTAGGATAAGGAACAGAGGTATCCGTCAGAATTACGCTTAGAGTTCACAGACCTCCAGAACTTCTTAGAGTAGTAACGCAAAATTTGTGTGCTTCTACCTATATCGTCATTGTACAAGGCATTGTCTGAAATAAACTTTTCACGCAACTCAGGGTAAGACGGATAGTCAAAGTCGCTGCTTGCGGAACAAAATATCCTCCTTCATTTAGCTTTATTTTTTCCACTGTTCAGATGTCTTACAGACCTATTTACCCATGGCTGTGAAGTACAAGAGCCATTTGACCTAGTAATCGGGACATATTGAATAAAATATAAAGCGGGGTCTATGTCAAGCTCATCAGAGACCCTATGCCAATTGCAAGTGGAAATCCAATTATTTAGTAATGAAGTGTTAGCCTTTTTAAAGTTGTAGTAATAAAAACCCACCAACGGCTAAACACGAAACGCCTGCATCAAACGAGCAGAAGTAATGTGGTCCAGATACAATGCAGCAAACCGAGAAGCGGAAGACAATGATGGCAGCAGACCTTCGTCGTCCGTGCCCACTCCACGACAGGTAGGTGGAAATCACCAAACAGCATCAACTTATCTGCAAGCAAAATGTTGTTCGAGAGGTCATCAATAAATGAGCAAACTTGATCGTAGATCACAGAAGGGATATCAATTGTAACAATATAAATATTCTTAAGTGGAAGCCGCAAGGCAACGAAAATCAGTTCCAAGTAATCGAGCAAGACCACGTCATGCTATCAAATGAAAAATCATGGCGGATAGTACACAAAACCCCACCATCAACCGGAGCACAATGCGCAGATTGACAGTCGCGACGAACAACCATGAAACCAGGACCGAAAAACTTAACATCTGCTATAATACTACACTGCCAAGTTTCCGTCAAACAGATCACGTCAAAGCAAGGGTTGTTCGTGCCCGTAAAGAGGTGTCTTCTTTTTTTTATACGATGTGGCTAAAGCCTAGGGGACAACCCTTTGATGCGTTAGCATGGTTTTGGTCGGAAGGGAATTAGAGTAGGGAAGTGGAAAAACTTGGGTCTTGTTTTTGCATTGCTGCGAGCTAGACAACAGCCCAGAGACGGAGTGGATTATTTTAATTTCCTAATAAAAGCTCACGGGGAGACCTGGTCTCGAACCCGGGACCTACGGCATGGTGGTCGAGCCTCTCAACGAATTGATCCAACTCCCTCCCCGTCTTGGATGTTTAACTGGTTACATTATCCCCCTGATAACTTTTTTGATGCAACAGGTCCAATAGGGGCAGCTTAAGAAGCAAACTCACGCACAATAGTGTCAGTTGGACAGATCGCAGATGAGCAAATAGGTGAAAACGTATCCTTAGGAGCAAACCCCTGAAGATATGGTGAAGATACAGTCGCCGCATGTTCCAAGTGGATTGAGTCATCTTCAGGTTATCGCATCAATGCTTGTCATGCCTTAAAATACTATTAGCAGGCGTCAGAAGTATGGACACCTAAGGAGCGAGACGATATTACCCTGACTCCACATGTGCTGTTTATATAGGAATATTGAATGTAATAGATAGGTTAACCGAATAAGGGGATAAAAAGTTCGTGTGTATAATTCAACCAATATCTCTTGATTAATGTGTATTTATGAAAAGTAATCAACACCTGCCCCTGCAACCTAATTATTTCCATCACCATACGCAGTTAATAAGAACTACAGTATTATAAGCAGGCGCGTCAAGCTAGGTTATGGTTTGGTTACGGTTTCTATGAGAAATGCAATTTATAGGTCTGCAATTTAATACCTCAGGAAAATGAATAAGAATAATTATTACTATGAATAATTTTCATTTTTCGCGGAAAATATATATTTTGACAAATAAATTGCCGCGCTGGAGAAAATTCAAAGATATTTTGCATTTAGATGCGCCATTTACGACTGATTTCGTGTAAGTCAGTGAAAAAATTGCCTCTACTCCATAAGTTATGATGATGATGATTGATGCGTTAACATGGCTTTATCCGGAAGGGAACTAGAGTAAAGAGGGAGTAAAGAAACTTGAATGTCTTGTTTTCGCATTGCTGTGCACCCCTGACTGTAGTGTTTGGACGTGTTTCACTATTTTGTTTACTAATATTTTATTGCATGGGTTGTGGGAGCCTCATTCACCTCAATATATGTTATATTCTAGTCTAGGTCAATTGATTCCAGGCTTCTGCTTGTGAAGTGCGCCTTCTGAGTTAGAAGGGTTAATTCGATAGACATCAGCCCAGAAACGGAGTGGATTTCTTAGTTCAAGTTTTTTTTTTAATCCCATGGGGAGACCTGGTCTCGAACCTGGGAGCCATGGCATGGTGGTCCCGCCGCTCAACCAATTGTTCCAACTCCGTCTCCATAGAGTTACTATCTTTTACTCACTCCAATTGTTGACATTTCTTTTTTTACTTTTTGATAAGCTCTCGAAGAATTCCATACCGAAATTCATTTAAAGACGAATTCTCTCACATCAAAAATCCCACAACTATATGTATATCGAAAATATTTGCAATGGTATTTCATTTTTATATATTATCTCCAAAATACTTTTAAGTTTGAGTGTGGAAATTAATAAGTGCAGGAAATGAATAAGTAATTAATCCTGCTAGAGGATTTACAAAAAGCATGTACGCGCAAGAGGTGAAAACAGAAAAATTAATGAAGAACCAGCTACAAAATTAAAGACTCTAAAGCCTTCAAGAAAAACGCCGATTGTGCCACTTAATAATTTCACATACACATTTTGGCTTATATTTCTCTTAATTATAGTGCCAATCCATAAACTCGCAATATAGATTATGGGGCAAGTAGGAACCATTGTAATGTTGGTCTACCTTCTGTCTGTGTGTATGTCACAGTCCTCCCATCTTCTCAAATTCAGATGAAATTTGGTGTACGCACCTAGATTGATCATAAAAAACAGAAATTATGAGATTTTTATGAAAAAAATATAACATAGTGGGTTTTATAGGTTCTGCATTGGTATCCGGCAAATTCTTGATTCTTGACAACCATCAGCAAGAGGCTCGAATATGAACGTGGAAAGCTGGAAAACTTGACCTTGAACAATGGTTTGAGCGTTAACCCTTCAAAGACGGCGCTATTCCTTTTTTTCTGGTGAAGCCAAGACGCTCACAAAAATAAGAAGAAGAGGATGAACAGGCATTCTAGTATACTTCGGAAGTTAGGCTGCATCGACAACAGGACAGGCACAGACTACCGGCTGCCTGGTATAACCTTCAATAAAAGATTTAATACTAAGCTGCCTGCTAGAAAGGAATGGGACAGTAATGAAATGGTCCATATACGGATGAAAAGCATCAGAGATCTCCATATATACGGATGGATCTAAAACGAGTGCCAGACAATTGCAGTGTCTCCCAGGCGGAAATAGCTCCGATTCACCAAGCGACTCCGTCATTACGGAGCTGGAAGCTGTGCTGGTCAAATGAAGGCTAGTGAAATTTTTTAAGAGCAGCCTAGGTATGATTTCTAGATGTCACACAATGACGCTATACACATACATGATGCACTGCCATACAACTACATCCAAAAGAAGTTTTAGTGGGACATTGCATATTAGGTAGAAATGCTAAAAGACTGGATCGAGTAGCCATCCAGAGAAAACCGGATCATTTCGACTTGTACTCTTCGAGTGTCCTGCAGGCTATTGGGTATTACTTCTGTTCCAAATCGGTCCCTGTAACTTGTCTACGTTTACATCAAAGTTGCTGCCTTACCGACGAGGCATTATGAAGTTATAGTGACGTTGTAGCTTCTATGATTTACCACGTTACAGTGGCGGAATTTATAACGTCTCTAATCCTTTCATTTGAAACGACATCGTTCCGTTTTTTTAAGAAAATCTTTATGGAGGCTAAAACTTAGATTTGGGTCCTTAAAGTCCAGAACACCTTACAGTGTGCTACTTTAAATTACACGGTACGTTTTAGTTACTACATGAAAGCCTTTCTTGACATGTTATTATCTTACTTATCAGTTAAACCGCAGAACGTAGATTGTACGTAAAAATATTAATTATATATATACAGGTATTCCACCACTTTTTATAGAAAAGTAAAACGTGAGCTGTCTGAAGCTGCAAGAAGAGAACAGAAAGAAGAAAGAAACGAAATATTCCTCAGTGAGGTACAAACCATAGCAGAAGAAAGTTCAGGAGACAATATTTGTTCATCTGATCATGATGATTTTGACGAACCCATAAACGATTTAAGTTCGTTAAAAAAGGACTTATGGTTTGTTGAAGATTTGAGAGAGTGGGCTCTTCTTCTTCCTCGGTTGTTTGAATACTTCATAGCCCCAGTTATGAGGCGGGGACATTGAAACGATAAATACAATAAAGTTACACTTCGGTACAATAAAGTAGCACTTAGGAACTGTAAGGTTCCATACTAGGATGTTTAAAGTAACTGCTTCCTTAAGGTAGCAATTCATGGTTCCAGCTACGAAATTTTTTGTATCTGGTACCTTGTAGTGACAATATTTGGTTATTGGGATAATAAGGTGGCATTTTTTCTTAGCTGACATTTTATATATGAAAAAATTATATGTTCTTGTCATCTTCGAAAATATAAAAATTGAATCTCGGAGATTGTACTCCAAATGTACAAGAACTCGACGAGAATATTTAATGTATCGTCCTTGAAATCTTTTGGCTATTCACATTTGGACATTTGATCGAAATAATTTTTATCTAAAAATTAATTTGAATCAGGCTATTCTTATATTTAAGACTTTTTAAAGCGCGTTGTACTTTTTCGAGGTACAAGCCCTACATGTGCGGAAAAAAAATTTCGCACATACTTTTCTAGTTAAGGTAAACTTCAGTTAAATTATAATTTTCACAATATATACCTCTGTATCATATTATGAAAGAAAACATTAAAATTGAAATTTTTTTCTAACATAATCGCTATGTGATCTTTTCATGGTGGTAGTGTTGTCTGCTTTTTAAAAAGTTTTTGGAACGTTTTCGGGTCGATACTGGAACGTGCCGTTGTGGTATTGGAAACGTTCCCGCAATTCTGCTAGCCACGAAGCAAGCACGTAAATTGCCACCAAAAATCATTCCCCATTTTGGTACCGGGTACGTTGCAGGCATGTGCTAGCTGCGTTCCCGTACCATGTAACTGCCCCGAAATGGTTCCAAACTTCGGAGCAGCCACGTAACTAGCACGTAAATTGCTGCTTGGGATAGGTACCGTATGGAAAAATATTTTAAAGAAATTTAAAAACAAGTAGAAATTCCAGGTAAATTTATTATTTCATGTTAATTTTATTTTGAAAAGAGCCTTTTCGCTACACATTGTTCTGACAGAAATAATTTTTGAATTTGTCATTGCAATGATGACCATTTAGTTTTACTTCTTTGCAAACTCTAATAGAAGATGTTTAATTTCTGCTGGGTTATATAAAGGGCTACATACACCTAGGTGGTTTAAAAAAATGATTTAAAAAAAAAATTTATTCGATAGCATCTCAATATATTCTTATAAAATTATATAAAAATCTTCGCAAAATTGGCAAATTTACAGTGGAAAATAATTGACTTGATCCACTTATTTCAAACACACTTTTACACTGAAAGGAGGCCCAAAAAATAATTTTTCCAAAAATCTCATCAAATATGTTTTTAGTAACGTCCGTATACCAAATTTCACCGTAACAGGTTTATAAATGAAAGGTTGGAAAGCTGTGATATACGAACAGGCGGATTGACAGACAGACCGAAACTGTAATGGTTTATAACTGCTACAGAACCGTAAAAAAGTAAGCGCATGGATAAAGTGAAACTTCTTTCGTATTTGTTTATTAATAACTTTTAATTAAGCAGGTGAAAAGAGTAATGAAAAGCATTATATATTTACTTTCGAACTTTACAATGGCTAATAGCCGCTTATGTTAACTAAAGTGTGATACAGATAATCGTATATTTACTGCTTGCAGATATCTGGTAAAAGCAACGTCTACAGTTTAGTCGTCCACTTACGTATTATTGTCTGGTTTTATCTTGTGCGAAATTCTTGAAAATCTTCTGGTGATGATTCTGTTTTGACAAACAGAGCTACATTCAAATGTACGTAGAATATGATTGATATTTAGTAAAAAAATTTTTCAATTTCAAACACAGAGATCACGAAATCAGATTCTAGCACCCCCTACCCCCCCCCCCCCCCCAAACCTACATTTGCGGCTGCCACACACAAATTACAAAATTAAGAAATTGGCTCCTCCCCCCACCCCGCCACACGAGCGAAAACCAACATCCGCGTCTGTGTTTATACAAGTTTTGTCGAGCATAGAGTTTTAAAAGAGGATAAGCTTGACCCGCAATAAAAACGAAGCGGAAGTTTTTCTTTAAATTTGGTGAGAATTTATCAGCGGAAGCTCGAAAAGTTCTTCAAACTCTTTGTCTACCGAAGCCTCCGATATCAACTATTATAGATCTGTAGTGGGCGTCCCCCAATGCTTTTAACCCAATAGAAAAGTAGTTTTTATAATTTCAATATATTAATCCTTCGTCATTAATTGCATGAACACCATGTGAAAACGGTATTTGTCAAAACGCAGCATTTAACTCCTGCACTTCCATCATCACTATCACTACTTTCTTCAAATATTTCAATTTAAGTATTTATTTATATCAAGAAAAAACCAAAGGGTGTATTCTGCCTCTCGTACGTTCGTACCTTTAGAGAAGCAGGATGGTTATAAGTAAAGTCAGATTTCCATCAATCTACAGGGCATCTATCTAGTGGTTTAAGTGAGGCAGGCTGAAGATGATTTTAGTAGCAACCATCTAACCTAACCTAATTTAAACTAGTTATACAACCAATAAGAATTCCAAGTAAAATCGACTTTCGAATACCTATAAGTTAATATACCAAATAGACTGTCTCCGAAAATGATGTAGTAATCAGAACACAATGCGCGATCCCAATTATATATATATATATATATATATATATATATATATATATATATATATATATATATATATATATATATATATATATATATATATATATATATATATATATATATATATATGTATATATATAACTCGTTTTAAGCAATTTTTAATATGGAACAGGTTATTTCATCAAAGGCAAGATGATGATTTAAAGTGACCTCCACAGACATTTTCTCTGCCAACCCCATGCCCTTTTATCGTGGTGATCTGTTGTCAGTAAAAAACAAACATAGGACCCCGTGGGTGAGATTCGAGCCAGGGACATCCGGTCAGTAAGCCGACACGTTATTACTTATTCCACCGAAGATTTGAAGATTTGGCACACACATAAAGATTTTCTTATATATATTTTCACTAGTGCCAATGTAAACATTTACTCGTATTCAGGGTATAATGCATAGTTTCAATCTTTTTTCACTGAATTTTATTGCATCTATCATACTTCTTCCTGAAAGGCTTTTAGTCGTATACCCGACAAATCACATGACCTTCAAGTTAAATTTAGATATATACGTGGGGAGTACAGCTCCTGTGTAATCCACAAAACGAACGCAACAGTGACCGGAAATAGTAATTTTTGATTCCGTCCCTTACGGTCACACACTCTCTCTCTCTCTCTCTCTCCCGCAAAGAAGAGTGTACCTCATATAAGCAACAAAGGGCACTAGTTTTAAGTTTTTTTTATAAACTCGTAATAAAAGTGAATGTCAAGCAAATGTTCTTTCGGTTAATCCCGAATGTCCAACATATCTCAGAATCCTTACCAAAGCCGCATAATGTCTTGCTTATTTTTCTCTAAGCTCAAGTTCAGATCAATCGATATGCGGTTTGTAATTCTTTCATACATTTTCAAATGTGTCTAGTATCTTGATAACCTTCACCCCAAACTTAAAAGGCATTTAATGGAATATTCAAATTGTTTGCGCTTATATAAAAGATTAGATTATTTAACACTTGAGATAGTTATCCATAGAGCAATAACAATAAGATAAAAAACTTTTTATTTATTGGACATTTCAATTATTATTTGTCAAGATAAAAATAAAAACACTTTATAAAACTTTCTGATAAAATTTAAGTTTTTTATTGAAACCCAATGTTTACATTAATGATTTGTTTTGAAAGTCACATGTTGTTTATTTTAACTCATGCATTACGCATTGCATTATGATCAAATTTTCCTATCGACATTCACGAAGCTCTTTAAATTTCCATGATCAAGAGAAAATGTTTTTGGAACGAGGCCTTTTAACAGTAGAATTCATTTTTATATGAAATAATATAGTATCTAACAATTATAACATTTCGCTCTCAAGAATTTCTTTCTTACACACAGCAATATGCCCTCATTCTTTACATTACTTCCTAGCTCCTTACATCGACGTTTGCTTTCAAATCCCTCGAGAGACTTTAAACTGACGTACCGAAAAAATTATAGAGTGTGCCAGCACTCATGCTATGTTGTATAAACATCGCCTTCGAATTTTTTAAGGCAGCATTAATGTTTTTTGACAACAGATTATGCTAAAAACAATTTGGAAATTACAAAGTTAAGGTAGTGGTTTGGAAACCGCCTTAAGGGGGTCCTCTACTCTCGAGGCCTGAAATTGAGCGGTTTTTTGGGGAATAAATTGCGAAGGATCTACTGAATACATTTTTAAATTTTTTTTTTATTTCGAAGATACATGTTTTGACTTTTCAATTTTACTTTTGAAGATGAATAAAAATAACTCTCGCGACCTTGACACGTCATTGATGACATTGATGTTGAAACTGTATGGGTCCCGCTTAAGCAAAGTTGTGGCCAATTGGGTAATCTGTAATCTGAAAATTGATATTCTTTATAATCATAGTTGCGTTGGCTATGTTTTCCCGAGACAGATTTTTTTTATTTTGCAATTTGTAAAAATTTCCAATTTTTACGTCATTTTTTGACCTTTTAGAGGATATAAAAATGGAACAAAATAAAATTTTCCACATCGTACACGGGAAAACATAGCGGTATGTTTTCTGAACAATGGAAAAAAAATTATTGAAATCGGACCAATACTTTTATGAGGAGTCTTACTCGGCAGCTAAAAAAACACTACTTACGGGAAAACGCGTTTAATGATTGATTACGGTGTTTAACTTGATTGTAGTAACTTACGAGTTAATCTGCTATACCGGGGCCGTAGAGTTCTCCTTCCTCATCACGTTGATGTTCTTGGTTGTCCATTTTCTTCTCAAGAACGGACCGGTAAATTCTTTAGATAATGATTTTTAACTGGACAAGCGCCGTCATGGCGCGCCGCGCTTAGTTTTTCGGAAACGGCCGGAGACGGGTACCTTTCTGTGCCCAGAAACATGCAAAGGAATGTGATTTCCACGAAATCCTTTCTGTGGCGTATTCTCAAATACATATAGATTGAAATAAAAAAAAAATCGATTTTTTGAAACCGCGAGAGTAGAGGACCCCCTTAACTTGTCAGGGCCAACATACACGAGAAACTTTTAGTCACGCAACTATTTTGATACTACTGTCAAATTTTGATGTAACAAAACACATGAAGGGGCTTGATAGCAGGCTGACTTTTCTTTGGAATTAAATAGCAGAGGCAAAAAATACACCACGTGCCCCACAAAGGGTGACAGGAACTGAAGAGTGAGACTTGATTTGACTTGACTTAGGACAATGCTTGGATCATATGTTATTTTATTTTGTAATACCTTTTACTATATAAACATTGGTGAAAACACTTTTTTCCGCAACTTGTTTTGCAGTATTTTGCTAATACTGTCGAGAAAAAAAACCAATCGGCTTCTTCTAAAACATGTGCTTTTCTAGGTCTTATTATTATTTTGAATATGTTTATAGAGCTGCTAACCTAAAAACACAATTTCAGCTGTTGGTGATAAGTTGAAATCTCTTAAAATCGACATCAAGAATCTAATCGAAAATATTTTCGATCGGCAGCAAATTTTTGCAATTTCGTGGGATTCACCAATGTGAAATTTTCGATTTTAATTTAATCTGAAAACTGTGAGTAGATTAACCAGTAATATAAATAAAAATTTTATATTTTAAATTTTGAAAAATGGATTTCGTCTTTATATTGTTAGTTCCGGAAAAACTCAGAGAACGGTCTACGAAGTTACCCTTTTGAGTTCACTTTAATGAAAATCAAAAGGATGAACGTATAAAAGTCTTTCGGTTTGCGACAAGTAATTTTGATAGCTTTATGTGTCCACAGTTATAAGTTGTACTTACAACATGACAACAGCATGCCTTCTGCTGCTTTTTCACCTAACGATTGCTAACATAAACTTTGTAGTTGAAACAGCAGGATTTTCTTAGGTACTTATTTGCTTTTTGGTTTTGTTTTGATGACGATACCGAATCTCAGGGGATGCCCTATAGGGCATATATAATGTATAATGTAAGAGCACAGCCTTGGCAGGAAAGGAATTAAGTGTAAGGAAAATGGTTGTAACCCATCGACTGGAAAGTTTTTTGAACTATTTAGTAGAATTAATGGTAAGAAACTATAAGCTGATAAACGCAAATTTGCACAATCTCTCATACATTCATTCTTGATTTCGGGAGTACCGAGAAAACTTTTGGGCGGGGGAAGTAAACAGTAAACGGTCTAGGACATAAAAAGTCTTTTAAATAAGAAATCGCAAAGCTTGTGAAGTCAGCTTGGCCAAAATATTATTTATAGTTTATTGGGAAAACTTCAATAAAAACTTTTGTTTAAGTAATATTTAATAACGTTTAACTGCTAGGGATACTACAGATTTCTACCATAAGTTGTTGCAAAAGACAATTAATTATTGTTTCCTTCGGTAATGAGACAAAGTTTCAAGAAGTCTGAAAAATTTTAAATTTTCTTTACAAAAAACAATAGTGGTCGATAAAAAACTTAATTCGTGCAAAATTAATACGCCCTTACTTCAAAATTTTTAAATTCTCTCGTCTCTTCTCAAAAGATTGGCGAATTATGACTATAATGTAGCGGAACATGGCGGCCATCCAAAATTATTAAACGGACCTTTTATTCTCTAGACTGTGAAATGGTTACATATCAAAAGCCAAAGTGGCATGACCCAAACTCACACAAATAAAAACTGGCATAGCCTGATTTAAACATTACCTTTGAGTACGACTTTTACTTTAATGGTGGTTGGTTTCGTCTCCTTAACCATGGTGACCTACTCGGGATGAGTTATTTCTAAAATAATCCAATATTTCAATTGAATCTTCTTTTCTTTATAAGAATTCAAATCAGCAACACAAAAATCCTCCATTTCAATTAAAGTGGAGAGGAGAAGAGAAACGTAAATTAATATTCACAAAAGAAGTCTACAAACAATCATCTACAAAATTGTTCTGATTACAAACTCTGATCGCTCAACATGTCAACAGAAGGTAGCAGAGAGGACCTATTTAATCGACTAGTCGATACCGAACAGAGATGCCAGACTGTATGGAGCAGAAGTCGCCGAGCCGTGATGCTGAAGTCGCCCAAAGTCGCCGCGCCATTACTTGAAATCGCCCAATAATCGCCTTTTGATTTTATATTCATTAAAATTGTTGTTTTAACAACTTTAATGTAATATTAATTACAAAATAACAACAATAGATACAAGTAACACAAATTTAAAATTTTGGTAGAGGCGTCGGGAAAAACAAAAAATACTCTTAATTATATAGTAATGGAAGTGACTATTTTCACTTACGTGTACTTACGTGTACTTTTGTATTAGGGAAAGTTCCGCTTTTATGTACTACTATACAAATATATTCCCCGGCGGGAGGACAGTTAATGAAGTAACTAAAAGTCACACCTCTTCCTCCCAGAAAGTCTAATAAATTTTTGAAGCTAATACACGTAAGTACACGTAAATACATGTAATTACAAATAGTCACAGTCTTAAATAATGCACGAATTATTATTTATATAAAGGAAAACGAAAATTATTATTTATTGAATTGTGCATGACCCTTTTCAAAACATAACCAAGAACTGTCTTTGTGCAATTGGTGGGATTATAAAATAGTTTTTAAAAAGAAGTTGAACCGACTTCACAAAAGGCGCTAAAAAGCATAAGTCGGTGCAAATCAAACAATCCAAACAACTACAACAAAAATATTTAATCGTCATTTCTTATGATCCCGTAAGCTGAAACGTTCAGGTAGTATCATGTATTATTTTCAATTGTGGTTCTGTAGTTGTTTTGTTTGTTTAATTTGCACCAACTTCAAAATGTCGTAATAGATATAAAATTTAAAATTATTTTATGCTTTTTAGCGCCTTTTGTGAAGTCGGTTCAACTTTGTTTTTTAAAAACTATTTTATTTTTCACTTTTTAGTGTCTCCGACTCTACACAACGAAGAAAGAACCATCCAAATCTGTCCACGCGTTATAAGTTAGTTTTAAACCCCTACCCCACCCCCATTCCACTAAACGTTTTTTCTCATGGTATCAATCAAGGAACATACTCTACCGAACAGAAAAGGAATCATCGAAATCGTTCCACGCGTTACGAAGTTACTACCCCTCCCCATCCCCAACCACCACCATAGGACCAAATTATTCTCCTATTAGCAATGGGGGATCACACTCTATACAACAGCAAACGAACCATCCAAATCGGTCCACGCGTTACAAAGTTAGGTTCCACCCCAACCACACCAACAATTTTTTTTCTCGTGGTATCAACCAGAGAGCATACTCTACCCAAAAGAAAAAGAAATATCCAAATCAGTCCACGCGTTACGAATTTAGACTCCTCCTCCCCTCGCCCAACCCCCCACCTTGGACCAAATTCTTCTTCTATTAGTAATGGGTGATCACACTCTACACAACAGAAAAAGAACCATCCAAATCGGTTTACGTGTTACAAACTTAGGTTCCACCCACCCCCCCCCCTTCCCCCCACCCCAGCAACATTTGTTTTCTCGTAGTATCAACCAAGGATCATATTCTACCCAGTGGAAAACGAATTATCCAAATCGGTCCACGCGTTCAGAAGTTAGACTACCCCTCCCCCCCCCCCCACCTTTCACGATAGGACCAAATTATTCTCCTATTAGCAATGGGGGATCATACTCTATACAACAGAAAAAGAACTATCGAAATTGGACCACGCGTTACAACTTAGGTTCCACCCCCACTCCCCACCCCCATTTCCACAAAATTTTTTTCGTCTGGTATCAACCACGGAACATACTCTACCCAACAGAAGAAGAACCATCCAAATCGGACCACGCGTTACAAAGTTAGGTGTCACCCTCACCCCCCACCCCCACCCTACCAAAAATTTTTACATGGTACCAATCGGTGAACATACTCTACTCAACAAAAAAAGAATCATCAAAATCGGTCGACGCGTTACAAAGTTATGCCCGGTCAGACATAAAAAAAAAAAAAACATACGCGTCGAACTTCTAACCTCTTTGTTTTTGGGAAGGCGGTTAAAAACTGAACATATTTCAGATGTAAACACGACGGCATTGAGCATACTTTGAGTTTGAGCAAAAAAATGCCATTGCGATAAATATCAGTTTGGACTTGTTCGGAGTTCAGTAAAGAGTTATGACTCGATAGCAAAAATGTTTTTACTGTGACAGCAAATAGCCCAAAAGCGCCTAGCAAGAATTGAAAAATCGCCCAAAAAGTGCCTAGTCGCACAGAGCAAAATTTTGTCGCCTAACTGTTGGCTCAAGTAGCCCAATCGGCGAGAAATCGCCCGAATTGGCAACTCTGATACCGAACAGGAAAACGAGTGTGCGAGCTCGACTGTTGAGGAGGAAGTTCACTTTCAAGACATATCAGATAATTTACGACAAATTTCCGGAGAAGATCATTGTTCAATTAAAAAGTAGATACAAGACTTCGAGGAACTAGCCAATTTTCGCGAAGCGGGCATTAACGAGTACAGTAAAATTTGTAGCACAAACGCATAACCCAAAATCCTATAATGCATTAAAACAGTTATTGTTAGAAGAATTTGATTTCACTCGAAACGGGGCCGAAATTCATAATATTTTAAGAAACGTAAAGAAAAAACCAGAAGAAAGTTTTTAAATGCATATCGCGCGAGTGAAGGATGTAGCATGACAAGGTCAAATTGACGATCCCGCGCTTATACAATACTTAATAAACGGCGTGGAAGACAAACCTGAGTTTAAAGTAATATTACACGGAGCCAGGATTTTTGAGAATTAAAAAAAAATTTAAAATATGTGAGAGTTTTAAAGGAAATGCCGCGCATTCACCAAAATTGGTTAAGGCACAAAATAACAGCCAAACTTCTCATAAAAATCTTACACGATGCGAACATTGTAATGTAATGGGGCGTAGCATTAATGAGTGCAGACAGAAAAACATTTTTCTGCAAAAACAGACGTTGTCCTAAAAAAAGTCAGGTCGCAAACAAAGGTAATATCTGCAAAAGCCAACGGTAGAGAAGATACCTTTAAAAAGAGATTAAACCTGCAAGCAACCCGAAATCTTAACAAAATTAAACTAACAGGAATCGGAAATTTAACGATCGAATCATTAGCAGAGTTGCCAATTCTGGCGATTTCTCGCCGATTGGGCTACTTGAGCCTTCAGTTGGGCGAGAAAATTTTCCTCTCTGCGACTAGGCACTTTTTGGGCGATTTTTAATTCTTGCTGGGCGCTTTTGGGCGGTTTTTTATTTCTTCCTGGGCACTTTTGGACTATTAGTACGAGAGCTAGCAACATCGTCAAAACAAGAATTCCAGGTAGGCTGGTTTTGTGATATCCGCTCCCTTTCCCTATCACGGTAGGAATGGGGACAGTCTGGCTAGTGGGAGAGGTTGCGTTTAACTGCGAGCGTAACATTAATACAGGTAAAAATATTAATTTTAAAATCATTTTAGGTACATTATTTTTTTTAATTGTGTTTTATTAATTTGCAGCAACACAAATTTATTGTTGCCAGACACTTTTGTTGCTGATAACGCTGTGCCAGACACTATTTTGTAGTTAAAAAAAAATTCTTTTCAAAGAATTTCAGTATGGCTGAAATTTTAATATGATGTTAGTCAGCTATCAAATGATGTAAAATTAATTTGCCAGACAATAATTCGGTTGTTTAGTTAGGAGCCAGACCATTTAAGTCTTCCAAATATTGTGATAATATGCAGGTAGTAAAAGAGAGATAGTTGCAAACAAGACAGCCGAAAGAATGCAGTAAGACATTAAAATTTATTTATTTTGCATTACAAATTTGTTACAATAGAATTTAATTATAGAATTAGAATCAGAATAAATTTAGATGAGAAGCATAAAACAAATTACTTGAAATACAAAAAATTTATTTCTTTTTTATAAATAAATAAATAATAAAATTTATAAATACGTTGACAATCACAGGCAAATTAAATTAAATTCTATCATTTTATAATTGCGTCACAAAAATCTCATCTTCATCTTCTTCTTCAGAGTCATCGTCCTCGTAGCTGGTTTCATCATTATCATTATTGTCATAATTGTCTTCTGATAAATTGCCATTTACTAGCATTTGACTATCTATAATGAAAAATATTAATTATAAAATTTAAGTCAGTAGTTCCATTTGTTGTTTTTTTTAATCAATATTTACCTCGAACAATAATATCGGCAACTAATGATGGTAATTGATCTGCATTAAACCATACGAAATCATATTTATCCTCGTTGATTGTCCAGCCACAAGCAAGTGGTGTCAAAGATGTAGGAGATTTCAAGTAGGCATTTCTCCAAAATTTTGTCACGTAACGAACTCGTAATAAGTGCTGTCGTAATTCAGCTTTACACGGCGGTAAATTTGATGGGTCGAAATTTCTAAATTTTTTTTCAAAACTGTCGTCAAAATTTTTAGATCGATAAGTATTAGAAAATAAATAAAATTAACGTTAGTAATATGACGGACCACATACATATTACAAAGAAATTTCTCTAAGCTGACAAATGTACGCTCAAGTATTTCTTCGTCATCGGTAACAATATTTTGAAATGCTAACTGATAATCTTCTGATTCTTCGAGTAATTTGAAAGGCCTAAGTTTGCCTTTTCGGAAAAAAGCCGGTGTATAATCACATCATGTGATTGTGTGAAAGCCCGGTAAAGCTTTAGATAGATAACTACCCAGAATACTGTACATTTCATTGATGTTGATATATCGCTCATAATTCCCTACGCCCATGTTTATCCAAAGTTTTAAAGCATTATTTAAATGGTCCATGTTACCGAGAAGAATAATTAGAATGTCAGAGTCCGAGCATCTTACAACAACTTCAGCGTCAAAATCAATTTGGCAAATATTATACATAATTCTAGAATCTGCTTCTTCGTGTTCTTCACATGATAATGAATCGTCTTTTGTTCTAATTACTTTATTATTTTCAACGCGATAAGAGTAACACTCGTTTAAACTTAAGTAAACTGTTTTATGCCCAATAAAAGGTGCCATTTCGTCATTCCACCAATGGTTAATAAAAAATTTGACTATTGATTCTTTAAACCGAATATTTTTGAGTTCAGCAGTAAAATTATGCGGTCGAATTTGATTGAGCCCAATTGAAACTTGGCTGGTGGATTCATCCCGACGTGTACGCTCACAATCTTTAATTGAAGGCGTAAAATAGGGGTCGAACACAATATCAATGCGATTTGATTTAAATTGAGATATCATGCTAAGGAACTTTTTCGATATGTTATCAAAGGTTTGAGGTACTTCTTTCATTAGGTGTAACATGAAGAAACCATCTAATATGCTAATATCGAAACACATCGGTTGATGATTGATATTGTCACCCATTTTCTTTTCGATTACGTGACGTAATTATAAAATAATAGAATTTAATTTAATTTGCCTGTGATTGTCAACGTATATATAAATTTTATTATTTATTTATTTATAAAAAAGAAATAAATTTTTTGTATTTCAAGTAATTTGTTTTATGCTTCTCATCTAAATTTATTCTGATTCTAATTCTATAATTAAATTCTATTGTAACAAATTTGTAATGCAAAATAAATAAATTTTAATGTCTTACTGCATTCTTTCGGCTGTCTTGTTTGCAACTATCTCTCTTTTACTACCTGCATATTATCACAATATTTGCAAGACTTAAATGGTCTGGCTCCTAACTAAACAACCGAATTATTGTCTGGCAAATTAATTTTACATCATTTGATAGCTGACTAACATCATATTAAAATTTCAGCCATACTGAAATTCTTTGAAAAGAATTTTTTTTTAACTACAAAATAGTGTTCAGCAACAAAAGTGTCTGGCAACAATAAATTTGTGTTGCTGCAAATTAATAAAACACAATTAAAAAAAAAATAATGTACCTAAAATGATTTTAAAATTAATATTTTTACCTGTATTAATGTTACGCTCGCAGTTAAACGCAACCTCTCCCACTAGCCAGACTGTCCCCATGCCTACCGTGATAGTCGAAGAGGCCGGATATCAAAAAATCAGCCTACCTGAAATTCTTTGTCAAAAACGTTGCCAGCTCTTATACTATATAGGCTGAATCAGAATGCACGGCAGCCTACAGCAACAGTTCATATTGGCTAATCGAAATCATATAATCCGATTTGACAGTAGACAAATTTTTGCTTTCGAGTCATCTCAAACTCCGAACTCCGAACAAGTCCAAACTGACGTTTATCGCAATGGAATTTTTTCGCTCAAACATAAAAGTATGCTCAATGCGTCGTCACGTCGTGGATATCTGATTCTGATACAGCCGACATCAAAATTGTTTTTCTGTCGTCCCCTCCTCCCGCCAGGGAATATATTTGTAAAGTAGTACATAAAAGTACATAAAGTAAGTAAAACCGAAACTTTCTCGAATTCAAAAGTACACGTAAATACACGTAAGTACATATAGTCACTTCCATTATTAAATACCTACTTAGGGTATTTTTTGTTTTTCACGACGCCTCTACCACAATTTTAAATTTGTGTTACTTGTATCTATTGCTGTGATTAAATTACTGTAATAAATATTACATTTGAGTTGTACAAACAACAATTTGAAAGACTTGATTGATTATAAAATCAAAAGGCGATTTCAAATAATGGCGCGGCGACTTTGGGCGACTTTAGCGCCACGGCTCGGCGACTTTTGCTCCATACCGTCTGACATCTCTGATCATTAGGATCAATAGAACTAAATGTCGATGTAGATGGGTTCCCTTTTCTCGTCATAACACACCTAGTGAAGCATAACGATATCCCCGTTAAAATGATTCTCGGCAACGAATTTATCACTCAGGCAGAAGTAACAATAAGACCAAATGAAATCATAATTCCACAGAAAATCAAATCTGAAAATTAAGTAAAAAACCTGGTGTCAATAGAGTACGATACTGATGATTCAGACTATATCTCTGGACCCGTTCAGAATCTGATAAAAGAGTTTAGCACAAATGAAAACGCATCAACTGATATAGAAACCAAAATAATATTCAAAAGTGACGAACCCATTTTCCAAAATCCTGGAAGACTGGCTGCACCAGAAAAGGACATAGTTGAGCAACAAATTAAGGAGTGGCTTCAGAAGAGCTAGGGCTTCACGATACTCGAGATAATTCTCGCTGCTGGGATCGGTCTCGACACGATACCGAGACCGGCAGCGAGACCAATATCATTGGTAACAGTGCGATACCGAGAGCGAGATTGAGGTGACGAGAGTGGACGAGATATTAGTTTTTATCATTTTATTGTGAAAAATTTTTGTTAGTTGTTTCAGCTTTTATGTAGCTCCAAAAAATTTCAATTGTGTGATTTATGGGGCATATAAATATTCAGTGCTCTCCTCAATCGCTTCTTCCAACATTATTTCCTTCTTCAGATATTTGCGCTTTATCCCCAATAGCAAACAAGAGCCTTTGCTATCTTATTTTGGCGATGGGAATATGAAGAAAATGCATATATACATATATATATGTCATTTGTCGTCGCTGCCAAAGTCTCGGTCTTGTATCAGTGCCGTGAAGCCCTAAGAAGAGCATTATCACAGCAAACAGAATTAAGAAGTATTAAGTCCTCAACCAGTTTTAGACATCTTCGACCCTCAAGCGCCAAAAGAACTGAACACCGACGCAAGCAGAAATGGATATTGGGCCATATTATTCCAAATTTCAAAACAAGACAATCAGAACGGCTACAGAGCGGTTTCGGAGTCAGCAGTTCTGGTTTTGGCAGCCGTGACCCCTATAGATCTATTGGCGGAAGAGCGGAAACAGCGTCATGACAGGCAGGCCGAAATCAAAACAGAGGCAGCGAAAGTCGAAGCTTACGAGATGGCATGACCGCTGGGATAGAGATATCAGAGGGAGATGGACCGATAGACTAATACGAGACCTGAAGAAGTGGCTAAAGCGAGAACACGGAGAGGTAAACTACTACCTGACGCAGTGCTTGACTGGACACGGATACTTTAACACTTACTTCCATAAAATTGGAAAAACAGAAAGCCCAGTGTGACAGTACGGTGACTCACAGAAGGACAACGCCCAACACATCTTCTTCGAATGCAGAAGGTGGACCGCAGAGGGACAGGAGCTAGAAAAAGAGCTCGGGGGATTCACGCACGAGGACATGATGAACAGCATGCTCCGAGGTAAAGCGCAAAGTGACCGAGTTGCAGTATTCATCCAGAAGATCCTGCAACAAAAGATAAAGGAAACGCCAGAAGCACTGGACGGGCTGTAGTAGGATAATACCTAGAACATAAGAAGCCAATAGGCACCACAGTAAAGTAATACGAAAAGCAGTTCCGGGCCGGGGTGGAGACATGCCTGAAAGGAGGAGGTTTTTTAGTGGGTGCCAGTCCCACAGACCAGGGCAAGGCACCGCCCTGAAGGTGCATAAATCATTTTTCCCCTCCAAAAAAAAAAAAAACCAGTTTCAAGATCGTAACCGACTGCAAGGCCTTTACGCAAACAATGATGAAAAAAGATACACCACCACGGATAGCAAGATGAGCTATACTACTTCAAGTGGTACTAGACAGAATGGCACAAAACATCATAAGAGAACTTCACCAAGAGTATGGGCATTTCGGAACAACCAAACTTGAAAGTATTATTAATCGCGAATACGACATACATAAGTAATCTGCAAAGTCATATTAAAAGATGGAGAAACAACTATTTGGTATGTTTAATTGCCGAGAGGAAACGGGGAAAGAAAGGGGATATCTCCACTCCATCCCGAAAGAGGTCAGGCCACTTCAAACTCTTTATATGAACCACCACCTATGACAGAAACAGACAAACAGTACAAGTATATACTAACTACTTATAATCGACAGATTTACCAAATTCTGCTGGTTATATCTGACAAAAACCACAAACTCCAAGGAAGTAATAGATAAGAAAAGAAATTCAACTGTATTTTGAGCCACGAAGTGATAAAATAAAAAAGAAATAAGTAATTGTTATGTTATTATATATGTGCAGAAATATAAAGTCTCTATATGAGTGTTGTCTTTTTATGTAATTCTGACGTTGAGCTTTAAGGTAGCCTTAATGTTCATCGCAACGACAATAAATGAGGACTCAGACAATGTGCTGGTAAATTATATGCGACACTTATAAAGTAACAAGAAAACAACATATTATATATTAATAACTGAGCCGTTTATTTAGAAAGTGCCATAAGTCTCCTTGTAAACTCTGCTAAATTTGAGATTGAGAAATGAAAAAAAGTTGTTAATAACTGTAAAATTTATAACAGAGTTCTGATCATTTTTAACCCCAAGCAAAAGCTCGTCGTATCGTAGCTTCCAATAGAATGGACCGATTTTGATGCGGTGTTTTCTGTTTGAAAGCTGACGTGGTTATAATAGTTAGCTATAATTTATGAAGATCTATTCAGACGTTTAAAGAGCATCAGCTCATTTCCTACTTGACAAAAGGGTTTTATCAACTTTCACAGATCCGATTCTTAATGGACAAATTGAGAGACTCAATCAAACTATCATTAGAGTTTTAACGAAGTTATGTCAGGAGAGCCAAAAGAAGTGATATCAGCAAGTCCCAAACGCTCTCAGTGTGCTACCAGTTCGAAAAAATTGACACCGGGGAAGGACCATATCACACATATTTGACTGCTGACAACATGAAGAGATCGGAACCGTTTTCTTCCGAGGTAGAAGAATAAGTAGGATGGCCGAATGTGGTAGCACTACAAACTATTCAAGTTCAACCTAATACCGAAACCAACATATCAGATCCGGCTCGTGATCACTCTTTAGTAGAGAGTGAAATTTGTAAGATTAGGAATTTATTTGAATATTCGTCATATTCTACAAAGCAAAGACATGGTTTCTACAATAGATTTTTACAGACAGTTAATAAACGAATGTCTGTATCACACTTTAGTTACCATAAAAAAATTAGTAACCGTGTATGTATGTCACAGCCCTCCCATCCTTCCATTTATAAACCTTTCAGATGAAATTTTATATAAGTTAAATTTATTTAAATTTTATAAAATAAAAAAAACAAATTTTTACTTAATTATCAGCCGAAGCTGGTGTTTATTCACTCGATGCCAAAACCTAACTTAAATTAACTTAAACAGAATAATTCTTATGAGCTAAATTATGAATTGGGTTGCTCACGTTGCACAGGTAACGCAGACATGCTGTCAGCACTTTTAGGTGGTTCATGTGTCGAGTCGTTGACATAGCTTGCGGCTCGTGGGAACTTCTAATCGTGCGAATGCAATTTTTATGTTTTCCAGATTTTAGAATAATCGGCGTTAACTCTTCCCCCTTTAAATGAGGATGTCCTCATCCTCAGAAATAAGGAATTTGGTTGATCCTTGTGGTATCAGATAAGGATGATGTTGTCCCATGATGATCTGCGGTGGACTCTACCGTTGGTATGATAGTGACTGTTTCTAATACAGTGTTGATGGGTAGATGATTACTTCTGCAATGTTTAATTTATTCTTAATATTCATTGCGATACCGTTTTTAATATCTTCGACATTTTTTTATGCTTTTATAATTTTGTTAGTAATATTTGTTATCTCGTTAATTCGATCGATCGTCGACTTATTGATTATCACTTGTTTATTATTGTTTTCCAACACATCGTCTATTTTGGATTTTAGTATTTGGAAGTCATCATGGTCTGGGCTTCCAGCTAGCCATTTCCATGCACTTCCCAAGAAATCTAGTGATCTCTTTGATCTTGTTTTGGGCTTCAAACGATTAAGCAGAGATGTGACCTCAGTGGTTTCATGTATGAGGAAAGGGTACATGGGGTGATCGCTGGTGACATCATTTTTTAACTTTAGCTTCTAAATCATGTATTGTTTTCTCATAGGCCTCTAGTTCGATAACATGGACTATTTTAGGTGTTCCGGTCTGTAGCTTTGAGGTTCCTGTATTCAGCGTTATTATTTTTGAATTCGAATAGTCTAGGATTTGCACTTCTGCAGAGCAAAAGGCTACATATAATCTGTAAAGGAATACTAATTTTTAATATTATTCTTGTGGACAACTTTGCCTGATTCTGTAACTATAGTTTTTGATTTATTTTCCCTAACAGTTTCTTTTCTATATCTTGGGGATAATTTCGAACCTACGCGTTTGTTTAATTTTACGTAAATAATTTCTCCGGGGGTGTAGTCCTTTATTGGATGTCTCTTTTTGTTGTGGTTGCTAATGTCAATTCTTTGCTTTTCCCTTAGCCTGGTTATGTTTTCCTGCCTAGTTTTATCGAAATCGTCAGGGTTTACGCTGACGTTCCTACCGAAGAAGACTTCAAGCGGTCTTTTACCCGTAGTCGAGTGTATGGAAAAGTTGTACTCGTACACTGCCGTGTCGAGTAGTTCGGGGAAAGTTCTGGGTGTCCTGTCTGATTTGAGACACCGTAGTATCTCGGTTAGTGTTGAATGAAACCTTTCTACTTGACCATTAACTGAGCTAACATAGGGAGGAGTTTTAAATATTTCGATTCCTAGTTGGTCTTTCACCATGAAACTAATTAAAGCGGAATTTAGTGATTTCTCGTTGTCGATCACTATTATTCTAGGTACGCCGAAAGCGAAAAGCAGCTCTCGAAAGGGGGTTTTAATATCTTCGATCTCTTTTGATTTGAGTATTTTCACCTGCGCGTATTTAGAGAACTTGTCGATGGCAGTTAGCATCAATTTTTTTTCTGTGGAGTAGATATCGATATGTAGGATTTCTCCTGGGTATTGGGGGATTGGTGTCTGTTTCAATTCGGGTTTATTAGGGTGTCTATCGTACTTTTGTTCTTTGCAGATGGTACATTGTTTAACCAGATTATTTATTTTGCTGTTCATTCTTGGGAAATAGAACTTTTCCAGAAGTTGAATTTTATTTTCACGCGCATTTCGATGTGCTCTCCAATGTATTTTCAGGATTTCCTCATCCTGTCGGTCTGAGTTCTTAAGATCCTCCACTTGGGTTTGCGTGAATCGAATTTTATAATTTTTGAAGTGCGTGGGGATTACCTTTTGGATCCTACCCATTATTGTTTCGGATGTGAGTAGGCCGTTAATGACGCTTGGGTTCAAGAATCTTTTAAATATTGATATAAGGTCTGCGTCGGAATAATTCGGCTGGACAAAAAGATGTCTGTGATAAGTAGGGAATGGGATTTCGAATTTGTAATTGGTTTCGCTGCCTGTTTTAATCATGATCTGATTTTTAAATACATTTATGGGTGCTACCGTAGCTGGTATTAGATCGTGGGCGGAGCTTTCACTACTGTGCTGTGTTCCTGTTACGGAATTTATGGGAGATGTTTTCGGAGGCCTGGAAAGAGCATCTGCTACTATATTTGTTTTGCCGGGTTTATATTTTAACTCGTGGTTATACTCTTCTAGTATAGCCTTCGACCTTTTCATTTTGCTATTATTATTTTTGCTGCTTCGAGCATTAGTCAGCGGCTGGTGATCGGTAAAAATTTGGACCTTAGCTTTACCGTAGAGATAGTTTCTTAGCGACTTTAGAGCCCATACGATAGCTAACATCTCTTTCTCATTAGCTGCGTAGTGCTCTTCAGTTTTGTTGAGAGTCCGAGATATGAAAGTAATGGGCCTTTCGTCTTGTGACAATACCGCACCAATGGCATAATCTGAAGCATCTGTTGTTAGTTGAAAATTCTTATTGAAGTCGGGATATGCGAGCAACAGCTCGTCTGAAACTAATGAGTTCTTTATTTTGTTGAACGCTTGGATTGCATCATTGTTAAGGGAGATTGATTTTTTACTGGAAAGATTTTTAGAAAGTCTGGCTCCTTCCCCCTTTAAAAGGGCTGTAAGGGGCTTCACCAGATCGGCATATCCCTTGATGAATCGCGATAGTACCCTGAAAGGCCAAGGAACGATCGCAGGTCTTTTAGAGTTTTTGGGCGCGGAAAGTTAACTATCGCTTCGACTTTTAGTGGGTTTGTCTTAATACCTTCGGAGGAGACAATGAAGCCTAGGAATTCGACTGCGTTGCGGAGGAATTCGCATTTGTGTAGTTGGACCTTCATATTCGCCTGCTCTAAGGTTTGGAATACCTTTCTGAGATTCTGAAAATGCGAATCTTCGTCTTTGCTTGCTAAATATGACGATGTCGTCGATGTAAACGTAGCAAATTTTGCCAATGAGTTCTCGCAATATGTCGTCGAGTGCCCTTTGGAAGATAGCCGGCGAATTCTTTAGGCGAAAAGGTAGCCTGGTAAATTCATATTTACCGTTATTCACGGAAAAGGCTGTCTTTTCGATGTCCGCTTCTTTAAGCGGGATTTGGTGGAAGCCGCTCTTGAGGTCTATTACCGAGAACCATTTATTTTTTCCTAGTTGTGCTAGGACCTCATTTATCTCTGGCATAGGATATTTGTCCGTGATTGTGATCGTATTCAGTTTTCGGTAATCTACGACCATTCGGCATTTCTTATCGCCTGAGGCGTCGGCTTTTTTAGGGACAATCCTCACGGGTGAATTGTAAGGAGACCGTGAGGGTCTAATGATCCCATTATTTAGAAGTTGCTTTACTTGCTTTTCTACCTCGTCTTTTAGGGATATGGGGTATTGATAAAATCTTGAGTAAACTGGGGAATCTGAAGTTGTCCGAATTTCTCCTTTTACTACAGTCGTGAATGTTAATTTCTCATCGGGGTCGGTAAAGAGGTTTGGAAACTGTTGAGCCAAATGGTTGATTTTACTTTTTTGCTCTGCGCTCATATGGTTGGTTCTTATGTCAATTTTATTGACTGCGTTGTAGGCTTTTTGCTTAATGTGAATTTTTACCCTATTTTTTATCATCATGTAGTTATCTTTTGTATGTATTACGGCCGAAAGTTCTTTAAGGCTATCGTTCCCTAGAATACCATGGAACGAATTCAGAGAGGGTAGAAGAAAGAATTTTATATTGGTGTCTTTGAGGCCGAATAAATTTACTATTGTATGGTGGCTAATATTTATATTTCCGCCTATGGAGTTTGCGTAAAATGGCTCCGCATTAAGCTTGGGATTTGAAACTAGATTAGCCTGTATATAGTTCTTATTGGAGCCGGTGTCTATTAGTATTTTGAGAATTTGGCCGCTCTCCGTTCTGCACTCAAAATACGGCAGCGAAGAGCAGTTTAACCTAAAAAATGAATATCAGTAATATCGAGGGGATTCTGTTCGATATCTTCGTTGTCTTCATATGACTCGATCTATTCTGCTAGGGGTTGTTCGTATTGCTCGTTTTCGGACTCACGAATTTCCTCGTAATTATTTAATTCATAATCGGGAGTTTGTTCATAATTATTTAATTCAGACTCCTGGGGTGCTATGTGAAAATTTCGAACGAATTTGTTTGGTGGAGGTGGCCCTTGCGGCCCTGATGGCGGTCTTTTGCCATAAAATTGGTTTTGTGCTGGACGGTTCATATAATTAATATTCCTTGTTTGCAAGGACTGATCAACGTCCATCGGCTCTGCCCTTGGTTGCGGCTTAGGTGCGAAAGGACGAGGGGGCCTTAATGAATTATATTGTTGGGTTTGATAATTTGGGTTAAATGCTGGTCGCCTGGGAAAATTTTGATTTCCTTGGGGATTAGGATTGTACTGAGGTTGCGGTAAGTATGCTAACTGGGGGTAAAATGTAGTTCTGTTATTCTGCATGTTCGGTCTGCTTGGGTTTACCACATTCCTTGGAGGAGGAATTGGGGTTGTATTTTGCTTAGGAGTTGTATAGACCGGCTTTTGATGAGAAAAGGCATATTGTTTTCTGAAATTTTGATTTTCTAGCTTTAAGCAAAGGTGCAGGGCTTGCGGCAAGTCCGAAGGTTCTCGTATGCCGAGAAGTCTAGGTAGGTCGCCTCGGAGCCCTCTAATAAACGTTTTTTTTTTGTTGCGTATGACGCTAAGAATTCCGAAATATTTGGGGGTACCTTTGATGCTATCGTACAATGTGAGTATCCGATCGACGCACTTTTTCCACGAATTAAATTCTCCTGGCTGACCAGTAAAATCTTTCAAGCACCTCACAACATCGGGGATTTTATCTAATTCTCCTATGTTATCTCGGTACTGGGGATCGATAGGTTGGTCAGGGCCGGTGAACTGATCGGAATTTGGCCCTCATTTTGGAGAACTCGACTGACTATTCCGCTTATTAACCTTTCTAAGGCTTCGTTGGCTAGAACTCCGCCATTATTTGAGGTTTGTGCTTGAACTTGTGGTTGTGGAATAGAGCTTTGCCCTGGTACGTTAAGCATTGGGGGTTTAATCAGGTTGTTTGGGTTGGACATTATCACCTCTTCACTATTTTTCTTAGTCGTAGCTAATTATTTATTTACGTAAAAGTTTGTAATTTGAATTAGAAATTTACAATTTTGTATTAACACTCTCACGGCTTTTTCTTTTCTTTGAACGCAAGTGACAGCTTCGTCGATTTCGATCGATTGACTAATAATTTATTTATTATTTTTGACTAACTTAACTAAGTTTCTGAATAATTTTTCACTAAAATTTATTTTTTCTCAATAGGAATATTTACGTAACCGTAAATATGTTATATTCGATTTATATTTGATTTTTATTATTATTAAATTTTTGAGTAATTTTTCGCTCAAATTAATTTATCTCACTAGAAATATTTATGTACCCGTAAATATGTTATATTCGATTTATATTTGATTTTTATTATTTCAACGGTTTTTATTTATGTTTGATTTCTCTTATCTTAACAAGTTTCATTCGCGTAATTTATGACACAATTCGTATAATCTGATAGCTTCTTAATATCTAAACTTTCACTTTTAACAAAATAAAATCTTGAAATAATGACTTACAATACTACGTGAAGATAGGCTAGCATTCCTAGAAGAGTGGCTGCTGAAAACATTCAACTCCTTTTCTTCCGTAAACGGCTACTCGGGGGCCTTATTTCCTCTTCTTGGTGGTTCAGGACGCGGGTACCTTGATGCTTCTTGAGGATCTTGGTAGTCACAGGTTTTCGGTGAGTTTGTAAGTTGGCGAGATCGATGTCGTGATGCTACTTGAGAATCTTGATGTTTCACTAATGGCACGATCGAACTTCTGGTGCTGCTTGAGGACACTGTTCGCGAGCAAAATCAATTTCGCAATGCTACTTGAGAATCTTTGCGATTATTCACTAGTGAAAACGATCGATCTTTTCGGTACTACTTAAGGACCACTATTTACGCACTTTTACTTAACCGAAATAGACGTTTTTACTTTCCGGGTCCCTGCTCGGGCGCCAGTTAAATTTATTTAAATTTTATAAAATAAAAAAAAACACATTTTTATTTAATTATCAGCCGAAGCTGGTGTTTATTCACTCGATGCCAAAACCTAACTTAAATTAACTTAAACAGAATAATTCTTATGAGCTAAATTATGAATTGGGTTGCTCACGTTGCACAGGTAACGCAGACATGCTGTCAGCACTTTTAGGTGGTTCATGTGTCGAGTCGTTGACATAGCTTGCGGCTCGTGAGAACTTCTAATCGTGCGAATGCAATTTTTATGTTTTCCAGATTTTAGCTTAATCGGCGTTAACTTATACGGTCGAGAGTTGGTCAGATTTTTAGAAAAATAATTTTTTGGACCTCCTTTTCATGGAGTGAAAAGTGTGCTGAAATTTTTTTTTACTTACTCCAATGAATGGCTTGTCTCTATATAGGTCCCCTAAGATGCAAAACTGTAACTATAAAATACAAGTAAAAATAGTTTATGAAAAATTTAGAAATAAGTCTACGGAACCCTTTAATGTACGCTTTCAACATGCAACAAATTGTTTTAATTATATTTCTAATAAAAGTTTTAAATAATATTTTTTAATCGTAATGCCAAAACTCAAGGGCATGCCTTGAAAGGAAAGAAATTAAGGATAAGAAAAATGGGTTAATAGCTTTTAAGTGAACGAGTCTTAATGATAAGAAGGCCGTGGATCTATTCTAGATTTAGAAGAGTGAAGCACGTGATAGAAGAGTAAACGACATTCCGTCGATACTTCAGAGAGTCAATGTTCTCAGAAATAGTGGAGTCGCCTCAGTATACGCCTATGTAAAACTTGTAGATCTAGAATGCTACTATAAATATAATCCCATCACTTATTTAGAATATTCTTATGCTGAAAAATATATTTCTTCTAAAGGGAATTTTTACTCTTTGTAGAATAACTAATTTATTTAATTCGTGAATCAATTCAATTTTTTAACTGTACTGTAAAAAGTACAAGCTGAACGGGGGTCCATGCGGACCCCGCTAATGCCTATAATTCACATACATATAGTTAAATTCTTTAAAATGTAAATACAATATAAATGTTTTAGTTGTAAACATTCAATTGGATCTTAAAATTTGACAAACTTTTCAGATTCCTAACTATCTACTAACAGAAAAAATCTGCTAATACACAGTTTTCCTCAAATATATTTTTTATTTCAACAGAGTTATTGGACTGTTCGATTTCTCGACTCCATTGTACTTTCTCAGGGATCCGGAATTAGTAAAGCAGCTGACTATAAAGGACTTTGGCCACTTTCAAGATCATAAAGCATTTACCGACACAGAATCCACGGACATATTTAAAAGCGTATTATTCTCTATGAAGGGAAAACAATGGAGAGACATGAGATCATCTTTAAGTCCTTTATTTACCGGAAGCAAAATGAGAATAATGTTAGAATTAGTAAACAATTCTGCTCAACAATTAGTAGATTACATGAAGGAAGAATATACCAAACATGGACAAACTCGGTACAGCACTAAAAGCATATTCTGCAAGTATACCAACGATGTTATTGCTACTTGTGCGTTTGGTGTTCAATGCGACTCCTTAAGATATCCAAACAACGAAATATTTCTAATTGGCCAGAAAATATTGGAATTCCAGAAACCAGCAAAAATGTTGCAATTTATAATCATAAGAGCTTTTCCAAAACTAGCTAGAGCTCTTCGCTTAAAAATTGTTGACAGCAAGACCAGTCAAAAATTTTTCGATTTGATCATTAATACTATGGATGTAAGAAAACGTGAAAGTATAGTACGTCCAGATATGATACAACTTTTAATGAAATTAAGAGATGGACAATTAACAAGCAGCTCCGACCACGATATCAAAGAAGTCGAAGATGAGAAGAAACTTCTAGAAAGTGAAGGCAAACGATCATGGACAGATGAAGAAATAATAGCACAACCATTTTTATTTTTCTTGGCTGGATTCGATACTAGTTCGACAGTAATGAATTTCATGGCTTATGAGCTTGCAGTCCACACGGATGTGCAAAATCGTCTAATGGAAGAGATTGATGAAACTAATGAATACTTAAATGGAGCTCCATTAACTTATGAAATACTACAGAAAATGAAATATCTGGATATGGTTATCTGCGAAGTTCTAAGGAAATGGCCACCTGCAGGAGCAGTCGACAGAGAGTGTGTCAAAACCTACACTTACGAACAAGAAGATGGATTTTCTTTCACAATAGATAAAGGAAGTATGTTATGGGTGCCGATTTATGCCTTTCATAAAGATCCTAAGTATTTTCCTAATCCTGAACAATTTGACCCAGAAAGGTTTAATGACGAGAATAAACCAAATATCAATTTTAATGCATATTTACCATTCGGAGTGGGCCCAAGAAATTGTATAGGTAATTCTTAATAATAAGATTAACTCTTTAACACTATAAAATATTCACTTTTCTTTACAGGGTTGAGATTCGCTATGATGGAAATTAAAGTTTTATTTTTCTACCTGTTGCTGAATTTTACAATAAAACCTTCTGAGACAACACAGGTGCCATTAAAACTAAAAACAGGTGTATTCGCTTTAGCTCCTGAAAAAGAAATTCAACTTTACTTCGAACCCAGAAATGTTAAAATAGTTAACTAAATATTATTCTTCATTTAGCTGAAATGATTTTTATTTTTCTATCTGTTTATATTCATATGTATACATATAAATAAAGATATATAAATATTTTATAATTTAAAGTAAGTGTTTCACTCCTATTGTGATTGTCGTGTCGACTGTCGATATTTGGTCAACAGCAAGAGTTGCAATGTGAATGTCGATATTGATCGACGTCCAATGTCATTTTTTTTCGACGGGAAAATCAAGAAGCAGAAGTGTCCGAATTATGAAAAAAAGAACTCATGATTTTTCTCAATTGAATAGTTTTGAGATTTTCACTTTCTTCGCTCAAAAACAAATTTGATTCACAGTCGAAAATATTCGCAATAACATGACATTTAGCCAAATGTGTGTGGTTATGCTCATATGTCGATTCGCAAATGGCGAATCGACACAAGGGAAGGAGCAGTCGATTTCAGTTCGACGCGACAATCACAATAGGGATCATTGATCCTTCTTCCTTATGATCCTAAATGGTTAAATGGTTAGAGTTTAATTGTATATTTGATTGCGGACAGCTATTTGTTTTAGACATAAAACATCGATAACATTTTTTTTTTAACTATTCAATTTTTTTAATTTTTTCTGTCCTTAGTGTCTCGAAAGTCTTGCTCGTATGAACAAATATAAACAAAGAATTTAAATATATTCAACATTTAAATAGAATATTCCAAATATTCAGTCTATGTCGATTTTAAATACTGAAAAAGATGTTCTGGGAAATTACGTTCGCTGCTGCTCTTGGAACAAGGTTTCACAATCTACTGGATTGAACGAAAAACTAGTGTTCAGACAGATTGAAGAAAAACTAATTTTGAGAGGAATAACACGGAAAACATTTAGTGAAAAAGTCCTACTAGGCTGAGTGAATCCCAGTTTGTTATATTAAATTTAATTGCAAATAACAATGAAGAGGACAACCCCAAACAGACTTAGAAAAGGAAGAAAGATGATCGGATCGTAATAGCCCAAAAGTATACCGCACAGCGGAATTAAAAGCCACGTTCAGCTTACCAGCTGACACCGATTCCCTTAATAAACGAAATCAACTGAATCAGCAAGAATCTTACAAGAAGAAGATGATTAACTTGAGGCTAAAGATAAAGACAGCTTTCTTATATATTTTATCAACGACACTTTTTACATGATTTGAATAACTTAGAAAGCTTAGCTTAGTCTACATTAGATTTATAGATTATAATAGCGTTTGATTTAGAGGCATTTAGATTTAAAGAATTTTGATCAGTCCATTTGGGTACATTTATTATAACATCATTCAATAGACAAATAGCAAACTCTATCAGGCCCAGAGGTGTAAATATATTCAAGGATGTAATAATATTCAAAGTTTTTTAGAAGAAGCAAGAGATATTCTTAAAGAAAAAATGAAAACAAGGTTAGATTCAAACAATTACTGGCGTGCTATAATATTTTTCCATAGGTATGAAAAAATATCTTTCATATTACAACATTGATGTATGCAAGATCGTCTTGAAAATGTATTTGCTCTTATAAGGGGCAGTGGTGGGTTTAATAAAAATCAGTCAGTGCATGAATATTACCAACTGCTGCGTGAAATTATGACGAACAAAATTCTATTGTACACTTCAAATACAGAGAAATGTTTGCATGAAGAGGTTGATGTTTTTGGTTTAAAAGATTCCCGGACCTTAGTTTTGTAGACACACTTGCTAATCAGGAACAAAATATGCCAAGTTCTGACAGTAGAAGAATATTATATTGATAACTCAGAAGATATTTTAGGACTAATTGATAAAGACTGGATTGTAGAAGGTCCATCACATCCGTTATTTTCTCGGTTTTATAATATTAAAAATCATTCCCAAAATAAAGTGTGAGCAATGTTGTAAACATTTTTTTTTTTATATATATGATGATGCCAAAGCTCAGGGGATGCCCTATGATGCTTAAGCACAGCCTTGGCAGGAAAGGAATTAAGGATGAGGGAAATGGGTTAGGAGTTTGGGTGAAGGAGGTGTCGATGTACGCCCCGTTTGAAAGTTTCAGGCTGATAAGACGAGGGAAAAACAGAAGATGGTAAACTGTTCCACATTCGTGTTGTTCTGCTTAGAAAAGATTCCCGAAATTTGACGGTACGTCCAAATTTGACCTGGAGAGTATAGGGGTGGGAGTGACTTGTTGATCTTGTATCGCGCGTTGTCATGAGTCTACAAGGAATCAGTTTAGCAATTTCGTTAGAACAACGGCCATTGAAATAACGATAGAAGAGTGAGAGACAACCGACATTCCGTCGATGCTCCAGAGAGTCAAGACCCTCAGAGAGTGAGGGATCGCCAATAAGCTTAACAGCTTTACGCTGGACTTTGTCTAACGCGGACAGTGCGGTGTGTCCGGCCCCTGCCCAAATATGGGAATTATATTCAAGTCTAGGCCTAATGTGGGATTTGTAGATCAGCGCTAAGTCAGGTGGGGTGAAATATTTCTTACATCTCTGTAGAAAACCCAAACATTTCATCGCATTTTTAGCGATTGCAAATATATGTTCAGTCCAGCTAAGATTGCTGGATATCTCGATACCCAAGATGTTTAGGGAGGGTGAATTGGGTATATTCACTCCGTCGACTGAAATGGGTTGGGGGTGAACTGGGCGTTTTTTAAGGGACATTAAACAGCATTGGGTTTTGGATGCATTAAACGTAACACGATTTGCTCTGCCACAAGCAAGGACCTTGGAAATGTCGTTGTTTAATGATCTAAACATGCGTTCCCGATTGGCTTCTGTAGCATTTCCACGTGAGTTCATAACAGAATCAAATGAGTACGTGAAATCAAGGGTGCTGTCGTCGGCGAAACTATGAATAGGATTGAGAGTAAGGGATAAGAGATCATTAATAAAAAGAATAAATAAGGTTGGTGAAAGAACTGAACCCTGAGGTACACCGGCATTTATTTCGTACGAATCAGATGTAACTCCGTCAATTACCACACGAATTGAACGGCCTGACAAAAAACTCTCTATCCATTTAACGAGGGTAGGGTGCAGACCAAATGTTTGAAGTTTGGCTAAAAAGGCAGCATGCCAGACTCTATCAAAAGCCTTTGAAATATCAAGAGCGACGATTTCAGACTCACCAACATTATGAAGACAATGATTCCAACGTTCCGTTAGAGCCGTTAGTAAGTCTCCGGTTGAGCGGCCAGTGCGGAAACCGTACTGGCAATCGTTGATAAGATGGTTGTTTTCTAGATATTTCAACAACTGAGAGTTGATGCGTGATTCAAAAACTTTAGATATGATCGAGGTTAGTGCAATTGGTCTGTAGTTAGAGGGGTCGCATGCCTCTCCTTTTTTAAGTATCGGCTGGACATGAGCAAGTTTCCATACACTTGGAAACGTTCCTGTTGAATATGACAGGTGAAAAAGTTTGCGCAGAGGTTTAGCCAAAGCAGAAGCGCAGCATTTTAAAACAAGGGGCGAGAAATTATCAGTCCCAATAGCTTTGGACACCTCGAGTTTCGAAAGCATCCTAAAAACTTCGCGAGTGCGAAAGTGTAGCGTCTTTTGCCTACTAGTACATTGTGATGGAGATGGAAGTGGCTGCGATGAAGGTGGTAAGTATGAATTAGCAGCAAAATTAGCAGCAAACAGGTTGGAATTGTCCAATGAGTCAGTAAAAACATTCCCATTATAAATGAGTGGTGGTGTTGACGAACAGGTGAAATTGTTCTTTACGGTTTTTACTAGAGACCAGAAACCCTTACTACCCTTTTGGGTAGAAAAAACCTTCCGTCTGATGTTCTGGTCGAAATTGAACTTTGCCCGACTAATTGCTGAATTGCAAATATTCCGCGCATCTCTATAGATACGTCTCAATTCCTCTGAAGGGCACAATTTATATGCCTGGAAGGCTGCTTCCTTATTTTTAATGGCTGCGAAACAGTCATTATTGAACCAATTGGTGTTAGTTGGTTTGATGTTCTTGAAGCTATGAGGAATAAAGCGATGCATTCCAAACCAAAGGATGTTTAAGATATCGGTGCATTTGTTAACGTCTCTCACAGAAAAGCAATCGGACTACTCCAGCTCTCTGAGATACTTATTAAGTCCCGCCCAATCAGCATTTTTATAATGCCACACTAATCTTTTGGTGGAGTTTAGGTTAGTGGTTGTCAGAGAGGAGATGGAGAATTGGGCGGAGATTAGACAATGGTCCGAATTACCCAAGGGAAACGTCACCGAAACCGAGTATTTTTCTGGATGCGATGTTAGAAATAGATCTAAAAGATGCGCGTTGTGCCCTAAAGTATCAGGAACACGAGTCGGACACTCAACCAGTTGCTGTAAATTAAAAGACTCACTAAATAACTCGACGTGTCTTCCAGACGGGCTTGTGGTAGAAGAATGCCTGAGCCACTGTGTGTTGTGGACGTTGAAATCGCCAGCAAGAACGATTTCAGAAGAGGGGGATATTTCCAAAATCTTATCGATATCGGAGGACAACTTATCAAAGGAACACACAGTGTCAGTATCAGACATATTCGGGCTGCGGTATAAAAAGCAAAAATGAATGATGTGCCGATAGAGTTTAAATCTAATCCAGACATAATTAAATTCTGGATTAGTAGAAGAAAATTGAGGGAGAAGGGAGAATGGCACATCTTTTCTAACATAAACCGCGATTCCCCTCTGAGGAGAGAAGAGTGGCACTCAGTAATAACCAGGGATGTGATACTGATTAATATCAGAATCGGAAACAACCTTGGTTTCGCTTAGTGCAAAAACAGCCGGATTTTCCGCGATCAAGTGGCAGTAAACCGAAAAATGGTTACTTTTCAAAACCACGAATGTTGCAAAAATTAAATAAAAATTTTTGCATACTCCCGGTCTTAATTTGCCCAAAACAAAACAAAAACGTACACAAACACAAGGACTGACGAACGGGATCCACAAATGCGAAGCAAAGCCGCATCTGTGAGAACAATGCCAGCAGCAGTGTTATGCCTGCTGTGCTGAACTTTGATCTCGACACATGCAGCCAAATGCTCAGCAGTGGAGACCCGTTAAACGCATTCAATGCAGCACGATTGTACTACATTGAATGTTGGATGTAAATAAAAGATATTCAAATGGAACGGACTCACCAGACTGTGCTTTAAAATAGAGCATAAAAGCCCCTCACCCCGGCGTTAAATATTTTTAACTTAAAATCGCGCTTTCGCGACCGAATTTAAAGTTTTTTTTTTTTTTGGGGCAAGACACAGCGGCACGTCTGTCCCCGTCAGTAGTTCAAATCAAACTCGGTGCAAAGGTCGGATGAAAATATAACTCTTTCTAATCAGTCGGAGCTATTTATATTCTACAAAAACTGTTCTAACAGAACTGATTTTGGATGCCTCCGAGCTCCAACTAATGTATATTCCAAAGTTGCTAAGTTACATACAAATACTATTATATTGAAAAAATAGTTTTTAAAAAAACAGTTGAACCGGCTTCACAAAAAGCTCTAAAAAGCATAAAATAATTTTTACTTTTATATTTATTACGACATTTTGAACTCGGTGCAAATCAAACAAATCAAACAACTACAACAAAAGTATTTAGTCGTCCTTTCTTATGATCCCGTGAGCTGACACGTTCAGGTAGTATTATGTACTACCTTCAATGGTGGTTCTGTAGTTGTTTTATTTGTTTAATTTGCACCGACTTCAAAATGTCGTAACAGATATAAAATTAAAAATTGTTTTATGCTTTTTAGCGCTTTTTGTGAAGTCGGTTCAAGTTTTTTTTAAAAACTATTTAATTTTTCATTTTTTAGTGTCCTCTACTCTATACAACGAAGAAAAAACCATCCAAATCGGTCCACACGTTAAAAAGTGAAGTTTAACCCCCTACCCCACCTCCATTAGACTAAAAAAAATTTCTCATGGTATCAATCAAGGAAGATACTCTACCGAACCGAAAAGGAATAATCGAAATCGGTCCACGCGTTAATAAGTTACTACCCCCCCCCCCTACCCCACCATAGTACCAAATTATTCTCCTATTAGCAATGGAGGATCGCACTCTATACAACAGCAAAAGAACCATCCAAATCGGTCCACGCATTACAAAGTTAGGTTCCACCCCCACCCCCACCACCACCCCACCAAAATTTTTTTTCTCGTGGTATCAACCAGGAAGCATACTCTTCCCAAAAGAAAGAGAATTATCCAAATCGGTGTACGCGTTACGAAGTTAGACTACTCCTCCCCCCCACCTTTGACCAAATTATTCTCCTATTAGCTATTTGGGATCGCACTCTATACAAAAGAAAAAGAACCATCGAAATCGGACCACGAGTTACAAAGTTAAATTCCACCCCCCAGCCCCCCCCCCCACCAAATTTTTTCCTCTTGGTAACAACCAGGGTACATACTCTACCCAACAGAAAAAGAATTATTCAAATCGGTCCACGCGTTACGAAGTTAGACTACTACATCATACTCTGTACAATAAAAAGTCAAAAAGTTAGGTTTCACCCCACCCCCACCCTACCAACAAATTTTTTGACATGGTACCAATCGGTGAACATACTCTATCCAACAAAAAAAGAATTATCAAAATCAGTCGACGATATTTATCAAATAAATACACGTCGAACTTAGAACCTCTTTGTTTTTGTGAAGTCGGTTAAAAATATGTCTTTGTTACGGTAAAAATGCAAATTTTGCAAACTCGAACGTTTACGCCACCTACTGATGTCAACTAAAATAAGGAGTTGTACCGAAACATACTGGGCTAGGTGCAAAGGCGCGCAGTGCTATGGGTAGCCTCAGCATACCGCACAATCTTTGAATAGGCCGTTCTGGTAATTACAGGGGTCGTGTCTATCGACTTGCTCGCGAAGGAGCGAAGGGCTGTATACTTGAGGAAGGCAGAAACGGACAAGCCAACGGTGCACCGAGAGGAATGGTTGCACCTCCTGTACAGCTGGAATCAAAGGTGAAGCGAGAATAGCAGGGGACGATGGACACAAGGCTTATCAACGACCTAGGCTCCAGAGTAGACAGAGAGTATGGAGAAGCAGGTTACTGCAAAGGTAGAACACTTCCTAAGCGGCTACGGGTATTTCCGCTCGTACCTTCACCAAATGTGGAAAACAGCGTCGTTGGCGTTTATTTACTCCCCAGATCAACCTCCAGAGCACTTTGTTTGAGTGTAAAAAATTGGCTCTTGGGAGAGGAGCGCTCCGAGTTCAAATAGGAAGGACGGTCTCCGTATACTATACCTCAGGGAATTATAGCCAAATAAGAAACCCGGAAAAGCACAGTTAGATATGTGGAAGACGTACTTCCCCAGAGAGGGAAGAACCTTGTTGAGCAGGCTGCCGTAGACGGGATGATTGAATGAGGGGCAAGAGAAAAGGACCTAGCAAAAAAAAGAAGAAAACTTCCATTCTAGGTGTTTGAATGAGGGAGTAAGGGCAGAGATGAATATGTAAAGTTAATCACATTTCAAGTCTTTTATGGCGCATATGTACATATGCAGTCAACAGAAAAACCCCGTTTCTAAGTCGCTTTCTATAACACAACAAAAATTCAAGACCAGCAGTATTTGTGAGGTGTCCTGTGATCAGAATTTCTTTATCTGTTACCTAATAGAATTTTATTATTTTTGTACAAAAGGAATTTTGTGCTACATAATTTTTCGAAAGGTTAAGTAATTTATTCGCACGAAGTGATTGGATTGGGTGGATTTCAATTAATTTTGAACAAAACCTTTGTTCATCTTAAAAATGAGGTATACCAAGTTCAAAACACTATCATTTATTCATCTAATATTTAAATAAATTGCTCCAGGGGACGGCAGGAGTTGGAAAAGGCGATGATCCAGTGGGGTTACCCATTTATTTGTCATCCAGTCACAACTCCACCTATAGACTAAACATCGTCTTATGTCGCCCTCGTATTTTCCCCAAAGAAAAGGTTCTCTCCCAAAAATTTGATTCATCCAGGTTATTTCAACTAACAAGCAATTGAATCTCATCCTTTTTTTCAGGTATAAAAATGAATTAAAATTAATTTGCCAAATGGGGGATACCAAAGTGATGAATAAATTCGACGGTCACGAACTGATTTGAAGTATAGCGCGAGTTACAGACACGACTGATGCAAAAAATCCATAATATTCATAACTTACCTATTCTTATCATATTTTGGACTATAAAGAGCATAAAAATTTCCTATCAAGAAGCTAAAAGTCATAGAATACAAAGGAATTTTACATAAATGTAATCGTTTCATATCCATTGTAAGATGAATTTTTACCAAGTTAGTATTCTCAGAAATAGCAAAGCCCAGCAGTTTGTAAGTAAATTCTCACACGTCAGTAACAAGTGCATGTCTGTTAACTTATCATCTTTCATTTAACTGCAATTCAGCATTTTTATATAAAAAGATAGAAAGAATTAATTAAGAAAAGTTTAGTCAGTTCTGTCGTGAATTTATACGGAGCAAGAAGCAAAAAAATTTTTAAGTTAAAAAGAATTTTTCTTATTATTTCTTAATTTTTTTTTTGGCTTCACGTTATTACCGTAGTTAACTCGCGCAAATAAACGAAGTATCTTTCCACCGACAATCAAATGTACAGTAACTCTATTTTGATGTCTTTGAGAACACGACGTATAAAATTAAAACTCCTTCTGGAATTTTACCATTTGACAAATTACATAATATAAATCGTAAAGCCCAACTGTGGCAAAAAATCAAATATTTCCCTCTAAACATTTTGGCGAATTCGCTCTAAGCGTAACGTAAACGTAATGTTTGCGAGCCGCTTTGATACCAACACTAATGTATGAAACTGTGCCAAATAAAAACAACCTATGATTTGGTGAATTTGTGATGTTATGCCAAAATAAGTGTTCGTGTTCTGTCAATCTGCCGTGTTCAGTGAAAATGAATGGAAGCCCGATGAAGAGAAATCGTCTTCCTTTGGCGTCGAAAGCAAATATAATGAAGATGAAAATTATACTTCCAAAAATACGGGAAAGAGGTGCACTCTGTTTGAAAACAATTTTATATAAAGATTTCTTTTAATACCTACAAAGAAAGGTTCGTCAAAAAGAAATTTATCGCATACGTACAAAGATGTTTAAAATTTTATACATTTGAATCATTGAATGCGACATCTTCGTATTCCAGCAAAAAGAAGATATCCTCTATTCTTGAATGTTCTCAATCAAAACGAAAAGAATTTCTTCCACTCAGAACATGGATGAAAGCTTTAAAGAAAATAATTCTAGTCTTAGACACTTACATGATTATGCTATTAAATTGAAATTAGCAAAAGAGCGCTTGATATGTTTTAAATCTGAATCAATGAAGGAAGAACAGGATGTGAACGTGTCACAATTCTTGGCAATTGGCGAGGCAAAAGAAGTTAAAGAACGAGGAAGCAGTTCAAAAATGTATGAAAGCCGGTGAATCGAATTCAAAGTCAGACTGCGAAGATGTTAACGGTAAACTCGTTAAAGTTGTTTAGTTTTACTATTGCAATAATTTTGATGATATTGATAAAACTGACATAAGTATAAATATTTATTTATTTAAGCTTAATACTTATTACATAAAAAATACAAAATACAAGCTATAACTTAATACTAATTCTACAGACTATAATAAATGATAATTAATAATAAATAAATAAAAAGTATAAGCTACAATATGAGCTATATATATTGATTACTGGCAGAAGGCGTAAGGAAGAAGAATTAAGGTAGGCGATCAGGATAAAGATGGGCGGGGTCAAGATATAAGGCTTTGTGAAGGAATGATTTACTTAGATGGAAGTCAAAAGAGGAAAGGTCGTTGACTTTTCGTAACATCCTGGTAATTGACTCGCTTTGACCGTAGTTTGTGCGATGGCGGTCGAGTCGGAAAGGAGAGTGGAACTAAGGTTACGGGGATTGGTATAGATGGGTAGTAAGGGGTTGAACTAGATGCATGGCACACTTTTTCAGAACGATGGCCGGAATGCCATCTAGACCTGGATGAAAGTCGTTCTCAAGGCTATTAATACTGGCGGCGATTAGTTCAGGATCAGGGTCAAAAGAGGTAAACGACGTTTGAGTGCATTTGTCCTTGAATGTAAAATAGTTAAGGTCGGGTTGTAGAGAATTGTCGCTGAAAGATTTACTGAAGTAGTGTGCAAAGAGGTTAGCGATAACCTTAGGATCATATGAAGAGGTATTCTCGAGCTTTAGGGTGGAAGGGTAACCATTGGATTTCTTCTTAGAATTAATAAAGTTATAATAACGCTTGGCGGTACTCATGGTAGAGGGTATCACAACGTTCAGAAAAAGAGGTATAAGCAGATAGAGAGGAAGAATAGTCAGACTCAGTCTGGGTTAGAAGAAAAGTTTGCCAACGTTTATTTCTCCTGTTGCGAAGAGAGCGTAATTCTTTGTCGTACCATACGGGGGATGAGGAGTAGTTTTTACGAGGAAGAAGAGGGATAGATTGTGTAAGACAAGCGTGTATTTCTGAATAGAACGCCTCTAAAGCAAAGTCAATTGGGAGATGTTGAGGGATATCGCCAATATAGAGTTGAGGAGCAAGTGATTTAATTTGTCAAAGTCGCCCTTACGAAAATTGAAGGATAAAGAAGACTCGGAGATTAAAACGGCATGAGGGTGCTCGTAGGAGAAAACGAGGAACAAGGGAGGATGGTGACGGTCGAGGGAGGAGAGAAGATGGTTGCTTTCTGCGACAGCCGAGTTAACTGGGTCTGAAGAAAAGATTAAGTCTAATTGTCTGTCCAGGAAGTTCCTGACTCCGCTTACTTGAAAGAGAACTGAAACGGAGAGCTGATCGGTAAAGAAGGCTTCTTTGGCCGAAGTTGCGTTAAGGGGGACAAAGTGAGAACAGTCCTCGGACAATGACCATTGAATACGGGGTAGGTTAAAGTCACCCAATAAAATAAATTCATCGGACGCGTTAGCGTTCTCAGGGAGGGTATCGATCGCTTCAATTATGGGCTCGTAGGCGTCTAGAGGTTGAGAGGGGCGAATGTAACAACAGAGGATGTACAGAAGGCACTTATTTAGTGCTATTTTGATGTATACAAATTCTGATATTGTAGAGTCGGAGGTCTTTAGCAGGGTGGCATCATAACGGTTGTGAGCAGCTATGAGAACCCTGTGACCTGGTGGATCATTGGTGCCTATACAACCGTCAACACGGAAAATGGTATAGTTTGGAGGGAATAGTTCGCTGTCGAGAATTCCTGGTGTTAGATTGGTTTCAGTTAAGGCAAAGATATCGTGCGGGAATTTGTGAGAGTTAAGGAAAATATTTGTTGTTTTTGTGCGAAGTCCTCTTACGTTCTGGTAATAGACTGACAAGCTGTTGGGGAGAGGTTCTTGATCGGAAACCGCGGGTGCAATAGAGGGGAAGTCAGAAGTAGGGAAAGCAAGGGGGTTAGGAACGAAAGTAGTTTAAGGAGTCGTTACGACTTTTTTGAAGATAGGAAATACGGCGAGAACTGACGTACGCATCATAGGTGGATAGATCTTCTGAAACTTTATGGGAATGTATATTGAATGATTCATGGAATTTATTGAAAAGTTGGAGTAAGACTGATGGGTCTGTGGGCAGGCCTTCTTGTTGTATACTTAACATGACGTTGGTGCTTGTTTTACCGTCAACACAGACGGAGTTCGGTTTGTCGTGCAGATAGGCTAGAAATAGACGTACGTTGTCATAAATGCGACGGTCCCGTAAACGAGACAAGAGGTATCGTCCATCGCTAGAATCAGCAGAGCGCAAAGTCAATTTAACTGTAGGTGGGACAAGGGGATCGATATATGAATGATGTTCGGATAAAGGAGTTTTGGCTAGTGGGATGGGCGGGTTAACGCAGGTAGAAGTTGACAGTGTAGGAGGATGACGGCATGGAATTAGGTGGGCATGCGGAGGAAGTAGCAGGTGCAAGGTTTGGTGTATACAGAGGAGGAGTGGGACAGACGGAAATCGGAGCAGAGGTGGTGGAGTGGTCGGAAGAAGTTGGCTTGTGGTTAGGTGGGCACGCGGAAGAAGTTGGGAGTGATATGTATATATATATATATATTTATATATATATATATATATATATATATATATATATATATATATATGTATATATATACTTTATGCTTAAGCAGCTCTTTGTTTCAGTAACAAATTTTATGTATTTAACAGTTTAAAAATTTATTACAAACCCATCACCCATTTTATAAGTCGAATAGGAAAAATTAAATTTTTTACTTGATTTTTAAAGATTTTATAAGTAAAACAAAATATGTTAAATAAAAAATAAAATAATTAGAGGATTAGTTTTCTTTTCCCTCCTCCAAATTTTTCAAAAACCATTTACATTATTTATTTATTTATTTTACAGTTACAGTTCGCTATGGGACTCTTCACTGTCACAACTTTTTCGCCGAAGATGAAGTTTAGTTTAACCGTTACACCATAGTTAAACTCCATCATACACCTCGTGCAAAAGTACTTACAGTGACAATTCTCAAAGTGTACTGTATGAAAAGGATTATAAGCGGCTAAAACTATTTTGTTTGTGTCACGCTAAAAGCATTACGTTAACTACTCGTCCAAGGCATTTCGTAAACGGCGCACTAAACTATTATGCAAACGGTGTGCCTCTGGCGTAGAGTTAACGAAGTACGAACACATAAACAACTCTTCGCCGTTTCCTTTCAATTCTCTTTAGTTCAATGAACCGTTAACGACTCGTTTTTGTTACGCCGGGGTACAATGTTTGCGACGAGTGCTATCAAAGTGTGACTTCGGAGGCGTTACATTTACCACTCACGATGTTTAGAGGGTTATATCAGTTTAGAATTTTTCTGATCTCTTTAAATCTTCTTAAAAGTCGCATTCTCGAAAACATCAAAATCGAGTTACAGCACATTTTGTTCCCTGCCGAAAGATACTTCAGTTTATTCACGCGCTGAAAAAAAGCTTCAGTTTAGCTCGGGACCGTCTAATTGTCGTTTGAACCATAAACAAAAGAATAACTACAAACGTGCGTGCTCACACTTGCTTAATTAGCTATGTGCAATTGCGCCTTTTATTGTACTTGTGTAAATTTGGCTGCTGAGCAGAAATTGCAGAGTAGTTAGTGTTCTAAAAGTTCCTGTAAGTTTCGTATTTGAACTTCAGTGGAACCCAAAAAAAATCTCACTTTGGTGGTGCCAAATAAAAGAATTCACTTATTGCAATTTTAACTTTACTTTACTTCACTGTTTCTTACACTTTATTACACTTGAAATTCTTTAACGTTAATGCTACAAAATATTACTACAAAATTTTAATACAAAATTTGTCTTAAGACTAACTTTTGCTTTAATTTGGTTTTTCCTTAGTTTTCACGAATTATGAATTTCTTAATATAAAACTTGCTTAGATAATCATTATTCCCACGGTAAAGTTCTGATATTTTCTCTTTTCTTTTGCAGGTAACTGTATATGCTATCATATTTCGCTTTCCGTCATCTTTTTGTTCTTGTATATTTAATTGCGAAAACGTAACTTGTGCGCGTTTGTTCTACTGGGTATAAGAACTTAAGTTTTGAGCTTTTTTGGAATGCCAGACTGTTTCTCAATATTGAAAATCGTATTACATGCTGTTTTTCACTGTTGGAGGTTATTCCTTCGTTTATATAATAGGCTTTTATAACTTCTAGAAAAAAAAAAAGCTAACTACTCTATACCACAAGATACCACCTTTAGAAATACTGTTGATACAGACGCAACGATATCGATATCTCGACCCAGAAATTATTAATAAATATTTCTACCGATGAAGCCTTTATATCGTTTGATTTGCAATTATGTTTTCGATAGTCTAACAGGAATAATCTTATTTAATAACTAAAACTTAACCTGGACTTTTCAGTTTTAAGCCTAATTACGACGAGAGTAAGAAGTCGAAATATTTAAATACCAACCCAAAGTTAGGTTCTTGTGGCTGCCTAAAAGGGCACACTTAGACCTCAATAGGCAACCTCAGACCTCAATAGGCCCAAGGTTACTAAAAGCTAAAAGAATTGCTACAGGAAAGCACCAAATGGGGCCTGGAGCGGGCCCCATCACCTGATTCCAGATAAACTGCAAGACGGAAGGCCAAGAGTTATCACTTACTCCACCGAAGACTGTAAGTTCAAAGGAAATAAGAATTTAAAGGAATTATTTGTAAAATAGAAAAATGGATTACACGTATAAACTATTTAATTCTTAATACTAATGTACAAAACGGAATGGCTTTAAATAAAAACAAAATTCGTGATTTTAACATAACACTGTAACTTAACAAAAACACAAATCAAAATGAAATGATAGGTTAAACATAATATTAATTTTTGAAAGCTAATCTGAATCCGAAATTTCGTAACAAATCTGTGCTTTCCTTCTTTGACGGGAAGACGTTTGAGAGAAGACATCTTGTATAGAAGGCTGTTGTCTAGCACTAGATCTGCTAGACTGCTACAAGAATTAAGATGTAAAGGAAATCTTAATGAAAAAAAACAAATTCACCTCCACTGAAATATCCAATTCAGATCTTTGGGCAGCTGCCCCTCTTCCCCTTCCACGTCCCCTACCCCTCCCTCTCGTAGTACCTCTTGAAAAATCGTTAGTATTTTTGGCACCTCTTCCGGATTTTTTCGCAGGTTCTTTGCTTGGTACGACATCCATGTCTTCCATATCAACTGATGAATGATCAACATACTTCTTAGAACCACGCTCGTCAAGCATCTGCAGTGCATAGTATGTAAAACTCAAATAAATATTTTGTATAATAGGATATATCATACCTTTAACATGGCGTCGTACATTTCCACAGATTTATCTTTAAATTTCTGAAGCTCTTTGTTTACGTCATCTTCTCCAGGTAAAGTTTCCATTAAAAACTGATTTGCTTGCTCTTTATAAAACCTGAAAATCAAATCTAGACTTTTATTCAAAAAATTATCTTACAATACCTTATAATATTTTCCGCAGCATTAGCATCATTTCTTTCTACTAATCTCCAACACATTTCTGATAAAATTTTTGAAGACATTAGTTGCAACTTCTTAGAATCTTCTACTTCTTCAAAATATCGATCAACGACTTGTTCAACTCTCGTTTCGTGGCTGATGTTCTATTAAAAAGAAGCAAATGTCAACATTTCTTAACGAGTACGTATTTAAAACCAGTATACCTCCTGAACGAAAGCATCATCCATAGCAGATTTATCAAATTCCTTAGTGTCTGGTTTCACCCGTTTTGCTATTCGCTTAAACAGGATTATATCCATCGGATTAGCCACCTGAAATCACAAAATGAAATCTTTTTTTTAGTACAAGTTTACTTTGGCTAAACTGTGACCTTAATTTCATAAACTTATATTCAACTTATTATTAAAAAGTAAACTTTCTCCAAAATTAATAAGTGCCATTATATACTATATAACATACCACCGATCTGCAGAATAAACTACTACCAATCAAAACAAATTCCAAAACACACTGTGCAAAACTCGAGCGAAGCAAGAAATATTGAAAATTTCTTGATAGAAACGCCCATCGTTTCTATAAAGAAAATCTAAATTCTTGCATCAACTGCAACACCAAAGTGTTAGCTTTTCTTTAGCTGCTGGACGCCTTCGGGACAAACCGAAAACTATTTTTCACTTTTTTGTAAAATTATAGAAAAACTCTTGACTCGAGTGAAATTTTCAAAACAAATTCCAAAACACAGTTTTCTGTACATTTTCGTAAATAGAAATTATAAGCGCTTCGAAGAAAACTGCAGAATACTGCAGAAAAGTGTTCCCGTATTCACTTTTCCAAGAAGATTTTGCCTACGTCACAACTTCCCCTTCTGCAGAAAATTTAAGAATTCTGCAGCAACTTTGATCAGCTGCAATATGCTTAAATCTTCTTTCTGTCAAAGTGACAACTGCCCAAACTTCAATTGACTGAAATTGAAATTTGTGAATACAACTTCTAAAAGTTAAGCGACGGATTAAGGAAGTGAAGTAGCCTATAAGGAAGAACTGTGATTGTTTAGTTTCCATATCCGTACCTCAGAGCAAAAGGGTATTAAGTCCAAAATTAAAATTTTCCGGTTTGTTGTTTTTTTAGCATTATTCATATAAATAAGTAATCTAATCAAGTTTAAATAACTGATTTATAGAGGCTACAAAGCAAGTAGAAATAATAATTATTTCTTCTTACTTTGTAGCCTGTACAACACAATAAATTATTGTATTTATTTTATCTTCTGTAAAATTTACATTTTGTGACTTAATACCCTTTTGCTCTGAGGTACGGATATATACGAAAAGATTTTTTTCTCAGCTCTCACTGAAAACAAATCTTCTTCTGTTTTTTGAGAAAATTGCAGCTGGTCGTTCCCGTACTGAAGTGGATTCACCCCCACCACATAAATAAGTAAACTCCAGCCAGCTGTAGCTGCAGTACGGGAACAGAGCTAATATTAGTGATCATATGAAACTGCTGTCGCGAGTTTCAGTTGAACAGACGGGATTTTGACCAAACAGGAGCTATATAGAACAGGTTTTAGCCTTGATTACATTTATTGAAATTGGCAATACGCTTAAAGACCTCAGTCGCTTTTATTGACCTAACAGCCACCTACAGTGTGGAGGCAGGGCGTGATATTGAAGTTGCTTAAAATCATTCAGTGCAAAACCTTAGTCCAGCTGGTTGACAACATGCTTAGCAACCGTGTGTTGCAAGTGCTGCTTGGTCATGGCATTAGAAAAAGAAAAATATGCAATAACGGCCTGCCACAAAGTTGAACACCGAGTACTTCGGGATTTTTCAGAAATTCTCCCTCTTCTGTGGCTATAACCCAAACTAGTGGTTTTTTAAAACTTCCATTTCACTGATAGGGCAGATATCTAGTACAATTATCATTTCAACATGCGATCGGCTTACAAAATTAACGACAATTTATAAATGCGTTATTCGATAATCAAATAATTATTCGTTATTTGATGACTTATTTGCAAATAATTATCTGTTATTTGGTGCTTTTTATTCGAATTTCGAATAATTATTTGTTATTCGATTATCAAGTAATTATTCGATACTTGATGTCTCTTTATGGAATACTTATTTGTTTTATGGTATCATTTACTAAAAGCTTTACTGTTAACATTGAAACATAACAAGGCAGTTTTAATTTCCTAAGTACGAGACACCTTGTGATATGAAATGCGTGTACCAAGAAATAATTTTTTTAAATTGAACTAATGGACACCAACAAATAATTATTTCATAAAGAGACATGAACTATCGAATAATTACTTGATAATCTAATAACAAATAATTATGTGAAATTCGAATAAAAAGCACTAAATAACAGATAATTATTTGCGAATAAGTCATCAAATAACGAATAATTATTTGATTATCGAATAACGAACGATCGAATAACAAATAATTATTTGAAATTGGATTAAGGAGCACCAAATAACAAATAAGTATTTGCAAATAACTTAAAATAAATTGAAAATCGAATAGAAATTTATTCGAATAATGCCCATCACTGCTAAAAAGATTAAGTCCATTCTTGAACTCTATCGTACCTTCAGAATAAAATTACTTAAATTGCAAAAGGCAAACAAAGAACCCAACATATCGCCATCTCAATTGTGGAGTATACGATAAAGAACCGGACCTTAGGTGCAAGCATGTTATGCCGCTTGTGTCTTTAGCTTCATTTCTATAAAAAAATGTAAGAAAAAAACATACTTACAAGGTTTTGTCGATATATAAAATAGTAATTTCTAATTAGGTTCCGTGAAACCCGTATAAACTTTTTGGTGTCCATGCGATTGAGGTAAATTGTGTATGCGACAAATCCCTTCTTAGTATGTCCGCCTGAAGTGCTCAATCTTGACAATGACAGAGAGATGTTTTGCCCAAATGTATCCCATGGGATGATTGGTGGGGATTTTAATGTAAATTCGTTATGTAGGAGTCGAATACCTGATAGCTTTTTCCATTTTCAATCTAATAAACAATGGCATACCAACGCATTATAACAATTATCATATTCCGGTCACTATTATATTACTTTTCAGCTCAGTTCCCCGAGTATTTCTGATCATTTAATTTTTAACCGACTTCCCAAAAACAAAGAGGTTCTATGTTCGACGTGTATTTTTTTTATTTTGTTTTATGTTTGACCGGGCATAACTTCGTAACGCGTTACCCGATTTTTATGATTTTTTTTTGTTGGGTAGAGTATGTTCACCGATTGGTACCATGTCAACAATATGTTTGGTGGGGTGGGGGTGGGGGGTGAAACCTATATTTGTAACGCTTGGACCGATTTGGATGGTTTTTTTTTGTACAGAATATGATCCCCCATTGTTAATAGGAGAAAAAAATTGGCCTAGGGTGGAGGAAGGGGGAAGGGGTAGTCTAACTTCGTAACGCGTGCACCGAATTGGATAATTCTTTTTCTGTTGGGTAGAGTATGTTACCTGGTTGATACCACGAGAAAAAAATGTTAGTGGGGTGGGGTGGAACCTAACTTTGTAACGCGGGGACCGATTTGGATGGTTCTTTTGCTGTTATATAGAGTGTGCTCCCCCATTTCTAATAGGAGAATAATTTGGTCCTATGGTGGGGGTGGGGTAGTCTAACTTCGTAATGCATGGACCGATTTCTATGATTCTTTTCTGTTCGGTACAGTATGTTCCTTGATTGATACCACAACAAAAAAACTTTAGTGGGATAGAGGTGGGGTAGGGGGTTCAACGTAACTTTTTAACGCGTGGACCGATTTGGATGGTTCTTTTTTCATTGTATAGAGTAGAAGACACTAAAAAGTGAAAAATAAAATAGTTTTTAAAAAAAAAAGTTAAACCGACTTCACAAAAAGCGCTAAAAAGCATAAAATAATTTTTAATTTTACATCTGTTACGACATTTTGAAGTCGGTGCAAATTAAACGTGATATGCGAACAGTAGAAGAAACTCGAATTATACTGCCACAGTTAACGATACCAACATTCGATGGAAGCTAAAAATCGTGGACGTCATTTCACGACATACATATGTATGCCATAAGATGATTCACAAGGCAAATTATGTAACGCAATTAAAATGCAATATCTTAAATGCAGTGTGGAAACTTTTGGCCAACAGGTACAATAATAGAAGGTTGCTACTAAGCACGTACTTAGGCAGCAATAACAAAAGAATCAGCTCAAAAGTTGAAACAGTTGCACGATAAAACTAAAGAAGCTTTACAAGCAAATTGAGACGAACAGCTGGGGACCACTTCTTGTCCACGTAGTGGTTAGATGCAGCTCGTACCAAATAAAGTTTGATTAGAGATATGCTACTGGCAGCAGAGAAAAATATGTTAGTTCAATAAATGTAATAAAATATAGTCTAGTTTTTTCCATGTAATTCGAAGTAATATCGTTAGGAACTTAAACCTTTCGATCTTTTATTAATTTAATTAAAAAAAAGTTCTTACTATTTGCAAATTGAATTTGTAATAATTAATTTTGCTTATAAACAAACAGTTACTTTTATTAGCACAAAAATTTGTACGGAATAACACATGACCCGAGTAAATATTTAAAAATTTCAATAAAACGAAATTGCAAAAATTTTCTTTAAGACAAAACAAAGCTGTCTAGGTTGGTGTTTATTTATATTTTGTTGGATCAACAGTTAGCTTTCGGTTTCTTTCGAAGGCGTCCAGCAGCTAAAGAAAAACTAACCCTTTGGTGCTGCTGTTGAGGAAAAGCCAAAGGAACTTAGCTTTTTCTTATTAGAAACGCCGATCGTGTAAAGAAATATTTTAATATTTCTTTCTTTGCTCACAAACTCGAGCAAATTCTTGCAATTTGCTAAAGGAAATTATAAAAAAATATAATTTGCAAAGAAATAAAATTCTGTAAAGCAACAATTTGTCTTAATACAATTTTGTAAACTCAGATTTTGAGCAAAGCGATTTCTGTAAAGCAGAAACTGCAGCACTGTTATCCGATAGTCGCTGGATGGTGATTTAATGACAGCTTTTTGTTCGATTTTCCCAAAGTCTTTGACTCTGTCGATCATAAATGACAGTAGTAGTAGTCAAAGCTTCGCAAAGTTTTCGATTTTCCAGCTTCTGTCATTAAGCTAATTGGTGATTACTTTATTGGTCGTTCTCAGCAGTTGAGGGTTGGAGATGAAAGTTCCAAAGTGCCACAGGGTTCAATTCTTGGACCTCTTATTTATTTATATAAGTATTTTGCCTGCTAACCCACTAAGGATTTTATCTGGCACTTAGCTTAATCTTAATGTTATTGTTCTAAGGTCACGTTACAATGTATTTTAAATTCTTAAATAAAATTAAAAATATTTTTATGTTGGTGTGGTTTTCATTTGCAAAATTCAGGATACTGTTAATGTTATAATTTTGCCTTAGACTGGACAAATGTGGGCAGTCATTGAAGATATGTCTATTGGTTAGTGTTTCAGATCATACACATGTATGAGCAGTTGAGCTATCTAGGAGGTGCGAGTGAGAATGATTGTTTGTTTTCGAATTAGTCTGTTTATTTCTTCCCATCTATCAATAAAGGTTTTGATATCTCTTAATTTATTTCAGCTGACGCAGTTCCACTCAAGATTCCACTTAGATTTGATTTTTTGATCAATTTGTTGCCTAAGGTCAGTGGGGATGAATTAATATTCGTTATTTGGTGTACATGTGGTTGCTTCCCTGACCAATTTGTCCGCAATTTCATTTTCTTTTATACCAACATGGCTGGGGATCCAGATGAATGAAAAGTGCTGATTTCTGTTGGGAATTTTCATGTCTAATATCCTGGACTATGGAATGATTGATGTATAGGTTTTTTAGTGCTTGTAAAGCGCTGAGTAAATCAGTGCATATTACAAAGTTCAGGGGTTCCCTGGGGGCGTGGCAAGACTGCCATGTGGAGAGCAAATAGTTCTGCAGAGATGATTTTGTGTATTTGGGAAGGTGATATTTTAAGTGGTATATTGGGAATAGTATTGAGCTTCCCGTTTCTCCGTTATAAAGTGATCCTTCAGTGAATAATTTAGTGTATCCGTTGTATTTATTGGACAACTTGAGTCTGAAAAGTTGGATATATTTCTGAGTAGTAGTTTGATATATTTCTGAGTATTAGTTTGTTTTTGTGTATTGTCAATTCAAAATTTATATCAATTTTAGGAGAGATCCAGGACGGAGAATTTTGCATTTTTGAGTGTTGAATTGGATGGTGTATGGGATATCATATTGCGTGAATTTGGTCAGTATTCGGATGTAGATTCGTTGGTATTTTGCACTTTTATTTGAGAATTTCTGGTGATTAATGGTATTTAGGAAATTGTCCTTTAATAGGCGATTTTCAAATGATAGAATCCTGGTTCCATATTTTATCATATGTTTCTCCCTGTAGTATTTCAGCGGGGGTACCACCGCATCTACGAGCACAGTTATTGATGGGCTTGTTGTGAAGGCTCCTGTAGCTAAGCGTATGCCTGTATGGTGGACTGTGTCAATTGCCTTGAGTGTGGTGTTGCTGGCAGTGTTGTATATGATAGAGCCGTAGACTGCTGATAGTACGTATAATTGATATAATCGGAGGAATTTTTTATCTGATCCGTAATGCGGAGTTTGAGTTGAACTACTGACGGGGACGGACGTCCCACCGTGTCTTGCCCCCAAAAAAACTATAAATTCGGTTGCGAAAGCGTGATTTTTAGTTAAATATATCTAAAGTGCTGGTGCCATCTTCGCCGGGGTGAGGGGCTTTTATGCTCTATTTTAAAGCAGTCTGGTGAGTCCGTTCCTTTTTAATATATTTTATTTCCATCCAACATTCAATGTAGTACAATCGTGCTGCATTGAATGCGTTTAACGGGTCTCCACTGCTGAGCATTTCGCTGCCTTTGTCGAGATCAAAGTTCAGCACAGCAGGCATAACACTGCTGCTGGCATTGTTCTCTCAGAGGCGGCTTTGCTTCGCATTTGTGGATCCCGTTCGTCAGTCCTTGTGTTTGTGTACGTTTTTGTTTTGTTTTGGGCAAATTAAGACCGGGAGTATGCAAAAATTTTTATTTAATTTTTGCAACATTCGTGGTTTTGAAAAGTAACCATTTTTCGGTTTACTGCCACTTGATCGCGGAAAATCCGGCTGTTTTTGCACTAAGCGAAACCAAGGTTGTTTCCGATTCTGATATTAATCAGTATCACATCCCTGGTTATTACTGAGTGCCACTCTTCTCTCCTCAGAGGGGAATCGCGGTTTATGTTAGAAAAGATGTGCCATTCTCCCTTCTCCCTCAATTTTCTTCTACTAATCCAGAATTTAATTATGTCTGGATTAGATTTAAACTCTATCGGCACATCATTCATTTTTGCTTTTTATACCGCAGCCCGAATATGTCTGATACTGACACTGTGTGTTCCTTTGATAAGTTGTCCTCCGATATCGATAAGATTTTGGAAATATCCCCCTCTTCTGAAATCGTTCTTGCTGGCGATTTCAACGTCCACAACACACAGTGGCTCAGGCATTCTTCTACCACAAGCCCGTCTGGAAGACACGTCGAGTTATTTAGTGAGTCTTTTAATTTACAGCAACTGGTTGAGTGTCCGACTCGTGTTCCTGATACTTTGGGGCACAACGCGTATCTTTTAGATCTATTTCTAACATCGCATCCAGAAAAATACTCGGTTTCGGTGACGTCTCCCTTGGGTAATTCGGACCATTGTCTAATCTCCGCCCAATTCTCCATCTCCTCTCCGACAACCACTAGCCTAAATTCCACCAAAAGATTAGTGTGGCATTATAAAAATGCTGATTGGTTATTGATTGGCTGATTGATAATAAGTATCTCAGAGAGCTGGATTGGTCCGATTGCTTTTCTGTGAGAGACGTTAACAAATGCACCGATTATATCTTAAACATCCTTTGGTTTGGAATGCACCGCTTTATTCCTCATAGCTTCAAGAACATTAAACCAACTAACACCAATTGGTTCAATAATGACTGTTTCGCAGCCATTAAAAATAAGGAAGCAGCCTTCCAGGCACATAAATTGTGCCCAACAGAGGAATTGAGACGTATCCATAGAGATGCGCGGAATATTTGCAACTCAGCAATTAGTCGGACAAAGTTCAATTTCGACCAGAACATCAGACGGAAGGTATTTTCTACCCAAAAGAGTAGTAAGGGCTTCTGGTCTCTAGTAAAAACCGTAAAGAACAATTTCACCTGTTCGTCAACACCACCACTCATTTATAATGGGAATGTTTTTACTGACTCATTGGACAAGGCCAACCTGTTTGCTGCTAATTTTGCTGCTAATTCATACTTACGACCTTCATCGCAGCCATTTCCATCTCCATCACAATGTACTAGTAGGCAAAAGACGCTACACTTTCGCACTCGCGAAGTTTTTCGAGTACTTTCAAAGCTCGACGTGTCCAAAGCTACTGGGCCTGATGGTTTTTCGTCCCTTGTTTTAAAATGCTGCGCCTCTGCTTTGGTAAACCTCTGCGCAAACTTTTTCACCTGTCATATTCAACAGGAATGTTTCCAAGTGTATGGAAACTTGCTCATGTCCAGCCGATACTTAAAAAAGGAGAGGCATGCGACCCCTCTAACTACAGACCAATTGCACTAACCTCGATCATATCTAAAGTTTTTGAATCACTTATCAACTCTCAGTTGTTGAAATATCAAGAAAACAACCATCTTATCAACGATTGTCAGTACGGTTTCCGCACTGGCCGCTCAACCGGAGACTTACTAACGGTTCTAACGGAACGTTGGAATCATTGTCTTCATAATTTTGGTGAGTCCGAAATCGTCGCTCTTGATATTTCAAAGGCTTTTGATAGAGTCTGGCATGCTGCCCTTTTAGCCAAACTTCAAACATTTGGTCTGCACCCTACCCTCGTTAAATGGATAGAGAGTTTTTTGTCAGGCCGTTCAATTCGTGTAGTAATTGACGGAGTTACATCTGATTCCTACGAAATAAATGCCGGTGTACCTCAGGGTTCAGTTCTTTCACCAACCTTATTTCTTCTTTTTATTAATGATCTCTTATCCCTTACTCTCAATCCTATTCATAGTTTTGCCGACGACAGCACCCTTGATTTCGCGTACTCATTTGATTCTGTAATGAATTCACGTGGAAATGCTACAGAAGTCAATCGGGAACGCATGTTTAGATCATTAAACAAAGACATTTCTATGGTCCTCGCTTGGGGCAGAGCAAATCGTGTTACGTTTAATGCATCCAAAACTCAATGCTGTTTAATGTCCCTTAAAAAAAAGCCCGGTTCTCCCCCAACCCATTAAAGTCGACGGAGTGAATATACCAAATTCGCCCTCCCTAAATATCTTGGGTATCGAGATATCTAGCAATCTTAGCTGGACTGATCACATATTTGCAATCACTAAAAGTGCGATGAAATGTTTGGGTTTTCTACAGAGATGTAAGAAATATTTCACCCCACCTGACTTAGCGCTGATCTACAAGTCCCACATTAGGCCTAGACTTGAATATAATTCCCATATTTGGGCAGGGGCCGGACACACCGCACTGTCCGCGTTAGACAAAGTCCAGCGTAAAGCTATTAAACTTATTGGCGATCCCTCAATCTCTGAGGACCTTGACTCTCTGGAGCATCGACGGAATGTCGGTTGTCTCTCACTCTTCTATCGTTATTTCCATAGACGTTGTTCTAACGAAATTGCTAGCCTGATTCCTTGTAGACACATGGCTACGCGTGATACAAGATCTACAAATCGCTCCCACCCCTATGCTCTCCAGGTCAAATTTGGACGTACCGTCAAATTTCGGGAATCTTTTCTAAGCATGTGGGACAGTTTACCATCTTCTGTTTTTCCCTCGTCTTATCAGCCTGAAACTTTCCTTCACCCAACCTCCTAACCCATTGCCCTCATCCTTAATTCCTTTCCTGCCAAGGCTGTGCTTAAGCATCATAGGGCATCCCCTGAGCTTTGGCATCATCATATATAAAAAAATAAATAAAAAATGCGAGTTGGATAGGAATTTGATGGGGTTAAGATTTCGGGAGCTTTTACTTTTTGCTTCTTTAATGTGTGCAGTCCAATTAAGTTTCTATCGAATGTCATTCCGAGAAATTTATGTTCGTTTACACAGGTTAGAGACTCGCCGTTGAGGTAAAAAGAAGGGTATTCTATGTGTTGTCTCTTCCTGGCGAAGATCATTGCTACTGTTTTAGGCAGTTTATGTCGCTCCATTGGCTAAGATTATCCAAGGTCCTTTGAATGGATGGTTGTATGCTTGAGAGTTTTTTGCCACTTTTGAAGATGACTAGGTCATCGGCATACATCAAGTATTTTACTGGAGGCTTAATTCTGTTCATGAGGATAATGAAAAGAGTAACGCTGAGGATGCATCCTTGTGGTATTTCGTTTTCCATTACTTCTTCTGTTGATTGTGTATTCCCAATTAAAGTGGAAAGCTTTCTGTCTTTAAAGAAGTTATTAACAGCAACAATATTTCCCTTGAAGCCAAGGGAGATAATCATAGGGTTTTTCTATGTAAAAAAAGATGGATACCTGAAATCCGTTGGAGGAGAATGATTCCATTATCGATGACTCGAGTGGGGCTAGGTTGTCTATACATGATATGTGTTTTCTGTCATGTATTTTTAATTCTTACATAAAATTAAAAATATTTTTATGTGTTTGTGGTTTTCATTTGCTAAATCCAGGATACTGTTGATGTTATATTTTTGCCTTAGACTGGTGTAGAAAATAATACACTCTTTTCTCTTTTATTTGATTGTTGATAACTTGAATTGTTTGTATTGCTACTCAATAATGTTAGGCAAATGTAAAAACTGTAAATACTGAATTTGTTGTACACATACTACTTTAGTTATTCTCTTGGTTCTTGTATAAAAATTGGAATAAGTCAGTCACCACGGAACTCTTCAGCTGTGAATATCGTTTCTTTTTTCTCAAAATAAGTGAAATAAATCTACTGTTATTTTTAAGTGCAACTTCGGTATTTTATTGAACATATTTTCCCTTTATATCTCTCGTTTTTTACATTGGTGCCGAAACCCGGGAAGTTGTACTACCTATCGAACAGTAAGAATATCGTGGAAATTATCGCTTCGCAGAAAACACGTGGTGACTAACGGTCGGAACGCGCTTAATTTTTTATATATTATAATGGATATAGCTAATCGCGCAGTATATAGAGGACAAGTAACTCGACTTGTTAATACCGCCGCAGAGTATTTAAAATCGCAGGAATCGCAATTGCGGGTGGACAGTACGGATACAGTTGAAGAGGAGTTAGTTTCGTTAATAGAACGATTAAAAACCGCACATGAATGCCTAATCAACGCTAATTTAGAGGTTCGTCCTAACATAAAGTCGGAGGAATGCTTAAAGGAGTCTGAAGCAGTAGCTGAGTATAACGATAAAGCCGTGGGTACCCTGGCCCGTTTAAAACATCGCTTGACAAAGCTACGACAGCAAAATTCTCATACCGCTGGGCGCGACGTCGTCCATGCGAGCATACCCAACCCCGTAAGTGCCGTAAAATTACCCAAATTGCAGCTACGCAAGTTTGGCGGTGATGCTAAGGATTGGCTTCCATTTTGGGAGCAGTACCGCTTAGCGGTACACGAAAATAAATCTCTCAGTGGCACCGAGAAATTCCATTATTTACAATCAGCCTTAGTTGGATCAGCAGCGGAAACCATAGCAGGATTTACCCCATCGGAAAATTCTTATGACGGTGCCATTGGATTACTGCAAGAACAGTTTGGGAATACAGAGAGAATTGTGGATACACACATGCAAACTCTTATGTCTCTCTCACCGATTTTATCTAAGACAGATGTGAAAAGCTTACGAAATCTGTATACTACAGTCACAACATGTATTCGTTCACTTACTGCTCTTGGTGTTTCATCGAACAGTTATTCCATCATGCTTAAATCTGTGTTGTTAAGATGTCTCCCGAATGATTTACGTGTTGATTTTCACCGATTGCATCAGAGTTCAGCAAGAGAAACGGAGGGAGAAACAGTGATGGAAAACGATGCACAAACGGAAACGGATAGGGGAAGTGACTGTTCTGTAGTTCTCCAAGGTGACAAGCACACGCAACTTCTCTTAAAGTTTATAAAAGTAGAAGCTGAATCACTTGAGAAGTCGTCAGCAGAAAAGAGTTCTCGTTTACAGACACATAAGAAGCCTTATGGCACAGCAGCTGGATTGTTTGCATCGAGTAAGTGTGAGGTATGTTTATTTTGTAAATCTGCAAAGCATACTGCTAAAGATTGCGATGGCCCCTGTACTCTGGAGCAGAAAAAAGAGAAACTTAAGCGAGATGGCAGATGTTTTCGCTGCACAAATTTGGGGCATTCTTCAAAACAGTGCCGTAATCGGAATTTGGTATGTGTAAAGTGTAAAGGCCGTCATGCGAATTCAATGTGTGATCCTCTTTATCGCAGTAAAGCAAATACCACTATTTCTTCATCGACGAAAGGTCTTGGTAACCACAGCTCTGCAGATACGGTAACGCAGAAGGCATTGAATTTATATGCTACTAACACTAGTCGATATTTGACATCTGTTTATTTACAAACAGCGAATGCAGTTGTTTTGAATCCAGATCAAACGAGAAGTATATATATTCGTTTAATTTTAGATGGTGGAAGCCAGCTATCCTTTATCAAGGAGGAAATCTCACGGAAATTAAATTTACCCATTGTAGGAAAGGCAAAGCTAAGTGTAATACCCTTTGGCAGTTCTCAACATAAACCTGCGCGTCTGTGCAATCGCGTTCAACTTTGCGTACGCAGTCAGTATGGCAATAAAAGGTTAAGTTTCGAAGCTTTGGAGGTTCCAGATATTTGTTTAGATGTGCTAAGTATTCCAAATGCTAATTATTTCCCCCTGTGCAAATTTGAACTGGCCGATGCCCGTCCTTTTGGCTATGACCCGGAACCAGGTATTAGCATCTTGATAGGAGCAGATAAGTATTGGCAATTTGCAACAGGAAACTATGAACGAATTTCTGATAGTTTGACAGCTATTGAAACATTTTTAGGTTGGACACTTCAGGGGCCCGCATCCAAAAGTTGCTCTAAATCGGGCGGAGTATCTGTTGCCAGCACTCTTCACGCAGTTTTTTCAAACGAAATAGATTTAAGACAGTTCTGGGATTTAGAAACTATTGGCATACGGAACGATCAAGAGCATAAATTTACAGAGAAGTTTGCATCGAATTGCATTATTAAAAAAGGAGATCGCTACGAGGCAGCTCTACCGTGGATAAATATCGATATGTTTCTTGACTGCAACGAAGTTGTTACATTATCCAGATTAAATTCTTTGATAAGAAAACTTAGTAGAGAACCAGGTAAATTTCTTGAGTATGACAGGGCCTTAAAGGAATTTATTTCAGCGTATGCTGAGCCGGTACCTAACGAAAAATGCAATGAACGAGTTTATTACATGCCTCACAGGCCCGTTTATCAAGAAAGCACCACAACCAAGCTGCGTATCGTATTTGACGCCTCCGCGCATTCGGCGGGCGCATTATCGTTAAATGATCATCTGGAAACAGGCTCAAACCTTCTTCCCGATTTATTGAAAATTTTGTTGAATTTTCGGCTTGGTAGTGTGGGCATGGTAGCAGATATAGAAAAAGCGTTTTTGCAGATTTTGTTAAAAGAAGATGATCGCGATGCCCACAGGTTCTACTGGTTTTCTGAAGATATCACTTCTATGGCAAGACTTTCGTCACCCCAAGCGGTCCGAATGACTCGAGTGACCTTCGGTGTTACCTGCAGCCCATTTCTCTTGGGAGCTACTATACAAAAGCATTTACTAGCCGAAAGCGACAAATATCCAGAGACATGTGCAATCCTTCGGAGCAGTTTTTATATGGACGACTTAGTATTCAGTGTGAATGATGTGGAATCTGCTAAATCTATGTACCAAGAAGCAATAAATGTTATGAAAGGCGCATCAATGAACCTACGAAAATGGAATTGCAGTCATGAGGAATTACGAAGCACATTTAACGCGAATATTTCATATATGCAGAAAGTCCTAGGACTATGTTGGTACGTATACCGTGATGAATTAGCTGTAGATATTCATCAGGTGGAGAAATTTTTGTCATTAACGCTTCCAGGCACTAAACGAAACGTACTTCAAGTAATCGGTCGATTTTTTGACCCACTAGGCATTCTCGGAGCTTATCTTATTAGATTAAAGATTTTGTTTCAATCTATATGGAAGCTCAAATTAGGCTGGGATGATGACCTTCCTGATGAATTGTTAAAAATTTGGCAAAGTTGTATTTCGGATATTAATAGGTTAAAGGATATTTCCATACCGAGGTGTGTGATTAGTGACTCTGAAGCTTCTGATTATCAGCTCCACATTTTTGCTGATGCAAGTCAACAAGCTTATGGAGCAGTTGCTTACTTGCGTACCGTAGATGAACACAACATGGTAAATGTCAGATTTTTATGTGCGAAGAGTAGAGTAGCCCCTATTAAGGAAAGTGGTGTAAAGGAGTTAACATTGCCGAAACTGGAGTTAACGGCAACAGTAATTGCAGCAAGGCTATGCCAGTATTTGAAGCAAAATTTTAAATTAGCTTTTAAAAATTTATTTCTTTGGACTGATTCCAGGATAGTTCTGTTTTGGCTAGCAGGTAGTACGAGAAGGTGGAAACCATATGTTTCGAATAGAGTCAAGGAAGTCCTTGAAATTACCCAGATTCAAAATTGGCGACATTGCCCTGGAGCGCAAAATCCGGCTGATCTACTTACTCGAGGTGTTACTGGAAAAGCACTATTGGATTCTTCTCTGTGGATGAATGGACCAGATTGGTTAAAGAATGAAGTGAATGACTGGCCTCCTGTACATGCGGACTTAACCATACCTGTTGCAGTCATGTCGCTTTTAACCGAAGTGACGGAATCAAATTTAAATAATAAGGAACCGCTGCTGCCACTTCTCGATCAAAAGGAGATTTTACGGCTTGGTGGACGTTTCAATGCTCATCTGAAAATGAGAATTTCAAGCACCCTATTATATTACCCAGAAGAAATGTAGTAACCAGGTTGATAGTCGAAGACATACATCAGCGAAGTCTTCATGCCGGTGTAAATGCTGTACTTGCTCGGCTACGGAAAAAATTTTGGATTTGTCAAGCCCGTCCTTTAATAAAGACCATTTCGAAGGAATGCCGTGTCTGTAGAAGACTGCTATCGAAGCCCTTCTCTCAACCCTTCGCCCCGCTCCCTCGAGAAAGGATTATGACCTCTCAGCCATTTGACGTACCCGGAATAGACTTTGCTGGTCCCCTGTACCTGAAGATGAACGCATCTCAGCCAGTTCAACCAAAAATATATATTCTTCTTTGCACGTGCGGAATAGTGCGGGCAGTTCATCTGGGGTTAGTTACGGATTTGTCCACTGAAAGCTGTTTGATGGCGCTAAGACGTTTCATTGCTCGAAGAGGAAAGCCAAGCATAATCTATTCCGATAATGCAAAAACATTCAAACGAGCATCAAAGGAATTAGCTGTACTGGAATCTTTCTTACAGAGTGAACAATTAAATGGATTTCTTAGTAACGAAAAAATTCAATGGAAATTCATCGTCGAAAGAGCTCCTTGGTGGGGAGGCTTCTGGGAGCGTTTGGTCAGGAGTGTGAAAAATATTCTAAAGGCAACCATCGGTAGAGCTGTGTTAACGATCGTTGAACTGCAAACCTTATTAGCAGAGGTCGAAAATGTAATAAATTCGCGCCCATTAACGTATATAGCTGATGACCCTCTGGATTTATCGCCCTTGACGCCAAATAACATTTTATTGGGATCTTCGAATAATGTTGATCGTAATACGGAGATGACAGAATTGACGGATATTGAAATACGCCAGAAGTGGAAAACTCGCTTACGATCGTTAAATTTCTTTCACAAAAGATGGAGGGGAGAATATTTACAGCAGTTAAGAGCAGTTCATCATAAAGGAAAGAATCTGTCATCGGAGGTCAAGCCAGGTTATGTGGTACTGGTGCAGGATCAATCATTGCCTAGGACCTTTTGGAAATTGGCCATAGTAGAAGAAACATTTCCTGGAAGAGACGGAAATGATTTCTGTTGGGAATTTTTTGGGATTTTGTGTATTTGGGAAGGTGATATTTTAAGTGGTATATTGGGAATAGTATTGAGCTTCCCGTTTCTCCGTTATAAAGTGATCCTTCAGTGAATAATTTAGTGTATCCGTTGTATTTATTTTACAACTTGTGTCTGAAAAGTTTGATATATTTCTGAGTATTAGTTTGTTTTTGTGTATTGTCAATTCAAAATTTATATCAATTTTAGGAGAGATCCAGGACGGAGAATTTTGCATTTTTGAGTGTTGAATTGGATGGTGTATGGGATATCATATTGCGTGAATTTGGTCAGTATTCGGATGTAGATTCGTTGGTATTTTGCACTTTTATTTGAGAATTTCTGGTGATTAATGGTATTTAGGAAATTGTCCTTTAATAGGCGATTTTCAAATGATAGAATCCTGGTTCCATATTTTATCATATGTTTCTCCCTGTAGTATTTCAGCGGGGGTACCACCGCATCTACGAGCACCGTTATTGATGGGCTTGTTGTGAAGGCTCCTGTAGCTAAGCGTATGCCTCTATGGTGGACTGTGTCAATTGCCTTGAGTGTGGTGTTGCTGGCAGTGTTGTATATGATAGAGCCGTAGACTACTGCTGATAGTACGTATAATTGATGTAATCGGAGGAATTTTTTATCTGATCCGTAATGCGAGTTGGATAGGAATTTGATGGGGTTAAGATTGCGGGAGCTTTTACTTTTTGCTTCTTTAATGTGTGCTGTCAAATTAAGTTTCTATCGAATGTCATACCGAGAAATTTATGTTCGTTTACACAGGTTAGAGACTCGCCGTTGAGGTAAGAAGAAGGGTATTCTATGTGTTGTCTCTTCTGGTGAAGATCATTGCTACTGTTTTAGGCAGTATATGTCGCTCCATTGGCTAAGATTATCCAAGGTCCTTTGAATGGATGGTTGTATGCTTGAGAGTTTTTTGCCACTTTTGAAGATGACTAGGTGATCGGCATACATCAAGTATTTTACTGGAGGCTTAATTCTGTTCATGAGGATAATGAAAAGAGTAACGCTGAGGATGCATCCTTGTGGTATTTCGTTTTCCATTACTTCTTCTGTTGATTGTGTATTCCCAATTAAAGTGGAAAACTTTCTGTCTTTTAGGAACTTATTAACAGAGGCAACGATATTTCCCGTGAAGCCAAGGGAGATAATCAAATACTTTTTCTATGTAAAAAAAAGATGGATACCTGAAATGATTCCATTATCGATGACTCGAGTTAGGCTAGGTTGTCTATACATGATCTGTGTTTTCTGAAACCTGACTGATAGAAATTTATTTTGTTAAAACATTCGTGTCTTTAGAGATACTACTCGCGAAATGCTGCTCGTATGCACAACACGATTGCAAAAGTTGCATGTGGTCGTGTACTATATACCAAGAAAACAGAGTTAAGCAAATTCGGCCACACGTTGCGAAATTAGTGGCTGGCCACTTTTCATACCCTCAACCTAGATTTAAAATTATTTACCGTAGTTCTATTCCTACAACGTAACCCATACAGTTAAACACACTCATGCAAATTGGGCTATGCATTACGAAGCTCCCAAACCTTCCCGCTAAGAATAAATTTTTAACATGATACAAATAGAAGTAGATACTCTATACAAAATTAAACGAATCAGAATTGGTCCATGTGTTATGATCCTTTACCCCAAAGTTTTTTTCGTAGTAACAATGGGGGTACATACTCTCAACAACAAAAAATCATCCAAATTTTATTGACATGGTATCAATGGAACAACATATTCTAAACAAGAAAAAATTATCAAATCGGAACACGCGTTACAAGTTAGATTCCGCTCGCTTCATCCTACCCTAAAATTTTTTGACATGTTATCAACAGGAAGGGGATTTTCTCTCTATTATTACCAGTGGCTTCAATCAGTCCAGAGATGGGTCACTAAAGAAATAAAACTGTACATGGCTTTTTATTAGCTTTTACTCTGTAATTTTATAAGAAAATGTAGAGATTTAAAAAAGAGAAGTTACTCTGCATAAAGTTCTTCTCTTACCTTCTTGCAAAAAATTCAATTCGAAATGGAATGTTATAATGAAACCCTGACGGGCAGTTAGATAACAGAAATGATACTATCCTTGTGTGTGCCTATAGAATTGTATCGCAGATAGGAATTTAGTTTTGAACCTCGTGGTGCCCCAATAAAACGAATGGCCTTGTTTGTACAAAATTTAGTTTGTTAAGAAATAGCTGCAGAACTAAATAGTGTTTAAACTGTACATAATTTCGATTATTTGCTTTTATTATTAAAATCGCGAATTGAAAGTAGCCATAAATACTTTCAGTTCACATTCGCTAACACAAGTAACTTCTCACTCAACAATGATTAATTTTAGGTGATCAAATCTATACTTAACTTTAGTATGAAATTGAAATTGACCGCAATGACTTTGGATTGCAAAAAAAAGCCTTATGTAATGTTTATTCATTATATAGGGCTTAAAAGGTTGATTTGAGCAATTGTTTTTAATTTTCACATAATTCTCTTACCTATTAACGACTATTGATTTATTATCAAATCTCGCATTAAGTTTATTTCCGAAATAAACATTTGTTTCAGTATTAAAATATTACTTACAAGATAAATATTATTTCATGTTCAACTAGATCAAAGTGATTTGCTTACCCTTTCATTATACTGCTGTCCAAAGCGTATAGCATTAAACATTTGCTCTTCTTCGGAATAAATAATTCTCAATCTGATTAGCGGAAGTTTTGGCTGCTTTTCATGCCCCGAGATCTTTTCTTTTGCTTTGTTAATCATTTCCTCAACTTTTTCCTTGGCTATTTCTATTACCTAAAAATATTTTATATTCGCCTATATTCGATTAATAAGTTGTTTAGTTATACTTTCTCAGCAACATCACCCTCGTCGAAATTATGTTCTTCGGCATAGTCAGCTAAACAGATAGATTCAAATATAAATGGCCTAACAGTTTTTAGTCGAATAGGTTCCATTTTAAACTGCCTTTTGTGAACCATTAAAAGACCACAATGTTTGTCAAGAGCCTCACCTTCAGCCAATGAGGTAGCTACTGAGGAGCCAGGTTGAATGACGAAAAAATTCTTCTTAAAGTTTTCCTCAGGGGATATGCGGCAATCGTGTTCGTGACCCCAAATTACAAGATCTAAAAATTCGGGTAAGATTTCTTCTGGAACATAATTTTTGGGACCCCGATCAGCTCTATTTTGATGCAACACCATAACATTAAACCATTCTCCGGTTTTGGGATCGGGTTTCTCCATCACAACTTTGCAATTTTGGAAGAGCCGTGCAAGGCGAGCATCATGAATGTGGCTTAGCCCAAAGAGGGCTAGTTGAGTTTGACCTTTCCTAAGCATAATGGGATTGATATCGACTTTAGTTAAGTCCACCCACTTCCCAAAATAGTTAATTAAGCCCGATGTAGATAATATATCTAGAGAGCTCAGGCGTCCAAATCCGCTAGGATCGTCATGATTCCCATGTATGGAGAAAACTGGAATTGCTACATTTAAATTGGGATCCTCGTAATTGACGGTTTGGTTTAGTGAATCGAGAAAATTTACAGATTGGTCACTTAAAAATTCCATTGCAATTGGCTTATCTCCAAGAGTATAAGTTCGGAGTAACTTTAAACATCTGATTTTAAAAAGAAAATCATTCACAAGAGTAATTTTATTTTTAATTTCACTTACTTGTGCAATGCATTCTGCGATGGGGTAGCATCATGGAACAAGTCTCCACCCAGAAGAATAAAGTCGACATCCTTTTCTACAGCTATTTCTAATATTTCTTCAAACGCAACAAAGCTGTCTTCACCTAAATTAATATGTTTAAAAAAAGCCTTTGCATTACTTTAGAAACAAACCCCTCACAGAATCTCTTTCAGAGTAACCTAAGTGAATATCAGACGCAACCAATATTCGCAGTATGTCCTCGTTATTTGGAACAATAACAGAATCATTATTTCCTGCCATTACTTTTTAAAACACCAAACAGAAAATAAAAATCGCAACCGCCAAAAGAATATGCCGGGCCGAAGTGACAACAAAATCCAAATGTGAAAAGTCAGATGAAGTGCGGTACTTGAAAAGAGATGTCTGCACTTTCGATAGAGAATTGTGTGTGGATTGAGGATTCGGTTGTTTAGCAAATACTGAAACCCATCACTAAACTTTTAAATTTAATTTAGAGAGCTTTACAACAACAACAACTACCTATGAGGTGGATAAAGTTGGTTGCATTTCAATTAAAATAACTGTAATTTTATTTATATGATATTTTTAAAATGAAATTCGCATTTATTGAAGGAAATACATTTGGGTGCATGTAGTGCCCCTCTTCATATATCGTGTGGTGGCCTACCAATTTCATTTTAAATATATATTGTTGCAAAAACATCATAAATAATTCAACATTTAAATTGAACTGTTGCCAACTTAATCCACCTACTAGTTAGTTGTGTTGTAATCTCTTCGGAGCTCTTTCAAAGCTCTCCAAAATCTCGTGCTTTTCGGAGCGGACTAATGAAGTTGGCTCCAGTTTCAATTGAAAAACATGATATTTTTAAAATGATTGATGAAGGAAATTACCACCTTCGTTGCTAAAAAAAAACATTCATTTGTTTATACTAGATAGTAATTTTGCCTGTGCAAAACATTTGCAACTTTTAACGATCTACAAAGATTTTGTTTAAAGAAATAAAAATTATCTAATACTTGGTTGAGTGACCCTTATTTTCAGTTACTGCTGCACATCTTCTCGGCATAGATTTTATTAGGGATTCAAGCAGGTATTTGATTCCATGCCTTTTTAATTCCAGTAAAAAGTTGATCACGGGTGTTGTAAGAGTGTCCTCTCATATTCCTCTTAACCATTTGCCATAGATTTTCTATGGGGTTGAGGTCGGATGATTGCGCAGGCCATTTCAGAACTTCGACGTTTTGCCGAGAAAACCAAGCCTAAACAAGTCTGGAGGTGTGTTTGGGATCATTGTCTTGCTGGAACCGCCAGCGCAAGGGCATTTCCTCCTCTGCATAAGGTAACATAACACACTCCATAATGCTTTTGTAATCCTCTGCTTTCATGATACCTTCTATTTGATGAAGAGGTCCCACGCCTTGAGCTGAGAAACAAACTCAGACCATTACACTACCTCCTCCATGTTTCACAGTCTTGACAGTATATCGCAGGTTTAATCGTTTTTTCTTTGGTCTTCTTACTCCTTGTTCTTCCTAGTTTCACACTTTTTGCAATAAGTCGTAGGACGATGTGATTTTAGTTGCAAATGTTTCGCACAGCACTGTATATATGAGTGACCACTTTCAAGACGGAAGAATGTAACAAGACAATAAAGCATGTTCACTGATGGTGTGGGACTGCTTTTTCTGGCACGGAATGGGACCAATCATAACAATGGAATGGATCGCTTCGAGTACACAGACGTCCTAGAAAACGCCATGATGCCGTATGCTGAGGAGGAAATGAATCTGTTGTGGAGATTCCAACCTGATTATGATCCAAAGCATATATCAATCATTGTAAAAACTGACTGCGGGACAACTATATTGGTGGCCATCTCAATCCCTAGATTTGCACCCCATTGAAAATCTATGGGAAATTGTTAAGCGGCAGCTGAAAGTAAAACACTTTCGAAACCGTCACCAGCCGATGGAGGAGTACGGAAAGCAATGTGTTGCTATACCGGAAAGAACTATATCGTAACCTAATAAAATCGATGCATAGAAGATGCAGGGCAGTGAGGGGAAGCAAGAAATCTTGTAAATCTCCAAATTACCTTAAGTTTCCTTTGTTTTGAACAATACTGTATTAAAGCGGAAGGCCATGATTAAGTTCTGTACCAAGTTTGGTCTAGGTTTCTGGAGAATGGACGGAAGAGCTGAAGCCTTCTAGGATTCGGCGATCCTCATCTGAACATTCTAAAGTGTCAGTTACACCTCCATGCGATAGCAACCGGGCAATGCATCCTAGAACGTAGCCAAGTATCTAATTCGGTAGGAGATAACGTCTTGAAAAGTCCCCCTAACTCGAAGGCTGTAGAAGGCCATGCGAAGAGAGTCTGCAATGGTGTCCTCCCCTCTGAAGGACCCAGGGGTAATTGGGTCGCGAATGGCGTTTCCTCAAGCACTCCTGTAGGAGTGGAGGTGGTGGGTATTGTAGACCCTAACAGGTTGGCTATACCCACGGTACCCACAACACCATAGGAGCAGCTTTGGGAAAATTACCGTTCGAACGTTCTATGGCGGCTATGGAGACTGGCTTGCTCTGGCTGATTGTGCTGTAGCAGTTTTGGAAGAAGGTGCCATGGCAGAGGTGGTAGACTTTAACGAATTTGCTATCTCCGCGGTATACGCGCCAGTAGAAGATGCAGACCTGCCTTCCGAAGGGTTAGGTGCGCGTGCGGTTTATCTGGAGGAGGTTACTTGTCATGGCTCTGAGCCTGGAACCCTTCAATGCCGTAGACAGAGAAGGGGTTAAGGTTGTAATTAACGCATGGACCAAGAAGGAGCACTGGAGACGGTAGGGCAACATGCATTCCTGCAGATAGGCTAGGATTCTAGCAGTGACCCAAGAAACCAAGGTTAGTGGCGACAGTGGGATAACTGAATACTCAGTTGCCCCCACTAAGGGAGACTGGGATCGGACGAAAAGGGACCCGATTCTATGTAGTCTGTTTCGGCTAATCCCCAGAGAGGTGTTTTAAGTGAGTAAGAATCTCACACTACCGGAGGGCACGGGCTGTCCGGTGTCTTTTGGAAGATTTTCGCCTCTCCCGCTAAACAAAAACAAAAAAAAGTTTGGTATAAATCAGATTATGTTTAGGCAAAAATATAAGGCTATTTATAATTTAGATGATTTAGCGGTTGTGGGCGTGAATTAGACCCTTTAGAAATACGGGTTAGAATACATAAAAACTGTCAATCTCTGCTTTCTTCTGAACTTTAAATGAACGAAATTTGTTCATTCTTTGTCGAGAAATGAATTTTTAACTGCATTCAATGCCGAAATTTTGTTATCTCCTTAGTCGCAAGTTACTAGCAAAATATCAAATGAAAGGTATTTTTGAGTAGAATTCAAATATGACAATAATTTTTAAACATCTTTATTATGACGGGGTATATAACAGTTTCTTCCTGTGAATACTATTAAAATGTATGGTAGCGTATATTCCTCTTGGATGCTCGTCAATAACGTCTCGACTACTACACAATACATGTAAATTACGTCCGCGTATTCTTCAAAAGTAAATTCTGGCAATTTTTAATAATTAAAATATTAGTAACAGGACGTCAACATACTTGGGTGTGAACACTGGCTAACACAAGCTAATAACGAAAATAAAATAAATTATACTTATCTTTTTATGATTTTATTGCAGCAGTAATTAAAATTAGTGTGTACTCTAAAACAAACATTATCGACCCTCTTTCTTAGAAATTTTGTTCATTTAATGAATTTCCTAACTACAGCGCAATATAATAATTAACTAGTCAGAAACTTCTCAGGAAGCGGTTTTTCTAATCCTTTCTCCATCTTGACGTGTTGTACTCAGGCCCGTGCGCAGGAATTTCCCCTGGGAGTGTGTGTGGGGGGGGGGGGGGGTATCTAATTTCATAAAAAAACGAGTAAGGAGCTATACAAAGAAAACTATCAACAAATGGATGTACATAAATATGATATATTTATTATGCAATTAAAAAATATGGTCATATACATTTTAAGTTATTTTTTTAGTATTTCAGTCAAATTTGTCCTAATTAAGGACTTCAGACCTCCCCCCCCTCCCCCTCCCCGTGCGCACGGGCCTGCTTGTACCTACCTTTTTAGAAAGGTAATAAGCCCATATAAATTTTTATTATTTTACAAGTTTTACAAGTTTTTTTTATTTTAGTTCACCTGATAGTTACTATGTTTGGGTCTTGCAACTTAGCTTTACTTACAGCTGACTTAAATTTATTAAAAGCGTGTTGCGCATCCGTATGCAATTTGAGAGAAGGAACGCAACACGCTTTTAATAAATTTAAGTCAACTGTAAGAAAAGCTAAGAGTTTATTATTGTGAGGAATATTTAGCTAAGTGGTACTTGTAAATAAAGAAATATATTTTCACCTTTTTAATTTTTCAAAGTAAAAAGAAATAAAAGCTTCTTTTTTAATTAACATTTCTTTACTTTATTTTATTAATAAATCTCAATAGACCATTTAAAATGGATTATAGAGTAAAACGTAACAAACGAAAATCAGTTTATTTAACTGAATTATTAACTAGAATAATTTACTTTATATTGAATTTAACATTAAAGTACAGGAATAGGCATAGGAAAAAAGTGTTGATTTTTCTATGGGAAAATATTATGGGCTGATTTCTGGTAAAAAATTAACACTACAACATTTACTTTTAACAAAATTAGAAGTCGGTTTTACTTGACATTTACGAGGGCTTAGAATTATGTTAACGATGTGTAGATAGTCATTTAAATCGCAAAAACTAATGACGCACTAAATACAAATGGCGTATTGTAATATTGATGAGGAACTCTTTTGGTAGCTGCTTTTAATAGTGTAAAATCAGAAGAAACAATGTCTCCTTTGTGAGTTCGTTTGCCTGGACTGGTTTGACTGAGGCCAGACGATAAATTTGTAGCCTTTACTCGAAATCCATTTATGTCATCGGCGGTATAGGTAACTTTTTGCAGACTGCCATTAGCATCGATGTAACTGTAAGAACCACGTACAACTCCATTAGCCCCTTTGGTTTCCTGTTTTGCTGAAAATCCGTCATGATATCCGTAGTGGTATTGGCCGAAGTTGTTTTGTGCATGAATTCTGCTATATTTTGGAGCATCAAATGTTGGTTTAGGTGAAGTGGGCTTGAATGTTGGTTTCACACTGGGTTTTATATGAAACAAATACTTTGCTAATGTTAAACTTATTAGTGCGAATATTATTATCAAAGACTTCATGGCTATCGTCTTTACTGTAACTATTTAATGACTGGTATCAATTTCCAAGTAGTTTACCTTTATATATGCACCTCCTTAATCAGGTATTAATTACTTTGTTTGGATTTTAAAATGCCGTTTCAACTAGTTTTTGAGTCGTTATCCAGTAATTTCAACATACTTTTGGCATTTGTAGATAATAATGTCTTTAGTTGAAGAGGTATTTTTGACAAAATGATGTAAATAAATAAATACATTTAATTATTTTGACTGATAATTTCGCCTTAAATTTGTTTATCAAAACCACAAGAATAAAGTGTTCAAGTTTAATATAAAGTATAAGAGCTTGGTTCAGCTGGAACCGTTAAAAATCGGAAATAAAAATTCCAACCATTTTATTTTTTATAATTGTCTTTTCCATTACTTTCCCTTTAAAACCCCTTATTACAAGCTTTTGGGGTCGTCCATTTAATATATCACTCTGTATGTAGGTTATAGGAAATGTAACTATTATTGACAAGGAGGATAGGGGCTTAGCGATAGTATCACGTAATGTGACATCCATGAAATGATGGTACTGTCTCTGGTTCACGTTATGCTAGGCTTGGACTGATTTCTCTTGATTCCCTTGTAAAGAGACCCCAAATATATAAGATCACTTTTATGCATAATTTATTGCAGGGGACGATCAACTCCTCCGAACTGCTGAATGATACAGGCATTTCCATTCCCGCCCGGTCCCTTAGGAATTTCAACTTTCTGCATGTTCCCTTTCATCGTACGCTCTACGGCATGCACGAGCCTATCACTTCTATGTCCCGCCTCTACAATGACTACGCTGCCTATATCGAGCTGGGATGTTCTAGGCGACAACTGAAGTGCCATTTGAGGATACTTATTGAATAAATTAGTTTAATGATTTGTATTAATTTTGTAGTCTTCTTGGTTCATTTGTAATTTTCTTAGTAGCCAGTTTTGGCGAAGCTGTTGTTAAATAAATAAATGTGTTGCATAGGGCGTCTAGTTTAACGGAGTCCCCTACTTACCTAAACTCCCTTAAAGTTAATTTAGATAAATAATTAGTGGAAATCAACCATTGTTTTGCAAGTCACACAAGTGCAGTGCTAAGGGAAAGGGTTTTTAAAATCCATTAATTAATTAGCACTGCACTCTTACCCGTTTTTATTCCATTCCGTACTAAACTCAGTGCATTGTCTTTTTTTTGGATGTTAAAACTTCCTTCGGGATTATGGAACACTTTTCTTTTGCGTTTTGTAACATTCGTGGACTAAAGGAAAACAATTTTTTAGTTAACTGATACATATATTATTTTAATTATCTAATTAGACCTTTTGGGGTTTCCAATTACTCCGACACCGTTCTGTAGCCGCAGGCAACTCTAAGGGCTCCTCTCTTCTGTACTGCCGCCACCCGTTTCCTGTACTTTTCGACGTCCGTACAGTAGGATCGAGTGCGTGATCGACATAAGCAGTCGCCTCTTACGTTGGCCATGAGCCTGCTTAACTTGGTTGTGGTCTGTGCTACCCTGTCTGCCGCATGCCTAACGCGTTCGCAAAAGGTGAGTTTGAGTCCAGCCTTATTTCCAAGTATTTAACTGCCTGGCTCGTCAGAATGTCCTCATCCCCCACTAGCACTTCCCTAATCGTAGGGATCCACTTTCCAGTGAGCAGGACAATCTTGGTTTTCGGGTTGGCTAGATTCAGGCCACGTTCCTCCATCTAGGGGGTCATCCGTCGCATTACCTGGTTCAATCTTAGCTGCGCGGCATCACGTCTCGTGCCGCGATTACTGTGGCGATGTCATCCGCGTAACCCACCAAAAAGGTGTCTTCTGGCACGTCCATGCGCAGCATACCACCGTACGCTATCTTCCACAGCACTGGGCTTAGAATCGATACTTGCTCGGCTCCTGCAGTGATTTTCTTCCTGCCTGGTCTTTCTGTGGTATCGTAGAGGAGAACTCTGTCATGTAGGTAGCTCTCTACCATCCGGAGGAGATACTCCGGTATTCTAAAGGTGTGAACCAGAGCGTTTAGCATGTCGCACCATCTGGCGGAGTTAAAGGCGTTTTAAACATCCAGTATCACCAGAAGGACTACTTTTCTTGAGTGGTGATTCCCTTGTTACACCGCGTGGAAGACTTTTACTACTTTTTCTACCGCTCCAATGGTTGATCGTCCTTTCCGCAAACCGTTCTATTTGTCTGAAAGGCCTCCTGTGTTCTGTATGACTGATGCTAGGCGCGCTTTCAACAATTTTTCCAATAGTTTTCCGGCCATATCCAGCCACAGGGGTCTGTACGCCGCTGAAGTTCCTGGACCTCCCTTCCCCTTGCTGATAAGTACAAGCCTCTGTGCTTTCCACCGCTTGAGAAAGGTTCCCTCTTTCAGACAGCCATTGTACATTTTCAACAGTACCTGTGGACATGAGTGGGCTATGACTTTCAGAACTTCTGTTGGGACTCCATCTGGGCCTGTGGCTTTGTTGTTATACAAGGATCCCGCTGCCTTCTTGAGCTTTTCCACGCTGAAAGGTGGAACTTCTTCCATCGTAGTGGGATGCTGTGCTTGTGTTCTTTCTAGTTGGGTCGGAAACAAGGCGTGCAATATTTTCTCTGTGCGTACTGTACCCGGGCTCGTTTCGTAGGCTCCAACTTTGCGTATGGCTATCTTGCACCCGAGCCCCCAGGGATCGTTGTTTATTTCTGCCCTCTGTTCTTTCCATTTTCGGTATTTGCTATTAGCGATTGCCCACTTGAACTCCAGCCTTGCCTCCTTGTACTCGGCAGTGTCGACTTCCGGTATGGCGCCATGTCTTCTTCATCTTCTAATGGCGATTCGTCTGAGAGATAGTCATCTTCTCCTCAAGGCTGCTATCTCTGCAGTCCACCAATATACTGGTTTTTCTTTGCGTTTTTCTTCGGCGGGCACATGCTCTGGCGTTGAAGTCTCCAGCGACAACAACAGCTTCTTCTCATTCACGTATGGTATCTTCTAAGTTATCCAATTTCTCTTTGAATTCTTGGATGCTCTCGTTTGGAGTAAGGTAGTAGCTCACGTACACTACTTTGTCACTCCTAATCCAAACGATCCCTCTGTTGGAGCCATAATTTTCCGTCGAGATCCTGCTCCTTTCTGGAAGCCAGATTACTGTCGTGCCGAAGATATCGGAGTAACATCCCGCTCTCTCTGTTCCTATACTGTTCGCTGATAATCACGAGATCATCAGCGACTCTGCTTCTGTGCAAGTTTCCCTGAAGGAACTTCATGCCCTTTTGGACTTGGCTTCTTCAAGCGCTTGCCTGAAAGTAAAGCAGTTGCCCGAGCCCGGTACATGTCCCAATAGCTTTTGCGCTAATTTCTTTTCTGTGCACAGGAAGCATTTTGCTTGAGCGTTGCACTCGCTCTTCTTCTTGTGTCCTTCATCGCCATATCGGATGCACACCCCTAACTGTCGTCTTTGCGGTCCCTTGCATTCGTCTTGCCGGTGGCCATAACCGAAGCATGCATAGTAGCGTGGTATCCAGGCCCGTAGATAAAAAATTCGGTCCCGGGGGGGGGGGGGGCACATACGGCCCCCACGAAAGGAATTTCGGGCCCGGGATTAAGCGTTTACGGGCCCATATACAATCGAATGAGTGACTTTCAATTTAAAATATGTCTAGTATATTACACTTTTTCGATCGTGAAGCAGGGGCTCCGTTTGAAAGCCCGGGCCCTTCGCCCCCTTCCCCTCTCGACGGCCCTGTTGGTATCAGCAGCCTTCAAAGCACCCTACAATTAACCCATCCAATCCAATACGATGGGATTTCAGTAGGTCTACCGCTCCTCTGGCGCTTAGCTCGACGATTGCTATCTTCAGTCCTCTACAGTTTACTCTGGTGAGAGACACCTTTGGCTCTCCCATATCAGATCTCCGTTCATCTTCTTTATCGCCTCTGTCACTTCCTCTGAGGTGGTGGGGCTGTCCAAGTCTCGTATTTCGAGGGTCTTCTTAGGTTCCAGCCTTTATACTGTGGTGCTTTCCCCTAGGATGTTTTTGAGGAACCTTTAAACATCCCCTTATCCTTGGTTTTGTCACCCAATTCCAGGAGAACTCCCCCGGACTATGTCTACCGTATGGATCTGACTTATGATTGCGGGGCTTCCGGGTTGTCTTACTGCGGATTTCCTTAGCATTATAGTAGTATAGTAGTAGTATACAGCATTATAGTACATGCAATTTTGTCAAGGAGCAGTGAGAAAGAGCCAGGAGATCCGCGAAGATCGAAGGCCGAGAATAGTCGTCGAGCAGTAGAAAAGAGAGTTTTTGTAAAAAATTGCTTATACAAATAAAATTGCTTGACGAAGTTTAATGAAAATTAATGGGGTTCTATTCTGATAAAAAATTGAGTCATAAAAATCGGTCAAGAATTGCGACCTGCAACGTGTCTTCATTATTTTACTTATTTTACTTTATTAATATGGGTTACCCATATGGTGGTCTACGACCTAAAAGGTCTTTTGGGCTAGAACCTTTACTACTGTAAAAGATGCGCAATCACCCCCAGTTAGGCAAGGAGATCTTTAACAGGGGAGGATACAACATCAACGGATTCAAAAATTTCTAACTGAAGATCCTCGTTCTGAGCCATGCCCAGGTAGGACAAAAGCACATAATGTGCAGTGTGGTATCATAGTCTTTCAGACAGAGACAATACACCGTCTTTCTGTCTATCTGATCTATCCCGTGTAGATGATATTTTAGCCCATGGTCGAAACACTTTCTAGTAAGCCTCGAGAAAAAACTCCACGAGGATAGGGCCTTGAGCATCTTTCAGTCCTTGATTAACGTTGATACGGGTGAAAACTTCAATAGAATTTATTTCTGCTTTAGAGACACTGGGCCATTTACCCTATGCAGTCGAAATCCTAGTGTTGGATTCAAAGACACCAGCACCAGTACTGTGTTCTATTTTTGAGCCATCAGTGAAATATTAAAGGCCTGAATCTTCTGCCGAAGCGGAGTTCCTTAGCCATGTCGGCGATTACGGTGTACACATCTGTGCCAGGAATGCGCTGAAGTATGCCGATGTGACGATATTAGCTGCACTCTGGTTAACGGCAGAACTGCCTTGATAGGGTTAATAGTGAGATCTTTGTTTGCGCACCAGTCAGTAATCATACTCCTTCCCTGTAATAATAATTGAACGTCATCCACATATCCCGGTAACCAAGCTCATATAGCTTATTTAAGAGATCGTCCAGAGCACCGGCGACAGTACACCATCTTGTGGGCACCCCTTCGCTGCGCTTATGCACTCAGAGGTATTACCCAGGGGAGATGGTTGATCTAGTTTACACCTGATGTGGAGGTCTAACAGTCTTTCCATGGTATGACTTAGGTAGCTGTAGAGGCCTATTTTGGGGAGAAATACTACAACTACTTTCCTCCATAAGATATGTAGCGCGAATTATAGTTGGCTCTAAGCAAATGGACCAGTGGAATAAGGCTGGTATCCATGCTGTTCTGAAGGAGGGTTGGGAAGATATCATCGCTCCAGGGGCTTTATAAGGTTTAAAAAAAGAGGCCACTGCCCATCTAACCTTATCTTTGTCAAAAATAACGCCGGACAAGCTTGAGGCGCTACAGCTCAATGGAGACCCATCCTAACCGGCCAAGTGCTAGTCTGGTCCAGTGTTAACCCAGGGATGTACACCTGTAACAGAGATTCCAGGTTTTCCCTTTTGGTTTCGGTGTAGGTGTCATCCTGCTTCCTGCGAAACCCTACCACAACGCCAAGACTCGCTTTAATTTCTTTATTATATTCGTTCAGTGTGAACCTGTATTCACTATGCTGTTGGGAGCGTTAAGCTCTATTAAATAGTCGTCTCACTTTCCTTCGTATTTCAGCCAGCTGTTCGCTCCACCACGGCCCTTACGTTCCGCTTTGTTTGAGACTGAGACGGTGATGTCATGGTAGATGAGCACGTCACCATTGATAAATTGTCGCTTCGTCCGTTGAGATTAACTGATGAATTCTTGGGCTATCTTCAGGAAAGTAGGCCGATGCCAGGACGATTTTCAGCATTTCACACCATGTGGGGATCCCAGTCAGGATGGCCACAAAGTCCTTCGAAATAAAGTTGGTCACGAGGAAATGATTAACACTTTTGTCAATTACAATGGCCACACGTTTCCTATCCTTCCCTTGGTGGCAAATCAACTCTTATGAGTTAATGTTAAGTCTTCGGACTTACCCACTGAAAACCCAGGCCTTCTGAATTAGCGCAAAAGTTAACTGTTGTTCCACAAAACTCCTGCATGCTGTGGCCGATGCTCCTGTGGCATGGTGCAGGTTTGCCTGGAGTACTCGTATTTTGCTCATGTCAGGGCCTAGGGTGCAGGCAACATAGCTTAGCACCAACAAAGTTGTTGGTTGCACTTTTCTTTACCAACTCTTAGGAGACAGGGGTTGGTAGTTTTCCAGAAGCTCCAGAAATGTGCCCAACTGCTCCATCCAGAGATTTGGAAAACTATAGCCTATCGGCTTCTCTAATGTCTCCCTCGGCAAATGCTGTTTCAACTTAAGTATTTTATTTTAGAGAGTGTCCTTCTCTGCGTCCGACTACGATTAGCTAGCACTCCGAAAAGATACATGACCGTGCCTGGAGTCTATTTCCAGCCGCAACCACGAAGAGGTTGTTGAAATTTCAATATTTCTTTCTCTGCGCGAGTTGTAAACAATTCGTTTTGTTTTTTTTTGTAAAATTTCACTCGAGTCAAGTGTGATTTCGTACATATTTTGTGCATTTTCAAAATATTTAATAGATAATTATGTTGTATGCTACAATTACTTCTGGCTGTTTTAGATTATTTGTACATGTCACTCTCTTTCTACCCCCAATACTAGAGAAATTAATTTGAATATGATTCGCTTTGATGATTTAGAATCAAATGACCAGTTGGAGTCCTTCTTAATTCGAAAATAAGTTAAGAACGAATTCCGCAAGAGGATGTCGTTCGCACTTGTTGAAATATCGAGTTTGAATAGGACGACTAATCCTTGATTGTTGTTTTATTTGTCAGTTTGTGCGTCCGCTTAGTTACAGACCAGCAAGGTATGACATTTTAAATTTTATAAAAAAGATTCCTTTAAAATTACGACAATAATTTTTAACAAGTTTATTCATTGATTTAATTTTTTTTGACAAAATGATGAAATGGATAACCTTGAAATATTGATTTATTTGATTGAAGTGCATTATCTGCATAATTGAGGAAGTAGTGCAAAGAATTTGTCTTAAATTGATTGATTTACTAATTCAAAATTAAGGAGATTCTAATGAAAGGAACTTACATTTGTTTTCCAGTCCCTAAAACCAATTTATTAACCTAATTATATTTTTCAAAATCAATTTAGGTAAATTTCTATATTAGATTTGATCGGTACGAGTAAAATTATTTGTGGTAATTTAATTTAATTTAAGTGGATTCCATTGTCAAGTCAACAACAAGACTGATCATAAATTAAATCTACACTTGCGCAAATTAAAGAACGTGTAATCTAGACATTATGAAAAATGTATTCAGGGCGCCAGAAAACATGTTTGGCGCATCATAATGGTCACCTGCTGGCCGACTGACACTTGTTAAATGAAACAAGAACGGTTTAACGATGTTTTCCGTATACGAGGAAGAAGTTGCATTGAATATTGGCAGTTAATTGCAACTACTGGAGTGCTCTGATTCACAGGTTCACTTTGCAAGAAAGCCCTTGGCCTCTGCTTACCTTGAAAACCGCTTTTTTAAAGAAGTCACTTTGATCCATCTTCTTGACTGCGCTTGTGAATGGAACCGAGTTCCGTCTGCGCGTTTGTGGGTAGTTCTTCAATTATGAAAGATATTCAATTAAATTACGATCGATCCAGAAAGTGAAGACGAATAGCCGTTGGCAAATTAAAAGTAGAAGGGAAGAACTGTACAAATAGGTCGTCAAGGTCCGCAATTCTTGCCGGTTCTTCTTAAGATCCCGATATTTTGCTTGATATAAAAGTCGCAGGAGCCATCCATTAGTGCATAGTTCTCAACAGCGAGTACTGGTAAACATACTAGCAGCGCTAAGTATTGCATAACTTTAAAATGAAGGTTCTTATTGCATTTTCTGCTCTATTGGCTGTCTGCTTAGCCAAGCCGAGTCCTTCAATTGCTTTAGCACCTGCTAGCTACATAGTTCCTGCAGGACTTCGAAGCCAGTTCCATTCACAAGATGTCCTTGGTCAGTACTCCTACGGATACAGTGATGGTCTTTCTGCAAAACAAGAAGTTAGATCTTTTGATGGAAGGACACTAGGATCGTACAGTTATGTCGATGCCGAAGGAAAACTTCAGACTGTTGACTATACCGCAGATGGTGTAAATGGATTTAGAGTTGCTGCTACAAATCTTCCAAGAGCCCCTGAAAGTGTTGTTCCTGAGACACCAAAACCAGTTGTTGACACGCCTGAGGTTGCACGTGCTAAGGAAGAACATTTTGCAGCAATTAATGAAGCCAAAACCCGCTTTGCAGAGCAACCTGTCATTTTAAAGGAAGTTGAAGCAACACATGAGTTACCCAAGCCAGTTGAGGATACACCTGAAGTGGCAAAGGCAAAGGCTGAACATCTTGCTGCAAAAAAAGAGATCGAACTTCGCACTAATACCATAATTCCAGCAGTTCATACTCATCCGCTTGCTTCTCTGCCCTATGTTCCAGTATTGAGGGCTACGGAGTTTCCACACGCATTCACCTACAGCGTTAACGGACCATTTTTCTCTGATTCACGATACCTGCCAGCACATCACTTTATTCTGTAAGGTTTTCATTAAACGACGATTCTCTTGGTTAATTCGTAAATAAAATGTTGCATAAATCTTATGTGTATTTAATCAATTCTAGGAAGAAATTCCCTTGTTACATCCATTATTATCTAAACCGTTTTTGTAAACCAAAATCCTGTCCAAATAATTCAGTTGCTGTTACGGCAAATCAATAACAGTACCACCTCTGCTTGATATAATTTTGTGATGATAATTAAACATAACTATTTTTCCACTGTTCCAAATATGTACAAAAAATGTACATGATCCGAGTGAATTTACAAAAAAATCAAAAAACTGCGTTTGTGGGAGAGTATAGTCTTTGAGAAGCATAACAAAAGTTATCATTAATAATTTGGTTCATTTCATAGAATACCTTTTCCAATTTCGGGTTCAGCTCGTTGGCATAGAGTAACGTTGAGTTGGGTTGGGCTAAAGAGGATTCGTATATAGAGGTCTGTTGTTTAATAAGGGAGTGGAGGTGATTTTGGTCCTCGTTAAGGTTTTCAAGTTGTTCATTGAAGTGTTGCACATCTGTATCGTCGAGAGTTCCAAACTAGAATTTGGACACAATATTTATTATTCCTAGTTTTTTAATTACGTCATCATCCATGCCCATTAGATTACATATTGCCTTGTTTGTTTAGTTCGAGTTTTAGTATTGATCTTTCTGCTAGTTTAATGTAATTGGAACATTCGCGCGGGTTTATATTCATACCAGATACAGTCAGGGGCCGTTCAACTATTACGTAACGCAGTTTTTGAATATTTTTGACTCCCACCCCGCCGTAATCTTTCGCGTTACCCCCCCCCCCCCCCCCCCATAACTTAAAACTCAGATGATTATTGTACTTAAAAATGTCAATTACGTTGCGCAAAATACCTTACGAAAAAACGGTCAAAACAATCATTATAAACGTCAAATAACGTAACTGAACGTAGCCCAAAATCTCACGTTACTGAACGGGCCCACTGCGTGCAACAAATTTTGTACTTTGCTCGATACATTCATGTGTTTTTGAAATTAAATAACGGCGTCTTTTACGTCGTAAAATGTTGCTCGCATTGTGTTTCGGCCTTAATACTTGAACGGCCTCTCACCCAAATCAGTAGATACCAGGAGTTTCCATTTATCGTTGCTAAAACTCAGCTGTCCGATATGTTCGAAATGTAGTCCAGATTTATTAGATAGGTGCGTCGTTTGGTCGTTAATTTCGGAGTGAACAATATTAACGAGGGTAGTGACTTTTAGGAGTGTAGAGGTACCCACACGAATATAGGTCTTGAAAAGATATTATTAGATCTTAATTAGTTTGAGTGAGTATTGAGTATAAGTTATATCTAACGTTAGCCTATCATTGTGGACTTTAAGAAGTTTGTTTCTTACACGAATTGTGGAATTTACACCTTTCGTGGAGATAACTTCAAATGTGCCGGAACAAACTGGTAATAGTTTCTTACACTTTTCCTTGGGAGCGGTTTCTTTTTTAAGTAACAGAAGGTAATTTTTTGAAAAAGTAGTTGGGTTGGAAATATAAAATAATTTCTCAACACGATCAGCAGTTCGTCTTGAGAAATTATTTTATATTTCTTACGTTGCTGGAGTTTTAAAAGTTTATTTGAATTTTTTTGTTACAAAGTCACTCGGGTCAAGTGTACATTTCGTGCATATTTTTTGTAATTTTAATATAATTATAATTTTAAAAATATTTTGTGAGAAAAGTCGAAAAAAAAATGATTTTTCCATTTTTATGAAGATTACACGATGTTTGAGATCACAATTCTTGTTCCTTTAATTTTTTCCAAAACGTTGACTAATCGGCCCGAAGGAACCGTCCAATGGATCGATCTGCGGATTTACAGGGCTATTGTGCGTATTGAGGTGTAAAAATTCCTACAAACCTTAGCCTTTCCATCAGTATTTGCAAAGATGAGGTCAATTTACCAAAACAAGGAAAAATGTCACTTTTTTTGACTTTTTCAAAATTGAAATTACGGATAAAAAAAAATTATTATTTTTTATGTCTTGATGGATTCTTTTAGGAAATTTCTTCCAGTTTCCGAAACTGCCCTTAAATTTTCTGTACGATCATTGGTTGCTGATATATCGATGGTTCAATACAAAAATGTCCTTTTTCGTTTAATATCGGATATCTCCGCGACAAATCGACGTATCAAGGATTTCAAAAAGGATAATTAAAGCCGAATTAACAAGCTATCTGGACTAAAAATTTTGAAATTTTTTTCTTCCGCTATTCCTTTGGATTGCGTGAGCACCGTGGCCTTTATTTCTCGCTTAGATACAGCCCGTCAAAAATCACTAAAAAATTTAGATATTTTTTTTGTTCCCTTAATTGTTTTGAGTAGTTTATATGAATAAAAATGATAGGTTATACAATAAATTTTGTGTTTTTATTTTTTTATTCCCATGAATTTTGTATTGAGAGGTTATATGAAGGATTGAATTATGTCCTGTCTGTTCTCTAATAAGACTAATAGCTTACCCCCGGATATTAGTGCAATGGATTGTCCTTGCAAGCCTATGGGCATTTGACGAGTTATATTTCTGATTGTAGAACCTAATGAAATCTTGATTTGGCATTCCCACGAATTTCGAATATCTATTAGTTGAACAGACAATAGTTATGTGAAGTATCTTATACCAAGGAAAGAAGGATAATTAAAGGTTACACTAAGTTTCAGTGCTTGTTGGATTATTAAAACCAATATTGTTATTAAAATACATTTTTTTTTTAATTAAGTTAACTATGATAAGTATATATTCTACGCCTAATGAATGAGTAAATGAAGCGTGTCAACTCAAAACTCATTATTGGCGAGAGTATTCATTAGTATATACTATGTTCATTACACGATTTGCGCAGTAATTACTAGATTTCCTACTGGGATATAATCGTATGCTTTAATGTTGTGCGTACCCCGTACTAAGATTAAATACTTTCACAGAAGAAATAAGATTAATATTTCGTTTAAGTTTTAAGATTGAACATTACTTTAAGGGTATCTGTACTATATTTAATTTGACTTTATGTATATTGGTAAATAAACTAGAATTTTATGAAAGTGTAAGAGCACATTTTAAATTGAATATTTTTAACCGGGAGAAAGTAAATAATTCTACATGCATATAGATTTTGGTCCACACTTATTGATGCAAATATGTTATTTACGTAATTACATTTTTATCATTGAAGCATACAAAGCAGCCGACCATCGTTGATTCACTTTCGTTTTCGTAGTTTGATTTTTCGGCTATTCCTTATCGATCCTTATTTCTTTGATTTCCTCAATCCCTGAATGGGGTTGATCTGCATCATTTGTACTGGCCCCCCATTCTCTTTGGATATACGCTATTTGGGTTGCTCAATTAATTTAATTTTTTTTAATGTTCTTGGGATTGGAAACTCGTAGCGAGGTTTGTTATCACTTTTTTATTTGGCATTTATCGGCCGATGCTGCTTCGTGATGAAGCTAGATGAACAGGCTTTACGAATAAAGATAGGAATTTCCTTTTACGTCAGATGATAAATTGCTAATAGCCACATTTCTTGAAGTCCATTTTTTTTGTTGATAATTTATGGATGATTATTCACAGACAATGACTGCACCGATTATAAACGGTATCTGATTTCATCAGAGCCTGAAGTGAAGAAGCTAAGAAGTGCGCCTTCCGTAAAATGGGAAAATCTATTTAATACCAATGTAACCATAAATTCTCTATCACGTACATTTGGTCCTAAGTTCAATTACTGATGTTGTCAAAGTTGTCTTCCTTTCTTGTAGTCCTTCTGTATTGATCGGAATGTGATAGAACATGGTCTAATTTCTTTCTCACACCCTCTCTCTAATATCTCGTATCAGACAACTGTCTGTGGTTATAGGGACTATGTCCAAAACAGGGTGCGACATAGTTGAAGTATTGGGAGGAATTTGCCAACAGGCCTTATGACATCTCAAGGCTGAAGGTGCTTTTCCCAGGGGCACGGCTAACTCAGTTCTTTTTATCATTTTTGATGTTAATCCTACATCGGTTGTGCATCCCTTGTCTGTCTTCGGTCCATAGGACTTCCTAAGAGTGCCCGCATCTAGTGTTCGGTGAGTGAACCGAAGAGGGAGGCAAGATCTCACTCCGATCCGATGAGCTCACCCACTCCCCTCACCTCTTCGGTTACCACTTGTTCAGCCTGCATGGCGACTTAAACGCTCACCCCGGTAATCCTATACCCTTCCCACTTCCCTTTGGTTGTGAGTTACGACTAAGTTTTAACAAACATCTTAGTTGTACTCACAACCCTCCATCCAACCCATGCACAGAGGCTGCCATCATTCCTCATTTTACCATAGCAGATGACTACTCTTAGAGACGCCTGAGATTTTATTTATTTCTCTAGAAAGCTGACAGATAAGAACATATTCAGCTGACGAAGACTGAAGGAAACCCAAGAACAGACAGCTTATGAATGAGAACTCTATTTATTTATATATTTATAAACAGATTCACCCAAGCTGGCTACAACAATGAAAGTTACAAAATATTAAGGCAACAACTAGAACTAAACATTATTTAAAAAAAGTTTTAATTGGTATTTCAACTGTTGCCTAGAACAACCTAATTCGATGCAGGCTGAGCATTCACTAAGGAGGCATGACATCGACGCAATCGGCTCACGCATTCCCGAAAGTGTTCGGTGGAATAGAACATGGTAAAAGTCGGAGCTCCTCCAAGACCGAGATCATTACTTTTATTTATTTAAGCTAAATACAAACTATTACATAAAAAATACAAAAATAAAAAATAAAATACAAATTATAACTTAATACTAATTCTACAGAATATAATAAATGAATAATTAAGAATAAATAAATAAAAAGTATAAGCTACAATATGAGCTATATATATTGATTACTGGCAGAAGGCGAAAGGAAGAAGAATTAAAGTAGGCGATCAGGATCAAGATGGGCGGGGTCAAGATATAAGGCTTTGTGGTGCATTTGGCAAATTAAGTAGGAGACGGTTGCTGGAGCACCAGTCGCGAAAAATACGGATATCGAAACTTAAGAGGGCACAATCATCAGTGCACGAAACGACACGGAAAATTTTTGCATAATCAACGTAACACAATATTTTGGAGCCAGCCAGGAGTAATGAGACATCATTAATAAAGACAATGAAGAATAGAAAGCCAAGAATGCTGCCCTGGGAACCCCAAAAGAAACAAAAATTTCTTTAAATAGCGCACCGTGGAAGTGAGCACGCTGAGTGCGTCCGGAAAAGTAGGAGGACAGCCAATCGACAAAATTGGAGGAAAACCAAGAAGATGAAGCTGCCAAATGAGTATCTTGTGGTGAATTCTGTCGAAGGCTTTGCTGAAGTCAGTAAAGATGCAGTCAACCTGAAAGCCTGACTTTATCAGAGGCAGACAGTAATGTACGAATTCGAGCAAGTTTGTGGTGGTATACTTAGCCTTTATGAAGTCATGTTGAAAAGGTTTTGCAGTGAAAGCAAAGCACGTCACTGACTAAGGCCTCGAATACCTTTGCAACATGGCACAAGTTAGCAATGGGTCGCTTAGAGTTAATAAAACTCCAAAACTGTTTGGGGCTAGAATGCAGAGTGTATCTCATGCTCGATTGTAGAATGTCTGCAATTCGCGAGAGTATTAATAATTCTGTCAAAAGCCTTACTAAAGTTCGTAAAATACTGTCGACCTACCGACAGCGGTGTTGAGCAAATAAACAAAGCAACAATAAGCGGTTGAGGTCAAAGACACTGAAAACAAATCAAAATGGAAAATAAAGCCGTGTTTTAAACACACTAAAATAAAAATATTGTCACAGTTGCAAAACGATCGACAGTTAACCTAATTAATTCCAATGTCAATGATACCACAAAACCTAATAAAACTGAAACTGAGCCACAATTGAGTAAGTTAAGGCCAGCACGCAAGAGCAGCACAGAGGAAACACAAAAAAGCAATAAAAAGTCCAACGGCTTAATACAGTCCACAAATCGCTTGACAGGCTGAGAGTAAAAATAACCTATCTACAAGGTCCAAGCAAAAGTAACTTGCAAAAACGAACCGCGTGAAATTCCGGGCAAAAACGAATCAGAGCAATACTACTTAACTACTTTGCTCGAACCTTGTAGATAGGTCATTTTTACTCTCAGCCTGTCACTTGTCCTTTGGTAACAGCATATAGACAAAGCTCAGTCGAGAAAGTTGATGAGATTATACCGACTGTTAGCTTAAAGATCGGTGAATACTCCTCACTGCAATATTTTGTTATGCAGAAAATAAATAAAACCAAACTTGCGGAAACTATCCATATGACCTTGAATGCAAGCAATCTTAAATGTTCAATATTATGGAATAACCCTGCGTCAAGTAAACAAAGCATTAATTACGAATTATTCCTATCAACAAATTATAAATTTCTTCACTTGCACAATCAAAATAGAGATAAGAATTAAAACAAAATTTTCAACTGCGAAAGCGGCAATAAAACTGAACAAAATAAAGCTCTAATGTCAATAAACTACAATAAAAAGGCAACAAAAGGAAGAAACTCCCACTGAGGACAATTAACCACGTCCGATGTCCGACAAAACTCACAACCATAGGTATTGCGTCAACTTGATCAACTTGGTAGTTGCCTCTCCGTTTATTTCTTGGAAGCCACGATGATATGCACCGAGGGATCTCCATTCGAACGACTACGCTTAGACGCATTTGGCCAGAGGTCTACTCCGGAGCTTCTGACCACAGCTTTCACCTCCCTAGCAGTGCAGCCACTTGCTGCTTGTAACTAGATCTTCTTAAAATTGTAACAAATATGCAAATATCCCTATTAGTTACATCTAGTAACAAAATTTTTATAATAAAATAGTTTTTTAAAAAAAATTGAACCGACTACACAAAAAACACTAAAAAGCATAAAATAATTTTTTAATTTTATATCTATTACGACATTTCGAAGTCGGTGCAAATTAAAGAAACAAACCAAACTACAACAAAAGTATTTAATCGTCCTTTTTTATGATCCCTTGAGCTGAAACGTTTAGGTAAATCTATGGTTGCGTAGTTGTTTTGTTTCTTTAATTTGCACTGACTTCAAAATGTTGTAATAGATATAAAATTAACAATTATTTTATAGTTTTTAGTGCTTTTTGTGAAGTCGGTTCAACTTTTTTTAAAAACTATTTTATTTTTCACTTTTTTAGTGTCTTCTAGTCTGTTTAACAAAAAAAGAACCATCCAAATCGGTCCACTCGTTAAAAAGTTAGGTTCAACCCCCTAACCCCCCCCCCCCCCAAAACCACCAAAATCATCGAAATTGATCCCATTGTTACGAAATTAGACTACCCCTCCCACACCATAGAACCAAATTATCTTCCTATAAGCAATGGGGGATCATACTCTATATAACAGCAAAGGAAACATTCAAATCGGACAACCCGTTAAGAAGCTAGACTACCTCTCCCCCTCCCCCCACCCTAGGCCAAATTTTTTTCTCCTATTAGCAATGGGGGATCATCCTCTGTACAACAAAAAAAGTACCATCCAAATTGGTCCACGCGTTACAAAGTTAGGTTAATAGGAAAATAGGTTAGGAAAATACCTCTTCGTCTGATCCTTAGGTTATTGCCAACCTCTTTGCACACTTCTTCAGTATATCTTTCAGCGACAATTCTCTACAACCCGATCTCAACTATTTTGCATTCATGGACAAATGCAGTCAAACGTAGTTTACCTGAACTAATCGCAGCCAGTATCAACGGGCTTGAGGACGACTTTCTCCCAGGTCCAGATGGCATTCCGGCCATCATTCTGAAAAAGTATGCCATGCATCTAGTTCAACACCTTACTTTGCTTTTCCGTCTCACGGTCTCTCAAGGGGTTTTTCCTCAATTATGGAAAAACTCGTACATTATTCCCATTTTCAAAAAAGGCTGCAAGAACGATGTGCCCAACTACAGACCCACTGCTAAATTATCATCCACACCTAAACTATTCGAAAAATTGGTATATGATTTCATGTTCTTCCGCTGTAAGTCTATCTTCTCACTCTCCCAGCATGCCTTCCTCAAAGGTAGATCTACAACCACCAACCTTACTGACTTTGTCTCTAAAACACTATGTGCCCTGGAAAACGGTAAAGATGTTGATGTTATCGCCACCGATTTTAGTAAAGCCTTCGACAAGATCTCCCATAACGTTATTATTGATCGCCTAGGCTCCCCCCCCCCAGATTCATCTCCTGAATTCAATTCTACCTCAACAACCGTCAGTAAAATGTTCTTTTTACCTCATCCATTTCTAACCCTATTTTCGCTCGTTCCGGCGTCCCTCAGGGCAGCCACCACGGCCCATTGATTTTTATCCTTACAATAAATGATGTTGAATGTGTCATCAAACACTCAGAGCTGTCCATTTATGCTGATGACATGAAAAAAATCAAACATATCTTCTCTACAACCGACTCTCTTCTCCTGCACAATGACCTCGATTCGTTCACCACATGGTACATTAAAAATTTTCTTGAGCTCAATGTCTTCAAATACCAGTCCATCTCTTATTCCCGCAAACGTCTTACCATCACCCCGAGAGACTATATGTTAACCGACGTACCAGTCCCTATCGTTACCTCTTTGTGTAACCTACGAATAATCTGTGATAGCGAACTAAATTTCCGTTCCCAAATTAACAGAGCTAACTCCGCGCTAGGGATTATGTTTCCAGATCTCTCTACATCTCCTTCGTTAGACCTCTCCTTGAATATGCCAGCCAGGTATGGTCACCTACACAAACATCTCACATTAATAGGATTGAATCTGTCCAGCGTAGGTTCATTCGCTTCGCTCTACGTGATCTTCTGTGGGTAGACAGATTCAACCTTCCACCTTATGAAAACCGTCTGAAACTCTAACCTCTAAGTAAACGTTGTGATTTTTCCGACATTCTCTTCATTTATCAGTTATTAACTGGTGCCATAGACTGCCCTTCAATCCAGCAATCTTTACCCGTCTATACCAATTAGGGATGGGGGATCGAACTGAGATAATCGATTCAGTACGAATCGATCTGTAATTTTTTCCCGATTTCGAAGATCGATTAATCGCCCTAAAAATATCGATGTTCATAGATCGATTCTATTTATTCATTTAAATTTGGAGAAGCACAAATTTTGTTTCGCTTTATTAAGCTCAATTTGTCATAACTAGCAAAAACCGGTGGACTTCACATGACAACAAATTATATTTTCTTTACCAAGTGATTTATTTTGCAATTCTAAGGAACTAAAAATTAGTGATGATAGTTCAGAAGCCCTTGCTCCAGACTGGATACCATATAGCGGAAGGACGGAGTGGGCGGACGTAACACCTATCCTAGTTAGCAGCGAGACATTTTCAAGGAACTAAGAACTAACCAGGGAAACACTAAAATTGAATGCTGCCGACTACACTGTTTGGCAGTATAGGTGCTCATTGTACGCAGTGACACACAGTACGTTTACATGCTTACTTCAAGTAAGCTTTAAGTAAACTTCGAGTAACCAAAATATCATGTAAACGCGCAATGACTTCAAGCTTACTTCACTTAAGTAAATGCCAAAATTTTTTTTGATTGACTTGAAATTTATCATGTAAACGTGACTTGAGTACTTGAGAAAATGAAAGCTGAAAATTGAATATATGAAAGAAAATTTGGCAGAAGATAGTAAATAAAAATTATAATCGGTTTTGCGTTTTGTGCTTTATGGGTTTATTGAAGTTAAATAGCAAAACGCCAAATATGAAATTTCATTTCAAGAAGTAATTGAAGTAAATCAGTCAAAAACCCTACTTGAGTTCCGCGTAAATTTCAATTCAAGTACTCAAGTATGCATGTAAACGTACGTAAATTTGTAGGATTCGGCTGTTCAGTTTTATTTTATCGCGTCGTGTCTTGTCTTAAATGGATGGGAATCGGAAATAAATAAATCGATTCGAGCTGAATCGGTCCCGCGTAAAATCGATTCAAAAAACGGTAGATCGAAGGCTAAAAGATCGATTCGCCGAGATCGAATCGAAGATCGCCCATCCCTAATACCAATCCCCGTAACCTGAGGTCCACCCCCCTTTCCCGACTCGACCTTCATCGCACAAACTACGGTCAAAGCGAGCCAATTACCAGAATGCTACGAAAAGTCAACGACCTTTCCCCCTTTGACTTCCATCTGAGTAAATCATCCCTTCGCAAAGCCTTTTATCTTTATCCCGCCCATCTTGATCTTTATCGCCTTCCTTAATTCTTCTTCCTTCCGCCTTCTGCCTGTATCTACTATATTTATAGCTCATATTGTAGCTTACACTATTTATTTATTTATTATTACTTATCATTTATTACAGTTTGTAGTATTAGTATTATGTTATAGCTTGTATTTTTGTATTTTTTATGTTATAGCTTGTATTTAGCTTAAAATAAATAAATAAAAATAAATAAGTTCTAATCTAAAATATACAATTTTACTTTAAGTGGGGGAAAACCTATTTTTAAATTCCAATATTTAATGTGCGAGCAGAATAAAATAACCAAATATATTAGAAATGACATATTTAATTGTAATCTTTTATATTGTTGTAAGAAAAATGTAAAAATCATTGGAATTACTGAAATGAAAATTACAAAAAAAATGCAAAATGCTTACCTAATGCTATGTATTTCTATCGCCTGCATTTAGTAGGCGACATAACGTCGACAATTATGGAAATCGGATTGGAAAAAAGATGCTTATACAGAAGGGGATTCTAGCGAAAAGTGATCACATTTTCTTTAAGAAATTTCAGAGCACCAGTCACTCCAGAATATGTATGTTATATATATATATATATATCAGTGATGCTACCAGTTATGAGCTGTCGAGAACGAACGAAACGCCCCCAACATTTGCCGAATCCTTCGTCTTCTGAGCAGACGTAGAGGGCTGCTGAATAGACTGCGCATGTGCGCTGCCTGTAGCCTCAGCAGTCTTTCGTTCGGCCTCTAGCCTTCTACATTTCGCGCGAGAAAGTCTCATAGATCTAACATTTAGCTTTGTAACGTCTGCCACCACGACTCTCATATCAACCCTGGCTGGCTGGTTGAAGGACCATCTCCTTCCCTTAGAGGAAGGACGCTTGTAAGCGCCATATTTCTGCGGCCAACTCCTTATGTACACGAAGCTTATTAATATTCTAGTCCCAGCCAGCATGATGAGGTTTCCACCTTGGCTTGGTAGGTTTGCAAGGTGCCGTCCCCCTAAAATTTAAAGTCTGATTATGGGGAAATCATCGATAGAGTAAGTGGCCTTTCATCCCAGAGATCCCAGGTTCAAGCCCCACAGACGGCGACCCATGAGTATTACACTTACAATCGTTTAACTCGAATCCGGTCAAGTTCTTCTCCCGTCCCATTCCTCACAAGGGGTAACGAGAATCAGGGAGAGAGAAATATGGGGTAATGGGAAGGGAAATGCGACTATTTACTGGGCAAGCGGGTGTCCATTCCCTGGGAAAGAACCGGCGTGATGGGACTATCATGCGCACTTGAAAATCATCGACCATCATAGGTCTTTTGAAATAAGTAAAAGGTCGCCGGGATCTCTAACCCATCCAATGTCTACCGCGACTTTCGTTTCACTTTGATTTCTGAAATGCGGCCTTGCTTTTGGAAGTACAGGGCCTTGCCAAGTTTGTTTATCGCTTTGGGGTTGTTCAAATGGCATTTTTTTTTATATAATAGTCATTTATTCGATGTTTAATCTCTTTTATACAAATAACGGAAACACTATTTTTCAAGTTCACTTTTTTAAGATAAAATGATAATTTTTTACTTCGAGTAGTTCACGTTTTCGACTGTTCATATTTTCTCGGGTCTACTGTATTACCAAAATTTATATCTGTAGTGAAGAAGCCTAAAAGCCTGCTGCACATTTGACTGTGATAAACATACCCAAAAATTTGGCAAGTCTGCTCTTAATATGTTAACAATTTTAGTGCGTTCTTCATATTTATTTAGCCGACTGACCTTTCAGGTTGTTTCATTCGAGTAAATTATGCATATGAAACAGTTTAGATTGGCTTACTTCAAGGCCTAGGGTGACACAAAAGTTAAAATTAAAAATCAAATGATGTAATGTATTCTATTAAAGCTGTTAAGTAACCTTCCTGAGGCAAAGCGTGTCCTATATACTCGAAAACTTCAAAATGATATCACGAGAGTAAATCAAGTTCCCCCAGGATGACATCACCCTCTGCTAGCCGACCCCAAATGTATGAAGCGCAAAGCCAAGCTCATTCCATAGAACAGAAGAAATGTATAAATAACCTATACGTGAATAACGAAAATGTAAACATATATCAGCTGGTTGAATGAAACTACGAAAAGCCCGAACATGACATCGCACTTCAATGAACACGAAGCTTTTTGAATATGGCTTCCTCCTAATCTTCAAGAATTGCATCCACCTCTTCCCACCATAAACCTTACTTCATATTTTAAATGCGTACTTTCTTCTGTACGCTATCCCTGTACCTTTAGAAAATCCATGGCTCCTTTTGTTTAGACGTGGAAGTCCAGTTTGAAAAAATCAGTGTGGAATTTCTTGGTGAGCTTGGAGCTCTTGACTTCCCAAACCACTTTAGCCGGGCTGATTGTGCTTAAGAGTAGATATCATCACCGTTTTACTTCTACTTCCAGCTTTTGGCGGAATATTTCTCGTTCGTTTCAGTTGCGTTTGGATAGTGAGTGCTTTCACTAGTTTAACAGTTAGTCGGGAAAAGCTTAGTCGAGAGAAATAGTGATATCGTATTTTAAAAGTAAATACAAAGTGTTTGTGTTCTTGCATCTGAAAGGAATAAAATCCCAAATAAGGTATGATGTCACTCGAATAGATAGATATACTTATTTCTCAGAAATTATGAAGACGCACTAAACCCAAAGCAATTCTAGAACAGGTGTGGTAAAATAAAAATTATTATCAAAATAAATCTTGCAAATGTGATAATAAGATAAAATTAAGGTGATAGTAAATTATTGGAGGGCGCCAAAAATGTCCAGAAAATAAGTAATTGCGTTTGAAATTTAGATGCCTCATCACTGTGGCAGGAAGCTGGGGATCAATAGGTGCATGCGCAGTGACGCTCCCACTTCCCACTTATTGTTTTCATCCTTTCTAACAAATAAGAGGTTATTCTATTTGCTTGTGATATGGAAATTGTCGAAAATTAAATCATTATGAAAAATATATTTTTTATAGGTATGCAAGGCAAGTGTTTCCTTTCCCAGAATAATCGATTATCAATTCAGAAGTTATAAAATTGTTTGGAGCTATATCAGGGGAACGACAATTCCTAACAACCTGAGCAGATTATGATTCTAGTAAATAGAAACAGTGTTGTCATATGCTTATTGAAATAACAACAATACATACAATCATAAAATATAATGGTTTCGAAGTTAATGTGCACAAGCAGTGGCGGAAGCGGCGGATATACTGATATAATTTGCTTGGATATTTTATTCTTAAACTAGCGATTAGGTATATCAAAAGCTAAGTTGATATCTTATTTTTAATAACGTCAATTCTGATTTTTAAGAGGTTACACAGCAACTTACAATATGATGATTTGTGAATTTAGAGCAAGTCCTTTTATCAGCGAATAACATCTCAGTTGAGGATTAATGTTAGATTACATCTTGAGGATAAATTTGTTCAAAATTACAATGCATTTCAGTATAAATAATAAAAGTATTTTTAACTTCCTCAATTATACAAGTTTAAAAGAAGATTTTATGGGAAGATATATTGCCGAGAACATATATATCTTAAAACCAAGCCAAGGTAAGGTGTAATACCACCACTGCAGCATTTCAAAGTAGCGATTGTTTTAATTTTAGTAAGGCTGATTATTCTATTCTTAATGACTTATTAATAAATTGTAACTGGTCTAATGTTTTTCACGTCAGGGGCATTGATTGATGTGGCAGTGAATGTTTTTATGATAATTTGTTTCCTTGTGTCTCGTGATGTGTTCTTCTTTCCAGATCTAGTAATTCTGGTCTCTCTTGGGTCGATAACTCATTGAATCATGTGAAAACCTTCGAAGCAATTCTATTTATTAATGTGATCAGTACATCTCATGACATGAATCCTCATACAATAGTTATGTTAAGAGCTATATTATTTATATTATTAGCCCCGGTGCTTTCAGAACGCGTTCTTTTTGTACCAAAGTTGTTGATGGAATAAATGGAAAAAAAGTGTCAAACATCAAGCTGCTACCACCCATAGCCTAGATAAAAGCGTCAAAGCAAACACGAACAGCTGGGCATTGGAGCTGTAAATAAACCGAAACTGGTCATAGTAAATAATAGGAAAAGGTTGGGAATTTCTACTTTATCGTAGTATTTCTCGCAATATTTTTAAAGCCTCAACATGGAATTTACACGAGGTAAACCTACAAATATTCACAATAAAAGCTTTCCCTTTTAAATTTTCATGTGTTTTAAGGGCAGATTCTCTCTTGTGTTCCTTTTGTTGCTGTATTGAGCTTCCTATGCGTCAATGACGTCAGCATTTCTCCTTGGTTTTGGTTAGGAGAGTATGCAGTATTATTTGTGTGCGAGGATTGGTTAATCTGTGATACAAAAAAATAAAATAATTGTCCCCGTTCTCTAGTCTCTTTCCTGTCTTATTTATTTATCTTCCTCTGCGAGTATTATTTCGTAGATCTCTCTCTCTCTCGAATAAAATACACAATACCTCTGGGATACCTCAATGCAACCATCTTGACCCACTCTTACTTATTATTTATATCAACGATGTGTCCTCCATTTGGTCTAATTCAAAAATTCCTTCTTATGCTGACGATGCCAAGAAATTTTATGCTGTCTCCTCCAATTGTAGGATAGTTGTGTTGGATTAACTGCTTTTCTCTTAAATTAGTAAGTGTGCAACTATGTATTGGTAAATGGTTGTATACTAGCGAGACTTAACAAAACCAGGGCGTGGAAGTCTGGTTGAATAGTAGCTTTATCCTCGACGACTATATTGACGCGATTGTCAATAAGGGATTTGACTGATTGATATAAAACCTGTTGAGACTGTCTAGTGTCGGCTTATGCGGCTTACACTGCGAGGATCACTTTGGAACAATCCACTCACATTGCTATTCTTATGTGGACAGACTCAATCTTATAAAACTCGATGAAACAAATAGAAAACTGTTATTAGTTTGTACTTCTCCTTCCCTGTTATTTTTCTTTAGTATTTAAATTCCGTCTCGCTCCTTGAGGAATCGTCAATTTTTTAAATAACTCAGCACCGCACTTTTTACGGTTTTCACGAACCTATCACACCAAAGTCTCGATACTTGAATTTAAGTTTCCATAAAATTGATTTTCATCTCTTTAAAAATTGTGTAAAGACTAATATTCTTTCACATAATTTTCAGGAAGGAATTAGTGTTCTATGATTTTTGTGTGTTGATGAAATTAACCTTTTTCAAAATATTTACTATTTTGGGCAATGCACTTTCTTATACAGTCAATCCAATCATTACACCGAAATTCTCATTACTTCCTTCTATTCAATCGCAGTCCTCGGAAGATACACTAGCCACAGTAGACATTTTTTAGCGCTGCAGCTAAGTACCTAGCCGGACTGTCTAAATCATTTCTGGCAGTATAAGTCTATATCCTCCTCTAATACGGCTCAGATTAGTAAATCATATAAGGAACGGAACAGTTAAAATATGCCAAGCCCTATTGCGGCTGCTTAGATTAGGTTGAGTATGACATTCTAAACAAATAGGTATCTTATCAGGGTCATGTATAAATTTCCTGATAGGGTATATCGCAGTTAAACCTTATCCAGCCTTGAATGAATTAAAACTAAAAAATTTCATCGGAAATAGATGCAGACAAATAACTTCTCAATTGTGTCATTTCAAGTCTATAGAAAAAGTAGTTACTCAGAAAAATGATTTTGACGTTTTCGGTACGGAACCATAAAAATTGGTTAGAATGGGGGGTTTTTTTTAATTTTTTTTAATTATCTCGTGACTGAAATGTTAAAATCAAAAGGTCCTAAAACATTTTAGTAGCATTTTAGGCAACCTATTTACATAGCTCTCCACTCCACTTCCACTAAATGGGGTAAATGTGAAAAAAAATATCAGTACAGTTTTCACTCTTGGTAGGGATGGGGGATCTGAGCTGAAAAAATGTTTTCAGCATATCATAGTGTGGATACCCCGAGCATCGTGCATTTGTTGGTCGCAATTTTTTGAGAATTTCAATCAATTGAAAAAGGCAGTGTTGGATTTATTGCTTGGCTGTGACCATTTACTATTCATGCTTCATGTTTAAGCACACCGCTTTTCACTAAAACCTAAACTAAAACCTTTCTAAAACATACGATTATTAATTATTTAGTTATGGAACATCTTCGAGGTGGAGTAGAGACATACTTGCTCTATGTTAGTATGTGCCCATTTAACTCTGTTGAACTTCAGCTCGACATGAGGTCCCCAGAGTGTAACTCTGTAACTTTAATATATTTAATCATATTATAATAATATAAATAAAGCTTGAGCCATTTGGTCGCACGTCTGCTTTTGAGCACCTTTTATGACCTTAGATTCAGGAACCGACAATAACTGTTTTTTTTTTGAAAGTTTTGAAAGAAAAAGGTCCAAGGAAGTTGGAGTCGAAAAATTTTATGAAGCATATCTAGGTGATTCTCATTAAGCCCTATATTGATTTCCGAAAACAATTTTTAAATTTCAACTTTATCCATTACTACATCACAAAAACAGTTTGGACGCAGAATTTGAATTAAAAAAAGCAGTTATTTTGGACTTTTTATTTTTCCAGTGCAAAGTAAAAAGTCCATTTTAACTAAAGTAAAGTATACTAAGGGATATCAAAGTATACTAAGGGATATCAAAAATATTACCCTTAATCCAAAATAATAATAATAGTAAAAGTAAGGTTGGGCTAAACCTTATCAAAAAGAAGAAACCTTATCGAGTAAACAAATCGCACTTGATCTTAAATTTATATATTTGTGGCATTAATAAATAAAATCTTTATATTGGAATAGGACAATATGTTTACCTATATTTATTTGTCTGAAAACGATTTACATCAGCATCGCACCGCACGCTGCACCTCGGTAATTCAGGTATTTAAATTGTCTTATTTCACAAAATAATGTCATTTATAAATATCTTGAAATCTTTCCTAAACTCAACGTTGTTTATATATAGAAACGTCAAATAAGGTGCGCATACTTCAGATAAGAAGTAGGAGAGCGGCTTATCACACGTACAATGTACACGAACATTGGGGTCTCTCTTCTTTGATATTCATATACTCTAAGTTTATGATCGGTGATCATACGTCATTTGCAGTAATAACTTCACTTTTTAATTACATGCTAACTCAACAAAAATGTTTGCTTATCGCGTACTTCCAATTTATCGTCCACTTAAAATTTCATGGCGAAAATTAATTGTCTTTTAACCACAACGCTTTTTTCCTCACGCTTCAGATTTTCTATTAATTTTAAGTTCGTATACATGTCTCACTTTCTTGCCTTCGAGATTTATTATAACCACATAATAGGTAATATGTATCATATCATATAGGTAATATGTAAGAATATGTATTACTTACATTTTGGGCTGGAGTTAGCATTTGGAACTAGAGTTGACTAGACACGTCGCTCTGAGCAAACACAATTGTATAAATTTTTGTGTAAATAACTTGTAAATCAAAATGGGAAGTGCAAATATTGTTTTCCTTCTTTCTGTTTACCTCATTTAAATTAAAATTTAAATCCTTTCTTACAGCGGTAATACATATCTGTAATCTCTCTAGTTCCCGTAACCCCTTGTGGAATATAGAACGAAATAAGAACTTCACACGATTCGAGACAATGATTTTAAGTGGACCTTCAATTTAGGGTGAATTCCAAACCAGCGAACCTGGGTCTTCCGGGTTGGAGGTCCTACACGTTCTAAATTGCAAATATCACCTCCGGGAAGAGAAATAAAATATTCTTCTTCACTTCAAATTTGTATTCTAAAGAAAACAATATTTATTTTGTTTACCATTCGAAAATTGGGTCCATTTAACTCATTCATCTTTCTTCATATCTCTAATTCGAAGAACTGAAAGTACTGGAGGCATGCTATTAAGGGACCTACCAGAGAGCTTGGCCTGGGATCTACATTCAGTAAACCATACTGCAAAAGTTTTTGGAACACCCTTTGTATTAAAAACTCAACTCTTAGTTAACCACCCATTGAGAATAAGTAAATGGAATCGGTTTTTGTACCTTACGAACCTACTAAACTGAGCCATGAATCTTAAATACCCAAGGCCCCAAGTAGAACATTTTGCAAAGCAAGGCAAGTGCAATGAATAAAGGAGAAAAATGAAATAATTTTTCAGCTCCAGATAAATATTCTTATCTTGGAAGCATAGTAACAGCCAAGGGCAGCAGATATTTAAAATTTGCAAAAAAAAAAACTATCACAAAAAAATTCTTTATAAATTACTTTTTTTCATACATCACAAAATTTTCCCAAAATGTTTTATCTGACCAACATCCTAATTTAAGTAGTCGGGTTAGAGTTAGAAAGGAGTTCTTACCAAAATAAAGGCTGATTATTAGTTGACACTTATAAAAGAAATAAACGAAACAATTTTTTGAGTTGAAAAGTAATTAGAGAAAAACCAGTGCAGCACTTTAAAAATATCATTAGAGGAACTCCCATCTTAACTGCACTCACTGCCAAAGCAAAACATGTCAGCAACCGAGGTCACTATTTGTTTGGACAGTCAAGCAGCATTCAAGTCTTTAAACTCCCACCTGATAAAAACTAAATCTGTCAAATCTCTCTGGGTTCTAGGAAATGTCGGCATAGAGAATAACGAAAAGGCGACGATCTGGCCAAAACGTAGGGAAAAGCCAAATTGAGAGTTACTATTCCATCAACCCCTTACCGTAGCAAAAAATCACATTGACAGATACTATTCCATCACGTCTTCGGAAACTAAATTACAACAGAACTTCTAATATTTTATCCTTCGATAGAAGGCGCATCCGAGGACTCATCTGCGTCGTCACCGGGCGCTGCACCATAACAGCTATGGCGATTATCCTCAGCATATTACCACCAAATGAGTTCAGTCGAAATTGCAGAGACGCAGAAGAAACTGAATCTATAATTCTATAGTACATCTACTCTGTGAATGTCTGACTCTCATAGAATGACGACTCGCCTGCTTGAGAGCAAGATTCTTTCACAATCCAGAGGACTTAGCTGTGATAGCACTGGTGGATCTAAATTAATTCACACAGAGATCTGGGTGGTTTCTGACCATGCTTTCTTTTCCCTACGGCATAAACAATGGGTCTCAATGGCCTCCGAGTGGACTAAGTGCAGCAGTAAACAGCCCGACTAATCAACCCGCCAACCCAAAATTCCAAAAGACCGCTCCACACTGTTCGGGCGAATCTCACCGTGATTCTCGCCGAGAAACACAGCGAGAATCGTAGCGAGCTGTCTTGAATCCACACTCGCAATGTTTCGCTTTGGGTTCTTACAATTCTCGCGCTCGGTTAATGCGGGCCAAAAAACCGACAAAAATCGGAGAACAGGCGAGGACTACACGAGAAGGCGTGAAAAATACGTAAATTGGCTCTACATTCACATTCTTGTGCAGTTCTGGCCATCTCGCGAGATTTTCCCGTGAAGTGTGGAGCGGCCTAAAAATTGAAAGCTGCACCATTTTTGCATTCTTTAAGATAAACACCATTAAAATCGGGTGAGTATTTTGTAAATAAATTTGACAGCGCAGCGCGACCCAATAGCATTAATTAAAAACAAGAAGCAATTAAAATATTAGTAGCAATGTCTTCGAATGTGTAAACTAAAAATAGGAAACTGCTCGAATTTTTAGTATAATAATTTATAAAACTTTGTGTACATATTCTTAAAAATATAACAATAACTTCAAACAAAAAACATTTTTTTAAAGAAAAATCTCTTGTAAAATTCATTTTTGAAGTAAACTTTTTCGTTTTAAAGTGGGACATAGCATTGTATAGTTCTAGGTTTTCAAAAACTGATATTTATTTTATTTATTAAGGAAATAAAGTACAGAAAGACATTTTCTTTTTGGTTAAAAAAAAAACTCAAACATGAGGGCGCTGAATTTGACTCCTCCAAAAAACCCGGCTACACGGTATACAGAGTTCTAGCCCTATTAGTGATCTGAAATCAAATAAAATAGTTTAAAAAAAAAAAGTTGAACCGACCACGAAAAGCGCTAAAATGCATTACATAATTTTTAATATCATATCTATTACGACATTTTGAAGTCGGTGCAAATCAAACAAACGAAACAACTACAACAAAAGTATTTAATCGTACTTTCTTATGATCCCGTGAGTTGAAACGTTCAGGTAGTATTACGTATTATCTTCAATTGTGGTTCTGTAGTTGTTTTATTTGTTTACTTTGCACCGACTTCAAAATGTCGTAATAGATATAAAATTAAAAATTATTTTATGCCTTTTAGACCTTTTTGTGAAGTCGGTTAAACTTTTTTTTAAAACTATTTTATTTTGCACTTTTTAGTGTCTTCTACTCTATACAACGAAAAAAAACCCATCCGAATCGGTCCACGCGTTAAAAAGTTGGGTTCAATCCCCTACCCACACCTCCGTCCCACAAAATTTTTTTTCTCGTGGTATCAATCAAGAAACATACTCTACTCAACAGAAAAAGAATCATCGAAATCGGTCCACGCGTTACGAAGTTAGACTACCTCCCCCCCCCACCCCACCCCCACCATAGGACCAAATTATTCTCCTATTAGAAATGTGGGATCACACTCTATAAAACAGCAAAATAACAATCCAAATCGGTCCACGCGTTACGAAGTTAGACTACCCCTCCCCCATCCTAGGCCTAATTTTTTGCTCCTGTTAGCAATGGCGGATCATACTCTACACAACAAAAACATAAATCATCACAATCGGTCAACGCGTTACGAAGTTATGCCCGGTCAGACATACAAAAAAAAATACACGTCAAACTTAGAACGTCTTTGTTTTTGGCAAGTCGGTTAAAATGTGACAGATTGTTAAACTAGAGGCTTGTGGTTATCGTTCTGACCAGATTCAAATCGTAATTGTTAACACTGTAAAAATGACGCAAATTTCAAATTTTCCATTTTTTCCGTCTTTTTGCGAAAAATCTTAATGTGGTCAGGACGAGAATCACATGTCTGCTAAACATTTTAAGCCCCGAGTTGCTAGAATCGAACAATTTTTAAATACTAAAGTACTGCACACCAGCTCGAAAAACATGGTTTCGAAAAAAATCCGTTTAAAATTTTGAAAGTGCTTTGACGTAATCCGACCGTCATGAAATTGCGTACAATCCATTCGAAATCGAAAAATAAAAACAATAAAATCTATTTCAAATAAAATAGGATTACACAAAAAACTATCGTAAATATGTTCTAGACATACACAGGCCCATGGGGTTTTGACTCCCCCCCCTGAAACCTGAACCTCTTGATTAGGAAAAATTTGACTGAAATACTAAAAAAATAACCTAAAATGTATATGACCATATTTTTTAATTGCATTATATATCATATTTTATGTACATCGATTTGTTGATAGTTCCTTTATTTTTTTTTTCATGAAATTAGATAAAAACCCTCTCCCCCAGGAGCAAATGCTGCGCACAGGCTACTCCTTAAGTATATACAAAATTGACTTACTGGTATAATGAAAGTTTACAGTGCGACCAAAAATTCTAAAAAATTAATCTCGCGATCTTTCGCTGGCACTTTAACCTTTTCTGCCCTCTGACACTCGCCGATACGCCCGCACACACAGCCCCCCGTGCATAAACTTAGGTGTTGAATGAAGGTAATTGTTATATGAAGCGAATGGTCAGAAGTTAGTTGGTTAGAAATTGAGGAATCTATACCGACCTTAGACTACTGTATCAGTTCACCTATATATGTTTTCCCTTCGAAAGCAGAGTTTTTAATTTCCATATTATAATACAATATGTCCTTGGTTCAAAAGCAAAAGTCTTCATCCTATTATACATCGAATTTCGCTGCTCTATTTGACGATTCGTAACGATAGTGTTTCGGGTTGGCACTTAATTTGCATGTTTGAGATAAGTCAATTTCGATATAAACACATCTTTTTTTACATGAAATATAGACGATTCTTACACAATTAGTGGCAAAAAAATTAAATGCATGGTCACAAAATACATATAATTTACCTTGCTTGATTTAAAACACTACAGCTAAAAAGTATTCAGTTTTATTGAACAAATTCGATAGAACACTTTCTATTTATACTCAAATGGACAATCGATCAAGCTCTTTAAATTAAAGCAATAAAATGCAAATGAGCTATTACGTAAGAATGGAAAAACGATTTAAAAAGTAAACTGTCTATTGTGTATGTGCGGTACTGCAGTAAAATTGTCTTTTCACCGTCAATGTCGAGCACCCATCCCTCGCAGCGAAAATAATCTTGGCGGAAGCTATTCTTCTTCCGGCTGGAATTAATATTTCGTGATAGTATATAGTCTATATTAAGTATAATTGGCACCGGGCACGCTATACACGCAGCCAATGCCTCGTTTATGATATAAAAATTGTTTACGTTGAGCATGGAGACGGCATTCATTCGAACCAGACGCCAGTGGTGTCATGGGCGAACTTTTATTTTTGGATCTTACTCCACAGTGAAAAGAATGAATGACACAGTTGCCCTATGAACTTCATAGACTGGTGGTAAAAATGTTTCATTGATTGAGAAAAACTATGATGTTGTAATCGTTAACGTAGCCTATCTATAAATCTCGACCTCAAACAAATTAGCACGTACACAGAGTTTTGGGACACAGTTCAAATAAATCTTAAGTCTACTTTCGTCATCGTCTGTTTTGAAGCACATGCCGATTTCGTCAACGGACTGTTAGATGTGAACTAAACGTTAAAGTGCTCTTGCTACATACTATTTGGACTTGGCTATTAACATGAATGTTTCACAAAACAAAAGCAAATATTTTGGGCGACACCCCAGCCTTTGTCGTTATCTAGTTTTTACGCTTCATTTCATGGTTAATTAGCATTAGCAAAAAAAACTGACATCACTTCACAAGTTAAAAAAAAAGAGCATTACTTGCTTATTTAGGTAGTTGACTTATGTATTATATAATGTTAACTAATTAATATAAGTTGTACTTACAATAGGTGTTTTTTATACTTACAAATATAAAAAATATAATATTTACTTAAAAGTGCAAACAGACTTGGTATGGATTCAATCTTCAGTGAATATTGTTTGACCATCAGGCATAAATTTGTGTGCGAAAATACGTATTTTTGGATTTGAGTTATTTTTATTACATGATCTTATTAACTCACTTCCCTTATTTCTCTGGGGCACTTCAATCGAATTTATAACAATTTTTCATGTACTTAGAGCATTAAAAATTGGCAGAACTACGAATTCCCAATTACAACATAATATGCAATCATTAATTTGCATTTTTCATTAGAAAGAGAGAGAAATAAAAGAAAATATGTAATCTATTAATATTTTTACACTAAAGTTGGACATAATAAAATTTTACAAAGATTCAATTCAATTTAATGCATTTATTAGCATATTACATACTTGAATTTGTAAAAATGTCTACTGAAATTTGTGTAGGGGAGACCGGCTATTAATCGATAAAGGTGTATCGTATGATTTATAAGGGATGGGCCATATGTTGCTTAATTTTTGAGGTACGTGTTATTTCAACACTACTACTACGCGCTTGGAATGTTGACAGATTTGTAGTGTCGAACCTCCGCGATAAGAAATGAATAATTTTTATTTCAAATTCAACGCTGAGAGTTTTTGTCGAAGTGAAGCCTACTACAACATACTTGTCCAGCGCCGATAAACATGCGTGACAGAATTCCACAATTGAACCTCACTAGCACGTCTCAGAAGAGAATGTTCACAGCCTACTTTAGATACAGGCCCGGAAATTATGACAGTTCAGCCATTTTACCACTAAGCGTGTTATTTGTCGTTTCTGTACCACAGATTAACCATTCCTTGCCCACAAATAAAGCTGCACACTATCCTAACCAAAACTAAAGATGATATAATGAGGAAATTTTGGTTTTGAAGAGTTGTTTTTTATATGTACCTTCCTGACTCTAAACAATACAAACACGACTTAATTGAGTTTAAGAATTTAATTAAACCTTTGTTTGTTGTGTCATCTATTATTTTTAAGCTTGCTTTTTATTGATGCCAGTTGCTGACAGCGGTAGAAACGCGCCTATGGCAGTTGCCAGTTGAGGCTTGTGAATTACTGCCGCGCACTTATATGTATGTTGTGGCCAAAGAGTTTTTGAAACTAAGTAATTTAAATTTTAATTCATAATTTTCTGAAATATTTTTAATTCATTGTCACCTCTTTGCAACTCAAATTAACAGTTATATTGCACAGTTATTTTTTGTTTTTTAGATAGATATAAAAACTTTCTTGTAATCCCGCATAGATGGATAATTCAAATAATTAAAAGCGAGATTGAATATTTGAAAATTTTTATGATACTGTACCAAGAAGAAGAAAATCAAGAAACATATTTCACACATCAAAAAACAAATCACCTAAATCGTATAGTTACGAAGTGATGTTCCGCTTCCTCCCTTATCGCAAAATATTTGGTAGGGTACCAATAAAAGAAAAAAGTCCATAAAATAACAAAAATTATCCAAATCGCTCCTCGACTAACCAATCCCTTAACCATCCGCATCGTCATACTAGGTTCAACATTTTTATCTTAGTAGCAATAGGGGAACATAACATATACAATAAAAATGGAATCCTTCAAATCGGTTGACGCTTTCGATATAAGACCCCTCTTCCACACCACAGAAGAGCCGTCAAAATCGGTGCATAATGTAAGAACTTAGGCGCACCCCTTCTCAACCCCACCCTAAGTACAAAATTCTTATCCTTTTAACAATGGGGTAACATACACTCCACGCATAACAAGATTTGGTTTCGCTCCATCCCGCACCGCCACCTACACCACCACCAAAATATTTCACGCGCCTCCCTCACTCCAACTCTGAGTTAAAAATGTTGAATATATCACCACTGTTACGAAGTTTTGGTTTGCGCCTACCCCACCCCGCCCCTGGAAATTTATGACATGTTATCAATGGAGAAACATATATAGGTACTGTGTACAATAAAAAAGAATTATCTAAGTCGGCCCACAAAAGTGAAACTTCAATCATTAATTTATTTAATTATTTTCATTCTTAAATGCAGAATGATATCACTGTGAGAGGTTCAAAAAAGATAACTTTTTTTGTTAACTACATTATTTATTTTTAATTTGGGCAAAAGGTATGTTATAAAGAATACATTAAACTGATATTATATGAATTATTTATTTAAACAACCGTTAACAAAGTTATACAATTAAAATCAAAAGTGTGTAAGAAAATAGGTCGTTGAAAAAAGCCCGGTACCCCGGAATAATTCTTTTTCTCTGTTTTGAACCGAAAAATGTCCGGGAAAAACTTGTTTGTTTGTCTTCAAGGGGAGAATCGTTTGCACACCAAACCACGCCTCACACTTTCAATATTGAGACCCCAAGTTTTTATCGCTTACGTGGTGTGTACGTATATATATTTAATAATAATACAATATAAATGTAGCTTGAGTTATGAACCCCGCAAGGTTGAGAAAATCGCTAATGAAAGTTTAAGGGCAGGAATATTTTAACCAACTTCCCAAAAAAAAAGAGGTTCTAAGTTCGACGCGTATGTTTTTTTTTTTTGAGCAATATTTGTCTAGCAATTCATTGATAGCATCGTACGAAAAATTAAAACATTTACCAAACTTTGTCGCTTCCGGTCCCATATGACGGACCTTCTCCGTCATCGGTCCTGTGTACTTATCACAGCAGGTGTATAATATACGGCTCGTGAGGCAGAGATAGCCGCGCTTCCTGCCCCACTTAATCAATTTTTGAATTAAAATTTTTTTACATATTTTTAAAATTATGTCTTTTCAGAAAATACAGTAATTTATTATAAATTAATTGTTAATTAAATCACTTTAGAAATTAGCAGTTATCTTACGGGAAGAAGAAAAATTTAGATTTGTAACAATATTTAGTTATCCACAAAAAATAGTAAATCGCTCGTAAATTCAAATAAAAGAGGCACTTTTATTTTTTATATATAGATGTTTGAAAAACATAAATGACAATAACTTTTATAACAGTTGAGCTGAACTACTGACAGGGACGGACGTGCCGCCGTGTCTTGCTCCCCAAAAATTTTTTAAAGCGGTTGCGAAAGCATATCAAATTAAAAAATTTCAAAGTGCCATCTTGCCGAAGGGAAGGGCTTTTATGCTCTATTTGAAAGCACAGCCTGGTGAGTCCGTTCCTATTTATTTCTATTTTCTTCCATCCAACATTCAATGTAGTACATACAATCGTACTTCATTGAATGCTTTAACGGGTCTCCACTGCTGAGCATTTGGCTGCCTTCGTTGAGTTCAAAGTTCAGCACAGCAGGCATAACACTGCTGCTGGCTTTGTTTTCACGGAGGCGGCTTTGCTTTGCATCTGTGGATCCCGTTCGTCAGTCCTTGTGTTTGTGTACGTTTTCGTTTTGTTTTGTTTTGTTTTGGGCAAATTAAGACCGGGACTAAAATTTTTATTTAATTTTTGCAAGATTCGTGGCTTGAAAAGTAACCATTTTTCGGTTTACTGCCACTTGATCGCGGAAAATCCGGCAGTTTTTGCACTAAGCGAAACCAAGGTTGTTTCCGATTCTGATATTAATCAGTATCACATTCCTGGTTATCACTTAGGGCCGCTCTTCTCTCCTCAGAGGGGAATCGCGGTTTATATTAGAAATGATGTGCCATTCTCCAATCTCCCTCAATTCTCTTCTACTAATCCAGAATTTAATTATATCTGCTTTTTATACCGCAGCCCGAATATGTCTGACACTTACACTGTGTGCTCCTTCGATAAAGTGTCTTCCGATATCGATAAGATTTTGGAATTATCCCCCTCTTCTGAAATCGTTATTGCTGGAGATTTCAACGTCCACAACACACAGTGGCTCAGGCATTCTTCTACCACAAGCCCGTCTGGAGGACACGTCGAGTTATTTAGTGAGTTTTTTAATTTACAGCAACTGGTTGAGTGTCCGACTCGTGTTCCTGATATTTTAGGGCACAACGCGCATCTTTTAGATCTATTTCTAACATCGCATCCAGAAAAAAACTCGGTTTCGGTGACGTTTCCCTTGGGTAATTCGGACCATTGTCTAATCTCCGCCCACTTCTCCATCTCCTCTCTGACAACCACGAACCTAACCTCCACCAAAAGATTAGTGTGGCATTATAAAAATGCTGATTGGGCGGGACTTAATAAATATCTCAGAGAGCTGGGAGCTTTTTCACCTGTCATATTCAACAGGAATATTTCCAAGAGTATGGAAACTTGCTCATGTCCAGCCGATACTTAAAAAAGGAGAGGCATGCGACCCCTCTAACTACAGACCAATTGCACTAACCTCGATCATATCCAAAGTTTTTGAATCACTCATCAACTCTCAGTTGTTGAAATATCTAGAAAATAACCATCTGATCAACGATTGCCAGTACGGTTTCCGCGCTGGCCGCTCTACCGGAGACTTACTAACGGCTCTAACGGAGCGTTGGAATCATTGTCTCCATAATTTCGGTGAGTCCGAAATCGTCGCTCTTGATATTTCAAAGGCTTTTGATAGAGTCTGGCATGCTGCCCTTTTAGCCAAACTTCAAACATTTGGTCTGCACCCTACCCTCGTTAAATGGATAGAGAGCTTTTTGTCAGGCCGATCAATCCGTGTAGTAATTGACGGCGTTACATCTGCATCCTACGAAATAAATGCCGGTGTACCTCAGGGTTCAGTTCTTTCACCAACCTTATTTCTTCTTTTTATTAATGATCTCTTATCCCTAACTCTCAATGCTATTCATAGTTTTGCCGACGACAGCACCCTTGATTTCACGTACTCATTTGATTCTGTAATGAATTCACGTGGAAATGCTACAGAAGTCAATCGGGAACGCATGTTTAGATCATTTAACAAGGACATTTCTATGGTCCTCGCTTGGGGCAGAGCAAATCGTGTTACGTTTAATGCATCCAAAACTCAATGCTGTTTAATGTCCCTTAAAAAACGCCCAGTTCAACCCCAACCCATTTCAGTCGACGGAGTGAATATACCCAATTCACCCTCCCTAAAGATCTTGGGTATTGAGATATCCAGCAATCTTAGCTGGACTGATCATATATTTGCAATCGCTAAAAGTGCGATGAAATGTTTGGGTTTTCTACAGAGATGTAAGAAATATTTGACCCCACCCGACTTAGCGTTGATCTACAAGTCCCACATTAGGCCTAGACTTGAATATAATTCCCATATTTGGGCAGGGGCAGGACACACCGCATTGTCCGCGTTAGACAAAGTTCAGCGTAAGGCTGTTAAACTTATTGGCGATTCCTCAATCTCTGAGGGCCTTGACTCTCTGGAGCATCAACGGAATGTCGGTTGTCTCTCACTTTTTTATCGCTATTTCCATGGCCATTGTTCTAACGAAATTGCTAGCCTGATTCCTTGTAGAATCATTACAACGCGCGATACAAGATCTACAAGTCGCTCCCATCCCTATACTCTCCGGGTCAAATTTGGACGTACCGTCAAATTTCGGGAATCTTTTCTTAGCAGAACAACACGAATGTGGAACAGTTTACCATCTCCTGTTTTTCCCTCGTCCTATGAGCCTGAAACTTTCAAACGGGGCGTACATCGACACCTCCTTCACTCAACCTCCTAACCCATTTCCCTCAACCTTAATTCCTTTCCGCCAAGGCTGTGCTTTAGCATCATAGGGCATCAACTGAGCTTTGGCAACATCATATATAAAAAAAAAAATTAACTAAAGCTTATATTTTAGCAATTATTTCTCCTAAACTTGGACTTGCTACACTTAAACCTAGATCTTTGCCATTAGTTTGATAAGATAAAAACAAATAATTTGATTACTGCTAATAAAGTCCGATATCAGGCGTTGCTCTATAATGCTCGCACCAAGTAATAGGTTATTGCTTACTAAATACACATAAAAATATTTCTTTCGGAATTCGGTTCTGAAGATAATACGCATAATTAGATCAGTGAGTGAGATAATTTGCGCACCTAAAAATAATCAACAGATAATATTTATTTACATCACAACATTAATAAATGTTTGGAAAAAACGTTTTCTGCAAAATGTATACCCTCTGATACGATTTACTTAAGTTGAACCGGCTCTAAAGTTTATTTTATTTATCTAAGTTTTTCATATCTTAGTTTTATAAATAGATACCTATCAGATTAGATGCAACAGGTTGGGGAAATTCAGAAATTTGCTAAATGTGTTAATTATTTTGTATCGTTTGCTCAACCTTGACACTGGCAACCATAACATAACCGCATGACAATATTCTTAAAAAATCGTCTACTAATAGCCTTCACAGCATTGTTTCACTCTTTATCGCCCCAACGAGAAAACATTTATGATCTTTGCAAGTTCTCCAAAAGTTGTTAATGCTATCAATTATTATCTTTTGCCAAAAGCTTTAAGATCGTTTTACGGCATTCTTGCGTCATCTTTAGATTTGTTTGACTTTTGCGATTTGGAAGTTTTGGTAGGAATATTTCTCGCGGTGTTGGTAATAACAGTATAATGGTAGAAGTGCCGGGCAGTGGTAATTTTAATCTTCCGATATTATTCGAATATAATTTGTCCGTGAATACGTAAAGATTGCTTTCGTGTTTTTTCCTTATTAAATTTTAAAGATTATTTCGAAAATTTATTGATAGCATGTGTTAAAATCTTTTATTCATTAATTTGTACTGCATATTATAGATTTGGTTTTTGAATGTGTTACCTAATATATTTACATTTTCTTATTCTTAAAATCTAAAAACTCATAACAAATTATATATAGACAAAGTTCAAAGTGTATTTATTATTCATTATTATTCGCTATTCACTTACGATACCTATTAAATCGAAAGAGTTTTTAAAGTTTACTGTCCTCTGACAGTAGGCAGTACTTATTTGATTGTTTAAGAATTTTAATTAGTGAAACTTCTTTCTTTATTGTCTATTGCTGGCGAAACAAAACATACAAACGAGATCTAGTTCTGTTAAATTGAAATACCGGCCCGTTTTTTATTGTTTACTCAATAGGCTTTCAAAATATTCACCTTTTTTACCGTACAGATTTACGTAAGAACATAAAAACTTTATATTATAAAATTTAAAAATGTAAATTTTTCAATAAAAATTTCTCCAAGTCATGCGACCTGACAAAGCTGTCAGTGTAGCAGGAATAACACGTGAACTTTTTTATCCGATCTGTCTCTGTTATGTTACTCTGAGTATATATGAAAATAAAAGACCGTTGGTAGCTTTAAATTTACATCTGGTGATTTTTAATTCACTCATATATGTACATGGTTGGTTGGTTGGTTAGTCGGGCTGTTTGTTGCTAAGAAGCACCAAGTTCACTCGGAGGCCATGTAGGCCCATTGTGAATGCCCTTAAAATGAAGAAGCATGGTCAGAGCTTAAAACCACCCAGATCTCTGTATGAATTTATTTAGGTCCACCAGTGCTACCTCAGCTAGGTCGTCCAAATTGTCAAAGAACCTTGCTCCCAAACAGGCGAGTCGTCGTTCTTTTAGAGCCGGACATTCGCCGAGCAGGTGCACTATGGACTCAATTTCTTCTTCATCTCTCCAGCTTCTACAGAACTTATTCGATGGTACGCCGAGTCTAATGGCCATAGCTCCTATGGGGCAGTGTCCGGTGATGACGCCGACGAGTGTTCGAATGCACTTTCTATAGAAGGATAAGAGATTTGAAGTTCTGCTATGATTCAGCTCCGGCCAGATACTTCGTGTTGTGAAGCAGTAAATGATAATTTTCCACCGTTTTGAAGTCATGTTGGAGTAATGTCTATCAATTTGACTTTTTGCTCTGTTAAGGGGAGGGTGTACCCCTTCCACTGGCAATCTTATGTCTGTACTTGAACCAACTTTGGCCAGTTCGTCAGTTTTTTCATTACCCTCTATACCGACATGTCCTGGAAACCAGCAGAGCCTAAGTGTATGGTGTGAAATATTTCTTAGGTCTCTAATACAGTCTTTCATACATTCTGACTTTATCACGTTGGAATTCAGCGCCTTGAGTGCTGCTTGACTGTCCACTCAAATAGTGATCTCAGTTGCTGACATCTGTTTTTCTTGGGCAGTAAATGCAGCTTTCATTATAGCGTATATTTCCGCTTGGAAGATGCTGCATTCGTTAGTGAGTCTTTACGACTTACTTATTTGCAGCGCTTCCGAAAAAACTCCAATCCCCTTTTCTGTTTTCGTTCCATCTGTGAAGGTGGCAGTTCCTTTTATTATGTTTTCAGGGTGCTTCCAATCTTCTCTGTTAGATATGATAACGGAAAAGGGTTTTCTAAAGTCATATTGTGGCTTCATATAATCTGTTGAGGGGTGCAACCAAGCCCGTAGAGACAAAATTCGGGCCCGGGGGGTACTACATACGGCCCTTGCGAAAGGAATTTCGGGCCCGGGTTTAAGCATTTACGGGCCCATATACAATTGATCTGTCTAGTATATTACACTTTTTCGATAGTGAAAAAAATATTTTTTTTTATATATCCGTATATATAATTAAAATGGAAAAAATTTTCTGTTGATGACTTAGATGACGGGGCCCCTTTTGATAGCCCGGGCCCCTTTTGAAATCCCCTTCGCCCGCCCCCACCCTGGCGGCCCTGGGTGCAACTTATTTTGATTAAAGAAGTTCTGTATAACTGCATGTCCAAAATTCTGTGGTGTCCATTTGCTGTTTTCTCTGAGTCTGAGAGCTGCTAAGGTTGCCATTTTTTTCGTGTGGAGTTCTATGGGTTTAAAGTGTAAAATGACTTCCAAACTAGCTTGTGGTGTGGATTTTATTGCACTTGTTGTTCCCAAGCAAGCGAGCCTTTGCACCTTTGCTAAAGTCTTAAGGTGAGATTGCTTATTAACTGCATCCCACCAATTAATTGACGTGATAAAGGCCTGACAATCGCTGTATACATTCAGTGTACAATATGCGGTTTCATGCCCCATTTCTTATCAAAGGATATGGATAAATCATTGGTCCTTTCTTCATCTATATAGAATCTTCAGAAAAAAGTTCATTGATAGTAAGGTCAACATAAGATACAGAACTATTAGATAAAGGGTGAATGCAAAGATCGCCATTCAATAAAATATTGCCAATTTTCATGAAAAAACTAATTCAGGGATTTCAGTTCACGACTAATCTTTAGGACAGAAATAAATTGAGATAATATTCTTTGGAGTGACGAAACCAAGTTGAATCTTTTTGCCTCCGATGGTTAAAGAAGGTAAAAAGTAAAAAAAATCGATTTTTTTTATAGTTTAATATGTCTAGAATATATTCCTGAAAGCATTTTGCGAAATTCGACTTAAAAAAATTGTTATATAACCTTGAAGCATACCATCTGTGTTTATTTCGAGCATTAAAACTGAACTGAATGATGACCTTTAAAAGCATTTTTCTCGAAATAACGTTTTCAAAGTTGGTGGAAATGATTTAGAAAATACTATAAGTCTAATTAGCTTCTATTTGAAATTGTTTCCTTTAGGCATTAAACCAATAATAGTGCATTTTTAATAACACTACGATTTTTGGCGGTCTCTTTAAATGGAAAACTTTAACGATTCTTCGGACTTCTTTTAAATAGTGCGCCAATTTTGGGCATTTCAATAAAAATTCACCATAGTGGTTCAGTGCTAGGTGTTTTAATGTATCTTTAAAATTCCGTTTACTTTTTTTGTTTAAAACGATCCTGTGACGATACCACTTGCACCCATTTTATCTTTTTTTTCTTGGTGTCGTAAGAAAAGGAGCGTACATAACATGGCATGGCGTAACGCGTTAATTCTGTGTTGTGAAAGAGCTATCAAATATAGAATGGCAAATGAAAAATTTCCAAAAACAATGCAGACCGATAAATTTATTTTCACATAAACATTAAAATGTGTGTTTGGCATTACGCCGGAAAATATGATCAGTTTTGGCTGAACTTTTTCCCCTACCTACCAGGCATCTTACGCTGAAAATCATATGCTGCAAGGGAAATGCCTCATCTTGGATATTCCAGCTGTATCGAGATCCTAAGCATATGTCCAAAATTGGTTTCAGGATAATAATATCATGTAACACATTATTAAGGTTTGACAAAAAGTTATAAAGAATTTCTGTATAACTCTAATTGTCACATTTTCTTATCTATTGTGTTGGTTAACAGGATGGTCTTAATATGTTACACATAAACTCTGACTGAAGTATTATCGCGACTCTAGTGAAGAAATTTGTTTTTAGCATGCACATCGATCAAAGTTATGTTCCTTTAATTGTTTATTTACCTGTTCGTAACCTAAACGTTATTTTGATATAATATATAAGCAATATATTTTTACATGTTGCTGGTGCTTCCTTATAGTTAATATAGAAAAGCATCCAGATCTTGATTTGATTACTCAAAATATGATAGATTTTGCCTCTTTTCCTTTCCCTTTCTAGGGTTCCATACCAAAATGGAAAAAAGGAACCCTTATGGTGCGACTTCGTCTGACAGCTGCTTATTTCAGTAACTACTAATACTATCGAATTAATCGCATAGTTTTCGACTTTTGATGAAAAATGTCTAAAAAATACAGTTTTTTTCGAAATCAGCAACTTATGCAGATCACAACTTACGCAGATTACAGAGAAACCAGTAATAAAGCGACAGTGCTATTTTGGTTATACTAAGTTGCAAAGTGATACACAAAGCCATGGATGATTATTTTATTGTGAGCTGTCGAAAAGTTTACTCTTGTAACTCGTTTACTGGTGTTCTCGGCGATTTTTACTTGTAGAAAAACTGGAATAATACCTTGCTAACTTAGTAAGGGTAAAAGATTCTGTCAGCAAGCGAAAAATCCCACTTAAATATTTAAAACTAAATAGCAGAAAAAAGACAATAAATTGTGTTTTATACTCTTTTAGTCATCAGCCGGTTTTTGTTCAACTCTTAAGACCTGCCCCCGTATTATTCCATTCTGGGAATAAGTTCCTGTGATTATTCCTTTCATTTTTTTCCTGCCGTGTATGCACCAAGTTTTTGGCTTTGAAGTGATATTGAAACAGCGTTACTCAAATCTTTGTTACAATTACACAATGTCTAACCCCCTAAATCTTACCTTTCAGTGGTAAGGTACTTTCTTCTGAAAAAGTTAAAAAAAAACATGGTCTACACAAGACCTGATCTTGTGGACAAGCGGCATAGTTATAGCAATTATTGTCAAAACGTGTCAACATTTTGAAAAGTGGGGAGTGAATTTAAGGACTGATTTTGGTACAAATTTTTTCACAATTTTTAATTTGACCATTAGTATTTATTTATAAAGTGAATTCAGAAATCTCCTGAAAGTTTTTCCGACGACCACCGAAGGAAGGCCTTTCACTAATAGTTAGCCGTTTTTAAATTTCACTTAAACAATATATTAAGTGTACTTCTGGTTATGAACTATGAATAATATTTTCCCAACGCCCTATCAGTTTTGGCACGACTGATATCACATCATTTGACATTTCTTCGTGCCAGACGTTGTCAGCTAGCTCATCTAACTACTTTTTGAATAATTAAAAACGATTTTTCAGTGTAGGTTACCCGCTAAAAGGGTTTCAACCGAAACTTTTTAGAAAATGTATCAATTAATCAGATGCTAACTTGCTAGGTACCAAATTCAAAATGACGAGACTCCTAACATAGAAATTTTCGAGTAAAGCATTTATAGGTTTTTCAAAACTGACTATCAGATGAAGAAAAACGAAATTTTGAATCAAATACACTTAGATTTTGAATATACACTGCTTTTCATATATGCCTCATTTCTTGTATAACAAATTTTAACACAATTTTTAATGATATTAAGACAATTCCAAGTTCGAAAATACACTTTACTTATATTTAGTGGGATAATTAATTACGTCATGCTTACTAGTCATCTGATTTGAAAGTAATACTGTAAATACTAGACAAAACAAAATATTGAAATAGTTCAAAGTGGACTCTTTCAAAAACGATTTTAATCAATTTATTTTTCAAGTATAAAAGATCGGCTCAATTTGACTTAGAAAAGTCATGTATGCACACGTAGCTGTACACAGGTAAGAATTGGGACATATTCGTCTTTATAAGAATCCATATTAATGATTTAGAGTTAGTCTTCTTTAATAGAAAACGTTCTAAGTGCCGTAGTAGAGACAAACAAAGAGTCAAAATTTCAAAGATGAATTAATAATAAAATTCCAAAATACATATAGTTCGATTTAATCGACACTATAAAATCCTTTTAAACAAATTTTTCGGCTAGTAGAAGCAAGAACCCAAGCATAATCTTTTCATAGTGCAGCAGGTTTTTTTAAGCTACCAAAGTTCCTATTCCCGCCGTTATCACTACTTTCGTCTTTACCATCCAGCTTTGGTGTCGTAAAACTGTTGCTAGCTACCCCGTTCACATTGGCTACTGTATTATAAGGCTGACCTTAGTTCTGTCTTTTTTGCTAGCTTCGTTGTCGTAAGGGTATCACTAACTCCGCCTATCACTCATTCAACCATTGCTGCTCACTAACAGAACACACAATAGATTAAATATATATAAAGATATCTTTAACTAACCAAACAGAGTTGACCCACTGGACTAGTGAAAGAGTATTAGAGTAGAATTGAGTAGAAGGATAGTCGGTTTGGGAAGAAAGTAATTTTCTTTCCAGATCATATGTTACCATTGTGTACAATATTTTATTAAGTGAAGCTTATTTTTCAAAATAAAATAAATACGTTATTTTCAGCATATTTTTTTAGACGACCCCAAAATATGAATTAGAGAGATATGCTCTTTCATGGGATTCTAGATACTTCTACGTTTTGTTCTTATTCACGATTTGTGCAAATGTTAGGATACTTGTCCGTTATGAAAGCTATGATTAGTAGACTATATTTGTAGTAAGGAGGACCATGCTATTACCAGGCCTTCAAGTAAACGCGAGGGAAACTATGCAAACGTATATTTAACTTTACCATTTCCAGTGACACTGCACCCTGCCTATCATTCTTCTCGGCGAAAGAAGAAGACGATTTTATTTGGAATGAAGCATTTTAAATGCCACCAACGCATTCGACTGTGCGATATAATAGCGTCTTTGGTATTTGAAAAGCCTACGCATATCTATCTATTATCTAAGAGACTCTACTCAAACATACTTGGAGAGAACATTCCAGGAAAAATTACGGGTCCATCTTTTATCTCTCCGTGCACATAAATCCTTCATTTTTATGATTTTGCGAGCTGAGTTGTGCCAAATAATTATAGCAGGTTGATTATTGTTTTGTTACTAATTTTCACTAAATAGGTTTTTCTAAAGAAGTATCGATTACTTGTAAACTGATTTATTAAGTGAACTTTTTTAAACTCCTGGTCAGTCCCTAACTACCATTCTTAACTTCATGGTACACATTAATTTCAAATCTCTCTTTTTTTAGATCTGTAATAATGTCTGATCAAAAGGCTGATGCAAACGGATCGGTTCCAGTAGCGGAAGTGGCTGAAATGGCATTAGAAAGTAAAGAGGAATGCAACGCTACAAAACCGAAAACACCAGAATCATCAAGTAGTGGAAATTTCAAGGAGAGTTTTAAAGCTTTTGCTAAATTTGGTGATACCAAGTCTGATGGAAAACATTTAACACTATCGCAAAGTGATAAATGGATGAAGCAAGCAAAAGTAATTGACAAAAAAATTACAACAACCGACACAGCCATTCATTTCAAGAAGCTAAAATCACTCAAAGTAACTTACGAAGATTACTGCAAGTTTTTAGAAGACCTAGCAAACACAAAAAAAGTTGAACTAGCAGAAATAAGAAATAAGATGGCCAATTGTGGAGCACCCGGTGTTTCACAGTTAACAGTAAGTTATAATTGTTAAATAAGTATTCATCCGATAATATATTATTACATTATATTATAACTAAATGTTACCTTTTATTCTTGCGTAAAACTTGGACGAAGTTAGTTATATTTTAGTCAGTTTTTATTTAGAAAATACCTATAACTCTCTCTCTCTGGTTCCTTTAACCGCTTGTTGGGCATAGGGCATCTACTACATCGTCTCTCGACCTGGTCCGGCTCTGCGCCAACGCCTTCAACTGTGCCGGGCATAGGGCATATACTACACCGACTCTCGACCTGGTCCGGCTCTGCGCCAACGCCTTCAACTGTGCCGGAGACAGGGAGGGGTGGGAAAGACCTTGAATGACACTAAAAAGTGTTTGGAGGTGATGGCGGAGGGAAGGAGGCGCATGGGGCGGAGATGCGAAATCGAATATTTTTCAACTTTGGTGTTGCATTGCATTGTTGTTTAACTCACCCCCTTCGAAGGGTGGTCTGGAGGGGTGAAGGTGTTAGAGAGGGTACGCTCACGCATCTTAGAAAGTTGGGAGTGGGGGGAAGTGCCCGAGGGTTAAAAAAGAAAACACTCCCGTAAAGGTGTGATTTTGATCAATATCGCCAACTTCGGGTGACTTTGTTCTAGTTCTCAAAACCTGTTGCAAAGTGTGTTTTATGTGATTGATATATTAAACATTTTGTAAGTAAGCAACAAAAGGGCTGTACATACTTACAAGCTGAGGGAAACAAAAGATTTATATATTTACTTACCAATACAGTTGCGTATTCTGAAGATATAAACCAAATGAAAGTTTTTAACTAACAGTCTTCACTCACAATTTGGACTAACTCTTAGGGGCAATAAAACACTAAATTTACGTCAAACGGTACTGTGAAGAATAAAAAATTAAATAAACAGTGCACAATGGCGATTGCGAATGCACGAGTTTAAATAGTTACACAACACGTCGCTGCAGTTATAATACTTTTTTACTAAGTGAGACAAAGTCACCTGAAAGAAACAAAGCCACCCCACTTGACGGTATATGGCAAACAACTTTTGTAAAAGAAAATGTTTGCACCCCAAAACTATAATTTTTTATTTACAAAATAGCCGAAAAAGACTTTCTGTTACGCAGAAACTCATTTTACCGCTTAAAGCCCAATATGCAGCTTAAGCGAAATCTTCGCTTGCCTCTTGGGCATATAAGTCGTCATGGAAAAAATGTGTGTAGAATTTGAGTGGAGACTTATTCAATGACAAATTTTAATAATTAATTTTAATATTTAAACTGTGTATTTGTCTCAAAATTATTTACTTAAAATAGCTCAGAAAAACCTTTAACAATAATGATAACAAAATCTCAAGATCTGTCATAATTTCGGTACGAAATAAATGTCTAGGCAATTAATCGCTGCGAAAAATGTCTCCACTCCAAACCAGCGCCATCTTCATTGCAATACCTTAACTAACATTTTTCTCTTGAGCTGCGTACTGCTTTATGAAATTGGCAAACGAACATTTCGGTCACACTTTTCGTGCGCGTTTTTTTACATAGGTTTGGTATAGGAAACGAAAATGTCGCTTGAGCTGCATACCGGGCTTAACAGTTAATTTTTTGATCAAATTTCATCTCTCCACCACCATGATGTGTGCGAAGGAAATAATTGTGAAATACTTTAATGCCATGCACAAGGAAATACAAATGTTTTGACATTAGACGGAGTTGGATCAATTCGTTGAACCGCACGACCACCAATTTATTAAGAAATTCAAAAATAATCCACTCCATCTCTGGGCTGTTGTCTAGCTCGCAGCAATGCAAAAACAAGACTCAAGTTTCCTCACTTCCCTTACAGTAATTCCCTTCGGGCCAAAACCATGCTAACGCATCAAAGGGTTGTCCCCTAGGATTTGGCCACATCGTATAAAAAAAAAACTCTGACCAGTTCATTATTTTTTACTCTAATTTCCAAATTTTCGGACGAAACGTTCAAATAATTGGAAATTCGAGTAAAAAATAATGAACCCCAGCTTATTATTTAAGCGCCATTTTGATTATTACAACCCCTCCACTCCCTTCCCCTCCCCGTCTGATGTTCCGCTGTTACCGCTGTTTTATTACCAAAACTCAATTCACAAAGTTATTGATATTTTAAGGTTTAAGGGTTTAAGTTTAAGGGGGTTTAAATTTCTTTGGTCAGACTTCCCCCAACAAATCAAACAAACTTTATTTAAAACTTTTTTTTATAGGACGCCATCTTTTGGCTATATTTGGATGTCTACAGTTAAAAGAAACACCCGGTACATTGCGGTGAAGCAAAAAAAAGATTTCATTCAATACAAACTCAGATCAACATCTCATTAAATCGCAGAACTCTGTAGAAAGGTCATTAATGTTAGCAAGGTAGCAAGATATATAATATAAGAATGGTATCCAAAATCCAGAGCTCATCTTTATGTTTAAATAATTTATTAAGTAATTGTATTCAAAGGCCTTAAGGAAGTATTTCGTATTGCGAGCCGTTCGTCTGGGTATTAGTTCAGGAAATTATTCCTCGGGATCAGTAAAACATATATTTTATTCAACTTTGTTATACAAGAATAAATTTGGCATGAGAATGTTTGAAAAGTTGGGGCGTCCGCAGCGCAGATATAAACGGTGACCACGATTTCAGCCCTCTGCGGAGTCTGAAACGCAAATTTCAAAATTGTTATTAATTGTTACTCTATTGGCTATTGTACGTAGCTCCAAGAGGTTAAAATATTAAAAATTACAAAAGTTATGCAGTTACGAAAAAACGTGAAATTTTTAGCCTATTTTCAATTTAAACGCTTGTAAAAGAACATATCAACACAGTCGTACTACCGACCATAGCGGCAATCTTTTGCAAATCGAAAGTGTTCACTGTTGCCGAAATTCATATATTTAATCAAGAGTTATGATTCTTAATAACTTTTTGTAGCCAATAAAGACAAAGAAGATGCTTTTAGCGACATTGAAGGGAGATGGGTGAAATATTAGTTATATGGTTTATACAGTTAAATGAATTACTTAATTTTTTTTTTATATTTGCGACATCTCTCTAGTTGGGGCGGGAGAAGAACTTTTCCGATTCGGGACGATTGGAATGGATCTACAATTTAATGTAGATTCCAAACATCCGGCATGCTCTGCAAGGTGGGTTTCAAAAATCCGATACCCACTGCAATTAGCCCCTTCTTCTTATTAGAGACATAGTAAAGCCGATAAATAAACCGCCAGGAAATTTTCTGCGGGCAAAATACATTTACCATACATGTATTGTATATCCCTCAAACTACATACCAATTGAACTTTTTTCACCAATCATTAACTACTTCATAAAAAGTTATAATGGTAAAAGTCTTTGCATCGAAGTAAAGTTAGTTGTTATTTTTGTGGGTCTCCCACTGTTATTGTTATTTATGTTTTTGAAAGTAATACCTTTTTGCAATGATTAATTATTCGGTTTTTTTTCTTTTTTAGCCTGGGAAAGCTGCATCTACAGTGGAAAGATTGACAGATGTAAAAAAGTACACAGGATCACATAAAGAACGTTTCGATACATCAGGCAAAGGAAAAGGAATTGCTGGTCGAAAGGACATGGTGGATCAATCCGGATATGTCACAGGATATGGGCATAAGGATACTTATGATAAGAGTCATTAAATATTCCGATTAAAGTTTGCAATTGTCAAGTCCAAGAGATTTTTTCTTTGTGATATATCTCTATTTAGTAATATGAACTCAAAACCGTGTCTAATCGACTTTTATAATTTTTTAAGAATATAAAAAACAAATGCGAGTTTGTGCATGTTAAAGTTTGAACATAATATCCAAAAACTAAAATCATACATAAAAACGGAAAAAGTTTATTCGTACACAGTTGACAAATAATATATACAAATTAATTTGAGGTACATAAAAACGATTTTATTTGGTCTTAGAAACTTGGATCGATGTGCTAATATCACTTTCTTAATGTTTACAGTACAAATAAAGTCCATGGTCGTACACATTAGTTTTAGCTTTATGAACTTGACAAATGAATAAGTAGAATAAAAAGTTTACAGATTATAAGATCAGGCTTTAGATGAGTAAAGATTCTAAATTTAAAATTTTATCGAAAACTTAATCTCCATTAAGTTTTTCATTTGCTTAGAATTTAAACACAAAACATTAGTGTTGTTCCCTTTGTTAAGAAATTTTGATTTTTGTCTGATCTAATATTATTTTCCTAATTTGTTTTAAGAACGCCTTTTTCTATTTAATATTCAAGGCAACATTAATATACAACAAAAGATAGACCAAATGTGACGTTAATATGTTACAAGCAATTGTAATATATTTTTTTAACATAATATTTACAAATGTATCCCAAGAAAAGTATTTTTAGCAAATTTCTACGTGTACTGCGAAATACTTACCTAATTTTTAGAAATATATACCCATGTTCAAAGAATGATTAATAATAACTGCACCTTCTTCTTATACTATTGATATACAAACATGTTTAATAAAAAAGATAATTTTGTTTATAATGAAAAAAGAACTTTTATATTTTTTATTTAGCGTATTAATTAAAACGTTATAAGGTTTGCTTCCGATTACTGCCTCAATGCAATTTAGAAATACGTCTAGATTGCATTAATCCATCCTATTTCTACAAAAAATATAAAATAGCTATACATTTTAGCAAGAGCTGGCTTCTCTTAGTTCAAAACGTTATGTACCCATTTGTTTGCCAAGATATTTTCTTTTTAAAGACTCTTTTTATTCTTTAAAGATTGTAATGCACTCAACTGTAGAGATAATTCAAATTTTCGCTGTATTCTAATTGTCAAGTATTCAAGGTTTCAAGCTTCTAGGAATCTTTTGGGGAGAGTTCTGTAATAAAACACCTTCTTTCGGTCGAAGAAAAATGAACTCGAACTTTTTATTGAAGAATTTTCAGCGTAAATACAGAATTATTGCTTACATCAGAAAATACAAGTTTTATTGTTTATTGCTTATATCCGAAATTGTGAATTATATGAAAACAAAGCATTGCCATGCCGAACATGCAACCTGCAGACCACATGAGGACAATTTCTTGTTTTATGGAAGTTTACAGGTACTAATATATTGTAACGTACACGAGGTAGGCCACGAAAAGGGAAATAGTGAACCGCGTAATGTGCATATCCCACTAGAAGACGATCCCGAAACGACTAAGAAACTAGAATATCATAAATGTGACGTTAGCAAGTCCACTAGCACCCTAACGGTTCATGCTAGAGAAGATGAGAAAAAGGCACAACAGTACAATCAAAGCCTACTTTCTGAACAGGAGTGGCTTTCATGGTGTTACAGGGATCTTCAGCTAAACTACAGCCAACTAGAAAAAGAATGTGTAAATATGTGAGCTAAGCGTGAACAGAGGACCAACATTAAAGAATTTGAGATAAGTGACCTTAATTGTTTGTTCAAAGAACACCAATTTGGTGGACAGCTAGAGAAGCAGATGGGATCTTGGGAGCAGCAGAGATCTGTTGTGGAGCAATTGACAAAAAGGTACAAAGGTCAATGAAGGATTATTAAAACAGAAGGACTGCAGAAAGGCCATTGAGGATGAAAGCTGTTCGGGACGAACAGTTCTAAGAGGGGGGGGGGGAGTGTAACGTGCACGAGGTAGGCCACGAAAAGGGAAATAGTCAACCGTGTAATGCGCATGTCCCAGGTGGCCAGAAATCAAGGGAAGGAAATGTCAAGCGTGGAAAGCTACGAGGATGTAACTAAAGGAGAAGCCCTATCGTGTATATGGCGTGTGTGTGAGCATGGCAAGTTTTTGGTCGGCGGCTGGGTCTGTGCTGTCAAATTTGTTCGCTTTTTGCTACGAGGAAGTAGGCTTTTATCTGTTGCCTGGGTCTAAGCTTCGTGTCACTGTCGGCACACAATTTATAATTTAGTTCAATATTTTAAAATACGCGTCAAAACCCCCGAATATAAAATACTCTTTTAATCGCCTGCCTTTCGCTTGTGAGATTGTATGCATGGGAATCTCTTTAGTTACTTCCTCGTCGGTGGAAAGTCAAGGACGACTCGACCCTATGGTGAATATGTGAGGTGAAAATGTGTAACGGAAACATCTAGCACTAAGTGGCAGAAGTTTCTAGAATAAAGCTAAGTAGTATAAATAGGGCTGAGTAGCAGCCTGTTTAGTTAGTCGTGATTTAGACTGCGAAATGTTTAAATGTGTTACTGCGAATAGTTAGTTGTATTTTAACCCGTTAAGTAATAAGGGTAAATAAGTGAAGTGAAACAGTATATTGTGAAGACATATTGTCAAGAAAATTGTGCATCAAATTAATCAGTAAAGTGAATAAAAATTGTGAACATTTGTGACTGTAAATAAGTGTCTTAATTAATCCGTCGAGCCCGAACAGCCCCATTTACGTTACAATATTTTAAACAAACTGGCGTACCCGGCTTCGCTCAAGGAGTTGACATGAAATTGTGTGGTAGTTGGAATAAAAGGATAAACTTTAAAATATAAGAGGTAAACATTTTTTATTGAAAACATATTCTCACTATTTACAACACTTGTTTATAAACAACATTTTTCATTTTGTTATATATGTACAAATTTTTCGAATTTCCTACTCGAGAGCAAGCTACATATAGTTGACCCTGCAAAAAGTCGGAGTTTTTGAACTATATGCTAATTTGATTGGAAATCGCAGTCTTTTAAATTGGAATGGCAGTTCAGTAGAGACCAGTGGTGTTTTTGGGCTAGATACTGTGTGTCCTTTGTCCTTTTCAGTCATAAGTTCAGCTTCGATGATGTTATTCAATAGCTGTTTGCCGATCATCCTTATTCCATTACATAGTTTTGGTGAGTTGAGATTTCTGAGTAGTATGATAGGAGATCCAATTTTCAGTCGATGGAATTCCTGGTACTCGCAAAGAGTTTAAAAATTCTGTAGCGAAGTTGACACTTTCTTCAACGTTTACCATCATGTCGATCGATTTGTATATTATCTCATCCCCGTGAATTTTGTTTTGAATATTAAAGTTGATATTGTCGACAATATTATTTTTAGTTGCTTAAATTCCCCTTTGAAATAGCCACTATGGATTGGTATAATTGTGAACAATGTTTGGGTAAATTTTGGTGAGGCCGGTCGTCTGGTCAGTAGGATATGTGTCTTCGCCTATTTGTATCTACCCCGCTTTTACGTTTAGGCATTGTATAAAATATAAATAAAATCAACTTTTTATTAAGAAATACACTAAGTTCACTTTAAACACTTTTCACACTTTATTTTCGATTTATATTCAGTCACTGTATCATTTTGATTACTCACACTTCACTGTTCCCTTTTGTTCACTCACTGCACTTTACTGATAAGAAACTGACGTTCGAACCCACGACGGATCTTGGTTTATATATCCCTACCAATGGGTAGCCCCACATACAAAAAAGGCTTCGAATGGTCCACAATTTTCCAGAACATTTCACAACATTCGAGAGTGTTCTGGAATGTTCCACAATGATCTGGGATGTTCCGGGATATTCTCGAACGTTCCAAACTATTCCTGAACATTTCACAACATTCCGGACTGTTCCGGGATATTCTGGAATGTTGTGGAATACTCTCGATTGTTCTCGGCTGTTCTAGAAATTTCTAGACGGCAAAATTTCCAACCCTTATATCTTCGAAAGCACGCACGGTGAAAACGGGAACGTTCTTCATGGATGGGGATAGAGGGCTACCATACCATATAACTCCCCTGATCGTACCGGGCACGCACATTGTACACTTTCCTTTATAATATACTATATTGATTTTGTTATATAAAAGAACTAAAAAACAGAGTTATTGTATAAGTTGTTTCAATAGTCCTTGGGTAAAACGAACATCGTTATTATATTATGTTATATACATTTATTATATGTTGAGTATTAATTAGCTCGAGTACTTTGTACATATCGATGTACTTATTTCATAAAATTATTCAAATGACCTTTCAGTAATCAACGCTTTCACTTTTAATAATCTATATAAATTTTAGGAAATTTGTTGTTAAACCAGAAAAAAATTATTCTTTTCTTTTTAGTACCTACATTTATAAAAGCGGTGGTTTTCCTTTTTTTTTAAACTACAAATTGTTTGACTTATTTTTAGTTTTATATTCTTTCGTCGTTCTTAATCTAAATCTAAAAGCAATCACCATCTTAAAGCGTCCGCCATATTAGATGTAACATAGTTTAACTTGCTTTACTTGTCAAAACCTTTCATTTGATAACCATGTCAAGGGGGTCGTAAAGTATACTTATTTAAATAAAAAAAAATATAAAATAATTTCTCCTAGCCTCATACAGATTTTTAACCTCATACAGATAGTCCAGAAAAAAGTGATTGTGAACTCTTAATACCTATAAAAATACTTGCAAGATTTGAAATGAAAAACGTGGGACGCATGCGATAGATAATAATGCATGAAAAGTTCACGAGAATTCCTCTCTACATTATTTAATATTATCTATTGCATGCGCCCCACGTTTTTCATTTTGAGGTAATTGTGAGATAATTAATAGGATTCTGTATGGATCAATAACGAACATAAGAAAGCGAGTTAATACTGCATTGTCATTTATTTCTGAGCTATGTTTAAAGTTTCAAGTCTCTGTCTCATCAGGAAGTTAGTTTAAAATCGATTGCAAAATTTGTACCGAACTGACAAACAGACAATAAAGTGAGTTAATAAAAACATAGCAGAAAGGGAATCTGCTATCTTGGAGCATCCAACAATATTATATATACTATATTACACTGTCATCGTATCTCCATACGTATGCAAAATTTCAGCTCAATTGGATATAGGGAGGTAGGTCGAAATCGGCTTGCAAGATTTTATACACGACTAGTAGATACTAGTAGTAGATTTAGCGAGCTATGAGAGAGTATATCGTAAGTATGTCCTAAGAAATTAAATATTTTTCAAATATTCTTAAGTCATTTAAACGTTGATAACAATCAGCACCTTCAAATTGGGAAATAAAATTAATATAGCAATCAAGTGCAGAATTAAAATACATATACAAGGCTGTATATTAATGGATTACGTAATAAATTAAATAACCCTACGATTACGTTTTCTTAGAAGTTGAAAAAGTATCGACTACGATTATGATTATTTAGGAGTCGTACATTTAAGGGGGCAGTCTGGGTTTATCTTTTTTTTTAAATTCGATTTTCTAAAAACATAATTTTCGTGTACCATATATATATGTAGAATTAGTGTACAAACTCTTATTTAGGTCGGAGACATATGCATATATATGAGGCGATACAATAGAAGGTTCGTGAGCGCGCACAGCCGGTGTTTCGGCACTTTAACTCGCTTTTCTCGAAACAACGTTTTTTGACTTTGTTTACACGATTTTGAAAAAACTATTTAACCGATTGGGCTGAAACTTTCAGGGATTATTCAGCACACATAGTTTCAGCCTGAACTAGAATCATAAATATTAATTAATTTTTAACCCGTTATTTAAACAATTTTAGTTGCAAAAAAAGGCCCAAAAAATCTAAAAGTTCGCCATATTGTTTTTTTAACCCAAAATGTTCAATTCTAGATCCGGCTATAGCCACTTACTTATATTTTAATATCTCGTTTGAATTTTTTGTTTGAGACGTTCCTGACCCGGGATATCTTGTCAACCAGTTTTTTACAGGGTTCTCTTATGACCGCCATTTTGTTGCCATAAATTTAAAAAAAAAATTTATAAAATACATGCAAAGTTCTGAATTTCTTTCACTTTCTCTCTCTCTCTCTCGATTTCATGTAGCCCCTTGTGGAGCATAGAAAGGAAAAAGAGCTTTACCCGAATCGAGATTTGAGCGATTGCAAGTAGATCTAAACTTTGAGGTGGATTCCGAAACCCCGACTTGCTTTACAACCACCCCCCCCCCCCCCTGGGCATTTTATCGTATTCTGTTTCTAGCAGAACAGAACCGGTATGGAAGCCCAACACATACAATATGTTTTCACTGTACAGTTGGCATTATATTGCCAAATGCAGTTTACGCCCATTTCTTAAAACGAAAAGTGCTGTAATTTTACTGATACTCAAGCTGTCATCGAGTGAGAATTAAATTATTTGTTAAGCCCATTTGAAGTTTTGAAAAATTTATTTATGTTAAAAAAGAAGTAAAAGTTTTTGAAATACTTGAATGGTAAGTAAATTGACAGTGTTTTAAGTTTTAACTTAATTACTACAGTAATTTTCTGAATGCTTAATTTTGAATTTTTTGTTTATTTCAAGTTTGTTTGCTTCACAACCATTGGTTTATAAGTATAATTAAAAGAATGCAGATATTTTAACGATCAAAAGTGGCACGACGCTCCAATAAATTTCAAATAACTTAGAGATTTCTAGAAAAGCAGTAATAACTAATAAAAATTAAACGACTGCTTGACAGACTTGACAGATTTTGAGCGGAGCCCGAAAAAACACATTTATCTCCGCGAAGAGCATAAAAGAATGATTGAATTTCCGGCCGTTCTGGACTGTGTTCTTCCCTAGATATGATGCCTCATAAAGTTTTTATGCGGGTCCAGTCAGGACTTCAAGCTGACCAATCTGAAACAGGGATATTATTATCGCGAACCCATTTTTTTGTTATAGCTGCAGTGTGAAAATTATCGAAATCGTTGTCCTCAGTGTCCTTTACTAATGGAAAAATAAAACTTTTAATCACAGGTCTAACAAAAGCAATTGTTGATCTCTGATCCCATTTGAAAGCTGTCCACATCACCTCCACCTAGTGCACGTCAACAATATTATTTTTTCACTTTACAAATGTCGTGCGAATAGTATTGAAACCCATTCACTTCGTCCAGATTGAATATTTTTTCTGGGCTAAACACGACGTGAGACCAAATAGACCTATTTTGGACATATTTTTCAGCAAACCTGAATGAGATATTCAGGTGCGTAGTTCAACATACTTCGACTTTGAAATCACCTTGAGCAGCCTAGTGAGTTGTTGTATGTTATTTTTAACCCGTAAAGCGATAAGCGCAAATAAGTAAGGTGAAACGGAATAATGAAAAAAAATGTGCAAGAAAATTTTGAAACGAATTAATCAGTGATTTAAAAAAAACTGTGCGCATTTGTGATTGGAAATAATTGTCTTAAATAATTGGTCGTTGTATATATGTATATATACAATATACATATATATATATATATATATATATATATATATATATATATATATATGTATATATATATATATATACATATATATAGGGTGGTCGGAAAATGTGTAGGAAACGCTACACCAATGAATTCTTTGAAGTGTCCTGATCAAAAGTTTCTTGCTTAGCCCCCTCCCTAAAATAAACCCTTCCCCTTCAAAATTGCGTTTGAAAATGTTGGTTCCTTCAAACGAGGTGCGCTCATTTAAATGCTTGTGAGGACATCGCAAGGCCAACATTTAAGGGGGTCCTCTACTCTCGCGGTTTCAAAAAATCGATTTTTAATTTTTTTTTTTAATTTCAATCTATATGTGTCTGAGAATACGCCACAGAAAGGATTTCGTGAAAATCACCTTCCTTTGCATGTTTCTGGGAACCGAAAGGTACCCCTCTCCGGCCGTTTCCGAGAAACTAAGCTCGGCGCTCCACGACGGCGCTTGTCCAGTTATAAATCCTTGTCTAAAGAATTTACCGGTACGTTCTTGACATTTTATGAATGTGGGAGCGTCTGTGAATGGTTTCCTGTGTTTATTTTCATATGGGGTTCGTCTGAGTTCAGTATTCAATGAAATTTCGACCCGGTCTCATCTCAGTCGTTCCAAGTGGTACCAGTTACTGTTTCGGAGTTTTTTGATTCAAAATGGATGGAAAGCGTAAGCAAACGAAGGGCTATTCTCGTGTCGCTGGCCGCTCAAAGAAGAGAAAGAATAATAGCGCTTTTTTGGCGGAACACAGTACCGAATTTGCAAGCGCGTCGGCGCGAAAACTGAGCAGTAGGCGGTCGTTCGAAGCAGCGATTTCTGCTGTTTTTTCTTATTGCTTCATTGAGTTTGTTTCCGTCTTTGCTGCTATTTCGAAAAACGTTGTCTGCAAAACGTGCCACGGGAAAGTGAAATTTCTCCGAAGTGACAATCGTGGGGCGGGATTTAAACTTATTATGCGCTGCGACAAGTGTGAAGAACTGTCCTAAAATTCAAGGCGCTTACGAAGTGAACCGCCGGTTGGTATTCGTTTTTCGTTTGCTTGGTGTGGGACATGAGGGGCTGAATAAGTTTTGCAGTTTTATGGATATTTGTGCTGGAATAGCAAATAATACTTATTACAAGTGCCATGAAAACATCGAAATCGCCGCAGCTGCTGTCTACGACTCCGTGTTACGGATCGCTGTGAACGAGGAGAAAGCAATGAACACAAAGCATGGGAACGTAGCCGAAAGTGAGGCTTCTCTTCCTTATTCGGCGTCACTACTCTTATTGGGGGTTTCAGCGGGAAGGCAGTAGACGCGGTGGTGAAATCAAGCTTTTGCCAAACATGTATCATCCAAAAAAAATCGATGGACGGAAACACCGAGGAATTCGAGGAATGTTATGAAAGTCATGAGAAAGATTGTTCCATGAATCATTCAGGCAGTGCTGGGAAGATGGAAATCGATGCCATCATAGAAATGTTCCAAGCGTCAGTTGAAAAGCACGGTGTGAAATACGCACAGTATATCGGTGACGGCGACAGCAAGACGTTCAAAGGAATCATGGATTCGAAACCATATGGGGACGAGATAATCGTACGGAAGAAAGAATGCGTCGGGCATGTTGAGAAGGAGATTACAGATTACCCAATTGGCCACAACTTTGCTTAAGCGGGACCCATGCATTTTCAAAATCAATGTCATCAATGACGTTTCAAGGTCGCGAGAGTTATTTTTTTTTCGTCTTCAAAATAAGTCCAAACATGTATCTTCCAAATAAAAAAAAAAATTTCAAAATGTATTCAGTAGATCCTTCGCAATTTATTCTCCAAAAAACCGCTCAATTTCAGGCCTCGAGAGTAGAGGACCCCCTTAAAGCTGTTTTGAAAGAGGGCACTTAATCCTTTCTAATGGTACCCAACATGCCTCCACTTACAAATTCGAGTTATTGGACCTCAAACATGAATATTGGGAAAATTGTGCATATTTTGATATATGATCCTGTAAAATTTTTACACCAAGGATATCATTTCTTTTCTTTCCTTAAGAGGCTCTCAGGAAGCTCTTTACAACAACCAAATTATTAGCTCGATATATGCATCCATTCAAAAGTTATTGACTTTTTTATGCTGCTCGAGATTATTAAGAGTGCCTTGAAGCGTCCCCACAGAAATTTTGTGGTCATTTTCTTGTTGAACGGCATTGGGGTACTTATATCTGAGCTATTAATGCGTTCTTTGGATTGTTTTGTTTATTCGTTACGACTTGTGCTTGAATTTATGAAAGATTTGTATTTTGATTTCGCTTGTTGTTTTTGGGTTTTTATTGGTTTTGGTTTTTGAATTTTCTGGTTTTTGAGATTTACGGTAACGACAATTGGATGACGGATTTGGTTTTCGATTTTTGATACGTATTACGATTTGGAATTTAACATAATGGCTAACAATTCCTTCACAAATGAAGAGTATGTGGACATGCTGCTCATTTATGGTGAGACTGGAAGGGGTACTTGTTTAGCCCTACAATTGTATCGAGAAAGATACCTCGGCAGACGCATTCCACATAGCTCAACATTTGAGGCTATCTGCGGAAGGTTAGCAGAAAGTGGTTCTTTTTTTTGCCCGTTCCAATAACAGAGGCAGGCAGCAAATACCTGGGTGTATTGGGGTTAGTTGCTGACAATACGCGCATAAGCACAAGAAGAATTGCCGTTAGGATTGGTGTATCCAACAGCACAGTTCGTAATGTTTTGCGAAGGCACCAGTATCACAAATAACATTTCCAACCGGTGCAGAGCCTTGAGCAAAGATATTATGCAAGTAGAAATCTCTTTTGCGAATGGTTGCTAAATCGCCAAGAAAGTGATAGAGAATTTATCTAAAAAATTCGAGAGACGATGTGGCAACATTTACAAAAGATGGGGTTATCAACTTCCATAATCTCCATTTATGGGCGGATAAAAATCCTAGGGCAATCCTCCCAAATAGTCACCAATATTTCTTTATAATAAATATTTAGTGTGAAATTATGGAAGAAAATTTTTATTAGGACACTTCCAAATTCCGTGAAGAAATACGTTAAAGGTATATTATGGCTGAAATATATTTTTGGCCCAAAATTTATGTGCTTATATCCTTTGTAAACCCAAAATTATCAAAGTTAAGTTACTATTTCAAACAAAATATTATTTTCAGCCTAAATTTATTATAGAAAAAACATATTTTTTCCTTTTTAGTAATTTATATATTTTATTGTGAAATAAAAGCTTTTTTTAAAAAATATTTTTTATTGTGTATTTTTATTTACTCTGCTAAGCAAGCGTCTTTATTTCTTTCTTCAACTGTAAGATTTCTTCGTATGGTCACATTACCCCTTAATTTGTTTGCACTCTTCAGTCTGCAGTCATTGTTGTCAAGCTGTACCAAAACAGATGTGTGGCCGATTTGCTTTGGCTTATTTATTTTGATTTCCTGGGACACTCCTAATACTCCTCGTCAGAGATCTATTATTGTTTACGGTAGGTCTTCCTTTGGTTTTAGGGCACTGGAAATCATTTTTTTTTATCTCGACATAACGCTCCAGATCAGTGATGTCCAAACCTATGCCCGCGGGCAAGTGAGCTTTTAAGCTCTTAAATTCGTATATATACTGTTTGGCTGTATTCGATTTTCTGTTTTTGCGTTTTTTAATCGTTAAAACATACAAAAGTTAAAAAGATCGTCATATTTAATTTGTTTTGTAAGCAATTACACAATATCTTGAAATATACAACCTTTTCCAAACATTTTGATGTTCTAAATTAAACAAACAGTACGAAATGGTTCTAAAGCTTTTAAGCATTCCTCACATTAAGTAGTGTGAGTTTGGCCATCACTGCTCCAGATGCTCCACTTTATTTACAAGTTCATGATTTTGTTGCCTCAGCTGACTAACATCCGCACTTTACTCTCAGTTTTCATGCATTCTACTTCCTCTCTAATGGATCTGATGTCTTCTTTCGTTGCAAGGTCAGGTATTTTCCGTTTTCATCATAGTCCGCAATGAATCCAATAGTTTTGTGGTTGGACGATATAATGTAGGGCATAATCCTAGTACTTTCGTGCCTCCAAACCTATAACTTTCTTTTAGAATTAGGGTATAAGTCATTCTTATTCAAACAGACAAGTTTTTATTTTTAATAATTTTTTATTTTTTAGATCCTACTTGATTGAGGAATCTGGTCAGAGTCAATTTGTAATTATTCTTTTGTAACCTACTTTAACACTATTACATAGTTATACGTATATTGTTTAAAATTTTATGTGTATTGAGTATTACGTGACTTTGAGGAAATGATTATTTTAGTTTCCAAAGTGTTTGTAAATTCAACATTAAATGAATAGAAATTTTATGAACGAAAATTATCAAATTGAATCAAATAATAAATAAATATTTTTATTAGTAATGAGATAATCAAACCAAATAACGTTTTTAAAAATAATAAATTAAATTTGTACCAACCGCTACAAGTACCTTGTCGCTTGCGCAAATTCCGCTGTCGTTTTGGTAGAGGTGGGTTTATACCAAAGTGAAGAACTTCTCATCCGTGAAGTCGACTTTTCTCTAATTTTGAGTTGCATGTCGCTGCAAAAGTTGAGGACATCGTTGGATCACTTACTATTTTTCATTCGTCAAAGCTTGTAGAGCGTGAGTTTGACATTCCTTTTTGCAATACAATGGACTGTTTCGAGATTGAGGCCGGTCTCACGAGCGGTTTTCCTCATCCAGACCCTTGGTTTTTGAGCGACTCGCAAATTGATGCCCTTGTGTTGTATGTATATGTTAGCGGTCTGCTTTCTTCTATTCCAAGGATGGTAACCATCTTCGCCAAGCTCCTTGTACCGTTAAATGGTTCTGGAGAAGGTTTCCGAAGCGAATCCGAGTGTACAAGCAATGGCACAGTTTCGATTTCTATGCTAGTGCAACAACCTTGAGAAATACAAAGAACCACATAAACCCAAAAAAAAGAAGCAAAAACATTGAAGTATTTGTCTGAGTCTCATGGCTGAGTAGAGTGGACGTGTTTTCGCGGGCTCGTGTCATAAGTTATTTTTTGCACCAAATCCGCATTGTACAAATTAGAAAATTAAAAGTAAAGGTTTTCTCGGGCTATTCTCATATACGGGGCTGTGTTGCGCATATAATGTCACAATCTAACCGTACCACACGACATGCAGTTAAAACTGCTCAGGATCAGCCACTTTCTACAAACATTGGTGCTCCAAGCTTCAATGATGTGATTAAGCGCATGGAAACCCAGTTCCAAACGGAAATAAGCCTTATAAAAACTCAGGTAAATGATGGAAATGGAAAATAAAATTAAAGCTGCGCTACGAGAGTTTACATCAAAGTTCGAAGAAAGATTTCACAATCTTGAGGACTCCATCGCCAAGCTCTCAAGACGAAATGAAGACTTGAAACCCAAATAAAGTCCACGGACATTGCAATAACCGGAGTTCCATTAATGAGAATGTGAAACAAATAGCTGAGAAAATTTTAAATAAGGTAGGTCATGTCACCACACCATACTATGATGCTTTTAGAGTCTTAAAAGTCAACGATCGGCAAGGCAACGCTACTTCTGGGAAGGCGCCGCCTATTATTTTGAAGTTTGCGTCGTCTGTGGAAAAAATGCACTTTCTGCGACTGTTAAAAATAGCGGCATCACTCTCAGAGACATAAACTTCTGTACTGATCGACCTATTTATGCATGCGACAGTCTATCCAGGCGGGATGCATACATTCATTATTTAGCCAGGCAAATGAAACGTGAAGGATAGCTGTCAAGAGTAGCAGTTCGAAACGGCATGGTTCACGTTGCCCTTAACGGCAGCAAAACAACGTGCAAGGTTTTTTGCAAAGAAGATCTAGCACAGCTGGTTGCCATCACTGCAAAATGAGTGCAATAACTCCACCGTTACAACTAATAATTTTTGGAGTCTGCGAAACGAGTTCAAGGCAATCTGTAAGCAAACAGATGGAAAGAAGATTTAATGTATATGAATTAGTCTTAGATTACTTTTTAGAGTTTAATTTTATAAAATTAGATTTTATGTTTATTATACACTTGTTGATATGCCAAGGAATAGGTGAAGTATTGTTCTCTTCAATATCTACTGCAGTGGTTACTGATAATTGTCTCTACTCTGTTTCACGGATGTTCTCCCTTCATACATGTGACTGCTGTCTGACTAATCTGCCTGCGTTTACTCAAATGAACGATCAACATAACAAATATCAATCTTAACGCTGCACAGGGCATGACCTGTCCTGGTATAACCCTTAAAATTCTTTCGAGCCAGCGTGAAGGACTTAAGATGTGCCACTTCAACGCTAGAAGCATTCTAAATCAAATAGATGAATATCGAATCATTTTTGGTAAGTGTTGCTTAGATGCTATTTTAATATCTGAAACATGGCTAAATTGCGATCTTCCAGATGAACTTGTTGCTATTCCGGGGTATAACATTGTAAGACAGGATCGTTTTAGCCGAAGGGGTGGTGGAATTGCAATATATATCAGGAAAGGTGTCAGAGTGAATATTTTGTCCTCATGTGCTAGTGACGCAGAATTCTTGCTTGTTGAGCTAACATTCCCTGGACAAAAGATCCTATTGGGCTGCGTATATATTCCACCAAATTGCAATAATTGGTCCGCTTTGGAGGAGAATCTCTACACATACTGCTCACAATATACACATACTTTCCTTAGCGGAGACTTTAATTGTAATATAATAATATAATAATAATTCTAGAACACGTAAGCTTGAGGAAATTCTCTCGATGAATGATTTGCATGTCGTTAATAGCCTTCCAACTCATTTCTCTAGCGGTTCCGCCTCTTTACTTGATTTGCTAGGTACTGCACAAAGAGATCTTGTCTTAATTAATAGTCGGATTTCCCTGAATGGTCTAACAGATCATGACCTAATATTTCTTACGTATGATCTGCAAATACAGAGAAATGTCACAACACGTAAATTCTTTCGTGACTATAAAAACATATGCACCTCTAATTTTCTTCAGGAGTGTATGAGTTTACCGTGGAGTGACGTGTTTTACATGCATAATCCAGAAGATCAAATTGAACATTTTAACAACCTATTCTTATATCTCTACGAAAAATATGTCCCACTTAAGCAAAGAAATAATGCAGAAATAAAAAGAATGATTTGTGAGCGGAATTTCATTTATCAAAGCTGGAAAAGAACTCGGGAAACTAATGACTTTGCTAGATATAAGGTAGTTGATGGTATGGTTAAGAAAAAGATCAGAATAGCAAAAAAATTATTTTATACAAGCAAACTAAACACCCCGCTGCCTTCTAGGGTATTATGGCGGAATTTGAGGGAGATAGGTGCGGTGAAACAGGACTCTGGAAATTTATCAGACGTTTCTGCCAATGACCTTAATGCCGCTTTTGCTGGACTACGCAGTACAGTAACTAATGTTGATTCACACATTGCCCCCGAAATATGTGTAAATGTAAACTCCTGTTTTTCGCTGAGAAATGTGGACGTATGTGAAGTTACAGCTATTATAAACTCCATTAGCTCTAATGCCATTGAACCAGATAAAATTTGTCCGCGTTTTCTTAAAATGATCATGCATGCTTTTATCGTGGAGCTAACATACATTATAAACAGTTGCATCACAACATCATATTTTCCTCAAATCTGGAAGGTAGCTAGAGTTGTACCGGTCCCGAAAAAAGTTAGAGCGAAAGCTGCAAATGATTTCCGTCCAATTAGTATTCTCTCGTTTTTGTCGAAAGTACTTGAGAAAGCAGTAAACGCACAGTTAAAACCATTTTTAAATGATAATCAACTTCTATGTAAATGGCAGCCGGGCTTTCGTAGTCATCACAGTACCACCACCGCAATTCTTAGGGTTACCGAGGATATTAGAGAGGGAATTGATAATGCTTGTTTTACTGTTCTAACACTCGTAGACTTTACAAAAGCGTTTGATAGAGTTAATCATAGGTTACTTCTACTCAAACTGAAGCACTGTTTTGGATTTTCGAGGGAGGCAATAACTTTCTTTTCCAGCTATCTCTCCGGAAGGGTGCAAAGAGTCGAGATTAATGATGACATCTCGGATTTTCAACCAATGCCTGACGGCGTTCCGCAGGGATCGATATTGGGTCCAATCCTTTTCTCGCTATTCATCAATGATATTCAAAAAATTTTCAAGCACTGTTCCTATCATATGTACGCTGACGATGTACCGCTTTATCTGCATAGACGCTATGGGCTAATTGAAGACGCCGTAGCCTGCATGAACGAGGATCTTGCTGCTGCTCATCTGGGGACAGTAAGAAACGGTCTAACTCTAAACTTACAGAAATGCTGTAGCATTGTTATTTCTGGGCAAAGCATTGATACCTCTGATTTTCCTCCAATCATGCTTAACTCTAAAATCATTCCTTACGTGGAAAAGGTTACAAATTTAGGCATAATTATGAATAAATCATTTGACTGGTCTGACCATGTCAACTCGGTGATACATAAAATTTATAGTGGGCTGCGTAAGCTTTGGACCTCAGCTCTTTATACCCCGCAATACACCCGTTTGAGGCTAGTTCAATCTCTTCTTATCCCACTGTTTTCGTACGGGGACGTAATTTATACTGGCCTAGACTCTGCAAATCTCCGCAAGTTGACGGTTGCATTTAATTCTTGCACGAAGTATGTGTTTCTTCTCCGACGATACGATCATGTATCAATGTATTCGTGTTATGTCCTTGGAATGTCTTTAGAATCGTACTTTAAGTATCATATCTGCCTCTTCATCAGTAGGTTACTTCGCTGCCGTACGCCGGAATATTTGTATGAAAAATTGCAAGTCATGCGCTCATCTGGAAGATCGGGCAATCTTATACTTCCGCGTTACACTTTATTAATTACAGGGAAGTCATTTTTTGTGCGTGGCGTTAAAATTTACAATAATATTCCAACGCAAATTAAGAATGCGAGTAACGCAGGTGTATTTCGAAGACTCTTGTTTGAACATCTATCCTCAACGTGAGCACTTGTGCGACAACCCACCTGATTTATCATCTTTCTGTTTTCTTTTCTTTTTCTGTCTTAATCCATATTCCTTGGCTTTAGCTTTAGTTTAGTTTTAAGTTTCTTGATTTATATAAATACTATCGTAAATTTATTATAACATTTGCTTAATATTTTCATATAATTTGCTCTTAAATTTTATTTTACTATTCATTATTGTTCTTTGAAGTAGTATTAATTTATGCATTACCTGTGCTAGTAAAAGAATAATGTCTTATTTTGCACATTGAGTTAATAAACTTGAATTTGAATTTGAATATGACAAATCAAAATTTGTAAATACTCTATAGTAAATTTTTTTAGAATTTAATAATAAACATTGTTTAATTTTTAGGTTTTTAGTTAGGAGATTATTCTGAAATGCAATTTTTGAAAGTTAATTTGCAAAAACCTGCGGAATCCGCAGACTCCCTAGTAGGGCCCGCACCAGGGTTCAGCTTAGAAGTACATATCCTAAATACGGCGTCTGTGGACGGCAAATTCTTGCAACTTTCTGAAATTCGCGTCTACTTAGAAGAAGCTATGGATCACAGCCCAGTACTTTAGGAGACTATATGTCTGGCTATGAATTCAAGGACATAACGCACGCTGGTATTCGTACATTTAGCTAAATTAATTTACCAAACAGCAATTTATCAACTTGCATACGAAAAATTGGCAATGTAACAAATTTTTATTTCGCAATAAGTCCAATTTATCAAATAAACTTTTCCCAAAAACTGATATTTAGCAAATGCAGAAATCGCAAGTGAATATACTGCTGATGATTGGCTTAGGGCACTATTAATTAAAAAAGGAATAAATGCTGAGAATATTGCGGTCTATAGGCTGTTAGAAGTATTACGCAAGAAAATATAATTTCTTACATCTAAAATTGGAATAAATAAATTACTACTTGAGAACGCTATAATTGTGCGCCAGACCTAAACTTGATAGCTAATCAAAAATTTCTAGCTTTCAAAACGTGAGAAAAGGTGTCTTATGTACTATGTTATGTTAAGGAAAAATTTAAAGTGAAAAGCAAAATAACTTTCAAGAACTTGAAAAGATTCTCTATGCTTTTGAGATTTTAGATTAGAAATTTTCTTTGGCCTTTTGACGTTAATATTATTCAAACGTGAAAAAAGCAAGTTTTTGATCGTTAGGATTCCTTCCTCCCCCTCTTCTGTCTTCTTATGCATCTTTAATTTCCGTAACCCCTTGATGGGAAAGGGCGAAAGAAGAAGGTTCGGTGAGAAAGATTGGAAATAGAACTACAATTTGATGTAGATTTCAAACTATTATTATTACTCTGCAACTTGCAAGCCCTTGAATGGAAAGAGCTAGCACAACCCTTACATCACCGACGGCTCCTAAGCATAATGTGTACTAATATTTCCATGATAGCATTCCTCCCACACTGTTATTGGTATTGAAAATTGAAACCTTTTCCCCATTGACATCACATACTTCTCGTTTGACTCACCCCCAGTCCAGAAAATATTGCTGTTGCACAACAGTAGAAATTGATCCCCAAATGTTGTGGGGCAATTTTTATTTTGCGGTCACTGCTGCAGCGATCAATGCTGGCTGTAGTTTTGTGATACCGTAACATCTACCTGATCTTACTTAATCAATTCAACTTTTGAAATCCGATCAGTTTGTTTCAAGCTCAGCTGATTACATTTTCCTCAGCTGCTACAGGAGGATTAATGGGAACATTTGGTAATAAGCAATTTTTTCTTGTTACCATTTAATGGAAATTTGAGATTAGAATCGATCTGCAATGAGTTAATGAACCACATGGAAACACACCTGATGTGATTGAATTTAGCCTTATAACATGTATCCGCTTACAGATGGATTGAGAGCGTATAAAAGGAATAAACGCTGTGGGGTAGAAATCAGTGAGTTCTAGAGGTTTGGAGCGTTTTGAAATTTTGTTGAATTTAATACTGTCGCGGTGAATTTTGAGTGCTAGCAAAAGTGTGCTTTTCCGGCTTTTATTCGGACTTTGCAGTCTTTAGGTCTTTTTGGAGGAAATTCACAAGATCTCTGGGACTCATGGCTTTTCGCGGCAAAAACGCTGTTGTTACTGGTGGTGCTAACGGAATCGGTTTTGAAGTGTGCAAACAGTTACTGGACAATGATATTGCTGTACTATAAATTATTACATATCAGACAGATTAAACATTTTATTAATTTTTAGAATGTGGCTGTAATTGACATCCAAGAAAATTTAGAAGAAATTTGTAAACTACGTGCTGAGCATCCGACCCAGACACTAATTCTTGTCAAGATGGATGTTGCTAACAAAAAAGGGGTAGAGGCTGCTTATGAGGAAATTATAAAAAACTTTGCCCACATTGACATTGTGCTCAACGTAGCGGGTATTTTCAATGACCTTGATGTGGCAAGGACGATCGAAGTCAATATTGTGAGATTTGTTTTTTTAAATTGTAACGAAGTTATAAAACTCCTATTCTAGGGTGGGATGATCAACTCTACTTTTGCCGCAATGGAACATATGAGCAAAGAAAAGGGTGGGCGAGGAGGAATTATTGCCAATATGTCCTCAGTTGTTGGCCTTGACCCGCTATTTTTAATGCCTGTGTATACATCAACAAAACATGCAATAGTTGGATTTACGCGATGTCTGGCGGTAGTTTTAGAGGCGTTCTGTATAGGGTTCTATTGAGATAATTTATATTATTTTTTAAAGAACGAATACTACTACGAGAAAACAGGAATTAAGTTTATGGTTCTTTGCCCTGGCGCCACTATAACACAAATTTTTACTAATTTTACCGAGAAAATTATTTTTCCTGAAATGGGCGATGAAGCTTATCGAGTTTTAGATCGTCTCCAAAAGCAAAGGTATACTTTTCGATTAAGATAGTCAGTAATTTTTAGTTTAAATTAATTTTAGTCCTGCTGATGTTTCAAAGTGCATACTGAATGCTATTGAAAAAGGCGAAAACGGAGCAATTTGGATAGTAGAAAATAAACAGCTTTATCCAATTCAAATGACGCGATATTGGAATACAATCGAAGACAAAGTTTAATAAAAATTTACTGTTATTTTCGAATGTTAAATATTGTAAAAATTGTTACATTAAAATAAAATATCTCAACACGAAACGTTTTTTTGAATACAGAATCACAAGTATTCAAATCGTCAGACGACATATACATAAAATAGCACGGTTCCGTTCTTTTAAGTAGAAATTTTAACAAGCCGTAATGAATCAGAACATTGAGAACAACACTAAGAAGTTTCATATTTATTGCACTGCCTGAATGATAATAAAACAGAAAAATAAAATTGAAGTGCCTGTCTGTGATATTGAAATATTCCTTACAATTCCTGTATTCATTTAGAAGTCGGTGGAGTAAGTGATAATGTGTTGACATTTCATCCCGACCGTCCGAAGTTCGAGTCCCACCGGCGGGGATTTAAGGTTGTCTCATACTGACAACATATTAAAGAAAAGACCATTGAGAGTTGCAGAATTACCACCTTAACCCACCTTAAATTGTAGGTCCACTTGCAATCGACTCGCCCCATGGCCATCAGCAGTCAGCAAATCTGGAAATCTTCTCCGGCTCCCATGACATCTATGTACAAAATTTAAAATTGTCTATCTGCCTATGTCCGTTCATCTGTGTGTCTGCTCGAACCAACATAAAAATTGTACGTCTGTATGCAAAATTTCCTCTTAATAGGTATATAAATGAGAGAATGCTAGGGCTGTGAATAAAGATAGACAGACCGATGGACGTACCGACCGAAACTGTAATAGTTCATAGTTGCTACGAAACCCTTTTTTCTGCGAATATTCGTGTCTATCTCGTCTTGGTCTGTAAGGCTGTGAGGGCTTCGTTGGTAATGACCTCTAGCCAATGGATGTTAACCGTCAAACGCTGTTTTTGGAGTGGTCCTAATCCGACGTTTAGGGCAAATTTTACCCTAAAAGAGCATTTGGTTTTGCTACTTATTTTTTTAAATCAAATGATATAATTTATTAAAGAATTTAAATAGTGATTTTAACTCATAAAAATGAAATTTATTATATGCTAACAGTATATAAGGGGCTGTTCAAGTATTACGTAACGACTCACGGCTCAGTTGATATGGTATATCTACCCTATACATATTTTTTTACATACGAAAAGAGTCACGTCACTGAGTATACAGAGGTATACATATGGCAATTAAACACAATAAGCCGTGTACCACGGCGTGCATAGTTTGAACTCTAAGAGTCCGACCGTTCGGTCAAGCAAAATCACCTAAACTACAAGCCATGTACTTACGAATTTCACGCACACACATTAGCTCCAAAGCGGGCTGAAATTTCGTCTATTTAACATTGCTGCTTATTCCGGTATTTTGCGCAACATAATTGACATTTTTAGGTAAAAATAATAATCTGAGTGTTACGTAACCTTTGAGGGGTACCGCGAAACGTTACGAGCATTGAACATGAACGAACATTGAAAACATAAATTAGGGGTTATGTGTGCTGGAAACAGAGCTTTGTCGCATATGCAACAAAAATTTGAATATTTAGTGCCGCTTGCTTTGTACGGACAGTAAACACATTACAGTACAATTAGGTGTTGCTTAGGATTTCAACAAAATGTTCTCTCCGCAGTGACGAAAATGGATCCATTGGTATATCCCAAACGATGTTCAATTACAAAAGTCTTTCCTGCCAGTTTCTTGCCAGTCTTGTATAAATCTCCACTGCCACCGCGATAGGCTGCTTTTTATGGTAATAAATTCAATCCTGGTCGCACTTCGCTACAGGACGATTTGTGTGCGGGCGTCCTAAATCGTTTGTTGTGCGAGAAAAAATCGATGCTATGCTTGAACTAATACTGCAAGATTGTCATGTGACATACCGTGAGATTGAGACATGCTTGGGTATTAGTTCCACTCGCATATATTCAATATTGCATGAACATTTGGCCGTCAAAAAGGTTTGTTTGCATTGGATACCGCATAATTTGCCAACCGCTCAAAAAAAGACTCTTGTCGATTGGTCCAAAGACATGCTAAAAAAATTCAATCGCGGTGCTTCAAAAGATGTCTATAAGATCGTGACAGGCGACGAATCATGGATCTATGCATATGAAGCCGAAACTAAGCAACAATCTACTGTACGGTTCTTTCCAGACAAGTCAAATCCAACAAAAGTTGTTCGCGCACGAAGCACTTCGCCTGTTTTCTTCAGAATAATTGGATATGTCGCCACAGTGTCATTACAGCAACGTAGAACGGTCAATTCTGAATGGTACACCACCATTTATTTGCCAGAAGTGTTCGGAAAAATAAGGGAAACCAATCGCAGAAGACGAATCATTCTTCATGACGACAATGCAAGCTCTCACATATCGGCTTGATGGGTCATCCAGGGCCGCCGAGAGGGGGGACGTAGGGGGTAAACCACCCGGGCTCGGGCTTTCAAAAGGGGCCCCGTCATCTAAGTCATCAACAGAAAATATTTTCCACTTTAATTATATATAAAAAAAATGTTTCACGATCGAAAAAGTGTAATATACTAGACAGATTTTAAATTGCAAGACACTCATTTGATTGTATATGGGCCCGTATGTGGTACCCCCCCCCCCCCCCCCCCCCAATTTTTCTCTACGGGCCTACAGTCCTGATTTGATTCTCTCTAGACTGAGGTGTTCTGGCTGGCACATCGGTTTCCTTCTTCCTTTCTCAACCGGAAAGTACTCGAGTTCTGCTAGAAATTTCCCTTTAAAGTTATTTTGGTTTCAGAATATCCAAAGCATAAAACTCTTAAACCCCAACGTGATTCTTGAAAGCGCAAGTTACGGTTTCACCTTAAACATTTCAAATACATTGTAAATTTGCTGAAAATTATTAAAATTTCTCATAAATGTTATTCACCTGTCTGATTAGTTTAAATTCCAAATAAAAGTTTTTCACTTTAATAAAATAGAATTGCTTATCATACATAATTTTACAGAACTTGTAATATAATAGTCTACATGTGTCAAGTAATTTCTGATTGTTAAGCGAAAGGTAAAATTTTCATTGTTACAATTAATTAGCTTAAACAAAATGCACAAAATGTGAAGCAAATATTCACATGACCCGAGTGAATTTTCAATTTCCATTTTGTGAAAATATTTTTACCGCAAGGTTAGTGGGGCAGTGTAAGAGATCATAATTTGATACAGCTGTATAGATCGGTTGTAAAAATTTTGTGTAGGAGTTTCATCTAGTTTTCGGTTTTTCGCGAAGGCGTCCAGCAGCTGAAGAAAAGTTAACCCTTTGGTGCTTCTGTTGAGAACGAGCCAAAGGAGCTTAACTTTTCTTCATTAGAAACGCCGATCGTCTTAAGAAATTTTTATATTTCTTACGTTGCTCGAGTTTACAAGCAGTTTGTTTTGATTTTTATTTTTATTAGATTAAGGTTCAGTTCGATCGTAGAAGTAAAAGCGAAAAGTTGTAAAGTCAGTTCGTGAAATAAAATAAAATTTAAATTCTAAGTCTTTTATTTTTGTTCCTATTTGGCTTACCAGGAAACTTAAATCGCAGCTATACTGTCGCTTAGACGCAATTCAGCAATTCTGACTAATCAGGCAGGGTTTCATAGCAACTGAATAAATGTAAAATGAAAACTGGCGATAATTTCTTACTGGAAATAATAGCTTTATTTCTTCAATCGTGAAGTTATACTAAACAATTCTTATACATATAAGAATTTTTATAAACAAAAAATGCAAGTTAAGCTTTGCAACGGTACGCACTCACAGTCCATTCACTTGTTTACCGGTAATAAAAATAGTTTTTAAAAAAAAGTTGAACCGACTTCACAAAAAGCGCTAAAAAGCATAAAATAATTTTTAATTTTATATCTATTACGACATTTTGAAGTCGGTGCAAATTAAGCAAATAAAACAACTACAGTACCACAATTGAAAATAATAAATAATACTACTTGAACGTTTCAGCTTACGGGATCATAAGAAATGACGATTAAATATTTTTGTTGTAGTTGTTTGGTTTGTTTGATTGGCACCGACTTCAAAATGTCGTAATAGATATAAAATTGAAAATTATTTTATGCTTTTTAACGCTTTTTGTGAAGTCGGTTCAACTTTTTTTTAAAAACTATTTTATTTTGCACTTTTTAGAATAGAATTAACCCTTTTAACTCAGAAAGCGCACTTCACATGCAGAAGCCTGGAATCAATTGACCTATTCACCAGAATATAACATATATTGAGGCGAATGAGGCTCCCATAACCCATGCAATAAAATATTAGTAAAAATCTAAAACACTAACAAACACTACAATCACGGGTGCAGAGATAACAGAGAACGTTTAAGCATATCCTTAGTAAGAGCCAGGTCAAAAATAGGACACATTCACGGCCCTACACATGCGGTTAATAGGCTCATGCATACCATAGTTAGATCGAGAGTGGATAACATGTAATAAAGGTCATCTCCTTAAGCTATACGGGGTATGCCTATAAGAAACCAAACTTGCGAGAGTGCCAGAATCTATATTCGAGTTCGAAAGCTGGTGAATAAATACTAGGTCAGCAATTCTACGTCGTTCCTCCAGCAAGTGCATATTAAGCAGTCGGAGGCGATCCTCATAAGGAGGAAGCCTTAATGGATTATTCCACGGGAGGTCCCATAGTGCGAACCTAACAAAGTTCCGCTGCACCGACTCAATGCGTCTAGAATGAACAGCATAGCAGGGAGACCAAACCTGAGATGCATACACGAGAATTGGTCTAACTAAAGAACAAAATAAGTGAATTAGGGTCTGTCGATCAGAAAACTCCCTTGCCCACCGCTTAACAAAACCCAGGACTGAATTACTCCGAGATACGATGTGATTTATGTGAAGAGTGAAATCGAGTTTTTTGTCTAGCTTTACTCCAAGGTCAGTAACGGATTCCACACGACGGATAGTAGTTTTCGCAAAGGTATAATCAAAAACGAGCTGATTGATGCTCCTAGAACATGACATAACTTCACATTTATCCAGGTTAAGCTGCAGTCCATTTGAGGCACACCAACCCCTGAAGGTATTCAAATCATCCTGAATGCAGGAAGAATCATAATTATTTCTAACGCATGAAAAAATCTTCATGTCGTCTGCGTAGATTAAAACTTTGGAGTGCTTAATCAGAGTGACGATGTCGTCAATGGCAAGAATAAACAACAACGGCCCTAGATGGCTACCTTGCGGCACACCAGATGAAGCCCTAACGACTCTGGATAAAGTATTACGGAAAGAGACACGGTAAGTCCTATTTTTTAAGTAAGAGCAGATCCAGTCGAGCAATAATGGCGGAAAACCCAACCTTTCAAGCTTAAGCATAATCACGGAGTGAGGGAGCTTATCAAATGCCTTGCTGAAGTCGGTAAAGACACAATCAGTCTGGAGACCTAGTTGGAAGGCAGAGATAATGTGGGATGTAAATTCTAGTAGGTTAGTTGTCGTCGATCTACCAGGCAGAAAGCCATGTTGATTAGATGAGATTAACCCCTTACATTGCCCAACAAGCTGTGAATATATAACAGATTCAAACAATTTGGGTATGCAGGAAAGCTTCGCGATTGGCCTATAATTTATTATAAGCTTTTTGTGCCCCTTTTTATAAACAGGAATTATAAAGGAGCTCTTCCATAACGTAGGAAATCTACCGGCCTGAAGAGATTTATTGAAGATGAGTTCCAATGGAGGGAGTAAGGCATCAGAACAGGATCTCAAGAATGCAGGTGGAACACCATCAGGACCAGAGGAAAAGTCTAGTTTAAGCTCCTTGATACCATTCAAGATAATATCACGATATATAATGGGCAAAGCAATGGAGGTAGCGGGACGGTTTTGGATATAGCCAAAATCTTCCGCGGAAGGGACAAAGTTGCCTGGTGAAAAGGCGAAAAAACAATGCAAAGTTATCGGCAATATCGGGCGCGCTACAACTAGAGGATCCATTATACCACATTGTAGATGGATAATTATCAGTTTCCTTCTTCAAATTTACAAATTTAAAAAAGGTACGAGGATCATTATGTAAGTTACTGCGAGTATTATCAAGGTATTCCCTACATAAGGATGAAGATAACGCTAAAAAGCAGTCATGACAATATACGAATTCAGAATAAGCGGACGTGCTTCTACAGCGCAAGTAGGTTTTCCATAACTTATTTTTGTTATTCTTAAGACTCCGTAGTTCCCTAGTATACCACGGGGGAGAATGACAGGATGATCTCGACCGCTTGAATGGTACACACGAATTAAAGAGATCATAAATCCTTTCATAAAACACAGAAACACAATCATCGACATCACAATCATAAAAAAGGGATGGGAAAGGAGAGGATCCTGTTTGAAAGGTCAGAGAAGTCCGCCCTTTTAAAATCAGGAACGTAGATCAGTACGTTGGGGTCAACGATATTAGAACCAAAACAAAAATAACAACAAAAATAGATGGAAATGGGCGGATGTAAACTGTCGATAGCAGATAAATTGCGAGAAGTTGGCTCGATTATAGTGTTACTCGAGTCGGAAGAAAAGATAAGATCTAAGTGCCTTCCCATAGAGTTCTTTAAATCACTCACTTGGTGTAAACCAGAGGAGAAGATGGAGTCAAGAAAATGGGAATCTTTAGCAGTAAGAGAATTTGAAGGAAGGTAGTCATCGTCATCAGCGTTGTATACCCATTGAACGTTGGGTAAGTTGAAGTCACCAAGAAGGGTGATTTCGTTCTCTGGGTTTGTCATATTGTCAATAAAATCTAAGCTAGTTTGGAGGGATATAACAACACAGCAGGAAAATGTGCATCTTCCCTAGAGATATCTTAAGAGCTAAGAGCTCGATAGAGACCGGAAAAAGCAGGCATATCAACAACTCCACAATCCAAAAGCGATTTACATGCTACCAGCACACCGCCACCACGAGCCATAGAGTCAGAGTATCTATCCTTACGAAAAATCTGATAGGACTTGTCAAGAATTTCTGCATCTTTAAAACCACTATGAAGCCAGGTTTCGGTCAGAGCGATGACGTCGTAACAACAAGCAAGAGAAGCCTGAAATAAGTGGCTTGTTCTTGTTCTTAATCCCCTTACATTTTGGTAGTAAAGGGATAGCGTACGTAGTTTTTTTGGGTGTTAGAAGAGGTTCCGTTTTGAGTGCTTCCCGCGACCCTACGACGGGGCACAAACTCGTGTGCAATGATATTTTCGGGCCAAAAATCGGGGGCAGACATAATCTCAAATAGCTCAGGCGACGAAATCAATTTAAAAGACGACATGAGTCCTTGAGAATGACGAGATCCTAGAAGTTGACAACGGAGGAGTACAGAGTCTTCAGCACCACTCCTCTCCCTAACGTAGCCAATAACGTCGTCAAGGTAGCAATAAAGGAACATACTCTACCGAACAGAAAAGGAATCATCGAAATCGGACCACGCGTTGCGAAGGTTCTACTCCTCCCCCTACCCCACCACCACCGTAGGACCAAATTATTCTCCTATTAGCAATGGGGAATCACACTCTATACAACAGCAAAAGAACCATCCAAATAGGTCCACGCGTTACAAAGTTAGGTTCCATCCCCCCCTTTCCCACCCCAACCCCGCCAACACTTTTTTTCTCGTAGTATCAACCAGGGAGCATACTCTTCCCAAAATAAAAAGAATTATCCAAATCAGTCCACGCGTTACGAAGTTAGACTACTCCTCCCCCCACCCTGAAAAAAAATTATCTTCTATTAGCAATGGGGGAGCATGGTCTATACACCAGCAAAAGAACAATCAAAATCGGTGCACGTATTACAAAGTTAGGTTCCACTCTCCCTCTCCGCCCCACCCCACCAACATTTTTTTTGCTTGTTGTATCAACCAGGGAGCATACTCTACCCAACAGAAAAAGACCAAATCGGTCTACGCGTTACGAAGTTAGACTACTCCACCCCTCCACCCTCACCCCTCACCATTGGACCAAATTAATCTCCTATTAGCAATGGGGGATCACACTCTATACAACAGAAAAATAACCATCGAAATCGGACCACGTGTCACAAAGTTAGGGTCCACCCCCCACTCTCCGCCCCCACCAAAATTTTTTTCTCGTGGTATCAACCACAGAACATACTCTACCCAACAGAAAAATAATTATCCAAATCGGTCCACGCGTTACGAAGTTAGACTACCACTCCTCCCCTTCCCCTTTACCTTAGACCAAATTTTTTTCTCCTTTAGCAATGGGGGATCATACTCTGTACAACAAAAAAATAACCATCCAAATCGGTCCACGCGTTAGGTTTCACCCCCACCCCCACCCCCACATTACCAAAAATTTTTTTGACATGGTACCAATCGGTGAACATACTCTACCCAACAAAAAAAGAATCATCAAAATCGGTCGACGCGTTACGAAGATATGCCCGGTCAGACATACAAAAAAAATACGCGTCGAACTTAAAACCTCTTTGTTTTTGGGAAGTCGATTAAAAACTAAATAAAGCTGATTCAGTGATTTAATTAGGTGACATAACTTGAGTGCGCATAATTGTTAACATTGAACATTAAAATAATTTATGCTACGTTAAGAATTGGTAAGTATTCATTTAACTACGTATTCTAATGTTTTCTATCTTTATATGTACTCTGCACATTCTCCCGCGGCAAGGTTGAGCTGCGGTAATTCCATACCTTCCCCTGCTTGATTATGACGTCTTATGGCTGGAATTGGTTCGATGAACTTTGTTGGTTTGAACCCCTTTTGTCTTCCATATTTTAGTTAGAGTCCAATTGCAATAACAACGATAATAAGTAGATACGTACTTCTGTAATGATGTAGGTCATGAATGTTTAGGTTCGGTAGATTCTCTATGCGCTATTTCTGCGACTTGATTGTATCGTCCAGTTGCGTTAGGTCATTGTTGTTTACATCTTTGATGTGTTTGATGTTAATTTGGCGCTAAAAGTTAGGTGGTTTAATATGCTCCAGAATTAATGATGATTGAATTTGTCCTCGAATCTTGATGTTGGAGCTAATGTATAATGTTAAGTTACTAATGACGCCGTCTTGCAGAAAACGTACCAGCAGATGGCATAAGGTGGCATCACAGATGAGGTCAAAATGTGTTTCTTCCTTAAACGCAAACAGCCAGGCAATAGTACCACGTAGTCTTCTCCATATGTTGTTCTTGCTTCTTAATATGCGAAACGGTGAGATTTGACGACTGTTTCTTCAAAGTTCTTAAATTCACAGTGACTAGAATTTGATTTAAGTGTAAATATTGATTGTTTTAAGTTACAGATTAGATGATTGTCTATCAATTTTTGACATTCCTTTAGGTCTTCTTCTCTAATACGGTTGAAGCGATCTCTTCGTTGATTTACCGCTAAGTATTTGCTGGACGGTTCTATGTAATCATCATAGTGAATTAAAGGAACTGTTATTAACTTATACAAGTGATATGATTCTGCATTCAGTATTGGAATTCTTATGACAAAAACCACGTCCCTTTCTCTGATTTTAATATTTACATGAATTGAATTGTACATGTCCATCAAATATGTTGTACTTGGGTTTCCTGGTAGTTTTAAATTCCGATGGAGGCGTTCCCATATAACCTTCAATTGTTCGTTAAGTTGGGCTGGAGTAAGTAATAGTGTATTTAAACGTCCATGCTTTGTGTCCCTCACTACAGAAAGGATGCATTTTTATATGCTTTGTAAAGTGATATTAGGATGGCTGTAGAATTAAATGCTTGAGTCGCCATTAGTTCGTACTGCGAATGATTTAAGTTGTTGGATATGGTTTCAATTTGTACTGCCTCATGGTCTTTCCTCATTACATTGATTGTACTTTCCATTATTGACGACTGATTTTTTAATAATTGCTTTACCATAGATTCATTTTTCTTAATTTCTTTCTTTTCTGCCTTTCATATTGATCTCCAAATTCTTGATCCCGAATCCCGAATAACTTAATTGAGATCGCTCCAATTATTTCAAGAGATATCCTTTTGCTGCGGGTTCGTAAGGGTTCGTTTTGCTGGTATAAAAGTTCATTTATCTGTTCGGTCGAAATAGATCTCTTCGTGGTTAGTTATTTCTTTTAGTTTATATGGCTTGCTAGCATCTTCTGCTAAAGTGATGAAAAAAACTAATGCTAGCAAAAACAGGTAATTTTACTTATTTACTTTCGTTCCTCGAGACGGTGTTTCATTTCTTGATGTACGGTCGCGACGACCAACCTTTAGGTCTTTTGATAATCTGATGTGCTCATTTTGTTTTTTAATACGATGTGGCCAAAGCCTAGGGGACAACCCTTTGATGCGTTACCATGGCCTTTGTCGGAAGGGAATTAGGGTAAGGGTAGTGAGGGAAATTGAATATCTTGTTTTAGCATTGCTGCGAGCTAGACAACAGCCCAGAGACGGAGTGGATTATGTATTTTAATTTCTTTATCAAAACTCACGGGGAGGCCTGCTCTGGAACCCGGGAACCATGGCATGATGGTCGTGCCGCTAAACCAATTGATCCAACACCGCCTCATTGGAATGTTGTTTTCGGCTATACGATTTCTTCTGTGTCGCAGTGGCTGTATTTGTTGTTGTCGATGCCTCAGTTATTTGCTCCGATCCACCATCCGAATCGACTTCTTCCTGCATATTCATTGTGGGATCTGATGATTATATCTATTTGTTACTAGTTACCGGCAGAAGTCATAATTTCGCTATAGGACCATCCATATGTATCCATATGTTCCATTTTTGTTCTGAGCGTTTGAGCCCATTTTGAAGGTGGTTGTGTATCTTCCTTTATTGGGACGAGACTGCCTTCTTGTATGTTGGGGCTTTTCTGGTTCCACTTTTGTTTATGTTGCAGTCTACCTATATATTTAATGGACCACTTCCTCCAAAAGTCTTCGTACGTTACTTCCATTCACAAAATTAGTGGCATTATCACTGTACAAGTGTGATACTAGACCCCTTCTGCCGGCTAGTCTCTTAATCGCTGGTATAAAGGCCTTGGATGTTTAGTCTGTAAGACTGTAACCACCTTAATATAAATGGCCTTCATGATAAGATGTATAAATATAGCAATATATCCTTTTTTTAGTTCTTCTCTTTTATTTAGTCTACTCAATTCTTCACTGAAATGTTCTTGATGAGTGATTCTAATTATAGGTAGTAATGCAGATTCAATTCATTTGATAGTCAGTGGTCCGATCTTCCTTGCGTTTTTTAATGTTTTCTCTGAACCGTATGCAATAGTCTATAACTCGTTGTGAGGAAAATTTTTGAAGAATTAATTGTAATACATCTTTATCTTCGTGATCAATTATTGTATTTATGACAATGTTATGTGTGCGCGGTATGATGAAATGTGAAGTTGCCGCGTAATGTCCAGGTGGCACGCCGAGCTAGCAACATGTACATAGCTCGTCGATTTGGGGTCTAGGTTCTTGGACATCAATCACACACCACAACAGTATTCGCGTGCCTGTGACGAAAGAAGGTTGTGGAATCCTTGCAGGTCTGCCACGAATTAAAGAAATACGAGAGAAACAGATAAAAAGAACAGGCCTGATGTCACCTGTTACTCCTAGCCTCGCTGAACTGTCAAAAAAAAAATGCAAAAATAAAATTTACCCCCAGCCCCCTTGATCAACAGGTCAGGCATCTAACCCACTCCATCCCTGTATCTGGCTAGGGTACAGGCCCAACCTAAAAAAAGAATGCTGAAATAAAAGAAATCACACAAAAAAACTACGACATTACGCATGAGAGAAAGGGGATTCGGAAGCAAGATAAGGAAAAGAAGCTTCCTTGGGGTTTTTGAAATTAAAAATGTATAGTGCAACATTTGATAGTAATAAAAATAATATAAACTTCAAAAATATACCTTGACCTTAGTTATATTAAGTCTACTGAATAATCGAATCAATCAAAACCTTATGAGTTAGGCTATTGACGTATTGCCGGCACTTGGCAAATTTCATGCATAAGAATCTCACACTGGGGAATATTCTTATCGGTAACTTAATCTATATTATTTTTATCCGACCTATAACGACCATATGAGTGAAGAGTGTAACAAAAAATTTCTCTAACGCTTGAGCGTAATACTTTAGTGACTGAGTGAGGCTGGAAATCTAGGCCTTAGGTATGCATACCCTTTTTATTATTAAGGTTATATGGCAAAATACAATTATATTTATAATTTAACACTATTTTTCTTTTTCATTGGCTACCAATGCTTATTATAAATTGATGGATTCTACTCTCGGCGGGATTTTATACTCTTTTCCTGGTAAAATTTGGAGCTCCAAGACTCCCTGAGGACGAACAGCCTATTGTCCTTCCTCCTTCTCCTTGTTTACGAGCCGACAGGCTTTGACCCGTAGCAGCTGTACCGAGGCTGCCTGGTGAAACGTTTGGTTTCTTTAATGTGACGGATTATCTACAATTGAGGGGGAAGCGGATGTTCTATGGCTTTTTGTTCACAGTGAAAATAAAAAATTACCTTTCTCTGTGACTTGGTAGAGATGGTTCTGTTCACAGGGCCGCTGTTCGTCGTTCGTTTTGTTTCCTTTTTAGGGCTGTGCGGAGCCTGAGATAGTTTGCTTGACTTACAAAAGAGTCAAATGGTCCACCGCCGAAATATTTGAAGATTGCCGGGAATCTATATATACATGCGTTGCATTGGCGCATGCTACGGAATGAAATTCTTTAATAATGATTCATTCGAATAACGATATGATATCAAATGTAAAATTTTTCGCACTTACCTCTGTAGCGTGTTCACCCTGTTGCTTCTGCTAACACGGAATGTATGCTTCTTTTTACCAGAAGTGCAACATCCATGGCAGCTAACAGAGATGACAACCACAGAAGTGCTAGGTGCATCTGAAATTGTGTGTAAGAGTGTCTTTCCACTATGGCACACAGATGGCGTGAAATATTTAAATTAATGGCTCACATTACAACAATGTTCTTTCGCTCTAATTCTATTTTACGTATCTTATTCGAATGATAAGTGATATTGTCTTGTTTTAGCCATTGTGGACCTTCCCACCACAAAAAGTTTTCCCTTAGTTTTGATGGTAATTGGGAGGTGGAGGCTCTGGTGAAATACTGCAGGGTTAGAAATGAAGGGCTAGTTTGAGGTTGTAATGTGAATGCCCACAAACGACAATCGCAGAGGCGAAGATATGTTCGAATTCGCAGTAGGAAACAACTTCGCAATTCTAAACAGGGGAACCGAACCAACCTGCGTGGATTAGCAATACTAAATTGTTAGATAGAGTGCTCAATTGGAGAGTGGTTAATTTGGTGACGTTTGAAATGACCAGGTCTCCCGACTCAGACTGGTTCGAGATATAACGGGAAAGATGTCAGAGTCCTGGGACGAAACGAATGAGAGCCTGCTCGAAACTCACTTTCCGGGAAGCTACAGATCGCCCACGCCGTGGACTCTGAGGAAACAAGGGGCGTAAGCCATGGATTGCTTTGGAGTGGAAAGGATTACGTTGCGAGACCAGCGCTAGAATTAGGGCTAAATGCACCATTTTGTCACCACAACTTGTAAGACCTTGAAATACAACATACACTCCAAATCACACGCGCACGGTAGAGATCAGAGCGATCTGGAGTTAAGGAATTGAGCTAACTCCTCAATCTTTACTCCTGAAATTGCTCGATCTCGAAATGGTACAGGTAGAGTAAGCGTTCCATCTGAGATTAGCCTTCGCTAAAAAATGTTGGAGAAACTCCCTTTTAAGGGTGTTTAGTGAAATGTGAACTGCTTCTGCTCCAGAGGACAGAGCCGTTCCTCGCGAGTTCATCTGCTCTCCCATTCCCTGGAATATTCCTGTGACCTGAAACCCTGAGTTTCTACCTACAGCTACTCACTAGCTTTGAGGAAGAAGTAACCGAATCAAGCGCCTTTATGGCAGCTTGGCTGTCAATGAAAACATCAACGTTCGGGTACTTTACTGAGTCCCAACAAACAACATGCCTTCAGGATCGCAAAGACTTCCGCTTCGAATGCACTTGCGCTGTAAATTGCATCCCTTCGCAAAATCAAGGTTAGGTACAACGTAATCAGACACTATCAGAAGATCCGCTTTGGTGTTAAGTCGAGGATCGTACCGTGACCATAGGGTTTTGCAATCCAGCAACCAGATTCCTTTAGTGTGACCGCACTGCATTACGCCTGATAGTTTATGTGGAGATCCAGAGGTAGGAGGTGCAGTATGACATTGACAGTCTCCATTGGTTGCAGGTTGTTTAATTTGGTCTTGTTATATCCCTTCTCCATGGCCGGCCACCAAAGTAGGGAGCTGTAAGTTAGAATAGGACGTGCCGCAGCTGAATACATTCATATAATTCTGCCCTGATCGCGTATCAGCAGTATACTATTCATTACTACCCGACAAAGCAGGGAGGGGGGAAGAACTCCTCCCTGAGGTGTGCCCCTACATACATGTCTAACAACACGGCTGGTACCCAGTTCGGACTGTACTATACTTGATCTTAGCTTCGTTAAAATCTAACGATCACGACCTTGATCTACCCCTAGCTCGACTAAAGCATCAAAGATAGATTCAGTGAGAACGTTATTAAATGCCTTCAATGGCTATGAACGCAGCATAGCATGTGTTTTCATGAGTATTCAATCGTAAGTACAACCTCATGAAGTGTCGTCTCTGTGGATCTTCTCTTGCTGTAGACATGATGGGATTTTGACATACGGTTTCTATCAATAGTTTGCGTAAGGTGAACATCGAGTACGTGCTCCAGAGTCTAAAGCGATCTTAAGGATGTCAGGCTGATTGGTCTGAAGTCCTTTGCCAGTTCATGACCCCTTCTGCTAACCTTAGGGATGGACACAACCTTAACATTTCTCCAGGTCTGAGAAACGTGATTGAGATTAATACAACCCCTGAAAATGACCACCAGCCACTTTGATATTAAGTCTGGCAACTCCTGCAGCATGATTGGGATAATTCTATCGGCCCACATCGTTCTTTCTCTGGTGTTTATGGCTTCCACCTCGCTGTTTGAAATGTAGCTGCACCCATCCGATTTTCTCAAAAAAGAAGGGTTGGTGTGCCCTTTGGACAAAATCCTACTTAGTCTAGCTGCTTCCCTGGAGCTTTCAATAGATTGACAGTACTCTGTCCATACCTGTTTCTTAGCCTCTTTGATGGCTTTTTGTAAGCCTAAAGGTAGTCCTTATAGGGTTCGAAATACATATGCCTGTAGCAGATATTGGAAATGTCTCTATTGAAGATCTTCCTGAGATTCGAGAGATCTTCATTCCACCACGCCGGAAGAGATTTTTTACTAAACTTTAGGGGACAGGAGACATTGAAAGCTGTGGCCATCGCTTTGTCGAAGGTGTCTACCATATTCCAGCTCTTGAATGGTTTCAATTCCTACATCAGGTATATTGGAAAGTTTTGATTTTATTATCTGAATTTCTGCTAGTTGATCTTTCTGGGGTTTCTGTAGGGCTGTGGTCTTTTACCCAACAGGTTAAGGTTAAGAGAGTATGCAGTTATGGTCGGAGAGTGCCCTCAGATCCGACACTCTCCAATTCTCAACCCGAACATGCTCTCTGATTAGTATCAAAGTAACGTTAAGCACCTCTTCCCACCACATAAAACTATCCGAGCTCAGAAACGTGAAGGTGGGCGAGTTACAAACTAGGAGGTTAGCATTAATTATAATATCAAAAAGGGACTCACTGCGTTCGTTCTTCAGAACTGCGCCATAATGCATGTCTGCCATTGGCGTCACAGCCCAACAGCAGGTTTTCTCCTTTGGCTTTGAGAGAGGTTGACAGTAATCCCACTTCTGGTGGCCTAATGGCCCCATCATGGGCCACATAGCCCGAAGTTATGTGAATGTCCGTCTTGCAACTGCCCTCCAGTTTGACAACTGTCAAGTCTAATGAGCTGTAATTGGGACAAATAAAAGCTTTAAAGTTCTTTTTCGCCAGAGGGCAAGCTGTAGGCTTACCTCCTAGATTCGCGTTCTGGCTGTAAAGGTTGTAATAAGCGTCATACAGTCCCCTTATTGTCATATCTCTGACCCAATGTCCTGAATGAGGGCAAAGTCGAGGTCGAGGAAGACTAACAGGTTCTCTGTAGCATACCCCGAGGCGGGTGGTGGTGAATCCTAACTTTTAATGCTTGGACTGATTTAGATAATTCTTTTTTTGTTGTATAGATTATCATCCCCCATTGCTAAAAATGAAAAAAAATTTGGCCCCAGGGTGGAGTTGTGGGGGGTAGTCTAACTTTGTAACGCGTGGACCGATTTTTTCTTTGTTGGATAGGGTATGTCCCCAGATTGGTACCATGTCAAACAAAATGTTGGTGGGTTGGGGATGGAGGTACGGAGTGAAACCCAACTTCGTAATACGTGGACCGGGGGTGAGCGGGTGAGACGGACCATCGCAATTTCTACCAAACACTGGCAACACTGATGCGTTCTTTTCAACCTGTCTGCTCAGTGTAGAAAGCAAAACATTAATAAAATATGCATGACAAGTTTTTGCATGTGTGAATTTTATTTTATTGGTGTTTTAAAATATATTGCATTTCTAGAATAATAACTGAAGTTTCCGTATTGGTATGTTCATAAAGTGATAAAATAACATCAAAATTTTTAATAATTTGTTGTGCTTATAATATGACAAAGTGGTTCGTCTGTGCTCGCAATATAGGAGTGATGGACCACCTTATGCATGGACCAATCGTGAAAAATTTTTTTCTTGAATTTTAATTGGCTTGGACCCGGGTAAAAATAAAACTCGCCCATCCCTATACTGAACAGCACTCAAATGAGGCACGGTTCGCCTGAGAAAAAATTATATATTTCCAAACGCTAGCTTGCTGCAGGCACATATCAATAATCAAGATCTACATTTATTATTTGATTTTGGAATGTTTATTTAATTGTTTAAGAAGAGCTAATAATTACACAGGTCTACAAGCTTCTGCTTGGGCCATCACGTCAGGATTTTGAGATATTTGAGGTTATGAACTCAAAAAATGGGTTTTCTGGCTACATTTGAGGTTATATAGAGGATCCACACAATTTGTTTGATCATTTTGTTCTAGTTGCATCTTTTTCTTGCAAAGTTACGACCATTTTCAATTATGAAGTTCATATTTCATATAAATAGATATACATGTTATGTTCATATGAAATATGAACTTCATAACTTAAAATGGAAAAAATCATAGGTGGCCGCTCCATAGCTTATTTAAATGATACAACTACAAAAAAATGACCAAAACAATTTTGTGGATCCTGAACATAACCTCAAAAATAGTCAAAAAAACCCATTTTTTTAATACATAACCTCAAATATCTTAAAATCCTGACGTGGTGGCCCAATTCTGACCTTGGATTCGGATTCTAAGCAGAAAAATACTTCGGAACTGACCCACAGCTGCCCAGCAGCAATCATCACCCCGCTTTTTGTAGGCCTGTGTTATTTTTGTTATGTCCATTTCTCCTTAAGGGGTGGTCCAACTTGCCCATACAGTATGCGAGAGATGGAGCAAGGGTACTTTTTTTATATCTCAATTATTTCCGTAAAGAAGCTATTGTCATGCCATATTGAAAGTAAAAAGGGTTGATAATTAATACTTCGTTCATATTGACACCAGAGTGCATTATTAAGTTATTAAGAATAAAAAGTTATTACACTTTAAAAAGTGTGGTCTATCTCTCCTGATTTTCCGTAATGAAAAAAAATTGGTCCTAGGGTCGGGTGGTGGGGGGAGGGTAAGGCTAACTTCGTAACGTGTGGATCGATTTTGATGATTCTTCTTTTGATGTGTAGAATAACGACAACAATTTCTGAGGTGGGGTGGTGTGCGGCGAAGACCTTACCGAATTTCTTAATTCACATGTGTGGAATACTCTTTTTTGTTGTGTACAGTATGATCCCTCATTACTACTATATGGAAAAATGTTGAGCAAGTAAACGCAACGCGTGGGCTAATCTAAATGATACCAATTTTGTACATAGAGTGACTACGATGATTCTCTGACTACGAAATTCTCTTTTGCTGTATAGAGTACGGTGACGTACTAGAATAATTTTCTAGAAAGAATTTTCTAAGGTGAGGGTATAAAAGGGTGACCGTGACTAATTTCGTAATATGTTGCCGGATTTGGATAATTTTGTCGCCATTTTATAGAATGCACTACATCTTCAACTTTTGAAATTGCCTTCCCTTATTCGAGCAGCTTCCTTCGGGTCGTATATATGAAGACACTAAAAAGTGAAAAATTAAATAGTTTTTAAAAAAAAAAGTTGAACCGACTTCACAAAAAGCGCTAAAAAGCATAAAATAATTTTTAATTTTATATCTATTACGACATTTTAAAGTCGGTGCAAATTAAACAAACAAAACAGCCTAACCACAATTGAAGATAATAATATATAAAACTACTACGTTTTAGCTCAAAGAATCATAAGGAAGGACGATTTAATACTTTCGTTGTAGTTGTTTAGTTTATATAAAATTCAAAATTATTTTATGCTTTTTAGCGCTTTTTGTGAAGTCGGTTCAACTTTTTTTTAAAACAATTTTTTGGTAAACATACTTTACTGCCGCCTTCAAAGTTGTCCTCTCTCGCTACGTGATTCATCAAGTGTTTTAAAATAAGAAATAAATACGTTGCATATAATCTCTTTTCTATTGTTCGTCAATATTCTAGAAAGTTCAGTTCTGGATCTTTCTCGTTAGCTTAAGCCGATTTTTAACCGACTTCCCAAAAACAAAGAGGTTCTAAGTTTTTTTTTTTTTGTTATGTCTGACCGGGCATAACTTCGTAACGCGTCGACCGATTTTGATGATTCTTCTTTGGTTGGGTAGAGTATGTTCACCGATTGGTACCATGTCAAAAAATTTTTTTGGTAGGGTGGGGGTGGGGGTAAAACCTAACTGTTTAACGCGTGGTCCGATGTGGATGGTTCTTTTTTTGTTGTACAGAGTATGATCCCCCATTGCTAATAGGAGAAAAAAAAATTTTCCTAGGGTGGGAATAGGGTGGGAGGGATAGTCTAACTTTGTAACGCGTGGACCCATTTGGATAATTCTTTTTCTGTTGGGTAGAGTATGTTCCGTGGTTGATACCAGGTGAAAAAAATGTTGGGGGGATGTGGGTGGGGGGGGGGGGGGCGAAACCTAACCTTGTAACGCGTGGTCCGATTTCGATGGTTCTTTTTCTGTTGAATAGAGTATGATCCCCCATTGCTAATAGGAGAAATATTTGGTGCTATGGTGAAAGGTGTGGGTGGGGGGGAGGGGTAGTCTAACTTCGTAACGCGTGGACCGATTTGGATAATTCTTTTTCTATTGGGTAGAATATGATCCTTGGTTGATACAGCAAGAAAAAAAATGTTGCTGGGGTGGGGGTGGGAGAAGGGGGGTGGAACCTAACTTTGTAATGCGTGGATCGATTTGGATGGTTCTTTTGCTGTTGTATAGAGTGTGCTCCCCCATTGCTAATAGGAGAATAATTTGGTCGTATGGTGGTGGTGGGGGAGTGGCAGGGGAAGTAACTTCGTAACGCGTAAGCCGATTTCGATGATTCCTTTTCTGTTCGGTAGAGTATGTTCCCTCTGATTGATACCATGAGAAAAAAAAATTAAGTGGAATGGGGGTGAGGTAGGGGGATAAAACTAACTTTTGGACCGATTTGGATGGTTCTTTCTTCGTTGTATAGAGTAGAAGACACTAAAAAGTGAAAAATAAAATAGTTTGTAAAAAAAAAGTTGAACCAACTTCACAAAAAGCGCTAAAAAGCATAAAATAATTTTGAATTTTATATAAACTACAATAAAAGTATTAAATCGTCCTTAATTATGATTCTTTGAGCTAAAACGTTCAGGTAGTTTTATATATTATCTTCAATTGTGGTTAGGTTGTTTTGTTTGTTTAATTTGCACGGACTTTAAAATGTCGTAATAGATATAAAATTAAAAATTATTTTATGCTTTTTAGCGCTTTTTGTAAAGTCGGTTCACCTTTTTTTTTAAAACTATTTTATCTAAAATTACATTGTCCGAAAACAGAAAGAAGTTTTGCTTGCAGAATGTTCTGAGAACCCGCGCCGTTTCATAAACCCGATTTCGCGTAATACCATTAGTCCACCTTAAGACAGGTCACTCGCCACAAAAATTGCTATGTATGTTTTAACTGCTTGTTTCCCTCTTTGCCTAAAATGGGTATAAACTGGACCGCAAAAGTCAACACTTGAATTTATGAAAGGCCTGGCTGGTTGAACGCTTTCTGTGGGCAACGTTCCCATTAACTGATACATACTAGTTGGCTTATTCCGAAAGCATCGAATACAGGAATGTACGACATGTCGCGCTATATTTCCACCTCTGAGGGTCCAAAATCGCTGACGAGTGATGGCAAGTAGCGCCTGTGGACCAACGTGCATATGCTTGTGATGTAGATAAGTCATGATCGATTTAGTAAATGAATGCGATGGAGGTAAAAGCATTTGATGTTTTGTATCATACGAGAGTTATCGAGCCTACCTCCTACTCTTATAATATCGTCAGGATCGAGAAATGGACGTAGACATTTAAGTCGACTGTTTTGGTTAATGATTTGTTAAACTTAAATGGTCCTCTGGAAACCCAATTTTTTCCACAAACCTAATAATGATCTTTAACGTACTTTCTTTTTCATCAGCTGTAACTTGACCAAGGCAACGCAATGGTGATGTTAGCCTTGCATTTCTTGTGAATCGACTGATATAGCAGAAGCCATTTTGAAGCTTTGGACAGGAGTTAAGATATTTGGAATCTTTGACGATGTCTTCCGCCTTAGCTGCAGTGAATGCCAGTTTTGGTGTTCGCCTTTCGAAATACTTCATTGTTGCCGTTACTAAGTTCCAGTGAAGCTATCTGTCCAGCTGCTGGCCCAGAAAGTGTTGATTTGAGATATTGAAATCTTTGCAGATTATTAAGTGAAGATTCTTCGTGAATGAGAACCTTAAAGGTTTCAAAATAGCTGTAAAATTGCCTTTAACGAGGCAGAGCTATTTTTTCGCAAACGCACTGTTTTTTGTGGACTTAGAGAACTTCTTTTCGCTGAAGTTGAACCCTGACTTTCTTGTTCTTGAATTAGGACTGTGATTGCAGGCTGATGCGAAAAAAAACTTCTTCGTAAGAAGAGCGGGTGGAATTCGTTAGCTCATTTTCGTCGAGTTTTTCAATCTGGGATTGCACAGCGGAAAATTCCTCCATTTGCTGCTCAATATGACGTAAACGGAGCTCTAATGCGGCCGAAGATGCATTGTGACTTTCCTTTAGTAGGAACTCTTTTGCACGTTCTTGCTGATCGATGAGAACCGCACGCTGAGTTTTGAGCGTAGCTAATTTCTTTTCAGCCATTTTTATAACCATTAGTTATTGCGTATGGAAAGTTTTATTCCAATTGGCTTGCGAAGTATAAAATTCAAAATTTCTTTATGCTTAAATGATAACGAGTATGATGCATATTAACTTAGTTCGAATTCTAATTCACTTTTAAATATATGCAATTCACTAATGCACTTAAAATTTCACTCCCAATTGCAACACGTATGTTTTGTTTGATTAGATTTTAATAATTGTTTGTAATTATCATTGAATTTATAAAAAAGTCACTAAGCAAATCAGTTTAATTGAAAGAATAAATTACTTACGACAGCTGGGTTTGTTATTGTTTATGTTATTGCAGTTACCAGAATATGAGTCGGCACAGTGGCTGTAACTGTTGGAGTTTGCCTTGATTATCAGGGAGACGTTATCGGTGTTAATGACGATGAAGTTGATGACAAAGAACTTGAACTCCGTGCAATCGATGACGATTGAATTTACAGCCATACAAATATGACGTCTACTGGTGCGCTCGAATTCGGTAAATTTGTGCGCCACTAATTATGATAACCTTGTGTATTTGTGTTCGGGCTAAAATGTTAAAACTTGAGAGAAATGGTTTTGTTAATATTTTATGGAACAACACTTAAATTGTTTAGGGAAATAATCCTAGTAATTCTTGCTCTTCTGAATGATCTGGCTGCTTGAAGATTACAGCATCTGTCTTAGAGTAACCCAATGACCCATTAGTTTATCCATGTTAATTGGAAACTGATGATTACAATGGCCCCCACGTTGGGCGCCATGTTATTTGTAGTGTGTTTGCGTGTGAGCAACGTAAAGTTGCCGCGGGATGTTCAAGTAGCTTGCAGCACATCCTAGCTCGTCGGTATGGGATGTGAGTCCTTGAACATCCCATCACACATTTCATCACCGAATTCGCGTGCCTGTGGCGAAAGAAGGTTGTGGATTCCTTCTCTCAGGTCTGCCACAAAGGATAAAAACAACAAAACGAGAAACAGACTCTGAAGGAAGAACAATAGGTCTGGTGTCACCTGTTGTTCCTAGCAGCACTTAACTGTCATGAAAAATTTAAAAATAGAAAATGTACCCCCTAATCGACAGTTTAGCTACTAACCCACTCCATCCCTGCACTGGGCTAAAGTGCAGGCCCAACCTAAAAAAAGATAGCTGAAAGAAAATAAAATAAAATCGAGAAGGGAGAAGGGTTGATGGAGGCAAGAGGAGGAAGAAGCTTCATTTGGGTTTCCTGAAAAGTAAAGAAACTAAGATTTCATGTTATGCAATCAAAAAAATATATTAAAGCTATGATTGACAATAAAAAGAGGAACAAACTTTATCGTTACTTCACTATATCCATCCTTACAGTCTCAAAAGCGCTAATCTTAATGCTCAGCAATCTTATAGTTAAAAAGGAATCTTGCTATTTTTCCTAAATAATATTATACATCAATATTTATCTCAAAATTTTACTTGCTAACATTTTAATTAAATTCAAGCAACAAAACTTAGCGTACGCGTAAGGCCTAAATGAAATTCAACTGCTTTTACTGTAATACAATATTAAGAGCACATAATTGCATTAATAAACCTGATTACTAGAATAAATTCAACCTTGGAATGAAAATTAAATGAGAGGATATAATACTTTGTTAATTTATAAAACTTTAGGCCAACAGCAAAAATTAACTGAATATTAAATTAATGGAAAAGTAACTACCGGCAATCGTTTGAACACTTAGTGGTGTCTCCTGTCTCATACAGCCGTATCAATGGTAGGTTGACTTGGGTAATTTTAGAAAACAACTTGTACAATGGAAAATTTACCTCGTATGGATATCGCCCAGCTGCTTCTGCTCTCACGGAACAAATGTCTTCTTCTTCATATGAAGTAGCACATCAATTCTACGCCAACGAGAGCAGCGTTAGCGAGCACCGAGTCTCGACAAACAAAAATGTTTAGCCGTGGATCACATTACAGCTGTTAGTTTTTTGTATCTAGATAAGTTATATTTGGTTTTTTATCAAAAACTCAAATTTTTTGAATTTTTTTTTCAAAAATGTAATATTTTCATACCGAATTCAATGAGGAGTGTGGTTGTAAGGTGTAATATCGTGTCCTCGCACCTTTTTCTTAAATGTTCACGTTTTTGCATATAGAAATTCAATTTTTTTTGTGAGGGAGGTGAAATGCTTTATGCTTTACCGACTAAAACACATCCCTTGCTCTCCGGACACCAGCCTGGAACCTCTGCGGCGGCCTGCTCGTCTAGGTCTTTCTTTTTCCTTCGCAGGACATCTTCCGCCTACCTCACTGTGCGATTCCAGGTTTTTTTGTTGGTGATCATGCCTTAGACTCTAGTTTCCGGGGCGATCGCCCCTCCTAGGTGGACTCTTAGAGCTTAGAAAGTGTGTTCTGCGGTGTCCGTCGCCTGTTCTCCTCTCTCCATCTTTGTTTCCACCTTTCCATGGTGTAGGACCTTTCCTCTCTGCGCACCGTCCATTTTGTCCATTTCTGCCTTGCTGAGATAATCGCCCTTCGTTTCCTGGCGAGCAGGTCGATGGGAACCACCCCTGCAATCACCAGGACAGCCGGTTAGGAGACAGTGCAGTACGCTGAGGCCACTCTCAGGGCTGCGCGCCTTTGTACCTGGCCAAGTCTCTTCCGATATTGCTCCTTATGGGCTTCCGCCCATACCTTCGCAGCATACAGTAGGGTTGACTGTACTGCTGTCATCAGGAGGCGGCGTTTGCTCGGGCTTGGACCTCCCACGTTGGCCTTTAGCTGCGCCTGTTGCACGTCGCGTGCTGAAGTCTCGCCCAGATGAGCTTTTCGAAGATCTTTCCAGCAGTGTCCAACATGGACAAGGGGCGGTAGGCAGACGGCTGTCCGGGCTCCCTCTTACTTTTGCTTATTTAAACTAAGCGCGCTATCTTCCAGCTTGAGCTAAAGACCCCCGATTCTCCAAGCATGTGTTGTACATGCGCAGCAGCAGCTCCGGGTTTCGCCAGTACACCATCTTCAAGACTTCACTTGGTAGACCGTCTGGGCCTGGTGCCTTTTGTTTTTCACGGTAAGTACGGCTCTCTCCAACTCCTCCGCTGTGAACATCGGCAAGACCCCAACTGAACCGAAATCAGCGTCTGCTCTCACCGGATGTTCGGTAAAGAGTGCATCTACGCTGTTTTCCATGGTGGCGGCCTCCATCAAACACGTGGGTTTTAGGGCTTTGAGTCTCGCCAGCATCGGGCTGCGCTTCGGTTTATTGCCCGCCGAAGCTCCTTCTTCGCCGATTTATACTCTGCGGATCGGAGATTTGCTTCGTTCCGGTTTCTTGCCCTTTGTGCAACCCGCCGAAGTCTAAGGCACTCTCTGCGTAGGCCCGCAATCTCCTGAATCCACCAGTGGTTTTCTCCTCGGCATAGAGGTATAACTATGAGCTGCATGGTTGAGGTTACGAGGTTTTCCGCGCTTAATGTTCCGCTCGGGTTTGCTCTTCCAATCTCCTCGCCTCTTGCCAGTTCTCTTGCGAAATTCTCGGCGTCCATTCTCTCAACGTTCCACCTAATCGATGCGTATCGGGTGTGCCTGCGCTGTTGTCCCCCGTCGCAGATGTCGAACTAAATGTGCTGGTGGTCGCTCCCAGTGTAATCCTTAAGAACTCTCCAGCTCTGTATATGCGGCGCTAGGCTTTCGGTGGCGAAGAAAACGTCGGGGATAGCTTCCCCACACCCAGGGCGCCGGAAGGTGGTTACTGCGCCGGCGTTTAGCACTATAAGCCCTATTCTGGCGGCCATTTCCATTATATATTTCCCTTGGGAGTCAGGATGTGGCATACCCCACTCGAGTGCTCTCGCATTAAAGTCTCCGGCCACTATCATGTGTCCCGTCGTCTTCATGATTTCGTCTTCCAGGCCGTCGATCTTATCCCGGAATTCTTGGATTGACTCATTTGGCGTCAGGTAGCAGCTGAAATAGGTCACATTCCCGCATTTGACCCATACAAAACCCCTGCCTCTTCCTTGATTAGCGACCAGAGTCTTCCCCGCATCCAAAACCTGCGGTTCCGAGGAGGCCTGAGTACCAGGAAGAGGAGTCCCTATCCCGATACTGCTCGCTCAGCAACAGAATGTCAGCTTGCCTCTCGGATGCCAGCTGGTATAGGAGATCGTTGGCCGTCGTGCTCCTATTTAAATTTCCCTGTAGTTTGCGCTTCATTTTATGAGTACTTTGGCGTTGACCAGCTCATCTTGGAAGACGCAACATCGCCCTGAGCCCGGCACGTGTGTCAGGTGGTCTTTCTCCAGGCCAATGTCTGCGCACAGCACGCAGCGTTGGGAGGCGGTACATGTCTTCGCCTTGTGTCCTGCTGTTCCACACCTGTAGCACAGAGCGGTCCTGTCCGGTCCTTTGAAGTCTCTGACCACGTGCTCACAACCAAGACACCTAAAGCTGATCTGAATCTTCTGCCGCTCCAGCAGTTTCACAGCCGCTTTTTCGCGTATCTCAACGATGGCTACTCTCTGCCCCCTGGAGTTAACTGGAGTTAGGCCAATCGTAACCTCTCTCAGTTCCGAGATGTCCCGTTGAAGTGCTGCTTTCACTTCAGTTTCATCCGTGAGGCAGTCGAGGTCCCTGATCTCGACGGTTTGTCTAGGCTCGAAGTTAGACACAATTGCCTTATCTCCAAGGATGGTCTTAATAGCTTCCTGGAAGGCGCCCTTTTCCTTCGGCTCTTCTCCAATTTATAGAAGGACACCTCCCGACCGTGTCTGCAGAATGGACCGGACTTTGGTCCCAGTGTCTCCTTCTCATGGATTTCCTTTAGGACGTCCGCGTATGACTGCCCCTTCTCTGGTTTGATCAGGATCGCCTCCGAGCGCACCCTGATCCTCCTTTTTTTGACACTCTTCCCCTTTATCGTCCCGAGGGTGTCAACCATCTTTTTCTGTGGGTACTCCTACTTCTTCTTTTTCCGCGCAAGTTTGGACCTCACGAAATTCCAGGTTGCCGGTGATTCCACCTGATCCCTCCCTAGTTCTACCACGCTTTCTACGGATCGCTTTTTGTGCGCCTCCGTTTCCCGTTGCGCCGGACTAGAGGCGATCCGCTTCTGGGTAGGACTAGGAATCTCCTTCGGTGCCCTGGTCGCCAACGCAGAGAGCTCTTTGCGGGTAGGCCGCACCTGCTCGGCCCTCCGTCCTCTCTTTTGTTATAACTGATCGCATCGATCAGATCTTCCAGTTCGGCTAAACCGTTTTTAACCCCCATGGCTATGCCCCGCTGCTCATTTGTGGCGGCCTTCATGTCTTTGATTATGGCCCTGCATTTGCGGAGCATGTCCTCTTCGTTGTTGTCTGGGTTGTTACCATCCTCATTATAAGAGGAGGTGATTGGGGTGATTCCCGTCGTTATAACAGCCACATCGCTCGCTCCGTCCGGTGTTTCAATTTCAATTTCCTCCTGACGTTTCTCTGGGGTTTTTTCCTGTTGTTGTTTTTCTTTTGTTGTTTGTTTTTGTTCATGTCTAATTGGGTCCCAACTCAGGGCCGTTATCTCGGTTCGGTCGTATGTAGTCACCTTGAGATCCTATGGTTATCTATGCAAGCAGGGAGGCCATACAGGGGGGTCCTTACGGAAGCTTGTGTTCTGAGCCGGATCGGAGTACTTTTACTGAACCTACACCACCAACCCAATGGTGCCGAATCGAGAGCGTTCCCTGAGACCTGCCAAGGTTTTAGCGGGACGGAGGCGATTACAGCATTTGCCTGAAAGCCATTTCTGCAGGTCCGAGGACACGATATATCTACTTTACAACCACACTCCTCATCGAGTTCGGTTTGAAAATATTGAATTTTTGATAAAAAACCAAACATAACTTATCTAGATCAAATTTTTCTAAAAAAACTAATAAAGGATTCGGAAAGTTTAGGAAATTTTACGTAGTGTTGTATTCCGTGCAGGTGTAGATTAGTCTCACGGTGTAGATTCTTTATCACGGAAGCAGATTTTCACACCTGTGGTAAAACACAGAAGTGAAAATCTTCTGTTGTTTAAATGTTTTGCTACTGAGGCGGAACACCTGTGCGAAGTTAAGATTCTTCATCTACCCGGAAGAAGAATGTTGACAAAAACATTTTCGTAAACAGAATCTTCTTTTAAGATTCTGAGTTAACGTTTAGTTAGTCGTTGATAGTCCGTTAAAAGCCGTAGCCATTACGCAGTGAATATAGAGAAGTTAATTGTAAGTTGCGAATTATTAAACGACTTGCGTGGGACGAAATTAAAAGTTGTAAAAGAAAGTCGAAAAAAGTAATTGCTTTTGTTAGTTGAGTTGCTGGTGATTTCGTTAAAAGCCGGGTTCCTAATAGTTATATTATTCGAAAGTGAGTTTTAAGAGTACAGGTAGTCGATCATGAAAAGTTAACCATTATTTTGTGAAACCATTTAATATAAGAAGAAGTATTCAAAAGTTTAGTTAAGCAACAAAAGTGTACTGACAAAAAAACTGTGACGAAAACTTGTGTAAAAGATTTTATTAAGTAACCTAAGAGTGCGTGTTAAGGCATTAATCAAAAGATTAGTTAGGAACAAGAAGTGTAGATGTGGGAAAGAATTGTATGAGGCAAAACTTAAATAAAGCCTAAGTCAGTGAAATAAAGATATTACTCGAACTAAGATAACCTGTGTTGTTATTAACCGAATCAATAGATCCATTACCTCAAAATTTGAAGTTTCTGTATTCATCTGTCACCACGCCGATAGAAGTTGTAACTTCCTCAAACCACCCAATAAACACATCAATAAATACAGCATAGATTAGCGCAGCCCTAAGTCGTCCCTCAGGAGAGATAGTTGTAACTCTCCATTATTACCAAACAAACAAATACAACAATAGATATTGCTTGGTTTGAAATTGTTTTCAGGCAGTTTTCGACGATTTTATGGTGATTGAAAAAAGTTGAAACAACGTGTCCTGTCAGGACTTAATGGGGCGAGACAACGAAAAATTTATGAAAAAAAATACACAGATTTGGTTCAAGTTTAATTCGTCCCTGTTTAGTCTTAGAACGAAAGATTCGTCGTACGGTTTATCGAACATCAATGTGGAAAAACTCTACACTTTGCGCAACTTTAAATGTTGAAAAGTGTGGTTGGATTTTAAGGGACGATAAACAGTACCCGCTTTGGTTCCAAGGTGAGGAACATGAGCGAAAAAACGTTTTTGGAGGGGCCTAAAATCTCCTTTTACAGCCCCGCAACACTTGAATGGACAACCCATACGTTTCTGGGCTTACAAAAGACTTACTTTACCTGACAACAAATGTCAAAGGCTTTTGTGTCACGGACTCTGCGACTACTAATAACGGACAACCCATACCCATAAATCAAAGTATATAACCTAATTCATACTAACATATTTCCTTACATACATACATAATTCCGGAAGCTTGTTTTGTTGAATTTTTGCTCTGATTTGGCATTTCGAACAGAATACAGAGATGCCAAATGGTATGGAGCAAAAGTCGCTGAGCCGTGACGCTGAAGTCGCCCAAAGTCGGCGCGCCATTATTTGAAATCGCCCAAAAATCGCCTTTTGATTTTTTATTCATTAAAATTGTTGTTTTTACAACTTTAATGTAATATTAATTATAAAATAACAACAACAGATACAAGTAACACAAATTTAAAATTTTGGTAGAGGCGTCCTGAAAAACAAAAAATACTCTTAATTATTTATTATGTAGTATTTTATGTACTACTATAGTATACAAATATATTCCCTGGCGGGAGGACATTTAATGAAGTAACTAAAAGTCACACCTCTTCCTCCCAGAAAGTGTAATAAATTTTTGACGCTAATACACGGAAATACATATAATTACAAATAGTCATAGTCTTAAATAATTCACCCTATTTATTACGCACATTATTAATTTATATAAATTATTATTTATATAAATTAATAATGTTTATTATTTATATAAAAGAAAACGAAAATTATTATTTATTGGATCGTGCATGCCCCTTTTCAAAACATAACCAAGAACTGGGGTGGTAGCATGAAATTCGTTTCGAGCAGTCGAATTGACTGTTAATGATAAAACGGTAGCATGTAATTTCGATACGACAAATTATTTTGGTCGATACGAGAAACGTCAACTCGATGAAATATTTGTGTTCGACTTGTTGTCGGAGTTGGTAAAAACGGACTCAAAACATGCTGTGGCGACCAGGCCCGTGCGCACGAGGTGTTTTTTTGGGGTTCAAACCCCCCCCCCCCCCCCCCCCCAGGAGGGTTTTAAAAATTTTCTGAACTTCTTGATTAGAAAAAAATTTGACTGAAATACTAAAAAATAAATTGTGGCTGCTAATTTTAAAACAGGTGGAACACATGTATTTCGCTTCCCCTCAGCTAAATTACATGTCTCCAAAATCATCTTGAATGCCTCCCTGCTCAACCTGAAGTCTTTTCGAAACCTATGTACAGATACAATTTAGATTAAAAATCCCAAAAATAACTACGTGGATGTGCTCAACTACTTTTCACCAAGTTCTAATGGATTGCTAAGATCTCTTAAACATCGCCTTTTAATCATTAATTCATGTAAAGTTTCCTCTCCACTGCTGCTTTCAACAAAAAACAACTTAGAGATTCAAGATTGCCTTTATTGTACTACACAAAATTTCCTATTAGTACAGTCAATGTGGCAAAAACGGCTGCAAATAACTCCAAAGTGATGAAACTTGGTGAGTCGTTAAAGAATGATGAAAGAAAGCTTACCTGGCGATGGCCACCTGCTACCTGTTCAAAAATTTATTGAACAAAAAATGTAGAGGGCATCGTTATCTACAATTAATGTCAGTGTTGCTATGTCGTACAACAAAAAATGTGCGCAGTAGGTGGCGCTAAAGTGCCAAAAAAAGTGTTTTTCCACTTTTTTGTCCTGAAATTTTCATTTTTCAGTTGCTATGTAAGTTTCGGAGAGTAGAGACAGCAAAACTTTGCTCTGTGAAAATGAGTGAAAATATTCCTGTTTGTTTTATTTGTGACAAGTTTGTTGTGGATGATGTGCGTCACGTGGGTGTCCGAGGTCGGCAGACGTTAATACAAGCAGCAATAATTAGAGGCGATTCAAAAATTCAAGAATTACTGGAAGACGAGAGCATCCCAGTCCCAGACGTTCACAGCAAATGCTATCGCCCGTACACCTAACATGAACGCGTTGCAAAAAGGATTGAGAAAGAACGCTCATCGTCAAGGTATTTTTTTTATATTGTTTGCTTTATAATATATGATTTCAATTTTTTATTTTTTATTTGGTTTTCAATTTTTTCATTATTAATTGTTAATTACACCGGATTTCAAGGACTTACTCTTTGTTTATGGAAAATGGAAGAGTCGGATATCGGTGGAACAAAATCAGCTGAAAGATTACGGCGCTCTGCCAAATACAACGCTCCATCCATTGAGTTTGACCGTACAACCTTCATCAAAGTTGGCCAAGAAAATTTCTTATCGAACGACAGCAACAAGGATCGTCTTATCAGTTTTCTCCAACATGAACTTGAAGCAGCTGGATTTGAGACTCAGCAAGCTTTCGAAGATGCCGACCGTTTAATAGTTCAGACAGCTCTTCAAAAATCCTCTTACTACACGTCTGTTTTTATAATCGGCGAAGACGTTGACCTTTTAGTTTTGCTTGTCGCTTTGTGTACTACAGAACACAACGTGTACCTGAAAAAACCAGCCTCGCGAAATACTTCAGATAAAATCTACTCCACACAGGCATTCAAGTATAAGCCTTGGAAAAAATACGTGCTCTTACTTCATGCCTTCAGTGGTTGTGATACGACATCTGCTCCTTATATGCAAGGAAAACTTAAATTCATCAAGTCGCTAATGAAAATCATGGAAGGTGGGGATGACAAGGAAATAACAGATCTACAAGCTACTATGGATTACTTCTATGATGAATTCACACCTAGTGCAGTCGTTCAAACTGCCGGACAAACCATGTTTTCAGCTATGTACAATAATGGTACTACAACAAACACTCTCGCTAAAACTCGCTCACAGTCTGCAGCAAAAACAAAATTCAATTTGTGCTCTCTCCCACCATCGCCTGATGCAGCAAATTTTCGTAGTCGGAGAGTTTACCTCCAAGTGCAAACTTGGTTACAAAATGACTTAGATCCTAAGGATTGGGAATGGAAGAGATGTCAGCTCCAAAGACTGAAACCAATCACGACATTACTGGAACCAGCATCATCCAGGCTGATGAATCTTATCAGTTGCTCGTGCTCAGTAAGCGGTTGCGGTTCGCAATGTGGATGCAGAAAGGCAGGTGTCCCTTGCTCAGTTGCATGCAAACATTGCAGCGGAGAAGATTGCAGTAACGCGCGAGTCATTGAGGTAGAGGATGATGATTTTCTTGATGATGATGAGTTAGACGTTCCGTCCCAAGCTGTACACTTTCCTACAAGGTCATCTTCGAAAAAAAACAACAATCAACAAAATGATAGACAATCGAGCGGAAGTTCATCTACGGAAACCACCAGAAGTGAATCTCCACAAGAACCACCACCGACGAAGAGACTACGCACTGCACGTAAAAAATGAATAAACTCTTTCACACAGCGCTATATGTATTACACTATGACTTTGAAACGGTAAGTTGTATGAAAAAAATGTTGAAAAAAAAGTTGTTTATAAAATTAAAAGGAACAATTTTTCCATTTGAATCGTAACTGAAAAATGAAAATTTCAGGACAAAAAAGTGGAAAAACACTTTTTTTGGCACTTTAGCGCCACCTACTGCGCACATTTTTTGTTGTACGACATAGCACCAATGACATTAATTGTAGATAACGATGCCCTCTACATCAGTTACCTTTCAGCAGCACTTGGTGGAAGTAATTTTTCAAAAAATTAAAAGGAAAAACACTTGTTTTTTTCCACTAGGAGTGAGATGGATGTTTCGACCGGAGTGCAAGTGGTCATCATCAGCGTGGTGCTTTCTGATCACACAATTTTTAACCATTTGTGGTTTTATATGAAATTGATGGATTAAAAATCCTCTTCATATAATTCGTACTCAGATTTAAAACTGAGTATTTATAGGAGTTGAGTTTTTGACTTTTCGTCATGGATGTCCGTGGTAAGGAGTGCAAGCACCACGCTGATGATGACCACTTGCACTCCGGTCGAAACATCCATCTCACTCCTAGTGGAAGAAAAACAATTGTTTTTCCTTTTCATTTTTTTTGAGTATTTGAACAGGTAGCAGGTGGCCATCGCCAGCTAAGCTTTCTTTCATCATTCTTTAACGACTCACCAAGTTTCATCACTTTGGAGTTATTTGCAGCCTTATGACTTTTTCGCCAGATTGACTGTACTATATTTTATACAATGTTTCTGGTATAATTATATCTAAACTATAAGCTAAATTGTTTGGCTCAAAAAAGCTATCAGTAGAGTAACGAGTTATTTAGTTGTAGAAACTTCACAGATCTTAAAAACTATACAACCTACAGCTGACACAACCGAACTCTAAAATATTTTAAATAATTTGAAACACCTTAGTTTTAAAAAAACTTAATTATTTGTTTTGACAGCTTGAAAAGCCGAAAAAGCGGGATTCTTGTGTATCTGTTCTATGGCAATAATTTTCCTGAACTCGTATGAGTTACATGCTACCAATGCCAACTCGTATCGATTTGTTTTATTCTTGGCACAATCAAGTCGAAACGAATTACATGCATTACAATTGGTGGGATTAAAAATGAACATATTTTAGAGAAACAAGACGGCATTGACCAAAAAAATGCCATTACGATAAATATTTGTTTGGAATTGTTCGGAGTTTAGTAAAGAGTTATTCGCAGAAAACTAGAATTTGAGATGACTCGATAGCAAAAATTGTTCTACTGTAACAGCAAATAGCCCAATAGCGTCCAGAAAGAATTGAAAAATCGCCCAAAAGTGCCCAGCAAGAATTAAAAATTCGCCCAAAAAGTGCCTAGTCGCAGAGAGCAAAATGTTCTCGCCCAACTGATGGCTCAAGTAGCACAATCGGTAAAAAATCACCCGAATTGGCAACTCTGACGGAATAGAGAATGGTAGTAATTTCCAATCGGGGCCGGAATTCTCGCAAAACTGTTGTAGGAATTCTCGCAAAATTTGGTAGCCTCCAGACAACCAAACCGTTTCAATAAATTAACCGTATGCCCAAAAATGTTGCGGCAACAGAAAAAATTGCATAGCAACGAATAAATGTGTCAAGTTTGTGCGCATGATCTGTAATTCTCCCACGCCGTTTTCCGGAACTTGCATCTAAATCCTGTGTCGCCCATTTGGAAGCTGGCGTGTGATTTTGACACTTCATAGCGCTTGGACTACTATGAGTAAAAATTTTGTAAAACGGTTGGCATTTCCTTTCAACCGATAGAACACTTGTTAAATTCAACCTCTACACAATGTTACATTTTTGCGTACTTACAAGGCAACCGTTTCGGGAGAATTCCTACCCCAGTTTTGCGAGAATTCCGACCCCGATTGGAAATTACTACCATTAATATACCCAGGTTGTCTGAAACGTCTGAAAGCAACCAATTATATATCCGTTTCTAAAACAAAAATTTACATTTATAAAAAATGAATTTCATATAATATGGTAGTACAAATACAAATGAAAAATTTGTTACAAATATAAACTGTTATAAAAAGGCTCTATTGTTAATGTAGATTTGCGTTCGATCCGACTAGCTAAAATGCACACTTTAGATGTGAGCTTTGGCTAGTCAAGTCGAACGAAAATCGACCCTAGAAATAGGGGCCGGTGTAAACATAAAATAGGTGTGCATCACTTTTGCGTCCAATACTTAGTCGGAGTTACCCGCTGAAGTTTGCCATTATCAATAATCCATATAGAGCCGTTAATGTTTTCTTCAATTGCTTTTACCATGCAGCATGCACAATCTTCTGCAGATTGCCTCTTAGAAAAAAATTTCTTAGCCTGTTCTAATGTATATGGAAATAGAACTCTATCTTCAACGTCATTAATCATAGGGCTTTCTGTAACACCGGGGCAAAGGGCCATATGTGAAACGCAAGTATTCTCGTAACAAATTGGTTCCTAAAAAGAAGAAAATGTAATAATTTCTTAGCACAATTTAAGACATTTTACAGCCAAAGACCGAGTCCATCCTATAACTCCGTGCTTAGTAACCGTATATGCTGCTAGTGGAGCGCAAGGTTCTAATCCCAAAACAGAAGCCACGTTAGCTATTTGACCACCATGGAATCCTCTCGACTTATCCATATAACATAACGCTCCCAATGTACCATATATTACTCCCAACTACAAATTAATATGTGAAATGAAATAAATAATTTAAATTGACAAAACATTAAAGTTGCAAACAAATTCTTACCAAATTTACTTTGACGGTACAACTTGGATTAGATTCATTAATAACACCTGCGTTGTTAATCATAAGATTCAGGCATCCACCAAATTTTTTTTCAACGACATTTTTCAAATTGCCCATGAATTCGTCTTTGTTACAAACATCGGTTTTACAGAATACTAAATTTGCTCCTGGACAAGCTTCTGCCAATTTCTTTAAACATTCTATATCTTCATTTATGTCTAAAATTGCCAAGTTCTAAAGAATTTAAAATTATTTTTCAATTATAAAGAATTTTATTTTTAATTCAAGGCTTACGCAAACGTTTCTTGTTAAAAGGACCTTTACAGTTTCTAGGCCTATTCCAGTGATTCCGCCAGTTATTACAACAGATTTCCCTGCAAGATCCACTTTCGATCTTTTAAACACATGAGAAATCACTGCGCTAGAAAGCAGGGAAGGCACCTTTTTTAAGCAAGTTCGCAGCATTTCTTTTTAAAAGTTCAACAGCTAAACGTTGATTGAATGTTCGCACATAAAATTCCGATGGCGTAGAATTCACGGCTTACTTTTTTTAATTAGAGGTAACTTTGATTAGAAACTGTATTTCAGAAAGGAACACAATAATACTTTGCATTTCAAGGTCGAAACAATTTACATTTAATAAAAATGTTGTCGTATACATATAGTACAAGTTAATAAATTGTTAGTTAGATTATTTAAAAAAATATAAACTAAACTTTTGAATCGAAATCCAACTTTATTCGTTTGAATCCGTACACAAACTGAACTTATTAAACTACTTCTCTTTACAATTACCTTAGAACGCTAAACTGCAACCGCTGCAACCCCCAGGAATGGCTTGCATACGATGAGACTGAAGATATGTCGCTTGCGCGTGACGATGTATCAAATTATTTTCCTAATTGTAACTCTTATCTGTTACTCTATTAACTCTTCCCCCCTTAGAAGCAGATGCCCTCATCCGTTAAATCTCATAAAATTTTGGCCGGCTTATGGGGTAGTGTTGAGCAAGTTCAAAAATTGCTGATGTGTTTAAAGCAGTGTTGTGCGTGTAGATTACATCGTGTACTCTACACGATAATTTACGTGTAATCTACACGCAATCTACATGGGATACTTTACATCTACACGTAAAGTAAATACATAATTTTGATTTTTTACAAGATTTCATGAAAAGGTATTAACGTTTATATAGCCCATAATTTTTACTTTATTAATTAGTATTCGTTTGTAACATTTGGGTCTGCTAGTCTTAGGGTAAAGTATACACGTAACAATTTTTTTGAATGTTCAAAAGATAATCTATTCCTTGTTGGTGAGTGAACGTATGCCCAATTGGAAAAGGACATCTCCAGTTCAGCCGATTAAGCTGAAATTTGCAGAACATTAATGGCTAATTTAGATAAAGTTGGATGGTTAAATTCAGCCATGCTCCAATAGATTTTTCAACATTTTTCTCTACTAATTTTGGAAAACAGGCCCTGATTGTTTTCAAAAATGATGCCAGTCTACAATACCGTTGGTATCTAGATGGTAGAAAAGAGAATAGTTTATGATGTATTGTTGTTCAATTGTCAGAAACGCATTGTCATGTGAATAATGAAGGTAATATGCCACTAAAGAGTACACATTTAAAGCCATTTCCTTTCGTTTCTTTTTAAATTGTCCTTGAATTTTTCTGGTAATTCTAATTTTAGCCACAATAATGCTGAATTTGCGATAAAAACAGAAGAGTTCTGTGAGAAATTGACAAGTTCACATACTGGATCGAGAAGCTTAATTGAGTCCGTAACCTCCTTTATGAATTTATCATCAAATAACAATAGTGAGACACTTTGTTTAATTTTTCTGAGACTAGGATTGGCTGCTATTTGCTTCATAATATCTTTGTTTTGAATGAGACAAGAAAAAGAATTACAGTAGAAACACCATCTCTCTGTAAAGATTCGCTGCTGAATGCATCATCATGTTTACGCAGTCGTAATTCGCAATTTCTATAATCTACACCAATACTCTACATAATACATACTCTACTTAATTTACACATACTCTAGACGTCGATGTAGATTATTGATTTACACGTGTAGACGCACAACCCTGGTTTAAAGCTGGAGTAGTTGAAAATGGATGAATTTCTCTTTTTCTTTCTAGGTCGGTGAACTTTTGAGTAATTTCTTCTTTCTTTTATTTCTGTTTGTCTTTTGTTTTTTATGAAGCATGTTGCCAAAATTCCTAATGTGATGGCTATTATGGTAAGTAATCCGTAGCTGGTCCATTGATGGATGTTCTTTTCAATTTCCAGAAGTTCTATTTTATTAGTATTGTTTATATGGAGATCTTTCATCATTTCCAGGGATAACAATTCTCGATATTGATTTTCCTTTGAATTGATTTGCAAAAAAGCAGGTAAGGCGTGCAGGGTTGATTCTTCTTTAGAGATGAAGGTCCTTTCGTTGATACTGATGGTTGAGTTGTGGAACTTGATGATGAATGTTCTATTCAAATTGTGCACGGTATCGTCAATTTTTATAGCACCGTTAAATTGATTGAGCAGCAGGATACCTTCGGAGATTTCTTCCATTGATGGGACGTGTTGATTGTTGATTACGTTGCAGGTCGCGTTCGCACTTTTAAGGAGCTGTGGGATACACGTAGTATTGCTTATATCTAAAATGTTATCTTGTTTACAAATTGACAAATAACCTAAATTTTTACAATCCTTTACTATGGCAAAAATATCGTTTTTATTTTTTAGAATGTTTTTATAAGTTACATCATTAATTACGTTATTCTTTTTAATTGGTTTAATCAATAATTTTTCAAAAGTTATGTTATTTGTTAGAGGAATATTTATTACATAAAATAATGACACTGAATTTGTAATTACTTTAACATTGGCAAAATCTAGCGCTTCTTCTGGCGTGGAATACGGCAGGTTATCTTTGCCTAAAATATCTATAGCTAACTTAATTTCCTCTTTGGATAATATTATTGAGTTAACGATTCCTACTTTGGCCCAATGAATAGCATAGCCAATATTTATTAATTCATCCTTTTTCAATTTTACTTTATATTGAATATTTAATATTAAATGATCATTTATTTGGTGGTCATTTCTTAATAGTTTTATTATTTGGTTTGTAATGTTTGTAATATTATTTATTCTTTCGTTATATAATTCGTTGATAATAACTTGTTTATTGTTATTTGACAAAACATTATTTATCTTATTTTCTATCATAATAAAGTCTTCGTGGTCTGGATTTCCAGCAATCCATTCCACGCGGAGCCAATAAAATTCAATGATCTCTTGGCTCTATGTGGTCTTAAATTGTTGAATAAGTTTTGTATTTGGGATATTTCATGGGAAAGAAAAGGAAAAAGAGTGTAATTTTTAGGGATTTGGTTTTCTAGAAGTGAAGATATTTCCGATATAAATGTTTCGTAAGAACTTAATTCGATCACGTGGATGAGCTTGAAATTGCCTTCCTGGACCCTTGCAGTTCCCTTGTTTAGGGCTATTATTTGCAAACTGGAGTAGTCCAATATTTGAACTTCTCCTCTGATGGAGTAGATGAGGTGTCTGAAATGAAAAATTTCAGTTTCTTATATGAGTTTTGTGGATAATTTTCCCTGATTCTGTGAGAACAGTTGTATTGCGATTTTCTTTCACAATTTTTTTAATGTACCTAACAGTTAATTTAGACCCTACCCTTTTATTATGCTTAACGAAGATTGTTTCTCCAATCTCATAGTTTTTTTATAGGTTTTCTTTTTTTGTTATGGTATTGAATGTCTTGCTCTTGTTTTTGTGTAATTTTGTTAATAATCTTTAAGCGAGTTTGCTCAAAGTCTTCTGGACAAACTTTAGGATCTCGTCCGTAGAAAAGCTCGACTGGTTTTTTTCCTGTTGTGAAATGGACAGTAAAATTATATTCGTTAACCGCTCGTTCCAGAAGTTCTTCAAATGATCGCCATCACTTTTCAGACATCGCATTATCTCGGTAAGGGTTAAGTGAAAGCGCTCAACTTGTCCGTTGACTTCACTCTTGTAAGATGGAGTTCTGAATATTTTCATATTTAGTCCATCCTCCATCATAGAGATTATCGTCGCAGAATTCAGAGCTTTTTTGTTATCAATTATAACGTTTTCAGGTATACAGAAAAAGAATAAGATGTCTCGAAGAGGGCGCTTTATGTCCTTTATAGATCTGGATTTAATCATTCCTGTTCGAGCAAATTTCGTGAATTTATCAAGGGCAGTAAGAACGAGTTTTTGTTTTGTAGAATAAATGTCAATATGAAGCGTGTGACCGGGGTAGTTTGGAATAGGTTTAGAGTTTATTTGCTGATTGTTTAGATGCCTGTCATACTTGTTTTCTTTGCATGTAATGCATCGTTTAACCAGGTATTTTATTTTGGAACTCATTCGTGGGAAGTAATATTTTCCCAATAATTGAATTCTATTTTCTTCGGCGTTACGGTGAGCTCGCCGATGAATTCTCAAAATCGCTTCTTCCTGTTCGGTTTCATTTACTATGTCCTCTACGATAGTTTGGGTAAATCTGATTTTGTAATTTCGAAAATGATTTGGATAAATTTTCTGTATTTCACCCATTATGGTCTCTTCGGCTTTTAAACCATTCATAGTACGTGCGTTAAGATATCTTTTAAATATGTAAATAATTTCTGTTGGAGTAAATTGAGGTTGAGTAATTATGTGGCGGAGATAATTCGGGAAAGGCGTTTTAAGTTGGTAGCTTGTCTCTTGACCTCTTTGTAATATAATTTGATTACGAAACACATTTATGTTGTGTTGTGATGAACTCTCATCAATGTGCTGTGTCATGGTCAATGGATTGACTTGTGTTTTTAAGGGTGGTCTTGATAGCGCATCAGCTACCACATTTGTTTTACCAGGTTTGTGCTCCAGTTATTCTGTATTCTTGTATTCTTCGAAGATGGCTTTCCATCGTTTCATCTTGCAATTGGTATTTTTATTGCTGAGGGCGTACGTAAGAGGCTGGTGATCTGTCTGGAATTTTTCTTTCCTTGCTCCGTAAAGGTAGTTTCTTAAAGAGTTTAGAGCTCATATGATTGCCAACACTTCTTTTTCGTTGGTGGCGTAGTTCTCTTCGGTTTTGCTTAACGTTCTCGATAGGAATGTTACAGGCGGATCATTTTGAGATAGCAATGCTCCAATTGCGTAGTCCGATGCATCGGTTGCAAGTTCAAATTTTTTTTCGAAGTTAGGGTGATGAAGGATAGCTTCTTCCGATGATAGTGATGACTTTATTAACCGACTTCCCAAAAACAAAGAGGTTCTAAGTTCGACGTGTATGTTCTTTTAATTTTTTTTTTATGTCTGACCGGGCATAACTTCGTAACGCGTCGACCGATTTTGATGATTCTTTTTTTGTTGGGTAGAATATGTTCACCGATTGGTACCATGTAAAAAAATTTTTTGGTAGGGTGGGGGTGAGGGTGTAACCTAACTTTGTAACGCGTGGTCCGATTTGGATGGTTCCTTTTTTGTTGTACAGAGTATGATCCCCCATTGCGAGAAAAGAAATGTTGCTGGGGTGGAGGGGGGGGGGAGGGTGGAACCTAACTTTGTAACACGTCGACCGATTTGGATGGTTCTGTTTTTGTTGTATAGAGTGTGATCATAACGCGTGGAGCTATTTGGGTATTTGCCCTTAGAACCACACTTCTAAAGCCCTGCACACTATTCTCCACCTTCTCCCGTTGGATCTGTTTGGTAAGCAAACTGCATCCTCAGCCGCCATTAGGCTTAACTCAATCCAGACCTGGAAACGAACTGACTTCGGTCATTTCGGTAGCTGCGCACCGCCTGAATCATTTAACGCTACCTACAGACAGCATATGTATTTTCAGAGATAGTCAGGCCGCTATTAAATTACTCTCGGGAGTATACCCTACCTCCAAAACGGTTATAACATGTCACTCAGCACTAAATGACATAGCTCAGCATCTGAAAGTACGGCTCATCTGGGACATTGTAATATTCCGGGCAACTGCAGAGCCGACGGACTAGCGAGAATCGGTACCACTCGTCCTGATTCGGACATTAACCACCAGCTGGGTAAACCGCTGGCCACATGTAAATTGGAACTCTTACAGGAGTCTCTCAGGATTGCAAACACTAATTGGCAGGAGGAACACACCTACCTGATTACGCAACAGATATGACCCAAGCTTGACCCTTATCACGGGTCACTGCCTCATAGGTAGACACGCCGATAGACTGGGCGCGCCTTCAAACGACTAGCCAACCGCTGGAACCGGTTTTTGGGCTCCCCCTTCTTTGAAGTTACCCTTGGACGCAAGGAAATTCAGCAACTTCAAGATCTCCATCCCGAACAAGTATGTGTGGCTCATCAGTAACCCCACCAGCAAAATCTTCACTCTCGGGACTATCGAAATATCCAAGTGGTCTAGGAAGTATGTTAAGTTTAACCCTAAGTCTTCTGCATCTAACCCTAAATTAAATTATAATAAACCAAATCCTATCCCAAAGGTAATTCCAAACGTCCTTCTCCCATACCTAAATTTAGTATTCAGCCTAATCGTAAGAACATTAGCACTAGTAACAACATAATCTCTCATCACTCTTCCGCACCTAGTGATCCAAACTCCAATTGGCAATTCAAAATGGGTGCATTTCGAGAATTTAAACTAAGTACCCGAATCAATTATCCTAACTTTATTTATTCTCACACCCTTAACCCCTCTGATCCACTTACAGCAAAGCCATCGAACACATCCATCCCAGCCGACAACCCTATCACCACTGTCTCGAATTCTGTATACCCAGCGCATCCACCCAACCACGCACTCCCAACTTCTTCCGAGTGCCCACCTAGCCACAAGCCATCATCTTCCGACCACCCCACCACCTCTACTTCGATTTCCGTCTGTCCCACCCCTCCTTTGTATACACCTAACCTCGCACCCGCTACTTCCTCCGCATGCCCACCTAATTGCAAGTCATCATCTTCTTTCACTATCGCCTCTTCTCAAACTTCTTCTACCTCCGCTAACCCCTCCCTTCCGCTAACCAAAACTCCTGCATCCGAACATAACTCATTTATCGATCCCCTAATTCCACCTACAGTTAAATTGACTTTGCGCTCTGCGGATTCCAACGATGGACGATACCTCTTGTCCCGTTTTCGGGACCGTCGCATTTACGAAAACGTACGTCTATTTCTTGCCTATCTGCACGACAAACCCAATTCCGTCTGTATTGATGGTAAAACCAGCACCAACGTCATGTTAAGTATACATCAAGAAGGCCTGCTCACAGATACAACAGTCTTACATCAACTTTTCACTAAGTACCACTAATCATTCAATATCCCTTCCCATAAGGTTTCAGAAGATCTATCCACCTATGCTGCGTACGTCAGTTCTCGCCGCATTTCCCATCTCCAAAAAAGTCGCAACGACTCCTTAAACTACTTTCGCTCCTAACCCCCCCCCCCCCTTCTCTATTTCTGACTTCCCCCCTCTCCGATCAAGTACCTCTCCCCAGCAGCTTGTCAGTCTATTACCAGAACGTCAGAGGAAGTCGCACAAAAACATCCAATGTTTTCCTAAACTCTCACAAATTCCCGCACGATATCTTTGCCTTAACTGAAACCAATCTAATACCAGGAATTCCCGACAACGAACTATTCCCTCCTAACTATACCATTTGCCGTGTTGACGGTTGTGTAGGCAACAATGACCCACCAGGCCGTGGGGTTCTCATAGCTGCTCACAACTGTTATGATGCCACCCTGTTTAAGACCTCCGACTCTTCAATATCTGAATTTGTATGTATCAAATTAACACTGAATAAGTGTACTCTGTATATTCTTTGTTGTTATATTCGTCCCTCTCAACCTTTAGAAGCCTACGAGCCCGTAATAGAAACGTTAGACACCATGCTTGAGAACGCTAACGCCTCCGATGAATTCATTGTACTGGGTGACTTTAACCTCCCCCGTATTCAATGGTCATTGTCTGAGGACTGTTCACACTTTGTCCCCCTGAACGCCTCTTCCGCCAAAGAAGCCTTTTTTACCGATCAGCTCTCTGTTTCTGGTCTCTTTCAAGTTAGTGGAGTCAGAAACTTTCTGGACAGACAATTAGACTTAATCTTTTCCTCAGACCCAGTTAACTCGGCTGTTGCGGAAAGCGAACATCTCCTCTCCTCCCTCGATCGTCACCATCCTCCCCTGTTCCTCGTTTTCTCCTACGAACACCCTCACGCCCTTTCAAGCTCCGAGTCTTCTCTTTCCTTGAATTTTCGTAAAGGCGACTTTGAAAAATTAAATCACTTGCTCCTCAACTCCAACATTGGCAATATCCCTCAACATCTTCCAATAGACGTTGCTGTAGAGGCGTTTTATTCGGAAATACACGCTTGCCTTACACAATCTATCCCTCTTCTTTCTCGTAAAAACTGCTCCTCATCCCCCGCCATTACGCTCTCTCCGCAACAGGAGAAATAAACGTTGGCAAACTTTTCTTCTGGCCCAGACTGAGTCTGACTATTCTTCCTACTTGTCTGCTTACACCTCTTTTTCTGAACGTTGTGATACCCTCTACCATGAGTACCTCCAACGGATGGAAGCAAGCCTCATATCCGACCCCAAGTGCTTTTATAGCTTTTTTAATTCTAATAAGAAATGCAATGGTTTCCCCTCCACCCTAAAGCTCGAGAATACCTCTTCATCAGATCCTCAGGTTATCGCCAACCTCTTTGCAAACTTCTTCAGTAAATCTTTCAGCGACAATTCGCTCCAACCTGACCTTAGCTACTTTTCATTCTTGGACAAATGCACTCAAACGTCGTTTACATCTTTCGACCCTGACCCCGACCAAATCGCCGCCAGTATTAACGGGCTTGCAGATGACTTTCACCCCGGTCCTGACGGCATTCCGGCCATAGTTCTGAAAAAGTGTCCCATGCATCTCGTTCAACCCCTTACTTTGCTTTTCCGCCTCTCGGTCACTCAAGGGGTTTTCCCTCAATTATGGAAAAACTCTTATATTATTCCCATATTCAAAAAAGGCTGCAAGAACGATGTATCCAACTACAGACCCCTTGCTAAATTATCATCAATACCTAAACTATTCGAAAAATTGGTCTATGATTCCATGTTCTTCCACTATAAGTCTATTTTCTCCCTCTCCCAGCATGGCTTCCTCAAAGGTAGATCTACAACCACCAACCTTACCGAATTCGTCTCCAAAACACTATGTGCCCTGGAAAACGGTAAAGATGTTAGTAAGGCCTTTCACAAGATCTCCCATAGTGGTATCCTGTTTAAACTTGATCGCCTAGGCTCCCCCCCCCCCCCCCAGATTCATCTCCTGGATTCAATCCTACCTCAACAACCGTCAATACAATTTTCTTTTCAGCTCATCCATTTCTCGTTCCGGCGTCCCTTAGGGCAGCCACCTCGGTCCATTAATTTTCATCCTTACAATTAATGATGTTGATTGCGTCATAAAATACTCAGAGCTGTCCATTTATGCTGATGACATGAAAATAATTAAACATATCTCCTCCACAACCGACTCTCTTCTTCTCCAAAATGACCTCGATTCGTTCACCACATGGTGCATGAAAAACTTTCTTGAGCTCAATGTCTCCAAATGCCAGTCCATCTCTTAAGCAAGCGTCTTACACCCACCCCGAGAACATACATGTTAACCAACGTACCAGTCCCTATCGTTACCTCTTTGTGTGACCTAGGAATAATTTGTGATAGTGAACTAAATTTCCGTTCCCATATTGATAGCATAATTAACAGAGCTAACTCCGCGCTAGGGTTTGTGAAGCGCTGGTCTAGAGAGTTCTCCAATCCTTATGTTTCCAAATCTCTCTATATTTCCTTCGTTAGACCTCTCCTTGAATATGCCAGCCAGGTCTGGTCACCCACGCAAACAACCCACATTAACAGAATTGAATCTGTCCAGCGTAGGTTCATTCGCTTTGCTCTACGTGATCTTCCGTGGGTAGATAGATTCAACCTTCCACCTTATGAAGACCGTCTGAAACTGATCGACTTACAACCCCTAAGTAAACGTCGTGATGTTTCCGACGTTCTCTTCATTCATCAGCTACTAGCTGGTGCCATAGACTGCCCTTAAATCCTGCAGTCTTTACCCATATATACCAACCCTCGCAACCTTAGGTCCACTCCCCTTTTCCGACTCGACCGCCATCGCACGAACTACGGTCAACGCGAACCAATTACCAGGATGCCAACGACCAACGACCTTCCCTCCTTTGACTTCCATCTGAGTAAATCATCCCTTCACAAAGCCTTATATCTTTATCCCGCCCATCTTGATCGCCTTTCCTAACTCTCCTTCCTCCCAGTTTATATTTATCATAATCATAGCTCATATTGTAACTTACATTATCTGTTATGAATTATTGTTTATTTTAGTTTGTAGTATTTATTTTGTTATTTTGTATTTTTTATGTAATAGCTTGCATTAAGCTTAAATAAATAAATAAAAAAGAGTTAACCGAATTAGGCTACAGAGACCTGGCTCGATTTATCAGGACTTCAAAATGGTTCCCGACGACGAGTTAAGGCTGAACACCCTTTCCAGCGCAGTCAAATTTATTTTGACTTCCCGTGAATTGGTTCCACTGGAGACAAGGAACTGGCTCGGTGTACAGGGGGTAACATGTTCACTCTCTTATTTCTTAGGTATTTTTATGGGGTTTGTTAAATTTTTGTAGCCTCAACGTGGTATCACAATGGGCCTCCTTGGCCTAAGTGTGCCTTCTTAGACAGCCACTCTAACTTAACCTAACCTAACCTAAGTTTCACCCCCACCCCAAAATAAAAAATTATTTGACATGGTATCAATCGGTACATACTCTACTTAACAAAACAAGAATCATCACACACATGAGCGTGCCAATTTCTACGATTTTTTTGCTCTCATCATTTAACTTAGCTATCGCCTTTGTTTACGTTTAAGTGCTGCTGATTTTATGATACCGTAAAGATCAAATAAGAATTATATTTGATTGAAGATAAGAAATGTAAAACTATTACATGTCGTGTCAAAAATATTTTAGAGAAGTTTAAGTTTTTAACAATTAGTGACAATGATGTGTAGTATCGGAAAAGTTCAACAAAGTTCAAATTGAAATGCCCCGGGATTTTATTTCACAGATTAATTAAAAACTATAACTTTCTTTTGTGGTAAGAGTTCAGCTTTGTTTACATTTGAACCGGCAGTCATATTTTCTTATTAGTTTCACACAAACGACGTAGATGCAATTAAATTTTGCAAGGGGTTTATAGATGAAAACTTTTTTATTAAATTGTTTACTGATTTGCAAATTGATTAGTTAATTCTCTTATGAATAATGCTACTTTTAAAATTGCACTTTTAAATAGATTTTTCCAGCATTTCAAAATTGCGCCAAAGCACCCCATATAAACGATTTTTCTGCAGCCTGAGCTGTCCTTTTTGTTATGGGCGTGTTAACTTACACACGGTCAGTATTGGCATGGAGATCTTACTCGCATTCTGCAGCCAAGGTGGCAGAAGACAGAAAGGTAAAAAAGTTATGAAAAAGACATATAAAATAAAAATAATTAATTTAAATGAAGATATGAATATAACTACTGCTCCTTGGTAACTACCTTCTGCAAGATATTGCAAAGCAGCTGATCTACAAATAGGCAGTGATAAGGAAGATCCTGAAGACGATGTTAATTTCTTCTGCCATTTTTTCAAAATAAAAACGACTGCTTTCTATCTTACTCCAAAGCAGTCTTGAAACCTTTAAATTAAAATATTATAATACAAAAGTTAACGATATAAATCGTACAGTTGCTCTATGCGGCAAATTCTGTGGACCATTCGTGTCTGCAATTCGTTTCCTGCCTTAAATTTTACTTTTTCATGCTCATCACTTTCTTCATCCAACCACGTTTCATTATCATTTCGTCATAACTTTTGATTATTCGATTTCACTGCCAATAAATCACGCTGACATACTTCTTTGAGAAGTGGAGTGACCATTTCTTGTGTTAGTACACCACTGAAGTAACACAAGTTTAGAATTTTGGTTAAGGCGTCAGTAAAAAGATAAACATACCTTCAATTAACTATTTAATAATTCACCCAGTTGCTTGCAGGAATTAATGTTTATATCAAGGAAAAAGAAAATTATTATCTATTGAATCGTGTATGCCCATTTTCAAAACATAGCCTTTGATCTTTATGGTGTGACTAAAAGTGAAAATATTTCAGACGTAAACAAACTGGAAATTGTAATAACAACTTTTTTTTATTATCACTTCTTTTAAAGAATTTACGCTTTTTTCGGTATATTAAGATAATAAAGAATCATAAGAAGCTAGTTGTTAACTAAAACTTTCCTAAAAACTATATTCTTGGGGAATTGCAGCGATTATTGTTACAACACAAAATAGAGTACTTTATTACAAAATTAACTTATTCACAACACTCTTAGTTCCTAAAGAGATTTTTAAAACACTTTTTATTATGTTCTTTGTCTATTTAGTCAAACAAAATTAATAATTCACTTCTAATATGCACACAAACTCAATAAACCTTTTTCACGAACGCTTTAGACGGAAATCACACCAAGTACAACAAGTTTACGGTTCAACTTCATATTCCCACCTGTTTTCACCTTTCCAATGAGCATGGTGGGTGGTCTCACGCAATCGGCTTACACACGTAATGGCCTATCCTGTATATTCTATAATCTAAGGTCACGCCATTTTCAGAAAACTAAGCCATAGTGACGTAACAAAAGTGGCTGAAGTCGAAAAGTAACACGACTTGCATGAAAGGATCAACGTAGATGTCCGTTATCTCTGCATTGTGGCCTTAGAATAAAGAACAAGAGGAAAGGCTCTCTTAAGATAAAGCCCTGTACGTACGACCATTTTGCATTTTGCTTCTGGGTAAAGGGGTGAGGGGGTTACTTGAGGGGGGAGTATAAATTAGAAGATTGAAAAATTCACGTCTTTTATGATTTTTTTCAGGTAGAAAAAATTAATAGATTTCATAATTTCATAGTTAGATAATAGTAAAATAAATAGAGAAAACTCCAATAAATATCTGATAAAAATTTCAAGCTAATTCGTCAAATAGTTTCTGAGATAAGAGGTAGAAAATTGTTGTTCAGAGAAAAACGCGCTCAAAGTTTTGGTATAGAAAGAAAGACAAAGAATTTACGACGTTCGGTTAATGGGGGGGGGGGGGGGGGGGGGGGGGGGTGAAACCTAACTTTGTAACGCGTGGTCCGATTTGAATGGTTCTTTTTTTGTTGTACAGAGTGTGATCCCCCATTGCTAATAGGAGAAAAAAATTGGTCTAGGGTGTGGGGAGGGGGGAGGGGTAGTCTAACTTTGTAACGCGTGGACCGATTTGGATAATTCTTTTTCTATTGGGTAGAATATGATCCTTGTTGCTGGGGTGGGAGTGGGAGAAGGGGGGGTGGAACCTAACTTTGTAAGGCGTGGATCGATTTGGATGCTTCTTTTGCTGTGGTATAGAGTGATTCCCCATTGCTAATAGGAGAATAATTTGGTCCTATGGTGGCGGTGGGGGAAAGGGAGGGGTAGTAACTTCGTAACGCGTGAACCGATTTCGATGATTCCTTTATTGTTCGGTAGAGTATGTTCCTTTGGATGGTTCTTTGTTCGTTGTATAGAGTAGAAGACACTAAAAAGTGTAAAATAAAATAGTTTTTTAAAAAAAGTTTAACCGACTTCACAAAAAGCGCTAAAAAGCATAAAATAATTTTTAATTTTATATCTATTACGACATTTTGAAGTCGGTGCAAATTAAACAAATAAAACAACTACATAACCACAATTGAAAATAATACATAATACTACCTGAACGTTTCAGCTTACGGGATCATAAGAAATGACGATTAAATATTTTTGTTGTAGTTGTTTGGTTTGTTTGATTTGCACCGACTTCAAAATGTCGTAATAGATATAAAATTAAAAATTATTTTATGCTTTTTAGCGCTTTTTGTGAAGTCGGTTCAACTTTTTTTTAAAAAATTATTTTTTAAATTTAGAATCCACCTTGTCCTCGAGCGCACTCACCAGATTCCTATGCACTGGCGCTGGAAGGCTACACGCAAACCGTCAAGTTTATTACTCAGGTCATTAACCATCGATTAAAGGTGAGTAATCTCACAGAAACAGCAGCCAATGCAGAAGCCATGACGTCACCAGCATTTGATGCATTATTTGTTATTGTAGATGTACCTGGCTTACCGCTTCCCTCCCTCTTGTTACGCGTTTCGACACCAGAACCACCCATCTCAGTCAACAAGTACAAAAAAGATATGGATCAAAATAAAAGATTAAAGTTTTAAAAAGAACACAAAGCATTTTGAGTAGCCTCAAATAACTATGAGTAATATCCGAGTTAACAAAGTTATTATACTAAATTACGAAACAAAATGAACAGAAATAACCGGATAAAATTATGTCTAAATTATGAAATCAAAAAACCTGACTGCATAAAAAGCGAATTTTAAAGATGAAAACAAGATAAAATAGAAAATCCTTTACGCTCGGCTTGAAATCGTCACAGTTCTCAGGGAGCAATTATGATAATTAATGTCTGATATCTTTGACGGCCTGTTATCGCTTTATAGCTCGAATTTTAGAGTGCCCATAACCTTACAATTGCTTCTATATTTGAAATCGTTTCATCAATACGCTTTTTATGATACCCATACCCATGTATTTCGAAGAAATAAAAAAATTTATTACAAAAATTACACATGCTACAACAATATGACGAGTGAAGACCGCCACATTTGTTTTTTGACACTACATATATACTATACCACTTTGGGAATAAAGCCTAATGTAATTACATCACATTAACTTTATTTCATTGAGACGTTGGGACACTATGATGGAATAAAAAATCCCACAAACATAGAAATGCGCAAAAAACTTAACCCTGCCTTGCAGTGGGATAAAGAGAAAAAACTAAGGTTGGCAAGAGAACTGTGTCCTGAGGTATACCAGCATTTATTTCGTAGTCTATTAATTCACGAACTAAATGGACTGACAAAAAACTTTCTATCTTGCTTGAAATTTATCAGTAATATACTATATACATATATCTGTATGAAAAGTAGGTAGAAACTCGCAGAGCACGTTCCAGTGGTTTACTGACAAAATCCTAATCATGATCATTGAAAAAGAATATTTTCATCGTAGATATAAATCTATGTTTTATCGTAGATATCGGCTCTATGTTTGTTTGTCAAAACGGAGATATTATGAGTCGAAACTAGGAAATCGCTTTCCTCCTAGATGGTGGAATCTGCGAAAATTGGAAATTTGTGATAATGCCTCACCTCAGTGTCCTCTTGACCCTGAACAGTTTAATAGATTCTTTACGGCAGGACAGAATAACTCTACGCATCAGCCTCTAGTGTCTGATCTAGAGAATCGTACTGTTGATGAGGATGGATTTTCATTCAGGTGTGTCGATGCCGGTGAAGTAGTTTCCGAAATCCATGGTGTCACGTCTGTTGGCCCAGATAATATGTGTTCTCGAGTTATTAAAATCATATTGGCTTGCATTTTTAATATTATTACGAGTGTGGTTATACATCTTTAACTAAATCTTCTTTTCCGTCATTGTGGAAAACAGCTAATGTTTTGCAGATTCCCAAGACCTGTACTTCTGAATTACGAGATTTTCGACCTATTAGCCTGCTATGTTTCCTCGGGAAACTGCTGGAAAATTTAATACACATGCAAATGGGCTCATATATAAGGCAAAAAGATCTTTTGTTTGGCTGGCGAATTTAGGCCACGTCATAGCAGTGGAAGTGCCGTGTTAAAGGTAGTATCCGACATCACTCTTTTGTACTAAAACCAGTAATAAATAAGCCAGAGCAATTAATAAGTCTCCGGTTAAGAGATCAGCGCAGAAATGGTCCCAACAATCAATGATTCAAGAACTTTTGATTGAACGTAAGTGTAATTGGTCAGTATTTAGAACATTCAGATCAGAATAATTAGAGTGTAAGAATAATGGGCATAATTTGTTCCTCAATAAAAATTTTTTAGTTTCTCAAGTGTTAGTTACACCTCCAAGGAGTAACAACCGACAATGCATCCTAGAACGTAAAAATTTGTAATAACTTGGAATTGCAAGGAATTCCGAACTAAACCGTTTAAACTCGAGCGAAGTAAGAAATACTAAAATATTTCTTAACGCGATCGGCGTTTCTAATAAAGAAAAGCTAAATTCCTTTGGCTCGTCTTCAACACCAGCACCAAAGGGTTAGCTTTTCTTTAGCTGGTGGACGCTTTCGAAAGAAACCGAAAGCTAGATGTTGATGCACACAAAAACAAACAAATTTTGAAAATTTGCTCGTGTCATGTGATTATTTCGTACATTGTGTCCTAGAACGTAGCCAAGTAACTAATGAGGAAGTAGATAACATCTTACTAAATCCCCCAAATCCCAGGGTAATTGGGTTCGCGAATTGCATGTCCTGAGGCGCTTCTGTAGGACTGGAGGTGGAGGAAAAATTACCTTACTTACTTTGTAACGCGTGTACTGATTTAGGTGATTCTGAATGAATATTGGAAACAATTTGCATTTGTATGAGAAGTTCAGTCCAGGTGGTAAGGAGCGGGGCATTACAATTAAATTTGAAAGTTATTAAATTTATACGGTATATACGGTATATTATACGGTATATTATACGGTATTATACCATCTGTAAGGCGGAATATTAAAATTTTTTACATAAATTTAAATCAGTTTAAGAGTAAACCCCCACAGGTAATTTTTTCTCGAACCGTTTGTGAACTATGGGAGCCTGCTTTTTGACATTTGCAATCTCGTAAATAAACAAATCTGTATCTTGATTTTGCAAACAAAAACTACTTGTTTTCTGCTGATATTTTCGTTATTTTTTCAACTTACCGCTGAAAACTATCAATTAGCATTATAACTTAATATTTAAAGTAGTTTACTAACCTAAAAAAGATTTTCCTCCTGGAAATTTATAGTTATTTCTACAAGAAAGTACACTGCACTTCGTTGTTATGAATATCTACGAATTTCTCACAACTTTAAACGTAAAACACGAATTGTCCACAATCACCAATGCACTTAGTAATAGTTTTTTTAGACAAATAGCACTTTATATCACCTTTAAAACACTTTTTAATTTCGCTTACACTTCGCGTTCAAAGCCAGCCAAACTAGTTTTGAGAAATAAGCTCCCTTGAGTTCATTCCATCTCACTTTCGCTTAGATATTCGAAAAACACGCTCCTGTACACGATTCATATACGCTACCGCCATTCCTGTTTTGTTAACCGCCTTCCCAAAAACAAAGAGATTCTAAGTTCGACGCGTATTTTTATTTTTTAATTTTTTTAAAATTTTTTTTTTTTTATGTCTGACCGGGCATAACTTCGTAACGCGTAACGCGTTGGGGGGGGGGGGGGGGGGGGGGGGGGGGGTGGAACCTAACTTTGTAACGCGTGGTCCGATTTCGATGGTTCTTTTTCTGTTGTATAGAGTATGATCCCCCATTCCTAATAGGAGAATAATTTGGTCCTAAGGTGAAAGGTGTGGGTGGGGGGGAGGGGTAGTCTAACTTCGTAACGCGTAGACCGATTTGGATAATTTTTCTTCTATTGGATAGAATATGATCCTTGGTTGATACTACGAGAAAACAAATGTTGCTGGGGTGGAGGTGGGAAAAGGGGGGTGGAACCTAACTTTGTAACGCGTGGATTGATTTGTACGGTTCTTTTGCTGTTGTATAGAGTGTGATCTCCCATTGCTAATGGGAAAATAATTTGGTCCTATGGTGGTGGTGGGGGAGGGGGAGGGGTAGTAACTTCGTAACGCGTGACCGATTTCGATGATTCCTTTTATGTTCGGTAGAGTATATTCCTTGATTGATACCATGAGAAAAAAAGTGTAGTGGAATGGGGGTGAGGTAGGGGGTTAAAACTAACTTTTAATGCGTGGACCGATTTGGATGGTTCTTTCTTCGTTGTATAGAGAAGAAGACACTAAAAAGTGAAAAATAAAATAGTTTTTAAAAAAAAAGTTGAACCGACTTCACAAAAAGCGCTAAAAAGCATAAAATAATTTTTAATTTTATATCTATTACGACATTTTGAAGTCGGTGCAAATTAAACAAATAAAAAAACAGAACAGAACAGAACCACAATTGAAAATAATACCTAATACTACCTGACCGTTTCAGTTTACGGGATCATAAGAAATGACGATTAAATACTTTTGTTGTAGTTGTTTGGTTTGTTTGATTTGCACCGACTTCAAAATTTCTTAATAGATATAAAATTAAAAATTATTTTATGCTTTTTAGCGCTTTTTGTGAAGTCGGTTCAACTTTTTTTTTAAAAACTATTTTATTTTATATTCTAAGATCTATTTACCTCATGACAAAAATTTTGGCTTATGGTGGGAGTTAGTCGTCACGTTTAACAGAAATTGTCTATGGTAATTTTATTATAATAGTTACATTGCAAAACTTTAATTAAATGTTTTAGTCTAGCACTTATTAATGTTATTATTAAACATTACTTATATTCATGTGGGAGGAGAGTGTTGTATCAGTACATGAGTTATTAATTTATCATTAATTGATTTATTATTAATTCGGATTATCTTACACTAGGACTTTCGGTTTACGGAAAAGCCGGCTGTTTTTCAAAAAAGTGAAACCAAGGCTGTTTCTGATTCTGATAAATTGTGCCCATCACAGGAATTGAGACGTATCTACAGACTACAGAGATCCGCGAAATATTTGCGAATCAGTGATTATTCGGACAAAGTTCAACTTCGGCCAGAGCGTTAGATGGACGGTATTTTCTACGCAAAAGCGTAATCAGGGCTTCTGGTCTCTAGTCAAAACCGTACAGAATAATTTCACCTATTCGTTTATAATGTGAATGTTAGGTAGAAAGAGTACCAAGCTTCTATTTGAAAATTACTGTCTAATGAAATTGTCAGTATATGAAGCTAAATACTTTAATCAGTAAGTTCAAATGTCATAATAAAGAAAATATTCAGCATGTATAAGTGACAGTCAAAATTATTTCTTTTAATTATTTATTAACATTAAAAACACATTCTGCACCCCATAAATGACATTATTTATTCAGACATTCGTCAAATAGCTGACTATTGACAGAGTAAAAAACAACAAGTTTTCAGAAACTAGAATATACATATAAGTTAACTAAAATTAGATTAAGCTTAGATTAATTTAAAGTATTAATGCATCTTAATTACTCGCTGCAATGAAACAAAAGAAAAATCGGAATTAAGCTTAACCAAGCTGATCCCTGATTTGAGCTCTAAATAAGTGAATATCAACAAGTTCACAATGCTTTGAAAATATGGGAAGACAAGTTATGGGTTCATGCATATCATAGTTAGTGCGGTGATAAGAAATATGGAGAAAGTTCCGAGTCCAGAAGGAGAGAAACGGAACCGTTAAACCATTCAGAGGAATTTATCACAACACGCAGGCAGTCAAAGTCAAATACAATTCCACACCTATTTCGTATGGACTCAAGAGTCTCCAAAGAAAGGAGCATTAGCCAATCGGCGTATGGAGAAAGACAAGAAGGATCGGCACGGAGAAGGCCACGAAGAGTGAACCTCAAAACCCATCCAATGAACAGTCTCAGCAACCGCATGGAAAGGAGACATAACTGGAGTGGAGTACTCTAGGATTGGTTTTACAAAGTGCAATAAAGGAGCCTCGTTTTATAAGGGGCATCAAACTCCTTAGCCCTACCGGCAACAGCGTTAACATGATTCTTGTTGGAAGTAATTGTTCATTCACATTAAAATTTTCTAGTTCACACACTCTTACTTATAACGCACACAACACAATACTTCTCTTTATATTTGTATTCTGTTATCTTTTCAATAAAGTGTTCAGTTGCTACTTAGCTCTTGAAAAAGCCGGTCGTTTTTCTCAACAGGTTATGGGCCCAGACTCAAATCCGCAATAATACCTTTTTAAGAAAGTTTCCTTGCCTGAAATAATTTCTAGTGCGGAAATTTTGAAAAATTTCGGATCGCTGAAAAGAGAAATCGGATATTTCGCTAGTGCGGAAATTTTGAAAAATTTCGGATCGCTGAAAAGAAAAAGCGGATACTTCGCTCGTACAGTTTTTTTGAAAAGTCGAGAGTGTGGCCATGGACGGGGAACTTTTAAAGGTTGAAAAATTGCAAGGTTCCGATCAATGGGTGATGTGGAAATTTCAAATTAAAATTCTTCTAAATGCGAGTGAACTATTTGAAGTTGTGAATGGTGACCTAGGAGAAGAAATTTTTATGCAACAGCCCAAAGGATTCGACGATGGAAGTGGTAATGTATGCAAGCTTCGCAAAAGTTTATACGGTCTCAAACAAGCTTCACGTTGCTGGAACGAAAAGTTTACTACCTTTCTACGGGCGTTTAACCTAGGAGCATCGCTTGCTGATCCATGTGTTTTCATTGGGGAAGATGTAGTTCTAACAATCTACGTCGACGACGGCATCATCGCAGCGAAAAATGAGGCGAGTATATCAGCGGTCGTTAGACATTTACAGCAGCAGTTCGAGGTGAAGGTGTTTGAGGCGAAACATTTCCTTGGTCTGGAGATTCAGCAAAATGTGGATGGATCTATTTTCCTTAGCCAGTCTAACTATGCAGAGAAGATTGTTTCCAAGTTTGGCATGGCAAATGCTACCTCTGTATCAACGCCCGCAGAGCCATCGTATTGCAAAAGTTTTGATGCTGAAGAAATCATAGTTCGGAACTTTCCATTTCGTGAGGCAGTGGGCAGCCTCATGTATCTTTCCATTGGGACAAGACCTGATATATCATTTGCTCTGAACGTGGTTAGTCGATACATGGAAAGCCCAACAGAAACTCACGTGAAAGCGCTCAAGCGTATTATCCGATACATTAAAGGAACGCAGACCTATGGTATTCTTTTTAATTCTAATCTAAATTTGAGTCTTGACTGTTACAGTGATGCTGATTATGCTGGCGATTCAAAAACCAGACGTTCGACTAGTGGACATGTATTCTTACTGGGTGGAAGTCCTATCTCATGGGGTTCCCATCGGCAGAAATGTGTAGCACTATCTACGACTGAGGCCGAGTACGTGGCTGCAGCTCAAGCAGTCAAAGATCTGGTGTGGGTACAACAATTGTTAAAGGATCTATCCGTTTATCAAGGAAATATGCGACCAACACTATTCCTGGACAACCAGAGTGCTATCCGACTTGTGAAGAATCCTGAATTCCACAAACGCACAAAACACATTGATGTGAAATACCATTTTGTAAGGGAAAAGTTCGCTGAATTATTGTTCAACCTAGAATACATCGATTCTGGGAACCAGTTAGAAGATATTTGTACAAAGGCTCTACCGAAGGAAGCGTTTACGAGAATGCGAAATCTCATTGGTATAGTTCCAGCTTAAATTGTTATCATTATTTCCATATGCATTGCTAGATTTATGTATTTTTTATATTATATAATGAATTCCATTGAAATAATTTTTATATGAATGAAAGTGGGAGTGTTGGAAGTAATTGTTCATTCACATTAAAATTTTCTAGTTCACACACTCTTACTTATAACGCACACAACACAATACTTCTCTTTATATTTGTATTCTGTTATATTTTCAATAAAGTGTTCAGTTGCTACTTAGCTCTTGAAAAAGCCGGTCGTTTTTCAACAATTCTCGAAAGAAAATTTAGTCTTAAACACGACACCCAAGTCTCTGGTTTTTTTAAGGAATGTGACCAAGGCCTAGGGGACAACCCATTGATGCGTTGGCATGGATTTGGCCCGACGGGAATTAGGGAAAGGGGACTGAGAGAAATTGATTGTCTTGTTTTTGCAGTGCTGCGATTTTTTAATTCCATATTTTAAAAACCCACAGGGAGAACAAGTCTTGACTCCGGGAACCATGGCGTGGTGGTCTTGCTGCTAAGCCACTTGATCGAACTCTGTACTGGTTTTGTCGAATCTGCTCAATGGGCTACCAATAATAGTAAAATTTAAGTGCAGAGAATTTCTCTTAAGAGAGAAAGACAAAACACTTGTCAACTGTTGGTCAAATTCGAGATGTTATTTAATACAGCAGCTTCGTCAAGTGCTGACTTTTGGCTGAGGATAGGTCGGCTGAAGCCTCGTCAAACGAGCAAAATCATTAATACACACCAAAGAGAGAGAGATTTTGAACCGAAAGAGCGTTAAACCCTATAATTTCAAGGCTTCGAATTTCATTTCTTGAAGTCACTGAAAATTTTAGTGATTTCGAACGAAATCTCTTTAATGCTCCACCTACAAGATAATAGGAAACTTAAAATTTCGAAGTATTTTGGAAAATTTCTAGTTGTCACGTCAATTCAAACATATGTTTGTCAATGCTCAATTGGTTAGAACAAGCTTAGAATCAAACAAATTTAAATGTCAATAAAATTAACTACAAAAAAGGTATGTAGTGGTCTACAGCTGCAAAAGAATTATAATTAATTATTGAAAAGGGAATATAATCGAACTTCATCTATTTCTATTCGATGTTATTATTAATACACTGTAAATATTTTAAAATTGCCAGCTTTCTTGAATGAAAAACCGCTACCGGAAACATTTATTTATTAATTACTGAGTTATGTAACTATGCCAAATTTATATAATTCAATTTAAAGGCAAGAATTCAAAGATCTGAGACTGTACTTTGCCCAGACTCGAGATGGCTGTACTTCACATACACAAATATAGAGGAAGAAACAATAATTCATTATTAACAATTATAAATAATAATAAATTAATTAATGACAGATAAAAGATAAATATTTTTTCGAGTGGAACATTTTTAAACATGAAAGAAATAGGAAAATTATAATTTGTATAAAAATCTTCTTCATATATTTTTTAAAATGAATTTTTTCTTTATTTGAATTGAATAACCAAAAACCATTTTTTCAGTTGCCAAAAATCCGTTTAGGATACGTTTGTTGGAGGTAATAGAGAAAAAACTTTCAAGTCAATCGAAGGGTTCTGGTTCAGCCAAAAACTAATATCCAATAAACTCAATAATTCTAATTAATTTTGATTAAAATTTTTAAATCTTTTTTCTTTTCCTATTTTCTTCAAAAATAATCAATTCATTTAAAACCCAAGTTTATGCCACCCAAAGTAAATTAGCTTAATTTTACAGAAAGAACTTTCTTATTCCCACCTGAAACAGAACAGAAAAGCTATCACTAAAGCAGCACATTGTACATCAGCACAACATAGTGGTTTCCAATTTTCCATCGGTAAGACTTATTTCAGAAACCTCGAACTTGGCTGGTCTGCTTGCATAAACTTGTCATTCGTCGCATGTCGGCTCAAAGTAAAATGTTTTACTGCTAGCAGTTCACCTTACATATTTATTCAATTCATTTTTCCGATTTTTTTGGTTTTAAGAAAATTCTTGATATGTCCTATTTTTGTTCAATAAAATAAATATCACTGGAAAAAACCAATAAATGATAATCTATACACTTGGAATAACTTATAAAATTCCACTCTTCGCAAATTATTTAGTACGTACTTTCGATTATGTACGTCTCAGAATCCAAGGAGTCATATTATAAAACTGTTTCACATTTTAAAAAATACACTGAATATATTGCATTGTAAAACGGTGTACAATAAACCAATTTATTGACCCATATACTGAATATATAAGTCAAGATTTAAGATCGCATGACCAATATTCGGTCAGATTAACTTCCTGTAATTTTCCTTGGTCGCAGATCCAAATCGAACCATTTTTATTTACTTTTACTGCTTTCACTATATTACTAGCACACTCATCTGGAGTTTGTATGCCTCCATTAAATTTCAATATAAGATCATTCATAAAAGGCAAAGTGGTTTTCACCTGCAAGTTCTTCATTATATCAGTTACTGTATAACCCGGACAAATTACAATAAGACTAATCCCGGTTTTTTTGTAGTAATGAGTTGACTGTAAAAGTATAGGTTATTTTTGTTTTCATTCAAAATTTTATGAACGCTTTACCGCCATTGATCGCGTAAATCCAATAACTCCATGTTTCGAAGCTGTGTAAACAGCCATTGGTGGACATGGTTCAAGTCCGTAAACAGATGATACATTCACAATAAGACCGCCTTTACCGCCGTCAGTTCTGGACATATAAGGAAAAACTGTTAATGTGACGTTGATTAGTCCTAACTGAAAACACCGAAAACTTTAATAATGACACAACATCGAAGAGTAACATACCAAATTAACATTTATGGTTAACTCGGGATCATCATCCGCTACAACCCCGCTAGAATTCAGAAGGATATCAATATATCCGAATTTATTGATAATATTTTTGAACGTGGCCTCTATTTCGGGCTTTTTGGTGACGTCAAGTGAAGTATAAATTATTTCAGTATTTGGATAACTTTCTTGTAAGTGTTTTAAAGTCGGCTCATCTTCCTTTAAATCCAAAATTGCTAGCTTCTGAAAACGTAACAATATTTTATCGCAGTATTAGTTACTATTAATAACATTTAATCTCACTTTAACATTATTTTCAAGAAAACATTTGCACGTCGCCAATCCGATACCCCCGAAACCTCCAATAACAACTACATTTTTTTCCTTGAGTTCCATTAATTTAAATTTTTTATAAAAGCACTCCTCCACTTGAATTCCAAAACAAGACTGAAGAACGACACAGAAAACCTTCTGTTTCCCACAACTTTGCGTAAATTGACAATGTGGAAATTTTTCCTATAAATCACTTAATTTCATTATTGCCACGTAAGAAATCGACCTTAACTTTCGCTTACTTAAGCCTTTTACATCGTCACGTAATTTTATTATAGCTAAACTTTATTTCTATTTAATTAAACTGGTATTTAATGGGATATTTACTATATATTAACCTAGAATAAGAATAAAAATGAACTGGAATGAGCTGGGAAGTCACGATAAAGATGACATCATTTACATGAGGGAAGGGCATACTTTTTCAGCTAACCAGCTTTGCTCCTTTTAAACGACTTCGCTAATCAAGAGGGGGTTCTCAATCCGAACCGTATTTTTTTATGATAGACCGAGCATCATTGTATAACGCGTGTACCGATTTTGATGATTCTTTTTCTGTTGCGTCAAGTATGTTCCCCCTCGTCAAGACAAGCCACTATCAGGTCTCTCAAGACATTTAAGAGAAAATAACCATAAAGTTGACTTAAAAGACATAAAGCTTTTACATAATCAGAATGCCGGGAACATTTTAGATAAGCTAGAAAATTTTGAAATAAGAAAAGCTAAATATATAGGTAAGGATCTATGTAATGACCAGTTAGACTTCACAAATACAAGTCCATTGTTAGACCCGAAACACTTTTATGTAGGTTAACTATGTCAGTCGGTAGCTTGATAATGCCTTCATAAGCCGAAACGCGTTGTTAAAAGTTTAATAAATAAGTTCACTTTTGGGTCAATTCAAGTGTTTTATTTGTCAATACAAAATTTGGTAATAATAAGGTTGCGGCGAATGATGGCGCTTCACTTCCTAGCATTTGAAATGAATTGGAAGATTTTTTCTTATTGTAAGGGCCCACCCATTGTTATAATAAAAATGTTGTACCTAAGGATGTGGTGGGGGAAGAGTGACGCTTAACTTCGTGACTTGCAGGCCGATTTGGATGGCTTCTTAATTTTTGGAACTCTTCTTCGTTGGTACAATCATAAAAATTGTGTACCTGTGGTACGAGTGGGTGGGAACTGGGAAATGGGGTTTCCCCATGGACTTTTAAAAACAGATTAAAAATTCCACTCCGTCTCTGGGCTGTTGTCTAGCTCGCAGCAATGCAAACAAGACACAAGTTTCCTCACTTCCCTTACCCTAATTCCCTTCCGGCCAAAACCATGCTAACGCATCAAAGGGTTGTCCCCTAGGATTTGGCCACATAGTATAAAAAAAAAGGTTGTCCGATAGGGCCACATCGTAAAAAAGGTATCTGTGCGGATGTAAAAAGTGGTCTTTTTAAATTCTTATTATCCTTGCAAAAGTTAGAATAAGAAATCTCTTGGTAGAGAATAAAAATTCGTACAGAATTCAGTAATTCTCTAAAATACTGACAACTTGGACAGAAATGAAAATGATATGCGGCGATGATACCTGTTTCGTTTCGAAGTATACGTCAAGGTTAGTTTTCATGCGCTTTTTCCTATCATATTTTTCACCTCGCCACTCGCCAATGACTTCGTGCGTTTTGCGATTTGAATGATTTTTTTCTATTGTATGTAGTACGTTCCCTACTTGGTACCATGACAACATTTTTGTACGTAGATAAGGATGGAGGAAGAGGGACAATGCACTGAACTCTATGTGACAATCCATTAGGCTTTTGACATAATATAATAATAATAATAAGAATTTGAAAAGGCCGTTTACCCCTCACGCTTTTTTTACCCTCACTTTTTACACTCGCACAGATACTTATTTTACGATGTGGCCAAAGCCTATCGGACAACCCTTTGATGCATTGGCATGGCTTTGTCGGAAAGGGAATTAGGTAAGTGGAATGAAGAAACTTGAATGTCATGTTTTTGCATTGCTGCGAGCTAGACAACAGCCCAGAGACGGAGTGGAATTTTTAATTCAATATTCACTTCCCACCCAATCGTACCACAGGTACACAATTTACATGATTTTATGAACGAAGAAGAGTTCCAAGAAGGAAGAAGCCATCCAAATCGGCCTGCTCGTCAATAAGTTAAGCGTCACTCCCTCCCCCACCACATCCTTAGGTCCAACATTTTTATTATAATAATGGGGGGGGCCTCACAATAAGAAAAAGTCTTGAAATTCATTTCAAATGTTGGGAAGTTAGGCGCCACCACTCTCCGCAGTCTTATTATTATGCTATCAAAGGGGGAACATACTTGACGCAACAGAAAAAGAATCATCAAAATATAATTATAAACTATAATTACAATATATAATTTATTGATTATAGGGTTCAATGATAGGCAACTTATATATCAGCCGCTGATGGATTCACAGACCAGGCTGTAGAAATAGTAGGCTGGAGTGTTTTCACGCAATCCGTTTCATAATTAAATAAAAATAATAAATTTTGTAGTTGATTAAAAATGTTTCGGGCATAGTCATTTCGGATCCGCTATCTCGATTTTTTTTAATTCAATAACAAATTTGGAATCAGTACCCTCAAAAACCACCATCTGACTTTTTGTCCGCTTATCTCAATAGTTGACAGTGATACGAATCTTGTTTCGCTAGAGCCGCGATTCTGACCACCGTGCCGTAGCGCACCATTTATTTAAGCTTAATACAAGCTATACCATAATAGTACACAAAATAAAAATACTAGCTATAATATAATACTAATAATACAAGCTATAATAAATGATAAGTCATAATAAATAGTATAAGCTACAATGTGAGCTATTATTATACTAAATACAATCTGGTAAGAAGAAGAAGTAAGAAAGGCGATCAAGATGGGCGGGATCAAGATATAAGGCTTTGTGAAGGGATGATTTACTCAGACGGAAGTCAAAGGAGGAAAGGTCGTTGACTTTTCGTAGCATCCTGGTAATTGGTTCACGTTGACCGTATTTCGTGCGATGGCGGTCGAGTCGGAAGAAGGGAGTGGACCTAAGGTTGCGGGGATTGGTATAGATAGGTAAAGATTACAGGCACCAGTTACTAGCTGATAATTGAAGAGAATTTTTCAGACGATTTTCAGAAGATGAAAGGTTGAATCTGTCTACCCACGGAAGATCACGTAGAACGAAGCAAATGAACCTACGCTGGACAGATTCAATGCTTTTAATATGGGTTGTTTGTGTCGGTGACCATACCTGGCTGGCATATTCAAGGAGAGGTCTATCGAAGAGGATATACAGAGATTTATAAATATAAGGATTGGGGAACTCTCTAAACCAGTGATGGCCAAACTCACACTACTTAATTTGAGGAATGCTTAAAAGCTTCAGAAGCATTTTGTACTGTTTGTTTAATTTAGAACCTTAAAATGTTTGCAAAAGGTTGTATATCTTAAGATATTGTATAATTGCTTACAAAACTACTCAAATATGACAATTTCTTTTAACTTTTGCTTGTTTTAACAATTAAAAACGCAAAAACAGAAAACTGAATACATCCAAACAAGTGCATATACGAATTTAAAAGCTCAAAAGCTCACTTGCCCGCGGGCATAGGTTTGGACATCACTGCTCTAGACCAACGCTTCACAAACCCTAGCGCGGAGTTAGCTCTGTTAATTATACTGGCAATGTGGGAACGGAAACTGAGTTCGCTATCACAGATTATTCCTAGGTCACACAAAGAGGTAACGGTAGGAACTGGTACGTCAATTAACATGTAGACTCTCGGGGTGGTGATAAGACATTTGCGGGAATAAGAGGACTGACCTTTGGAGACATTGAGCTCAAGAAAATTTTACACCATGTGATGAAGGAATCGAGATCATTTTGCAGGCGAAGAGAGTCGGTTGTGGAGGAGATATGTTTAATTATTTTCACGTCATCAGCATACATGGACAGCTCTGAGTGTTTGATGAGACATTCAACATCATTTATTGTAAGGACGAAAATCAATGGACCGAGATGGCTATCCTCAGGAACGCCGGAACGAGCGACAATAGAGTTAGAAAAGATGAGCTAAAAAGAATATTGCACTGACGGTTGTTGAGGTAGGATTGAATCCAGGAGATGAATCAGGTGGGGGGGGGGGGCCTAGGCGATCAAGTTTGAACAAGATAACGTTATGGTAGATCTTGTCGAATTCTTTACTAAAATCGGTGGCGGTAACATCAAAATTTTTACCGTTTTGCAGGGCACATAGTGTGTTGGAGACGAAGTCGGTAAGGTTGGTGGTTGTAGATTTGTAGATCTACCTTTGAGGAAGCCTTGCTGAGAGAGGGAGAAGATAGACTTAGAGTGGAACAACATGGAATCATAGGCCAATTTTTCGAATAGTTTAGGTATGGATGATAATTTAGCAATAGGTCTGTAGTTGGACACATCGTTCTTGCAGCCTTTTTTGAAGATGAGAATAATATACGAGTTTTTTCATAATTGAGGGAAAACCTCTTGAGTGGCCGAGAGGTGGAAAAGCAAGTAAAGGGGTTGAACTAGATGACTCAGTCTAGGTTAGATGAAAAGTTTGCCAACGTTTATTTCTCTTGTTGCGGAGAGAGCGTAATTCTTTATCGTACCATACGGGGGATGAGAAGCAGTTTTTACGAGGAAAAAGAGGGATAGAATGTGTAAAACAAACGTGTATTTCGGAATAGAATGCCTCTTAAGCAACGTCAATTGGAAGATGATAAAGGATAGTGCCAATGTTAGAGTTGAGGAGCAAAGTTGCCTTTACGAAAATTGAAGGAAAGAGAAGACTCGGAGCTTAAAAGGGCGTGAGGGTGCTTATAGGAAAAACATGATTGTTCGCTTGTACGAAAAAGTAGAATTGCTTATTGCAGAAGTGATGTAATTGGGAAGTCCACTTGCAATTTTAGTCTCGAATCAGTTGAGATATTTTTAATTGACTAGTATAATATATTTAAAACAGTTGAACATTGCGATTTTTCTTTGCGTTGAAATGTTTTCCAGTGAATTTTTTTATCATCCACTTTTGAAGAATGCCTTTAAGACTTCGAGCTGGTTCCAATCAATCCGCATTCATTTCAAAAATTCAGACTAAATGTAGGCGTGCGAAAGTATGCTCAAGCAACTAAAATGCTACGTCTATACAGGGTGTTTCAGACCTAACGTACCAAAATAAGTGGGGTGATAGATCTCACCTAGGCAAATAAAAAATTGTGTGGTAAGGTGGGGTAATCTCAACCGGGACAATCTCAAGGGTGATGCATAAACACAGCGACATCAAACAAACGCTAAGAAACTACTAACCCAATGACTTTTTCAAAATTTTCAACAATGTGGAGCTAACTGATATCCTTGCAAGTACAGTCACTTCCAAAAGTGAAAAAAATTGTTTCCGATTACCTAAAATTCAGCACTTTCCCAAATTTTCTCCGAAATTCATATAATTAGTACACCTCGTTTTTATTTTTATTGGATTGCCCATTTTATTCGCTTTCCAAAAAATTGTAACATGGCAAGGTAGACAAAGGATTAGAAAAACAGCAAACTTAAAAATCTCTGACTAACTAATTATTTGATTGCACTTTAGGTAGGAAATTCTTTAAATAAATATGTATAAAAGTTATAAGAATATTAGTGAAATTTTGTTTTATTGCGGACATTAGCTTGTGTTACCCAGAATTCACACCCTTGTATCCTGGCTTTCTGTTTCTCGTACCCAATGGAAATTTTGCTATAAAAATAGGTCAGTCAGAAAGAATACCTATCATAGTTGAAAAACAAATCAATAAGTATTGGTGTTTTTAAGCAAAAATTATTAAAAAATGTTAGAATTTACGTTTGAGGAATACGCGAATATTATTAACATTTATGGTGTAGGAGACGGAAACGAGATAGCAACTGTACTGGAATAGCGGGATATTTACACGGACTTTCCAAAGGTTAAGAGAAACAAAAAGTGTAACTTTACACGACAGGGAGACACGACCCGAAACTTCAGGAATTTCTACCGACGTCGAACAGCAAATAATCACCATCGTAAGGCAAGACCCTGAGACGAGCACGCGAGAAGTAGCAAGACGATTAGGAGTGTCTTCATCTAAGGTTTGGAGGGTTATTCATACAGAGGGATTATGTCCATATCACTATTACCCAGTTCAAGGACTACTAGAAGGAGATTCCGAGAGAAGACTGGAATTTAGCACTTGGCTTCTGGAACGCGACATTGGCGACAGGGCATTTCTGGACCGAATTCTTTGGACGGATGAATCTAAATTCACCAGGGATGGTACGAACTTCCATAGCCTCCATACCTGGTCGGAAACCAACCCAGACAGGACAAAGGTGAGCTCATTCCAGTAGAGATTCAGTGTTCATGTTTTCGCTGGTATCATCGACAACCATTTAGTAGGACCATTCATTTTTCCGCAAGTGCTTAATAGTGAAATTCATGCTTTTGGACAAAACACTACCAGATCTAATAGAGGAGATCCGTGTGCCTAATGGAACGGACTTGTTTTACCAACACGATGAGCACTAGCGCATACTGCTAACATTGTGAAGGCAATACTAAGTGAAAAATTTCCTAACCGCTGGATTGAACGAGCTGCACTGATTCCTTGGCCTGCTAGAACTCCAGACCTCACCCATTGGACTTTTTTTTATGGGGTCCCTTAAACGGGGACTTAGAAGAATTTTAGAATTAATTCAAGTTAAATTTCTTTAAAGTGTTGATTTTTATAATATTTTCGAATAGGATTTCTAAGTATAAGTTTCTACACCCTTTCTCTACGTGGATATGTTGTAACTTTTTGGAAAGGTAATAAGATGGGCAATCCAATAAAAATCAAACAAGGTGTACTAATTACATTAATTTCGGAGAAAATTTGGGAAAATGCTGAATTTTAGGAATCGCAAAAAAATTTTTTCACATTTGGCAGTGACTGTACCTGCAATGGTAGGAGTTAGATCGACATTATTGACAATTTTGGAAATTTCATTGGGACAGTAGTTTTTATCGTTTATTTTATGTCGCTGTGTTGGTAAGCTCAAAAAATAAAAATAAAAGAGTAACGTGCATACCATGAAAAACTGAAATTTATGCATCACCCTGTAACTCCCAAACGGTTGAGATTGCCCCCAACCTGCCAGACAATTTTTTGTTTGCCTAGGTGAGATCTATTACCCCACTCATTTTGGCACGTCAGATCTGAAACAAACTGTATATCGGCTTCAAATAAGAAGCTTGTAATAAAATTATTAAAAAATTACTACCAGTTTATGACGCAATTTTTTTTAAGTGCCAATCATTCAATAGCTGCAATGCAATTGGTAGCGAAATTAATACGAAAATTAGCTCTAGCCTGGGGACTCGTAATCAGGAAGGACCCAAAGCTTGGTTTTTGGGCCAGCGAACTTCCACGGAAGAAATTTATATTTAGTTAATACAAATTTTTAAATCCGTCCCATTATTTTTAACCAAATTATTGATGAACTGTTTACGAAAACGAAACATACACAACACAAATACTATTGAACATGGATGGATTTTTGTAATTCGATGATTATTATGTTTTAGAATTTTATTGTTAATATTTTTTCGAAAGCTGTTAATATTTCTATTTGGAGATTTTGGATTTTTATGATCGGTTGATTATTTAATTACTATTTATTCTCTCACTTTTTTACATTTGATAAACAGGCCTATAATATCCAAGTGGAAAGTGTGATTTTTTTATCATTAGATAATTCTTTAAAGAAGCTTATGCCAATGTATTTAAATTTTCAATATTAAATTTAAAATTTGTATCATTTAATAAAGATATTTTTTATGACTTTTATTATTAATAAATTACAAAAAAAATACTAAATAAAAAATATTAAATAAGTTCAGTAATTTACATGGTTAAATCTCATTGAATTTGAACTTGAATTCTTTAAAAAGATGGCAAAAGAGCACAACTGACACGATTTAATCATTTAGCAATTTTGTGCATCGCAAATGATTTACCTAAGCTAGGTGATTATTCAAAAATTATTGCAAAATTTATCGGCGAATGGTAGAAAATATTATATAAAACTTTAGTATGCCTGATTTCTCCTTGATAATCAATTGGCTTCATGTAATTGGAGTAGCGTCCGCAAAGAACAAGATATTGATGAGGCAGTAAATTCTTTCTATAAATTATTGTCTATCTGTTTTACCTACTGTTTCCCTAATTCTAAATCTAATAATTTACGATCTAACCAACCTTGGTTGCAGTGCTCCTTAAAACTTATAAAGAATGTTAAAATTAAGCCTGGAAGCGATCTTGCTCCTCTAGGAGCGACGCTGACTACATAATTTATGCCAACTTACGAATGATACCTGAGTTAGGGACTTCTTATAATAACTACTAAACAGAATGAAGGCATTCCTACGCGCCGATCCCAAGCGAATTTGGCGGATTGTTAACTTGAAGTGCAATTCTGCTGATCATCCATCTTCTTACTCTTTTGGAAGCAGTGAAAGCAATGAGCCCATGACAATAACCAACCTCTTTGCCGACTTTTTTAAAATTGCGTTTTGTTAGATTATTATTTTAGTTTTATTGTTAGTTTATTTAATCTCCCAACTCGTTGTGGCGTCCTCCCAAAAGGTTTCCTTACTTTAGTTAGCATGAAATAGCATAAAATGACTCTGAATTTCATGAAGTCAGTGTCTACTTACCACCCTCAAATTGCCGTGTAATTTCCGTGTACACGGAAGTACACGGAAATACACGGAAAGTACGTCAAATTTTTATTCGACTTTCTGGGAGGGAGATGTTAATTAATCAGGCTTTTAGTAGCTTTATTAACTGGGGGGAGGATGCCTCTCCCCTACCCCCCGCCAGGTTTGTATCTAGAATAGGCTGTGATAAACTATTACCAGTAATATGAATATGGAAGTGACTATTTGCACTTATCGTGTACTTACGTATAGTTCCGTGTACACGGAAATTACATGGCCATTTGAGAGTGGTAAATATTCACTTTCTTTCATGAAGAGAGGAGATTGATTACCTCTACATCATGAAGCTCCTCTATTGTACTTTTGTCAGGCTTATTTTGGCATATGCCTCTACAGTCTATCGCACTTCTATGTGACACACGTCTCGATTGCATTAAACAATCACATCGATTGCGCGTCTCTTTAAATTCTGTTTTGATCGCATTGATTTTCATCTTTATAGAATATGTGCTTTGTTGAGGTTACCTTATAATTTTGAATTACTTTCTCTTTCTTTGATTCAATATTTTTATATTTTACCTTTTGGTATGCATATTGTAGTTAGTAGACAGAGCTTTAATGAAATTTTGTTATATAAATAAAAAAAAATAAATAACTTTTTCTTATAATAGAAGGTAATTGTATTTATCCCAAAGTTTGTGGATAACTCAATTTTATTGGAAAAGGCAAATCATTTTTTTAGTATAAATAATTTAATTTTGCGAATTCAAATCCGTAAACTAAGTAATTCCATATAAATAGTATATTATCCAGTATAGAATTAATCATTCATTATTTGCACGAGCAATTTTATAATCACATAAATGTTTGATTTTCATAAAAATATTCAAACTTTTTCTTTAAATTTTATCATTTAATTAAAACAAAGGAAATATTTTTCTGAACAGTTAAAAAAAATTTCTCTATTTTAAGTAAACTTTCTTTATGAGACTAATTTTTTTCTTCTGGTTATGGGCTGGAGACCCATTTCAGGTGTGGGGCTCGCTTCAGGGTGTAGGGGCCATAATACATCAACGAAGTAACTATATAGAAGTCTGTTTCGTTATCTGTGAATGAAATACTTACAAGTACCACATATATGTCTATCTCTATATTTCCGAAATCTTTTTGAGGCACTGGGTGAAGAAGAAGTTTACCCGATATCATGAAAAGATTGCAAGTGGGTGTATAATATAAGTTGTATTTAAAACTATCGATATTACAGCAGCCAATACAATCGACAATATTCAAACTTTCCACTCTTTTGTGGAAAGCCAACATATTATCCTTTAGACTACCGGCGACGTGTAGCAATTACAGCAGTATAATGAAAAATCGGGGAAAGGCAAGGAATATTCACAAGCTTTCCGATTGAACTAAAATTTTGCAAAAGGATCTATTGACAATGCAATATAGTATCTAATATTGTTTTAAATCCAATATGGCAAACGCATCAATATCGTAGATTACCATTTTCTTCACAACCCCCTTGATATGTGTTTAAAATCAAAGGATTCGACGAGTAGAATATGATAAACTATATGACGTCATTCTAACCCCAATATGACATGGGTCTCAAATGAAAGGGTTTGATTGAGTAGAATACGATAAGCTGCGTAATGTCATTCTAAAACCAATATGGCGGACGCCCCAAAAGACAGATTACCTTTTCTTTACAACTCCCTTTACATGGGTATAAAATGAAAGGGTTTGACAAGTAAAATACAACAAACTACATATGTGACGTCACTCTACATCTAATATTGTGGACGCTTCGAGAAAGCGGATGGTTTTAGAAACTATACTAAAAAAATAAAAAAATAAAATAAAAATTGTTAGTTTAAAAAACTGAAAAACAACGCTTTGTACTAAAATGAAAAAAATAATTTGTTCTCATTTAATAACAAATTATTTTAAATTAATATAGATTAGTATAACTAAAAGTGTTGAGTGCGAAAAGATCATTTTAGTGATTTTATGAACTACATCAATACATACAAAATACATATAATAAATGTATACGTATAAAATAACATAATAACAATGTTCATATTACCCAAGGAATATTGAAACAACAATATCTCCTCGCGCTCAAAGCTTTTATTAAGGTGCCAAGCAAAAATTTGAATGAAATTGAAAAACATCAGTATATTGACTTGACGTTTTACATATATATATTGTAGGCCACGAAAAGGGAAATAGTGTAATGCGCATGCCCCAGGTGGCCTGAAATATAAGCAAGAAAATGTCAAACGTGGAATTTCAGGGCGACTCGAACCTATATTAAATGTCTGAGGTGCTGAAAATGTGTAACGGAAACATCTAGAACTAAGTGACAGACGTTTCTAGAATTAAGCTAAGTAGTATAAATAGGGCTGAGTAGCAGCCTGGTTAGTTTAGTCCTGATTTAGACTGCGAAGTGTTTATATGTGAAACTGCGAATAGTTCAGTTGTATTTTAACCCGTGAAGTGATAAATGCTAATTATTAAACTGAAACGTTATATTGTCAAGAAAATTGTGTAACGAATTAATCAGTGAATTGAATAAAAGTTGTGAACATTTGTGATAGAAAATAATAGTCTTAATTAATCCGACAAGCCTTAAGAGCCCCATCTACGTTACAATATAACGACTTTTTGTACTTTAATATACCGTTAGTAGATGTTTCGTAAACTAAACCTTAGGATTACCTAATAACCCAGTCTCAAGTAGATTGCGGCCTTTTAAAAAGTCACTCCTCAATTAAGTCTTTCTAGTCTAACTAACTACTAACTAAGTTCTAGGCTACTCTACTGTTACATGTTTACTATCCCTTGGACACCATGAACATTACATCAAGAACGGCGCTGATAACCAAGACGTAAAGGTTGTTGACAAGCTCTGATACCTCTTAGAGTTATAAGCAAAGATGTTGGATTTGGAAAACGAAAGAGAATATATTAGAGACCATAGTTAAAACTTAATTATAGCAGTTCAACTCCATCGCACTGACGGTATTCTTTCATGGGAAACATATATATGTAGAAGGTGACCCAGGTCATTATGAGGCGCTTCCAAGTATTTATCAATAGTTGTGGTCACGATGAATTACGGACAGGAAAATGGAACTATATTGGCAACACCTTGCATTGTAATATCGATAACAGAGCCCTTGATTAGAAACTACAAACAGGGATCGTGCAGGTCCGAAAATTACTGAATGACATGAATAAAGCTTACTATTGCAAATATTGGCTATTCCTATCATTGACCTACATTAAATGTATAAACGTATGAAATAAAACAATAAATGCTTACATGACTATGAGGGATTACAAGTCTAATTGATCTGGGGATGCTTAGATGCAGCATCTAACATTCTTCCCGCGTTGAATCTTCGTTCAAAGATGCAGACTGATCAAACGTTGGTTTCGGCGGCTTTGGATGGTTCTGGCAAACACTTCTAGACTTGAAAATCAGGACACCGGCCAATAAAGATAATGATTGGCACCGATGGTAAAATGGTGGACCTTGTGAGAGTTGACTTTTCTTAACGATTCTCCTAGTAGCTGTGATGACACCATTGTTTTTAAGCCCTCAAGTTGTTCCCCTTGGATTTCGTAGGTAGTTGAATTAGCAATGACAGGTTTTAATCGTTCTGGAGTGGAGATGTTAAGTAGCTCACTTACCCGTTTGTAGGAAGTTCTAATGCTGCTGGGGTATATAGTATGTGTGTCCCCTTGGATTGTCAGTAAATCATGTTTAATGACGCAATCTGGTAACATCTTCAACGGGCCAGAACCCTTCAAGACTAGAGGAACTGTTTTCTCCTTGCATTATGCATGAGCAATGACAGGTTTAGCGACTTCGAAGATCCATTGATTTGGGTTATGAAGTTAAATCCAAACAGGGCTATTTTCTATCCTTGGCAGATTGCATTTTTTGTACTGTGAGCTGTTGAATAGATTCATTTCGCAGGAGCAAGTGGCTGCCTTCTTGTGATATATCGGATGATTCAGAGGACATATATGATTCAAATCTTCTGTTGCTCTGCATGACGATAAGTCCTGAGTAGTCAGGGAGTAGTATTGATCTCTGTGCGGGCTTAGGGCGATATATGTGGCGCATGGTCGTGTAGCGATCAGAGTTCAATTTGCTAATACAGGTATCGATATCATTTTAAAGAGATCATATCTTTTCAGAGTTACCAACGGAATTCTGATTTTGATAATCACATGATTATTTGCCACTCCTGATGCTGCGGACATTGTTTTGTAAAGCTGTAACAGATCGTTCTGATTTGCAGGTAATCCCACTGATGGTGGTAGATGATTCCTGATTGTGACCAACTCGTTGCTTAGTTGTTGAGCCGTCACAAATTATGGACTGTTCTGATTCTCTGGAGATGTGATACGACTAATGACAATTGAATAGACAAAGATGTAAACAAGTGAACTATCTTTAACTTTCCTTCCCGGTGTGGTGAATGCAATTTATCAACTGGGTTATTTGGTTGTCTAGTTCCTTAAATTTTCTCTCCGTTGCTAATTGATCTTTTTCAATAACATTGACGTCTGATCTGCTGGAATAAATGAGTTAATGCACTTGTGCCGTTTGATAATATTTCAAATTCCATCCAATAGGGTTTCAAGTGGTAGTACACTATTAAATTCAATTCGGTAGATATAATATTTGTTTTTCCAAGATTTTCGAAATATATTCCTGGTTTAGAGTCGAACTGCTCAACAACGATGGGTGATCCGAGTATAGGGGGTAGAGCTAAACAAGCTAGGAGCAGTGTTACAATGGCAGTGCCGTGAGAGCTTCGTAATCGTTTTTTTGGTCTCGCGTTTTTATCAACTGCACTGTTCCTCTAAGATGATATTGTTGTTTTCGAGGTTGCATTGTTAGATAGTTCTCCTATACCTTCATTGATGTTTCTTAATGGCTCGTCATCACAAGGCAATGGTGACAACTTGTGAATTGGTCTACGTAGGATATCCGAAGCTGTTTTTACGTCGGCAACTCGAACTAATCTATCGTTTCATTTGTGTGTTTGGACAATTCTACCAAGTGGCCATTTCATCACTGGAAGATAACCAATGCATAACCACTATGGTGCCTGGCGTGACATTCTGGCAACGCTCCGTCCATTTGAGTCGAAATTCCAGTTGATTCAAATATTCTCGGGACCATCGTCTCCAAAACTAATATTTCAGGTGAGATGCAAGTTTCCACCTTACCAGTAGACTGATTTTTAATTCTTTCGCTTGCACATCAATAGTTGCTGTTTCTCCTACGAGGAAATGACCAAGAGTTATAGCACTTGAGTTAAAGGTCTGGAATTTATGATTGCTTCTATTTCAACAACTAGTGTCTCCATTTCTTCATAAGGGAGAGATCCACCTGACGTCGTTTTTAAAAGTAGATGTTTTGCAGATTTGACGGTGGCTTCCCATAATCCACCGAAGTGTGGTGCTCTCGGAGGACTGAAATGAAAATCAATGCCCCGTTTACTACATGTTTGGGTTATGCTTTCCTTGGCCTCTTGATAATATATGGTGGTAGATAGTTCTTGTAGTTGGTTTCATGCACCCACGGAATTAGTTGCATTATCGCAATATAAGTTTCTGCAGTTTCCTCTTCGACTCATGAAACGTTTTAGGGAGCCAAGGAATGCTTCTGTTGACAAATAACTAACTATTTCCAGGTGAACAGCCTTTGTTGCAAAGCAACAAAACACTGCGATATAGGCCTTGTATGGTCTTTTTCCTTGGACCTTGTAATGTACCCGGATGGGTCCACAAAAATCGACGAAAGAATACACAAATGGTCGTGCTGGTTGAACTCTTGTAGAGGGTAGATTTCCCATGATTTGGGACAACATTTTTGGTTTGGTCCTTGCACATGTTACGCAATGCTGAACAATGGATCTGGCAATTATTTTACCATTGATTGATCGGACAAGGCTGTGCGCTTGCTTTCTAATTTACATTCTATTTTGTTTTGATACGGGGCTGGCCACAAGGATACATTTCCGTGTAAGAATGAAGGCCCGTAAAACCAAAGGTGGCATGTCTCTAATTTTTCTGGGTCCAGACCTCTGGAAAGTACGTCGGCTGGATTTTCCTTTGATTTGGCATGGCGCCATTGTGTGGCTATAGTTAGTTCTTGAATAGCAGATACTCTGTTGGCTACAAATGTCTGGTATGATGTTGATGGTAATCTAATCCATGATAACACTATTACGGAGTCTGACCAAAAATTTGTCGGTGTTTTCTTTAGGTTTAGGTTTGTAAGTTGCGCCCCTAATAACGCTGCACATAATTCCAAACGCGGAAGAGTTTGTTTCTGTAGTGGTGCTACACGAGATTTAGCACACAGAAGCCTCACGATAACTCTGGCATCCTTAGAGATTGACCGTATATATATCGATGCGCCGTAAGCGTTCTCCGTTTCGTCACTTCATTTGCGAATACATGCCAGGGAATAGGTTCGCTATTTAGTGTTGACAGGGTAGTTCGAAAATTAACCCACTTGGTGTGAAGCTCCATTGGCAATGAAGCATCCCAATCGATTTTGAGTTGCCAAAGGTGTTGTGAAAATATCTATAATTTGCGCCTACGAAACAAACCTAATTATAGCGCGACCTAATTAATCTCCTTGTGTTTTTTGAATTGTCGGTTGTGACCATCTGGGAGGGGCACGTGTCTTTGTGCTCCCTCCCTCACCCTACGTTTTAGTAGACTTCCTATTCTCCGAATCCTTCTTGTAGTTCCTTACGATGGTTTGAATTTCTTGTGCTTCTCTAATGATTGCCTGTTTTTCTACCAACGAATCAATTGTAGTAGCCAACTCGATACCTTGCTGGATCTATGAGGACAAAGTCAAGTTGATTTATGAGTACGATGTGCTAATTTAAACGATGATCGTGATACAAGCGTTTCACTTGATCACGTCGGGGTCACAAAGATGTAACGTTAAATAAAAATTCAGAAGCAAGCTACAGAATATAAGTGATTAATTAATAACAAGAAAAATAGAAAAATTAATTAAGTAAGCAAGTTTACAGATTTGGTATAGCTTAAGAAAAAATTAAAAAAGCAACATACTATACTACATTCTATACAATAAGAAACGAGATAGAAATACAAGAGAAAAAAATACAAAAAAATAGTTAGTTCTGAGCCCTCAAGGAGCAAGACTGAACCGACAAATTCAAAGCCCCCAACAATTCGGGGGAATTAATCACACCTCGCAGGCAGTTCAAAGCAAAAATAACTCTAAACCTATTACGTCCCGCCTCAAGAAACTCCAAAGAAAGGAGCAAAAGTCGATCAACATATGGAGGCAGACCAAAAGGATTAGCCCAATAAACGTCACGAAGGCCGAATCTCAGAAATCTACGCTGGACAGCCCACTGCGGTCAATATAAGCGAGCTAGAAAGGAGACCAAACCGGTGAAGCATATTCCAAGATTGGTCGAACAAAAACGCAATAAAGCAGCTTTGTTATATATGGGTCATCAACTCCTTTGATTATCGTTTAACGAAGCCCATGGTCTCATTAGCCTTACTGATAATAGCGTCAAAATGATTCTCAAATGAAAATTTAGTATTAATGACAACAACGAAATCTCTAGTTTTGTCAAGTTCTGTTCTGTGAACAAAGATTTCTTGGCAATTCAGATTAAATGTGCACCTGTTGAACTAATCTACTACCGTTTTCAAATGTGGAATAGCTTAGGTTAAGTTAGTTGGCGGTCGCCGGGTAGTAAGCCAGTCGGCCTCACATACACCATAATATGGCACGTTGTAATACCACTTCGGAGGAACCTCGCCTGGATCGACTGGGCACTGCTATACAGTGAATAATTAAACTAGCCACAGCTATTGAGGAACCTGGCTAGGTGCTTTAGCTCCACGCTGGCGAACTTTTTTAGTCCATTAAGGAAATGCTTGCGAAGTACTTGAAACTTCTTCTGGCTAGTCCCGGATAATCGCAAATCCGACGGAATTCATTGGCAGGACTGCGCATGCAAACGGTATGAGTACAAATAAGGCCGTGACCCATTATAACCGCCTTTCCTAAAAAAAACAAGCCACTCTCTTTTACTCCACTTCACATCTGGTTAACATTGGGCTGTGTGTATTGAATGTTTCAATATTGGACGAGAATTGAAGGACTTAATGATTGGATAGAATTGGAAGGTTTATTTAATAGAAATTTTTATGATCATTGCAGAGATTCCGATACAGAACAATATTTGTTATCACTAAAAGTAAAGCTATGACACTTTCATATGAGCAGTTCTGGAACTGGTTAGCACATAGTGGCACCGATGCTTTAACTTAGGCAACTAAAGAAACATGCTCAATGTGTTTATAATGTGGTGTTAGCGTTTAGTGCTGGCCTGTACCTACCCAGCGAGAAATATAACAAGCGTTTCCAATTGAAGCGTAGAAGAAGCGTAGTAGAAACGTTTCGCGCTCACTGCTTTGAGAAGCACACTTGAAGCGACATTTTTATTGAGAAGTTTTTCGTGCAATGCGTAACTGTTAGTGTCGTCTTACTTTTCTCGCTTTGAAAGAAACATTTTTAGTTTTAATTTGCAAGTGACGTTGTAAAGTTCGTGCACAAATTTAAATTTACTTTTTCTTGTAGGATATTTCAGTGAAGTTAATTAGTTAAAATGAACTATTTTATTCTTTTTTTTTATTTTTCCCATTTTTTAATGAAATACATATGTTTTATAGTGAATTGCTCTGTTTTAAATACTGTATATTTTAAAAAACAAAAATGTAAATGTATTCAATATTCTCTGGCAGTTCTGCTTTTTTACTCGACAGGAAACAATTATCTGAAGCGCCCCAAAAGAGCTAAGAAGCGCTTACTTAGAAGCTCGATGCGCTAAGTATCCGTATGATGGTTCATTTCGTTTTAACATTACATGTGCGGAGAAGCAAGCGCTCCCATGTTATTTAACTCCGAGTGCGACTTAAAACAAAGCAGAGCGAAGCACAACACCTTGGTCGCTACGCTCTGCCTTCTTTTGAAGCGCTTAACTTGCGCTCGGAGTAAAATAACATGAGAGCGCTTAATTCTGCGGACATGCAATGTTAAACGAAACGAACCACCATACGGATAGTAAGCGCATCGAGCTTCTAAGTAAGCCATACGCCATTTCTTATAGAGCGCTTCATTTCCCGTTTCGTTGTGCACGTCCATTTGTATTATTTAAGTGCGTTCATTTACTAAAACTTAATCAGTAAACTTTGAACTTTGTTGGCAGCATAGTGCAATTGCATTGTATTCATATTCAGCCAGATACAACACAGCAGCGCACCAGCAGCACACGTTAGCATTACGCACCAGCATCATGCGTAAGCACCACGCACCCAATTGTATTTCTTTTAGGACTTTTTTAAAGGCCCTTATCGTAGAAAAAAGTTTAAAAGGATTACAACATCCTCATATATCTGATTATTGACGCACGTAATTTCATATAACATAGAGTAAATTGAAGAATTAAGTACGGAAATTTAGAAAATTTGATGTACAAGACCTTCTGAGAAAAATTCATCTTATAGGCGGACTGAAGTCAACATGAATAGAGTCAAGAATGAACTCAATGTAAACCAATTTCATAACTTAAAAGAATTTGTCACTGGTCTCATTGTAGCTACACACCAAATTAGTGACACAATAATGTCAATTTAATAAATGCATAAACAATGTTTTAGTACATAAATAAATTTTGCACCAAAGGGTAGTCGCTCATGTTAAGTAAATCGCTTCTATTTAATACCTGACTCGAACTTTAAACTTAAATTCCCCAATCCGAGGTAAGGGATTAAGTATTACAATGTACGTAGTGGCCGTTCAAGATATATAAACGAACTGAGACAAAGTGTAAACAGAAGGAGCGAGAAAACAGAACCTCCGGTCACCGAAGAAATCAAACTAATCAGCCATACCTAAATTGAATAAGGTAGATTACATAGCCATCGCGAATAAAACCAATTTAATTACAGAAATCCGGAACAGTGAAGTTCATTACGTAACAATTTGCGGAATGAAAAATCCAAGCGGAGACCGGAATGAAAAATCCCAGCAAAACAATAGTAAAAGAACAGTGGAAAGTAAATTCCGGACCTGCCAAATGACAACAACAAAATAATGCAACAGCTGAGAATGCTCCAAACTACGGTGTGCAGCAACATTTCGCATATTCGCGGCATTGTTGGAAAAAATAACGCAATATGCCAGCAGATTTTGGGATTAATTCGTCAGTGCCTGAAGATATTTTAAAATTAAATATGTACATATGTAGTATATGTACATACTATATTACTACGGCCAAGTGGCCAAAATAAAGAATCAATGTAGAAGATGCAGTATTTAAGGAAGTATGCAAGAGCTCAAGTTAAAGAACTTCTAATTTAAATCGATATGATTAATGATTTACACGCAGTTACAAGCGATTTTCCAGTTGGCAAAAATAGGAATCTACAAACTCAATTTATAAAATTCGCGATATATTATAATTTGTAGTTTAAAAAACTAAAAAACAACGTTTTTTTTCTACATGCACTAAAAAGAAAAAAATTATATTAAAATTAGATAGATATTAAAAATAGAATAATTATCTGGAGTATTTTGTATATATCGATGTATTTCATAAAATTACTTAAAGACCTTTTCAGAAATTAACTTAACGCAGTGCATGTTTGACTTATTGATTCAGTTTATACTTGTTGATCTATTGTGGAATTTCATAAAAGTTCATACCTTTTGTGATTGAAAAGTCGGTCAACCCTTAAAAAATCAGAAACTTCCCTTACGTTACAGAGGAAATTATAATGCTTGGATGTCATCTGAATTGTTTAGAGAGAGTGGTTCGGTGATTCCTTTATTCCTGAGGTAAGCAAAAATTTCAACAATTTAGACCAAGATTGAATCCTGCTTCCCTATAGATTACAAAATTCTTACGCGAGAAAAATTTTCAACCTAAAGCACTTCTTGCATTAGACAGTGCTAGTAGGCGTCCACAAAATCTTCAAAGGGAAGTTGTCCGGACACAAGTCATGTTTTTACCTTCAAACTGTACCGCTCTCATTCAACCAGTCGATCAGAATGATATAACATTATGAAGATATATAAAAAAGGCCTTTTAACGACAATTATAGTACTACTTTCAGGATGAAGATATTGCAATGGCTCCGAAAAAATTCATGGAGTAAGGTTTCATTAACAGTTATCAAAAAGTGTTGGCGCGGTATTATACGAGAATATGACGAGCGGGATGAAAGGGATCAATTACATTTGGTGAAACTCAGAGAAATACTACTAGATGAGCCCGAGGAGCAAATTTTTACGATCAATGGTTCAAAATATTACACAGATTTACATATACTAAGCGAAGAAGACACTGTGAAAGACACTATGGCGCTATATACACGGTGAAAAATGAATTTTGTAATTTTTACTTTACACGAGTAGTAACACATTTTAGATTATTAACACTAAATTTTTAATAAAAGTAAACATACGTATGAGCAATTTGTTCACTCCGTAAAGTAATATTCACATTTAAAATATAGTGAAATAATCAAGTTATTTATACTTTAATTAAAATAAATTTTTCTATATGTAAAGTAAATTCTACTTTCGTTGGAAAAACGAATAGTTCTTTTTACTCCATAATTCAAGTAAAATTTTTTTATTATTTTCACCTTAGTATTGAAGCAAATTCACTTGTGAGTGAACTTGACCTTCTCGTAAAGTAAAATTTTATTCCTTAGCGAATAAAATCATCTGGTACCTTACAATAAAGTAAATCTAAAATTCTACGAATTTCTAACTAACGAAATACTCGGAATTGACGCGTGCCTTATTTTGCTAGACTTGTAAGGTAAACATCACTATCTAGCAATAGAGTATCTGATACTCATCACTAAAGTTTTGTTTACGAAAAATGAAGATTATTCTATAAATCTGTTCGGCTTCTTTGTTTCTCAGTTCAGTATATTTTAGGACGTCGCAGTGAATACAAGGTGTTACATTTTGAAGTGCAAAGATTCGTAGATTGTTAAATTTATGCTAAAATATTATTGTCAAGCAAAATGGGCCATTTTAATAATTCATTCATAATTCCATCAGTCTTTTAGCTTTACTCGTATTGCCATTTTTATTAAACGGAACAAAGCTAACTGGACTAAGAGAATAAGGTCAACAATCTCATTGTTCCAGATTAGAAGTTCAACAATCATTATTCATCTACGTTGAGGTATTTAGTCTTTAAAGATTATCTGCTAAATATCGAAATCTTGATTCTTCTACATATCTAAATTTGTTCAGTGACTAGAAGATTTACAAAAAGCTTTAGAAGATCGACACTCTGGAATTCAAAGACGAAGAAACAACTAATGTAATGTTTTTTTTATATAATACAAATAATTACTTTCAAAATAAAAGCATTTACATTATTTTGCATTTCGGAAATTTACCTCATTATTATTATTAATGCTACAAATATTTTTATAAATATAAGTAAAGTTTCATCAGTAATTAGATAAAATGAACTAAATTTTATTGAATTTTTAACTAACCCTTATTCGAATTAGTAACAATTTAAGATGTGCTATGTTACTGGAAAAATTATTGATTTTATCTTTACAGTAAGGTAGAGATCTCTTTACCTTCTTTTTTATTTAGTATAAGAATTTTTATACTTCTTGGGTATTCTAATCTAAAATTAACCTAATGGGTGGTAATAATTAAGGTAAATTTAACTTTAATGGGGAGTTGTCCCTATATCGACTAGAAATATAGATTAAATTAACTAGAAATAAAGTAGTACATACTTTATTTTTTCTCCGTGTGCATAGAATAAAAAAAAGGTACTGGTATTATGTTTTAAGCAGCAAGTGAAACAAACAAAAATTTCCAATTTTTTTTATAAAAAACTAAATTTTTATCAGTTCTTATAGATTCTACGTAATATGTATATATTTGGGCATGTCGTAGAGCCTGCGGGACCACCTGGGGACTTAAACCCAGAACAATGCTCTGGATCTACACATCGGTAATAAGGCCCATGATAACTTATGGAGCAATTACATGGTGGCACAGAGCAAAACTTAATGTGATAAGGACTAAGCTTAGCAGACTGCAACGTATGGCCTGCCTATGCATCACTGGAGCCATGCGCACCTCGCCGACGGCTGCACTCGAAACCATGCTAAACATTAAACCTCTACATATAGAGGTTGAAAGCCTGGCTATGTGTGCGGCCTACAAACTAGAGGGAGCCGGTCTCCTTGGGGAAAACATAGGTAAGGGCCACACGACAATAAGGGAGATTCTTGAAGCCACACCTGAGTTGGCCATGCTAACTGATCAGATGCCGGCAAGACTCTCACCATTTCAACCACCCCTAATACGGGTGGAAAAGCGTGAGACCTGGACGCTTCCAGCTGTCCGTCCAGGGGAGCTAGTATGGTATACGGATGGATCCAAGACTGAATCAGGTGTTGGGGCAGGGGTCTGGAGCGACTCTCCTCGATTCAGTTTATCACTGGCCCTGGGAATGTATACCACGGTATTCCAGGCTGAGATCTTCGCCATACTGGCATGCACCTACGAGAACCTAAGAAGAGCCTATAAAAATAAAAGGATCTCAATTTTCTCGGATAGTCAAGCTGCAATCAAAGCAATTGCTTCATCTACCACCAGATCAAATCTGGTGTGGGAATGCCAAAGGAGCCTAGACGCACTGTGTAGAACTAATCAAGTAAGCTTGATCTGGATACCGGGACATCAGGGCTACACAGGAAATGAGAAAGCAGACGAACTTGCTAGGAAGGGGTCTAACACCCCTTTTATAGGGCCGGAGCCGGTCTGTGGAATACCTCTCTGCACGGCCAAAAGGCTAATAGCAAACCGCGCAAATGAGGGACATAGGCTGTATTGGAACAGTATTGAGGGGCACGCTCACTCAAGAAGCCTTATGCCCTCACCGTCGCCGGGTAGATCCAGGGAGCTCCTCAAGCTGAGCAGGTCGGCTGTTAGAACCCTGGCAGGCCTACTTACCGGCCACTGTCAGCTAAGGAAGCACCTGGTGAGGATAGGCAGAGCCCTCGACCCCACCTGCAGACTCTGTCTGGAGGAGGATGAGACCCCATTACATGTGCTATGTGAATGCCCTGCAGTAGCCAGGAGCAGATTTAGCCTATTCGGGAAACCAACCCTGGTACCGAGCGGGCTGAAGGACTGCCAACTGCGGGAGCTGTTGAACTTCTTCGGAGGGACCGGCTTACTATAAGGAGTTGAGAGGGTTAGCACAATAGGCCCTAGTGGCCGCGGCGCTTGAGAACCTCGCACCTCCGAATTTAATCAATCAATCAAAAAATCAATCAATATGTATATATTCTAAATATATGTAATGTAATGTACTAAACTAAAGATGAATTGTCATTTAAGGAAAAACCAATACCCACGAATATGAACTCTTTGCTTATTTTAACCTCCCCGGTCAATATTCGTTCATATTATCGAGCGTATACTATAATAAATCATTATGGAAACCGAGTTGAGCTATTTTTCATGCAATGTTAAGCAAATCTTTATTTTGGTTCATATTTTATTTCTACATTTCAAATACAAAAAATTTGATAACTAGCTCGCAACAAAATATTCACTCTTTTTCACTATAATTTTGTGTAGGTACGTAATAATTATATATTTCGTATTTTCTAAAAAAATGCAAAGGCGCAAATGTTTATGTGCTGAATACCTGACGTGGTAACTCATTACCATCTCACATTTCTTTAATGAGAAAGTAATTAATAATAATAAGTAATAGTTATTTTAAATTTAGTTGCAAGATTGATTTGATTCTACAAGTTATATCTTCCAAATTCACAATTGTGGTTTTGCCAGAGAGCTACGTCATACATTATCAAATAGTTAAAAAAAACAGTTAAACCAAGTTCACAAAAAGGGCTAAAATGTATAAAATAATAATTAATTTTACGATATTTTGAAGTCGGTGCCATATTAATAAAACGAAACTTATACATGTTAATTCTGTTATGTAAAGAATAGAACTCCACCTGTGTTTGGTAATCGAATTTACATTTGTTTCACTGTGCTCTATGACATAGTCATGGTGGGGCAGGGTGAGGCTTTTGTCGTGGCTTACAATTCGGCAAGAACATCATAAAAATCGACTTTTGGAAGAGATCTTTAATCATTCCATACATAGATTTACTTATGATGTCTGAAATAAGTGTACAAATAGGAAAAATCTTATATTCGTGAAAATGCGAAAAAATAGCAGAAAAAATGTAAACCCCTTCTACTTAAATACACTAAAAATTCTTAGATACATTAATTTGAAAAATTCCGTAAAAAATCAAAAATTTCCAGACAATCGGAGGAGTACGTTTTTTAAACTCCGGATATGTTTTTTTCTTCATAATACCAAGACAAAGTACTTTTCAAAATGGGGGTAAATTCAGGGTAAATGCAAATATTGTGTTCAGAATCAAACAACTTATCTTCATTCCGCAATATAGGCTCCTGCCTTGCTATTGCAGTTCTTGGCGAAATAGATATTGCAACTTTACAAAAAAAATTCAATAGAGCAATTTGGCAGGTTACGCTAATTGCTCTATTTGAAAAGAAAGTCAAATGAATGATAAAAGTTACTCGTAAGCATAATTTGAAAATAAAATTTTATTAAAATTTAATAAAGTAAGTAAGGAGATTTTTGGTTAAAGAGATGTGACGAAAAATGGGAAGATCTCATTACTAAATAGGAGTGTTCGCTTCCCTGTTTACACCCCTCTTCAAAAACAAGGATAAGACGGAAAAAACACATGAAGGCATACAGACCTAGCCATAACTCTCATGCGTTACCAGGAACTGGTTACTCTATAATACTTGCAATAAATTTATAGACCTTGTGTAACACCCAGAACTTTTCCTTCTACAGGGTAGTTTAAGATATGTTTTTTCAGTTTTTTGTATTATACAGTTATTTCAATTCTAGGTATGTTTTAAAAAAATTTTTTTTCTTTCAAAAAAATGCATTAGCTAAGCAGCAAGCTAAAATTCTTTATTTTTAATAAGAAAATATGCTTCAATATACAAAAACAGTTTGAAAAGAGTACAAAACTTTAAGTCTACGGTAAGTATTTCAATATTTTTAGATTTCAACACAAGTTTAGAGAACTTCGGTTTGAGAAATATTATCACTGATGTTCGAGACTACGAATTCCTGCAGCAGCAATAGCAGCAGACCGGGTCAAAATTGGTGCTGAGTATGCATATGCTGTTGCTACAGGAGCAGAGTAAACGGTGGGATAGGCGGCTACACTAAGTGCATGTAGAGGACTGTTTAGGTGGTATCCGTAAGAGGTAATAGGGAGTCCTGCCACAGTTAACGTATTTCCATCGGTGGTTGCGGCGGGAGTAGATGGAATTTCAACAGTAATTTGTCCGTTCCCATTACCATTACCATTTACGCCGCCATTTCCGTTATTGCCAGCTTCACCACTTCCGTCACCATTTCCATTACCATTACTATCACCGTTTCCGTTAACAACTTCTGCTTCAGCATCGGCACTCTCATCAGGATATTTAGCGGCGCGAATAGCAGCTTCGCGATATGCAGCCAAGTGTTCCGCTCTGGCTTTCGCTACTTCTGGAGTTTCTTGTACTGGTTCAGGAGCGCTCTTGTCGTCGACGGGGGCCTTAGGAAGATTAGTTGCTGCAGCTCGAAATCCATTAAGTGAATCTGCAGTGTACTGTACTGTCTGCAAAATTCCATCACCATCAACGTAACTGTAAGATCCTCGGGTAAGTCCATCTAGAGTTTTAGATTCAATTTTAGCTGATGGTCCTCCACTGTAAGCGTATGAATATTGTCCTAATGAATCCTGCGAGTGAAACTGACTCGAAATGGGCACAACCGCAGAATAGATCGTTGGTTCAAATATTGTTGCCGAAGTGTAAGCCAAAATAACGGCTACTAAAGAAAACACGACTGTTGAAATCCTCATTGTTATATTGCTGCTTAAAATAATGTTGGAGGTCGTTAACGGTTCTAAGTCTGAACAGATTGTGATGAACTGCAGCTGGTTTTTGCCTTTTATATTCAAGCTTAAGCGAGAACTTTATGATATATGAACGCATATGTACACGTAAAAAAGTGCAGCACCCTCAAGAATACGACCTCGACTTTTTACCTCGCTCCACATATATCACAACATGTAACTCTTTATCTTCGACTTCCAACGCATTCATCTATCCCGTGTCTAGCTTCTTCTGGTGGAACACCTTCACCATGTAATTAGATCTGATACGGCGCGGAAGACTTAGCGACCAAAGCCTCTTAAATCTTTTTCTTTTTTTCTTGTACTGTTAAATCAAATTAACGCTATCGATGCAACCTAAGACGCATCTTGCCTCGAGCAAGGCTGTTGCAACATAAACACTTTGAACTAGTCATGCCCGTTAGCTTAATCCGTAGCCGTTGTTCCCGTCCCGCCAGTGATGACAAAATAGTTTAAATGAGCACTTGCTCTGATTATCACAAATTCTTTATTAACTGTGCTGACCTTTAGGTGTTTTACTTTCAACATATCACATGAGACGTAAAACAGTGGGGTAACAAAAAAAAGCAGTTGACAGATCCACTAGACTCCCTGAAGCAACGATCGTTCACACCTTTCAGGCAGGTGAACGGAAAAGAAATTTGATAGTTGAGAGCTAATTACTTCTGTTGTATAACTTTTATTTTCGCTTCAGGAAACTCATTATCTCGCAGACAGGTAAGTAAGTACATTACAAATTAGACTTTGAAAAATCATAGTAAAAAAGAGGAATCGAATTATCACCAAAATGTAATTTTATTAAGGGAATACAGAGCAAAAACCTTTGACATAGGAACATACATATGTGTATATTTCTGCATAGATGTGTAAATGTAAAATTTGTATAATTAACTCATCACCAAATTAGATTAAGCGACATATATCCTATTACATATTCCTATTTATTTAATATTAGCAAAACTACTTCAAAGCCTTACGCGATCATTACGCCAATTATGAATTGATTTTGATGATTCTTTTTTTGTTAGGTAGAGTATGTTCACCGATTGGTACCATGTCAAAAAAATTTTTGGTGGGGTGGGGGTGGAACCTAACTTTGTAACGCGTGGACCGATTTGGATGGTTCTTTTTTTGTTGTAACATACAGTGTATGATCCCCCCTTGCTAATAGGAGAAAAAAAATTGGCCTAGGGTGGGGGAGGAGTAGTCTAACTTCGTAACTAACTTCGTAACGCATGAACCAATTTGGATGGTTCTTTTGCTGTTGTATAGAGTATGGTCCCCCATTGCTTATAGGAGGATAATTTGGTTCTATGGTGTGGAAGGGAAAGGGGGAGGGGTAGTCTAATTTCGTAACGCTTGGACCAATTTCGATGATTCTTTGTCTGTTAGGTAGAGTATGTGCCCCGATTGATACCGCGAGAAAAAAAATGTTGGTGGGATGTGAAGGGGGGGGCGGGTCGGGGTAGGGGTTGAACCTAACTTCTTAACGCGTGGACCGATTTGGATGGTTCTTTTTCCGTTATACAGAGTAGACGACACTGAAAAGTGAAAAATAAAATAGTTTTTAAAAAAGCAATTGAACCGACTTCAGAAAAAGCACTAAAAAGCTTAAAATAATTTTTAATTTGATATCTATTGCGACATTTGGAAGTCGGTGCAAATTAAACAAACAACACAACTACCCAACCATAATTAAAAATAATTCATAAAACTACCTGAACGTTTCACCTCACGGGATCATAAAGAAGGACGATTAAATACTATTGTTGTAGTTGTTTGGTTTGTTTGATTTGCACCGACTTCCAAATGTCGCAATAGATATAAAATTAAAAATTATTTTAAGCTTTTTAGTGCTGGAAGAGGGGGGGGGGGCGGGATAGGGGGTTGAACCTAACTTCTTAACGCGTGGACCGATTTGGATGGTTCTTTTTCTGTTATACAGAGTAGACGACACTGAAAAGTGAAAAATAAAATAGTTTTTAAAAAAACAATTGAACCGACTTCAGAAAAAGCACTAAAAAGCTTAAAATAATTTTTAATTTGATATCTATTGCGACATTTGGAAGTCGGTGTAAATTAAACAAACAAAACAACTACCCAACCATAATTAAAAATAATTCATAAAACTACCTGAACGTTTCACCTCACGGGATCATAAAGAAGGACGATTAAATACTATTGTTGTAGTTGTTTGGTTTGTTTGATTTGCACCGACTTCCAAATGTGGCAATAGATATAAAATTAAAAATTATTTTAAGCTTTTTAGTGCTTTTTGTGAAGTCGACTATTTTTTTTTTAAACTATTTTTTCAGACTTTCATTTTGATCTTTTTGGAGCTCTACCCATTGCACTTAGACTAGTTTCAAGTTTAATCACAGAATCAGTAATTTAGATTATCAAGAGGTCGGTATATCAAAAAACTCTTTTTTGCTATGCTAAATTTCACCATTTTAGTACCAGCCAACGTTTTGATGGAAATTATTGGGAAAATGTAGTCATTCCCGAATTTAAATATCTCGAAAATTAAAAGAACATTCTGTAATACGAAGCTTCGAGGGGCTCAAAGGAACGCTGAGTGTTCGCTATTGGGCCGATGATTTTAGAACTGCACTACTATGTACCCATATATATCCGCCACTCACTTCATAATCTTACAAACAATATTTGACATGATGGTGAATATTTTTTATTCTGCTTCTAAAGTCACGTAAATAAAGTTTCCCAATTTTAGGGAAAGGTATCGCGATGCCCAAAATATCTATATATATACATACATATATATATACAACATGTCCCGTTTTTCAATGATATCCCTTGGAAGATTGATAGGCCAGCTAATGACTGCCCAGAACAACAAAACATACCTTAATAAAAAAATCATTAGTTTTCGAGATAATCGCACTTTTATGAATTTCGAAATAATCGACACTTTAGATCAGCTTTTCGAGTGCCATGGTTAAAAAAATTGGTATTTGAGGATTCTAATTTTTGTTAGGTAATTCTGAATAGCTATCCTATTGACCACAATAAAGAACAAAAACTAATAATGCCTTTAACCTTTAGAAAAATAAACATTTTTACCCGATTCACGAGTTAATTTTTATTTATTACTTACTTAAAAAAATTATATTGCTATTTTACTGCCAAAGGCACTCATTTTGTGACTTTAAGTCCTTTTACCCCTATAAGACGTATTAATAACCCAGTTGTGCTGCTTGGGATTGAGTCTGCAAACCCAACTCCTTTTTTTTTGTTACAGGCAGCGGAGTAGCGCAGCTGAAGCTGCCTAGTCAGCATCCTCCCTTTCGACGAAGACGCCCACTTCAGCAGACGAGAGCAAAAGTTCGCCTTCACTCTCTCGCTTGAGTCTGAGAAAGAAGTCGCCCACCATCTCGGATGTGGACTGCGTATCGCTATCCTCTTCGAAGGATGGTAGGGGAATTACTTCAGCGGACAAACCGTGACTCTATGATCTTGTCGCGGACAAGGTCGGCTCTTTCTCGGCTCGTTGGGCCGATCTACAACTTTTGTCGGACGACACTGGGTCCCTTACCACCAAGCTAGACAGGTTGTCGGGTGTCGTTGAAGGGGTTGAATCCAATTCACGCGTCCTCTTGGAGAGGTCGCACGAGGATACTCACGGTTCACTCGAGGATACTCAGTCTACGTTCTCTGTATTCGATCCTAATCTGCTTCCTCCTGCGGGTCCTTTACCTGTCATCCCCAAAGTTGAGCGTCCCTGTCTGCGCACTTTGATGTTGCTTCCAATCCGCCACCCTCTTTTGCACCCTGTGCCGACGTTCAGCCTGCATCTGAGACGGAAGGTAAGGTTAGTGGTGCGGTTAACAACTCCTCGCCCGAGAGGGTGAAGGACTTCCAAATCGAAACCTAAACCTAGAGTAAGGCGTCGGCGCCGTGTGGGGTGCTCCGTGGCGAATTCTGGTCTTCCTGGTCCTGGTCCACTGCTGGCACATCTAGTGACATTAATGGGGGTAGTGAGGGGGATTTGGGCTTTAGTAATGATGTGATTTCTTGGAGTGTTTACACCTCGGAGGTGTCCTGTAGGAAAATAAGTGGGCAGTCAAAGCCCTACGCATCTTTCTAGTTGTCGACTCCTTCTCAGGTGGCTGATACTCTGCTCAGTGAAAATTTCTGGCCTCAGGATGTTTTTTGTAAGGTCTTCGTACCCAATTCTCGCCGTCGCACCAGGTCAGGAGCAGTTCAGTCTCCTAGTTCAAAAAACGGTATAAGCTCTCTCTTTACTACCAGAATGTGAGAGGGCTGAGGACCAAAAGAAATAATTTTTATTTCTCATCTACTAACTGCGATTTTGATGTGATAGTGAGACGTGGTTGCACCACTAATCATTTGGACACTCTAAGTAGGGAATTATTTTAGTGGGGGGCTTCAACTTACCCAATGTACGATGGGTAGCGGAGGATGATGACGATAGCTTTCTTCCCCATGACTTGACAAAAGGACAAAACCTATTCCTCGACACCTTGGCTAGCTTGTAGCTTTGCCAAATGAGCAATGTGAGTAACAATATGGGAAGACAGCTTGATTTGGTGTTCTCTACGAACTCCACGCTCACTTTTGTTGAACCCAGCCTCGTTGCCTTGACAAATTTTGACGTGTTTCACCCCGCACTGCTTGTTGCTTTTCATTGTCTATCGGGCGTGTTTGTCGATAACCTGGATAGCCAATATCATTTTAACTTTAGGGCTGCCGATTTTTAGGCTCTGAATGATTATCTTGAAGAAATCGACTTCCAAACTTCCTTGTCTGGTGACGATATCGACAGTAACGTATCAGGTCTCTACGACGTTTTTTATGAGGCTTTTGGGAGGTTTGTTCCTCTAGTTCGGGTTAGAGGTGAAGACTCCGCTCCACCCTGGTTTGACAGAGAATTGAAATCTCTTAGGAATAAGAAGAACAGACTTTGGAAAAGGTACCTTCGGGTTGGCAGTGTTGACTCCTGGCAAGAATTTAGTATTTGCCATGAACATTTTTTAAGCCGTTCTCGCTCTCTCTATGAAGAATACCTTCAAACTTTAAAGAACAGATTATTCTCTGACCGCCGTGCATTTTTCGAATATGTCAACTTGAAGAAAAAGTTCGATAACTATCCATCGACTATGGAGTTCGGGGGAATTTCCAGCAATAATTCTAATATTACCTGTAACTTATTTGCTGAATATTTATTTTAAGGGTGAATTTGAATCATCTGATTTCATCCCGGATGGTGGAAACTTTTCGCACATAAATAGTCGAATTTTTCCCATGGTATCAGTTCCATCTATCACGGAAGAGATCTTTTTGAAGCATATTACTGCACTTCCAACTAACTTTTCTAGTGGTCCTGACAGGGTTCCTGCTGCAGTCATAAAAAAATTTTCTTCGGTGTTATTATTGCCCTTGCTGTTTCTATTCAGAAAGTCTCTCTCGTGGGGCCGTTTCCCAGCTCTCTGGAAGATATTCTTTTTAATTCATATTTTCAATAGAAGAGACATTTCCAGCTACAGGCCGATTGCTAAATTGTCCTATATTCCTAAGCTCTTCGAACTGTTAATTCAATCCCAATTATCCGATGTATTTACACTGATTTTAGTAAGGCCCTTGATAAGCTGTCTCACTCTATCATTGCTTTTAAATTGGCTAAGTTGGGCTTCCCGCTCTCGCTTATTGTTTGGATTAAGTCGTATTTATCTAATAGGACTTACAGGGTACGTTTTCGTGGCGCACTCTCTGATGATTTTGTGGCTCATTCTGGCGTTCGCCATCCATTGCTATTCATCTTATCTATTGATGATATTTCGTATTTGCTTCAAAGATGTAAAATTCTTACATATGCTGACGATATTAAAATTTTTCTCCCAATCAAATCTAATGCGCATTGTGAGATTTTGCAATCAGAGTTGCACATTTTCTATGAGTATTGCTGCAACAACAATCTTAAGCTGAACATTGAGAAATGTCAGGTTATGTCCTTCTCGAGGTCTCGTAGCTTTCGTAGAGATTGTTTTATATCAAAGGTGGAAAATTATTTAAAGCAACAAATTTCACCTGCGAGGTACTATTACTATTAGAGAATGCTTCGGGTCACGCACAAGATTTTTAATCATCCCATTGTCAAAATAGTGTTTCTACCACCTAACGCTACTTCGTTGATTTAACTATTATATATAACTGTAAACTGACTATAATGTAATGAGATCATTACATGGATTTTAGACGTAAAACTAATTAATTATTGTAATGGAAGCTTGGAAGTAATTTTCAATTAAGCACTACATCGAATTTATATCTTATTCTTCTCTTGGACGGTGACTCCAGTCCTCATAATGAGGCGGGTGGCTCTCTATATATTTAGCTTTCCGAAGGACATCCAGAAAACTGAGGCCTCCTAAATGCAAGGGTAGTCGGGCATGAACCTATAAAGAGAAGTCATACTACCAGACCCTCCAACGAACCCGGTAACTGACAGCGCCTGCCGTCATCCATTCTTCTTCTTGTTTTAGGTTTAGGGTTTCTTTTTTTCTGTTTGTAGAATTTTTTCTTCTTTTTTTTCTTTTCGCGATGGGTTTTTTTGTTTCCTCTACCCTGCCTATCCCCCATCCCCTGCCTATATTCTTTGTTTTTGGTTAGGGGAGTATGCAGTTTTATTTGTGTGCAAGTATTGGTTAATCTGTGGTACAATAAATGTAATAATGACGAAATACCTAGAGGTAGAATGGCTGAACTTTCATGGTGTAGAAATTCTGACAAACTTTCACTCTGCCCTGCTCACCATTTACAATAAATTGAAGGGGGCGGCAGCCCCCCTCCCCAGTTAATAAAGCAAATAAAAGCCTGAATAAAACACCTCTTCCTCACAAAAAATTTATTGCGCTCCTAGAAGACTACAACGGAATGGAGTTACTGGTCAACAACAAAATCATAAGTTTGGATCTTCCTGTGAAGGATGTTTACAAGAAGGTAGGCGGAGGTAGGGTGTGGCAGCCTTCCCAGTTAAAAAAGCAACTAAAAGCCTGATTAAAACCCCTCTTCCTCCCAGAAATTCTAAAAAAATTTGACGGAACGTGTTGTGTTGTGGCTACTTTTGACAATCATGTCGTACATTTTCAACATAACAAAACTATGCTTCATTATGATTTCCGCGCCCAATAAGTATATATATTCTTGTTTGGGATGACGAATAGTACAACATACTAAACTTTCAAGGTCATCGGAGCTGTGCATCCTAAACTAGATAATTACCCATATTTTTACAAAATTCGCCAGTGACGTTACTGTATTTAATTTTGTAAGCATATTTAGATACCATAAGATCATAGCCGATGTAACACTTCATTGCATATGTTTTTGTTACTACAGAAAGTTGAAAGTAAAAATTAGTTTTCTGATTATTCCGTACATTTTACGGTATTAACCGCCATTACTATTCGTACTACACCTTGATTGACTTATTGTTTCAACTGGCTCCAAAGAATAATAAATTGTTGTGAAGGGCGTGCAAGGTGCCACTAAATTGCGGCAAGCTGATGCTTTTCACATTTCCCTGATGACACTCTAAAATTAAAGCAACCAGGCAACGCTCTTACAGTCATTTTTAACAAGATGAAAGAAAACCGGTGTTTATGGGAAGAGCTAGAAAATAAAATAACAAGTCATATTCTGTGTCTAAGGAAGAAGTTTTACGGATTGACTGATTGACACCTCAATGTTTCAATGTTTAGAATGAAATAAGATAAAAAATCATTTTAACAAAGCTCCAAAGGAAGTTGGAAAAGACTGGCTGTACGGTTTTCTAAAAAGAAATCCTGAAGTCTCTATAAGACGCTCAGAAACAAGTGTTTATAAGATCATTGCTCTCAATTCACAGGAAGTTAAATTATATATTATATTAACAGAAATAAACAGCGTATACAAACCTAGCAAGATTTTTGTTTTTAAAAATTGTATGAAATTAGACGAACGATGTTTGAAGTTTCACGACAAGTCACATTTAAATAAGCGTTACTCATAAACTAAAAGTGTGACGTGGTCCATAATAGTTAACCTTGTACCGAATACATTCGAAGAAAACAGAATCTCCACGAGAGCTAAATTATTACTCACTTTAAACAAATCTTTCCCTTTCAATTGAAAGATGATATGATTATATATTTTGATAGCTTATAGCTTCCATGACGATATAAAATTTTTTCGAAAATGTTGAATACATTTAAAAACGCCTTTGTCAATAACTAAAAGTAAAGTTTTATTGCTTCATTAAGCATTTTTAAATTAGCGCAGGCGCGGACTCAAGTCGTGTTATTTCCCTCCCCAGAGGCTTGGCCGACCTTTTTATCATTAATTTACTATATTACTATACCGAACCGGAGCGATCGGGAGAGTCAAATGTGGAATTATTTCGAGGAATCAATTCCGTACTTTTTACAGTACAGTTAAAGAATTTATTTTATTCACGAATAAAATTTCTAAATTGTTCTACAAAAAGTAAAAAACTCCCATTATAAAAAATATATTTTTCTGCATTACAAAGTATTGTCGTAATTATGATATTAAATTAAAATGATCGCAATTATTTTTTAAATAGAATTCAATATTAATTCTTAACTGAACTGGACACATATTTGCAGTCGCTAAAAATGCGATGAAGTGCTTGGGTTTTCTACAGAGATGTAAGAAAGAGTACATCTGACTTGGCGCTGATCTACAAGTCTCACATCATATTTCGCATATTTGAGCACAGTTCGGCCGCAGATAATGCCTGTGACTCCACTATTTATGAGAACATTAACTTTCTGAAGCACAGACTCTTCTATGGGTATTTCTACGAAAATTTTTCTTACGATGTTTCTAGCCTGATTCCTTGTAGACATATTACAACGCGCTATAGAAATCAAGCTTCAAATCTCTCCCACCCATAAACTCTCCAGGTGTCGTACTGTTAAATTTCGGGAATCTTTTCTAAGCAGAACAGCACGCATGTGGAATAGTACTCCATCTTCTGTTTTTATCAAGACCTTTGAGCCCGAAACTTTCAAAGGAGGCGTACATTTTCACTACCTTAACTTAACCACTTAACCTGTTTTCCTTGCCCTTAACGCCTTTCGCGGCCGATCTCTGGATCCAATTTATCTATTCTATGAAAGACAATCAGAGCGATATTCAAATGGAAATAGAATGTGATTGTGATTTGATTTTTATACAATTTTAGTTTCACAAATCACAAAATCAGAACGAACTTTTTCTCATAAAAGTTCTAAATAAAATTTAGTAAAGGAGTTTTCTAACTGTACAACAATTTTTTTCGCATGGATTACTCGGTTTCCTTGCGCTTCTCCTTTAAAAAGTCCTTCAAGTGGAAAAAGTGCTTCAAAATCCTTTTTACATTCCTTTTTACAATTGTTTCCGCAATATAACAATGCAATTTTTTTAATTTTAAGCTACTTGTAAGGTTAGGTTAGGTTAGGTTCGTGTGGCACACTTAGATCTCAATAGGCCCATTGTGATGCCACGGCAATCAAAAAATTCCTACCACCTCCTCACTGGAACCATCCGGAGCTCTCGATAAAGAGATCTACAACGTCAATTGCCGCTAGATCGCAAAGACTATCGAAGAAATAGTCACCCAAGAAGGACTTCCGCCTGCGTGCCAGTGCAGGGCACCGGCAGAGGAAGTAGCAAATAGTTTCCTCCTCCTCAGTAATCATAGCGAGGTCAGATCTGCTCCTCGAAATCAGATACTTGGAGCGCCTTAGATCCAGCTTAGGCCAGCATAGCGACAGCTATTAGGAGCCCTAGACGTTGATAGCACAGAATCAAGGGATAACAAAGCAGCCTGGCTAGCTGTGAGGATACAGGTGTCATTTACTGGAGCTTCGTTCCCCTTCAACCAACTCAAAGATTCCTGAATAGCCATGACCTTTGCCTGAAACACACTGCAGTAGTCCGGAAGACGGAAGGACAGGCTAATGTTAAGTGCTTCGGAGAAATCTCCACCCCCAACCTGCAATGTAGTTTTGAACTATCCGTATAAATTTTAAGTGCCCAACTCTAGCATTGGACCACTGAGATGCAGCTGTAAGTCGAACGGCAGCATTAGCAGCCATCGATTTGCCCACCAGATCTAATAGAAGTACATGAAGAAGTATCTCCAGAGCATCAGTAGGAGTGGTCCGTAGTGCCCCGGTGATAGAGATGCAGGCCGACCTCTGTGCCTTTCTCAAAACGTTTAGGTAAATGGCCTTGTCCAGTGATGGCCAACAGACAACCACACCATACAACAGGATTGGCCTAATGACTGCAACATAGAGCCAGTGAGTTAACTTGGGCTGAAAACCCCATTTCAAACCAATGGCCCTCTTGCAGGAGTATAGAGCTACAATTGCTTTATTGACCCTTTCATGAATATTAGGCTTCCAGCTGAGCTTCCTATCCAGATATTTAGCTTCCTCGGTAAAAGCCAGGAGGGTGCCATTCAGATACAGAGGGTCAACATGATAAATTTTATATTTCCTAGTAAAGATGACAATCTCGGTCTTGTTAGGTTTAACGCTAAGCTCACACCCCACCGCCCAATTGGTGAGCTTAGTGAGAGCATTCTGCATAAGATCCCTTAAAACAGCCAGGAATTTGCCCAAGATAGCTATAGCGATGTCGTCCGCGTAAGCAAACACTCCACAGCCCTCCCCTTCCAGGATTAGAACAGTTTATTCACCACCAGATTCCAAAGAAGAGGAAACAGGACCCCACCTTGCGGTGTGCCCGTACTCACAGTCCTGATATCATGAGCCTCTCCCAGCCTTGATCAGCGACATAAGCTTGGCATTCACACCCAGAGAAGCGAGTGCATCCATGATTGCCCCCGGACTAACATTGTTAAAAGCTGCCTGAATGTCCATAAAGGCCACCAGAGTGAACTCCTTGCAATCAAGGGATTTCTCTATAGTGCGCACGAGAGAATTCAGAGCAGACTCTGCAGACTTTCCTTTACAGTACGCATACTGGGACGCCGATAGTAGATGCCGAGGGATACTAGAGCGTAGATGGATATCAACTAGTCTCGTAAAAGTTTTGAGAAGAAAAGGCCTAAAGTGGCCTTACGAGTGGCATGCGAGCTTTTGCCCGCCCTGGGAATAAACACCACCTTGACTCGTTTCCACAGTTCCGGGATGTAGGTCAAGTCAAGGCATCCCTTATACAATGCCATCAGCCAATTCAGTATAAGATCGAAGCTGCGTTGGAGCTCGGCGGGAATAATACCATCAGGACCCGGAGACTTGAACGGCATGAAGCTGTCCATAGCCCACCGGAGTTTCGACTCCGTAATCACATCCGCCAGCTCGAGAGAAGGAGGAAGATTAAATAGGGGGAGCATCTCAGCCCCCGGAGCTTCCTGGAAAATGGGTTTCAAAGATAATCTCCAGGGATTCTGCGCTTGATAAGGTCCAAGTACCATCTGCCTTAAGCAGATAGCTAGGAATACTTGGATTGGTAGCTAGGATTTTCCTCAGTCTGAAGGCCTCAGAGATTTCCGATATTTTATCGCAGTAGATCCTCCACGGTTTTCTCTGAGTCCTTCTGAGTTCCCTTTTATAGACTTTCAGTCTGTCCTTGTGGCAGTCCCACGAGTGCGTGTCCCTATTGGCTTTCGCCAGGTTAAAGGTCCTTCTGCACTCCTTCCTCCTGTTTGCCCTTGGGTCTCCTAAGGGGACAGGATTGAGCCATAGCTCCATTTAGAACCTTGGTAAGTTTACCAACGAGCCCGTCCAGCTCCTCTTTGTTATTTGGAGGAATAGGCGGGTCAGAAGGCAGTGAGGCCTTTACAATGGACCTATATATATTCCAATTAGTCTTTTTGTAACTTCTAAAGACTGGTGGTTTTGAAGGACGGTCATCCAGATCGAATTGGATGTACCTATCGTCGGAGAAGGAGTGTTCATTGTTGACCATACAATTCTCAATAAGGGATCTGACATTGTCCGCGGCCAGAGTCAGGTCTAAAACCTCTTGACTGTTCCTTGTGATAAAAGTGGGTTCTGTCCCCACATTGCATAAGAGCAAGTTAGTATTTAAAAAGAAATCATAAAGAGACTCACCTCGCTCGTTGATGTCGGAGCTACCCCACAGCGTATGATGTGCATTTGCGTCGCACCCCATAGTCCGCGAACCGGTCCTCCTACGCCCCACGGCTCTTGGACTAAGACAATATCTTCTCCGTCCTTCGTCAGACGGAGAAGAAGGGCAGCAGATGCCGCTTTGGAGTGGTGGAGATTAATCTGCAGCAACCGCAGCATCAGAAGCGCAGTCACTCCTAACCTCCACTACTGTGTTATTCAGCTTTTCTGGTTTAGAAGTTAAAAGCTTTTCCTCATCCAGAGAGACATTTGGGAGCCTGCACGAAAGCTCCGTCTCAGACATGATGTCCTTCTCTAAAGCTCGTGCACGTGAGATTCGGGACGGATCTCATTAGCCATCACCGCTGTCGAAGCAGTGGTGGTAGCAGATGATTCTCTTTTGGCTCCCTCTTCGTCCTTTTTGTACACCTTGAGGGTGACGGACAAGAAGCCATAGTCCTCTGCCCCGTTTGCCTTGGCCAGAGGTTCCAGGGGCTCCTTATTAATCACAAGGATCACTGATCTCGAGTCCAGCTTACCAATCTTCCAGTTGGAGATTGGCAGCTCGGGGTTGCTGCACCTGATGATGCCCAGGATGGTGGCAGGATCGGAGGGTTCTGCTGGGGTCCAAACCCAAGCTCTCGGCCTACTTGGGATCTCGTCCCGTGGTATGGCTTCGAGCCTGGCGCCTGTCCAGACCTCCCCTACACTGGATATTGCCAGCTTATAGAGATCCCAGGATCTCTGCTTCGCACAAGCGATAAGTTTTATGTGGCCCTGATGCCAACCCCCATCTCGACATGAGGGGAAGAACCTGGGTTCTCTTTCATTAGAGGGAGGTAACCAAGAGCAAGTTTGACCTCCACTTTCCTTCACTTGTCGGAGGTGAAGGAGCCGTTGTCGTTGGCCCTTGAGGACCTCACTATAGGGAACCAACTTCCCGGATAGGCCTCGCACCTTGGCTTTCTTGTTCCTCCATTGACCTCTGTCTCGTGGACACAAGGGATGGATTCCCAGCTTTACCGGCATTCAAGGTGATATTTTGAGGCCACTCCAGGGAGGCCTTATACCTCCTAGTCAGATCCGATGCCGGAATTGTTCGTAGCCTCTCAAAGAGCCTATGAGCATAGAGTCTAAAACTGTAATTGGCTTTAGAGGGCGCCACCCTCCCGGGATCAAGGTACGTTGCTCATCAATGGTCTTTCTAACATGGGAGACCCTGCCAGGACAGTTCCAGTTGATCTAAACCTAATCCGTCAGCATAGCCCAATTGAGTGTCGCAACCTAAGCCCCACCACCACGTCAAGGTGTCTGCCACGGGAACTACTTATAAACAGTGTTATTTTTCGTGATAGAACATTCGATAGGCAATACTATATTACTTGTCAAACTAACCATGAGTTCTTTTTGTCCTTTGTGGACATTAAAATGCTCAAATTAATAATGGAACACGTTACACTCGAACGACTCCGCGTTTAGTTCACCAAAGTTAAAGGACTGTTCATGAATTTTATGGTGATTTGATCGAGGTTCATTTCTGGTTGAATGGATATGTGAATAAACAAAATTGCCATATATGAAGTAAAAGTAATCCTCAAACTGTTCATGCGACTTCATTTAATACAGGAAACTTGACCGTGTGATGTAGTTTATGAGCCGGTGGTATCATCGATACTTATTTCTTTGGAAATGAGGATGGACCTGCCATTACCGCCAATGGTGTACTTTATAGACACATGCTCAATCAATTTTTATTTTCAAAAATTAATAAAATTAAAATAGACAACTTATGATTTCCATACAGCCAACGTCATGTCCATAGTCAATGACTATACTAAACAACATCCTATATACATATATACATTTTTGTGAAATGTGTCCTCGCGAAACGGAAACCTAAATTAATTTTAAAGTTCATATGTACAAATTTCTAAAAAAAAAGAAATGTATAGATCTAAATCAAGTAATTATTACGCTATTTTATCGGTGAATTAAAAAATATTAAAATTAACCCCCACACAATTTTTAATTTAAATTTAGTTAAAGTGAATATACCTTTACTTGGGTACTTATTTTTAACCGACTTCGCAAAAGAAGGGGAGGTTCGTAGAGTCGAGATTTAAACTACATACATGTCCATGTACATGGCGCCTGGCAGCTAAAATATGTAATTCTTAACCCACCCTTCTCCACGTTAACCGAAACGAATTTATGCAATACAGTTGTGCTTCTTCTAACTTTCTACACATCTTTCCAGAATATGCCTTTCTGCAAGCAAAGTCGTTGCTAATGCTATTTATGTATAAAATACGGCTATACGTGTGCTGCACAAAGTATTCCCCGTCGCAACCGGTAGAAGCAAGAATGTTTTTCAAATATTTTAACCTTACATCATAATGGTTACCTCGTGTGCTACCTAATGCTAAAACTAAGGTAGGTCAATTTCAGGAACTTTTTTCTGTCACCGATTATGCATGATCATTAATTTGTTAACCTGTCTTAACATTTACATAATGTTATTGGGTGCACTCACGTGGCTATAATCTTTTTCAGAATGACTGTGCAGACTAGACCGTATCGGAAAAAGTGTTACAATTTATACAAACAAATCGATGAAGGCAAGTGCATTTAATTTTCATGAACGTTGCGATTAAATAATCGAGTAATCCTTTAGTTGCTATGAAAACTTGTTTTTATGAAGTTTACTAATGATTTAAAAAATGCTTATTAGTTGGTGCTTCCGAATTATTGAAATAGGATATTCAGGCGCTTGAAATTGCCATTGTTCAATTAATTTATTTTATTGTGTGTGAGCATTGTTCTCCTCCGTCCAAATGATGTTATCTATTAGAAATATTTATTCTCTATGTTAAATATATCCATAAATCAACTGATAGCTGCGTTCATTTTCTATTTCACTCCTGGGCGCCCTGTTCTTGTATATTTTGTTTGAGTGCGAGTTCGTGTCAAAGAAACCACTAATTTTAATATTTCCAAATTTAACTTTATTGGAAAATACTTTGACAAGCAGACTATACAGCAAGGAATTAAAGGAACTCAAAAAAAGGAAAGGAACTCCAAAATTTAAAATGGATAAAAATATTCAAAATAACAATACTCTAGTGCAGTCCTTTTTGAATTCCTCTTCTCTCCGACTTTTAGTCTTTTAAGTTGGTTCTTCCTCTAATTTCAGGCTCTACTATTTATCTTTTCTAAATGAATTCCCAGTGTAACTTTCTTTTCACTTTTCTAAACTCAACTCTAATCAGGACGAAAATAACTTTGATTTTCCAAATACGTAATATTTTAACTTTCCACTTTTAACAAGGCAACTAGAGAAAAATAAAAGAGAGCTGTATTTATAGACCCCCTATTTCGTCTTATAAGCAATCTCCATGTTAATTTTAAAAATCGGTTTAATTGTTAAAATAATCAATTCATTTTTTTTAATTAAAATAATCTATATAGTTTTAGACGTCTTTTGGTGGTACCCGAAAATTTCTAAAAATTCATTTTATTATCAAATGTGTGTGTTGTTTTGAAAATTTTACAACCACTTTTATGTAGGGCAGTGGGTCGGGTTGTGAACCGGGTTTTGTTTTGGGAGTGTCACATTTTACAGAATTAAGATATCGACGAATCCAAGATACCGTTGGAAAGGTGAACATAAAACGCAACTTTTTTATACAGACTAGTGTTTTGGTTGAAGTGTAACATCTACGGCCAATTATCTGAGGACGTGATTTTTGCCTCTTCCAAAGAAGTGGCTGGGGTGTGAACCATCTGGCAACTCCCGATAAAAGTCGGAAAATAGGTTGTAAAACACCCATAATTTTATCGAAAATAAAAAAATTTTATTTATTCACAAGGCTTTAAGACGCAAAACAAGTAAAAGACAAGTAGTAAAAGTAATAAAGTAATGAAGACAAGTAATGACGCTACATAGGCTAAACAACCGGTTTTTTTTTAGGGTTGACATGGCTAAAAATTCAAATGAATGTAAAATTAATTAATTTAAAAATCAAGTAAAATGACATAAAAACACTTTATTCTAATATATCCGACGATATTTGACAGTTCTAGTACAAATCTAGTATGAAAAGAGATGGTTCATAACCCAGCCACAAGGCTGGTTCCCAACCCAGCAATAACGCAATTTTGAAAACGTCAAAAACATCAACACTTACAATCTTAATTCGACATAACCAAATATTGAATCGTAAAATAGAATCAAAACACAAAAAAAACATGCATTACACTCACCTTTTTGGGATGAATTCAGTCACTTGCATAACACTTTACAAACAATCAAACTTTTCGCAATCGATTTTCAATACGACGTCTGCAGCTGGCATAAGCAATACGTATGTATGCACTTCGGTGTTAGCACAAAAACTGACTTATGTAAAAATACAAACTAATACAGACAGATGGCGATACGTGTCAATTAGGGAGAAAAAAGCTGATGGTTCACAACCCAGCCCGGTTCACAACCCAACCCACTCCCCTACTCTAAATTTGTCTAATGGGCCTTCTTGGAGCCCTCAATTTTATGTTCTATTGGTCCCCAACATTTGTATTAATAATCTTCCTTAATTTTTTTTATACGATGTGGTTAAATCCTAGGGGACAACCCTTTGATGCATGGTTTTGGCCGGAAGGGAATTAGGGTAAGGGAAGTGAGGAAACTTGAGTCTTGTTTTTGTATTGCTGCAAGCTAGACAACAGCCCAGAGACAAAGTGGATTATTTTATTTTCTTAATAAAAGCTCACGGGGAGATCTGGTCTCGAACCCGGGGCCCATGGCATGGTGGTCGTGCGGCTCAACGCATTGATCCAACTCCGTCTCCAATGGGACAATGAAGAATAGTTAAAATTGGTGATGTTTTTTCTGTGTCTATTAAGGTTATGTGTGACTTCCGTGATGTTTCCGACATTCTCTTCATTTATCAATTATTAACTGGTGCCATAGACTGCCCCTCAATCCTGCAATCTTTACCCATCTATACCAATCCCCCTAACCTTAGGTCCACTTCCCTTTTCCGACTCGACCGCCATCGCACAAACTACGGTCAACGCGAGCCAATTACCAGGATGTTACGAAAAGTCAACGACCTTTCCTCTTTTGACTTCCATCTGAGTAAATCATCACTCCACAAAGCTTTATATCTTGACCCCGCCCATCTTGATCCTGATCGCCTACCTTAATTCTTCTTCCTTTCGCCTTCTGCCAGTAATCAATATATGTAGCTCATATTGTAGCTTATACTTTTTATTTATTTATTCTTAATTATCATTTATTATAGTCTGTAGAATTAGTATTAAGTTATAGCTTGTATTTTGTATTTTTATTTTGTATTTTTTATGCAATAGCTTGTATTAAGCTTAAATAAATAAATAATATAAAAAATAAAAATAAAGACTAAGAAAAAGTAATCTTATTGCCTTTATGTTAGGAAGAGAAATTCGGATTACATAAGTCAAAAATTAGATAAACTATGCAAAACTACTTTCTTCAGAAACAATAGTCTTTTACTTTGGATGATTCTACGTATATAAGTGTATCCAACTATTGACGTGGGTATTATTTGAGTTGACCATCTTCCTCTTTAGGTGTTCCAGCACTCAGGTGAAGAAAATAGATTTATCTTGCCCGTCTCCCGAAGTAATATAAATGTGAGAATTCAAACCCAGCCCAGATTGGCTGAGAGCATTTGGGTGGTTTGTGACGTCATATCATGATTCAAACTCAGCACCAGCACCTCCGGTGCAGCACTTTAGCATTTGAGTATAAGTTAGTGAAGATAAATTTGCACATAATGTTGAGGTTTTGGTGATAAGGCAGGTCCTCGGTCGAGAGTTTAGCACTTTGGTGGTTGATAAGAGTTTGTTTTTGTTTTGGTTGCGGAGTAAAGAATTAAGACCAGAGTTGCGTAATTGATAAGAGCTTTTACGAGGTATGGGATGAACTTGAAGTCGTTGACCGTGACGATAATGATGCAGGTTTTGGGGCTGGTAGCGATTTCTTAGACATGAATTGGGATTTGGATTATTTGGAGCAGATAATGTATGTAGAAACTTGGGGGTATTAACGATTGCCAGTACGGTTTCTGCGCTGACCGCTCAACCGGAGACTTACTAACGGCTCTAAGGGAGCGTTGGAATCATTGTCTTCATAATTTTGGTGAGTCCGAAATCGCCGCTCTTGATATTTCAAAGGCTTTTGATAGAGTCTGGCATGCTACCCTTTTAGCTAAAATTCAAACATTTGGTCTGCACCCTGCCCTCGTTAAATGGATAGGGAGTTTTTTTGTCAGGCCGTTCAATCCGTGTAGTAATTGACGGAGTTACATCTGATTCCTACGAAATAAATGCCGGTGTACCTCAGGGTTCAGTTCTTTCACCAACCTTATTTCTTCTTTTTATTAATGATCTCTTATCCCTTACTCTCAATCCTATTCATAGTTTCACCGACGACAGCACCCTTGATTTCGCGAACTCATTTGATTCTGTAATGAATTCAGGTGGAAATGCTACAGAAGTCAATCGGGAACGCATGTTTAGATCATTAAACAACGACATTTCTATGGTCCTCGCTTCACCCCCAACCCATTTCAGTCGACGGTGTGTATATACCCAATTCATCCTCCCTAAACATCTTGGGTATTGACCAATCCAGCAATCTTAGCTGGACTGATAATATATTTGCAATCGCTGAAAGTGCGATGAAATCTTTAGGTTTTCTACAGATATGTAAGAAATATTTCACCCCACCTGACTTAGCGAAAAGGAAGTTCGGGCCCGGGACTAAGTCTTTACGAGCCCATATACAATCGAATGAGTGACTTTCAATTTAAAATCTGTCTAGTATATTACACTTTTTCGATCGTGAAACATTTTTTTTATATATAATTAAAATGGAAAAAAATTTCTGTTGATGACATAGATGACGGGGCCCCTTTTGAAAGCCCCCCCCCCCCTCTCGGCAGCACTTTTAGGCCTAGACTTGAATATAATTTCCATATTTGGGCAGAGCACGGACACACCACATTGTCCGCGTTAGCCAAAGTCCAGCGTAAGGCTATTAAACTTATTGGCGATTCCTCAATCCCTGAGGGCCTTGAATCTCTACAGCATCGACGGAATGTCGGTTGTCTCTCACTCTTCTATCGCTATTTCTATGGCCATTGCTCTAACGAAATTGCTAGCCTGATTCCGTGTAGACTCATGACAACGCGCGATACAAGATATACAAGTCGCTCCCACCCCTATAACCTCCAGGTCAAATTTGGACGTACTAGAGATGGGCGATACTGTATCGATATACCGGAGTATCGATACTTTGCTTTCAATACCTCGAGGTTTTGTACTTTCAGCCTCCGATACTTCCGATCCTCGGTACTTTTCTTTCAATACTTGAAGGATTGACCGTCTCATTATTTTGTGTATGAGTTGAATAATCGCTGGCCGGGACAGTAATACAGTATCAGTATGCAACAGCTAAAAATATAATAAAAAATAAAAAAAACCAATAAGATAATAATTGTAATTTATATGCAATTTCCACACCATATAGATTTTTTTAATTTTTTAACCATATGGTTCCAATACTTTTGAGTATCGATAGTTTTTCAACGGTATATTTGTATCTAAGTATCGAAAGATGCGGATATATTACAATGCCAAGTATCGATACTTTTCGATTCGGTGCCCATCTCTAGGACGTCAAATTTCGCGAATCTTTTCTAAGCAGAACAACACGAATGTGGAACAGTTTACCAGCTTCTGCTTTTCCCTCGTCTTATGAGCCTGAAACTTTCAAACGGGCCGAACATCGAAACCTACTTCACTCAACCTCCCAACCCATTTCCCTCATCCTTAATTCCTTTCCTGCCAAGGCTGTGCTTTAGCATCATAGGGCATCCCCTGAGCTTTGGCAACATCATATAAAAAAACACACAAAAAACCTGTGTTGGTGAACAAAACACTCGAAAATTTGATAAAGCAAATAAATAAATACTGTGGACATTTGTGAATAAAAGTGTATATCTTAAATCATTCATCGTGCCATGATAGCCTGATTTACTACAATTGGTTTTAAAAATGAGATTAATTAAGAGAGACTAATAAGTCAACTTTAAATTAACTTATAATTCTGAAAACAAAGTTTTAAAGAGTAGGATTGCGTCCAAAACAACAAGGAGACGGCTAGGCTGTGGGGGGGTATTCAAATCAAAATGAGGTTGTGTGTGTAGTCTGTACTCAGGAAGAGTAGTTATTTGCTAAGACCGTTCCGCGTACTACTCAAATTCTAAACTTAAAAAAAAAACATTTTTTACATTTAGATAATCCGTTATGATTTGTTCACTTTATATAACTCTTTAAACATTAAACACATAATATGAAGAATTTACAAAATACAAATTCCACTCGAAGTTCATTCGTTTGACCTTTATTCCTGCTTCTATACAAAAGATTCACATAATAGAGAAAAGGTCTCTCGGCCATCTGTACCTGAAGTGTTTTTGGATTTCGTCAACCGCATTTTATTCTATTTGAAATGTACAGTTCGTTAGTTTCTTTTTGGAGTAAGCTCTGAACAAACGTGTTTAGTTATTTTTGTGATATATAATCCAAATTTGGGAGTTGCAGATTGATTCATGGATTTGAAATTTTCATGGTATGCACATCACTTTTTTTATTTTTATCTTTTGATCTACTCAAACAGCAACATCAAACAAAAGTGAAAAAACTATTATCCCAATAATCCTTCCAAAATGTTTAACAACGTTGATTCTTACTGCTACAATTACAGGTACAGACACCTCTTAAAGTAAAAATAATGTTTTACGATTAGTGTATTGTCCAAAAAATTTGGCTACTAAAGCACTTGCGGCAAAACGAATGGTCCTATTAAATGGTTACCGATGATATCCGCCCAAACAGTGGCATAGAATTTGGTCTGGAATGGGGTCACCATTGTTGTATGTGGGTTAGTATCCGACCAACTATGGGGGTTGTGGAAGTTTGTGAATTCAGTGAAATGCGATTCATCCGTCCACAGAATTCTGTTCAGAAGCGCCCTGCTCTCCATATCAAATCGACCTATTTAATGAGGAAAGGTCGCTGACAAAATTTAGTTATTTTTTATTTTTTAACCTAAATATATACTTAGAGAGTTGAAAAAAGGTATTCATTAATTTTTTAGATGTTTATTCTTTTTTTAGCCGCCATTTTGTATTGGTGCCTCAGCCTATTTTGCATCTTACAGAGGTTTGTGCTAAACGCTGTAACTTCTTGGTTTTTAAAGATATTCCGTTCAAACAAATACCGGCCTCTATTGTTGAATCCGACGGATTAAGGATTCCCGCCGCAAATAAGATTCACTTCCTCTTTACGTTCCGATCTTTGAATCCGCCGTCAAAGCGATATTGCAAAAAGCTATGAACGTAATAAAATAATCATGACAGCATGAAGAGCAGGAGACAGCAGATGAGGAGATATCATTAAGGCTGTTACGAAGAACAATCCGAAATACACCTGAAAATTTGATGCTATTAACGGATTACGAGTTAGTTGACTAAATATGTAATCTACGTTTATTGTATTTCATTTCTTTCTGTAGATTTAAAAGAAATTATAGGCTTAATAAGCCAGATTTCATGTATGTGTTAGGAGAGTTAAATAAGAATATTGCTCCGATATTGCCGTCCACGCCGATTCCATTGGAATGTAAATAAGCTGCTTGCTTTAGATTTCTAGTTCAAGGAAGCTATCAGCGTGGAATATCAAATGATTTTAACGCAACAATATCTCCACCCACTTTTTCTCAGCATTTAACTAATATACTGCTGTTTGCATTAAACAAAACTATGCTCAGAATGGATAAAATTACATTTGAATGAGGAAATTTAAGGCACTTTTTACCTTAACATCTTAAATCCGCAATGATCATATCACGAATTTCAAACGTCAGAATAACTAGGCACGAATCAATTTTGTCGTTTTCAATAATCAAGTGAAACGTCACATTTTCTCTTCAATAGTTTTCGATGATTACAAATTACCAAATTCGCAAACGTTGTTCTCCCGGCGGATTCAGTAATAGGGGCCACCATGTTAAGGAGCATAAAATGTACAACATTTTCTGTCTGGTATATTTAAGCCAACTTAACTGTAAATACGACAAAAAAATCGGTAAATATTAACGTTTTCAAACTAAAAACCTGCTCTTTTAAAATATAAAATGTTAAAGATAGAACTAAGACTCACCTTCAATTTTTTTTCTGGATAATGTCTTTATAGTATACTACTTTCCTAAAAAGTTTCAGGCCTTACAGTTATGTCCTTTTTTTTAATGAGTCTTCAAATATTGCGATTTTTCGAAAATCGCACATTTTCAATCTGAAATATCTCAGAAGGGACATAATTAAAAAATCCAAAATTTTCGGAAAACATTCCTTTATTGTATTGTAATAAGTATTTAAAATTTCATCACCGAGACTTTATTATTTTTTTAATTATAAAAAAAATAACAATTTTCTATATTTAAAAATTTATAACTCAAAACTAATAAGGTCTTAGTTGTGAAATATTCAGGTAACATTCCCTTCATTATGTTCTAATAAGTGTTTAAAATTTCATCACACAGTCAAATCGTGAAATCTTTACTTAGCTTTCCTTAAATTCTTAGGATAGATTTGGAGAGAAATGGAAAAAGAAACCGAACGATCAAGGAATCGTCAAGGCATCACTCCGCTTTATCAAAAAATGTTCAAGGCATCAGTCAATTTTAGAAAACGAACGCTAACGCGATATTGAGTGATTCGCGATTATAATTCACTACGCCAATATAGTTCACAAAACCACTATTTTAGCTATGCTTGAGCTTATTTTATTGACTTACATTAATTTGATTGGATATACATTTATTTTTCAGTTTGTCCAGCAGCTAAAGAAAAGCTAACTCTTTGATGCTGCTGTTGATAACGACCTAAAGGAATTTAGCTTTTCTTTATTAGAAACGCCGACCATGTCAAAAATTTTAAATATTTTATGCTCCGCTCGAGTTTTGCATGGTACGTTTTGGAATTCGTCTAGAGACAAAATTAGTGTGAACATCATGTTCTACGTTATCAGTAATAATTATTGAAATTTGGTTCAAACTTTGTTCATTTTCTTCTTGAAGTTGACATTAACAAGTTTAGTCGAAGACGCATTCGCAATTTTATCCGCTTTGCTCTTTCTGTTATAGATTGGGATTGGGGTTAAACTTGTTTGCTTCCCCTTCGCTCTCAGTACTATTCAATAAAGCTTCCTGAATATCTTACGAAATGTTTGGTGCCATGGTTCTGATCAAATATTTCATAAAACAAGTAATTCAATATTACCATAATGAATTTATTTTCTGATTAAAAGCATTCTTTGAAAAAACTGGGATGAAAATAATTAGGAAGTATTATAAAAATTTGGGAAATGAAAATCAGCCTTAAAATTGATAATAAACTCTTTTATTTTTACAAATCCTTTTTTTTGTCTTAAAGTGTAGTTTTGACAAGTTAGAAAAACATACTTATTTTTGTCCCATTTTAATTACAGCAACTTTCAAAAAAAAATTTAACAACTATAATGCCCACATTTACATTTGTAAACTTTTCTGATAAAAGCAAGATCTATATCAGACAAGAACAAGTACACTAAGTTTTATCGTAGATTACTGTTGGTTTATATTTGTTGCAAAGAATATTTTCAAAGGATATCGAATTGAAATACATTTTGTAGTTTTTATGGATACAATATTATTTTTTTTAAATTCTGTTATATAAATTATTGACTGTATCGCAATTGTTGAGCATATTGTTCTAACTTTTATTAAGAATTAAAAACCCAATGATATGAGATTGTTTTTCTTGCTACAACTAATGAAAAATATGGGCTTGGTGGACCAATTTACATTAGCCTTGTCTTACTCGATTAGCAGGAAAACATTAAAACTAATGAAGCAGTTAGACATTTAATTCAATTGTATAATAGTTTATATAAAAAATTAAAAAAAAATTTTTTATTAAAAATAGACCCTAACCTAAGTCTCACACCACAGTGATTTTCAAGAAATTGTAGACTTCAGGGTTAAACAAGGAAATTTTTATCTACAAACACAAAGGTGATTAAAGTTTTAAAACGGCGCAGACAAAAATATTCTATTTTATTTTTATTTTATTTTGCGGTGAAAGTATAAATTATAATTTTCAAAACTAATTTTAAGCCTGTTAACATAACGGCGGGATTGAAGTTTCTCCATAAAAAAAAGTAGAATTCTGGAACGAAGAATCTGCCAGAAGTAACTAAGTGGTTAAGACAATGGAATATGTATCATGCCATGGTACTTAGTTTAATTCTCGACAAGATTACGCAAGCTGCTATTCTTTTTGATTCCTACATCAATTTTCATTACCTTGAATTTCTGCGACTTTTGTTACAAAAAATAAGGGAAGTTATTATTGCAAACTAATCATGATATCAAACCATTATTTTACTTAAATAATTAATTTTCTTTCATTATCCAGGAACCAGATCAAAAACGGTAGGTCCGTAATGCAAAAATTTACTTACGCAATTGCCGCGACCAATACAATTGTTTATTTAAAACAAGAGTAGTGCATTTAAAAAAATACAGCTCGAAAAAATCAGGTAAAACTGGTGCATAACGAAATGGTCAGTGCGAATTGTCAGAACCGTTCAGATGTTGAAATCGAAATATCGGAAGCGTGGTAGCTTTCAGGTCATTTGATTTCGGTTTAAGGGGTGTTTCCTAGTCGACAATTTCAAAAAATACGATTTTGTTTGTTTTCCCACCTTTGTGGGCAAGATATCTCAGCAACAAATTATCCAATTATTATGAAATTTTTTACATAATATTCTTTGATACATTTTGTACAAAATAACCGACGGGATTTTTAATATCCTATGCTTCTGAGTTTCTTGTTATGAAGAATTTAAGTTTAAAAATTTCACAATTTTTGTTTAACGGCTGTAGATTATTTAATTTTCTAAATTTTCCAAAACTGGTAAGTTATTCTATAGTTCTTGCTATTTACTATAACATGCCCTTTACAGTTTTTGTTTCAGGGCAATACATCCCTAACTGTCCATCGTTTGCTGCTGTCAAAAATAATTTTTTTTTTAGAATAATCACTGTCAATTTTATCCCAAGTTTAGAAAGTCCAGTTTATATTCCTTTCAAATTTCGATTTTATAACTATTATAGGTTTTCTAAAATAAATTTTTGAAATTTAGGCTACATTTTTAGAGTTCTTACCAGGAAACAGCCCTTAAGGAGGCACGACTATTTTTATGATTTTCAAATCGGAAAAGCCTCTATAGGTCTGTTTTTAGCGGGGCGATTTCTGCAAATTTTACTTAGTCAATACCAATCGCAAAACTTTGCGCTTTTTTCTCGGAGTGCAGTTTTTCGAAGCAGTGAGCGTGATTAAGCGAGCACTATTCAACCGAATTGATTTTTTGTTTCATTTTGTTTGTTATATAGTCCTATATCAAATGACGTATCAGTTTTTTGATTGAAGAATTTTCGCCTACTTTCCATGCGTTTTACTCGAGCGATTTCGGTCGATTTCTGAGCGCCTAACTTTAATCGGCCGCCATTTTGTAAAAAAAATGTTGATACAAGGCTACGTCTTTCGAATTTCTTAAGTCTTGAAATTAGAAAAAAATCGATTTTTTTTTGCCCAATCACGACCACCGCTTGTGAACGCCGTCGTCAACCAAATTACCGATTCCATGAAGAAATCTAAGCACTTTTGCTCTTTTGCAATTTTTCTGTAAACCTAACCATTTTTGAGTAAAAAATCTTTAAATTTTCAAAATTTTCAATTACAAGCTGGAACAATTTGGACAGAGTTTGGACTTAACCAAAAAAAATGCTTATTGCCAGTTGCCCCTTCAGTTTGCACAGGAGCACGCCAATTACACGTTGCGACTTAAGGTAATTTGCAGTTGTAAAAAATTAAACACGCGATATTTTGGTTTCTTCATTTACTTGAAGTACATAATCTTGAAAAGATTTCCTGAAAGCTTCAAGCAAATCGCATTAAAACTGACGAAGTTACGCAATTTTAACGGTTGAGCTTCAAAAACAAGTAGCACGGTCGCTCTACACTCAAAATGACCATCCCTTGCTATTTGGATAGGCATTTTTATTGGACAGATTCAACTTCTGCAAGCAGCTTCTGAAGCAAAATATTTACTTTATGGGCATAGAACCAATGAGTCTGTGTAAGTTGGAAAATTAAATTTTTTTGAGAAAACCCTTCGTTCGCGAAGAAGGTCAACTCATTACCATTAGAAGCCTTTGCGATTTTTGATTTCAGATGATAAGTTCGGAAAATTCACGCTGACCACGCAGGGCCTATACAAAGTAGCTTTCGGGAGAGTAGCTTTTACAATCAATTGTTAACGAAATAATTTGCAAAAGCAATGATTACAAAACCTTTGCGAAACTGAAAAAATACCTTTTTTTACGATGTGACCAAATCCTAGGGGACAACTCTTTGATGCGTTAGCATGGTTTTGGCCGGAAGGGAATTAGGGTGATAAACTTGAAAGTCTTGTTTTTGCATTGCTGCGAGCTAGACAACAGCCCAGAGACGGAGTTGATTATTTCAATTTCTTAATAAAAGCTCACGGGGAGACCTGGGCGCTTATTATGGAACAAAACGAAACGAATTTCGTTTTGGTGTTCCATAAGCCCCCTGGTCTCGAACCCGGGACCCATGCCGTGGTGGTCGTGCGGCTCAACAAATTGATCCAACTCCGTGTCGGACACGTGGCGGGAGAAGAACTTCACCCGATTCGAGACAACGATTGCAAGTGGACCTACAATTCCGAAACATTGGCATTTTTCTGCAATTCCCATGGAATTTTTTATCGTAATCTGTTGTCAGCAAAAAACAACCATGGGTCGTCGCCGCCGGTGGGATTCGAACCTGGAACCAGATTGGTAGGCCGACACGTTATCACTTACTCCACCGACGAGTTAAACAAATTGTAATGTGAGCCAAATGACGTTTGGTATTTAGCTAACGCTACCTATGAGTTGTCATCGCAAAACTTACTTCACGTCTATGTGAGCATACCCTTAAAACCTCTGTGATTATCACCCCCGCTTTCTGCCGCTGAGCGAACGTGCCACTTTCATCTTGTGACAAGCAAGAAGGCACTCATTTTGTTCCGTGACAGGCAAGCAGATGGTGACAACGCAAAAAAGAGGTAATGTAATGAAAGACATATTATACTTGATTTAAACGTGCCCCGGTGTAAACATATCCATTTTAAATTCTGTGGTTAGCACCCCTACTTTCTGCCACGGAACGAATATGACATTTCTGTAAGATGAAGACCTAAGGCTGTAAAACAATGAACGCAACGGAATTGAACTGTAAGGCGAGATATGTCAAATCGGTTTTCTTCGCATGCACTTTCTATATAACTGAGTACAGTGAACGGGCGCAGTCGTTTGTGAACCCAACATGTTTACAAAATTTGGAAATTGACGGGCTCAGCCACATGACATAACCTAACACTTGTTGTTGACACCAGACCTGTTGTTCTCTCTTCCAGATGTTTCTCTTGTTATTTTTTTAAGCTGTAGGAGGGATTCCACAACCTTCACAACAACAACAGGCACTCGATATTCTGATATGGTGTGTGAATTGTATGTTCAAGGACCCTCACCAAAAACCAACGAGCTACGCCCTGCCACCAGCTAGGCGTGCCACCTGAACATCCCGCGGCAACTTCACGTTGCACACACGCGCACTGATTAAAGTAAGTTTCATATATTTTTATCAAATCTCATTGTCTGAACCATCATGGTTTAAATAAAATTCCTTTCGTTATTATATTATTCCATACTGTTGTAGGAAGCAGTAGGAATTCTAAAGGGAAAATTTTTTAAAGAAAGAAATTTTTTTTCCACACACACCGTCGACCTGGGAAAAAGAGAAAAATCGCTTGTGAGCCAAAATAGTGCTCTTAAAACAGTACCCCCTTTCTAAAGGAAAAAACAAAACGCGAAGCGAACATCAAAACATTTATATCCCGATCGCAGCATCAACTACTTTGGCCAACTTGGAAATGTGGAACTTTACCACTAGTGTACTGGATAAAAGTTCGTAAGCCGGTATCACGGTAGTGATTTGGCCCACATAACCCCAGCCACCCAATTTCAGCATACCGCTCAATTTCCCGTAACCCTCAGGAGCCAGCCTAGCTGCCTCCAAACTGAAGAAACGCTCCGCAGGACGTTCGTCTGTCATCTCCGCAAGCACCTGCTGATATTTAAGATAATGCTTATAAATCCACGGCAGCGACGAATAATTGTCTCCCCCAAAAACAAGTGTACGAGCCCAGTCCTCAGCACAGGCCTCGCCAGACAGCACATGAGAAAAGGAACACCAGGAGACACGCAAATAAGTCCTTCGTCACTCGCTGACGTTAATTAAAAATTGAAATTTGTTTCATTGCCGGGTCAAATGGTGAGCCTATTCCAAAATAAATTAATAGCTTGCTAGTAGGAAAGCATAATTTTATTATACATAGGTTAACATCGCAGTTTTTTTTATCTTACATTAAAGTTAACGATCGAGAAGAAAAATTGTTTCTGTATAAAATTTTATAATGTGTAGTTAGTGAAAAAGGATATAACGTTCCTCTCAATATCATTGTACAAGGCAGTCTGCGCGGAAACGTTGTTGTTAGTTAGTTTTACAAAGTATACGCGTGCCATTATCCAGTTCAATGGATGTAGTTTGTTAATTATTAAATGCAGTAACACATAGGAGGCAATATTTGAACATTTTATTATATTCTTAAGGATTTGGATCTGATAATTTTCATAAATAAAAAGGATAGGTTGTGAACTTATTATATTTCTAGTGAGGCCCACCCAGGGCCGTCGAGAGGGGGGCGAAGGGGGTAAGCCCCCCGGGCCCGGGTTTTCAAAAGGGGCCCGTCATCAACAGAAAATTTTATCCATTTTAATTATATATATAAAAAAATGTTTCACGATCGAAAAAGTGTAATATACTAGACAGATTTTAAATTGAAAGTCACTCATTCGATTGTATATGGGCCTGTAAACGCTTAGTCCCGGGCCCAAATTCCTTTCGCGGGGGCCCGCCCCCGGGCCCGAATTTTGTCTCTTCGGGCCTGGGCCCACCAGCCCAGCAATTTTCGATTTGTAGTTTTTCTATAGATTTCTTCTTGCGAATTATCTTTAAATTTTACAAATCCATTGGATAATTAGTTGGTGTTTGTCTCTATGTATCATGAGGAATAGATGTAAGTTAGTTTTTCGCTTATTGATTGCAACTGGAATTGTCGTAACTCGATCAGTTACTACGTATATCCTGTGCGATAAAACAAAGAGAAAACAATATTTTAAAAAAAATAGTCTAATAAATAAGTAAATTTTTGCATACATTTTTTTTAAGGAACGTTGTGAACTAATATTTCTCAGAAATCTTATCTGATTTAACCGTTATCTGGAGGTAAATAAAAAAAGACAACGCCAACTAGTGCATTTCTAGTGCGACAAAACAAAGAGAATATTTTCAGTGTTTCAGTCTTCTTTTGGTTTTCGAGGAGATCGGTGCGTAATTCTGTGAATTTGTGTTAACTGTAAAAGTTATAATTAAAGATGCTAAGGGCAAATTATTTTAGTAAATCTTAGTTGGAGAGATTGGAGAACTTAATTGAAGAAAATTAGAAACCTGCAGACATTGCCACAGCTTTAGGTAAAAGATTGTCACAATATACAGGTATTTAAAAGAAGACAATATTTCTGGACAAAAACTTAAAATTGGAAGACCAACGGAAATTACTGTGAGGGAAAAAAGAGCTATTCTCAGAAAAGCATCAAATACAATGAAGTCCGCCGCCAAAATAAAGAATGACTTAAACGTGAAAGCATCCGTTAGAACAGCTCAAAGGATAATAAAAGCCTGTGACCACCTAAAACGAAAAAAAATCAAGCGTACTCCCGCATTGAAACCTAGACATATTGAAACTCGTTTGTCCTGGGCTGAAAAACATATCTCCTGGTCAGAAGAGTGGAAGAAAGTCGTCTTTTCAGAGGAAAAAAATGTAATTTAGACGGTCCAGATGGTTAAGACCAGGGTTGTGCGTCTACACGTGTAAATCAATAATCTACATCGACGTGTAGAGTATGTGTAAATTAAGTAGAGTATGTATTATGTAGAGTATTGGTGTAAATTATAGAAACTGCGAATTGCGACTGCGTAAACATGATGATGCATTCAGCAACGAATCTTTACATTTTTGTGTCTGCCTGCAGTGATACTCTGCATGATAAATTACATTGCGCAGTCGGGTAAACTCGATGTGACAAACTATCTCTTGAGAACCTTTTTGCTTTGTGTGTCTGCCCGCAGTGCTCTCTGGCTCTGTCGGTTTTTCGGCGAAAAATTTTCGCTACCCGTTATTTTTAGTTATGATTAAACGAGTGCCAGTTGCTTACAGTTTTTTGTGTAGTTAGCATCAGTTTGTGTTTGTGCTTTTTATGCGAGCGAAAATGGGTGGCGCGGGTCGTCCTCAAAGCCAAAAGGCAAGTGAACTTAAATTTAAAATAATAAGAGTGAAAAACAACCAATTTGCAGCAATATGTTTATTGTGTAAAAGGAGTTTAAAAAATACAGCGGCAGCTAGGTTAATACAACATAGGTAAATATTATTTTCTTTGTTTTTCAAATATTATTTTTTATCATAACGAATTTTACGAACAATTTACTTTTACAGAAATGTATGCAAATTTGTAGACCAAAACGAAAGTATTGATGCTAATATTTCGATTTCCGTTGATTCAAACGAAAATGAATCCTTAGCACAAAATGTAGAATTTCATTCGTCCGAATATGAAAAAAATCAAGAAACAAATGTAAGCTGACTGGCCTATTCATTTTTTAGGGATGCCTAAAGCAAAGAATATATTTTTCAGGTCATTGAAATTGAACAAATAGATTGTAGCACAAAACTGTTGTAACTATGCTGCACACTGCCGAAGCAAAACCAGTATTACTAGATGCCTGGGATTTGACAACTGATTCTGAAACGGCAGAAAAACTGGTTGAAATTATTGGCAAAAGTTGCAAATTGGCCAAACAGTCGTACGATACAACTGCATGCGCTATTGTATCCGACAACGCTGCAGCTATGATTAAAATGGGAAAAATGGTTGATTTATGGCATAGCACTTGCAATAGCCACACTGGTAATTTATTACTTAAAGATATCTTAGATAAAGAATTATCAACAAAAGTTACCACAATCCTAAAGGAGTTCAAGCACCCGGATTTAGAAGCAACTCTGGTCCAACGAGGAGATACGCGAATAAAAACCCCATGTGATACGAGATGGTGTTCATACCGTAATTCTTTTTCTTGTCTCATTCAAAACAAAGAAATTATGAAGCAAATAGCAGCCAATCCTAGTCTCAGAAAAATAAAACAAAGTGTCTCACTATTGTTATTTGATGATGAATTTATGAAGGAGGTTACAGACTCAATTAAGCTTCTCGATCCAGTTTGTGAACTTGTCAATTTCTCCCAGAACTCTTGTTTCTATCGCAGCATTATTGTGGCTAAAACTAGAATTACCAGAAACATTCAATGAAAATTTAAAAAAACGAAAGGAAATGGCTTTAAATGTGTACTCTTTAGTGGCATATTACCTTCATTATTCATATGACAATGCGCTTCTGACTACTGAACAACAAGACATCATAAACAATTTTCTTTTCGACCATCTAGATAACAGCGGTATTGAAGACTGGCATCATTTTCGGAAACAATCAGGGCCTGTTTTTCCAAAATTAGTAGAGACAAATGTTGAAAAATCTATTGTATTTTGGAGCATGGCTGAATTTAACCATCCAGCGTTATCTAAATTAGCCATTAAACTTCTGCAAATTCCAGCTTCATCGGCTGAACTGGAGAGGTCCTTTTCCAATTGGGCATACGTTCACTCACCAACAAGGAATAGATTCTTTTGAACATTCAAAAAAATTATTACATGTATACTTTTCTCTAAAGCTCGCAGACTCAAATGTTACAAATGAATACTAATCAATAAAGTAAAAATTATGGGCTATATAAACGTTGTTTTTTATTAACGATACCTTTTCATGAAATCTTTAAAAAATCAAAATTATGCATTTACTTTACGTGTAGATGTAAAGTATCTCATGTAGAATGCGTGTAGATTACACGTAAATTATCATGTAGAGTACGCGATGTAATCTACACGCACAACAGACCGATAGCTTAAATATGACCTTATCACGAGGTTATGTTTTCTGATTAAAAACAATGCAGCAGGGAATTTGTCGGACACTATGACTACTTGACAACATTAATAATTATTAAACAATTCAGCAAAAGTGAACTATGCATGTATTGAAAAACAACAATGCTTACGTACGGCATGTTCGCGGTGGTAGACAAACTCATCGCAGCATTATTTTTGTCGAACAAAATATTTTTGGAATTTCTTATTAAATTATCTTGTAAATGCATTAAAACTAAATATGTATTCATCAAGAAAGAAAATGCATGTATTTGGTATATTTCGATCATGCTCACTTACGAAGTTGCAAGTATGTATTAATCATTTAAAATAAATGATGCTGTCCCGCGGACTAATAATATTAATGTAGACTAAAGCTACATATTTATAAAAAAAAAGAAAAAAACATTTCAACAATAATAATAAAAACCCACCAGTTAGTATTTCTCTTTATTTTGTCGCATGTATCCTGGCATGCAGAGTTGAAAAATTTAGTCGAGTTGGGGTTCAGATTTTAATCCGCGTATATGCGTTCATAAGGTTGAAGAGTTGAGATTGAGTTGAAATTGGGTTGATTTGATATGGGTGTGTTCAAGTCAGTTAAATGCGCATTCTCAGCATGCAGTCGTTCAACAAATGCAATGCCGATGTAAATGCATTGCATTCGCTCAATCAATTTGACAGTTGCTGCAAATTAGCTGCGCATTTCTTGCATTTGGAAATTTTTAGCTGCTAAAGAATTTGTTTGCGGTATTATATTAAAAACGGCCTAAAATGGATTCGGACTACTAGTGAAAATGTAAATTTATATTTTTTAGTTTATGTTGCAATTAATTCTGTACTCTACAGTGAACTTTTTGCTTTAAATGTTGAATTATTCGAAAGCGATGCAGAATTGGGTGAAAAATTAGAAAATGTTTCTAATTTGTAAGCCTCGTCTTTTAAAAAAGATATTATTGCTCAAATTGCTGTTAAGAGAATCACTACAGGGTTATAATACCAAATTCAATATTTATAGACTGTCAAACAAACAACAGTCTTCCTTTTGCATTTAATCGTTCATGCCACTAGTCAGTTTTGAATGCATTTTGTATGCATTCGCATGTTTATAATGGCTGCTTTTGCATGAGGGTTGTATTATTATATAGTAAATAGTTTGGTTCTATTGAAGCAATTATTTCGGATTAAATTACTCGTTTTTACTAGATTCAGTTATACATACAGTTCGTTTCATTTTGGGTACATGTGTGATCTTGTTAGATAACCGTATTGCGAATTGTTATAAAGCCCGTTAACGTTCTTGACTCGCGTATACATTTTATAATCGGACGGTATGCGTGTTTTTGTGGAACCTAGTTCCCAGGAAGAGAAGCAAATTAGATACAAAGTGATGTTAATAGACTAGATGAAATTAAGTTCTGCTTTGCTTTAATGTTAAGATGAAATATAATAATAACCAAAAAAAATTCCAACAAGCATGTATCCGAGTACAGATAGTTTAGGTATATAAATAGTTGAGATTCTCTTGCATAAAAATCAGAAATTGTGAAAAAAAATTTTTATAGCCTAATAATTATCTTTTCTGATATCAGCATTAGAACCTATAATATTGGGTGTTTTCGAGTTTGCTTCCGAAGCATGACTCCGGGGACATTAAGGACATGTCAGAACCGCATGAATTGCTTCCAACACGGCTCCTGATTCTGAGGGTCACGATTCGTGTTTTTGTTTGACGGAGGCAAGAAACGTCAAACTTGAATATGACTGATATACGCAAAAATATTCAGTACATTTCCATGCTTATTTGTTGCTTTTAATAACAAATTATTACCTCGCTTGCATTTATTTCACTATTCAAACAGAAAGAAGCAAAATTATCAAAATAAATTTGTCAAACGAATTATTCCGAACGTTTTCTTCAATTAATCGCATGTGCTTCTTCTTGTTTATATGTCATTTCCTTCGGGGTCATGAGTGCCCCTGCTCATTAGCAGGGGCCATCGGTGCTAGCACCGGGGACATTAGGTAGCAAACTAAAACACGAGTTTGATGGCTCCGGAGTCATGACTCTGTAAACTCGAACACGATTTTGACATTGGGTGTTTTCGATTTTGCTTCGGTGTTAACACTTGTGCCTTGAAGAAGCAAATGCATGTTCGAGATTGCGGTGCCATGACTCGTGTGCCATGAAATTGCTGATTTTTTATTAATCTCCATAATTTTCAATTGCAATTTGACAGCGGGTGGCACTAATAAACTCGAACACAGGGTTTCGAAGCAGATGACACTTTGGTGCAGGGTCACAGTAACTCCAGTTGTCCCCGGTGTTATGTCTCCGTGGCAAAATCGAAAACACTCAGTAATTGTCTCCGGAGTTAACTCCGAAGCAAACTCGAAAACACCCATTGAGAATTTGTAAACTGTAAGGGTTAACAATGTACAATGAATAGCATTAAAGACAAACTCTGTTTGAAATTAATTGGAGTGCGTTATGATTTCTTAATTTCATTTTTATTTTTGCCCTTCTTGTTTTTCTAATCCCCCATGCTTTGATTTATTTTAAATTTTTTTTTCTTCAACATTTCTTTTTAGGTTGGGCCTGCACCCTAGGTGTTGGGTTGGTGTGGGATAATCAGCTGAACCATCGCATAGAGGGTTAATTTCTTTTCTTTTTGCGAGGTGTCACCAGACCTGTTGCTCTCGTTTTTTTATCCTTTGTGACAGACCTGAAAGAGGGATTCCAAAACCCTCTTTCGCCACAGGCACGCGATATTCACACCAAACCTACGAGCTAGGACGTGCTGCCAGCTAAGCATGCCACCTGAACATCCCGCGGCAACTTTACGCTGCACACACGCGCACACATTACAATCAGGGTCGCGAAAATATTAATGTAAAAAATTTACATTAATGTAATGAATAATGTAAAAAAATTTACATTAACCATTAATTTTGTAATGAGTAATGTAAAAATGTTATATTAACCATAACTTTTTTCAAAAGTAATGTAAAAAATTTACATGAACCATTACTTTTTTCAAAGTAATGGAAGTATTTTCCATTAAAAATTACTTTCTTCAAAGTAATGGAAGTATTTTCCATTAACCATTACTTTTTTTAAAAAAGTAATGGAAGTGCTGTAGACTAAAGATAATTATCAATTGATTTTTTGAACATTGTCAAAATATTATGAGACGATTCTGCATATATTTTGACTAAGGAATATTATTTATAACAATTTAATTTGTTATAAGCAATCAATCGAAGAAATTCCCACTAGGTTTTATTGACATGGCCAAGATATGATTGTAAAAGATCTAGTGGAAATTTCTTCCATTGGTTGAATCGAAGCTGTTTTTAATTGTTTATAACACATTCAATTGCTATAAACAGTATTCCTTAGTCAAAATATGTGCATAATCGTCTACAATCATATCTTGGCAATGTTAAGAAAAACCTTGTAGAAATTTCTTCGATTGGATCTATTAAAGGGGTTGTCAATTGCTTATAACAAATTAAATTGTTATAAATAATATTGCTTTTTCAAAATATATGCAGAATCGTCTCTTATAATATTTTGTTCTACAGTACTTCCATTACTTTAAAAAAAAAAGTAATGGTTAATGGGAAATACTTCCATTACTTTTGAAAAAAGTAATGGTTAATGTAAATTTTTTACATTACTTTTGAAAAAAGTAATGGTTAATGTAAATTTTTTACATTACTTTTGAAAAAAGTAATGGTTAATGTAAATTTTTTACATTACTCATTACAAAAGTAATGGTTAATGTAAATTTTTAACATTAATCATTACAAAAGCAATGGTTAATGAGACGGTAATGCATTACTCGCAACCCTGATTAGAATATATAAATATACTTTTCTACAAAACAAACCAGACATTTTTGGTACCAGTGTAATTTATGAGGTATTAGAAAAAATTTGTTTTTGTCAAAATGGCTATTGAAGTAGTCGCCCCTCCACGCCAATTCGAATTTACAATTAGGGGCACTTCTGAATTACAGGGTGCTTTCAGTAATGCATATTTGCCTGTTTAAACATGCGCAAATACAACAAATTTGCTTTCATGACATTTGCCCATAATTACAGATGGTATTATTTTTATAATTAACTAAATGATATTGCTAATTTTAATATCAGCTAAATGCTAGTAAACAAAAGCAGAATTGGCACTACATTTTCTAATATTTCATTCTTTTTCTTGATCATCACTACCGCATATCACTACCATCACTAAAAGCATAGGCATAATTTGCACTCGTTTACTCGAACGTTTGAACCTTGTGTAAACGCAACTTTTCACTTCTTGCTTTCATGAACTTTATGAAAGCACCCACTTATTTCCAAAAACAAATCGCAAGAGCGAATTGTTGTAGAGAAAAATTCCTTCTCCACCCAGTGCACATAAAATTGTGAAAACCCCGCGAGAATTTATGAATATTATTACAAACAAACACAAAACCGCTTTTCATCTCTATCAAAATAAAATAGATTTAAATTTCCTTAAAAACCAATCGGCTTATCTTATACAGAAAAAATAAATTTTTCTTGGCATTTCCCCCAACAGCAGTACGAGAGGATTAGATTTCTTTAAAACTATGAAAACTATGTATATGTTAAACCAAAAAAATATGCCAACACTGATCTAGGGTAGATTCTAGTCGAGTGGCTTGAAAATTGGCTGAAGTTTACGAATTTTTTTCTCACAGAAGCAGAAAATAATGTATAATTCGACTTTTTCAGATATTAGTACATTTACTTAAGTTCACAAAAAAAATGTATTTTAATTCTTTAAATTATAAAATTTCCGATAAAATTAGAATTAGAATTAGAAAAATTCAGAAAAAGTGGGAAAAATATAATTTTTGTTTTTTCAGCTAGTGAGCTGTTCCTGGAACATAGAACAATCCTTTCTCTTCCTTGTGAAACTGATTTTGACTATTATATTCAAGGAACATTATTTTGTCCAAACAGAACATATAAAAGAATTTTTATACCTCCTGAGCAAGCAATACGGTGCGTGTGCCTTTGGCCCGACAGCGTAGGCATGATTTTCGGCGGTACGCGTTCGCACTAAATCGGCTTTAACTTTTACATTTTTCCGAACTTCGTCAAATTGTTTTAGAGGCTTATTAAAGATTTAAAATATGCAAAAAAAGAAAAATTAATTTTTTAAAATTGCTTGGCTATAACTAACCTTAATAGTGTATTTTCTCTAAGATCCCAACAATACTACCCGTATCCAATAACATAACTTAACGTATCCAAAGCCCTTCACCATAACAGAGCCATAGGTGAAAATAGGTGTTATTAAATTCGTATGTAACTAGATTATAAAAATTGCCCACATTTTCTCGCTACCCTTCAATGAAGGCGAAAAATCCTTGATAGCTTGATTGATTTGGTTTATTAATAAAATCCTTACATTTTTCTTTCTGCTACCTGATAAATCAGTATGGAATAGGCTGTGCTGCACTTTCGATTTCTTAAATATCAGAGGAGCTGTCTACTGTCTAGGTAAATGCTCGACTAGGGAAAATTCGAGGAATAGAAGTACTTGGGTGTAATCAAAAATTCAGCGCACTGCGCATCAAAGCTGCACAAAATCAACCTCCATGCAACGTACTGCTTAATAATTTCACTGCAAATTTGGACTCGTCGCTGCTAAAGTAGCAAGAAATAGAAGAAGATTAAACATCACTGCATAGTACGAGTAAAGATATATAGTACATGTATACATAAAAGGGGATATTTTATTAACATTATTCTTCCATTTCTTGTGGAAAGCAATAGCGCAAGCGCTTCTACTTATGATATTTTCAGCGAGTCTGAACGAAAAAAAAGAAATTAATTTTAAAGCGGATTTTTGCTGAATTTAGAAGTGCACTAAAAAGAAGTAATCCGACTATTCCTGATTACATGGCAATTGTGGACTCATATTATTAAAAATTTACTTACAAATCTTCGTCCATTATCAGTCTGTCAGTGCTGCTGTCAGCGCGCTGAAATTTGTGACACTTCGTTGCATAAAAATTGCAGTGCGCTGAATTCTTGATTACACCGTTTAACCGAAGTGTTGTGTAATTGATAATAAACAATTTCAGGCATGCATCGCATATCGCCAAGTACTGTTCAATTATGCATGCTCATCTTGGTCAATCTACTTAGTCATCTGAAGTAAAATAAAACCAATTCTCTTTTAATGTTAACTTAAGGCCTATAAGGTAAAATAGAAAAAATTTAACAAATCCAATGATAATAATAAAGTATAACAAATCTTAAGATAAGTAAATGTTAGAAAATTAAACATTATTATATTCAGTGTCTCTGCAATATTCCAAGCTTTAGGTAAAAATTCCGTTAAAAAAATACCCGCAATTCTGAGAGAAATATATGTACGTACATAATGTGGATAAGTAATTATTCTTAATTATCTACATTTTCCAAGAAAATTTTACTTTATGCAAATTTTGTTTAAATATAACAAAAAACCAGCCACAGTGCAATCACCTTAACTCTGAAAATTTTAACACCCAAGAACTTGCAATTCATGCAATATTGTGTCGAAAGTGTTTTTCAGCTATGTAAGTGAAATTTCTTTATTAATTGATATATTTTTTTATATTTATATAAGGAACTTTTATAATGAATAAAGTCGTCTAGAACTCTTTGACTTGAACTAGAAAAAGTTTTAATTTATAAACATTTGTATACAAGTTTCGTCTGAGGAAGTGTTGTAATTCTGTGGTATAGCGGTACAAGAACCGTTTTATAAGTGTACGTCCAAATCGAAATACATAGAAATTACGCTGGCAAAAGCCCTTACCGTAACTTATGATTATTTCTTCGTTTTTGGTTGTATGGTGACTTCTCTGGTACACCCTCAATATTTAGATAAGAGTACAAGAACCTTGGCTGACCAAAAATTCCATCTTTGGTATACGGTACAAGAACCGTTTGTACTCGCATCCTAATCTACGATAGTTGAGTCAAAAGAGCCTAATCTTAACAATTTGTAGAACATCATTTCGAAACCTTTATAAGTCTGGAACCTTTACAAATTTAAGACTAATTTTATAAGAACAGAAATTGCAGATTAAACATCTGCTACACCAGAAAGGCCCTCTCATAAGTTTTACCTGAGTAAAAAATGCATATTAATCCATTGCCCATAATAATGGGGAGAGCACAAGTCTTATCTAATGTACACAAATGTATTACGAAAATGTTTAATAGGTTGATTCTATTTACATGTATAAATTAATACTTATATTGCAATTTAATAAAATTTATTCTACCTACATAAATTCAAAGTTTTCGTGAGAAAAAATATATTTGAGAATAATGTTGTCTTCCACTTCAAAAAATTACACTTATTGTGTTTTGAAATAATTATTTACACGATAAAAACTATTATTCCTGCATTAAGAGCTAACCCAAAAATCAACTTGATGTTAAGTATTAGCCAATACCGTAGCATAATATTTCAAATAGAAACCTGTTTTGGCACTTGAAAAGCCGAGCTCCGAGCCCTAGCCTGTGTTAAATCAAACAAGAATTTTGGTAGAAAATGACAAAAACGAAATTTAATAATTTAGCAAAATGACTTTCTTAATTTTCTAATGTCGTTTGTATTGGGACAAACAAAATTTTAAACAATTTTAAAGTATGCTTGTACATATATAAATATAAAAGATGAGAATAATCAACATAAAGTTTTCTTTATTTGGAACATATTTCGGAGTATTTAGAATATAACGATAAGGCTGACAATGAAAACGTAAAATTGAAAATTTGGTAGAAAATTCTAGACAGATTTTATAAAAAAAAAGGTTAACTGAAAACCTCTTGAAATAACATTAGATACGAATTAAGTCTTTGTGTTGTAGTTTTTACAATTTTAAAGAGGTTTCATTAAGTTTATCTTAGTATCTAATGTATCTAGTTTTTCTAACAGATGCATCTTGAACTTGGGTCGTTGTCGGCAATACAATTTTGGAAAGTCGGTGAAAACCTAGATCTGAATTAATTTCCCGAGACAACAATATCTACACTTTAATCACATTTAGTTAAAACTTATTGCCGATTTTGATTTCTGTAGTTTTCCCTTGAAATTAATGAGCTAAGCTAAGCTAATATAAATTGCTACCCTTTTCTTGTTATTTCTCAAAATACTCTTAAAAAATATTACATCTACGAATTATCGAATAAAATCATACCCTTTACAGATCGGTCTGCAGTTAAGAAATAATGTATTTATGCTTTAATAAAATTACAGGCGTAGCGTTTTGCACGCTTGTTAATTGAATGCAGTCTTTTAAGTGTATCATAAATAACCCTCGTCGGCTTTACAAAAGAAAGCTGCACATCGACCGATCATACCTTATCACGTTAATAAGAACAAAAATTGTCTTAAAACTCATTAAATAGGGTTTTTTTATTACATTTCTTTCTATTTATTAACATGATCGTAGGCTCAAAATCTTCTTTTAATTTATATTTATTATTTAGAAAGAAACAATGACATCTTAATTTCGTATTCATTTGATTCTAATGCACAAAGTTGCCATTATCAATTCTTTTAAATTATAAGTTACATTTTCTTCTCTTTTTATTATAAATAATGAAATTCTTTTTTTTGCTTTAAAATAAATGTCATATCAAATTTTAAATAGAAATCTGTGGTGGCTGTAAGAAGTACACACTGTTATAATATACATGCTTCAATTAATTCAATTTATTTTCGCACATTTTGTGTTAATTATATGTATGCCATGTTTTCTTTTATTCTTCCGTTTATCAATATTATCTCTATTTTTTAAAATATTCACTTATTAGCACAGTCTGAAAAATTATTTAGTCGAAATGTATTTTCTTTTTCAGAAATGTTTGCTTTTTCGTATTTCAATCTAATTTGTTTTTAATTGTAGTATTTTTTTGTTTTTCATTATTTGTGACTAATTATTATTTTAGGGCTGATGTAGCCATTCCCGTTTTCAGTTTTTCCTATTTATTAATTTACAAATTCATTTTTGTTTAAGCAGGATTTTCTAAATTTAATTTTTTGCCTCTAAATTTTATTGTTTTGTTTCTGAATTTTTATTTCTTATTAGAACTCGAGGGAAGGACGTCAGCAGTTAAAAATATACTACGAGCTATATCCTCGGCTCATTATTTGCCTGAAAGGAAAAAAGATTTTATAAAATAAACAATTACAAACAAAGATTTTATAAAATAAGCATACAAAAAAATTCCGCTCGCTAAAAATAATTCGGGCATGAAAGGGTTAATACGTCACGCTGTCAAGGAAAAAGATAACGTAAGTAATATCATGACATAATATACAAACAAAACTACTAGGCTACTACAGTTCAGAATAAATATTAAGCGCCACCCGAAATATACAGCTGGCTTCAAAAGTATTAGTCTATTTAAAATTTCTTAAAAAAAAGTGCAAATAAAATGAATTAAGTTAAACTAATTCGTAAATCGTCCGTTAAGTAAGTTAACGTGTAACGTGTTAACGTAAGCGTTTATTTCCCATCAGCATCTCTTCACCCTTTGCCTATAAACACGTTCAACGCCTGTACTGTTCCACATAATTATAGGTCCATCAAAAATTTTAGGAGTTAGTTTGCAATTGTATATAGTGTGTTAGGGAATTCTTTATGCAAGTTTTAATAACGGCTTTAATAAGATTCTGTGTAAACAAGTATTGAGCGAGCTGGAAAAAGAGCTATCTGAAGCGTACCGGTAATCATGCGAAACAAGTGTATTTATTTATTTATTTATTATAATTCGTCAAAATCTAGCTCAATTACCAAAACTAATTTATTAATAATGTAAAATAAAACAACAAAGTAACATAACCAAAAGAATACAGAAGCTGCGAATTTAATCTGAACTGACCCTTTAACTGATTTCTCGTAAAGATTAAAGTCAATAATGTCAAAATTGTTAAATAAACTAGAATTCAAAGAAAGAGAATCATTCAATCTATAGGTGGGTGGTAAGGTACGTGCAGGAAATCATGATTTCTCAAGGAGAGAGCAGAAATAGGCATATTGAAGGCGCTCAAAAGCTCAGAAGATTTGATAGTTTCCATCAAACAGTCTAAAGCAGTGATGTCCAAACCTATGCCCGCGGGCAAGTGAGCTTTTGAGCTTTTGAATTCGTATATGCACTTGTTTGGCTGTATTCGGTTTCCTATTTTTGCGTTTTTTAATTGTAAAAGCATACAAAAGTTAAAAAAAAAATCGTCATATTTAAGTAGTTTAGTAAGCAATTATACAATATATTAAGATATACAGCCTTTTGCAAACATTTTAAGGTTCTAAATTAAACAAACAGTACGAAATACTTCTGAAGCTTTTAAGCATTCCTCAAATTGAGTAGTGTGAGTTTGGCCATCACTGGTCTAAAGCAAACACAATGCGGGAATTGTTACGTCTCCCCTCCTCCAGTGATTAAAGTCGGTTAGTATAAAGAGGCAGGTGAGAAAAATCAAAAGGAAGATCATGTTGAGCAAAATGAACAAATCTACGTTGAACCGTCTCAATGTATTTAATGTGAGTGGAGTAGTAAGGTGACCGCACCCATCAAGCATACTGAAGAATGGATCTAACAAAGGTATAATAAAGCATTTTTGTGAGGCATCGGTTGTTGAATTCCTTGGACCATCTCTTCACAAAACCTTATTCATGATAATCGATTTAGTCAGAAAAAGAAAAGTGAGAATTAAGAACAACACCTAAGTCTGTGGTTTTGTTAAGTCTAGATAATAATCATCCGTCAATAGTGTAACGAAAATTGAACGACGATCTCTTGCGCGAAAACGACATAGTAGTGCACTTGTCAATATTCAAGAAAAGGCGACTGTTACAACACCATTTTTGGAATGCTTCCGCGATAGTCATCAACATCAGCAATAGTATGAAATGTTTTAGTCAGCATAACAAAAAATATTTCGAATTTTTCAAAACAGTTTTTCTAGACAACCCACACAGGAATAGTGTAGCTACTACATCCGAAACAATGATAAGGAAAGCTGTAAAGGTGGCTCTAATCCAGGAGCCATCCACTTTTAAGGAAAAGCTTACTGACTGGTTTACATGTTTCTACAAAGGTAGGCCGAGAGCTTGATTAATTGTTAAAAAAGAGAATAACGCTATTTCTATTCTACGGATTAGTGACAGAAACTGACATATGGGGCATTTTACGCGAAGCGTGTGATCAATGGCAGAGGTAGGTTTCTACTTTAATATTTAATTAAGTTAGAACTATTTACTATAAATAAGGGCAATAAGCCAACTTTTATAAATAAAAGTATAAAGCAGGTTATTGACATTACACTTGAAAACTGATACGGCTAAGACGAAGTATCTTTCTCGGACCAATGATGGATACTCTTTGAAGTAAGTGTCAATATCATAAATAACAACACTCTAACTTTAACAACAAGAAAACCAATTGGGATAAATATAGGGAAACAATAAACATAGAATTAAGTATAAGATATGCCTATACGGAATCGACACACGAAATCAACGATGAAACGGATAAAATAGAAAATGTTATCAGAATCGCATTCGAGGAAGCGTTTCCGGATAAATGACTGAAAACTGTATGGAAGCAGAGGTGGCTGAACTCTCGGCTTATGGAAATAAGAAAAAAAAACTAGAAAACTATTTAATAACTCTGGGAGGAGTACAAAGCAATTCTTAGACAATTCAAGGTGTAGAAAGTACAGGGGAGAGACAGTTAGACTTAAAAAAATATTTTCAAAATCTAAAAGCCAAACCGAACTTATCGAAAACTCATCTAACATGGAGCAGTCTCTAGAGAAGCTGATACTAAACAGCTTCTACCTGTAAGAGAACCCAAACAGGGGTGGATGATAGAGAAACAGGAAGATTGTGTACCGCAACGAAAGTTAAAATGGGCAATATAATTATTTAACCCGTACAAATCACCAAGCAGAAAGGAATATATTCAATCATGTTCCTGACTGTGGAACAGCCTCGCACAATTTTTTCGAGCTTGGCTAAAGAACATACACGCATAAGAACTGGAAAGTGCCTAAGGTAGTATTCTTACTTAAACCCAATAGGACCGACTTTAGCACACCTTATGCATACAGACCGATAAGCTTAACTTCATTCCTACTGAAAAGTCTAGAAAGACTGGTGGAACGACTCTTTCTCTTTGAAATTTTGTTCATTTAACGAATTTACTAACTACAGTGCAATAAAATAATTCGGTAGTTAGGATTTTTTAAATCCTTCCTCCACCCTGACATGTATGTACTTTTTTAGAAAGGTAATAAAATGAGCAATTTAATAAAAAAAAACCAGGCATGTTAATTACATGAATTTTGGGAAAATGCTCAATTTTAGGTTATCGCAAAAAATTTTTTTTCACTTTTCGAAGTCACTGAATTGATAGAAGCTACATTGACAATTTTGGAAAGGTAATTTGGATAGTAGTTTTTTGGCGTTTGTTTGTTGTCTGTGAATTGAGTGCATCAAAAGATAAAAATAAAATAGTTGTGTACATTACATGAAAATTTGGGATTTGTGAATCATCCTGTAACTCCCAAACGATTGAGGTGCGTTGAGTTGTTTGCCTATGTGAGATCTATCACTTATTTTGGCACACCATGTGAAACACCTTGTATTTATATTTATCGATTAAAACAAACTGCATAGAATCTATATTTTTCCAATATGGGATATTTAATATCCCAAACAACTATTTTAAGACGGGTGCTAAGACAAAGGGAGTGCGTGGACCGATTTGGATGATTCTCTTGTTGTTATATAGAGTATGATTCCCCATTCCTAATAATGTAAAAATATGTTCCTAGAGTGGGGCGGGAAAAGGTAGTCTTAGGATTCTTTTTCTGATGATTGTTTTTATGTTATATAGAATATAATCCCCCATAACGTGTTGGCCATATTGGTGAATTTTTTGATGTGAAGAATATGTTGCCCCACTGGTCAACGGCAAAATTAGTGGGGTGGTGTGCGGAGGGGGCGTTACCCAATTTCTTAATTCACACACCTAGTTGTATACAGTATGATCCCCCATTGCTACTATATGGAAAAATGTTGACCTTGGTTAGAGATGGAAGGAGGGGTAACCTAACTTTGTCCCGCGTGGACTGATTTAGATGATTCTGAATGCATAGAGCATCTATTTGTGTTCTGACAAAAACTGTGGCTTGTGGAGTTGGAGGCGGCGCCTAGCTTCATAAGGCATAGACCGATTTTGATTCTGTTGTACAGAATACTGTTGTACCTAGAATGACTACGATGATTCTCTCTCTTTCTGTATAGAGTACGGTGGCGCGCTAGGGCCATGTTAAGAATTTTCTAAAGTGAGGGTACGAAAGGTTGACCGTAACTAATTTCGCAATATGTTGCCGGATTTGGATAATTATGTGTCCATTCTTTACACTGCACTCACTACCTCTGCAACTTTTGAAATTGCTTTGTTTGTACGAGCAGCATTCTTTTAGTCGCATATACGTAGACACTAAAAAATGAAATAGTTTTTAGAAAAAAAGTTGAACCGACTTCAAAAAAAGAGCTGAAAAGCATAAAATAATTTTTCATGTTATATCTATTACGACTTTTTGAAACTGGTGCAAATTAAACAAAAAAAAACATCTACCCAACCACAATTGAAGATAATATATAAAACTACCAGAACGTTTCAGCTCACGGAATCATAAGGAAGGACGATTAAATACTTTTGTTGTAGTTGTTTGATTTGTTTAATTTGCACCAACTTCAAGAAGTCGTAATAGATATAAAATGAAATTATTTTATGCTTTTTAGCTTTTTCTGTGAAGTCGGTTCAACTTTTTTCTAAAAACTATTATCTTTCGTATTCTCCATTTTCTGCTTTGAATTTTCTAAAGCACATAATATAACATATATAAAGTACCCACATGACATAATATAAAGTACCCACAAAATTAAACTTTGTTCGGTATGTTGAGTAAACTTACAGTAGGGCAGTGGGTTGGGTTGTGAACCGGGCTGGGTTGTGAACCATCAGCTTTTTTTCCCCTAATTGACACGTATCGCCATCTGTCTGTGTTAGTTTGTATTTTGACATAAGTCAGTTTATGTCGAATTAAGATTGTAAGTGTTGCTGTTTTTGACGTTTCCAAAATTGCGTTATGGCTGGGTTGGGAACCAGCCTTGTGGCTGGGTTTTGAACCATCCCTTTTCATACTAGATTTTTACTAGAACTGTCAAATATCGTCGATATATTAGAATAAAGTTTTTTTATGTCATTTTACTTGATTTGTAAATTAATTAATTTTACATTCATTTGAATTTTTAGCCATGTCAACCCTAAAAAAAACACCGGTTGTTTAGCCTAAGTGGCGTCATTACTTGTCTTCATTACTTTATTACTTTTACTACTTGTCTTTTACGTGTTTTGATTCTTAAAGCCTTGTGAATAAATAAAATTTTTCTTTCTATAAAATTATCGGGTTTTTGCTACCTATTTTTCGACTATTATATTCTATTTTTTTTTATATATATGATGTTGCCAAAGCTCAGGGGATGCCCTATGATGCTAAAGCACAGCCTTGGCAGGAAAGGAATTAAGGTTAGGGGAAATGGGTTAGGAGGTTGAGTGAAGGAGGTGTCGATGTACGCCTCGTTTGAAAGTTTCAGGCTCATAAGACGAGGGAAAAACAGAAGATGGTAAACTGTTCCACATTCGTGTTGTTCTGCTAAGAAAAGATTCCCGAAATTTGACGGTACGTCCAAATTTGACCCGGAGAGTATAGGGGTGGGAGCGACTTGTAGATCTTGTATCGCGCGTTGTAATGAGTCTACAAGGAATCAGGCTAGCAATTTCGTTAGAACAATGGCCATGGAAATAGCAATAAGAAAATGAGAGACAACCGACATTCCGTCGATGCTCCAGAGAGTCAAGGCCCTCAGAGATTGAGGAATCGCCAATAAGTTTAACAGCCTTACGCTGAACTTTGTCTAACGCGGACAATGCGGTGTGTCCTGCCCCTGCCCAAATATGGGAATTATATTCAAGTCTAGGCCTAATGTGGGATTTGTAGATCAACGCTAAGTCGGGTGGGGTGAAATATTTCTTACATCTCTGTAGAAAACCCAAACATTTCATCGCACTTTTAGGGATTGCAAATATATGATCAGTCCAGCTAAGATTGCTGGATAACTCAATACCCAAGATCTTTAGGGAGGGTGAATTGGGTATATTCACTCCGTCGACTGAAATGGGTTGGGGGTGAACTGGGCGTTTTTTAAGGGACATTAAACAGCATTGAGTTTTGGATGCATTAAACGTAACACGATTTGCTCTGCCCCAAGCGAGGATCATAGAAATGTCTTTGTCGGGATTTGCCAGATAGTTACAACCCAGCCACTTCTTTGGAAGAGCCAAAAATCACGTCCTCAGATAATTGGCCGTAGATAGTTACACTTCAATCAAAACACTAAACTGTCTGCGTTTTATGTTAACCTTTCCAACGGTATCTTGGATTCGTTGATATGTTGAATAGTAACATACTAATGTATTTATAACAAAAAAGTTGATTCCAAAGTTCAGAAAATGGTTTAATTGTTCTGATACCTTATGATATTTTTCTTGTATCAGTTAGGTTCTATTCACAGCCTACCCTAAATATATGTCTAGGGATATCATCAATTTTACCACCGCGAGCGTTGTCCGTATTTCATTTGTACTTCGACGTACTTACATAATAAAATCATCTGATGTCATCACATTACAAACTCGTTTTTTCACAACGGACAAAAAAGCGAGTCTTCATCTTAAAAGCTCACTTTGAATGAAACTTATAAACAAGATACTTTCTGTCGTGACCGCATGCTCAGAACATTTGTAGGTTAATTTCAAATAAATATCAGGTCGCGCCTTTCATTTCCCAAGAAACACTACAGATAAAATTTCCAAAGTCGTTCCTATAGCACAATATAGTTTGCCTACACCACCAAGCCACAACTGTTGGCCCATGTTTTTAGACTTTTATCTAGAGTAGACTATAAGGCATGGGTCGCTTACATTCCAAGTACAAAATTAAAGCATTTTTGTTTTATGAAAGCTGTCCAGCAGACTAATTATAAAACCTGCCTACAAACCAATTCCTAGATTTTTCCTGGTTTTCCACTTTTCCATAAAATAGGCTAATGTTTGGAAATATACAAAAGCATTGTGTAGGCGAGCTAGTGCAGTGTAAAGACGAAGTTTACTCTTCTAGGACTACATATTTAAGCATTTTTCTTACAGGCACGATGAGGAACAGGATGGTTGTCGCCTGAGATTGACAGATTGAGATTGACAGATTCGGTCGAAATTATTCGCAATATTATTCGAAATATAAAGTGATTAGTGAAAATTATTATTAAAATCAAGACTATATTAGTAGAGTAATTTGTTTTTAAGAACTTTGAGACAGTTTATACACTTTAAAAGACAGATTTTTAAAATGAAGTGTGCAATGCATTGTTGCAAAAATAATCGACGGCGGACTCGTGGAATATCTTTTCTTAGGCAAGTAACTAGCATAAATATGTTTATTAGCATGTTTAATTTCAGATTAAATCATTAAAATTCTTAAGCCAAAAAAGGGTAACAAAGAAAATCAAAGTTTCTGTCCCCATTCTCAGTTTGTTTACATTCTGATGAATTGGAATTTCTGTATCGCCTGAGATGCGCAGTGGCGGTCAGCCAAAATTTAGTTAAATTTCAAAACTTATGTTTGCCCCGTCAAGCGCAAGTCCGTTTTTTTACTACTGCTATGGAGAAAACTACCACAAAGATACACTTCTAACACATGAAGAAAAATGCTTAACTTTTCTGAGCGATGTGCACTTCCTCTAATTATATATTCTAAGGATTCAAACCTACCTGGCGTTGCTGCAGCCGTAGGCTGTTGTTGCGATTGAGATGGTTGTTGCTGATTATTTTGTTGATTTTTGTGTGGAAGACCTGTATTTTGTCCAGTTCTATTATTGTTATTATTTCTGTTTCTGAAATTTCCTCCCCTATATCCTCTATTGTAGCCGCCGCCATGATTCATATTTCGATTATAATAACCACCTCGTCCACGATAACTAAGAAAATACGTTAAATAATTTTCAAATAATTTATTTTCTTAACTTACTTCCCACGCCTTGTCGATGAAATGCCAAAAGTTTCACTATTCAATTTTCTTTCTTGTCGCCAATCAGTACGATTTTTCCCTTTCGTCCTATCGGCTGCAGCCTCACAAGAAATATTATCGAAAAATGATTTAGTTTTGTCATAGCCAACGACAATTTCCTCCTCTTCTTGTTCATGATCGCCGGCTCCAGTTTCATTACCTGAATCATCTTTTTTATCAGTTTCGCCATTTACCTGATAAAAATTATTAATACTATTACTTTTACGAATATTACCAAGAAATTTAAAGTTCTAATGAAATAAGAAATGCATAAAATTAAATTACAACTTGTTGAGATGACAAACATAAATAAAACAAAATAAAATGATTAGATTTCTAAAAGTTCATAGAATTACAATCAATTGAGCTAGGCTTTATATTTACAATACATCGTATCTATATTTCCGTCAATGCGCATTCTTCGCAAAACACTCAATGCATAGCTGAATATAATGCAGCACTTTTCGTGACGCGTCGACTCAACTTAAGGAGGTATTTACATGGTGAAAGGTAAAAAAAATCGATTTTTCTTTCTTTGATAGTTTAATGTCTAGAATATATTCCTAAGAGGATTTTGCGAAATTCGACTTTAAAAAAATTTCATGTATAGTAACTTTGTTTATTTTGGTTATTAAATAACTGAATGGTGAACTTGAAATAACGTTTTCAAAGTTGGTGCAAATGATTTAAAAAAAAACTTAAAGTCTTAGCCTCTTGTTTGGAACATTCTATTCGAAATTTTTTCTTTTAGGCATTGAACCACTAACCTTTTTTGGTTAAGGCGATTCTGTAATGAGATATCACTTGCACCGATTATATATTTTTTCCTTGGTACCGTAAAGAAAGGAGCGTACAAGAGCCATGACGCAAAAAAACAAAAATTTTCTTTTTAAGTATTTAACTTCATGATGTAATCCATTTTTATATTAAACAATAAAGATTTCGAAAAAACAAAAACAATAAGCCTTTTTTTGCCAAAATGATGTAAAAACCCCCTTAATATAAATTATAATAAAAATAAGATAAGTTGCATAGTTCCGTCTTCAACAAAAAATTGTATAAAAATATTGAAACTTCAAGAAAAAAATCACTAATAGGAGGAAATTTTTAAAGATTTGCGTGGGTTTGAATGGGATTAACTCTTTTTGAAGGTCGGGTTATTTCGGGGGTTGCAACAACAACGCTCTTGGAGTAGATAGACAGTTATGTAGTGTCAAACCTCCGCGGCGATTAGAAATGCATCCTTTTACGCTTGAAAAACGCTAGGAATATTGAGAAATTATTTCCAAAGCAAATGTTGTGTTTTAGAAATAAAGCAACTAATGCAAACAAATTCAATAAAAAGTTCGTGAAATCGGCATATTTAGTACTAAAAGGTATCGACGTGTTTGCATGCATAAAGACCTCGGATTATTTTCTTACAAGGACCAACTTCCTTAAGAGTTGAAGCAAAATGACCATCCGCTTCATTAACGCTATTTGTGGGCTTTAAATGAGTTAGAAAGTGAATTCGGTTTTTGTCCCAAAATAATCTTTTCGGGCGAGGCTCATTTTGATCTCGGAGACTATGCCAACAAGCAAAACTAAGGTTGCGAAAATACATTCATAGAGAAGCTGGTACATCCGCAAGCCGGTACATGTTTAAACAATTGACCTTTTGCAGTAACCGTGTTATCAGCCGTTTTAGAGATGTTCTTGGGCATTACACACCTGCAATTTGACTATTGAAAAGCGTTATAACTGCAACGATCTACAAAAAAATTGGGCACTAAAGGAAAATATCCATCGATTTATTCGCGAAGTGAGGGCAACAATACACTGTAAAATTGGGTTGACAGGATGGAGTACTGCCAAAGCCAGAAGCGGCTATAATTTGAGTAAAATTACTTCCAATGAATGGAATATATGTACATACTTCGATAAAGTAATAGTCACTGACAAATATTGACGGTGTAATTTTAATAACAACTGTTATTTCCCATATATTTTAAAGCTGGCAATGGTGAAGATTTATATACAGGTTCACATTTGAAGGGTCCACGGAAAGAACGGCCGTAGTCACATTTAAAAAAATGTGCAGGTTCTTTCCTTCCTTGTAAGGACATTTTTCTACTGGCTATATAACTAGACCCAGCGGGATTTTTTTCATTCTTATAATTGCGTTAGGAAGTACATACGTTGGGACACTAAATGACATAAAAACCGAAAATTCAAAAAATTTGACTTTTTGAGTTCGCACGTTTTTTCCGTGGACTCTTCATTTGTATAAAACCTTCGCACTGTTTTTTAAAATGCGTATTTCACGCTTAGGAGCGACACTTAATTATTAGTTCTTAAGTCTTCCTTGTAAGGCGTCCGTGAAGTAAGGATATGTTCATAACCGAGCTTCGCGGAGCGTTCAAAACTTATGAAGCTCAATAAAATTCCAGTACCGCGAGCTTCATAGGGTTTATGAAATACATTTCTTGTTGGATAGTACCTTGAGTAGTAAGCATATACAGTAAATCTCCTCAGATCTGATTCCGAAGATGAAATGTTGTGCAACCTTATATGTTCTTAAGAAACGACAAACAAAAAGCATCGGTAGCCATCCAATCAATAAGAAACGATCAAATTTCAGAAAATTCAATCATCTTTATGAAGATTTGAGAACTCATCCAGACTGTTTTTTTAGTTATATGAGAATGAATTTAGACACTTTTGACTACATAAAAAAAATTGCACGCGAATTGGAATAATTGGCACTGAAGCCCAACAGAGTTGTTCGAATAGTTCGCAAAAGAATGAAACATAACATTCTTCATCGAGCTACACATCGATGTGTTCAATTACATCGAGCTAAGTTCAGCTCTTTCTGAACACTCTCATGCACAAACACACAATCATTTCCTACCTAAAAAATGTAAGCCATAACCAGTCTTGTATTATATTCAAATCCTTACTGATTTTTCAACCAACAGTACTTACACTGGTGAAAAATATTCAGTAAAAATCCAAGTCTCTTTTCTCTTACTTGAAAATCATCAGTAAAAGTAAATAAAGTGGTACTGGCGAACGCCAGTAAATCACCAGTAACTACCAGTAAGAATCAGAAGACCAGTAAGAGCCAGTAATAACCAGTATTCACCAGTAAAAACAAGTAAAACGTATTAAATACTAATTTATCCACCAATCCCGATGAAAGAAGCATTAAACTGAAGACACATTTTTTATCACACGTTATTTGATACTTAACGAAATGTTCCTTCTTTATTTCATATAAAATTACGCTAATCCTTAAAAAACTAATTTAAGTATCTGTAATTGGCAATTGTACAGCTTAAATACGCGGTACTCTTATACGAATTTTCCCAAATGAAATGAAAGTGAAATAATTTCATGTAAAACACAGGGTTAAGGTTTAATTGAAAATATTTTTGTTAAGTAAATGGATATAAAAATTAGTCTTGTTTTTATAATGCATGAATTTTTCATAGATCTTTATGAGTAATTGATATTTACTTCTTGTTACTATTGGTTACTGGTTATTACTGGCTCTTACTAGTCTACTTGTTCTTACTGGTGATTTACTGGCGTTCGCCAGTACCAATTTATTTACAGGTAATTGTAATTTTTAAGTACCAGTAAAGAGATTTGAATTTTTACTCAATATTTTTACCAAGACGGGGTACTGGTAATTTACTGGCTCTGGTACTTACAATCATACAAAACTGGCATAACGTGCTCATCTTCCATCATGAAGTCGTAGATTCGAACTCCACCGGTGGCAACCCGTTGATACTTTCTGCTGACAACAGATAACTCTAAAAGGCCAATGGGATTTGTAGGTTCACTGTAAATTGTTTTCATCGAATCAAGCGGTCTTTTTTCCGCCCTTCGGGAATTAGCATCTCGCTTAATCTTCAATTGGCGAGTCCCCATAAGGGGTGCTGGCTTTCACCGTACAGGAAAACAACACAAAAGGTTTTCTAGGGAAGCTTTTCGTTTGTTGAAGTCAATTTTTCCAATGAATTGTAAAGGTTTCCAGTATTTTGAAAGCTGCATTTACAAATAGCATTATAGCCTTTTACATTCTAAATATTCTAAAAACATTTAGTACCTTGGATTGTTATATCGCAATACGCGTATAATGTCAAAGTGACAGTCTCATGTACTTCAAGTTAAATAGTGTATTAGTATCAAAGATAAACATTACTATCCGAAAAAAATCGCATTTAATTGCCTATTATCGCGTAATTTACAAAGTAAATTCCGTTTCTAAAAGTTTTAAGATAACTTTCCCTGAAAATGCAATTGTTGAGTTGTGTCAATAATGCCAGAGTGCAATATGACTAACATTTATACTCTTACTTCCAAACTTCTAATCTCGCGCATTTCAAGAGTTTTCTTTTAAAATAAGCCCTAACTTGCATGATAGAACATGCTTTCTTTTACCACATTGAAGCAGCAAATCGAAAAATTCTGACTTGGATGTGATCAATGCCCGTATTTAAAGAGTACTAACATATGGCTTAAGAAAGTGGTAAGATACTTATTCGGTCTAGCTGCATTTAATAGTAATTGGCTCTAGCTTTATTCAACCTGACCCAGCAGCATTTTCATGCATTTGAAAGTGGCAAAAATAAGTCCACAACAAAGTTTCAAACAAAATTGCATCTTTTTCCAAAAAATTTCAAATATTTATGTATAACATGTGTACATATTACGATAAGATTTGCCTTTACATTTAAAACGGACCTGGATACGCAATGTGCGACTTTATATTATGTTAATGGCCTTCGTTTTAAATAAATTATTATTTATTTATTATATATGCACAAATATACCTTTCAAACCTGCCGTTAACGAAATAAATCAATATTTCCGATGTATAATTAAAAATTGTTTATCCCGGAAATGTAAATTAACATTTTTTGTTCCTTTACGGTTCTGGTCACAGGTTTTACTATACCAAAATATAAATTTTGGCAATGAACAGACCAAATTTCACGCATTAATAGTGCACTAATGTATATGAATGCATTACATAAAAATGTTACTTAACAACCAAAGCCACACAGCTACATTGTAATGTTTAGAGAAATCATAAAGATAAGATTGTGTGTAAGTGCCAAAAACCCACGAAGAGAAAAATAAGGCATTGACTTTTTTATATATCCCTGCCTTAACATTTTTGAGCAAATTTAATTTCCAGTCGCCAAATTAATATACGGCTTATAAAAGTAAACAATTTTTAAAGAATGTACAATTATTAATCTTAATAAATCGTAATTTTTTGGAGGCACTAAAAATATACTTACGCTTTATCACAAAAAGCAAATATTTTTAAATGAATAAATAATATAGTAGAAATCCTTAAAATTATAAGAGAAAATGAAAACAAAAGAAAAAATACCTGATCAGATTTGGCATCATCGCCCACCTTAAGTTTTGATAATTGTGAACGGAGCTCCTCAAATTTATTGTTGGCTTGTTCGAAGTCATAGTCTTGTTCGAATTTGATTGTATTCTTTGGGCGACCCCCTTTATTTGGAATGCCACCCTGCCTGAAGACACCCTATAATAGCACAATAGTCCTAAAGTGTTTTTATCGAAAATATAATTATGTTTATTACTTGATTTTGCATACGTCCACGGCCTCGATTTCCTCTTACGTTGTTCCCCCTATTTATCCAACCACGATTTTGATTATTCTGCAGATTATTTTGATAGTTTCGTTGATGATTTCGGCTATCCTGTTGCAGCTGATTATGTTGATGTTCCATCTTTCCAGAGTCCCTTCGATCTCGCTGAATGCCATTTCCACTTTTTTGTTGCTGATTCGTCCTCTTATGACCGGCATCGCGAGAACCAGAGCTTTGATTAACCTGGACGGCCATATCAGCAGAGGGACTTTTTCTTGACATTAAACTTACTGGCGTCGTAGATCTTGACGCACCCGTCAATAAATCTATGACAGATGAAACTAAGAAATTAAAATATTTTGTTAATGTACTAATTATCCAAAAGCTTACAGCTACAGACATAAATACGTGCAAAAATAGCAATTAAAAAGGCGCACACAAAATAACACTTAGACCAAGGATTAAATTATTAAATCAAACTGAAGAACGTTACTGACGTTTTCATTTTCATGCGAGTGATTTTGAGAAAAGATGTTCAGTAATTTTCTGACTTACTAAAATCTATATTAACCCATTTTAAACTGATAACACATCATGTGGACCTATCCGAAAAGTACAAAGAACTCATTGATGAAGATTATTATTGTTAGTTATTATTGTTAGTATTTTAAAACTAGTAAATTCCTCATATCTGAAATTAGCTGAGAAGCCATTGAACTACACCTTGTGTCATAATTGAACTGAACAATGTCTAGAATGGACATTGCTCATTTTTCAAAATGTTCCTTTTATCCTCCTCTTATAAGGATCCTACTTCAGCGTAGAACGTTCGCTGTTACTTAAATTTTATATTGCTACAGTAATACTCTAAGTGAGTGTAACCGCAAAACACAGCAACAACTAAATGCTCTAATTGATTGCTGAAGGTAAGAGCGACTATGTTACGGCTATTACTGCTGTAAATGTTTGCTTTCAAAACACTTGCGAATTTCATTTAACCCAATCCTGCGGTTTGATTAAGCGAAAATTACCCTACGATATTTTCCAAACGCGTTTTGTATTTAATTTTAATTTTCTATTTAAATTAAATTTAGCTAAAGAAAAAGAAAGCGATTAAGTGCGAGTCTGACTCGCGCCATTTGGTCATTTTGGACTATCATATACAATTTTGAAAAAATTAATTTTTTTTGCTTTTTTTGATAGCTATAGGACTGTAGAATAGCCTCCTAAAAGGATTTTTAAAACTCCAAAAATACTCGAAGTGGCGCGCAGGCAACAGCGTTTGCACTCTGCTGCTGGATTAATGAGCATTGGCAAAGGTCTCAGTGGAAGTGCTTACGAAAGTATTACAAAACATGTGTAAACTATTGAAAGACTATTTTATGGACCTGGAATAGCTGATTAGCATATAAAAACCGTAAGTAAAAAATTTTAGATAGGGTGGTTTCTCATCCAATAACAGATTTTTTTCGATTTCTCATTACTTGAAGAACATTCTCCTAAAATTTCAGATCAGAATAACCACTTAGAGTAAACGCACTAGTTTCCGGAAACTTAACTCTGTTGCTTTTGTGGTTCATTGAATAGATTACTATTAAGAGTATGTAATATATTTTAATGTTTTACTATTATTTGGGTTGTCGTTATTGAGTCCGTATATATTTTTAATTTAATAAAATTTTTCATAATTTCTTGGGTTTTGAAAAAAAGTTGGCTGTTTTCTAGTATTTGGACAATAATATTGAGTATTCGGACACAGAAATATTTGTTTTTGATTTGAAAATACAAAAATAAGGAAGCTTTTTCAAAATAAATTATATTTACTGAAAGAAAGAATTGTTAATTCAAGGCACTTTTCTCAAATATAAAAAACAAATATGTACATTCTAAGAATTACAGAGAACTTAAAACTAAACAAAATTACATAGTACGCGGGACAGCACCCCTTTTTTTAAATAATTAATACATACTTGAAACTTCGTGAGTGGCTTCCTTTTGGCGAGTCTACCAAACTTTCTCTATACGACTTTTTTCTAAAGTGCTGACAAAATATTCTTCGAATTTCTTATTAAATTATCTTGTAAATGCGTTAACGCTAAGTATGTTTTCATCAAGAAAGAAAAATTCATTATTCGGCATATTTCGATCATGCTTACTTGAGAACGCAGCACTTTCGAAAAAAGACGTAGAGAGAAAGTTTGGTAGACTCGCCAAAAGGAAGCCACTCACGAAGTTTCAAGTATGTATTAATCATTTAAAAAAAGGGGTGCTATCCCGCAGACTAATAAAGATATTTCAACTTTGTCCGCACATTGAAGCTGATATTTTAGTAGTCGGACAGAAGAAATTGCATCTATTAAAACGTGTCCAAATACTTAAAATAGACTACAAAACCTGTTCAACTGTTTCCGTCTTATAGAGAATATATATGATAACCGCATTAGTACTCTTCTACTCTAAGAGGAACAAATTTCTTTTGATATACAGTCTGAGTTTTATTAAATCTTTTTAAAAGCTGTGTCCGAAAACTACAAAATAATGCTTTTTTTGTTTGTTTGACACGCAATAATTTTATGGGTTAAATAAAATTATTTATATATTAAAATTAAATATTATATAAAATATACTATTTAATCAATATAAACAATTATCGACTAAACATAACAAATAATTATTTTAATTTACTTTCTTTAACACTTTCACGTCCGGTGACACCAGCGGAGAATACTTTAGAAGATAATTATGTTGATGTGCTCTTGATATTCCTGACGATTTCGACAATTGTTATTTAGAAGAGACAAGTGAAAGTGATGCAGAATCTGTAGATTCAGATATTATTACTGGAATGCAAATACGACGGACCATGCCTTTAACGAGTGAGTCTGAAGAAAGTGACGAGGAAATGGATTTAGATTGGACACAATTTGATGAAACTGTGAATAATGAAGCTTTTAGAGGCACTCTGGGTTCTACTGTGCTTCGAGTAAATAAAAGTAAGGTAGATGAATTTGCAGATATGTTTATTGAAACCGATTTATTTGAATTTATTGCCACGCAAACAAACAGTGGTATACACAGAAGTTTGGTAAGTATACTTACCATCTTTTTAAAAATGCAAAATTGAAAAGACCGGAATCTTTGTTTAAACGACAAGGACAAATACTTTTGCAGTTGTGGCAAACCATGAAAAACAAAGTTGTACGAATGATTTCTACAATTCACAATGCCGAAATTTTTGATACTGGAAAGATTTGTAGAAAAACTGGCATATGAAAGGAGTGGATCGGGTTGATTAATATCTTAGCTGTTACCCCATATACAGAAAGACAATGAAGTTAGACCATTTTATGTTACACTATATCTTTTCAACTGCAGTTTGTTCAATGCGTTTAGAATATATGAACATATGAATGTAAGTCGTGGTAAAACTCTGGTATTTCCTTCTGCATACATCAAGATATTGGATACAATACACACCACAGAAGAGAATTTTGAAAATTCTCGACTGATCGTCATGATCCACTTCACGGACTTTCTGGAAATTTAAAACACCACCAATGGACTCCAGTGATTACAATAGTAATAAAAGTAAAGAAGATGTAAAGTATGCTATTCATATTTTCAAAAAGAGAAATATTAAATGTATGTAGAATTTTGTTAAAACGGAGTTATTTTATTTTTAAGAGAAGCTTAAACAGCTAAGTTTATAATAGGTCTATCTGTTTACTCGAAAGTTTTTACACAAAGCCGACAGTTTTCGTCCACACTGCGCCTGTTTACTGTTGGACTTGAAGTCGAGTAATTTCAAATTACCCAAAATTCATTTTACCCAAATTTTCCACACGCTAATGAGTGTTGACAAAATTTCGCAGAATTCTTCTTTTATGGTTGACAACTCACAGCTGATTAATGTTTGGCAACAGATTATAAATAAAAATTTAAATAAACACTAGCTATTAACTTTTTTAGTAAATTGTTATTCATTTGTATTTATTTTTATTTTTCGGTTGTCATCAATTTACCCAAAAAGCGTCTGTTAACTTTCGCATTTTCATCCCCTCCACCAGAAGAACAATTTTTACCTGATTTTAACCCACATTTTAATGAACAATTTTGCAGAAACTTCCGCAACAGAGAAAAAAAAATTGTGTGAACCGAGCGTAAAGTGCATTGCGTTATTTTGAATCAACCTCAACTCGTAGTACATCAACTGAATGATGCACCAAAAATAACATGTGCATCAATTAAATTTTGCACATAGATGTTTGATTCCGAAGTAAAGAATATGCCGAATTTAAACAGTTCCCTAGCTCCTTTAAATAATATTTGCAAATAAAGTGAAGTATGTCCGAATACTAGAGCACGTCCGGAAACTAGTGCAGTTACCCTAAATCTTTTTTTAAATTGAGTTAACGTCGGATTTTATATCTTCTATATAGTAATCTTACAGTACATTTCGAGATTTTCTGTAATTGTCTACTTTCTGTTCATATAAAAAACGCAGAATGACAATACATATGCAGCTAATGAATAAGACTACCTGTGGAGAGCATACTTTAAACATCTCCCAAGACTGCAACCGCTAATTTTTACCACTTTCCTATTTTAATTAAAGTATTATATTAATACTTTTAAACTATGATAATTTGTTTGAAATAAAGGAAAATAAAAATAGGAAACGAAATATAAATAATGTATGTTTTTAATTTGTATTCTACGATTCAAATGATTAATTTCAGAGTACCTAATTTGTTTTTTTTTTTGCTCTAGAACAGTGATGGCCAAACTCACACTACTTAATGTGACGAGTGCTTAAAAGCTTAAGAAGCATTTTGTACTGTTTATTTAATTTAGAACCTTAAAATGTTTGCAAAAGGTTGTATTCCTTAAGATATTGTATAATTGCTTACAAAACTACTTAAATATGACGATTTTTTTTAACTTTTGCATGCTTCAACGATTAAAAAACGCGAAAGCAGGAAACCGAATACAGCCAAACAATTGCATATCCTAACTTAAAAGCTCAAAAGCTCACTTGCCCGCGGGCATAGGTTTGGACATCACTGCTCTAGAATATATGAGTAGATGAACTTACGCAAAGTAATCTGTCTATGCTCTCCAATGCACATAAAATCACGTTTCTTATCTTGGATTTGACGAACAAAATGCGTCCATTCCAAATATACCAAAGGGCATTACTAGCATTGTTTTATTGTAATATTTTTCATTTTTACTAACAATTGATAAAAGTAACTTACTAAATTAATTTCTATCCTCTTCCTTCAATGGTTAAACCCACACGAGATATTTTCACAGTGCAAGAAATATGCGACAGATATACTTTAGATATCTTGGAAACAAATTTAATGTTTCTTTAACATTTTCAAACATTATTAATTTTATTATTTTATTCGCGTTATTACTCTTCTTACACAATTCCTATTTTTGAGTGTTTCAAACGAGCCTTTTCCATTCACGTTTTTCATTTCTATCAGAGTTTATTTTCAAATGCGCAACACTATTTGTTTTATATTATCTGTATTGTATTTGTATTATGAAAAGTATTATTTTTTTCTGGTAATATTTTCAGTATATATCACAGAAAAAAAGCACGGAATTTAAGTATTTCATCTAAAATATATAGAATTGTTGTTACACAGTAAAAATTATCTTTAAGTTGTTTATATAATTCCACCTGTTAAAAAAAAGTATTAAAAGATTTAATATTACTATATATTTTTTATGTAAAAAATGCTAGACGTTGAAAAATAACTTCAGAAAATACTGAACAAGATATATCAAGCGGAAAATTTCTAAGCTACCAAGCGCTATTGCAAGCAAAAGCATTGTCAAAAACAAAGCTGCATTATACGCGTAAAAATTACCATCACACCTTGGTCTTTGCGTTCAGCCGCAGATGGAGCAGAGATACTGTCTGGAATGGCGTCGTTTAACTCACTTGGTTGTTTTGGTTTGTTGAGCATGAACGAGCCCGGCGCCAATCCAGCTGAACCCAGACCACCAAGATTACCCATTGTTCCAAAAGGATTTCCAAAATTTCCCAACGATGCATTCATTGCTGGCATAGGAAAGTGCGGCATTATCGGTTGTCCGTTTGGCAGTTGCATTTGCATAATTGCTGGATCATTTGGATGAGGCATTCCATTATTCACCACTCTTATGTCTTTAATGTCAGAACCACGAAATAAAATGTAGTCATATATCTGACTTTGCGGGGCAATTGGATACTGTGTTTCACGATCTTCGGTTCCAAACGAACGAACTGAAAAGAAAAAAAAAACAAATATTACAAAAAAGAAAAAGATATTAAACAAATAAATAAAAATACATACTAACACATAAAAGTTTCATTTACATTACAATAAAGACCTGTATGGCAACAAAATGAATATATATGCATATTTAGTAATAATATAAATTAAAGATTCTTTTAGCACAAACACCGGCAAGATCAAAAAGTAAAAATTAGACAAAGCGTTTTGTTTCCCGTGTATATTTTCTATTGTTTTGAGATACTGAACTAAAAATACTTTAAAAAAAATTTTGTTTATTTCAAATTAAGGTTGGATAATATTTACTACCGCATAGTATTATTTTTTCTACATAAGTTGTAACTGTATATGTGACAGTTGTTTTATAAATATAAAAAAAATAAGAATTTTTCACGTTTAATCATTTTCATACCATATATAGAGTATGAATTGAATTTTATAAGCACGAGAATTAAATATGAACTTAAATTCGCAAACGAACACATCCAAATGCTTTAATATGCATAGATTTCTTAACCCAGATGATAGTACCTTGTGTAGACGTTATGGCTAGCAAATTTAATGTTCCTATGAGTGTGTGATCGAATAGGGATTTAAACGAAAAAAATGGTACTGGTTGTGACACAGCAGACGCTTCTTGACATTGTAACAATTTAATAAGACTCAGCTAGAACAGTATTTAGAGAGTAATAAATTAATTGAGTCCTTGGTTCAGTACGGGCTACCTACCAACAAATTAATACAATTGAATTTGGTGAAGAAAAGAAATGTTTAATGAAAAATTCTTTCTAGTGTTGTTTCATTTTACTAGTGTTTGTTCATTTTCATTGAGTTAGGATTTTTTTTTAAATATTTTACATTGATGCGAGGGATAACAAATATTAAAAGATAAAAGAGTTAAAATCAAATTGTTCTTTTTGTTGCATTGAAGAGCTGTCTAATGACTATTAGAGTGTCTTACTCAATTAGTGGGGTTTGCAAGAAAGTTTGGATTTTAATATGAATTTTATGCCGAAGTATGTTAGTTCTGGGGCTTTTCTTTTGAATTATAGCATCCAATTCATTTATATGTGAAATGTAAACCTAAATATGGCCAAATGTACAAGACCGTGAATTGGATTACAATTTGTTATGAGTATCAGCTGGCTCAGTAATCGACAATAGGGATTTATATGGGAGGTACGACCCTCCCCCCACATATTTTTCTAATTTTTTGAATTAAGTTTTAGATCGCCTCTATCGGAGTAAAAAAATTAAATACTAGGAAAGTCTAATTTTAGAAGAACATTAATGAGTTGTATTCTAAACTTCCAACAACTTTAATATTATTACAGTCAGCATATGTTCGTACTTATTTTCAGACCTTGATTGCAAGCATGGTTTACTTAATGTTACTGGTCTATGACTATCGAAAATAAGTTCTAATAATGTCAAGGAATATTTGTAGTCGGTGTAATTAGAAATACTTATTGAGTAGTGATTGGCACGTAACCTCAACGTCTTCCTGGAAAGTGCGCATTTTACAGAATTTACTGAATGCATTTTTATCACTCGCCATTAAGAAAACGGTAAATAACAGTACTTATCGCGTGCTTCTAAGCTGAAATCTTAAGAATATAATATATATCAATAAGTATAGAACATTTTGTAGTAAATGTTGCGCTTTATAAATTTTAAAGTCGAAAAAGAAAGTTTTACACCAATGCATTCACATCCCGGCAATTTTGTCACATGGAAGAAGCGGATCAACTTATAACGGGAACTCATTACCATTAAGTTCATCAAGTTCTTTTATTATCCGATTTGTATTGCACTTTGAGGCAAAAGTTTTGTTTGACTTTTAAAAAGTACTTAAACTGAAAATATCTTTCAATAACTTGTCAAAACAGATCTATTACCCCTGCCATAGAAGATGCCACTTGTTGTAGTTTAATAATAAATTCCCTATGAAACACATCTCCAGCATTTTCGTATAAAAATAAACACGTAGCAGTAAAAAAAATTGCAGAAAACTTACCGTTTGCCAAAGCAATCGTGCATTCGTGCGGGTCCACGGTAAATAGCCGCCCCTCATACCGTATGTCAGCCTTTGAGATAAGGCTTATTTTCGAGCCCAATTCAGGCATTCCACCACTCATATTTATAAATTATAAGAACCTTCCACCAAACTGTTTCTAATTAATTATCTCAACACGGTACAAACTGGATAACTCTTTGTTCACAAATGGCGTACACGATATTGGAATGATGGCGTACCACTAAACAGCTGACAGAAGTGACGTCACGAGACTTCGAATTTTATTAATAAAAATGGCCGACAACATGGTGAAAATTATGGATATATGGAGGGAAATTTAAATTTCGAATTATTTATATTATTAATTATTATTATGTTATGAAGTTTTATTAGCGAAATATTAACTTTTATGGTTATCTAACAAAAACCCAGATTTTGCCTTTACCAGCAAACATACAAAGTCATTTCTATACAGATTTTAAACAACTCAAATTTGTTACGAACAAAGTAGACAGACTTAAATGCTTCCCATAATAGAATTGCCATACGATATTTTTTTAATTAAATATTTCGTCTTTTCATTGAAATGACTGTTCGACTTTGGAAGAATTTACCTACTCAAATTCAACTGTTGGGTTAAGGTGGAAGATTGAAATAAAGACTTTGTATGAGTGCGAACTACGCGTAAGAAACTAAATGGAGTGGCCCTAGCGTGTAAAATCCGTGTACATGAGTGTGCCGATTTCTACGATTTTTTTACTCTCATTTTTCTTCTCGTGTTGTCACTTGTTTGATATTTTTCTTTAGTGTTGTGGGTGAAAAAGTGCTAATTTTATCGTCCTGTAATGTTGAAGTAAGAATTAAATTGATTGCGAAGGACAAAAATATAAAACTATTGCGTGTTGCGTCAAAACTATTTGAAAAAAGTTTTAAACGATTAGTGACAATGCAGTGTGTAGTGCAATTTTGTAAAATTCCAAGTTATTTAAAACTCCCCGGGATTTAATTTCACAGATAAAGTAGAGAAAATAACTTTCCTTTGTGATAAGAATATTTCAGACGGTGTTAAACGCACTATTAACTTATAAAATGCCCACTTTTTGCGTTAAGGTAGACTTTGTTTACCTTTGGCTCAGCAGCCATATTTTCTTGAGTTACCGCTTGCAAAGGCGGTGGTGTAATTAAATTTTGCAAGTAGTTAGTAAATGAAAACTTTATTATTAAAGTGTTTACTGATTTGCAAATTAATTAGTTAAATTTCTTGATGAAAAGCCGTAATAAAAATTACAAATTTTAGTGAAAAAGCTGCTTTTAAATTGCAATTTCAAACAGATTTCTCCAAAAGTTTAAAAATTGCACCAAAGCACCCCCATATAAAGATTTTTTCTTCAGCCTGTCTCTGTACTGTTTTTCTTGTGTGCGTGTAAACTCACGCATTTTAGGCACAGGCTACGGAAATCTGCTGTTGGGCCACTCCATTTAGTTACTTACTCGTAGAGTGCGAACCAAACGAACGAAGCAAGCAAAGCATCTGAAGCGAAAGTTGACCAACTTTCTACTTTTGAAAGCTTCGGAAGCTTTGACATGTAAACATAACCTCTAAAATTAGATGCTAGCTAGCATAAAATATGTCATACAGTAAATAAATAAACTCTTTTAAATTCATTATAATATAACATTTTATTTATTTTTATATTTCAATAAAATATTCACGCTTCCCGCACAAAAACCAGACGGAGTTGACGGAACGCGTAATGCATCCAAACAACGCCATCTTGATAACTACAGGCCGTAAGGTAGAGCCAGTTTTTGGCCGCGACGTCACACAAAATGGAAAAAGTTAAAAAAAGTCATGATTCTGTCATCCGAAGTTTTGTTTAATTTTAAGAATTGTGATAAAGTTTTAAACTCATTCTAAGCAAAGACTGAGAGTGAACTGTATAAAGAGTTATTTTTGGTAAAAGTTTTGTGACATTCAAGTGGCGAAGTGCATATATTTTTTAGTTAAAGTGAAAATTTCGGCTAATTCGCCTCGGACTTTAAAGTAATATTGTGTGAGTTTCAGACATTATATAAGTGAAATAACTAGTGTGTGATAAAATTAACTTGTAAGATAATAGCGTGAGAAAGTTTCATTTAGATTCAATTAATTATGCGTGAGTTATCGTCGTTCTAAATATATTGGCAATACCCAAAAGAAATGTCAAATGGAGGGAAGTAATGACGTCCGCTCTTCAACCTAGCGGATGTAAACAACTCTCAATTTCATTAAAAAGTGAAAGAAATTACGTTTAACTTTATTATAAGTGATAATATAATAGTTTTGTGATGTTGTGAGAATATGTGGTACTAGTGCTTCGAGTTTTGTTGGTAAATGGGGACAAATCTATTGACAACTTTTACATTTGAAGAGTTGGCTTAGATTTTTCTCTAATTGCTGGCATTATACAACAAATTGGACGATAAATATGAAGTGATCTGATATAAAAATTTATTTGGGAGAATATGTGAAAATAGTGGTTTGCAATTGTTATAGTTTGTTGATAAATGGGGATACACATATTTATAAATTATGCAATTGAAAAGTTGGATAAGATTTTTTCTAAGCTGTCACTTGAACAGCTGATAACAACTTTTCGTTTGGTCGTATAGATGGCGATGGATCACCGCCATCTTGATTTCCATTTTGTGTGACGTCATTGTTTCTACCTTACGGCCTGTAGTTATCAAGATGGCGTTGATCCAAAGCACTTAAAGTTGTAAGTAAGCAGAGCAAGCGAAGCAACCATTGTACTTCCCACTTTACTCCTTGTTCTGTTCTTCTTTCCAAACTTCAGAGGTGGGGTGTAATGATTTCTTTTTGGAATGAATTACTTTTATTTACCAATTGAACGTTTTTAATTCCTAATTACATACGGGAATTAGTAATTAAATCTAATTAAAAATAATAATAATTCCTTATTACCAACAGAAATTAAAGAATTAGACATTTTAATTCTTTAAATATTTTAATCATAAATTTAAATACCTTCGGAATTAACATTGAAATTAAAAGAATTAATTTAGTAATAAAAGGAATTATTAATTGCAAAAATTTCATTCCTTAAATACTTTTTTTTTAATTGAATAAAGATCTATGTAAATAGAAAAGATAAATAGGATTCCGAAATCATTTAAACTCCTGTTTGCGAATTTAATATACTTCGACTTTGGAATAGAAGGTAAGACAATTTGTATGCACTTTATATAAAAATTCTCTCACCTATTTTCGCAGAAACTACAGTAAAATTATAATGCAATGCTGACGGTAACCACCTACCATTTTAATACATATTTAAATGATCCTGCAGAAGAATTCGAGATGCTGCAAAAACATCCTCCAATTTACAATACATTTATAAAGTTTAATACCATTCTTCCTTTTTCCGCATTAGTCGAACGTTTGCTCTCTTTCGTAGGAATTGTTAATGCTCCTAGAAGATCTTAACTCTAAAGGCCATATCAGATTGCACTACTGTCGTCAGCAATAGCAGCAGCAAAGTGCTCTTATTTGGCTTAGAATATAAAACAAAACAGGAATGGCGATAGCGTATATGAATCGTGTACATGAGCGTGTTTTTTTTCGGATGAGAACGAATATCCAAGAGAAAGTGAGATGGAGTGAACTTAAGGGACCATCTTTCCCAAAACTAATTTGGCTGGCTTTGAATGCGGAGTGTAAGCGAAATTAAAAAGTGTTTTAAAAGTGATATAAAATGCTAATTGATTTAAAAACTATTACTAAGTGCAGTGATTATTGTGGATAATGTCTGTTTTAACTTTAAAGTTGTGTGAAATTCGTAGATATTCATAAAATTAGACAATGAAGTGCAGTGTGCTTTCTTGTAGAAATAACTATAAATTTCCAGGAGGAAAATGTTTTTTTAGGTTTGTAAACTACTTTGAATACTAAGTTATAATGCTAGTTCATAGTTTTCAGCGATAAGTGGAAAAATTAACGAAAATATCAGCTGAAAACAAGTAGTTTCTGTTTGCAAAATCAAGATACAGATTTGTTTATTTACGAGATTGCAAATATCAAAGCAAGGTGCATTATATTCACAGACGGTTTTTTAGAAAACATTTCATATGGGGGCTTACTCTTAAATTGATTTAAATTTATTTAAAAAATTATAATATTTTGCATTACAGATCATATAATACCGTCTTAAATGATGTCGATAATTAGTTAAATTAAAAAATATAAAGTAAATTAGTGACTTTGAACAACTTTCAAATTTAATTGCAATGCCCTGCTCCTTACCTTTTTAATAATTACACCTGTACTGAACTTCTAACTCTACAAATTAGACGGTGGTCGCTTAATTTCAGCCGTCGCCATTCCTGTTTTGTTTTATATTCTAAGTTATTGGTTAATCCAAATCAAGTGACCGGATTCGTCAGCATAAAAATGTTTGCTGCCGAGTCATCTCTGATCCTCATTTTGTGGTGCCATCTCGCGGGCAGCACTATTAACTTTTTACTTTTAACCACAATTAATATAATACTTAACTCCGAACTGACGTTTCTCGCAGTAGCATTTGTTCAGTAAAAGTATGCTGTCGTGTATGTGCAATCTGATATTGTAGGCATCAAAATCTTTTTGCTGTTGTCCGTGCTGTTGCTGATGCTGTCGGCTGATGTGTAATCTGATCCTTGGTTAAATATTCAAAATATGTATTTCGTTCATAAAAATTTGTATGGCTAATTAAATGTTAGACTCCGAAATAAGTAGTAATTTCGTTAATTTGACGTGTTTTGAGATAATTGTGTAATTAACTAAAAAAAAGTCAACAAGGAATCGGTTTTTCTAATGGTGCCATCTAACAATTAAGTTGAAAAGCCATTTTCGCATAACAAATTTTATGGATAAAAGACCAAATATGTATGCCCTCGCAAGTGCTTTACGATTTCCGAAATACTTTGACAGCTGCCAACGAAAAAGTGAATATTCGAAAATCGAACACTCACCTTTCAAAAGTCGTGTACCCTGTGCGCCATGGCGGCTACATTAGGAAAACTTTGTGGGTCTACATTATTAAAAACAAATGGAAATTATGCTTTGCAGCAGGTATATATAGGGAAAATATGTAACAGAGTTTAAGTGATAAATAAGTGTGTGGAGTGACATGACTGCAAAAAAATCGAGTTATCCTTAATTGACCTTTGATTTAAGAACAGAATTATTTTATCCAATTATACTTTTAATTTAGATTTCACTAAACAATGTTTACTCACTTGATCTTAATACAAAAGTCTGTCAAGTAATATTGATAGAAAAATTCTGATGAAAATTTCAGCCAAGAATGTTTATTATGTAACATCGATTCTCACTTTACGTTACCTCATTCAAGTTCTATTTATTTGCAGGTGAATGGCCTTTCAACAACGAAAGCATGGATTAGTGGTCGAAAGAAGGTTTGTTTTAAAGTATTGTTCTAAAAATTACTTTCCCAGTCAAGTCTGCAATATCATAACCTAAAAATATATATCAATGAGTTCAGCATTAATTCTATTGTGTAATTTTTATTTCAGTTCCTTACTGCTGCAGGTGCAATTGCGGGCGGTGCCGGGGCACTTTTGTTCGCTCTGGAGCAGTCAGTGAAAGCATCAGGTACAGAAGTACACCCTCAATCTATGCCGTGGAGTCATAACGGGCTTATTTCATCGTTAGATCATGCAAGGTAAGAGAAACGAAAAGCAGATGATATACAATCTTATTTTTTCTGGCGAGAACAAACTCCATCATTTAGCTAAAACATCTTTGGCTCAAGCACTTTTTTTTCGAGCATAACATTTCCCTCTAAAATTAAAGATTAGGTCATGCTATACTCGATTTAAGGGTCTGTCCAAATCCATTCCTTAAAAGGACGTGAATAAACGGACGGATCCCTGATAGGGAACTCTAGTAGAGAAGCTCAGGGAATTAACTCTCCCCTCATCTCTCTCTCGCACTGTTTCTCCCGGTTGCTTCCCTGTCCCCCACTTTTTTCTCCCATCACTTCGCTGTCTCCAAATTTTTTTTTTCACTATTATACAACAGTTCGGTGAAGTGGCTTGCTTAATGATACTCGTATACATGCAGGGTTGAAAAGTTGAGCCTAGTTAGGTTGAAATTTCAGTCATGAGTTGAGGATGTGACTATGTTCTACGTAAAAAATTTATAGACTTTTATAGTTCTTTCCATTTTTAGCGCAGTAGTTACTATGGGTAGAAGATAGAGTAGATCCTTTACTTCGTCATGCGTGCCCTGATTTTGACGATTATTGCGTTGGCGTACTAGCGCCAAAGTACCATGATAAGAATTTTTGTATCCAGCGTGGGTGTGAAAGGGTGGCTGGAATTAACTTCGCAACATGCTGCCGGATTTCGATGCACTACCACTGTATCTGTTGCAATTACGTTGTTCGTACCAGCAGCATTTCTCGAGTAACATTTCGGAAGACAATAAAGTGAAAAATAAAATAGTTTAAAAAAAAATAGTTGAACAAAATTTTAAGGGGGCATCAATAGGAAATCTTTAATACGATTTAATCAATAAAAACCAAAATTGATGATTGGCTTGACCTATAATATAACGTCAAAGTTATTATGCAGCTTAAATATTTTATTCAGAGAAGTTAAAATCAAATTATTCTTAACGAATTATCAAGATTATAAATTTACTTTTGACCCCACTTTAAATCTGACTTAATTTACGCCTGCGCTGTTGCTACCACTACATCACTCGTAATTCTGCTACAAAATAAATTCGCTTCCCTAAAATCTGGTTTCAATTCTTCCTCTAGTTCTTTATTCTAATACCTGTGCCTATTTTTCGTCGCACCGGCACACATATACTACGTATACATGCAGGGTTGAACCCAAGTTCAACTCTCATGTATACCGAAGTTGAGTTCAAAGTGGATCGAGTCAACTCAACTCAAGTAATCTGGCTGAGTCGAGTTGAACTTTTGCATATATACGCGGGTTGAAGAGTTGAAGTGACACATTGTAATTTGACAAGTTATTTTTGTTTTTGATTTTGTCACAGCAGTAATTATTTTTGTTAAGGTTGTTTTGTGTTTGTGAAGCTTTTAAGATAGAAAGGAGAAATATTTGGGAACAAGAGAAAACAGAAGCTATATTGAGCATTATGTCAAATCAATCCAATTTCAACTCAATCTCAACTCAACTCTTCAACTTGATGAACGCATATATGTACGCGGATTGAAATCTTGGTGTTCGACTCAATTTTCAACTCTGCATGTATACGTAGTAATAGAGCCAAAGCAAGGGTTATCTGGGTTCGAAAAGTGTTTTAATATTACAACTACACACACTACATTTCATGTACTATATACTTCCATCCCTCAATTTGCGCGAAGTATCCGTTCCACGTGGATTTGTTTTACGCGAAAGAAAATCGCGTAAAAAGAGTCTGTAAGTACAAAAGAAAAAATATTGGGGAATAAAAGCTAGTATAAGTTTTAAAAATACATATTTATTTCACGTAGCCTAACAAAAAAATAATTATGATATTTCAGAAAGCAAAGAAAAGTAAAATACATTTCGGTACAGCTCTTGAACATTTTAAATTTTTTAAAGAAAAAGTACTCATGTGATATAATAATTTAACTTAATTTATCTGAAGACACTGAAATATCTCGAAAACTACACATCGAATCAAAACAATTTAAAATTAAAATTGGTTCGCTCGGAGGGGGACAACCAATGAGACATAACTCGACCCCCCCCCCCCTCACCTAGAGGAAGAGATAAAAAACAATAATATATAGAAATGCATATTTTTTTATTGCAGATTCGTATTCTCTGCGTAAACATGAACAACTTTTGTCGCAAACATATTTTTTGAAAACGTAAATTTTTTGAAATTTTTGAGGGAAAAAATTGAAAATTTTGGAACTTTAAAGATATTTTATCCGAAAGTGGTTAGGCTTACAGAAAAATTTCAAACGAGTAAAAGTGCTTAGATTTCTTCAGGCATTCTGTCCAAACTTGAAAATTTTTTATGCACAATTTTTTTATCCAACATTTTCTAAAAAAAATTCTCACAAAATTTGGTCAGATTCCCTGTACAAATCTAAGCACTTTTACTCCTTTGCAATTTTTCTTTGAATTTCCAAAATTTTCAATTTTGTCCCTCAAAAATTAACGTTTTCAAAAAAAAAATGTTTGTGACAAAAGTTGTTCACGTTTACGCGAAGAATACGAATCTGCAATAAAAAATAGGCATTCCTATTTAAGTTTTTACCGATTTTCGATTTCGCTTGTTGTTTTTTGGTTTTAGAATTTTCTGGTTTTTGAGATTTACAGTAACGACAATTGGATTACGGATTTGGTTTTCGATTTTGGATTTTGTATATGGATTACGATTTTGAATTTAAAATAATGGCTAACAATTCCTTCGCAAAGGAAGAGTATGTGGACATGCTGCTCATTTATGGTGAGGCTGGAAGGAGTACTTCTTTAGCCGGACAATTGTATTGAGAAATATACCCCGGCCGACGCGTTCCACATTGCTCAACATTTGAGGCTATCCGCCGAAGATTAGCAGAAACTGGGTCTTTTCGTGGCCGTTCCTATGACAGAATAAGTTGCGAGATTATAAGCACAGGAAGAATTGCCGGTAGTATTAGTGTATCAAACAGCACAGTTCATAATGTTTTGCGAAGGCACCAGTATCATCCATATCATTTCCAACCGGTGCAGGGCCTTGAGCAAAGAGATTATGCAAGTAGAAATCTCTTTTGTGGATGGTTGCTAAATCCCCAAGAAAGTGATAGAGAACTTATCTCAAAAATTGATTTCTCAAAAATTGTTTCGGATGAAAATCCTAGGGCAATCCACCCAAATAGTCACCAATATTCCTTTAAAATAAATATTTGGTGTGGAATTATTAGTGGCCACATATTGGGACCAGTTCAGTTACCCGTAATGGGAATACTTATTTGGAGTTCTTACTTGGCCGCCTTGAAGATGAATTATACGAGCATATTCCACTAGCCTTGCGAAGAAATATGTGGTTTATGAATTGGTCGCGGCGGACCCTGTGTTTGGCCAGCAAGATCTCCTGATCTGAATCCATTAGACTTTTATCGAAATATCAGAAATAAGACCAGTAGAGCAATCGTGACAAAAAATCTGTACAGCTTGCGACCAAATCAGAAATAAACCTAGACTTGGAGGTGTCATCAAAAGGTCTCTTATTTCGAGAGTAGAAATGTGTGTTCTGCAGGATGGGGGCCACGTAGAACACTTAATTTAAAAATAGAATTTTTCGAGCAGCATAAAAATGTCAATAACTTTTGAATGGCTGCAGATATCGATTCTTTTTTTGTTGTAAAATGCTTCCTGAGAGCCTATAAGGAAAAGAAGAAAAATTATATTCTTGGTGTAAAAATTTTACAGGATCAATATTCATGTTTGAGGTCCAATAACTCAAAAATTTTTAAGTGGATTATGGGCAAAGCCATGCTAACGCATCAAAGCGTTGTCCCCTAGGCTTTGGCCACATCCCCAAAAAAAGGAAAGGTAAACTCCTTTGGCTCTTCCTCAACAGCAGCACCAAAGTGTTAGCTAGATGTTCAGGGGAGGTTACTGTTCATGACGTTCAAAAAATCGATTTTCTTTTTTTTACATAATTCTAATCCTTATAGTGTCTAGTATAAGTAGGTAAAAGGATTTTGTAAAATCTGATGTAGTTTAGAAGTTACAGCGCATTGAGCGGAACCGCGCGCCGGCTGGAAAATAGGTAGCCAAGGCGCTAAGAATGCGTCTTGCGAGACGATCTTTCTCCGCTACCTTAAATACCGGCATACATTCCAATGAATCCTTATCGCACAGTTGTCCTCCCCTTGGCTATAGATGGCATTGGTCAGTTTAGCTGACTAGATGTAAGTTGTCAAAAACAAACATTAAAAACGATTTTTTATAACTTAAAACTGCTGTTTCGAGAAAAATGCGTTATTCTCGAAACAGCATTTTTGAGCGCGCGGGGCGCTCTACAGCTTCAACGGATAAACCGATTGACTTGCAATTTGTTCAACCATAAAGGAAATTTAATTTTGGGGGCTTTATCGAGGCGATATTTTTTTTTTGACTTAAACTTGAAGCTTTTTTTGACTTGTCATTAAAGCTAAAAAAATACAGTGAAAATATGACTTTTTTTTCAAACGGCCGCCATTTTGTTATCCGGTGGTTTTCAGAAAATTTAAAAATTATAAGGGCCCCCCATGTAGATTAATAATTTTTTACCCCTTTTTGTTTCGGATTAACTGACAGGGGTGGAACGCCCCACGCAGCCAATGCGCGCGGTGCATGGCTTCAGTTTATAGGACCTACAGTCGCCATTTTGGATTTTTTTTTAATGAAATTTTTTTAAAGTATTCTTTATTTATAGGGAAATAAATTATATTAAATTCCGTTTAAATAAATATTCATTATATACCCGAAAAAAAATCGCAAAGTTGACGCATTTCTCATACCTATGAACGGTAACCTCCCCTTAATACATCTAAACTAAACACCGATCTAGACAGCTGTATCATATTATGATAACAAATACTGTCACACCAACCTTCTTTCGGTAAAACAAATTTTTAAAAGTATAAAATATTTACGAAAAATGCACTTGGCTCTGAATTTTTTAAATATCACTCGGGTGAAGTGCATTTTTTAACATATTTCGAACTTTTATATTAAAAAAAATTAACTAAGTTCTAGAATTAAAATCAAACGTCTGCATGAAAGTAATGGTCCGACGCACAGCGGAGTATTTGTGGTACAAACCTGGCCAAAAGTGCAAAATTTACAATCCGCTCAAGAATTGTAAAAAGTTTATTTTATAATAGCTGGTTAATTGGTGCATCGATCGAAGTCAATTGCAGGAGCATTAGTCATATCCGGTGAATCCTAGCCTCAGTTTAAACCTTGGTTTCTTTGTGTAGTGAATGTGCTTTTCAATTGGGTTTTAGCTTTGTTATTACATTGCATATTACAATGCATATTTATTGTAGCTTTATAAATCGATAGATTCAAATCGCAGCTGGTTTACGTGCTAAAGAAGGGCAACAGGTTTGTTTCAAAGTATGAATTAATTTAAATATTTTTATTTTTAACATAATAAGAAAAATAAAAAATATAAAAAAGGTTATTTTTTTTAGCTCTATTTTAGATATTGTGAAAGCTTTTTAAAGATGTGTCAGGGTTTGTCGGACCTTTCTTAACTTCTTATCGTAATGGTTACAGTATTTAGGAATAATGCCAATAAAAACAAATTCCGCATACAGTTGCCAATTTTATATATAAATACAAAATGGTGTGATGGCACATGTGTGTGTTTGTTTTGTCCTTATAAATCTGGACCGTTTGTTTAATAATTAATACATTATTATTAATTGATTAATTTATTAAATCAAATTAAATTAAACAAATTCATTGAAATGTATTTAAATTTAAAATTATTAATTAAATTACTTTAACAAATTAATTAATAATTATTTAACTTAATTAAGTAAATTAATGAAATTAATATAATTAAGATATTTTGAATTTTCGTTAATTAACAAATTAATTATTTAATTAATTTAATTAAGCTTAATTCATTATATTAAATAATAATATTAATTAATTAATTAATTTTTTTTGTTTTCATCACCAATCGTTTTATTGACCCTAAAGCTATGTGCTACCAAGTTCCAGAGGAAAAAAACGCGAGCGAGTATATTTATTATGTACATTGATTTATATAAATAATCGAAATCTGATATATAATATAATTAACTACATTTAGTGTTTAATGAAGCATTACATGTAAATAAACGAATCTATCAACATTTACTTTCCTCTTATAAACAGTAAACTGTGCACTATATATTTCTTTTTTAAATAAATGCATACATTTATGTGCATATAAGTGTACCTAGTAATGTAAAGTAAGCTAATAGTCAAGAGCAATGGTTTTAACTTTAAAGTATATGAAAAATATTTTTGGCCAGGATTTAGCCACAAATACTCCACTGTGCGACGGCAGGATCGCTTTATCGAGAATGGTTGTTTCAATCTATATAACTGTAGTTTTCGTTGTGCGTAGCTGTTTTTGGAAAAAAAATTTGTTTTCAAAACATAGCGTGTTAAAAAAAAATCGTTTTAGAAGGGTTTTTTTATTTAGAGGAGCTCGCAAAAATACTAACTTTTTTAACAAATAAAAACCCCTACGTACAACCGTTACAAAAAATTTCGTTTTAAAAAATTTAAAATCGAATAATTGTAGCTAGAGTTATGAATCCGGCCAGGTGAGGAAAATTCTTTTTGAGAAAAACGCGATTGACAGTTTAAGAAGAGGAATAGAAGTTTTGAGCAAAATTTGTCTTGTCAATCGTAGTAAGCGTCGTATGAAAATTTAAAGTTTTGATATCAGCAAAACTTTGTCGATTCCTGCGCAAAATTACATAATTTCTCCATCATCGGCCCTATGTTTTATGTTAGCAGGTGTACGCTTAGCGCGCGTGAAGCACAGATAAGCTTAAAATACAATGAGGCAGACACGAAATGTTGGCAAACTTTGCCGGCGAAAAATGTATAGGTCATAATACAAAGACGCAGACATGCCGCTGTCATTTATTGTCTGGCAGAGAGCTTAATTGCAGATAATAATATTTGACTTTCATTTGTGAAATTGAACAATGAGAAAAATAAATGGAAATAGGACGTTACAAAATTTTAAGTGCATTTCCGTGGCTTATAATTTATTAAATATGTATAGGAGAGCGAGAAAAAGGAGAGAAAGAAAGTGTTGGTATTGTAAATGTGATAATAATATATAATAAACATACCATCAATTCCCAGTTTTTCTGAAATTTCATTCCATTATTTTTGCTTCAGGAATGTATTCCTGTATTGCGGAAGTTTTTTTTATTGTAGATATAATCCACACTAAATCAAGTAATTTTCCCTCAAAATTCATTTTGAATAACTCGCTTTCAACCTTAACGCGACAAGATTACTCAAATTTTGTTTTCGGCGCCGACAAATTTCAAATTTCGATGAAATTTGTTGGGCAAGTTTCTTCAAAGACAGTTTTGTCGGCCTCATTGTATTTTCGGCTATAGATAAACATAACATATTTCTGACAATATGAACTTTCAGGAAACGCAGGAAGTAGATAAAAATAGATTTTTTTGAACAGCTCGCAGTGCTGTCACCTCTTAAGAGGAAGACAAAAACAATTAAACATCGTCAGCATACAGTAACTGTACAGACACTTTATCATTAATAAGTACTTAACATAAATAAAAGTGCGGTCAGAATTGATCCCTGTGGGACGCCCGAGTAGATTGATAGGAGTATTAAAGAACAGTTGCTAGGTACATTAGTCTGCCTACGTTTCATCAAATAAGATTATATATGTCTAAGCTCAATATTGTATCTGACGGTTTCAATTACATGAAATAGAGTGAAAACTGTACTATGATGTTCTAAAACCCGACTGTTTCTTAGCCAATAAATGGAATGAAAAAGGAATCGAAAAAATTCTTATAAAGTAAACGCTCAAAAAATTTAGACAGCTCTGGTAGGCTACTAGTCGGTGTAAATTAAACAAAACAGCTACCTATCCAAAATTATAGATACCATATAAAACTACCTAAGCAACTCATACCGAGATTCATAAAGAAGAAGGATTAATATATTTTCATAAGATCGAATGTTTCTCATTTCACCGACATCAAAATGTATAATTTTTACTTTTTAATGTTTGAAGATGTGCTGCTCAAAATAATTCTACTCGTATGAAGAACGCGTTTATAAAAGTTAGCGAGGTTATTGCAAATCTAAAGGCTGATCGTATGTGGTAGAATGAAGGCTGCGCGGTGCCTTCTGATCATTCCTAGCAGTATTGTATTCAATTATAGAAATCTTCTCTAAATCCTAATAACATTTAATTTACCAATCATGGTTAAATGACCCATTTTAAAATTTTACTTACTTAGCTTACATTGCAATTCCTCATGAGAATGAGGTGGAAATAGCTGTGTTCAGCCTTTAAATCGCTACAGGATCTTCAAGTTTCTTGCTCCTTTGCTAGTATTGTTCTCTTTCACGTTGCTTTCAGTTTGCCTGTTTAGCTATATTGTCATTCTTGCGACAAGGGGCGTAGCCTATTCAGTTGCGTGTCTTCGCAAATTTTATCATCGATTCTTGTATACAATCCTTTGTTATTTCTTTTATCCAACCGACGAATTTTTAGGATGTGGGATAGACATCTATTGATGACATTTCATGAAACCGCGTTTACGTTGTAGTTGAGTTTTAACTGAGATCTCCGTTGATCTTATTATCCGGAAAAGATATGCACCTCTCGCTTTATTTTTTCGGTATTTTGCAGCCCTCAGTTCAAAATAAAAGATGGTGAGTGCGAGTGGCAGTTAATCTCATTTTTGATTACTTGGGTTTTTTAAACAGCAATTGTAACAGCCTTAACATTAATTAATCCCTCCCCTCCCACCCCTCCACCTCCCTAATCCCTCCCCTTCCCCTAAATCCCTTACCACCCTTTTTACCACCGTCTAGCCTCCTCCAACCGACGGACCCTTCATCTAGACATTTACCGAATATGCTATGTAATGAAGGTAGTGAAAAAATTTGAAAATATCGCAAGACCGGATATATAACTTTTTCCGCGGTCGGTACCGATTTAAATCGGTCTTTGAATTTCGGTCTGGTGGTTACGGTCACATATTTTTAAGGTCTATTTATTTCGGGACCATTTAATTTCGGTCGCTCTATTTCGGTACACTTTAAATTTCCTTTTTAATTTCGGGACCGAAATCAAGACCGGTTAAAACAACCTAAATATGACAGGTTTCGGTCCCGTTTCGACTCCCTGTATTACATTACCACTTAAAGTTCTCAATTTTTTATTAACTGTCACACTTATTAACATGTTTGAGACATGCTTTAGGGTTTCATACCTCAAACAGAAAAAACGGACTCTGGCTGGCGTCCGTTTGCCTGACGGTCACAAACTTTTTCTCGAGAACAACGTGTCGTAAGAATTTGAAGTTTGGCATAATGCTAGGTCTTCGTCACGCGTACATATTTCGACAGTCACAGATTATGAAATATATTATTTTGAATTTTTAATAAGGTGAGTTGGATGGGCACCCTGATAGGTGGTCATAGGTTGAGGAATGGGATCTAAATAATATATAATACTCCGGGCGTAGTCCCAAAATCAATCCAATCAGCCACCTTTCTAGTATCTAAAAGGGACTTTCAGATACACTATATTATTATTAATTATTTTATTTTCTACCGCTACACCCCCTGAAAAAAAGTTTTATTTTTTGTTACGTGTGGGATTCGGAAGGGCTGGATTCCGAAAATATATTTTTCAAATTTTTTAGTGAATTGGTTATAAAGATAGCTCAAAATGTGCGAAAAAATACTGCTCCCCTGATCTTTTCTAAAACTAAAATGTCGATTTTATCAGGTTTAGTATGTATTGATTGAGTCATAGATAATAGAAGAACTGCCGCCTTTTTCATCTGTTTTCATTATCTGTTTGAATATTATTAAAATTTGAAAATAATGGGCCGTTGGAACACTGATTGCCCAAGCCTGACTCGCGATTGACCGTTTTTTTAGTTGCTTTCTAGAATTTGCTTTCATTTATGCTGCTCGCACATATATTTTACTATTCAGTTCCGAAAAGTTTGTTCATTAGTTTCCTAAATCTTTTATTTTCAGCGCACGCAGAGGTTATGAAGTATACAAACAAGTATGTGCCGCCTGCCATTCAATGAGGTTTATTGCCTATCGTAATTTGATTGGTGTTACTCACACGGAAGCTGAGGCGAAAGCAGAGGCCGAGCAAATCATGGTTCGAAAAGATAATATGACTAAGTTACATAATATTTATTTTGTTTTATATTAATTTAAGGTCAGAGATGGCCCTGATGAGCAGGGAAATTATTTCGATAGACCCGGAAAATTATCGGACTACTTCCCAAGTCCGTATCCCAATGAAGAAGCTGCTCGAGCAGCCAACAATGGAGCATATCCTCCAGATTTGAGCTACATTGTCGCAGGTAGAAAGGGTGGAGAAGATTATATTTTCGCTTTGTTAACGGGATATTGTGATCCTCCTGCCGGAGTTGTTTTACGAGAGGGCCAGTATTTCAATCCTTATTTCCCGGGTGGTGCTATTTCAATGGCTCAGGTTTTGTATAACGAGGTAACATATCAAAGTCACCAATACAATGTACGTCCTAATTCTATTTATTAAAAGGTTATTGAATACGAGGACGGCACGCCGCCAACTGCCAGTCAATTAGCCAAAGACGTCGCAACATTTTTGAAATGGACATCAGAGCCAGAGCATGACCAACGAAAGCAAATGTTGATCAAAGCGATAGGAATATTTACATTCTTGACTATTATTTCGTACTATATTAAGAGGCACAAGTGGTCCGCATTAAAGTCAAGAAAAATAGTATTTAACCCAAAGGAGGGTAATAAGTAAAATTTAAATAAATATTTATTAAAAGCGAATAAAAGCTCCACGCAGAATGATCCCACTATGTTACGGAACGTTTTGCTTAAATACAGAACATCCAAATACTTAAAACGTTTTTCTAAGTCTTACAATAGTAAGCAGGCATTAATTATAAATATTTGTGTACAGTAAATAGTTATTTAAATTTAGCAATGCTGCCACACAATCGTGTCTTTGTTATTCCTACTGCCCCGGGATTGTGTGAAAAACAAATCTAATGAAATAATGCTTTGTTTTCGAGAAGCATTTTGTTACACCTAATTTTATCGTCAACAATTAGTAAATTATTGCTAGAATATTGGCTCAGTTTGTATAATACCCAACTTAACGGACTCTAATTGTTAAACATGATTTTATGTTTTTACAAATTTCAATAAAGAAGGAACTTAATAGGATTTTTTCCAAATTTTATTGTATATAATTGGTAAACAAGCGATGATATAAAATTATAAAGAATAATTTCAAGATTGCGGACGTATTTTTTTTCTCCTAATTAATGTCATCGCGGTCAAGCCATTATTCTTCTAGAGATGGCCAAAATGAGTCTTTTAAGCGACTCGAACCACTAAATCTGGGGCCTTATTCACGAACTCGAGTTGATAACTCGCGATATTCGAGTGTGCCAATTTCTTATTCAGGGAACCGATATCGAGAATTGGTCATCGACTCGAGTTCGTGAACCAAACAGCTACAACAATTGTATTCAATCGTCCTTCTGTATGATTCTGTCAGCTGAAACGTTCAGGTAGTTTTATATATTAGGTCTGTTCCCGCATGTGCACGAACTTACACATTTTGCGTTCCATAACGCTTCGTGCACGGAAAAATGGCGGAGAAAAACGTGACGTCACATGTTCCCCTTCTGCACGAACTTACCCAAACTTTTTAGCTGGTGCATGATCGGCCATCTCTTTTCACAAAAAGTACAAACAGATGTTCGGTGCTTTGGTTTAGAAAGTGAGGCTAGGTTGAGTGCCTGTTTCATAGTCAATTACTGAATTTTCTTCTTCTTGATTTTTACGAGCTTGCATGAAACATGTTCCCTCGACTTTTTGGTTTGTGTACACTTTTTCTCCCACCATATGAGTAAGTATTTACACGGAAAGTTTGTGCACGCAAATCGGTGGAACAGACCTATCATGCCTATTATCTTCAATTGTGGTTGGGTAGTTGTTTTGTTTGTTTAATTTGCACCGACTTAAAAATGACGTAATAAGGAGTGGACACGAAAGTTCTGCACATGTTTCCCCAGCTAATTATGACATGAAAAAATGTACTTGCGGGAAAAATTTGCATTGGTTTTTTTGCTATGACACATGCAGTTTATAGTTACAGATATTTGATAACTTTCATTGGGACAGTTTTAATCATGAGTTCGGAAAGAGAAAACGTGCACAAAGCTATCTTGTGAATTTGTTCGGAAAATAAATGTTTGTTTTATTCAGCAATTGCAAAAAAAGCAAAGTGTTCGCGATGGACAGTAAAAAGTGCTATTGAAAAGTTTAATGAGGGGCTTACAGTGGCAGACAAACCCAGAAGAGGAAGACCAAAAGGCGCAAGTGATAAAAATTTAGAAAAAAGGATCGTGGATTTTATTGAGAAGAATAGATCAATGTCAATTCGTGGCTTGGCAAAAAAGTTCGGTGTAAGTCATTCTCTAATAAATAAAATTAAAAAAAGACACAATATAAAGACTTTCAAAAAACAAAAATGTGCAAAGCGTACACAAAAACAACAACAATGTGCAATACGAAGGTCGAGAATATTGTATAAAAAAATGTGTGACGAAAAAGCGTGTATTGTGATGGATGATGAACCATATTTTAAATATGATTTCAGTACTTTACTCTGCAGGTAGGAAAGTTCGGTAAAAAGGTATTCGTGTGGATTGAGAAGCAGTCCATTCTTCTCGTAAAAAATATTTTGCGTAAAGATGGTAGGAGTGCAACATCCTAAAAAAATTTTCTCGATTGTGGAATGTGCCCAGCAAAAAGATTACTGATGAAGTCGTGCAACGTTTAATGTCTTCTGACAAGAAAAAGATGCGTTATAGTAAATAAAAAATAACTTTGAAAAACAGAATTAATGGTTTTCTTTGTAAATAGTGTTCAAAAACAGTGCAGAGCTTTCGTGTCCAGTCCTTAGATATAAAATGAAAATTATTTTATGCTTTTTAGCGCTTTTTGTGAAGTCGGTTCAAATAATTTTTTAAAAACTATTTTTATTTTATGCCTTTTAATGTCTTCATGTATACGACTCGAAGAATGCTGCTCGTACGAACAAAGCAATTTCAAAAGTTGCAGAGGTAGTGCACTAACCAAATTATTCAAATCCGGCAACATATTACGAAATTAGTCACTGTCACCCTTTAGTTCCTTCACCTTAGAAAATTCTTAACATGACCCTAGTGCGCCACCGTACTCTATACAGCAAGAGAGAATTATCGTAGTCAGAGAATCATCGTAGTCACCCTAAGTACAAAATTGTTATCATTTGCCAATCAGGAAACGAATCAAATCGGTCTATACCTTATGGAGCTAGGCGACACCCATCCTCCAACTCTCAACATAAGCCTCAATTTTTGCTGAATACAAATAGATACTCTTTGCATTCAGAATAATCTAAATCAGTTCACGCGTTACAAATTTAGATTTCCCCTGCCCGCACCCCAACCCTAGAGCAATATTTTTCCACAGAGTAGCAATGGCGGATCATATAACACAACAAAAGAGAATCTTCCAAATAGGTTTGTGAATTAAGAAATTGTGTAAAGCCCCCTCCGCACACCACCCAACTTATAAATTTTTGTCGTCGTATCAGGCAACATATTCTACACATCAAAAGAAGAACCATCGAAATCGGTGCAAGCGTTCCGAAGTTAGACTACCACCCGCCACCTTAGTTCCAAATTATTCTCCTATTAGCAATGCGGGATCACACTCTATACAACCATCCCAATCGGTTCATGCGTTACAAAGTTAGATTCCACCCCCACCACATCAACATATTTTTCTCGTGGTATCAACCAGATAACATACGATAGCCAACAAGAAAGAAAGAATTATCTAAATCCATCCACGCGTTACGAAGTTAGCCTATCCCTCCCCTCAACCCTAGGCCAATTTTTTTTCTCCTATTAGCAATGGGGGATCATACTCTGTACAACAACAAAAAAGAACCATCCAAATCGGTTCACCCGTTACAAAGTTAGGTTTCACCCCGCCCCACCAACAATTCTTTTGACATGGTGTCAATCGGTGAACATACTCTACCCAACAAAAAGAGAATCATCAAAATCGGTCCACGTGTTACGAAGTTATGCCTGGTCAGACATAAAAAAAAATATACTTATATAGTATATACACGTCGAACTTAGAACCTCTCTGTTTTTTGCAAGTCGGTTAAAAAGGAGAGGCGCGCGATCCCTCTAACTACAGACCAATTGCACTAACTTCGGTGTTATCTAAAAGTTTTTGAATCACTTATTAACTCTCAGTTGATGAAATATCTAGAAAATAACCATCTTATCAACGATTGCCGTACGCTCTACAACGACGACACTTCTACGATCCCTGCTTGGAGACGATCAAACCGTGTTATGTTGAATGCATCCAAAACTCAATGCTGTTTAATGTCTCTTTAAAAACGCCCAGTCCACCCTCAACCTATTTCAGTCGACGGGGTGATTATACCCAATTCGCCCTCTTTAAACATGGTGGGTATTGAGATATCCAGCAAGCTTACCTGGACTGATATTATATTTGCAATCGCTTAAAATGCAATGAAATGCTTCGATGTTCTGCATAGATGTAAGAAATATTTCACCCCACCTGACTTAGCACTGATTTACAAGTCTCACATTAGGCCTAGACTTGAATATAATTCCCATATTTGGGCAACGGCCGGACACACAGCATTGTCCGCGTTAGACAAAGTTCAGCGTAAGACTATTAAACTTACTGGCGATCCCTCAGCCTCTGAGAATCATATAAAAAAAAACAATACCAACTTAAAATTACAGATGTCAGTGAAGTTAGATTAGATTGTTTTGAGGTTCAGTGGTCAATCAAAATATTCTAAGATCACAATTATTATTAGGTCTGTTCGTTGACGCCACACCGAGTCAAAAAGAGTCATTTAGATCCTTTTTGTACTCTAATTGTGTTATTTGAGAAAAGAGTCATACTCTTTTCCACTCCTATTATGTTTTTTGAGAAAAGAGTAGCAATCTGGGTCAACTTTTCTGCTCCTGCTTTAAACAATGTGCAGCTTTATGACGTTTAAGATCTAGTGATTTGAAGTGTTTGACTTTTTGTTAATCAAGTTAAAAAATTAAAGTATTGTGCTTCAAAATGCAGAAAGTAACAATGGTAAATTTCTATGGGAAAATATTTATGTGACATGCTCGCCAAATACTGCAAAAGGATTAGAGACAGGTTTATATTCAAAACAAAACAACAGTCAGCTGTTAAGAGTGGAGTACTGCACCCAATCTGGTTTTGCTACTCGGATTAGAGTCGAGTCGAGATCTGCGCCACTCGGAGTGGCCTCCGCGAACAGACACCTATTATTATTTTCGGTTTTCACGCGTGTCATCTCGGCTTCTAGCCGGCGCGGCGGTAGTTTTCCCCAACGTCGGGCGTAATGCCAAGATTTCAGGGATTTGTCTTTCGATCGTTATGTCCTTATGTATTGTCTGTAGCGTCCTGTCCGTAGTTAAGGAATTTGCGAACCGTTGGGCAAGTGTTAAGAACAACCTACTGGGGGCTTAAGTGCACCTACACGTCTACACGCAATTTTTGAAGACATAAAACATTTTAATACTGACATTGCACTCTTACAGGCGACAAATTTCACACTCGACACATTTACACAACTCGAACGAAACACTATATTACACAAAGGTTACACAGTTTTTGCCACACCAGCTCCTCGTAGAGGATCTGGTGTGGCAATTGCTGTATCGAACAGTTTTACACTACCGTCGCCTGTATACACAGACATCTGGGCCCGTATTTGGTTTCTCGACTCGATGTCGATCTTTGTCGATATCGACAAGATTGCAGTCGACGGTGATCGACAAAACTCTCGATCAGATTGACGTTGTCGACAGCTAATGTCAGGCAAGAAGCGGATGTGAAATGTAAGTAAATATCAATTGCCGGTTACGAAATTCCAATTAAGTAGGATTCTCTAATAGTCTCCTGAAATGATCCAGTTGCAAAATATAGTCGGTATTGATGCAGCTCTTTTCTGACTTGGGGTCACACTTATAAAGTGGTCTGGCAGATAGCAAAAAGCCTTTTTACTTAAGCGAAATTTTTTAGCAAATATACATGAAAAAGTAGTTTTAACAAAGTATTTTGATTATTATAAAAAGTTGTTTTTACCTAGAGTCTCGTAATGATAAGGCTTTGGATGAATCTCGTCGTGATTTGAAATGCACTCTTTCGTTCATTTCGTCATCCTCATCCCGTAGAAAATGTATCCCGATTGAGTCCATTTACCAAATTTGGTTAAAGTTAGCCGAACTAGCTTTCGAATATTTTAAAATTTTCAGATTAACACTAATTGCAGAACAAATTTTACAGTTCAAATAGATGAAAAGTTGGTTACAATTCATAATTTAGATAAAAATTTGGTGCTTCAAATGGTAACTCTTTTTTGTCGATTCGATCGAGTTGCCAAATACCAAATAGTACACAAATCGATAGAAGAATTTTGTCGACTCGATCAATCGAGTCGAGAAACCAAATACGGGCCCAGCTCAGGTTTCGCGTCTTCCTTAGCAAACTTTCAAATTAACAATTAATTCTGTGGTGATTTTAATAAGTTCTTCTGCAGTAAATAAATTGGTTATGTTATTGTTTTCCCCTGTTTGACGCCAGTTTTGCAGTGGCGAAGAGTTCAGTTGTGTAGGAGGCAAATTTCTGTGTTTACAATAGGTACTCTGTTAGTCACAGGCTGCGAAGTATACTTAATGCGACTATTGCTGGCTTTGGTTCTGAGTTTTTCTTTTAAAGCTATGTACTTAGCACGTTTAGGACAGTTTGGTGAGAACGATTTGTGTTCGCCTCCGCAATTGCAGCATTTTATTACGGTCGTGGTGTTGCATTCCGATGTGCTGTGGTTTCCTGAACAAAAGGCACAGTTTGGCTTAACGTTGCAGCTTTATTGTCCATGTCCGTACATTTGACATTTGCGGCATTGATTGATTGATTAAATTTGGAGATGCGAGGTTCTCAAGCGCCGCGGCCACTAGGGCCTATTGTGCTAACCCTCTCAACTCCTTATAGTAAGCCGGTCCCTCCGAAGAAGTTCAACAGCTCCCGCAGTTGGCAGTCCTTCAGCCCGCTCGGTACCAGGGTTGGTTTCCCGAATAGGCTAAATCTGCTCCTGGCTACTGCAGGGCATTCACATAGCACATGTAATGGGGTCTCATCCTCCTCCAGACAGAGTCTGCAGGTGGGGTCGATGGCTCTGCCTATCTTCACCAGGTGCTTCCTTAGCTGACAGTGGCCGGTAAGTAGGCCTGCCAGGGTTCTAACAGCCGACCTGCTCAGCTTGAGGAGCTCCCTCATTGCGGCATTGAGTGAAAGTTTCTTTTTTTTCTGTAGAAATCCTATTTGATGATGGTATTGAAAATTGACCTGAACATTCGAAGTTCATTGATTTTAATAGAACCCTTTGTTAAGATTCGCAAACAAACTCTTTCATTTATTTTTCTAATTTAATTTAAACTCTTTTATTGTCAACGAAATCTCTTCTTTGAACATGAATATTGCTCCAGTTAATAGTATTAAACAAAAAAAATATCCATGTATGTGTGCAATTCAACGGGTAAACAATCCGGCGTTGGTATGTCGTCGGTACCAACGATCGAGCACCCACGTGCACGCGCAGCGTCATTGACAATAATGAGGCTTGTATGAGTATGTGCAGAACGTTGGTGCACCACCGAAATACCACCCAGTAGCACATGGCGGTATTTCATCTCTGCTGTCACTTAAGGTAACCAGGTCACGAATGATGGTTAAAATGGGCTTTTTCACGCGTTTAGATATTTTGCTCCTGTTCAGTTGCTATTTAAGATATAAACTCGCGGTTTTAAACATGCTTCAGAAGACGAATTACGGATTAAAATGAGTGCTAAACTAACCCTGTGACTATATTGGTGTCAAAGTTATTAAAATTACAAAATGACAAGAAAAAAATAAAACATGATAAAATTAACTTATTTAGGTACACTTTTCTCCTTAACCACTGGTGCTATCTGCTCCAAATTGATGGTGAACCTGAAACAAGAGTAAGGCAACATTGTATACCTAAACTTTTCAACCTTTTGCCTAAATTGCAATTTTTGTACCATTTTTTTTTTAAAAAAGGTCAAAAATCACTCTTTTAAAAAAAATGCATTTGGATTTAAAATAAAGTTAAAAATGGAATACAAAGATGAATTTAAGTATAACAGATGAAGGACATAAAGGATAAGCACTGTGCAAAATTTCATCAAAATAGGTTGAATAGTTTTTTTGCAAATGGTACCTAAAGGTCAAAAAAAGGAACTTATGGGTTGAGACGAAAATCTCTCGTGACAACTGTGCAGACGACGTGTAACTATCTTTTAAAATATCACTTTTTGGGGTTAAATAGTCGCGTTGGTATGACATGTCATACATTTTCTGAAAGGGGAAAGCGCGGGCTTTCAAATAGAACTGTTTTTAAAAAATCGATTTTTTTGACCCCATTCGTGACCTGGTTACCTTAAAAGGAACTTCGAAATCTCCTCGCAGTTCTCGCACCAACGCCTCAAAAAATTATGGAAAAAGGTGCTGTGAGGCCTTTTTCAAAAGAAATGCAGGCGTTATCGTAGTAAACAACCTCGTCGAAACATTCATCACCTACGTTTTCACAGTCTTCAAAATCATCACTTTTGTCGCAGTCATCTTGTCCCCAGACTATCCATTTTAAAGATTTTTAATATTGTTTACAACACTTCTATTTCATGCTTTAAACAATGTGTAATAATTTTCTTTGAAATTTTTTTACTTCATAGGTAAAACATAAGTGAAGTGTCCGTAAAATGTAGGTGGAACAATTAGTAAAAGAGCAGTGAAGTTTGCGTAACGCGTGAGGCTCACCGACTTGCGTTTGTCGGTGAAACCGCCGTAACATGTGCTTAAACTCAGTCCCAGAACGTGCGTACAGACGTTTTCAGCGTTGAGTTTCATGCGACGGACCGCTAAAAAGCCTACGGAAAACGTTGGGGGCGCCAACGTACTTTCGGCTTTTCGTTGGTAAAATGTTCAACGGGTAGTACTTGTTTTTATTCTTTTTTGCAACATCAGTTAGTTTCGCCTCAGTTTCGAAACAGTGCAGACCTTTGTAATTTGAATTAGCAATAAATCTATTACCGCTTAAATATTCATTTTTTCATTTCTTTCGTTATCGTGCTTTCAATTGTACAGATATTGATTTCAAAAACGCTTGAGATCACACATAAGGTCCTTCGAGCCGGATATTATATCGATTTGATATTAAATCGCGAAACTATTGTGAAGTGCAAAATGAGTGTGGTGGAAAATTATTTTGAAAACTTTAACAAAATTCAAACACGATTGGAATGTTTGGATCCAGTTGAAACTTCGTGTGATGATGGCAAACGGGAGGCATTTGAGGAAGCTTACATTGAAATTAAATCCAAAATTCTCGAGCATATTGCAAAGAAGAGGCCTCTCTTACAATATGTGATGCGAATTTAACATTAGCGTCTATTAAGCAGAAGAATAAATCACTTCCAAAGCTCAAGCTCAGTAAGTACAGTGGAAAATATTCTGAATGGTCTGATTTCATTTTCATGTTTGAAAATCTAGTTCACAATGATGATGATGTCAGTGACATTGAAAAATTCCAACACCTGAGATCTTGCCTTACAGACCCAGCTCTATTATCTATAAGCTCAATCGAGGTGAAAGGTGAAAACTACGAAAGTGCACTAAATTTATTAAAAAGGCGTTTTGAGAATAAGCGATTAATTTTTCAAGAACACATTTCGGAAATATTTAACATAAAGGTAGTAGAGAAAAGTTCGTTTAATCAGCTTAGATCTCTCAGTGATTCTGTCAATTCACATCTTCGTGCATTGTTATCTTTGGGCTCTAAAGACGAAATAGCCGATGCATTACTCATTCATGTTATTTTATCCAAACTAGATTTTGCGACTCGTTCTAAATGGGAAGATGAAGTAGCTGGCGAAAACTTACCTCAATGGGAGTAATTAGTTACATGCATTGAAAGGCGATGTGTAGCGTTGGAAAATCTTGATCAAGGAAAAAGACTTAATCCGCCAACTCTGAAATCGAGCGCTTATAACAGCAACAGTAAAAAAATATATCAGTCAAGAGGTTCTGCATTAATCACTGCTGGCTTCAAGCTCTCGTGTGAATCTTGTTCGAATAGTGAACACTCACTTCAAGGCTGTCCAAATTTTAAAATTCTTAATCCCACTGCTCGCTTTAATGAAGTCAAGCGTTTGAATCTTTGCATTAACTGTCTCAAACGGGGACACTCAGTTAAGAACTGCAAATCAGGCAGGTGTCGTATCTGTTCATTCAAACACCACACCTTATTACACATGGGATCCTCTCCTAATCAAGATCAAATCTCCGCTGAAATTCCACACGCGAGTATTCCATGCACATATCAAGATGAGCAAGAACTTTTAGCCGGTGTTAGTCATTCATCAAAGGCCCCACAAACCAAATCATCACTGACCACTATCGCTTCCTCTGACAATCAAGTGTCTTTTCGGTGCTCTAGGGGACACGTCTTTTTAGCCACGGCCTTGATAGATGTAATGAGGTCGAATGGTGTTTATGTTTTATGTAGAGCATTGTTGAACTCCGCATCCCAGCTCAATTTTGCAACAGAACGATTAGCACAAAAACTTCGAATCAAGAAGACGAGGGTAAACATTGCTTTGAACGGAATAAGCAACACTTGTACAACGGTCAAGAATTTAATTAACGTAACTGTCAGATCTCGATGCAACGATTATATTACTTCATTCGATGCTTACGTATTACCAGAAATCACTGGAAATCAGCCTGATTCTTTCGTCGATATCTCTCATTGGCAAATACCTGAAAATGTGGCGAACAGCTTAGCAGATCCCAACTTCAACAAACCGGAAAAGATTGATTTGCTCATTGGTGCTGGACCTTCATCGAACTTTCTTTCTACTGCTTCATGTTTTACAACTACCAATGTTAGTGATGAGTCGTCCATTGAAATAGAGGATCATCACAAGGCGCTATCGTCTGAAGAACGGGAATGCGAGCAACATTTTGTTACCACTTACCGAAGGCTGGACTCAGTGCACTACAGAGTATCGTTGCCCTTTCGTGAACATCCCTCCGTTTTAGGAAACTCACTCGAAGCCTCCTATAAACGATTTTTAAATTTATAATCCAGGTTATTAAAATCTCCTGATATCTTCGAAGAGTATACTCGCTTCATTAAGGAATACCTCGAACTAAACCATATTGAGCCAGTTAGTCTTCACGACCTTCCGCGTAAGCATTACTTTTTACCACATCACTGCGTACAGAAACCACAGAGTAGCAGCACAAAGTTGAGAGTGGTTTTTGACGCCAGCTGCAGAACGACATCAGGACGATCACTCAACGACATTCTTATGGTCGGACCAAATCTCCAAAATGACTTATATTCAATCTTGCTTCGCTTTCGAACATTTCGCTACGCTATTACGGCTGATATTACGAAAATGTATCGTCAAGTCAGGGTTAACGATCCCGATACCTATTTACAATGTATCATCTGGCGTGAGAACAAGGCTCAGCCTATACAAGTATATCGTTTGACAACAGTTACTTACGGTACAGCGCCAGCAGCTTTCCTGTCTACCCGATGTTTGATTCAATTATCCCAAGATGAAGCTATCAAATTCCCAATAGGATCACATACTGTACGATCTTCATTTTATGTCGATGACATGCTTGCCGGCGCTGATTCCATTGCAGAAACTATTCAAATAAAAAATGAAACCGATGAACTATTAAAAAAGGGTAGATTCGTTCTTCGTAAATGGTGTTCTAATCACAAGGACATATTATCAAATATACCAGAACATGATTTGGAAAAACTAGTGGAAATAGATGGAAATCGTGCAATTAAAACTCTCGGACTCACTTGGATGCCAGTCACAGATGAATTTCGCTATTCATACTCCTCAATCAATAACTTGAGATGTATCACAAAACGCTCAGTATTGTCAACAATTGCGAGACTTTTCGATCCGTTGGGATTACTTAATCCTGTAGTTGTCAAGGCGAAAATATTCATGCAGAATTTATGGACTTTGGGACTTTCTTGGGATGAATCCTTGCCTCAAACCTTACACACGGAATGGGTAAAATTCTGCGAGCAGTTGGACCAAATCAATAATATTAGAATACCACGATATGCAGTTTTTCGTAACTCAAATTTAGAAATTCACGGTTTCGCAGACGCGAGTACAAAGGCTTACGGCGCTTGTATGTATTCAAAATCTATAGACTCATTGGGCAACCATGTGGCGCAATTACTCACTGCAAAATCTCGCGTAGCTCCGGTAAAATATGTAACAATACCGCGCCTCGAACTTTGCGCAGCTTTACTGTTCTCGGAGCTCTTGAATCGTGTTCTAGCCACACTTCAAATAGAATCACTGAGGGTATTTTGCTGGTCAGACTCAAAGATTGTTTTGGCTTGGATCGCGTCCACTTCTAATGCAAAACAACCAATTTTCGTCGCGAATCGCGTAGCTAAGATAAGCGATATTACAAAGGGATTTCATTGGAGATGCATCGAAACTCATAGCAATCCAGCAGACTTGGTCAGCCGAGGACTTTTGGCAGCAGAACTTGTTCAATGCAGTACATGGTTTGACGGTCCAGATTACCTTAGGAGCAGTAATACATATCCAACATTAAACATCAGCCACATGTCATCATCAATCGCAGATAGTGATAACTACGCAAATTCGTTCGTCGCATCAAAGACTAATGCTACTGAAGATCTCATCGATAGATCTGCATATAAAAACTCCTTCATTCGATTGCAGAATGTTTTCGCGTATTTACTGCGCTTTTATAATAACTCCAAAGCTAAGGAAGGGAAAATATGCGGAGCTTTATCTGTTAATGAATTAGAACGTGCTCTAAAGCTTATTATAAGAACAGTGCAAGAATCAGCTTTCTCATCTGATTATATTCAATTACGTAACAAAAGGCCCCTGCACCATCACAGTGCTATTAAAGATTTGCATCCATTTATTGACAAAGATAGTATAATTAGAAATGGAGGTAGACTTAAAAACTCAAACCTATCCTTTGACGCACGGCATCAAATTCTACTGCCCAAATCGCATTCTTTAACAAAATGCTTAATATCCTATTATCACCTCAAGAACATGCACGCTGGTTGTCAGACCTTATTGTCCATAATCCGCACCAAATACTGGCCAATTGGAGGTAAAAATAGCGTCAAGGAAGTCATTCATCGATGCATTAGGTGTTTTCGCTCTCGTCCTAGGTCCGTCCAGCAAATAATGGGTGATCTTCCTGCAGACCGTGTACGAGCTTCTCGACCTTTCAATTGCACTGGCATTGATTTCTGTGGCCCATTCTTCATCACACATCTCATCAGAGGACGCGGACCATTGAAGGCTTATATATGCCTTTTCATATGCTTTGCTACCAAAGCAGTTCATTTGGAGGTAGTTTCAAATTTATCGACAGTGGCATTCTTAGCTGCACTGAAGAGATTCATGGCCCGAAGAGGAAAGGTGTCGAGGATTTGGTCAGATAACGCAACCAACTTTGTCGGAGCAAACAATCAGCTCAAGGAACTTCGCTCATTGTTCGAATCCCAGAGACATAACGAGATTCTGCAACAGATGTGTCGTGAAATGGCATAGAGTGGAAATTCATCCCTCCTCGCTCTCCCCACTTCGGCGGCCTATGGAAGGCTTCGATAAAATCGGCAAAGCATCTTATTCGTCGTGTTGCTTTCAACAGCTCATTTACCTTAGAGGAATTATCCACACTCGCCTGTGAAGCTGAAGCGATCATAAACTCTCGACCACTTACGCCACTTTCGAATGACCCTAATGACCTGGAAGTCCTAACACCGGGCATTTCTTAACTGGGGCCCCATTAGTATCAATTCCTGAGCCCGATAGAACAGAAGTTAACATCGATCGTCTCACTAGATGGCAACGGATTTCCTTTGTGAAACAACACTCCTGCTTAGAATAGATACCATGTTATATCTATACTATGCTTCTGGCTTAGATGGAGTCGGGAATATCTTCAAGGCCTACAACAACGACACAAATGGAAGACGGTAAAGCCCAACATCGTCATAAATTCAATGGTTCTCATCAAAGACAGTAACTTGCCTCCCCTCAAGTGGCCCATAGGAAGAGTCCTAGACGTCTACACTGGGGAAGACGGTTATGTTCGAGTTGCCGCTGTCAAAACTGCTAATGGCATCACGAAACGAGCCGTGACTGAACTTTGCTTATTACCGCTTGAAGAAAAGGATGCTGAAAGTTAAAAAACTTCCATGGCGGCGAGTATGTTAAGATTCGCAAACAAACTCTTTCATTTATTTTTCTAATTTAATTTAAACTCTTTTATTGTAAACGCAATCTCTTCTTTGAACATGAATATTGCTCCAGTTAATAGTATTAAACAAAAAAATATCCATGTATGTGTGCAATTGCTAGTACTTTTTTTTATTCTTTTTTTGCAACATCAGTTAGTCTCGCCTGTTTCGAAACAGTGCAGACCTTTGTAATTTGAATTAGCAATAAATCTATTACCGCTTAAATATTCATTTTTTCATTTCTTACGTTATCGTGCTTTCAATTGTACAGATATTGATCTCAAAAACGCTTGAGATCACACACCCTTTTTAAAATATATTAAATAATTGGATTGCTCATTGTACTTTTTATTTTATATGTTCATTAATTTGACATCTTCGCACTAAATAATACGAGTAAGTTCCTCGTAGAGTTCTATTGTAGGCATTTCGTGTAAGCCGGAGAAAACAATTTTTAAAGGTTTTTCTTTGGAATTTTGGTGTGAGTAATATTCACAACCTGCTTTGATAAGGTATTCTTTAATTTTTATGAACTGTTCTTCGCTGGAGGGAAATATTTTAACCCTCGTTCACGAGTGCGATTCGTCGCATGCGACTGTAATTTGATTGGCTGAAGTCATATACCTGTTACTTGACATGCTGGCTTTGTCTAACGTCGCTGCGATTGTTAAAATAATCGCAGCAATGCTCTTGATTTGGTGCGATTGTTGAACATAACCAAACATAATTGGTTTGTTTACCATTTTGAAAAGAGCTTGTTGAATGAAAAGCAGCTTGAATAAATATAATATGTGTTATTAGATATAAAAATTAATTATTATTATTTTACAGCAAATGAGGAAATAGTAATGAAACAAATACTGCCGTTTGTTCTTTAAAAAATTATTACCAACTTTAAATTGAATTCGCGTTCCCGATTCACTGTTAATATTTCAATTTGGAATGATATATCTTAATTAGAAGCACTAATTATGTGCAAATTCAAATGTAAACATCAAATTTTCATTCGTCAACCTTGTGAACGAGCATACGATGAAAAATAATCGCAGACTGAAACAAAAGTATTCAAAAAGTGAGATGAACGAAAAAATCGCACGAAGTCACATCGCGCTTATGAACAAGCCCTTAACTCCTACAGATGTAAGTTTTATTGAACAATCCGTATATTTAAATTCTTTCACCATATTTCATGCAAATTCCACCGTCTTTTTCAATAAAATAATTGGTGGAATTTTCAACTTAGAGTTGCTATTTAATGAATTATCCGCCTTACTTGTTGTAGCAGTGACATTGTCTTTATGATCATCCTGAAGTATTGCGGTTTCCGCATTGTTTTCACGCTTCCTTCATCGCCAATAGTTTATTATATTCCAAGGCACGGCGTTTTATTTTATTTTGAACACTCAGTTTCTTATCATCTTCTCCGGAGTCGGAGGAATGAGATAAAGCGCGCTTGTTAGAAATTTTCCCGTTTATAACTTTTCGACTTTTAACTTTATCAATCGATCACTCACGTGTTTTCTCTACCAGTGTTAACCGGAGACTGGTAGCTACAAATTTAATTATTAATTTTAAATTAAAATTTTCATCAGTTTGAAAAGCCTGTTAAGGAAAAAAAATGATATCCTTGGTGTAAAAATTTAACAGGATCAAGGATAACATACCAACATTTTGTGCAAAATTTTCCCACTATTCATGCTTGAAGTCCAATAACTCGAAAAGTTTTAATTTTAGACCAGCCTAGTGAAGGGCATGTACGACATGACCCATGCCAGAAGAATAGCAGACCCCAGCTTTTCCAAATGATGCGGAGAGCAAGACGAGACGGTTTTGCACCTTCTCGGCCAATACTTTTTGGTATCGCAAAGGAGATCTATGATCTTGGGCACATTTTTGTAGTTCTTACCGATAACCCAATTCGTCATGGAAATCAGCTGGTTCGTAGAGGAGAGAACGTTGCCGAGAAAATAGCGTACAACGGGTTATTTAAGGCATCGACTTCCCATAGCTATCCAATCAACCAACCATGAAACCGTTTTGTACATCAACATGTGATTGCAACGGTGCTGATAAAAAAAACAATATAAACTAAGAACTTTTGATAAATTGTTAACGAATTTTAAAGATAAAAGCAGATTTTTATTATTTATTAATATTACATACGGGTTTAGCTTACATCATTAATAATAACATTACATTTTATATAACGAAGCCTAAGACAAATTTATATCTTTAAATCATAGTTCTCCCATTAGTTTACTTAAATAGGCGATACAAAAACAATTTCAATCTCCACTAAGTATATCGCTTGTATGAAACAAAAAAGTGTCTATGTGTATAGTTTGCTTTTAAAAGAACGTACAGAATAAACAAAAATAAGATGAAAATAGGAAAATAAAATAAATAATTTTCTCTAACATTAATTTACCAACAATAAAGTTGTTTTTCTCGCTTAGGAGCACTGTTGTTGCTCTTTATTTACTTAGCATCGTCGTGAACTGAAATTTTTTTTGGATTTTTACGAAAGCCTAAAATCATCACACTTCTAACTTTTCTCTTCATAAAACTCCCGTGGCTCGCTCTCCTAATTATAAGAAGAGTATAAAACAATATACATTTATATTTTGCTTTTGTTTCCTCTTTTAAATCTCTCCCGGTTAACAAAATACTTTTCATCTATCCTCTTTTAAGTTCAATATATTCGTTTTGTTTTAGTTTTTCTTTTTAACTCTGCTTTTCTGACGGGATTTTTATAATTACAAGTACTTTATGAACGCTCACTAAAAACAACTACCCTCTGGCGGTTGTGCTAATTTTAAATTTTCTTTGCAAGTCATAATTCTACGTATTTCTTGAAGCATTGATTTTATGGTGTACTCGCGATTCCACCTGGCTAGCATTGGTACTAATCTGTGATCGACCTAAAAAATATTCAAAGCAATTATAATTTTTTTAAATACTCTTACGGGTACTTACAACTCCATTACTTTGATTAATACAATTTATATTAATTTTAGATAAAAATCTAAGCACTGGGGGCTCATCTGGATAGCGCTCCCCACATTCAATTTTTAGTGAATATATTCTGTTCTCATAGGGTGTCTGCAAATATTATCAGTTGCTTGCAGAACTAAAATAATTAAATTATTTCTTACTCTAGGTGGCCCAATTATCATTCCTGTCCAGTGTGTCAAAGTCATATCATCATCGTTCTCGAGACCCCAAGAAATGGTTCCATCTCCAACACCTTTTTGACCCTGTTCAAGTTCTTCTAGTAGCCGAAAATTTCTTGGAACCACTAAAAAAATGAGAGAAAAAACTTGCTGCAATTGGTAAATATTATTTTTATTATGAATAAAGTAATTAAAAGTACGAAAACAGAAAGCCACCTTTGCGCGGAATCTCTGCGTAATCAACAGTAGATTGCTAATATCACCGCGCTATAAAAATGCACTTCCAGTAAGACATGTAGGTTTGTAATCTTCTTATCTGAAACACTACACCCGTGTCTTCGAGTTCTTTGGGCTGAGTCAAGAAGAGGACGATGAATGTCCTGACAAAAAAATGTTCTATCTGTTTTAAGAAATAAGGGTGCAGACTAAGTGCTTGAAGTTTGGCTAGAGGGCAACAAAAACTTTTCAAAATAAAAAGAGCGACAATTTTGGGCACATTAAAGTTATCGAGACAATCCTTTCAACGCTCCGTCAGAGTAGATAATAAGTCGTAGTAGCGATCGCTACCTACGAGTAAGTAACTAAAGGAGAAGCCCTATCGCGTATATGTCGTGTGTGTGACAATGGCAAGTTTTTGTTTTGCGGCTGGGTCTAAGCTTTGTTCGCTTTTTACTACGAGGAAGTATGCTTTTTATCTGGCCCCTGGGTCTGTGCTGTCTTGAGGTTCCAGCTGTTTTCGTACATTCTGCATTGGCAGCCCGTAAAAAGGGGTTTGTAAAAATTCGAATTATTTTTTTAATAAGCTTTAAATTATAATTTTAATTTACAATATATGTAAATCAAAATGTTAATTAAATTTGTGATTACGGCTAATTTCAATCATGGTCGGCAGATAATATTTAGCCGAGAAGAGTTTTGCCAAAATTTAAAAATACTTTTCTAATCGCCTGCCTTACGCTTATGAGATTGTATGCATGGGATCCTCATACAAGCTTAAAATTGCCACGATTTTCTGAGCTTATTTCGCCTTCTTTAGTTACTTCCTCGTAGATTGCTACCAAGGTTGTTATTTTCGAGATATTTCCTCAACTGAGAATTGATGAGTGATTCAAATTTTTTAGATAAAACGGTAGTACAATTAGAGTGGTTGAAGATAAGGAACAGCATTTTTGTTTAATGTAATCGTATAATTTATTAATGACGGGTGGTATTGAAGAACTGGTGAAATAGTTCATTGCTCTTTTGCGGAAACCAGAACCCGTTACCACCCTTGTGACTAGCAAAGCCCTTCCGTCTAGCGACTTGGTCAAAGTAGAACACCATAGCAGGATGAAAAAGGACGAGAAACTGTAATTCGACAAGTAGGGGGACAGTTCGAGTGAAAACTTTCGAGATGGAAAGTCATGAAGTCAGGTAAATACCAACCTTTTTGTCATTTTACAAAAGTAAAGAAACAAAAAAAAAATAGTTAAGTTTGTATACATTCTTGCACATAACTCGGATAAAGTAACACACTTAATTTATCTTATTTAGTTGGTGAAAAGATGTCACCCAAAAAGGACAGACTTATTGTTTGAGCAAATTCTTGTAAGTAGGTAAGTCATAATCTCACGTTAAGTTATCTACTTTTGCTACAAAAGTTAAGAAACATGACAACTTAAATTACATAAATGCCTATACTGGGTGTTTCGAATCTGATGTGCCGAAATAAATGTGGTGATAGATGTCATCTAGGCAAAAAAAAATTGTATGGCAGGGAGGTTGAAATCTCAACCATTTCAGAGTTATAGGATGATTCATAAATTTGCAATTTTCATGGTATGCACATCATTATTTTATTTTTATCTTCTGATCTGCTCAACGCAGAGACATCAAACAACTAAACCAAAACGCCAAAAAACTACTACCTCAATAACCTTTTCAAAATTGTCAACAAGACGGAGTTGGATCAATTCGTTGAGCCGCACGACCACCATGCCATGGGTTCGAGACCAGGGGCCTTATTACCGAACTCTAGTTGAACGATATTACATTCGAATCTCCCTAAGTGGTATTACCGAAGTCGAATTCGAGTGCATTTGACAGCTTCGAACTCAAGTATTCTCTCGATTACGTTGTTGCATACGAGTGGATGTGTTTATAAACAGAAAAGCAAGATTTTTTTAGATAAATTAATATAGCTAGTCAAAATGTAAGTAAATATTATTGTTTTAGATGTTTCTGTGTTAGTGAACAAAACTAAAAGTGAAATAAATAGAAAATTTTTGGTAGCTGCCTTCTGCTACGAATCTTAAAAACACAGCAAGTTTCAACATGGGTGGTATTGAGGAAGATCTAACTGTTGGACTGAATTTATCTTTAATTTATTCAAAACTATACATAAAATATATTATTAATATTATTTTTCGAATTTGTAACACACAACCGCATAAATACATAATATATGGTATCTCAAGTGGATTTGAGTTGTCGCGTGTTTCCTTTCGAATAGAAATTAAATTTTCTTCTTCACTGGTAATATCAGAAAATAAAATTTCTATTGTATCTATTTTGCAAGAAAAAGATTAATAAACTCTGTAAAAAATTTTTATTAAGATTATTTTTTTATTTTTATTTGAAATATTTGAATTTTTTTGACAGCTAGGCCAATTGCAAACGAGTAAAGTTTGTACCAGTAACGAATTAGGTCGTTTTGCTGCAACTGTACGCGGGCAGCACTACTCTTCCTACTCGAACGAGTTCAGTAATACCAAATAAGAACGTAATCGACTTACATATTCGAATCGAGAACCTTTTCGACTCGAGTTCGATAATAGGACCCCAGATCTCCCCGTGAGCTTTTATGAAGAAATTAAAAAATAATCCACTCCATCTCTGGGTTGTTGTCTAGCTCGCAGCAATGTAAAAACAAGACTTTCAAGTTTCCTCACTTCCCTTACCCTAATTCCCTTCCGGCCACAACCATGCTAACGCATCAAAGGGTTGTTCCCTAGGATTTCGCCACATCATATATAAAAAAAACTAACAACTGTCTAACTTCTGCCTTACAACCAAAAACGAAAAAAATGTTCTCCGAAACTCATGCAATTAATACACCTGTTTTTTATTTTTATTAAATTTGTATATAACCCCTTAAGTGACTGAGAGTCACATCGTTACAAAAACACGTGGTACGATTAGGGTTAAAGTGTACTTAGTACATTTCTTAATAAAAAGTTGATTTGATTTATATTTTATACAATGCCTAAACGTAAGAGGAGATCTTGCCAGTTCAGCAGCAAAACAAAAAAAACAGCGAAAAAACGAAACAGTCGAAGAGCGCGAAGCACGTTTACGTTCCCAACGAACGAGAATGAGCACCGAGAAAAGCAGGGAAACTGAAGAACAACGAAATGAACAAATTGAAGAATCAAGAATTCGACAGAAAGCAAAAAAAGGTGTCTCTCTTATACAATTTTCATTTGTTTTAAAGGAAAAACTCTCTTGTGCTCGTTTTGTTAAAGTATTGAGCTTAAAATTACGGTTACGAGAGTGTACATGTTTATTTGTGTGAAATAATGACGAAAGGCTTGGTGGTGAAATGGCCGAACTGTCATGTTTTCCGGGCTTGTATCTGTAATGTAATGTATCTGAAATAATAATAGACCTATGTATGCCAAAGAATTTCTTGTTTTCATTAATATATAAGTGTAAAGTTATTTGTGTTTCTTAAATTGTAGGGTTGACAATCAGATACATTCATAAATGGGCTATACCAGTGTAACTACTTAAAAATAAGGATACTTTTCTAGAAGTTTTTTTTTTAAAGAAAACTGATGCAACAAATGTTTTACGATTATGGATACATACTTTATTATTTGTTTACAAATACACACATTTTTTCTGAAAAAATTGTAATTTACGGTGATATATGGAAAAATGTAGGTTCACTGCTGCCTGGATTTTAAAAAAAATATTCAATTTTGTCCACATTTAACTTTAATCCAGTGGTTTCTTCGGCCCCCTGGGGTCTGTGTGACCGGCGAGGGGGCTGTGGAAAATTAAAAATAATTTGGGGGTGCGTGGACAACGTTGGGGGGTCCGCGAAAGGTTTAATATAAGGTAAAATAATTGTGACCCATTTTCATTATTATGAAAGTTAAAATAAATAGCAAATAAATAAATTGGTAGACATGTTTACGTCCTTATTAAAATATAGGTATAGATAGGGTATATAAAATACAAGTAATGATAAGCATCGCACGGTGGAACGGAATCTCGCCGCTACATGCAATAACTTGTCTAAAATATGGCACTATAAAAGAGTCGCGCCAAGAGGAAGGGGAGGGAAGAGGAGAATACTCGCTGTTTCCAAATCTTTCACATATTGCAAAAACGACATGAAGATTTGCTTGCTTATTGTCAACATTGAACGGCTCCTCATTCTGACCTCAGCCAAAGATTTGAAGACATTCTTCACTTGGTTACCCCCGATTGGGTGTTGGACCCTTTTGGAAGTAGACCCACAAACTCAGATGAATCCATACTAATACAGGAGCAACTTATTGAATTATCCACAAATTAGAAACAAGGATACCACAAATTCTGGTTACAAAAACAAATACAAATTTTAAATCCTGCATTATGGGTCACTGTACAGAAGCTGTTGATTGCTTTCCCATCTTCCTATTTAGTAGAACGTGGATTGAGCGCAGTTATGAGCCTCATAAAAAAAAACGACTGGAAATTAGTGATCGTGGCTTACGAATGTTACTCACAAACATTTAGCCGAACATAAATAATCTCATATCATCCCATCAGGTTCACCCATCTCATTGAAAAAAATAATAATGTGTTTTTGTATTTTAAAACATACATCATTTCAATAAATACTTTAAATATCAAAATATTTTATTTATATTTTATTTTTATGTCACCATTTACCATTCAAGACATCAAAGTTTAATTTTTTCTATTATGCAGTTATGTAGAGTTATTTTATGGGGTTCATGGTCAGGTTTTCGCTATAAAAAGGTGTCCGTGGGCATAGTAAGTTTGGTAAACACTGTTCTAATCAAATCATCATTCAACTTTCACAGGAATCATAATTAACACTGGTTATGTACACAAGGTATCATCCGCAAACATGATTTTTTTAATACGACTGATATTCATTTACGATATTATTTATAGCGATATATTCTTCAATTTGTATTTCTGCTGCTTTTTCTAAATTCTTCCATCATATTCATAAATTTAAAATTTTTACTTTCTTTATAGGTATCACAACTGAGTTTTTTAAATTTTCTGGAAATTTGCCATTATAGAATGATCTTTTGATTATAGGTAAGAACGCAAAGCCTAAGTTTTCAGTGCTCATTATAATGCACGTAACTCACGATCAAGGTACTAATCTCTTGAGTGCTTTGTATAAACATTTTTTTTTAATTTTTCTGCCATATCTTGCTTATTCTTATAAAATTCACCGTTAACACTACAAATCATATTTCTTCTTTATCTGCTTTTTAAACTTCTCAGATTTATTTGCTTTTATATCGGTTTTGTATTTATTTCCTACATTTTTATATTTATTCCACTCATCTTCACTATTAGCTATTTTAGCTATTTCGTATAACATTTTTATTATTACCGATCGATTATAATTCGTCGCAGTACCAACTAATATTTACCTATTACTGTTGAGCTTTTCTTGTGAAAAAATTATTACGACGTCCTTTAATTTAGAAAAACTTACCTCGGCGCTCACTTTCACAGATTCCGCGCATAGTATCGAATTAAAGATATTTTCTCTATCGCATTTCGGGATCTTTTGTTTTTAAAATTTAAATACTTAACTTTCTTTTTGTCTTTACTTTTTGTTATATTGATTTTTAAATTTTATCTGAATCGTTTTATGATCCCTTATGTTCAGGTCACTATGTATACGAGTTCTACTTTATCAGTAGTGTTTATTACAACGTCACAATCAATGTTTTCGACCGATGCATAATTCAAGTGGTTCCCGAACTATTTGAAATGCAATATTGTCTGACATAATTTGTCCTATTTTTCTTTTGTAAACCTCAGAATGGCAAATTTATATTAAAATCTCCAGCTGTTATGAAGTAAACATTGCCGACTTCATACCTTCTATAATTTCCCCATATGATTCGCAAAGGTCTGGAGACCTATGTAACGCACCATGGGCTTGTCCGGATCTATTGCTTAAACTTAAACTTGTTATGACAGCTTGCTCAACGAGTGCAGTTCGATTGCGAGAATAACAATTTTTTTAGAAAAAAGTTAAACTTACTTTACAAAAAGCGTTAAAAAGCATGAATTAAGATTTAATTTTATATCTGTTACGACATTCTGAAATTGGTGCAAATTAAACAAGGAAAGCAACAGCAACAAAAGTATTTAATCCTCCTTCCTGATGTATTAAGGTAGTTTTTTATAGTAGTTTGGATTATGGTTAGGTAGTTATATTGTTTGATTAATTTGTACCGACTTCTAAATGTCGTAAAAGATATAAAATTAAATATTATTTTGTTTTTTAGCGCTTAGTCAGTAAATTTTTTTTTAAAACTATTTTAAATGCTGCTCGCAATTTCAACAGCTTCAGAGGTACTGCACTGTATAGAAAGGAAACAGAATCATCCAAATCCGTCAATACGACACGAAGTTTATGTCGCCACCTTTTCACACCCTCAGCTTAAATGCAAAATCGGGGCACGCATTACGAAGTAAGAGGATCAAACAGAATCATCTAAATCGATTCACGCGATACAAAATTAGACTACTGACAACAACAAAAGCATCCGAATTGTAGACCATTCGAAGTTTGGTTTCGCCCCTCCCTTACATTTTTGTCATGATAGCAATGGGGAACATACTTTATACTACAAATAAAGAATATCCAAATCGGTCAACGCGTTACGAAGTAAGCCTACCCCTTCCCCGCCTAGCTTTAAATTTTTGCACCTAATAGCAATAGGAGATCATACTCTATAGAACAAAAAAGAATCACCCAAATAGGTTTCTTAAATGCCGATTTTTCCTCTTTAAATGGCAACGTACCATGTAAGAGACTAACTGCGAGCAGCTCTGTACGGTTAGAATATATCGCAAATCTTTATCAAATGAACGGGTTGGTGAGTTGAGTACCATGAGCTGCATGACGTCATTCTGAACCCAATATGGATGACGCCCTAAGTATGGGTATCAAATGAAAGGGTTTGATGAGTAGAATACGGTAAGCTACGTGGCGTCATTCTAAACCCAATATTGCGGATTACATTTTTCTTTACAACCCCCATGATATTGTTATTAAACATGCTACACATACACTAAGGTATGTCAACTTTGCATGGGAGTTGCGCCATTATATTTATAAAATCGGGACGTCACTGCGATTTAATTTATTTACAGTGAGTTCAACAGTTTTAATGAGTTTTATTGTTTGCAATTTTTTTTATCTTTCTGAATTAAAGATGTATTTTTGTCCTATTAAATGGTTAATTGAATGGCATTGTATCAGGGTGCAAAAGTGATTCGCGAAAAAAAAACTCCGACAAGAAAGTGAGTTATTTCACTTTACCGAAGGATCAAGAAATCTTTAAGAAGTGGATTATTGGCCGTTCAAATATTAGTAACGCAGCTGGGGGGAGGGGGTCTTGTGAAACGTTAAGGTTAGGGGGAGGGGGGTCATGCAACGCGTTATGTAACATTAAGTTTTTGTTAAATTAAAAGTCCTAACTCTTAACTCGTGAATCACGGCTCAGTTTGAATGGTATATCTACAATACACATAATATTTTTTTAGATACGAAAAAAGTCGCGTCACTGAGTATACAAAAATATATATGTATGTATATTTGGAAAATAACCAGAATAAGCCGTCTACTACGAGTACATAGTTTGGACTCTAAGATTCCGATCGTTGCAGTCAAGCAAAACTACCTAAACCCATTTGGGCTAAAGTGGGCTGAAATTTCGTTAATTACAACATAATTTACATTTTTAGGTAAAAATAATCAACTGAGTGTTACGTAACGTTTAGGGGGGAGGGTAACGCGAAACGTTACGGCGCGTTACACGGGGGAAGGGGTCAGAAATCTACAAAAACGGCGATACGTAATACTTGAACGGCCCCTTACTGCGTGCGGAGAAAATATTACATTTAATGTGAAATGTGTACGAGTTTGTCCTGTGCATTCATTGAAGGAAGCCTATAGGCTTCAGGATGTCTTGGTACCTGAAAGAACGAGACGTCTGAAAATGGATGCAGTACCAACAAAAATCTTCCCAAAGTCTGCCTGCCTTGAATCATAAATAATCAAAGAAGAAATAAAATAAGCAGCGGGTAGAAGAATGCATAAGTGCTTATGATAGATCAGAAAAATTAGTGCAAGTAGACACTAAAATAGTTAAAATTTGCAATAATTAAACTAAAGTCAAGGAAACTTCCCACAATGATATGGTTGAAGTGCTAACTCAACAGACGATGCTAGCCAAACAGAGCAAATATTACTATAATAGTGTTAATTAAAAAAACTAAATAAATTTTATCAATCTAGGATTGATTATGAATATAGTAGAGCTTCACATAATGAGTTACGTAATTGGAAGGTAAAGTACAACCGCAGTGTGTAAGAGAAAAACTGAGATCAGCTCTTCACAGTTATAATATATCAACATTATAATGCTAATGGGCTTATCGCGTTGAGTAAGATCGGAATTTAATAAATTACAGTATCCATCCTTTTTTTTTTTTTTATATATGATGATGCCAAAGCTCAGGGGATGCCCTATGATGCTTAAGCACAGCCTTGGCAGGAAAGGAATTAAGGATGAGGGAAATGGGTTAGGAGTTTGGGTGAAGGAGGTGTCGATGTACGCCCCGTTTGAAAGTTTCAGGCTCATAAGACGAGGGAAAAACAGAAGATGGTAAACTGTTCCACATTCGTGTTGTTCTGCTAAGAAAAGATTCCCGAAATTTGACGGTACGTCCAAATTTGACCCGGAGAGTATAGGAGTGGGAGAGACTTGTTGATCTTGTATCGCGCGTTGTCATGAGTCTACAAGGAATCAGGCTAGCAATTTCGTTAGAACAACGGCCATGGAAATAACGATAGAAGAGTGAGAGACAACCGACATTCCGTCGATGCTCCAGAGAGTCAAGACCCTCAGAGATTGAGGGATCGCCAATAAGCTTAACAGCTTTACGCTGGACTTTGTCTAACGCGGACAGTGCGGTGTGTCCGGCCCCTGCCCAAATATGGGAATTATATTCAAGTCTAGGCCTAATGTGGGACTTGTAGATCAGCGCTAAGTCAGGTGGGGTGAAATATTTCTTACATCTCTGTAGAAAACCCAAACATTTCATCGCATTTTTAGCGATTACAAATATATGATCAGTCCAGCTAAGATTGCTGGATATCTCGATACCCAAGATGTTTAGGGAGGGTGAATTGGGTATATTCACTCCGTCGACTGAAATGGGTTGGGGGTGAACTGGGCGTTTTTAAGGGACATTAAACAGCATTGGGTTTTGGATGCATTAAACGTAACACGATTTACTCTGCCCCAAGCAAGGACCTTGGAAATGTCGTTGTTTAATGATATAAACATGCGTTCCCGATTGGCTTCTGTAGCATTTCCACGTGAGTTCATAACAGAATCAAATGAGTACGCGAAATTAAGGGTGCTGTCGTCGGCGAAACTATGAATAGGATTGAGAGTAAGGGATAAGAGATCATTAATAAAAAGAAGAAATAAGGTTGGTGAAAGAACTGAACCCTGAGGTAAACCGGCATTTATTTCGTAGGAATCAGATGTAACTCCGCCAATTACTACACGAATTGAACGGCCTGACAAAAAACTCTCTATCCATTTAACGAGGGTAGGGTGCAGACCAAATGTTTGAAGTTTGGCTAAAAGGGCAGCATGCCAGACTCTATCAAAAGCCTTTGAAATATCAAGAGCGACGATTTCAGACTCACCAAAATTATGAAGACAATGATTCCAACACTTGCGAACGGGGGACTGTTGATCAGATTGAGAATTGGTATGTATCTGACGAGGTATCATTCTCGGACCATCGATGGATACTCTTTGAGTGAATGTCAATAGCAGAAATAACGCCCTGGCTTTTAGAAACACCAGAATAACAAACTGGGATAAACAAAGGGAGATCTTAAACACAAAATTGTGTACAATAAATGTTCCTTTGGAATCAACACAGGGAATCGATGATGAGGCTGTTAACATTGAAGATGTTATCAGACTCACATTCGAAGAAGCGTGTCCAAAGAAACGATTGAAAATAGTATGGAAACAGAGATGGATGAATTCTTCTCTTATGGAAATGAGAAAAGGAACCAGAAAGCTATTCAATAAAGCTAATAAACACCAAAGAGAGGAATTCTGGGAAGAGTACAAAACAGCAATTAGGCAACTTACCGAAACCCAGAGGGAATCATGGTAAGTTTTTACTAGCCAAATTGAAAGCACGGTTGAGGAAGCTAGACTGAAGAAAATATTAGCTAAGTTAAAAGCCAATTAAAACTTATCGAAACCTCATCCAAAATGAGGGAATCTTTTGAGAATCTGATTGTGAATAGCTTTTTATCGAGTACGGGAATCGATAAGGGCAGACGACACCCCTTGGAGATCGCAAGTTGGGATGGAAGAGGAGCAAACGAAGAAACTGTGTACTTTGAACAAGGTAAGATGGGCAATAAAATTGTTCAACCCATATGAATCACCGGGTAGAGATGGGATATATCCGATCATGCTACAGAAGGGAGGTAACAGACTTACAAATTCGCACAAGTTTTTAGAGCGTGTCTAAAGTTCAGTTACACTCATAAAAACTGGTAAGCGGCAATGGTAGTAAGACGGCAAGACGGACTATAACACATCTAATGCTTATAGACCAATTAGCCTTACCGTATTCTTACTGAAAAGTCTAGAAAGACTCATAGAATGGGAAGTAATGAAACAGATAGGCATAAACCCACTATCAAGTTGGCAACATGCATATATGAAAGGTAGATCGGTTGATTCCGCTCTACCTAGCCTAGTACATCAAGTGGAAAAGGCATTGATGTACAAAGAAGTAGCGTTAGGCTGCTTCATTGACATAGAATGGGCCTTCAACAATGTCAGAAACGATAAGATTCTTAATAGATTGAGGGAAAAGGGGATAGATCACAGTATAATCAAAAGGATCAAGTCCATTTTGGAAGACCAAATCATAATTACAAGTTTCGGAAATAAACAACTGACGGCGCGGGTAAATAGAGGAACTGGATTCTTGTGGCTGATAATGATTGATGAATTACTTGAAGCCCTATCGGAGAAAGGTCTCTACGTAACAAGTTATGCGGCCGACCTACCGATAGTAGTCAGAGGTAAGTTTGAAGAAAACTTGGGATACTTCAAGAAGCAATCGACATGGCAACCTCATGGGCGCAGGATTGCGGACTGAAGATAAACCCAAATAAGATGGAACTCTGCCGCTTCACCAAAAGACACAAACTAAGAAAGATAGTTCCCCCGGGCATCGGAAACACGACATTAACCTTAAAGAATGTGACCAAATTTCTGGGTGTGCTGATGGATGGGAAACTAAATTGCGCCAGGCACCTATACCAGACGAAAAACAAAGCGTTAAGAGTTTTCTGGACATGCGAAATGCTATAGGTAAGGTATGGGGATTATATTATAAAATGGATATAGACATGTAATCAGACCGATGATAACGCATGAAGCGATAGTCCGGTGGAAAGCGATGGAGGTGGGCAGAAACCAGAAGATTATGGATCAGGCCCAATGTATGTACTGTCTAGGCATAACAAGGGCTACCAGGTCAACACCGACAAGGGCTTTGGAGGTCATTCTAAATAATACTCCACTAGAATTCTATGTTAAACAAGTGGCATTAAACTCAGCTATACGTTTACGTATGAATAAACTGTGAAAGGTAAGGGGAATGCAAATCCAACATGAGAAAATCGTCCGAGTATGTAACGGAAATACGATCTAGAGATTGTTTGAGGAAGAAGGTTGCTAGAACTTCAAAACTAGTATCCCAAATTTGGAGGCAATCTTCAAAACTCAGTTCCCGCCAAAAAGTGAATGGTGGATCAACGGGTGTTTTCGAGTTTGCTTCGGAGACAATTAATGTCAAAGTTGTGTTCGAATTTACAGAGTAATGACTCTCATAACTCTGGAGCCATCAAACTCGTGTTTTAGTTTGCTACCTAATGTCCCCGGTGCTAGCACCGATGGCCCCTGCTAATGAGCAGGGGGCACTCATGACCCCGAAGGAAATGTCATATAAACAAGAAGCACATGGGATTAATTAAAGAAAACGTTCGGCATAGTTCGTTTGACAAATTTGTTTTGATAATTTTGCTTCTTTCTGTTTGAATAGTCAAATAAATGCAGGCAAAGGTAATAATTTTTTAATAAAAGCAACAAATAAGCATGGAAATGTACTGAATATTTTTGAGTATATCAGTCATATTCGAGTTTAACGTTTCTTCACTCCGTCAAACGAGAACACGAACCGTGACCCTCGGAGTCAGGAAAACAACTAGCTAGAAAACACTAGCGATTTACACAGACGGCTGTGGCTTTGGAGTATCGTACGAGGAACTAAACCTGGATTTATGGGGAGGGGTAAACTACTCCTCCTCGGTTCTTCAATGTGAAATCGCAGCGATAGAGATAGAAGCTAAACAGCTAATAGAACGGGGAGTAATATCCTATAGGATCGCAATATGCACGGGCAGCCAGACGTCCATGAAATCTTTTACTAACGCTGTGGTAAAATCCAAAACGATAAAGGGATGTAAACATACCCTCACGGAACTAGGGATACAAAACGATGTCACCTTAATATACGTGCCGGGGGACTGTGGTATCCCAAGTAATGAAAATGCGAATGAGCTGGCGCGGAGGGGCGCAAATGAGGACACTAGAAATATTGCTCAACCTGAGCATACCCATCCACGAAATCAAAAAAGGAAACCATGAAATGGGTAACGAGGAGGCACAAAGAAAATTGGGAGGGATCCCATATCGCCAGACATACAAAGGCGTTTTGGGGAACTCTCAATGCACATGAATCTGAAAAGATCATTAAGCTTAACAAAGCCAAACTGAAACTTCTTGTTGGCCGTGTGACAGGACATGCAAGACTAAGGGCTCTTGCCATAAAAATGGGACGGCGAGCACAAGCCTATTTAGAAGATGTGGGGAAAAAGACGAGACCGTTAAACACGTTCTCGGCCAATCCCCAGCCCTAACTCAAAGGTTTAGAATTTTTGAAACATACTACTGCGAAGATTTAGCAGAAGTTAAGAAATCGGAGTATAATCGAACTATCCAATTCGTTACGGGGATTAATTGGCTCGGCAGTGGACTTTAGGGTTAGCTGCCCTCGAAAACAAGCCAACCAACCATTTGTGTGCAAGAATTGGCTAATCCGTCGTACAAGAAAAATTTAATAATGACGAAACGCTTGGCGGTGAAATGGCCGAACTGTCATGTTTCCCGGGTTTGTATCTAGAGTAGGGTGTCAAGTGAGTCAAGTGGGTTTCCCAAAAGTACAATTAATTTAAATTTTATATTTAAGATTACTTCACTTCGCCGCCGTTATTCTTTAATAACCCTTGTATGTGAAAGTCAGCTGCCTTAAGATACGCTAATTGATAATACTGATCCCTTTTCTTTTCCGCTTATAAACGACGCAAAAATGCACTTTACACCGCGTGCATTGTGATCACAAATTTATCAATATTTAACTTGCTTTTCGTATTCACATATACAATTCATGGACATCAACTCTCAGTTGTTGGGATCTGCTGAGAATATCGTACTTGCTATGGCAGCAGCCAAAGAAGCGAAATTAAATTTACAGAACGATTTGAACAAGTCTATGGTAATCGTAATGGTTGCTTTGCTTTATTCGTGAACCAGTAGATTTCATTAACTTAAATTGTTGTTTGTTTTAACTGTTATAATAATACCGTTGTTTGACTTTTATTTGCTGAATTTGTATAAACTACAGATACAAACAAAAAAATTTTGAAATTCGCTAGAAATAAGTGTTTACGTAAACTTGTCAACACTAATAAAGAAATGTTTAAAACGTTAGACTATTCTTTTCCGGAATTAACCGCTGGAAATAAGAAAAATGATACAAAATTATATGGCAATTCGAACAATATGAATTTACGACAGGTGTGGAAATACATTGAAGATATCTATGCAAAAAACGAAAACATTCAAAACAACTGTTTCGAGCGGAGCATGAAATATTCTTGACAGCGTTTCTGATTAAGAAAAACTAAACTCCTTTGGCTTTTCTTCAACATCTAGTTTTCGGTTTACCGCGAGAGCAAAGCTAGTCCTTTGGTGCTGCTGTTGAGAAAGATCTAAAGCAGTTTAGTTTTTCTTAATCAGATACGCCATGTGAAGAAAATTTTAATTAATATTCCTTGCTCCACTTGAGTGCTGAACAGGATCAAATGGAATTACGTACATTTAGAAAAATACTATATAATGAAGTAAAGATGCAGTAAACGGTAGCAAGAACAATGGTTTTCGAAAGAGCCTTACCTGGAATAAAAGGATAGTTTATGTACCAAGTTTGACGAACACTCATAATGAAGGGAAGATCATTTGAGGGAAACTAAAAGCATCAGCTGTACGCAGAGCGTCAACGTCTTAAATGTAAAACTCGTAGAAAACAGGTAGTTAAAGACGGAAAATATGCTCATCAAGTTTGCATACATATATTACAGTATATACAAATGTTAAGTGCTTAGTCGAGATGTTTTTAATTTCTTATCTTTACAGGGTCGAAAAGATCATTGCGATTCCTGAATTTGCTATGGTTCTATCTCTAATTGGATGATAATTGTAGATAGATACACTACATACTCACAGCGATTTGTCCGAATGACGACAGTTCCTTTTTAGTATCTATACAAATGAACAAAAGTGTATATTTATGTGTATACATTTATATTGGATCTATTTTCTTCAATACAGATTAGATAAAAATTTACATTCATTACATTTGGTATTACAAATTTTGCACTCTTTCGTGCTGCATTAGAACCACAGAAAGAATTTATAAGACGGACTTTGTGCTGGAAACAAAATAAAAGTCTCTAGAAACTATTCTGATTTATGCTATACTATAATCTGCTATTTTTCCTGTTTGAATGAACTTTAATTATTTTTTCAGTAGGTATTAACAACACCGGCAACACTAACATGAAAGTCGGCGTGTTGTCCAACGGTCCGTTGAACATCCATCCATTTAGAAAACGGCAAGTTTCACTGAGTTATGAACTCTAATTTTATTTCATAAATTTTCTTATGAAAACGCTAAACAGAAATTCAATAGATGTGCTGGCAGAAACAACCAGGCCATGCATACATAATACGTGTGACATCAATTCTAATATGAAAATTATTTGGAAAAATCGTGCTACAAATCTCTAATAGGAAATTGATTCCCAAATTCTACAATATATTATCATATTATATTGTATCCTAAAAGAAATTTAAAACAATTTTCAGCAGCATTCTTCTAGAGACATGGACAACATAATCCAATTAAAAATAAAGTATGTCTAGTCATGCCTGTTTAAAGGCAATTTTTACACAAATCAATAAACTCGTCGGAAATAATGATTACCACTATTAGGTCCGATATAGCGTTAAATGATTGCCAAATCTGATGACAATCAAACTACTGCATTACATTCCAGAAATGGAATTTGACATTCACAGTGTAAATTACGCTGACAAGTATCACTTATTTATTTCAACCAATAAATCAAATTGTTTAACCCAGGCGAGGCTCTGCTTTCTATATAATTATATATTTTCCTAAAATTGTTCATAATTAAAAGTAAAAAGTGATTTTTTCTTACCAACACCGGTATTAGTTTGGTTCGCCATTGTGATTTTTTCTTACTACACTCGAATGTGTGTGCCGAAGAACTTCAAAATAAAATGACTTCACTCGAAAACTAAGGAAAAATGGAGTAGTAAACAAAATCGTAAGCCACCAAATGATGTATATTTACTCTTCATCCGATAAAACACTCCTAATTATATGATGACTTTAAGTATTTTAACAAATTTTGTTCAAAAAGGCATCTCGAACTTCCACTTCGTATTTCCGTCGCCCAGAAAGTCCTCCTCTTTCCTTAACCCACTGTAGATTTTGAAGTAGTCTTAAGTTAGCTGCGTTTCGAATATGGTTTTCTTTTAGGGTTGGTTAAATGTTTGTCATATGTAAATAATAACGAGAGTTCCATCATGGACGCCATACTGACTGCATGTGTTTGGACAGCCCGCTCTGCAGATTAAATAATGTTTAATCTGCTAGAGTGGCGTTAGTACTGAATGCGTGGGGTCTTTGTGGGGTGACATTGGAACTCATTCAGAACAAGTCATACTTCAATATATAAACTCATAAGTTCCTTTAAATCGTTCAAGAAGTGAAATTTCTAATTACAAGTGATCGAAATCTACCGTTATCTATAAACACGCGGTCATAAAGCCGCGTTAATATCTAAAATTCTTAAATAATCGCTACTCGCACGAGTTCTTCCCTGGTTTTGTCCTGTTGCAGGGGGAACCGTTCTTTAATGTGGCCGGTAATACAGTTTATTCTAAGGCTGGCCAGGTGTAAATCGTCATTAAGTGTTTAATGTAACGGGATTTGCTGTGCATTTACCGTTCTGGGAAGAAGAAGAAGAAGAAGAAATAATAACGATATCAAAATATTTTTCTCATTCAGTACAATTTTTAAATATTGCTATGAGTCCAACAAGGGAAATATAGGATAAATCCTTAGGAGTTACAACGAGTTATTTTGGTATGTGCTAAACTTTTAGTACTGAATTATCTAAATTGCAACAAATCCCACATCCGTGAGTCAAGCCTTCGCTAAAGCCCAAAATACAATGAGGCCAACACAGCGTATTGGTCGACAAAACTGTCTTTGAAGTATGGCGCTACCGTACTTCTAGATACAATGGCACCAAAACAGCAAAGTTGTTAGATAAAGTTCGGCGAAATTCGAAATTTGCTGGCGCCGACAACAACATTTGAGTTTGACATTTCATTCTGAAAGGTAATCTTGGCGCGTTAAGTTTGAAAACGGATTTATGAAAATGAAATTTGAGGAGAAATTAATAGATTGATTTATAATAAAAAAAACATTCACAATACAATAACCATAATTTCAGATTTAATAATTTTTTCTTAATTTCAGATATAAAAGTCATTACTATTTTCCGCAATTATTTCGCTGTCAAACAAGAAATGTCGGCGTCATTGTATTATAACACCAACATTTTTACCGACAAAAGTTGGTCATCATAACGTGTCGGCCTCATTGTATTTTGGGCTTTACTGTATTCTACATAAATGTACAGGCACAGGGTTGAAATCGTCAGCCTTAAATATAATTATAGTATCGGATTTTTGTAATGATATAATGGTTGTTATATAGGCTTTATAATTTCATTCAAAATATTATTTTAATTTTATATTCAAATTGTTTCCTTAATACAACTGTTTTTCTTTGTTCTATATTCATAAAGTAATAACAATTACAATATATATAATTATAATTGTGTATAAATTACTCTGGTAAATTTTGCTCTGACTAATCGTCATTTGTATCGGACTCTAAAAATAAAACAATAGGTTTGTGGTAACTAAAATATGAAATGAATACTTTTGATTGAAAATATCTAAAAAAATCGACACCGACAGTGTAGAGGCGATGCTCTGTTCTCTACGTCTCTGCTTTGTGTGGTCCTTCGTCTGCCACTACCAACTTCGTGCGTATGACTGTAAGATCGAATGAGTAAGAGAAGGCATTGATAGACGCCAAATACTATACTACAATGTGAGCTGATTAAACTTTAAAGTTAGATCGCGTCTTGCGTCGAATAAACACATTTAATTTCTTACTTAAAAGACGAATCACATATATTGATTAGTTTCTAAGTCATCCATATCATTTAAGAAATGCAACTTACCTGAGCGCGAAATATTTTCGCTATTAGTAAAACACAGCAAGTGTCTAAAACACAACGAACTTTTGTCACATTTACATATGTACACACGCGTATAATATAAAATAACGTATTAAATAAAACGTATTGGCACGGCAAATACAGTGTTTATGTCGATACTGAATGCGACTGATGCGTCATGCTCTTTCATGTAACGGTCGCCGAGCGAGTATAGCATTGACTATATCTCTTTCGCTCCCTTAGTCGACTCGAGCCGACTTTACCCAAACGAGCGTTACAAAGCCGAGCGTGACGGCTCAGCCTCATTCAATACCCACAAAATAAAGTGCTCAGCGCGCCTAAAGAAGTTTTCACTTCAATAACTGCCACAGAATTGTATTTGATTGGTTTGCAAGGGGGAAAGATGTGTGTCTTTCTTGCACTGAGGCCATTAGTGGCCCGTTGTACGCCACTGCTCGGCAGCGTACTCTAAAGTCCACTGTAGAGCCAACCTATCCCCGTAACGAACTGAATAATTTGATTATACCCACATTTCTTAACTTCTGCTAAATCTTCGCAGTAGTATATGTTCCTAAGATTCAAGATCTTTTTTGCATTAGGACAGGGCATTGCCCGAGAACGTGTAATACGGTCTCGTCGTCTTCCCCACATCCCCTGCATAGACTGGAATTCGCCCTTTCCATTTTTATGGCATATCCTGTCACAAGGCCAACAAGAAGTTTCAGGTTGGCCTAGTCAACGCTATCTTGATAACTACAGGCCGTATGGTAGAAACGATGACGTCATCTTATGAGGAAACAAAACCAACGCGATCTATACGACCAAACGAAAAGTTGTTATCAGCTGTTCAAGTGATAGCTTAGAAAAAATCTTATCCAACTTTTCAATTGCATAATTTATTAATATATGTATCCCCATTTGCCAACAAATTGTAAGAATTGCAAATCACTGTTTTCACATATTCTCCCGAATAAATTTTTAAATCAGATCACTTCATATTTATCGTATAATTTGTTGTATAATGCCAGCAATTAGAGAAAAATCTAAGCCAACTCTTCAAATGTAAAAGTTGTCTATAGATTTGTCCCCATTTACCAACAAAACTCGAATCACTAGTACCACATATTCTCACAACATCACAAAACTATTATATTATTACTTATAATAAAGTTTAACGTAATTTCTTTCACTTTTTAATGCAATTGAGAGTTGTTTACATCCGCTAGGTTTAAGAGCAGACGTCATTACTTCCATCCATTTGACATTTCTTTTGGATATTGCCAATATATTTTGACGGGCGATAACTCACACATAATTAAATAGATCTAAACGAAACTTTTATCACGACATTATCTCACAAGTTAAATTTGTCATACACTAATTATATCACTTAAATAATGTCTGAAACTCACACAATATTACTTTAAAGTCCGAGGTGAATAAGCCGAAATTTTCACTTTAACTAAAAAATATATACACTTCGCCACTTGAGTGTTACAAAACTTTTGCCGCAAATTACTCTTTATACGATTCACTATTAGTTTTTGGTTAGAACGATTTTAAAACTTAATCACACTTCTTATAATTAAACAAAACTTCATATGACAGAAATTAAACTTTTTCACGTTTTTCCTCATAGTGTGACGTCACGGGTCAAAACTGGCTCTACCTTACGGCCTGTAGTTATCAAGATGGCGTTGGCCTTGTTAAGCTTAATGATCTTTTCAGATTTATGTGCGTTAAGTGTTCCCCAAGACGCCTTTGTATGTCGGTTCACCAGACTTTACGCAGGCAGTATCGTCATATGGACACTCAAAAGTCACCAAAATCGCCAATTTATTACTTTTTTGCTTAGAATATATAACAAATTAGAATATATAACATTGTAGCCAATGATTACAGCCAATGTGTAATCTACGAAGAAAGAATTAAACGGAATGGCTACACCGTGTAAAAATCCTGTACGTGAGTGAAGCATCTCATTTGTGGAAGATTCAAGATTCAAGATATCTTTATTCGACTAAATAAAAGAATGTACAATTTTTCTTACTACAAGCATTATTTACAAATACAATTGCGATGAGCTAAAACGTTTGGCTCAATAAACCTATCAGTACACGGTTTCATACATACGAGCTTATGGATAACTTTTAAGTGGTAGAGATTACACAAAGCTGAATACAATTACATTCGTACACACTTGCGACCGGTGTGCTTAGCTTATTCTGTGACTTATTGGTCTAGTATTGCTATTTACTTACTTTAGTTAATACAATGACTTGAGATTTATTTGCTTTACATGTTTTACCTGAACTAACACTATAGTGCATTTTTTTTAAGCTAAAGGTACAATAACATACACTATGGATGGAAAGTTAAAGTACAGTTAACACATTTCGTTTGATATTTCTGCAAGATAACGATAATATTTAATGTTGCTTATGGTTCTAAATATTCGCCCTCATGATTATATCTATCTTACAAAAATCATCAATCTTATTAGACATTTTTAGTATAAACTGTAATGTATGTGCGTGCGGCAGAGCAACGTAAAGTTGCCGCAGGATGTTCAAGTAGCACGCGCTAGCTGGCAGCACGTCCTAGCTCGTCGGTATGGGGTGTAGGTCCTTGAATATCCGATTCGCACATCTACAAACACAAACAGAATTCCGCGTGCCTGTGGCGAAAGAAGGTTATGGAATCCTTCCTTCAGGTCTGCCACAAAGGATAAAAAAATGAGAAACAGACGAAAGGCAGAACAACAGGTCTGGTGTCACCTTCTGTTCCTAGCCACACTGAACTGTCATGAAAATTGTACCAAAAAGAAAATTTACCCCCTAGACTGACAGTTCAGTAACTAACCCACCTCTATCCTGCATCTGGCTAGGATGCAGGCTCAACCTATAAAGGGATGCTGAAAACAAAGTTATATCAAATCAAAAATAAACAACATGCAAAGCTAGGAGAAGGGATAAGGGATGAGGGAGAGAAGGACAATAGGGACAAGAAGCTTCATCGGAGTACCTGAAACAAAGACAAAGTTAGCTCATATAATCATATTATATTAACATTATTAACAATCGATACTTGAGTATTTCAAACATTTCTTTTCTTTATGTTACCCAGCGTATTTAATTCATAACCTACAACAAAATTGACTATTACTTATACGGTAAGGTAAGGTACACTTGTAATCTCGATTTATATAAATAACTTAGGTATCCTACTCTCTAAATTCCAAACCAACTATATCATCTTCGATGGCGTAAGTATAAAAGTTCAATAAGTTACCAAAACTAAAGAAAAGTGACTCAAAGTAGTGCACAAAAGTCCAACGCAATGTAGACTATGTTAAAAGCAATAATCTCCTCAAAGTAACAACCAGCAAACAAAACATTTATATTGTTTATGATACGCCTCGCTACGAGAAATACTGACGAACGCAAAAGTATGTACTGGTTAAATGGAATTCACATTATATATTTTTTTCTCTCTTTCGTCTTAGTTCTATCTATTGATTAGGTATAAGTGAGCAATTAATTACTAATTTCAAAACCACATTTATTTCCTACGAATTAACCTGCAATAAAACTATTCTCAAATAATCGTACTTAAGGGGGTCCTCTACTCTCGCGGTTTCAAAAAATCGATTTTTGTTTTTTTTTTAATATAATACGCCATAGAAAGAATTTCATGAAAATCACGTTCCTTTGCATGTTTTTGGGAACAGAAAGGTACCCGTCTCCGGCCGTTTCCGAGAAACTAAGCGCGGCGCGTAACGACGGCGCTTTTCCAGTTAAAAATCATTGTCTAAAGAATTTACCGGTCCGTTCTTGAGAAGAATGTGGACAACCAAAAACATCAACGTGATGAGGAAGGAGAACTCTACGGCGCCGGTATAGAAGATTAACTCGTAAGTTACTACAATCAAGTTATACACCGTAATTTATCATTAAACGCGTTTTCCCGAAAGTAGTTTTTTTAGCTGCCGAGTAAGACTTCTCATAAAAGTATTGGTCCGATTTCAATAATTTTTTTTTCAATTGTTCAGAAAACATACCGCTATGTTTTCCCGAGTACGATTTGCAAAATTTTATTTTGTTCCATTTTTATAGCCTCTAATAGGTCAAAAAATGACGTAAAATTTGAAATTTTTACAAATTGTTGCATAACTTTTACAAATTGCAAAATAAAAAAAATCTGTCACGGGAAAACATAGCCAGCGTGTCTATGATTATAAAGAATATAAATTTTCAGATTACAGATTACCCAATTGGCCACAACTGTGCTTAAGCGGGACCCATGCAGTTTCAACATCAATGTCATCAATGACGTTTCAAGGTCGCGATAGTTATTTTTTTTCAGCTTCAAAAGTAAAATTGAAAAGTCAAAACATGTATCTTCGAAATAAAAAAAAAAAATTTTAAATGTATTCAGTAGATCCTTCGCAATTTATTCCCCAAAAAGCCGCTCAATTTCAGGCCTCGAGAGTAGAGGACCCCCTTAAGTAATGACAGGATGATACGACATTCTGATATGTTCTCTATGAAGCTAATTTTTAAAAACGTTTACGTTCCCTTTTCTATGCTTTTAATTGAAATAATTGACCAACATTATAATTTTTTTAAAAACTTAATAACGTTATCCTTAGAAGTTAATTCCTGCAAAATGCGCGCTTAGTTCTCTTTGCGTAAAATTCAAAATTTTGTACCACTTTCCTCACTTATCGTGACCTGTAAATTTGGAGTCGCTTTAGACTCTATAACTGAATCACCTATAATTTCTTCGGTGTTTTCTTATTCCGATCTTTGTGCTTTCCTCGCTTGACCTCTAGCTGTACCTGTACTTTCTGATCTGTTAATATACGACTTAGCGCATCGGCATTAGCGTTGAGCTTGCCAGGTTTATGTACTACTTCGTATACGCCATCTCATGAGGCGAGAAGAAAGATTTTTAAGGTTCATCAACCAAACCAGAGGTTTGTGATCAGTTACCACAGTGAATCTATTACCAAAAACGTAGGGTCTGAATTGTTCTACTGCATATACGATGGCCAACAATTCTTTTTCTATTGTTGAATAGTTAACCTCGGCAGAATTCAGTGTTCGACTGGCGTAACATATGGGTCTATCGTGACCAATCTTACCCTGGGACAATACTGCGCCAATTGCGACATCGCTAGCGTCTGTTGTCACCAAAAAGGGTTGATCGAAGCACGGATGGGCCAGTACGGAAGCAGAGCACAATTTTTCTCTTAGTCTAGTGAAGGACTCATCGCAATGAGCATCCCATTTGAATCTTACTTCCTTTTTCAAAAGGTTTGAGAGTGGTTTTGCAAGTTTCGAAAAGTTGGGTATAAATCGACGATAGTATCCAACAAAGCCCAGAAAGGATTGAACTTCTTTCACCGATTTTGGTATAGGGTACTTCTGTACTACTTCTATCTTTTTCGGATCCGGTTTTATGCCATTTTCGGCAACTACGTGTCCGAGATATGTAATTTCATTCCGTAGAAAGCTACTTTTATCCGGTTGTAATTTCAACCTATGTGAATGTAACCTATTGAAGACTTTCTCTAATTTTTCATTATGATTTTTTAACTTGTAACCGTGCACAACGATGTCATCGACATATACAAAACATTCAATGCCTTGCAACCCAGCGAGTACGTTATTCATTAATCTGTGGAAAGTTACAGGAGCTCTTTTGAGTACGAAGGGCATTCGGTTGTAATGAAAGTGTCCGTAGGTTGTACTGAATGCAGTTTTAGGTTTATCCTCCTCATTCAGTTGTATTTGTTGGAAACCACTGGCTAGGTCCAACACAGAAAAATATTTGGATCTCCCCAGTTGATCCAGAATGTCTGTTATGTTAGGGAGAGGGTGAGCGTCCCCTATCGTGACGTCATTTAATCGGCGATAGTCGACCACCACTCTCCACTTTTTGTTCCCTTTGCTGTCCGGCTTTTTAGGTACTAGAAGTAAAGGGAAATTCCAAGGACTGTCACTCGGACTTACTATTCCTTCTTTTACCATTTCTTCCACCTGTCGATTTATTTCCTTCTTTTGTGTATCAGATAGGCAATAGGGTTTTACATATATGGGGGTTTGATCTGGTTGCGTGCGAATAAAATGCTTAGTTGAATCGGTACATGTGAGGTGGTCACCGTCGAGATAAAATAGTTCATTATAGCGCCTGCAAAGTTCGATTAAAGAATCTTTTTCCTCTTCGTTGCAGTGATCTAGGTCAATTAAATTTGTTAAGCGTCTGAGACGTTGATTTATTGGGTCTGATTCGTACCGTGTCTGAAGGACATCAAAGTTACGCATAGGCTCCCAATTTGGTTGTATTTCACTTTCAAGACATTCAACGTCAGATTCGTTGATATTAAGAATTGTAACCAATGCACGATTGTTTTTACTTTTGCTGATAGTATTACCCAGATAGACTCCAGGTTTGAACTCAGAATTACCGCACACGATCTCTCCATCGTGATTGACTGGTAGACTTATTACAGTTTTACTCCTTTTAGGAATAGTGATGGTGCGGGAGCTAGTTTCAACAGTTGTTGAGGAGCTTGACAGGTTATTTTCTACATTGTCTGTCTTCTCTTTTGTGGGTTGGTTTTTTAAGGGTTCGGTGGAAATTTGTAAGATTTTGCTTTTGTAGTCTATGTTAGCATTATATGATTTAAGAAAATCTCTCCACCAAGTATTGCATCGTGTTGCAATTTGACATTTTGGCCTACTAAATGAAACTCATGACGAAGGTAGTGTTTTTGAAATTGTAAGCAGTCGACTACTTTTCCACAAGTCTCTGCATTCTTTCCCAGTATACTTGATATTTTCGTCCGATCTTGAATTTTTACTGAGTGAGGTAGCTTAATTAATTCGGACTTTATTAAACTGATCTCTGCGCCAGTGTCTACTAAAAAGGTAGTGTTTTTGTTTTGAGTTAGGTGAGAATGCAATTTGACAGTAATGGAGTTTCCGATGAATTCAAAGGGGATTTTTAATATTGAATCTCGTCTATTTCTTCCAAGGTCGCATGTACCTCTGCTTGCACTGTAATGGGGTTTACGCGAGCAGGTTCGTTTAGTCGGCCCCCTCGCACCATCGCGTTTCCCTGATTGGTTCTATGTTGCCTTGGGTTTTGATTTATATGAGGAGGGATTCGTTTACCTCTATTGGTTGAGGAGTTTGATGTATCTTGACTTTCACCTCGACCTACGGCATTGATTTGAGTATTTCCGTGGGAGTTTATCCGACTGTTATTATATCCACTAGAGTTTCGGTTATTAAATTCCCGCTTTCTACACTGAAATATATGGTGGTTTGCGTGCTTACAATAAGCACAAAATATTGTATGAGGTTCTCTCTTTACCACTGGTAGTTGTTCTCGTTTGACTGAGTTAGAAGAAGTGGGCTGAAATTTTGCCCGAGCAAATAAACAATTGTCTGTTGTATGTCCGAATTTTCCACAAATGTTACATGCCCTTCCCCTAGCAAATAAGCAATTGTTTGTTGGATGTCCGAACTTTCCGCAAACGTTACATGGGATTCTCCTTAGAGTCTGGAAGTTTGCCTTTTGTGGTGTAGTATGGGAGGGAATCGTTGGTTGCGGTACTCTCTCCGCTTCCTCTACGGCATAAGCCAATAGGTTTTTAAAACTTTTGTCAGATCTTACTGCTTTAACCAAAGTTTTTAGGAATTGGTCATTTATTCCGTTTTCGAAAGCTCTAATAGCCAGTTTTTCGTTCGTTCTCCTTTTTCCTTTCTTTACTAACTTCAGAGTTTGTATTTTGTGTTACGTTGTTTAATAGAGCCAAAAGTTTTTTGACTCGGTTGCTGTATAATCTTTGATACTTTCCTTGACACCTTGTTTCACACTGCATAGTTCACCTTGTATGTCTGTTAAATTTTTGGATTCAAGGAAGTTTTCCTCTAACTCTTCTTTTAAGGTTTCCCAAGTACTGAATTCTCCGTACTTGACGAGATCATAGGCTGGACCACAGAGTTTTGTCTTAATAAGATTAAGAAAATTTGCTTTTTCATTCGCTTCGGTTACATTTAAAAGGACTATTTCACAACAGGTAATACATTTATGTAGCTCTGAGGGATCTCCATTGAAATCCGGAATTATTTGTCTGGCATCTGCTATCGAGTATGACATTTTAGAATGGTTGTTCCCTATCGGTTGTTCAGTTACGTTATTTATTTCGGAGTAAATATCCTCTGATATAGTTTCTGGTTCGCCCGTAGTAGAGGCGGCTCTAGATCGAGTAATAGGAGGAATTTTGAAATTTTATTGATTTCGAGGGTGAGTATAGAAAGTAATTATTGCGAAGTGCAATGACCTATTTTAAATTAGGCTGAAGTTTGTTGAGTCTTCACTGAAGACTCTCGTCTAGACAGAGCTAGTTAAAAGGTCAGGAGTGTACTAGTGGTTTGTACACTTATAATAAGAACAATTGAGAGTTATGAGTCACGAAGAGAACATTAAAATTCGCACAACCTGAGTTATAGAAGGCTTAAATTGAATCCGCAACCCCTTTTAAAACTTCTTCGCAATTCTGCTTACAACACCGTTTACTCACTTTGGTTTTAGTTAATTAAGGATTTTTTTTTTAATACGATTTTTAAGAGTCGAGTAGAGCGAGAGAAAGAAAAAAAATATTCACTTCACATAATTTCACTTTTCCTGTAATTTTTTTTTTCACAAAATTTAATTTTTAAAACCTTTTGAAATTGTGTTAATCTAATTCTAATTGGTTTAGAGCATGCAAAATAAGAATTTTTCTTTATCTTCTGCCACCAATATGGCTCAACAAAAGGTTACTTTAATTTGTTTTATATTTATATATTTGAGGAGACAAAACATCTATTCCAGTTTTACAAAAGGAAAAATATTGTTAAATTCCGAATAATTAACTATTCGCGTAAATTCTCAAGTCACGAGCATCTAAACACAAGAGCAAAAGAAAACTAGTGGGGTGGGTCCAGTTAATAACAATTTTCAATTGTTATTAACAATATTCAATTATAATTAACAATATTTAATTGTTAATAGCGATAAATTTCATGATCATAGTACAAACGAGTAAGTGAAAACTCAATAAAATTCATACAATTCGATTTATCGTTTTATTTATAATTAATTTCAACTATTTATGGTTTTTTTTATCATTTTTTTAATATTACAAAAAACTATAAAAGTTCTGGATGTTTTTTTTAAGTATTGAGTTGTATCAGAACCAATTAGATCAGATGAATCTTTTAAAAAAAAAACTTTCGCCCACTTTAAAAAATTATTCCGTTATAGCACTATTTTTTAATGAAAACCAAATAAATGCACTCTGTTTGGAATTCATTTGTTATTAATAATTTTGGTTATAAATAATTTATAATTGATATAAACAATTCTTAATTGTTATAGACCATTTTTAATTGATATAAACAAAGTTTGTTCATAAAATAAAATTTTTTTGGTAACAAAAATTTCAATTGTTTATAAGAATTTTCAATTGCTATGAACAATCTGCAATTTTGTATTAAATTTCCAATTTTCATAATCAATTTTCAACCAGGTAAAACCATTTTTTATGATTATAAATTTATTATTGTTATAAACAATTATTTATTGTTATAAACAATTTTTCATCATTATAAACAATTTCTGTTCATAATAAATTGTTATTATCCGACTTTTTGATGTCCCGATCGTCATCAGAACAAATTATATCGAAGAAATCCTTTTCAAAAAAGTCTAAAATCAACTTTTTTTCAGTTTTTTTCTTTAAACAAAAAAACGATTGAACCGAAATTGATTAAATTTCTTTCAGCTCTTATTGACAATAATACGCTTCGAATGGCACCATAGCGAAGTCCGTATCACTTTTTGTTCGCGAGATTTCGTTGTCGAAAAAAAGTGGGTCCGAACGTACGTACGTACGCACACACACACACACACACACACACGCACACACGCACTCACACACACACACACATACATGTGTTCAAAAACATGCGTAAAACACCATGGTGACTTTGAAATGTAAAAAAAATTTTGATAATCGGGCCCATTACAATAACTTCCTATATGTGGGAAGTTAAAAATTTTTATAAGATAAATTACGATGAAACATGAAACACTCATATTATAAAATTTAACAGTAAATGAAATTTACTTATCATCATGTATTTTGGAGGACTTGAGTAGTGTAAAATTTTTATTTACTTTGCAAAATTAGTACAAAACCTTTGTAGTATCGTTAATCGGAAGAAAACAAAAAAAAATTTTAAGATGATGAAAGTTACACTGTCTCACTCAATATTCACAAAATTGCTTGAAATTAAAAGTATTTCTACTTAAAAGGAAGTACTAATATTTTTTATTATTAATATAAATTATTTTTAAGAAATTTCCAGCTTACATCTTCATCCGAAATTCTGATCTCATCCTCTAAGAACTGCTAAGATCTGTGATTATCTTCTGGATTAGCTTGTGTTGCCACTAAAAATCTTCCTTCCTGCGATTATAATGAGAGTATTTTAGAAATGCAAGCATCACCTGTGCGCCTGGATCCCACCGCTGCCACCAGTTTTGTTATGATCTCCCCTCGTATATACGAGAGTTAATCATAAGTGAAGACGACAATGTGTCAAGTGAGTGAATCGTAAAATGACTGATTATCCTTTTAAAAGCACGCGCGAATAACGATAAAGGTTTATTTAATAATTGAAACACCAAAGTTACAGATTTAAAAGATTATTTATATAGACTTCAAAGTTTGTTACTGTTAAAAGAAAATTACTAAAATTAAAAGATAATTAGAAAGATATTTAAATGAACACGACTGGTTCGATTAGAGATTTGGGCGCAACTGACTTTGTGAGTTCAGCTCGTATCACTTATTTTTCGTATCGTATCTTTCTTTGTTTTTTTCTTATAGGCGTCGCATTACCGTTGCATCCGTGTATTTAGGTGGTCAGCATATTAAGTGCTTCAGCATGGCCGAAATTATATTTGTATGACGTTATTTTATGGCGGTCAGCATGTTTTGTAAACATTTTGTATTTTATTTCAAGTGCTTCAGCATGGGTAATATTTGAATAAATTTTACTCATGTTGCACTTGGATGGCAACAATTATGGCACATGTCTGTAATGCGATATCTGGAGATTTTTAGGTAATTTTCCAGATATCGATTCAGCATATGCGTGTGGGCCATAACAGTCGTAACCCAGCCTTTTAGGCAATTAAATTATGACAAAGTAAGAGCTCGTATTTTTGCAGAGAGAAAACGCGCATTGAAGAAGACTCGACAGTCTTTAGTCTCTACGGTAATAACTAGCCAGGACGACGGTCGTCCTTACGTGAGAGTGCAAATAGGCAACTAGTCCATCTTGGGTTTGCTCGATAGCAGTGCCAGCGTGAGTTGTTTGGGACAAGGAGCCCTAGAGTTTGTCCAGCGCTCAGACTTAAAACTCTCCGCTTTGACAGCCTCAGTTCGTACCGCCGACGGTACTAGCCAGTCCGTCCCCGGCACAATAAGAACTGCAATAACTTTTCGTGGGCAGACCGAAGTCCTAACCCTGTTTACAGTACCTGGCCTAAGCCAGCAGTTATATTTAGGTGTAGACTTTTGGAGAGCATTTCAACTAGCTCCAAATATTATCTCTTCCCTCGACGTACAGCTCTCTTCTTCGGTTGCGAGGAACTTTCACTCGCTTAACAACACTGGCAGATCTAAACTTGACACAGTCATTGCGCAATTTCCATCATTTGCAGCACTAGGCTTGGGAAAGACCCACCTAGAAGAGCATGTCATTGATACCGGCGATTCTTTGCCAATAAAGCAGAAGTATTATCCCATTTCTCCAGCAATCCAAAAGCTGATGTACGAAGAACTCAACCGTATGTTGGAGTTAGGGGTAATTGAAGAGTCCAACAGTCCCTGGATTTCCGCAGTTGTACTAGTACGTAAAGCTGGAAACGCCAGGCCCGGTTTGGACTCTCGCAAGATGAACTTGGTCACTAGGAAGGACGCCTACCCCTTGCCCCACATCGACGGATTGCTTGGACGACTGCAGGATACGCACTTCATCTCATCTATTGATTTGAAGGATGTGTTTTGGCAAATTTCTTTTTGAAAAGCAGTCAAGGGAGAAAACTGCTTTTACAGTGCCGCTTTATCAATATACTGTCATGCTTTGTGGATTGCGCAATGCACCGCAACGTATGTGTCGAATGATGGACAAAATCATCCCTGGTCCTTTGCGCGAACACGTTTTTGTATACCTGGACGATTTATTAGTCATATCACCAGACTTTGATTGCCATCTTCAAACATTACGAGAAGTAGCTGATTGTCTGCGCAGCGCTAAATTGATGATTCACGTCGAGAAAAGCCGCTTTCGCGTCAAGCAAGTCCGCTACCTGGGTTTCATGATTGGAGATGGAACTCTGAAAACTAACCCAGAGAAAGTAGCAGCGGTAGCGGATTTCCTTAGACCACGCTCTGTTAAACACATCCGTAGATTCCTCGGAATGACGGGTTGGTATCAGAGGTTCATCCCCAGTTATGCTACCCTGGCAGCTCCTATTACGGACTGCTTAAAGAAGAGCAAGAGCTTCTCATGCACAGAAGAAGCGCAGAAATCCATCGACGACTTAAAGCAAGCCAAGATTGGTTCACTACACATCTTAACAACACCTGACTTCTCTACGAAGTTCTTTATACAATGCGATGCCAGCACATCCGGTGTTGGTAGTGTACTATTATAAGTCGACGATTCCGGTGCGGAATTTACATGCCAAAAGCGCTCAATCCAGCACAACACAATTACAGCGTTACTGAATTGGAATGCTATGCGGCTGTGCTAAGCGTGCAGAAATTCAGAGATTACGTTGAAGGACATCCATTTACAATCATCACTGACCATGCTAGTCTAAAGTGGCTGATGAGTCACTCGGACCTCTCCGGACGATTGGCTCGATGGAGTTTAAAGCTGCAGGCTTTTGACTTCCAGATCGAGCATCGTAAGGGTTCGCAGAATGTGGAGCGTGACACTTTGTCCCGAGCACACACTGAAACGGCTGAGGAGTTGAAAGTAGGTGCAGTCGACGCCATACTTCTCCATGGAGCAGTTGAAATCGGCTGTGCTTGCTAACCTAACACAACTCCCTGATCTCTGTGTCTCGGACGGGTACGTTTACAAGAGGACCCAACCCCGAAGCGGTGACTCGATGCCGGAGGACTTAGCCTGGAAGCTTTGGGTTCCATCGGGTCTGGTAGAAGGTTTGATCCGTGAGGCTCTTGAGTCACCTCAGTCAGCGCATGGAGGCTTTCACAAAACCTTAGCTAGACTCCGCGAAAAGTACTACTGGCCCTGCATGGTAATACATGTTGGTGCATACGTAACAAGTTGTTAAGTATGCAAAGAGACAAAAGCGTCTAACACCATTCTACGACCACCCATGGGCAAGCCTATGGAAACCCAACGTCCATTTTAGTTCCTACATATTGACTTTCTTGGACCGTATCCCCGCACAAAACGTGGCAACACAGTCAAATTTGTCGTATTAGACGGCTTTACTAAGTTCGTCCTAATTAAGTCTATGCGAGCAGAGCGAGCAGGCTTAGTATGTCGCTTCCTCGAGGAAGATGTCTTCTCTGTCTTTGGAGTAACTGAAACCATCTTCTCCGACAATGGCAGGCAGTTTGTGTCTCTACCATCTTTCAGAAACTGCTGAGCGACTATGCCATTAAACATGTCAAGACCGCTAAGTATTTGCCGCACGCTAATGCCTCCGAGCGAGTCAACAGGTCCATCCTGTCAGCCATCCGTGCATAACACATGGGCTGAAAAGTCCCGGGCCTAACACTTAGATGACGCTAGTCTTATTGCATTCACCGCTTTTACAGTTAGTACTAACCTTCAAAAGAAAGCTGTTAAAATTTCATGATATTCTACTTATAAGTTTGTGAGTTATTGTGCTAAGCGTAACACTACTTTTGTTATTTTGAGAACAATGGATCAAAAACAATTTCGTGTTTTAATTTTACACTGCTTCTTGATGGGAAAAAATACCGTTCAAGCGAAGCAATGGCTTGAAAAGTGTTATAAGGACTTCACTAGATCAGAAACAACAATAAATCGTTGGTTTGCTGACTCAAACGTGGTCGTAGAGACACCGATGATGCAGAACGCAGTGGACGTCCAAATGAGGCGGTAACACCAGAAAACATCAAAAAAATCCACAATCGTTTTGAATGACATCGTAAAGATATCAAAAGAACGTGTTGGCTTTATATTGCATGAGCATTTGACTATGAGAAAGCTCTGTTCAAAGTAGGTGCCGCGTTTGCTCACCGTTGACCAAAAACAAGAACGTGTTGATGATTCTGAGCAGTGTTTGGCCATGTTTAAACGTAACAAACCGGAATTTTTGCATCGATATGTGACAATGGATGAAACATGGAACCATCCCTTCACTCCGGAATCGAAACGATCGTCATCTGAGTGGAGAGCAACTGGTGAACCTCGTCCAAAGCGCCTGAAAGCACAACAATTGGCTGGAAAGGTTATGGCCTCGGTATTTTGGGATATGCGTGGTGTAATATTCATCGACTATCTTGAGAAGGGAAATACCATCAACAGTGAATATTATATAGCGTTATTGGAGCGTTTGATGGCCGAAATTTCAAAGAAACGGAGCATATGGCAAAGAAAAAAATTTTGTTTCATCAAGACAACGCACCGTGTCACAAGTCAGTCAAAACAATGGCAAAACTATATGAATTGAACTTCGAATTGCTCCCACATCCACTGTATTCGCCAGATTTGGCTCCCAGCGACTACTGGCTGTTCGCAGACCTCAAAAAAATGCTCACCGGTAAGAAATTTCGCTCAAATGAAGAGGTTATCGCTGAAACTGAGGCCTATTTTGAGGCAAAAGATAAATCGTTCTACAAAAGTGGTATTGAAATGTTAGAGCGGCGCTGGAATGATTGAGTGGCTCTTGATGGAGATTACGTTGATGAATAAAGCCAATTTTGAACAAAAAAACCGCGTTTTCTTTGTTAGGCCCGGGACTTTTCAGCCCGTGTGTTACCTGCAAGATGCCCATAGTTCATGGGATTTACACCTTCCCGCCATTGGGAGTGCCTTGCGCACTTCAGTACATCAATCCATTGGCACAGATCTATACTATGCTCTCTTCAGCCACCATATGGTACAGCATGACACAGCATATCCAGTCTTGTGACAACTAAACCAGCTGAAATCTGGGGAATTCTCAGTCCTGCCCAGGGCAGATCGTCTCCAGATGATTCGCTCACGTATTTATGACCACCTCAAAATCCCGCACGAAAAGGCCTACAATACGCGCTGTCGCGAAGTTACGTACACTCCCGGTCAGGAAGTGTACTGTAGGGTCTTTATTCAGAGCGACATGCAGTAAGGTATCAGTTCGAAGCTGGCAAATAAGTTCAACAAAGTCAGAATCGTCAAGCATGTTGGGCAAAGTTTATACCAGCTGGAAGACTTGCAAGGCAAGCCCTTGGGAACCTTTCACCCCGTCCGCCGTCCTAGACAGGAATGCCTGGCTCAGTCGGTAGAGCATGAGACTCTTCTTCTCAGGGTCGTGGTCATGCCACACGCTGTTTTGATCGGACAGGGAGGGAAATCTGAACTCTTCAGCTTCTCAGTAGAGCTTGAAGGGGACAGATCTGACTCTCTGCTCGAGGTGGGAGTGACCGGCTATCCTTCTTCCTCTCATTAGGGAATGAAGTGGTACCGGTAACTGCCACGGCAGCATGCCAGCGCCAGATCCTTGGGTAGTCTTGTGCCACCATTGGGTCCGAGTAGATCCTGTCTCACTCTTTTCAGCTCCTTTCTCATCGGACGCTAGAGCTACAGGCTTTGAGAGAGAGACCTGTTTTGTAATGTGAGCCACGGCTAATATTTTTATTAAGCGAGACTCGATGTTCGCTAACTTTAACCTCGCTGGCTCGGAACTGATTGTTACTTTTGTCAAGAAGAAGATTCGTATTCCGTGACAGCAGGAACAGTTGGCGAGCAGACACAGGAGGTAAATTTCTTTGGGCAGTAGTGTAAAAGTATTCCGTTTTTTTTAGCAAGCGCCCCGTCTTTCAAATATTTTCCTTTTTGGAAATATTAAGGTGAATGCCTCTTTGCAGTCCTGTGAGGAAATTATAAAAAGGACTTGGCCTGCATTAATAGGCAAGCCAGCGTATGGGGGGTGTAACACGTCCTTGTGTTCACCCCTTTTGGTGGCAGTAGTATTAATCGCCAGGTTGCTGTGGCCAGCCGAGTCACATCCACTAGGCCTGCCCCTCCAAACTAGCCACCCGTATCCAGACGGAATGTAATTGGTTTAGTAACTATCCCGTCGGAATATTGCGCCTAGCAAAATGTATTTGTAGATAGATAGCAGACGAGAGCCCCGCCAATCTAGCCGCCTGGCGAAACAACACCTCAGCACGTCAAAGCGGCCCGATCCACTAAATCACCTTTAAAGGAAGGTGTCAAAAAGGTTAAGAAGACATGGGAAGGATAGTCAATCCCACAGCCACCAGGTGAATAGTATGGGTTTCACTCATTTTTTCGTAAACATTTCTTCGTAAAATCACTTTTTCGTAAATTAACTTTTTCGTAAAAATTTTTCCGTAAATTCATTTTTTCGTAAATTTACTTTTTCGTAAATTCACTTGTTCGTAAATTTTTTTTTGTAAATAAATTCACTTTACTGAGCTTACAATGTAGAATTTAACTGAACGCCTCAGTTAGACAAGACTTCTACGTGAATATAAACGGGCGCCGTTCATTTTCCTATATGAATCGGTCGCGCATAAACTCTCAGAAATATTCTCATTTTGTAGTTGGTTGTCAGAGCTGAAGGTAGCAGTATTTTACAATGAGTTCTCAAGAATTGGAATTTATAAAAACAACAAAAGGAAAGAAATGTTTGATTGTTGCTGGCTACGCCTTTTACAAAGATTATCAAGGCACTACTTATTTGAAATGCTGTAATTTTAGATCTCTAAATTTTAAAGCAAGAGCACATACTACAAATGGCGGTATTGAAAACAGTTATAAAAATTTAAAAAAAAATCAACATTTGTATATTGCATTGAAACTGAAGTACAAACAAAAGGGACTGCAATTTCACTGTGTCCATGCCAGTCCTGGGAAATGCTAAAAGTGAAACAATATTTCGTCCTAGCAATATTAATGCCTTCCGTACTTTAAAACAACCTAGAGTTCAGAACTATGTTGAAAACTTTCTTCATAATCTTTTTCCTAAGTGGTTTAAAGCGCTGCTTTGTGCATTTTAAACCACTTAGGAAAAAAATTACGAAAAACTGTGTTACGAAAAAGTTACTTTACGAACAAATGAGCTTACGAAGAAAACCTTACGAAAAAATGTTTCACGAACAAATGAATTTACGAACAAAAGAGTTTACGGACAAAAATTTACGAAAAAAAAGTAGGTGAAGCCTTTTTTTGTTGTACAGAGTATGATCCCCCATTGCTAATGGAAGAATTGAAAATAATACATAATACTACCTGAACGTTTTAGGTTACGGGATGATAAGAAATGACGATTAAATATTTTTGTTGTAGTTGTTTGGTTTGTTTGATTTGCACCGACTTCAAAATTATTTTATGCTTTTTAGCGCTTTTAGTGAAGTCTGTTCAACTTTTTTTTTAAAAACTATTTTATCAATATTATTTTCCCAAAGGACCCTCATAAAGCCAGGACGGATTAAAATTATACACATTCCTTCATAGTTGGTAATTAGTTACAGTGATTTCCCAACGCAGGCAGGAAGCTACATAGATTTAATCTTATCGAAATATGTCGTAACTTTTGTTTGCATCTTAACTATTTAATTAATTAATAATAAGAAAAAGAGCAAACCTAAGACTTAAGGACAGACAAAAAGCTTAATCATGTCAGGCATTGCAACGATGGCGGAGTCCCAGCATTAGATTAATCGTGACGCTACGTAAGTGCATTTCGACTCTAAGGATTTCTAGGTATTCAAATGTTTTGTAATGAGGATTTAAAGTTTTTGAAAAATTTGTTTTTATCATATTAGATAGTGATTTCAATTTTTTTCGTTCGCACAAGTTGCAGTAGGGTCTCCTATTTTTCTTTGGTATAAGAACTTAATTTCATTCAGCCAATCATTGAAACAAGCTTTTAATCGTTTTATTCAACCAATCTAAAATATATATACTATAGAATCTTAGCATATTGTAACGTAATTTAAAAAACAAATCAATTTTAACTTCTTTGCTGTCATGTGAAACGAACTCAAAGATATTTGTAATTAGAAGTTAAAGATGAACGTTTTTATTGGACCTTACAAATTAGTTTTTTTTTAAATTATATAATATTTTGTAAAATAATAACATAATTTTTTGTAAATTATGTTAGTTCTTATCTCGATTATCTCGTTTACCCTTGCAGTGGCGAGTTCCCCGGTGCAAGGCACTCTCACTGGCTCCTGTGGCGGCGTGTTCCCCGGAATAGGACACTCTTGAATCGGCGAGTTCCCCGGTTATCTCGTTTACCCTTGCAGCGGCGAGTTCCCCGGCTGCAGTGTTGTATTGGATCCGATTTAATCCACCGGTGTCGGGTAAGATTTAGATATTTATTTCTTTCACTCCTATGGCGGCGAGTTCACCGGCATAGGACACTCTTGAGCCGGCGAGTTCCTCGATTATCTCGTTTACTCTTACAGCGGCGAGTTCCCCGGTTGTCTCGTTTACTCTTGCAGCGGCGAGTTCCCCGGTGCAAGACACTCTTCACTCCTGTAGCGGCGAGTTCCCCGGTACAGCACACTATTACAACCGGCGAGTTTACCGGTACGATGCATGCTTGTAGCCAGCGTATCCCCTGGCATATATGTGAGTGATCGTCCCTCTGAACCAGTATTCATAGTTAGGCCTTGCTTTGTTTATTCGGAATCATCTGTCTCCGTCTCTTTCCCTCCAGGAAGATATCCGTCACCGCCGAAAGAGGATTCCGCCCCGGAGGCAAGGCAACCAGCTATCCGTCACCGTCAGAGTAAGACTACCCGTAGGAGCATCCACATAATCAAGAAGGAGACACTAGGAAAACCGCCCGACGAACGCGTAAAGAGAGATAACACCAGAACCCAGTACAACGAGTAATTATTGATTGTAGGACAGTGAAAGATAGACAATTTATAACAGACCGTAATTTTATTGTGAATAGACCCTAGCTGTAAGAGAAAGATAAAAGAATCGTGTGAACAAGTGAATTGAATAAACAGACATTGTAGTGAGAAATTGGTTAGTTTCTTTCAGAAGCCCTTGACGCTGGAGCCGTTGAGCTTATCTCTTGGAAGAAACCAGCAACCACCCGCACTACCGAGGAAACTACGTTACATCACCATCATTCAGACCAAGAAATATTGGAAGGAGATTCCGAGAGAAGACTTAAATTTAGCACTTAACATCTGGAACGCGACATTGACGCCAGAGCGTTTCTGGACCCAATTCTGTGGACAGAGGAATGTCAATTCACCAGGAATGATATCACGAACTTCCATAACCTCCATAAAAGGCCGAACACTAACCCACACATTGCAAGGGTGGCCTCATTCCAACAGAGATTCTGTGTCACTGTTTGGGCTGGTATCATCGACAACCATTTGGTGGTCCATTCATTTTGCCGCAAGTGCTTAATAGTGCAATTTATGCAGAATTTTTCGACAATACACTGCCAGATCTAATAGAGGAGAACCCTATAGATAATCTTAGGGGAATGTTTCATACGGCTAACATTGTGAAGGAAATACGGAATATAGGAATGAAAAATTTCCTAATCGCTGGATTAGACGAGGTGCACCGATTCCTTGGCCTGCTAGCTCATCAGACCCTACTCCATTGCACTTTTTCTTATGGGGAACAATAAGGGATGAAGTTTATTCCAGCCCTATTAACACTAGGGAGGATTTAGTTAGGCGAATTGGGAATGCACGGACGAAAATATGGCTACAATACTCCTTAAACAGGAACTTAGAAGGACATTGTTGGCATGCATCCAAAGTGGCAGTGGATATTTTGAACGACTTTTGTTACTTATCAAGATTAATTGTAATTATTTTAAATTCAATAACAGGCATTTTTAAATTAATTTGAGTTTAATTTCTTTAATTTTTTGGTTTTTATAATATTCTCCGATAGGATTTCTACGTATAAATTTCTACATATTTTCTCTACGTGGACATGTTGCACCTTTTTGGAAAAGTGATAAGATGGGCAATCTAATAAAAATAAAAAGGGGTGTACTAATTACATGAATTTCGGAGAAAACTTAGGAAAATGCTGAATTTTAGGTAATAGCACACCATTTTTTTCAATTTTGGAAGTGACTGTACCTGTAATGGTAGTAGTTAGATCAGTAGTATTGACATTTTTGGAAAGGTCATTAGTATAGTAGTTTTTAAGCGTTTATTTGATGTCGTCGTGTTGGATAGATCAAAAGATAAAAATAAAAGAGTAATGTGCATACTTACCATGAAAAACTGAAATTTATGAATCACCCTGTAACTCCCAAGCGCTTGAGATCCCCCCCCCCCCCCCCTGCCATATAATTTTTTGTTTTTCTAGTTGAGATCTATCACGCTACTCTTCTCTTCTCCCTGTCGATCTTATTTTATTTTATTTCAACTCCATAAATAGGGAAAGTTCCAGGGAATTTGCAAAGTGACGAATGTATGTTCCTGGAATTTTACACTAACAACAACATGCAAATCTTAGGCATGCAAAAAACGTGAAAAAACATTACATGTTGCAACACCTTATGCTATAAAAAACATAGTACAGGTATCCGCAGCAAGAATTTCATTTGTTTTGAGGCCAGGTGCATCAGTTACAGGTGATTATATCGCAATTTATCACACCTGCGACAGCTGATGCACTTGGTTTCAAGTACCCGAAGTTCATCTTTTTTCACGAACTTTTCACATTATTCACACCTAAAACATCACATGCAACAGTTTTAAAAACCACTTACTTGTCTACGCACTGTAAATCACTTGTAATTAACGAACACTTCGCGACCGCGAGACGCAACTTAAAAACCACGAACTGTCACTACTTCAATTTCTGACAGTAAACGTCATATGAAATTGAGGTAACTTTTCGCGGGGAATTTAATGATAGTGCCAGAATCGCGGTGAATTGCGTAAATTTTGAATTATTCGCGATTTTATCAATTTAAAATTACGAATGTTTCCTTTTATGAAGTTTTTTTTGACGAAAATAATTTAAATTTGCGAGTAATATTTTTTTCCATTGCTTTTAATAATTTTTCATGCTCAATTTCGGAAATTTATTTTGAACTTATTTGAAAGTGAACTTTTGGATTTCAATATACATATTTCCTTTTCGCAAATGAATTAGTCAAAATATGCTTAGATTAGCATTTGACTAAACATTAATTTTGGTGACGGTTTTGTTGATCTTATTAATTTTTTTGCTTTTTATTAACCATTTATTTCAGCAGTGTATTTTAAGATTTTTTTTGAGTGAATTCATCGAACAATTGTGAATTTATATGTGTTCATGAAAATAAAGTTTTGAAATCGGTTAGGCTCAATTATTGTGCAAATAATCAATTTAGTGAAGTTTCATCTGAATTCATTAACAGTTGGTTATTTTCTCGCCCATTTCATAACTGAATTTTTCTTTTATATAACAGTCAATTTTTAACAGTGAATTAAAAGTGAAAATTAACCAAATCTGTATGCGTGTTTCCTTTTTTATTCTACCTGAAGTTCAATTTTACTTAAATATTAATTTCAGAATTTCGTATTACTTGAAGTTAATTGGATATTTCAATTTTGACTTTGATTTATTTTATTCGTTTATTTCTTTTTTTTAACATTGTCTCAGTTCAAAATCTTATTTCGTGAAATTTCTTTTATCTTCATATTGAATTATCTGATCGACATTGTTGTTGTTTTGAACACTGGCAGTAAGCAAAACGCAGAAATGCAAAAACGCATCAAAGGGTTGTCCCTTAGGCTTTGTCCACATCGTATAAAAAAAGAAAAAAATTTCTGTAATACAAAAGAGACACCTTTATGAAATAAGAAGCTGAAGCTGTATATCTGATGAATTCTTGAATGCGCTTAACGAAACCATTTTAGTTTCGATTTACACTTTCCTGAAGATCTCCCTTCTTCAGTATTAGACGCATAACGAATCCCCGCCAGCTTGAGAGAAATTCGTTATGTCCAACAATCGCAAAATTGTGTGCGTGGCTAAAGGGTCTGGTTCATATTACCTAAAAATAAAATCCCTAATTAAAAATCCCTAACGTCAAAATCTCTAAAAATAAAATCCCTAATGACAAAATATCTAAAAAAACGAAAACCATAATGATAATATCTCTCCGGCGTCCCTCAGGGCAGCCACCTCGGCCCATTGATTTTCATCCTAAATGATGTTGAATGTGTCATCAAACACTCAGAGCTGTCCATTTATGCTGATAACATAATCAAACATATCTCCTCCAGAACCGACTCTCTTCTCCTGCAAAAATACCCCGATTCATTCACCACATGGTGCATGAAAAAATTTCTAGAGCTCAATGTTTCCAAATGCCAGTCCATCTCTTATTCCCGCAAACGTCTTACCTCCACCCCGAGAGTCTATATATTAACCGACGTACCAGTCCCTATCGTTACCTCTTTGTGTGACTAAGGAATAATCTGTGATAGTGAACTCAATTTCCGTTCCCACATTGACAGCATAATTAACAGAGCTAACTTCGCGCTAGGGTTTGTGAAGCGCTGGTCGAGAGAGTTCTCCAATCCTTATGTTTCCAAATCTCTCTACGTCTCCTTCATTAGACCTCTCCTTGAATATGCCAGCCAGGTATGGTCTCATACACAAACAACTCACATTAATAGGATTGAATCTGTCCAGCGTAGGTTTATTCGCTTCGCTCTACGTGATCTTCGGTGAAAACCGTCTGAAACTGATCGACTTACAACCCTCATTTTTCAATTATTATCTGGTGCCATAGACTGCCCTTCAATCCTGCAATATTTACCCATCTATACCAATCCCCGTAACCTTAGGTCCACTCCCCTTTTCCATCGCACAAACTACGGTCAAAGCGAGTCAATTACCAGGATGTTACGAAAAGTCAACGACCTTTCCTCTTTTGACTTCCATCTGAGTAAAACATCCTTTCACAAAGCCTTATAATTTGACCCCGCCCATCTTGATCCTGATCGTTTACCTTAATTCTTCTTCCTTACGCCTTCTGCCAGTATCTACTGTATTTATAGCTCATATTGTAGCTTATACTTTTTATTTATTTATTATTACTTATCATTTATTATGGTTTAGTATTAAGTTATAGCTTGTATTTTTATGTAATAGCTTGTAATAAGCTTAAAATAAATAAATAAATAAAAGAGTAAAAATTTATAATTCAAAAAAGCCCTAACTATGAATTTTATAAAATAAAGATTTTGAATTTAAGCTGCGCGCGCGGATATAAAATTCATTAATTGGATATCGAAAATGTATTATATCCATCCACAATTCCTATTTCGTCTTGTATACTAATTTCATCGAGATAAAAAACCGATAAATCGCATTATTTCTGGAGACGAAATTGAAATTCGTCTTGAATATAAAAATAAAATAAAAAATAAAAGCTAAAAAGTTATGCGACGAGAGACATGAGAAATCAGAATTGGCATTTCAAAAGGAATTGCAATAAGTATGAATTTATTTTGAAATTTGTGTGTTATTTTGATCCATTAGGGATTTTTTTATTTTAGAGATTTCGTCGTTATAGATTTTTATTTTTAGGGATTTTGCTCTCGGTGTTTTGGCTTTGACATTGTGTATTGATTCCGTGATGTTGAGAGCAACTGGCTAACTTGGTTTCAACATACGAGGAAGTAACTAGTAAGGAGAAGCCCTATCGGGTATATGTCGGCTGGGTCTTAGCTGTCAAATTTGCTCGCTTTTTACTACGAGGAAGCAGGCTTTTTATCTGGGCTCTGGGTCTGTGCTGTCACTTAGTGTCTTGAGGTTCCAGTTGTTTTCGTACATTCTGCATTGGCAGCCCGTAAAAAGGGTTTTGTAAAAATTCGAATGATTTTATTAATAAACTTTAAATTTTAATTGTAATATATGTACAATATATTTAAATCAAAATTTTAATTAATTTTGTGATTACGCCTAATTTCAATCACGGTCGGCAGATAATATTTAGCCAAAAAGAGTTTTGCCAAAATTTAAAAACACTTTTCTAATCGCCTGCCTTGCGCTTATGAGATTGTATGCATGGGAACATCAGACAAGTTTAAAATTGCCACGATTTTCTGAGCTTATTTCTCCTCCTTTAGTTATTTCCCCGTAGGTTTTAACACAAATTGACAGCAGGTTGCTTTGGTTTAAGTTATGGTTTAACAACCATGAACTCTTGGTTCTTAGGCTTTCGCTGCCTAAGCTCAATATATATTTGCTCTGTTGCTATATTCCCCCTAACCTGATAAACGTCGTTGATACTGAAGGCCGCAGTCTTTACGATACACTAACCCTTAGTTTAGACTTCATTTATAATATGACGAACCCTGAAGATGAAATTCTTCTTCTTGGTGACTTTAATCTACCCAATGTTCTATGGGTACCTAACTGTGATGACGATGACTTCCTTCCCTCATGTTGTCCCACATCTGCGGTCTCTACATTTCTTGACACCATTGCTTCCTCTGGTTTTCACCAAATGAGTAATGTTAAGAACTCTATGGGAAGGCAGTTGGATCTTGTGTTTTCTTCTGATTCAACTAACACTATAGTTGAATTAGCTTCTGATCAGTTATCTGCTATTGATAGTTTTCATTCACCCATCTTTGTCACCTTCTGTTACGATGGTGCTAGTATTGCAGATCCTAATCTCGAACACCATACTTATGACTTTAAGAGATCGAACTTCTCTGAGATAACGTCTAATCTCCTTTCAGTAGATTTTTCGGCATTACTGAATAATAATGATATTGACGTCTGCGCCTCCCTATTTTATAACAAGATATATGATTTGTTTAACTCCCTTGTTCCATTAAAACGGATTAGGTCTACATGCTCCTCTCCCCCATGGTATAATGCCGAACTCCGCAGTCTTAGGAACAGGAAGAACAAACTCTGGAAAAATTACTTGCGTTGTAATAGCGCTATAGCATATTCTGACTTTGTGACCTGTTATGATAGTTTTAAAGCACTATCCTCTTCGCTCTATAATGAATACCTTGTTAGTGTTCGCGAAAATATGCACAATAACCCTCGAAATTTCTTTAAATTTGTTAATATGAAGAAGAAATCGAACAGCTACCCATCTACGATGTGGTTTGAAGGATCTTCTAGTAATAACGTGTCCGACATAGTTAACAATTTTGCTTCATACTTTGAGAGTGCCTTTTCTTCAGATAACTTTGAGCCATGTGAGAATAATTTTGATCATATTTTGAATCGTCCCGCTTCACCCGATTTTCTGCCGTTTATATCACGGGATCATATTTCGGAAAAAATCAATGAACTCAAATCGGACTTTTCATCTGGTCCTGACGGCATCCCTCCAGCCTTCGTCAAGTCCTGTTCCGATGCCCTTCTTACTCCACTGGCGATTCTCTTTAATAGGTCTCTTCAAGTCGGTAAATTTCCTACATTGTGGAAGAGCTCTTTTATAGTCCCTGTTCATAAAAGAGGCCATAAGAATATTATAACTAATTATAGACCTATCGCTAAGTTATCTTGCATACCTAAATTGTTTGAATCAATTGTGTATTCGCAGGTTATGGAGTGGTGTATTGGCTTGATCTCTCCCAATCAGCATGGGTTTTTGCCCGGTAGATCAACGACTACTAACTTACTTGAATTTACCTCCCATATTATTTCTGGCTTCCAGCGAGGCTTGCAGACTGACTGCATATACACGGATTTCAGTAAGGCCTTTGATAAACTCCCTCACTCCGTAATAATATTTAAACTCGGGAGGCTGGGCTTCCCCCCTGTTCTTCTCGACTGGGTTTCATCCTATCTTGGTGGCAGATCTTATTGTGTGTCGCTCCGCGGTTCTACCTCTAGAATCTTCAAGGCTTCATCTGGTGTACCACAAGGCAGTCATCTCGGTCCTCTACTATTCGTTCTTGCCATTGACGACATTGTCCCTCTGATCACGTACTCTAATGTTCTAATCTACGCTGATGACATGAAGATCTTCTCTTATATTAAGGATGGTGGTGACGCTGCCCTTATTCAAAAGGACTTAGATACGTTTCTGGCGTGGTGCGAGCATAACGGCTTACACCTCAATTTTGAGAAATGCGAAGCTATGACTTTCTCCAGGAGCCCTAATTCTCAAGTTTATGATTACAACTTTGCGATGAATGGTCTCCGTCGCGTGCTGTCCGTAACTGACCTTGGGGTAAAGCTTGATAGGAAGCTTGACTTTACTCTGCATATTAACTATATCGTGTCTAGGGGAAGTTTAATCTTGGGATTTGTTAAGCGATGGTCTAGAGAGTTCTCGGATATACCAACATTGATGCATTTGTACTGCTCCTTAGTTAGACCTATTCTTGAGTATGCATCTCAGGTCTGGTCGCCCTACTACGCTGTTCATTCCAAGCGTATCGAATCGGTGCAGCGTAATTTTCTTAGATTTGCGCTTAGAGCGCTCCCATGGCACGATCCACTTAGACTCCCGCCCTACACCGACCGCCTCCAGTTGCTCGATTTGCCCTCGCTTGAGAAAAGGCGCAAAGTCGCTGACTTGGTGTTTATTCACCAGCTCTTGAACTCTAATATAGACTCAATTTCGCTTGTTAGCAGGGTTTTCTTCAGACAGTCCCAACATAACCTTCGATGACCGCCTTTGTTGCATGTTGAACCATCGAGATCAAATTACGGAATGCATGAACCAATGAATCGTTTATGTAGGGCTGTTAATTCTTGTCCTAATTTTGATTTAACTCTTAGTAAGGTGTTGTTTAAGAACTATCTATTTTCTGTGCTCCCGTGACTCTCTGTTTGTATGTTGTGTTGTTGAGTTTCCTTGTTTTGTTTGTGCTGCTTTCTTTTTGTTTGAAATGCTTTGGATAAGCCTTTGAAAGCGAAATGTTGTATGTAGGCGGCACGATTTCTAGGGTAACTTTTGACTAAGGTTTTGCTTAAACGATCTCTGTTGTCTTTGCACCCCTTTTGTAGTGTTTGGGAGTGTTTTTTTTCTCTTTTTAGTTTACTAATATTTTATTGCATGGGTTATGGGAGCCTCATTCACCTCAATATATGTTATATTCTGGTGAATAGGTCAATTGTTTCCAGGCCTCTGCCTGCGAAGTGCGCCTTCTGAGTTAGAAGGGTTAATTCTGGTTAAAAACAACTAATTTGGTGCACAGGGTGAGTCACGAAATTGGTAACCAAAAAATATTTTAAACAACATTTCACCACTTACAAAGACATTTTCGCGTAAATGACTAGGAATAATCTTGTCCATCAGTCGACACATTCGTTGCGGTGCATTGAACAACCCAAAAGGCATAACAGTGTATTGATAAAGCGGGATGCCGTGCACTGTAAATGCTGTCTTCTCCCTTGACTGCTTTTCTAGGGTGATCAGAAAGGTACCTTTCAGCAACACTTGGTGGAACTCATTTGTTCAAAAAATAGAAAGGAAAAACACTTGTTTTTCTTCCACAATTAGGAGTGAGATGGATGTTTCGACCGGAGTGCAAGTGGTCATCATCAGCGTGGTACTTGCACTCCTTACCACGGACATCCATGACGAAAAGTCAAAAACTCAAATCCTATAAAGACTCAGTTTTAAATCTGAGTACGAATTATATGAAGAGGATTTTTAATCCATCAATTTCATATAAAACCAAAAATGGTTAAAAATTGTGTAATCAGAAAGGTACCTTTCAGCATGATGATGACCACTTGCACTCCGGTCGAAACATCCATCTCACTCCTAATTGTGGAAGAAAAACAAGTGTTTTTCCTTTTCATTTTTTTTCTAGGGTAATTTTCCAAAAGGCGTCCTTCAAGTCGATGGACGAAATGAAGTGTGTGTCCTGCAATCGTCCAAGCAATCCGTCGATGTGGGGTAAGGGGTAGGCGTCTTTCTTTGTCACTAAATTTACCTTGCAAGAGTCCAAACAGAGCATGACCTTCCTAGGTTTACGTACAAGTACAACTGGGGTATTCCAGGGACTGTTGGACTCTTCAATTACCCCTTACTCCAACATACGGTCCAGTTCTTCATACATCAGCTTTTGGATCGCTGGAGAAATGGGATAGTGCCTTTACTTAATTGGCAAAGCAACGCCGGTATCAATAACATGTTCGTCTAGATGGGTCTTTCAGAAACCTAGAGCTGTAAATGAAGGGAATTGCGCAATGATTGTGTCGAGTTTCGATTTGTCAGGTGGTGTTAGCTGGTGAAAGTTCATCTCAAATGAAGAGGGGGCACATCGAGAGAGGAAATGATATTTGGTGCAAGTTGAAATGCTCTCCAGAAGTCTACACCTAAATATAACTGTTGGCTTAGACCAGGCACTACAAACAGGGTTAGGACTTCGGTCTGTCCGCGATAGGTTATAGCAGTTCTGACTGCGCCGCGGACGGACTCGCTAGTACCATCAGCGGTACGAACTGAGGCTGTCAAAGCGGAGAGTTTTAAGCCTGAGCGCTGGACAACCTCTAGGGCTCCTTGTCCTGAACAACTCACACTGGCACCGCTATCGAGCAAACCTAGGATGGGCTCGTTACCTATTAATACTTTTACATAAGGACGACCGTCGTCCTGGCTAGTGATTACCGTTAACACTAAAAACTGTCGAGTTTTTTTCATGGATCGTTTTCTCTCTCGGAATCTCTAGCATCGTCTTTGTCGACTGAGAGGGAGCTTTACTTCCTCAGAAAAAATGTGAGCTCTTAATATCTCATAGTTGAGTTATCTCTCATGCATGAACATTCCTCGCATGAGACAAAAGGGATCTGTCTGGGTGTCTTGGCGGAGAGAATGAGGGGGTCGTTGCTTATCATCTTCGGCGAGTGGGATCCCCTGGGCCGACCACTCGCCCTGGCGTTTTCCGTTTTTTTGACACTATTCCAGGCTGTCCACAGGTGTAGCAGAAGAGTCTCCTGGTCTCACTGGGGCAGGAGTGAAAAGAGTGTCCCGCTACGCCACAGTTCCAGCAAGTCATACGACTTGCAGCTCCAGGGGTGCGTCTCACTTTTTCCACTCCATGTTGACTAATTCTCATCGTTGTAGCCAGCGTTCAGCCTTTCGGCATAAATTCTGCAGATGGTCCATGGATAACACAGTAGCGGTAGAAAACTGTTGACCTATCTTAGGGTGCAAATTGTCTCGAACAATCTGAACCAGTTCAGCCTTTACCGGGGGCGTTCTCATGTGTCCCACTATAGAACTGGCTTTGCGGAGGCAGCTGTCGCAGCTCTCCGAGCTCTGACGGAGTTCCATCAGAGTCCGCATCAAGTCAAGGTCTGTTTCCGGAGAGCCAAACTCTTGTTGGATACGAACTCTAAATAGGTCCCAGTCAAAGTCCGGAGAGTTACGACAGAACTGGTTCCAGAACTACTGTTCCGCGTCGTCCTTAAGCAAGAGGTGAATGTTTGCGCGCAGTTCTCGGGCTTAATTCAATGTGCCTACTTTGCAAGACTACACGTGCAGGTGGAGCTAAATAATTCCGCCTGTACTAGCGAGTATTCAAAAACGGAGCTGGGCAAACGTTATCTAATGTTCTACCGACAGAACCTGACCGTTCCAGGATAGATTTGGGCTAAATTGGTTCTTAACAGCCATAGCATTTCGTTTTTTAAATCTGACAATTGGGTCGCCAGCTGTTTTGCGGTTACTCCTAAGGGTTCAGGGTTTAGGGAGTCTAAGGCTGGAAGGGGGGAAAGCCGAAGCTGGTGTACCCTTCCTAGCGTTTGAGCCTGTATTGCGAGAGCCTACCCAGGGACATGGGATAACCTCGAGTCGACGGGGATCTTCAACCGGCTGAGTCCACTCGGGAGGAGGAAAGGAACAGTCTCCGTTCAAGGACAGGCTAGATCCGAAGATTCGCGGAACTTGGCTACTGGATAAACCTGAAAGCGCCACTCCGCCAGATAAAAGAAATCAGAGGTATGATGAAAAAAAAACAATTAAAAAAATTCCCAAAAAAAATTTCGAAAAAAGAAGATGAAATCAAAGATTTAAAAAAATAAAATAAAAAGTCTAAGCAATTTGAGGTTCCCTCGCGATGAAGCCTCTCCTCCTATCTTGCAAGTAATGGAGAAGGTAGGAAGAGGAAGGAAACAAATAGGGCTTCACGGCACCGAGACAAGACCGAGCCCTTGGCAGATCTCGGTCTTGGTCTCGTCAAGGTGAAGACGATCTCGCTCTCGTCGCAATATCGGCGAGATAAATGCCAGTCTCAGTGCGAGACTGCAAAGGCTCTTGTTTACCATTGGGGATAAAGCGCAAATATCTGAAGAAGGAAATAATGTAGAAAGAAGCGATTGAGGAGAGCAGTGTATACTTATATGCCCCTTAAATCACACAATTGAAAATTTTCGGAGCGACATAAAAGCTGAAAAAACTAAAAAAATTGTCCACAATAAAATGATAAAAACTAATATCTCGTCCACTCTCGTCACCTCAATCTTGCTCTCGGTATCGCACTGTTATCAATGATATTGGTCTCGCTGCCGGTCTCGGTATCGTGTCGAGACCGATACCGGCAGCGAGAATTATCTCGAGTATCGTGAAGCCCTAAAACAAACACAAAGGGAAGGAGAGAAAATTTAAATGGGGATAAAAGTTAAAGAAAATATACATATAAATAGTACCAGAAAACTAAGGTATATACCAAAAATATTTGAAAAAAAGGAAAAACGAAAAAAATTAAAAAAAATCACTTTCCGGAATGTGAGAACCCCAAAGAAAGGTTCCCGGGCCGTACAAGGTACTCGACTAGTGGAGTGTCTCTTAAGCCACTGCCTAAGTCCAGGCCTTCGTCACACTGCCCAGCTCCCAACAGCACGAGATGCATATGGTCTGGTCGATTAGTCATACCTTGAGCGACGTTGGGCATTGCTCAAGGTACCCGAACTAACACCTAGCACCGGTCATCTCGCGCTGAGGACAGGGCATCGTTGGATTCTGTGTCCTATAAATGAAAACTTGTATGCTTGCGAACACAAACAGGCATACAAGGAAAAGAGGTACGAAACCTCGAAGTTGCTTGATAAAAGAAAAAGGGCAAGAGATAATAGCCGTTCAGGCCAACATCGCCTCAGTCCGTAAAAGACTAGCGGATCAGCCTAAGCTAACATGCCATCTCTTAAGAGGCACGAAACGCATCAGAAGATGCTGATGTGTCTTCCCTGGAGAAGACATGATTCGTGTTGCGCGTCATGCTATATAATGTGTGCGCGGTAATGTGCAACGTGAAGTTGCCGCGGAATATTCAGGAGGCACGCGATAGCTGGCAGCACGTCCTAGCTCGCCGGTAAGGGGTTTGGGTCCTTGAACATCCTATCACACACCACAACAGAATCTCGCGTGCCTGCGGCAACAGAGGGTGCTGGACTCCCTCTGTCAGGTCTACCACGAACTGATAAAAACAAGAGAAACAGACGATAAGGAAGAGCAACAGGCATGGTGACTCCTGCTACTCCTAGCCGCGCTCAACTGTCTTAAAGCTGAAAAAAAAGAAAATGTACCCCCTTATCGACAATTCAGCTACTAACCCACCGCATCCCTGTACCTTGCTAGTGTACAGGCCCAACCTATAAAGGAAGACTAAAAAATAAAACAACAAAATTTATCAAACTAAAACATGGGACTAGAGGAAGAAGGGATGGGGGAGACAAGACGGGGAAGAAGCTTCATCGGGGTTCTTGAAAGTAAAGAAAATTTAGACTTTCATTTCATATAATGCTCACAATATAATCTAACATGTATGTTTTATCCTTATTTACAGGTACTTCTACTTTCTAATTCAGTTATATATCTTACATGCTAATGAGTTACCAATTCTATCTTCAATGCAAACATGATTATTATGTGAATTATCCTAACAGCGCTATTTTGCAGGTTCTGTATTATCCCGAGCTTTGAAATGTGGTTTAACGATAAGTATATCAATGTGCGTTCATTATAAAATAGCAATCAAACGAATTGGTTAAGGAGTGAATAAAAGTTTATAGGCATTACGTAATCTAACTGATGGCTCTAATTAATTATCATCACAATTCCAACATGACTAATAGATGTTCTAGCGCTGTTTCAGAAGCTTAGTGATAGGAAAACATTCTAAGTTCCAGCAAAAAAAATCTCACCTAATAGGTATTGCTATTCTACGCATAAATTGTGCATAACTTATTTACGAAAAAATACATGCTACAAGCGATATCGAAGTGAGGACTACTAGTCTGAAGTGGCTAAGATAGTTCCTATGATATTAATACTAAAATGAATAGATGAATAGATAAACAAGCCTGAATATAGCGTACAAGGCTCTTCAGGATGTGCTATCAGATATGTCATACCATTTAAGTTGATAATTTTAGTCAAAATCTACTCATAAAGAATGTATTAGGCTTCCTCTCATCGTGACAATATAGATAAAAATATTCTTCATAAATTTTCTAATAAAACAGATGGTATACAAATGAATTTAAAAAATAAGCACGTATTCCACGTCGTATATTAATTTCTAAGTAAAGAAATATAAACAATACTAGCACACATAAATTTCATTCTAGGATATAATAAAATAGTTTTTTAAAAAAAAGTTGAACCGACTTCACAAAAAGCGCTAAAAAGAATAAAATAATTTTTAATTTTATATCTATTACGACATTTTGAAGTCGGTGCAAATGAAATAAACCAAACAACTACAACAAAAGTATTTAATCGTCCTTTCTTATGATCCCGTAAGCTGAAACGTAGTGTGATGTATTATTTTCAATTGTAGTACTGTAGTTGTTTTATTTGTTTAATTTGCGCTGACTTCAAAATGTCGTAATAGAAATAAAATTAAAAATTATTTTATGCTTTTTAGCGCTTTTTGTGAAGTCGGTTCAACTTTTTTTTTTAAAACTATTTTATTTTTCACTTTTTAGTGTCTTATACTCTACACAACGAAAAAAGAACCATCCAAATCGGTCCACGCGTTAAAAGTTTATTTTAACCCCCTACCTCACCCCCATTCCACTAAACTTTTTTTGTCATGGTATAAATCAAGGAACATACTCTACCGAACATAAAAGGAATCATCGAAATCGGTCCACGCGTTACGAAGTTACTACCCCTCCCCCTCCGCCAACACCACCATAGGACCAAATTATTCTTCTATTAGCAATGGGGGATCACACTCTATACAACAGCAAAAGAACCATCCAAATCGAACCACGCGTTACAAAGTTAGGTTCCACCCCCCTTCTCCCACCTCCACCCCAGCAACATTTGTTTTCTCGTAGTATCAACCAAGGATCATATTCTACTCAATAGAAAAAGAATTATCGAAATCGGTCCACGCGTTACGAAGTTAGACTACCCCCCCCCCCCCCCACCCACCCACCCAAACCTTTCACCATAGGACCAAATTATTCTCCTATTAGCAATGGGGGATGATACTCTATACCACAGAAAAAGAACCATCGAAATCGGACCACGCGTTATAAAGTTAGGTTCCACACCCACCCCCCACCCCCATCCCCCCAAGATTTTTTTCACCTGGTATCAACCACGGAACATACTCTACCCAACAGAAAAAGAATTATCCAAATCGGTCCACGCGTTACACAGTTAGACTACCCCCTCCCCCACCCTAGGCCAATTTTTTCTTCTATTAGCAATGGGGCATCATACTCTGTACAACAAAAAAAGAATCATCCAAATCGGACCACGCGTTACAAAGTTAGGTTCCACATCCACCCCCCACCCCCACCTTACCAAAAATTTTTTTGACATGGTACCAATCGGTGAACATACTCTACCCAACAAAAAAAGAATCATGAAAATCGGTTGACGCGTTACGAAGTTATGCCCGGTCAGACATAAAAAAAAAAAATTTAAAAAAAATAAAAAATACGCGTCGAACTTAGAACCTCTTTGTTTTTGGGAAGTCGGTTAAAAAGGAATTACCGTCTACAAAATTAAGTATGTATACTTGATTGATTGATTGATTGATTGATTAAATTTGGAGGTGCGAGGTTCTCAAGCGCCGCGGCCACTAGGGCCTATTGTGCTAACCCTCTCAACTCCTTATAGTAAGCCGGTCCCTCCGAAGAAGTTCAACAGCTCCCGCAGTTGGCAGTCCTTCAGCCCGCTCGGTACCAGGGTTGGTTTCCCGAATAGGCTAAATCTGCTCCTGGCTACTGCAGGGCATTCACATAGCACATGTAATGGGGTCTCATCCTGCTCCAGACAGAGTCTGCAGGTGGGGTCGATGGCTCTGCCTATCCTCACCAGGTGCTTCCTTAGCTGACAGTGGCCGGTAAGTAGGCCTGCCAGGGTTCTAACAGCCGACCTGCTCAGCTTGAGGAGCTCCCTGGATCTACCCGGCGACGGTGAGGGCATAAGGCTTCTTGAGTGAGCGTGCCCCTCAATACTGTTCCGGCTCCGGCCCTATAAAAGGGGTGTTAGACCCCTTCCTAGCAAGTTCGTCTGCTTTCTCATTTCCTGTGTAGCCCTGATGTCCCGGTATCCAGATCAAGCTTACTTGATTAGTTCTACACAGTGCGTCTAGGCTCCTTTGGCATTCCCACACCAGATTTGATCTGGTGGTAGATGAAGCAATTGCTTTGATTGCAGCTTGACTATCCGAGAAAATTGAGATCCTTTTGTTTTTATAGGCTCTTCTTAGGTTCTCGTAGGTGCATGCCAGTATGGCGAAGATCTCAGCCTGGAATACCGTGGTATACATTCCCAGGGCCAGTGATAAACTGAATCGAGGAGAGTCGCTCCAGACCCCTGCCCCAACACCTGATTCAGTCTTGGATCCATCCGTATACCATACTAGCTCCCCTGGACGGACAGCTGGAAGCGTCCAGGTCTCACGCTTTTCCACCCGTATTAGGGGTGGTTGAAATGGTGAGAGTCTTGCCGGCATCTGATCAGTTAGCATGGCCAACTCAGGTGTGGCTTCAAGAATCTCCCTTATTGTCGTGTGGCCCTTACCTATGTTTTCCCCAAGGAGACCGGCTCCCTCTAGTTTGTAGGCCGCACACATAGCCAGGCTTTCAACCTCTATATGTAGAGGCTTAATGTTTAGCATGGTTTCGAGTGCAGCCGTCGGCGAGGTGCGCATGGCTCCAGTTGCAGTCTGCTAAGCTTAGTCCTTATCACATTAAGTTTTGCTCTGTGCCACCATGTAATTGCTCCATAAGTTATCATGGGCCTTATTACCGATGTGTAGATCCAGAGCATTGTTCTGGGTTTAAGTCCCCAGGTGGTCCCGCAGGCTCTACGGCATGCCCAAAAGGACTTCCGAGCTTTTTCCACAGTTATATCAAGGTGCAGGTTCCAGTATAACTTGGAATCCAGGATCACCCTTAAGTACTTCACCTGATCCTTGAATGGTAGCGCAGTGCCCAAGAAGGTCGGTTCAGTATGACTCGTCGTGTTCCTCTTCCTAGTGAACGGAACAACGACTGTTTTGTCAGGGTTGACTTTGAGGTCAACCTCATTGCACCAGGTTGCAACTACATCTAGAGCGTACAAGTAGCTCATCGATCACAAGGCACCATAGGAGGGGTGACAGCACCCCACCCTGCGGACACCCTCTTGTGACGCAGCCCCTTATCGTCCTATCGAGGAGGCTCAAGGTAAGATCTCGAGACCTGAGCAGCACATCTATCCATCGACAGAAGGTCGTCCCAAGGCCTCTCCTTCTTAGGGCCCGAGTGATCACATCGAATGATGTGTTATCAAAAGCGCCTTCTATATCCAAGAAGGCTGCAATCGCAGTTCCCTTGCTATAAACCGCTCCCTCCAGCTTGAGTGTTAAGTCATGGAGTGCCGTTGTAGTAGATTTTCCGGTTTGGTAGGCGTGCTGCCGGGCATGAAGTGGTGAGTGTAGAAGATACCTCTCCCTGATCGCCCGATCAGCAACTTTTTCCATCGTCTTTAACATGAACGATGTTAGACTAATAGGCCTGTACGCTTTAGCGAGTGTGTAATCTACACGGCCTTGCTTTGGAATAAAGGCTATTTTCACAGTCCTCCAGATAGATGGTATGTATCCTAGTGCAAAGGACGCCCTGTATATTCTGCACAGCACCGGCGCAAGAACATCACAGCCCTCCTGTAGGAGCACCGGGTACACACCATCCGTACCAGGGGACTTGAATGGTTCAAAGGATGAAATAGCATCCTTGATGGCTTTACATGTAAAAACCGAGCTGGCAACCCTCCAGTCCGCCTTGGTCGCCCTCCTTTCTAGGTGGTCAGTTAGGCTGGGCCTGTCTGCCTCGTTCGGTTCTTCCACCCTTGAACCAGGAAAATGAGACTGCAGTAGAATCTCTAGTGTTTCTTCCCTGGTTTGGCTGTATGTTCCGTCCGGTTTCTGGAGTGTGCCCAGGTCGCCCGACGTAGTTTTCATAAGGGCTTTATGCAGTCTCGCAGACTCGCGAGCGCCCTCAACGTTTTGGCAGAACTTTTGCCAGCTGCATCTTTTGGATCGGCGCAGTTCTCGGTTGTAGGCAGTTAGGGATTGTCTATATTCTTCCCAGCACCCGCCTCTTTTCGACCTATTGAACAGCCTCCTGGTAATAGCCCTTAGTCTCGCAAGTTCCCTTGTCCACCAAGGGACGTTCCTGTTCTGGGACCTTACTGACACCGGACAACTTCCCCTGAAGGCCGCCTGTATGGCATCGTTAACGAGGTCTGCCGCAAGTTCGACGTCTTGCGTAGACTTGATCGAGCCCATGAACCCATAAAGTCTACCAACCAGTTCCTCTTTATAGGTAACCCACTTTGTGTTCCTTGGGTTCAGGTATTCCTTTATTTCATTGACACATTCTCCAACTCTGAATAGAATGTGTTTGTGGTCGGAGCATGATGGCTCGTCAGATACTCTCCAGTCACTAACCAGTTCTGATATGTAGCTACTGGAGAGAGTGATGTCAATTACCTCCCTCCGACGGCCATTGTCAAAGGTAGGGTTAGATCCACGGTTTAGTATAACTAGGTTAGTAGTTAGCAAATAATCAATAAGGTACTCACCTCTTCTGTTATTGCCGCTGCTCCCCCAGTTAATGTGGTGTGAGTTCGCGTCGCATCCAATTAGCATGTGCGCCGCGTTTGCCGACCCGATGAGTTCCCTTAGTTCTCTCGTCGGTGGTGGTTCAGTGGAGTCGTATGGGAAGTACGCAGAGCAGATTAGCACCCAGCATCTACGTCCCCCCGCACATACCTCCACTCTGGCAGCTGTAAGGTCCCTTGTACATAAGTCTGTGGACGGCAAACAGTTAGTTTTTTCTTTATTATATACAATACAGGTCCGCGGCCTGCTGTCCTTGGTATCATAAATGATTCCAAAACCAGCCTGTCGCAGTCCCGAAATCTGGCCGAAACTTACCCAAGGTTCCTGGATGAGGGCCAGATCTACAGCTTGAGTGGCCAGCAGCCTACAGGGAACTGCCGAGGCAGCCCTACTGTGTTGTAGGTTTGCTTGGACCACCTTCATCTGGTTGTTTTGGAGCAACAGTGTCCTCCTCTTTCGCTCCCCCACCGGCCGCCTTAAACAGCACAGAGGTGATGCTAAAGAAGAGTCGCATCTGCCGCTCTTTTAATATCCGCATGGACCCTTCGTCAATGGAGAGTGCCAGCGTCTGTCCGCCTTGTTCCGCTTTACGGCCCAATACTCTCCAAGAGGTTGCTGGAATCGGCTGGTTCTGCTTCTCGAGCTTTCCCAGGACCGCTGCCGGATCCCCGTTGTTCTTGGGTATCCACACTACTACCCTGTACAACTTGGGTAGGTCCTTCTCCTCAATAGCCTTAAGGGAGGCCCCTTCCCAAGGTGTCAGTTTGGGTATCACTCGCACCAACCAGCCTCTGGTGTCCGCCGTAGCACAGGTTAGCCTCAATGTGCCCCCTGTTACTCGGGATCCCCAGAATTGTGGGGCAGTCTCCTCGGCCGTAGTGTTATCTATGGCCTGGTCGAGTGCTTCCCTCAGAGCCTCTATCTGCTCATCCGTTAGCCTGTTCTTTGGATACTCAGCAGGTATCACAACCATAGGTATCCCTGCAAGCAGGTCCCTGTAGAGTGGCTGTGTCCCTGCTCTACCCGTCTTCTTTTTCTTCGTGGCCTGTACCCCCGGAGAGTCCCCATCAGAACGGTTGCGTTTTACCACCGCCGTCCTCGATGGTCCAGCTCCAGCGTCGTTGGTCTCCCGTACCTTGCCAGGAAGCCCAGTGCCCAAGAGAGAGCCGAATGTATTCGCCAGCTTAGGGCGGAAGCGTGTATTGTCGCCACTCCCACCGGCCACTGGTTTCTTCTCCGCCTGCCCACCGGCGGATTTAGGCTGCTGAGGAGGGGCAGGTGTAACGCCCGCAACCTCTGCTGCCTTTCTCTCCCGCGCTAGCCTCCTGCGCGTCGCACCTGAAAGTCGTACGCGTCTGACGTTGAGCTTAGCAACGCCCTCCGCGACAGCCTTCACCGCTTCTTCCTCGCCAGACTTGGCTGGCTTCGGTAACTGACGTGCAGCGTCAGAGTGGGTGTCACTTGCGCGTCCCCCCTCCTCTGCTGACTCGTTGTTATTTTGTTTTTGTTTTGTGTCATTATTTGTATTTGTGTCCATATTTTGGTCCCACGAGTATGGCGGGAAAGGGTGATCGACCTCTGACAGAGCCCCCTTGTCAGCGGCAGGGCTAAATACAATGGGGTGCGCCTGGTGCCCCATGGAGATCGTTTGCGACAGCGCTTTTTACTACCCGCTGCCATGCAGCCCTCGGCACGATGACATTTCCACCTTAGCTTGGTAGGTTTGAGAGGTTTTCTCCCCGGATCAGGGATGGGATAGATGGGAAAAGGGAACAGAACGGCGACTGTCTGCTATGCAACGCACATTGCCCGGATGAGCCGGCATGATGGGAGCGTCATGCACGCTTGGAGGCCGTCGCCAATCATCCACATCCTGTATACTTGAAGAGGTTTCTGATTGTATTAATCCTATTTAGGCAAAATAACAACAACTCAAGAGTCCCCAGCGAGCAAGTTTTACGGCTGGACTAAAATTAAAAGAGAAATTAAGGAACAAAATAAAATGTAGAAGACACGAAGCTCATAAAAGCGCGTCGTTAAGATTGCCCGGATTTGATGTAACTGTCTGTAAAAATTAAACTGAACGTGTAAAAAAATTTAGCCTAGATTCGACTAATTCTAATCAATTCCCGAATGACACTTAAGCCTAGGCTAACTATTATAAATTTTATATATATATAGGGTGCGGTCAAGAAGTCAGTTAAATGCGCATTCTCAGGATGCAGTCGTTCAACAAGTACAATGACGATGTAAATGCATTGCATTCGCTCGATCAATTTGACAGTCGCTGCAAATTAGCTGCGCATTTCTTGCATTTGGAAATTTTTAGCTGCTAAAGAATTTGTTTGTGGGGTTATCTTAAAAACGGCCTAAAATAGATTCGGACTACGAGTAAAAATGTAAATTTATATTTTTATATGTATATATGTTGCAATTAATTCTGTACTCTACAGTGAACTTTCTGCTTTAAATGATGAATTAGAAAACGATACAGAATTGGGTGAGAATCAGAAAATGTCTCTAATTTGTAAGCTTCGTTTTAAAAAAAGATATTATTGGTTAGGGTTATAACACCAAATTCAATTTATAGAAATATTTTTGAACTGTCAAACAAACAACCGTCTTCCTTTTGCATTTAATCGTTCATCCCAGTAGTCAGTTTTGAATGCATTTTGTATGCATTCGCATGTTTATAAATGGCTGCCTTTGCATGAGGATTGAAACTAAATGCGCATTTAACTGACTTCTTGAACGTACCCATAATATAATTACCAAAAACCTTTATATTTTAAATTTTTCTTGTTTGTTTCCTTTTTCAAGATGTCACTTAGCTGGGGGGGAATATTTCTGCACAGTTTTTCACCCTGGTGTACAACTTCCACCTTAAGCCCAGTATGCAGCTCAAGCGGAATTGTCGCTTGTCTCTTGGGCATATAAGTCGTCACGGAAAAAATGTGTGTAGAATTTGAGTGGAGACTCATTCAATGACAAATTTTAATAATTAATTTTAATATTTAAACTGTGTATTTGTCTCAAAATTAATTATTTAAAATAGCTCAGAAAAACCTTTAATAATGACAACAAAATCTCAAGATCTGTCAAAATTTCGGTACGAAATAAATGTGTAGACATTTAATCGCTGCGAAAAAATGTCTCCACTCCAAACCAGCGCCATCTTCATTGCAATACCTTAACTGATATTTTTTCGCTTGAGCTGCGTACTGCTTTGTGAAATTGGCAAACGAAAATTTCGGTCACACTTTTCGTGCGCGTTTTTTTTACATAGGTTTTGTATAGGAAACGAAAATTTCGCTTGAGCTGCATACCGGGCTTTAAGCGGGATGATTATGTGCAATTGACCACTTTCCGTTATTTGCTGGTGCTTTTCAGAGCTGCGCAGAGCCCAGCGAAATAAGATGAATAAGATGACTCCGCCGAAATAATTTAAAATTATCCGTAATGCAAATAAATAACGTGTTCCGCTTGATTAGCGTGTGCTTTTGATCTTGTCTACATGCCAGCTGCCAGGGTTTTTGACAACTTCACCCGTAGCACGAAGTTGATGGTAGTTGCAGGGTGGGCAATCTCGAAAGTAATAAGGCACGTTTATATCGAGTTGGAAGAAGGTATGTTTATGTGACGGATATTTTTTTTTGTTTCTCAATACCGCTCATAGGTGTTACTAGTTCGCTTTTAAGTAACACATGTCTCACATTACAAATTCATCTCGCCATCTGTTACCTACTTAGATCATAATTGTTTTATAATCTAAGGTCACCTAGCACAAGTTGCGGTTGAAGTGTATCTCAACGATTCTTAACGAAATTAAGCCACAGTTTTTGGTTGCTTTCGTTAGAATAGGTGAATAAAGACACATTTGAAGTAACTTTGTCAACAGTGATAGGGGAGCCAGGGGCTTATATTAACGGGAGTACGTATTAACAGGCCAATTGCCGCCAAACAATACACGAACAAGAAGTACGTACGGTTGTTGGCATCAGTGAATGACCACAGACACGTTGCGACCAGTAAGTCGCCGGCCGCATGCCACGGAACAAAGTTGTGTCTAAGACGTGAATTTTGTCAGGTGAATGAACATTTTTAACTCGACGGTTTTTTGATTTGTGGCATGATTATATACCTAAACGAGACTGAATTTATTTTAAATGGTGGCATATTTCATCTTGTATTGTATTTTGTTTAAATTTTACCGCATTATCAATGTACTCTTCTTAAAAATATAAATTTGTGAAAAATCTACCTCCGAGGCAAGTATTAACAAAGCAGATGGGGTAAGTATTAACATGCTAATATTTACCCCGTTTGTATTTTGTGCAACAAATACAATGTTTTTAACTTTAAAAACGTTCAATATGATACTTTGTTTTATTCTACTCATATCTATAAAATATCATCATAGTCATATTAAAGCTCTAATGTTAATACTTACCCCAAGGTTGTTAAAATTTACCCCAAAAGTGGGGCAAGTATTAACAAGTACAGTTTTTTTAAAAATGGATGTCTCCGTAGAAAGTACAAGGGATATGTGAGTTTCTTATATCGAAAATCATAGACAGATAGTTGACGCTTCATAAGGTTTAAAAAAATCTAATTATTTTCATTTCCGTTAAATTAATAAAAAAGTCAAATCTGTTAGTACATGCCCCTGGCTCCCCTACTCAACATGTTGAATTTAGAAACGCACCCATAGAAGACATCTAACAGGTCTTTTATGTATCGTGATTGTATTTTATGTGTTTACGTGTTTTTATTAACTGCGTTTGCATCAGAGGTGATACTAAATGGGCATTGAACTTAGGTATTGAATTTGAGTTAGGTGCAATTTCAGCTTTTAATTAAAACTTCAAAAGTTACAATACATTTTAATATTCAAACATTACAGTACAAAACACAAGTAAATATTTTGAAATATTGATGCATCAAAAAATCTATGTAGGTGGAATTTGATCTTCCATTTTAGTTAAAAGAATATTCCTTTCGGTTTGAGCTGACGCGCCTGTGCACTCTGCAAACTCTCCACTTTTTAATCTGCTTCGCATTTCAAGGCCACGTACGTCAACCATTAGAGAATGTTGCTTGTTGCTTAAGTCATTATCTATTTTTCCTGCATGCTCTTCTAAAGCGGTGTACGTAGTCTTAGCACAATCTATCTTATCGCTAAGCGATTGTCTGATTTTTCTTAGCTGTAAAACTTCACTGAATAGCTTTTCGTATGGTTCATCTAAGCAAAGCTCCATTCCAGATCGCTGTGCACGGTTCTCTAGCCGAGTTTCAGCCAACTTCAAGGCATCGGTTTTGTCTCGCAAAGCTTCTTCTAGTGTTTTAATTTCGCATAGACACTTTTCCATTTCTTCGTTCATCTAATAATAAAATGTAGAAATATATAATATGCTGTCTTATATTTGAATAAAATTTATATAATAAAATATAATCATATTTAAGACAAATTATACAAAAAAGTATATTTTAAATGTACTAAGAATAGAAATTTTACAATACACTAAGTGAAATTATTTTTTTAACCGACTTCCCAAAAACAAAGAGGTTCTAAGTTCGACGCGTATTTTTTTTATGCCTGACTCAGACTATATGTAAGATTATGTGTTTTTCTTTCGATCTTTAAAGCGTCTGGCAATAATTACCGCCTACAGAAGGTGTCTGGGAGTATTGATTTAAATTTTTTTACAATATTCCGTACAACATACGTAAAAATCAGTAAAGCGAGTAATATTTTTACGTATCTGTAGCACCGGCCCAAGCTAGCAGGTATGTACGCGTTCACTGTACACACTAACACTACTCTATCGTATACATCTTGTCCATCAGAAAATAAGTAAGGTCTGGGGGCCCTGGGATCTTGCTCTATGACCATGTTTGAGGTAAAGTGAGTGTAATCGATGTGACGTCTAAAATGTACAAATTTGCAACATTTTAAGTGATGATTATAAGATACCGACAAATAATAGAACTTTGGCGTAAGTTGAATGGTAGAAAAAGTCGAGAATGTGCCGAAAACTAGCCTAGATAGCGAACATAAAGCTGATAAAACGTCTCAATGACATCGAATACACTCCGACATATGAATAACTATAAGCCGTAACAAGGCCAATATGGCGTTGAAATATTTACGGAAGCCAGGCCGAATAAACGCCGACGTATTGCCTTCAATTATACGGAAAACTAGCCGTAGTATAACCCTTAATGTCGTATGTCACCTCTGACACGATACTGCAACTTTACCGCATCGGTCGTATGTCACGTGGGAATTGACCCCGAATCTACGAAGAAAGAACTAAACGGAATGGCTACACCGTGTAAAAATCCCTTAGAATAAAGAACTAGAGGAAAAGCTGTAAAGCGGGAAGAACAATAGTTGCTTCGCTTCCTCTGCTTACTTAAAACTTTATGTGCTTTGGATGCTTCAGGTGTTTACGTGACCAAATGCCTGCTTGCTTTAACATTACGCGTTCCGTCATCTTCCCTCTGGTTCCATAGGCGGGGGGGGGGGGGGGGGATTAGGAGCGAAAGTAGTTTAAAGAGTCGTTGCGACTTTTTTGGAGAGAAATGCGGCGAGAACTGACGTACGCAGCATAGGTGGTTTGATCTTCTGAAACCTTATGGGAAGGGATATTGAATGCTTCATGTTACTTAGTGCAAAGTTGATGTAAGACTGTTGGGTCTCTGGCAGGCCTTCTTGATGTATACTTAACATGACGTTGGTGCTGGTTTTACCATCAATACAGACGGAATTCAACAAGAGGACATCCATCGGTATCTTCCATCGTCGGAATCCGCAGAGCGCAAAGTCAATTTAACTGTATGTGGGATTAGGGGATCGATAAATGAGTAATGTTCGGATGAAGGAGTTTTGGTTAGCTTAAGGGGCGGATTAGCGGAGGTAGAAGAAGTTTGAGAAGGGGCGATAGTGAAGGAAGATGATGACTTGCAATTAGGTGGGCATGCGGAGGAAGTAGCGGGTGCAATGTTTGGTGTATACAAAGGAGGGGTGGGACAGACGGAAATCGAAGTAGATGTGGTGGGGTGGTCGGAAGATGATGGCTTTAGGTGGGCACACGGAAGAAGTTGGGAGTGCGTGGTTGGGTGGATGCGCTGGATATACAGAATTCGAGACAGTGGTGGTAGGGTTGTCGGCTGGGGTGGATGTGTTCGAGGGCTTTGCTGTAAGTGGATCAGAGGGGTTAAGGGTGTAAAAAAGTTAGGATACTTGATTCGAGTGCTTAGTTTAAAGTTTGGAAATGCACCCATTTTGAACTGCCAATTGGAGTTTGGATCACAAGGTTTAGGGCTAAAGGTGAGAGGTGCGGAAGAGTGATGAGAGGAATGCGAGTTTGTAGGAACCACTTTCTCGGTTAATTGAGGTGGAGCTGCAGATGTTGAATTCCGGCGAGTGGGGCAGTTCCTATTCGGAGATGTAGTTCCTAAAGTAGCACAATCCGAACCAGAAGCAGCAATGGCGTCAGACAGATGAAAAGAAGAGCCGAGAGAGCCTTTTGAAGTTAAACACCTAATATCAGAGGAAACTGAGCCAATGAGTTTAAAGTTCCTTTCAATGGCTGTAGAGCATGAATCTAGATCCTCCTTGACGTGCCGGACACTGCGCCGAATGTCGTATATGAATGGCATAATTGACCCAGCACGCTGGCCGATGGAAGGCGATGGTGAAGCAGACGTAGATTGCGTTAAGCGAAGGTCATCCAAGGAAGCGACCAGCCCACTTAACTTCGAAGATATCTCATAAATCTTGTTAGAAAACAGCGACGAGTCACTGCTCAAAACCTCTGCGATATGAATTAGCTTGTCCAGTTTTGAATTTAAACCGGCGCAGTCATCGGACAAAATCTGCAATCCGGCCAAGTTAGAAGATATCTCGTTGACCTTATCTCCTATAAATATTTGGTCGGTGGAAAGCGTAGCAACGACTCCTTTCATAAGACGTAAAACATGGCACGGCTTTATATTGGAGCAATCCTTGCATGTAGCAAGACCACCAGTAGAGGGCTCCAGACAAGTACCATGGAAAATACCACCACAAATGCCATCATAGGCCACACAATTGGTGAGTAACTCAATAGAGCACGCTTTGCAAATTGCCATTACGTTTGGAAAGATTACCACAAAAATGTTTAATAATAAAAAAGTTAAATAGTTGAATTTACAGATTATAAAACAAACACAGAGTCACACAAAAAAAGGTCATTGAGAAAGTAGTAAACACGCAGAAACTGTGTCAATGTAAATAAACAACTGTGTCACGCAAAAAAAAGGTCACTGAGCAATAAGAAAACACGCAGAAACTGTGTCACGAAAGTTTAATGATTGGGAAAAGGTGGCACTCACTGACACAAGCGCAATCGATCACGCAACGCGTCCGATCGATTAGGCAGCTAGTTACGGAACCATTGCTTAAGGGGTTAATTTTTCCTGTTTTGGCGTTAAATTTCTTGATGGTTCCGCGACCGGAAGAGTCAGGAGTCACCAAACCTCTCTCTCTTCAATCTCTTTTGTTTTTTTTTTCTTTTCGTGGCAGATCTGAAGGAGGGATTCCACAATCCTCTTTTACCACAGATACGCGATTTTTAGTTATGTCGTGTGTGTATCCGATGTCCAAAGACCCAAACCCTAGAGCGACGAACAAGGAAGTGCTGCCAGCTAGGCGTGCTACCTGGACATCCCGCGTAAACTTATCACGTTGCACCACACCGCGCACACATTACAATACATTGCGCCTTGTTTTCGAGGTCTATATATGTATATTTTGCAGTAAGTATTCTTTAATAAAACTTCATCGAATAAGTAACTTAGAAATTTATCATCTTTAAGGTTAATAATTTTTCGATAAATCTAGAAATAACTTCTAGAAAATAAAAAATTTTTCACTTTCAGTACTAACCACTTATATATCGCACGTTTTAGAATTTTGTACACCGCTAGGTCGGAGTTTTATTTAAGTGCTTTTATAAGAAATAAAGTTGTTTGATGAGATTACTTGATGCAATGATGACTTTGTTGACGGTTGAAATGCAAAAACGGTTACGTATGTGTTGTATGTGTATGATCAACAACACGTTCTTATTGAATCAGAGTTGTCAGCTAAGTCTAAAATTACACGAGTAGGTTTTTACCCCATGACTCACGGCAAGTCTCTACTGTGCAAAAGTAGAAAAACCCTCCGATTGTTGCTACGACAGGGACTTTGATCGACGTTAAAAACCGGTTCATTAAGTATTTTGCAGGTTCAGTCACATTTGTAATAAGGAAATTACAAAAATACACAAAAGCAAATCAGGAAAAACCCTACGATTCGTAATTGACACTCCCAGATGACTTTCTTCCTACCTCACTTCTCCCACCAAGAAAAAAAACAGTTTTTCATCAATCATGGGGTAAAAGCCCTCTCGTATAATTTAGGACTAACACGTGACATACGACCGAAAAGGGTTAATATTTTGACTGCCTTGTTTCGGCTTATAGTTTTTCACATGGCGGCGTGTATTCGGTGTCATTGAGACGTTTTATCGGACTTATGTTCACTACCTAGGCTAGTATTCGGCGCATTCTCAACTCTTTCTACCATTCAACTTTTGAGCCTCAAATATGATGAAGATCTATTATTTTTCGGCCTTTTATTTGCACCGGGGAATTCTAACGTACGATATATAAGCAGTTAGTACTGAAAGTGAACAATTTTGTATTTTTAAAAAGATAAGTTCGATGACTACCCAGCAGAAATTCAGTCACATAAAAAGGCGATGGAAAATATACGCAAGTTCCACTTGTCGCGAAAGTGGTCGATTATGAAAATCTAAAATATGCACAAAAAACACCCAGCCTCGGATAAAACCGAGACAACTTCGTCCACCCGAATAGGGGGACAACCCGCCGTCAAGGCAGACCCGGCCCACGGGTTAAGTGGGCAACCTTCTGCGAGCACTGTTCGCTCCTCCAATAATTCTAAGGCCAACACGGTGACTCTCCCCAAAGAGTCCTGTGAACCCCCTTCCTCGGGGAAAGTGTACGCCACTGCCAAGGACCCCAAACCCGGTAGCAGCAGCACTGTTCCTCCTCCCTCTGCAAAACCTGCGCGTGGTAGTGCGTCCCTGTCCAAGGCTAAAATACCCGGACATACATCCTCTCAGGACACCCCAGTCCAACTCTACAACCACCAAGCAGAAGGGAAATGCCTTAACGGTGGCCTTCAAAGAGAGACGGACTGCGCTCAGAATCATCCGCAAACTGAGCTCCGTGTCTCAAGAAAACCTTAGAGAGAAGGATAAAACCTCTCTGCAATGGGCTAATAAGATTGTTGCCCAAGGTAGCGCGTCGGCCTCGAAAGGCCCGTTGCAAGCTACCCCGAAGAGGTTGCGCTCGCCTAACGAGCAGCAGCCATCTTTCAAAAGGATTAAGGTGATAGGCCCCCTTCCTCCACTGCCAAGTCCTTCAGCGAGATAGCGAAGGACAGCTTTGTAAGGGCGATTATAGATCGCAGCAACGCGGACGGCTCCATCACGCCTGATAAATGGAAGATGGTGGAGATGGCGTTGCTGAAGGTGTATATGGAAGTTCTCTCGTTGAACCCTGGCCCCCCTCCACGTTGTCTTGATGCTGGTTGGCATCAAGGCCACGTTAAGCTACTTGCCTGCTCGAACCAGAGGTCGGCGGAGCTTCTTGACCAGGCAGTTTCCCGTCTTGGCGAAATCTGGACTGGCGCAAGAATTGAAGCCGTTCCCAGGGATAAAATCCCCTGTAGACCTAGGTCACGGGCTTGGGTACCAGCTGAAACTTCGGATCCTGCAGAGATCCTAAAGTTCTTCCAAATGTTCAACCCTGAACTACCTACCCATGATTGGCAAGTAGCCCAGGTGAGCGAAGTCAAGGGAAACTCAAGACAGGTCATTATAATCCTAAATGAGCAGTCCCTTGCCCCACTTGCTGAATGCAATGGCATTATTTGCTATGGCTTCAGCTCCATCAGCCTGAAGGTTTATGAAAAGGACCTAAAGGCGCTAAATGCTAGTAAATTAGAGGAGAATTCAGTAGCCTCCTCAAGCAACACCGAGGAAAAGGAAGGAGAACAGAGTGAAACGACAGTTTCTGCCGTTGTCACTCCCTCACCAGAAGATGGTGAGTTGACGGTCGACGCTATGGTAGTTGACAGCCTCCCGGATCCTGGACCAGAGTTGGAGGACCAACTCCTTGGTTCCTCCGCTGACGAAGATGCCAGTAATGATGGGGAGACTGCTGACATCACTGTGATAGAGGTATCCTCACCTGGACACAGTGATGTTAAGAGTGGCTCCTCCGCAGCCCTTCTCCTTCGTCTTGCGCAAAAAAGAAGAGAAGACCTCGTCCTTGTCCAAGAACCTTGGATCATCAGAGACAAGGTTTGCGGACTCAACATGAAGGGCTATAAGCTCCTCTATTTAGAAGGTACAAGTAAACCAAGGTCATGTATCCTCATTAAGAATAATATTAACGCATTTATTCTCACACAGTTCAGTGATAAGGACACAACAACAGCCATACTGGAGTTACAAAACAACAATATCTGGGTAACCTCTAGCTACATGGCGCACGATGTGGCGGACATTCCTAGTACACTACTCATTAATGCGATCAAGGAAGCCACTAAACAAAGGAAGACGCTGGTGATCGGAGCAGACGCCAACGCTCATCATATAGTCTGGGGCAGCTCGGACGTCAACGAAAGGGGTGAGTTACTTTTTGATTTTATTCTCGGAACTAACTTCCAGATTTGTAATATGGGTGCAGAACCCACTTTTACTAACTCAATTAGGCGGGAAGTTCTAGACATTACCTTAATCTCAGAACAATCCGCCCACTTAATAACGGAGTGGAAGGTATCCAAGGAACCATCCTTCTCCGACCATGCGAATTTGGAATAACACTTCACAAGATGATGTGCCCTCCCTATAAAAACAGGCTAAGGACAAACTGGGACCTCTACAGGATGGTCCTCAGTAATAGTCTGCCTACTACAGGTCCACCCGTAATTGACAGTAAACAAACCCTTGACAAGGTGGTGGACACTTTGACGCTTGCGTGTAATGAGGCGACACAAATTTCCTGCCCCGAGAGGGTCCCTAGAGGCAAGCCCAAACCTCCGTTGTGGTCGAGTGAGATCATGATCCTAGGAAAGAAGTGTCGCAAATTTTTTAACCAAGCGAAAAAAACTAAAGAAAACAATTTAAGAAACAGATTAGGAAAGCAAAACGATCCTCATGGGAGGGATTCTGTAATAAAATTGAAAGCTCCTCTGAAGCGAGTCGTTTGCGGAAAATCCTCTCAACAACGCCCATCACCCCAAGCCTCCTGACCAAGAGTGATGGTAGTTGGACTTCATCCAGTCTTGAGTCGCTGGAGCTACTTGTAAACACTCACTTTCCGGGTTGCTCTACGAACAGAAGAGTAGAGCTGCCGGATACTCCAAGCGACCATGAACTGGTCCACAAGATACTTGATACAAGAAAACTGAAATGGGCGATACGAAGTTTCAAGCCCTATAAATCACCGGGATTGGATAACATCATCCCAGCTGAACTACAACTAGCCTCCGAGATACTTATTCCGTGGCTAATGGTCATCTACGAGGCTTAGCTTAACCTCACCTATATTCCATCCTCATGGACGAAGGTGAAGGTGGTCTTTATCCCTAAAGTAGGAAAAGCCTCACATTATAAGCCCAATGATTTTAGGCCCATTAGTCTCTCCTCCTTTCTGCTCAAAACCCTGGAGAGACTCCTAGATATCTACATTAAAGAGACAATCAATCATTCCAGGTTGTCTCTCTCGCAACATGCTTATACTAAAGGTAAGTCCGTAGAGACAGCCCTACACGAAATTACCACAATCATAGAGCATTCGCTACTACAGAAGGAATATTCACTTGTAGCCTTCCTTGATATTGAGGGTGCTTTTAACAATATTAGATCAGAGGCGATAATGGCATCCTTGAGGAGGCTTGAAATCGACGACCCTCTCATCAAACTTATTGACCTCATGCTAAAAAGCAGGGTCATTATCTCCAGCTTAGGAGGATCCAATATCCAAAGAGTGGTAACTAGAGGCACCCCTCAGAGAGGAATCCTTTCACCACTCTTATGGAACTTAACTCTAAATGAGTTGCTCATAGACCTGGAGTTATCCGGTCACAAGGTTATTGCCTACGCCGATGATATTGCCCTGGTATGTTCAGGAAAGCACCCCAATACACTGGCTGAGGTTTTACAACACGCCCTCTCCAAGACTTCATCATTTAGGGATGGGTGTGGTCTAGGTATAAACCCTAACAAAACAGAGTTAATACTCTTCTCTCGGAGACATAAAACACCTATTAATTGCCCTACACTAGACGGGGTTAGGCTGGAACTGTGTAACCAGGTTAAGTATCTAGGTTTAGTCCTAGATAGAAAACTTACCTGGAAGCCTAACATCCAAGAAAGAGTACGGAAAGCCACAGTAGCGCTGTACTCGTGTAAGAAGGCTATAGGGAAAAGATGGGGTATGGAACCACGCATTGTGAATTGGCTCTATACAAGTGTCATACGGCCTATACTCATATATGGGGTGATTGTCTGGTGACCGGCACTAAATATAGCAACCCATCTCAAAGCAATGGACAAAGTTCAGAGGATGGCAGCACTGCTGATAACAGGTGCCCTGAGAACCACACCTTCCAAAGCCCTGAACACTATTCTCCACCTTCTACCGTTGGATCTCTTTGGTAAGCAAACCGCATCGTCAGCCGCCATTAGGCTTAACTCAATCCAGACCTGGAAGCGAACTGATTTCGGTCACTCCAAAATATTGCACAATAGAACTGCCAGCAATATCGACTACACCTCTCCCAAGCCTTTCTTTGGAGCAAAATTCGATTCCTTCTTTCCCACCAGATCGGAGTGGGAGAAAGGTCCTCCCCAATGGGAGAACTCAGTGCATCTCTACACTGACGGCTCCAAATTGGATGGCAAAGTGGGTAGAGGAATATTCTCGGAACACTTGGACCTCGATGTCTCATTTCGCTTACCTGACTACTGCAGCGTGTTTCAAGCAGAAATCACGGCTATAAAAGTAGCTGCGGACCGCCTGAATCAACTAGCGCTACCTACAGGAAATGTATGTATCTTCTCAGATAGTCAGGCAGCTATTAAATCCCTTTCGGTAGTATACACAGTATAGTGATGAAATTGAGTTCATTCTTATTGAAATCTTTGGTGGAGAAAATAAGTGTCTTGTTGGTGCGGCATACAAGCCGCCTAATGTAAATAATTTCTCACCTCTTTTTGACAAATTAGCTGAAATCGGCGACGCGTATCCTCATATCATTATCGGTGGTGATTTTAATATTAATCTGCTGAACGAATACAGCACAAGTTCAAATTTTCTCTCTAGCTTGAGGCAGTTTAATTTAAACGTTGTAAATCATGAGCCTACACATTTCTCTTTTAACTCATCATCCTTGCTTGACCTTTCCCTGGTGGGTAACCAGGAACTGGTAACTGGGCATAGCCAATTATCCCTTTCTGGAATTTCGGATCATGACTTGTTGTTTTTGGGCTATGGATTGCGTTGTTCCCGGGAACGGACGGGCTCTTCTTTTCAGTTTAGGGACTATAAAAGAGTTAACGTTCCTGCATTACTGAATGAAGCTTTTTCTCTTGACTGGGATCATGTCTACTCCCTACCTGAAGTTGACTGCAAGGTGAATTATTTTAACACACTTTTTGAGAGGTACGTCCCGCTTCGAACAGTCAATGCAAAGCAAACTAAATGTCCTTGGTTTTCTCATGCAGTCGAAAAGCTAATTAAAAAACGAGACAAAGCCTATAAACATTGGAAGAGATGTAAGTGTCTCTCTAACTGGGAGCGGTTTAGATTGTTGAGAAATGGAGTAACGTTGGCGGTTAGGGAGGAAAAAAGGAAGTATTATACCAGAAAATTGAGTGGTGATCTTGGACCTAAACAGCTATGGAAAAATCTGCGTGCATTCGGCATTGGCAAGGAACGTGATTCTTGTCCGGATGTGGATCTGCATAGTCTTAATCAAAGCTTTATATCTTCAACCAACTCCAGCCTTATGGTTGATGACATTGAGTTAATCGGTGGGGCAGGCAGCGGTTTCGCGTTTCGTAATATAACTCAACTTGAAGTTCTATCAGCTATTAACTCAATTAAATCTGATTCCATCGGGTCTGACAATATTTCTCTAAAATTCATCAAAATCCTTCTTCCTTGTCTCCTTTCGGTCGTTACGCATATCTTTAACTTTAGCATTATGACATCGAAATTTCCTTCGATACGGAAAAATGCACTTGTGGTTCCTATTGCGAAGAAGCCGAATCCTGTTCATTACTCTGACTACAGACCTATAAGTATACTAGCATGCCTCAGCAAGGCTCTTGAAAAGTTAATGGCAGCTAACATTATCGAGTTTATTGATAAGCGAGGACTGCTGTCTGAATGGCAGAATGGATTCAGATCGAACCACAGTTGCACCACTGCTCTTCTGAAATTAGTCGATGATGTTCGACTGGAAATTGATAGGGAGAGGCTTACTATTCTTTCTCTTCTTGATTTTTCTAAGGCATTTGATACAGTCAATCACAAGCGTCTTCTTCGTAAGTTAGCGAATCTCTTTTGTTTTGAAACGTCTGCGGTAAAATTGATCAGCAGTTTTCTAGAAGGTCGCAAACAGAAAATAGCACTCGGCTCTAAGTCTTCTAGCTTCCTTTCAGTGTTTGCTGGTGTTCCTCAGGGCTCAATTCTTGGGCCGCTCCTGTTCAGCCTTTACATAAATGACCTTCCCAAGGTACTCAAATTCTCTAAAACCTTAATTTATGCTGATGATGTTCAGATATATCTAAGTTGCCCTCTTGGGTTGACCGAGGACTGTATCTGGCGCATGAATCAGGACCTTCGTGCTGTCTCCAACTGGGCATCTTTTAACGATTTAAAACTTAATCCCTCCAAATCTCAAGCTATAGTTTTCTACAAAAGGTCAATAAACACTGACTCCTTCTCATCTCTAGTGATTGGTTCTACATCAATTCCTTTCGTAGTGAATAGCTCTGTTCCATTGGACCTGGCAAAGTACTCGCAAGTACTCGCGAGTAGGTGTTCAATGGAACGCTCTTTTGTTTGGTTTGGTTAGAGGAATTGAGAAATTTCTTATCGGACACAAATTTAAATAAATCATTTTTAGATTTTACTAAAAAATAAAAAAAAATTTTATTAAATATTAAGAAAATGTGACAAATTTTCTTAATATTTAATAAAAAATTTTTTAATTTCTTAATAAAATCTAAAAATGATTTATTTAAATTTGTGTCCGATAAGAAATTTCTCAAAACTCACCGTATTCATATCCATTTAACAAATTTGTCTTCGTTCTTATATTAAATGAAAGCAAACAAACGTCATTTACACCCAAATATATTTAAATCCATCTATTGAGCGTTAGAAAAATTAAAGTTATCTAGCGGCAAAAAATTGCGTAACTACTTGGGAAATTTTTGATCAACTACTCGGAGCCAAAAGCATGTGTAGTTCCCGGCAGCCAGAAGTACTTGCGAGTACTTTGCCAGGTCCAATGGAACGCAGCTAATGTAAGAAACTTGGGAGTTATCATGTCTAATTCTCTCTCATGGGCGGATCATGTCAACAGTATTATTTCCAGGGTATATGGTGGTCTTCGAAGATTGTGGTGTGGTGCCTCGTTCGTTCCTGTGAGTGTGCGCTTTGTCTTGGCAAAATCCTTGCTCCTTCCCCTGATTACACAGGGCGACATTGTTTGCGGCAGCCTTGACTCGGCTTCGCGTAATAAGCTCAACGTATGTTTAAATTCAATTGTACGCTATGTATACGGGCTTCGGAGATTTGATCATGTTTCGCAGTTCGTCTATTTGTTCCTTGGATGCTCTTTTCCATCTTTTTCCAAAATGCGCATGATTCAGTTCTTGTTTAAATTAGTTCTTAAAGGCAAGCCACTTTTTTTGACTGAGAAGCTACTCTTCTTAAGATCGTCTCGTATGAATAATATTCAAGTACCTAGATACACTTGTCAGCAATCGAAACGCTCATTCTTCGTTCATGCTGTCACGCTCTGGAATTCGCTTCCGTTGGACGTGAGGCGTGCGGGTTCGCTTGGGGTGTTCAGGGCGCGGTTGGAATCACACTACCAGGAATAGATTGTATTGCTGCACATACCTTTTCTTTTCTTTTTTTTCTTTTTTCAATTATTGGTCATCTTTTTGTAGCTTATGCCTGATTGCTTCTCAAATCAGGCTCTATTGTTATTATTGTATTATTAGTTATTTACATTTAAATTTATGAATTTGATTTCTTTTCCAACCTTTGCTATGTACAAACATAAAGAAAATTTTCTTATATGTACAATTTTTATTTACAATGAATAAATGAATGAATGAATGAATACACAACCTCCAAAACGGTCATAATATGTCGCTCAACACTAAATGACATAGCTGAGCACCTGAAAGTACCGCTCATCTGGGTGCCTGGACATAGTGATATTCCGGGCAATTGCAGAGCCGACGAACTAGATAGAATCGGTACCACACGTCCTGATTTGGACATTAACGACCCGCCGGGTAAACCGCTAGCTACATGCAAAATAGAGCTCTCACACGAGGCTCTCAAGATTGCAAATAATAACTGGCAAGAAGAACACACCTGCCTGATTACCCGACAGATATGGCCAAAGCTTGACCTTAAGCGGTCAAGAGGGCTTATCCTACTCGGACGCAAAAAAATTAGCACTACAGTAGCCGTAATCACGGGTCACTGCCTCATAGGTAGACACGCCGATAGGCTGGGCGTGCCCTCAAACGACTTCTGTAGGAATTGCCACGACGAGGAGGAAGAGGAAATCAACGTGGTAGCACAAAGGGCCTCTTAGGCCTAAGTGTGCCTTCTTAGGCAGCCACTTTAACCTAACCTAACCTAACCTCCACTTGGAGTGGATGTGCCAATTCTCCGTAAACTAAAATGCATAACGCCTAGGCAACGGCAAAGATTACTAACTACTAGATGAACGGCTTCGAACAAAGTAGTGAACAATTTTTGGTTGCTTTTATATATTTCCCACATCGGGCAACCCTGCAGTCAGAACTAAAAATTTGTTTTTCGGGAGAGTTTGTGGATAAGAGACACGTATACTTTTATTATGTGCATTTACAAATGTCAAACGTATCTCACTCATTTAAAGATCAGAATACAGTTTTAAAGTTTCTAACGCACACAAGTAACTAACTCAGTCATTTGTTTCACATGAATTCTTTTTATTGATGGTACTTTTTGATACACTTTTACTCTTCGATAAGATTTGGCGGTACTTTTTTGACAGAAGTTTATGATTCTCTCCGGATGAGAAAAGAATTTTGACAGGAATAAGTGATTCTCTCAAATAATTTTGACAGGAGTAAATGACTGCATACTAGTGTACTCTTTATTTGCATGGATATTCTTATGACTTTAATAGCTGGATACATGTATTTCGTTGTACTGTGGTGCCAGTGTTACTGTTATTACTAGCTGGGTAATTTAGGGAGCCGGTTATCTAGTAGTAAGTAAACTTTGACATCGGTATCAAAATTCTTTCGGCATTGAGTTTCGAAACAATTCCCTGTCGAATAATCGTGTATTCCGCATAATTTTTTTAGTGAGGAGCGATGTTTGACGTAAAGTTTGCACGTACTGCAGGTAGTGTAGAAAAAGTGGAGCAAAACAAACAGACCTAATGTCTCTCACAAAGTGGAGTAATATTATAGTTACCATTATATAGCTGAATATGGCTGAGTACTCTTCTGACAATTCCGCACAGATGATAAAAAGATTAAGAAATTGTATTAGTCTTTTTACACTCTTTTAAAACATTTTTTAGTTGTTAAACATCCACCTGATATTAAATAACGCAAGAAATATTAGGACTAGAGCGTTCAAATAAATGTTACCAAAAATTTGCAAACAAATAAAAAGTATTTTCTAAAGATCCTAAGAATCCTACAGCTGAACTTGTATAAAGGGTATTTTTCTAATAAACAATAATTTTATTTATTGTATCAATTAATTTTTACGCACGCCTTTAATTTTTTTATATGCTTTTGGTTCCATATTTTTTTAAACTATTTCTTTCTCTCTGCGCAACTTTTTTAATTATTTTATTCAAGTTCAAATTTACTCATTACGTTTCTAAAGAGAAATACTTTTCCATGAATAAATAATAATATTGTTTTTAATCAGTGTCGATCGTTGATTCGTTGATTATTAAAACAAAACTAGAGGTAAGCGAGTTGTATGGGAGTTGATTTTCAAATTTTCCAGCAAATACTTGCAACCAGATACCGGAAGCGGAACGATAAAGGTACAATTTACGATCGCTTTTTCCTTTTTGTTTCGTTCGGTACGAAAATAAAAGAATTAAGGCTATTCGTACCGCAGATATGAAAACTGTTTTGATCCATTACTTTCTTTTTAACCGACTTCCCAAAAACATGTTCTAAGTTCGACACGTATTTTTTTTATAAATAAATTAATAAAATGGGGGTGGGTGTGAAAGCTAACTTCGTAATACATGGGCCGATTTAGATACTTCTTTTATTGTTGTATTGAGTATCATCCCCCATTGTTAATAATCAAAAAAAATTCGTCCCAGGGTTGCGTGGATCGATTTTTCTTTGTGTGGTAGAGTATGTCCCCCGATTGGTACGATGTCCAAAAAAGTGTTGGTGGGGGATGGGGGAAAGGGGTGAAGCCTAACTTCGTAATGCGTGGACCGGTTTGGATAATTCCTTTTATGTTGTATAGAGTATGATACCGCATTGCTAATAACGAAAAAAATTTGATCCTATAATGGGATGGTAGGGAAGGGGTAAAGTGTGGACGTGCGATCTGATTTTGATGATTCTTCTTTTAATATGTAGAATATGTTTCCCCACTGATACGACGAAAATTTATGGGGTAGTGTGGTGTGCGAAGGAGACGTTACCCAATTTCTTAATTCACACACCTTATTGGAAGATTCTTTTTTGTTGTGTACAGTATGATCGCCCATTGAAAATTTTGAATTTGCGGAGGGGGAGGTGGAGTGGGAGGTAACCTAACTTTGTAACGAGTGCACTGATTTAGATGATTATGAATGCATAGACTATCTATTTGTGTTCTGACAAAAATTGTGGCTTGTGGTGAAAGTTGGAGGATGGGCGGCGTCTAGCTTTATAAGACATAGACAGATTTTGATTCGCTTGTACAGAATACGTTTCCTGATTGATAAATGATAACAGTTTTATACCTAGAGTAACTGCGATGATTCTGACTACGATAATTCTCTCTTGCTGTATAAAATACGGTGGTGCTATAGGGTAATGTTAAAAATATTCTAAGGTGAGGGTATGAAAAGGTGACCAATTTCAAAATATTTTGCCGGATTTGGATAATTCTGTTTCCATTCTTTAGAACTTTTGAAATTGTTTTATTCTTTCGAGCAGCATCCTTCAAATCGTATATACTCGCGGTCATAAAAATCTCACCACACAGGCGAGCAAGTCATTAAGGAATATTTTTGTACCAGCCATTGAAGAGCACTTGTCGTATTCAGTAGGTAATTTTAAAAGATAACTGACACTGCACGTTGTCATCGAGTAAAATCGGGATAAGTAAACTGTGAAAAATGCTCTTCCGAAAGTCTACTCTTATTTCGATAAATTTTAAGTGGTGCAGTTTTTTTCACTGCAAGTGTATATGAAGAAGACAATGAAAAGTGAGAAATAAAACAGTTTTTAAAAAATAAATTGAACCGACTTCACAAAAAGCGCTAAAAAGCATAAAATAATTTTTATCCTACAACAACTACCAAACCTCAATTGAAGATAATATATAAAAGTACCTGAACGTTTGAGCTCATAGGATAATAAGTTGTTTGGTTTGTTTAATTTACACTGACTTCAAAATGTCGTAATAGATATAAAATGAAAAATTATTTTGCTTTTTAGCGCTTTTTGTGAAGTCGGTTGAAATTTTTTTTTAAAAAACTATTCTATACTGGTATTAGATGTATCACCTAATACATGAAGAATGACGTACCAATAGGAACGAAAAATACCCCAAGGAACGATTTAATTTTTACTAAGCAGATTTCGTATCATCAAGTATGTTTTCTCTGGTTTGAATATTTTTTTCGTCCGGGAAAAACATTTCGGCTGGCACTTTACAATTTTCGGTATTTTGTTCCCGTTCTCTGCCCGTTCCCCTGTGGCGACACGCCAATTCTATGATTAGAATACTTTCATAGACTATTATTCACCAATTGATCTCCATTATTCGTTTTTGACTTTTTTCCGCAAGGTTTACGCTCACTGACCTTTTTCTGAAATAATAGGGCATCGGGCGGCAGAACAACTTCACCCGATTCGATACACAGATTGCAAGTGGAACTTCAGTTTAAGGTAGATTTCGAACCACCTACTGGACCAAGTGTTTTTTTTTAATTATTAGCTATTACTCAAAATCGGTTGGTTGGCAGAAGTAACGCTATTACTAATCGATAGGTAATCGAACCTAGATGAAAATCACACCCATGATCTATATTGAAAATTTATAGTTAATAAGTTTTACAGAAACGGTAACAATCGATAAACACGCCAAATCTCTGTAACTCAGTCCTTTTTCTATCTCCATTATTTATCAACAGATTTAATTTTGCTTGGGGCTTTAAAAGGATAACTTGTTAAATGTAATAAAATAGTCAAACCAGTCCCATGCTCCACACGTGGCACAAGAGCTTACGAAATTAACTTTGTCTGAAATACATATTTTGGGAAGGGTGCGTATAAATGTTTACACTTCAAAAATCAGAAAGTAATCACTATAACAGTTTACATACCTTTAATTTTTGCCATTCCAATTCATTTTTCACTCTTTGAATCTCGAAGATCCTCTTACGAAGTGCGTGCTCGGTCCTATCTTGCTGAGCTTTTAAGATATTCCTTGCTTTCTCTCTGCATACAAAAAGAGATTCCCTAATTGCATACGTGTCAGCCAGTTCATTTTCAGCCAATTGTTTTATATTCTGAGTATGCTCCAACCAACCTTCATAAGTGCATGAGCTGCAAAATAAAATAAATCGTAAAATACAATTTTTCGTTCAGGATTAATACTTCTTCGGAATTCTTGTGGCATCAGGTTTAAATGTAATGTTGGCACTAAATCTATTAAGGTCGAGTTGCGAAAAGTCTATTTCTGCAGCTTCTTTTTTATTTGCAACCTCCAAACCGAGCTTAAATTTAACTTCCTCCAAACGATTTAATTTTTCCCAAGCAGACTGGCATTGATCCCGAAGAAGTTTTTGATTATTTTCGATGACACAGAGTTCTTTTTTCAGCTCTGTGTCACCATCATCGTAAGTTAATTCAGCTCCGAGTCGACAATCTCTTTGAGTAAGGCATTCTGAGACAATTAAGAGAGGAGACACCATTGCCTCTAATTCTCGTTCAGTGGAAGATTTTTCCTCCCTTAAAAGGCTCATTTCCTTTTCAATACGATCCAGAATTGCTGCAACCGTCGTTCTCCATCGATTAAGGTCATGAATTCTATTTGTAAAAAATTGATTATATGTGAACTTATAAATTTACAGAAATTATACCTGTCCGATAAGGCAATATTAGTGTGGTAAGTATTCCAATCACCTTCAATTCGTGTTTCATTTCTAAGAGTTCTTGAAGAATGTCTTAATGCGAAGGCATCCTCACGACGAGCATCTGCTACATTTCTAAGTTGGGTCATACGACCTTGCCAGTCAGCCAAGCCTAAATGTGGCATTGGTTTTTCCAAAGTAATTACCGAATGATTTGCCATTTTTAACAAATAAAAACCTTAATAAATGTGAATGGTTTAACTTTCCAAATGTAAAAACTAGCTCGATTTATTAGAATCGTGGAATTTATATTGACAAAACAATTTTGATATTGTACTCCTTCGTTCCCAGGTTACTTGTTTAATCAATATATTTAGTTCATAAAAACGAATTGCCACATTTTATGCGAAGTGTTTAAATCGAGAATACATATTGGTCAATAATTTAACGAGAAGGAATTTTTAGTGGAAGATTCCTTCAACTATTTTTGTAAACATTATTTGAATTGAAATAAAAATATTCATTAAAATTATATTTTGTAATATTACTGAAGTAGCTATTGGCCTTCTTTAGGCCCTTGTTAATTATTCATAGGGCAGCAATAATTGTATCCACTGCCCCATGGTTTGTACAATTTCACGGGGTGGGGGTGGAACCTAACTTTGTAACGCGTGGTCCGATTTCGATGGTTCTTTTTCTGTTGTATACAGTGTGATCCCCCCATTGCTAATAGAAGATTAATTTGATCCTATGGTGAGGGGTGGTGGTGGGGGTGGGGGTGTGGGGGGGGGGGGGGGGGGGGGGGTAGTCTACTTTCGTAACGCGTGGACCGATTTGGATAATTCTTTTTCTGTTGGGTAGAGTATGCTTCCTGGTTGATACCACGAGAAAAAAAATTTTGATGTGTCGGGGGAGGGGGAGAGTAGAACCTAACTTTGTAACGCGTGGACCGATTTGGATGGTTCCTATGCTGTTGTATATAGTATGCTCCCCCATTGCTAATAGAAGAATAATTAGTTTCAAGATGGGGGTTGGGTGGTGGGAGGAGTAGTCTTACTTCGTATCGCGTGGACAGATTTGGATAATTCTTTTTCTTTTGGGTAGACTATGCTCCCTGGTTAATACCACGAGAAAAAAATGTTGGTAAGGTTGGGGTGGGGGAAGGGGTGGGGAAGGGTGGGGTAAGGAGGTGGAACCTAACTTTGTAACGCGTGTACCGACTTGCCATTTCATTATGGAGAGATATACAGCTAATAAAAATATTCAACCTGTTAATACAGTTTCGAGCATTACTTGAAATATATAGTCGACATAATAGACCACCAATTTGTTTAAAGATCCTTCCTAGTAGTGATGTTCAGTACCGATTTCATATCTTCATCATCAATATTTTAAGCAGAAAATCTCTTTGAGTAAGGCATTCTGAGACAATTAAGAGAGGAGACACCATTGCCTCTAATTCTCGTTCAGTGGAAGATTTTTCCTCCCTTAAAAGGCTCATTTCCTTTTCAATACGATCCAGAATTGCTGCAACCGTCGTTCTCCATCGATTAAGGTCATGAATTCTATTTGTAAAAAATTGATTATATGTGAACTTATAAATTTACAGAAATTATACCTGTCCGATAAGGCAATATTAGTGTGGTAAGTATTCCAATCACCTTCAATTCGTGTTTCATTTCTAAGAGTTCTTGAAGAATGTCTTAATGCGAAGGCATCCTCACGACGAGCATCTGCTACATTTCTAAGTTGGGTCATACGACCTTGCCAGTCAGCCAAGCCTAAATGTGGCATTGGTTTTTCCAAAGTAATTACCGAATGATTTGCCATTTTTAACAAATAAAAACCTTAATAAATGTGAATGGTTTAACTTTCCAAATGTAAAAACTAGCTCGATTTATTAGAATCGTGGAATTTATATTGACAAAACAATTTTGATATTGTACTCCTTCGTTCCCAGGTTACTTGTTTAATCAATATATTTAGTTCATAAAAACGAATTGCCACATTTTATGCGAAGTGTTTAAATCGAGAATACATATTGGTCAATAATTTAACGAGAAGGAATTTTTAGTGGAAGATTCCTTCAACTATTTTTGTAAACATTATTTGAATTGAAATAAAAATATTCATTAAAATTATATTTTGTAATATTACTGAAGTAGCTATTGGCCTTCTTTAGGCCCTTGTTAATTATTCATAGGGCAGCAATAATTGTATCCACTGCCCCATGGTTTGTACAATTTCACGGGGTGGGGGTGGAACCTAACTTTGTAACGCGTGGTCCGATTTCGATGGTTCTTTTTCTGTTGTATACAGTGTGATCCCCCCATTGCTAATAGAAGATTAATTTGATCCTATGGTGAGGGGTGGTGGTGGGGGTGGGGGTGGGGGGGGGGTAGTCTACTTTCGTAACGCGTGGACCGATTTGGATAATTCTTTTTCTGTTGGGTAGAGTATGCTTCCTGGTTGATACCACGAGAAAAAAAATTTTGATGTGTCGGGGGAGGGGGAGAGTAGAACCTAACTTTGTAACGCGTGGACCGATTTGGATGGTTCCTATGCTGTTGTATATAGTATGCTCCCCCATTGCTAATAGAAGAATAATTAGTTTCAAGATGGGGGTTGGGTGGTGGGAGGAGTAGTCTTACTTCGTATCGCGTGGACAGATTTGGATAATTCTTTTTCTTTTGGGTAGACTATGCTCCCTGGTTAATACCACGAGAAAAAAATGTTGGTAAGGTTGGGGTGGGGGAAGGGGTGGGGAAGGGTGGGGTAAGGAGGTGGAACCTAACTTTGTAACGCGTGTACCGACTTGCCATTTCATTATGGAGAGATATACAGCTAATAAAAATATTCAACCTGTTAATACAGTTTCGAGCATTACTTGAAATATATAGTCGACATAATAGACCACCAATTTGTTTAAAGATCCTTCCTAGTAGTGATGTTCAGTACCGATTTCATATCTTCATCATCAATATTTTAAGCAGAAAATCTCTTTGAGTAAGGCATTCTGAGACAATTAAGAGAGGAGACACCATTGCCTCTAATTCTCGTTCAGTGGAAGATTTTTCCTCCCTTAAAAGGCTCATTTCCTTTTCAATACGATCCAGAATTGCTGCAACCGTCGTTCTCCATCGATTAAGGTCATGAATTCTATTTGTAAAAAATTGATTATATGTGAACTTATAAATTTACAGAAATTATACCTGTCCGATAAGGCAATATTAGTGTGGTAAGTATTCCAATCACCTTCAATTCGTGTTTCATTTCTAAGAGTTCTTGAAGAATGTCTTAATGCGAAGGCATCCTCACGACGAGCATCTGCTACATTTCTAAGTTGGGTCATACGACCTTGCCAGTCAGCCAAGCCTAAATGTGGCATTGGTTTTTCCAAAGTAATTACCGAATGATTTGCCATTTTTAACAAATAAAAACCTTAATAAATGTGAATGGTTTAACTTTCCAAATGTAAAAACTAGCTCGATTTATTAGAATCGTGGAATTTATATTGACAAAACAATTTTGATATTGTACTCCTTCGTTCCCAGGTTACTTGTTTAATCAATATATTTAGTTCATAAAAACGAATTGCCACATTTTATGCGAAGTGTTTAAATCGAGAATACATATTGGTCAATAATTTAACGAGAAGGAATTTTTAGTGGAAGATTCCTTCAACTATTTTTGTAAACATTATTTGAATTGAAATAAAAATATTCATTAAAATTATATTTTGTAATATTACTGAAGTAGCTATTGGCCTTCTTTAGGCCCTTGTTAATTATTCATAGGGCAGCAATAATTGTATCCACTGCCCCATGGTTTGTACAATTTCACGGGGTGGGGGTGGAACCTAACTTTGTAACGCGTGGTCCGATTTCGATGGTTCTTTTTCTGTTGTATACAGTGTGATCCCCCCATTGCTAATAGAAGATTAATTTGATCCTATGGTGAGGGGTGGGGGTGGGGGTGGGGGTGGGGGGGGGGTAGTCTACTTTCGTAACGCGTGGACCGATTTGGATAATTCTTTTTCTGTTGGGTAGAGTATGCTTCCTGGTTGATACCACGAGAAAAAAAATTTTGATGTGTCGAGGGAGGGGGAGAGTAGAACCTAACTTTGTAACGCGTGGACCGATTTGGATGGTTCCTATGCTGTTGTATATAGTATGCTCCCCCATTGCTAATAGAAGAATAATTAGTTTCAAGATGGGGGTTGGGTGGTGGGAGGAGTAGTCTTACTTCGTATCGCGTGGACAGATTTGGATAATTCTTTTTCTTTTGGGTAGACTATGCTCCCTGGTTAATACCACGAGAAAAAAATGTTGGTAAGGTTGGGGTGGGGGAAGGGGTGGGGAAGGGTGGGGTAAGGGGGTGGAACCTAACTTTGTAACGCGTGTACCGACTTGCCATTTCATTATGGAGAGATATACAGCTAATAAAAATATTCAACCTGTTAATACAGTTTCGAGCATTACTTGAAATATATAGTCGACATAATAGACCACCAATTTGTTTAAAGATCCTTCCTAGTAGTGATGTTCAGTACCGATTTCATATCTTCATCATCAATATTTTAAGCAGAAAATATCGATACGATCGATCGAATCGATGCTGATTTCACGCAAATCGATCCTAGTGACAGCAAGGAAGTCTGGAGGTAATGTGTCTCGACTGGAAAATCTACTTCAGAAAAAGTCACCCACAAAATCGAATTCTGAGTATGCCACGCTCCAGCGATTTTACGCCGTGCCAAAATACGTCTTTGGAATTATTTACAAAAACAAGGATTGGCAGTATTGAATGCTGAGCAATTACTGCAAATTGAGGACGTGATTGCTGTGCTGTCTCCATTGAACTTGGCAGCAAAGGATATTTTTGGGCAAAAATACGTGATAAGAAATCGCCTTATTCCACTCACTACTGTTTTGTTTAAAAAGTTTAGGTGTCACGTACATGAAACGACTATAGGAAGGAAACTGCGGCAAAATATTAAAAATCACTTGACGAAACGATTCCGTTCTGCGAATTCACATATTACAAAATGTGCTTATTTACCAATCGCAACACTTCTTGATCCTCGCTTCAACAAAGCATGTTTCTGAAGCACTTTTTCAGCTGTAAATGCAGTTCGAAACATTTTAACTGAAATGAAGAAGTACAAATCTAATAAAGATTCTACCGAACTCCATTTGCTGCCAAGATCAAATAACGAAAAAGAAGCCGACGGATTATAGGCGCCACATGATGAAATCATAAGTAACAGTACGATTTATTCTCAGGTTGATGAGCCTGGATGTGTCTTGGCCAAACTTCGTCATTACTTGAATGAAAAGCTTTTGCTTAGATGCGCAGACCTGCTTAAGAAAAATTACGACAAAATCACTGTAAAAATTACTTTACTACACTGGAGGGATGGCGGCAGTCAAATATATCCTTATTTCGAGGAATCAACATGAACTTTTTACAGTTCAGTTAAAGAACTAATGAGATTCACGAATAAAATTTAGTTATTCTACAAAAAATAAAAATTGTTAGAAAACTATTTTTCTGAATAATAAAGTCTTGTCGCCCTGTACTCGGCAAAAACCCTGCGCTTGCGACAAGAACCGATTTTTCAGTTAGCAGCGTTATGGGATGGATTTGTAATGTATGCGTGTGCGTATGAGCAACGTGAAGTTGCCGCAGGATGTTCAAGTGGCACGCGCTAGCTGGCAGCAGTACAGGCCCAACCTATAAATAAAGCTGAAAGAAAAGAAAATTAAATCAAATCAAAATAAAGAAAAACATGAGGAAAGATGAGGGAAATGGGAGGAGGGAAGGACACAAGAACGGATCAGAAGCCTTCTTGGGTTTCCTGAAACAAAACAATTATTTAAAGCATCACAAATGTCATCGTATAATTTTGCCTACAATAATAACATTGCTTCTTAAGTAATCAAAAAAACAGCTTAATCATCTTATCATAAGAGTGTTACAAAAAAAATTTTAAATCCTAACTAAATCAGGTAAGTATCCTAATGTTACCAAACAATTCATGTCAAAGAACCTAATAATTCAATTAAATCCGGTAAACTCTATGACCTTATCAAATGATTTAACCCCCACGATCATCATTATTTAGTTAAATTCTGTAGACATTATAATGTTATTGATTAATGTATATCAGAGATAATAATTATTTAATTAAACACGAGAGCGTATCTTAAGGTTATTTGGTTTTTTTTTCTAAAAGAAAACGTAAACAATATTTTCCATATAATCGGAAATGAATAGCGGGAAGCAACAGCAGAGTTGAGTTAAAACGACAATGTAAATATGAACTAGTTGAATTAACCAAATATAATCCGATACATTTCCGTTCCCATTGGAAATGTATTTCCCTATTACATAAATGTTTTACCTTTTTCTATTTCTCTCTGTTCTTGTCTTTTGTTTTGTTTTGTGAAATAAATGCTATATGTTAACCGTGTAGGGGCTAAATATACATGATTTCTCCTTTTCTTTTCTCTTTTTCTCGTTAGTTTATCGCTTAATAAATAGTCTCGCGTTATTTACTACAAAACTTAAGTATAATCTAAATAGGTTCATATCACTTATTTGGTTTCTTTTCTTTTCTAAACTCAATTAGTACAAATTAGATGAATACCAGCAATGAATTTTCTTTTTTTTAAACAAATGTAGTGCATATATTATCTTTAACTTTAGTTCATTTTCTTGTAAGTGGAACGTACTTAATATTTTTTCTTTTTTAACCGAAAGGATTATATTCTATAATACTGCGAAAAGTTCAATAATTGGCACTTAAAATAAAACTCAAACTTTCTATTATAGGATTAGGTCAATGAAAATTTACAAATAAATGCTTCCTATTTTGCAACCTATTTTGCTAAGAGGAGTCGCTTTCACCACTCAACACTTTAATTATACGAATTCTAAATAGGTCAACCAAAATCTGACAACTAAGACGAAACTTGAAAGTTATTGAAAATGTACAACCTAAATTACGATTAGTCAGCTTCCCTATACGATTTCTTGTAAGGTATTCTTTTCCTATTTCAAATCAACTTGTAATGTGAGCCATGCTTTAGCGTGTCGGTATAAACAAGCAATTTATACTCTGTGGTTGGCACTTCTGCTAGCTGCCGCGGATGTGATCATGTGGGGAAGAAGAAGAACACATTCGTGACAGCTGCCAGAGGTGAGACCAGGACATGAGAAACAAGTAAGTCCACGACCAGCAGTCTGGAGTTTGTGAGTGAAGACAAATCACAAAACGACTTACAGGGCGAAAATTTTATATACAATAGCCCCGTACCACATAGTTCAGTCTAACATTTGTATCCAGGAACAATTAAGGGGAAAGAAAGAAATTTAAGACGGGAAGCTAGAAAAATACAGAACTTCCGCTCAAGTTCTACATTGCGGGGAAGCCGCACATATTCCAGGCCGAGTTAGCTGTGATTGCAGTTTCTCGCCTAGCAAAAAAATTTTTTTTTACATTTCATCTTTTGGAACACGTCCCGTAAATAGAACATATCATCCAAGTAACCGATGAATTTTCGGAATGGCTATGTACACCCAAGAGCCAGCATAGGATAACACCTGTATTATGTGGCTTGGGCATATTGATTTTCTTCTGGATCCTGATTCATATGGACCGGAACATCCCGTCAATACCACCGATGGCACCACTTCCACAAAACCCAACCAAAAGGTACCATTACCAAACAAAAAAATTTCAAGTAAGTTTTACACATATGTGACGTACAACTGCATTGAGCGCGATATCGCTGTTACAGCACTGAATTTTTTTTATAAATATCGACAATTTTTACTTAATCCCGTAGTCAGGCCATTTCACTAGAGTTAAAAGAAAAAAAAAGAAAAATACAAAAGTGCACTTTAATAACTTGCTAATGAAGTGCCATGTCATGCCTTGAAGCGCATTTATAAATTTTTTTTTGAGCTATTTAACGTTGATAATGTTTAGTTGTTTTTATATTGTTTAAATGCCTAGAATTAGTTGCTGCAGTAATTAGAAAAGTGACATCCGATATATTTTGTTGTTCAAGTCCGTCAAGGCAGAGAAATTGTAATTGTAACGAGAAAGATTAGCACCTGCATCCAGTATTTAGCCAAATTACAGGTTAAAACTATTTTGTTTAGGTAAATTTAAGAAGGTGTAGCATGCTAATTTTGTGTAACTAAGTATTTTGATATATATATATATATGTAGCCAGACCCACTCCACTTTTTAATTCATTCCAGTGCTTAGAAATGATGTTGGGTATACCGAGATAACATAGCGTAATTTCAATTTTCTTGTTTTCGACTAGTGCATTGCTTAAGTTTGATTTACAATTTTAGGAAGGCATAACAATCAATAGCTATCCAATTTTCATGTTAAGATTCCTTTATAATATTTCTTCTTAGTGGAGAGCACCTTGCTTACTCCCATGCTTATCATTTTATACCAAGATTTCATTTTATCTAACGAACAGAGGATAGATTCCTATTTTTGATTTTTTTGACACAAGACTATCTATATATAGATGACCTTTCTTGCAACATACCGAATATTCGATTTGTGCCCCACACTTGAGTACGCGATATCTAGCTAGATACCAGCGCCGGTAAAATTTTGGCTGAATAAGAGATAAAGAAACGGAAATCCCCAACTTCGAATATGCACTTAACACATAATCTCCATTAGTTCGATTGTATGTTTTTATACCAATTTACCAAAATTGAATTTCTAGTTTTAAAGGTTGTACCAACGTTGTTTCCTTACACAATTGTATTTCATAAGAATAGTTAAGTACTCTAGAAAATATAGGAATTACGTAGACTTCTGTTAGCTTCCATGAATTTTACTCTCATTAAGATTTCAGGCAATATGTTTATCTTTGTAATTCATTCTTATAATGGCAGCCGATGAGGCTAAAGAAAAACTTTAGAAACTTAGGATATCGAAGATTTTGTTACTAGATTATGATAACATGGATTATATGAGTTAAATTTTGGTTTTTTTATTTCAGGAAACCTTATGAAGCTTCTTCCTCCTCTCGTTTCCCTCATCCTTCCTCCCTAATCCCTTACCCTATATCTTCTTATTGATTATTTGACATTTTTGTTCTGATTTAATTTTTTTTTCAGCTTTATTCACAGGTTGGGCCTGTACCCTAGCCAGGTACAGGGATGGAGTGGGTTGATTGCCTGAACTGTCAGCTTAGGGGGTAGATTTTCTTGTTGGAGATTTTTCAAGACAGTTCAGCAAGGCTAAGAACAACAGGTGACACCAGACCTGTTGTTCTATCTTCAATGTCTGTTTTCTTGTCTTTTTATCTTGTTGTGGCAGACCTGAGGAAAGGATACCACAACCTTTCTTCGCCACAGGCACGCGAACTTCTGTTTGCGATGTGTGATTTGATGTCCAAGGACCCTGACCCCATACCGACGAGCTAGGACGTGCTGCCAGCTAGCGCGTGCCACTTGGACATCTTGCGGCAACTTTACGTTGCACAAATTCCGCACACACATTACAAACTTTATTTTATGTTGATCTTTGAATTCTACTTAAGGAAGGCATAAAACATTTGAATTAACTAGTTTACCTTGCAGCACAACCTGGCTGTTGTACCAAGGGTACAGATACTTTTTCCTTTTTTCCTCTAAAGCTGTCACGATGCTATCTTGAGGACTCTTATTTTCTTTCTTCTAGGCGGTTGGACCGTGAGGATATACGTACGGCCGGCTGATTGTGGTGGCAAACCTGGAGGCCCGATCATCAGCTAACACTAATAGGTCTCCTTCTCTGTTTATGTGCAGGACGGGGACGGAGGGAGTACTTGCTGGCGTGCACTTTATATTGTTGGTGCCCTCACTTTATTTTACAGGAGCACTTGCAAGTGCCCTTTTTGTATGGGTTTCCTCCTTTTCTTTTTCTGGATGAAAAGAATTTGTGGGGTTAGTTTCTTACTTATTTCACAAAAAATATAAAAAGTTACCCTTTTTTATTGCGGTGGTGGCCGTGTAAAAGCGGAGCACTGACGCAGTGCCAGGCAGTAAGCGGTAGCCGAACACGCGATTGTTTCCACAGGTTTTTTCTTTTTCCCAGGAACAAAGCCAATCTGCCACTAACTTTTTGGTGGTACAGGGAGAAATTATTGTCCTGACCGAAAAATTGTGGGGCGATGATTGAGGAATAGCTGAGGGAATTGAAATTTATTTTTGAAACAGTTTATTCCAGCTCAGATGGCTTGGATAAATTTAGAAGATTTTATAATTTCATTTCACTTACCTATGTTTGTCGTGGTCCCTCTGGCAGCTGTCACTTGAATGATCTTCTTCTTCACAATAGATTACATCCGTGGCAGCTAGCAGGGGCGACAACCACAGGGTATAAAATGCACTTCGAATAGCTAAGGCATGGCTCACATTACAGATTGCTTGGCTTATTTATCAAAACAAAACCTTGTAATGTGAGCCAGACATTACATTCCAGATTGTTTCGAACTCGATGGTTGTCACTGCTGCCTCTGGTGAAACGAGACTGATGTGCTACTTCACCTTGAATATATCAACAAGAAGAAGACATTTTTCTACTTCCGTGTCACTTCGAGCAGAGGAACAACTAGAGTGGTAAAAATTTTCTTAATTATTCGGTAAAATAAATCTAATTCCGTGTGTATCATAGCCATCCGGCTGCAACCTCGCACCTTCTGTGCACCGGTGATATTATCTTGACTGCAGCTCATTCGTGCCGAGGGAATTAATACAATAAAGACATTGTGGAAGGCAGCGGCAAGTTTTATTTTAGCCTTGGTTGCCATATAGTGGCATGTATGTTTGCCTGGACCTGAGCGTTCTCCTTGCTTACACATCGGCGACCAGCGTTCAATCCTACCACATAACGCTGAGCCCGATAAACAGGTATTAAGTGACGCCCAAATCAGGCATAAAAAGTAATTCACTCTTAACCTTTTTCAGTATTAACTATAACAAACAGCAATTTAAACTAAAAAGTTGCCACACAAAAGAGAATAAAAAGGGAAAATTGCTACCCTTTACAATGGCCACTTAAAACTCTCGGGAAGACTCTCCTTTATCAAGGAATTTTGCCAGACATCGGGCTCAGCAAAAAAGAAAAAAAGGCTACAAGGAAGCCAAATTAATTACAAAATAAGCCCCGCAGTATGCAGCAAGCCCCACCATTTAACTCATCACTCCTTCAATAGCCTTAGGCACCGAAAGGTTAGTAATGAAATTGTAAATTTTCAATTTTTGTGGCCTCACATGCGATAAAGCACCAACGTCATTCGTGAGGGTACATTGGCTTTAAGCCCCTGCCAAATTGTATTGAAGACCCGTGTAAGAGGCCAGTTCGAGCCCCTTTTCAATAGAGAAGAAAATAAAACAACACTAGTCTCATTAAGGAAGGTAATGGAATCTCCCAGATCCGGCTTGTCAACCGTTTATGCCACGATAAGTAGTTAGAAAATTACTCTTATATTGCTATATTTTCTATATATATATATTTTTCTTGTTTTGTTGAAATTATTATACCTAATTCATAAAATTTACTATAAGATCATTTTGTATTGCGACAAACTACATGACAATTTTGCATAAATCCATCGTGCGTTAAGTATACTTAGTTAAATTTGCATTAAAATTATTTAAAATTATACGACAAAATTATGCGATCATCCAAAATACTTCGATCATAATTTATGAGTCAAGATTATATACGTTTTTTCGTTGTTTAGTTTCGGATTTCAAATGAATAATACAGTCGTCTTCTTTAGAGCATGTGAGAATTTGAAAAGACTTGTCTTAATCATTTTAGTTTTGTTAAGTTAGGCAGCAATTTGACAATTTTAATTGAAGCGATACCCCGCTTCCCTCGCGAATACGAAAAGCTTTTTGTCTTCGTTCGGGATTAACTTAATGATTAGTCACATGTTAATAAAATGCTCACTCACGCGTCAGTAAGCCGAAATTGTTAAAAAGAATGAGAGAATGTGTATATGTACCTTGAATTACCCTTTTTGCATTTATTTTAGTTAAGAAGTTATCAAGAACGGTTAGTATGAATTTGTTTCGAATAATCTCGGGTATATGAAATAGTAAAAGTTTAAAATTTTCTTTTTCTTTGACTTGTGCTCGAATGTAAATTAGGATGTAAATGCACTACATACGATAGCTTTCAAATTCTTTAGGCCATAAGATTATAATTAAAGTAAAGTTGATATTTTTTTTGTGTAATTGAATCATGGCCTTTTAATTATTTTTGTTTCAGGAAACCCTAAATGAAGCTTCTTATCCCCTTGTATCCTTCCCTCTTCCATTTCCCTCTATCCTCATGTTTCTGATTTTATTTATTTAGTTCTTATTTTTCAGCATCTTTTACAGGTTGGGCCTGTACCCTAGCCAGGTACAGGGATGGAGTGGGTTAGTGACTGAACCATCGCGTAATGGGGGTTAATTTTTCTTGCGTTTTCTTTTCAAGATGGTTCAGTGCGGCTAGGAACAGCAGGTGACACCAGACCTGTTGTTCTTCCTTTCATCTGTTCTTGTTTATTTTTATACTTTGTGGCAGACCTGAGAGAAGGAGTCCACAACCTTCTCTCGCCACAGGCACGCGAACTTCTGTTTGCGATGTGTGATAGGATGTCCAAGGACCCTGACCCCATACCGACGAGCTAGGACGTGCTGCCAGCTAGCGCGTGCCACTTGGACCTCCTGCGGCAACTTCACGTTGCACTAATTCCGCATACACATTACAACCTCGTAATACAACTAATATTATATTTTATTTTGATAAACTTATTTTCACTTCTGCCATTTTTTATAACATTAAGTTTACACATTTATTACTCAAACAATATTTATACTATCTCCAAAAATGAAAACTCGAACTCTGCCGAAGTAAACCGGGTTCTGACTAACCTGACTTCGAGCATTCCTATAAAGCCATTAAACAAAATAGGAGTCAGCGTTTATTATGGAAATGTGGCAACTAGGTAGGTAAGCAGAATTTTGACGCGCATGTAAAATAGAATGTGCAATTGCAACATGAGACTTGTGTTGTTTTTGATATGCAATTGTAACGTGATGGTTGTTTTCGCCGTTCAGTAGGAATATTTAGAAAGGCCACAAATAAGAATAGACAATTATTTGATGAGAGAATAATTCTGGGCCTCGACACAAGTATAAAAGCGAGCGTCGCCAAGCAGGATTTGAACATTAGCCCCACGAAAGTGGTCACGTTCAGTTGTAAGAGCGCTTAGACCAAGAGCTACATTCTCAAAGCAAATAAACACTAGTGGCTTAAATTGGATACACAAAAGTCCCGACCGTACAGTTTAATTGGTAGTTTGTTTTAACTGTCCGCTTTCCCTGAGATTGTCAGTGGTGTCAGCCTGTCAATCTACCCGTCATTATCGACCATCTGTGGTATGAGCCTGTTGGTCATCCATACTGTAAGATTGTCTGTGGTGTCAGCCTGCCAATCTACCTGTGCTCGTCGACCTTCTGTGGTGTGAGCCTGCTGATCATCCGTTCCCGGAGATTGGCTGTGGTGTCAGCCTGTCAATCTATCCGTCCTTATCGACCTTGTAATGTGAGCCATGCCTTAGCAATTCGAAGTGAATTTTATACCCTGTGGTTGTCGCCCCTGCTAGCTGCCACGGATGTAATCTTTTGTGAAGAAGAAGATTATTCACGTGACAGCTGCCAGAGGAACCACGACAAACATAGGTAAGTTAAATTAAATCACAAAAATTTTCTGAATTTATCCGAGCCATCCGAGCTAGGATAATTTTCTAATAAACAAATTTCAATTCCCCTAGTTGTCTCACCATCATCGCCTCACCATTGTCTACCTGTATCATAAGGATTCATTGCGCCACCAAAAACAAAAGTTAGTGCCAGCGTAATCTTACTTCACCTGAAAAACGGTGGCAACAGTCGCCAGGACTGCAGTAGCCCATTGCCTTTTTTTACTTCAGCAGCACTCTGCAGCCAACACGGCCGCCACAGCAAAAAGGGTAAAATTCTTTGATTTTCATTTTTTTGTGCAAGTGAGAAATTAACCCCAAATATGTTTGCCAGGAAAGGGGGATAAAATAACAGAAAACATCCAAAGCACCAAAAGCAAACATTTTTTTGACACTGGAAAGAGTCCCAGTGGGAGATCATACACCCTCCAAGAACGTGCGCCAAGTCGTCCATCCTTCCCCGTCCTGCATGGTAAGCGGAGGCGGAGGCTCATCGTTTGGCGATGACAGTGTCTTTGGAGTTGTCAACTAGATCAGCCAGCGTTTAAGAATTCCTCATGGACCGGCAGTTGCCTGGAAGGAGAATGGTTTTCCTCGGGAGATACTGTCGACTGGTTTGGAATTAGAAAGGTCCTTGTATCCAGTATTCAACAGGCAGGTTATGCAGAAAGGTATTTAGTTAAACGGTTTTATGCTGTAAACTAAGTTAAAATAACGTAACGATCCCGGCGTATTCGCATACTCGGGAAGTGATTAACATAGATTAAACAAAAACTACGACACTCATTTTCACGAGGCATTTTTTTATTTTGTACTGTACAACTTATGCTGATACAGTGAAACTTTCCTTTACGGATATTTAAAGAACCTCAGTTTGCCACCGCCTTTAAAAAGCGGACATTTCTAGGCAGATTTCACTGCAGGTTATTTCAAACATTTTGCAATTCATTCAGAATTGGAACGATGAGACCAATTTATCTTCATACTCCTGGAGTGACTACAAGCGGAGCACCGATACCTTCCGGTTCGTTAACCATTGAAAATATCAGTCGAATATATCTATATTAAGTCGGGCTGGTTAGGACATTAATTTGATAGACATACAGACACTGTTTACATCTATTAAATGTTAATGCATTTGTTCTTGTTAGACAATTAATATTAATAATGGCTGTCTGCATTTAGTCAAATTTAGGAAAAACAATCTCACTTCCACTATAACAAGAAAAAAATTTTTGTTTGGTAATTTGTAAATATTGTGAATTAGGTTTTCGTTTCACGACGAGCTCGAGAAATATAATTTAAAGTCTTTTACTGTTAAACGAAAATTCACTTTATGCTATACATATTTTACTTTCCGTCTGTAATATCATTAAAACCGTTATGAAAGAATTGTCTAATTGAAATTAACATGAACTCAAGCTGTTAGGTAATAATTTCCTGTAATTTTAGTATTTACATTGTTCATAGTCTATTACTATCATTAGTTATACATAGGCGTTCGCTAAGAATTTATTTTATTATTCATTTTCACCAAAACTTGACTTTTCCAAGTTAACTAAGAAATATATATATATACTGCACAATATAAAAAGAAAATAAAGAAAACTCATTAAGAGATATGCAAAGCAAATTATAAAAGAAAAAGAAGAAAATGTATTGAAAACTATTATATAGTAATAATAAAGCATCGCTGTGTCACACATCTTGCATATCATTTGTATATCGCCGCGACTCATTAACAGCGCGCGACAGTTGATAATTTTCGTCCAACATTTTTAAACGTTATCGCGACATACGCTTGACTCGGTTATGCTCGTTGGTATCTCGCGCGCGAGTTACGTCACACCGAACAACACCTTCCCATCAGCATGCAACATAAGTCACGTGGCATAGCCTCACCTCAAGCTTAATTAGAGCTTCAGGTTATCCACCTGTAAAATGCATTTTCACATAAATTTCCAGACATAGCGTCAGCAAAAAGATCTTTCTTTGTAAACTTAATTAAGCTAGAAAATTCAGTTTATTAGCGATTTCTGTAAAGTTCAGTTGAATAAAGTTATAACCATTTAATAACTCTTTTATTTGAAGTTAAATTATTATTTTTTTTATTCAAATATTTGGCGAATAACGTAATTGGCGCAGTCGGTAGGATAGGCGAACGGTCCTATCCTTAATTCATTCGTAAAAGAAATTATTTTGTTGATCTTCGATAAAACAAACGGCGGTTTACCGTAATAATTATCGAGAAAATAACCAACAGTGTAGCGAGATAGAAAATATTTTATTGATCTTCGATAAAACAAACGGCGGTTTACCGTGATAATTATCGAGTGTAGTGATATTAAGTTGACATCTCACTACCGAATGAATACAAAACTAATATAAGGATAAAAGTGCTGTGAAGTAAAGTGCGAAGGAATATCGCAAGTTGCTCCAATACTGAGAGGACATCAGTAGCAGTGGCACCAACAGGACCGGAGAGTTTCTACTCATAGACGCCTATCCATCATTCATAACGAAGGAATATCGTGCTGAAAATGAAGATAATCATCATAACAGTCATCGTTTTGGGATACATGTAAGTCAAGTATTTGAATATTTTTTTTCCTTTCTCTCCTTAAAATTTTTTTCCTTTATATGTTTACTAACCGCTTTAAAACTGGTAGACCAAAATCAGCTCCGTATAATAAAAAATTTTGGTCCCCTCGTACCCTAATAAATATCCCTTTAGACCAGATAAGTGAAGAAAGTGATAGTGAAAGTGCTAAAAGAGAATTATTGAATAGTGGTTCAAATAATCGATTAAACTATTTAAATTATAGCGAAATGGCTAACGTTAATAATAATATTGAATTAGTAGCAAACCCTCAAATTCAAATTCGCGGAATTGCTAACGAAAATGTTAATATTGAACCGGCATTAAATCCTCAAGTACAAATTCGCGGAATGGCTAATGCTTCCAATAACGTAGAACCCGTGGTAAATCCTCAAATCCAAAACCAAATATTCGCTGTAAGAAACGTTTTCGACTCCTTGAGAGTCCCAGGCGCGATTAAGGATCTCCCTAGATTTGACGGGAATCATAGACTCCTTTACGATTTTATTAACAATGTAGAGGAAATTTTATCCCTAGTGACAACAGCAGATGGCACGCCATATGCCCAAATATTATTACGGGCAATTAGAAATAAAATAGAAGGACAAGCTAATGAGGTCCTAAACATGTATGGCACCTCACTAAACTGGGAACAGATAAAAGCAAACTTAATCTTGCATTACTCTGATAAAAGAAATGAAACCTCTCTTATTAGAGATTTACATAACCTAAGACAAGGAAACAGTACCGTTGAGAAATTTTATAGTGAAGTTATTGAAATGCAAGCAACGATATTTAATCACGTTCAAATTCACGAAAATAACAAAAACGTAATTAGAGCTAAGAGAGATTTATATTCTGAAATGTGCTTAAACGCGTTCCTAACAGGATTAAAGGAACCCCTTGGCTCAACAGTTCGCGCGATGCGCCCCGAAACTCTACCAATCGCATTTTCATATTGCGTAAAAGAACAAAATATTTCCTACCTGAGATCTCCATACCACGTTGGAGCTAATAACAGTAATAACAATAAGCGAAACCCTTCTCAAAATAATTCAACACTTCATAGACCATTCAACCCACACGTAAGGTCATTTCCTAATCAACATACATCATATCATTCTAATCCCTTTAACCAAACTTCATCAGCTAATAACAATGTTGGTAGAAATAACTCATTCAATCAACGATCATTTAATAACCGACCAGTTAATCAGCAATCTTTTAACATACGTCCTTCATTTCCTCCAACGCAACAACAAACGTTACCAGTCCCAGAACCAATGGATGTTAGTTCAGGTCATACCTACCGTAGATTTACTCGACCAAATCAACTTCAAAATAGACAACCGCAAAGTAACTATTTTAGACAGACTGGATCACCTAGAATAATTAGTGAAGAATTATTTAACATCTCTAATCCGAATGCCTGCCAACCAGATGTCAGGACGCCTAATCATATTCAAGAATTAGATAGATTTTATAATGTTGATCAATACGATAAAGATGTTATCCAAATAGATGACTCAAATTTTCAATTTCCCGCCTCGACGAACCAATCGGTTACATAGACGTCAATAAACACGGGTTTATTCTTCCGTACATTCAAATATCATCCCCTTTTGGTCGACGTCTAAGATTCTTGATAGATACCGGCGCTTCATCATCATTCATTAATCCAGAATTCGTTCATCCCCAAGATGTCCAATTAATTAACCCCATCAATATAACTACTGCACTTAACAAACATAGAATCGATAAGCAAGTTACCCTGCCGAACTTCGTAGAATTTAACCAGCCTGGTAAAACAAAATTTTTAATATTTAAATTTCATGGTTATTTTGACGGCCTTTTAGGACTCGATGCCTTAACCTTATTACACGCTAAAGTTGATTTAGCAGACCAAGTATTAGCAACAAAGAACGCCGTAATACCCCGGCATTTCAAGCCAAATTTTATCTCGAAAAGATACGTTATTCCCCCGAAATCTAAATCCATAACCCAGTTGCCAGTAGATGTTGAAAATGGTAACATATTTATTAAAACTACTGAAATAAAGCCCGGCTTAATGATATCCGAAGGACTTTACGTAGCCGAAAACTGGTTTAGTTCAGTGCTAGTTGTTAATGAGACAGACTCTGACCTAGATTTATTCATAGAACAACCCATAAAAGTCGATTACTTACCATCTTCAGAATTTCACGAACTCCACAACTTTAATGTCCAATTTGAAAACGAAAGGACAAATACGATCAGCACCGACGACATTAACAATTTAATTAGAACAACCCACTTAAACCAAGAAGAAAAGAAATCGATTTTAAAACTTTGTAAAAATTACGAAGATATATTCTTTAAACAAGGGCAAAAATTAAGCTTTACGAATAAAGTAAAACATCGGATTCTTACCACCGATGAGATCCCTATTTACACAAAATCTTACAGATACCCCTACGTGCACAAGGAAGAAGTAAAAAAGCAAATTAGCGAGATGCTGGAACAAAACATAATCAGACATAGCTATTCACCGTGGAGCTCTCCTGTCTGGATAGTTCCGAAAAAGCGAGATGCTAGCGGTAAAGTTAAGTGGCGATTAGTCATAGACTATCGCAAATTAAACGAGAAAACAATCAGCGACCGTTATCCGCTTCCAAATATCAATGAAATACTTGATAAACTTGGGAAGTGCATGTATTTCTCCACTCTCGATCTAGCTAGTGGATTCCATCAGATAGAGATGGATCCAAGGGATATACAAAAAACAGCTTTCACCGTTGAAGGAGGTCACTACGAATACCATAGAATGCCTTTCGGGCTGAAAAATGCCCCATCGACCTTTCAACGCGTAATGGACAACGTCCTAAAGGATCTCCAAGGGAAAATTTGTTTAGTGTACCTCGACGATATTATAATATTCTCCACATCCCTCCAAGAACATTTGGAAAGTCTTAAAAAAATATTCGATAAACTAAGAGAAGCCAATTTAAAGGTACAATTAGACAAATCGGAGTTCTTGAAAAAGGAAATAAACTTCCTAGGACACATAGTCACCGAAAAGGGGGTTAAACCAAATCCTGATAAAATTTCCGCTATTCAAAATTTTCCTATACCTCGAAACCCAAAAGACATTAAATCATTTCTCGGTCTAGTTGGGTACTACAGGAAATTTATAAAAGATTTCGCAAAAATGACGAAACCACTAACAGCGTGTTTAAAAAAGGGAAGTAAAATCGACTTCAATGACAATTATGTTAAAGCATTCCAAACCTGTAAGGATATTTTAACAAATGATCCAATACTAGCCTATCCTGATTTTTCTAAACCCTTTGTATTAACCACTGATGCGAGATATTATGCAATTGGAGCTATCCTATCACAAGGACCTATCGGTAGCGATCGACCTATCTGCTACGCCAGCAGAACTCTAACGACAACAGAGACAAAATACTCTACAATAGAAAAAGAGTTATTGGCAATTGTTTGGGCGACAAAATATTTTCGTCCGTATTTATTTGGCAATAAATTCAAAATTGTCACTGATCACAAGCCTCTCCTCTGGCTTATGAATTTAAAAGACCCCAACTCTAAATTGATTCGTTGGCGCTTAAAACTCGAAGAGTTTGACTACGAGATAGTCTATAAAAAAGGAGTTCAAAATTCGAACGCCGATGCTTTAAGCCGCATTAAACCAGAAAACTCTGGAAATATAGAACTTAATGCTAATGAAAATGAAAACCTTTCAGTACAAGGCACCTCTGGTTCTACAGTACACTCAGCAGAGGAAAATCTCGACGACGGAATCCCAATATCTGAGCGTCCGCTCAATGAATTCAACCTTCAAATAATCTTAGAGAAATCCAACAAACGACCCCCAATTTCATTAAAGGTCCCATTCAAAAATCAACTTCGTCGAACCTTTCGATTACCAGAGTTTACAGAAGAGAATATAACTAGTCTCTTTAAACAGTATTTAGCCCCAAACCGACTTAATGCTATATATGCCGATAATGATACTTTCAGAATTGTGCAAAACGTCTATTCGAAATACTTTTCGCAGTCCAAAATCTTCAAAGTTATCCGCTGTACCGATATTTTAAAAGACATAGTAAATAGTGATGAACAAGATCAAATAATCAACGACTATCATACGAAAAGCAACCATCGCGGAATTAGCGAAACACTTAACCATTTAAAGCGTGACTATTACTTCCCATTTATGAAAAATAAAATCACACAAGTCATTAATAATTGCGAACCATGTCAAACACTTAAATATGATAGAAACCCGCCTAAATTACAATTTCAAGTCCCAGAAACCCCAAACAAACCTCTGGATATCCTACACACGGATATATACAGCATAAACAACAAACAGATTTTAACGATAATCGACAAATTTTCCAAATTTGCCGCAGCATATACACTTGGTACTAGAAACAGTTTAACAATTATAAAATCATTAAAACATTTTATGAGCCTTCACGGCATCCCTAAAGAGTTAGTTTCAGACCAAGGAGCGGAATTCACCGCGATAATTTTCAAAGATTTTTGTAGACAATACAATATAATCCACCACATAACTTCCTTTCAACAAACTACTAGTAATTCCCCGGTAGAAAGAATGCACTCCACGCTAACAGAAATATACAGAATTATCCACAACCAACATAAAGAAAAGGATCACGATGAAATCCTGAATGAGACCATTATCACCTACAATAATGCCATCCATTCCACTACTAAGCTCACACCTTATGAATTATTTTATGGTAGAACGTATAAATTCGAGAACAATTTAGAACATAATAACGTACATGAATACTTAGAAAAATTGAACAAATTTCAAACAGAGCTTTATCCATCAATTAAAAATAGAGTGCAAGAGATAGTAAGTAAAAATATTAGCAAGCTAAATGAAAAAAGAGTTCCTCCAAAGAAACTAAGAAGAGGTCTCTTAGTTTATAGGAAAGAGAATAGAAGGAATAAGCTTACGCCTAGGTTTACTAAAACTAGAATTAAGCGAGATAAGTTAGTTAAAATTATAAACGATAAAAATCAAAAAATTCACAAATCAAAAATCAAGATAAAAAATTAAAATTTCAGGTTAATAATGACAGGATTGATTAAAGGACAACGACTAGAATTACGAGACCTTACAAACGTACAAGGACTACTACCTATAAGACTTGGACAAGCAAGAACTATTAAAAGTTATAATAACCTCCTACATATAGTTAATTTAAGTCATTATGAACGGAATATAGAAAAGATATCAAAATCGTTAGAAACTTTCGAAAATATCAAGGAATTACAAGATACTTTTAAAATTACACAAATAAAACTTAACGAACTAAAACAGAAATTAACAACACTTATGCCTAGAATTAGGAATAGAAGAGGATTAATCGATGGGTTAGGTACGGCAATAAAATTTATAACGGGTAATATGGATGCAGAGGATGCCCGCCGCCTTAACGAAGAAATAAATAATTTAATAGCTAATCAATCTTTAATAAAATCCGATTTAAATAGACAAACGAGTATAAATAACGCAATGATAAAACGATTTGAAAACATAACTGAACACATTAATAACCAACAAACAATTATTGAAGAATATTTGAACCACTATCATGAGCAAACTAAAAATAAAATCAGAGCCGAAGAAGATTCCTTAAAACATATGCAATACCTAAATGTAATAAATTATAATATTGACCTATTAAATTCTCACTTGACTAGTCTAGCAGAAACATTGGTCCTTGCCCGCTTAAACATTATACCCAAACAAATCCTAAACCCAGATGAAATATCAGAAATCTTTCAAATTTTTGAAAAACAATCAATTAAAATAAAATCAGACCAACATATATACGAGCTATTAAGTCTACAAGCATACTACAATAACACTAACATAATTTTCAACATCCGAATCCCAATACTTTCCGAAGAAAACTATTCCCTGTTACACATAATCCCATTACCAATCAATAACACAAAGAAAATATCCACAAAACCCTATATTATCCACAACCCCCAAAATATTCAATACTTCGACGAAAGGTGCCCGGAAATAGAAGGAACATACCTATGCCAGGAATCAACCCAACAAGAAAAAACCAATGATTCAGAATGCATCGGAAGACTTCTTCAGAACGAGCCAGCAAAATGTAACCTTATCGATACTGCAATTACAACAGAAATCCTCGAACCAGAACCCAACTTTATTCTTCTCGTCAACACTCCAGAGACGGAAATAAATTCATCTTGCAACTTCAATCACCAAGGACTAAAAGGAACCGTTTTAATATACTTCAACAATTGCGACGTAAGAATCAATGGCATCACATATTCAGCAAAGACCAGCATACATTGGGATGAGATTCACATTCTCCCCGCAATTTTCAGTAATATTACCACTTCATCCGTATCCGAACATCTAAGCCTACAGAAATTAAAGTCTTACCACATCGAGAATAAGGAAGCCATCGATCTCTTAGTAACAAAATCTGGAAAACTAGAATACTTAAATTTGAGTACGTCTACGATCATCTTCGGGATCCTCGCAGCAGCCACAGTATATTTAATTAAAAAGAACTACAAACGCCAAACCATACAACAAGTTGGAATCAACGCAGCATCCACGGACCTTCCAGATATCCCTACAGAAGGAACCCATAGGGCCATTTTTCTCTGGCCATCGCTACACCAAGGGGGGAGGAGTTACGTCACACCGAACAACACCTTCCCATCAGCATGCAACATAAGTCACGTGGCATAGCCTCACCTCAAGCTTAATTAGAGCTTCAGGTTATCCACCTGTAAAATGCATTTTCACATAAATTTCCAGACATAGCGTCAGCAAAAAGATCTTTCTTTGTAAACTTAATTAAGCTAGAAAATTCAGTTTATTAGCGATTTCTGTAAAGTTCAGTTGAATAAAGTTATAACCATTTAATAACTCTTTTATTTGAAGTTAAATTATTATTTTTTTTATTCAAATATTTGGCGAATAACGTAATTCGCGCCCTCATGAATCTAGCTAGATACATGCGACGATTATCGGGAAGTCCAAGAAAACAAAGAAAGAAAAACAAAGTATGCAAGATTATTACCTTAGTTACTGTTAATGCGAGAGATGTAAACAAATAAGCAGGGAACAAGATTTACGAGTGCAATTTGTTATACTTCTATATGATAATATTATAGTAAGATAAATTAGATATACTATAGATTTTCTTGGTAATGAAGAAGCGAAATAACGTAGTCTAGAACTTTATACCTTTACATTTATGATTGTGTGCAAATTGTCTAATTCTTTTATATATATATATGAATATAATCTTGTCAATATGAATTAATAGACTTTGTTTCAGGAAAACCCAGAAGGCTTCTTATCCGTTCTTGTGTCCTCCCCTCCTCCCTTTTCCCTCATCTTTCCTCATGTTTTCTTGTATTTTGATTTGATTTGATTTTCTTTTCTTTCAGCTTTATTTACAGGTTGGGCCTGTACCCTAGCCAGGTACCGGGATGGTGTGGGTTAGTGACCTGAACTATCGCTATGGGGGTAATCTTTCTTTTGTTTGTATGTTCAAGATAGTTCAGGGCGGCTAGGAACAACTGGTGACACCAGACCTGTTGTTCCTCCTTCAATATCTGTTTCTTGTTTTTTTTTGCATCTTGTAGTGGCAGACCTGAAGAAAGGATACCACAACCTTTCTTCGCCACAGGCACGCGAACTTCTGTTTGCGATGTGTAATAAGATGTCCAAGGACCCTGACCCCATACCGACGAGCTAGGACGTGCTGCCAGCTAGCGCGTGCCACTTGGACATCTCGCGGCAACTTCACGTTGCACAAATCCCGCACACACATTACATATATGGCGCCCAACGCGAAGCACGTCTTCCCTAGGGAAGACACTCCAGCATCTTCTGGAGGCTTTGCGCCTCAAAAGAGATGGCATGTCAGCTTAGGCTGATCCGCTAGTTCTTATCGGACTTAGGCGATGTTGGCCTGAACGGCTGTTGTCTCTTCCCTTTTTGTAAAGCACCTTCGAGGTCTAGTACCTCTGTCCTGACATGTCTTTAGTGTCCACGGGCATGTCAGTTTTAGCAAATGGGACACACCTTATCCAACTATGCCCTGTCCTCAGTATGAGATGACCGGTGCTAGGGGTTAGTTCGGGTACCTTGAGCGATGTTCGATGTCGCTCTAGGTATGATTAACTACCAGATCATCGGCATCTCAGGCTGTTGGGGGCAGTGGAGTTTGACGAAGGCCTGTCTTAGGCAATGGCTGCCGAGTCACTCCACTAGTCGAGTAGCTTGTACGGCCTCGATGCTGTCCTGGTATGACTAGTGGAAGTGCTCAGTTAGCTTGTCTAGGTTTAGGATAGCTCCAGCTCCACAGGCAGGACGGATGTTGTGGGTTTTGGGAACCTTATGTTCTCACAGTCTAAAATTTTTTTTCATTTTTTCCCGCTTTCAAAATCTTTCCTTTTAGTGAATACCGTAAATTCCTTTTTTTAAGTTTTTTTACCCCCCCATTCTGTTTTTTTTTCTTTTTTGAATTTTTCAATCTTGTTTTTGTGTTTGATTCCTTACCTCCTTTCCCTCATACCCTCCCTATCCTTAGCAAGACGGAGAAGAAGCTTCTGGGGGAACCTGAAATTATTTTGATTGATTTTTTTTCGGTTTTTTTTCAAAAATATTTTCGTTTTTTTCGGATGTGATGAAAAATTTTTCTTTGAATTTTGATTTGTTTAGATTTATGTTGTTTTTTTATTCTGATTTTTTTTGGCTGATCAAGCTCTTATGCAGTTTCGCTTATGTTTTTTTTTATTTGATTCTTATGCCTATTTTTTTAATTTTATCATATTTCTTAATTTTTTTTTGTCATTTTCCTTCTCTGATTTAGTTTGTTTTGTCTCGTTCAAACTTGATTTTGGGCGACGACTGTTCTTCAATTTGTTTGTTTTTGCTACCGGCAAACTTGAGTTTGTGCTGCTACCTTCTTTTTTTTGATTTTTTTTTGCTGCCGTCAAACTCGGGTTTGTGCTGCGACCTGGTTGGATCTCCCGCACATTTGGCTGAGACCTTCTGTCTCATAAGTTATTACTAATTACATAAACTTGGCTACATCGCCTACTTTAATTTTATCATTCGCTATTTCCTAAGGCCAGACTTTTTTTCATATAATGTTACGCTCACCCGTGGTAAAGGCCGCTGAATCGGACTGTAGTGGTGCAAGGCCGAAACAGGCCACAGCTCCCTCCTCTCCTCCGGTTACCAGAAGCAAGAGGCAGAAGCCTCTCAACCAAACTTTCGCACAGGAGAGACTGTCGACAGACTCTGCCACTGGTGTTGTCCAGGCGTCAAGGCCCGATTTCTCCAAACCTCCACCAGTGTATAATGCTAGTAGGCCTCCAAGCGAGCCAGCAAGAACATCACTTAGCCTGAATGACAATTCCGCACAGCCTGTTTTTGGGTCAAGCCCGTCGCTAGACGGGGCTTGGGCGTTTCCCCTTCCAGAACAGGCTCGACAGCTAGAAGATGTACACCAACTTCGGCTTTCCCCTCGCCAAGCTCGAGCTCCCAGCAATGTAGAGACAGCCTTAATCACGGCCGATCAGTTGGCCATGCAGATGGCCAATTTTAAAAAGGAAATGTTGGGTCTGCTAAGGACAAATCTGGCCCAATCCATGTTGGAGAGGTCAGGTTCTGTCAGTAGTCCGGCCAGTGTTGCTAACGGTTGCCCAGTCCCTTCCAGGAGTCCATTACAACATCTACAGGCCGAAACAAGCCCACGTCATCAACCTTCGGCTTACGAGTACGCTCCTCCTCCACCACTTACATCTAGGCAGAGGTCTGCACCCCGAATGGCAAGGTACCAAAATGAACGCCCCTCCATCATAGCGTCCTGGGGGTTGCACTTCACTGGACGAAACCCTTCCTTTTCCATCGACGACTTCCTGTTTAGAACAGAGCGATTAGCTGTGAGCTCACAGGTGTCTGATACTGAACTGTGTGCCAACATACACTTGCTTCTCAAAGACGACGCAGAGCAGTGGTTTTGGAATCAACTTTGCCGAACCTCTCCGGATTTGGACTGGGAGCTATTTGGAGCTCGCATCAGACAAGAGTTCGGCTCGGCTGACACAGACCTCGATTTGATGCGGACTCTGATGGAACTCCGTCAGGGTTCGGAGAGCTGCGACAGTTACCTTCGCAAAGCCAACTCAATTGTCGGGCACATGAAGACGCCACCGCGCGAAGTTGACGTCGTCCAAATTGTCCGTGACAATCTGCACCCCAAAATAGGGCAACAATTTTCTACAGTCACTGTTAAATCCATGGACCAGTTACTGAATTTAGGTTGTATGGCTGAACGCTGGCTGCAACGACGTGACTTATATAGGCGATCTACGCGAACAGACATCCACGAACTTGATTTTGACTCAGCCCAGGAGGCCGAGGATCCCTCTGGTTTCCCTGGGACGGGAATGGAAGAAGTGAGGCGCACCCCAGAAGCTGCAGGTCGTGTGGCTTGTAGGAACTGCGGCGTTGCGGGACGCTCCTTCCACTCTGATAGTGACACCTGCACCTGCACTTCCCACCCTAGTGGTCATCATGGAGTGGAAGAAGTGAGGCGCACCCCTGAAGCTGCCGGTCGCATGACCTGCTGGAACTGTGGCGTAGTGGGACACTCGTTCCATTTCTGTCCCAGCGAGACCAGGAGACTCTTCTGCTACACCTGTGGACAGCCTGGAGTAGTGTCACCTAAGTGCTCCAGGTGTAACCCGGAAAACGCCAGGGCGAGTGGTCGACACAGGGGACCCCACTCGCCGAAAATGATCAGCAAGGCGACTTCGACGACACCCTGAATTACCCTGCATTGTCACAATATACCCAGACTGATCCCACTCATAAAGAGAGTACCACCCAGACAGATCCTTTCTGCTTCATGCGAGGAATGTCCTTGCATGAGAGGCAACTGAATTATGACCGAGTAAGAGCCCGCATCTTTGCCGAGGAAGTGAGGCTTCCTCTCAATCGCAGGAGACGACGATGGAAAGAATTCCGAGAGAGAAAACGAGCAAGGAGAGGGACGCAACAGTCTTTAATATCCACAGTCATTACCAGTCAAGATGACGGTCGACCTGCAGATAGGCAGTGATTTCATTCTGGGCTTGCTCGATAGCGGTGCCAGTGTGAGTTGCTTGGAACAAGGAGAGCAGAAGCACTATCCCATTTCTCCAGCAATCCAAAAGCTGATGTATGAAGAATTGGACCGAATGTTGGAGTTAGGGGTAATTGAAGAGTCCAACAGTCCTTGGAATTCTCCAGTCGTACTCGTACGTAAACCTGGGAAGGTCAGGCTCTGTTTGGACTATCGCAAGGTGAACCTAGTTACTAAAAAGGACGCCTACCCCTTGCCTCACATCGATGGATTGCTTGGTCGACTGCAGGATACGCACTTCATTTCCTCCATCGATTTGAAGGACGCGTTTTGGCAGATCCCTTTAGAGAAGCAGTCAAGGGAGAAAACTGCTTTTACAGTGCCCGGCAGGCCATTGTATCAATATACTGTCATGCCTTTCGGATTGTGCAATGCCCCTCAAAGAATGTGTCGATTAATGGACAAAATAATACCAGGTCGGTTGCGCGAACACGTTTTTGTGTACTTGGACGATTTATTAGTCGTATCACCGGACTTTGATTCCCATCTTAAAACATTACGAGAAGTAGCTGATTGTCTGCGCAATGCTAAATTGACGATCAACGTCGAGAAAAGCCGCTTTTGCGTCAAGCAAGTCCGCTACTTGGGTTTCATGATTGGAGATGGAACTCTGAAAACTGACCCCGAGAAAGTAGCAGCGGTGGCAGATTTCCCTATACCCCGCTCTGCTAAACAAATCCGTAGATTTCTCGGAATGACGGGTTGGTATCAGAGATTCATCCCCAATTATGCAACCCTAGCAGCCCCCGTCACGGACTGCTTAAAGAAGAGCAAGAGTTTCTCCTGGACAGAAGAAGCGCAGCAGGCTTTTCAAAATCTAAAACGAGCTATGTGCAGTGCACCAATCTTAACGACACCTGACTTCTCTAAGAAGTTCTACATTCAATGTGATGCTAGTACATCTGGGGTTGGCAGCGTACTTTTCCAAGTCGATGACTCAGGTGCGGAAAGGCCCATAGCATACATGTCCAAATAGCTAAATCCAGCACAGCGCAATTACAGCATTACGGAACTTGAATGCTATGCGGCTGTGCTGAGTGTGAAAAAATTCAGAGCTTACGTTGAAGGACACCCATTTACCATCATCACGGATCATGCTAGTCTGAAGTGGTTGATGAGTCACTCCGATCTCTCCGGACGATTGGCTCGATGGAGTTTAAAGCTGCAGGCTTTTGACTTCCAGATCGAGCATCGTAAGGGTTCGCAGAATGTGGTCCCTGACACCTTGTCCCGAGCACACACTGAAACGGCAGAGGAGTTGAAAGTAAGTGCAGTCGACGTAGACTTAAACTCGCCATACTTCTCCATGGAAGAGTATGAGCAGTTGAAATCGGCTGTGCTTGCTAACCCGGCACAACTCCCTGATCTTTGTGTCTCGGACGGCTACGTATACAAGAGGACCCAACCCCGAAGCGGTGATTCGATACAGGAGGACTTAGCCTGGAAGCTTTGGATACCATCGGGACTGGTGGAAGGTTTGATCCGTGAGGCCCATGAGTCACCTCAGTCAGCGCATGGAGGCTTTCACAAAACATTAGCCAGACTCCGCGAGAAATACTACTGGCCCTGCATGGTAACACATGTACGTGCATACGTAATAAGTTGTCGAGTGTGCAAAGAGACGAAAGCACCTAACACCATTTTGCGACCGCCTATGGGCAATCCTCTGGAAGCACAACGTCCCTTCCAGTTTCTCTATATCGACATCCTCGGAACTTATCCTCGCACCAAACGTGGAAACACGGTTATTTTTGTTGTACTCGACGGCTTTACTAAGTTTGTTTTGATCAAGCCTATGCGTGCTGAGCGAACAGATCTAGTCAATGCTTTCTTGGAGAAAGATGTCTTGTCTGTCTTCGGAGTCCCCGAGACGATCTTCTCTGACAATAGCAGACAGTTCGTCTCCAATAAATTCCAGAAGCTGCTGACTGAATATGGTATTAACCATGTAAAGACTGCCAAATATTCTCCCCACCCTAACGCTTCGGAACGAGTGAATAGGTCCATCCTGTCAGCCATCCGTGCATACTTGTAAGATGATCATAGTGCATGGGACTTACACCTCCCCGCCATAGGAAGCGCGTTACGCACTTCGGTACACCAGTCTATTGCTCTCTTTGGTCACCACATGGTACAGCATGGCTCAGCCTATCCAATCCTGCGACAGCTAGACCAGCTGAAAACTGGTGATATATCTATGTTACCTAGTACAGACCGTCTCCAGTTGATTCGTTCTCGGTTGTCAGACCACCTCCAGCGTGCACACGAAAAGCATGAGAAGGCCTACAATACTCGCTGTCGTGACGTTACATACACTCCCGGTCAGGAAGTGTACTGTAGAGTTTTTATTCAGAGCGACATGCAGAAAGGTATTAGTGCTAAGTTGGCTAACAAATTCAGCAAAGCCAGAATTGGCAAGCGCGTCGGACAAAGCCTGTATCAGTTGGAAGATATGCAAGGCAAGTCCCTAGGAACTTTTCACGCCAAAGACATCAGGCAGTGAAGGTCATCCAATATAGACAGTCCAATTTTATAAGTCCGTCCGTCCGAATTTTGTTGTTAGTCCGTCCGTCCGCGTCCTAGACAGGAATGCCCGGCTCAGTCGGTAGAGCATGAGACTTACTTTCAGGGTCGTGGTCGTTGTTTACGTTGTTTTAATCAAGCAGTGAGGAAGATCTGAACTCTCCAGCTCCTCATTAGAGCTTGAAGGGGGAAGATCTGACTCTCTGTTCGAGGTGAAAGTGACCGGTTATCCTTCTTCCTCTCATTAGGGAATGAAGTGGTACCGGTAACTGACACGGCAGCGTGCCAGCGCCAGATCCTGGGGTAATCCTGTGCCGCTGATGAGTCCAAGTAGATCCTGTCTCACTCTTTTCAGCTCCTCTCTCATCGGATCGCTAGAGCTACAGGCCTTGAGAGAGAGACCTGCGTTTTAATGTGAGCAATTCGAAGTGAATTTTATACCCTGTGGTTGTCGCCCCTGCTAGCTGCCACGGATGTAATCTTTTGTGAAGAAGAAGATTATTCACGTGACAGCTGCCAGAGGAACCACGACAAACATAGGTAAGTTAAATTAAATCACAAAAATTTTCTGAATTTATCCGAGCCATCCGAGCTAGGATAATTTTCTAATAAACAAATTTCAATTCCCCTAGTTGTCTCACCATCATCGCCTCACCATTGTCTACCTGTATCATAAGGATTCATTGCGCCACCAAAAACAAAAGTTAGTGCCAGCGTAATCTTACTTCACCTGAAAAACGGTGGCAACAGTCGCCAGGACTGCAGTAGCCCATTGCCTTTTTTTACTTCAGCAGCACTCTGCACCCAACACGGCCGCCACAGCAAAAAGGGTAAAATTCTTTGATTTTCATTTTTTTGTGCAAGTGAGAAATTAACCCCAAATATGTTTGCCAGGAAAGGAATTAAAGAATTCCTCATGGACCGGCAGTTGCCTGGAAGGAGAATGGTTTTCCTCGGGAGATACTGTCGACTGGTTTGGAATTAGAAAGGTCCTTGTATCCAGTATTCAACAGGCAGGTTATGCAGAAAGGTATTTAGTTAAACGGTTTTATGCTGTAAACTAAGTTAAAATAACGTAACGATCCCGGCGTATTCGCATACTCGGGAAGTGATTAACATAGATTAAACAAAAACTACGACACTCATTTTCACGAGGCATTTTTTTATTTTGTACTGTACAACTTATGCTGATACAGTGAAACTTTCCTTTACGGATATTTAAAGAACCTCAGTTTGCCACCGCCTTTAAAAAGCGGACATTTCTAGGCAGATTTCACTGCAGGTTATTTCAAACATTTTGCAATTCATTCAGAATTGGAACGATATGATGAGACCAATTTATCTTCATACTCCTGGAGTGACTACAAGCGGAGCACCGATACCTTCCGGTTCGTTAACCATTGAAAATATCAGTCGAATATATCTAATTAAGTCGGGCTGGTTAGGACATTAATTTGATAGACATACAGACACTGTTTACATCTATTAAATGTTAATGCATTTGTTCTTGTTAGACAATTAATATTAATAATGGCTGTCTGCATTTAGTCAAATTTAGGAAAAACAATCTCACTTCCACTATAACAAGAAAAAAATTTTTGTTTGGTAATTTGTAAATATTGTGAATTAGGTTTTCGTTTCACGACGAGCTCGAGAAATATAATTTAAAGTCTTTTACTGTTAAACGAAAATTCACTTTATGCTATACATATTTTACTTTCCGTCTGTAATATCATTAAAACCGTTATGAAAGAATTGTCTAATTGAAATTAACATGAACTCAAGCTGTTAGGTAATAATTTCCTGTAATTTTAGTATTTACATTGTTCATAGTCTATTACTATCATTAGTTATACATAGGCGTTCGCTAAGAATTTATTTTATTATTCATTTTCACCAAAACTTGACTTTTCCAAGTTAATTAAGAAATATATATATATACTGCACAATATAAAAAGAAAATAAAGAAAACTCATTAAGAGATATGCAAAGCAAATTATAAAAGAAAAAGAAGAAAATGTATTGAAAACTATTATATAGTAATAATTGTAAGCAGCGGCGAAATTACCCAAGGAAAATTCCCAACAATAAATATATTTAGTATTTAATGCTCATGTTACCTCTTTATTTTAATGGCCCTTATGGCGACAGTCTCCTTTTAGGTAATTAAAGACTGATCGTAGGATGTCTGCACTCTGAAAACTGAACTAAGAAATTTATTAGTTAACGACGACGACGACGAAGGGATTCCAAGAAGAATTACAGACGAGCCAAAAAGAACAGAGTGCAGGTATCTTGGTAGTCAGTCTACTGTGGAGATTAGACGGGAAAAGTTTAGTTTGTGAAAAATAAATTATTTTGAATTTAGAGCAGAAGTGATTTTTCTTATAGTTCAGAAGTGGGATTGAACAGTGCCTTGTGAAAATATAAGTGGAATTAAACATTGCCTTGTTGAAATAAAAGTGTGATAATCATAAAGAAAGCGTTTAAACGAATAAACATTGTGCAAAAGATGGATCGTGGTAAAAGAACTCGGCCAACATCAACTGAGACGAAATCAGTTTCTCGTTCACGATCACGATCACGATCATGGAATAGGTATAAGTCGTGTTCTCCGTTGAATAGTAGAAAGCACGGAGACGAAAGTTGTTCTCGTTCACGATCATCAAAGAGTTATCGAAGAGATCGCAGAGTACGTCAAGATGAACGTCATCACCAGTCATCTTCGAATGGTCGCCCCGACGATGGAGCTGATCATAGGGTGGAGGAACGTCCTTCCACTTCTCGTAGACGCGAAGATGATGATGATGTTAATACTCGTTTAGATCGTCTTGAATGCCTGATACAAACGTTCATGAAAAGATCCAATGGAAAAAGGGAGGATAAAATTATTAGGTACAGTATTAAAGGTGATTGCATTCCGGAATTTTATCCAGAGCAGCCAAATTTAACTGCGAGCAAATGGCTCGAAAAGATCGAACAATTATCTGTTATTAATGGCTGGGATGATAATACAAAAATTTATTTCATGCAAAACCGTTTGTCTGGTTTAGCTAAGACTTGGTATAGCAACTTGAATTCTTATGACAGAATGTGGAACGAGTGGAAGGAATTAATAAGAAAATCGTTTCCAGAGCATCATGATTTTGCTTCATCTTTAAGAAAATTATTAAACAGAGTGAAACCTCCAAACGAGACTATGACGGAATATTATTTTGCAAAAATGGACTTAATACAAATATGTAAAATCAGTGGAAAAGATGCTGTATCATGTTTGATAGATGGACTCCAGGATTCAACGGTTCAAACTGGTGCTAGAGCCGGTAGGTATGATTCACCGGAAGAATTATATAGTGAATTTTTATCAAGAGTCAACGTGAGTGAAAAACGTTGTACAGACCATCCTCGTAATTACGAAAAGAAAAATCTGAATAAACATAGGCCCAGTGAAACAGAACAATACAAACGAAAAGAAATAAGAAGTGAAAATAAAAAAGTAATAAATTGCTTTAATTGTAACCGAAAGTCGAGTGTAATAATTGTAACCGTCTAGGTCACGACACTAATAATTGTACGAAACTCAAAACTGTCGTGAAATATGTGGAAAACTTTACTAAAACAAAAAGTTGTTGTTACTACGTGGAATGCAAAGTGAATAATAAATGCATTCGTGGTTATATTGACACAGGCTGTAGTGCGGTAATCATAAAACAGGAAACTGCAAAGGCTTTGAACCTGAAAATAAGTCCGTGTAATCTCAAATTAAACGGTTATGGTGGAGGTTCTGCATCGGTAATCGGAAAAGTGATTACAGAGTTAGAGGTGGATTTGGCAAAAGCGGTGGTAGAAGCACTAGTCGCACCAAATTTTTTGCAGGACATTCCAGTATTAATTGGACAAACATTCTTAAATAATGATAATGTGTCCTTCAACGTTCGTGACAATGTAGTGCGGGTTTTTAATAAAGTAGACATAAATTTACCCGAAATTGAAAATTTACCGCCAACGAAAGTGGCATTATGGGCGAAAAATGCTAGTGTGATTCCATCGAACAGTATTTGTTTTATTGAATGTGATAGTGACGTCGAAGAAAACGTATTTGTGGAAAGCAACTACCGATCAGCGTTAAATGCAGAGCACTGGATATGCGGAGGTGTACTACGCAGTAAAGGAGGATTCGTAGCTATTGCCAATGTTTCTAATTCAGAAGGTGTTTCTAATTGTGAAGGTGAGTGCTTTAACAACAAATATAGAACAAATGAAACCTTTTAGTTTAGAAGATGTTAAGGATCAGGTTGACGAAAATATTAATATAGATATAAGGAATAACTTGATTAATTTACTCAATCGATATCGAAAGTGTTTTGCACAAAATCTCAAGGAGTTAGGAAAAACTCAAAAACTTGAAATGAAAATCAATATGGATGATTTCAAACCCATAGCATACAAGCCATATCGGATGTCTTTTACCGAACGTGAAATCGTTCGCACCATAGTTAGCGAACTTCTTCAGAATAATATTATAAGAGAATCGACATCTCCATTCAGCAGCCCAATTTTGTTAGTAAAAAAAAAGACAGGAGAGTATAGGATGTGTGTGGATTACAGGAAGTTGAATTCACACACCATAAAAGATGCATATCCTATACCTAGAATCGAAGACCAGATTGAGAGATTAAAAGGGTGTCGATATTTTACAAGTCTTGATCTAGCAAGTGGGTATTACCAAATACCTATTAATGAAGAGTAAATACATAAAACAGCTTTTATTACACCGGATGGGCACTACGAATATCTTCGAATGCCTTTCGGGTTAGCAAATGCACCAGCCGTGTTTCAAAGAACAATAAACACGATTCTCGGGAATCTTCGTTTCACAACAGCTTTGGCATACATGGATGATATTTTAGTTCCATCACCGCAAATTGAAACGGGGTTCACAGCGTTAGAAGAAGTTTTTAAACGTTTAGAAGAAGCAAATCTAACACTAAAATTGCAAAAATGTTTCTTTTTCAAGTCTAAAATTGATTATTTAGGATACGAAATTAGTTGTGAAGGTATTCAGCCCGGATTTAGAAAAATTATTTCCGTTTCTAAATTCCCGAAACCATGTAATGTACATCAGATCCGGCAATTCTTAGGTTTGGCGAGCTATTTTAGAAAATTTATTAATAACTTTGCAGTCATAGCCGCGCCAGTCACGGGCTTGCTTAAAAAGAACCGAAACCTTCAAATGGGGTCAAGCAGAAGACGAAGCGTTTAACACGTTAAAAAGTAGGTTATCTGCTCGTCCTGTGTTATCATTATATGATCATAGGGTTAGAACAGAACTACATACTGATGCGTCAAAGATTGGTATTGCCGGTATCCTGCTGCAAGAACAAGATGACAAACAAATGAAGCCTGTTGCATAGTATAGCAGAGCAACTACAAAAGAGGAGAAAATGTATCACTCCTATGAATTGGAAACGTTAGCGGTTGTATGCTCTCTCAAACGTTTCAGAACCTATTTGATAGGTAAAGAATTTAAGGTTATTACCCATTGCAATGCTATACGATCAGCACTTAGTAAGCGTGATCTGATTCCCCGAATTGGAAGGTGGTGGCTAACCGTGCAAGAGTATAATTTTTCTGTAGAATATCGACCAGGAATAAAGATGGCTCACGTTGATGCCCTGAGTCGCAACCCCAGTAATGAAAAAGAGGAAGTACTAACAGTAGACATAACAACAGACGATTGGGTGATGCCGCCAAAATGCGTGATGATGGCTGTAGGCATATAATCGAAATATTATCGAGGAAGCCAAGCAGCGAATATGAAAAGAAAGTGCATAAAGAATATAGTATTAGGGACAATCGTCTTTATAAGAATACAGAAGAAGGCAAAAAGTGGGTTGTACCCAAAGCATCACGAAAGGAAATAGTTAAGTGTCACCACGACAATGTCGGACATTTTGCTTTAGATAAAACGGTTGAGTATATATCAAAAAAGTACTGGTTTAGCTCAATGAGGAAGTATGTGAAAAACTATATCGATCGTTGTCTATCATGCATATACAACAAGGTTCCGGCAGGAAAGTCTCCGGGCTACTTACATATTATTGAGAAGCTAAGTGTTCCCATGCATACGTTACATGTAGATCACTTAGGCCCCTTTGTGAAAAGTTCACGAGGTAATACTCATCTACTTTTAATAATAGATGGTTTTACAAAATTTGTGTTTATGAAGCCTGTGCCAAATACCAAAGTGGGTCCCGTCATCAAAACGTTCGATGAAATAATAGACACGTTCGGAGTACCGAATCGGATTGTATGCGATAGGGGTAGTTGTTTCACAAGTGAAAAGTTCACAGAATATTGCAAAAGTTTGGGTATAAAAAGAATCCTAAACGCCACCGCTACCCCCAGAGCAAATGGCCAAGCCGAGAGATATAACAGAACGATTCTGAGTTCAATTGCAGCATCCAACGAGGATGAAAATAAATGGGACACAGTTTTAAGTTCCGTACGTTGGGGCTTAAATATAACTGTGAACAAGACAACGGGAAAGTCGCCGTATGAGATGCTTTTAGGATATGTTCCAAGAAGTGCTAACGACTCATTGCTGGCTAACGAAGTCTGTGAAAGAGTTAAGCAAAATATAAAAGAAACAAGAGCGCAAGCAGTCGAACTAACTGCGAAGCAGCCAGAGTGGCAAAAGCAGCATTTTGACAAAAAACGATGTAAAGGTCATACTTACGAAGTAGGACAATATGTGGTGATTAAACGACCGAAAGGAACCAACGATGGGAAAAGTCGGAAGTTATTACCTAAATATAGTGGGCCATATGTGATCAAAAAAGTTTTGGATCACGATCGGTATGTAATTGAAGACCTGCTGGGATCTAAGAGATCTGGAACAAAATACTGCGGCATTCACTCTAAAGATAAATTAAAATTATATAATCCACCAAATGACACGGAGGAAGAATCGAACTAAAAGATGTTTCATTTTATTTTCCTTAGATACCAAGAAAACGATACAATACACACCTCGAGGTCGAGGCGGAGTGCAGCGTGGCCGAACTGTAAGCAGCGGCGAAGTTACCCAAAGAAAATTCCCAACAATAAATATATTTAGTATTTAATGCTCATGTTACCTCTTTATTTTAATGGCCCTTATGGCGACAGTCTCCTTTTAGGTAATTAAAGACTGATCGTAGGATGTCTGCACTCTGAAAACTGAACTGAACGACGACGACGAAGGGATTCCAAGAAGAATTACAGACGAGCCAAAAAGAACAGAGTGCAGGTATCTTGGTAGTCAGTCTACTGTGGAGATTAGACGGGAAAAGTTTAGTTTGTGAAAAATAAATTATTTTGAATTTAGAGCAGAAGTGATTTTTGTTATATAATGAAGCATCGCTGTGTCACACATCTTGCATATCATTTGTATATCGCCGCGACTCATTAACAGCGCGCGACAGTTGATAATTTTCCTCCAACATTTTTAAACGTTATCGCGACATACGCTCGACTCGGTTATGCTCGTTGGTATTTCGCGCGCGCCCTCATGAATCTAGCTAGATCAGTGTTGCATTCTGTCTTTTTCAAAAAGTGCCTAACCAGAAGCTTGAAAAGTGCCTATGGAGTTCGAAAAGTGCCACATAATTTTATAGTAATTTATTATATTATCGAATATGTATATTGACTTTGGAAATGCAAGTTATTCATAAGGCCACATTTCTCTAATAACGAAACAATTAACTTTTATTTTTATTCTGTTTTTTATACAAAGTATAACAAAATTCGAAGAAATTATTAAATAAATAGAGTGAGAAAAAGTATTTGTTTTAACAAAAGCAACCTGTTGTTTATTTCTGCCAACCAAACGGTGAAATGCAATGCATACAAATGTGTCTTGAGTTGGGAGCTCGAATACGTAGTTTTAGTTTAGTTTAAGAAATATTTTAGAAAGTGCCCAAATTTTAATAAGAGTGCCCAAAGTGCCCACAGTCTGGAAAAGTGCCACAATTGGCACAAATGTGCCACGAAATGCAACACTGAGCTAGATACATGCGACGATTATCGGGAAGTCCAAGAAAACAAAGAAAGAAAAACAAAGTATGCAAGATTATTACCTTAGTTACTGTTAATGCGAGAGATGTAAACAAATAAGCAGGGAACAAGATTTACGAGTGCAATTTGTTATACTTCTATATGATAATATTATAGTAAGATAAATTAGATATACTATAGATTTTCTTGGTAATGAAGAAGCGAAATAACGTAGTCTAGAACTTTATACCTTTACATTTATGATTGTGTGCAAATTGTCTAATTCTTTTATATATATATATGAATATAATCTTGTCAATATGAATTAATAGACTTTGTTTCAGGAAAACCCAGAAGGCTTCTTATCCGTTCTTGTGTCCTCCCCTCCTCCCTTTTCCCTCATCTTTCCTCATGTTTTCTTGTATTTTGATTTGATTTGATTTTCTTTTCTTTCAGCTTTATTTACAGGTTGGGCCTGTACCCTAGCCAGGTACCGGGATGGTGTGGGTTAGTGACCTGAACTATCGCTATGGGGGTAATCTTTCTTTTGAAATTCGTCAGTTCATGGCTTGTAGTTTACGGAGGTTTTGCCTGTACCCTAGCCAGGTACCGGGATGGTGTGGGTTAGTTACCTGAACTATCGCTATGGGGGTAATCTTTCTTTTGTTTGTATGTTCAAGATAGTTCAGGGCGGCTAGGAACAACTGGTGACACCAGACCTGTTGTTCCTCCTTCAATATCTGTTTCTTGTTTTTTTTTGCATCTTGTAGTGGCAGACCTGAAGAAAGGATACCACAACCTTTCTTCGCCACAGGCACGCGAACTTCTGTTTGCGATGTGTGATAAGATGTCCAAGGACCCTGACCCCATACCGACGAGCTAGGACGTGCTGCCAGCTAGCGCGTGCCACTTGGACATCTCGCGGCAACTTCACGTTGCACAAATCCCGCACACACATTACAACCTTCTGTGGTATGAGCTTGTTGGTCGTCCGTACCCGGAGATTGTCTGTGATTTCAGCCTGGCAATCTACCCGTCCTTATGGTCATGCAGTTTTTGAAGATTTCTGTCCCCCTCCCCCCCCCCCTGTAACGCGCCGTAACGTTTCGAGTTACCCCCCACCCCACCGCCCCGTCCCCCAATAAGTTATATAATACTGAGATGAATATTTTTACCTGAAAATGTCAATTACCGGAATAAGAAGCAATGTAAATTAAACGAAATTTCAGCCCTAATGTGTGTGCGTGAAATTCGGAAGTTCATGGCTTATAGTTTAGGTGGTTTTGCTTAACCGCAACGGTCGGACTCTTAGAGTACGAACTATGGACTCGTGGTACACGGCTTATTATGGTCATTTGCCTGTTATGTGAGCAATGATCCGAAGAAAAACAAAGCCCTGACCGAGGCCTCTGTTGGTAATTTGGCAACATTAATCGCGCCTCAATCAGCAAGACGTTAACTTTCTTTCAGACAGATGTCTCCACTGTAAACTAGAGACAGCAATTATTATTGCGATCAAACTGCCGGACAGCGATCATATACCGATAGCTTGACGGTCCGGAGCTGTAGTGCATAAGCGCCAGCAGGTTGCCAATCCAATAACTAAATAATAAAGATTTAAAATTGTGCCCATCCACCACGCCAACACAATATTTCAGCTTTTCCGCGGGCACCAACCCATGGTGAGTTTGGGCCACCCAATTCCAGCATTCCATAGTGGCCATTGTGAATATGCCACACTCGTACGAGTGAAAAGTTGGACAGAGGGCCGAGGATGCTTCAAAAGAAAGGTTATGGAGCAAGCTTAAGATGTATCGCGCCACTCTGATAGTGCCCGTAAATAATTTGCCGGAAAAAGTTTTGTCGTCCTATTAATCGTAATGTAGTTTTACACGGTAATCAATTTACCAACTATCCCGAATGCAATCAAAGGAGAGGATAATCAACAAGATTCTAGACAGTGTATTGTCAGTAAAATATATTTTTAGTTCGCAGCAATTTTGAGGTTAGGAAAGTGCTTACTGTGTGAAAAGCAATTATTCTAATCGTGTACGAGAGGAAAAAAGTTTTTACAATAAAATATCAAAAATGCAAGTTCATTCGCATCAGGAAGTAGGCAGGCACCTGACCCTTATGATCAATACTTGGAACAAGAGGTTTTTTATAGGAAGCATACTGCCCGTGATTCTACATGCTTAGTTAGAACCATATCCGAACAGCTTTTGATTTCGATCAGCCTGACGATACATGTTGTATTCTAGACAATTATAAGCTTTGTCATTTCCACACTCCAAATTTTACACAATTTACGAATACTTTAAATCTAGATATGTGTTTAGTGGAAAAATCTAACCATGGAACACATCGAGCGACAAGAACTATTGATACTCTGCTGCCAGAAAAATATATTTCTTGTGTACGTCAACTATTAAATGAAGGAATAACACCATTCCCGTATAAAGTGGCAAAGGCACTAGATCCAGATATATATCGTAATATAGAGTTTGATGCATGGAGTGAGCAACGAAAGGAGCAACGGTTCAAGAACTGGTATACTGGTGGGAGCAATTTTCAGGTGGGAATAAAGTGCTTAGTTAAACTGAGAAACTCCCAAACTGATTTGTATACTTGCCACATTCAAGAAATGTCTAAAGAAAAAGGTCCGTGCTGGGTATATTTATTGAAGACCTAGGCGAAAAGCACATCGTACCCTATGATTATTTGCAACCATTGTCTTCGGAATAAGCTAAACCATGGCCGCTACCTTTTCGATACCAAAGACACATCAAAAAAAAATATCCTTCAAAATATATAATAACCGAAATAAGGAAGAATCAGAGAAATTGCAACGGAAAAGGCACAAGATAAGATTAAAGAACTCCAAGAAACGCAAAAGAAGACTAGGAAAACAATTTCGGCACTAGAAAAGAAAGAAATTAAGGACGGCAAGGTAAATATTTGCGAATATACATATACCGAAATTATTTCTTTTTTAGAAAAATTTTATTTATGAAAATCTAATTTTAAACGTTTTAGCGCCCATATTTCGGAGTCATTCCGAAATATGGCGGGCGTGCCGGAAACCGGGCAGCCGCCCACGCCATATTGGCGGTACGAAGCAAGGAGGCAGTCAAGCAGCAGTGAGTGAGTAGAGGTTGTGCCGAAAAGTTATATCGGGGAGTTTTTTTTAAAGAAAGAAAAAAACGTGGTTGAAAAGAAAAAGGAAAAGGGTGCAAATGAAAAGACAAGAAAAGCGCTACGACTGCCACTTTTGGTAAAAAGGTGTTTTGGAGATACATTGGAAAGATCCACTAACTTGCGGCCAAGCGGAGCACGAGAACGACTTCCTGTAACTTTGTGATCAACAGATTAATCCTCCTGCGAGCACGTGAGTAGATCTATCGACGGGCATTCTGGACCTAACCGTGAAGCGTCCCAGGATTCTGGCGTGTCAGCTAGTAAGATAAGCAATTTGCTTAACAAAAACAACAAAAAAGAAAATTTTGACCCAGGTAATGATTATTAGTTTCACAAGATTTCTCAATTGAAATTTATGCCTATATTGACATAACCTTTTGTTTCTATTATATTATTCATAAAATTTGGTACTTATTCAAACTAAAGATTATCGAACTTATTAAATATAATTATACTCGTTGATCTCATGCTATAAAGTGTTGAACTTAAAATGCTTCAACACAAAACCTCGTCAACGCAAAATCTCGTCAACGACATCAGCATTTCTCTTTGATTTTGGTTAAGATAGCGCGTGGTTTTATTTTTGGGTAAAGATAGATTAATCTGTGATACAAGAAAAATGAAATCATGGCGAAACGCTATTTGGTGAAATGGCCGAACCGTCGTGTTTTCCGGGCTTGTGTCTAGCTAGAGTATACTGTGGATGGATGGAAATTGTTAGAAATTTTAAGCATTTGAACGTGATTATGAAATTCTACTGCCGTCAATCTTCCGGTTTGGACGGATTACGAATATTCTATAAAATAATTAATTCAAAATGAAGCTTGTATATGGTAATTGAGAAATAGCCAATTTCAATCGAATTGACAGTCATTTTGTCGATTCGATCAATCGAATCTAGACATTGCTTGCGATAAATGCACGCAATCTAAACTTTAGTTAAATAATATTGAAATTAAAGACGGTAGAGTGTTGTCGCACATAATTAGGTACAATTCATTGAACGAAACGAAAAATTGCTATCCACTCCTATAACTTGTTCGTACCAACTTTATTATTAATTTAATTAAAAAATTTATTATGATCGGCCAAAATGTCGATAAACAAAACAAATCAACACTAAGAAAACCAATATTGCAAACGTGAAGATATCTAATTTGTAATGTGAGCCACTAATAATATTTCGCGCCATCTGTGTGCTAAATTAGGAAGGCACTGTTGCACACCACCTTAGACTCACCTAGTACTCCTGTAGCTGTCGTCTCCGGAAGTTGTCACGAATGCCGTGTCTTTGGTAAGAAGAGGCATTTCATTCCGTGATAGCTGCCTGAATACGACCACTACAAGAGGGAGTTTGGTTCGAACCAGCAGTGAGATAGGTCGTGTTCTGTGCAAATCTGAACACAAGTTTTAGGAAATTAGGGAAGTAGTGGCGTCGGTCGCCTAATTTAGGAATTGTAGTGCAGTGATATTATAGAGATAGGGACTCACAGGTGATATTAGGAAATAATAAAGTGCACATTTGATGGAGTGATAGGGAAAATTACGCTAATTTAGGGAAATAGCAAAAGTGAAAAATAGGCGCAAAGTGCAACGTTGCACATGCGTAAGTGGCGTCGGTTTGCCGGCTTGGCGTCACTTACCAAATCTAACAAAGCAAAGTAAAGTAATTGAGATATAGACTCAGTGGAACAGTTGAATTATAGTATATAACACTAAGTGCAATTTCCTCAGTATTTAAGTGGGGTAAAGATAAAAAAAAGTTTTGTGTTGCAACATTTTGCAAAATTTTGCAAAAATTTTAAGGAAGCCAAAGGAAGTACCTGCAGGCTCATTATTTTTTCTGAGTACAATTAGACTCAAAAACAAAAAGTGTAGTGAGGCAGTTTAACTGCTAAAATGTTCATACTTAGTGCGCGCGCACTAAAACAAGTTTTTTATACATTGTAGTGGCAAGCTACAATTACGGAAATAGTGATCTGATATCACAAGCGCAAGAAGTGGATCTACCCACAGAAGATGAGATAGGCTTCGAGAGCCCGATACAATCTAGGCAGTCCAAGCAGGAAGCCGTAATGAACCAGGAAATTTTTAAAGATTTGAATATGGACTCGGCAAAGTCCATAATTAGTATAGCCGAAGTGGCAGAGGAGTTAAAAACGGGGCCACCACCTCTAATCTTACAACAACAGCATCAATTGCAAACGCAACAGCAGCAGCAGCAGCTACAACAGCAGCTGAAAATTCAACAGCAGCAACAGCAACAACAGCAGCTGCAAATTCAACAGCAGCAACAGCAACTGCAAATGCAACAATTACAACTGCAACAGCAAGAACAGCAAAAATCACTCTCAGGAGAAAAGGTTTCTGTATCGTCCCATAGGGACTTAATAACCAAAAGTAACTCACTCCTTGAGTAACTCTGAAAAAACTAAACTAGACACAGTCATTGCACAATTCCCTTCATTTACAGCTCTAGGATTGGGAAAGACCCACCTAGAAGAGCATGTAATTGATACTGGCGATGCCCTACTCATAAAACAGAAGCACTATCCCATTTCTCCAGCAATCCAAAAGCTGATGTACGACGAACTCGACCGTATGCTGGAGTTAGGGGTAATTGAAGAGTCCAACAGTCCCGGGAATTCCCCAGTCGTACTTGTACGCAAACCTGGGAAAGTCAGGCTCTGTTTGGACTCTCGCAAGGTGAACCTAGCCACTAGGAAGGACGCCTACCCCTTGCCTCACATCAACGGATTGCTTGGACGACTGCAGGACACACACTTCATTTCGTCCATCGACTTGAAGGACGCTTTTTGGCAAATTCCCTTAGAAAAGCAGTCAAGGGAGAAGACAGCTTTTACAGTGCCCGGCAGGCCATTATATCAGTACACCGTTATGCCTTTTGGGTTGTGTAATGCCCCACAGCGCATGTGTCGACTTATGGACAAAATCATCCCTGGCCGTTTACGTGAACACGTCTTTGTTTACCTAGACGACTTACTTGTTGTATCTCCAACTTTTGAAGCCCACCTGAAAATATTAAGAGAAGTAGCCGACTGTCTGCGCAGCGCTAAACTGACAATCAATGTAGAGAAAAGCCGCTTTTGCGTCAAGCAGGTCCGCTACTTGGGTTTCATGATTGGAGATGGAACTCTGAAAACCGACCCCGAGAAAGTAGCAGCGGTGGCGGATTTCCCTATACCCCGCTCTGCTAAGCAAATCCGCAGATTTCTCGGAATGACGGGTTGGTATCAGAGATTCATCCCCAATTATGCAACCCTAGCAGCTCCTATCACGGATTTCTTAAAGAAGAGCAAGAGCTTCTCCTGGACAGAAGAAGCGCAGCAGGCTTTTCAAAACCTTAAACAAGCGATGTGTAGCGCACCGATTCTGACAACACCTGACTTCTCCAAGAAATTTTATATTCAATGCGATGCTAGTACCTCTGGGGTAGGCAGTGTACTTTTTCAAGTTGATGAGTCAAGCGCTGAAAGACCTATTGCTTACATGTCGAAAAAGCTCAACCCAGCACAGCGCAACTACAGTATTACTGAATTGGAATGCTACGCGGCTGTGCTGAGCGTAAAAAAATTCCGAGCTTATGTTGAAGGACATCCATTCACTATCATCACTGACCATGCCAGTCTGAAGTGGCTGATGAGTCACTCGGATCTCTCTGGACGATTGGCTCGATGGAGTTTAAAGCTGCAGGCTTTTGACTTCCAGATAGAGCATCTCAAGGGTTCGCAGAATGTGGTCCCTGACACCTTGTCCCGAGCTCACACTGAAACAACAGAGGAGTGGAAAGTAAGTGCAGTCGATGTAGACTTAAACTCGCCATACTTCTCCATGGAAGAGTATGAGCAGTTGAAATCGGCTGTGCTTGCTAACCCAACACAACTCCCTGATCTCTGTGTCTCGGACGGGTACGTATACAAGAGGACCCAACCTCGAAGCGGTGACTTGATTCAGGAGGACTTAGCCTGGAAGCTTTGGGTTCCATCGGGACTGGTGGAAGGTTTAATCCGTGAGGCTCATGAGTCGCCTCAGTCAGCGCATGGAGGCTTTCACAAAACTCTATCCAGACTTCGCGAAAAATATTACTGGCCCTGCATGGTAACACATGTACGTGCATATGTAACTAGTTGTCAAGTTTGCAAAGAGACAAAAGCGCCGAACACTATCCTGCGACCGCCGATGGGCAAACCTCTGGAAGCCCTTCGTCCATTTCAATTTCTATATATTGACTTCCTCGGACCTTATCCCCGCACTAAACGAGGAAACACAGTAATTTTTGTAGCATTAGATGGCTTTACCAAATTCGTCCTCATCAAGCCTATGCGTGCAGAGCGAGCTGATCTGGCCAGTGCTTTCTTGGAGAAAGATGTCCTGTCTGTCTTCGGAGTCCCCGAAACCACTTTCTCGGACAATGGCAGACAGTTCGTCTCTAGTACCTTCCAGAAGCTGCTGAATGAATACGGTATAAAACATGTCAAGACTGCTAAATATTCTCCGCACCCTAATGCTTCGGAACGAGTCAATAGGTCAATTCTGTCTGCTATACGTGCCTATCTACAAGACGATCATAGTGCATGGGACCTACACCTTCCTGCCATAGGAAGTGCTCTCCGCTCCTCAGTACACCAGTCAACTGGCGTCAACCCATACTATGCTCTGTTTGGCCATCACATGGTCCTGCATGGCTCCTCGTATCCATTACTGCGACAACTTGACCAGTTGAAGTCTGGCGATATAGCAGTCTTGCCCACTACTGATCGACTCCAGCTGGTTCGCTCACGCATGCTAGACCATCTACAGGGTGCACATGAAAAGCACGAAAAGGCCTATAATACGCGCTGTCGCGATGTCACATACACCCCCGGTCAGGAAGTGTATTGTAGAGTCTTCGCACAAAGCGACATGCCTAAGGGTTTTAGTGCTAAGCTGGCCAATAAGTTTGCCAAGGCTAGAATAGTTAAGCGCGTGGGACAGAGTTTATATCAGCTGGAGGACATGCAAGGCAAGTCCTTGGGATTATTCCATGCCAAAGACATCCGGCAGTAAAAGTCTTCAACAATTTAGACAGCTCAATTTTGTTAGTCCGTCCGTCCGCGTCCTAGACAGGAATGCCCGGCTCAGTCGGTAGAGCATGAGACTTACTCTCAGGGTCGTGGTCGTGCCACACGTTGTTGCAATCGAACAGGGAAGAAGATATGAACTCTCCAGCTTCTCATTAGAGCGTGGAGGGGAAAAATCTGACTCTCTGCCCGAGGTGGAAGTAACCGGATATCCTTCTTCCTCTCATTAGGGAACGAAGTGATACCGGTGACTGCCACGGCAGCGTGCCAGCGCCAGATCCTGTGATGATATTGTGCCTCCATTGAGTCCGGGTAGATCCTGTCTCCCTGTCTTCAGCTCCTCTCTCATCGGATCGCTAGAGCTACAGGCCTTGAGAGAGAGACCTGTGTTGTAATGTGAGCCACTAATAATATTTCGCGACATCTGTGTGCTAAATTGGAAAGGCACTGTTGCACACCACCTTAGACTCACCTAGTACTTCTGTAGCTGTCGTCTCCGGAAGTTGTCACGAATGCCGTGTCTTTGGTAAGAAGAGGCATTTCATTCCGTGACAGCTGCCTGAATACGACCACTACAAGAGGTAAGTTTTTAGGTAGCAGTTTTTAAATCCTTTTAATTCCCAAAATTATCTGAGCCATCGCTGTTCGGATAATTTTCCTAACCATTTGTTTAAAATCGTAGCACCAGGAATAAGTCTCAGCGAAAGCAAAAGGGAGTGACGACACCCCAAATTTTAAAGAGGTTCACAACCTAACCTCATCGCCCTCAGCATCTTTAGGAACATCGAACCTCAAGGAAAAACGGTCACCTACCTAATTATTGGTAAGATTCAATAACAAAACTTTAACCCTAATTCGATTATTGAGTGGTAAAAAGGAAAAATTTCCTATTTTAGCTCCCGAAAAGAAAAATTTTTTTGTTGTTATTGATTTGGCAGAGCCCAAAAGGAACAGGCGCCTCAAGGGTTATTGTGCTGTATAAATTCCGGCCAGCGGAACCCCAAAAACACCCCCCCCGGTGGCGGCAGGGACTGCATAAGGCAGCTAAGGCCACCATCAAAGCATTTTTGGCTGCAGTGTCACCCAGTGCAAGTGGCCAAGCTATTTTCGATTGCGCTGACGTCTAAGCGTACGAGATTGGCAGGAAGATTACCTGCAGAGCGGTTTTCGTTAAGAAATGCAGCTCATACTTCCCCCAGTAAGCTCAGCGGAAAAGAAGGTAATTTATAATAGGGTAGACCTAGTAAGGAACAGATCAGAGTTATTCACGGGACTGCAGTCAATCAGACGAAGCACCAACAGTAAATTACAGTGCTCCACACCACAGCCAATCTACGAGGTAGGTCGTACGAAAATTAGGATATTCGCAAGGCTAATCAAGTCCAGCAGCAACAGTAGGCTACTACGTGAAAATTTTATTGGTCAGAATATATATAAGAACTAAACAGGTAGTTTTCAAAAATAATTTAGTAGATATAGGCTTTAACATTTTAATTTAATCTAAAAGAGATGGAAATAAATTAAGTTCAAAATCATGAAAGCGTGCAAAGAAAAGAAAAAGTTACAGTCGACTAAACTTCAGCAACAAATCATTGATATAACGCACTAGAGAAATGTTTACGTACGGCTAATGTAGGCTGATGGTTTGGTAGAGTATTTTTGATTTGCATATAACATAAATATTTATACATACTGACAGCACTATAGTTATATAATTTTGACTTATTGACTTTACTCAGGCAAAATATGGTACAAACAAAAAATTCTAGTCTGTATTCAAAACTATCCATATCTTTTCTTTTTGTTAAAACAATTATTAAATATTTGATAGTAACGTTGAGGAATGAGAAATGTTTTACGTTTTTATTGAATATCTCTCTAAGCGTAATATAAATTACTTTACTAATCCTACGATATAAGATTTTGTAAATAATATCAAATGTTAATTGAGTAGTTAGTTGGGAGGTATTCAGGCGAAAGGAAACAAGTGTATACACGCATTGATGGAATTTCCTGTCATCAGTTAACTTAATAATTCTCGCGGCCTTATTCACCGTAGTTAACGAACTCTCACGTTTTTGTTTGTTTGAAGAAATTTACGACAGAAGTTAGTCGATGATTATCGGTTTTAAGTCATCACTCACCATACAAAAATATATATATAACCACGACGATGTCTAGCTAGATACCGACGCAAAATTTTCTTGTGCACACTCTAACGTGCGAACTCTCCTTTTTGGTAATACTATTTCGTCTAATTGAATTTCATAAAACAATAATTGATGTCTTTATATAATCTTGAGTCTATAAGGAAATTCCGTCTGAAGAGCTTCCATTAACGTATGTGCGTAAAATTAACAATGTTAATAGCCAGTAAGTCTAAACCTTAAACGTATTTTCATTGTATAATAGGATAGGATTTAGTGATTATAAAAACATCTCAATTAATAACTTAAGTCGTAACTAATCGAATTATCTTGAGCAGAAAACAGTAATTGTACTTTTTTTTCTGAATTTAAAATTTTTTTTATGAATAATATATATGTAGAAATTATGTATTGAAATTCGAATTTTGATTTCAGGAGCCCGTGAATCTTCTTCATCGCCTTGCTTCCCTCTCCCCTTATCGCTTCTCATTATTTCCTATTGTTTTTTTTTATGTAATTTTATTTTGATTTTGTTTCAGCACCCTTTACAGGTTGGGCCTACACCTTAGCCAGGTGTAGGTATAGTGGTGGGTTAGAAACTGAACCATCGCATATGGGGGTAGTTTTTTTTCTTTGCGAATTTTTCAAGATGGTTCAGCTTGACTAGGAACAGCAGGTGACACCAGACCTGTTGTTCTTCCTTTATATCTGTTTCTCGTTTTGTTTATCCTTTGTGGCAGACCTGAAGAGAGGATACCTCAACCTTTCTTCGCCAAAGGCACGCGAACTTCTGTTTGCGATGTGTGATCGGATGTCCAAGGACCCTGACCCCATGCCGACGAGCTAGGACGTGCTGCCAGCTAGCGCGTGCCACTTGGACATCTCGCAGCAACTTCACGTTGCTCATCATGCGCACACATTACAAATTGAATTTTAAAACATAAATCGTTGTAAATTTAAGATAAGGAATCAGACAGATTAAGCTTATACCCAATAAATTGAATTTTAAAACATATAAATCGTTGTAAATTTAAGATAAGGAATCAGACAGATTAAGCTTATAACCAATAAATTGAATTGAATGAAATGTTGCATCAAATGATTAATCTCAAAATTGATTATAAACAAATTTAACTTTTAATATGGAGGACGATCAGTTTCAACCATTCTTCAAATTGTTTGTTTGTATGATTGTCAGATTTCTGAATTTTGCTTAGGAATTTTTGTTTGATTATACGAATAGACCCTAGACTGGACTTGTATCGTGAGGTTGAGTGAATTTTTTTGCTTAAGGAGTCTCTGCTCGATTCCACAAGCCAATACCAGGGTAGAAACTGTGAGGATGTGAAACGCGCAACTAACAAGTTTGCTCGCTTTCTGATCTCCTGACAAATGAAGGAAGTTTTTTTTTATAATCAGGGTGACTAATTGATATCCTAAAGAAAAGTAATTGGCATAAATCTTATGAACCTCAAAATTATATCCCATCTTAAACACGACAATTTAAATAAAAGGCAAGAGAATATTCTTGTTATGTAATGGTTGCTTTCTAACTACCATATTTACAGATTTTTTTTTATTGTAATTAAATCATTGGGGTTCCCTTTTTTTTATAAGTTAATTTCCCGAACAAAACAATCCTGAGGCTTTGCGTGGATAATATTTAAGACGTATTTTTCTTTTTTTATATATTTTTATGCATTCACCTATAATATTGGCTTATTATAACGACGGTAATTTCTTTTGTTTTTTTTTATGCAAAATATTTAAGGAATACACGACAGTTTCCTTTCCTTGCTGGACCTAGGTTTTCTTTCATTGTGAGGCATTTTAGGGATAAGTTTGTTTAGGTTTAAATTAATGCAAAATTCACATTTCCGTTTTTTTTCTCTTGTAATTTTTGCTATGATGGTCAAAATGGAGTGAAGACCTGATTGGGTGACCTTACTCCTCCAACCCCCTCTCTCCTTCTAACCGCTAGTTCCGGACAACTGTCCGGGACAATAGGGACTATGTAATAACCAGAGGGCGGTACATAGTCATAGGATGGGGAGGGTAAGCCCTATGAGCCTCGTGTCATCTAGAGGCTGAGGCTGCTTCTCGTTAGGAGCATGACATCGGTTTTTCCATTGTATTCCTTTTGCTTTTATTTCCCTAATATGATTGTGCATTCCTTTTCAAGAGTCTTCGGTCCATATTAGGACAATTAAGAGAGCCCGCATAATGTTCGGGTGAGTGTACCGAGGATTGTGAGGCAAGATCCCACACCGATCCGGCGAGCTAAGCACGGCTAGCTAGGCGGGCCCCTCACTGCTTCGGTCACTGACCAAGCCTACACGGCTACTGACGCTCACTTAGGTAGTTCCCTATACCTTTCCAGATCCCTTTTCGGTTGTGAGCTACGACTAGGTTGTGATAAACAACTTAGCCGTGCTCACAACCCTCAATCCAATCCATGTCCACCTGCAGCCATCTGTTGGTTGCCTGTGAACATGGATTCTCACAATTGCCGATAACATGCCATATATATACTTCTGTATACTCAGTGACGCGACTCTTTTCGTATGTAAAAAAAATGTTTAGTATAGATATACCATATAAACTGAGCCGCGAGTAACGAGTAAAGAGTTAGGACTTTTAATTTTAACAAAAACTTCATGTTACGCGTTGCTCGACCCCCTCCCACCCTATAACGTACCGTTACTCTTCGCAAGACCCTCCCCCTCCCCCTAACTGCGTTACGTTATACTTGAAGGGCCCCTCAATCCACTCGTCCTTATCGACCTTCTGTAGTGTGAGCCTGTTGGTCATCCGTACTAGTAGTATAAGATTGTCTGCGGTGTCAGCGTGTTAATCTACCCGTCATTATCGACCATCTGTGGTGTAAGTCTGTTGGTCATTCGTTCTCAGAGATTGTCTCTGTTGCCAGCCTGTCAATCTACCCGTCCTTATCGACCATCTATGGTGTAAGCCTGTTGGTCGTCGCTACCGTAAGACTGTCTGTGGTGACAGTCTTCCCTAATAACCCTAGTAATACCTACAAGATTCGCTGATCAAAGGAAATCCGCACAATATAGTTATCAAGGGCTCTAACTAACATCAGCATAACGGTCCATACCATATCGCACCTCTCTCTCTTCCAGGTGTCTACCAGTACTGTCCCGTCATTACCTATATCCCCGTTGTATTAGAAAATAGACACAAATAGGTAGTTATAAGAATTATTTAATTATTTTTATGAAAAAATGATGGAAAAGAAAAAACCTGAATAAAGAATTTATATACTAGTTTTGTAAATGGGTCTTTTCAATTAGTGGAAAACTTGGACAGCTCGAGTTTCAAACCCCTCTATAGAGACTTCAGGAGAAAAGACCATTACAATACTTCCAACTTAAATGTTAAGAAGAAGACAAATTTCGTTCCGTGACATCTAGCAGATCGGGTCTTTCAAGACGAGCCAAATCCAGCAAAAGTTGTTCACGCACGAAGCACTTCAAAGCAAATGGTCGCCTGTTTTTTCAGAATAATTGGACATGTCGCCACCGTGTCATTACAGCAACGTAAAACGGTCAATTCTGAATGGTACACCAATATTTTTTTGCCAGAAGTATTCGGAAAAATAAGGGAAACCAATCGCAGAAAACGAATCATACTTCACCAAGACAATGCACTCACACATCGGCTCAAACAAGTTAGTTTTTAAGTAACGCGCTATCGCATCCCCAAACGAATTATCACCGATCAGGGAAACAATTTTCTGAGTGATTTATTCAAACAGGTATGTAAATTGCTAAGGGTGAAGAAGCTTATCACCCACAGTCAAATGGCGCACTCAAAGCAAGTTGAAAGTACATGGAAAATGATGGCGAAGCACCTAGGTAAGAATCAAAGTTCTCATGCTAAAAGCGCCTCGCCATCAAATTCCGATAAGTACATCGCCTTGCTCAAGTTCTATCGATGCTTGAATTTGATAAAGCCAGTGAGAGGAAAAAGCTCTCACACACACGACCAAAAGCTTACCTAATGTTTAAAGACTGAACGGAAGGTATACGATCGAGAGCTCAAAGCTTTCTACCTTGATCAAAAAGTTCAAGTCGAATAAACAGATAAGCTGTCGTGAAAAAGATAATTAACGGGCAGTCTTATTTTGGTCGTGAAAGAATCTTGTTTTAATAACGAAACCCGGCGGTTTGTTTTTGCTCTAAGTAAGTCGGTTAAGAGTTTTACGTCAATTTTGCGTTAATTAGGTTAGTCTGTTAGATTTGTAATTCGTACTCATTTTAGAGTTTGGTTTATAAAGATTTGAATTAAGATACGGATTGTTATGTTGTGAACAGTATTAAAGAATTAATAAAGAAAAAAAAGTATTGCTAATCCTGAGTGTTAGTGGTTTGTTTTAATTAAAATTGAGTGTCAAAAGATCCCTGTGTAACACCGTGGCTTAACCAGAGGACCGAGGGGCAAGACCTAAACAGTCCCAAGCCCCCTCTACACCACCCAGAACGAGAAGTAAGCCGAAACAGGCTCTCGACCAAACCTATGCTTTTCCGAGGTGGTCGACAGACTCAGTCCCAGGTGCTACATCTGTAGTGCAGCCGGACATGTCCAAGCCTCCTCCTGACTTCAACCCCCGATCAGCCTATAGATCGCACCCAGCAGATCTTTGGGTCGAGTCAGTCGCTGAACGGAGCTTAGGCTTTCCTTTCAACCGAGCGGGCTCAGCCGTTAGAGGACCTCCGGTGGCTTGAAATTACTCCTCGTCCTGCAATAGGCCAGCAAATTATAGAGCAGTCTCGAAGGCCTGAAGAAGTTAATCAGCTTCGACTTTCACCTCGAGCAACAAGATCGTATTGCCACCAAGAGCCTGCAATAGTTACTGCTCACCATACTGAAAAGGTCAGGTTCGGCCATCACTTCTACAGAGGCTCACAACGTCTACCCAGTCCAGTCGTCGAACAGAGATCAACGATCTGCTAGAGACCGAGTTCCTGCTGCGCGTCCATACTCTCATTATCGACAGGCTGAAGTTAACTCACAATGGTTTTCAGGTCGGAATCCGTCCTTTTCGGTAGACGACTTTTTGTTCCACGTAGAGCGATTAGCAACAAGCTCACACGTATCTGACGAAGAATTATGTGTTAATATTCACTTCCTGTTAAAGGAAGAGGCCGAGCAATGGTTCTGGAACCAGTTCTGTCCCTCCTCCCCGGACTTTGACTGGGGGCTATTCAGAGCACGCATCAGGCAAGAGTTCGGCTCAGCCGAAACAGACTTGGACCTGATGCGGACTCTGATAGAGCTCCGTCAGGGTGTTGTATATCGGATTTGTTTATCTAAACACAAAAAATCCAAATCCGATTTGCAAACGGAGCAAGACAGACACTTAAAAAAAAAATTCACATATCGGAATCTTAAATGGCTAAACAACAGCCCATAAAAAATTTAAATCCGATATGAGCAGAAGTTGGGTCAGCTAGAAAACTCAGGCATGTAATTAAAATTACAATATACACGCTGACCCAACAAATCATTAAAAAACGATAAAGTTCCGAGAAATGCCAAGTGGTGTGTCAATGACAATTACGATCACTTAAAAATGCTACAACAACAAACAAGCGATAAGAATGGTTCACGGAAAAAGATGTCGCGTTAGCATTTTCTTGTACCGGGACTGCCCGTGGGAAAGTATAAGAATGCAAAGTAAGAAAAAAGAACAAGAAAGCTTTTTGTAGAGTAATTGCGGTAATTGCAATGTAACGAAAAGTTGCAATAGAGAGTTGGAAAAAAACAGCGGTCGCGCGTGGTTCAGGTCACGAAAGTTACAAATTTACCTAGAAAAGAAAAACTACTACGGCCATGTTCAAAATGCGTTTTAGTGGAAAGTATGTTTGGAGTTGTGAGATGCTTCAGAAAATTGCGTTTACAGCCGTTCCGTTTAGTTATTTCTTCGTAGGACTGACTACTGACTCCATCGTCTCAATCCCAAAACGTCACTCGCTGTCTCTTTTCAAGTCACTTTCTTTCTCCCATAGCGGCATGAACAGATCTTGTTTTGCCAGATGTTCACTTGGGTTGCCTTTTTGTTGTCATTTAATGTCTTTTGGCTGCAATGAAATTTTATTGTTTTGGATTATTTTAGAATTCCATTGCATTTATGGACAATTTTGGCGTTCGCAGGTGTCTGGATTTTTACATTTTGGCGCGTTGATTCTCCCGTTTATAGGCGGGGCTTGAGTGTTGGTGCTGTTAGATGAACTGTTGCATTCTTTACTGAAATTTTAGCCAATTTTAAGAACCGTATGTGGGGAAGTTGGGGACTTATGAAAAATAATTCAATTGAGTTAAATTACTTTTCTAAGCTTTCCGCACATCGATTTTAACAATTGGCGTGTCGTGAAAAGGGGAATTTATATTGTGTCGAGTCATGCCGTGAATATTCTTATTACAGGTAAATTTTATTTCAGGTGTCTCGAGGCGGGGAAAATATGTCTGATTTTGGATTCAGCTATAGGAGCCGAATCTCATGGGTGCTAACACGGGTAGGTATTTTTAGGTTTTCAGGAATGTGTGTTATAGTGCAACAACGCGGGAACGGGGGCAGGGAGATAAGGAATAGGTGCGATATTATGGGATTAGGGATATGAATGGGATTCGGCTCGTATAGCTGAATCCAGTGCCGTCTTGAGACCAGGATTTATTCCTCGCGCATAGCTGGGCATAATTTGACCTAGTGGTCAGATGATTCTGAATCACTGAGTATCTCGTAAACAGCAACCATAACATGCTATACATATTTTAATTATAATTGACGGAAAAATCATGAAATTTTTTAAATATAGTGTTGTCATCACGAAAAATACTATTTATTAAACCTATCTAGTACAGACATATTTACCTATAGATAAATATATCCAAGTTTACAGAGTTCACGTTTTTCTATTGCTTATTTCCAGTCTGTTTGAAGCAAACACTAACTTTCGACAAGGACTTTACATCTAATAATGGAATGAATAAAATTGTATCGTTATCTTGATTTTCCTAAAAATTTGGCAGCTCCACTCTCATATCGTATTCTAAGAACTTATATAGGCCAGAGATAATAACCGAAATAAATTAATTTAAATGAATTCCTTCCTTTTAAATTTCTCAGAAATATATTTAGATTGATGCCATTTATACCGCAGAACAGAAATTGAAATATTTTTAAATTTGTCAGAAATAGAGCATGCGACTATTATTTGAAAACTAGTGGGGTAGGTCCAGATTCTGGGTGTCGCATCATTGGTGCGACCCTTGAGGTCCACACGAACAACTTCCAGTTAATAACAATTTTCAATTATTATTAACAATATTCAATTATTATTAACAATATTCAATTATTATTAACAATATTTAATTGTTAATAGCGATAAATTTCATGATCATAGTACAAATGAGTAAGTGAAAACTCAATAAAATTCATACTATTCGATTTATCGTTTTATTTATCATTAATATCAACTATTTATGATTTTTTTAAACATTTTCTTAATGTTACAAAAAACTATAAAAGTTCTGGATTTTTTTTTTAAGTATCGAGTTGTATCAGAACCAATTAGATCAGATGAATCTTTTTCAAAAAAACAACTTTCGCCCACTTGTATTTCATTTAAAAATACTTAAAAAATTGATATTTTAAATTTATAAATAAATAAATTAATGAATTCAATTTATCATGATAATTTCGTTGTAATTAGATGCAAAAAATTTTTTAAAAAATTATTCCGTTATAGCACTATTTTTTAATGAAAACCAAATAAATGCACTCTGTTTGGAATTCATTTGTTATTAATAATTTTGAATGGTTATAAACAATTTATAATTGATATAAACAATTCTTAAGACCATTTTTAATTGATATAAACAAAGTTTATTCAAATAAAAAATTTTTTGTGGTAACAAAAATTTCAATTGTTTATGAGAATTTTCAATTGCTATGAACAATCTGCAATTTTGTATTCAATTTCCAATTTTCATAATCAATTTTCAACCAGGTAAAACCATTTTTTATAATTATAAATTTATTATTGTTATAAACAATCATTTATTGTTATAAACAATTTTTCATCATAATAAACAATTTCTGTTCATAATAAATTGTTATTATCCGACTTTTTGATGTCCCGATCGTCATCAGAACAAATTACATCGAAGAAATCCTTTTCAAGAAAGTCTGAAATCAACTTTTTTTTCAGTTTTTTTGTTAAAACAAAAAAACGGCTGAACCGAAATTGATTAAATTTCTTTCAGCTCTTATTGACAATAATACGCTTCGAATGGCACCATAGCGAACCCGTTATCATTTTTTGTTCGCGAGATTTCGTTGTCGAAAAAAGTGGGTCCGAACGTACGTACGTACGTACACACACACACACACACACACATACATGTGTTCAAAAACATGCGTAAAACACTATGGTGACTTTGATATGTAAAAAAAAATTAAAACTAAACATTTTGAAAATCGGGCCCATTACAATAACTTCCTATATGTGGGAAGTTAATAATTTGAATTTATGAATGAAAAAATTCCCTGACTTCTGTGAAAATATTCAAAATCCCGACATTTTCAGAGTACTTCAATTACCGGTTTTCAAGCTTTCCCAAAGAGTGGCCACCCTGCTTCAATTCCTGTTTGGCGAAAGACGAAGATCAACGACAGTTTCTGTTACAAGTTGTATCTGTAGACTCATTTTTCCTTGCTCTTCAAAAGCTACCTTATCTAAGCTTTTATCACCTTAAGATTAATCTTTAAAAAAATTAATAATTTAATAATATGTAAAATTTACTAATATAATTAATAAAATGCAGTTACACACTCTTTTTTACTATTTTTAAACCTTTTTTGCTTTTCTTTTCCCTAATACCTTCATTTTAAATTTGGATTTTGTTACATTTACTTTGGAAGACCGCCAACCAATTTTTTTTAATGTGCAAACGATAATTACAAAGAGTAAAATCTGGAAAGCAGATGTAATTGAATGTTGTGATGTTTTTAGGCTTTTGCATAAAAAGTCACCTCTGAGGATATGCACCACGACCTGACCTGAAAAATGCTAAATATCACAAAATCCATAAGTTTTAGTAACAACATAAAATAAATAAAACTTCTAGGAAACACAATTTCCCATAAAATTAAATAAGAATTAGATTTCTAGGACGTATGGTTTCCATTTTATGGAGAAAATTTTGTTTTTTTTTTGCTAAAAATTGAAACTTTAACCTCAGTGAGGCACGGGTTAACGTTATCAGATTGAGCTGAAAAAAAAATCCCCCAGTAAAAAATCGAACATTGATTTCTTGTGACTACCCTAATATATATTCTTGTGCAGCATAATCACCTCTACAACATATTTTATGAAAATCGTTATTCAGTTAATCTACATAATTACCGAATATTTAATTTAATATTAAAAGGGCAAGACCAAAAGTGAATATTTAAGTACGTAGGTACTCTAAATAGCTTGCCTGAATTAATACTTTGCTAAACAATTGTTGTATTTATCTGTCTATAATCCGTTACGTATTAACTAAATCTGTAAAGCCGCTTAATATTTCTTTTATTCGATATTATATGTAAATCAAAGACATAATTAGGTTTAATTTTGTCAAACTTCTTTAGTATACAGAAATGGCGTCCCTAAGGCAAGAATTTTAGGGTACAGACTACACATACATATGAAAAAATTCGAAAATATCGAAAGTATATCCATTTACCAAGAATATAAATGATAAAATATCTACAATCTAATCAATTTTTATAAACTTTTATATACAGTGTACACACACACTAAAAACATACATCCTTATTTTAATTTTTTGTAAAAATTATTGCTACTTCGCTAGCTGCTCTCGTTCGAACCTAAAGCTAATTTCACCTTCAATTGGATTAAGAAAACAACGCCATTTTACAGAATTTTTCTCAGTTACGGTTTTTGAATGAGAGAATAAATGAACTCCTTGTTTGGTATACATGTCCCACTTTACCCAGTTTCCTAATTCTACCGGTACTTGAGGTCCAGTGGATACAATGTATTTTGGGTTATCACTATCTCGTATTTTCCAGTCGACCCAAAGAGCTACCCCATTGCAGGATCCTGACCTAAACAAGAAATACAAATAATTAAGTTTGCGTTAGTTTAATTGAAAGTTATTCTATCGAAATATTTAATATAAAGTAAGCCAAATTAAAATGTGGTACACAAACTATAACTAAAAGTACTTCGCGAATCAACATTTTTGCCTAAAAACATAGACGGTATTGAGGAGCCAATCTTAACATGGTATAACAATTTCCAATTTTTCTGAAAACAAAGATGACAATGTTCAAAGTAACTAATAATATAATACAGCAGACTTATATGTCAACCGTGGGAAATACTTAAGTTGAAGCGATGGAGGGCAGGGGGTAAATGTAAAAATGTTCGTTTTTGTATCAGAATTGTATTCAAAATGTTGAGTGTCAATGGTTCGGTGGTTATATGGATAAGTGGTTTTTGTAAAGGGGGTGGTTAGGACTGAATGATTTTTAGTTCTAATGTGGCATATTCACCCAAAATTTTGCTTCAAATAACGAGAAAATTATTTTGTAAACATAACTACGTTAGATTATGTTGAAGACTTTGATGAAGATGAGGATGACGATGCAGCTAATATTCTAATATGTGATGCTATTGACGGTAATTCTCTCTCTAGTTCCAGTAACCCCTTGTGGGGCATGGGGCGAGAATACAACTTCACCCGATTTGACACAACGATTGCAAGTGGATCTACAATTTAAAGTGGATTGGTAGGCGTTATCACTTACTGCACCGACGACTTACGGTAATTCCTTATTTGATTTGAAACATAACAATCAAAAGGCTCAAGAGCCTTATACAAAGATTGTAGAAGAATGCACAATAGTTTCTCTTATAACTAAATAGAATCAATTTAAAAATACATATAGAAAGGAGTTAACTGAGTACAATCACTAAGTTAACCAGATAGCATAACTAATCCTAGAATAACGCTAAGTTAAACTATAAGCAATGCAAAACATCCGATGAGTAGCGCGATAAGTTTGCTATGTAATATTAATAGATGCGTAGCGTGATAAATTTGCTAGGTAATATTAAATATTAATAGGTGGAGAGATAAGAAACTCCTGTCCAGCGTGAAGATGTATCTGACACCTGAGTTGAAACAAGCTTTTAATCTATTTAGCTGGCCTATATTGCAAACCGAAAGCAAATGATCGGCATGAGTAGTGCCCTGACCAACAAGGCCCTCAGCCATTGTGGAGTATAACTCACATAAACTCATCTAAAGTTAAGCCCAAACTAGTGACTGTTTGGCTGAGAGGAATAAGGGCAATGTCTATACAGATTGATCCAACGTGAACCCGAATAGGGAAGCGATAGAAAGCCAGAGCCTGAGTCTTAGAAGCATTGAGGTTGAGTTTGTTGGAGGTCGCCCAATCACAAATCACTTCAAGTTCCCTATTTATCAATACTACACGGACAAATTGAGACCTATCAGTAAGGTAGGAAAAAATCAAGTTACAAGTCGACGAGGAAAGCCCGAACCTTGATTGCAGTTTCGAGTACAGCAGAGCGTGGTCGATGGTATTCAAGGCCTTACTACAATCAAGGAGGAGCAAAATTGTGGTTTTGTGATAATCCATGTTCATTCGTATCTCCTCACAAATACCCACAAGCGCAGTGGTAGTGCTGTGCGACCTTCGGAAGCCGACCTGACGACCATAGAGACGGCCCGACGATTCAATGTAGTCCGTCATATACTCCCTTGCTGGAGTCTCCCAAGCCTTGGAGAGTGATGCTACCAAACTGATTGTCCTGTAGTCAGTAATATTCGATGCATGGCTTTTCTCAGGAATTGGACGAATCAAGGCACATCTCCAAGCACTTCGGAAAACTGATGTAGTGTAAATGCTATTGAAGAAGTGGAGCAAGTCGTGTGATATAGCTTGAAGAATCAATTTGGCCAACTTCATTGGAATCTCATCCAGTTCCACCGCATTGGACCTGACCTTGTAGACGGACCTATAAATATAAATATAATCACGATTGACAGTATTACATAGACTTTGAAAAGCCTCCCAATTCTCAGGAGTGTGATGTCACGGGTAATCCAAAGGCAGCCATCACGGCGCACTCCACCTACACGGAGTGACACGTGGGTCCGGAATAGGTGTGAGATGGCCACATTTAGGATTTGAATTTGGATGTTGACATCATTGGTAGAGTATACCAAACCAACATCAATATGATATGCATCTATAAGGAGACTGTTCAGATTCACACTCTTACAATGTCGATTTTGAAATTGTAAATAAAAAGAAGAGCGTGCATAGAAATCCCTGGGATTCAAAAAGGTCCCTTAACTGAACAATGTCATCGTCACTGACGATAGTGAAGCCAATGAGGGAGGAAGAGCCATACGCTACACAGTAATGAGAGGTTTTTGTCAGGTCACAAACTAAGCTTAAACTAAGCCCCTGAAAGAAAGCCTCACTACGCCGTTGCACCGCTGTTTCCAGCATATTTAAATTGAAATCGCCCATTAAGACTACATTGTCATTTCTTGGATCCACCAGCACATCCTCCATACCATCTAAATCCCGCCGAGAGCGATATACAACCCCCAGCAACACCCTACAAGTACCGACAACAGTTTCAACAAAAAGTGGGCGGTCGCCACGCACAAGTGGGCGGTCGTTACAACAAATACGATAGCCAGGGAACAAGAAAGATTTGTTAGACACATGTGGCTTTAACTAGGTCTCCGGCATTCAACCAGCAGTCATTAAGGATACGCCGAAACTCATTAAATTTAGCAGTTTACGTAAAGGGATTTACACTTTTTTCATTAAAATGCCTTACATTAAAATTGTTTCTCACCCCCAAGAGATAGGAGAATGTGAACAGTTGTATATAACTGAATGTAAGGAACCTATACGATGGGCTGACAGCTCCCAACAAGTATTAATAAGTCAAGTCTACGATGAAGCGATGATTCAAAATGAAAGTCCTGAATTTCTTAAATAATTAATTATAGAATCATGTCGTTAATTGGGTCGCCATATTACTTACTACCTTTTGAATAACCTGTATGACGAAAGGATTTAAGATATAATTAATTACTCACTTTTCAATTTTTATAGCGCCCGTCGTATTCTTGTTTTCCATAAAATTTCGAAAATCGACTTTTAAGATCTCACATGGCAGACTTAAGGCTTTGCATGGATATTCCCACAAGGGTTGGGGCTCTACTGTTGCATCGGCAAGCTCAGAAGAATCCTACAAAAGAATACAGAATTAAAACACGTTTAAAAAAAACCAAAGTATAGTAATTACCTCTATATATTTATCGAAAATAGATAAATCAAAACCCTCACAAATCCCTAACGGCGACTTTATTTTATGTAAATCAAGAAATTCAACTGGCATCGCATAGATAGACGCACTAACTGGCATTATTTCCACATTTTTCTGTACCTTGCCCTTAATCTTATTCAGAAAAGTTCCAAAATAGAAATTGTCCCATGGAAGTATTGAGAAGACATAATACGGCTCTGCTATCACGTGCGTTATGTCTGATAAATCGTCTAATTCTTCTGCGTTCTCTACTATTTTAACATTGTTAATATCATTGCTCTTTATATACATGCCCAAAATACGTGCACACGGTGTATGTTCTTCTACAATTGTTAACGATTCTATCCCCATTTTAGCACTGGCTAAGCAAAGTAATGATCCACTACTTGAAGCGAGCACCTTCGAAGATTTAGAAAGCATTTCTTCGAAATATCCTAGATATTTTTTGTTTCTTAAATTATAATTCATTTGGCCAATTCGGTGTCTTGAGAAGGCAGTGTGGGCTTCGCAGGAACAATAAATCCTTGGAATTTTGCACTCTTCAATGGAAACGGTAAACCAAAATGACCATTCGTCATGATGACCATTTATAAGAAAATTCTGGCTTTCAGCTACCATTACTGCTTTTGGTAAGTAGTACACAGCCTGCATCCAATGATCTCTCCACGGAATTACATTTTGAAGTGGCACTGAATTGTTACTAACTGAAGCAATTTCCTCAAAATCGGGATGTGCCCAGTACGGTGCGCAACTCAGGATAATATCACCTTCGTCGTCCATTTTTAACTCCCACCAGAAAAAGATAACTTGGGCCACAGCCGTACACTTTGCAACAACTTTCTGAACTTCCCGTTGCTCGCAAACTCTTTGATGTTTTCTCCAGTCAAATTCAAAGATGGGTACCGGACCAGCGATGACTTTAAATTGATCATGGTCAAGCTGACTTAGTTGAATATCGTGCACAGCAGGCTCGCCCTTACAATTATCCACAACGTGAGAAGGCTTTAGCAAAATATCGCCATCTAAATCGGCTAACGGTTTCAGTTTTGACCAGGAATATGCCAAAGGACTCTCGATAACCTGGACATAAATTGTTGCAAAGTTGGGAATTATTATGGCATCCCGCTCTAGTAAAGCCTGATGAGCGTGATTGAAAACAGAAATTGCTCCTTCCCCTATCAATTCCGTATCAAAGATTTCAGTAACCAGAAGATTGGCTGGCTGCTTCAGGTCTCCTTTCTCGCCCACAAACATTTCCTGCGACCTCTTTTTTACCACTTTTATCTTGTCCGCCATACCATTAGCTTTAATTATTTTCTCCGCGCACTTTGCCATGGGAAGAAATCCTTCACAAGCTATCACTGAATCTGCTCCAGCCTTTACTGCCATCATAGAAAGTATACCTGTACCGGTGCCTATGTCCAACACGTGCGCTTCTTTCCCGTTATCGTGTAATTTCTTTACTGCTTTCTTAATAGCGGCATAATATTTTTGATTTCTATCTGAATCGTGTAACATATCCGCAAAGGCAGATCTAGCAACTTCCTGGTGATAATCATAGTCTACATCTTGACAAACCCACTCAGTTGTTCCCGTTATTGGGTTGCGTGCTTGTGTAAAAATACTCATTTTATTCAGTTTATTTACTAAACGAAAAACACTTTTTAAAAACCGCATATAAATCGCAAATAACCTATACAATCGACGCGTACAACTCTGAAAATGACGGATACCTACGACAAGTTTGAAGGAAGCACAGTAGTGCCAAGTGCCACAAATATATATATATATATCGATTGTATTGACAATCGAGTTTCGATGATTTCCTGGAAAAATAAGATTTTTGTGCCGTACCCCACTTGTCCTGCTTCATCGCAGTTTGTTGGTGAGAGGGCGTGCAGGGGTGTATAGGGAAATCCGCACGGAACTTTCCTATTTATCGTCGCAACGGCACGCATACATTCAAAGCAAGGTTTATTTGGGTTCGGAAAATGCTTTAATATTACCACTACACACACTACATTTCGTGTTCTACACAAAATCCGACACGACAAGTGTGGGCACTCGTGCGGACTTCATCGCGTGGAAGCACGACAAGTGTGGGACGGCACTTTGTTCGTTTAGCCCTCGAGTGCGATTCGTCGATTCGTGCGATGCGACTGTAATTTGACATGCTGGCTTTGTTTAACGTCGCTGCGATTGTAAAAACAATAAAAGCAATGCTCTTGATTTGGTGCGATTGTTGAACATAACCATACATAATTGGTTTGTTTACCTATTGTGTTCATTTAGCGGCGGACCTTTTTTCACGCTAAATTTTTGACAGCAAAGTTATTTGTTTTGAACTATAGGTGGCTACTTTTGACTAACCAACCTACATTACCTTTCGAGTATGAAAATCTAACTACCAAGATCTTTTGCCACTGAAAAAAGCATGTCCAGTTATTGAAACTATTCAGCGCTAATTTAATTTGTAGGATTGTATCACTGCGTAGTCGCGTTTCTCTGCTCTTGTTGAAATAGGTCTTCGTCTTGAAAAGCTTCAGGTGGAATTATAATGCGCGCTTGATTTGCTTGGCTTGCTCTGACAGAAGATTGAAATAAAAACTTTTTATGAGTGCGAACCAAACGAGCGAAGCCAGCAAAGCATCTGAAGCGAAAAAAACGCTGCCAACTTCAATTTCAATAGAAATGTCATTTTTGTGAATGTGCAATACTTAGGCATTTTCCTTTCTGTAGAGGTGAGGGTTTTCTATGTGTTTGAAGCCCATGACAGTAGTCAAATTTTAGATTTTTTGAAGCGGGGTTGATATATCTTATGAATAATTAGAAATTGTATTAATTCAAAATTAACTAATATTTATATTTGAAGTTTTATTATTAAATTACATTTTAAAATGTGCGTAAAGAAGATGAAATTGATTTTATAATTATAATAAGATCTAACAATTTAGAAAAACAATTGCAAAATACTTTGAAATTTTCTATAATTTATGCATTTAAACTGTTCCACCTTCTCTTTTAGCCAAGTCAGCATTGTTATTGAATACAGACAGTGCTAACTTGTTTCCAGGGGCCACCACGTGGAGGTTGAGATAGGTGATTTAGATAAATAAGTTAAAATATGATATTATAACTTATTATAATTTATATATATATATATATATATATACTTAAATATTTTTAGTTTTAAATCGAAAAATATGTTCCGACCCCTTCTGAAAAATTTGTTCACGAGCCGACAGTGACAATAAGAGCAAAGCTATATTTGGCTAGATTACAAATGTAAACAAAGTTCTATAGCCAGGAAAATAGTGAATATTTACTATTATAAGTCACTGTCGCTTAATATAATCGCAGTAATTTAAGCAAAGAGACCTTAGAGATTATAATTATACCATTTACTTTCCTGAAAATAGATTTCCCTCTCGCTCTACGGCGATAATTTTTGCAGCAGTACACAGCACACTTCATCACTAAATTTGTGATTTTTTGTGGAGTTTTACAGAATAAAAGGACACAATAATATATCACAAAGTAGTTTTACACTTTACTAGGCTATAATTAGCAATCGTTAATATTTATCACCTCGATAAATTCCTGATTTCACAAAAATTTCACAACACAACTTAAACGTTGACACTTCTGAAAATAAAAGCAAAACACTTCGATATGGGGACAGTACCTCAAAACTTTCCCCACTTCCACACTTCTTCTATCGTTCAGATATCGATCACACCTACAGCACATATACACGATACTGCCATTCCTGTTTAGCTTTATGTTCTAAGGTGCAATATAACGAAAGAAATTAAAATGTTGGTTAAATCCACAAACACAATTTTTTTCAATGCGTTTTAAATATATTTAATATTTTATATCTTCTTGTTTACGATTGGGCTTTATCTTTGGCGTAAAATAGAAACTTAAAACGTCTAAAACTGACAAATATGTAACTTGGGAAGTGAGCTGCAGTTTTATTTAAAAAATTTCCCTAATCGTTCTTTTAATGATCTGATGAACCGCTCATTAAAAAAACTCGGCTATTATCAAAGCAAGCGGGAATTTGGTCACGTAAACATCTGAGCATTCAAAGCACATAAAGTTTTAAATAAGCACAGCAAGCGAAGCAACCATTGTATTTCCCGCTTTCTTCAAAGAACTTTAAGCCGCTTTGGCGTAAAACTAAATATATTGGGAATCTAAAGCACAAGAATACTGATCAATGTCATTATTTCTATTTTATTAACGGCATTTACATTTCGAGTTCTACACAAAATCCGACACGGCACATGTGTGTGTGAGACGGCACTTAATTTACACTTGCTGTTCAGACCTAATAATTCAAAAATAACTGTGTAAATAGATTGGTGGTTTAGGTCATATTAAACAGTGACTATGGCAGTTCATGAAAATTGTCAAAGAAATCCAGCTATTCAGCATTTCTCTATAGGGATATTCTCCCGCGCGGCTCACGCTCTTCGCAAAACGCCATGTTGTTATTTACAGTGAGTTGGACGAAGTTTGATTTCTGAAGGTATTTCTGCAGTTTGTGCTTAATAAACCGGTATTTCTATTAATTTATTTCATTTAATTAGAATTGGAAGCACTTTTTAAAGATGTCCAATATAACTTTGGATAAAGATACGTTTTTTCGACGTGTAAAACGTCTATACTCTGAATGGAAGGTAAACTTGATGTTTTTCAAAATTTTTTGCGTTTCCCAAAAGGGAAATTATTATTCTTTATAACCTCAAAATGATTACTTAAAAACTTTAAAATTTTAAATCATATTCTAATTAGGAACCAACTTTTACACATGATGATGCCCTGTCCAAAGTTGATTGTATAATGTCTGCCGTAGGAGTTGATGAAGATATCGTTTATAGCAAGTCCACCGCCCTACAGGTTAATAGAAGCTTTTCTCTAATTATGAAATGTGATATCATTCAAAATATATTAGAAATAAGATCTTAATGCAAGTTGGAGGCTCAAATTTTGTTTTGTTTTTTGTAGACATGGCTCCTAGGTTATGAACTTACTGATACGGTAAGCGTGTTTACCCATGAGGCGATCTTCTTTTTGGCAAGCAAAAAGAAAATAGAATTTTTGAAACAAACCGAAAATAATAAGGAAGAGGGAGTACCCTCAGTAAAATTACTTGTAAGAGATCGGGTAAGATTATGAGCATTCTCGCTAAAAAAAGGGATTAACTTGCTATTATTTCAGAATGATAAAGATAAAGCTAATTTTGAAAAGCTCATCAATGCCATGAAGGCTTCCAAGAAAGGGAAAACTCTTGGGGTTTTTTCCAAAGACGGATTTCCAGGCGAGTTTTGTGAATCGTGGAAGGCTGCTTTAAAAAAAGAAAATTTTGAAAATGTCGATGTAGGAGCTTCAATTGCTTTTATAATGTGTCCGAAAGAGGAAACTGAAATTAACTGTATGAAAAAAGCTAGTATTGTTTCCGTTGACTTGTTTACTAAATATTTAAAAGATCAGATCATGGATATAATTGATTCAGATAAGGTAAGAGGCATAATTCTGGTTTTGTAGTATTTCAAATTTAAATTATATGAACCACAATTCTATCGCATATCAGAAAAGGCAGTCGTTATTTGCGTCGCGCGTGTACATGAAAGTACACAAACCAATCGGAGATACATGAGATTATAGCGTGTACTCGAAATAACACGCAATTTAAAAAATTCAATGTCTTTTCGCATCGTCCGTGTCCGTGTACAGAACTTTTACACGGATACGCAACACGTTCTGTCAAATTTTTATTAGGCGTTCTGGGAGGAAGAGGTATTAATAAGGCTGCTATTTACCCCCAAACATATACGGCTCATACACGGAATGGCCTGTCTTCTTTATTCTATAATCTAAGCTTCCATCAGAAAATTGTTACCACTTTTTAGAGTTGATACATGTCTTATAGTCACAGCTAGACAGTGATAAAATAGTTATTAAACAATCACTCAATAATTTTATTGAATGTTTGAGTCTTTTCGTGACATTGAAAAATTCACTTGAAACTGCAAACCAATTTCTTTTTATTACCAAAATTATGACAGATTTTGGAAATGCATGTAATTTTAAGAACGGTTTCTACTTATTAATTCATCTCATCATGGCTACATCAAGCTTAGAATGTCCTTTTTTTTTTGTATACGATGTGGCCAAATCCTAGGGGACAACCCTTTGATGCGTTAGCATGGTTTTGGCCGGAAGGGAATTAGGGTATGGGAAGTGAGGAAACTTGAGTCTTGTTTGCATTGCTGCGAGCTAGACAACAGCCCAGAGACGGAGTGGATTATTTTAATTTCTTAATAAAAGCTCACAGTTATCTGGGCTCGAACCCGGGACCCACGGCATGTTGGTCTTGTCGCTCAACGCATTGATCCAACTCCGTCTCCTTTGATAACCGAATTTGCCGCAGAGTTGCAATATTTCGCTCCGCTTGGGTAGTACGCTGAGTTCAACATATAAAACAAAAATTAGATAATAAATTGAAAGAATTTTATTCTTACAGATACAATAATAATTCTCGTCATAGTAAAATTTATAGACGATTTAATTTGTATAATAAGAGTCTATACGTTATCTGCTATGCAGATGAACTATCAATAGCAGTCAGAGTTTGCAGAAAATTTGAAATGTTCAGTTCAACAAGCAACCAACACAGCAACCACATGGGCCTAGGACTGGAGACTGAAAATTAACGAAGATAAAACTGAACTTTGCTGCCTTGCCAGAAAACATAAATTAAGGAAGATAGTTCCCCCCGTGCATAGGCAACACCAGGCTCACTATAATGAGTTAAGAGCCTAATTTCTGGGTGTGGTGATGGACGGGAAACTAAATTGGGCTAGACTAGCACTAAGGGCTTTCTGGATGTGTCGAAATGCAATGTCTAGGGATTATCACCCCGTATCGTAACATGAATGTACAGTGGCAGGTTGCCAGAAGCCAGAAGACAATGTACCAGGTACAACGCATGTGTTGTTTAGCATCACCGGAGCAGCTAAGTCGACATTGACGAGGTCCCTCTCTCTCTCATCTCTCCATTGAAATTCAATAGTTAAAGTGTGGCACTAAACTTGGCTGCACGTTTACGCATGAAGAGTAGGGAACGTTAGAAGACAGCATGAGAAGAGTGCTCCGATCTGTAACGCAGGGACAATTAAAAGAATATTCGACGGAAGATTTGTTTGATTTCCAGACTGGTCACCCCAATATGGAGGTAAACCTAGAAGCTTATTTTCCGACGAAAAGAGGAGTGATCAACAATAGTGTGATCAATGATAACACCACATCAATTTACACAGATGGCGTAAAAACGAGCGTGGGTGTGGTTTTGGAGTGTACTGCGTGCCATGGCACATTTCCCAGATAATGAAAAAGCAAACGATCTGGCGCAGAGGGGCGCAAACGCAGAAACTTTAACAATGATCAACTCCAAGAAATCAACATATGTAGTTGGATTAATAATTAATTTTAGTAATATCATTAGGAAGAAGCAGTAAAATATTTAGGTAGGTCTTCTTGTCCTTAAAGTCTTAAGGGTAGGTTCTAGTCGAGCGGCCTGAAAAATGGCTGAAGTTTTCAAATTTTTTTCTCGCTGATGAAGGTAAATAATGTATAATTCGATTTTTTTCAGCTATTAGTACATTTACTTAATTTCACAAAAAAATGTTTTTTAATTCTTTAAATTGTAAATTGCTTCCTCCTTCCTCTTTTATCTGAAACACAAAAATCAAAGTTATAAATTTATTTTTTGAAATTGCTCGACTAGAACCTACCCTTAAAAGCACATTGTTTGGGGTGGTAGTTAGCTCTTTAAGGTGAGTGCACTTGAATGATCTCTTTTTCCCTTATACCTTTTAGATAACTAAGAGAGAGCACTGTATTCTTTAAGTACCGTTCAGTTATGTGTTTCAGGGAGAAATCTAAAATATCACCAGGACAATCCAGAAGAGTTAGGGAAAACAAGCATGGGTCTTTTGGTGTTTTGCCGAAAAATCGCTACCCAGTTTCTATAAATTAAAGTTATTAAATGAAAAAATAATAATTTTCATATTGTTTCATTTCAAATGTATATAATATAGTTAATGGGATATTGTTATTTAGAAGAAACCGTTTCTCTAGTATCATTAATAAAACTAGGAAAACAGATAGAATTGGACGTGATAAACAAATAAGGGTTAGAGTTATCGAGAGTTTTCCTGGAAAAATTGGAAAAATGTTGTAATTTAAACTTCCAAATATAACTGGCCAATTCCCTATATCAGTAATAAACACTTAAAATAAATTGCGTTTATAGGCACGATTTTAAAACTAAAAGTATGTGGCAATGGTGTATACATTTTTCTTCTAACTTCTTATGTATTTTTAGATCGCTTGAGAAATGCCGAGCGCAAAGGGCCTAGAAAGAGTGAAGGGGTCAATGTTGGGCGACCTAATGTAGTTATTACGTTAAGCTTTCCATTTATTCGATATAATCTTTAAAGTATTGTTGCTTTCATAATGCTTTATTGAAATGCTTGCAAATGCTAACACCTTTTACTTTGGATTAAGTAGTTTAATTTTGTTATTAACTCTGCTCCTTCCCGCTTCCTTCCCACTCTAGCTTATTTGGCATCTTTATCATCTTTTCCCATTACAGGAATTTGAGCGAAGCACAGTGGTAAAAATTCGGAATCTAGCTGGGCAAAATCAATAGTTTCGTAACGCGTGGACCGATTTGGATGATTCTCCATTTGTCGGGTAGAGTATGGGCCCATTCATAACGCAGGTTTGCTCTGCAGCTGCATAATTCAGCAATACACTCTGTTCAGCTGAATTGTGCAAATGATGCACAAACCTGCGGTTATAAATGGGCCCTTAGTTCCCCGATTGGTATTGATAGTGGGGGTGAAACTAACTTCGTAATGTAAGGACCGATTTGGATGATTTTTTTGCTGTATATCTTTAGCTTGTTGGTGTATAACGTTGTACTGATGTGTTGAAAGATTTGCGTCTATTATTAGTCTAAGCGCTCGATCTTCCGATAGTTCTGGTTCTTTTCTGGACTTCCGGGCCTTCTTGACTGCAGTGCCTCTTCTAGAAGAGGCAATACAAACTTTCTTACTATCATCGCTCTTTTGAAGTTGTATTGCAGTTGCCACCGACAATTCTTTATGACTGGCCGATTCAATAAAGTGTTTTACTCTAAGTAGTTTGGTTTTGGAGCTGCAGGCTTCAAAATCCTTAATTAATGGCCCACCAGACCTGTTACTCGTGCCAGTCTCTAAATTACTCGAAACCACTTCGATCGCATTATCAGGTAATGTAACAGTTCCTTGAACCCACGAAGAATTAGCTTTTAGGAAGCGTTCTCGATGTCTACCCGGTTTAGTCCATTTTTTAACCGACTTCCCAAAAACAAAGGTTCTAAGTTCGACGCGTATTTATTTATTTTTTTTAAATTTTTTTTTTTATGTCTGACCGGGCATAACTTCGTAACGCGTCGACCGATTTTGATGATTCTTTTTTTGTTGGGTAGAGTATGGTTCTCCGATTGGTACCCCACCCTACCAAAATTTTTGGTAGGGTGGGGGTGAAACCTAACTTTGTAACGCGTGGGCCGATTTGGATGGTTCTTTTTCTTTTGGGTAGAGTATGCTCCTTGTTTGATACCACGAGAAAAAAAATTTTGGATGGGTTGGGGTGGGGGAAGGGGGGGACCTAACTTTGTAACGCGTGGACCGATTTGGATGGTTCTTTGCTGTTGTATAGAGTGTGATCCCCCAATGGGGAGAATAATTTGGTCCTATGGTGGTGGAGGGGGAGGGGAGGTAACTTCGTAACGCGTGGACCGATTTCGATGATTCCTTTTCTGTTCGGTAGAGTATGTTCCTTGATTGATACCATGAGTAACAAATTTTAGTGGAATGGAGGTTGGCTAGGGGGTTAAACCTAACTTTTTAACGCGTGGAACGATTTGGATGGTTATTTCTTCGTTATATAGAGTAGAAGACACTAAAAAGTGAAAAATAAAATAGTTTTTTAAAAAAAAGTTGAACCGACTTCACAAAAAGCGCTAAAAAACATAAAATAATTTTCAATTTTATATCTATTACCACATTTTGAAGTCGGTGCAAATAAAACAACTACAGTACCACAATTGAAAATAATACTACCTGAACGTTTCAGCTTACGGGATCATAAGGAAGGACGATTAAACACTTTTGTTGCAGTTGTTCGGTTTGTTTGATTTGCACCGACTTCAAAATGTCGTAATTGATATAAAATTGAAAATTATTTTATGCCTTTTAGCGCTTTTTGTGAAGTCGGAACAAATTAATTTTTTTTAAAAACTATTTTTCAATTTATTGACCAAGGCTTCTGACCATACCTTTTAAAATGATTAAAATGTTTGTTTATGATATCAATTTTTAAATTATTTTTTCCAACGACATATGTCAAAAATAGCCTGTTTCTTCTTATTTGATTTGTTTACTCTTAAAAATCTTTCTTCTTTCTCTACTTTTAAAAATTTTTACCCCAAAACAAAGAGGTTCTTAGTTCCAGTTTTTTTTATCTCTGAGTGGGCATAACTTCGTAATGCGTTGAGATTTGGATGGTTCTTTTTTTAATTGTACCCGCACTGCTTAGGAGACAAAATAGTGGGGGGGGGGGGGGGCATTGGGTAGTCTAACTTTGTAACGCGTGGACCGATTTCGTTAATTCCTTTTCTGTTGGTTGATAGGACGAGAAAAAAAAATTGTATTGCTGCTGTATAGAGTGTGATCCCGCATTGCTAATAGGAGAATAATTTGGGCTTTTGGTGGGGGTGGGAGAGGGGGACGGGTAGTCTAACTTCGTAACGCGTGGACCGATTTCGTAGTTTTGTGTATTATCTTCAATTGTGGTTGGGTAGTTGTTTTGTTTGCTTAATTTGCACCGACTTCAAAATGTCGTAATAGATATAAATTTAAAAATTATTTTATGCTTTTTAGCGCTTTTTGTGAAGTCGGTTGAACTTTTTTTTAAAAAGGGAATGTCAGCAAACCTTTAAGTGTCAATTCTACCTTATGACAAATGTTTCGCAAAATTTCCTATGAATATGAGGTAAAAAATCTCCAACCGGTGTCGATACATGTACATGTTCATAAAAATTCAACCGGAGGGTTTCAAAAAATTCAAATGAATGAAAGGATGTTTGGCGATTTCGCCGGAAGAGTTGTTTTCCGTTTTATTGTGCTTTTAATGCGCGGCCATAAAAATATAGTTTTTGTCATGATTAAAGAGCACATAGACAAATATAGAGGAAGGAGAAATAACTCATAATTAACAGTTATAAATAATAAATTATTAACAATTAAACAATAATTTCTTTCAAGTGTCACATTTTGAAACATAACTCAAAAGCAGCAATTTATGTGCTAGTTATGTAGCATAGCTATCGCGAAATTTGGAAACATTTGGTTGCAGTTATTAGGTACGGGACGATACATTAAAATTTCCCGCCATGGCTCCAAGGTTCGAACCTTGGTCACCCCGTGAGTTCTTAGATGACATTAAAAAATCTACTCCGTCTGTACCCTCATTCCCTTACCCTAATTCATTTCTGGTCCAAGCCATACTAATACATCAGTAGGTTGCCCCTGGGCTTTGACTACATCACAAAAAAAGTATTGGATCATTTAGAGTTCGATGACTTGCCTTTTTCGAGATTCAATTTTTCATATTTCCCGATACCAGATACAAAAAAAGTTGAGCTGGAACCATATCTAGTCTGGATTCTTACAGTTCCCGAGTGCTACTATATTGTACCCAAGTGAAACTTTATTTTATTTATCGCTTCTTCAATTTCTCTGCCTCATAATTGTAGCTATAAAGTTTCAAAGATTTTAATTTATTACTTTTTTTTTTTTAAATATAAAATATGTACATACTAAAATTTATGAGATTTATAAAAACCGATTCGAGAAGGCCAATGCAAGTTAAACACGTTACCGAATGCACGCGACGACTCGTTGGTTGTTTGTGTCAAATCTTGCAACTGATTTTTCACCTAATCGTTGTACCGATTTGAAATTTTCTCGACATGTACAATTCGGCGGCATCAAAGAAGGGGGTTTTGGGTGGGGGTGACATGTACAAATAATTGAATACGGCCGATATTGATGTCGAATCCATACTTTTTGGGGTCAGTAAGATGAATAATGTCACTCCCGATGCCGATAAAATATTTGTTGATAAGTTACTAATAAGGATGGGGGTGGGAAGAGAGCAAAATATACAAAACGACCGATATTAGTGTCAAATCCATACTTTTCGGTGTTGCTGAGATGAATAATGGCACTCCCGATGCCGTTAGATAGTGCAGTAATAAGAAACCTCTAGGCGTGGGGGCGGAAATTAAGGGTCAGAAAAAATAATTGAAGTTGAACGATGTTAATTTTGAATTTTTAGTTTTCGTGATATACTGAGATGAACAATTACACTCTAAATGTCGTTAGATACTATGGGATAAGATACATCTAGCATCTATGGGTTAGGGGTGGGTGTGGGAAGGAAGTGACATGTAAAAAAATAGGTAAAAAGAAACTCTTAAGTTAAATGGTTTCTTTAAACATTAAAAGATGTATCTAAAAGCAAGAAAATAAAAAAATAGGTAAACAACTTTTAAGTTAAACTGTTTTATTTAACATTAGATTAGATGAAAAAGAGAAATATTGTCACAGATGTGGGGCTTACCGAAATATAGTACTGTAAGAAATCGGATAGCACCAAGAGCAGTGGCGTGCTCTAGTGTCGGAGGCCAAGATCTACTTCGGGGCGATGCATCAGCCGAAAAAGTAAGTAATTATGACTTAAATAAAACCGTGGACAAAGTGATAATCAACCTTACTTTTTGAATTCAAATGCAAATCAGACAAGTGTTCAACTCTTCAAGGAATATATATTATGAATAGGCCCTAAATATGTTGGTTCATGAGGCGCCAACAAACATGCTCTGGTTATGATTGTTGATGTAACTTGCTGTAATATTTTTCGAATAAATTTTATATGTATGTTAAGTTCTACTTTTATACTCTTATCAGATACAAAATAAATGTTTAAATAAAAACATTTAATTTGCACGACTATCGGGCGACAAAAAACCGATCTTACTCACCTCATTTAAATGGAAGCCCGATGCAGTGCCTGGCTGCTGGGTTAGTCCGCACCTGACAAATGTATCTCCAACTTTTAATAATTGTTCGATTTTTGGATAAAACGACTTGTTCAAGCCTATATTTTACTCTATTCGAACGTTATTTGCCGAAGTAGAATCCATTTTAAGCTACAGATTTGACAAATGTATCTCTAATAATCTTTGTTTTGAGCTTTTGACCTTCCTACGATAGCCTTTGAATCAATGGGATGGAAATAAAATATGGGCCTAAAGGGGGCCTAACCTAAACTTAAAATAATTAAAAAGTGGAGATACAACATTTGTGCATTTCAGGTACTTTACAAACAAACATTTTGTCTCTATTTTCAATAAAATGTTTTTTTTTTTCAATAATCACCGCACTAGGAGTAATACTTTCTGTGTGTGATTGCTCATTTACTTTATTTAGTCATGGAATTTGAACTTCTACCTTTGTTTCCATGTTGTTACATTACTATTTCTCATGAAAAGCATTTCATTGCCAAAAAAAACGGGTATATTGATATTATTTATCAGGTAATGAATGAGATGCTTGCTGAATACAAGAAGAAAATTAGACATTTGTTCAAACACAAAAGTCCGAGTGTTTTCTGAGTGATCGCTTGTTTAAGATTAGAAAGAAAATTTTAAATATAACCTGAATAATTTATATCCTTAATTGCCACAGCCCTTAACATATTCATCATATGTTACAGAAAACTTTAATGTAAATCTTTGCAAGTATAATACTCACATTTTATATGGATGTAAGCTTATTGATTTTTTAAGCACTCATTTTCCTTTATAAAATTTATTACTGAAAAAATCTTATTGAATTTTTACAGAAAGTAAAGCATTCCAAACTTGCTGAGGGCGTTGAAAGTTCAATGACAAATAAAAAATACGTAACTGGTGTTGATACATCTCAGTTGGATATGTGTTATCCTCCAATTATACAATCTGGCGGAAATTATAGCTTAAAATTCAGTGCATTAAGCGACAAAAATCATCTTCATTTTGGAGCAATTGTATGTTCTCTAGGGGCTCGTTACAAAAGTTACTGTTCTAATATTTCTCGTACTTTGCTTGTTAATCCAACGGAAGAAATTCAAGAAAATTATAATTTTCTTGTTAATTTAGAAGAAGAAATTTTAAAGTTTCTCAAGCCTGGGTCAAAATTGTGTGATATATATGATGCCGGTTTACAGTTTGCTAAAAAGGAAAAACCTACAAATGTTGATAATTTAACTAAAACTTTTGGTTTTGCTATGGGTATTGAATTTCGCGAGAGCTCCATTATTATTGGTCCCAAATGTAATGCTGTCGCAAAGAAGGGAATGATCTTCAATGTGAATGTAGGGCTTACAAATTTAATAAATAAGGAGGCGTCTGATAAAGAAGGGAAAACCTATGCCCTTTTTATTGCCGATACAGTAATTGTTAACGAAGAACCTCCAGCCGGAATTTTAACACCTTCTAAAAAGAAAATCAAGAATATTGGTATCTTTATAAAAGATGACGAAGAGGAAGAAGATGAAAAAGAAGAAAAAGAAGATGATAAAAGTACGGAGATTTTAGGAAGAAGCAAGCGAAATGCAGTATTAGAGAATAAACTTAGAAGTGAGCACAGTACAGAAGAGAAACGAAAACAACATCAAAAGGAGCTCGCACAAATTTTAAATGAAAAAGCAAAGGAACGGCTTGCAAAGCAGTCCGGTTCAAAAGAAATTGAAAAAGTTCGGAAATCAACTATCTCATACAAGAATATCAATCAAATGCCCCGTGAACCCGAAGTTACAGATTTGAAATTGTATGTCGGTGAGTCAGTTAGTCCTTTAATGTTTTATATATGTTAATTCTTCAATTTTATATATAATTACAGACAGGAAATATGAAACTGTAATAATGCCAATATTTGGAATACCAGTTCCCTTTCACATTTCAATGATAAAAAATATTTCACAATCAGTGGAGGGTGACTACACTTATCTTCGTATAAACTTCTTCCATCCTGGAGCTACAATGGGCCGTAATGAAGGTGGCATGTATCCTCAACCAGAAGCAACATTTGTAAAGGAAGTGTGAGTATAAAGTTAATTATCACTTAAGTAGTTTATTCCGAAAATTCATGATAATTTTTATTTTATTTTGTTAGGAGATTTTCTATATATCTGATTGTTAAAGCACTTATATGATAAAATCTCGGTGTTTAGCGTTAATCGGATTTATATATTTTTTGCAACTGCCAATAGCTGCCATAGCTTTTTAAGCTTTTTGCGTTGACTTGACTTAATTTCAAGATATCCGATGACGTCATGAGTAATCTAGCATAAAAGTGTATAAGCACTAATCATTGATATTCAACAGTTTGCCTAAACTGGCTTTTGTTGCCTAATCTGATTATTCTGGTTATGTAGTTATGCAAAAAGAAAGGATTTATTATAGGACGTATTTTTTATGTATGACCGGACGTAAATTTTTTAGCGCTTGAACAGCTTGATATGATTTTTTTTTCAGTATAGGATGTGTTCTCATGATAGAAAAAATTAATGATTTCGATGATTCTTGTTTTGTTGCATAGAATATGTTTTTCCATTCGTGTCATGAAAAAAAAACGATCCTTAGGGTGACGGCTATCCCTGCGAGCATACTTTAGCAAATTCGTTCTTAAGCAAACTCTTTCTGTTGGTAACTATTCGATAAGGGTTACCAAAAACTTCGCTTTGAATTTCCAATCTTCTAAGTACCTCTTCTGATGTTGTTGCCTTCACTGGATATATCCAGATAAATTTGGAGAATCCATCAACTACAACTAACAGGTATTTATACGGCTTAGCGGTGGAAGGCAGGGGTCCCAAATGATCTAGATGAAACGGAGATCGCTTCGCATTAAGTAGTCTTCATAAACCTGATTTACCTTCAATAGCTAAAAGGCGACAATTTTCATCATCTCTTTGTGCATTACGTATCCTTTGTAGTAAACCAGTTTCAACGACCAACACGCTCCGGTATATACTTAAAGCGTCAACGTGCCTCATTGCTGATCCAAAACGGTGATGCACTACGCAATCGAACTCCTCTAGGATGGTTAGTTGAAAGGCTTTGCAGTCTGTGTATATTTCAAATGCTGGGCCCAATCGATAAACCCTCAATTTCTTCAGGCACCTAACTATTGCCAAAACCTCCAGCTCGTAACTTGAATATTTCCTTTCAGATGCTGTTGTTTTGAAACTCAAATAAAACACAAGATGAAACAGCGCATGCTCCTGGTGTTTTTAAAGTAGAACGCCATCAAAATCGTCCTTACTCACATCCGTGTGAAGCTGCGTATTCAGAGAGGGATTGAATAATTTCAAAACTGGTTCTTGACATAAAATATCTTTTAAATGGTTGAAAGCATTCATATGACTTTGATCAAAAACAAAAGGTAGGTTTTTTCTCGTCAAATCTTCGCAATTGTTGAGTATTTCGGCACAAACTTCCTGTTCCTGTTTAACGTTCTGCGGGATTGGAAATCCTCTAACCGCAGAAACCTTTTCACATGAGGGTCTTATGGTCCCCGCCTCGATGACGCGTCCTAGAAAATTAACTTGTCTTCGCAGGAACTCACACTTTCTCCAATGGATCAAAGGTCCATTGTCCTTCCTTATTTGAGAGTTTAATTTGCGGTAATCGACGCAAAGTCTCATTGTGCCGTACTTTTTTCTAATTAAAACTATAGGGCTAGCAAAATCTGAATTACTAGGCCTTATAATACCTTCATTTAATCAAGCGTTTATTTGGTCACTAACAACTGTCTTCTCCTTGGTAGCTAGTCTGCGCGGCTTTTGATAAATTGGCATTTCGCTAGTTAACATAATCTTCATTTTCACACACGACTCTTTTCGACGTTTTGGCTGATACTTTAACACTAGGTTCTTTAATTCTGTTCTAAAGCATTCGTTGCTGATCGCTTCAATACACTCCCATTACTTTTAACTGTATCACATCGATTCTATTTAAAAATGTTTCTTTCGAATTTTCCTTCTCCGTTTTTTGGAACAAGACCTTGCCATTGTTGATAAAAATCATTGCATCCTTAATAACATCTCTTCCGATCAGGATATCTTCTGGTAGCCAACAATCCGGAACAACATGACACCGAACTTCAAATTCGTCTTCATTAATTATCAGTCATTATAACCGACTCCAATTTTTTTTCGAGTTAGCTCCAAATCCTATCACCGATCCTTGCTTGTATTCAGGGTTGTGTCGCGTACCGAATTTCTAAGTACGGTGACCTCACTTTAATCAATTCACTAATTCTCTATGGGTGTTTTCGATTTTTCTTCTTTGTTAACCCTTGTCCCTTGAAGAAGCAAATGCGTGTTCGAGATTGCGGTCCCATGACCCGAGTTATGCTTCGGATTGTTCGTTTTTGGCACATTTTATCCTTGGTGCTAACACCGGTTGCCCCTGGTTCGAACCAGGAAGAGCTGTGACACTACTAACACAAATGAAGTAGATGAGTAAAGTGAACTGGCATTGTGCTTGCGTGCTGCGAGTTTTTATATTTAATTAATTATTTTTACTGTTCTGTTATAATAAGATTGGAAAAAAATCCGAAAAATCTTTGCAGTTTCCATTCTTTTTATTTTAAAGAGGAACATTGCACTTTCGGATTCGTCATGTAGCCTTTCTTTTTCTTCAAAATACTCATTTTCATTAAATTAATGCTGCAGTAAGCCAATAATTGCTGAAATTGCTTATTTTTTATTAATCGCCATAATCAGTTGTAATTAGACAGCGTGTGACACTAATAAACTCGATCACAGGGTTTAACACTTGGAAGCAGATGACACTTCGGTGCAGGGTCACAGTAACTCCAGCTGTCCCCGGTGTTATACCTCGGTGGCAAAATCGAAAACACTCTATGAAACAGGCACTCCATCTAACCTCAATTTCTAAAAAAAACACTGAACAGCTGTTTGTACTTTTGCAAGAAAAGATGGTCGATCATGTACCAGCTAAAAAGTTTGGCTAAGTTCGTGCAGCAGGGGAACATGTGACGTCGATTTTTTCTCCGCCATTTTGCCTGGCACGAAGCGCTATGCACATGCGGGATCCCGGATTCTTATCAGGGAACAGACCTATTAATCCTTTTAAAATGTGGAAGTAACTCTTTTAAACTAAATAAGTAACTCTTTTGCACAACTTTTCTTAAACTCCCGGAATCAGTACATCAATTTTCAATAGTACTTTCTATAGTTGTTTTGTCCGCACTTTTAATTTGTTCGCATCACATTTCATCACGGGTAAAAACGCATCCCACTTCTGACACCATTTGTATGGGAATTGATAAAGGCCATTTTGATGAAAACGCGCGAATTATAATTAAATGTGAAAGTACTTTATTATTCACAAAATAAGAAATTCAAATCTAAGCTAATTCAAAAGTTGGAACAATTAATAACGTAACGGATCGGGCAGACAACTTACAAATACAACTTTTCGTTTTAACAGTTTAAAAACTTAACCGGGAATGAATGATTTCAGCTTCTCGATTGCATTCTCTTATCAGACCAGAGATACGACACGAACACTCGGCATCTAGTTCCCACATATCCATCTAAGATGATTCCATTACGAAAAAATTAGCTGAGTGCTTAGCAGTTGTTGTACGTCAGTCATATTTCTTGCGCACAACTGCCTACTTTGAATATGGGAAGACAGATAGGGAACTGGATATGTGAGAAAACTCGACAAGCAAGAGTAACTGCCAGGTCCCGTCATTTTAATACTCAAAAACCTCTACAAGTGAGAAACAGAAAACAGTTCCGAGAAAATGCATTTAAAATTCAAGGTACAATTATCGAAAAAAATATTCCTGCAGCTAATCAGCAATTTTCCTTCTTGCTCTGTTCGGGAATTACGACAGAAAAAATTTGCAACATGGCTTCATCGAAATCGACCGCTAGCCAGGCGCCGAAGTAGCTGTGCACTTAATTTAACTTTTTATCTGACCTTAATAACAAAATAGAAGTTTCTTTTTTTAAATGATTTAATTTTATTTTGCAATTGCTATTACAGAACATACCGAAGCACAAACACAAAAGAACCAGGAGAATTGTCGCCACCATCATCAAATTTGAATAACGCTTTCCGCTTGATTAAAGAAGTTCAAAAAAGGTTTAAAACTCGTGAAGCAGAAGAGAGAGAAAAGGAAGATTTGGTTAAACAAGATACCCTTGTATTATCCCAGAATAAGGGCAATCCTAAACTTAAAGACTTATACATAAGACCTAATATTGTAACAAAGCGTATGACTGGAAGCCTAGAAGCACACATTAATGGCTTTCGTTACATATCTGTTCGTGGGGATAAAGTTGATATTCTTTACAATAATATAAAGAGTGCCTTTTTCCAACCATGTGACGGCGAAATGATTATTTTACTTCACTTTCATTTAAAACATGCAATCATGTTTGGAAAGAAAAAACACATCGATGTACAATTTTACACAGAGGTGGGTGAAATCACGACAGATTTAGGCAAACATCAACATATGCATGATCGAGATGATCTTGCAGCTGAACAAGCTGAAAGAAAACTGCGTCATAAATTAAAAACTGCATTTAAAAGTTTTTGTGAAAAGGTGGAAGCTATGACAAAGCAACAAGTGGAATTTGATACTCCGTTCCGTGAACTTGGATTCCCAGGAGCACCTTTCCGAAGCACAGTACTATTGCAGCCAACTTCTGGAAGTTTAGTGAATCTCACTGAATGGCCACCATTTGTTATTACGCTGGAAGATGTTGAATTGGTTCACTTTGAACGTGTACAATTTCACTTAAGAAATTTCGATATGATTTTCGTATTTAAGGATTACATTAAAAAAGTCGCTATGGTAAATGCTATTCCAATGAATATGCTGGATCATGTTAAGGAGTGGCTGAAGTATATCGATAGAATTGGACATGTTTATTTTTAGTTTTTATATTATTTTTTTAGCTCTTGTGACATTCGTTATTCTGAAGGCATCCAGTCATTGAATTGGACTAAGATTATGAAAACTATTACCGATGACCCTGAAGGTTTCTTTGAAAACGGTGGGTGGACGTTTTTAGACCCTGAATCTGGTAGTGAAGAAGATAAAGCTGGCAGCGAAGAGTCGGAAGACGATGAAGCCTACGAACCAACAGATATCGAGAGTGATGAAGAATCTGAAGAAGATTCTGAATACTCTGAAGCTTCTGAGGATGAGAGTGATGAAAGTGAAGATGGTTAGACACTTGAATACTTAATAATGCCAGCGTAACATGTTTTCTGTTTTTAGATTTGGGAACTGACGAGGAATCTGGTAAGGATTGGTCAGATTTAGAGAGGGAAGCAGCTGAGGAAGATCGCAATCACCAATACAAAGTTGAAGATTTCGACGAAAATAGAAAAAAGGTTGGCGATCGGAGAGATTTTGACAAGAAACATAGCAAGCACAGTAAACATAGGTAAGTTTTCTTAAAAAGTTATTTCTAATTGAAAAGTAAATAAAGAAAATGCAATAAATCTTGTTGGAAATGTTTTCGATAATTTTCCATGTAACGCAGAAGGGATTTGCATCAAAAGAAAAAGAAGAAGTACACAACTAGGTTTGTACTTCTCAATAGTGTCATGCTTTTAGATCTTACTAAACAAATTTTAACAAAGTTTTTAGTTTTTTTTTACCATTTAAGGCTATATTTTCCGTTAATATATTTCAATTTAATAAGTTAAATGAACTGGCAGAACACTGCTCAGTTTTACGTAATGCGTAAACCAAAACAAGTGGGACATTTTAAGGAAATATTTTTTTTGTGAAATATTTAGTAAAAGTTTTAGAATGTTCATGCATTATTATTGCTTTTATCTTATTTTGTTTGTTTTTTTTTCTACTTAAACTCTTACTATTATTCTTTTTAAACACGTCTCATTTTCAATTTTAGCTTTAGAACTGTTACAATATTTTATTGTAAGGTAGAAAAAGACGATACTAATTTGCGATTCTTTCTTTTTTAGTAGTCCTTCAAAATCAGGCCGAGATAAGGAAAAAGATAAACATCACGATAAGCATCGAGACAAGCACCATAAGGACCATCATAGAGACAAGAATAAGGATGGGCGTCAGAATGACAAAAGTAGTAATAACAAAAAGAGATCTAGAGACGAAAGCAGGGACGGTGGGCATCATAGAAGTTCGAAAAAATCGAAACATTAAAATAAGCTCAGCTCAGTGTATATGAATTTAATCGTATATTTTCATTTAAAAAAATTGATCCATTGTAAACAATTCCATTTTTGAAGTTAAAGCATGAAACACTTCAGTATTAACAAACCAGTTAAGGTATAAAGCATTTTGAAAATGTACGTGAGTCACCTCTTTCGTTATTGTTCTTATTTAAAGCAAAATATTTGTTGATGCTCGTCTCCTTTGTTAATGCTGAAGAATGTTATGTTTTGTGATTCATGCTGTTGTTTGGTATACACAAGAAGATCGTTTAGTTTAATATTATTTAAAAAGTAATCCCATAGATGTCAGTGTAATGATAATTCTTATTAAATTTTAAATATACATTTTTAACAAACAAAAAATGTTCTTTTTAAGGTTCCGTACACTAAAGTCCAAGCCGGATCCAATAAGATAACTCATTCGTCCGTACGTTTTTCGGTAATCGCGGTTTACTTCCGCTATAATAGCTAGAATTTGAATGTAGATAGAGTTAACGTTCAGCAAATATTTTTGTTTAATCCAGAGAAATGGGATATAGTTTGAATGGTCATAATGTAATGATTCCATCATTTTGTTTTAATTTATCTTGAGTTTTTCATAAAACATTTTTGTTATTTATTCTGTCCTGAAAGAACAGAAGACTGAAGAAAAAGTGTAGGGATCTTTTAATTGTTACTTAATTTTGAGTTCTTAACCCTTATTCACTTTAGAAAAAAACAGGTAAATATATTAAGTAAAAGGGGAATAAGTTATTTTGTTCCCTAATAAACGGATATTGTGATGGCGTAGATATTTGAGATCTAACTTCTCAAAAGTTTTACAAGAGACAAAGCTACGGTAAAATTCCAATTTATTGAAGTTTACATGTCCCATTTTATTTAAAAAAAATTCCCTGGCCGTTAATTGTTGTTTTTCCCAGAAGTTTACGATTCCAGAAAAAATTAACGAACTCGGATCATAATTTGCAAATTTGGGAATTACACCTGAGAGAACTGGTTCAGTTTTGGTTCGGATAGGAAGAGCGATTATTATTTACTTTAAGTATGAGAAAGCGCTTTGCATCAGGAAGAGCAATACCGTGTATAAACCGTGTACGTGTTTTCCTATTTTTTGTTTAAGAATTTTTCTTACCGGCACGGTGAGGAACGGGATGTGCAGGGTTGTCGCCTTAGCGGGACAGATGGCAAATTCAATTTGTAATCGCTAGTTCGGTCGAAATAATGGAGAGATTTTAGTTTCCGTGGCACACCGATTTGACGATGAATTTCGATAAAGCACCCCAAAATAAAACGAAAATATTAATAAATTTTTTTGATATCTGGCTTAGTTTTGGAGATATTCGATCTTAAAATTTTAAAAACACATCACTGACTTGTCAAAAAAGGTGTATTAATTAGGCTTTTAGGTGTTTTATTAACTAACCAATGAAATATATGCCTCTGCAGGGAGGGGGGGGGGGGGGGGGGCTGCCGCAAGTTAATATAAGAACTAAAAGACTTATTTATACACCTCTTCCTCCAGGAAAGTTTAATAAAAAGTTCGCGCTATCTTTGAGTTCGGCCACTTTGACAAGTCGTGAAATTATGTGTCAATAAAATTTCAAGATCGAATATTTTAGGAGATTTGTTAACAAACTGGAAATATATTCTTTTGCAGGGTTTGGGGACGGGGGGTTGTGTTAAACCTAACTTTTTAACGCGTGGACCGATTTGGATGGTTCTTTTTTCGTTATATAGAGTAAAAGACACTAAAAAGTGAAAAATAAAATAGTTTTTTTAAAAAAAAGTTGACGAGTATAACCTGTAAAATTCAAAGCTGTCCGTGCGTTGAACGTCAAAAATTTCAGGACCCGTTATGTGTGCAGATTTATTTACGAACATTTAAAATTTCAATTCAGTTTTAATTTGAATGTATTGTAACATTAATAATTTGAAACAATGGCTCAAGAAAAACGTCGGAAAAAAATTATTGACAGATGGCTTGAAAATCCACAACGGGCAAATCACTTTATAGCAAAAAAATTGAAAATTGCGCGGAGTACGGTGGATTCAGTTTTAAAACGCTATTTTGAAACGCTGTGTATTTTCCGAAAAGCAAAAAGTGGAACAAAAAGTGATGCATATAACAAAAAGCTGGACAAGAAAATAGTGACTGCAATTGTTAAAAATCGAAGCATGTCTTCTAGAGATGTGGCTCGGGAATGTGCAACAAATCAAACAATGGTGCAAAGGTGTAAAAAACTTACCGGTTTAAAAACGCGAAAAAACAAAAAATACCGAAAGTAACGGAAAAACAACGGCAAGTCATCAAAACAAGAGCTAGAAAATTGTATGATTTAATTGGAAAGAAAAAAGTGTGTATGATTTTGGACCATGAAACCTATGTCAAAGCGGACTTTAGTACACTTCCAGGCTCACAATTTTATACTCTATTCGAAGGAGAAGTTCTTCCACAATCGGAAACATCAATTGGCATAGAAAAATTTGGGACCAAATACCTTGGGTGGCAGGCTCTATGTCAGTGTGGAAACCGAAGCCCAGCGTTCATCATAAGTGGAACAATTAGTGCAGAAGTGTACATCAATGAGTGCATTAAAGAACTGTTGATTCCGATTGTGCAAAAGCATAGAGGTTCTACACTATTCTGGCCGGATTTAGCGTCCGCGCACTTTGCCCTTGCAACAATAAACGTCCTTATCGAAAATGACATTGATTTTGTGGCGAAAGATACCAATCCACCAAATGTTCCACAATGCCATCCTATTGAAAAATATTGGGCTTTGGCGAGAAGAAAACTGAGGACAAGTGAGCTGGCTGCAAAGGACCTTAAAGATTTTAGAGTTAAAAGAAAAAGAGCGTCCAGACTGATTAAGGACACCACTGTCAGAAATATTATGCAGGACATTAGAAAAAAGTTAAGAGAAGAGTGGGATCCAAAGTAAAAATTAAGAATTTTTTTATTAATAACTAATTTTAAAAATGAAAACATGTAAAGTAAATGAAATAAGTACATATGCAATATTAAAATAATAAAGATTTTGTATTTCAAACAGTCCTTATTACGACATTTTGAAGTCGGTGCAAATTAAACAAATAAAACAACTACAGAACCAAAATTGAAAATAATACATAATAATACCTGAACGTTTCAGCTCACGGGATCATAAGAAAGGACGATTAAATACTTTTGTTGTAGTTGTTTGGTTTGCTTGATTTGCACCGTCTTCAAAATGTCGTAATAGATATAAAATTAAAAATTATTTTACGCTCTTTAGCGCTTTTTGTGAAGTCACATTATTTTTTTCTTTTGGAAATGACTTCTGTAATGGTAAGAGTTATATCAACACTGCTGACAATTTTGGAAAGGTTATTGGGATAGTAGTTTTTGGCGTTTGTTTGATGTCGCTACGTTGAGTAGATCAAAAGTTACAAATAAAATAATGATGTGCACGCCATGAAAATTGCAAATTTCTGAATCATTATATAACTTCCAAACTGTTGAGAATGAAATGAGGAAATTATACATAAAATGACAGAATAAATAATATCTTAAATTTAACCAATCATAAAAAATCGAAAATATCTAAATAGAAGTCTTCAAAGCTTTCGAAACAACGTTAGAAACAAAAAATAATCATACAATTAAAAACTTAACTATATTTACGCTGTGTAAACGTTTACAAATTTGGCTAAATGTAATGTGACTGACTTAGAAATTTATTAATTAAATACAGTACAGTAAAGGCAACTAAATACTGAAACTTTGTAGCAATAAGATTATATTTATAACTAAGGAATACAAATATATGCCATAGAGTTGGAAATTTAAGCCTATAAAACTATTAACATATTTTTTTCTGCTTACATACTCGAAATTTTTTTTAAATTTTGTGTAGTTTTTTACATAAAATTCAAAATCTATAATAGTGTAAGATTTAAGAATGTAAATGCTTCGTTATTAACACAATTTCTCTAGTTTATGCTCAATATATTATTTTCTCTTGCTCTGCTCGATACTGTAAGAAGTTTGATAAATCAAACTAAGGAACCAATCCTATATAAAACAGTGAGGTTTAATAACGTTTACCATATACAAAGATTTATATACCAATCAAATTTGGCATGTTAAGAAAGATAAATAGCAAAAAAATTCAACTTGTGGTTGACTCAATCTCATTCATATTTATAATTTAGAAATTTTCGACACGAATTCAAGCCTCAGAGAAGGCATGACTATTTGTCATTCGCGGAATAACACGTGAAATTATTTTCAGAAAAGTAAGGGATTAAGTTAATGCCACCGTCAGGGACTTTCACCACTTTCCAGCAATCATGGGTTGCAGAGCTTGCAAACAAGGGTTTCCATAGTAAGAACCACCCGATCGATCCAACTATTTAATCCGTTTAAAGAGTTTTGATTTACATGTAGTTCCATATGCGAGGAGCTATACTCGTTTGGAAAGCACAACAGAAACAACCTTCGTAAATATTTGAATTTATGAAAATAAGAAAGTTTGGATATAAATGAATTGCTAAAAATACATTTGGGAGTCGATAAAAGTGTCGCTATTCAAATCGGAAAGTATGTTTGAGAATCAAACTGATTCAGACGACGACTTTGAGGGATACTGTAAGTGGTTAAAGTGAAAGTGATCCACAAGTAATCGTAATTGATTGGTACTTTATAATTTATAGTTTTGAGACCGGTAAACGAGTATAACATCGTGGATAAAATAAAGGAAGCTAATAAGGAGCTCTTTTCGACGCCCCAACCACCATCTCCATCATCGAATGGTCAGCAGCGAAAAGTTACCTTTCGGGCTGAACTTGAGGATTATGAACCTCCTGAGCAATATTTTGCTGAGATTGAAGTTGGCAGTGTCAATACAGAGGAGGGATTTCTTCTATCAGATGAACAGGAGTCTGAAAATCTTGTTTTTATGAAAGAAACAGTTGAAAGTGCTAAGCAAGGGACAGAAATAGAAAGTGAGAATGAAATTGAAGAGATTTGCGAAGAAGTGCTCGACTTAGACATTGAAAGAACTCACGTGGAAATTAAGGAAAACTTCAACCACAGCGGTCAGTCAGTGCATGCAAACCAAGATCTAAATGAGAAGATTGAATTAATAGAAAGACACAATTCAGGGGATGAATCATCCAGGACTAGTGACGATGATTTATCTCTGATAGTTGCGACATATATTGCTGATGATTCCAAAAGAAAGTTCAATGATGATAATGAGAAGAAATTATCAATTAAATCTAAATGTAAAAGAACATTCAGTTTTAGATCACGCAAGAAAGCAAAACAACAGGAAGACGAAGAAGTTCCCAAAATAAATCTTAATTACAAAACATGCTGTGAGTACAAAAACGCAACAAACGAACAATTACCCAAATACACCGGGTATTTGTCAACTTACGGATTAAGTAAAGAGCAATGGGAAAGGCGGGAAAAGCTGTTGGGCCTAAAAAAGAAAAATTTAGTTGAAAAAACCCTGCAAGCTAGTGAACAAGAAATCAAGAAGATGGAAGACAATGAGAGGGCTTTCACCAACTGGCTTAGAAACAAGATGCGTTGCCCTATAAACAAAACAAAAAATATGTTCGACTTTAAACCAAAGAAGCAAAAAAACAAAGCGAAATATAATTAGTTTGTTAATCTGAGCTTTAGTTACATTAAGTGTGCATTCTTTTAAAGTGTTGTGTTTTATATTTCTGTAGATATACAATAAAAAATCTAATTACATAATTAGATCCGGAAACTGTTTTTAACTGACGTGTGGCGAGCTTTTGTTAAAAACCATTGGAGAAAGCACGTGATTTAGTGGGCGCAATTTAATCCGCTTTCAATGTTTCAACTACAAATGCGATAGGCAAAACATGTGTCCTCATTCACCTTAACCTTAATTTTGTGTTATTTGTGCTAAGTCCTTTTCATGTGATTGGATTATAATCGAACTTTAAATCAACTTTCTAAACAGAAAGGGTTTTGTAAAATTTGTACAATAGTTAGAGAGATGAGTCCAATGGTGACTCGGGTGTTGCTTATGGATCAATTAATGTTTTTGGGTAGATTATACCTTGCGCTAAATCGTTGGTGGAGTAAGTGATAACGTGTCGGCCTATCAATCCGGAGGTCACAGATTCGAATCCCACCGGCGGCGATCCATAGTTGTTTTCTGATGACAACATATTACAATAAAAAGGCTAGGGGCGTTGTAGAGAAAGTGTCAGTGGTTTGGAATCCACTTTAAATTGTAGGTCCACTTGCAATCCGGTGAAGTTCTTCTCCTGTCCCATGCCCTACAAGGGGTTACGGTAAATAGAGATAGAGATACCCCGCGCTTAAAATTATTCTTGTAAATGAGGGGTCCATATCAATCGTAGGATGTGGAAGTCGTTAGTTTTGAAAATTATAACAACATTTTTAACCGACTTCGCAAAAACAAAGATGTTCTAAGCACGACGCGTATTTAATTTAATTCTGTTTTTATGTATGATCGAGAATAATTTCCGATTTGGATGATTCGTTTTTTATTAGAAATAGCATGTTCCCCGAATGGTGCCATGTCAAGCATTTTTTTGTACGGGTAGGGGCAGGGCCGCCGAGAGGGAGGGGGCGAAGGGGGTAAACCCCCCGGGCCCGGGCTTTCAAAAGGGGCCCCGTCATCTAAGTCATCAACAGAAAATTTTTTCCATTTTAATTATATATAAAAAAAAGTTTCACGATCGTAAAAGTGTAATATACTAGACAGATTTTAAATTGAAAGTCACTCATTCGATTGTATATGGGCCCGTAGACACTTAGTCCCGGGTCCGAAATTCCTTTCGCGGGGGGCCCGTATGTGGTACCCCCGGGCCCGAATTTTGTCTCTACGGGCCTGGGTAGGGGTGACTTTTTAACACATAGACCAAATTGGATAGTTCTTTTTCTGTTGTAAAGGGAATAATCGCCCTTTGCTAATATAAGAAAAAATTTGACCTCAGGGTGCGGGGAGGGGGGGAGGTAGCCTGCCTTTATAATGCCTGCACCGATTTAGATCATTCCTTTTGTAAAGTATAGAGTATGTTCGCCCATTAGTACCACAAAAAAAATTTATAAGGTGTGTGGGGATGGGAGAAAGGCCGAAACTGAACTCCTTAACGCGTAGACCGATTTGGTTGGGTGGGGTGGTGGTTGGGTTGGGGGTGGTGACGGAACGAAGCCTAATCTAGTATCGCGCGAACCAGGGCGTCACCTGATTAACTAAGACGTAGACCGATTTTGATGAAAAGTGGCATCTACAGTCATTACTGGAAGAGAAGTACCTCTGCAACTGTTAAAATTGCTTTGTTGTGCGAGTAACATAATTGAAGATACTAAAAAATGAATAATAAAATATTTTTTAAAAATAATTTTTAATCAATTTCACAAATTTTATATCTATTACGACATTGCGAAAGTCGATGCAAATTACACAAACAAAACAAATGGTGTAATTAAACAACAACAAAATTTAAGGGATGGGTAAGGTGTTTTTTTCTTTTTTAAATATTTTTTTATATTAATGTACAACATATTAAAATTATTGTGTCAAAATTTGAAGTCGATTGAAGTAAAACTAACGGAGATATGAGGTTGTAAGTCTCCGCCTCTCCAGTCCGGTTTCGCGCTGCAGCGGACAGCTACCTGCCAGCGCTAACAAAAGATTTCCTTGGGAATTTCCAGCAGCGGCTTCATTCCTTTTGTCAAATTCCCAAATCCTTCTTTTAGTCAAACGGTATTCGTGCGCAAAAATGCTTGTGCATGTGCCTTAAAATTCTGTGTTTAAAAGAAAGTTTTGTTTACAATTTGCCGTTTTGTGGTGCAAAAATGTTTGAAACTTTTAAAAGCGTTTTTCTAACTTAGCTATTTCAGAGTCGGTGCCCACTCTAGCTCAAAATCTACTGCACCGATCCTTTTGAAATTTTGCACACTCTTTCTTGACGAGGTAATGACGTCCAGTTTTCTTTTATTGATTTTTTTATTATAACGTATTTTAAAATAACAAACGTTTTTGATTTTTTTGATGAAAAATCGGCCTTTTCACTTCTAAGTGCTGTAAATAATTTAAAAATCAATAAAAAAAAATTCGACGTTGTTACCTGCAGAAACTTATCAACTAATAAAATCATTTTGGTTTTTTGATTTGAGATGATCCAGTGATGAGTTATGAGGGGCACTGCAATAAAACTTTTTTTTTGAGACGTCCTCGGAGATTCGCTGTCAATGGCTCATTTCTTCATAAAAATTTATGACAATTTCACAGATTATTCTTCAAATATTACTTTATTATGTAGTTATTATAGAAGAAAATATATATTAACTGCGTCGTAAAAAAAAATTATCGAAAATATGCTTCTTTTGTATCTAATTAACCTTACTCCCCCCTTAATTCTCCTTTCTTAAGATCGTGAGATTAAATGTTTAGGCAGTTTTATATAATAACATGTCCAAGAATAACTCCCAGCTTGGAAAATTTAAATAAAAAAACTAAAAAGTTAAGTGATTTGCCTTATTTAGTCCTTTTTGTTTTACAACTACTTTTAATCTTTTAAAAGTCGGCACGGACGCCTTCATGAGGAATATCTTTTGCAAAAGTCGCTTTAATTGTTCCAAGTTTATTTTTTATAGCATAGATAACATATGCTCCCATATACAAAAATCGAATGGGCTTAAGTCCGGTGACGAGGCAGTTCATTCTTCTGTTGATATGAAATCTTTCAAATGTCTTTGAAAATTAGGGGCAACTTGCCTCTCTTACATACTGCACCCCAAACCATTACTGACAATAGATACATCCTCAAACCCCCCAATACCTTTATTGTCACGGGGAATATAATTCGTTCTTGCTGCATAAATCTCTCGTCGGAAACGCTGATATATCTGGTATAGTACAGCTTGAGAACCTCCCGATATTTTCTGCATCTAGCATCCTTCAATTCTTGCGTTTCTCCATGTTCTCTTGTAGACCTTAAATCCAGGTCTTCTTTTAATATCAAATGCACAAAAGAACGTTTCATGTTCAGGTCTTTTGCTAATTTTCGCAGTTACTGTACAATTGCACCTTATGCGTTCGCGAATGCTTTTAACTTCTTCCCGTTTCCTTGAATCTAGCTATTGTTCTTTGCACAATTTTCTTATTTACTATATATATTTTCCAAGCTCTAACAATTTCACAATTTCCTTTACTTTCTAAAAATAAGTTCTTGATTAATTCGCGTTTAATATCAAAAGCAATATAAATCTTTATGCGTTTGACTCATTGTTAATATGTTTAAACAGTGCAGAAGTTGAATTAAATAGTCTCTTTTTGTAGGGCACAATTATTCTTGGGCACGCTGTATCTTCGATTGTGGTTTGGTAATTATTTTGTTTAATTTGCATCGAATATATAAATATGTCATTGTTGGGAATTCAATCCTTTTTGGATACCGCGCGTTGTACGAAGCGAAAGCGTTTCTTTTATTTTTGCAATCACTAACAATAAGTTTGCAGTTTTATAGAAAACGAAAAGAAAAGAATGCAAGCACTAGGCACTGTCCGATCATGATACCAAAACTCAACTGTGCTATCGATATTCCGCTCGTCTCCAGAAAATGGTACCGCTATGGATGCTATGATGTGCAATGATAATGATAATGCCGAGATTAGTTAAGGTTGCAAAGGTTTTTACATTTGATAGCAATAATTTTTACAGATAATTTGTTTATTTACATTTTTTTTGTTGAGAGCGATTGTTTACAGATTTCAAATTAAAATTGACAATAATCTTTACAAATGAATGATTAAAGAAATTGTGCATACTGATGCTTAATAACCAATTTATAAATTAGCTTTAGAATATCCAACAATCATAATAGATACAAAATTAAATATTATTTAATGCCTTTTAGAGATTTTTGTTAAGTCGGTTAAACTTTAAAAAAAAAAACTATTTTATTTTTCACTTTTTACTTTTGGCAAACCTGCTCGAAAAATGCCCCTCGTACAACAAAGAAATCTCAATAGTTACAGAGGTATTGCACTCTATAAAAGGAAAACAGAATTATCCAAATCCGGCAATACGTTACGAAGTTAATCGCAGCCAACCTTTCACAGCCTCACGTTAGATACAAAATGCTTACAATGCCGCTAGAACACCGACGTACTCTATACAACAAGAGAAGGAGAAAATCATCGAAATCGGGGCACGCATTACGAAGTAAGGGGACTGCTCCATCGTCTTCCCGTAGACTCCAGATGCAATATTTTTTGCCATTTATTAATGAGGAAACGAATTGTGGACAATCGAATGAAAATCATCAAAATGGGTCTACGCCTTAGGAAGCCAGGTGATGCCCCACCTACCCCTCTTACCGTAAACCACAATTTCTATAATCATACAAACGGAGGAAGATACTCTATTCCGCAATAAACGAATCATCCAAATAGATCCACACAATACGAAGTTAGGCTCCACTCCTCCCCATAAATTTTTGCCATGGTGCCAAAGGGAGACCATACTCTATATAAAAAGAATCCAATTCGGTCCATGTGTTACGAAGTTAGCCTCCCCAAATTTTTCCCTCATAGTAGCAATGCGGGATCATACTTTAAACAATAAAAAAAGAATTTTCCACATCGGTCTACGCGTTATAAAATTAGATTCCACCCCCACCCCCACTCCGCCAAAACGTTTTTTCTCGTGGTATAAATCGGTAAACATACTCTACCCAACAAAATAAGAATCAGTTAAATCAGTCCACGCGTTCTGCTTCGAATTAATCAGTAAAGTGAATAAAATTGTGAACATTTGTGACTGTAAATAAGTGTCTTAATTAATCCGTCGAGCCGAAAGAGCCCCATTTACGTTACAATTGGTGTCAGAAGTGGGATTAATTAAGAAAGACTAAAACGTGAACTTACAAAAAAAAGTGTGACTGTGAAATTAAAGTGAAATAGTGCAGCCAATCTTAATATGGGGCGCAAACTGAAGGATTTATGTGTTCAAGACTTGAAGGGGGAGTTAAGTAAACGTTCGCTAGAAGAAGAAGAAGAAGAAGCAAATACTCCAAGCATGACAGATCTTCGCAATGCTCTGATGCGTGAGATGAAATCTACCAAGGAAGAACAGAAATCATCAACGGCAGAGTTGAAATCGGCGATGGAAGGGTCCGTAAGCGAATTGAAATCGTCGACGAAAGGGTCCATAAGCGAATTGAAAACGGCAATGGAAGAACAGAAATTGTCGACGGCCGAGTTGAAGTCATCAATATTAGCAGAACTTAAGGTCTCTGTTGAGGAAGTTAAAGCTGAAATGGTAATTTCTATGCAAAAACAGTTGGAAGGTCTGGAGTCAACTGTAGAGAAGTAACTGGACTCTAAAAAAGTCAATCTCGAAATGCATATGGATAATAAAATGGGAGAGATAAAATCAGATATTGAAAAGAGATTGGAAGAGGTAGAACTATCTGGACAACTCAAAATAAAAGAAGCTAAGTAAGTATCACTGGAACTATCAATGAAGAAAAATGTCAAAGAAATTAGGACAGAGTTAGAGAGTGTATAGAAACGTCAGTTAACTACGTTATCTACAGACGTCAGTGTGAATAAAAGACTTAAGGGGATGGGGGGGGGTATGCACTTTTGAAAAATATTTTTTTGTCTTTTCTTATAGTTAAACATTTCAAGAATATAGTCACAAAATTTGAAGTCGATCAGAGCAAAACTCTCGAAGTTATTGACTAGTTAGTCTCCTCTCCTTTAAAACTGTAGCTCCGACAGCTATTAAAACTTTAAGCGCGTTTTTCTCAAAACCACTTTTCAAAAGTCCGTGTTCACTGCCATTTAAAAACTACATTACATTCATTTCAAACTTGGTACAAACTTTCTGCATATAAAATACCTTCCACCAACGTTCAGTTTCAGAAATTTTTTTTACATTAAGGAGCTTTTCTACTAACAAAATGGCGGAATTTTTCGTACACTTTTCACTTCAAATGGCCACCAAAAATTTAAAAATGAAGAAAAAAAAATCAGAGAACGTTGGGGGAGGATTTAATGATACTTTGACTAAATTTTAATGAATTTTGATTTCAGATAATTTCCAGCTGAGATACAGTGAACACCGCAAATCGTCTATTTCTAAAGACGCTCTTGGAAAAGCTTTGTCACCGGCTTGTTTGTCGATATCTTCGCATAAAAAATATTTTGACAATGTTTTTAAAACTATACTTAATAATGTACAAACGGCTTAAATTAATTTGCTCAATCCATATTTATAAAAAAAAAATCACAAAAAAGTGCTTTTTTTCACGCTAAAACCAATATTCCTCTAAATCGGTATCTATAACCAAATTTAGATTTGCTAAATTTCTCCATGCAGAATCTAAGCCTTCGATTGAGTCTCCTTTAATAAGGTTTGGAAAATAAGCAATTAACAAGGTTAGGCTTTCGGATAACTTGGTAGGATTAATTCCTTCTATTGCTATCAAAACTTCATCATCGAATTTTATTCGAGTAGAAATTTGCTTGCATAACTCTCGGTCAAAGCCTACTGAGAAATGAGTGATTCATATAGTAAAAAACATCATTTTGATACCTAAGATTCCCAGAAATAAAGTTTGTTTTCCTGAATTGATTTTATATTCTTTGTTTTTACCTAATATAAAACCTAACTATAAATTATAAGTTTAACGTATGGTAAATACAAACCGTTTTGCAAATCCTAAATTAATAATCTAGTTTTTAATTCGAGAAAAATTAGCCTTGTTGAATCTCTCATAGTCTCCCCCTAACGCTAGAACAATTTTAAAGTCTTTTTAAGTCTAAGTATATATAATACCTTTATTAATATGTTTTGATTTGTGGTTGTTGTGCCTCGAAATGTCCCTTTTCTAAAATTACTTAACGTAGCCGAAATTTGTTTACAAAGATTATTATTTACAGCAATTAGAACATTAGTGCACTCTAGAATAATATTTTGGTGAATTAAAAAAAATTTTGATATCTAATTTCTTCAGCAGAGTCCGTAGAAAATGGTGATGCAAATTGTTAAACCCTTTCATGATGACTTTCAAACAGAAAATAAGCAAATGGCTAGCTCTGAACCTAACAACATTTCTGGTAGCATAATTTTTGTCATACAAATGAAATTTTTTTATCATTTCTTCGATTTATTCAAATACTGGTTTTAGTCGGTTGTCTCAAATAAATTTTCTTGATAAGAGCAGCGTTTCTAATAAAGAAAATCTAAATTCCTTTGGCTCTTCATCAACAGCAGCACCAAAGGGTTAGATTTTCTTTAGCTGCTGGACGCCTCAAGTCAACAGAAAACGCCGCTTTTGTCAAGAAAATTTCTTTAATATTTCTTGCTCCATTCGAGTTTTGAACGGTTTGTTTTGGAATTTTTTTTGTAAATTTCACTTGAGTCCAGTGATTTTCTGTACATTATTTGTACATTTTGTAAAATTGTTATTGAGTTAAGTGTACAATTTCTACACCATCAGTCAAAGTTAGGTTTCTTAAATATTTAAAAAATTTAATTTTGAGAAGAACGTGTTTAAAGTTTTGATCTGCGGCCGTTTATATCTGCGGTCCGCTCCGCCCAAGCAGTGAGGTGAATCACGGCCACAGGCAATAACTTTGGAACGATTAGGAATTTCGATTTTAAACTTTACCACTGTAATCTTGAGATGATTGACTATAAATTTTACGTAAAAGCAAAAAAATACTATATTTTTGTTTGTTATTTTATCCGTTTTAAGAAATTGTTAAATGAATTAAATCCCAAAGTTTTTTTAATTTTTTAGTGTTTTTGTATAGTAATAATACCTACTTCTTTTGTTGTCCCATTATTTCGAATGTAAACGCAATCATAGGGCATATATTTAGCCTTGGCGTCATCATTATAAAAAACCGAGTTTAGTTCATTAAGTTATAATTGTATTATAATTTCTGGTTATCTGAAAAGAGTTAAATTAAAATTTCATAAAAACAAATTTGAGTTGATTATAATAAAATTTATTGCAATATTTTTCTCTATGCAACTTGTTAAATAAACTTATAACGTAAATACAATAAAGAATAATTGTTGTAGTAACCTGTGATGGCATCGCAATAAGTACTTAAAGTCTTCATTCGAAAATTGCATGTCTTATTTTCTACTTAAAACTGGTTAGTAATTGGACTATAAGACTGATGTTGTCTTGTATATTTTAAATAAAGCGCTGATTTATGATCTATACTGCTGCCATATACAATTAAAAATAAGATTTAAAAACAAAACAAAGTTAGTTGGTGTTTAAATTAACATTTTAGTCATAAAAGCATCATACTACAATTTTTCTTATAATTCATGTACACTGATCCATAATTACGATAACTTATCAAATATGCATAATATAAAGAAAATATCTTAAACTAACTAAAAACAAAAATTTATAGCTAAACAAGCAAAAGAAACGAACAAGAAATTTATAGCTTTCCTTACATTTAGTGGCATCCAATATTTTTCGTGCATTGAATAACAATAGCTTTTTTATTCTAGGGATAAGCGTGACGTTTAATATGAAAATACATTTTTTTATGGCATTTCAAAAATTACTTTATGATACAAATTTCAAAAGGTGTAAATTATTTGTATAAAAATTACTTTTTCTTTTGGGTATACTCTTACACTCACAAAAATTTATAATTTTAAATATCTTAATTTTAATAGAAGCGAGTATTTATGAGCAAACGGTTTTCTACTTATGTTAATATTTTATTTATTAGCTGAGTTTAATAAAAGGAGAGAAATCTTTTGAACGTACATATAATAATTGTCCCTGTATGCTTCTTCAGTTTGTTTTTTATCTGATTTGATTTTAAATTTTTTCCTTGCAGACATATGAAAAAGCCTTTTGCATTTATTAAGTAATGCTTTACCTTCTTAAAAAACAAGTAGTTATGAAAAATACAAAAGATCGGTTAGACGACATCTCCACACTTACCTAATTAAATGTTGCGAAGTTATTATATGTTGATGAGTTATTAAAAAATTAATATTCACACGCTCAAATAGACTATTTATAAACGCGATTGCAATATTTCATATTATATTTACCCAGTCAATTATATGAAAAGTAATTTAATCATTAATCACTTCAAACTAGTGATGGGCAAAATCGGTCACTTTGCTGACTCAGGTCATACGAGTCATTTGGCATAAGTGACTCAGAAAAAAGATTCGGTCATTTGGGTCATTTGAGTCATTTGACCACTCATATCTGTTGAGCCATACCAGTGCACAATATTTCCTATATTTCAGGCAACTTTGAGCTTTAATTGAAAAAAATGTATCTAATGCAAGAATATTTCTCGTATTTCGAAGATGTAACAGTCATATTTGGATGTATTAAATTAAATAAAATAATTAAAGAAATAATGAATGCTCCTCATAGACCTTATGTTTATAATTTAAATCCCCGACATGGTGGAAAAACACCCAACGGCCAGTGCAATTCTTCAATGTTTTGTTTTGAACCTAACCAAGTGGCAACAGTGCATTTTACACTAACCTTCTGATTCGTTTAGTAAATCTATAGAAAACGGAATTGATAATTAACGCGACAAAAGGAAGCTTCCGCTTTCGGATATATGTATGAAACATTAAAGCTATAGATGCTTCTGAGATGCAAAATTTTGATTATGTATACGAAAGCGAAATCTTTCTTTCATTGTTTTCTTTATCAACTTTCTTTTGGCTCTATTTCACTGTAGTTTGCTTTGTTGCTATCATATTACGTCAAGCCATTCTAAATGGTTCTTTTAAAAGGCTTGGTTATGTGCAGTTTACTTGCAGTTTGTTTTGTGTAAATTTAAATTTTTTCTGTAACGTATTAGTATTATTTTATTTGTGAAAATTAATGGACTAAGAGTTCATGACAGTGCCTCTTTTTAAATTATTTTTTAATTTATAAAAGTACGTATGTGAATTTTATTACCTGGGTATCATTACTAATAAATATTTAAATATGTAGATATGGAATCCTTAAGAAAAAGAAGTGCTGTTTGGAACTTTTTTACAATAAGTGATAAAGATGCATCAAGGGCTGTGTGTAATTTCTGCAAACATAAATTATCTTTTAAGGGAGGATCAACAAGAAATCTTCTGCGGCATTTAAAAGCAAAACACCCAGGTGTACAGGATTCCAGATTACAGGGATCATTTCAAAAGTCCAAATCGAACCTTTCGACGGCAGAAGAGAAACATAGTTTAAACGAAGTAGAAGAAACAGGGGGCAACGTATCACAAAATGAAAGTGCAAGAGCAAGTGGGTCTGTATGCACAAGATCAAAGATTACACAAGGTAGTCTTAAGGAATATTTTAAAAAACCGTTGCCAGTTCAAAAATCGAAACAGATAGATGCTCAGTTAATAAAAATGATTGCAAAAGAGTATCATCCATTTTCTTTGGTTGAGGATCCGGAATTTAAGGAATTTATTTTTATGCTAAATCCTGGTTATAGTTTGCCAGCTGTAAAACAATTTCAACAAGTCTAATTCCTCAGACTTTTGATCAAGTAAAAGTTACTGTTGAGCAGTCACTTAAGGCAGCTAAAATAGTATCATTAACCACGGACGGATGGACGTCTTTTAGCAATCAAGCGTACATTGCAGTAACGGTGCATTTTATATCAGATGATTGCCTGTTAGTATCGCATTTATTAGAATGCTTTGAATGCAGTGGCGAAAGGCATACTGCAGAATATATTCACCATGAGCTAAAACGTGTTATTGATGAATGGGGAATTACAAATAATAATGCTGCAAATGTTGTAGCAGCCGTTCGTAAGGGCAACTTGCAACATATCCCATGCTTTGCACACACGCTTAATTTAATTGCCCACAAAGCAATTAAGTCAATTGACGGAGCGCGACAAAAAGTAAAGTCAATTGTAGAATTTTTCAAAAGAAGCCCGTTTGCTACTAAAAAGCTACTGTCCGTCCAAAAGCAAATGGCAGGGACTGAGAAAAAATTAATTCAGGATGTTGCAACGCAATGGAATTCCACATATGAAATGTTCCTGAGAATACTTGATGTCAAGGAACCTCTGTTATAAACTTTACCACAATTGCAATCACACCTAACTTCACCAAGTGCAGAAGATTTTGCAGTTCTCGAAAAGGCATGCGAAGTATTAAAAGTGTTTGCAGAAGTTACGGAAGAAGTATCTGCTGAGAAAAATGTTTCGTTATCTAAAGTCTTGCTTTTTAGTAAAGCAATAAGAAAATATGTCGCACGAATTAAAGCAAAGCCAAATCTACCCCCAGAAATAATAAATATGATTTGTGACATACAAGATGACTTGATAAGTAGACTTTCTGGTTTAGAGAGTAAGCATTTATATGCAGAAGGAACACTTTTAGATCCAAGGTTCAAGAAACACGGTTTTAGCCAGGAAGGACTTAAAAAAACGATTGATTCAGTATCCGGAAGGGCCAGTAGAGTTATTTTAAAAGGCAGTAGAATTCAAGTTGAACCCCAACCATCTACATCAAGAGAAATACCAAAAACTTCTTCTTTAGTTTGGGATGAATTTGACTCCGACATTGATGCATTTGTTACGAGGCAAAATTCAACTGTGGCTGGAATACAAGAAATGGATAAATATTTACTGGAACCTTATAATGACCGTACATCAGATCCATTGAAATGGTGGCAGGAAAGAAAATTATTGTATCCACGTTTATATGAAATAATGCAGAGAAGGTTGTGTATATCAGCTTCTTCTGTACCCTTCGAAAGAATATTTTCAAAGGCCGGACAAATAATAACCGAATGAAGAAATCGTCTTTCACCGCAAAGAGTATCATTATTGCTATTTTTAAATAGCAATTTATAGACTCCGAATACTAATACATATTTCAACTGCTACATGATTTTTTTCATTTAATCGAAAGCGAAGTGTTATGTATGTTGTACTTACGTTCTATTTATTGTTTGTGTAAAGAAGATTATTTAATTTAACAATATAATGAAATTTTGTTTATTTAGTTTTGATATTGAATTTTATATACTTTTTGCTTTGTGTTATTAAGACTGATAGAAAGAATTCAAGTTATTTAATTTTTAAAAGTTTTTATTTTTTCCTTTTTTATGGAAACAGATTATTTCGTGCTACCCAAATTCACAATTTGAATTTTTGTATTTTTAATGTATAGAAATAATATTTTCTCTACTTTATTTTGTTAAAACAAGTGAATTGGCATGCTGCACATATTCATAAATTCATAATTATAATTGTACAAGTTCATTAACATAAGTATCCAGTAAAATTAGCAATTTCATTATTTCATTTTTGTTAGCTTAAATTCTCTTTCACAAACAAGTAGCTTAAATTTCTAGATAATAGGAAACAAGGTAAACGCCTCGTCAGCATACGAGGCATAATTCCTAAAGACGATAACTTCTAGTTTCAGTTTTCACTAATGAATAAAAAGTCGTTTTTTTAACTTGAAACCCAACCTATGTTTGGGTATGTATTCCAAACTGACAAATGAATGCTTAGTTCCTATAACATATTAGAAGTTACATTCAATTTATTTATAAAATCGTCACTAGGATACAGTGGCACGTTATTCTTTGCTATGCATGGAGTCCAATCTTGGAGATATTGTAGCAATGATACGTTACAATAAAATAGTAATACACAGTTGGCGAAAAAATATCGCAGGATTTTTTTATCACCGAGATTTTATATATACTACTAAGAGACTTTCCGGGACCGTATATTATTTGAACTTTACAAGTCTTTACCATGAATTTTTTCTAGTAGAACAAACAATTTTCATCAGCTTTGTTTAAACTTTTAACATGTTTTCTCTACAGCAGATAACGTTTTGAGGATGCCTTTGTCAGAAATAATTTATTATAAAACGCACACTGTAAAATAAAGATAAAATAAATTATTATTTTATCATAGGTTTATAAATTAGATTTCGGAGTCAGAAGCATGATCTTTTACAGCCCGGTCATTTTGACAGAGTTAAGGCAGTAAAATGACTCAAAAGCCCTGAGTCACTACTTCAGTCATAACAAAAAATCGTTCACTTCACTTGTGCCGCGCTGCGAAATACTGACTTAACTCACAGAAATGGCTCAGCACAATCGCAAAATCGTGTCTAGGTTCTACCAGAGGCAACATATAATATTTCACTCACGTAAAACGTTATATATGTTGACTACTTCTACGTTGTGTAGTTGTATCGGATGACGGATAGAACGAACGCTTTGCCTTCTGCTTTGTTCTCTTCGCAGCTTCCATTTACAATATTCACAAGATACATGGTCGCTGAGAGGTAGGGATCACATCCCAACGTCACACTCGATGTACACCAACATAAAAGAACATAAAACCAACATAAAAGAAGAAATGCGTGTCGCGTTTAGTTGAGTTCTCAGTTCTTGGCTAAAGCGAATAGCTCACGATGCATTGTGCACCGTACACGGCTCCCACTTTTTAACCGACTTCCCAAAAACAAAGAGGTTCTAAGTGCGACGCGTATTTTTTTATTTATTTTTTTTTATTTATTTATTTTTTTTATGTCTGACCGGGCATAACTTCGTAACGCGTCGACCGATTTTGATGATTCTTTTTTTGTTGGGTAGAGTATGTTCACCGATTGGTACCATGTCAAAAAAATTTTTGGTAGGGTGGGGTGGGGGATGGGGGTGAAACCTAACTTTGTAACGCGTGGTCCGATTTGGATGATTCTTTTTTTGTTGTACAGAGTATGATCCCCCATTGCTAATAGGAGAAAAAAATTTGGCCTAGGGTGGGGTGAGGTTAAGAGGGGTAGTCTAATTTTGTAACGCGTGGACCGATTTGGATAATTCTTTTTCTGTTGGGTAGAGTATGTTCCGTGGTTGATACCAGGTGAAAAAATTTTTGGGGGGATGGGGGTGGGGGGTGGGTGTGGAACCTAACTTTATAACGCGTGGTCCGGTTTCGATGGTTCTTTTAAACCGACTTCCCAAAAACAAAGAGGTTCTAAGTTCGACGCGTATTTTTTTATTTTATTTTTTATTTTTTTTTTATGTCTGACCGGGCATAACTTCGTAACGCGTCGACCGATTTTGATGATTCTTTTTTTGTTGGGTAGAGTATGTTCACCGATTGGTACCATGTCAAAAAAATTTTTGGTAGGGTGGGGTGGGGGATGGGGGTGAAACCTAACTTTGTAACGCGTGGTCCGATTTGGATGATTCTTTTTTTGTTGTACAGAGTATGATCCCCCATTGCTAATAGGAGAAAAAAATTTGGCCTAGGGTGGGGTGAGGTTGGGAGGGGTAGTCTAATTTTGTAACGCGTGGACCGATTTGGATAATTCTTTTTCTGTTGGGTAGAGTATGTTCCGTGGTTGATACCAGGTGAAAAAATTTTTGGGGGGATGGGGGTGGGGGGTGGGTGTGGAACCTAACTTTATAACGCGTGGTCTGATTTCGATGGTTCTTTTTAACCGACTTCCCAAAAACAAAGAGGTTCTAAGTTCGACGCGTATTTTTTTATTTTATTTTTTATTTTTTTTTTTATGTCTGACCGGGCATAACTTCGTAACGCGTCGACCGATTTTGATGATTCTTTTTTTGTTGGGTAGAGTATGTTCACCGATTGGTACCATGTCAAAAAAATTTTTGGTAGGGTGGTGGTGGGGCGTGGGGGTGAAACCTAACTTTGTAACGCGTGCTCCGATTTGGATGGTTCTTTTTCTGTTGTTTAAAGTGTGAAAACCCATTGCTAATAGAATAATAATTTAGCCCATAGCGGGGGGTTAGGTGGGGGGAGGAGTAGTCTAACTTCGAAACGCGTGGACCGAATTGGATAATTCTCTTTCTTTTGGGTAGAGTATGCTCCCTGGTTGATACCACGAGAAAAAAAAATTTTTGATGTGGTTGGGGTGGGAGAAGGGGGGTGGAACCTAACTTTGTAACGCGTGGATCGATTTGGATGGTTCTTTTGCTGTTGTATAGAGTGTGATCCCCCATTGCTAATAGGAGAATAATTTGGTCCTATGGTGGTGGTGAGGGAGGGGGAGGGGTAGTAACTTCGTAACGCGTGGACCGATTTCGATGATTCCTTTATGTTCGATAGAGTATGTTCCTTGATTGATACCATGAGAAAAAAAGTTTAGGGGAATGAGGGTGAGGTAGGGGGTTAAAATTAACTTTTAACGCGTGGACCGATTTGGATGGTTCTTTCTTCGTTGTATAGAGTAGAAGACACTAAAAAGTGAAAAATAAAATAGTTTTTTAAAAAAAAAGTTGACCCGACTTCACAAAAAGCGCTAAAAAGCAGAAAATAATTTTTAATTTTATATCTATTACGACATTTTGAAGTCGGTGCAAATTAAACAAATAAAACAACTTCATAACCATAATTGAACGTTTCAGCTTACGGGATCATAAGAAAGGACGATTAAAGTAGGTTCAACTTTTTTTTTTAAAAACTATTTTTCTTGCCTTAAGATGGGAGCAACCGCGAGATTGAGAGAATCGGTGTGCCTTCTGTCATGTTCTGTGATATGATATGGCGAAAGGCAAGTGAACGATTGACCGATATGGTAGGAAAACATTGACTCAGGTCTTTTGAGTCACTTTACTGACTCGGTGAAAATGACCGAATCGTTCGCGACCGACACATCACTACTTCAAACTTCTGTGCATTTGTAGAATTTTGTGTGCGCACATGAGAGAGTAATTCAAAGTAAGAAGCGAGAGAGTAATTCAAAGTAAGTTACGCATGCTGCACATATTCATAAATTCATAATTATAATTGTTCAAGTTCATTAACATAAGTATCCAGTAAAATTAGCAATTTCATTATTTCATTTTTGTTAGCTTAAATTCTCTTTCACAAACAAGTAGCTTAAATTTCTAGATAATAGGAAACAAGGTAAACGCCTCGTCAGCATACGAGGCATAATTCCTAAAGACGATATCTTCTAGTTTCAGTTCTTGATTGTAACATGTGTGATAGAAGTAAATGTTCTTTTAAAATAAAAGTTATTAAGTTGAGTAAAGTCTTTTAATTTTGCCTAAGTGATTATTTTTTTTTTATCAAAGAAATCTCGACTGAACTTAAGTGGCGCAGTCGGTAGGATCCAGATAGCGATCCTAGCGTAAAACGATTTAAAATTCGCGAAACAAATTAAACGACGGCTCATCGTAAAAATTTTCTTGAAAGTATCGAAGGATTATCGATATAGTGAAAGGTTTAAAGAAAAATACTCACTTTAGACTTAAGAATTTCGACGGAATATCGGAAAATTGCTCTAATAGTGACAGTGGAAATTTTTTTCGAAGGATTATCGAAAAATCAATTCTCTAAACCATAAATCGTGTTACAAGTGAAAATATAGTACCATCAAATCTGTGGATCAGCCAGTTTTAACTCCTCATATCTGGATTGTCATTGAAGGAAGAAAAAGAATCTCCAACCGTAAAATTGCAGAAAACGATTAAAAGATGTCAGCAAGGATTTTTATGATTTTGTATATGTAAGTCAAATATTGATATCTAATTTTTCATGTCTTTTCCCATCCCTCTATGTGTAACCGTAAAAAAAATAAAAAAGTTCAAAATTAGAAAGTTCCAATATTTACGAGAAAGCTTTTCAAATTTATTTTCTCGACCAAGTACTGAAGAACTTTCTAGCAGTTCAGAAAGTATTTCCGATAAAATTAAAAATTTAAATTTGCAAGATATTATTGACAGTGACAATAAAAATACAAATCTTAGTGCCGAAAGAGAATTAAATAGTGTTTTAGATATAAGCGTAATTTGTGAAAAGTGAACGTAATGTAATGTGAGACATTGCTTCCTACCCAAGACACGTACCTCTCCCATAATATGAACATGCCTTTAGGCTACGAACATTCTTACGTGAATGTGACTTTGCGTCTCTGAGGTTGGTCGCCCTGTTTTCTGCCACGAGATGAATTGACACTTCCGACAAGAAGGAAGACATCATTACGTGACAGCAGGCAGAGGCACCACATCTACAGAGGTAGGTATTCATTAATTACCATCATATTCAAGATTTATCCAAGGCATCGCCACTTGGATAAATCACTAAACCATTAATTGTCACAGAGAGCCAGTGAATCTATACAAAAGCGGTGATATTTTTATCGCTCGTTCTGGAAATAAAAGTTGACTGGCGTATCTACTCGTCACGATTGCCTCAAGCTCCCAATTTCATCCCATGTGATAGGGATCAACTGCTATGGTGAAAAGCCCCTAAAGAGGTGGCCTATCTGAAAATCCAACCAAAGAAGCTGGGAAATACATTGCACATCTCCGAACTTTGATGTCTAAAGACGGTTTTACCGGGGAAGTTCCAATAAGGCTGGGATAGTCCTAGTGTTAATTGTGGTTGGAGGAGAAGAAAGAAAAAGGAACACCGCAACGTAGATCTGTTCACCCATATGTGGAAGTGCTGGTTAAGTTCGTCGCTGCTACACAGGGAAATATACTCAAAACTGGCCAGCCTCTGCCACCAATTTTAAGTACCTCCCGTTTTATCGGCCCTAAATATCACGGAAGAATTGCAACTGGGGGAAATCGCTTGGCTTAATCCTTCAGCCCTCAAACATTACAGCCATCAAGCATATAAATAGCTCGGATTAGACGAGTAAGTACAAACCCAAAATAAAATTCTTTTTGTTGCTGTAAAATTGATTAGTTCAAGCAACTGTCCGAGATGTAATAGTTTTCATCAGTAGTGATAATCTTAATGGTATAAGCCGTGTTTTGCCAAATATCTTTAGTCAAATATTGAATGTTAATACACCCAATTTTATACATACACATAACGTCAAGTCCGTCAATTGTCCTCTAGTAGGATTGTAAACAAAAGTAAGGACAGATGGACCATTTATTTCCGGTTGAAAATCTATTTGCGGTCAGCTACAGTGCTGTTAGGCACTCTCTTACGGAACGTCCTAAACGCCTCGCTGTGGAAGCTTGCGGATTATTTATGCCAGTAATTAGTAAATTAGTCAACATCGAGGTCTCTTAAATTGATAATCAATTTCATTTTGTTAATTAAAGACAAATGTTTTTTTGGAAAGCTATGTAAACCTAAAGACAAGTCATAAATCCTTTGGATCGGGTGAAAAAGATTGTTTCAATCAAGTTTTTTTTGTCTTAATAGTTGATTAAACAAAAAGGTGGTTAAGATACTTTTAGAGTCACCTATATATTATATATTTGCTTTTATATTACTAGATATATGTTTGCTTTTTATATTACTAGATATATATTTGCTTTTATATTACTATATATATATTTGCTTAGATGCTATAAAGATAATTTTTGTTTGAAAAACGTCTCTTCTCTTTAGTTACTTCAGGATTGTATCAAACGTATACTCACAAAAGAAAGAACAAATATATCTATATATATATATATATATATATATATATATATATATATATATATATATATATATATCGGCTCAATGAACCGAAATCCTTCTTACGATATTAGTTAACGAGATAAAGTTCGTGATTAAGATTAAAAGATCTTTTATTCTTGTGAAGTTTCACGGCCTCCTAACAGTAAACTCATCGCATTTGAGTAACCATAATATAGTAGATCCGAACAGTAACTGTTGTGCCCAATGAGCTTGATATCCCGTTAGTAACATATAAGAGACAATCAATATTTGCTGTAATAGATGCTGAGGAGAAGAGAATTACTTTAGTATTAAGATAAAATCGTATCAGGAAACTTTTTAGGACAGTTGTATAACGCATAGAATTATTTGTACGGAATAAGAATTATAATGAAAAATAGGATACTATTATTATTGACCTCCTTTGTCAAAGTAAACGCCACAATCATGTGATTAAGTTGTAATTCTTTTAAGTTATCAATAAGCCATCATTTATGTTTAGTATTACATTAGATTTCTTGGTTAATATTATATGAACTCTATAATTATGCATTGAATTTCGTATTTTGATTTCAGGAAACCCATGGAGCTTCTTCTCTCTCTTTTCTTCCCTCTTTTGTTCCTTCCTCATGTTTTAATTTTGCTTGATTTTTATTTAATTAGATTTTTTTTCAGCACCCTTTTCTGGTTGGGCCTACACCTTAGCCAGGTGTAGGTATAGTGGTGGGTTAGTGACCCGAACTATCGCTATGGGGGTAATTTTTCTTTTGTTTGTATGATCAAGATAGTTCAGGGCGGCTAGGAACAACTGGTGACACCAGACCTGTTGTTCCTCCTTCAAGTTCTGCTTTCTCGTTTTTTTGCTTTCCGTGGCAGACCTGAAGAAAGGATACCACAACCTTTCTTCGCCACAGGCACGCGAACTTCTGTTTGCGATGTGTGATTAGATGTCCAAGAACCCCGACCCCATACCGACGAGCTAGGACGTGCTGCCAGCTAGCGCGTGCCACTTGGACATCTCGCGGCAACTTCACGTTGCACAAATTCCGCGCACACATTTACGCATTACAGTAATTAACTCTGATAATATAAGATATCTTAATTCTAAAACGGAAGAAAATTTAAACAAATTTAAATTCAAGGCGTCAATATTAAAGCACAAGTTTTCAATTCCCTTCAAGTGCCTGCAAATGAAAATGCTAATATGTCAATAGACTAAAATTTAAGAACAAATGTCCACATTCCTCGTTCTTTTCAAATGCCGGTAGCAACAAATACTACTGTGGCAACACGAGTTTTTGATTCACTCAGAATACCTGATGCAATCAAAGATCTTCCTAAATTTAATGGAAAACCTAGACTGTTGCATGAGTTCATTAACAACGTCGAAGAAATCTTATCCTTGGGAGCGGCAGTGGATGGTTCTCTCTATGGAAAAATTCTCCGTCGGGCCATCAGGAATAAGATAGAAGACGAAGCTAATGAGGTCATGAATATGGACGGGACTCCATTAGAATGGGAACAGATAAAATTAAATCTCTTTCTTCACATAACATACATAATTTCAAGCAAGCAAATAAGTCTGTAAAAAAATTCTACAGTGAGATTATCGAAATCCAAGCAGCCATGTATAATCACATGCAAATACACGAAAGAAATCAAAGCGTGATAGCTGCAAAGAAGGATTTGTTTTCAGGCATGTTTCTAAACATATTTTTACCCGGATTAAGAGAGCCATTGGGTTCTACTATTCGTGCGATGCACCACGATTTCCTACCGGTGGCAGTCGCATATTGTATAAAGGAACAAACTATTTCTTATTTTAAATCAGAACACCTCAATTACAACCAAAAAGAAAGACCTTCCAAATTTAGTCAACCGCTTCAACGGCAACCAATAAATTTCCCTTACTTACAACAAAGGCCCTTTCAAATACCACAACACTATAATCCACCTTATCAAACGTACAGGCAACCATATAGTAATCATCAGCAAAGGCTACCCTTTAATTTTCAACAACGACAGGCTGCACAAATTAACCAACTCGTCCAAATCTTCCTAAACAAGAGCCTATGGACACTAGTTTAGGCTAAACTCATTTGAAACAGCCAACCCGCTATCAGCCTTTTAAGTCTAACGGAAATAATTTTGTTAATTACAACAGGCAACCAAATTTTACTAGTAAAGAACTTTTTAATGTCTCAGAAATAACCCTCGAACTGAGCGAGAAAACAATCATGCTTATACAAATGATTTTTATCGAACAAATCTAGATAGATATTATAATAATCATGGCAACAACGATCCTATCCAACAAGTGACAAACGGTAATAACGAAGACTTTGAGTTAGACGATACAAATTTCAAACCTGTCTCACTCTGTCATTGCTTTTAAATTGGCTAAGTGGGGTTTCCCGCAGTCGCTTATTGTTTGGATTAAGTCGTATTTATCTAATAGGACCTATAGGGTACGTTTTCGTGGCGCACTCTCTGATGATTTTGTGGCTCATTCTGGCGTTCCCCAGAGCAGTCATCTGGGTCCATTGCTATTCATCTTATCTATTGATGATATTTCGTATTTGCTTCAAAGATGTAAAATTTTTATATATACTGACGATATTAAGATTTTTTCTCCCAATCAAATCTAATGCTGATTGTGAGATTTTGCAATCAGAGGTGCACATTTTCTATGAGTGGAGCTGCAAGAACACTCTTAAGCTGAACACTGAGAAATGTCAGGTTATGTCCTTCTCGAGGTCTCGCAGCTTCCGTACTTTTCAGTACATGTTTGAGGGTACTGGTATAAAACGGGTGGAAGGGGTGAGGGACTTGGGAGTGAATCTTGATGTTAAATTGAACTTCATCTCCCATATTAATAACGTCGTTGCTAGGGCAAACTCTATGCTTTTTGTTTTGCATTTTGATCCTTCTGTATTCGAATGGAAATACTATTATTATTATTATAAAACGCATGTATAGATTCGTGAATATGTGTCCTCTTTTTGACCTGACTCTTACCAAGGATTTGCTGTAACGATTTCTGTTATCTATGCACCTCTGACTGTTGTGTGTGGGCGTATTTTAGTGTGTTAACTACTAATGTTTTTTTTGCATGTTGGTATTAGAGCCTCATTCGCCTCGGGATGGTTACTCAATCCCGGATTTGAAAATCCCGCAATACAATATCCCGGAGTCTTAAAATCACAAAATCCCGGAGTGCAAAATCCCGGAATACAAAATCCCGGACAAAGAAATCCCGGAAATATGTTGCGTAAAAATTAGAGTTTCAAAAAATTAAATTCAAAATTATTTTCAATATGTACATATTATTATTAGAACGGCTGTATAATAATAGTAAAAGAAATACCAAAATTTATTACATGATATTTTCGAGAAAAAAAGTCCAAATTTCTATAAGATAAAGATACATTCTCTCCTTAAAATTCTTTTAATTTTCTTATATTTTATTGCGTTAAACTTTCTTATTTTAGTGCGTGCACCTGTTTTCAATTTTTCAGTAGTTGTTCATGAGATAATCAGTTCCTTAGATAAGTCTTTAATTAACGTATAAACTCCAGCGATAGACAACAAATCTTGTAGAAAAAATTTCATAATGTAAGGGAGTGTAATTCTCTTTGGAATATTTGTTGTTTGTCGGGTTTCAATTAATAACTGTACCTATATACATCAAAACACTGGTCTCTTATCACTGTTTCAGATTCATCTTTTGAATAAAATCAGTAGTTGCATTTTTAAATAAATTTGTTCGATCTCGGAAATGCGATATTTTGAATTTATGCATTTTTTATGAAATCAAATGCGGCCGGCCGCATTTGATTTCATAAAAACATGCATAAATTCAAAATATGGCATTTCCGGGATCCGGGATTTTGTGTTGCGGGATTTTGTATTCCGGGATTTTGCGTTCCGGGATTTTGTGTTGCGGGATTTTGTATTCCGGAATTTTATATTCCGGGATTTTCCATTCGGGATTTTGTATTCCGGGATTCCATACCCAACCCATTCGCCTCAATATATTGTTATATTTTGGCGAATAGGTCAAATGATTCTAGGCTTCTGCCTAAGAAGTGCGCTTTCTGAGTTAGAAGGATTAATTCTATAAATCAGGAAGCGATTCATCCAGCATTTATCGAACTTAAACAACCAGGTAAGACTAGGATTTCAGTCTTTAAATTCCGTAATTATTTCGATAGATTGTTAGGATTAGATATTCTTACTGCACTTGGAGCCAAAGTGGATCTGGTAAATCGAGTACTAATTACCAAAAATTCTACGATTCCTTAATATCTAAAACCAAATTTTATTTCTGGAAAATACTTGATTCCAGCAAAATCCACATTTTTTTATAAACTTCCAGTAGACGTACGGAATGGTTATATATATATATATATAAATATATATATATATATATATATATATATATATATTGTAATCTATATCCAGACAAAAGCCCGTCTGGCACCAAAGATAAAAGGAAAATACAGTCTTCTCATAATTATGGGTAATAAAATCGGCAGTTCAAGAGAGTTCAATCCGTTCCTAGAACAATTACAAAGGTGCGAGTGTTTTCAGGATAGGTTTATGGCCGGCAATTAGCAGGGGTAGTTTTAGATACGTATGTTTGATGATGGATGAGAGGTAAAATGCGAGGTTTGAAGGTAGAACGCTTGAACTGCAAGATCAGATTACCGTCGGGCATAATTGTGAGTTGACGTGATCGGAAAGTGCAAAAGAAAGTTATAGTTGCAAGTGCATAAAGATTAAATAATTGTTTTAGTTCCAGGTGTAGGGTTGATCGCCGCGCTTTACATTATTTTAATATTTATCCGGGCAAAAACACTTAGGTGCAGTGGAAAGTGAGTGAGATATAGTGATACATAATTGATTAATTGGTGCTAGTGACATATAATTAGTGACTGTGAAACTTATTCCAACACAATTTGGTGATATATACTTGGGGACAGTGAATATATTTTCCCTTAAAGTGACAAAGTGATAAATTTAGATGATGAACATGAGTCGCAAAGAAGATAATTCAGTGGATGATCGCAATGCTGGAGATGTGCAAGAAAACGCTGAAAGGGTAGCAGTAGAAAAGGTATGTACTCTTTCCGAATTAGAAATGTTAAAGTAGGAAAATGAATTATTACGACGTGAAAAAGATGTATACGAGAGGGAAAAATCCTTGTCGAATTCTGGCAGTACATCCGAAAGAGGGACACCATCCCTGCATTCCTCGCTTCTTGCAAATACACAAGATTCGATCCAGTTTAGAATGGGAATTAGCGAGGCTCAGATAATTATTGAAGAATTCAACCCTTCAAATAAATCTGTAACTGCGAAAAACTGGCTCCAATCACTTGAAGGCTTGAAAAACGTCTATGGGTGGGATGATCGCAGTACCTTATTCTATGCCACTTTACGTTTGGGCGGAGCTGCCAATTACTGGTATCAATCTAAGAATGATGTAATTTAAACATTTGAAAACTTTAAAGACGAGTTAATTAAAAGTTTTCCTAGTGGAGAGGATGATGCCTCCATCTTAATACAAATCATGGAAAGAAAAAGGGTCCCTGGGGAACCGATAGAAGATTACTTATACCATGTGGCGTCATTAGCAAAATAAATAAACCTCAGCGAAAAATCTACGATACGCTACATTATATCAGGATTGCTGGATCAGAATCTAGTAAACGTTCTGATGGCGTCACAGTGCGAGAAAATCTCTGATCTGTTAATCCAGATCAAAAATTTTGAAGAAATTCAGAAACAAGGACAACGTCGCCATTATCTGAGTGAGCAGAGGTATGAGGCGACACGAAAGTTTGTATCTGGACATAATTACCATACATTTCAGCCATACAAAAATAACTCAAGGTACAACAGGCGAGACGACCATCGGAATTTCAAGGAAAACCAGTCAGGTACACGGCATAGGGAAGAAAAAGGGACTGGGGCCATTAAAAATGGATTAGCTAGATGTTTTAAATGTACTGAGTCTGGACATTATGCGAGGAACTGCACATCTAATAGTCCACTAAGAAAATGTTTTAACTGTAATAAAGCGGGGCATGTCGCCAAAAATTGTCAAAGGAAATTTGTCTCCCATTTAACTGTCGATACTGGAAATGAATATGCTCCGAAGGACGAATATCATAAAATCGTTTCGATTGAAGGAAAACAAATATTACCTTTCTTCGATCTGGGCAGCGAGTGTACTACTCTAAGGGAAGATGTTTTAAAAAGAAATGAATGGGAAATGGAGAATAGTGAAGTTAAGCTTATTGGATTTGGAGGCAAAAAGACAAGTGTTTTGGGAAAAATTACCAAAATTGTAACGGTCAATGAAATCTCAATATTAATAAATATTATGATTGTCGATAATGCAGCACAATCTGTCCCAATGATCATTGGCAGAAATTTTATGGATAGACCAGATGTTCAAATAATAAAACGGTGGGGACTTCTTGAAATTAAAACCATTGAAAGCATGGACACGGAAACAAATAACAGTAACAAGAGTTTGCAAGACGAAGATATTTCGCTTGGTAGTGATGTAATTCAAAGTGAGAAAGAGTTATTGATGAAACTTATTAACGATTTTCGCGACTGTTTCGCAAAAAACATTACGGAAGTAGGGAAAACAAATCTTGTGTCGATGAAAATAGAATTGAAAGAAAAGAAAGTGGTCAGGTATCATCCATATAAAGTGGCCTATGGGCTAAAGTCAAATCTACGCAAATCCATAAACGATTTACTACAACAAGACATCATACAGCCTTCTTCGTCAGAATACGCCAGTCCAGTCCTCTTAATACCGAAGAAAAATGGAGAATATCGAATGTGCGTGGACTACAGAAAATTAAATTGTCTAACAAAAACAGAAATATTTCCTGTTCCAAATATAGAGGAGACTCTTAACTCATTGGCAAATAAAAAAGTAATTACTACACTGGATCTCCTCAGTGGATATCATCAAGTACCTATTGAAAAGGATAGCCAACATTTAACGGCATTTATCACTCCTGAAGGCCATTATGAATTCAAAAGGGTCCCCTTTGGACTTACAAATTCTCCTGCAGTATTTATGAAGCTTATGACCAAAGTTATCCAGCCGATCGGGAACAACAAAATTATCGTGTACATGGATGATATTCTGATTTCGTCTACCACGATCAAGGAGAATATGGAAACTCTGAAGCAATTTCTAATTGAAATAAGAAAGGCGGGATTAACATTAAATATAGCTAAATGCATTTTTTTTCAACGGCAGATCGAGTTCTTAGGTCACGAGATCTCGGAAGAAGGTATTAAACCGGGAAATAGTAAAACAAAAGCAGTAAGCGAATATAAGCGACCTGGAAATGCGCGAGAAGTAAAACAATTTCTCGGTTTAACAGGATACTTCAGGAGGTTTATTAAGGGGTTCTCCGATATCGCACGACCGCTGAACATGCTTCTTAGAAAGGATACCGAATTCAGATGGGACGAGCAAACTGAGTCTGCATTTCTAAGTTTGAAAGATTTATTAAGTCAGCGACCTGTTCTGGCTTTATATGATGAAAAAGCCAAACACGAAGTGCATACAGATGCCAGTTCTCATGGAATTGCTGGAATACTAATGCAGGCAAGCTGTGGAGACTTACGACCGGTATCGTACTTTAGCCGCGCCACAACATCAGCTGAGTCCAAATATCACAGCTATGAACTCGAAGCTCTGGCTGTCGTCGAGTCTTTGGAGCGTTTTAAGCATTATCTGCTTCATCGAAAATTCAAGGTGGTGACCGATTGCAACTCCCTCCGACAAACACAAGAGAAGAAAGACCTAATCCCAAGAATAGCTAGGTGGTGGCTAAAGATATCCGAATTCGATTTCGACTTAGTATTTCGACCTGCCAGTAAACTTCACCATGCGGATGCATTGAGTCGCTCACCAGTGCAAAATGGACGAGAAGGAGAGAATGTCGCCGACAAAATGTTTGGTATAATGGAAGAAGATTGGCTTGCCGTATTGCAGAAACAGGATCCAAGACTAGCAGAGATAAAAAAAATTTTAAAAGGCGATATAACGAAACATAATGATTTAGATGGAATAAAAGGAAATTATATTCTAAAAGGCGGAAGAATTTTCAAAAAAACTCCTACTGGAGATCGCTTTGCAATACCTACTGGAGCCAGATGGCGCGTTATAAAATCCGCTCACGATGATAGGGGTCACCCTGGAGCAGATCGCACTTTTGAAGCATTAAAGAAATACGTGTGGTTCCCAAGCATGAAGACACTTGTTAAGAAATATGTGGATTCATGTATAGACTGTTTATATAATAAACGCGGAATGGATGAAACCAGATATAGAATTCACCTACCGGAGAGACAACCTATTCCATTTCACACTATACATATTGATCACTTGGGCCCGTATCCAAAAAGTAAAAGTGGTAATACTCATATAATCGGAATTGTAGACGCCTTCACAAAATATATTATATTGAAAGCCGTTAGGACAACAACGAGTAACAGTGTCATTAAGCTCCTGGAAGAAGCCACCCAATATTTCGGGATGCCAACACGAGTCATCACTGATAGAGGAACAGCTTTTACGTCCAGGGAATTTGAAAGGTTTTGTCAAGAGAACGACATAAAACATATATTGACAGCAGTAAAAACTCCACGGGCAAATGGACAGATCGAACGGTACTTCAGAACAACAAAAGCTGCAATAGCCACGATGGCTCATGATTTAGATGGTAAGGATTGGGACAAAAATATTAAAGCAATCCAGTGGGCATTTAATAGTTTGAAAAATTCGACAACTCTGGTAACCCCTCTTCGGCTAATAATGACATATCAACCGAGAGATATATTAAAGAATAAACTACTCCTTGCTCTGCATAACATAATTGAAGATACAGAAGAAGAAGTCGTACCACTTTCCGAACTCAAGGAAAGGGTTTTAAACAGAATAAGTGAAAAGCAAGCAGCCCAGGCTGAAAGGTTTAATTCAAGGCACAAGGGACCCCACGTTTACAAAGAAGGAGACTTAGTTCTCATCAAATATGAACACCCTTCTTCACGACAGCCACGCAAGGCACAACCGAGATTCAAGGGACCTTATGTGATAAAGGCTGTACTCCCGAATGACAGATACCTAATAACTGATGTGGAAGAATTGCAAGTATCTAGAAAACCGTACGAGTCGGTGCATGCTGCGGACAGGATTAAACCGTGGTGCAATTTAGAAGCATTGAATTTTGATGACGAATTGGAGGCTAATGAAATGAATGAAGTAGAAAGTAAGTAATTCTAGAAGAAAGAATGTTCAATAGGACTAAGTATAAAGGTATGTACAGATTTTAATGAAAAAAAAAATCAATAAATCTGTGGGCAGATAATAGTTGTTTGAATTAGATAATAGAAGGTGGAAGTTTGAATGTTGTATAACAAGTGGTATCCCTCAGGCTGGGAGCCGAAGGTTGATATGAGATTGATGCCGGCTGGGAGCTGCAAAATGTAAAAATGGCGGCTGGGAGCTGCAAGATGTAAAAATAGCGGCTGGGAGCTGCTTGATAGATATATATATGTATATATGGCTGGGAGCCAATCAATGATAACAGTTAAAGATAAAAGATAATTCAGCATTATGGCTGAATCGAATTGTTGTATGTATTCTCGGCTGGGAGTCGAAATTGAATTTGGGCTGAGATGATTTGGCTGAGAGTCAGATCGGTTACCTGTCACTGAGGACAGTGACGTCGCAGGTTGGCCGAACTGTAATCTATATCCAGACAAAAGCCCGTCTCACACCAAAGATAAAAGGAAAATACAGTCTTCTCATAATTATGGGTAATAAAATCGGCAGTTCAAGAGAGTTCAATCCGTTCCTAGAACAATTACAAAGGTGCGAGTGTTTTCAGGATAGGTTTATGGCCGGCAATTAGCAGGGGTAGTTTTAGATACGTATGTTTGATGATGGATGAGAGGTAAAATGCGAGGTTTGAAGGTAGAACGCTTGAACTGCAAGATCAGATTACCGTCGGGCATAATTGTGAGTTGACGTGATCGGAAAGTGCAAAAGAAAGTTATAGTTGCAAGTGCATAAAGATTAAATAATTCTTGAGATCGCTCCTAAACTTCACGTCTCTGAGGGAATATATCGATCAAAAGATTGGTATAGTGTCATAGAAGTTTTAAACCTATCAGCCCAGGATCAAACCCTGTTGCTAGAGCAACCTCCAAAAGTCAAAGCTTTTCTGCCAAATTATGCAGAAGTCAATACATTCAATATTGAATTCGAAATGAATTCAAACATCTTTCCTAAGGAAATTTCGGTTGGTCATAAACTACCGCAATTTAAATGAAAAAACGATAAGTGATAAATATCCGTTGCCAAACATAGACCAAATCTTACATAAATTGGGAAAATGCATGTACTTTTCCACACTGGATCTCGTTAGTGGGTGCCATCAAATTGAGATGAACCCGAAAGATGTTAAGAAGACCACATTTACTGTCGAAGGAGGACATTATGAATATGTCAGAATGCTCTTTGGTCTCAAAAACGCACCCGCAAATTTCCAACGGGTAATGAATAATATCCTAAAAGATCTCGTAGGGAAAATATGCCTAGTCTATCTCGATGATATTATCATCTTTTTCACTTCTTTACAAGAACACTGCGAGAGTTTAAGAAAAGTGTTCGACAGATTACAAAAAGCGAACCTTAAAGTTCAAGTAGATAAATTGGAATTTCTTCGGAAAGAAACAGCTTTCTTGGGACATATTGTGACCACAGACGGGATAAAGCCAAATCCAGATAAAATACGAGCAATCAAGGATTTTCCAATCCCCCGAACAACGAAAGAAATAAAATCCTTCTTAGGCATCTTAGGCTACTATCGAAAGTTTATTAAAGACTTCTCAAAATTAACAAAGCCCTTGACGTCATGCCTCAAGAAAGGGACGAAAATTGAAATCAATGAACGTTATACATATAAAAACATTCGAAGATTGCAAAGATCTTCTTATTAACGACCCGATACTTGTTATGGTCGCAACCAAAACTTTCCGCCCGAAAACCTAGAAATTTAAAAACACCCCGACTATGGATTTGCAAAGAAAAATCCAGTTGCAAGTCAACACATTCCTAACCTCAGCTAACCAAAACCCACACTTGATTCTGGCTGGAGAGAGAAAAATGTGTGTTCACAGTCACTATATACACAACTAACTCATCAGCCATGCAAGTACCGCTTGCCCGACACAGCATACACAGACGTCGCCAGAAAATGTTCCGATTAAAGCCATGTGCGAGTGAAGCAGTGGCTGCAGTGCAAGCGAGACAGGGTCGTCAAGTACGAGAGAATCTGCTCGAGTAGGAATCTTACGATTAACCAGCATTGCCACCCTTGCGAATTTTTATAAGAACCAAAGTCGTTGGAATTTGTTTTATGAATTAAAGTTTCATAGAAAGTTTTAAGCAATTTCGGAAAACTTCAGAAATCGTAAAAACTGGTCCATACTATTACGCTAAGTAATTTAATTTTCTGATTTAAAGTTTCGATTCACCTGGTTGATATATATACGCACAATGGGAAATCTATGGGTTATGTTGCCATCTTACTAAATGCTTGAGTTAACAGAAAGATCGAGTTTTACGTCACTTTCCTCACTAATTGCATGTGTGTTCAAGGCTGGATAAATTGATTGGTTATGTGATAACCGAGTTCGTAGGAGAGGTGTTATCACTGGCCAAGAATGCAATGGCACACAAGATGGCAACGCTGCCAAAAATTTTCAAGAGACGGAAATGTGAGAATGTGTGTATAGCGGATACCGGTGACGCAAGTAGTGCCTGTTGAAAAGAGTCTTTTCAACTTCATACTGCAAGCGGAGAAGACCGTTTACTTTCTGAGTCGAAAGTCATTCCGGAAAACAAAATTACACAAGGCGATTAAAACAAGGGGAGAAAAACAAAGGGAAGCCGAAGCAACCTGTTAGGACTATAATCCAGATAAAGGTTTATTGAAGGTAAGAGATAATATAATTAAACGCAGATATAAATAAATCGCGCAAAAACACAAAAATAATGCGTGGCTAACCTTTTAGGCAGAACATTCATGTATCGAAGATTGCACACTCAAAAGCAGTCAAGGGAGGCAAAAGGAGAGGATCACCAAGGCAGTTTTTTCGAATCAGCACCACACGCTAACGAAAGCCGCAAAAAGGCCCATGTCCCAGCAACAATTTTGCCATCCAAAAAGGCTGGGGTTTTTCTTTATAGCGAGAAAAGGGATCCGCTGCACTCGAGGACGAACCTCATCTTTAAATGGGAACGTCCCAGCCCTGCAAAGGATATTTCATGTGGCAGGAACTTGGATGGTTAACTGAAATGATTAAAAACCTTCGGTGAGTCCGTTCCTTGTTTTTTTATTCCAAGAAAATACAATTAGGTGATTGGACGAGGCAGACTCGTTGGATAAAATATAACACATTTTTGTGCCTGTGAGACATTGGTCGTACAGGAAGTGAATTAGCAGCGAAATAAAAGAAAAAAAAATATTATTATAACGTTATATAAACAAGGTAGGGCGGCATTAGTTAAGTAAAAGCTCGAAATGAATTAAATCAAAAGAAATCGTGTTCAAGGGTAACTTTCAAAATGTGAAAAACAATTATAACAGCTTTTAGTATTCCAATTTACGTATTGACAAATTAAATATTAGAATAAGTGGTTTTTGATATAAACTAAAATAATCAGTAGATAATGATATAAAGTCGATATAAATTCATTTACCAAGTAAACCGTTCTACATTAAATAACATTAAATATGCTGGCAGAAAGCCAAAACGAATATGTTAAAATAGGCTATTGTAATGAGAAAATGTGATTAGTTATGACAGTTTTAGGTGCTTCACGTTTCTTTTTGAAAAATGGTTGGTTAAATGATATCTGTATTCTGTTAACTTTCAAAGTTTTTTATAATTTATAAGATATTTGACATACCCCCACGATTTAGCATTTCAAGTAGAGATAAGGTGAATCTATACAATGAAATTGTTTCACTTTTAATAATACCAAAACAAAAATTTTTGAACCATTAATAGAATAGAAATACTCGTAAAAGGTTCGTATTCGATTATGTCGACGCATCTTAGTTACGCATTGCCATATTATATACGTATTTTCTATTTAAGTGTCCTAATATTACATATATATATTTCCTCTTCGCATTTTTAGATCAGATCGATGTTTTTTTTTATAGTAACCATTTAGGGGTACACATAATTTCGGGTTTGTTTTTGCAGTTTGAGACGGTATAGCTCCGCTAACGCGGAGACTCTTAAAGATTAATTTTTATAGGTCGGTTGGTAGCCAAGCCGCAGACTAAAGAAAGATGATGAATTGATGTAACAATTGCGTGTATGAGGTAGTCGCAGTAAAGGTAGCCTTAAAATTTTTCTTGAGATTCTGACTTAGTAGTATTGTGGGATAGTATAGATTTCCTGCAATTTGAAGTTATATCGTAGGAGTTGGTACCGTTCTCCCTTTGGATATACTATTCTATGAATTTTTCTTCGTAAAGTCATATTATATTATGAACTAAATTAAAAAGGCCTTTTGATACCCCTGGTAAAACGAAAAAGAAAAAATGCGCATTTTTTTGTCCCCTCTCGTAAACAAACTATATTACCAAACATACTTCAAGAAATCGATACGAAATAGTATAACTCAAAAGGGTTGACGAATGAAATTTTACCTGTAAACATATTCCTGATAAGAAGTCGGTATACTTATATTATTGTTGTGTATATTTCAGACAATAGCTTTAGGTACGTTTTGATAAATAGACTCGCAGACATGTAAAGGAGAATTCGAATTAGATTTGGTTGAATGGTTTTTATATTTTTGATTTTTGTATTGGTAACTTAAGTATTAAGAACATTAAATAATATAACTTTTGAGGTGCCAGCATTATTTAAGGGATATTAATTAGTTAGCCATACCATTAAGATGTATTGTATCTAGTTACGAGATAGAGATAAAGTAATTATTGGAGCTTCCTTTTTTTGTAATAAAGTATGAATTGGATTGTATGAGCTAATATGAGGCGTTGAATTTCCTTCTTTACTCTCTCTCCTCGTTGACTCCGCCTTAGGGCGGTCACCGTCGATGGGTAGGGCCCTCAAAATGGGGTGAGCGGACTCTCTCTGCGTCGTGAAGATTTCTTTCGGCGAATGATTTTTAGGTTAGGGCATCCAGATTATATAAGCCCCCTGGGTGCATGGGTGGTCGGGGCACGGGCCAGGAAATGAGAGTCATGACACCCGACTCCCCCAACGAAAGCCGGTAAGTTGGGCAACGCCTGCCGCAAATCCTCCCTCCTTTTCCTTCTTGGTTTAAATTTTTTTTTTGATCTAGTTGTTGTGGCTTCATTCGTTCTTTCATTTTTTTTCTCTTTTTCTTTTCTTTCTCGCTTGAAGTTTCGGCCTTTCGTCTTCTTTTATTTTCTTGATTTCTCTTTTTTCTTCCAATTTTCTGTGCTCGTTTCATCTCACCTTTCCCATCCTAGGCATGATTCATGTGCTTTTGTTGCGCGACCGCGGGCAGAGATGGCATCCCCTTTTCGAACTCCCCCCTTCTCTATCGCAAAGCTAGCGATACCAGCATGCCATCCTCCATTTCTGCCCAAGCATCTGTTGACAGATGAATGTCCAGCGGAGGCCGGGATCCTGGCTGGCATCAGCTGATTTACAGTTGATGTCATCCAGAGTCATAGCCTGCCTCGGGCAATCATCCAGCAGCAGTGTCGGTCACAGCTCGCAACATACTTTAATATCCGGATTTGTCCAAACCATACTTACAACAAACGCCAGAAACTATGATGACACAGAACGAGTGCCCGATGTAAGTTTGACTTATTTGTGTTATGCTTGCTGCGAAATTTCCCGTAGCAAAATCGGTGTTCGGCATAACGAATACCTAAAAATCCCTGAAACGGCAGAATTTAACTAAACTGCTCTTTAATAAACCCAACTCCATCTTTTGCAGTGACTGCTAAACTGCGTACCTACAAATTTAATAGGGCCACGACTATGGATTCATAAAATCATTTGTCGTAAAAAACGCGTTGAAATTGCTAGAAAATGCAAAAGTTAAATGGAAACAATACCGATCGAGAATCGAAGTGGCTAACGGAACTCAACCAGAAGTACATGGACATGTGGACCTGTCCATTACTTTCAGAAATAAATCTCGTGACATTCGCTTATACATAGTACCGAGCCTTACTCAAGAGCTGTATTTAGGGATCGACTTTTGGAAAACGTTTAACCTTGCCCCAGATGTATTGGGCAGTATTGCACAAATTAATGTCGCACCCGTATCGACGGACACAAATCAACACTAACTAACGCCTGCGGATCAACTACGTCTAGAACAAACGAAGCAATTGTTTCCGTCATTCTCCATACTAGGTCTTGGAAAGACGCAATTGCTGACAGACCGTATAAATGTAGGAAGCGCTGATCCAATAAAACAACGATTTTATCCGGTATCACCAGCTTGTCAGGGCCTGATGGATGCGGAGTTGCAGAGGATACTATCGCTTGGGGTCATAGAGGAGAGTCAGAGCCCGTGGAGCTCACCAGTTGTTCTAGTGAGGAAACCGGGGAAAGTCAGGTTATGTTTCGATGCTAGGAAGGTCAATGCGGTGACCAAAAAGGATGCCTACCCGATACCGCAAATTGATGGCATCCTAAGTAGACTTCCGCCGGCTCGATTCATAACCAGTCTGGACCTGAAAGACGCCTTTTGGCAAATCCCGCTAGACACGGACCGTAATGCCATTCGGATTATGCAACGCTCCTCAGACCATGTGTCGCTTAATGGATAAAGTTATCCCGTATGATCTGCGTGAAAACGTACTAGTCTACTTGGACGATCCGCTTGTGCTATCTGAAGATTTCGACGAACACCTCGCACTTCTCGCCAGGGTGGCAATGTTATTTGGGATATATAATTGGCAATGATGGTATTAGAACTGACCCCGATAAGGTTGAAGCAATTGTGAACTACCCTGCACCCAAAACCATACGACAGGTGCGTCGTTTTCTCGGTACGACTGGCTGGTACAGGAATTTTGCGCCAAATTATGCAGACTTATCAGCACCGATTACCGACACCTTGAAAAAGGCCAGCAAGTTTACGTGAACAGAAGAGGCACAAGTCGCGTTTGAACATCTGAAGAACAAGCTTACCTCTTCTCCTTTGTTAGTAAGTCCCGACTTCTCCAGACCCTTCGTCATCCAGTGTGATGCGAGCAGTCAGGGGGTGGGTGGAGTTCTCTTGCAGTTTGATGACGACAGAAAGACCTCTCTGGACGTCTTACCCGGTGGAGTCTGAAGCTTCAGGGCTTCGACTTCAGTATCGAACATCGCAAAACAAGCCTTAACGTAGTTCCAGACGCTTTATCGCGTATACATTGTAGCTCTCTGGGAGCTGTTGAAGAGCCCGGTCCGGAGGTTGATCTCGATTCGCCTCACTTCGCCTCCAGCGAATACAAGGAGCTGAAAGAGCGAATCGAGAAAAACGGATTTTGCGCGACGGCTATGTCTATATCCGCACGCAACATAGAACCGGTGAACCTGTCGAGGAAGAAGAAGCCTGGAAGCTTTGGATTCCACGGGGACTGGTGAACGACGTCATTGTACGCGCGCATGATCCGCCACTGGCTTCACACGGTCGCATTGGGAAAACTTTGGAACGTATTCGACCACATCTTTACTGGCCGCGAATGACTGTGGATGTGAGAGCATATGTGCTGTCTTGTGACACGTGTAAGGAAACGAAGGCTCCAAATTCAGTTCTACGACCTCCAATGGGCAAAGTAAAAACGGAACGTCCATGGCAACGTGTATATCTCTTTTAAGTCCGTATCCTCGCACCAAACGAGGACATGTTTGCATCTTGATATCGGTGGATCATTTTTCGAAATACACTTTGCTGCGACCCCTACGTAAAGCGAGCACTTCTCTTCCACAAGTTCGGCGTTCCTGAGACCATCATTACAGACAACGGAACTCAGTTCTCTGCCTTATTTGGCAAGCTGTTAAAAAAATATGGGGTTCAACATACGCGTACTGCTGTATATTCGCCTCAGGCGAACGCGTCGGAGCGCGTTAACAGGTCCGTCTAGGAAGGCATACGAGCGTATGTGCGGAGCGAACACAACAGTTGGGACGAGAATTTAAGCAGCATAGGTAGCTCATTGCGAAGTTCCGTCCACCAAGCGATCGGCTTCTCGCCGTATAAAGTTCTATTTGGACAACAAATGATCGAACATGGTTCGACATACGCTCTATTAAGACACTTACAAGGAGTCAGCAAACCTGTAACTGTAGACGCCTCGGACCAATTGAAACTCATTCGCGCTAAAGTACAGACGAACCTAATCAGAGCATTCGAATAAGGGGAAAAGTCTTATAATTTACGATCCAAGCCGGTGCACTTCAAAGTTGGTCAAGAAGTCTATCGGAGAAACTTCCGACCAAGCAGCTTCGAAAAACAGACAAGTGCAAAGTTGGATAAAAAGATCGTAAAATGCCGCGTCCGTTCTAAAAAGGGAAACGCTCTCTATGAATTGGAAGATCTACAGTTAAAGCTGTCGGGAACTTATCACGCTAAGGATATCCGGCGCCGTGAAGCGTCGTAACACAACTTGGGAGAGCTTCGTGAGGATATCCCAACTGGAGTTAGTGTCCTCTTCTGATGATGACAAATGTCGACTTTGCCGAGTCTCCTCGGAGACAATGACGTTGTGTAGACATACACTGATGGAGGAGGGTGAGCACATACACCAAGGTCCAGTATTGCACGGCAGGAGTCGCGATCACCGTCCTGGTCGTGGGGGAAGCGTCCGGCTACTCGGAGGAGATATCAGGAGAGGAGATATCATCGAGGCTAACGCGTCTCTCATTAGTACGACGTGCTTGCCTTGGTGATACCACCGCCGAGGTCAGGCTCTGATTTTTCGAGCTGCTCTCTCATAAGGAGTATGTCCGAGGGGATCTTAGTCCTGGCGAGCCGAGACGTCGAACCACCCACGTTGTTCGGACCGGCCATTACCGGTGATTTGGTTGTACATCTCATGCTTCTCTTATACTACAAACAAATCTTTTTCTACGCCAATCGGCACATCCAGCCAGCGTTTTGTTCCCGCATAGCACGTTCCATACTTCAACTTCGGAGTGCAAGTGCTCCCACCTGGAGATACCAAAGGCGGCCGATTCCAACTCTGGGAACGTTTTCGCCATAAAGGCCCTTCCCAGGGTTCCACCCTTAGCCTCTCACTAGGAGTCCTTCTGGCTAAGCTTGGCATATGTGCCCCGACTCACCCTTTTTTTGGTTTTTTTTTCTCAGCCCCTAATGCTGGCATTCAGTGCCTCGTCGTCGCCTCTTTGTCCCGTTGGACAGCGACATGTTCTCGCGATATAACTCGCAACCATCTGGTCGATGGCGTCCTTCGCGGACCTTGGCACGCCGCCTTCTTGCTTCGCCACTAAATTATAGTCGGCTTGTCCCCAGATTCCCAGGTACCTACCGACGACCTCGAACCGTTATGTCCCTAGATCTCCGACACTTCGTCAGGGGATTTGTAACACCTCAGTGTGAGATACAAGCTAATTACCGGCTAGCTCAGAGAGAGCATGAGACTGAGGATGGGTCGTGCCGCACATGGGGCGCCTGGCAAAGCTACGAGAGAGTGCCTAGAGTTACCTACGTCTCTCTCATTAGGAGGACGCACGGGACTCAGGATCACTCTCGTTGGCGGAGTCGGACAACCAGGTGCGAGCGACCTTTTTCAGCCTCGCGAGCTCTTCAGCCGATGCTGCCCTGTTATGGTCGCTGCGAAATTTTCCGCCTGGAAAATATAACCTCTCGCAGCAAAATCGATGTTCGGCATAACGAATACCTAAAAATCCCTGAAAAGGCAGAATTTAACTAAACTGCTCTTTAGTAAACCCAACGCCATCTTTTGCAGTGACTGCTAAACGGCGTACCTAAAAATTTAATAGGGCCACGACTATGGATTCATAAAATCATTTGTCGTTCAACACTCTCTCAACGCCAGAAAATACAATTAATATTGTCTTTGGGAAAGTAAAAATTTACAGCCATAACCGGCTTCTTCCTCATAGGCGACCAAACAAGTACCGCTCATTTCCGAAGACATACATGCAAGCATGCCAGAAATTGCCAGAGAAAGCAAAGTCTGAGTGGAACCGACAACGGTCGTGTGAGCGAAACGCGTGAAAAAGCGGGAAATATTTTTGTGAAGTGAGAGTGGAAACGAAACAAGCCAACGGAAAACTGCGAGTGTGTGAGCCACTGGTTAACACTATGAAAAGAGCGAATTTAAGTTTGTAAATAAGAAGAAGATACTCGAATTGTTAATCTTAATGTAAACAAGTACCGGAAAACTTTTCGTTTACGTGAAATCAAAGTACGGGGCGGTAATTCGTGAAACAAACTTAATGAACTCAAGCCTAAGGAATGGGGGACGAAAGGGCGACTTTAATTTCGTCAATAAGAAGAAGATACTTGAACTGTCATTTCCAATGCAAATAAGTGCCGGAAATAAAAATTAAAATATATTCAAAGTGTGTTAATTTGTGAGATTAACTTAATAAACTGAAACATTAAAGAAGTGAAAGTTGTTTTCAGTGTAAAATAAACTAAATAAAATGTTGTGCATTGTGCAAAATTGTGAAAATCGAGTCCATCGCCGACTGCCCGGAATATCATTTCATACGTAAGTTTCATTAAAATATTTCGCTACAGATAGGTAGTAAATAAGCTCTAAACGTGTAAACAAAGTTAATTACTAAGCAATTTTAGTTAAAAGTAGTAAGGAAAATACATCTTCGGTATTGTTTACATTTGGAAATTTTTTCTTATTTCGCTTGAACTTGGTTTAATTTCGCGCAGAGATGTCGTAAATATAATATTTTTGGGGGCTTTTGTACTTAAAGTAATATTTTTCGCAATGTTAAGATTCATCATTTGAGAATCTTGTTTATAAATTTAATTTTGTCTTATGCACATTTAAATTGTACATTCCCACGAAAGCTTTTGCAACGTGAGCAAATTTCCATGGACGGTGACGGTTACTCGAGCCGTGCTCGAGTATTTACATGTTGAGAAAGCTTTCGTGGGAATAATTTTGTTTGTCCAATAATTTTGCTAAGAAGGCATTTCTAGTTTGTAAAATTTATATATAAGAAATTATTGAAGTAAAATAGAGTGAGTTGTCTCAAAGTAAAAGTTCAGTGTTGTTCCTAATCAGTACCATTCATTTTCAGCGTCTTTATTATTCTTTCAGTTCCAGATCCAGAATTATAAGGTGTAGTGATTTCAAGTGCCATATACATCATCGAAAATAAGTCAAGGTACATGAACCTTGGCTGGAATTAGTGAAGTAAAAGAACTTCGCCTTAACATTTGGTGACCCCGACGTGATAGCACGTCCAACTTTGTGATTGCATGGTGTAGATCAACGATGGCTGCTGTTAGGGAGCAATTAGGAAAAAAGCAATCTGAACAAGAGACTGCAGTGGAGCGCATCATTACCAACTTTAAGAAGGACGGCAGTGCGAGAAAAACTACGAAGACTTATTACCAGCTTAAGCTGGACGCTTGGGCAGCCTTTAAGGCTACGGATGATAAAATACGACGTCTGCAGCCACTGCCACTTGTTACATATTGGATTCTGCTTATCTTTTCGATAAGCCAAAATTCAACAGAATCCAATCTGTCATATGAAAACTCGGTAAACAAATTTCAATGAGTTGGATTTCATACGTCGGATTGTTGCAAACTACGCAACCCATGACAGCTACTCAACGGACGGCTCCAGATGACGCTGGTGAGAGAAGGGACAGTCGAGAGTCTTCAACCGGCCGAAATTTCAGTCAGACTGAATCATTAACGCGATAACCGATTATTTACACGAATTATCCATTTGATTTAGTTTAAGTTTCTTTGGTTAAATTTAATCAACTTGTTATGGTCGCTATGTAGCGGCATCTACAGTGGTCCAGGGTCACCTGACTATCGGCTATATGAGCCGAATCCCTGCACCAGGTGTAAGTCAGGATGCTATGCCCTTAATTTCTACGAAACCCCGGCCCTGCGCCAAGCCGCATTAATATTCAGAAGATTCGGCTCCGATAGCCGAATCCAAGACCCCCGCAACATTTTCATACCTGAAAACACCTGGAAGAAAATAAAATACCTACGGGTATAAACTGGGGCATAATCGGAGGCAGCGCGGAAAATATATTTCAAAAAACGCCTCAAGCTCGGAAATCGCTGTAAGGAGAGCCGAGAAAATAATTTAAGCCAATTAAATTATTTTCATAAAAATCCTCGGCTCCCGCCCAAAATTGCTTAAAATCGCCAATTTGTTACATTCCAATAAGAATGTAACCGCTATATAACAGCACCACAAAGTCAAACCCCGCCTACATATGGCACAACTAAGCAGCAAAATTGCAACTGAATTGCAATAAAATCGAACATCTGGCGTAAATGGAAAAGAGCAAAACCGTTTACGCAGTTGCTTTAGCATGGGAGTTGGATTGTCGGCAGCAGGACTGGAGAGTGGTGTGCGTGGGTACTGCCGGCAACAAGTGCTGATTTGAGCGGTAGAAAAGTCAGTGAGGGATTTACATTCGAATTGATCGGTGGGATCGAGTTTTTTTTTGTTTTGTGCGGAATTAAAGCTGTTCAATAGCAATTATGGCATAAGTTTCTTTAAAAGTTTTTTAAAGTTTGAAATAATTTTTCTTTTTGGACGCGCGGGCTGATAGGACATTATTGAGAAAAGAAAAATGCTATCAAAGTGTCAACGAATCAATGGAAAATGAAAGGTGGAATCAAAACTACAAAAGTGAAAAACAAAAAAATACATAAGAGTGAAATTAGAACGAACAGCAGGAAACGAAAAATTGTGAAAACCAAAAAGGTGAAATAAACCGGAAATTTACAAGAAAGTGAAATAAACAAGAAATTTATAAGAAAATGAAATAGACAAGAAATTTAAAGGAGGTGAGTGAAATTAAACAGAAAATTTAAAAAGGAAAAGAGAAGTTAACAAGAAAAGTTCCAAGGAAGGTGAAATAAACAGGAAATCTACAAAAAGTGAAATAGACAAGAAATTTAAAGGAAAGTGAAATAAAACAGGAAATTTACAAGAAAAGGAAATAAACATGAAATGTGAAAAGAAGTGGGGTAAACCGAAAATTTAAAAAGGGAAAAGAGAAGTTAACAAGAAAAGTTACAAGAAAGTGAGATAAACAGGAAAGCTACAAAAAGTGGAAATAGACGAGAAATTTAAAGGAAAGCGAAATAAACAGGAAATCTACAAAAAGTGAAATAGACAAGAAATTTAAAAGAAAGTGAAATAAAACAGGAAATTTACAAGAAAAGGAAATAAGCATGAAATGTGAAAGGAGTGAGGTAAACCGAAAATTTAAAAAGGGAAAAGAGAAGTTAACAAGAAAAGTTACAAGAAAGTGAGATAAACAGGAAAGCTACAAAAAGTGGAAATAGACAAGAAATTTAAAGGAAAGCGAAATAAACAGGAAATCTACAAAAAGGTGAAATAAACAATAAATTTACAAGAAAGTGAAATAAACAAGAAATTTACAAGAAAGTGAAATAAACAAGCAATGTAAAATGAAGTGAGTGAAATTAAAACAAATTATGCAAAAACAAAAAGGTAGATTAAACGAAAGGTCATGAAAAATCAAGAGAAAAAAAAAACAAAAAGTGAAAGCAAAAGTACTCTAAACAAAGGACAGAAGTGAAGACAATAAAAATGAAGAAAAACCAACCGAATTGGTGAGTCCGTTCCAGAACATTCTTTTTTTAAATGAACAAAAATGATTTTCCTTCTTCTCTTCTATCATTGTCCAGCATTTGAAAAAAAGGGGGGGAAATTTATTACATATAAGAGGAGTAATCATAATATACATAATTCTTAGACAAAGTTTTTGCTAGAAATTCTAAGAAAGTTCTTAGTTTATAATTTAAAGAGTTTGTTGTTATAGAGAACACAGTAATAACGATAAATTTGACTATAAATATAGAAAATGATGAAATAAGTGGAAAAAAGGCAGGAATATTTACATTTTAGCACACAAATTTTTTTTGGTATTAGTGTAAAAAGAAGAACTATATATTAGTAGATTTGGGATAGAGCTTTAGTTGTCTAAGTGTATCAGGTTAATTTTAATGACCAGTTAAGATTAGGGATCTCATTTTTCGATTCCCTTTTGATTCTTTTTGATTCTTTTTGGTTGGACCATACGAATTTCTTCTACTCATAAAATAGACTTTGGTTGCTTCTTTACTTAAGCGTAGTAAACTATTGGAATTATTTTCAGCAAACACAATATTGAATCTAATAACTCTTAAGCATATAGTTATAAGCCACATGTAAGATTCATTTCCCAATTTGTTTGATTCCTTTTTATATTTAGCTTTTTTTTTTGTGAACAAAGTATACAGGTTAATCGTGTCGAATATAGACAGAAGCAACACATATGTTGAGGTCAATGATTGCATTGATAGGGAGAAGGAAAATGTAAAGTCGAGGAGAATAGGTTGCTCAGGACATATGTATTTCGTTTTCCAATCGGCCAGAAATGCGCATTTCCGATCTCCTCGGTATCACGTAAATAATCCATAGCAGGATAATTGAAATCTTTCTATTCTCTGTCGAACTAATTAGGCAATAGATAAGATAGATGAGAAGTTAGAATAATAAGTTTTTTTTTTGTGCAATACTCCTCAGAGCCCCATTGCAAAGGGGTAAATAGGCCCTAGCCTTAGGCTAGACGGTCTTGCGCCCTCCCACGGAGGGGGTAACTCTGATTTTATAAAAAAAAATATTTAAATAAAAACTTTTATATGGGCTTAAATTAAAGTCATTCTTTTATATCTCTCTCTCTCTCTCTCCTCGGCCATGATCATCCCTACGTCGGTGGGCGGGGTCCTCACGATGAGGTGAGTGACCCTCTTTCTTTTCAGGTTTTTAAAGGGCATCTAGTCGACATAGGCCCCCTAGGTGCATAGGGCGGTTGGGGCATGGGCCAGGTAAGGGGAGTCAGGACACCAGACTCCCCCAACGATATCCGGTAAGTCGAGCAACGCCTGCTCGTATCCTCTTCCTCCTGTTCTGTTCCCTTTTTGGTTTTTTTTTTGAATTTCAAATCCTCTTTGGTTTTTTTTCTTTCTTAGTTTTCTTATTTTCCCGTTTTTTTTTCTTTCCTTCTTTTCCTTTTTTTCTATTTCTTTAAAATCAAATTTTTTTGCTTTTGTTGCGCGACCGCGGGCGGAGATGGCATCCCCTTTTTTGAACCCCCCCTCTCTATCGCAATGCTAGCGATGCCAGCATGCCATCCTCCATCTCTGCCCAAGCATCTGCTGACAGATGAATGTCCAGCGGAGGCCGTGATCCTAGCTGACATCAGCTGACTTTCAGTTGATGTCATGCAGAGTCATAGCCTGCCTTGGGCAGTCATCCAGCAGCAGTGTCGGTCCAAGCTCGCAACAAAATTTTGTAATTATTTCAACGCTGTGCCTTATCAGTTACCGTATACCGTACCCCGCATCCCCCAGTAGAACCGTCTCACATATCTTGGGGGCTCAACCAAAGCGAAACTAAAGAAATATGAAATTATTCGTGCAGTGAATTTCTCTGCAATTTTTTTGTACGGGTCAAATTGAAAAAAATCGAAAACTAAAACGAAATCCGCTGATATACGTTTGACCTACATTTCATTATATTAACACATAACGGAAGGCAACGGAGGATATTCGTTCCAGGGAACTCCGAATAAAATAATTGTGAGCGATAACTGTAGATCAACGCAACGATAGTTCTAGGTAAAGGCGAACTTAGAGAAGCAGCGTATCGGATCTCTATTACACACAGCGAGTTCACAGCAGCTGCGCATGCAGGCACAGTATCAGGTGTACATCGAACTGGTATAGAAGCTAGAGCGGACAAGCTTACTCTTGGTGAAAACAGCACAGCATAGAATAATTCGGAATTCCATACATCTCAAGATTACAGAGGACAGCGGTCTTCGATACCGACAAGGCAACAACACAGTGACGTACATATCGAACACATAGTAATTTCACCGTTTAAGAAATCACACATTCACCGAAGTGTGGCATTTCACGTACGCACAGAAAAATTTCGTTACAGCGGCATTTTAGAAATCAGTCACATTTCTAACCAAACTTTTTTGTTTACACAATGTTAGAAAGCGAAAAACAAATAAAAAAGATGACCACCAAAAGAATTAAAACAAAGTTGCAAAAATTATTTTTACCTACAAATGGAAAGCGGACTCAACTGATGGAAAGATTAAAACATTCTAACTGGGAAAGAAATCATCCAGGGAGCGATTCATCCGATGAAGACGAAAAGATATCAGAACCACCGGCGATCTTCAGCTTTCAGGATATCGAAGCAAGCATTTCAAGATTCACAGGTGATGATTTTCAATGCATCGAGAAATTATTTTGAAGAGATAGCACAGTAACAGGTTGGTCCAATTTACAGAAAAGATTTATGCCAAGCGTTTTTTAGGTGGTACTGCATCTCATTTAATAAAAACAGAGTGCCCTAAGTCATGGGATGGTTTTTATGCGATTTTAGTGAAAGAATTTCAGAGAAAACTCAACAGTAAGGAAGCGCATGAGAAATTGGCAGCTGCCAAGAAAAAGGAAACCGAAAGCTACTTGTCATGTGTTCTACGATTGTCAAAGATAGGTGCAGCAAGCTCCGTTGATAAATCTGCTTTAATCCAGTACATGATAAACGGCATTAAGATAAACCGGAGCACAAGACAATGTTATATATTTCAAACTCAATTGATGAATTTAAAACAAAACTGCGAACATACGAAGCTTTTAAACAAAATACTGCTTCCTCATCGAATACCGGCATACAAGAAAAATCACAGGATTCCAAGAAGAGGGTGTAATCATTGCAAAAAATTAGGACATGAAGAGACCGTTTGCAACTTAAATTTTTTAATGTTTCCATACAAAACAATCGCACTGGCTAAACGCCGATAACGCGCTGCACTGTGTTCGAATGCAGATCCCATTATGGAACTGAACAGGCAGTTACTGTACATTTTAAGTTACCTGTCAACAGCACCGGAGGAAATAACGGGTTTTAAGCATCCCCGGATCATCCCCGGCACTGCCCTCATGAGAATAGGTGATTGCCTAACATCCCGTACCATTAGCAGGCCAGATTTCCCCGAAACTACGGGGAAAATCCAAAATCAAATTCGCCGCCATAGCCCCCCGGCTCTATATAAGCAGTGCCGGCACCACAGAGCAGTCACTCTTCTGCCAGCAGTCAACCGGAGCAGACCTACTAGGAGCTGAGTAAAGGTCATTAACTTTCTTATCTTGCAGAATAGCTTGGAGAACCAAGCAGTAGCCGTCATCCGGTGGTCACCCGACCGAGGCCAACCGAAGCAGCCGTCATCCGACCACAACCGAGGCCGACCGAAGCAGCCGTCTTCCGGTGGTCACCCGACCACAACCGACCGACCGAGGCCGACCGAAGAAACCGTCATCCGGTGGTCACCCGACCGACCTAGGACCGAAGAATAGTGAACAACACGAGGTAGGCCGAGTGAAGAGCTGCCGTCACGGGCTATATATAAGCAAGCCCAACGTCTTGCTGGAGTCAGTTGTGGACCAGCCGTCAACCGGAGTACAGTGAGCAGCGCAGGAGCTCTTCAAACCCAGCAAATTGGTAAGAATACCCCAGCAGCCTACCCATCCCGATCACCGAGGATTCCCCGAGAAAAGCAGGCGACCAGCGTTCCGTCGACGAGAGTCAGTCAAACGACGCCACGAGCCCCACCAAGGGAAGGCATTTTCAGAAAGGAGACACCAGCTATTACTTCGCGACCGACAGAGGAAATTGTACCTACGCCATTTCACACCGAGACTAAAAGAGACAGAATTGTAGTTTTTTAAGAGTAAAGGAAATTAACAGTGAATTCAAAATTAGTGTTAAACATCCAGGACTGTAGAATAAAATTAAATTATTGCAGCGCCATCGCTAATCTAAAAATATATATTTATTAAAGATTTATGATAAATAGAAACCTTTCTAAAAAACACAACTCCAACCTCCAAAGAAACAAAACAACTCTGCCTTCTGTCACATTTTTCAGCGATTGACAAAAAATTTTGACTCATTCTTAATTATTGACGGCGAAATAGATTTGTTATTGAAGTGACAACTAGAGGTCGGTAATAGTCTTTTTCGGGCAGAAATTTTATTGTCATTTTCGAGCAGAATTCTATCGCTTTCTCCATCGCACTTATGGAAACTGGATTAACTCCATTTAAGTACACAGTGAAGAAATTAGATAAAGGGGCGCTGCAACAGTGAAAATTTTCACTTTGGGTTCTTTCACCGAGTGGAAGGTAGGGAATTGTTGGGCTTAACCACAATTCAAATTTGTTGAAATTTACTCGCTAATGGATTTGGCCAGAGGAAAGCAAATTTCAACTTAGATTAGAAATAAAAACAATTAAATTCAATTTAGGATTGCTCGCTAATGGAAATAGCCAGAGGAAAGCAATTTTAAACTGAATATCTTCAAATAATAAATCTTTTAAGCAAGAATTGGATGCAAATTTTGAAATAGACATTTTTATATTTTTTTGAATATTTGACGAATTCATTTAATTTAAATTAATCTAACGTGAATCTTTCTTTTTTATTTTCAGACTGAATTTTGTTATTTTGGTAATTTTAAGAACATTTTGTATTAATTTGAATCATTAGTTTTTTTAATATTTTTATTATTATTATATAAATAACCGATAGTTATCAATTTTTATACGTATTATATTTATTAAATAAAGAATTGACACTATCAATTTGTAAGAATATTCAATCAATAAATATATAGGGATTTAGCACCTATCCTAATCAAAAAAAATTGTTTTGACTATAAGAGGTCGAAACATATGGTCATTCGAGCCGGATAGGTTGATGTCAGATATATTTATAACATTAAAGTCAAAAGTCAGTCATTAAATACAAAATTCAGCCATTCAATTCAAAGTTCAGTCCAGTCAATTCAATTCTTGCATTAGTGTCTACTAACACATTAAACAAAATAAAATTAACAATAAAAGAGCAAAGCGGGCTCAAACAACAATTGGATCAAGCTATTAATAACCATAAGAAAACGAGTGAGCATCAACGTACCAAGTCCTACTTCCAAAGACGTGCAGAAAACATTCAAAACCTTTGGACGGCATTTCAAAGTAATCATCTAAAAATTTATGGGGCAGACGAAGATTCTCAATACAAAGATTCTATTGAAGAGTAGTTAAAAGGTGATATTTATGAAAGATTCGAATCAACGTATTGAATTCCTCGGTGAACTCCAGGACGAAATAGAATCAAAGACCACCAATGATTCCTCAAGTCAGAAATTCAACCAAGCGATAGATCAAAAGGTTGAAATAAAATTACCGAGAATTGATTTACCTAAGTTTAACGGAGATTATACATCTTGGAGACCATTTCATGATATGTTTGTATCACTTATTCACAATGATTCAAGAATTCCATTGGTTCAAAAATTGCATTATCTAAAATCCAGCTTAGTAGGAGAAGCTGAACGAATTGTAAAACAGTTTGACGTTGTAGGTACTAATTACATAGCGGCTTGGGAATTATTGGTCAAGCGTTATAAAAACAAACGTATGTTAATTTCTACTCAATTGAAGGCTCTATTTAACTAACCTAAAATCAAGATAGAATCAAAGAAGGACATTAAGGAGATATTAGATAAAACCAAGGAATGTCTCCATGAACTAAACTCGCTCGGTATTTCCACAAAGGATTGGGATCCAGTAATTCTATATTTTATAGTACAAAGGTTGCCCTTTGAAACCCATAACTTATGGGAACAAAAAATTTCGAAGGATCAAGAATGAAATGTTTGAATTTTTAGAATCTCGGTTTCGAACGCTTGAAGCTATCGCAAACACACACTCAATAGATCAACCCAACAATTCCCTAAAACGACACACAAACACTTATCACATAAACGAAGTAAGAAGCTGCATTATGTGTAAACGAAACCACTCACTCCAAAGCTGCAATCGGTTCCAACAACAAACAATAAATGCAAGGCGGGACATAATTGCTAAAAACAAGATATGATACAACAACACAAAACGGAATTTGTCGTTCAACAAGCCAATGTATAATGTGCAAACAGGCCCACTTATTATCGAAATGCAACAATTTTCAGCAACGAAAAAGTCGAAAAAACCGCAAATTTGTATTAAAGAATAATCTATGTTTTAATTGTCTAAACCCTCACTTAAGGCAAGCATGTCCCAGCAACCATACATGTTTCAAATGTGTTAAACGACACCACACTTTATTGCACGACGCAAATCATGACGTAAATATATCAACAGGATACAGGAATGACATTAACAAGGGCCGTGACTCTGAGAGTGGTGGTTCCAGCACAGAGGTAACAACTAATTGCCATTGCAAAAAGAATTCTACACAAGCATTGTTAGCTACCGCCATGGTGAAGATAGAAAACGAACGAGGAAACGTCCTCTCATTAAGATATATATATATAATTGATTTGGGATCTCATATCTCTCATATAATTGATTTGGGATCTCAAAGTTCCTTTATTACAGAATCCGCCTACCAAGCCTTACAAGTCAAAGCAAGACCTACATCATTGCAAATAGCTGGCCTAGGATCGACAAGGATAGCCAAGGCCACTAAGGAAGTCACATTCATACTAAAGTCAAACGTAATCCCCACATTTAAGCTACCAGTAGATGCTTATGTGATTAAAAGATAACTAACATCACTCCACCGGAGCAAGCAAAATACCTAGACTGGACATATCTCGGTGAAATTCAATTGGCGGATCCACGATTCCTAGAACCAGGGAACATAGACCTTTTATTGGGTGTTAATGTTTATTCTAAGATCTTATGTGAAGGCTTGAAGGAAGGAAAGAGAGGAAACCCTCTAGCTCAAAACACAAAACTTGGATGGATTCTTTTTGGAGAACTAAGCACTACGGAAACAAAGGACTTCAAATCAAGCTTTTCGGCATTTACATGTAATGAGGAGACTTCAATAGAAACACTAAATAAGCAAATTCAAATGTTTTGGGAATGGGAGGATTGCCATTTCGACGCCTGCTAACAAAGGAAGAACAAGAATGTGAAGAATTTTTTGAGGAAACTCATTTACGTTTACCAAATGGACAATATCAAGTGCGGCTGCCATTTAAAAACAAAACGGCTCCAACTTTAGGTGAATCAAGAAAACAAGCTCTTGTCAGGTATTATCATCTAGAGAAGAAACTTAGTAAAAACACAGAATTATATGAAAACTGTTTGAACGAATACATAGAACTAGGCCACATGGTTTTACGAAAACAAGAAAAATTTTCTGAAGAAAACGAAGTCACTCGTCAGCGTTATTACCATGCCGCACCATGCTGTCATCAAATATAGCACAACTACAAAACTAAGAGTGGTATTTGACGCATCAGCTAAACCGTCAAATGGAAAGAGTTTAAATGAGCAAATGATAAATGGCCCAACACTTCAACCTAAATTGTTTTCAACACTTCTTAGATGGCATAAACACAAGTATGCAATAACAGGTGACGTAAAAAAAATGTACAGAATGATTCAAATAAACCCCAAAGATAAAAAATATCAAACGATATTATGGAGATCCAGTCCAGAGGATCCAATACAAGAGGATGAATTAACAACGGTAACATTCGGAACTACTGTTGCACCATGTCTTGCAATAAAAACACTGCACCAATTGGCACAAGAAGAAAAACGTCTTTATCCTAAAGGTTCAGAGGTAGCCATCAGAGATTTTTTTTTTGTTGATGATGTTTTGACGGGTGCAGAGACGATTGAACAAACACTTGAAATACAAAGAGAACTATCAGCATTACTCAAGGGAGGAGTTTTTCACTTAAGAAAATGGGCAGCTAATCATAATGATTTATTAAATGCAATACCAAAACAAGAGCGTGAAATTCAGTTTCCATTGGAATTCCATGAAGATAATCAAATAAAAGCCCTCGGTATACATTGGCATCCAGCAGCAGATTATTTCACTTTTTCGGTAAAAATAGTAGAATTCAATAAACCACCTACATCAAAACGAAATATTCTTTCAGAAGTAAGCAAGCTTTTTGATCCTTTAGGCTGGATCGCTCCATGTGTTATAATAGCAAAAATTTTAATTCAGAAATTGTGGATGTCCGGATGTGCTTGGGATGAGACAGTTCCGCGAGAATTAACCGAAGAATGGGAATAATTCAAAAAACAAATAAATTACTTGCATGATGTTAAAATACCTCGTTGGGTCCACACACATTGTACACAACAAAAATCACAAATCCACGGATTTTGTGACGCATCTACTCGAGCATATGGATCAGTAGTCTATTTACGAGTAATTGACAATCAAGGGAAAATACATGTACAAATATTAATGGCCAAAACTCGAGTGGTTCCTATTAAACCAATATCTCTGCCATAATTGGAGTTATGTGGCGCAGTATTATCAAGCAAACTGATTAAACAAGTCAAAGAGGATACGTTCCTTCAAAATGTTCGCAGTTATACCTGGACAGATTCTAAAATTGGCTGGACAGATTAGCTTGGCTAAAAGGTCATCCGAGTAAGTGGCAAACCTTTGTGGCCAATCGTGTTGGAGAAATTCAAGAATCCAATCAAACCAACTCCTGGAAATATGTACCATCAAAAGAAAATCCAGCTGACTTGGCAACCAGAGGAATATCACCAAAGGACATTGCTGATTGTACATTCTGGTTGAACGGATCTTCTTGGCTAAAGGAAGAAGAGTACAAATGGCCCACAGAAACTCCTAGTGAAGACAATATAACACTAGAATTAAAGACAGCTAAACGAATAAGAAAATCTGTATTAGTTACGAAGAAATAATAACAACACATGCGTATTAAGGGCTCTTTAAAATTTTTTTGAAAAAATCGTTTTTTTTTCACATAAAATGAAAGCTGTATGTTCGTAGAATATGTGTACGAAAGGATTTTTCGATACGATCGATATTTAAACAATCAGAGCGTCATGAACGCAATTAAACAATTATCGCCTAAGAAGACATTTTTTAAAGGGCATGAAATAAATAATGAGAAACGTTCGAAAAAAATCGAGCCAAGATTTTTCTGAAGTGAAGTTTTATGCCCTTTCAGAATCTGGTCTCACTTTTACGATATATTGTGACCCTTGACTCGATTTTTTTCGAACGTTTCTCAGTATTTATTTCCTGGCTAAATGTTTCGTACAAAAAATTCATTTTCGGAGCTGCTATCTTTCAACGCGTTTTTCTCGGAACCACGTTTTCCATGTGAATTTCAAGGATATCTCTTGATCTATTGTTCTGATTTCAATAATATTTTATTTCATGACCATTTTTAGGTACTTAACATTTATGTGTCCTATCAGCAGATTCAACTACACTGGAAGCACTAACACCTGGTCATTTTTTAATTGGGACAGCGCTGCTGTCCCCTCCAGATCCAAATTACATGAACGACAACAGTCATACCATAAGTCGATGGAAAAACTTACAAAAACTGCGGCAACACTTTTGGAAACGGTGGTCTAGGGAATATTTAACTCAACTCCAACAAAGACAAAAATGGGGGTCACAAAAACCAAGCATTGCGGTAGGAAACATCGTTATCATAAAAGATGAAAAAACGCCACCTTTGCAGTGGCCACTTGGAATAATAAAAGAAGTTCACCCTGGCAATGATGGCCAAGTCAGAGTCGTACCAATTTAAACAGCTACATCTGTCTTGCAAAGAGCAATAAACAAAGTATGCCCTTTGCCCATTTAACCTTGTGTCGTTTATGTCGTCATATATGTATACCGTAACAATATTATGTTGTATGTTGGTCAAGGGATATTGAAACAATTTATTATTATGTTTCTAATTTATTTCTTTGGTCTATTTATGTTTAACAGAAAAAGAAATGGATGACCTTCTTGATATTAACCTTAGTTCAGAGGAGTGGATGCGGATGTGTAGATCACCCCCTCCATCGCCACAAGAACTCGATTATTTACAAATCGATACAAATAATAATGAATTAGCCTGACTAGATGTTACTCCACCTCAGTCTCCGAAAACACCATATAAAATTGTTCAAGAGTTATTTGCACCAGAACGGCATATAGGCTCTAGCAAGAAACTTGAAACTTCATCACCGACTACTTCAAACATAAGCGAAGTGGAAAATCTTGGGAATTTGCCCACGCCACCAAAAGAACCACTTGTTGAGGTAAAAACACGGCTAACACCCGGAGAAAGGGATATATTGCCACTTGAAGGTGATTCGAGTGTACCAATTAGGGCTGAAGAGAAGCAAAAACCTGGCCCAAAAAACTTAGAAGAAAAAAAGTATGATTTGACGACGGTAGAGGGACATACGTTCAAAATTTCATTTAAAGAAATGAGCAGTATACCCTTTCAAAAAATAAGAAACATGAAGGGTAAGCGATATACTGTTTTTCTGAACAACAATAAGCGAGTTCGTCTCACTATTAAAAAACAAAAATTAATATGGAGTCACTATAAATAAACTTGAATTAAATTAAAACAAATTGAATTGACAACCTTTATTAAATTTCCCTTCATAATTCCTAATTTTCTAAATAAAAATCCTATTATAGATTTGATGTTAACACATCAACTTGCGGGAGTATTTTGCAGACCCCATAGCTTATCTAAAAATATATATTTATTAAAGATTTATGATAAATAAAAACCTTTCTAAAAAACATAACTCCAACCTCCAAAGAAACAAAACAACTCTGCCTTCTGTCACATTTTTCAGCGATTGACAAAAAATTTTGACTCATACTTAATTATTGACGGCGAATCAATTTGTTATTGAAGTGACAACTAGAGGTCGGTAATAGTCTTTTTCGGGCAGAAATTTTATTGTCATTTTCGAGCAGAATTCTATCGCTTTCTCCATCGCACTTATGGAAACTGGATTAACTCCATTTAAGTACACAGTGAAGAAATTAGATAAAGGGGCGCTGCAACAGGGAACATTTTCACTCTGGGTTCTTTCACCGAGTGGATAGGTATGGAATTGTTGGGCTTAACCACAATTCAAATTTGTTGAAATTTACTCGCTAATGGATTTGGCCAGAGGAAAGCAAATTTCAACTTAGATTAGAAATAAAAACAATTAAATTCAATTTAGGATTGCTCGCTAATGGAATTAGCCAGAGGAAAGCAATTTTAAACTGAATATCTTCAAATAATAAATCTTTTAAGCAAGAATTGGATTGCAAATTTTGAAATAGACATTTTTATATTTTTTTGAATATTTGACGAATTCATTTAATTTAAATTAATCTAACGTGAATCTTTCTTTTTTATTTTCAGACTGAATTTTGTTATTTTGGTAATTTTAAGAACATTTTGTATTAATTTGAATCATTAGTTTTTTTAATATTTTTATTGTTATTATATAAATAACCGATAGTTATCAATTTTTATACGTATTATATTTATTAAATAAAGAATTGACACTATCAATTTGTAAGATTATTCAATCAATAAATATATTTGAAACAGATCCTTGTTGTGATTAGCACCTATCCTAATCAAATAAATTTGTTTTGACTATAAGAGGTCGAAACATAAATTGTAGTAAGGAATCGGGGCGTACGGACTACGAAAACACGTTACCAATCGGTGTCCGAACAGCGACACGAAGATAACGCGTTACAAACCACCTGAATAAGAATCAAAGTTCTCAGGCTAAAAGCGCCTCGCAATCAAATTCCGATAAGTACATCGCTTTGCTCAGGGTCTATCGGTGCTTAAACTTGATCAAGCCAGTAAGTGAGAGGAAAAGCTCTCTCACACACACACGACCAAAAGCTTACTTAATGTTTAACGACTGAACGGAAATTATACGATCGAGAGCGAAAGCTCAAAGCTTTCTACCGGAGAGAATGGTTAAAATCGTCGTACGGTATGTAGTGAACCGAGTAGGGTCGAGATTTTAAAAGGGTTACGAAAAATAAATAACGTTGTCCTAAGTGAATATAAACAGAAAAGAATTGAAGTGTAAAACAAAAACGTTCATAGTAACTAAAGATTAGAGTTAATTACTTAACGTTGTCCAAAGTGAAAATAAAAGTAAAAGGATTAAAGTGTGAGTAATAAAATATTTTTAAATTAATTCCTAAATTTCTAAGCGATGACAAGTAAAGGGTGAGAACAAAATGAGTCTAGAGAATTGGAGAAAACCCCCTAACCATAACAGAGTTGTTACAGGTCAGATTCGAAATCCGATGCTGGATATTTTTGTCAAGAACATCGGATAACGGATATGACCACAAACAAACAACATAAAAATTTACCAGCAACTTGCCACTTCGTAAACAAATTCCAGAGGAAATTGCAAGCTCTCACACACACGACCAAAAGCTTACCTAATGTTTAACGACTGAACGGAAGCTATACGATCGAGAGAGAAAGCTCAGAGCTTTCTACCTTGATGAAAAAGTTCAAGTCGAATAAACGGGTAAGTGGTCGTGAAAAAGACAATTAACATTGTTTTGGTAAGACAAGAAGCCTGGTCTAAACCGCGCGAAAGTCTGTTTAAAAAAACGTCGAAAAGGAGGGTCTGTCGTGGGTTCGGTATCAGTAACTAAAGAAAAATAAGAACTGAAAAGTTTAATTAAGAAGTTTTAATAAAGTAAATAAAGTAGTAAAAATAAGTACTGTGAAAGTAAAAATTATTTAAGAAGTTTTAATAAAGTAATTAAAGGAGTAAAAATAAGTACTGTGAGAGTAAAGTCCAGCGTTACTCTTACTACGTACATGAAGGAAGCTACCACGACAGAGATGCACTCAACAGAGACGAATTTGTAAACTTTAATTACAATTCTTAAGGTGTTTTTGTTGTGAAACGAACCAAGCAAAAAAGAGTTTAACAAAAAATTCGCACAGCCGGTAGGATAAGGGAAGCTTGGTTGAAGTCAAAACAACCGTAATCGCTTTAAAGCCCATGATCCTAAACGATTCTACACTGACCACTCTTGAGTCTCCAATTGCTCAACATGTCAACCACAGCGCTTGGAGTTAGTTTGCCTCTGCTCCAGGCGACCACGCAGCTAACTCCAATTCACGCACCCAAGCGCAACCGCTGGACTTTAGCGGGCTTTATCACAGCCAAAATTTGGAGGAACATGCCTACCGGCGAAACATCATCGCCTACACCACATGGAACATACTCACGGAATTGCACCAGACCGAGTTGGATAGCCAAACAACGCTTGTGGAACGAGCTGCACACTACGTGCATCAACTATGTGGAAACAACACAAAAGGAGACCTCTGCGAATTCCATTAAAAACACATGTACGCGCTGCGGAAAACATAAAAAAAACTCTCGAAAAACGAGATCCATTTTTGATGGTATCGGAAACGCCATGCACTACATATTAGGTACTAAGAATAGCGCCAACGAACGCGAAGTCATAGTCGTCTGGATGAGTTGGAAACTAACCAAACACTAAACAAAATTCAAAAACCCCTAAATTCACTGGTCGAAAGACAACGGCAAATATCGTAACGGATGAATGATCTACATAATTTAGCCGATAAACTCGTGGTCCGACAAATGAGGCAAGAAGTAGTCTCAAGTCTTCTGCTACAAATGGTAGAAATCGAGTTTCGACAGCAGGCGCTACTGGACATAATAACAGCTAGCCGAAATAATCAAATTCATCCCCTGTTGATGGCTCCTGATTCACATCTCGCAATTTACCATGCATCTCACGCCACATGTTCGAACGCACAATATCTCACGGTGGAAATTTGAGCACACTTATTGCAAGAAAAACTGGTGATCAGAATAACCTTGCCAATATTCAATCTCCTTCCTTCCTAAGACGAAATTGCAACGAATCAGATGCTTCCCTATACACACGGAAGCAAAGCATTCATTCTAGAAATAATAATTCTTATTGTTGGTACCACAATAAATTTGGTAGCAAAGCGACTAAATGCATTTCGCCGTGTTCTTACAAAACTATTAATAATAAAAAAAAACTAGTTATTCTCTCAGTGAATAATATATTTAACAATAACTCTTCTAAATGTTTATTTATTTTTGACAATTTCAGTTCTATCATTAAGGGGTTAGGAGGCCGAAAAATAGGCTTTTTTTCAGAAAAACTACTAAATAATTCCAGATTACAAAAAAAGGAGTTTATCATACATATCACTGACTGTATACAATAAATTTTTTGAAGCTATTAATTTTAAAATGGCGGCTATGCAGCGTTTTTGCGATGACGTCACCGTTTTTCAAGGGTCCACGGCCGAACAAACAGCTCTGTAATTCATAACAAATTGAACACCGACGGCACTATTAACTACACAATAAATAAATAAATAAATAATAACCTTTCACGGTACCGTCACAATTTTAAAAAATAGTTACTTAAACTATTTTAAAAAAGCTAAATGCATTTCGACGCGCGGGTTCACGTCATCATCAGTAGCAGTCGCATACTAAAAACATCATCTGAACTCCAGCTGAGGAAAGGTCATTGTCATAATCTATTACCGTTTATTTTGAGCTGATTTTGAAAAGTGCAGAATTTATTGGTCCATAGTCATTGTTTATTATAACATTTCTGTTCTGTGCGATATACAGACTTTCCCATGCATCGAGTTCTTTGACCTTATTAACGGCTTTCTCTAATTTTAAATTATTTAAACATATACTGTTGTGCCCTTCGTTAATCATGTGCAGTGCAACGGCTGATCTAAGAGGTTGTTTGATTAACGAAGGGCACAACAATTTAATTTGAAAATACAAAAGTTTTTGTTAAAATACAGGAACACGCCAACGGTATCTACTGGAAAATCTCTCGTTGATCTTGTTTTTATATTCAAGCCAAAAACTTGAATTGATTTTTTGTCGATGAGCGTAGGAAGAAAAAATATAGCCTAACAATAGATCCTCGCGGAGATAATATCAGACTACATGGTGTTGATAAAAGCATTTAAAAATTAAGGAAAGAAAGAGTTAAATGTATAGAGTTTAACGAAAGAGAAAATGTACTATACCAAAATCAATTCAAGTCACATGTAAAATGTGTTCCTGCAGAAGTAGTTAAAAGGTTGACAAGAAACTTATACAGTATAAAATTGAACAGTGTCATTCGAACAGCGCACACAAACCAGTTAAGAAGAGGAGTTAAGCAGGTAAAATTTAGTCCTTTTTTGAAATATTACAGCATAAGTGGAAGAAAGGTATCTGAAGTTGAGCAAGATATTTATAATAATAGTAGTAGGGGAAGAACTAAAGAAAATAATGTAGTTGATAGTTTAGAAGACATAAATAGCAGGGAAGATGTAATTGAAAAACCAAACGTAATATCTGTAGAAAGGAAAACAATGGTAAAGAAACATATTCAACAGCCGTTAGGTTCCCCTAATCTCCCTAGACGTTCAAAAAGATTAAATCCAAACAAATAAATAAAAAAAGGAATTTGAAATTGAACATTAATCAACTAAATTGACTATAAGTAATGGAAATAGTTATGAAATTAAAAAGATAAGAGTTAAATTAACTAGAAGTATTAAACTGAATTAAACTGACTAGCAGTATTTAATGTAGCACTTAGCACGATATTGAAAAAAAAATTTTTTAATGTCTATATTATGATTAGGATAATAGAAGGTTTATATTATTCTTGAGAGAAAGATATTATTATAATAATTGCATCCCATAACACATTTTCAAGAATACAATATAACTTTGAATAATATCGGTAGTATATGATATTGAATAAGAACTTGAATTGATTGTTGTTGAGGTTTAACCTAAGTAGGAAGGAGTTGATATATATTTATACCATATACATATGTCATACCAGTAACTACATTCTCTATCTCTATGTGAATATATTTCAGGCATAACTAGCACGTGAGAGTCAGTCTTATAAGCACTCAGCCGGGTTAAGTCATTTGTAAATTATGCCTAATAAAGTAGTCATTAAGTCTTAATCGGTTTATTTTAATCGAAACTACATATCAAAAGACAAAAAAATTTGTTTCCTCTTCTAAACCGCAGAACAGAAACAATTCCTAATACTCCACAAGCAGTTTATTACAAACACAAACAACTAAGTTTATTTTCCGGTTCAAAAACATCATTACCAATCTTCAAAAACAAACCTCAATGTTTAAAAAAAAACCGACCTTTCCATCCAAAGCCGTTTATTTAAAAAATAAACATGATAATTTCCAACGCCGATTAAACTATTCAATATGTCCAATTTTAAACACCGTTTAAATACAGAAAACAAACCTGTTGCCAATTATAAGCGAAGAAGACCGGTTAAGAATAAAACCAATGCCCCTTCCCCCAACGGCGACAGAAAAGAACAGCAAACTAATTTTATTTTCATTTTCCACAACAAATAAAACAAAAAATATAAGGAAGGAACACAACTAATTAAATGAAGAAACTTTATTTTATTCTTTTTCTGTAATTTTGCAATTCCACCGGCCCAAAATTAGCCCCACCACTCTTCGGTAGAAAACCTGCTTCCATCCTCCTCAGGGGCGGAAACAAGGGACGAAGGCCCATCACCTGCCATGCCTCCCTCCCCAACAATCCTGGACCGTTCGTTAACCAAAGGAGTGAACGATGAGAGCGAATTGTACTCCCCGGTAATTACAACCTTGCCAGCTAATAAAAAGATAACAAAGTTAAATAAAATGTAGCAAACACTCACAGCTTGAAATTTTTGTAGATAACTATTCCCAGATTGTTGCAAGTCTAAAATCCTAAATCCGATGCTAGATATTTTTGTCAACAACATCGGATAACGGATATGACCACAAACAAATAACATAAAAATTTACCCGCAAGTAGCCACTTCGTAAACAAATTGCATATCCTCTTCCACGAAGTGCTAACGGGTCAATTTTCATAAAAAACAAAGCAAGTCGAAGTACATGGAAAATGAATAACAATCAAAGTTCGCAGGCTAAAAGCGCCTCGCAATCAAATTCCGATACGCACATCGCTTTGTCAAAGGTCCATCGGTGCTTGAAGTTGATAAAGCAGGTAAATGAGAGGAAAAAGCTATCACACCACACAACCAAAAACTTACTTAATGTTTAACGGCTGAAGGGAAGTTATATGATCGAGAGCGACAGCTTAAAGCTTTCTACCTCAATCAAAAAGTTCAGTCCAATAAACAGGTAAGTCGTCGTGAAAAAGTAATGAAGAGTCTGGTTTTAAACACAAAAAGTTACGGGTCTGATCAAAAAAGCGAAAAAAAGGAAGTTCGGTTCAGAAACAAGTTAAGATAAAAGTTTTGACTAAAATTAAGTAACGTTAGAAATATAGTTAAGATAAAAGTGTTGAAAAAAATACAGTGAAATTATAAACTTAGTTAAAAGAAAAATTTGTGGATAAAATAAAGTGTAAGTAGATGAAAATTTTTTTTTTAAACAAAATCAATTTGATAAATGTCAGAATATCAATCACGACTTATACATTTGTAAATGAGAATAATTAAAATTGTGTAATACGTTTAAATTTAGTATATAGAGATACACAAAATTGTGAGATACGTATATTTAAAGCCAGTGAAGAAACGTGGCATGCATTAAATAAAGAAAATACTTGGTTGTACGTGTTACTGTTATGTACCAAAAAGGGTCACCTAAAATAAAATACGATAATTCATACAAATTGAATATCATTGTTAAAATGAAATATTCAAACATTGAAATATTATTTCAGTTGCATCAAACGGATGTAACTAAATTCGCCTAAACGGCATAAATTATTTCAATTCGCGACACACAAATCGCTCAAGTTACCGCGCATTCCTTTCCCAGGAAATTTGTAGCGCATTGGTAACTTAAAAATGCTAATTATGCATCGAAGCAGATATGGTAATTACATTAATATTTGTAATTAATGTGATTGGAGTGGAATAGTGTTCACTAAGAAATTTAATTGTTAAGAATAAGGACAGTTAGGAGGTTTCATTGTTCAATTTTATAGGTTAGGAATAAGGACTGTGTTAGTTAAGAATATAGACTGTGAATAAAAAGAATTAATAAAAAAAAGTTTTAATACGAACACGAAATGAAAGTGAGTATACTATAATTGTTGTTTGAGTTTATTTTCGACAAAGTGATATCTAACAAAAATTGGCGCAGCCGGTAGGATAGGGGAAGCGTGTTTTATACAAACGTAACAGCTTTTAAAGCCTCTATCCTACATCGAACAAAATGGGGTACCTTTAAGCACTCCCGGGTAGCGCCGGCTTTCCAAGGTGATAGCACAAGAACTTACAAGAGCCATGACTAAAACTCGACTGTGACGAAAACAGTCAAACGCGGCTCAAACAAGAAAACAAAATCCCTTATCCAGTAATTGTGCAATGATAATTCCTCTCCAAAGAATAATCATCTTATTGGCGGGGGGAAGGAAATGTTACAGATTGGATTAGCTTATTTTAAGATAAGCCAAATTCTAACGAATCCAATCTGATATTTATAAAAATAAATCGTAAAAAGTCTTATGAGTTGGATTTCAAATATCAAATTTTGTTGCAACAAAGCTGCAACATATTCAAATCCAACTCAGGAACACATAAAAATTAAAAAAACCAATAAATATTTAATGGGTTGGATTTCCTACACCGAGTGCATTGCAACAAAGTTGCAATGTACTCATATCCAACTCATGATAAACAACGCGCTCGGGTTATCGTCGACATTCCTTTCACACGGTAGCCCAGTACACGATAAGCGAAAGAAATTTGCTTAATCAGCGAGAAAAACAACGATCTACAGCAGCTTTGCCCAATGACAACTAACTACATCAAGGGCAAAAGCTAAAAAACGAAGAAAAAGCACGAAAGCTTTTCTTCATGTAGATCGGTTGTAAGTATTTCTTAAAAGAATAACTGGAGAGTCTGGTATTAACGGCGGAGGTAGTCGCGTTTACACCGAGTCTGTTTTTAAACTTCGTCGGGAAGAGTTTGTGGCAACCTGAAAAACGTTCGGTCGCGGTCGGTCATAAGATTTTTATTGCGTTTAACAACTGTGTACTACATAAATATAATAACTCCTGTAATTATAGTATTCATTTGTGTGTAAGACATTAAGATTTTGATTGCGTTCAGCAAATTTGTGTACTATATAAATATAATAATTCCTGTAAGCAAAGAGCAAATTTAATAACACAAAATAAAAAATTTAACAAATTGGCGCAGCCGGTAGGATAGGGGAAGCGTGTTTTATACAAACGTAACAGCTTTAAAAGCCTCTATCCTACATCGAACAAAAAGGGGTACCTTTAAGCACTTCCGGGTAGCCAATAGCCCTGAGGAGTCACCCCCAACGCTTCCACAAAGTGCAAGCCAGCACCACCGGTGGAACTGTGTGGGCTCCGTCCCAGCCCGAAGAAGAAGACAACACTCAAGGGCAACAATCAACACAGCACCAGTAGCAGGTTGGAAAAGAGTATCGCTGAAGCAGGCACAATCCCCCCTTTTCCCCAACACAACTATAGTAATGTCAACAAGGGAACGGTAAGCAGGCCAAAAGCCCCCCTTGCAACACCCCAATTACCCGCAGTGGTTTATGTCGGAAGACAACCACTCCACCCCCGTACAATCACCCATCGAGGAGTCGACAGCAGAACTCCTCGCAACGTCGCTGACATTGGAGGACATCACTGAGGAAGCTCCAGAATCCCCGAGGCCTCAAGGAAGATCTCGCCAGGTTTCCCAGTGACCAGTATTCACGGACCAAACTTAGGAACACCAGATCACCAGGATCTGTTGACTGTCGTGCTGTGCAGACGTGTTTTTTTGTATTCCTCGAGCTTTTTGTATTCGTAGTGCTTTTATGATTATTATTAAATTATCTTGTGTTTTTGTTTCTATTCTCTGGCTTGTTTTTTGTTTATTTTTCTTCACTGTTGCGGCTGTGATTCGGTTTTTTGTTAATTTTTGTTTACCTCGGCGTTTTTGTGTGTTTTCCGATTTTGTGGTAACTTAGTGGTGCTCTCGAGCGCTTACCGTTTTTGGTTGCTTGTGATCTCTGTTTACAGCTTTGATTTCGTGGACTTCTGCTGCTGTGGTGTTTTCGGAATTTTTTCGAGTTCTCTGTGGATTTCTGTGTTTGTGGTTCAGATCTGTTTTGTGTGCCTTTGCCCGGTCGTTGTTGGTCTCTCTTACTGTTTTGGCTGCTGTGAATTCTGTTTACGGCTTTGATTTCCTGTAGTATTATCAATCAAATAAATTTTTTGAGTTCTTTGTGGAGTTCGATACATTGTGGTCCGGATCTGTATTTGTTTTTGTGTGCCTTTACCTGTTCATTGTCGGTCCCTCTTATTTGATTTAATTACATTCTTACATATTTATTTTTTATTTTTATTTTTTATATTTCGAGGTCGTGTTTTGTTTTCTGTGATTTTGTTGTTTTTTATGGTTGGTTTGGTGTTTGTTCACTTCTTGATGTTCTCTCCGTGTTCTTTCTTATCCTATCTTTTATTTATTATTATTATATATCCTATTTTTTATTCTTAAATTTAATTTTTAATTTTATATTCATTAGATTCAATTCTTCCTGCTTTTTGTTTGAGTTGCGTCTTCTTCGTCCCCTACTTCGTAGCTCTATTGTCGCTTTGATTTTTGCGTCTCCATCTTTCCGCTGTTTCGCTTTTTTCTTTTTGCTTGTATCTTCCTGGTGCCCCTGTGCATTCTCTTTCTGCCGGTTTCCTCTTTGTCTTTTTACTACTTCTTCTTTTTTATATTTGTACATTTTTCCCCTTTTTACTTACTTTTAGTTTTATCTTCCATTTTATTTTATTCTATTTACTTATTTTTATCTTGTATCTGTTCTTGTGCGCCCCTACATCTCTTGCTTTTTCAGCAAGTGTTGTTTTATGTCTTTTAACGAATCCTGTATTACTTAAACATTTGCTATTCTGTTTATTGTCATTGCGTCTTTGTTCCTTTGTGCTCCTCTATCTCTCGCTTTTGTCGTCAGTCTCCTATCTTATTATTCCTTTTTTTCTTTTCTTTTCTTTGGATTTTTATTTATATATTTCTTGTTTACTATTTATTTTTATATTATCTTTTTTATTCTTCAGGGAACTTGACGATCCCTATCTAACTAGGCTCCTCTTTTGCACATTCGTTAGACCCATTCTGGAATACGCTTTCCCGGTTTGGGATCCCTATTTCGCTGTCCACATCAACCGGATTGAGGCTGTTCAGCGTAGATTTCTTAGGTTCGCTCTCCCCGACCTTCCTTGGCGTGATCCTTTATCCCTCCCATCATATCATGCTAGGCTCGGACTGATTTCTCTTGATTCCCTTGTAAAGAGACGCTGAATATAGATAACTTTTATGCATGATTTATTGCAGGGGACGATCAACTCCTCCGAACTGCTGAATGATACAGGCCTTTCGATTTCAGCCCGGTCCCTTAGGAATTTCAACTTTCTGCATGTTCCCTTTCATCGAACGCTCTACGGGATGCACGAGCCTATTACTTCTATGTCCCTCCTCTAAAATGACTACGCTGCCTATATCGAGCTGGGTTGTTCTAAGCGACACTAATGAGTTGTATTAATTTTGTAGTCTTTTTGGTTCATTTGTAATCTTCTTAGTAGCCAGTTTTGGCGAAGCTGTTGTTAAATAAATAAATAAACTAGTGGGGTAGGTCCAGATTCTGGGTGTCGCATCATTGGTTCGACCCTTGAGGTCCACACGAACAACTTCCCAGTTAATAAAAATTTTCAATTATTATTAACAATATCCAATTATTATTAACAATATTTAATTGTTAATACCGATAAATTTCATGATCATAGTACAAACGAGTAAGTGAAAACTCAATAAAATTCATACTATTCGATTTATCGTTTTATTTATCATTAATATCAACTATTTAAACCATTTATCATTTTTTTAATGTTACAAAAAACTATAAAAGCTCTGAATTTTTTTTTAAGTATCGAGTTGCATCAGAACCAATTAGATCAGAAGAATCTTTTTCAAAAAAAAACTTTCGCCCACTTGTATCTCATTTAAAAATACTTAAAAAATTGATATTTTAAATTTATAAATAAATAAATTAATGAATTTAATTTATCATGATAATTTCGTTGTAATTAGATGCAAAAAATTTTTTTAAAAATTATTCCGTTATAGCACTATTTTTTAATGAAAAGCAAATAAATGCACTCTGTTTGGAACTCATTTGTTATTAATAATTTTAAATGGTTATAAACAATTTATAATTGATATAAACAATTCTTAATTGTTATAGACCATTTTTAATTGATATAAACAAAGTTTATTCATAAAAGAAATTTTTTGTGGTAACAAAAATTTCAATTGTTTATAAGAATTTTCAATTGCTATGAACAATCTGCAATTTTGTATTCAATTTCCAATTTTCATAATCAATTTTCAACCAGGTAAAACCATTTTTTATAATTATAAATTTATTATTGTTATAAACAATCATTTATTGTTATAAACAATTTTTCATCATTATAAACAATTTCTGTTCATAATAAATTGTTATTATCCGACTTTTTGATGTCCCGATCGTCATCAGAACAAATTACATCGAAGAAATCCTTTTCAAGAAAGTCTGAAATCAACTTTTTTTCAGTGTTTTTGTTAAAACAAAAAGACGGCTGAACCGAAATTGATTAAATTTCTTTCAGCTCTTATTTACAATAATACGCTTCGAATGGCACCATAGCGAAGTCGTTATCATTTTTTGTTCGCGAGATTTCGTTGTCGAAAAAAGTGGGTCCGAACGTACGTACGTACGTACGTACGTACACACACACACACACACACATACATGTGTTCAAAAACATGCGTAAAACACTATGGTGACTTTGAAATGTAAAAAAAATTAAAACTAAAAATTTTGAAAATCGGGCCCATTACAATAACTTTCTATATGTGGGAAGTTAATAAAATCACCCCAGCACAACCAGGACCAAGTTCAGAAGGACTCACCCTCAGGAGCGGGACCGTCCTCCAACGAGTAAATCAAACCCAAGCAAGCCATAAATATAATTTTAATAATTTGTACGAGTCCGCGCGAGAATCCGACCGACTGGCGACTCTTTATTCTAACCTTCTCGAAAACCGGACAACAAAGTCCAGCGAGGAGAGATTAAGCGATCTAGAATGCTTTCAAAAGGAAGCCGCACTTTTTCAAGCCAAGCTAGACGGATTCTCGCGCATACTCCCTTCTGAAGAAAATACTGAAAACAATTTGGAAAGCCCAACTGAGGAAAACCTCAGACAATCCCTACAAGACTCCCTGCGAGAAATCAACCTGAAACAAGGTCTAAATCGATTACTCGCACAAGACTCGCCCGTGATCGACTCGAATCAGAACTCCACTATGGCGACAGATTATGGAAAAATCGTCAAATTAACTGCGAAAATGGTGCTCATTTTTTCAGGTAAGCCAGACCCGCATCCCGGTTCAGAGTTGCAAACATTCCTGGGTTGCTGCCGCCAGGCCAAACAGTATCTCTCCGAAGGGGCAAGACGCTTTCCTCAAGATCCTCCCCACAAGACTTCGTGGAGGAACATATCAAATGTTGGCCTCAGATGTACCGACAACCGACAAAGAAGTCGAGGCCAGACTAAACGCGGTATACCTTCCCCGAGAAACTTACCAGGAACTGGTAAATAGGCTCATAACGCAGTCCGCAGCGAGGTTACGAATCCGCACCTATGCCAATATCTCCTCACCGTTACCGACGGCACGCTCGAGGGGCTGATTCATAAAGCACTCGACATGGAGAAACTACAGCAGGGCGCCCAGTTCACGCAAACCACAACAAGGCTCAACCACCCCGGTCACTATGGACCCAACTGCCAGAATACGGGCATTCCATAGAACCCCATATACAACTGCTCGCAATTTTCCACAGCAAACGTTATACAGACCACCGCCACCAAAAAATTTCCGCCGACCGACTCCGCTATACACGACTCCACCTCAACGCTCGTCTCCCCCTCAAATCGACTACCGCCGCCAGAACCCCGACCAGATAACGTCAAACATCACATGCAATTTTTGCCAGCGAAGAGGTCACATTTACGCCGACTGTATGAAGCGTAAAAACACACCCTTCTGCTCTAATTGCAAGATACATGGGCATGATGTTCGCGGTTGCAGGCTCCCCGAACGACGGATTCAGGATCAGCAACCTTCCGCTGGTCCTCGAGTTTTTAACATAAAACTCAAATGAAAATTCTCCAATCGTGGCGGCCATTCCATAGAGGAGTGCCGTCAAAAATAAAAATGGGACGCTAAGAGCCAGGGAAACGACGAGCAGTCGACCGAAAAAACCCCGGATCGACACTAAAAACTAACAATTTTAACAAAGGGTCACCTCAGCCGCCCGAACAAAGAAACATATACTTTACAAACACCATTTGGTACCGGAAAGACGCTGGGAACATGCCACGGCAATTTTACATTAAAGAATAACATTCCCTGCAATTTTCAGGTAATAAAAAATCTACCCGGCCTTTCCGACGACGGCTTGCTAGGAAATGACTTCCTAGCAAAGAATTGTAACGTTGAGGGTCCGAATAAGACATTGCAATTCCCTCGAACGGAAAATAACCCTGAGGAGTTTGCTGTTCCATCAACAACTGCTTTGGATAACCTGTGTTCTGAAAAAGTGGTCAAAATGAATACCCGAACAGAGAGCGCAGAGCCCAGAAAGGCCGATCTGACAATCTGTGGTACTTCAGGAGGAGATGCTCTGTCTATCGAGAGATAGATCAATGAGTCTTCCTACCGAATGGCCTACTCCCCGCTGGTTTAAAAGCAGGGTCTGTTGGAGTTCTTTACACACACAATTCACAAGAAGTTCTGACTACCATTAGTCTGCATCTAGTCCCGGCACACAACTACACCGTCGTCCAACTGAAACAGGATCATCAGGAAAGAAATAATAAGGAAACCCCAAAAAACGGAGAACGCGCTGACAATACTCACCTGAAAACCAGGAATTGCGGTGAGTTGAAACCACCAGCACACACGCACAAAGGAAATATAAGGAAACACAGGAACAAAAGGAAAGGAAAACATAATGAAACAAACGTCGACGGAGCTCACCTAGATAAAAGGAACTACGATGGCAAAATCCCATCAGCTCCGACCTCCTCTCAAAATAAAATTTCGGAACACGTCGACATTGGAAGCGAGCTCACCACAGGGACGGTATTTTCAAAAGCTCCAAAATCATCCTTCACAGTAAATAAACAACGGCGAAAGAGCCTGTCTAAGATCATCTTCACGACATTTGAAAATGAAACTGCTCAACTTTGAACAAAAATAATTTGGCAACAATGCAAGCAGATGATTTAATAATTTTAATGTATAGTTAACTGAACTTAACTGAACTATTGTTATGTGCTTACTCTTGCTAGCTAACTGGTCTGTAAAAGTTCCTCTATTCAGTCAGTCGATCTCTGCTCAGTGATCAGTACAATTGTAAACTTTTGCACTTGCAATAAAACACATTTATTACAGAAGTGACTTTCAATTAACCCACCGCTTGGTGAAAGACAAAACATTTTGGTGCCGAAACCCGGGAAGCTAGTGAATATTTTTGGGATTTTATTTCAAACTGCGTGCAAAATAATTAATCAGTTTTTGTTGTGATTAAAGTGAGCTCATTAACGCAAATTCGGAAACATTCATTCGCGGAAGGTGAACATTTACCAACATTCAAGAGGCTCGAACATTCCACATTCATCTTAACGGATTACTTCAGCGCCGTAAGAACAGGCTATTCCTTAATTGCACCTGGAATTTTGGTGAGTCCGTTCCATTTCTTATTTTACGCAATTTAAATAAAGCTGTGTCAAGAGGAAATTTCATAACAAAAAGTATTATTTTTTGAACTTATACGCTAGTTAATTATCTCGAAATTTCAATTTCAATTTGGCTGAGAACCCTATGCTGCGAATAAAAGTGAAACCATAAAACCAGTGCTTTATTAATGAACTTTCTGGAGTTAAAATGTGTCTTTAACTTGACCTTGAAATTACAGCCCGTTATAACACAATAACATTATCGGGACAATTACTTGCACATAATAATAATAAATTCGCTGGTGTAAATAAACCGCGTATAATCTACCATACTCCTAGTTCCTTGTGTGATAAAGATACTTGAACAAAATGGAATCATTATTAGCGCAAGTGAAAGTACTATCCCAAAGAATTGAGAAATTCGTGAGCAATGCATCTAAGACGGGTAAAGACAAGCGTTCGGTAGTTTTTCTTAATGCGCGTATGCAACTCCTTGAAGGTTATTGGTCTAAATATGTCCAAATATACGATGAACTATGTGGTGTAGCAAAAAACGAAGAGCTCGAAGCCGAAGAATATTTTGTCTCTGATGCGTTCTCTGATGTCGAATGTCTCTATATTGACGCTAAACAATGGTTATCGGAACAGTTGGACACTTTTAAAAACCGCGAAGAAGTACACACATCAGATTCATCTTCTGCATCGACCTCGTCACCATCACTTACGCTTCCTAAGATAAACCTGCCTCTGTTCAACGGATCCTACTTGGATTGGCCTTCTTTCAGAGACACTTACGTTTCCTTGATACACGAAAACAAGACTATAGCGGAAATTCAAAAATTTCATTACTTAAAATCAGCTATAACTGGAGAAGCTGCGAAGCTCCTTAAGCATTTGGCCCTGACTAATTCGAATTATGACGCTGCCTGGAAGATGCTATTGGGTAGATATGAGAATACGAGGGTGTTAGTGAACTCTAACCTACATGCTCTTGTCTCATTGCAAGGTATGTCCTCAGAATCGCCTGCTGAGCTCCGCAGAGTCTTAGATAATTTCACCCAATCGGTTCGTACGTTGGAAAACCTAAAGAGACCTGTATCTGCATGGGATGATTGGCTTGTTTATTTTCTTACAAGCAAGTTGGAGCAAAATACTAGGAAAGATTTCGAGACGTCCCTAACAACCACCGACGTACCCACACTTACATCCCTGGCATCCTTCTTGGAATCACGAATACATACTTTAAGTGCCATAAACGAAAATTGTCACTACAGAAAATCAACAAATCTGCAACGAAAGCCCAACTCCTCAGTGCGGACTCATCATTCGTCTTCAATAAGATCTTGTGTTCAATGCCACGGGCGACACATACTGCTCTTCTGCCCAGAATTTCGATCACTCTCGGTAAATGATCGCTCCAGTCTTCTTCAAACAAAACGCTTATGTATGAATTGTCTTAAACCAAATCACACTGCCACTAACTGTCCGTCTGAGCAACGTTGTAAGATATGTCAGCTTAAACATCATACTATGGTACATAAAGATCGCTCCTCATCAGATCCGCCTCAAGAACCATCAACTATTTCAAAGGTGACAGAACTCCGAACCCCAGTAACAACAAGCGCACATACTTCCAGCAACTACAACAATCAAAGTTGCCCCCTTCTTGCAACAGCTGTTGTCTACGTACGATCAACTGCCGGTAAAACTGTTAAAGCTCGAGCTCTCGTGGATCCAGGATCAGAGTCGAGTTTCATCACATCATCTCTTGCTAATTTGCTGCGATTACCAAAAAGGGGAGTTAATATTTCAGTGGTAGGTGTGGGGCAGAGCGAAGCTGGGACTACAAAAGCAATTGTAACACACGATATTATCTCCGTCGTTAATCCATCTTGTAGTTACACTATACGCTCCTTGGTATTACCTACATTAACTCATTTTATCCCATCTCAGCAAGTTAATGTCCAAGATTGGCCACATATTGAAGGTCTACGGTTAGCTGATCCTGATTATGACAAACCAGCCTCAATCGATTTAATCCTAGGAGTGCAGATATATAGCCAAATCCTGTTCAATGAGATACGCGTAGGTCCAGTAGGTTCGCCTATGGCACAGTCTACCTCACTTGGGTGGATCCTGTGCGGCAATGTTGATTCCACATTTGCGGCCATTACAACCACCCTGAGTCACCATTCGTCTTCCGTGGAACTCAATATGCTTGTCAAGAGATTTTGGGAAATAGAGGAGCCTCCACAAATCTCAATGTTGACACCCGAAGAGGATGAATGTGAGAAGTTTTTCCAAAGTACTTATCATAGAGATTGTAATGGACGGTATGTTGTCAAATTACCCATTAAATCAATGAATGCGTCTCTCGGTCGATCGCGTGATATTGCCTTGTCAAGCCTAACCAGAATGGAAAGAAGATTCACGCGCGATCCGACACTCTATCAGCAGTACGCGGATTTTATGCTTGAGTACCTGCATCTCAATCATATGGAGTTGGTAACTAATGAAGACCTGGATTCAACGAGGAATTATTATCTTCCGCATCATGCTGTTTTAAAGCCCACTAGCACAACAACACAACTACGGGTAGTTTTCAACGCCTCACAGAAAACTTCGAACGGAACTTCGCTAAATGATATACTGCACTGCGGGCCCAAAATACAAAACGACATTTTCCTTATTCTCATGAAGTGGCGGATATATCCTTACGTGCTCTCGGCAGATATTGAGAAAATGTTTCGCCAGATCTTAGTTAACAAGGAGGATTTAGATCTTCAAAGAATCTTGTGGCGATTCACTCCAAACGAAGATGTTAAATGTTACAGGCTTTTAACTGTAACATATGGTACGGCAAGTGCGCCCTATCTGGCATGTCGAACACTGCAACAACTAGCATATGACCACGAATCAAAGTACTCTGCTGCTGCTCAAGTGTTAAGGGAAAATTTCTATGTCGACGATGCGCTATTTGGTGGTTTCACGGAGGAGTCTACGCTTCAGCTTCGCAACGAATTTCTCCACTTATTGCGACAAGGTGGCTTCAGACTTCGCAAGTGGATGTCCAACAGCCCAAGCCTCCTTGAAGGAATTATGATAGAAGATCAAGAAGGTAGTGGTTCAGGTAAACTGATCAACGATTCCCAAGTTAAGACACTCGGTATTACATGGAACCCCGCTACTGACATGTTCTGCTTTCGCCTGAACAACTCGACTTCCACCCCAGGCACGGCAACGAAACGAGCAATCCTAGCAGATATATGTAAACTGTATGATCCCTTGGGATGGCTCTCACCTACAACGGTCTTCGCCAAAATATTTCTGCAGAAGCTTTGGTTAACAAAACTAGACTGGGATGATAAGTTACCTCCAGATCTTTTCGAAATTTGGGAAAAGTACAGGCTTGATCTTGAAAGTTTGCAAAAAATTCAAATTCCCCGATGGATGGGGCTAACAGATTCACATTTGGCGGTAGAACTTCATGGTTTCTCTGACGCGTCATTATCAGCGTATGGTGCAGCAGTCTATATACGCATAATTCATGACTTTGACAACATTTGTACGTCATTAGTAGCAGCAAAGACACGAGTCAGCCCAATAAAAACCGTTTCGCTTCCACGCCTGGAGCTTTGTGGAGCAGCTCTACTTGCGGAACTATTATCTTCTGTGATGAAGGGCCTTCAATTAGAGAATTATCCACTATATGCATGGTGTGATTCTACCATCGTACTTACGTGGCTAAGGGAGCATCCCAGTACGTGGAAGGTATTCGTTGCTAATCGGACTGCACTGATACATGAAAAGTTGCCAAATGCCACTTGGCATCACGTCCAACGGCACACAATCCAGCCGACTGTCTAACGCGAGGTATCCCAGCAAAGGAATTAGCAAGTCTGAATCTGTGGTGGTCCGGTCCAGAATGGTTGCAGCGGAACTCATCGCATTGGCCTAATACTAAACCTAAAGTAAAGGACGAGGAAATCAAGGATGAAATTCGGACTTCCTCTTTCTCATCAGTGACATGGGAATACCCACAATTTGAATTACTATATCGGTATTCCTCCCTGCTAAGACTTCTCAGAGTAACTGCTTACTGTCTGAGATTCATTAGGAATTGTCGTTCAAGGTCGAAGAGAACTCTAGGATACTTGGACTCAATTGAACTTTGTGCAGCTCTGAATAGGTGGATCTCGTTAGTTCAACAGTCTTCATTTAGGCGAGAGATTGATTATCTTACTAAGGAGAAGCAAATACCACCTAGTAGCAAGCTATCCAATTTAAACCCCTTCATCGATGATCAAGGCATTCTACGCGTTGGTGGAAGGTTAAAGAATTCTCTTCTGAGCTATGGCGAAAGACATCCTATAATTCTACCGCGAGACGGCTATTTTACTTACCTCATCATTGAGCATGCTCACAGTTCAACTTTACACGGCGGCGTGCAGTCAACTTTACACTTCATACGAACAAACTATTGGATTATCAACGGAAGAATCGCAATTCGTCGCTATATGCGTAAATGTGTGATATGTTGCCGTTAAAGAGCGAAGTCACGTACTCAAATAATGGCTGACCTGCCAGAGGACAGAGTACGTCCGGCAAAACCGTTCCTGAATACAGGAGTAGACTACGCAGGACCTTTCAGTTTCAAACCATTTCGCGCCAGAGGACAAAAGGTGTTTAAGTCTTACGTAGCAGTTTTTGTTTGCCTAGTTACGCGTGCAATACACTTGGAACTTGTGATGAGTTTGACAGCGGAGGCCTTTATAGCAGCGTATCGACGTTTTATAAGCCGAAGAGGACGCTGCGCAAGATTATACAGCGACAACGGTAGAAATTTTGTCGCCGCTGAAAAACAACTTGCTATGCATTTCTATCAATTGAAATCTGATCCTGATGTCGCGCAACACATATTCAATGATGGCACGGATTGGCATTTTATTCCGACGGCTTCTCCACATTTTGGCGGTATATGGGAGGCCGCAGTTAAGTCTCTCAAGCATCACCTGAGACGCATCGCAGGTGACCACATCTTGGCTGTTGAGGAAATGCTAACACTTCTTACTCAAGTCGAAGCATGCTTGAATTCGCGACCTATGTCTGCTCTATCAGATGATCCCAATGATTTGTCAGCTCTGACTCCGGGACATTTCCTTGTTGGTGAACCGCTGCTAACAATACCTACTCCAAGCATCATAAATACACCTATTAACAAATTAAACCGCTGGGAACTAGTACAACATATGCATGAACAACTGTGGAGACGCTGGTCTAAAGAATATGTACACACCCTTCAAACTAGGAATAAATGGAAAACTCAGCAAGACTCCATTAAAATCAACGATTTAGTACTTGTAATGGACGAGAATCTGCCGCCTTCGAAATGGTCTATGGGCCGAGTTACTATAACTCATCCTGGGCCTGATGGTAACGTTCGGGTCGTCACCCTCCGACACAAGAATGGATGTTCTAAAAGTCCCATTACCAAGCTGTGTGTTCTTCCTCTTCGCACGGCTGACGAACTTGTAAACAACTTTTAATCTAGTTCTCTTTCTATAGATATTCTGCTTCAAAAATCCAAAATTTTCCTGCAAATGAAGTCATGGCGGGCGGTCATCAAAGAGTCGTGCTGTTACACGAGGCGGGCGGAATGTCTAAGATCATCTTCACGACATTTGAAAATGAAACTGCTCAACTTTGAACAAAAATAATTTGGCAACAATGCAAGCAGATGATTTAATAATTTTAATGTATAGTTAACTGAACTTAACTGAACTATTGTTATGTGCTTACTCTTGCTAGCTAACTGGTCTGTAAAAGTTCCTCTATTCAGTCAGTCGATCTCTGCTCAGTGATCAGTACAATTGTAAACTTTTGCACTTGCAATAAAACACATTTATTACAGAAGTGACTTTCAATTAACCCACCGCTTGGTGAAAGACAAAACATTTTGGTGCCGAAACCCGGGAAGCTAGTGAATATTTTTGGGATTTTATTTCAAACTGCGTGCAAAATAATTAATCAGTTTTTGTTGTGATTAAAGTGAGCTCATTAACGCAAATTCGGAAACATTCATTCGCGGAAGGTGAACATTTACCAACATTCAAGAGGCTCGAACATTCCACATTCATCTTAACGGATTACTTCAGCGCCGTAAGAACAGGCTATTCCTTAATTGCACCTGGAATTTTGGTGAGTCCGTTCCATTTCTTATTTTACGCAATTTAAATAAAGCTGTGTCAAGAGGAAATTTCATAACAAAAAGTATTATTTTTTGAACTTATACGCTAGTTAATTATCTCGAAATTTCAATTTCAATTTGGCTGAGAACCCTATGCTGCGAATAAAAGTGAAACCATAAAACCAGTGCTTTATTAATGAACTTTCTGGAGTTAAAATGTGTCTTTAACTTGACCTTGAAATTACAGCCCGTTATAACACAATAACATTATCGGGACAATTACTTGCACATAATAATAATAAATTCGCTGGTGTAAATAAACCGCGTATAATCTACCATACTCCTAGTTCCTTGTGTGATAAAGATACTTGAACAAAATGGAATCATTATTAGCGCAAGTGAAAGTACTATCCCAAAGAATTGAGAAATTCGTGAGCAATGCATCTAAGACGGGTAAAGACAAGCGTTCGGTAGTTTTTCTTAATGCGCGTATGCAACTCCTTGAAGGTTATTGGTCTAAATATGTCCAAATATACGATGAACTATGTGGTGTAGCAAAAAACGAAGAGCTCGAAGCCGAAGAATATTTTGTCTCTGATGCGTTCTCTGATGTCGAATGTCTCTATATTGACGCTAAACAATGGTTATCGGAACAGTTGGACACTTTTAAAAACCGCGAAGAAGTACACACATCAGATTCATCTTCTGCATCGACCTCGTCACCATCACTTACGCTTCCTAAGATAAACCTGCCTCTGTTCAACGGATCCTACTTGGATTGGCCTTCTTTCAGAGACACTTACGTTTCCTTGATACACGAAAACAAGACTATAGCGGAAATTCAAAAATTTCATTACTTAAAATCAGCTATAACTGGAGAAGCTGCGAAGCTCCTTAAGCATTTGGCCCTGACTAATTCGAATTATGACGCTGCCTGGAAGATGCTATTGGGTAGATATGAGAATACGAGGGTGTTAGTGAACTCTAACCTACATGCTCTTGTCTCATTGCAAGGTATGTCCTCAGAATCGCCTGCTGAGCTCCGCAGAGTCTTAGATAATTTCACCCAATCGGTTCGTACGTTGGAAAACCTAAAGAGACCTGTATCTGCATGGGATGATTGGCTTGTTTATTTTCTTACAAGCAAGTTGGAGCAAAATACTAGGAAAGATTTCGAGACGTCCCTAACAACCACCGACGTACCCACACTTACATCCCTGGCATCCTTCTTGGAATCACGAATACATACTTTAAGTGCCATAAACGAAAATTGTCACTACAGAAAATCAACAAATCTGCAACGAAAGCCCAACTCCTCAGTGCGGACTCATCATTCGTCTTCAATAAGATCTTGTGTTCAATGCCACGGGCGACACATACTGCTCTTTTGCCCAGAATTTCGATCACTCTCGGTAAATGATCGCTCCAGTCTTCTTCAAACAAAACGCTTATGTATGAATTGTCTTAAACCAAATCACACTGCCACTAACTGTCCGTCTGAGCAACGTTGTAAGATATGTCAGCTTAAACATCATACTATGGTACATAAAGATCGCTCCTCATCAGATCCGCCTCAAGAACCATCAACTATTTCAAAGGTGACAGAACTCCGAACCCCAGTAACAACAAGCGCACATACTTCCAGCAACTACAACAATCAAAGTTGCCCCCTTCTTGCAACAGCTGTTGTCTACGTACGATCAACTGCCGGTAAAACTGTTAAAGCTCGAGCTCTCGTGGATCCAGGATCAGAGTCGAGTTTCATCACATCATCTCTTGCTAATTTGCTGCGATTACCAAAAAGGGGAGTTAATATTTCAGTGGTAGGTGTGGGGCAGAGCGAAGCTGGGACTACAAAAGCAATTGTAACACACGATATTATCTCCGTCGTTAATCCATCTTGTAGTTACACTATACGCTCCTTGGTATTACCTACATTAACTCATTTTATCCCATCTCAGCAAGTTAATGTCCAAGATTGGCCACATATTGAAGGTCTACGGTTAGCTGATCCTGATTATGACAAACCAGCCTCAATCGATTTAATCCTAGGAGTGCAGATATATAGCCAAATACTGTTCAATGAGATACGCGTAGGTCCAGTAGGTTCGCCTATGGCACAGTCTACCTCACTTGGGTGGATCCTGTGCGGCAATGTTGATTCCACATTTGCGGCCATTACAACCACCCTGAGTCACCATTCGTCTTCCGTGGAACTCAATATGCTTGTCAAGAGATTTTGGGAAATAGAGGAGCCTCCACAAATCTCAATGTTGACACCCGAAGAGGATGAATGTGAGAAGTTTTTCCAAAGTACTTATCATAGAGATTGTAATGGACGGTATGTTGTCAAATTACCCATTAAATCAATGAATGCGTCTCTCGGTCGATCGCGTGATATTGCCTTGTCAAGCCTAACCAGAATGGAAAGAAGATTCACGCGCGATCCGACACTCTATCAGCAGTACGCGGATTTTATGCTTGAGTACCTGCATCTCAATCATATGGAGTTGGTAACTAATGAAGACCTGGATTCAACGAGGAATTATTATCTTCCGCATCATGCTGTTTTAAAGCCCACTAGCACAACAACACAACTACGGGTAGTTTTCAACGCCTCACAGAAAACTTCGAACGGAACTTCGCTAAATGATATACTGCACTGCGGGCCCAAAATACAAAACGACATTTTCCTTATTCTCATGAAGTGGCGGATATATCCTTACGTGCTCTCGGCAGATATTGAGAAAATGTTTCGCCAGATCTTAGTTAACAAGGAGGATTTAGATCTTCAAAGAATCTTGTGGCGATTCACTCCAAACGAAGATGTTAAATGTTACAGGCTTTTAACTGTAACATATGGTACGGCAAGTGCGCCCTATCTGGCATGTCGAACACTGCAACAACTAGCATATGACCACGAATCAAAGTACTCTGCTGCTGCTCAAGTGTTAAGGGAAAATTTCTATGTCGACGATGCGCTATTTGGTGGTTTCACGGAGGAGTCTACGCTTCAGCTTCGCAACGAATTACTCCACTTATTGCGACAAGGTGGCTTCAGACTTCGCAAGTGGATGTCCAACAGCCCAAGCCTCCTTGAAGGAATTATGATAGAAGATCAAGAAGGTAGTGGTTCAGGTAAACTGATCAACGATTCCCAAGTTAAGACACTCGGTATTACATGGAACCCCGCTACTGACATGTTCTGCTTTCGCCTGAACAACTCGACTTCCACCCCAGGCACGGCAACGAAACGAGCAATCCTAGCAGATAAATGTAAACTGTATGATCCCTTGGGATGGCTCTCACCTACAACGGTCTTCGCCAAAATATTTCTGCAGAAGCTTTGGTTAACAAAACTAGACTGGGATGATAAGTTACCTCCAGATCTTTTCGAAATTTGGGAAAAGTACAGGCTTGATCTTGAAAGTTTGCAAAAAATTCAAATTCCCCGATGGATGGGGCTAACAGATTCACATTTGGCGGTAGAACTTCATGGTTTCTCTGACGCGTCATTATCAGCGTATGGTGCAGCAGTCTATATACGCATAATTCATGACTTTGACAACATTTGTACGTCATTAGTAGCAGCAAAGACACGAGTCAGCCCAATAAAAACCGTTTCGCTTCCACGCCTGGAGCTTTGTGGAGCAGCTCTACTTGCGGAACTATTATCTTCTGTGATGAAGGGCCTTCAATTAGAGAATTATCCACTATATGCATGGTGTGATTCTACCATCGTACTTACGTGGCTAAGGGAGCATCCCAGTACGTGGAAGGTATTCGTTGCTAATCGGACTGCACTGATACATGAAAAGTTGCCAAATGCCACTTGGCGTCACGTCCAACGGCACACAATCCAGCCGACTGTCTAACGCGAGGTATCCCAGCAAAGGAATTAGCAAGTCTGAATCTGTGGTGGTCCGGTCCAGAATGGTTGCAGCGGAACTCATCGCATTGGCCTAATACTAAACCTAAAGTAAAGGACGAGGAAATCAAGGATGAAATTCGGACTTCCTCTTTCTCATCAGTGACATGGGAATACCCACAATTTGAATTACTATATCGGTATTCCTCCCTGCTAAGACTTCTCAGAGTAACTGCTTACTGTCTGAGATTCATTAGGAATTGTCGTTCAAGGTCGAAGAGAACTCTAGGATACTTGGACTCAATTGAACTTTGTGCAGCTCTGAATAGGTGGATCTCGTTAGTTCAACAGTCTTCATTTAGGCGAGAGATTGATTATCTTACTAAGGAGAAGCAAATACCACCTAGTAGCAAGCTATCCAATTTAAACCCCTTCATCGATGATCAAGGCATTCTACGCGTTGGTGGAAGGTTAAAGAATTCTCTTCTGAGCTATGGCGAAAGACATCCTATAATTCTACCGCGAGACGGCTATTTTACTTACCTCATCATTGAGCATGCTCACAGTTCAACTTTACACGGCGGCGTGCAGTCAACTTTACACTTCATACGAACAAACTATTGGATTATCAACGGAAGAATCGCAATTCGTCGCTATATGCGTAAATGTGTGATATGTTGCCGTTAAAGAGCGAAGTCACGTACTCAAATAATGGCTGACCTGCCAGAGGACAGAGTACGTCCGGCAAAACCGTTCCTGAATACAGGAGTAGACTACGCAGGACCTTTCAGTTTCAAACCATTTCGCGCCAGAGGACAAAAGGTGTTTAAGTCTTACGTAGCAGTTTTTGTTTGCCTAGTTACGCGTGCAATACACTTGGAACTTGTGATGAGTTTGACAGCGGAGGCCTTTATAGCAGCGTATCGACGTTTTATAAGCCGAAGAGGACGCTGCGCAAGATTATACAGCGACAACGGTAGAAATTTTGTCGCCGCTGAAAAACAACTTGCTATGCATTTCTATCAATTGAAATCTGATCCTGATGTCGCGCAACACATATTCAATGATGGCACGGATTGGCATTTTATTCCGACGGCTTCTCCACATTTTGGCGGTATATGGGAGGCCGCAGTTAAGTCTCTCAAGCATCACCTGAGACGCATCGCAGGTGACCACATCTTGGCTGTTGAGGAAATGCTAACACTTCTTACTCAAGTCGAAGCATGCTTGAATTCGCGACCTATGTCTGCTCTATCAGATGATCCCAATGATTTGTCAGCTCTGACTCCGGGACATTTCCTTGTTGGTGAACCGCTGCTAACAATACCTACTCCAAGCATCATAAATACACCTATTAACAAATTAAACCGCTGGGAACTAGTACAACATATGCATGAACAACTGTGGAGACGCTGGTCTAAAGAATATGTACACACCCTTCAAACTAGGAATAAATGGAAAACTCAGCAAGACTCCATTAAAATCAACGATTTAGTACTTGTAATGGACGAGAATCTGCCGCCTTCGAAATGGTCTATGGGCCGAGTTACTATAACTCATCCTGGGCCTGATGGTAACGTTCGGGTCGTCACCCTCCGACACAAGAATGGATGTTCTAAAAGTCCCATTACCAAGCTGTGTGTTCTTCCTCTTCGCACGGCTGACGAACTTGTAAACAACTTTTAATCTAGTTCTCTTTCTATAGATATTCTGCTTCAAAAATCCAAAATTTTCCTGCAAATGAAGTCATGGCGGGCGGTCATCAAAGAGTCGTGCTGTTACACGAGGCGGGCGGAATGTCTAAGATCATCTTCACGACATTTGAAAATGAAACTGCTCAACTTTGAACAAAAATAATTTGGCAACAATGCAAGCAGATGATTTAATAATTTTAATGTATAGTTAACTGAACTTAACTGAACTATTGTTATGTGCTTAATCTTGCTAGCTAACTGGTCTGTAAAAGTTCCTCTATTCAGTCAGTCGATCTCTGCTCAGTGATCAGTACAATTGTAAACTTTTGCACTTGCAATAAAACACATTTATTACAGAAGTGACTTTCAATTAACCCACCGCTTGGTGAAAGACAAAACAGAGCCTATTAGAAGACGAAAGCGAGTTCGCCTCAAATATGGCAATTTACGGCGGTTCAGAAACCCCAACTCCATCGTCATTGAGTATTAAGAGTGATTTAAATAAAATAAAGTGGAATGAAAATAAAAATAAACATAAAAATATTTCTGATTTCAATACAATAAGTAATTGTAAAAATAAAAGTAAAGGTAAAAATATTTCTAGCGCAAAAAATGGCCACTTTACAGCATATTAAATATTTATTCCAGGAGTATGAAGAACAGGAAGAACCACGTAATAACCCGCGTCTCATCAGGTTAGACGAAGAGCTCAGCCTGGACGGAAATCTGAGCGCGGAGGAAAAACAAGCGATATCACAACTCTGTTACGAGTACCTATCTTTTTCCTCAAAGGTAATCGGCTAACTTTCACAAACGCTATTACTCATGATATACCATTGGTGCAGGACCAAGCACCAATCAACCAGAAAATGTATCGTTTGCCAGAGACGCAACGAAATGTAATAAACGAACAGCTTCGCGAAATGTTGGAAAACGACATAGTGCAGCCAAGTAAAAGCCCTTGGAATTCACCTCTCCTAGCAGTCCCCAAGAAGGCGGGACCAGACGGTGAAAAGAGGTGGCGCGTCGTCGTCGACTTTCGTAAACTAAACGAAAAGACGATAGGAGACGCCTTTCCGCTACCTCGGATGGAGCATATTCTCGACCAATTAGGTCATTCTCGGTATTTTACCACCCTCGATCTCGCCAACGGCTATCACCAGGTGCTCGTCGATCCTCAAGATCGACCAAAAACCGCGTTAAGCACCAATTACGGCTATTATGAATTAAGGCGAATGCCATTTGGGCTCAAAGGAGCCCCGGCCACATTCCAACGCTTAATGAATTTCGTCCTAACAGGATTACAAGGCTTGGAATGCTTTGTCTACCTAGATGACATAGTCATCTACGGTAAAAACCTTGCGGACCAGAATAATAAGCTCCACAAAGTCTTCAATCGTCTGAGAAAGAACAACCTTAAATTGCAGCAGGAAAAGTGCCAGTTTCTGAGAAAAGAGGTTGTTTATCAAGGCCGCAAGTGTTCCAGTGAATGAGCACTTCCAGACCAAAGTAAAACGGCTTCCGTCCAAACTTTCCCAGTTCCCAGAACTGTACGACAGGTTCAATCCTTTATTGGACTTGCCAATTACTATCGACTTCTCCAAAATTGTGCGTCCTATAACTAATTTGCTCCGCAAGGATGTCAAGTTCACATGGACCGAGAAGTGCCAGGAGGCATTCGAGAAAATCAAAACCTCATTAATTTCCCCTCCACTCCTTATGTATCCCGATTTCTGGGAACCATTCAATTTAACCACCGACGCCAGCAGCGAGGCATTAGGAGCCGCCCTCTCGCAAGGAGAAGTAGGACACGACCAGGCCATTACCTACGCCAGCCGTACACTGAACAAGGCGGAACGCAACTACTCAACTATTGAAAAAAAGTTGCTCGCCATAGTCTGGGCTACGCGTAACTTTAGATGTTACTTGCAAGGCCGAAAATTTACGGTCTATACAGACCATAAGCCTCTCAAAGGCGTCTTTAATGTTAAAGATCCCACTTCCCGTCTGGTGAGGTTTCATCATAAACTTTCCGAATTCGATTACCAAATCGAATACAAACCGGGAAAGTACAATACGAATGCCGACGCGTTAAGCCGCATTGCACGGGAAGTCAGCGAAGATTCAAATGGCCAACACCTACAAACGATCTTACATGATTATCACGACTCTCCTTTTGGCGGCCATCAGGGCGTAAATAAAACATACAAGCGGATTCGAAGGAAGTACTGGTGGAGGCACATGCTTAGCGATATCAAGAAATACGTTAAGCGTTGCTCAAAATGCCAAAAAATGAAGGCATCACCTCAGTATAAAATGCCGATGGTCATCACGGACATCGCAGAACAGCCCTTCGACAAAGTCTATCTCGACATTGTTGGTCCACTTGAGGAAACTGACTCCGGAAATAAGTACATCTTGACTTTCCAGGATAAACTCACTAAATTTGTCGATTTGTACGCCATACCTAACGGGGAAGCCGTAGCGCAAATCTTCTTCGACGAAATCGTCGCGCGCTACCGCATCCCCAAACGAATAGTCACTGATCAAGGAAGCAACTTCCTTAGTGACCTGTTTAAAAAGGTATGTAAACTGCTACGGGTGAAGAAGTTACAAAGCTCTGCCTACCACCCACAGTCAAACGGCGCACTTGAACGTGCACACAGGCCGTTAATCGAATACTTGCGTACCATAGTGGACGAGAATCCTAAATCATGGGATCAATATCTGCGAACCGCTGCATTCGTGTACAACAACAGTGTACACGAAGAGACGAAATTAACTCCCATGGACTGCCTTTACGGCTTCACAGCGGATGTTCCGTCAAATTTAAAACGAGACCCTGAATCAGATCCTACGATACAAGCTCCAAAGGTCTTATGCCACGGCACGCAAAAACCTACTCGCTAGCAAACAACGGTCGAAATTATATTACGACAAAGCTGTTCGAGCCCTGTCATTTCACATAGTTGACAAAGTCTTACTCAAGAGCGAAAGTCGAAAACACAAGCTCTCTCAAATCTGGGTAGGACCATATCTGGTAATCGGTATACCATCATCAGTGAATACAACCCTAAAAATGGGCAAGCGTACGGTTACGGTCCACAACAATCGTCTTAAGCCATTCTATGAATAGATAATTTCAATTGAAACTTTTTTACGTGTCGTGGCGTGCTACCACAATCTACGGTCGAGATGAAGATCGTAACGCAAAGCCAGCACAAAGTCAAGAAAGGAAAAACGAAAAAGTCCTTTAACAACTAATCGGGTCCAAACCAACCTTAATTATAAATTTTTATTTCTTATAACCTTTTTACTTAATTTCGAACGTAAAAACTCCCATTCCACCTATTAAACGTGCTTAAAACTACGAAGTACCATGCAACAGGACTTCACTATCTTTTAGCACAGCAACACATAATTAAAAGAACGACTATTACCAAAAGTCTACAAATTCGAAACAACTCTTGTGAAATTCCGTCAGAGACTGAACCACCAAAAAACCCTCTCCTTAATGCTATATCTAGAAGCTCCTCCTGACGGCAATCTGAATTGCTGTTATGCCCTACTTGGCTTCTACACCCCGCGAATAAAGGGATATTTATAATAACATTTTCTTTTAATGCCTTATCCATTCTATTTTGCCTAAGGCAAAACTTTCACCCTTTAATTATATTTACTCGGTTGTATAGTGGTTGACGTCCACTTTGGATCTAACATTACCTCCTAACCCTTCCTTTTCTCGCCTCTGAGGCCGAGACAGGAACTTCTTCCTGGTAGTCCCTTGCCTTGAGGTCCTACTCCTCTACCTCGAAATACTGTATTCAACAGTAGTCATCTAAACAGCCTACTTTTAGTTTGATTTTAATTTTTTTTCTCTCCAAATGAATCCAAAGGTAACCAACTATTATACCCACCTCCAGTGACTTACCAGAAAATTCTTCCTGGTAATCCAGTGTCCTGAAGTCGACCTGCGGATATAAAAACCCGCATCAAACAATTTCAGAACATTACACTGGAAAATCCATATGAAGTCTACGTTGAGTAGATTACAACTCTCCCGACTAACTAAAAACAAAAACTCACCATATTTAAAAAGTTGCTAATGATGGCTTCACCACATTCCCAACAACAAGAAATTGGCGCAAGAGCCACCTTTATCACCCTCGCTCCAGGGCTACATCAGGAATTTCGCCTGACAGCCTTCGTCCTGCGGTGCACCCGCGGAAATATAACATTCGCTGGAAACCCCTTTAGGGAAAATCTACGCTTAGTAAATAAGAAAATTAATTTAAAAACCTCCATTAACCATATTCCTCTAACCAGGTATGATACAAAACGCTATCATCCTCGGACTAATCATGTCCACTCTGGGAAGTAGTACGTCGGAGACTTACTCGGAAAACCCACTCAACAATACAGGAGTGCTATTCGAGGATTTAGGAAGCCTCATGGTTTACGACCCCACATGGAATATACTCACGGAATTGGACCTGACCGAGTTGGAAAATCAAACAACGATTGCGCAACGAGCTGAACATTACGTGCATCAACTGTGTGGAAAAAACACGGTAGGAGACCTCTGCGAACTTCAACAAAAACATATGCACGCGCTGATGGAAAACATCAAACAACGCACAAAGGTAATTAATCAAGCTGTTCCCAAATCTCGTAAAACGAGATCCATCTTTGACGGCATCGGAAACGTCATGCACTACCTTTTCGGTACCATGGATAGTGCCAATGAACGCGAAGTCTATACCCGCCTAGATGAGTTGGAAACTAACCATCAGGTACTCGCTGATTTAGAGAAACAACAAATCAGTGTAGTCAAGACTGCGCTCAATACAATTCAAAAACCTTTAAATTCCCTGGTCGAAAGACAACGGCAAATAGCCTACCAGATAAATGATTTATATAATTCAACCGACAAACTCGTAGCAAGGCAATTGAGACAGGAAATAGTCTCTAGTCTGTTGCTACAAATAGTAGAAATCGAGTTTCGACAGCAGGCGCTACTGGATATAATAACCTCTAGCCAAAACAACCAAATTCATCCCCTGCTGATCGCCCCTGATTCACTCCTTGAGATTTATCACAAGTCTCACTCCACGTGTTCAAATGCCCAGAATTGTCTATCAATTCTCCACCAAACGGCAGTATTACGGACACACCTGTTGCAACAAAAAATGGTAATCAGAATTACATTACCAATCTTCAATCTTCCAAATGAAGTTGCAACGAATCAGATGCTTCCCTATACACAGGGAAGCAAATCAATCACTAGTCCCCGAAATATTCCCATATAGCGAGTCAACTTTCGACTCAGGAATTTCTATTACTTAAACCGGAGAACATGAAAGCATATCAGAAAGTCACTCGAGATGTCGAGGAGGATACTTACGCGGGTATGCTAAATACGCCGATAACAAAAGCAACACAAACGGATGAATGCGTGATCAAGTTGCTCTTCAATCCCCTGAATGAAAACCCTAGGTGTTCGCTAAAGGTGTAAATACCTCCCAGGGACATTTTAATTAAATTAAATAGGCCCAATTCCTGGCTGTATGCATTGAAGACAGGGAATCTTGGTCATTAACCAACCCTGTCACTTACAAATAGGACCACATACCCTATATTACAAGGCTGAAAATACACATCCACTACTTTTCACGCAACCAGCGAACTTCCCGAAAGCAAATGAAACGGCAAAGGAATTAGATTCCTTCATGGCTAAATACGAGCAGCATTCTAGGACGGAAGCACCATACACACTACTACTAGGTGACAACACTAACGAAATGTTGCACGAGAGTACGCAATCATTGGACCAAATACAGGCCAAAATACAGGAGTTACATTTACACTCCCGGGTGAAAGCACCCCACATACTCTCAACAACTTCGTTGTCACTTACGGGTCTAATGCTGCTGTTCATCGTCATTTACATGACAGCCAAATACGCCATACCTCCACTAAGGGCATGGACTACGCGGCGTGATCAAACGCCCATGCCCGAAATCCCCCTAGAAGAGGCAGTCTCAGGACCAAAAGAGCGGCCTCAACGGCCACAAACACTGCCCAGGGCACGGTCCATACAACTGGTCTAAACAATAGATACAAATAGATTTGAAGGAGGTCAATATAAAATTTATTAGACACCCCTAGATTAATAAAGAAACTTAAATAATATTAAGAAATAAAGTAAAAATTTACGCGCCGTGGAGGATTACCACAATCGACGGTCAAAATGAGACCGTAGCGCAAGACAAATTCAAACAAGTACACACACAAAAAGAAGAAGAGAGAAATAATAACAAAAATAAATATTAAAACACACCTATAAACTAACGTAACAAAACCGCAGGAAAAAACCAAGACGAAAACGAGCAAACCCCAATTAACCTGAAAGGCAGTAAATTAAGGTATACAATTTAAAATAATAACACCCCGGGTTTAATTTTTTTTTTATTTATTATGCATAAAGAGGAAATGACAATTTAAAAACACTGATAAAGTATACAAAACAAAAAGGAAAAAAAGGGGGGAGAAAAAGTTAAAATTGAAATTACAAAGGGACAAAGAATAAAAGTTTTTTTTTAAGTTAACAGCTCTTCTGACGCAGCATCGGAAGGGGACCGGTTGGGCGAGAGGGCCTCCGGCTCGCGGTGAACACTGGGGTAGGTGTACCCCCACAACACCAATAATCCTCCTGCAAAAACTTACCAACAAAATTCAAAGAATAAGCGTAAATAAGCAAGATGAACTTACCATAAGCGTTTAAAGTCTCGCCATGACAGGTTAACGAACAGTCGACCAAATGAGTGCTGTCGGCGCCTCCTAGGCTGGACCAGATGCAGACGGAACGCATCCTTCGGCGGTTCCACCACAGACGAACACAGCCGTCGCCGTCCGGATCAATGCGTGCGATGCGGATCATCCTAACAACAAAAACCGTTTGGTTGGGGGGACTGTAGCGCCAACCTTCCCTTTATTCCCCTCCGTGATCTGTTCCTCTCCAAAGAACAGTTCACTTTTTCCAAGGGGGAAGGATTGTTGTGTACCAAAAATGGTCACCTAAAATAAAATACGATAATTCATACAAATTGAATATCATTGTTAAAATGAAATATTCAATCATTGAAATATTATTTCAGTTGCATCAAACGGATGTAACTAAATTCGCCTAAACGGCATAAATTATTTCAATTCGCGACACACAAATCGCTCAAGTTACCGCACATTTCTTTCCCAGGAAATTTGTAGCGCATTGGTAACTTAAAAATGCTAATTATGCATTTAAGCAGATATGGTACCGAACGAAATTAAATTCGTTCCCTGATAAAGGTGCCTCTCTCAGCGATTTCTTAACATACATCGTGTCTTTCTCAGGCATTCACGACTAAGATATAAATAGAAGCAAAAGCTCTGGGAGCTTTCTTCATGTATGTCGTTTTTATCGAGATCTCTCGCTACATCGTCTTCGGCCTGCAAAAGAGGGACCGAAGAATAAACGAAATGGAAGCTCAAAGCTTTCTTTTCATGTAGATACGGTTGATCGAAAGAATCAACCAAGGGATTCGACGAGTTTTGTTCTGGTCGCGATCGAGGCGGGTCGCGTTTACTAAAAGAGAGTCTGGTATCAACGGCGGAGGAAAGTAGTCGCGTTTTAAAGAGTCTGTTTAAACGTGTCGACGAGTAAAGTTCAGAACGCGGTCACGAAAAGCCTAAGAACCTATTAGTTAAAATCATAACGAAAAAGGAAAAATAAAAAATAAAATTTATCGGTGCTGGAGTCGAATGGTGTTTACTAAGAAATTTAATTGTACAGAACAAGAATAAGGACAGTTAAGAAGTTTCATTGATAAATAATATTTCTAATTAATGTGCTTATAGTGGAATAGTGTTCACTAAGAAATTTAATTGATAAGAATTAGAAATTTAATTGATTAGTTAGAAGGTTTCATTGTTCGATTTTATAGGTTAGGAATAAGGACTGTGTTAGTTAAGAATATAGACTGCGAAAAAAAAAAGAATTAATAAAAAAAAGTTTTAATACGAACACGAAATGAAAGTGAGTATATTATAATTGTTGTTTGAGTTTATTTTCGACAAAGTGATATCTAACATTACCCAAGGAAACTAATGTAAGAGTGATTTGTAATAATACAGCTTACTCAATTAAAATTACTCAAAGCGGTATTCTAGAACTTTTTACAGGATGTAGAGCATCAACGAGCCACATAAACTTAGAAACTAAAAAATGTAATTAAGGGTATTAAATTTATAGTTCAATATTTTGATAATTATTGTAAACGAAATTAAAAATCTTACAGTAAATTACAATAAAAATTATTTCAAAACAGTGGGAGAAGTTCATCTAGATAATTTTGATTTAGACAGGATTAGCCGTATATTTGTACTAATATTAATAATTTTAATAGTCCTTTTCGTAGTTAAAAGATGCATAAAATGTAAATTTCAGCGCAATATTGAAACTGAATATTGTTAAAAAAATATATTTTATCACAATATTTAGATATATATTTAAAAAAAATGTATAGTACATAGCATCAATAAGTTTTTTTTTATTTTTGTAAGTGGGGAGGAATTTTATAATGCAAACTCAGACCACACGCGCTACGCGGTCCCTATCCAAAGCAGACATGTGACAAAATCTCACATTTCACGGACATGTTTTTGTCTAACATAAACAATTTCTTTCTATCCTCATATGAAATTGAGTCATAAATTCTCCAGTTTAATTATTTCAATATGTTCAAATGATAATCTTCAATCACTTGCATTACCGTTTAACTCAGATTACACGGAGTAAGCTGGTTTACATGGGAACTGTGCCACATGTGGTCAAGATACGAAACGAAGGTAGGGCCGTCGCGCACGTACGTGAGTTCCGTCTTTGGTAAAAAATACGTAAAATTTATAAAGAGCAATATTTTTGGTAACAAAATTAGTATAGTTCAAGTTCACTGTTCGTTTTATTTTGATAACTACATACAAATTGCATTCCATAAAGTGCTCCCCTCGCTAATTATAGTGAGTGAACCAACACACGTATACTTTTCTTATGAGCATTTACAAATGTCAAAAATACTTCGCTCATAAAGAGATCAGAATACATTGACAGTTTAAAAGTTTCTTACGCACACAAGTAACTAACTCAGTCATGTGCTTCACATGATTTTTTTTTATTGGCGGCACTTTTTGGCACATTTTTACTCTTCGACAAGATTTGGCGGTACTTTTTTGATAGGAGTATATGATTCTCTCCAGATGAGAACAGAATTTTAACAGGAGTAAGTGATTCTCTCAAATAATATTGACAGGAGTAAATGACTGCACACTACCTGTACTCTTTATTTGCATGGATATTCTTATGACTTTAAAGGCTGGATATATTTCGTTTTTCTGTGGTGCCCTTAGAATAAAGAACGAGAGGAAAGGCTATCTTAAGTAAAAACCCTGTACGTGTGACAAGCATTTTTGCTTCTAGGCCAAGTGACGAGATGGTTAAGGGGGAATTTAGCCTGAAATGTCAAATTGGACGGAATGTCGGCTTGAAATCAAAGTCGTCTTCGTAGTACTGAAATATTTGGGGGCATAAGCAAAGTGTTTTAAATAGTAAAATTAAGTAAATTAAAAAAAAATATGGTCGGGCGAAGTTAAATTATATTAAAAGTGTTATAAGAATATATTTTAAAAACACCTAATTTAAAATATTATCAAAATGAGTTGGCCCCTCCTGTATACAAGCATAATTTTACTACTTTCATGTTCGAAACGCACACATCGCTTGGGTTCTACCACATATAGCAAAATGCTTACATTTTTCCGAATGATGTCCTTTCCTCTAGTTCTTTATTCTAAGGTGGTGCCAGTGTTACTTTTTCAAGACACTGCCTGGGATAGGCTGCATAACATTAGCACTTCTAATTCTTGTACTTGTGGGACAAGATAATGAAAGACAATACAAATTAACTAAGTTCAATCGGCAAGAAGGCGTTGACTTTGGAGATGTCTTAATATATCAGCTATACTCTAGTGAATGGAATCTTGTCATTTACTACAACTTATCGGTGCACTGGAGGGAATTCTTTGGAATTAAGAAGTCACTACATGCGTTATACGAAATATGTGAACAGAATACTCGGAACCATATTGCAACTTAACCACCAGCTCATTGAATCTGTACAAATCAACCAATAACGGGATAGCCGGTGATCTTATTTCACCGACATTCCGGTCACACGAAGTAACTTAATTTGCCAGCATTATTCCCAATCCCCATTTTGCCATACAAAAATCGTAAACATTGAAAATTCTCTAATGCACCCGTGAAACAAAGGCAGTTCAAGCAACCTTGAACTTGACTTTGATTTGATTGGCTTTTATTTGGCAGAATTAACACATGACTTTTGAGGCTTTTGCGGTTGCTCACTGACATATTAAGTTTTACGACAACCAAGATCTAAGGAAGAGACCACAGGTCATCCTAGAGTTGCCGCCATTAAGCTTGCGGGGGAGAATGTCCACGGTACATAAGCAGCATCAATTTAATTTTATCAATTAAGTAGGTGAATTTACCTAACCAGCATAACGAAAGTTCATTCACTTTAATTAGTAAGTCACACTCATTGTAACTTCATCCCCTCACTTATTCGGCAAGTCAATCAAAAGAAAACAAATAATGGGTCAAGCGAATTAACTCAAGTTGTGCCACTGGTGTTTATTTAGCAATTATGTAATTAGGAAATTTATTAATATGACAAATTTAGTTTAAGGCAATTAACTGTAAACATTTGATGATATTGTAATTAAACTGTATAAATAGAATTAATGAGGGAATAAAACGGTTCAGTCATTAAACTAGTTCAGTCGTTTTACTTTGGTGGTGCGATAGTACTGTCTGTAGAATTTAGTGTCTTCAGACATACCAGCCTGTAAACAGTACTGAAAACAAATACTTTAACAAAAACTAGATATTGTAATGTTAATGGGGTTCTTAGGGCTCGGCGGAGTAATTAAGACACTTATTTCCAATCACAAATGTTCACTTCACTTAATTAGTTCGTTTAACAATTACCTTCACACATTATCTTCACAATACAACGTTTCACGTTTCACAATACAAGTTATCACTGCGTTGGGTAAAATACAACTAACTATTCGCAGTATCGCACATACAAACTTCGCCGTCTAAATGACGACTAAACTAACTAGGCTACTGCTCAGCCCTATTTATACTACTTAGCTTAATTCTAGAAACTTTTGCCACTTAGTTCTAAATGTTTCCGTTACACATTTTCACCTCACATAGTCATCATAGCTTCGAGAAGTCCTTGACTTTACACGTTTGACATTCGCTTGCCTAGATATCTGGCCACCTGGGGCATGCACGTTACACGGTTCACTATTTCCCTTTTCGTGGCCTACCTCGTGTACTTTACAGTATTTTCAGTACAATCACACTACCAGAAAACAACACAACTAATAAAAGAACTAATAACTAAGGAATGGCCAGAACATGATTTTCCGTGAAGCATCTCACATACACCGATTAAACTACACTTCTGCAAAGCAAATGATCAATGTAGGCGTTAAAATTTGTAAAAAAAAGTTAGGCGGCGCATGTGATTGATCACGTAACACTAAATTTTAATTTAAAATTAATTAAATTCTTTGGGAATCTATAATATATACACTTTTTCAAATCATAATAAATTTAGTTATTTATTTAATTCTTCTCCAAAAAATGTTCATAATTTTACATTGACCACATCGCTATTTAGGATTTCTCTTCAATTACCTACTACACTGGATGGGGTTAAACGTCAAAACAGAAATGCAAACAAAAATCTTTCATTGTAATTATTTAATTAAAATAACTTAAAGTTGCCTTTAATGTGATTGCTTTTAAATATACGAGTGATTAGAAATATTTTTGTTTGGGATTTAGTTACCTATGGAAAGACATCCCTGGAACTCGCCGGTCAAAATATGTCTTCTTCGCGATGAGGTTAAATTTCTCCTTCGTATTTCCCCTTCGAAGTGCTTCACTTCAACATATTACACGAACACATTATAGCCATTCCTTAGTTATTAGTTCTTTGCAACTAATACTATTTCAAATCACATATTCATTGAATATATATTTTAATTTACTTGCAGGGATATAAGTTTGTAAAATTTCAGTTCTACATTAGTATTGAAACAGTTACCTACAATACTGGAAAAATAAATAGACGAAAGTGTTTTTAATATAATAAAATTTTCAAAGAAATATTTTTTTTATATTTTAGAAAAGTTTTAGACTCGAACAGAGAATGTCCTTATGCAAAAAGGTCGTTCAGGACTGAGGACGGACAAGCAACCACCTATCCATCTATACTACGGAATCTCATAAATACATAGAATCCAGAGAAAGTGCAAACATAAGCTTATTTAACTAAACCCACCAATTGAACGAAATTCACAGATTAATTACATCTATCCAAAACATTTTACTTCAGAGAACTTGCGATAACTATGTTTACATTAAAGTCACGCCCGGATAAGATTCCTCATGTTTAAAGTAGAGATAAGTAATTTAGTTAGTTGGTTCAAGTACTTAACACAACAAAGAAGCTATTTACTTTGGTCAAATTTTGTATCGTAATTAGTGAGGTAAATTTTTGAAAGTGTAAGTGTTTGAATAAAGTTTCTAATTGAACTGCAGTGTTTGTCGCTCTAAAACTGGTGCGTTTTTATTAATAAACCCGAATCCTAACGACATCAATTTCACTTACCTTATCTTTTCGCATGAACTGAATCGCATAATTATTCGCTGATCAAAGCATTTAATGTTCAGTTCACGAAAGCTTTTCTTGACTATTAAAATTTAGAGTTCAATAAGCATTGCTCGGAGTCGATCTCAGTTTTTCCTTTTAATTGAGTAAAGTACATTTAGTTAAGTGTTTTTGATTGTATACATGTAGGAACCAGCCTTAGGCCATACAACAGAAGTTAAGTATAGCAGTACAACTCCAGCCATGACAGCCATACACCAGAAGTTGAGTATAGCAGTACAACTCCAGCCATGACAGCTTTTACAGCAGTAAACGCACCCCATTAACACACTTGACAACAGACGGTGACAGCGTGTGAGACCAACCAACCCACCTCTCATAATTAATTAAAGACGTGAAGTATTTTTTCCAACCCTTGTCATATAAAACGAAATAAAGTGAATTAAGATTGTTAGGAATTGTCTCTTAGTCAAAAAGCCCAGAAATCCTACAAATTATGGGAGCTCAAACAGGATGTTGATGGAGATACTGATGGGAATTGGGTGTTATGTTTATATCCTATAACGCAAATTTAAAACATATTTTCGCATTTTTGGCTTCGTACTCTTAATGTTCTTTAAACTGCTTTATTAGGAATCTCAAGCACAAGAAAAAGATAAGAGTCGTAGAATCTAGTAGAATATAAGAATACATAAGATAACAATTTAGACGTAACTTTTGTGTAGTAAGAAATAATTGTTACCAAATGGGAAGTCGAGCCGCGCGAGTTACGTCAGTAACTTTATCTGGCCTTAAAACTAATGTAAAGAACATGATCGCTCACATCCTCCATATGAACGACAATTTCACGAATATAAAATTTAAAAAAATGTTCCCAGGCATTTTCGCCCACTCAGCGTAGCCCAGGAAATGCATTCGTTCCCATGCATTTCTGCTTACTTAACTTTGTGTTTATAGAAAACTTATTAACCACTTCTCTGTAAAAAAGCTTTCAGTTAGTTAAGCCGCGGTAAGCTGCCCAAGGAGTACTTTAACGTAACTCCCGTCTAAAGACGAGTAATAAACAGTGTAAATGGGAAATTAGAATTTTAAATAAAGTTGAGAATATATATAGTGTTCTTACTTTTTATCCTCCTTATTTTCCATTGTGTGTGTGTGCAATTAAAATTTGCATGTAACTCGAGTTTCTTTTATCTTGCCCTTAGCCTACTGTAACATAGGTTGGTGAACACTGGATCCAACAGCAGCCTGTAACCATTGTGGGAAGAAACTTTATCCACCGAGGGATAATAATAAAAAACTTAATGCGCCGCGGAAAAATTCAAAGAATTTTAAAGGAATAAAGGTTTCAGACAGCACCAGGAAATCACAAGTGTGCGGTCATACAAGTCATACACGAGGTAAAAACTTTCAATTTTTTGATTCCTTAAAAGTGTGCTACAGAACCCTAAACAAAAATAAAGATACGAGGAAAGATGCTATTTAGCTCGACATGAAATCATAGGGTACGACAAATAAAAGTGAACAAATGTTTTTTAGCAATTGTTATGTGAGCACATAATTTGGCTGGCTAATCAGTTCAGGTGATTGATTTGAGTTAGCGGCAGCTCATTTAAGTCTGAGTCGACGACGAATTAGCGCTGCCACCGCAACGGTGCTGTCGTCTGTCATGCTTACTCCAGGTTATTTTCAATTCTGTAGAGCCATCTCGCGGGCAGCACAACTAACTTTCATGCTAATTTCGAGTTAATGTCTCGCGCGATGTAATTGCTCGAAGAAACAAAAATTGCTGCCGTGAAGTGCAATCTGATATGGTCGGCAGCGAAATAACCTGCTGCCATACATGCAATCGTGAATGTTCATCTGGCAATGCGGTAAGCCCGAAAAAATTACAAGAAAAGCTCACTGGCGGAGGGATTTTATAATGCAAAGAATAGGAAGAGGGAGAAACAAGTGCCGGCCGGCTTTCTTTTTGGTAGTGGAACCTGTCAGAGGCAGAGGTAAAATTTTTGGTGTGATGAGGTAAATCAAGTTTTTTTCTGGTGCTCAAAGGTGTCGTAACAAACGTGTGATTTTTACAATAAAAAATTGCATTTCGGAAAATCAACTCTCACGACGGGGGGAAAACAAGATTCCGCCTCGCATCGCTGGATGGCAGCCGGAGTAACGGACAAGCGGCGCCTTGGGCCACATGCGGCGTGATTCCCGCCACACAGGACAAGCGTGAAGAAAAAAAAAGGAAATTCTACACCTTAACTAATTGCCCAGGGAGTAAAAATACAGGAACCAGTAAGGTACGAGTGTTGCAAGTCTAAAAATCCGAAATCCGAGGTCAACAACATCGGATAACGGATATGACCACAAACACAAAACAAAAACCAACATGAAAATTTACCATCAAGTAGCCACTTCGTAAACACATTCCAGAGGAAATTGCATATCCTCTTTCACGAAGTGGCTAACGGGTAAAATTTTCCTAGAAATCAAAGCAAGGCAAAAGTACATGGAAAATGATGGCAAAGCACCTGGGTAAAATTCCAAGTCTCAGGCTAAAAGCGCCTCGCAATCAAATTCCAATAAGTACATCGCCTTGCTCAAGGTTTAACGGTGCTTGAACTTGATCAAGCCAGTGAGAGGAAAAAGCTCTCACACACACGACCAAAAGCTTACCTAACGTTTAACGACTGAACGGAAACTATACGATCGAGAGAGAAAGCTCAAAGCTTTCTACCTTGATCTAAAAGTTCAAGTCGAAAAAACAGGTAAGCGGTCGTGAAAAAGTTTTGAACAGAGAGTCTGATTTTTGTTAAAAGAGAAGTCGGGTCGAATCTAGTAGTCGCGAGATAAACAAAAAGGTCGAGTTTTAGAGTCTGTTTTTAACCGTAAAGAAGACTGGTTCCGAACTGATCTAGTCCGACAAAAAAAAAAGTAAAACGAGTGAGCTGAGAAAAAAGGTGGTCGCGGATGCGTCGAAAGGTTTTTTCGGGGATTGTTCAGTTGTGAGATTAATGAAAATTAAAGTTGTGAGATTAATGAAAATTAAAGTTGTGAGATTACTGAAAATTAAGGTTTTTAGATTAAAGGAAATCAAATGAAAACTAATTTCAGTTGTGAGATTAATGAAAATTTCAGTTGTGAGATTAATGAAAATTAAAGTTGTGAGATTAATGAAAATTAAAGTTGTGAGATTAATGAAAATTAAAGTTGTGAGATTAATGAAAATTAAAGTTGTGAGATTAATGAAAATTAAGGTTGTTAGATTAAAGGAAATCAAATGAGAACTAATTACAGTTGTGAGATTACTGAAAATTAGAATGGTAAGTAGAAACTAATTTCGGTTGTTAGAATAAGTAAAATCAAGCGAAAACAAACTACAGTTGTGAGAATAAAGAAATTTAAAGTTGAAAAAGTAGAGTTTGGTGTAAATTAACGAACATCCCCCATTACACTACAACAAAATTGGCGCAGCCGGTAGGATCGAGGAAGCTTGGTTGGTATAAACCGTAAACGCTTTAAAATCCTCGATCCAATATCGAATTAAAGGGGATCCTTTGGCCACTGCTGGGTAGTCAATAGCCCAGTAAGTCACCCCCAACGCTCAGGGTTAAACAACTTTAGCTGCCTCTGCTCCAGGCGAGCAAGCGGTTGCCCTTTTAACAAGTGCACAAAGGCAAATCAGTGTAATCAAGACTGCGCTGAATAAAATTCAAAAACCTTTAAATTCACTGGCCGAAAGTCAACGGCAAATAGCCTACCAGATGAATGATTTATATAATTTAACCGGTAAACTCGTAGCAAGACAAATTAAGCAGGAAATAGTCTCTAGTCTGTTGTTACAAATGGTAGAAATCGAGTTTCGACAGCAGGCGCTACTGGATACAATAACCGCTAGCCGAAATAATCAAATTCATCCCTGCTGATCAACCCTGATTCACTTCTGGAGATTTATCACAAATCCCATGCCACGTGTTCAAATCCCCAGAATTGCCTATCAATTCTCTATCAAACGGCAGAATTACGAACACACCTATTGCAAGAAAAATTGGTGACCAGAATAACATTACCAATCTTCCAAAAATGAAGTTGCAACGAATCAGATGCTTCCTTATACACACGGAAGCAAATCATTTATTGGTCCCGGAAATGGAATATTCCCATATAGCGATTCAACTCTCGGCTCAGGAATTTCTATTATTAAAACCGGAGAACATGAAAGCATATCGGAAAGTCACTCGAGATGTCGAGGAAGATACTTACGCTGGGTTACTACATACGCCGATAACAAAGGCAACACAATCGGATGAATGCGTAATCAAGTTGCTCTTCAATCCCCTGGATGAAAACTTTAGGTGTTCGCTAAAGGTGCAAATACACCCCAGGGACATTTTAATTAAATTAAATAGGCCAAATACCTGGCTGTATGCATTGAAGACAACAACCATTGTGCATATTACGTGTACCCAGCAATTGCTCACGCATCGCCTCTCAGGGCAGGGAATATTAGTTATTAACCAACCTTGCCTTTACAAATGGGACCACATACCCTATACTATGAGTTCATCCCTTACTGATCACGCAGCCGGCGTACTTTCCGAAAACAAACGAAACGCTAAAGGAATTAGATTCCTTCATAGCTAAATATGAACAACACTCTACGACAGAAGCATCATATACGAAACTACTACTAGGTGACAACACTAACGAGCTGTTGCACGAGAGTACGCAATCATTGGACCAAAAAAAGGCCAAATTACAGGAGTTGCATTTACACTCCCGGGTTAAAACACCCCACATACTCCCAAAAACCTCGTTATCACTTACGGGTTTAATGCTACTGCTCATCCTCATTTACATGACAGCCAAATACGTCATCCCGCCGTTATTACGCGGCGTGATCAAACGCACATGCCCGAAATCCCCCTGGAAGAGGCAGCCTCAGAGCCAAAAGAGCGGCCAAGCAAGTACGAAGAAATTAAAAATATATATAAAATAAATATTTAAACGCAACACATTCGGTCTCTGTATACCCTAAAGGGACAGAGAATAACGGCCAGGGCAAGGCCACCGAATAACAGCAGATTATATACAACGCCGCAAAACCAAAGAAAAACCAATGTGGAAACAAAGCCAAACAAGCGGAATTTTAAATAACCTGAAAGTGTAAAAGATCTACCTACAAAGAAAAAGACCGTAGTTTAGTTTAGTAAAGTTTATTTAAAATATACAAAAACAAAGGGGGAGAATGGAACAGAAATCAAAATGAAAAGAAGACATTTTTTTTTATTATTTTAAAATTTTTGGAGCTAGATATAAAAGAAAAACGAAATAAACAAAATTTTAAACAAAAAGCCAAAATACACAAGTTATATTTAAAAGAAAAAAAATTTTAATTTCACGCCATGGGACGAAAAGACGTGGGCTGCCAAAATCGTGGCGGTGTCATCCGCGGCATTGTATTGTGGGGTAGAGACGCCCTCGGTCGACGCATGGCCACCAGCGGCACGCCTGCCGCACTGGCTCGATGGCTCGTCGGCTGTTGCTGCGATGTCTGACGGGCAATGCATGCAGCAGTGCGTTTTGCCTGACAGCACTAGCACACCGCCTGTAAAAGAAAGAAAAAATGCATTTCACAAATTGATAAAAATATAAAGGTGAATTATTGACTTACCTGAAGTATTGATGGACTCCCCGTGACAGGTAAGAAAGAGGTCCAGGGAATGCGACGTGTCCACGCAGGCGCGCGAGGCCCACACAAAGTGATCGTCCGCCGGGCGGGTTCCACCATAGCTTTACTACCCCCTCCCCGGCGGGATCTACCCAGACTCTGTTTGCCAGGCGAATAGTCCAAATGACGGGATGAGGTGGACTGAAACGTGCCACGTTAATTTTCCGGACAAACGAGAAGGAAGTGTACGCGCGCGGATCCATTTCGAGCTACAGCCACAATGAGCGGACCCTTCTGGTTAGTGATGATTTAATGTTCCGCCGGAAAATCCAAAACTCCTGACCCAGCAACTGTGGGATGATTATTCCTCTCCAAAGAATAATCATCTTAATTGCGGGGGGAAGGAATGTTACAGATTGGATTCGCTTATTCTAAGATAAGCCAAATTCCATAGAATCCAATCTGTCAAATGTCGTTAAAACTCAATGAGTCGGATTTCAAGAATCGAATTATGTTGCAACAAAGTTGCAGCATATTCAAATCCAACTCATGAAAAATAACAAGAAAACCGACAAATATTTAATGAGTTGGATTTCGTGATAAACAACGCGCTCGGCTTTCCGTCGACATTCCTTTCACACGGTAACCAAACATATGATAAGCATGAGAAGCTTGCTTAATCAGCGCGAACGAAACGATCTACAGCGACTTTGTCCAAAGAACGAAGGACAAAGTAAAAAACAAGAAAAAGAGCGAAAGCTCTCTTCTTCTGTAGATCGGTTACCAACGATTCGAAAAGTTAAAATCGTGGAGTCTTTTTGGAAATGTCGCGGAAGAGAGTCTGATTATACACGCGCGAGTTACGTATATAGATACGCAACGTGACGATACTCACATTAAGGTGCAACGTGACATTTCAAAATTATCAAATTCATATAAAATAAAAACCAAGCCGAAACCTATGGCATGGTAATAAAAAACCTTCAACTAACTTTCCCACATTATAAAGCACATATTCAGCAAGTTTCATTAAAAAGCTCTCAAGTAACGATCCCACAGTCTAGCAGATAGAGCAGTAGTTTTCAGTAAAAGTTCATCTTACTAAATATGCAAATAAAAATGAGTTTCCGTCTAACCATAGAATGCTTACCTTGTAAAGTACAAAACGAAATCAAGATTTAAGAATACAGAACAAGAAATAGTTAGTTATCGTCGAGATTTTAACCTGAAAAGAACGGGAAAGAAAATAAGAAGTTATAGAACGGTTGTAAAAGTAATTAAATAAGTTCAAAGTGTTGTGACAAATAAAATTCAATAAGATAAAAGTCTTGTAATCAATTATATATCGATAACTCTAGGAAATAAAGTTAATATTTGAAGTGAAAGACACGGTTGTATTTTATTTTGTAATTAAGATTGGATTGAGGCGAGCAAGATTTGTGGTTATCCTTGAGTGAATATACACCCCCCGCAACAAAAAAAGCCGCACGTGGAATTTTTTTGATAAACGGATATAAAAGTTAAATAACAACAATTTATTATGTAATTTTTCTGTATTTTACATTATTTACATATGTTATAACCCAATTAAAAATTATGTTTTATGCAATATGTAATTTATTTTCAGTTATAAAAATTTAGTTTTACGTTCGAAATCCAAAAATGCTTTATTTTGTTCTACTGTTTAATGGAATGTTAATTCATAAAAAATTAAAAATACAGTAAGCCAACAATATCTCTTTATTTTTATTAAACTTAAAAATGTATTTTCAAAACTTAAAAGTTTTAAAATTGAGTTTAAAATTGCAATTAGTACTTTGTAGTACGGCCCTTTGCCTTAATAACGTCTCGAACCCTATGCATGTATGCAACTGTACATAGTGACTATTTTTAGCAGAAGAGTGCTATTGCACATCAACAACCGTTAAAAGCAATTTGGACATCTTGGAGACTATTAGCACGAATTGAGCCGGGAAGATATGAAAAAGGAAACCACTTGCGGCTCTTTTTGTTGCGGGGGGTGTATATACAAAATAATTAACTTATAATGTGAGCCAGACATTACATTCTAGGTTGTTTTGAACTCGATGGTTGTCACTGCTGCCTCTGGTGAAACGAGACGGATGTGCTACTTCACCTTGAATAAATCAAGAAGAAGAAGACATTTTTTACTTCCGTGTCACTTAAAGCAGAGGAGCAACACACTAGAGTAGTAAATTTTCTGAATTATTCTGTAAAATAAATCTAATTCCGTTTGCATCATAGCCATCCTACTGCAACCTCGCACCTTCTGTGCACCGGTGACGATAATTTAACTGCAGCTCATTCGTGCCGAGAAATTAACCCAGCAAAGACATTGTGGGAGACAGCGGCAAGTTGTTTTAGCCTTGGCTGCCATATAGTGGCGTGTATGTTTGCCCGGACCTGAGCGTTCTTCCTTACTTAAATATTGGCGACCAGCGTCCAATCCTATCACCTAACGCTGAGCCCAATAAACAGGTATGAATTAACTCCCAAATCAGGCATAAAAAGTAATTCACTCTTAACCTTTTTCAGTATTAACCAAAACAAACAGCGAATTTAAAGCAAAAAGCTGCCACAGAAAAGACCATATAAAGGGAAAACTACTACCATTTACAAGGGTCATTTAAAACCCTCAGACTCTACTTTGTCAGAGAAGGCAACAAGAAAGCCAAATTATTTATAAAATAAGCCCCGCGGTATGCAGGGAGCCCCACCATTTAACTCACCCTCCCTTCAATAGCCTTAGGCACATAAAGGTTAGAAACAAAGGTAAATTTCCAATTTTTTTTGTTACCTCACATGCGATGAAGCACAAACGTCATTCATGAGGGCACATTGGCGTTAAGACCCTGCATTATTTTATTGAAGACCCGTGTAAGAGGCCAGTTCGAGCCCATTACGACAGGAAGTAAAACAATAATCGTTTCGTTAAGGAAGGTAAAGGAATCTCCCCGATCCGGCTTGACAACTGTTTATGCCACGATAAGTAGTTAGATAATTACTCATATATTGCTATATTTTATATATATTTATATTCTCTTTTTGTTGAAATTATTGCTCCTAATTCGTAAAAGTTACTATAAGATTATTTTGTATTGCGAAAACCGACACGATGATTCGGTATAAATCCACCGTGCGTTAAGTATACTTAGTGAAATTTGCATTCGAATTATTTAAAAATCATACGACACGATGCGATCATCCAGAATACTTCGATCATAACTTATGATTCAAGATTATGTAACCTTTTTCTTTTGTTTAGTGTTGGATTTTAATAGGATAACTTAGTCGTTTCCTCTACGTTATGTGAGAATTTGAAAAGAATTGTCTTAAATATCTTAGTTTTTCAAAGTTAGGCAACAATTTGTTAACATTAATTGATGCGATACCCTAACTCCCTCGCGAATTCGAAAAGCTTTTTGTCTTAGTTCGGGATCAACTTAGTGATTAGTCACATAATAATAAGATACTCTCTCACGAGTCCGTAAGCTGAAATTGTTAAGATGAGAGAACATGTGTGTGTAACTTGTATTACCCTTTTTACATTTACCTTAGCTAATAAGTAATCTGGAACGGTCAGCATTAATCTGTTTAGGATAATCTTGGATATACGAAGTAGTAAAAGTGTAAAATTTTCTTTTTCTTTAACTTGTGCTCGAATGTAGATTCTAATGTAAACGCACTACATCCGATAGCTTTCAAATCCAGCTTTAGGTCTTAAGATTATGATTAAAGGAAAGTCGATACTTTTTTGTTGTAATTGAATCATGGCATTTTAATTATCTTTGTTTCAGGAATTCACCCCCCATGAAGCTTCTTCCTTCTCCTGTCCCACTCATCACTCCTTCCATCCGCCTTATGTTATAATTTAATCTTATTTCTTTTCTTTTGTTTCAGCATTTCTTAAAGGTTGGGCCTGTACCCTAGCCAGGTACAGGGATGGAGTGGGTTGTAGCCTGAACTGTCAGTCAAGGGGGTAGATTTTCTTTTTGAGTACTTTCCATGACAGTTCAGCGCTGCTAGGAGCAACAGGTGAAACCAGACCTGTCGTTCTTCCTTCAAGTTCTGTTTTCTCGTTTTTGTTTTCTTTTTGTGGCAGACCTGAAGAAAGGATACCACAACCTTTCTTCGCCACAGGCACGCGGAATTCGTTTGTAGATGTGTGAATCGGATGTTCAAGGACCTACACCCCATACCGACGAGCTATGACGTGCTGCCAGGTAGCGCGTGCCACTTCAACATCCTGCGGGAACTTCACGTTGCACATCACATCACGCACACACATACATTACAAACTCGCGTGATCTAAACGTAGATTTTAAGAGTCTTGATAATAATCTGGTCGGAAAACTAATTATAGTGCGCTAAAGAATTTTTTATTGCTTGTGAAGTTGTATTGTAAAATATTTAAAGAAAATATATAGCTAAGTGGAGTTATAATAATAAAATTTAGTTGTAATTTGAGTCCCGAAAACCAAACAGAAAGAATGGCCTGCGCCATCTATTGGTTGATTTAGGTCATTAGCTATGTCATTTTGGTCAGAGTGGAAGCACCCTTATACTTATGTGCGTAGCATTCAAGCTTTTCGCCACTAAACGGATGTGCCTTAGCGATCTTCCGCGTTAAGAAGAAGAAGGCACATTCTGTTCCGTGTGATTTTGGGCGTGATTTGTTACAGCAGCAGGAGGTAAGTGTGATTATTCCGTATAATTCTTCTCCAATTTTATCCGAGTCATCCAAGCTTGGATAAGTTTCTGATATTTTACAAATTCAAGCACTTGCCTAAAACATTTCAATTGCACGGAATTTCGCAACAAAAAGGACATTTATCGCCATTGATCAAAGGCAGCTATATAGAATCGGCGTCAACCGCCCTGCAGCAAGAAAAAGCGCATATAACAAATTGTGCCACCTTAAATATTGATAGTAATAGCCCGCAGGCTACACGGAATAGATTGCAAGTTGTCCCTCCAAGCACCCTAAAACGTGGCTACCGTTGATAGGGCCCCAATATTCACAACAGCCACACTCCCGGCGGTGTCCTTATTTACAGGCTTAACTGGCGTCACCTGCCACTATAGTCAGCCTGGCAACACCTCTTGCTAGAATAAGAAGGAGTAAAAAGGTAAAGTTATTTCACATACATTCATAGTAGGCGATAAAGTATAAAATTCCCTCCCCCAGGATTGGTAAAAAGTGAACAGAAGCACCGATCTAGAAAGATCCTTCTTTTTTTTGTAACTCCTGTGAGAACTAAGCGTTCGGGACAAATACGCATCAAAGAGTCGTCCAGTGCCTTCCGCAATGGTAAAGGAAGAATGTGTAATTCACATATATATAGACAGGGCAACTAATTCCCTAAGGAGTGAGTACATTATCTAAACTAGAAACTTTATTTATATCAATTACTGCATCCCAGTTAACTAAAATGTCAGCAGATTAAGCTCCACATATAAAATTTTTTTTTGTGCATACACACGAAATATAGTGCTATAGGGGTTAAGTGGTCGAATATGCCGGAAGGGCTGTTAAGGAAGTTTTCTTGAATAGCATTCAGAGCGTCACTTTGTATTGAATTGGTTGAACAGTTGCACAACAAACCAAAAAGAAAAGAACAAAAAAACAAAAAATTTAGAAAGTAGAGTACATATAGTATTAATATTATTTCTGCTATTATTTGTATATCTGACTTTTATTAGTTATGAGGGTTATTTCCGCATGGTCTCTTTTTCTTTTTTTTTCTCAACAGTTAGAGTATGTGAAGGAGCATTAGGATTATCAACTTTAGTTTCTATAATTTGTAATGTGAGCCATGCGTTATCTATTCAACGTGCATTTTATACCCTGTGGTTGTCGCCCCTGCTAGCTGCCACGGAGGTAATCTTTTGGTAAAGAAGAAGATTGTTTCGTGACAGCTGCCAGAGGATTGACTACAGAAAGAGGTAAGTGGAAAAATAATCAAAATATTTACCGTTTATATTTGAGCCATCCGACCTCGGATGAGCTCGTATTAAATAATTCTCGATCCCACAGCAAATTATCCATTCGCGACCTAATCAATTGCATTGAAGATAGCACTTATACAACACTTGGGGTGCACATGCTAGTAACGCTGTTAGCGTGTAACCATTTCTTCGCCTTCATCGGAAGCCAAGGCGTGTATATTATCGCCGCCTTCGTCCTACTAAGCGGCAAGAAGAAGGTGGCTATCACAACCTGCGTTGGTTGGGCCACCTCATTCCTCCATCCCTCTTGGTGGCAACGAGGCACTAAGGGAAGGAGAAAGAGAAAATAACACGAAGGTAACAGGATCAAGAAAAAGGTAATTCTTTTTTTTCTCATAAAGATGTTCGCGGAAATCATAAGAGATTTTCCCCCCACAATTCATAGGCACTTGCCGTGACATCATCTGTGTCAAAACTCACAGAAAAACGGCTCCACTCGTCTCCGCAACAAAACTAACGGAAAAGGGAAGCGAATGACCATGCGGGATGTGTCATCGATAAGATCGTTCATAAAGGAAAAGGTATGGCAGTCCAACAAATGCAGGCCTAGGAGTGTATAACCAGGTTTCCTTTTTTTGTTATTATTATAAAAGTATAAGGTGCATATCAAAAAGTACAGCCGTGAAGCAGTACGGAAAAAAAATTTATTAAACAAAAAGTTGGACCCTAGTTAAGTGTTAGGGAATCCTTTTTATTCATTAGTCCAATTAGGTCATGCTAAGTTATCCAAATTAATTATTATTATTAAATATACGTTTTATCGCTCTCGAGTTAGCGTAAATACAAAAAGTCGTTTTTACGTGGATTTAATTTTATCAGATATTTTCGATTGTTTTTATAGTGCTGTATGTGATATCCAATAGACCGCACTTATCCCTTGTTTTGAAGATAAATTTTCTAAGTATAGACACAGAGTGTCTCAAAGTATGAGATTTAGATAAGTGCCGTGAAAGTGGTACACAATTTTGAATTTTACACAAAGTGAACTAAGCGCGCATTTTGCTGGTATTAGCTTCTAAGGATAACGTTATTAAGTTTTTTTAAATTATAATGTTGGTCAATTATTTCAATTAAAAACAAAGAGAAGGGAACGTAAACGTTTTTTTAAAAATTGTCTTCATAGAGAACATATCAGAATGTCGTATCATCCTGTCTTTACTTAAGTACGATTATTTGAGAATAGTTTTATTGCAGGTTAATTCGTAGGAAATAATTGTTTTGAAATTAGTAATTAATTGCTCACTTATACATAACCAATAGATAGAACTAATACGAAAGAGAGAAAAAATATTTAATGTGAATTCCACTTAACGAGTAAATACTTTTGCGTTCGCCAGTATTTCTCGTAGCGAGGCGTATCCTAACCAATATAAATGTTTTGTTTGCTGGTTGTTACTTTGAGGAAATTATTGCTTTTAACATAGTCTACATTACGTTGGACTTTTGTGCACAAAAGACCCCTGCGTTACAGTTAATTAATTATTGTCTGCCAGAACATACCTTAACGTAGATTGATTTTCGCCATTTTTTTTTGTCTTTGAGCTTGGCAGATTTACATGATGAGTGCTCGGTTTGAGTCACTTTTTTTGTCTTGGTAGCTGGTTGAACTTTTTACCTACGCCATCGAAGATGATATAGTCGGTTTGGAATTTAGAGAGTAGGATACCTAAGTTATATATATAAAACGATATTACAAGTGTACCTTACCGTATAAGTAATAAATAGTCAATTTTGTTGTAGTTTATGAATCAGATACGCTAAGTCATATAAAGAGAAAAATGTTTGAAATTCTCAAGTATTGAAAGTTAATAATAATAATATAATATGATTATATGAGCTAACTTTGTCTTTGTTTCAGGTACTCCGATGAAGCTTCTTGTCCTTATTGTCCTTCTCTCCCTCATCCCTTATCCCTTCTCCTAGATTTGCATGTTGTTTATTTTTGATTTGATATAACTTTGTTTTCAGCATCCCTTTATAGGTTGGGCCTGTACTCTAGCCAGGTACAGGGATGGAGTGGGTTGTAGCCTGAACTGTCAGTCTAAGGGGGTTAGAATTTCTTTTTGTGCAATTTTCTTGACAGTTCAGCGCAGCTAGGAACAGCAGGTGACACCAGACCTGTTTTTCTTCCTTTCATCTGTTCTCGTTTTTTTTTCCTTTTGTGGCAGACCTGAAGGAAGGATTCCACAACCTTTCTTCGCCACAGGCACGCACTTGAACATCCTGCGACAACTTCACGTTGCTCATCCGCACACACATCCATTACAAACATGGCGCCCAACGCGAAGCACGCCTTCCTTAGGGAAGACACTCCAGGATCTTCTGGAGGCTTTGCGCCTCGGAAGAGATGGCTTGTCAGCTTAGGCTGATCTGCTAGTCCTTCTCGGACTTAGGCGATGTTTGGCCTAAACGGCAGTCATCTCGACTTTAATATCTTTGTAAAGCACCTTCGAAGTCTAGTGCCTCTATCCTGATATGTCTAAGATTGTCCATAGGCATGTCAGCTTTTAGCAATAGGGACACACCTTGTCCAACTATGCCTTGTCCTCAGTATGAGATGACCGGTGCTAGGTGTTAGTTCGGGTACCTTGAGCGATGTACGATGTCGCCCTAGGTATGACTAACTACCAGATCATCGGCATCTAATGCTGTTGGAAGCTGTGGATTTTGTCTTAGGCAATGGCTGCCGAGTCACTCCAATAGTCGAGTACCTTGTACGGCCTCGATGTTGTCTTGGTATGGCTAGTGGAAGTGCTCAGTTAGCTTGTCTAGGTTCAGAATAGCTCCAGCTCCACAGGCAGGTCAGACGTTGTGGGTTTTGGGAACCTCACCAAAATCTTTTCTTTTTTTTTCTTTTCCTTCTTTTTCAAAAATTTTTTCTTTGGTGAATACCGTAAATTCTTTTTTGTTTTTTTTTTAACCCCTTTTTTTTCTTTTTACATTTCTCGATATTTTTTTCCTGTTGTTGAATTTTGTTTTTGTGTTTGTCTATCTCCTTCCTGCCACCTTTTCCTATCCTTTCCCATCCTAGCAAGATAGGAGAAGAAGCTTCTGGGGGATACCAGAAATTAGTTTGATTGATTTTTTTTTGGTTTTTTTTTCAAAAATATTTTTGTTTTTTTTTGAGATGATGAACATTTTTTTTAATTTTGATTTTTTTTTCGAAAATTAAATTTTTTTACCTTTTTTTGATTTGATTCTTATGCCTATTTTTTATTTTTATCATATCTCTTTGATTCTGATTTTGGGCGGCGACTTTTCTTTGATTTATTTTTTTTGCTGCCCTCAAACTTGTTTTTGTGCTACGACCTTAGGTGTTCAAGAAAGCTATTATAATATTGCTAAAGAAGATGAAAATTTAAACAAGGTATTTAAATTAACAACAGTGTCGATAAAATGAGCCTACTTGGAAATAAAGAAAGTTATACGAAGACAAATTTTAATCTCTGACACTGCTTTCAGAAAAACTAGAGCAACTTGAAATATTTGATTAATCTCAAAGAATTACTCAAACTCTGAAATCAAAAATTTAACGAAATTAAATTTAGGAAAAAATATAAAAGGAAACTCGCATACAAATTTAGTTAATCTTCACTTTAATCCACACTTATACAAGTTTATATACGACTCGGTAAATTAAATTTCACTGTTAACTAACTGTCGTAAAAATAAATGTTCAGTTATGATATGGGCAAGAAAATAACCAACGGTTAACGAATTTCATACATGAATGGCATTACCGTAAAGGCATAAATTATTCAGATGAAAATTTCATTAGATTGATTATTTGCACAATAGTTGGGCCTAACTGATTTTAAACTATTATTCCTTTTACATACAATTATAATTCACTTTAATTCAAAATTCACTAAAAAAAATCTTAACTACACTGCTGAAATAAATGATTAGATAACAATTATAAAAAGTCAAAAAAAGAATTGAATAAAAATCATCAAACAAATTCCGTCACCAAATTTTATCCTTGTAGTCAAATGCTAATCTAAGCATATTTTGACTACTTACTTTTAAGTTCACCTTCAAGTAATTTTAATTAAAATTTCGAAATTTATCCAGAAAATCATTCACGCGATGAAAGAAATGTTACTTGAAAATTCAAATTATTGCTTTGTAACAAAAACTTATAAAAAAAGGAAACACTCGTACTGTCCAATTAATTAATAAATTATTTTCACAAGAAAAAACAAAAAAAATATTAATTTTTCAAAGGAAGATAAAAACCTTTTTCCTTGATTCCAAAATGGCTGCCAAACTCAACTTTCAAAAAAATTTAAATCACACTTGCACTTTTCAAAATTCACTACTTAAATGAGAGTGAGTTGACATTTACAATGCCCTTTTATGCTTTCTGCTATCGCCATTTCCCCTCCAAAATTTTACAAATTACTATTATTTTACGTATTTCTAACTAAAACCCTTTCGCAAACTGGTTTTGTTAGATTCCTTACCATTTTGGTGAATTTATTAACCTAACTTCATTAAATAAAACGTATGATTTACTCAAAAATTTAATTAAATTAAAAATGTCCTATAAAATGGCGACAGCAGAAAAGCTCATAATTTCAACGAACTAAACCCAAATCCTTGCGCCTTTTTCCTTCTCGTTCTTACCTTGTGCATCTCTTTCGCACTCATTGGGTAAATATAAATTAGTTAAATCGCGAATTATTCAAAAATTACGTAATTCACCGCGATTCAGGCATTACTAAAATATTCCCCGCGAAAAGCTACCTCGATTTCATGTGACGTTCGTTGTCAGAAATTGAAGAAACGTCAGTTCGCGGTTTTTAAGTGTCGTTCCGTGGCCGCGATATTTTAAGTAATTACGAGTAAATTATGTGTGCTAAATAGGTAAGTGCGTTTTTTAATCGTTGTATGTGATGTATTATATGTGATTTGTTAAAAAGTGGGCAACAACTGCGGATTTTTATGTATTTGGAGTCAGGTGCATCAGTTGTCACAGGTATAAAGAATGCAAAATCATTACCTGTAACTGATGCACCTGACTTTCCAACATGTGCCAATCGTATTGCTGACACCTCCTTTACGATTTTCTGTGGTCAGGTGTCAGCAATATGCAACATATTTCATGTTTTATGCATGCCATGAAATGTGTGTTGTTGTTGTTGTTGTTAAGTTTCAAGAAATTTGTTTACATTTTGTAAGTTTGCAAATTTCTTGGAACTTTTCCTGTTTTGTTGTGTAAAATGCATTAAATAATTTCTTCTTTCTTTTTCAGGATATGCTGAACATTAGGAAGAGCAGAAGGAGTGCCTGTGGAATTCCCAGGCATATCTGGTAAGTATGGTTAAAATATAACTTAATTAAAATATAATCGTTTTATTTTTCAGGTATCTTCAACATTCCACTAGGACCGGCCACTAGTACCGGCCTCTGGAACACCTTGTACCGTAACCTTTGGCACACTCTCTTCGGCCACGATTAGTTCTGGGCTGCTCGGTGGAGTGAAATAAATTTCCTCGCCGATCTTGAGGAAGTCCTCGTTACTAGATTGAGACGACATCTGAAAAAATTTGTTTGACTTACTGAGATATCGTAAATATAAGGACAACACAACATAAGAACACATCAACAGATTGGAGACGGAGTTGGATCAATACGTTGAGCGGAAAGACCAACATGCCATGGGTCCCGGGTTCGAGACCAGATAACCCCATGAGCTATTATTAAGAAATTAAAATAATCCACTCCGTCTCTGGGCTGTTGTCTAGCTCGCAGCAATACAAAAACAAGACTCAAGTTTCCTCACTTCCCTTACCCTAATTCCCTTCCGACCAAAACCATGCTAACGCATCAAAGGGTTGTCCCCTAGGATTTGGCCACATCGTATAAAAAAAAAAAAAAAAAAAAAAAAAAACATGCACCAAGTACCGACACCGTCATATCGAACGTTGGTAATCTGTAGATGTCTCTACCGGTAGACGACATAACTTCGTGATTGGGCGTTTAAATGAACTATCCCGTGTTTTGACTTGTACGACTCTAACTAGACCATCCTTGCCTGGAAAGACTTCTTCGACTAATGGCCAGTGAGTCGGGGATAACATCTCGCTCTTCAACAACACGACATCTCCTTTCTGAATGTTTTCAGTACTGGTATTCCATTTCGGTCGTTGTTGCAACTGGTTTAAGTAGTCCTTGCACCATCTGTTCCAAAAATGTCTAGCTTGTTGCTTCACATAACTCCATCTTGATGCATATGATATCCCTTCTGTATTGGCTTCTGGTATAGCTGCTAATGACTGTCCGATTAAAAAATGGGCTGGTGTCAACACGCTAGAATCTTCTGGAGAGTTGGTCACGTAGCAAAGTGGTCTGGAATTCAAACAGGCTTCAATTTGCGTAAGAACGGTGGCAAATTCCTCGAATGTTAAAATTGCGTTACCTAGTGTTCGACGCAGATGAAATTTAATTGATTTTACGCCTGCTTCCCAGATTCCTCCGAAGTGAGGCGTAGCTGGTGGGTTGAAATGCCAATTAATGGCCTTGGACGTAAAGTATTGTGCTGCATCAGTTGTTGATTCCTTGATTGCTCGTTGTAAATCCCTGTCCAAGATTGCCTTACCACCTACGAAATTTGTACCACAATCTGAATAGATATCGGTGCATACATGTTGAGGCAATGGCTATCATCCCAGAATTAAGTGGATAATATTATAAATTATGTTAATTTAAAACTTCGCATTGTAAATGAAATAGTCTTTGTATAACATTTCTACTTTAGTTTGAACTTGGTGCTTAGCGCACTGTACTAAATATTGCTCATTGAATTTGTTCTAAAAATTTTTCTCAACTTAACTTGATTTTTGTAGTTGCTATGTAAACTGAATTTGATTGAGGAGTACCGAGTCAGTTGCATTCGAGCTGTGGTCTAATAAACAACATCAAATTTTAATAGTCGTATAATTATTTTAACATTACAAAAAATCTTGTAATCAGACATTAAAGCCCGAGCAGGGACTATTTCACAACATTTGGAAGTTTAAACAATACTTGAACCAAATTCGCATTCGTCGTCGTGGGAAATAGTCATAATTCGATAAACATGTGATGAAATCGCTTTGCATTGTCATCTGCATCGTCTCTCATCACGTGCAGTCAGCTTTAATTGATTCAGAACGCATCAACAAAAATCTATTTCATCGCCACAATTTGCAGCAATTTAAACCGAGAGGATTTTGTCATTTAAGTAAGCAAGGCTTGTCGAGGTAATAATTTCGATAAAAATAATTAAACCAAAATTCTGGAGTGTGCAAAAAATTCGAAATACGGTGGCTGATATATCATCTGTACAGAACGAAGAAAAATTTATGACCTTCATAGTCATCGATCACTAATTGCATGCAATTGACAATTTGGAACATGTGGATTTCATAGTTTTAGGGGTTAACAATTTAATGCAGCGGACATATCATTAAACCTTATCGGAAGCTATATTTCACTAGACCCTGTGCCATTCGAAAGGAAAATAAAATGGATTTTGTACGTGAGTACCTTTAATATGTCAAAGACTCTCAAAAACAAAAACTTGAAAATTGTGATAAACCAAATAAATTCTAGTAACTTGAACAAAAAAAAGTGGACTTATAACGTAGCGAATTTAGGAACTTAGAAAAACTAATCGTGTGAATTTTATGTGTGTTAAATATATGAATATAACTTTATATATAATAAATATTTTATATAACAAGCCGCAATATATCTGAACTTAAATTTATAGACTTGCATTGTGTACGGTTAAATTCGCTAAACTTATTTAATATGTCGGAATTAATCGATTTAAAAGGCCAGCGGGCACCAACGAAAGGTTGTATTACGCGTATAAAGAATATGGTGGAACAGAAAGGAGATACGCTAACTCCTCCAGAGCTTGAATGTCGATTAGGGATATTGGAAAGCTATTTCAAGCAAGTCCTGTCTTATCAATCTGCGATAGAAAAACTTGCTCCTCCGGATACAGTAGAAACAGAATTTAAATCCAGAAATGAGCTTGAGGACTTATGTTGTGCTGCAAAATCGAAGCTTCTCTCTTTAATATCATACATGCGAAAATCTAGTTTATCTACAGAGTCACAAGATCGAACCTTAACTACATGTGCTATTGTAAATAATCTGCCGAAAATACGCTTGCCGCAATTCAGCAGAAAATACTCAGAATTTTAAAATTTTTGGGGCGTTTTCAACAAAATGGTAAATAGAGACGCCTCACTATCAAATTTAGAAAAATTTAATCACCTCTTGTCCTGTCTAAGTGGCCAAGCCTTAAGTTCGGTTAAAGCTTTTGAAATGACAGATGAAAATTATCAGACAGCCTTAGTTCATTTAAAAAACAGATATGACAACAAATATTTAATATTTCAAGAGCATATAGTTGAATTATTTAACCAACCGAAAGTTTTAAAAAAGTCCCCAACCCAATTAAGAAGCTTGCTCGATAGTACCAGCGCCCACTATAATGCTTTACTTTCATTAGGAACTCACGAAAATATTGTTGATGCATTTATCATTTATTTAGTTAACTCCAAGCTAGATGCGGAGTCGCAGTCTAAATGGGAAAGCGGAATAGATTTCACTGAATTACCAGCTTGGAGGAAATGCTCAGAATCGCTTACTCGACACTGTCAGTACTTGGAATCTCAAGACGCAAAATGCATTCAGCAAGCGGATACTGGCTTATCTCGTCGCGAACTTAGACACAAGTTCACAAGACACAATTCTCACGCTACTTCCTTAACGACAAGCCAAGTGGCCTGCAGTTTTTGTGACCAAAGTGGTCATTTGATTTACAAATGTCAAAGCTTCCTTCAGTTGCCAGTATCAGAGAAATTTATTGAAGTGAAGAAGCGTTCCTTATGCGTTAATTGCCTCTTCAACATTCAGTTAAAAGGTGTTCAAGCAAAAGATGTAAAGTTTGCTCAATGCCTCATCATACACTACTACATCGCTTCAGGCCGCAGGTGACTACCCTTACCGATGAAGCTACAGATTTTATTGTTCAGTCAAATGCAGCAGAAAATCGAGTTAAGGTTGGAAGGGATGATACCTTAGTTACTTCGCTCCAAACGTCATACAGTGATGAGAATGAACAACATCATGTCTTTTTAGCCACTGCATTAGTAAAAGTGAAAGATAAGTTTGGAACTTTTCATTATGTACGTGCGCTGCTAGACTCAGCGTCACAATTAAATTTCATGACCGAACGTTTAGCTCAAATCCTAAAATTAAAGCAAGTAAAGGTGGAAACTCAAGTTAGTGGAATTGGTGAATCTACTTCTAAAGTACGACATTATACTAAGGTCGAGGTGCATTCCCATACAAATAACTACAGCTCGAACCTTCAGACGTTCATTCTTCCAACAATTACAGGATCTCAGCCTGAAAAACGAGTATCTATCGATAACTGGAATATACCTGATAACCTCCAGTTAGCGGATCCAAGTTTCTTTCAACCCCAACGGGTAGATTTGCTTATTGGGGCTGATCACTTCTTCCAACTGTTATGCGTTGGCCAGATAAAGTTAGGTGATAACTAACCAACCTTACAAAAAACAGTATTAGGTTGGATAGTGTCAGGAAGATGCTCCAATGCTGATATGGGCCATAGAGACTATACCTGTTCATTCACGTGCGATAGTAATGAGAGCGTAAATGCATTTGGTCAATCAAGTCAGTCTTTGGACAAAATGGTTGAAAGGTTTTGGCAAGAGGAAAGCGTTGAGTCATGCTCCATATATACTGAGGAACAAATGCATTGTGAAGCTTTATTCAAAAGTACAACTCGTCAGCTGCAGGATGGCAAGTTTATGGTTAAGCTTCCTTTCAAAGCCAACGGCTAAAGGAGTTTGGGAAATTCGTTGGAAATAGCAAAAGCTCGTTTTTCATATTTAGAACGAAGATTAAATAAGAATGCGGAATTAAAAGAACAATATTCGCAATTCCTGCTAGAGTATGTTCAAGCGGGACATATGGAGTTAATTTCGCTCAGTGATATTCCTTCGTCGCACTATTTCTTACCGCATCAATGCGTCCTCCGGCCTGATAGCTCAACAACAAAGCTGAGAGTGGTCTTTCGTTAAATGATATTCTAATGGTTGGTCCAATTGTTCAGGACGACCTCTTGGCAATAATTCTTCGATTTCGATGTTACAAATACGCATTGACAGCGGATATTTCGGCAATGTATCGACAAATCCTAGTATATCCAGAGGATAGCAATTATCAGCTGATTCTATGGAGAGAAAACTTAGCAGCGGAATTTAAGATCTACCGACTTCGGACGATCACATATGGCACCGCAAGTGCTCCATTTCTTGCTACAAGATGCTTGATTGAATTAGCAGACAGCATTAGTTCAACGAAATCTACCATCTCACAAATAATCAGGAAAGATTTTTATATGGAAGATATATGGTCACAGGAGCTAACACTAAGAGCGAACTGCGATACATTAAAAATGAAGTGGATGCATCACTAAAATCTGCCCAACTACACTTACGAAAATGGTACTCAAATGATACAGACCTGCTTGAGGAAATTCCCGAAAACGATCAGGAAAAGGTACTGAGAATAAATGATTCAGATATAATAAAAACCCTGGGTGTTATCTGGGAACCTAGACAGGATAAGTTTGGCTTTTACTACAGGAAAAATATAACAACTTCATCAAGGATAACGAAAAGAACCGTTTTGTCGGAAATCGCAAGTTTGTTCGACCCTCATGGACTGGTGAACCCTGTTGTATCAAAGGCTAAAATATTCTTGCAAGAATTATGGAACCTTAAACTGGACTGGGATGAATCTTTACCGATGGAGATAGAAACCAGATGGCGTTTATTCTCGAACGAACTTTCGCAGTTGCAGAAGTCCCGCAGTTGCAGAAGTCCCGCGTCTAGTTCTGTTTACGGAAGCAGTTAAATCAATTGAATTACACGGTTTTTGCGATGCATCAATCCGAGCATATGGGTGTTGCATTTATGTACGAAGTGTTAATACCGAAGGAGATATCAATGTAACGTTACTGGCCGCAAAATCCAAAGTTGCACCAATCAGGACAGCGAGATCCTTACCTTGCCTTGAATTGTGTGGTGCACTATTATTGTCAAGACTTCTAGACAAAATTCAGAAAAGCCTATCTATTACAGTAGACGACGTAATATTATGGACTGATTCAGAAATTGTGCTGGATTGGTTATCTTCCCATCCGAGTTCATGGAAAACCTTTGTGGCTAATCGCGTTTCGGAAATTCAACGTTTAACCTAGGGAACTCGATGGAGGCATGTTAATTCAGAGAATAATCCTGCAGATATTATCTCCAGGGGAGCCAGTGTTTTAGAGATATTGCAATCATATTGGTTTTGCGGCCCTGCATTCCTATTCAAGTCGTCGAAGTTCTGGCCGCCTACCAAAGCACGTCACCTCAATATGGATCTTCCTGAAAGAAGACAGATAAAATCAATTCTTATTTGTTGCGTTGGAGAAGATTTCCTACAATTTATATATGGATCCAGTGACTTCATGTTTAACTGTCGTCGTTTTGCTTGGGTACTTCGATTTTTGAATAATCTCAAATTAAAAAGTGCAAAACAAGATATTCGTACCAGCGACCTTTCGGCAGATGAAATTGATACTGCATTTCTCCGAATAGTATGGTGTATCCAGCAGAAGGAGTTTATTGACGAGATTCAGTGTTTAGAAAGAAAACAGGAATTAAGATCCGGAAATTACATTAAGCTACTGGCCCCCTTTCTGAAAGAGAATCTGCTGAGAGTCGGAGGTAGGCTCAGGCATTCAGACAAACCCTACGATATGAAACATCCTATTCTGTTGCCAAAGGATAATGCTTTTGTAAATTCATACGTACGATATTTACACCTGAAGAATTTTCATGCTGGACCCCTTGCTTTGGTTACAATAATTCGACAGCGTGTTTGGCCTATTAATGCAAAAGAGTATGCTAGAAAGTGTGTTCGACGGTGCTTTCATTGCTGTAAGTATAAGCCAAAGCTTATGCAACAGATAAAGGGCGACTTACCAAAGAGCAGAGTACGTTTGGAGTTACCTTTCTCACATACAGGTGTGGATTTTTGCGGCCCCTTTCAAACCACGCATCGCGTAAGGCGAAAGTCTACATATAAGTCATATGTAGCAGTCTTTGCATGTTTTGGCACAAAAGCGGTACATATTGAGTTAGTATCGGATTTGTCCTCAGAAGCCTTCATCGCAGCTTTGAAGCGTTTCGTCGGTCGTCGAAATTTGTGTAAAGATATCTATTGCGACAACGCAACTAATTTCGTCGGTGCCAGGAGGTTGTTAAAAGAGTTTCGTGCAGCATTTTTCATGCAGCAATCGCAGCACGAAATTGGAAATTGGTGTGCAACTAACAACATCCGTTTTCATCATATCCCTCCAAGATCTCCACATTTCGGGGGTATTTGGGAAGCTGCGATCAAATCAGCGAAGTCTCTTCTCTTTAAAACTTTCCAAGGTTCGTTGTTAACATTTGAGGAACTTACCACAGCGATGGTCCAAATAGAGGCTGTATTGAATTCGCGGCCGATCACACCTTTATCGTCAGATCCCAGTGATATGCAAGCATTAACGCCTGCTCATTTTTTAATGCAAGCTCCAATAGAAGTTTTCTTCGAACCAAACTTAACTAAAGAAAAAGCTAGTTACTTACGCCGCTGGCAGTTGGTTACTGCTCTCTTCCAACATTTTTGGTCTAGATGGACTAAAGAATATTTATGTTTCTTACAGGAAAGATCGAAAGGGAGGTCTACCCATACAAATATTACGACTAACACTTTGGTTTTAGTGCATGACGATGATCTTCCTCCGACCAAGTGGAAACTGGGTCGAATTGTTCAGGTAACTAAAGGCGCTGACAACCATGTCAGAGTAGTTGGTATCCAGGTGGGCGATAAGATAATCCAGCGATCGATACACAAAATTGCACCTCTACCTGTGGACGAAAGTTAGAAGTATTTAGCAATACTTCAAGGCGGCGGCATGTTGAGGCAATGGCTATCATCCCAGTATTAAGTGGATAATATTATAAATTATGTTAATTTAAAACTTCGCATTATAAATGAAATAGTCTTTGTATAACATTTCTACTTTAGTTTGAACTTGGCGCTTAGCGCACTGTACTAAATATTGCTCATTGAATTTGTTCTAAAAATTGTTCTCAACTTAACTTGATATTTGTAGTTGCTATGTAAACTGAATTTGATTGAAGAGTACCGAGTCAGTTGCATTCGAGCTGTGGTCTAATAAACATGTTGCAGATTGGATTCGCTTATTTTAAGATAAGCCTAATTCTAACGAATCCAATCTGACATTTAATAAAAACAAATCGTAAAAGGTCTCATGAGTTGGATTTTGGATATCACATTTTTGTTGCAACAAAGTTGCAACATATTCAAATCCAACTCAGGAGTACCTAAAAAATAAAAAACCAATTAATATTTAATGGGTTGGATTTCCTACACCGAGTGCATTGCAACAAAGTTGCAATGTACTCAAATCCAACCCATGATAAACAACGCGCTCGGGTTACCGTCGAAATTCCTTTCACACGGTAGCCCAGTACACGATAAGCAAAAGAAATTTGCTTAATCAGCGCGACAAACAACGATCTACAGCGGCTTTGCCCAATGACAACTAAATACATCAAGGGCAAAGCTAAAAAACGAAGAAAAAGCACGAAAGCTTTTCTTCATGTAGATCGGAATTAAGTATTTTCGAAAAGAATGATTAGAGAGTTTTTGTTTTAACCGAGATCGGTTTTTAGTCGCGACAGCGAGTCTGTTTAAAACGTTCAAGAGAGTTAGTCGCGTTGTTAAAAGAGTCACACTAAAAAATAGCGGGTCGAGCGGAAAGAGAAATTGTTGCGGGGTTTCCATGTTAAGGAACATATTGGGGAAAGAATAATATTAAGAGACCTGTTCTATGTAACAACAGGGTCAAGGAATAGATTGTGAAAAAATACGAAAACTGTTCCGTTTAATTGTGTCAACAAATTATTAAATAATTCAAGGTCGAGTGTTGTTCTGACTGATATATAATCACGAAACAGTGTTAAGTAAATTTTTGATAAATAAATTTGTGTGAAGTTAGAAATTAGAGAACTGTTTAGTTCTTAAGTAATTATTTTAATTGTGTCGAAAAATTATTATCACGAAACAGTGTTAAGTAAATTTTTGGTAAGTAAATTTGTGTGAAGTTAGAAATTAAAGAACTGTTTAGTTCATAAGTAAATATGTTACACTGTTAACGAAGTAATAGAAAAAATTAAAAATTAAATTGGAAGTGAAAAAAAAGGGAAAAACACAAGCCAAGTGACTGCTCCCTTGGTGAATGTTCTATGTTGTGTTGCAAAAAAATATAACAATTGGTGCAGCCGGTAGGATCAAGGAAGCGTGGTAAAACAAAATTACCGTAACAGCTTGAAAAGCCTTGATCCAAGACCAAACCAAAAGGGGTACCTCTAAGCACTCCCGGGTAGTCAATAGCCCTGAGGAGTCACCCCCAACGCTTCCACAAAGTGTAAGCCAGCACCACCGGTGGATTTGTGTGGGCTCCGTCCCAGCCCGAAGAAGACGACACTAATCAACACAGCACCAGTAACAAGTAGGAAAAGGGAATCGCTGAAGCAGGCACAAGCCCCCCTTTTCCCCAACACAACTTTAGTACTGCCAACAAGGGAACGATAAGCAGGCCAAAAGCCCCCCTTGCAACGCTGAAGAGCAGGAATTGATGTCCAAGGACACCCAATCTACTCCCGCTCACTCACCAACAGAGGAGAAGACAGAAGACCTCCTCATAACTTCCCTGGATCTGGAAAACAGCGCGGAAGAACCACGCCAGGGTTCCCAGTCATCAATATTCACCGACCAAACGCAGGTCAGTGAACACCAGATCACCCCAGCACAAAAAGGACCCAGTTCACAAGGACTCACCCTCAGGAGCGGGACCGTCCTCCAACGAGTAAATCAGAACCTAGTACGCCATAAATATAATTTTAATAATTTGTACGAGTCCGCGCGAGAATCCGAACGCCTAGCAACTCTCTATTCTAACCTCCTCGAAAACCGGAATACAAAGTCCAGCGAGGAGAGATTGGAAGACCTAGAGCGCTTTCAAAAGGAAGCCGCACTTTTTCAAGCCAAGCTAGACGGATTCTCGCACATACTCCCTCCTGAAGAAAATATTGAAAACAATTCGGAAAGCACAACTGAGGAAAACCTCATACAATCCCTACAAGACTCCCTGCGAGAAATCAACCTAAAACAGGGTCTAAATCGATTTCTCGCACAAGACTCGCCCGACACCGACTCGAATCAGAACTCCACTATGGCGACCGATGCCCATTTTTTCAGGTGAGCCAGGCCCGCATCTGGTATCAGAGTTGCAAACATTCCCGGGTTGCTGCCGCCAGGCCAAACGGTGTCTCTCCGAAGGGGAGCAAGACGCTTTCCTCAAGATCCTTCCCACAAGACTTCGTGGAGGAGCATATCAACTGTTGGCCTCTGATGTACCGACAACATTTCAAGAAGTCGAAGCTAGGTTGAACGCGGCATACCTTCCCAGAGAAACTTACCAGAAACCGGTAAATAGGCTCATAACAGCTCACCAAAACCCCTGCGAAACGCTCACCGCCTTCACGGCTAGAGTGAAACAATTGCTGGCCCTCTGTAAGGAGGCAGCACAAACCAAATACGGAGCTGCGGCCACCCCAGCTGTTACAACGCAGCTGGAGGACTTCGCGAAAAACGCAGTCCGCAGCGGGGTTACGAATCCGCACCTTTGCCAATATCTCCTCACCGTCACCGAAGGCACGCTCGAGGCGCTGATTCACAAAGCACTCGACATGGAGAAACTACAGCAGGGCGTCCAATTCACGCAAACCTCAACAACCCAAGGCTTTCCTGCCCCGGTTGTTGTAGAACAAGGCTCAACCATGCCGGTTGCTATGGACCCAACTGCCAGAATACGGGCATTCCATAGAACCCCATATACACCTGCTCGTAATTTTCCACAACAAACGTTATACAGACCGCCGCCACCACAAAACTTTCGCCGACAGACTTCGCAATATACGACTCCACCTCAACGCTCGTCTCCCCCTCAAATTGGCTACCGCCGCCAGAGCCTCGACCAGTTAAGGTCAAACATCACCTGCAACTTTTGCCAGCGAAGAGGTCACACTTACGCCGACTGTATGAAGCGTAAAAACACCCCCTTCTGCTCTAACTGCAAGATATATGGACATGATTTTCGCGATTGCAGAAACAATCGCCAGGTTCCGGGCCCGAGTAACCAGACAAGGCTCCCCGAACGACGGATTCAGGATCAGCAACCTTCCGCTGGTCCTCGAGTTTTTAATATAAAACTCAAATGCAAATTCTGCAACCGTCGCGGCCATTCCATAGAGGAATGCCGCCAAAAACAAAAATGGGACTCTAAGAGCCAGGGAAACGACGAGCAGTCGACCGAAAAGACCCCGGATCGACACTAGAATCAAAAAATTTTAATAAAGGGTCACCTCAGCCACCCGAACCCTGTATCTCTACAGTTAGCCTTCCGTTGGATATTAGCCTGAACGGCAATACCAAACTTGTAGTAGATACTGGCGCTGAGGTTAGTATTATAAAAAAGAAAGCAACTAAAAATCCCGAAGATATAAATACCGGAGAAACATATACTTTACAAACACCATTTGGTACCGGAAAGATGCTGGGAACATGCCAGGGCAATTTTACATTAAAGAATAACATTCCCTGCAATTTTCAGGTAATAAAAAACCTACCCGGCCTTTCCGACGACGGCTTGCTAGTAAACGAATTCCTAGCAAAGAATTGTAACGTTGAAGGCCCGAATAAGGCATTGCGATTCCCTCGAACGGAAAATAACCCTGAGGAGTTTGCTGTTCCATTAACAGCTGCATTTGATAACCCGTGTTCTGAAAAAGTGGTCAAAACGAATACCCGAACAGATAGAACAGAGCCCAGACAGGCCGATCTGACAATCTGTGGTATTCCGAAAGATTCTCAAGAGGAGAACAATGACCGCCGAACACCGGAATGCGAGATGGACAAACCGACTGAGAGTGACTTGACCTGCGAAATGAGGCAGCAACAAATACAGTTGAAAGAGCCTGTATGCATACCTGCCAGGTCACAAATAATAGTCGAGGTTCCCTTGCAGCTGCAGGAAGAGATGCTCTGTCTATCAAGAGAAATAGATCAAGGAGTCTTCCTAGCGAATGGCCTACTCCCCGCTGGGTTAAAAGCAATGTCTGTTGGAGTTCTCAACACACACAATTCACAAGTAGTTCTGACTACCATTAGCCTGCATCTAGTCCCTGCCCACAACTACAGCGTCGTCCAACTGAAACAGGATTACCAGGAAAGAAATAATCAGGAAACCCCGAAAAACGGAGAACGCGCTGAGGATGCTCACCTGAAAACCAGGAATTACGGTGACTCGAAACCACCAGCACTCACGCACAAAGGAAATATAAGGAGACCCAGGAACCAGAGGAAAGGAAAACCCAATAAAACAAATGTCGACGGAGCTCACCTAGACAGAAGGAATTACGATGGCAAAAACCCATCAGCTCCCACCTACTCTCAAAATAAAATTTCGGAAAACGTCGACATTGGAAGCGAGCTCAACACAAGGACGGTATTTTCAAAAGCTCCAAAATCATCTTTCACAGTAAGGAAACAACGGCGAAAGAGCCTAATAGAAGACGAAAGCGAGTTCGCCTCAAATATGGCAATTTACGGCGGTTCAGAAACCCCAACTCCATCGTCATTTAGTATTAAGAGTGAGTTAAATAAGATAAAGTGGGGTGAAAATAAATATAAAAATCAAAATATTTCAGGTTTCCGTAAATGTAAAAATAAAAATAAAGAAACAAATATTTCTAGTGCCGAAAAGATGGCCACTTTACAGCATGTTAAATATTTATTCCAGGAATATGAAGAAACAGAAAACTCAAATAATAACCCGCGTCTCGTCAGGTTAGACAAAGAGCTCAGCCTAGACGTAAATCTGAGCGCGGAGGAAAAACAAGCGATATCACAACTCTGTTACGAGTATAACGATATCTTTTTCCTCAAAGGTGATCGGCTAACTTTCACAAACGCCATCACCCATGATATACCATTGGTGTAGGACCAAGCACCAATCAACCAGAAAATGTATCACTTGCCAGAGACGCAGCGAAATGTAATAAACGAACAGCTTCGCGAAATGTTAGAAAACGACATAGTGCAGCCAAGTAAAAGCCCTTGGAATTCACCTCTCCTAGTCGTCCCCAAGAAGGCGGGACCAGACGGTGAAAAAAGGTGGCGCGTCGTTGTCGACTTTCGTAAATTAAATGAAAAGACAATTGGTGACGCCTTCCCGCTGCCTCGGATCGAGGATATTCTCGACCAGCTAGGTCATTCTCGGTATTTTACCACCCTCGATCTCGCCAACGGCTATCACCAGGTGCTCGTCGATCCTCAAGATCGTCCTAAGACTGCGTTTAGCACCAATTACGGCCACTATGAATTTAGGCGTATGCCATTTGGGCTCAAAGGAGCCCTGGCCACATTCAAACGCTTAATGAATTTCGTCCTAACAGGATTACAAGGCTTGGAATGTTTTGTCTGCCTAGACGACATAGTCATCTACGGTAAAAATCTTGCGGACCACAATAATAAGCTCCGCAAAGTCTTCAATCGTTCGAGAGAGAACAACCTCAAACTGCAGCCAGAAAAGTGCCAGTTTCAGAGAAAAGAGGTTGTTTATCTAGGCCATAAGTGTTCCAGTGAAGGAGCACTTCCAGACCCCAATAAAACGGCTTGCGTCCAAACTTTCCCAGTTCCAAGAACTACGACAAGTTCAATCCTTTATTGGACTTGCCAATTACTATCGAAAATTCATCCCCGACTTCTCCAAAATTGTGCGTCCAATAACGAATTTACTCCGCAAGGATGTCAAATTCACGTGGACCGAGAAGTGCCAGGAGGCATTCGAGAAAATCAAAACTTCGTTAATCTCTCCTCCACTACTTATATATCCCGATTTCTCGTAACCATTCAATTTAACCACGGACGCCAGCAGCGAGGCATTAGGAGCCGTCCTCTCGCAAGGAGAAGTAGGACACGATCAGCCCATTGCCTACGCCAGCCGTACACTGAACAAGGGGGAACGCAACTTCTCAACTATTGAAAAAGAGTTGCTCGCCATAGTCTGGGCTACGCGTAACTTTAGATGTTACTTGCAAGGCCGAAAATTTACGGTCTATACAGACCACAAGCCTCTCAAAGGCGTCTTTAATGTTAAAGACCCTACTTCCCGTCTGGTGAGATTTCACCATAAACTTTCCGAATTCGATTATCAAATCGAATACAAGCCAGGAAAGTACAATACGAATGCCGACGCGTTAAGCCGCATTACACGGGAAGTCAGCGAAGACTCAAATGGCCAAAACATAATAGTTAAAGCGCAAGTCCACCATAAAATGGATTCGGACTCGGAGGATGAAATAACCTCTATTCGCAAAAATCGCCTAAAATGTAACGCTGTGACCCGGGCTCAAGCGAAAAACACTCAAACAGAGTCTAAAAGCCTCGAAAACGAGATAACTCTAACTACAGAAGAGGTCACTACAGAAAACCCGCCAGGTACTAATCCGCTAGTTGACGATAAACCCAAGCCCCCTGAGATAATCACAAGCCCCAAGGAGATACAAACGATCTTACATGATTATCACGACTCTCCTTTTGGCGGCCATCAGGTCGTAATTAAAACATACAAGCGGATTCGAAGGAAGTACTGGTGGAGGCACATGCTTGGCGATATTAAGAAATACGTAAAGCGTTGCTCAAAATGCCAAAAAATGAAGGCATCACCTCAGTTTAAAATGCCGATGGTCATCACGGACATCGCAGAACAACCCTTCGATAAAGTCTATCTCGACATTGTTGGTCCATTCGAGGAAACTGACTCCGGAAACAAGTACATCTTGACTTTCCAGGATAACCTCACTAAATTTGTCGATTGGTACGCCATACCTAACGGGGAAGCCGTCACTGTAGCGCAAATCTTCTTCGACGAAATTGTCGCGCGCTACCGCATCCCTAAGCGAATAGTCACTGACCAAGGAAGCAACTTCCTGAGTGACCTGTTCAAAAAGGTATGTAAACTGCTACGGGTGAAGAAGTTACAAACTTCTGCCTACCACCCACAGTCAAACGGCGCACTGGAACTTGCACACAGGCCGTTAATTGAATACTTGCGTACCATAGTGGACGAGAATCCCAAATCATGGGATCAATATCTGCGAACCGCTGCATTCGTGTACAACAACAGTGTACACGAAGGGACTAAATTAACTCCCATGGACTGCCTTTACGGCTTCACAGCGGATGTTCCGTCAAATTTGAAACGAGACCCTGAACCCGTGTATAATCACGAGAGCTACTATCAGATTCTACGATACAAGCTCCAAAGGTCTTATGCCACGGCACGCAAAAATCTGCTCGCTAGCAAGCAACGGTCGAAATTATACTACGACAAAGCTGTTCGACCCTTATCGTTTCACATAGGTGACAAAGTCCTACTCAAGAGCGAAAGTCGAAAGCATAAGCTCTCTCAAATCTGGGTAGGACCATATCTGGTAATCGGTATACCATCATCAGTGAATACAACCCTAAAAATGGGCAAACGTACAGTTACGGTTCACAACAACCGTCTTAAGCCATTCTACGAATAAAATAATTTCAATTGAAAATATATTTTTTTTTACGCGTGGTGGCGTGCCACCACAACCTACGATTGAGATGAAGATCGTAACGCAAAGCCAGCACAACATCAAGAAAAGAAAAGCGAAAAAGTCCTTTAACAACTCGGTCCAATCGGGTCCAAACCAACTGTGATTACAAACCTATTTTAATTCTTTAAAACCTTCTACTCAAAACCTTCTACTTAAAATCCTTAAGTAATACCTGCCATCTCACCTATTAAACGTGCCTAAAACAATGAAGTACCAAGCAACAGGACTTCACTATTTCTTTTTGCACGACAACTCATAATTAAAAGAACGACTTCTACTAAAAATCGAACCTTGAAACGACAAATTCAAACCAACTCTTGCGAAATTTCGTCGGAGACTGAACCACCAAAAATCACCCTCTTTAATGCTATATCTAGCAGTTCTACCTGGTGGTTCCGTGCCTTGAAGTCTCCCTCCCATTAAGTCATATTTTCTACAGCACTAAAACTCTAAACACCTCTATATCTGATAGCCTTCATGACGGAAATTTGAATTGCTCTTACGCCCAACTTGGCTTCTATCCCCGCAAATAAACAGGGATAATTATGATGACATTTTCTTTTAATGCCTAGCAAAAGACCCTCAGTCTAACCTACTTTGCATAAGGTCAAACCTTCCAACTTCAAGCAAGCATTGCCTTCTAGTTTCTTTATTTTCCCAAGGCTGGGACAGAAACTCCTTCCTAGTAGTCCCTTGCCTTGAGGTCCTCCTCAACTGCTTTCGAAATACTGTATTCAACAGTAGATATCAAAGCGACTACCCAAAGGTAACCAACTATTATACCCACTTCCAGTAACTTACCAGAAAATGCTTCCTGGTAGTCCCGTGTCCTGAAGTCGACCTGCGGATATACAAAATCCGAATAAAGCAAATTCAGAACACTACACTGGAAAATAAATATAAAGTCTACGTAAAGTAAATTACAACTCTCCCGACTAATTAAAAACAAATACGCCATATTTCAAAAAAAAAAACTGCTAACTATGGCTCCACTACATTCCCAACAACAAGGAATTGGCGCTAGAGCCACCTTGACCACCCTTGCCTCAAGTGCTACAACAGGTATTTCTCCTGACAGTCCTCGCCCTGAGGTATACCCGTGAGAATGCAAGACAAGCATGACATCACTTTAGGGAAAATCTACGCTTAGTAAATAAGAAACTTAATTTAGAAACCTCCATTAATAATATTCCTCTCCCCAGGTATGATACAAAACGCTATCATCCTCGGACTAATAATGTCCGCTATGGAAAGTAGTACGCCGGAGACATACTCGGTGAACCCACTCAACAATACAGGAGTGCTATTCGAGGATTTAGGAAGCCTCATGGTTTACCACTCGACGTGGAATATCCTCACGGAATTGGACCTGACCGAGTTGGATAATCAGACAACGATTGCGGAACGAGCGGAACACTACGTGCATCAACTATGCGGAAACAACACCGTAGGAGACCTCTGCGAACTCCAGCAAAAACACATGCACGCGTTGATGGAAAATATCAAACAACGCACTAAGGTAATTAAACAAGCTGTTCCCAAATCTCGCAAGACGAGATCTATCTTTGACGGCATCGGAAACGCCATGCACTACCTTTTCGGTACCATGGATAGTGCCAATGAACGCGAAGTCTATAGTCGCCTGGATGAGTTGGAAACTAACCATCAGGTACTCGCTGATTTGGAGAAACAACAAATCAGTGTAGTCAAGACTGCGCTCAATACAATTCAAAAGCCTCTAAATTCACTGGTCGAAAGACAACGGCAAATAGCCTACCAGATGAATGATTTGTATAATTCAACCGACAAACTAGTAACAAGGCAATTGAGACAGGAAATAGTCTCTAGTCTGTTGCTACAAATGGTAGAAATTGAGTTTCGACAGCAGGCGCTACTGGATATAATAACCTCTAGCCGAAATAACCAAATTCATCCCCTGCTAATCGCCCCTGATTCACTACTTGAGATTTATCACAAATCTCACGCCACGTGTTCAAAGGCCCAGAATTGTCTATCGAAAGAAAAATTGGTAATCAGAATTACATTGCCGGAGAACATGAAAACATATCGGAAAGTCACTCGAGATGTCGAGGAGGATACTTACGCTGGTTTGCTAAATACGCCGATAACAAAGGCAACACAATCGGATGAATGCGTGATCAAGTTGCTCTTCAATCCCCTGAACGAAAACAATAGGTGTTCGCTAAAATTGCAGATATCTTCCAGGGACATTTTAATTAAATTAAATAGGCCCAAATTCCTGGCTGTATGCATTGAAGACAACAACCATTGTGCATATTACATGCACCCAACAATTGCTCACGCATCGCCTCTCTGGACAGGGAATCTTGGTAATTAACCAACCCTGCCACTTACAAATAGGACCGCATACCCTATATTACGAGGCTGAAAACACACATCCACTACTGTTCACGCAACCAGCATACTTTCCTTAAACAAACGAAACGGCAAAGGAATTAGATTCCTTCATGGCCAAATACGAGCAGCATTCTAGGACAGAGGTACCATATACAAAGTTACTACTAGGTGACAACACTAACGAAATGTTGCACGAGAGTACGCATTCATTGGACCAAATACAGGCCAAACTACAGGAGTTAAATCTACACTCCCGGGTGAAAACACCCCACCTTCTCTCGTTGTCACTTACGGGTCTAACCGGCTCTACCCGGCATAATCAAACGCCCATGCCCGAAATACCCTTAGACAAGGCAGCCTCACAACCAAAAGAGCGGCCTCATCGGCCACAAACACTGCCCAGGGCACGGTCCATTCAACTGGTCTAAACAATAGACAGAAATAAATTTGAAGGATGCCAAGATAAAATTTATTATAGACCTTTAGATTAGCAAAGAAACCTAAATAATGCACACGAAAATAAGGTAAAAATACTTGCGCCGTGGAGTACTACCACAATCCTCGGTCGGAAAAATACCGAAGCCCAAGGCAAGTACTAACCACTTTACTAGCCAGAAATAAAAATACTACTAACAGAAGAAAATACCAAGAAATAAAAGTAAAATTAAACGCGCCGTGGAGTACTACCACAATCCTCGGTCGACAAAAGACCCGTAGCGCATGGCAAGTACTAAAAAGATAAAAGCAACGAAATTTAAATAAACTAAATAATAAGTCAAGAACACAAACGCGCCGTGGAATACTACCACAAACAACGGTCGAGAAAAGACCCGTAGCACAAGACAAGTACAAGCAAACAAGAATAAAAATAATAACATTCCTTTTTAATAACAAAAAATAAGCATTAAAACACACTTATATTTCAACGTAACAAAAACCGCAGGAAAAACCCAAGTCGAAAGCGAACGGAACCCCAATTAACCTGAAAGGCAATAAATTAAGGTAGACAATTACAAATAACAACACCCCGGGTTTAAATTTTTTTTAATTATTTATTAAGTATCAATAGAAAATTACATTTTGAAAACACTAATTAAATGACACAAAATGACACAAAAGTTGAAGTTTTAGAGTTGGGGCGAGTTTCACAACATCTCCTCCTCCTCCTCCGGTGCGGCAGCAAACAGCTCCTCTGACGCAGCATCCGACGGGGACCGGATGGGCGACAGAGCCTCAGGCTCGCGGTGAATACTGGGGTAAGTGTAACCCCACAGCACCAATAATCCACCTGCAAAAAGAGAAAAAAAAATTCTTTTTACTAACAAAATTCAAAAAATAAACATAATTAAGCAAGAGGGACTTACCATAAGCATTGAAAGTCTCGCCATGGCAGGTTAGCGAGCAGTCAACCAGATGGGTGCTGTCGGCGCCTCCTAGGCTGGACCAGATGCATACAGAACGCATCCTTCGGCGGTTCCACCACAGGCGAACGCAACCGTCGCCATCCAGATTAACGCTTGCGATGCGGATCATCCTGACCACAAAAACCGATTGGTTGGGGGGACTGTAACGCCGGCTTCCTAGGGTAATGGCGCAGGAACTTACGAAGGCCATGACGACTAAAACTTGACTGTGACGAAAACAGTCAATCACGGCTCAAATATTAAAATAAAAGCCCTTACCCAGCAATTGTGCGATGATTATTCCTCTCCAAAGAATAATCATCTTTTTCGCGCGGGAAAGGAAATGTTGCAGATTGGATTCGCTTATTTTAAGATAAGCCTAATTCTAACGAATCCAATCTGACATTTAATAAAAACAAATCGTAAAAGGTCTCATGAGTTGGATTTCGGATATCACACGAAAGCTTTTCTTCATGTAGATAGGTAGTAAGTATTTTCGAAAAGAATGATTAGAGAGTTTTTGTTTTAACCGAGATCGGTTTTTAGTCGCGATAGCGAGTCTGTTTAAAACGTTCAAGAGAGTTAGTCGCGTTGTTAAAAGAGTCACACTAAAAAATAGCGGGTCGAGCGGAAAGAAAAATTGTTGCGGGGTTTCCATGTTAAGGAACATATTGGGGAAAGAATAATATTAAGAGACCTGTTCTATGTAACAACAGGGTCAAGGAATAGATTGTGAAAAAATACGAAAACTGTTCCGTTTAATTGTGTCAACAAATTATTAAATAATTCAAGGTCGAGTTTTGTTCTGACTGATATATAATCACGAAACAGTGTTAAGTAAATTTTTGATAAGTAAATTTGTGTGAAGTTAGAAATTAGAGAACTGTTTAGTTCTTAAGTAATTATTTTAATTGTGTCGACAAATTATTATCACGAAACAGTGTTAAGTAAATTTTTGATAAGTAAATTTGTGTGAAGTTAGAAATTAAAGAACTGTTTAGTTCATAAGTAAATATGTTACACTGTTAACGAAGTAATAGAAAAAATAAAAAATTAAATTGGAAGTGAAAAAAAAGGGAAAAACACAAGCCAAGTGACTTTTATTGAAACGATTAAATGCTCCCTTGGTGAATGTTCTATGTTGTGTTGCAAAAAAATATAACAAACAACATCAAATTTTAATAGTCGTATAATTATTTTAACATTACAAAAAATCTTGTAATCAGACAGTCCTCGTCTTGCTACAAATCTCTTCAGTGCGGCGATAAAGGCTTCTGACGTTAGTGAAGATACTAGTTCGATGTGTATGGCTCGTGTTGCCATACATACAAAGATGCATAGGTAGGCCTTGACACGTTTGGCATTCCGTAGTTGTGATGTCTTGACAATGAATGGCCCAGCGTATTCAATGCCTACCTTGTTGAATGGTTTGGTTATGCTTACCCGTGCTGTTGGCAGATTTCCCATTAACTGCGTAGTGTTTGCCTTCCGAAATCTGGCACATCGACAACATTTATGTATCCTACTTGTTATTGTTTTTCTGGCGTCTAAGATCCAATATTGGCTGGACTGTGTGCCAAAACTAAAGACGGTCCACCATGCAAACATTCTAAATGTAATTTATCGATCAACAGGGCTGTTTCTGGATGATCTCTAGGAAGTATGATAGGATGCTTTTCTCCATACGAAATCATTGCGTTTTGTAATCGTCCGCCAACTCTTATCAAGTTGTTATTGTCTAAAAATGGATTGAGCTGGAAGATTTTACTTTTTGAACTGATGGCTTGTTTGTTCTTCAAGCATTTGTGTTCGTCTGGAAATGCTGCTTGTTGCACTTGAGACAGGACTGTTCTTTCAGCTTGTTGATAGTCCAGGCCGGACAAACAACCAATTTTCTTGTTGTTTGAATGTTTGCAATTATATATAAATCGTTGTATTATAGCTACAACTCGTACCAACCGAGTAAATGACGAAAATTTATATAAAAGGTTCTCAGTTGGTTTAATAACAAAGCTGGAGATAGCATTCTTTTTTGCTTCCAGATCAGTTTGTTCGTTAATTCTTTTAATAGTCGGCCATTCCTTTTCTTGAGATGACAAACCATTGTAGGCCGTGCCACCAAAGATGATTGTTTAACAATCCTTCCACTCTCCTCTTGAGGCTAAATCAGCCGGATTATACTGTGTTGGAACATGTCGCCAGTGATCGTATTTTAGCGTGTCTTGAATCTCGACCACTCTGTTGGCCACATATGTTTTCCAACGTGATGAATGTTCTCTTATCCATTGTAGTGCAATTGTTGAATCGGTCCATGCATATATTTGAAGTGGTTCTAGCTGCATGTCCTGAATGGTTTGTTTGAGTGGTCTGGCACCATTTAACTCCAACCGTGGTATAGTTATGGGTTTTGTTGGAGCGACTCTAGTTTTTGCTGTCAAATCCATGCAGTTGAAATTAGGTTTTACTATGATATTTTATCCAACGTGGAATTTTTAACTGTGGCAATTTTTGTAGCTCATGCATGAAGTTTGTCCATTGCATTCTATGGCATCGGCTACTTGACTGTCCCAAGAATACCCGGTTATCCATAACTTGATGGATTCTTGCTCAGCAAATGATAATATTCCCTTTAATTCCTGATGTTCTAAAGGGATGTCCTGTAGGAGTGTGTCTTCGTTACTAGCCCACTTTCGCAAGTTGAATCCTCCTGAATTCATCATGGCTATGAGCTCTGCTTGTAACCTTTTGGCCTCTGAAACGTTGTCTGCTCCTGTCAATAAATCGTCGACATAAAAGTTGTTCATCGTTGCCTTCTATGCTAAAGGCCATTTCTCTTTTTCATCTTCTGCTAACTGTAACAACGTTCGTATAGCCAGATACGGTGCAGATGAAATGCAAATGTAACTGTCTTCAGTTTGTAATCCTTAGTTTGTTTGGTTATAGGATGAGTCCACACTATTCGCTGATAGGTTTGATGTTCTGGATGTATCCTAATCATCCTATACATTTTTTCAATATCAGCTGTCATAGCTACCTTGTATTTCCTGCAATTTAACAATGTAGCAAATAGTTTGGGTTGTAATGTTGGTCCTGTTAACATATATTCGCTAAGGGATTTTCCATTACTCGTTTTACAAGATGCATCAAAGACGACGCGAAGCTTCGTGGTGCTACTTTCTTTAAAGACAGCGTGATGAGGAATATAATAGTGTGGCTCGTTTTCTGTTGGAAGACTCGTTTCTTCTATATGTCCAAGTTCTAGGTATTCGTCTACTAGACACTTGGTGTACTCCCTTTCTAGTTCTGGCCTTCTGGAAAATTGCCTTTGAAGTGTTAGAAACCTAGACATTGCTTGCTGTCTTGATTGTCCTAACAAGGGAGCCTTGTTGCTTGAAAATGGTAGCTTGACTTGGTATTGTCCATTTTCCAGTCGTTTGTACGTTTGCTTATAATATAGTTGACAGTCTTCTTCTTCCTTAGTGACCGTGGCTCTGAGAGGATTTCTTCTGTCTCCCAAAATCGCTTGACTTGTTCGTTTAAGTCACAGTCAACCGTTGTGATTGAAAAGGAAGCGGTATTCCTTTTTTCTGCTTGTGTTGCTGATCCTAGTAAGATCCAACCTAGGCTTGTGTTGATTGCTACCGGATCTTTTGTTGCTCCTCTACAAAAAACCTTCTCGTATTGTTTGTGTATAGACCAAAGCACCAAGTAATGCGACAATTTTACACGGCTTCAAAAATTTTGGATCAGCATAATTGAAGTCCATGATATGTGTTGAAGCTGCTCTGCTTCCACCACCCGTTGTGGGAAAAAATCCGTGATTTTCTTGAGGACTAGGAAGAGTTCTTCCAATATGACTGTGTCCGTTTGACACGCATTTAGTTTCAGCAATATTTGCTTACGTGCTCTCGATGTAGAGCTCGTGCTCAATCCTGTAATTGTTACAGATGTTGATGTGCATGTTGCACCTAATTTTTGACAAGCTGCCTCCGTTATGAATGATGATTGTGATCCTGGATCTATGAGGCAACGAAGTAAACTTAGTTTACCTTGCTTATGTTGTGCCATTGCTAATGCCGTTGATAGTAATGCATGTTTATTTTTTCTTGTGACAAAGGTTTGTAGTGTGTGCTCATTATTAGTTGATGCTTCTGAATGAACGTTGGAATCATGCTTTCTTTGGTTGTTAGCATAACTCCCTTGTTCCTTGGATTATTGTGGATTATTCTTTGAAGCTTGTTGTACTGAATTTTCTTCGTGTAGTGAAGTGTGGTGTTTCTGCTGATATTTAAAGCATCTATATTTACTCGTACATTTGGTGACGGTGTGATTACTGGAGAAACAGTTCAAACATCTTCCAGAAGAAGTAATTGTCTTGCGCTTGCTGGCTGTGTTCATCTTCTGGTATGTCGGACATTTTGCAACAAAGTGTTTGCCTTGACATCCTGGACATTTGTTGTTGTTAGCAGTGTGGTAAGATAATTTTTTCTCCTTTGTGCAGTGTGTTGCTTGCTTAGGTTTGGAGGCAATGGTGTCTGATATTGACTCTAAAATTTTCAAACAAGTATTTAAAAATGATCTGAATTGTTGAAACTCTGGTAATTTTTGATTAGAGCCTTGTTCTTTTTCCCACAGTTTCAATGTGATAAATGGCAGCTTTTGTACTAGTAGATATATTAGTAATACATCCCATGAACTTGTATTGACTTCCAAACATTTCAATTGTTGTAGCACTTCTTCGGTGACATCTATTAATGACTTCAACATTTGCTGGTTTCCATATTTAACTTGGGTTGATTCACAAGTGTTTTCAGCTGACGGTTGACTAGAATACGTTTATTCTCGTATCGCTCCTTTAATTTATTCCATGCTAGCTCGTAATCTTGGTCTGTTATTGGTGTATGTCTTAAGAACCTTTCTGCATCACCTACTAGACACGATTTCAGATGATGTAGCTTTTGTACTGGAGTGATTCTCATGTTGCTATTCACCAATGACACGAACATGTCATGAAATGATCTCCACATGTCGTATTCACCATTAAATGTCGGTAACGAGATTCTAGGCAACATTGCTTCTTGTTGTGGCGTTGAATTATTTGTTGGTGTAACAATAGTGCTGTTTGCCTCCGACGAACTTGAAATTTTGCGAAGGCCTTCAATTAATTCGCTGAGATAATCCGTGTATTTTGTTTCCAGAATACTGAAATTGTCTTCTTCTAGATAACTATGTGGCTTTTCAGTATTTTATTTGGATAAATTTATTTTAATGGCCATGTCTACTGTGTTGTATTCATTCCATAATTTCTTCAAATCTGAACTTTTGACCTCGAAAAATCCTTGAGTCCTTTTCACTAAAGCTGTATTGCGTCCATTTTCAATTAACTTTTCGATCTGTGATCGCATTATTTGTTCTTGGGCTATTAAATTTGTCAACTCCGCCATTTTGAAATTGGTTTATCTTGCGTTGGTACTGACTTTATATCACGATTTGATTGTGTCTGTAGATTGACTTTGTATTTACGTAAACCGAACTTGTATTTTAAACTCAAAAATTAAAGTGAAAACCACGATTTGTATACTGTTCCTGGATGGAACCACCAAACAAAAAGTTCAAGAAAGCAATAATAATATTGCTAAAGAAGATGAAAATTTAAACAAGGTATTTAAATTAACAACAGTGTCGATAAAATGAGTCTACTTGGAAATAGAGAAAGTTATACGAAGACAAATTTTAATCTCTGACACTGCTTTCAGAAAAACTAGAGCAACTTGAAATATTTGATTAACCTCAAAGAATTACTCAAACTCTGAAATCAAAAATTTAACGAAATTAAATTTAGGAAAAAATATAAAAGGAAACTCGCATACAAATTTAGTTAATCTTCACTTTAATCCACACTTATACAAGTTTATATACGACTCGGTAAATTAAATTTCACTGTTAACTAACTGTCGTAAAAATAAATGTTCAGTTATGATATGGGCAAGAAAATAACCAACGGTTAACGAATTTCATACATGAATGGCATTACCGTAAAGGCATAAATTATTCAGATGAAAATTTCATTAGATTGATTATTTGCACAATAGTTGGGCCTAACTGATTTTAAACTTTTATTCCTTTTACATACAATTATAATTCACTTTAATTCAAAATTCACTAAAAAAAATCTTAACTACACTATTGAAATAAATGATTAGATAAAAATTATAAAAAGTCAGAAAAAGAATTGAATAAAAATCATCAAACAAATTCCGTCACCAAATTTTATCCTTGTAGTCAAATGCTAATCTAAGCATATTTTGACTACTTACTTTTAAGTTCACCTTCAAGTAATTTTAATTAAAATTTCGAAATTTATCCAGAAAATCATTCACGCGATGAAAGAAATGTTACTTGAAAATTCAAATTATTGTTTTGTAACAAAAACTTATAAAAAAAGGAAACACTCGTACTGTCCAATTAATTAATAAATTATTTTCACAAGAAAAAACAAAAAAAATATTAATTTTTCAAAGGAAGATAAAAACCTTTTTCCTTGATTCCAAAATGGCTGCCAAACTCAACTTTCAAAAAAATTTAAATCACACTTGCACTTTTCAAAATTCACTACTTAAATGAGAGTGAGTTGACATTTACAATGCCCTTTTATGCTTTCTGCTATTGCCATTTCCCCTCCAAAATTTTACAAATTACTATTATTTTACGTATTTCTAACTAAAACCCTTTCGCAAACTGGTTTTGTTAGATTCCTTACCATTTTGGTGAATTTATTAACCTAACTTCATTAAATAAAACGTATGATTTACGCAAAAATTTAATTAAATTAAAAATGTCCTATAAAATGGCGACAGCAGAAAAGCTCATAATTTCAACCAACTAAACCCAAATCCTTGCGCCTTTTTCCTTCTCGTTCTTACCTTGTGCATCTCTTTCGCACTAATTGGGTAAATATAAATTAGTTAAATCGCGAATTATTCAAAAATTACGTAATTCACCGCGATTCAGGCATTACTAAAATATTCCCCGCGAAAAGCTACCTCGATTTCATGTGACGTTCGTTGTCAGAAATTGAAGAAACGTCAGTTCGCGGTTTTTAAGTGTCGTTCCGTGGCCGCGATATTTTAAGTAATTACGAGTAAATTATGTGTGCTAAATAGGTAAGTGCGTTTTTTAATCGTTGTATGTGATGTATTATATGTGATTTGTTAAAAAGTGGGCAACAACTGCGGATTTTTAGGTATTTGGAGTTAGGTGCATCAGTTGTCACAGGTATAAAGAATGCAAAATCATTACCTGTAACTGATGCACCTGACTTCCCAACATGTGCCAATCGTATTGCTGACACCTCCTTTACGATTTTCTGTGGTCAGGTGTCAGCAATATGCAACATATTTCATGTTTTATGCATGCCATGAAATGTGTGTTGTTGTTGTTGTTAAGTTCCAAGAAATTTGTTTACATTTTGTAAGTTTGCAAATTTCTTGGAACTTTTCCTGTTTTGTTGTGTAAAATGCATTAAATAATTTCTTCTTTCTTTTTCAGGATATGCTGAACATTAGGAAGAGGAGAAGGAGTGCCTGTAGAATTCCCAGGCATATCAGGTAAGTATGGTTACAATATAACTTAATTAAAATATAATCGTTTTATTTTTCAGGTATCTTCAACATTAGGAGTTGGAGTCCCGCACTACTTGCGAGACCTTCTGTCTCAAATTCATTTAATTTTTTTTTGAAAGAAATCTTTAGCAGTTGGACTCCCGTACAAATTGCGAGACCTTCCGTCTCATCTAAACCTTCTGTATAAGCGGTTACAGGGCCGACTTTAGTTCATTGCGCGCGCTTTAATTTAAGGCGAACGTTATTATAATGTTCCGTTCTCCGGTTGTGAAGCCCGTGGCTGAACCCGAGGATCGAGGAGCAAGACCTAAACAGGCGCAACCACCCAGAACGAGAAGTAAGGCGAAACAGGCTCTCGATCAAACCTATGCCTTTCCAAGGTTGTCGTCCGACTCAGTCCCAGGTGCTACATCGGTAGTGCAGCTGGACATGTCCAAGCCTCCACCTGCCTTCAACCCCGAGAGACTGTCGGCTAACAATGGAAGAGTTTCCGATCAGCCTTTAGATCACGCCCAGCAGATCTTTGGGTCGAGTCAGTCCCTAGACGGAGCTTGGGCTTTCCTTCCCACCGAGTGTGCTCAGCCGTTAGAGGACCTCCGACCTCATGAAATTATTCCTCTTCCCGCAGTAGGCCAATCCATTGTAAAGCAGTCTCGAAGGCCTGAAGAAGGAAATCAGCTTCGACTTTCCCCTCGGGCAACAAGATCCCATCACCGCCAAGAGCCTGCAATAGTCACTGCTGACCAGCTGGCCACACAGATGGCTGATCTGCAGTTAGAAGTATTGGGCTTGTTGAGGACGAACTTGGCTCAGTCCCTACTGCATAGGTCGGGTGTGGCCATCAGCCCTACCGAGGCGCACAACGTCTACCCAGCCCAGTCTTCGAACAGAGATCATCGATCTGCTAGGGACCGAGTCCTTACTACACGCTCATACTCTCCTCACCGACAGGCTGAAGTTATCCCACAATGGCAACCCCAGGCTCACGTGCACGAGTCCCCCGCAGCTGCTTCAATCTAGACAGAGGCCCGCGCCTAGAACGGCAGGTTACCAACCCAGACGCCCTTCCATCTTAGCGTCTTGGGGGATTTATTTCTCTGGTCGCAATCCAGCCTTCACCATAGATGATTTTTTGTTTCGTAAGAGTGACTAGCCTTCAGCTCTCGAGTGTCTGACGTATTCATGTATTAATGTATTCATGTATTAATGCCGAATGTATATATATAAGGATGAATTACAATCCCATAAGATGAAATTTGAATTTTTGAATTTTCAGGAAACCCCAAGGAAGCTTCTTCCACATCTCGCTTCCCCATCCCTTTGCCGTCATCCCTAATGTCTTAATTTCTTTCGTGTCATTCTTTCTTTAAGCATCCTTTATAGGTTGGGCCTACACTCTAGCCCAGTGTAGGATGGTGGTGGTTTAGTACTTGAACCATCTTTCTCTTGTTGTTTTCTTCCCTGGTGGCAGATCTGAAGGCGGGATTCCACAACCCTCTTTCGCCAAAAGCACGCGATTCCGTTGTGGTGTGTGTCATGGATGTTCAAGGACCCTCACCCCATATCGACGAGCTAGGAGTGCAGCCAACTAGCGCGTGCCACTTGAACATCCCGCGACAACTTCACAAATTAGAGTTAGATTTGCAATTTGAGCCACGGTTTAAGATTTTTATTAGGCGAGACTCGATGCTCGATAACGCTGCCCTCGTTGACGCGGAACTGATGTGCTACTTCTGTCAAGAAGAAGATTCATTCTATTCCGTGACAGCAGGAACAGGTGGCGAGCATATACAGGAGGTAATTGTTTTGATAAAATAATCCGATTTTATTGAACCATCGTGGTTCAGACACTTATCAAAAAAGACATATCATCTTTTTATAGCAAACGCATTGTAATGTGAGACATTTTACGCTTTGACATAAACGTGCCCCGATGTAAACATATCCAGTTTTATACTCTGTGGTTGTCACCCTTGTAAGCTGCCACGGATGTGATCTTTTGAAGAAGAAGAAGATGAACATTCCGTGACGGCTGCCAAAGGATGACAAGCACACAGAGGTGAGTGGAAATATTTTGAAATATAATTTTCTAAACTTTATCTGAACCATCCTGGTGGAGAAAAGTTTCTAAATCCGAATTTATCTCACAGGCACAAAAAAATAAAATAAGCAGAAGAAAAATTTTGGGTTAAGATTGAGCAGATTGCCACAGATTAAAAAGCTCTGACGGAGTGCTCCCCAACCTCAACGCAAAGCGGAACCTTCTGTACCGGAAGACTGTGCGCGGTAATAAAAGGCGGCCCTGAACACATTTCTTTCTGGTCGCCATACCAAATTTCCAAGATTTCATCAATCGGAAAAAGCATTTTAAATAATTACGAGGGACGACCAGCAAAAATTTTTCTTTGGAAATAACCACCAAAGTGCTCTAATGCGTACATTCAATACACTCTGGGAAAGTGTTGTGTTAGAGATCTGTGCATTGGCGGCTGAGGGCACATTTTTGTGACCTGACAAGACTTCTCATTACGGTGAAGACGTGTTTCAGGTGTGACCCCCCATTTCCTTCTTCGCGTACGGCAACACCTAACCCTACAAAAACAACTAAACAAAAAAAAAAAGGTAAATTATTTTCATATTCGTCGCTGTGATCCGCGTCACTAACTGCTTTCCCTTCTTAAAAAAATGAATAGGTACGTGGCAGGCATATAAGTGGATAAAATTCCACCCTGCCATAGTCAACCGTCAGAGTATTACCTCCTTCGACAGTTGTGGAAACCCCTTCGGGCATGTCATCTGTAAATCCCAGCACCTGTACTGACAGCTTATGCGATCCAGTTAGATTTCATCCAAGAGAAGTGAAAAATGAACGTGAACATAATCAGTCCTCAGGACAAGTATTGATGTGATGTCAAAGTCCCCAGCTTTAGAAAAGAAATCAACATTCTAGGTAAATGATATATGTTAGAAAAGAGATAAGAAAAAAGGAAAAAGTTAATAGAATTATTTTTTTTGGAAATAAGAAATCATACATAGGCCTAATTAGGCCTATTGTCGTTGTAAGTGAATTGAGTTAACTAGATTTATGATTAAAAGCATTGAGTACCTTTTTATATGGTCTAAATATCAAGCAGAAAAAGAAAAAAAGACAATTAGGAAAGACAGCTTATATAGTAAGCGTGGTCAGTGCATATGACTTTTTGTTATATAAATAATTTGAGCTTGGATGTTATAACACTGGAAACTATAAGCTCCTTTCCATTGTCCAAAAAGTAAGATTAAAAGTTTTTGAGTGCGAGTCTTTATAAACGTTTAGTAATTTCGTCGCCAAACCAATACGTTACGTTCATGAACTTTTCGGTTTAGGTGACAAAGTCTTACAGTCTGATTACCATAAGTGCACATAAACGCGCGTAATTTTGTAATAGTGTAGATTCCCTTTTGAAATTGTCAGTTGCAATTAAGATATCCGTACTAAGCAGAAATGATAATGACTTGCGTTGATACATTTATCCCTCTCGAATGGGGCAAAATATTTCCAAGCTGTTTTTCCTACCGCTATTAACAATTAGTGACAACGATATGTAAAGAAAAAAAAAATTTTAACTATAATTCTTTTTATCCAAGTATATAATACCTACGTCAAGTTATTTCGTAAGATTTTTCCAAAAGATGAATGCGTAATTAAGACAAGTTCGTAGATTAGCAATATTTTTTTAATTTTATTTGGCGTTAAGCAAAGCAAAATTAGAATCATTTAAATAATCTGAACTGAAACGAAATGCTCTGCAAGTATTCAATCGTTACTGAAGCAAATGCTATTCTGTAACAATAAGTAGGTTTTTAAGTGTTTTTTTTTCTTAATGATATATACATTACAATTCAACTGTTAAAGTTTTTGCTTCAGTTGATTTTATTACTAATCTAGTAATGTTAGATAAAGATGTTAGGAGGATATTGGCACCTTGTTTTGGAAAGAAATTTGTTTCAATGGAAAGGCTATCGGTCAGATAGAATACAGATAGACTTATTTGAAATTTAGTAACTTAGAATTTTTTTTTGTTGTTGGTTTTTTTTTGATATTACATTGATTTAAAGAAGAAAAAGAGAATGAATTGAATCTTTTTATTTCAGGAACCCAATAAAGCTTCTTCCTCCTTATGTCCTCCTTATCCCTTCTCCCTTTTTCGTTATGATTTAATTTGATTTTTTTGTTTTCCTTCAGCTTTCCTTTTCTAGGTTGGGCCTGTACCCTAGCCAGGTACAGGGATGGAGTGGGTTGATAGCCTGGACTGTCAGTCAAGGGGGTAGATTTTCTTTTTTTGAGTATTTTTTAATGACAGTTCAGCGCGGCTAGGAACAACTGGTGACACCAGACCTGTTGTTCCTCCTTCAAGTTCTGCTTTCTCGTTTTTTTTTCTTTTTGTGGCAGACCTGAAGAAAGGATACCACAACCACAACCTTTCTTCGCCACAGGCACGCGAACTTCAGTTTGCAATGTGTGATAAGATGTCCAAGGACCCTGACCCCTTACCGACGAGCTAGGACGTGCTGCCAGCTAGCGCGTGCCACTTGGACATCTCGCAGCAACTTCACGTTGCACATAAACATGCGCACACGTTACAGCATCATTTATAGAACAGGTTGCAAACTCAGGCTGTAATAGCTACACGCAGCATTTGGGGATATTAGGGAAAAAGGAATCGATCCTCCATCATCAAAGTGAGCACAATATTCATGCTCTCAAGTGAAACGCATTCTCAGCCAGGTTCAGACATCTCCTCATTGCTATCTCTCACGTTAATCTCATCCTCGCCATTCCACTTCACCTTTTCAATTTTCTGCGTGTAGCAGAAATTTCAAAGCATAAGCAGGTAAAATATTTTTTATCTCAAAAGCATACAAATTTGACTTAGGGTGCTTATTCCAAGCAGCTCGCAGACAAATTGAGGCTCATTTAGTATTGAGCATAGGAAATCTGGGTATATCGGCAGGGAATGTGAGAAGGACGGTTGAAACGCTCCGAGGACAGGCCCACACGCAGTTCCTAAAATCAGGCCCAGGTAGAATTTATGCCCCGAGGCAGCTGATGGTCCGAAACGAATGCAGCCAGGGAATTAGGCGCTGTCATGAGCCAACAGCATTAGCAAGAGTGCAGGGTCAGTGTAGCCCCAACAGGTATCAGTAAGTTCCCCGCTAGGACTTCCCAATAAATGCAGACGGGTCATCCAACGCCTCGGTAGGGGATGATTAGAAATTCAGCCAACGAGGAATGAACTCCAACACAGACCTAGTTGTGTCACCAATTTTAGTAAGCAGGCAGGAGTCCAATTAAGGAACAACCTGAAAAGCAAGGTGGAGGTTCTGGCAAGTGTTTATTAATCATTTCCTTTACTTAATTTTAAAACAATTTTTGAAATTTTTTTGGTGAGAGACAACTCTGGTAGTGCACAAACTGAGGTTACGGCTAGAAACTTTTTTGTTTTAGAAAACATTTAGGTATAATTTTTTTTACAGCAGAAGAGTTATTAATAGTTTGTTCACACCATATTAGTTCAATTAAAGATTATTTGTGCTCTTGACTTGGTAGTGCAATAGTATTTATAGGAATACTAATTAGGTAATTCATAGATTCTGTAAGCTTTAGGTGGTCTAACCTTTTTATTGTTATATTTTCCCTAGGGAGTATTACCTAATTTCATTGATAGTAGAACTGGCAATTAAAAATGAAGAAATCTTTTTATCTATGACTGACATTAAAGAACATTCTAATTATCAAGATTCCATTTATGAATGCCTTATAGCCGCTCTTAATAATTCTCAGGTTGAGTTAGTATATTGTATTTATTTTTATTTTTTGTAAGTTTTTAGCAATGTGCTCAGCTATGCTAGGTCTGATGAACATAGTATAGAGGCATTGTGTTTGGAAAAAAACATTTTTTTTCGTTATACAGCCAAGTTATTAGCCTTCGCCCAACCTTTTAATGTCTTATAATTATCCTAATGCGCATCAATCCGACACAAGCACGGACAATTTTTGTCAATTAAAAAGGAACACCTGTATTAAAGTGTGAAAAAGAACTAAAACAAAAACTGAGATATGTTTATGAAACTAGCTAGCTTCATAATTCGTGAATTGTGAATTATTCATCTGTGGTAAAAATTAAAGTACCACGCGAGATATATCGAGATTTGCTTTCGGGCAAGGAGACGAAGGTAATGGGACATTAGTTTAAACATATTAGGTTAGCACGGAAGAGCATTAATGTAAGTTGGAATTTATTTGCGAGGACCTCGAAAATAGGCGTGTCTAGCATTCCTTTTGGTGGGTTGGAAAACCATGTTACATAATATTATTTTAGATATAATTACAGATATGAATTAAGACCCGATATAATAACTGTTAGGATTAATGCACTTTATGAATGTTATCTATTAGCTGTTAGATAAATATGAATTATATGAGATAAATTTCTTTTTTTTATTTCAGGTGCCTCCATGAAGCTTCTTGTTCTCATAGCTTCCCTCATCCCGTCTCCCTCTCTCCTAATGTTTCTTTCCTTTTTATTTGATTTATTAATACTTGTTGTTGTTTGATTTCTTTTATTTCAGCACCTTTTATAGGTTGGGCCTGTACCCTAGCCAGGTACAGGGATGGTGTGGGTTAGATGCCTGAACTGTCGATCAAGGGGGTAAATTTTCTTTTTGTGCATTTTTCATGACAGTTCAGCGCGGCTAGGAGTAACAGGTGACACCAGGACTGTTGCTCTTCCTTTTACCTGTTCTCTCTTTTGTTTTTTGATCCTCTGTGGCAGACCTGAAGGAAGGAATCCACAACCTTCTTTCGCCACGCACGCGAACTTCAGTTTGCAATGTGTGCTAGGATGTTCAAGCACTCACACCCCATACCGACGAGCTAGGACGTCCTGCCAGCTAGCGCGTGCCTCCTGAACATCCCGCGGCAACTTCACGTTGCTGAATTAGGCAAGGCACAGCAATACCGTGTGGTATCTTAGCGAAGCGATTAGTGAGGGCCTAGATAAGTGTTAAATGAATTAAAAAGGATATTTGAACCTATGTTTAGAATTTATTACGAAATGTTTCAATCATTTTAATATTTGTTTGAGTGTCGAAAGCACACATTTTTGTATTTTTGAATCCAGAAAACGAACTGATAAATATAACGTAACCTAAGTGAGTTTGTAGAGATTTGATCCTTTGGAATTATTAAGTGCCAGTAAGTGATGATTGCAGGTTACGTGAGCACGCAAAAAATTTTTTTGGCAAGAAAAGCTAGTGTAATGTGAGTCAAATGACTTTTAGTATTTAACTAGCGCCATCTATAAGATTGTAATGTGAGCCATTATTCATAATATTTCGCGCCATCTGTGCGCTAAAAGGCGAAGTCACTTGCATACACATTCGTAGAGTTACCAAGTATTTCTGTAGCTGTTGCCTCCGGCAGCTGCCATGGATACTGTGCTTTTGTTAAGAAGAAGCATACAAAAACCTGACAGCTTCCTGGAGACAACAACTACTTGAGGTAATTTCTTTTTGCTATTTCTGTTTAAATCCTCTTCTTATCCGAGCCATCCATGCTCAGATAAACTAATTAACCCTCTGATTTTGTAGTGCGGCATTGAACGCATTCAATGCGTAACATTGCTTCTTACCATTTCACGTTTAAAAGTGGGAAATAAATTCAACAAGGAAAATTTTTTATGACTGGCTGGGAATAGAAATAAGGAGAACTGAACAAGACGGAGAATTCCGATCACTGATTGAAGGCTTTTGTAAGGCATTCCCGTCATCTCGGTTTCTGGTTCCAGGAAGAATTCCTTAACCCCAAGCCTTGACACCATTTGAGTAAAAAGACACCCAGTGCCCGTAATCTGGAAGCTGCACCGGCTGTCCCTGTCCAAATCAAAGAGACCGTGCCACTCCGCGACGACAGTATTGGCCCTATTAAGGTACACTGTAGGAAATGGTATATAAAAGGTATTTTGGAATCATTATGATGAGTGAATTATCACCAATTTTCTTTCAATTTTATGTAGAAGCTAATTAATCGCCATACGAATGGAGACCTCACGCCAGGCGAAGAAAAAGAAAAAAATAAATAAACCAGGCGCATCTTCTTCAGCCTCCCCCCTGAAGCGGCTCAATACATCAGCATATTCGGTAGCTCTATTAAAAGAAGAATCTCGAGAGGCCCAGTTGGCCAACACCACCCATAATCTGTCACCCTATATCAGCAGGGACTGGGAGAAAAAAAAAGGAAGGACAAGTTTGGCAACATAACATCATTCGCATTAGACCAAAAGAGCGTGGAAACAGGTTTTTTGATTAATATATGAGGTTCATTTGCATGCCAAGATTTTTTTTGGGCTATAAAGAAACGAAATGTGTATCTGTACCATTCGTGTTAAGTTCAATCCTAAGTAATGAATTTGTCGAATTTCATATCATTAAGTAGTGTTAACTACCTTATAAATAGTGTGTGTTTAATGCTAGAGAACGAAAATATATATATAAAAGGTTTTTTTTGAAAAATTGATAAAATTGGTTCTGTAGGTGACATAGCCAAGTGACGGTTAATCTTCCAGTCAATAGGAATAGGATTAGAAAACGACTCAATTAGTGATTAGTCATTAGGGAATAGTTACATCAAATTTTTTATGCTGTCATGCACTTGCATCTGTTTTAATGTAGGCTGAAGACCACTAGAAAAAAAAGGGAAAGGAGCCATGTACTGAATTTAGGTTAGATTGATTTTAAATTCGAAAGAAGTGTGAATCCAATGTAGTGGATAGGTATTTGTGGATTGCTCGAGTAACGCTTAGTGAGACGTATTCAAATAACATACATCTATTTTGCTTTTCGGTTGATAATTGTCTAATGAGGTTGATTTTGCAACTGTTCTATTTTGCTTTTCGGTTGATAATTTTCTATTGAGGTGAATTTTGCAACTATTCTATACGACAGTGGTATTTTGTGCACAAAAGGCCCCGGCGTTACAGCTCTTTAAGAACCTCCTTGCTTATCTTATTTAACGTTGTTTGATTTAAAAAAAAAAAAAAAAGTTATGATTTATTGAGCAATCTTGTTCTTTTGTTAAATACCCTTTACATAGTACAATGTGTCTCTTGTAGCTTATTGAATTTTTTTTTGAGTCATATGCACAAGATGAATTTATAGATGACCTAGGTCTTAGAGACATAAGTTAATTAAGTTGTATACCGTTATGTAATTGATGTTTAAGTTGCTCTTCCTCTTGTAGGTAATAGATGATATTCTCATGAATTAAACTCGTTTTGATTTCAGGTATTCCTATGTGGCTTCATCCGCATCTTACATCCTAATTCCCTTATCCTTGCTTTCCCATGTTTTCTAATTTGATTTGATTTCTCTTTTTGTAGTTTCTTTTAGCACATTTTACAGGATGGGCCTGTACCCTAGCCAGGTACAGGGATGGAGTGGGTTGATAGCCTGAACTGTCAGTAAGGGGGGTAATTTTTCTTTTTTGCGTGATTTCCATGACAGTTCAGCGCGGCTAGGAACAACTGGTGACACCAGACCTGTTGTTCCTCCTTCAAGTTCTGATCCTCGTTTTTTTTATCCTTTGTGGCAGACCTGAAGAAAGGATACCACAACCTTTCTTCGCCACAGGCACGCGACATTCTGTTGTAAATGTGTGAATCGGATGTTCAAGGACCTACACCCCATACCGGCGAGCTAGAACGTGCTGCCAGCTAGCACAAGTTATTGCCCCTGCAAATGTATCCTTAACAACTTATGAACTTGCCCATGTATTTTTGAGATTGTCTACCCTGCAACTGCCACGAACTTCACGCTTCCGTGAGAAGACGTCAAATGCTTGGCAGCTGTTGGATGGACAACTTCAAAAAGGTAAGCATGATTTTAATTTTAAATTGAGTATTATCTAAGTCATCCAAAAATGGATGATTAAATAATAGTGTGTTTCATTACTAGCATCCGTAATTGTACCCACACCTTCAAAAATTTCGGCGACTCAGAAAGTTCTAGACACGGAATGGAGTAATAACTTAACCACAAAGTGGAATTGTACGGCCACCAGCCCGACAAATTGTTAAGTCCCCCAAACCCAACTCGTTAAGGGCAATCTAATTAAAAAGAGTGAATTTTCCTATCTAAATTACCACAAACTGCAATCACTGTGTGCATAAACGGTCCAGACGGTACATCCCTGGCATGTGCTGCTCACAGCTACGATCGCATCTTGTCAAGGAGGTTATCCTTTGCCGGGGTCACCCAGTGCCCTTAGCTGCCTTAACCGGATTCACATAAAGAAAGATCTATAACGCTACAAGTCCGTCAGTACTCTCAATAAGCAAAACGTTGGCCTCATTATCGGGAGAAGAACTACCCAACGAGGCAGGAGTGGATAAGGGACTCCAATTATCAACTCCCACGGCGCTATTAAATGGTCCAGGATTTACAAACAAGAAAGATTGTTACCAAAAACAAGGAAATTGTTACCAGAACGAAAACGAATATAAACAGGGCAAGTACTTGGCCAAGTATGTGAGTACCAGCATTCTCAAAGATGCACAAAATGTGCAGGAAATATACACATGACCCGAGTGAATTTTCAAATTTTGATTTTTGGTTCGAAAATTCACTCGCGTCATGTGTATATTTCCTGCACATTTTGTGCATTTTTGAAAATAATTTACCGCAAGGTTAGTGGGACAGTGATAGTGATCAGAAATTGATACATCTGTGTAGTTCGGTGTTAAATTTTGTTGGATTTTCATCTAGTTTTCGTTTTGTCGCGAAGGCGTCCAGCAGTTGAAGGAAAGTTAACCCTTTGGTGCTGCTGTTGATAACGAGCCAAGGGAGCTTAACTTTTCTTCATTAGAAACGCCGATCATGTTAAGAAATTCTTTTATTTCTTACGTTGCTCGAGTTAAACAAGTGTTGTTTTGATTTTTGATTCTAAAAGACTCGTAAATTTAATTAATGCTAATTAGGTTGTCCGATATTTTAATATATTAAAACTACATTTCATAAAGTGCTAGATATAGTAACTATAAATTACCATAAGATGTAGAGGAAAAGAAATATTTTTTTTACGTCCATAAGGCTGTCATAAGTAGTCACAGCTTACTTGTAGTATATTTTGAATTGTTCTAAGGACCACATTTCCTTTTTAGTACCTTTTAAATTTGTGTTTTGAATTTATCATGGTAAGATAGTTGTTGTTCCTTTCCTTGATATCATTTAGGATTAAGTAACTTGAGAATTTCTTAGAAAGCATTAATTTGGCAGAGACATGAATCTAAGAATAGGTGTTGGAATTAGCACAAGGAATTAGGATGCGGACATACCTTTGTAATTATGATAAGGAACAAACAAAAGTTGACATTTAGCTCAGAATAGTGATAGCGAGCTAGGATAAACAAAATATGCTATTATTGAAGTTGTTCATAACTATCTTTCTGATTGTAGGATAGTCATTTATAATCTAACCAGGCTGATTAACCTAAAAAAAAATTGTACCTTTCTCTTCCAACTTCTGCTCTTGTAATATTTAATTTGGTTTATTTTTACTAGCATTATTAAGCACAAAGATTTTTACTTCGGGGTACGCTTAGGTTGCGGATGATCAGATCTCGGAAGCTACGTCGGTGGTTTGTTTGTTTTTTTCTCGCGGAAAGTAAAACCATGAATCTAGCTAGGTGCATTGCACGCTTTTTTTTTTTTTGAATCTTAAGTTGGAATCCTCATGACAGTAGTCCAGTATACGGATTGTACTTTTCGATCATATATTTTTTTTTGGTATTGGTGACACAGGTGTATTAAAGATGATATAACACTTTTGACCTTGATCCTATACACAATTAGTAAGGTTAAGCTAGCGTACTGTTAAGAATGTACTATTGGCTAGTTTTGAAAATTTAATATATTTGTGAAATGTAAGCTTCTAATTTTTTTTAGGAACCCTCATAAGGCTTCTTCCCTTTCCTGCTTCCTTCATCCCTTCTCACTCCTACCTTATGTTTTAATTTAATTTTCAGGTGAATTTTTTTTTTTTTTGCTTTCCTTTACAGGTTGGGCCTACACCTGAGCCAGGTGTAGGAATAGTGGTGGGTTAGTGCCTGAACCATCGCATATGGGGGTAGTTTGTTTCTTGTTTTTGCGAATTTCAAGATGGTTCAGTGCGGCTAAGGGTAACAGGTGACACCAGACCTGTTGCTCTTCCTTCTGTTTTGTGTTTTCTTGTTTTTATTTCCTTTGTGGCAGACCTGAAGAAAGGATACCACAACCTTTCTTCGCCACAGGCACGCGAAATTATATTGTAAATGTGTGAATCGGATGTTCAAAGACCTACATCCCATACCGGCGAGCTAGAACGTGCTGCCAGCTAGCGCGTGCCACTTGAACATCCTGCGGCTACTTCACGTTGCACATCACGCACACACATACATTACACTAGGGCAACTTATTTAGGAGAGCATTCATGAACGGCAAAGGAAAGAAAAAGTCGAAAACAAAAGTAGAATTACATATATGTTTAGAGTTGTTAATAAAAAGTATTGGAAGTGAAAGACGGTATTCTGCAAATAGCATATTCATAGATAGATTAATGAGCAGAAGTTGTAAGAATACTAATTAAACTAATTAAAGTGTATGTACTACCCTTAACGACTCCAAAAAGTTTTTCATCATCGCTCGGGCTCAAACCATTGATTATTTCCAACGAAAGGCACGTGCACGTACTAATAACCCATTCTATTATGAGTCATTGAAATAAAATAACTGTAGCAACTGTATGTATTTTAAAATTTAATATGAAACCTTTTTATATAAGATAAGGAGGATATTAGTTACCAGCTTCATCCTCCTCTTGTCCCCCTGATCCTTCTCCCTTCTTCCCATATATTGCTTTCTTTTATCTTTCAGCACTCCTTATAGGTTTTGACCAGGTGAAGGGATGGCGCGAGTTAGTTAACTTAATATCAATTTGAGGGTAAATTTTCTTTCATTGTTTTCATGATAATTCCGCGGCCGAGAGTAACAGGTGTCACCAGACCTGTTGTTCTCTCTTATAACTGTTGTCCTTTTTATATGCTTTGTGGCAGACCTGAGAGAGGGATTCCACAACCCTCTTTCGCCACAGGCACGCGATTCTGATATGGTGTGTGAATTGGATGTTCAAGGACTCTCACCCCAGACTGGCGAGCTAGAACGTTCCTAGCTAGGCGTCCCACCTGAACATCCCACGGCAACGACAGGTATGCGGACTTCATCGCGCAGAAGCACGACAAGTGTGGGACGGCACTTACATAACATTCTCAGACGGAGTTGGATCAATATGTTGAGCGGCAACACCAACATGCCATAGGTCCCGGGTTCGAGACCAGATGACCCCGTGAGCTTTTATTAAGAAATTAAAATAATCCACTCCGTCTCGGGGCTGTTGTCTAGCTCGCAGCAATGCAAAAACAAGACTCAAGTTTCCTCACTTCCCTTACCCTAATTTCCTTCCGTCCAAAACCATGCTTACGCATCAAAGGGTTGTCCCCAAGGATTTGGCCACATCGTATAAAAAAAGGGCAACAAAGAGAATTAAGGTGATTGAAATAGTAAGCACAGCGATGTTTTCTGACCTCTACAAACAGTTATTGGATGCACATCTTATAGATACTTTTGATAACCATCATGGTAGATAATTCCTTTTATATAAAAATTAAATTGAAACAACCTAATCTAAAGAGAACCAATGAGCCCAAAAAATCTTTAAATGATGATGATGATTTAATTTATGATGTGATTTGCTTTTTTATGAAGTACACTTTTTTCAAATTCCAATATGAAAACTATCTTAAAAGGTGGGAGATATACGAGTAACCGATTCAAAAATATATAAAAAATTTATAAAAACTCATATTCAGTTTATAAGGTAATTATCTGTCACGGTTGCCTAATCAATATATAAAAGTGTTGTTACCTTTAAATTAAATAAAAATTAAATTAAATAAGTATATAAATTTACTCAAAAACTAAATTGTTAATTCATGTCAGTATATGAATTTTATGAATAAGTCACGTTTTTAAGTTCTTTTAATACCAATTTAATCCTCTCTTTAAAGAAATAAAGAAAAAAGCAACCATTTGCGCTTTTAGTAATATAAAATCTAAAAATTGATGTTCACAATTTATTCAAAATTTCTTTGTGTTTGTTTCGAGCCAAATTTTAAAATTATCAAATATCAAAACAGTTAAAAAAATCAAACCTGCATGAAATGTAATCATGTTTTTTAATCAATATTTTTATATGTACATATCAACCAAATCTAGTTGATGTAGGAGACATGTGATCCTATTTTTGCTAAATTGAATAACTTATACTTTATAAGTTAAGCTACACTAGTCGCTGTCTATAGTTGCTTATAGCCTAATCATTAATAAAATACACTATTCACTTTTGTTTTACAAAAATAATAAATAATATCAATTTGCTTAAAAATTACATTCATTAAAAAATAAAAGGTCAACTTATGTAAATAGGGGCAAATGGTAAAAGTCGAATCCTCTATGACCCCGCGCTGCTAACCATATATAGACTACATGATATGCGCCAGGAATAAAACAAATAAAACCAGCTACAAAAAACACTGCACCTTGAGAACTGTTTACTGGATCAGCTACTGCAAATGCCCCCATTACAAAAAGGCCTGTACCTACTAAAAGAAGAGTTACTGCTGCTAAAACTGTCCTCCAATTTTCTCTGACTTTTGGATGTCTCCAGCAGTATGTGTGAGTTTCGCTAGTTGATAAATTACCGTATTCCTGGATTAAAGAATCACTGTCACGAGAGGTTGTATCTTCTGTGTATTTGAAGCTTCTGAAAGACAAAAATTGAAAATGTTATTTACTGTAAAGAAATAATCATGAATCAATACGTCATAATCGCAAATTAAACTCATTTAACAGAATATGAAATGGTATTGAATTACTTACAAATTATTACCGCATTATAACACAAGGATAAAAATTACCTATACTATACCTATACCTGAGCTCGCAGTAAAACTCATGTAAAACTAAATATTATTACTCTATAGTTGGGTAAGGGTCGCGGGAAGAGCTTTACCCGATTCCAGACAGCGATTGCAAGTGGATCTATAAACTAAGGTGGATTCCAAACCATCAACATTGCTCTGCAACCCGCAATAACCTTCTTATCGTTATCTTTTGTCATTAGCAAACAAACACAAGTTCAAACCTGAGATCTCCGGAATGGAAGGCCAACACGTCAACACTTACTCCACCGACGACTTCCTACTAGAGTTTCTGTTTCATAATTACTTCCCAAATTATATTATTTCGTCCAGGGTTGAGTACATAATATTTAAAAATTTAAAAATAAACATGCTTTTACTTATGTTTCGATCTAGTTTTTATTATTATTAAATTAACTTCTATACGTATTTCGGCTTATCAAGCCATCCTCAGGGAGTACAAATTTAATTTAATTGACAAGATTTTCTTTCCAAACAGCTACATTGATTCCACAGTTATAACAAAATTTACAAGTAAATTATATGAGTTGAATGATGAAACTAGAGATAACTGACATATCAAAATATAATTGCTCGTTAAGTATGTGTTTTTATCTAACTGTGCTTTCTTTTTAAATAACGTCCTGTTTCGCTCATATGTCTAGCTATTAATTCGCAATCATTACATGAAACTTTCTAAACCCCCGACTTTTTTAATTGATCTACCGATCCTTTGTTATTGAACAATAAATCTTTTAAAGTATTTTTATTATAGAAAGGTATTCCTACATTTAGGGGGGGGGGGGGGATAATTTTCAATATTTTAAGCAAATTTTTAAATAAACAAACAAAAAATATGGTAAATATAAATATATTTTTAAGTTAAGAACATAATAGTACAACATTTCAAGAATCTTCTGTTAAATTTTTGGGTAAAAATATTGTGAATTGAGCGACTGACAGGAAATAAAAAGATAAAACCAAAACCAAAAAGATTTCGTTAGTTTATGAGTTTCTCGAGGTAACAACGTCGAGATTTTGTTTACTTTATTGTTTTTCAATTTTTAGAAGTAAAAAAAGACGAATTTTTTGAATTTATGAAAATTTATTGATAAAAATCGGCGAATTTGTTGTTGTAAAATTAATTATAATAATAAAAATACAAAATCTCGTTGTTACCTCGTAATTTATGTATAAAAGAAGTGTGCAAAATTTGAGAAGGATCGGATGAATAGTTTTTGAGTTACAGTGATCACCGACTTTGAAAAACTAAATCTGAGAAAAACGCGTTTAAAGTTTTAACACTGTTCTTTTGTATATGGGATGTATCGAATGGAGAGAGACCCGAGGCACTGTATCTCCGACAGTTTTGCTCCAATCGACCTCAAATTTTAACTAGATACTCTTAAAGAGTTGTACTATCAAATAAAAAAAATCCAAAACAAAAATTTTAATACCCCCCCCCCCTTAATTTTGTTTTTATAAAATTTATATTTTTATAAAATTTGTAAGTATGAGTGAGTGGTTGAAAATGAATAGACTAAAGCTGAATGCGGAAAAGTTCAAATTTATGGTGATAAATGGTGTGTTAAAAGTGGATGAAGAACTTATTGGACAAGTCAGTGAAATTAAATATTTGGGAATTGTAGTCGACAAAAATCTGGATTTTAAGAGCCACATAAATTACATTAGTGGAAAAATTGGTAAAAAGATCGGTTTTATGAAAAGGATTAGGAATAAACTCACCACTATCAGTGCGATAAATTTATACAACGCGATAATTAAACCCCATTTTGAATATTGTTCGACAATTATTTTCTTGGGAACAAACGAGATGATTGAGCGCTTGCAAAAGATACAGAATAGGGCAATGAGGTCGATCTTGCGATGTAATCGTTATACCCCTATTAAGTTAATGTTGGATACCTTGAGATGGATGTCAGTGCACCAGAGAGTGATTTTGAATGTGTTAGTGTTTATTTTTAAAATGAAGAATGGAATGTTACCTGAATATTTAAAAAGAAATTTGAATTATGTGAGTGATTGTCAGCCCTATAATTTAAGAAACTGTAATGACTTTAGATTAGGCAATATGCATAGGAAATATGCACAGAATATGTTAATGTATAAAGGACTGAAATTATTAAATAAGTTAAAGAGTAATTTAAAAGTGGAGACAAATATTAGAATTTTTAAGAAAGGAGTAGTTGAGTTTGTTGTTGAACAGAATTACTGAATTGCTGAATGATAAATGTATATGTTAGCGAGTGAAAATGAAGTAAATTGAATTTGTATGATTGGTGTAATGAAAGTATGAATTTACTAATAAATTTATTATTATTATTATTAACAGTTTTAATGTAATATTGCCCAAGTAGTTTAGTTTTACCCATTTGTTATTTACCTGTGGTATATTTGGGAAAATGTTTTGCATAGCCAACTTTTTGTTCTTATTTTGGATTAATTTGTCAATTAAGACGGAACTATAACCATTATTAACAGCAAAAAAGTTTATAACTTCTACCTCCTTCATATATGCTTTTTGCGTTAGAGGTATTGAAACAAGTCTATTTATCATAGCACGAAACTCTGAAACTTTAACATTAAAGGCATGGTTCGAATCTGCCGGTATTAAAGCATCTGTGTATGTAGACTTTCTATAAATCCCAAAGGTGAACCCCCCATTTAGTCTTTTTATTTTTAAGTCTAAAAAAGATATTGACTCCATTTGTCTCTTTTTCAACTGTAAATTGAATTTTTGCGTTTAAACCATTGATCCAGTTTAACATTAAAGATAATTCATTATCTGTTCCCTGCCATAAACACAGAACATCGTCTATATATCCAAAATAAAACTTGGCTTCTATATGGGCAACATTCAAACATAACTTTTTCAAAATCTGTCATAAATATTTCAGCCAAAGTGGGCGACAAAGGAGATCCCATGGGAAGTCCATCCCCGAAACTATAAACTTTATTTCCGTAACTATTTTTTTAAAAAATAAGTAAAAATGTTTCAATCATCACCCATGGAAAAATCAGTTGATTTGAATACATAACTTTTTGTCGAATGGAGGTATACCATGAAGAGCAAATGTGGATATGGAAAATTCGCATTAACAAAGAAGTCTGCAGAAACTTACTTCGAAGCTCATTGCATCCGACATCTTGGCCAATTTTTCTGAAAAACGTCTCCATGCGAACTTACTGAAATGTGCCTCATCGCTTCCTTTAGGATATTTTGAGTTATGAAAATACTCCTCTTGTTCCCACCATAATGAACACAAGTTCAAATAAAAAAAGCATAAGCTTCAAGCCTCGAACTGCCTAACAGTTTTTCATTTGCAATAAATAAAAATAATAATTCAAATCACTCTATGAGCTGACATTCTAGCTCGCAGCAATGCAAATAATAACGCATTCAATTTCTCTCATTCCCTTGTGGCTATAGTCAAGATAAGGCTGTTTTTAGTTCTAGAGCTTATTTGTACTATTACTACGATATTTTTAAATAAAATATTACACGGTGACGTCTTTGAAGCTTCGTGCGTACCAATCTCCATAAAAAACCTTGCTGCTTGGTCGGCAATTTTTCCACCTGGAACATCGCAGAAAAAATTGGTAAAGGTTTTCTTACAAGGTAGAATCACGGTTAGAGTCAACAAAATTAAAATCGTTTTTAATAGGCAAGGAAATTTTCTTTTGCGTTCTCGTACCAATCCAGTTTTTATTCCTTCTGCACTGTACAGCTCATGGCTAAACCGATCAACTTGAAATTTTAAACAGTAATGTGGAGTGACATAACGTGAAATTATTATTTAAAAAAAACGTTCATACTCTGTCTCTCTGTAGTTCTCGTAACCCCTTGTGGGGCATGGGGCAGGAGAAGAACTTCTCCCGGTTCGAGACAACAATTGCAAGCGAACCTAGAATTAAAAGTGAAAATCTTTCTGCAACCCCATGGCCTTTTTATCCTAATATGTTGTCAGTAGTAAACAACCATAGGTCGCTGTCGGTGGGATTCAAACCTGGGACCTCCGCATTGATAGGCTGACAAGTTATCACGTACTCCACCGACGATTTTCATACTCTTTAATGATCTTAAAATTTGTTTTCGCAGTTTTAAAAAACTTTCTTGAGTTTCATGCTGAAACTAGTAATGTAATGATTCATGCTTTCCAAATGAACGGTCTGGACAAAGGGTTATTTTGTCACCCAAAAAATGGCAATAAAATGTTCCAAAAAAAGCGAAAAGTAAAATATGGAAAAACTCTACGCAGCAATTTAGATATTTCATTTTTACAACAGAAGGAAAAAATTTAGCTAATTAGTATAATGGTAATAACAAATAATAAAAAAATAGATAAACATAACTTATAGTCTAGAGTATTTCTCGCTGTAACTTCGTAACGACTTTATATATCATAAAACAATTTCACACCAATATTATAGACGTCACGTCAAAAAAATCAGTAAATGCAAAAAAGATTTTTTGAATGTTACAGGGTTACATCCTCTTTTCAGTGGAAAGTTAATTTTGTTAAAGAATACATTTGATAAATACAAATATTTGCAAATGCAGGAAAGTTTGGTTAATCCAATTTTTATAAATCGGTCAAGTTTGGAGAATTTTTATCATTTGCGTAATATGGACGATGTGTACCGCTTTTTTTGAATATTATAGAATGACCCTAAATGCATTCAATTTTTGAATATCATTAAATCATTAAGCTACCAATGTTATCAATGTTATTTCTTTGTTTGTCCTCTATACAGGGTTAGAACTTTCTGTCATCTGTAAATAAATAGCGAATGAAATTATGTTTCATCATCTGGCCTCCATTTCTGGAAGAATTTTTTCGAGTGGCACCCAAAAAGCAAAGGCTAATTTTTGAGCTATGGGTAAAAAGAATCATTTATTTTTGTAGGTCTTAATAGCTAATGCCGTGACCAAAAAGTACTCAAAACTCAGAACAAACATCCACTTGCGTAAACTATTTAAATAATAGAACATAAACAATTAAATATAACAATTATAACCAGAATTAATATTCTCGTTTATACTTAAAAAATTCACTGGCTGATTGAAATAAAAATCCCGTATTTTAGTCCGATTATTTACTTCATTTCCAAGCTAAACTGATTGAGTACATTCCTATAATGTTTTCTACTTTCAGGACAAAAACACTTTGTTGTCAATTTTAATTTAATGCAAAGTAAGACATGTCAATTAAAGTTATTCTCAATATTGTTTCACATATTATACTGCAGTCTGTAATGTTTAATTTATAGAACGGGGTCCTACCACTATTGCAACTGAAAGCAGAATCATGAAATAAAGTCGCGGCAAGTCTGAACTATTTCAAAACTATCGTTTTGTGAATAGGAAATATAATATAATAAATAAGCAAACAAGAACTAGCAATATTATGTTAGTTTATAATATTGTTGTTATTAGACTTTACTTTCAAGTGTAATATGTCCTTAGGATAATTCAATAACCGTAAACGATTATTTGTTAGCATATTAAGTCGCACATCTATCTTATGTTTAATATGCAGCAAGTGTTTTCAATTTCCGGAATAAATGCATAGAACGTATATTAGAAGTTAAAATAAAGAAAAAATATTCGGTTGTATTATGTTATTTTGTTGAAGAGTTTTACTATACTATATTCACCTGGGATCATGAACTCTTATGTTAACATCATCAGTTGATCTTTGTTTAGCCCTCATAGGTGTAGAAATTACTGTAGACCCGTAAACACGGATAGCTTCATCTGTTTCCTCTTCAAAGGCATCATGAATCGAGAAACGCTTTTCTTTTGGATTTCTACTAGCACTAGAGACTCCATTCACTACACTTTTTGACATTTTATATCGTTCAACTTTTGCACTTGTACGCACAATTCTTCTTTTTTAATGAAATTTCCGCTTAAATTAAATTAACGAGAAATTATTTACGATATCACAGCTGCTGTGCACTTTTCATTTATCAACTGTCAGTTGTCATTGGATGGACAGCAAAAAATCTGATTATCCCAATTCCAATTATTCCCATTAACAAGAAGAGGATAACGAAAATTTGTTGTTTACATTTGAATTTGCTCATAATTAATGCTTTTAAGTTATATATATCATTCAAAATATAAATATTAACAGTGAATCGGAAACGCGAATTTAAGTTAGTGTTGTTAATAATTCTTTTAAAGAAGAAAAGGGAATATTTGTTTTATTGCTATTTCCTCATTTTCTGTAAAATAATAATAAGTAAATTTTACATCTAATAACACATATTATAAACCATGTGTGTTTGGTTATGTTCAACAATCGCAACAAATCAAGATCATTGCTCCGATTATTTTTACAATCGCAAAGACAAAGCCAGCATGTCAAGTAACAGGTATATGACTTCAGCCAATCAAATTATAGTCGCATGCGACGTATTGCACTCGTGAACGAAGGTAGAGTAGGTTGTGAGTGCTCCCGTGATTTATTACAAAAGAAGGTACCCGAATACCTTCGATAGTTTTTTTACTATATACTAAAGTTACTTATTACATTATCCTAAATATCGATCCTTCAGTGAAAAACGAAGCTGTTTTCCAGATAGCCGATTTCTAATAAAGTAACTAAAGTCTGCAGAAACTACCGTAACCCATTTCGGTCTGACAATTTTATAAATATTACTCTGGCAACTCTAAATATTACTAGTTCGTTAAACTTGACGGCAAATTTGAGTATGGCGTTTTGTTCAGTTTTGTTATTAATATTATTTTGCAAGTACGTTTATAACTTTTAAATGGTTTAGTTGTTAAAATATATAAGAGAAAATGTCTGTTGCGCGAGAACCTATAAGCGTCCGTACTATACGGCTAAACCACCTGGTTTTGGGGCATTCAAAAGCTACTTCGAAGACAACTAAAGCAGTTGCAGATGCACTTTCCCGGGAAAGTCTTTTGGATGTTTTTAACCTTTTATACAGCGAATGTGACAAAGAATTTTTGAAAAAGCGTGACAAAAACATTGCAGAATTTGTTATGAAATGTAAACATGCAATACCATTTATATTTTAGGAAAATTAAATATGAAACGTTTTACAGATCGACCCGTCATTGAAGAAACAAACACCCTGCGGGTTAGCAGCGCAGATTTTAATGTTAATGCTTTAATTGGAAAGGGATATTTTGGAAATGTGCATTTAGTTACAGAAAAAACTACAGGAGATGTGTATGCTATGAAAAAAATTAAGAAATCTGTGGTCACAAATTCACAAGTAAAAGAAGAACGGGATATTATGGCTTATCGACAGTCAGAATGGATAACGTGCCTTCAGTACGCCTTCCAGGTAAGATAAAATTGCATTTGTTTGTTAGAAAATGTATTAATGTCTCTAAAACAGGATGCTAATTATTTATATTTGGTGATGGAGTATCTTCCCGGTGGCGATTTATTAAGCCTTATGATTCGCAATGGAGCTTTTGATGAAGATCTATCAAAATTTTATTTAGCCGAACTTACGCTTGCTATAAATGCCTTACACAATATGGGATACGTTCACCGGGACATTAAACCCGAAAATATCTTGATTGATAGATTTGGTCATATAAAATTGGCAGATTTTGGAAATGCTGCCGCTTTAAACAAAGATGGCCATGTTATCAGTTTATCACCTGTCGGAACACCTGATTACATAGCACCAGAGCTACTGCAAACTATTTCATCCTCTAAGTTATCGAAATCAAAACATGATGTAAGTATACACAATTTTTTATTTTCCAAATAGTTGCTTAGAAAACAAAAGCTTTCTACTTCCCTTAAAATTCAAATTTAATAATTGCCACTTTTTTTCTAAATACACGCTACCTTATTTAAGTATACAAACTTACTGGCATTCAGGCCTACCGGCGAATTTGATTCAATCGAATCGAGTTTTTTAAGGCATTATAATGAGAATCAGACTTATTCAAAAACTTGATAATCCCTTTGCAATTTAAATTTCTTCATTATTAGAAAATGAACGTTTAAAATATTCAATTTAATTGAATCAAATTCTACGGTAGGTTTGATTTTTAAATTTCTTTATGTAACACAAAATTTTTTTTGGGTTTTCCATGGGATTGGAATGCTGTCTAAATTTGCGTTAATATTTTTTTTAAATCTGAACGTTTATGAACACGCGATTTCCTGGTAGCTAGGGAGCGTTTAAACGAACGGTTTCATTTGGTCACAAGCCAGAACAGAGCTGCTAGATCTCTATGATATCTCTATTGTTGTCAATGAAAAAGTAAAATGGGCTAATGGCGATTCCAGTTGGATCAATGGTTGAGTGGCACACTGCAATGGGCGCAATTTTTTATTTGATAAAGAAATTCACTTCGTCACTGGCCTGTTATCTACCCTACAGCAATCTAAAAAAAAAAGTTAAACCGACTTCACAAAAAGCGGTCCAAATCATTCTCCCTTTAACAATGGGGGATCATACTCTATACAACAGCAAAAGTACCATTGAAATCGGTCCACGCGTTACAAAGTTAGGTACCCCGCCCTCAAACAACCCCACAAACATTTTTTTTCTCGTGGTATAAACCAGGGAGCATACTATACCTAACAGAAAAAGAATTATCCAAATCGGTCCACGTGTAACAAAGTTAGACTACTCCTCCTCCCTACCCCCAAATTATTCTCCTATCAGCAATAAATTCATTCATTCATTTCATTTATTAGCAAAAATTAATGCTCTTTTACAACAACATATAATTCATTCATTCATACCTTAACAAAAACGTTACCTCAAACTCTTTCTTAATCACAAACCAATACATTCCACTTACTCTTTATAAATTCTATACAATATCTCTTAAATCTATCTACATTCATATCCCTGCTGTCATATCTTAACCTATTGTACATTTTAAGGCCCTTATAAATTAAAGAATTTTGTGTCCTTACTGTGGTAAAATTTACTAACCTAAAGTCATTCACTCTTCTTAAGCCATACGGCTGCACTTCACTTGTATACAACAGATATTCACTCAGATACCCAGGCAATAATCCATTCTTCATTTTAAAAATTAACAACAAAACATTTAACACAATCCTTTCTCTTACACTCATCCACTTTAATGACTCCAGCATAACTTTAATAGGCGCATATTTATTGCAACAAAGAATTGCTCTCCTTCCCTTATTCTGAAGTTTCTGCAATTTATCCATCATTCCACTGCCAAGTAAAAATAACACAGACGAACAGTACTCAAAATGCGGTTTTATTATTACATTATAGATTTGTATTGCCGTAAGCATTGAAAGAGACTTTCGTATTCTTTTTAAAAAACCAATCTTTTTACCTATTTTCCCACATATATAATCCGCGTGCTCTTTGAACTTCAATTTGTTATCAACTATCACACCCAGATACTTTATCTTTTCCACTTTTTGAATATTATCACTATCCATTTTTAAATTACCCTCATATTCACAATTGATTGTCATAAATTTGGTTTTTCTAATGTTCACTTTCAACTTGTTCATTCTTAACCATCCACTCAGTTCTCGCAAATTATGTTCCATTGCATTCACACACTCACTAATATCATCTCCCACAACATACAATAATGCGTCATCAGCAAATAATACAATATTTGCACCATCCAATACACTCTTTATATCATTAATATAAACAAGAAATAGTATTGTACCCAGCACAGAACCTTGTGGCACTCCCGCATTTATTGCGTTTCTCTGAGACATCGCATTGTCTACCTTAGTTCGCTGCATTCTTTCGGACAAATAGCTATCAAACCATGACCATTCCTTTCCTTTTACTCCATACTTCTTCATTTTTCTCATTAAAATATCTCGATCTACAGTTTCGAAAGCTCGCTTAAGGTCTAAAAACACCGCCAATACTTTTTGCTTTCTTTGCATTGCTTCCTTCCATTTTATCAGGACCAAATTTAGGGCCGTCTCACAAGAATGTCCTCTTCTAAAGCCTGACTGCTCACTCACTATTAGTCGATTTCCTTCAAAATATTCCACCAACTGCAACTGAACAACTTTCTCCAAAATCTTTTCATAGGTTGCAAGCGTGTTTATTGGTCTGAATTCCTCAGATTTCCTTGTATTTCTCTGTTTTTCGACTGGTATAATTACAGTTTCCTTCCATCCTTCTGGAAAATGACCTTGTTGCATCGATTGATTTATAATTTTCAGTATCACAGGTCCAACCAGTCCCCAACAATCCAGCATCATACGAACATCTATCTTATTTGTATCTCTTTTATTTTTCATCCCCAAACATATCTTTCTTAATTCATTTAAACTTATCTCTTTGAATACAAATTCGTGTTCAACTTGTTGCAATTTGTCTTCATATTGTATTGCCTGTATAGATCACACTCTATACAACAGAGAAAGAACCATCGAAATTGGACCACGCGTTACAAAGTTAGGTTCTACCCCCACACCCCACCCCACCAAACTGGTATCAACCAAGGAACATACTCTACCCAACAAAAAAAGAATCATCAAAATCGGTCGAAGCGTTACGAAGTTATGCCCGGTAAAAAAAAAATTCACGTCGAACTTAGAACCTCTTTGTTTTTGGAAAGTCGGTTAAAAAGATATTAAATTTCCCCTTAGCATAATTCCCTTCCGGCCATTGCCGTGATAAACGCATGGGCTGTTCCCTGGGCTTTGGCTACTATATATAAAACCAGGGACCGTACCTGTTTTCTCTTTTTTCTGAAAAAGTGCTATTTTAACTGGTATTTCTGGACACTTATAATTCATGATTAAAACTAACAGTTATTTTGGACTTTTTTATTTTTCCAGTGCAAAGTAAGAGTTCCATTTGAACTTTTATCTTTTCTGTTTGATGAAAACTGTTAAGAAGAACTTTTATTTTTTTCTGACAAAAATAAAAGTTCTATTTGACCGTTTTTTCTTTCTATTAGTTGAAAACTATTTAATTTTTTTCTTGCATCTATAAAAATATTATTATTTGTAGCTACCTAAACAAGTAAACAGCTAAAGATTTGTACCACAAAAAATAAAAGGGTTGTTTAACAGTTTTTAACAAACATAAAATAAAAGTTCAAATGGACCAGTTATTTTTGCCAGAAAAAAATAAAAGTTCTTCTTAACAGTTTTCGTCAGACTGAAAAAATAAAAGTTCAAATCGTACTGTTACTTTGCACTGGAAAAATAAATAGTCCAAAATAACAGTTTTTTTCTAGTAAAAATTCTAAGCTTCCAAAGTAACTGTTTTTGTGGTATAGCAATGGATAAAAATGAAATTTTGAAAATTCTGTCGGAAATCAATGGAGGACTCAATGAGAATCACAGACAACAGCACAGAGACGGAGTGGATTATTTTAATTTCTTAATAAAAGCTCACGGGGAGATCTGGTCTCGAACCCGGGCTCGTGCGGCTCAACGCATTGATCCAACTCCGTCTCCAATTGTTGCTTTAAATATTTTTAAGCACTTCAATCGAATTTCGTACACTACTCTTTTAGCCAAACTTTTAGCATTTTGCGAAAACAAAATCTGCTAAACTGTTAAAAATGTGTGTTGTTATGCTTGACAAAGACTACCGAAATTTTACACTACGGCCAAATTCGATCTCGAGAACTAGCAAAGATTATGAATTACATCTGTACATAAAAACATCAGGAGATAAAATGAAATTTATCTTGAAGAACACCAAATAGAACAAGATAAATTATGCTATCTCTCAGAGGGAGAGTTTCAGCAGACGGCGGAGCTGACGCTGATGTACAGACTCGCATCAATAAGGCTCGGCGACATAAAAAGTGACACGGAAATAGCATCTAACATCTTTATCACCCTGTGTCTCCTGCGCATTCTTAACATGCGTTTGCAGGACGTCATTATTTACGAAGACCTAAACAGCCTGATAGGCCAAGCCGTGATAGGGTTTACATACTAGGCCACACACTAAGAAAAGAGCCAAACAGCATCCGTCAACAGGCTCTAGAGTAGAACTTTTTGTTTTTAATGTACAGAGTGCAAAATAATAACTATTGCATCTAATTTTTAGAAATAGATCAATGTATTTTATCCCAAAAACTAACCAACTTTATTACATAACAAGACACATATCATATTATTATATTTAAAGTTCTCATGCGATTGAACTTCCTTTTCTCCTTGCTAAAGGCTAAAGGCGATGGTTCAAATCGATATAGGTGGCACGGATGCAATTTGTTGGTATTTTATTCCCTACATTAACTAAAATTTCTTAAATATATTTTGGTTGGAATATTTTGAATTGCCTGGTTTCTCAAGCATGTATCCCTATGTACAAGAATCTAGGGAATTGTGAAGGATTGTAAATCTGTACATAAGATTCGATATGTTCAAGACTGATCTTTCGACAGTTTGTTCTTCTATGTTTTGCTTCCAGTTTAACTTGTGGCATAGAAACACCCCCAAATACTTAACCCCGGAGGATAATGAGAGTTGTCACCCATTTAATTTGAGCATGCCAACGCATCGTACTTTGGTTTTTGTGGTGAAGAGCATCAGCTCGGTCTTTCTGGGGTTTACAGACAGCCCACAATCTTTGCACTACTTGTTAATTTTGCTCAGCGCGCTCTCCATTATGTCGCTGATAACGGGAAGCAATTTTCCCGACAATCAAATCACCAACAGCCTTAATTCTGTCCTGATAGAGTTTCAGTTTAAAATCTAACCGTCAAGCCTTGCTCTACGCCTAGCTCGCTTAAAGCATCAAGGATAGATTCAGGCGAGCGTTATTGAATGCCTCTATGTCTATGAACGCTGCAAGAGTGAATTCTTTGTATTTTAATGAGTGTTCAATCGTAGGTACAACCTCATGAAGAAGCGTTTCTGTGGATCTTCCCTTGCAGTAATCGTGCTGGAATTGTGACCGGTTTCTATAAGAGTTTTCCTAAGGTGAACGTGCTCCAGAGTCTTCTGCAAAATGGATGTCAGAATGATTGGTCTGTCTATTGCCAGTTCATGACCCCCTTTGACAACCTTAGAGATGAACACCAACTTAACATTCCTTTAGGTCCGAAGAAGGTGATTGAGAACAATACAACCTCTGAAGATAGCCACCAACCATTTTGCTACTAAGTCTGATAGCTTTTGCAGCATGATTGTCATGATTCCGTCTAACACAGGGCATTTGTATTTGGCAAAGCTGTTCATAACCCAGATAATTCTTTCTCCAGTGATGATGACTTCAACTTCGCTGTTTGGCATGGAATTCGTAGCCGAGTTGCATATGTTTCCACCCTTGATTTCAGCTTTTAATGGATTCACATGCCTAAATCAGGTATATTGGAAAGTTTGCATTTGATTATTTGACTGGATTTGTTCTAGTCAGTCATTATGTAACGCTGCGGCCTTTCTTGCCATGTTAAGACTGCTTGATACTATAACGTAGATGCATCGATTACTTATCGAGTTTTAAAGCGTCTGGCAGAAGTTAGGATCCGCGGAGAGCGTCTGGCAATAGTGAATGTAATTTATTAATAATATCCGGTAAAATATATTTAAAAACCAGCTTTAACATTTTAAAATAGAAGAGCAACATTTTTATGTACCTTAAGTACTTCTTACCTGCCAAAGCCACCTTGGATCAAGATAGCTAATACCATACGTTCTTACCTACTATAATTGCTATCTATGGAAGAAATTTGAGCTTTGATACTTTAACGTAGGTCTGGTGCCTCTGGGATCTCACGCTATTATGTTTCTATTTAAAAATTTTAATAATATCCTTATTATTTTAGTAGATACGTAGATACATTAAGTATGAATACGAGATTCAACTATATACGTTAGGAGTTGCGAACCAGTTTAGACTGTCACGTTTTAGAAATCAGAATAACCAAAATTCATTAACATGAAGAGGCTTCAGTTTATTGAACTTCCACGTCAAAATAGAAATATTATCAATATAAAAGAATTTGAGAAAAAAATGTATTAGTATGTCAGATAAAACTGTTGAGTATAAGAATTTGGATTTATAAAATTTGTTTATCACAGCGTTTTGCTAAATAAATTACTTACTAACTTAATTATCATAGCCAGTAAAATCATCACATTTGGTTTGTTCGGCAATTTGGTTCAGTTTTTTTTGCGTAAATGAGGTATTGAAAGTCTTTCAAGCAGTTATGAAAAGTATAGAACTCATTAAAGCAGCAGTTTCGTGCATGTTTGTTATGTAATTTGATGTTTATGTCGACCAATATTTACTCTCTATGTTGGGGTAAAGTGGTAAATTTGAGTGAAACATATAACCAAATCCTTTTTATTACAAAATTAAAATTTCTATATTTTTGTTAAATTATCAAATTTAATTATTTATTATAATGTACATATTGAACTAAATATTTTATTCAAATATAATTTTTTTGATAAGGGTTTATTTTGTTTTCTTTTCAAAGGTGAGTTGCGATTTCTGGTCAATGGGTATCATAGGTTATGAACTTTTATTCGAGACCACGCCTTTCCACGAGGAAAATGTGCACGAAACTTATTCAAAGATTCTCAGTCACTGTGACGACAGTCATCCAGAAATAATAAACTTTCCAGCTGATGTAAACATAAGTGAAGCATTTAAACGTTTAATTGAAGGATTGGTAACTAAGCCAAATCGTCGTCTAACTTATTCTCAAATAATAAAATGTGAATTTTTCAAAAATGTTGACTGGCAAAATATACGACAGCAAGTTCCTCCAATTATACCTACCGTTAATAGTGACGATGATATTTCAAACTTTGAAGATGTCGAACGAACTAAAGGAAGAAGAAGTACTTTCGTAAAAAAATCGACCGGAGCAATTTTGAAGTCTAATGAATTTTCTGGTAAAGATTTACCTTTTCTGGGTTATAGCTTTATCCATGAAGAAGTGCCTGAAGAACAGTATGGAGGAGAACGCGATACAAAAATTAATAAGATGACGGCCAAAGTGAAAGAATTGCAAAAAGTTATAAAGCAGCAGTCAGTGGAAATTAAAAGCTTACAAGAAAATGTACTTAAAGAAGAAAAACATGCATCGCAGTCTGATTCACTTAATAAATTTCTCAAGGATGCAAAAGAAGAAATGAATAAGATGAAAGAAAGACTGAAGGAAAAAACTATTGAATTAGCTGCCAGTAGAACAGAAATAAAAACTTTGCAAAGCTCTCTAAAAATAGAAGAAGAAATGCGGCTTAAGAGTGACGCAACAATTTCTGAAGTTTTAAGCTCCACATACCAAAAATGGGAAAAAGCTAAGTCAATGTCTGATCAGAATTATGAGAAACAAATTGCAGAGAAAAAAACTGAAATATCAAACATTACGGAAAGGTTGAAAGCTTGTGAAAATGAATTAGTAGTGAAATCGGAAGATTGCCGTCATCTTCAAGAGAAGATTGAGAATTACAAAGAGTTGCTTAAATCGATTAAAGAACAGAGTCAAGCTGATAAAATCGAATTTGAAAAAAGCAAGAAAAAACTAAGTGATGCGTATGAAACAAAAATTATTGAGTTAAAAAGCAAACTAAAAATGGAGAAAGATTCGAAGGCGAAGCTGAATGCAGAGCTGAAAGGCGTTAGGAGTGAGTTAGACGAATCCATTTGTTCGACTAACAGCAACAAACAGGCGAAGTTAGCTACTGAAAAAAATGTGGGGGAGCTGAAGCAAAGACTTAATACTGAAATCGAAACTAATAAAAATTTACGATCAGAGAATGCTAAGCTCGAGAAAAGACGTGCGGAAATTGAAAAGACGTGTGACAATTTGAAATCAGAAGTTGAGAAATTAAAGAAGGAGTACGAATTGGTCGAGTGTAGTAAAAATTTTCAGGCGGACAGCGCTCTCTCTTCTCCGTACGCAACTGCACATGGAAGTCTTACTGATTTACAAATCGTTGAAGAACAGTTAAGGAATGATTTAATTGCTGCCAAAGAGAATGAAGATGTTCAAAGAAGAAGAGCTGAAAAATTAGAAAAAGTAGTCACTAGACTCGAAGAAATGGTTGCTAAATTAAGTGAACAACCTAAATCTGTTGGAGATATGTTAGAAAAACAAAACGAAAAATTAGAAGATAAGTTGGCATCTGCGAGGGAGCAAGTAGTTATTGAAAGACAATCTGCGAGAACAGCTAATCTTTCTTTGTGGAAAACGGAAAAGCAAGTTGAAGATTTAGCCTGTGAAAAGCGAATATTGCAAAGACGAATGGACCTTACAGAAGAGAAAATTAAAAAGGTTCAAAATGAAAAAACTGAGGCTGAAAAAAAGCTGAAAGATGCACATGAAATAATAAAAGAAAAAGAAGAAAAAATAGCTGAATTAAAAGAAGACATAAACAATCTTAAAGATGATTTAACAAAGGAACATAAAATGTGGGAAAAAGCCGAACAAGAGCGAATGAAAGAAAAATCTGAAGTTATTGAACAAATTTCAAAGATTCATACGCTGGAAGAGAAGATTGAAGAACATAAGCAGAAGCTTAATCAAGCTCTACAGAAAAATGATAATCTTTCCTTGGATAATAAACGACTAATGCGTGAAATGAAGGAACAACGAGATAGAATTACGTCGCTTACAGATTCTTTAAGTGATCTTCAAACAAAATTGAAGTCATCTCATGACAATTATGAAATGCTTAAAGTTGCTTGCAACATTACAGACACACAGTTAACTGAAATCGAAGCAATGTTAGACACAGAAGTGAAGCGAAATAAAGCTAACATGGAGAAAATTGAAAATCTTTGCAAAAACGTGCGAGAGAAAGATGAGAAAATTGCAAAGTTAAAACAAAAGATTGATGAGGAAACTGCAGGAAAATTGGCATCGAAAGCGAAAATAAAGGAGCAACAGCATGAAATTGGTGAGCTTACAAAGAATTTAGAAGACTCACGAAAACAAGTAATATCGCAGCAACAAGAGTTAATTGTAAAAACGACAAGCTTATTTGAAGCTCAGGAAAAGATTGAACTTTTGTCGACAGACTGTTCGAATTTGCAGACTATGAATGGAAATCATGAGCGTGAAATTTCAATTCTGAAGGAAGAAAATGCCAGAATTTTAACACAACTTTTCTTAGCTAAGGAGGAGGGAAATAAACTATCTCGAGAACTTAAAGAAACAATTAATAATGTAAGTGAATTACAGCAGGAGATAGAGCAGCTTAATGGAACACTTGCGGAGCAAAAGAACTTTTACGTTCAAAGAGATATCAAATCAGAAGCAACCTTAGCACAACATAAGAAACTTATTGACTACCTACAACTAAAAGTTGAAGACCTCTCCCAAAAGAAGAAAAAATCCTTAGCAGATAAAATTTTTGGAACTGGTACTACATCTTCTAAAAAGGAAAATATTTCTCCAAACGCTGTAGAGTCGTCCATAATGTATAGGACACTTCAAGAAGAATTAAAAAGAGAACGAAAACGCAACGAAATCTTGAAGGAACAACTAGAGAAAGTTCGGCAGCACGATCGCTCTTCACATGTAGAATCATCTCCACAAAAAGCTCAGGATGATTCGAATAATAGTCAGCAGCAAAAGAAAGACACAATGAAGACTCGAACCATACGGTCATCCACAAATAAAAGGCGAACGTATCAAACTCATCGCTTTGAGCTTACCTTAGAAACCTTGGATACTATGGAAGTAAGTTGCACTGCATGTAATAGGCCCATCCTCGTAGGATCTCCTTATTGGCGATGCAAGGAGTGCAAAGTAAGTGCTCATCGTAAATGTAGAAGTGAAGTTCACACGTCCTGTGATGGTTTTGAAATGGATCATGCTAGTTCAAATGACCAAGATTCAATTTCAACTAAATCTGAGCAATGCCAGATTGAACTTCCTGATGAGCTTATAAGTGAGTATCGCGGCGACTTAATATTTAAAACAAACATTGCATCGCCACCTTTGGAGATAAACTGCATTTTTGAAATGACAGAGGATATTATACTTTTAGGTAAGTTTGTTTGTCTATTTTTAAAGTAATATCAGATAAACCAGTCAGTTTATTACTAGAATATTTCAACTGATTAAAAAATTATTACTTTGCAGGACTTTTGATGATATTTTTGTGATCTTGTCATATCCAAAAGACAATAAGTTATTTTTGTTTGCACTTTATTGTACTCGAAAATGAAATCTTATATTAAACAATTTCGTATATATTCGTAAAAATATTTCAGCAGATTATGAAATGACATAAACTTGACATAACTTTTTGAATTCCCAAAATTTCCTCGTGGGGCCAAATTACCAGATATGGGTACATCGGCAACAATACATCTAATTCCCAAAACTTTATGTATTAAAAAAATTGTTAGGTAAAATTGTCATAAAGCAATTGAGTAATATGTCCCTACCCAAAGTTTTAATGAAAGTGACTAGACTAGGATCTATTTATAAGAATACAACAGTTTACAAAGAAAAGATTGCTTAAAAATTAATCTTTATTTTATAATCCCTAATCTAGGCCCTAAAAACCAAATTAAGATAAGATAAGAATAGTAACAAAAGCACGTGACACATTGAAATCTATAAGATTAAAATTGTGATTAAAACAATGAGGCTCACGAAAATCATAGTTTTTATTACGATGTTGCCAAAGCCTTTGATAAGTTAGCATGGCTTTGTCCGAAAGGGAACTAGGGTAAGGGGAGTGAGTAAACTTGAATGTCTTGTTTTTGCATTGCTGCGAGCTAGACAACAGCCCAGAGACGGAGTAGATTTCTTAATTCAATTTTAATGGTCGTGTCCTCAACCAATTGATCCAACTTCGTCTCCAAATTTGTGCGATGGTAGGGAATTTTTAATAAATCGGAGCTTCTCAAGGAGCGAGACAATATAGATATTCACTATCGCGACAATTTACCCACACTCCTAAATCTTTGATTTTGGAAAGTCTATTTAAAACACCGGCATTAATGGTATAGTTAAAATGGTATACTCTTCCGGGAAGGCAATTGAACAGTATTTTCGAAACTTTTTTTTATGGAATAATAATTGGTACCTTTAGTGAAGGTTTTTTTTAATATATTTATTTATTTATTTATTTACAAATTCGCCAAATACTGACTACAAATCAACGAAATCTAAACAGTAAATATAACGTAAAATGAAAAATCAAAATAAATTACAGAATCAAAGTGATTAACTATTAAGACTCATCAAATACTGACTACTGCAAAAAATAAAATAAACAACAATATAACTACAAAGAAAAAGAAAAAGTAACCCTAACAAAGCTGATTCTTCAGATGAGATCTAGATAAGTGAAAATCAACAAGCTCAAAATGATTATTAAAAAGACGACGCATAGATGTAATAGGCTCATGCATACCATAATTAGTGCGGTGGTGGGGAATATGGACAAAGCTTTCGTTCCTCAAGGGGTTAGCAGGAATCGATAAACCTAGAGCTCCCAGCAGTTCGGGGAAATCAACCGCGCCTCGCAAGCAATCAAAGGCAAAGACAACTCTGGAGTTGTCGCGTCTGCTTTCAAGGGACTCCAATGAAATAAGCTTTAATCGATTAGCGTAGGGAGGCAGCCGAAGAGGATCGGTCCAAGGAAGGCCGCGAAGGGAAAATTTAACGAATCTACGCTGCACAGCCTCGATGCGATTAATATGAGTCCCATAAAAAGGAGACCACACAGGACTAGCATACTAAAAAACAGGTCTTACGAACGTAAAATAAAAGGAGTTTAGTTATATATGGGTCATCAAACTCCTTAGACCATCGCTTGACGAAGCCCAGAGCAGAATTAGCTTTGTTTACAATAGTGTTGATATGGTCGGCAAATGAAAAGGTCGTATTTAGCACTACACCTAAATCTTTGGTCTTGTCAAGTCTGTTCAGAGAGCCACCGTCTAAGGTGTAGTTAAAGTGCACTGGATTTCTTGATCGAGAGAATGACATAGTAGTGCACTTGTTAATATTTAGGGGAAGGAAGTTTATAGAACACCAATTATGAAAGGCGTCTAAGTCCGAGTTTAATAGTGCACAGTCATTCGCACTTGAAATAACGCGGAAAATTTTGGCGTCATCAGCGTAACATAGAATTCTGGAATTAGGGAGAATTAAGGATACATCATTGATGTAAATGATAAAAAGCAATGGTCCTAGATGACTTCCTTGAGGAACACCGGAGGTAATATAAATATCGTTCGAAAGTGAACCTCGAACGAATGAACGAATCCAATTAACAAAAATTGATTGAAACTCTAGAAAAGACAACTTACGAACAAGAACACTATGGTTAATTCTGTCAAAAGCCTTGCTAAAATCAGTAAAAATGCAGTCGACCTGCTTGCCAGCTTCAATGGCAGAAATACAGCAATTAGAGAATTCCAGCAAGTTAGTCGCAGTATATCTACCCTTCATGAAGCCATGCTGAAAGGAACCTAGAAAAGGTTGCAGTGGAAGTTAAGAGCATTGCACACGAGAGCCTCAAACATTTTACCGATACAACATAAATTTGCAATGGGGCGGTAGTTTGATATGTCCTTTTTACTTCCTTTCTTAGCATCCTCGTCAAACACAAGGTCGGAGCAAACCTCGTCATATGAGTAAAATCCTTATCACTAGTATCAAAGTCTGTAGTCAAAAATGCGGTGCCAAAAAATTCGCCAAATAGGTTGGCAGTCGTCAGGGGGTCGTCGCTCTCGACATCACCAAAACTTAACACAGAAGGGTAGCCATCACGATTGCGCTTACAATTTACGAACCTCCAGAACTGTTTAGGCTCAACACGCAAAGTCGATTTAATTCTCTCTAAATAGTCAGAATAAGAAATATCAAGTGCAGAGCAAAATTGGTTGCGTAACATGAAGTAAGTGAAGTAGTCAGCATCACTCCTTGAGGAACAAAACCGCTTCCAAGCTTTATCCTTCAGATTCTTTAAGTGCTTCACGGAACTATTGAGCCAAGGCTGATATGAACGCGAACCACGAGACCTTGAAACAGGAACACTAGTAGCAAAACAAACAGAAAGAGAATCGTAAAATAATTTTACAGCGTTATCAATATCACGTTCATTCAGAATATTCGACCAACCACAGGCAAAGAGCCAATTATTAAGTTTAGAATAATCAGCATTGCTAAAGTTATAACAAAAATTACTTGAGTCAGAAGATGCCGTCAGTACAGAATCAAAACCAAAAATGATATGCCGTGCTGGATGATGACGAGATTCAGGAACCAGGGGAGACAGACAGTGCTTCACGACAGTACTCGAGCAGTCAGATGAGAACACCAAATCCAGGAACCTGCCCGAGTCATTCATCACGTCACAGGCCTGTGATAAACCGCAAGAGGCAATGGAATCCATGAAGGCCGGAACATACCGTGGGGCAGCCGAAAAAGATGGTAGTAGGCAATCCTTATCCAAGGAGCGCTCCCAACTGATCCAAGGCATATTAAAATCTCCAAGGAGCATAAGGTCATCCGATGGAAGCAGCAAATCAGCCAGTCCTTCAACACAAGTAGACATCGACTCATAGTAATCAGAGGGCGATCCAGGTGGAATATAGACCGTGGCAATGTAAACATTTTTGTGTGGAAGCTTGAGAACCACACAAATAAATTCTAGGGGATCAGATCCCGCAACATCAACGACCATACAAGGAATGTCATGGCGGACAGCGCAGAGAACACCACCTCCTACTGGAGCATCAGGTGCGGAAAGGTGGCGGTCACGGCGGAAAACCAAGTACTCAGAGCCAAAGAGCTCAGCGTCTGCAATTCTTCCAAAAAGCCAAGTCTCAGTCAGGCAGACCACGTCGAAACATTTATTCGTCGAGCCAATGAAGAGTCGAGTCGTCTTCGATCGCAGTCCGGTAACGTTGGCATAGTAAAGGGAGTACTGACTAATGCGTTTTTTGATGAAATATTACGGGCTGTAGTTGCGTTCAAGCGAGTCCTTGGAATGAATTCACGGACGATAGAATTAAGTGGCCAGATGTCGAATGCAAACAGCATCTGGTACTAGAAGCTTAAATGAAGCAGAGAAGGAATGACCCTGCTGTCCACGTCGTGCATCAATTCTTTTGCAAACAATTAAGCTCCGATCAGTCCGGGTGCATGATGAAATGAAGCTGGCGATATCATCCACAGTGGTGTCGTGATGCAACCGTGACAAGAAAATATGATGTGGAGGCTCAGCCGGTATCAAAGCCACCGTTGCAGACACAGGTCCAACGGTGTTAACCACGGTGGAATCGAGCGTGTTAAATGGTGCAGCAGCGTCAGCAACGTCGCATGTTGTAGGAATTGACGATGCGGTACCGGAAGCCAGACGCGGGCCCAAGCCATCACCCCCCAGTAGAAGAGGTTGTAGCAGCAAGTGAGGGTGCAGCAGAAAATGAGGGAGCAGCAGCGAGTGAGGGAGCACCCCCCCCCCCCCCACCCACGAGCACAGTCGAGCAGCGAGTGAGGGAGCAGCAGCGAGTGAGGGAGCAGCAGTCGACCTCGACGATGCATAAGGAAAGCAATCGTCCTCAAGAGTACCAGAAAGCGGAACCCGATCCCTCCTGCGTCTACGGCTAGAGCGTGAATTAGTCGAAGGTGGTACCTTGGGAGAAGGACTCGGCACACAAATGGTAGTCACCTCAGCTCCACCGTCGGCCCGCTCCATATCGAGAGGCACACCAACGACGTCCAAAGCCGCAGGCCGATCAGAGTTGCGACGTAGGAACCGCACATCAGACGAGATCGTATGAATGAGATCAGAACTGCCCTTCGCAGCCGATGACAACGATTCCATATCCCTTCTTAAAAGCCTCAAGTTATTCCCAATATCGTCACTAGGGATAACAGGGTTTGCGGCAGTAACAGTACAGTGTGCAGGATGAACAGTAACATAATGTATGTCCTCAATAGAGCTAGACATAGTTGTTATCTTGTAAGAGATATCACGCGACTTATCCAGCAGCAGGTCATAGCTAGCTCCAGATTTATTCACTGAGGCCAACAGGTCATCAAGCTTTCGATTCAACATGCCAAAATCATCGAATACTGCTTGAAAATTGAGCAGGCTAGTTACTGATGTTGCAGAGATTAAGGACGTGACAGGGCCTGATATATAAACAGTCCTTACAAGTGCTGACAGAGGAAGAAGATGTTTTCAGACTCTGCTTTAGGCACGTTGGATGAAAGAAACCTCCACAAATGCCGTCACAGGCATTGGCGTTGTCGGTCATCTCCAAGCAGCAAATCTTGCACGCACTCATGGCAGGACCGGCTATCAGAAACGTACTAAATGAAGATCAATTAGCATGTAAACTCAATAATAGTTTATATGTGTCCAGGCAATCCGATCCACCGATGAAAATGGGATCAATGCTCACGTGCAAGGGCAGGCACCAGGACTCGAAAAAGAAAATCCAAGATAGAGTGCAGTATCGATAGCCTCGGCAGAGGCATATACCAAAAAGAGTTTACCTGAGAACAGGAACACAGAGCGGTGAAAAAGTTAAGGAGATGGTAACTGTTTACACTGCCGCGAAAGAGATCCAGGAAGCGGCAATCAAAAACGACAGCACAACAGCAATCCTCAACAAAACCTCCAATGGCACAGCTCATCCAATGTTTAAGTAACACAAATATACACAAAAATCACGAAACAGTGATAAAAATATAATAAATTAACAAAAAATAAAAAATAAAAAGAAGCAAATGCAACAACATGTGACAGATGATATTTTCGCGCTCGGATTAAGCTCGGGCAAAACTTGATGCACGTTTTTTGAAAAATTTATTTTGAATTTTTTTCATCTTACTACATTATTTGTTACCTTTCATTTGATTTGATTAATGTTGCTAGATTGCTTCAGAATAAGAAATAAACGGATTCACGCACTCTTGTAAGTAAGTTTGTTCCACTCTCCTCCGTCAACCATAACAGAATTCTATTCAACTTTTGTGTACACTCATCAGCATGTGAAAAAAGTTGGGACGACAAAAATAACTCAGGTCTAATAAATTTTCACACACACACATGTGGGTGAAACATTTTTTTTTACCTAAAATTCAGCATTTTTCCGAATTTTTTCGGAAATGTATGTAATTTATTCACCTGTTTTTTATTTTTATTAAATTGCCCTTCTTAATATCTTTCCAAAAAGGCGGAACATGTCCAGGTACAAATAGGAAAAGTTCAATGGGTTAAGATCTGGAGATCTAGCAGGCCAAGGAATGGGTGCACTTGTCCAAGCCAGCGGTAAGGAAATTTTTCATTCAGTATTGCCTTCACAATGATATCAGAATGCACTGGTATTTCATCGTGCTGGTAAAACGTGCCCTAAGATTATCCAGAGGGATGTCCTCTAGTAGATCTGGCAGTGTATTCTCCAAAAAGCCCCCATAAATTTGGCTATTAAACGCTAAGGCAAAATGGCTGGTTCTATTAAATGGGTGCCAATGATACCAGCCCAAACAATGACGCAGAATTCGGTCCAGGAACGTCGCATTTAAGAAGCTAATTGCAAAATTCTAATCTCTCAGACTTTCCAGTGTACCTTGGACTTGGATATGATGATATGGACGTAATCCTGATGAATAACCCTCCAAAATTTAACTAAAGGCACTCCTAATCGTCTTGTGACTCGTCTCGTGCTTGCTTCAGGATCTTGCCTGACGAGGGTGGTTATTTGTTGCTCGACGTCGGTACAATCTTCCGATGTTTCAGATCGCAATTCCGTGCTGTTTGTAATTCCACTTCCCGTTTCTCTTAAGGCCCACACAGACGCACGAATAAGTTCGGCGAAAATGCTGCACGGTATAATTCGCCGATATTTTCTCCGTCTGTGCACAAATGGCTCGCCGAGCTACCGAGCCATTCTGAAATCAAGATATTCCTGATTTTGCACGAGCCAAATCACACAAACACATGCAATTAATTTGTTTAACGAAAAGTTTTTTCTATGTAGTTAAACGTCAATTTGAAAATTGTTTTTTTAACGTCGGTTTACGATTTTCAATTATAAATAAATTACGTTTTAAATATGTTGATCGACCAAAGATATTGTCCGAAAAAGTTTTTGATTGAGTTCATTGAGCTTTATCGTTCAATTTGAAATGAAAAGCTCGTGTGTCTGTGGGCACGGAATTTACAAGGTATTATTCCCACAAACTTTACCGCGGTATTTTTCGCCGAACTTTTTCGTGTGTCTGCGGAGGCCTTTAATCTTTGGGAAGTTCACAAAAATACCGCTTTTTTGGCGTGCACGTCGATTAGGGGATCTCTTGTCATATTCCACAGAGTGACCACTCTCTGGAAAGCTGAAAAAGTCAGGGAATGTTGGAAATTTTCACTGAAGTCGGAATTTTTTTATTCATAAGTTCAAATTATTTTCTTATGACGGTCCAATGCTAGAGCGATATAAATGGAGTCATCACTCGAAGTCTATTTCTGAGAAATTTAAAAATATTTCAATTTCTATTCCACGGTATAAATGGAAATATCACTTTAAGTCTATTTCTGTGACATTTAAAAGGAAATTTTGTAGAATAACCAGCACGAGAGTGGAGTTGGCGGATTCCGAAAAAAATCCCAAAATTCGAGGAATAAATAAACGTGTAAATATTTGATTTAAATCCAATCGTACTTATTTATTTAAATCAGTTTTGTTTAATACAAAATAGCACATGGCACGGTGATAAGAAAAATTCTATATACACACATCCCTCGATTTATATATTTATAGATATTATAAAATCGTGCAAACGGAAATCGTGTAAAACGAGACAGAATTCATACAAAATAGAAATATATTAATTATTATCATGTTTTTCGCAAGGCGACGCTCTTCAGGTGAACAATGTTTATTTTGACACATCTTAAAAAAGTAACCAGAAAGATTATTAAAATCATCTTATCATGAAGTAATTTCTTATATTTATTATTGACAGAAATCAGCTTTTCTCAAACTAGTAGTAAAATAAATTCAATCAAAAAACGAAAGTTATCTCTTACTTTGATGACACAAAAAGGCCGCACTTTATAATTTTCCAGTGTATCACTAAAAAACTGCATGAATGTTCAATTCACTGTATGGGGAAACAATCAGAACATAGTCACTGAAATAACAGTACCAACAGTCGAGAAAAACAGAACTTTAGAAGCGAAATTATTGCATGGACTGCTTCAGTTTCATTACCTATTATTTTACCAGCACTGTATATATATCGTTTTTAACCGACTTGCCAAAAACAAATAGGTTCTAAGTTCGACACGTATTTTTGTTTTATGTATTTGTTGTTGGGTAAAGTAAGTTCTCCGATCGGTACCATGTCAACAAAATTTTTGGTGGGGGTGGGGGTGAAACCTAACTTCGTAATGCATGGACCGATTTAGATAATTTAAATAGACGGTAGTCCAACTTCGTAACACGTGCACCGATTTGGTTAATTCTTTTTCTCATGTATAGAGTATATTACCCCATTGGTACCGCGACAAAATTGTAAACAGTTGGGTTTGGATGGGGGAGGGGTGGATGTCAACTTCTTAACGCCTAGACCGATTTGGATGATTCTTCTTTTGATGTGTAGAATATGTTGCCCCATTGATACCACGACAAAAAATTATGGGATGAGGTGTGATGGGAAGGGATCGTTATCCAACAACTTAACGCATAGACCTATTTGGATGAATCTTTTTTGTTTTATATATGCTACTATAAGTAAAAATGTTGACCAACGTAACGCAGTAACGCGTGGACTTATTTAGATGATTATAAATACATAGAGTATATGTCATTTATGGATAGAGTTGAAGGAGGGGCGGAATCTAGCTTCGTAAGGCGTAGACCGATTTCGATGATGTTGATTCTGATGTACAGAATACGCTTCCTGATTGGTAAATGATAAAAATGTGGTACCTAGAGTGACTACGATGACTCTCTCACTATGATGATTCTCTCTTGCTGTATAGATTTCAGATGCCGGATTTCCTTTCTATAGAGTGCACTACCTCTGCAACTGTTGAAATTGGTTTGTTCGTATGAGCAGCATTTTTCGAGTCGTATATATAAAGACACTAAAAAGTGAAAAATAAAATATTTTTTTAAAAATAAATTGAACATAAGAGAAAAACACTGTTGTTTTATAAAAAAAATAGTTTTTTAAAAAAAAATTGCACCGACTTCACAAAAAGTGCTAAAAAGAATAAAATAATTTTTCATTTTATTCTATTACGACATTTAGAAGTCGGTGCAAATTAATAACCAAGCAACTACAACAAAAATTTTTAATCGCCCTTCCTTATAATCCCGTGGACTGAAACGTTCAGGTAGTTTTATATATTATCTTCCATTGTGGTAGGATAGTTGTTTCGTTTGTTTATAATATAAATAAAATAATAATAAATTGCGAAGGATCTACTGAATACATTTTAAATTTTTATTTTTTTTTCGAAGATACATGATTTGAATTTTCAATTTTACTTTTGAAGATTAAAAAAAAAATAACTCTCGCGACCTTGAAACGCCATTGATGACATTGATGTTAAAACTGCATGGGTGCCGCTTAAACAAAGTTGTGGCCAATTGGGTAATCTGTAATCTGAAAATTGATATTCGTTATAATCATAGTTACGTTGGCTATGTTTTCCCGAGACATATTTTTTTTTATTTTGCAATTTGTAAAAATTATGCAACAATTTGTAAAATTTCCAATTTTTACGTCATATTTTGACCTATTAGAGGCTATAAAAGTGGAACAAAATAAAATTTTGCAAATCGTACTCGGGAAAACATAGCGGTATGTTTTCTGAACAATTGAAAAAAAAATATATTGAAATCGGACCAATACTTTTATAAGAAGTCTTACTCGGCAGCTAAAAAAACACTACTTTCGGGAAAACGCGTTTAATGGTAAATTACGGTGTATAACTTGATTGTAGTAACTTGCGAGTTAATTTGCTATACCGGGGCCGTAGAGTTCTCCTTCCTCATCACGTTGATGTTTTTGGTTGTCCACATTTTTCTCAAGAACGGACCGGTAAATTCTTTAGACAATGATTTTTAACTGGACAAGCGCCGCCGTGACGCGCCGCGCCTAGTTTTTCGGAAACGGCCGGAGATGGGTACCTTTCTGTTCCCAGAAACATGCAAAGGAATGTGATTTTCATTAAATCCTTTCTGTGGCGTATTCTCAGAAACATATAGATTGAAATTAAAAAAAAAAATCAATTTTTTGAAACCGCGAGAGTAGAGGACCCCCTTTAATGTACACCGACTTCAAAATTAAAAATGATTTTATGCTTTTTAGCGCTTTTTGTGAAGTCGGTTCAATTTTTTTTAAAACTATTTTTTTATAAAATAACAATTATCTAATCTGTTACGTGATTTACACAATATAAAAGCATAAACAACATTTTGAAAATTCTTTACATAGCTTCACGATACAACGTAAAGTCAGGAAAAAAACTCAAATATTTTCTGGAAAACCGGGAAAACTCAGGTAAATTTGGTCTTGAAAAAAGTGGCCATCCTGTAGAGTACAGCTGCTTTTTCGTTTCAGTCTCCTACACAATAAATGTAAGTTTTATCCGCATACTCCTCAAAAGTTAATTCTCCCAATTTTTCATTATTTTAGCTTAAGAACATCGATCGATTTGTTTTTCAACTATGATCAATATTCTTGCTGACTGACCAAAAATTTTAGAGACAGAACTCCAGTAAACTTGGGTGTGAACACTGTCTAACACAAGCTACTAACGACAATACACAGAAAGCGGGTTTTCTAATGTTGTACCTTTTTGGAAAGGTATTAAGCTGGGCAATTTAAATACATGAATTTCGGAGACAATTTGAGCATATTTATGAATCACTCTGTAAACTCCCAAACTGTTAAGATTGCCCCCGCCTGCCATACAATTTTTTGTTTGGCTTGGTGAGATCTATCACCTTACCCCTATTTCCGCACATCTTATGTGAAATAAGTTTAGTTTGCTTAACATTTACCATTTGTCGAATGGCATCATACTATAATGCATTGCAAAATCATTAAATATAAATATATTAATATACCTGTATTAAACACAATTGATTTTTTTTTATTATTTGAAACCGCCGAGAGGTGGGGATGGAGTATATTTCACACGCAGCCAGATGTGATAAGTGGACAATAGAATTTCCAAAACCTGAAAAAATCAATCAGTTTTATAATCTGAAAATGCTAAATCAGATATTAGAATAAAATAAACGAAATATAAAATTTTTGACTTACGGTCACTCGAAATTTTATTATTCTGTCTTTAATAGTTCCTTTCCAAAAATTCCTAAACGTTTTCTTGTTTTCAATACCAACAAAGTAGAAACAGTCCTTAAGTATAAAACAGTATTGAAATTGGTCACACTATGGATTTTTATTCTCTGTAAGACCATATATACATATATACATTCTCGAATGTTAATTTTATTTAAATCACATTAAAATGAGATCATGTAAACAAAGATATACTTTTTAAATTGGTTATGACAAGATCCTTACCTAGATAATTAAACGGTTTCTGCACAACTAGACTATGAGAAATTGTACTTGGAAGAATATATTGAATTGTAAATAAGTGGAAACTAATTACTTTTTAAACTGTTGACAAATTCTATGGAATGATTTTATTTGAAACATTAACGTGGAACATAATTTTCGACTTCTTACTGTTATCATTATAAAAAAAAATATAAACAAAGAAAAAGAGGGTAAGAATATTTTATTGAAGGGAATTTAAATGTTTAATAATTTTTGTGGTAAAAGGGAAAATTAGTGTTCGTTTGTTTTTAAGGTTTTGAATAGACCAATAATCCGCACATATGTATTAAATGGTATTTGTATCGTTTAAACGCGCAATTTGTGGTGATTTTTTCCTGCAGGAAGGCATTTGGCTGTTCAGGAATTATAAAGAAAAAAATATTTATGACCGGAGAATTGATTTTATGAACAGAAATGTGGGATTATTAGATGCAATTTAGATCTGATAAAGCGAAGTTGATATTATTGTTAAATCTGGCGAACAGAAAAGGTACCCTTGTCTACCAGAATTATTATTATTTAATTTTTCTAGGTAATTTGTAACCATCTGGCGATTATATATATTATATAGGGTCACTGTAATAAGTGGCCATTCACAAATTACGCAATATTTTTTTTCGTACTTCTTTACTTCTATTCATTGAAGCCTTCCGTAAGTAACCCACGTCATTCCGTGCTCCAGAAATTTATTATAATCATTTTTCAACTACTCGTAAGGAAACATATTTGAAAAAAAAATTTCGTGCGACATAGTGAAACATGCGAAACAAACATTGCCGTAGATTTCTTTGCGAAATCTCTCTTGAATACTCAGCATACAGGTTGCATATCTTTTATGGACGTCTATTGCTTTCTCCCGCAACTAAGAAACAAAAGATGCCTAAAATACACCCGCTTTTTTATCTTATATTTTTTAACCGAAGCTGTGCTTTGATGGAAAGCTATGTTTCTGATTCAAGTAACTCGATTTGTCAAATTTAGCAGACGTATACTCAATAGAAACTTCCAATCGCATTGTATTTAGCTAACACCTATTGTTCGGTTTCTTACTTTAAAAAGTTATAAGGTGTAAATTTGCATAATTTTAGTTTATATTGTCGCAATACTGAGTCATGTATACAGTTTAAATTTTTGCTGGTGATTACACCCTTTCCATGAAACAAATTGGGGACGGAGTTGGATGAATTGGTTTAGTGGCACGATCACCACGTCATGGTTCCAGGATTCGTGCCTCGGTCTCCTATGAGTCTTTCATTTAAAATTAAAATATCCACTCTGTTTCTAGGCTATTGTCTAGCTCACAGAAATGCAAAAACAAGATATTCAATTTCACTGATTTCCCATACCCTAATTCCCTTCTGGTCGAAGCCATGCTAACGCATCATAGGGTTGCCCCTGGGTAAGAATTCTCTCAAACTTTGGTTGTATAAATAAACTGAGCGCATGTCCAACAACTGCTGAAAAAATTATCATAGCAACGAATAAATGTATCAAATTTGTGCGCATGATCTGTAATTCTGCCATGCCGTTCCACGGACCTCTCATCTAAATCCTCCTGGTTTGGAGGTGGTGTGTGATTTTGACACTTGATAACGTTTAGCATTCCATGAACACATCTATGCTGAATATATCCCCTACACATTTATAAATTAGTGTGTATTAACAAGGCAACCTGGTTGTCTGAAAACAACCAATCTTGCGACAATTCGTACCCAGGGCTTTGGCAGCATCATAAAAAACAAGTATTAAAGTTAAATTAACTATTGGTTTTTATGAAAGATTAAAAATAATTGGACAAATAGATATTGTTTATCTTATAATATTCATGTTACAATTGAATCCCACTCAAAAATGATGTTGGAGTTAATAAAACATTATGTTTAGATATTTTGGAGTTAATGATCAAAATATTAAATAGCACCGACCTGTGAAAACAATAAACGTGGAAAAAACTAAAAAATGTTCCCGAAGCGTCAAATGAAAACCCTATTGTTGTGGCAACGCTGTTCGTCCGTTCACCTGCCAGAGGCTTCCAACTTGAATGTGCGAACGTTATAAAAAAACCTGAATCTGTTTAAAGAAAATAAGAATAGGATTAAGTCAATTAGAAATAAAATTAATAAAGATGATTTGGTTTTAGGAAAAGCTATAAAAGATATAACTGTAAATCAAAGAGATGAAATCGCGAAAAGTTAATAGTATTTGGCAAATCATTAACAAAAACTGAAAAAAATAGCGGCCCCAAGATGGATCCCTGTGGAACACCACAGTTAGTGCCAAGAAAACCAGATGTCAAATTATTACACTTCACCATTTCCAATCTACCGCATAAGTAGGATGCCACAAGCTTATAGGCTGGGCTTGAAAAATTGTATATGTTCCTAAGCTTGCTAATTAGAATGTTATGATCATCTTTGTAAAATGCCTTGGAGAAATCCAAAAGGACGAGCGCAGTGACATTATCATTATCAATCGAGATGCGTTTGTCATCAGTAACTTTAAGGAGCGCCGTAGTACAACTAAAACGAGATCTAAAACCAGACTGAAAAGGATTGATAAGATTGTTGCTATCCAAATACACAAATATCTGCTTGTGAAGAATATGTTCGATCGCTTGAGATAAAAATGGCAGAATAGAATAGAATTGGTCTGTATTCAGCAATAGTTGACTTGGGATTCTTCCTAATTGGGATAATCGTGGCTTTTTTCCATTGGGGAGGATATGTGGAGGTTAACAGAATCGTATTAAATACATGGGCAAGTGGCAGAATAATAAAAGGAAGAATCAACTTAACAAACTTAGGGCGAATGCCATCCAAACCAACTGCATTGGATTTAATGGAAAGAATAGCTTCCATGACTTCTTCAGCATTAACTCTGGAGAAAGAGAAACCCCCAAAAGGTGTAATGTCATCAGAGACATTTACTATATTAACTGAATTGGATATGGAGGTAGAAGTCGTGGAAGCAGAAGCAAAGTTGAATTTAACTCATCACTATCAGCATCAGTCAAATCTGTCATAGGAGACCCAATAACATCACTCTTAAGGTTGCTCTAGAGCTTTTTAGTTGGTAGCTTCACGTTAAATTTAGTTATATGATAGCTCACTTTAGATTTAAAAATGGCATTGGTAACGTTATTGCGCAGCTTGCGGTATTAATCCCTAAGGAAAGTTGTTCGAAAGCGCTTCCATCTCCTGTATGCGTGGTCTCGTTTGCCGATTAAGGCTAAAATCCTTGAAGTAATCCATGGACATTTTATATTTGGAACAGAAAAACTTTTTAGCGGAACAAACCTATTGATGAGGTAATATAGGTAGATTGTTATTAAATAGCAACAGTTGTGATTCAGCATTAGAAGTAAGGTAAAGATTGCCACAGTCCAAATTCACATTTTTGAAATCCCGATACACGAAATCATGCCCGATACTATTACCAGGTTTAATATCATAGATAACTAAAATCAGGTCATGTCGGGAGAAAGCATGTAACATAATTTGGTTACAAAATAGCACAAGACCAGGATTAGACAAAAGAAACAAATCTAATAGAGTAGAAGAGGTCTCCGTGAAATGTGTAGGTCTGTGTGAAATGTGTAAACCAAAACAATCCGTTAATTCAAGGAAAGCATGCCTGAAGGAAATGACAGTTCAAGTCTCCAGCAATGATAAGATGGTTACATTGCCGACATAGATCTGAAAAGACTTCTTCCAGAGGGCTAATATCAGTAATATGTGGAGGTTTGTATATAACACCAACCAGAACTCTCTCCGAATCCACCATGAAATCCAGAAAAAAAATATTCAATTTGCGAGCCCGGTGTAATTTTTTTTTAAATATCGTGACCCCACCACCAACTCTGTCAATTCTATCATTCCTAAAGCATGTGTAGCCAGTGAGGGACCCCAAGAAATCATGTACGTGAGGTTTCAACCACGTTTCCGATATCCCAATAATGTCCAATATTGAGGAATTAAAGATATTTCTAAACTCATCAACCTTGTTCAACAAACTCTGCGCATTAAAGTGACAGAATCACAGAACATTTAGAAGAGCCCGTGAAATATCAAGACTGCCAGACTTGTGTGCACTGGAGTAATTCATTAAACAATATAAAATAATAAGTTAATATTAGTAAAGGCCGTAGCAGAAAAAAATTAAAGCAAGCGATTTAAAGAAAAGCTCATAAATTCAAATCTAGAGGAAGAAAATAATAATAATATATCTAAAACATAATAGCAGCTGTTCTTAACTACAGTAGCATTTCAGTTAAACATATCGTAAAAAGTTTAGTGAACAAATCCAATAGCATTAATAAATATAAATATCTATAAAAAAAGAAAAGAAAAACTAATCTTACGACTAAGAAAAACATTAAATACTCGCAATGGAAATTAATCTTCATAAAAACCTAGTTAACAGCAAACATAAGTTTTTTGAGAGCACATTCATCCGTGATGCAGTGAGCTTCACTATCTTCGCCCAAGCGTACATAAACAAGATCCTTTTGTGTGAAGACGGTTAAAAGTCGTCGTTGTTTTCTAAGCCGAAGAGCAGTACGGTACAAGCAATAGTTACGTTTAGTTAGACTTTCATGTATATAAATATGCACTTCCGAGTCCATAATGTAGTTAGCAGACTAATAAAACGCACTTAGTTTCATTTGTCTAGCTTTTATACTTTAGATTTTATTAATACTTAAAATACGTCGATTTTGTCACTGACTCACTCATTCTCATCAAAACCTTCACAGACTCACTCATGATCATCAAAACCTCTTGGGTACTTCCTGAAGTCCTAGAAAGGTATATGCAGGCTAGGATTAGCACAAAAACAACGAACAAGTTAAGAAATCTGTAACGTTCACCCTCCAACTACAAGGTATACTTCCAAACTTCCAAAAGTCCTAGAAAGCTGAAATTTGGTATGTAGGTTAGGATTTGCGCACAAACAACGAAAAAGAGAGTGGGCTATAAAGAAAGCAACTGAAGAAGCAACAATAAAGAAAAGAACTAGGGAATCTTACAAAATGAAATGAAGTCCCACCAAAAAAATTTCTATGTAAAGTAGGTTGCCAAGACTGCCAAGCTCATAACGCTTTCACTGTTAAAAAGTTATCAGATCTCATGCAGAGCAAAGCCCCTAACCATAAATCTTGGTCGAAAAGTATAGCTTGGCTGTCGCACAGGCACTCCCATGGTAAGAAATCAAGTCACTGGTCTTTAATGTTGTATCATGGAATATTCTATGAAACGGCCAAGCCATACTTTTTGTCCAAGATGTAGGGTTTATAGAGTTAGAGACTTGGCTCTACATGAGATCTGATAACGCTTTAACAGTGAAAGCGTTAAGCTTGTAAGTCTTGGCAACCTACTTTACATGAAATGTTTTTGGTGGGATGTATTTTACTCAGATGTAAATGTTAAAACTTACTCTTACAAGTCAACCTGTGCATAAAAGAGGTTTGCATTTGCATTATCATAGTATATAAATTCAAAATTTGTTTGGATTATCACAATTAAGGTTACCAGTATTAAACTAACAAAACTTTCCCGGCTTTATACTGCTTAGCGTATTCAATAATTTTGTAGCAAGATTACCCAAAAACTATTCTGTCGAGTCAAGTCATGCATCCATGTACATATGTTGCATTGCTATTAATACGTAAGTTTTAATTATTTCATTCCCGCAATTTCAGTTTTGGTACAGGATAAAAAATTATGAAATTTTATCATTTTGCTGTCACATCAAGACAAAATTTTTAAATTTCACTATTTTTATTTCAAATTTTTTAACCGACTTCCCAAAAACAAAGAGGTTCTAAGTTCGACGCGTATTTTTTTTATAATATGCGCTTATGCATATTAAGCACCAAAATTAAAATTACAGCCATGAAAAGATCTAAATTTCACGCAGTTCGCTAAAAATGCAATCGATGCACAAGAAAACGTGCATGTAATGAAGTAATATCCTGTGCCGTTTCAAATCCTTGATTAGACAATTTACATAATTGAAATGATAAATGATCAACTAATCGACAGAAAAATGACAACATAAATTAATTGATTTTACAACAGTAAAAGACACTTTATGTAGCCGTCAGCCATTAGTTACACAAAACAAAACAAACTTAAATATAAAGGTTACCTAAAATAAATTATTAACCTATAGATATGATATGGTTTTATTAAGTGTGTTTGTTTATGTGTTTTCCTTCCCTGATTGTGAAAAATTCTTGTTTTTAATATTTGCTTTTCGTTGATTGTTTTATAAATATTCTATAATCTTTTTATCCTATTATTTCAGGGTGTGTTACTGGACTGTATGCCTATCATCAAGAGACAAAAAGTATAGTCAGCATTGAAGGAATTGGCAATGTTAGTTACATATCGATAACAACAATTTTGTCTAAAGCAATTCTAGTAGGCGCAGATGGAGAATACTTGTATCAGTGTGATCTTCGCCATCTTCATAATCGTAGCCAAGCTAGTGCGTACCTTAAGCCGAAACTTGAAGCGTCTATCTTAGATCTGCCATTTGCTAATCGTGCCTCTAATGAAAGGTGGCACCTTGTAGAGATTTCTAATGAAGTGGAAGATGCCACGGAGACTACTGCTATTGCTGCGACTTCATCAAGAATAGTTATAATGAAGTATGATTTAAATTTACAAAGATTTAAGCCTGTAAGGGCGTTGGACACTGCAACCGCCGTCTCATCTATTTTGTTTACACGTCATACAGCTATCGTTAGTTCTGATAAGTTTTTTGAAATTGATTTATCATCGTACTCTGCAGAGGAGTTTCTTGATTTATCAGATAATTCGCTTGTGCATACGAGAACTTGTCAACCAGTAACAGTATTTAGGATTAGTTCTCAAGAGTTTTTGCTTTGCTTTACAGAATGTGGAATATTTGTCGATGAATATGGCTGCCGTTCACGGCCATATGATTTGAGTTGGGAATATACACCAACAGGATTCATATATCGTGAACCCCTTCTGTATATATCGCACTTCCAAATTGTCCAAATAATGCGAATACATAGATCTTACCGAAATGAAATATCACATAGTGGTACAAATGATGATGACGAACCCAATTTTGTACGTGCTTACATAAACTTATACATGCCCAGCCTTCTTGCCAAATGTGGTAAAATGAATGTTTATTCACTAGCAGTTGAGAAGGATACCAATCTTCAAGAAGTTTACATCTTGGACGGAATAAAAGCTTTTAATTCGAATACAAATATTTCCTTAGAAACATTAACTTCAGAAGCAACTTGTGTTACTCTTGATTCGGGAAGTGGTACAGATATGAGTTAGTACTAACAGATACTAAGCAGAAGAACTTTTTTTGATTATAAAAACTGTCTTAATATAATTTGTTTTGTTATTAATAGTTACATTGTATTGTAAGACAATTTCATACTTCTAAGTTTTATAACTACTTGTGCTTATTTATACAAGGAAAAGGACTCGGTTATACTTTTATTTATCCACACTATTGCCAACCATTTCTAAAGTGTTTTAGTACTGAAAAATAAAAAACTCTAAACAAAATAACTGTATTTTCGACTCCGTAGAAATAATGTAGTTCTGGGTAGGAATTGTCGTAAAACTGGTTGCTTTCAGACAACCAGGTTTCCTTGTAAGTACATAAAAATTCATAAATGTAGAGGGGACGTATTTAGCATGTATGTGTGCAAACGGTTGAAGGGGAATGACCAACCGTTTTATTCGATTTTGCTTCCGAAGCATGATACCGGTTCCATTAGGGACATGGTAGAACCACATGAATTGCTTCCAGTACGGCTGCTGACTTAGAGGGTCAGGGTGATATACGCAAAAATATTGTTGCTTTTATTAAAAAATTATTATCTTCACCTGCATTTATTTCGCTATTTAACCAAAAAGAAGCAAATTTATTAATATGAATTTGTCAAAAGAATTCTGCGCAACGTTTTCTTCAATTAATCGCTTGTGCTTCTTGTTTAAATGTCATTTTCTTCGGGGTCATGAGTGAGTGGTCATCGGTGCTAGGACCCGATGTCTACGGAGTTAACTCCGAAGCAAACTTGAAAACACCCTATATTGTGCCAACCTTTTTTCGAATCAGTATAATGGAAGCAAACTCTGGTATTGATCAGGAAAACGCTAGGTGCAAGGAGGTTAAATAATAGTGAAACTCTGCTAATCTTCGTCGTTAAAAAAATTCAAAGTTAAATTGCTAATTTTAAATCCGTTTCAATTTGCAGTTAGATTTGGCTTAACCTAAGAATAAAAGTACCAAAATAAGCACTAAATTTGACAACCTTAAGATATAGTACATGTTCATAATATTCGAAATTTTTGGTCAAAAATTGAATATGAATATGAAATGAATTTTATCATTGCACAACTTTTTTTGTAATTCGGGGAAAAAATTCCGGCCCTATACATAAATGACAAGTTTTACGTATCGAATTTGTGTATTTCTCAGCAAAAAAGTTCACTAAAAAATATGTACTAAGAGTTCGCATATGGTAGTTAAAACAAAAAGGACGATAAACATAAGTCAAAAATAAACTGGAATTATTTATAGTGTAGGCAGGAATATTTTTAAATCTGTAATAAAGAAAGCTAAGAGCAAGATATAAGAGAATATAAGTGAATAGTGAACAAAAGTACATGTGGCGCATAATTAAAGCCTAAGCTAAGAGAGCCAAAAAAAGAACTAAAAACCATTAATTTTAACTTTAATAACAGCCTGCAGGAAATTTACCATATCGTAATATTATACCTGATTTGAGTCACAAATTCAAAAGAAAGACTAAAAATTTATCAGTGCATATACTGTTGCATTTCGCGGAATATACAGTGCCAGAGATTCTCAGAATAATAAAGAAGTCATTAATGAGTGTGGTGTTCCCAAGCGCTTGGAAAGAATCAGTGGTAACACCAATTGAAAAAGTTAAATATTCTCAGAAACGTATATGAACAAGTTTTAGAAAACATTATACATCAGCAACTGAGAAATATTTGAAGGAAAATAAAACAACTACTCAGTAACAGTCTGGCTTCAGAATGAACCAAAAGTGTGAAACAGCTACTAACTTGGTTTTAACATCTTGGAAAGAGGATCGTTCGAGGAAAACAAAAATTGGGAGTATTATTATTTTTTTTTTATAGAATTAACCCTTCTAACTCAGAAGGCCCCCTTCATAGGCAGAAGCCTAGAATCAATTGACCTATTCGCCAGGATATAACAATATATTGAGGCGAATTAGGCTCCCACACCAGCATGCAAAAAACATTAGTAGATAAAAACTAAAACACGCCCACACACAACAATCAGGGGTGCACGGACAACAGAGAACGCTTCAGCAAATCCTTCGTAAGAGTCAGGTCAAAAACAGGACACATATTCACGGCTCTACACATGCGATTCGTAGGCGCATGCATACCATAGTTATACCGAGAATGAACAACATGCAGTAAAGGCAATCTCCTTAAGCATATTAAGCAACCGGAGGCGATCCACATAAGGAGGAAGCCTGAATGGATCATTCCACGGAAGGTCTCTTACTGCAAACCTAACAAAGTTCCGCTGCACCGACTGCGTCTTGAATGAACAGCATAGCAGGGAGACCAACCTGAGATGCATACTCGAGAATTGGCCTAATCAAAGAAAATAATAAGTGAATTAAAGTCTTCCGATCAGAAAATTCCCTTGACCAACGCTTTACGTAACCCAGAACTGAATTACTCTTAGAAACAATGTAGTTAATGTGCAGAGTGAAATCAAGTTAACGGTCAAGCTTCAGACCAAGGTCAGTAACGGACTGCACGCGACAGATATTAGTTTCCGCAAAGGTATAATCAAAAAATAGTTTTTAAAAAAAAAGTTGAACCGACTTCACAAAAAGCGCTAAAAAGCATAAAATAATTTTTAATTTTATATCTATTACGACATTTTGAAGCCGGTGCAAATCAAACAACTTCAACAAAAATATTTAATCGTCATTTCTTATGATCCCGTAAGCTGAAACGTTCAGGTAGTATTATGTATTATTTTCAATTGTGGTTCTGTAGTTGTTTTATTTGTTAAATTTGCACCGACTTCAAAATGTCGTAATAGATATAAAATTAAAAATTATTTTATGCTTTTTAGCGCTTTTTGTGAAGTCGGTTCAACTTTTTTTTTAAAAACTATTTTATTTTTCACTTTTTAGTGTCTCCGACTCTATACAACGAAGAAAGGACCATCCAAATCGGTCCACGCGTTAAAAGTTAGTTTTAACCCCCTACCTCACCCCCATTCCACTAAACTTTTTTTCTCATGGCATCAATCAAGAAACATACTCTACCGAACAGAAAAGGAATCATCGAAATCGGTCCACGCGTTACGAAGTTACTACCCCTCCCCCTCTCCCACCTTCACCATAGGACCAAATTATTCTCCTATTAGCAATGGGGGATCACACTATATACAACAGCAAAAGAACCATCCAAATCGGTCCACGTGTTACAAAGTTAGGTTCCATCCTCCCCCTCCCCCTCCCGCACCCCAGCAACATTTGTTTTCTCGTAGAATCTAGGATCATATTCTACTCAATAGAAAAAGAATTATCCAAATCGGTCCACGCGTTACGAAGTTAGACTACCCCTCCCCCCCCACCCACACCTTTCACCATAGGACCAAAATATTTTCCTATTAGCAATGGGGGATCATACTCTATACAACAGAAAAAGAACCATCGAAATCGGACCACGCGTTACAAAGTTAGGTTCCACCCCCACCCCCACCCCACTCCGCCCCAAAATTTTTTTCTCCTGGTATCAACTACGGAACATACTCTATCGAACAGAAAAAGAATTATCCAAATCGGTCCACGCGTTACAAAGTTAGACTACCTCTCCCCCCTCCCCCCACCCTAGGCCAAAATTTTTTTCTCCTATTAGCAATGGGGATCATACTCTGTACAACCAAAAAAAGAACCATCCAAATCGGACCACGAGTTACAAAGTTGGGTTTCACCCCCACCCCCCACCCCCTTCCTACCAAAAATTTTTTTGACATGGTACCAATCGGGGAATATACTCTATCCAACAAAAAAAGAATCATCAAAATCGGTCGACGCGTTACGAAGTTATGCCCGGTCAGACATAAAAAATATAAAAAAAAAAAAAAAAAAAAAAAAAAATACGCGTCGAACTTAGAACCTCTTTGTTTTGGGGAAGTCGGTTAAAAATGAGCTGGTTTTGGTTCCTAGAGAATGACACAACCTCAAATTTATCCAAGTTAAGCTGCAGGCCATTAGATACACACCAGTTCATGAATGTATTTAAATCATCCTGAATGCAAGAAGAATCATAATTGTTGCTAACGCAAGAGAAAATCTTCATATCATCTGCGTAGATTAAAACTTTAGAGTGCTTAATCAGAGGGACAATGTCGTCAATGGCAAGAATGAACAGAAACGGCCCCAGATGGCTTCCCTGCGGTACGCCAGATGAAGCCCTAAGGATTCTGGATAAAGTATTATAAAAAGATACTCGGTATGTCCTATCTTTTAAGTAAGAGCAGATCCAGTCGAGCAATAAAGGCGGAAAACCCAATTTTTCAAGTTTAAGCATAATCACAGAATGAGGGAGCTTATCAAATGCTTTACTAAAGTCGGTGTAGATGCAGTCAGTCTGGAGACCTTGTTGGAAGGCAGAGATAATGTGGGATGTAAATTCAAGCAGGTTAGTTGTCGTCGGCCTACCCGGCAGAAAGCCATGTTGATTCGCCTACACTGCCCAACAAGCTGTGAATATATAACAGATTCGAGCAACTTGGGCATGCAGGAAAGCTTCGTGATTGGCCTATAGTTTGTTATTAAGTTTGTATGCCCCTTTTTGTAAACAGGAATTATAAAGGAGCTCTTCCATAACGTAGGAAATCTACCGGCCTGAAGAGATCTGTAGAAGATGAGTTCCAGTCGAGTGAGTAAGGCATCAGTACAGGATCTCAAGAATGCAGGTGAAATACCATCAGGACCAAAAGAAAAGTCCATTTTAAGTTCCCTTATACCATTCATGATAATATCACGAGATATAATGGGCAAAGCAATGGAGGCTGCGGGACGATCCTGGATATGACCAAACTCTTCCAACGAAGGCACAAAGTTGCCTGATTAAAAGGCGTCCTCAAAAAACAAAGCAAAGTTATCGGCTATATCGGGCGCACTGCAACTAGAGGATCGATTGTACAACATTGTCGATGGATAATTATCAGTTTTCTTCTTCATATTTACAAATTTAAATAAGGTACGAGGATCATTATACAAGTTATAGTGAACATTATCAAGGTATTCCCTGTATAAAAATGATGATAACGCTAAAAACCTGTCATAACAACAAACGAAATCACAATAAGCAGACGTGCTTCTACAGCGTAAGTAGGTTTTACATAACCTGTTTTTAAGGTTCTCTAGTATACCACGGGTGAGAATGAGAGGATGCTCTCGACCGTTTAAGTGGTACACACGAATTAAACAGATCATAAATCCTATCATAAAACACGGAAACACAATCGTCGATATCGCTATCATAAAAAAGGGATCGGAACTCGATTGAGAGGATCCGGTTTGAAAGATCAGAGAAGTCCGTCAAGAACGTACTGATCTACGTTGGGGTCAGCAATATTAGAACCACCATTAAGACAATTTAAGGGAAGGTAGTCATCGTCATCAGCGCTGAATACCCATTGAACGCTGGGTAAGTTAAATTCACCAAGAAGGATGATTTCGTCCTCTGGGTTTGTCATATTATTAATAAAATATAAGCTTATAATTACAATATCGTAAAGACTTCGACCATCTGCATCAGCATAGTTTGTCAAGTTTGGAGGGATATAACAACATTACAGGAAAATATGCATCTTCCTCAGAGATATCTTAAGAGCTAAGAGCTCGATTGTGAGCGTGTCGGAAAAAGCAGGTATATCAACCACGCCGCAATCCAAATGCGATTTGCATGCAACCAACTCGCCGCCACCAAGGAGCCATGGAGTCGGAGTATCTATCCTTATGAAAAATCTGATAGGACTCGTCAAGAATTTCTGCATCATTAAAACCGCTATGAAGCCAGGTCTCGGTCAGAGCGATGACGTTATAACAACAGGCAAGAAAAGAATGAAATAACCGGCTTGTTCTTGCTCTTAATCCCCTTACATTTTGGTAGTAAAGGGATAGCGTACGTAGTTTTTTTTAGATATGAAACTAGCGTTCGAAACTGTGTAGACTAACTTATGGAATAAGAGATAAAGAGTGTATTTCACGGCGCGAGTGCAAAAATGAAAGATCTGTTAGATCTAGGTGAGAAACGAAAGAAATTGTGATCTTTTTTATTCTTTTTATTAAAATTTGGTTGAATTTTTGCTTAAAATGGCAGGTATTAGCTGGACATTTAGTCATGAAACTTGAGAACGGCAACAAATTTTTGTTCGCTTTAAGTTTTTATTGAAAGAGAACACATTAGCCACTATTTTAAACCTAAAAAAAAAAAATAAAAAATAGGGCAATTTATCTAGATATATCCCTTTGAAATGAAAAATTGATTATTTTCCGAAAATTTAAGATTGAAAATCAATTTTTTAAAAACTGCGATATTAATAACGTCTCTAGCACTAAAATTTGAGAAGATGTACGTTAAAATATAAAAAAATACTAATAAAGATCTGAGTGCAGTAATATTGTTACAATCAAAGGAAAAATGCAAGTGAACTTTGTGGAGTTCTAATTGAGCCTTTTAATTTATTAATAAATTACCTTGCAATCGTAGGCAATAACTAAGGTGTAGGAATTTCAACAACGAGGAGGTCCACGAGTGTATATCAAGTCCAGCTACTATTGCAAGTGCGGCAGTCAGGAACAGGTGCTGTCCTTCAGGAGTAAATATGCAACTGCTGAGACTGGCAAATAGACCTACGAGAATAATCTTGAGATTTAACAAATATACGCCCGTTCAAAGAACGCAGAATGCTCTAAAATTATTGTATTAAACAAAAAATATATTTTAATGTACCTAGTCGTGCCATAAATTCTGTCACAACTTTAAAGTAGCATGAAATCTAAACAATAAAAGATAATATGTTTATTTCAACGAAATTTATTTTAATAAGATATTGTTTATTACATAATAATAACTTTACTAGAAATGACCTGCTTTTGCTTTTATACAAGCTTTTAAACGTTGTGGCCACTGGTCAATAGCGGCACGCACGGTATCCAGCGACATTTGATTTGCTGCTTTCACCAAAGATTTTTTCAGACTGTCTAAATTGCGGTGGGGAGTTCTACAGGCCTTGTTCTCTAACTCTGTCCATAATGCATAATCCAGCGTATTTAAATCTGGACTTCCGGATGGCCAATCTTCTTGTGCAATAAAAGCAGGAATGTTGCTGCGAAGCAACTCCTGTGTGCTTCTTACTTTGTGAGCAGGACCAGAGTCTTGCTGGAAGACCCAATGTTATCCACGGAAGAGAGTTTGCGATAGAGGTTTCACAACACCTTCTATCACGTTGTTTTGATAAACCGCCGCACCGGTTTTGACTCCTTTTTCGCAAAAATGGAGTGTTGTGACACCTTTATGAGATACACCCCACCAAACCATTACAGAAGCTAGATGATGGCCTCGTTGCACCCTGGGAACAGTTTTTTAGCTTCTTCTGATGATATTGCATAAGCCTTATCATTTTGTTTATTAAAAACTTGCTCCACAGTAAAAAATTTTTCGTCGGTAAAGAGGATGTTCTCATGGCCATTGGTTGCGTGCCAAAGCAAGAGACGTTGACATCTTTCCAATCTTATTTCCTTTAACCGAGGAGTCAACATGTGGGCCGTTCACCGACGATAAGCTTTTATATGAAGGTCATCTCGAATGAGTCTACTCATCGATCTTGTGGAGATTTCCAACTCCCTGGACAAAATTTGTTGTTTGCGATGTGGATTTCTACGGATGTGCTCTCGGACAGTTTTTATGGCACTGATTGTTCTAACAGTACGTGGACGACCGGTCCTTGCTCTATCATCTATGCCTGAGGTTTCATTAAATCGTTCTATGGCACTATAAATGAATCTTTTTGTTATTTTTAGCGGTTTCAACAAATTCAAAATGTCAGAAGCACTTTTTCCATACTTATGGAGTGCTATTACAGCGATACGATTTTCCTTTACGCCCCACTCAATGATTACTAGTCAAAGACTGCCACCAAACTGATCGGAATTAGGGATGGGCGATCTTCGATTCGATCTCGAGAGATCGATCTTTAAGCCTTCGATCTACCGATTTTTGAATCGATTTTACGCGGGACCGATTCAGCTCGAATCGATTTATTTATTTCCGATTTTGATCTGTTCAAGACGTGCTAAAAATTAAACAAGCTCATTTGTGATTTTTTTTTGCATTTTATCTTTAATTTGTGTAATAATCCGACAAATGTAATTTTTTTTTAAAAAAGATCGTAAATGTTAGATGAATGCGTTTGTGATCGCTATAATATTTCAACCAATTAACCTATAATAATATTTTAACAATTTAACTGTGTAGTTTAGTGACTACTGCATGATTTTGTCATCGGTGGCTTGTTATGTTTTATTTCTGGTTTGGTGATTCCACAACGAGAAAGAAATAAGTTATTTAAAGAAAAATCGAAAATAAGTGATATTCGAATGTGCGATTTTAAGTTTTTATACAAATTGCAGAAAATTCGAAGTCAATCCCAGTACAAAAAATCACGTGGAATTGCTTCGAAAGTAAGTTGAATTTTGTATACCGATGTCCTAGACGTTATGCATATTAGTTTACGCAAAATCGCCACATCAACTCCAAGTGCAATAGACAAGTATATATGCTGCTAATGCTGCTACGTATAATCCTAGTAAGAAACTCATGTGAAATACAGGTAGATTTGACGTACATTTTAATCTCCTGATAGAAGCATATGTATATACTTTTTTAAGTTCTGCCCATTTTTACTCTATCAAAGTATAGTTAATAGTTTTTTTAATCTAAAGTCTCAAAATTGGCAGATTTTACACTAAAATAATATGGATTTAGATATTTAAGCAATGGTGAGTGGTGTAAAAAAACCTTCCTACAATAAATTAAAAAGGAGGAGAATTTATTTGCGTGCTTTAAAATCTTAATCTTTTATTAAAACAGTCTAATATGAAAAGTCTTTAAGTTTTCTCAATCACAATTACCACTTGAATAGTAAGCCAAAACTACGGCCATTTTGAAATTTTCAACTCAGAGGTAGTCATGTTTCTCTCTCCCCTTATCTAATTATCGAAAAGGGAAAATAAGGGTACATACACTTTCTACTGACTATCGACGGTGACTGATTTTCTGCTGGGATTTGATAGAATTCTATCAACTATTTGGAGCACCTTTCAGACTTTCAAGAATCAATTTCAAAACAAAGGATCAGGCTGTTCAAATCTCATTTTTCACAATTATTATTTTTCAAGATATACATTTTTAGGGCTGAGATCAGAAACCTTCCCAGAAAATTTACGAGAATGTTCTTCGTACATACTCATAAAATGTCCTGTAATCGCTTCTGAAATCAGACATAAAAATGCTTTGGAGATATTTTGTGAAAATATTCCTAGAATGTGCTATTAGTATAAAAAAATGTTTGCGCTGGCAAATGCGCGACACAAAAGTTGTGCTTCTGTTTTAGATGTAAATTTTTAGTTGTGTTCCTTTAATGAAGACGTGTAAGTATTAGTACTTTCAAAAAAGACTCTCTTCCATAATCACAAATTTTTCGATTAAATAAGCAACATATGTGAAATACCCATTGTTCCTACTCAGATTTATAAGCTACAAAGGCTATTTTTTATTATTTAATAAATTGGTGACCCTAATTACTTGTAATTTCAAAATGCTGAAATAAATTGAAAAGTCAAAATAAACTGAATCGATCTGTTCGATCTATGGATATCGATCTTTTTAAAGCGATTAATCGATCTACGAAATCGAAAAAAAATTACAGATCGATTCGTACTGAATCGATTTTCTCAGTTCGATCCCCCATCCCTGATCGGAATATTACGCCGTACAGTTCATTTGTTATAAAGTTCAACTTAACGGTACAATTCCAGGCTAATTTCTGAGAAAGCGCGTATTAGAAATTGTGTGACAGAATTTATGGCAAGACTAGGTATACATATATATGTTTTTGAATTTAAAATAAGTTGATGCCTGAATATTTAGTCAGACATATCAATTATATAAAAGATTTCCAATATTGTTTACATTGAGAAATTGTAACGGTTAAGTATTAATAATTTAATAGGATCTTAAAAAAAGATATTTGAATATGTTAAAGCTATTAATGAATTACGAATGAATGTAAGCACAGCGACAATTTTACCTTTTGAATCTTTGAAGCTCATTATCTCAGTTTACTCTAAGTGGCTCTTAATCTGTTGTTACATAACGCAGTCCGATTAAGCGAACTCTGCAAAACTTTTGCTAAGAATTTAAGGTTTGTTAAAACTAAAATTTGATCGTTTTCATATTTTTATGTTTGTGTTAGCTACATAACAGCGGCTAAGTGTCAAAATAATAGTTATTATATTATAATAGTTAACATTTGTCATCGTGTAAAGGGTCAGTCATCGTCCGTGTAGTAAGTGATAATGTGTCGGCCTACCAATCCGGAGGTCCCAGGTTCGAATCCCACTGACGGCGACCTATGGTTTGTTGTTTGTTCAACAGATTACGTTTAAAAATGCTATGGGTTGCAGAGCAAAAGTCAGTTGTTTGGAATCCACTTTAAATTGTAGATCCACTTACAACCGTTGTAACGAATCGGGTGAACTTCTTCTGACGCCACATGCCCCACAAGGGGTTGCGGGAACTAAACAGAAATACAAAGGGTCAACAATTCCACGAAGCCATGAGAAATATTTCTATATTGTGTGGTCGTATTTCTATATGTTATGCGCCATGTTTATTAAAAATATGTCCAGGCAATGTTAAATTATGAATGAAGTTAACAGATTATTCTTAATGTTATTCATGTTGCCCCAAAAGTTGTCAAGTTTTGCCATCATAAAAGTTTTTGATATTTATTTCTTGTTTATTAGCAATTTCCAAACCTAGTTTAAATTTAACGACGAAAATCTTAACGAATACTGCTTGAAGAACACCTCCTATTTAATTTCGCTTTGTTTCACCGCTGTCATTCACGCTTGGTTGTCAAAACTGTTTCACTTTGTTCGGTGTTCCGGGTGCAAATTTGCAAATAATTTCGCAAGGGTGTCGTGCGTTTTAAGTATTCCTTATAGTGTATTTAAAAATTAAAAACACAATTATTGATTCATAATTTTTATCGATTTATTTCGCCGGTTGGGTTATGTTATAAGTATGTGCGAAACCTAATCCCTTTATTCGTGCAGGTGTCATTTATGTTTTTGTTATTGTTTTACTAATTTTTGCTGGTGGATTTAAAATTATTGGTTGTTATAAATTATTACAAAGATATCTTTAAAATGGATGTAAATACAGCAACCGAAGAAAATGTAAATGAAAATCGTGTAGAGGACGATCGAGCAAATGGTGACGATAAACGCAAAGGTGTGTACCTAATACTTCAAATCTATCTTTATCGCTGTTTTCTTACAACAAAATCATAATTGATTGTAGATTGTACGTATGCAAAATAATATCTATAAGATAAGATAAAAGCTTCCTTGGAATCCGCAACTTAAGTAATCAACAAGTGTCACCGGCAAATATCTAAAAATTTGTTTAGATATTTACCAAAATTATAAGGAAATGGTTAAGCGATCCACTAATAAGTAATACTTATGCAAAAAGCTCTCCGTAAATTAAGTTTATATCTGACAGAAGTTTAAATTTCGGCGTAAAACTTTCAAAAATGATATGCACCTATAAGAATAACTTTCTTTAAGATTCTGTCGAATTAAGCATCTATTTTATATCCAAATTATGATTCGCGTGTTCTTTATTACATAAAAATTAAATACAATTTTAAAATGTAATTGAGAGCGTCATAATAGAATGGTTCGCTTAATCTTTTATATCCCTTTAACATAACTAAGCTTATACTAGCGAACAACTACGATAAAAACTGACAAGTATTTTTAAATATCTTTACGGTAAAATGTAGCAGGGTAGTAGAATCTTGACTTCTTTCATACAATTTTAAACCTACAAAATTGTGACCATACATATATGTATTCCAGACAAAAGAGCCAATTTTCCCTGTGCGACAAATCAGTGTAATTTTCGCAAACACTCGTTCTATCAATTTTTCCTTTAAACAAGAAATCTTCCTTAACTAGACCGCATTTCAGATCTTATTTTCGTTACTGAGCCTACTTGACAACATGAACTTTACGAATTGATCCTTTTCAACAATCTATAATATTTGGCAAATGTAAGATGACTAAATAACACAGCGTAGTAATACTTAAAAGTAGGGAATAATCACACACATTCGAACTAGAATTTGACGCGCGGCTCGAGCTTTCACGCGTCCGACTGCTAGTCCATCTCAAAGATGTTGTTTTAACTTGAACGCATTAAGAAAAAAAAATAAAAATTACATAGAATAGCCTACATCTACATAAATAGTTACACTATCATATATTGTATTCATCTCTTAATATATTGCACACAACTTTTTTTTAAAGATAAGAGTTACAAGCATCAAACCTTTCGGGACCCTTAAATTTGCTTATCGTCATTTTGTGTTCTTCCAGATAGATAGCTCGCAAACCAGTTTATTTCATTTCACTCAATGCCAAAATCATGCAACTTTTTTACCAGGATTGGCGATAGGTGTTTTAAAACGCCCTTTTAAAGTCCAAAAATATATAGCTATTACAAAGTCGATTTCTTCTTTCCAATCATTGATGATCATATTCAATGCCGTTAGCAAACCTGTGCATTTTTCTGAAACGCGACTGTTCATTCTTTTGGTCTTCCAGGTATTGTTCCAATTGTGTTTGTGTCACTTTTCCATTATTTTCTAAAATATACACAACATATTAATTGAGACAAATTCTTCTTATTACTTCCTTTTACTTTTGGTACAGGAATTATTGAATCTTTCCAGATTTTCAAGTATCTTCCTCCTATACTTACGAAATCGCAGCGTTCATTACCGCTATAGGTGTTGTGGCGGCACATATGAGGCTCAAACACGATTGTAGACTCTCCCTCTGGAACGAGATCAAGGGCCGGGCCGACAAGGCGGCTCCATCGCATAGGGAAGGTACCGAGCCCTTGCTGTGTATAATGTGACTCCCCATCGGACTCCGCTCTCCACCCATTCTTCGAATGTGTCCGTTGGAAAGCGGAGAGGGCTAAACTGGAGGCGGACACGGGCAGCGTGACCCCGGATAATATTGTTGCGGTCATGCTGCAGAAGGAGGACCACTGGCGAAGGATTGCCGCTTTCGTGAGGGAAGTCCTTCGCCAAAAAGAAGGGGACAACAATGGGACTCCTTAACGCTTGCTAGCTTGTTGGGGGGGGCTCCTAGGGAGCACCTGTTGGCTCGTGTGCCTTGTTGGAGGCTGTTCTATAGGACTCCACCGCGAGGTAATATCTCCAAGACGGTTCAGTGGAGGTCCTCCTGGATGAGGGAGGGGGTTTAAGCCGGTATTACTGGTCATTGGCCAGGTGAGCCCGGCATACGGGTGGCTTCAGTAACCTAGGTGGGTAAACGCATTTCCCCGCTTCCATAAAAATTTGTTCCCCAAATATATTCCAGTTATCTAATATAGCACTCGCAGATTTATTAAACCTAAGAGCAGATAAGTTTAACCCAGCACAAATCAGTTTAATCATTTGACAAAATTATTGAAACCAACCGCAAATATATTTCAACTTTATTTATTTAAATCTGATTGCTCCATCACAAAAAAATTTATAAACAGAAGTTTCCATTCCAATTCAAATAAAAGTTCAAGAGTTAAACCATAGCCATAACGTAAAATTTTCTTATTATGAAGATGACATGACGATTTAAGAAGCTGTTTGCAAGACCAAAATTAATGCTAATACTAGAAAAAGCATAATAAGAGCCTGTAACAAGGATGGCAAATTGCTCCATCGTCGTCATGTTGGGGGAAGAAATCAATAAAATAATAGAGGAGTAATGGTCAGCTGTAAAGGAGTATGTTCTAGTAAATCCAAGGATAACAACTCTGGCTATTCAGAGAAAGTTTCATCGAGAAGAAGACATTGCTGTGACTTTATCTCTAATTAGAAATGGCCTTCGTGAGCTTAAAATGACACTGAATTGCCTTCACTTGAAAGTGATCAGATAAATTCGCCGCAGACCATACAGATGACCTTAATTTCAACGATGAATAACTAGAAATAATTCACCAATTCAATTTTGTACTTTTCTGCGTGAACAACCTACTGACTATTTAATAAATTTTGAAGTGTTATATTGCTCACCTTAATGTTTCAACAGTCAGAAAATACGGCGTTTGACGCAAAAGAATTTTTAGAGATATGAATTTTCATTTGCTGCAAATGCTGAAAAAGATGTAATGTTTCATTTGTGGTAAATGATATAATGTTACAAGAAAAACAGTTTTCGCAAACGTATTAATTTGAAGCAACAGCTATTACGTGAGTGGGAATGTAGTACATTTACAAGAAATTTTCTTGCTCATTTATAGGCAATGAAATTCATTCCTGGCAAAAGTAACCATTATATTTTCGTTTAATGAACTTCATTTCCAGCAAATGTAAAACAACATTTGCTGTAAACACAACTATTGGTATGAAATAAACTTGTGCAGTACCCACTTGACTTGTTCTTTAGCTTTTCATATTTTAAGATTTCTGTAAGCTACTTCACACTTTCACAGGGGCGAACTATTAGTAAATGCAATTTTAGAAATTTAAAATAAATTTAAAACAAAGCAATAAAAACACATAAATTTTTTAATATAAAGTAAACAAATACAGATACAAAAAGCTCTAATTAAATATTTTAAAAACAACAATAATAACTTTTAATTAAAAATCACTTTACACTTCCGCACAGGCTGAGGACATCACAAAACTTAAATATCATAGAGCTGCCAGTTCCCTTCGTCATATGTTGCATTTGTATTATTTATATAGGATAATAACGAAAAAAAACCAGCCAGTGTAGGGTTCCGCAGTTGCCCATACAATATGTGGACTTAGAAGGGGGCTCTTTGTGTGATGCTTTGAACATTTTCATTCGAACATTAGGAATTATTATTATTCAGGATGTTATGATTGTATTTATCCATAATTTTATATGGTTCATAAACTTATATTTGCTACCTGTTTTACACAACTAACAACTTCATCTAAGTAATTTTCAATATAACTGGTACGAAATTTTCCTTTTTACTACTCTAAGTAAATTTTATAAGTTGGTCGACGATTACTCGTTAACTTGTAAAGCCTACTTAGCTGTGATAGTTTTCCTTTTAACTTCGTTATATATACTACTCCAGTGAATTTTTTCAAATATCCAAAAACAACCGTTTAGCTAGCAAGGGAATACACTTGACTCTAACAAAAATTAACACTTTAAAGCTTTATATTTCGCAAATGGATCCCTGAATCGAAAAAATGGTTTTCACACACCCGCAATATTTTTGAACGACCTATCCATCGACACCCCACCCCACCCCTCATCCCAACTTTATGTGTAGGAAAGGTAGGGTTAGTTCGGGTGATTTGGCGCATGTTTTTTTATTTTTACTAGAAATTATTAAACAAAAGAGCTAAGTAATTGAAACAAAAACGAAAACAAACTTTATTTGAGAATGTAAAGTAAACAAGACAGGAACGTTTTTTCACAGTCGAATAACTAAAAAATTTCATTGAAAAAATCTTTCAAAAATACCAAATCACCCTATATGTAGGGTGATATGGTATATACAAGTAAGTGATATGGCACCTCATTTTTTAAAGTTTTTGTTGCCACAAGCATTGCACTTGTTAACCTAAAAGGTGTAAGTATCGTGGGACCATATTTTGCAAACAATGCACTCAACACAATCATCTTCGAAAATGTCTTCTCCAAAATCTACTGGGCCATCAGATTCCTCGGCATATTAAACAGTGTTTTCTTCGTCAGATGAAGAAAGCAATGTTGGAACATCAATCTTCTTTTCACGTTACGGATTTTTTTTTTCTTTTGTTGTCTTTCCCGCTTACTTGATAATCTAGCCTTCGGTTTTGTAATATATTTTTGAGAAGTCAAGATCCGCGCTACCTGGATTTTTCTAGAAGTAGTTTTGCTCGAACTTGAGGTGAAAGGTATCGGTGATATCATATTCAGCATCTTTCCAGTAGTAATATCACTGACATTTTCCGGTAAACTTGTTTCAGGCAGTAGCTGCTTTACTACAAACTGTAGATATCAAATGACCAAATTGTCGGCGGTTAATTTTTCTTCCTGGATGTGTTTTGACAAACAATTTGCAGGCTTCGTAAAAGTAACTCTTAAATGATTTTAAGTAGGCCCTGTCTAACTTCTGAAGGAATTGTGTGGTGTGCGGAAGCAAACATAAAAGAACGATTTCATTTTGTGCCGCATATTCCAACATTTCGATGTTGCTACAATGAGACGAATGTCCATCTCATATGAGAAGGAATGAGCCTTGTGATTTTCGCGGAAAAGCCAAGTGAAAAATATAGAGGTATTCACGTAAGCGGATTTTTCTCCCACATATACAACCGATCCTGGGGGCACTCCGTCCTCGAACTCTGCTTTTTTATTTTTACCCTTGGATACACATGCTGGAGGAAGAAAATTCCCTTCTGCACTGCAGCACGCAATAACTGTAACGGTCTCTCCTTTTTCGGCAGAAGTCAATGCAATAAAATTTTTGAAACCGAATTATACAAAAATTAATATGAATGTGTACATAAAATTAAATTTAGAACCAAACGTCTTTCGGCGATCACGTGCTCAGGGCGATTATTGAGCTGGCAGCCTGTCTCGTCCATATTATAAATATGCCCAGGTTTGCCCATGAGCCCATTTTCAGCGGGAATTACTTCTAATAGATTAAGATATGTTGAAACCTTTTCTCTGTCCATCCCTTCAGCTCGTGCTAGAGTAAAACCTTCCGATTTTCTTATCGACAATTCGGTATGACGTTTCATGAAAAGGAATAGCCAGCCGTAACCAGCTCGCTTTTGTTCATGACTAAAATTGTGCTCCTTGTTTGAGCAAATCCATGAGCCTGCAGCTTTTCAACATGGATAACAAGTTTAAGCTCATTTTGATCCCAAAGACAAGACGGGGAACCTAGTGCTGATTTCTTATCATTCTTTCCTTTTAGATGCCTTCTTAAGGTTTACCTTTTTCTTATATACTAAAGGCATTTCGAATTGAAGAAACTACTCATAAAATCCTAATAACGATGGAAATAAGTATTAATCTGAAGGTGTTTAGGAAACACACTTTTCACAGTTAAAACTAAACACCCCGTCTTTTGTGTATTTTTCGCAATAGTAAACGTAATCATGTTCTTTCTTATTTATTTAGCACTTTTCCCCCTCGTTTCCACTGAATTCGTACCGAGAAACAACACACAAACAAAACAGTAAAAAAAATTCTCCCACAAAATAGTGAGTAGTGACGAGTAGTGATGGGCAATATCGGTCACTTTGCTGACCCAGATCATACGAATCATTTGGCATAAGTGACTCAAAAGAAAGATTCGGTCATTTGAGTCTTTTGAGTCATTGAGCACTAATGTCTGTAGAGGGTCAACGCAAGCATTGAGCCCTACCAGCCGAGAATTTTTCGAATTTTTTCGGTAACTTTCAGCTTTAACTATTGTTCTACGTTGTATAGGGTGGAACGAAGCGCTTTGTGTTTTGCTTTCTGTTTAGTCCTGTCCACAACTCGCATTTACATATTGTATCATCGATGTGAGCATATGTGAAGTATAGGGATCCTATGTACATGACAAGGTCGCACTCACTGAAATATGTACAACAACAGCAGGAGCTACGTAACATTGACGGAGTGGGGTTGCGTGATGTAGTTGAGTTCTCAGTTTTTGACTCAAGTAAGTAGTCCACGTTGTATTGTATACCGTACACGGTCTACCACTCTTTTATCTTAATATGGGAGCAATCGCAAGATTGAGATAATTGCTGTGAATTCTGTTCTTAGAGATATGATATGGCGAAGGGCAAGTGAACGATTGACCGATATGGTAGGAAAACATTGACTCAGGTCTTTTGAATCATTTCACTGACTCGTTCAATATGACCGAATCGTTCGCGACCGACACATCACTAGTGATGAGAAACTGAGGAAATGATGAGCATAAAAGGCTTGTAGCAGCTGCATTGATCTGAGAGATATAGAATGTGCGCCATCTCATTCGACACGCCGAATCTCCCGGACTCACCCTACCCTAAAAAAATTTTATTTTAGGATTTTATTTTAGCGTGATTAATATGTATACCCATGCTAAATTACCACTTTCTAGTACTAAGAGTCTCAAAGATAAGCCTTCGGACAGACAGACAGATAGACGGACGGACGGAACTCTAAAAAGCTAAAATTGTTATTAACTTAACACTCTTTTACCTCTAGGTGCCCAGAAACATTTTCTAGAAATGTAAAATTTGAAATAATTGAATTGAACCAATTTTATACTCTCGCCGTTAAACAAGATAATTCGTTTTATTTGACATAAACGCTTTCAATAGCTGCGTTCCACTGGGACATGCAGAGTAGGGGAGACTGGGTATGGTTGGCTACAGGGGTCGGTTGGCACAATCTTAATATTTCTTAGTAAACACTACAGATCGAACCAGTGCTTAAGTCAACAACGCGTGACGGTACTGTGCTCCGGCAAAACTGTTTTCAGCGGTCAGCCAGCACTCGCTTAGACGCGACCTGTATATGTAACTTCCTGAGACGTAAAAATGTGTAAATGTGTTGTTTTAAGGGGGGGGGGGTAAGGGTTTTAGCGTGAAGAAAGCACTTTTTTGTGAATTTTGTTTCTAAATATGGATTGAGTTAATTTAAACCTTTTGTACATTATTAAGTAAAGTTCCAACAACATTGTCAAATTTTTTTATGCGAAGATATCGACAAACAAGCCAGTGACGGAGCTTTTCCAAGAACGTCTTTAGAAATAGACGATTTGCGGTGTTCACTGTATCTCAGCTGGAAATTATCTGAAATCAAAATCCATTAAAAATTTAGTCAAAGTATCATTAAATCCTGCCCCCAACATTCTCTGATTTTTTTTTCATTTTGAAATTTTTGGTGATCATTTGAAGTGAAAACTGCTATTTTTTACGAAAAATTCCGTCATTTTGTTAGTAGAAAACCCCCTTAATGTAAAAAATTTCTGAAATTGAACGTTGGGGGGAGGTATTTTATATGTAGAAAGTGTGTACCAAGTTTGAAAGGAATCGGTAATGAAGTTTTTAAATGGCAGTGAACCCGGACTTTTGAAAAGTGGTTTTGAGAAAAACGCTTAAAGTTTTAATAACTTTCTGACCGCCCGCAGCTTTCGGAGCTACAGTTTTAAAGGAGAGGAGACTAACTAGTCAATAACTTCGAGAGTTTAGCTCCGATCGACTTCAAATTTTGTGACTATATTCTTGAAATGTTTAACCATAAGAAAGGACAAAAACAAGATTTTTCAAAAGTACAAACCCTCTCATTGAACTTTTTTTTATGAAAACAATGAAGAACGAAGTTTAATCAAGGCCTGTTAACGGGTTAGTATGAGTTCAAGTTCTTTATATTGCAGATTTTTATACTATTCTCCAAAAGGTTTTCTATGTATAAATTTCTACATCTTTCCTGCACCTGAACATGTGATTTTTTAGAAAAATAAATTTGGGAAAATTCTGAATTTTCGGTAATCGAAAAACATTTTTTTCACTTTCGCAAGTGACTTTAACTGCTAGACCAGCATTGCTGACAATTGCATTAAGATAGTAGTTTTTTGGCGTTTGTTTAATGGTTCTTGCATTCAGTAGATCTAAAGATAAAAATAATATACTATTGTGCATGCCGTGAAAATTACAAATTTATACACCATCTTGTAACTCCTAAACGGTTGGGAAACGAATGGAAAGAATCAGAATCAAAAAATACTAATAAATGGGAAGAATTTAGGCCAATTAATATGCTGTCAACATACGAAAAAATATTAGAGAAAACTATACAAATACAATTGGAGGAATACATGGAGGAAAATCAATTAATATTACAAGAGCAGTCAGGTTTTAGAAAAGGCCACTCCTGTAAGACAGCATTAAATATGCTGCTAATAAATGGAAAGAAGGTGTGCAGAAAAGGCACAAGATAGTTTCAGTATTTTTAGACTTCAAACGGGCCTTTGAAACAGTGGACATGTGGAGTGGAGATATTTTAATTAATAAGTTGAATAAGTAAGGGATCAATGGAAAAGAATTGATGTGGTTTAAGAGCTATCTATCAGGGCGAACACAGCGGACAAAAGTTAATGGAGCGATGTCTCAAAGAATTACTGTAAGCTTGAGTGTATCACAGGAATCTGTTCTTGGGACTCTACTGTTCCTTATATACACTAATGATATAAAGAGTGTATTGGACAACATAAATATAGCGCTATTTGCTGATGATGTATTATTATACATTGCTGGTAATGATGTAAATGAGTGTGCATATGTAATGGAACAAAATTTACAAAAATTGAACGTATGGCTACAAATGAATAAATTGAAATTGAACACTAGTAAAACGAAATTTATGACAATCAATGGTGAATATGAGGGTACTTTAAAGATTGCAGATTCTTTTTTTGAGCAAGTGGAGAAGATTAAATATCTAGGGGTGATAGTGGACAATAAATTAAAATTTAAAGAGCATGGGTACTATATATGCGGGAAAATTGGTAAACAAAGTCGGGGTTATAAGGAGAATCAGAAAATCGGTGGCGGTACTTACATCTATTTAGATTTATAATACCATAGTGAAGCCATATTGTGAGTATTGTTCGTCAGTGTTGTCTCTAGTATCCAGTGAAATAATGGACTGGCTTCAGAAGCTTCAAAATATTGGAATGAGAGCGATTTTGCAATGTAATAGGTATGTGTCTGTTAAGTGTATGCTGGAGTCGTTGATGTGGAGGAGTGTGCGAGAAAGAATTGTGCTAAGGTTTGAAAATGTATAATAGGCTTAAATATAATGCAAGTGTAGTAAATATAAATAACTTTAAGAAGTTTTGTATAGAATTTATAAAAAATAAGTGGGATACACTAATTAGTGATTAAGAATGTATTTTTCAGCTCTATGTAAGTCAACTATTAAAAGTATTAATGAGGAAAGGTTGCCTGTTGTTGTTAAAGCATTTATATATTGCTAGTAAATTATTTTTATTATTGCCAATCCTTCTGCCCTACAACTTTTGTTTGCCCAGGTGAGATCTATCACCCTACTTATTTTGGCACACCTTATGCGAAAAACCTTGTATTGTGGTTAGTACCGAGATTTAAATTTGGCCTTCTATTTGCTTTTTTACAATCTCTACGCATTTTTCGTAATTTGAAAAGGGCGGGCAAGTTCGGATAGCAAAGAGTGCGTCTTGATTAGAATTGGACTCAAGTTCGCTTCTCTGGTCATGTGACTGTGATATTACCCCGAACCCATTCAAATCCCTGCTACTTCGACAGAAATCATTTGTCGCTCGGCCTAGTCTACTGGAATGGTTATCTATGATCCAAAGTCCCGTAAAACGCCTACTAGATTTCTGATGAAAGTTCTGCTACCACAAAGGAGTACTTTAGTTTTCCTCTTGCTGTACTGAGGACACAGTTGTCTGGCAGTGAAATATGTATCCCAGTTTGTCAACCGATAATTAACAAAAATTGTTACTTTACGCCTGATAAGGAGAAAATTCGTTAATCATAAAGTAAATGGCTAATCTTTCAAACGGTTCATGTAAATTGTCGTAGTAGGCAGTGCAAGGAGTACAGGTAAGTATTTTGGTCGAGACAATAAACCACTGCAACAAATCAAAACTACTTCGTTGCGGGAAAAAATTGATTCGGTAATTAGCTGGCATAAACCTACTATCTTCGTATTATTCAATAACGGGAAAGAATGCACTCATTTTCCAGTAGTAGAGCGGATTCGATACTTAAACGATATTTCTCGTATTCGAGCAGAAGTTTCCCTACGACTCTCCCTTCTTTCTACGTAAAGCTTTCTTCATCTCCTTCTGTAGAGCCTTGTATTTGCCCAGGCTTCCACATCCTGACTCCTTATAGCTACGTTAAAAGTCTTCCTGCTTTCCTTCTTCTGTGCTTCCAGATCTCTGACCACCAAGGGGTTGGATCCTGCTAATACTACCACAGTTGGAGTGCAGACTTTGCGATACGCCTCCTCTACACTCTTTTGTAGAGTATACAACAGTCTCTCTACATGCACTGCGTTTTTGGGTACTCTAGGCGTCCATGCCGTCAGTTTTCCCTTATCGCCTGTTGATACTTCTGACTATTGGTGTTCTTAGGGAAGCTGAGCAATCTCCTTCCAAGCCCCTTATTTCATTTTCCCCATATCGAATGTCAAAAGTTATGGCTCAATCGTCTGCCACCGTCACTGTATTGTGGGCATTTGCATTACAACCTACACCTAGCCCTTCATTTCTGTCCTTGCAGTATTTCATCAGAGCCTCCACCACCCTCCCTGGAGCGAGACCAGTGAGTCATATGGGAGGTAGCCCGAGGCTAAGACACACGCCCCTGCCCCGGACCACCACAAGGTCTGCCGTACTGAGTAACAGTAACACCGCCTGAATTCCCCGCCTGACTCGAATGCAGGATCTAGTTGTGCTATCGGAGTTTACGCAGAACAGATTAGCGATTCTCTCCGGAAGCCCTCCTACTCTCCTTCTGAATATCCAAGGTTCCTGCAGCAGCGCTATGTCCATTTTTTTCTACAAAGCATCGGTACATCATATCTGATGCCGCCTTACTGTGATGCAGATTGAGTTGCCAGACTTTTATGGTGTTGGCCGACTGTAATTTAACGAATGCCGACTCTAGTCCGTAGTTGAGATTCTCCTCGCCTTCTTAATGCACTCTTCATCCTCAGCCAGACACCATACTTTCATGGCGGTTCCGCCTCTGACCTCGGCCCCATAGCTCTCTACTCGAGACACTTTCCACTTGGACGTATCTGTGATGCAGAAGTTCTGGTTCCTCAGCCTTTTCAGGATGATATCCTTGCTCTCAGGTTGCCCTGGGATAAAAATCGTCACCCTAATAATGTTCTGATGACATCAACCGTGTTCCACCTTTAAGTTAATTCCATTCCAAAGGTTGGAATATCCCTTGACGGTTTCACAAAGCCAGGCCTTAGATTTTTGGTTCACAACCTTAGTGTGACTAACTCGTCCTCCAAGGCCACTGAATTCACCCCGATGTCACCCACCTTTTCAGGAAGGGAGTTAATGGCTCCTAAAAGGGAATTGGATCTAATCCCGTCCTGGTGATTTCATGACGCTGAAGGTAGTAACAGTCAAACTTTGAAGAAAAGATAATTTAAGTCAGTTAAAATCATAATTGAAAATTGACACTTGGCTCAAATTATCACTTACTTATCGCCAACGGAATAAGCAAGAGATTGTGAAGGAGCAACAATTTCTTCTATTTGTTATTAACAATTAAGTAAAAGCAAGTGAGGTAAATGTTGGTTGTGACGTTAGAAAAGTCACTTAAATCATAATTGAAAATGGAAACTTTGCTCAGAGCATCAGAGAAGAGCAGAGATCCTCCAATCCCTTCCTACTCAACTAAATCGATCCTTTAATCCCGGATCCTTTAAGAGGCACCATACTTTTTGGGAAGTCCCATCCTCAGATGGCCATTCTCCCAGACCCTCTCAGCGTGGCTCTACCTTGGAGTGAGGGGATTTATTCAAAAGGTTCACTTCTCCCGTGTTCTGTGTTAGCTTGCGTGAGTATAACCCTGTAATTACCAATAACGCCGCGTGCAGGCCACGGATACACTTCCATTCATAACACCAGAATGGCTGCCACCTGCGGTGGACTTACCTTTTATAATAACACTATGATGAAAATCGCCTACCAAAGATACATATTACAACGGAAACAGAACATAAAAAATGATGATTTTCAACATATTGCTAATGCAGTATTCGTTAAGTCTTTCGTTTATATGTTACATATTGCCTCTCTTACAAAAGCAACGCCAAGCACCAGCGGAGAGTTTCAATGAATGATTTGACTTATTAAGATATAACTTAAACCAACGGTTGGGGGAATACAAAATCCAGAATGCAAAATCCCGCAATACAGACTCCCGGAATATAAAATCCCGGAATACAATATCCCGGAACATGAAATCCCGGAATACCTAATCCCGATTCTGGAAATGAATATTTTATATTTATGTATGTTTTTATGAAATAAAATAATATGTCTTTCTGACATCGAAATAATTACCATTTCGATTATTTCATTAGGTGCCTCCACCCCGCTTAATTCAATTTTAATGAACATTATATATTATGTGCTGATTGCGAATCTGAAAAAATTCGCGGCGTTCGCGAGATATTCGCATTTGAAGTGTTCCAAAAAATAACTAATTTTGGAAGTCATTGGAGACATTTGGCTTGGAAAGCAAATAATAGTCCTTTTCGAAATATTTATAGAAGGTTTTATGTACAAGGTAATATTTCTACAGCAAAAATATATTTTTCTTTCTTCAAATATTTTGTAAACGGAAAATTATAATTTTGGTGTACAAATATTTCAATGTACAAAAGGCAACAATAATAGATAGGGTGTAAAGAAACATTTTCTGAGTGTCCGCAATGACTTGAATTGCGAAAATGTCGCGAACCGTTACTTACAGATCACCGTGAATTAGATTCGTAATATGCGCACCACTTTAATAAAATAATGCTCAGCAAAAAGTAAATAGGGCTTAGTTACCTAATGGTATCACTTTTATTTTTTTGTAATTTAATTTTGCCGAACATATACAAATTTTTTTTTCGGAAATATTATGTAATAAAGTTTGGTATTTGTTTTACTGTTATTATACTGCCGTTCTAATAACGATATGTAGGTACATGTTAAAAGCAATATTTAATTTAATTTTTACGCAACAGCGGCCTGTCGCTCTGGGGAGCTTAATCTCCGAGTTTTGTTTCTACGGGATTTTGTTTTGTATTCCGGGAATTAATGTTCTAGGATTTTCTGTTCCATAATTTTGCACTCCGGGATCTTCTACATTTAAGATATTGTATTCCGGGATTTAGCTAGCATCCCAACGAAATTATTCTATCAAAACATGAAAATACCTAGCTTGGCAGAAAGGCAATTATTAAGTTTCAAAAAATGAGCTTAATTAAAAATGTAAAATGTGAGTGTAAGATTAATCAATTGTAGTAGTATGGGGCCGTTCAAGTATTACGTAATGAACGTTACCTCCCCCCCCCCCCTAAACGTTACGTAACACTCGGATGATTATTTTTACATAAAAATGTCAATTATGTTGCGCAAAATACCGGAATAAGAAGCAATGTAAGTTAAACAAAATTAAGTCCACTTTGGCTCTAATGTGTGTGCGTGAAATTCGTAAGTTCATGGCTTCTAGTTTAGGTGATTTTGCTTGACCGCGACTGTCGGACTCTTAGAGGCAAACTATGCACTTGTGGTACACAGCTTATTATGGTTATTTTTCATATATATACTTCTGTATACTCAGTGTCGCGGCTCTTTTCGTATGTAAAAAAAACATGTGTAGGGTAGATATACCATATAAACTAACCATTTAAACAAAAACCTAATGTTATGTAACGCGTTGCTTGACCCCCCCCCCCCTAAAACGGCCCATAACGTTTCACAAGACCCCCTCCCCCGCTAACTGCGTTACATAATACTTGAACGGCCCCTATAAGATTAAGTTTGTCAGCAACGTTTTTTTCTGCATCCTGGTGAGTACTATGACGTTGCAACGCAATATTTTATTTTGGAAAAGTTCGTAATAATAGTACACATATGTCTCTATAATATGCTCCCCTCTGTCCGAATTTTATTGTTTCAAAATGTAAACATCTTATTTTGGGCTATGAATTCGATTCTGAGGGTGTATGTTTAAATCTTCTTTGCAATACAAAAGCACTAAAGTGAAATAATTTGTTAAGTATGGTCTATTATTTGCCAAATTTCTAAATATTGCCAAATAACTGATTGCAGGGGCCCTGGAATTCCGCGATTTTTATTTCTTGGTATTTTTGCTTACCACTCTTTTTGGGAGAACATATTACCTACTTGTCCAAATATTCTTTACTTGGCCGAAAGTTTGGTAGGTTTATTGCAATTTTTACAACTTTAATAAAACTGCACAACGGGCTTGCGATGTCGTGATTTATTATCAGTAATACTTAAGACAATAAAATAAAGCCCAATTTAATTTTTGGTTTGTATTAGGAGGCGGGGGGTAGGGTATTAAATTTTTTTTTGCTTTTTTTTTATTTAGTACAACTCTTTAAGAGTATCTAGTTAAAATTTGAGGTCGATTGGAGTAAAACTGCTGGAGATACAGTGCATCGGGTCTCGCTCCATTCCTTCCATCCCATATACAAAACAACAGTGTTAAAACTTTAAACGCGTTTTCTCAGATTTAGTTTTTTCAAAGTCAGTGATCACTGTAACTCAAAAACTACTCATGGGTCAATCCGTATCAAATCATCTAGCTCATGAAACCCATGGTCTTAGACTTTTATGAATTTTTTTTATATGTTTCATTTGCCATCCTTATTAACCATATGAAATTTTATTGTGATATCTTGAATACTTTTTGAGATATTAATTTCCGAGAATATGCGGAAAAAGATGTTTTTGCATTACCGAGAAGAACTGTAGCGGTAGTGACACAGTTTAAGTTAAACTTTCATAACTTTGGCAATTTTCATCATATCACAATGATTTCTGATTTGACAAAAATGTTCATAATAACCTGCAGAATAAGAAAAAAATGCATTTGGCAACATATCTATTAAATGGTCCAGTCGTAGTGAATAGGTTCTCGAATAAAATTGGTGGTAATTTGAGTGCCAGTCCATCAGAATCACCCCTTTTTCTACATTAAACTATAAAAAAGAAACTCTGGAAATTTTTTTTTAAATTTATTGATTAGAGAAGTATTTCTTAAAAATAAATCCTTCCCTCCAAATGCAGCAGGAACCACCCCCTAGTGCAACCCTTAACGTTGATTAATTTTTTTTACGCTAAACTATAAAAAAAAACAACCCGCAAATTTTTTTGTTTAAATATTTATTGATTAGAGAAGTATTTTTTAAAAATGAATGCTACCACCCACCACCCCCTTATGCCACCTTTAACGTTGAATTTTTTTTCTACTTAAAATATTAAAAACCGAGCCATTTTTTTAAAATATCTAATGTTTAAAAGGTGTTATTACAAATAAACCCAAGTCTCCAAGTGCATCGGGAACCACCCCTAGTGAAACCCCTAATCTTGAATAATTTTTTTATACACTTAAGTTTAAAAAAAACCATGCGTCTTTTTGTTCATTAAATAGCTATTGATTTTAATGTATCTCATAAGCATTAAATCAACCCCTAAAATATCAGTTAGTAACTACCCCTAGTGTGCATATCTAGTAAAAAAGATACTACAACTTTAGTAGTTGAATGAATTTGTATAAGAAAATTATTCAAGGTTAAGAGTTGCACTTGGAGAGTTGGTTTATTTAAAAAAAAAGACTTTTTAACCAACAGATATTTAAACAAAGGTATTTTTAAAAATAAACCCAACTCTCCAAGTTCATCGGGAATCACCCCTAGTGCAACCCTTAACCAAAGATTACTTACTACTAGATAACCGGCTCCGTTAATTACCCAGCTAGTCTTGAAAAAGTAACACTGGCACCACAGTAAAACGAAATATATCCAGATTTTAAAGTCACAAGAATATGCATGCAAATAAAGAGTACAGGTAGTGTGCAGTCATTTACTCCAGTCAAAATTATTTGAGAGATTTACTTACTCCTGTCAAAATTGTGTTCTCTTCCGGAGAGATTCACAGCCTCCTGTCAAAAAAATACCGCCAAATCTTGCCGAAGAGAGAAATGTACCAAAAAGTACCACCAACAAAAGCACGTGACTGAGGTAGTTACTTGTGTGCGTAAGAGACTTTCAAACCGTCAATGTATTCTGATCTTTTAATGAGAGAGAACATTTGCCATTTGTAAATGCACATAAGAAAAGTATACTTGTCTCTTACCCACAAACTCTCCCGGAAAAGAAATTTTTAGTTCTGACTGCAGGGTTGCCCGATGCGGGAAATATATAAAAGCAACCAAAAAATTTTCACTGCTTTGTTCGAAGCCGTTTATCTAGTAATAGTAATCTTTGCCTTAACCTTGAATAATTTTCTTATACAAATTCATTCAAGTAGTGAAAATTAACCTTAACTGTATTAAATCATTTGAAAGAGAAAACAGCAAATAAAATAAATAAATGCAGTATTTAAACATACAAAAACTTATCTTAAATATACACAGAACAGTGCTTTAAAACTATAAAAAATATTTGTTAAACACCCTTTTCACAACTGAACACATTAACTGAAAATTTGCGAAAGAAACAAATAACACAAATTACTTGTTGTAAATTTAAAGTACATTTTTGCTGGATTTACTAAGCACGTAATGCAGTTATAATTGAAAAACTTTAGATTCTTTACTTAGTTTGGCTGTACACAAAAATATTAATTCTTAGAGAACTTTTATTAGCAGAAGTTGGTGTTACAAGTAATTTGGGTAGATACTGTAAGTTGCAAGCATGGTTTTTCTTAACTACCCATCATAATTTTTAAGCAAAAGATATATTCCCGGAATATTTTCAACTGCAATGTTTTAGCATGTTTTTGCTGCCTTTACACTTACATTACTTCATAATAATTTTTACTTTTTCAGAATTTTCAACAAATTCTTTCTTGTATCTCTTTCAGTTGATGAAGAAGGGCAAAATAAGTTAATGCAAGCCGAATCTCTTCCGCTGCTTTTGGAAGACTCTACTCTACAAACGTTGCCAGCATACGTTCAAAAGCTCTTAAATCAAATTAATTTGGAAAATGCAACACAAAATGATCTTTTGGCTGTTTTAGCATATTGTATTTCATTGGAAACAGGGTTCGCACTGACGGACATTAAAAAGGATTTTTATTCATTTTGGGGATTTTCATTTCATTCCAACAACATTAACATGTTGGCAAAGTTACCTGACGAATATTGTGAGATCAAAGATAGTGTCTATAAATTTAATTTAAAATTGCTGAATTACTCCAATAAAAGAACTTTACTACTATGTCTCAGAACTGGGGACTCTTTTTGCATTACATTGACACCTGAAAACTCACCTGGAAGAAGTATTTGTTTGTCCATAGGACGATATGTACTATCTCCGAAGATAACGAATATTGCTGGCAAATTTCGAAATCTACAAGAATTTTCATATTTATTGAAAGACAATGTTTTTGCGCCCATTCGAAATAATCTCATGGAAGAATCTGAACTACCATATCCTGGCTTGGCTGGAATACCAACTGAAGTTCTTGTTATTATTCTAAAGCAAATGAAATTAAACGATATTCAATCACTTTCTAAAACGTGCTGGAAAATGAGGGTACCATGTGTAAATTATTACGAAAAAATGCCCAAGCACCCTGCGTTGACGCCATCGAAATCGAGCTCAAGAAGTCAACTCTCGGAATTATCTTTTGATCTTATTTATTAAAGACTTTGTGGAACCACGTAGAATAGCATCGAATATATTTTGTAAATTATTGTTAATAAAAAATCAAAGTTACAGTTTGGGTTTCGTACTTGTTTTTAAAACCCGAAATATTACTACTTTTGGTTTTTTGCAAATTATTGAGCCATGCACTGGAATCGTTGTTTATTCTTTTTTCTTTATTTCAAAATAATTCACAATAATGAACTTATAGGTTTCCATTTTTTAGTAATGATATAATTTTTGATAATTATCGTGATTTTTATATTTATATAATTAATATCCTTAATGAAAAGCCACCATGTTGTATCAAAATACATTTATTTTTTTTAAGTTCTTGAGTTAAATGAAGATGGTAAGAACAACGAGCATATTTGAGTTAGTATTGTAAATTAATTAAATATTTTTGTTTTGGGTGGTTTTGCATTAAGAGTTTGATTTGCGCTAGTTTCTTACATATGATTTATTTTTATTTTGCTCGAAATTTTTTGTTTTTAATATTTGGTGTGAAAAATTTCAGATGCGGATTGTGCTGTGGACACGGGCAATATTACTTTAGAAAATTCATCTCCAGGTAATTATTTATTAACTTGTAAAGTTGTAAATTTGTATAAATTGATTTACTAAAAAATAAAATTAAATAAAAAATAAATGTACTTAAAGTTAGAAAATTGTATAGACTTTCTCAGTTTTTCTTTTGCATTTCACTTTTTTAAGTTGAGTTCCGAGAGGTTGTCTTCACTTTCCTTATACAGGGTGTTTCAGATCTGACGTGCGGAAATGACTGAGGTGATGGATATCACCTAGCAAAACAGAAACTTGTAATCTCAACCGTTTAGGAGTTGCAGGGTGATTCATAAATTCAAGTTTTTCATGGTATGCACACTACTCTTTTATTTTTATCTTTTGATCTACTGAACGCAGCGACATCGAGCAAACGCTAAAAGACTACTACCGCAATGACCTTTTCAAAATTGTCAACAATGTTGATCTAACTCTTACCATTGTAAGTACAGTTACTTCCGAAATTGAAAAACATGTTTTGCCATTACCTAAAATTCATAATTTTCCCAAAATTTCTCCTAAATTCATGTAATTAGTACACCTCTTTTTTCTTTTTATTATATTGCCCATCTTTTTACCTTTCCAAAAATGTACAATGTACAATGTACAATCAGCAGTACCGTAGCCGTTATCATGGGCCACTGCCTCATAGGTAGACACGCCGATAGACTGGGCGCGCCTTCAAACGACTTCTGTAGGACTTGCCATGTCGAAGAGGAAACCATACTTCACCTCCTCGGTAACTGCCCGGTCCTAGCCAATCGTAGGAACCGGTTTTTGGGCTCCCCTTTCTTTGACGAGTTAACCGAATTAGGCTCCACTGATGTCAGAGACCTATCTCGATTTATCAGGAGTTCAAAATGGTTCCCGACGACGATTTAAGGCTGAACGCCATTCACAGCCCATTCAAATTTATTTTGACTTCCCGTGAACTGGTTCCAATGGAGACAAGGAACTGGCTCGGTGCACAGGGGTTAACAGGTTTACCCTCTTATTTCTTAGGCATTTTTATGAGGTTTGTAAAATTTTTGTAGCCTCAACGTGGTATCACAATGGGCCTTCTTGGCCTGCGTGCCTTCTTAGGCAGCCACTTTAAACTAACCTAACCTCTCAACATTTGACAGAGATTTTAACTTTGTTCAGTTACAACCACGATTCTGCTGACAACAAATTGCGTAGGTTCACTTGCAATCTTTATTTTGAATCGGTTGATCCCATTCCATTCCTCACATGAGGTTACAGGAACTAGAGAGATATATGCTTCAGACAACGAACATTTTGCAGACAAATAGGACCAGTAGGTAGGCGCTAAATCATGGAAAATATCTGAGCTGTCCAGCTGGCGTTGCTAAATACCTTATTGTTAAAGATAATTAAATAAGGCTAAATATCTGAACTGACTCTGTCGACAGTGTGAGCATCGTTTGAGGAATATAAGACAGCATTAAATCTTGGAAGCATTTAATAGTACACGATGAGATATTTATTGGTGATGAATTTTTCGCGCCATGATAAAACTGTAGAGTCCTTCTTTCCATTTTTGCCTACTTTAATAGACAATGCTCACTTTACTTCTTTACTTTGACAACATCGTCAAAAACAGACGAGGCGTGGAACAGCCAGTCGAAAATTGCAAAAAGCTCTTTCGAACTATATAAATATATATATATATATATATATATATATATATATATATATATATATATATATATATATATATATATATATATATATATATATATATATACATATATATTTATATATATATATATATATATATATATATATATATATATATATATACAGATCTGACGTGAGCGTTTGGGAGTTACAGGGTGATTCATAAATTTCAGTTTTAAATGGTATGCACATTACTATTTTATTTTTATCCTTTGATCTACCCAACATAGCCACATCAACCAAAAGCTAAAATACTACTATCCCAATGGCCTTTCCAAAATTGGCAACAATGCTGATCTAACTCCTACCATGACAGGTACAGACACTTACCTAAAGCTTAGCATTTTCCCAAATTTTCCCAAAATTCATGTAATTAGTACACCCCTTTTTTATTTTTATTAGATTGCCCATCTTATTACCTTTCCAAAAAGGTACAACATGCCCATGTAGAGAAAGTATGTAGAAATTTATACGTAGATATCCTATCGGAGAATATTATAAAAATCAACAAATTAAAGAAATTTAACTCAAAATAATTCTAAAATGCTTTTTATTGAATTTAAAAATAATTACAATTAATCTTCATAAGTAGCAAAAGCCGTTCAAAATGTCCACCGCCACTTTGAATGCATTTCAACAATCTCCTTCTAAGTCCATGTTTAAGGCGTATTGCAGCTAGGCTCTCCCGTATTTTCGTCGCTGCATTCCTAATTCGGCTAACTTAATCCTCCCTTTTGTTAACTGGGCTTGAATAAACTTCATCCTTCATTATTCCCCATAAGAAAACGTCCAATGGGGTGAGTTCTGGAGATCTAACAGGCCAAGGAATCGGTGTACCTCGGCCAATCCAGCGGTTAGGGAATTTTTTACTTAGTATTGCCTTCACAATGTTAGTAGTATGCGCTGGTACTCCAGCGTGTCGGTGAAACATTCCCCTAAGATTATCCATAGGGTTCTCCTCTATTAGATCTGGCAGTGTATTGTCCAAAAAGTCCGCATACATTTCACTATGTGGGTTAGTGTTCGACCAGGTATGGACGTTATGGAAGTTCGTGATATCATTCATCTGTCCACAGAATTCGGTCCAGAAAGGCGTTGTCGTCAATGTCGCGTTCCAGAAGCGAAGTGCTTAATTTTAGTCATCTCTCGGAATCTTCCAGTAGTCCTTGGCTGGGTGATGGTGATATGGACGTAATCCCCCGCGATGAATAACCCTACAAACCTTAGATGACGACACTGCTAATCGCCTTGCGACTCGTTTCGTGTTCGTCTCAGAGTCCTGCCTCACGATGGTGACTATTTGCTGCTCGACGTCGGCAGAACTTCCTGAAGTTTCGGGTCGTGCTTGCCTGTCGTGTGACGTTACACTTCCTGTATCTCATAACCTTCGGAAAGTCCGTGTAAATAGCCCTCTTTGGGGTGCTCGACGATTAGGGAATCGAGTTTGATTGTCCAGTACAGCCGCTCTCGTTTCCGTCTACTACACCATAAATGTAAACAATATCCGCGTATTCCTCAAAAATAAATTTTACCATTTTTTGATAATTTTTATTTAAAAACACACGTACTTATTGATTTGTTTTTCAACTATGATAGGTATTCTTGCTCACTTAGCCTCTTTTTTAGCAAAATTTTCATCAGGTACGAGTAACAGAACGCCAGGATACAAGGGAGTGAACTCTAGCTAACGCGAGCTAATATCGGCAATAAAACGAAATTATGCCAACATTTTCATAACATTTTTGCAGCAGTAATTTAAATTAATTATCTGTTAACCCAAAACAAACATTTGGGACTTTTTATTTTAAAACTTTTGTTTCTTTTAAGAGTTTCCTACCTAAAGTGCAATAAAATAATAAGGTACTCAGGGAGTTCTAAGGCTGCAATATTTCTAATCCTGTGTCTATCTTGCCATGTTGCACCTTTTTGGAAAGGTTGTAAGATGGGGGGCAATTCAATAAAAATAAAAAAGAGGAGTACTATTTACATGAATTTCGGAGAAAATTTGGGAAAATGCTGAATTTTAGGTAATCGCAAACCATTTTTTCACTTTTGGAAGTGACTGTACGTGCAATGGTAGGAGTTAGATCAGTAGTGTTGTTGTTTGGAAAGGTCATTAGGATAGTTATTTTTTAGCGTTTGTTTGATGTGGCTGTTTTGGGTAGATCAAGAGATAAAAATAAAAGAGTAATGTGCATACCATGAAGAACTGAAATTTATGAATCACCCTTGTCATAAAATTTTTTGTTTGTCTAGTTGAGATCTATCACCACACTCATTTTAGCAAATCAGATCTGAAACACCCTGTATAAAAGGGCAGTTAGATTATTTTCAGGTTTTTGTTAAACCTGTTTGTCTTGGATTGTACTCTTGGACCTGTCCATTATTCTATAGGGTGTTTCAGATCTGAATTGCGGAAATGAGTCGGGCGATAGATCTTACCTCTACAAACAAAAAATTGTATGGCAAGAGGGGATAATCTCAACCGTTTGGGAGTTACAGGGTGATTCATTAATTTCAGTTTTTCATAGTATGGACATCATCACAGCGACATGAAGCCGACTCTAACAAATTACTAACCCAGTGACCTTTTCAAAATTGTCAACAATGTTGATCTAATGGTAAAGTCACTTCTAAAATTGAAAAAAAATTTTCGCGATTACGTAAAATTTAGCATTTTCCCAAATTTTCTTCGAAATTCATGTACTTAGTAGGTACATCTCTTTTTTATTTTTATTAGTTTGCCCATCTTATTACCTTTCCAAAAAGGTACAACATGTCTAGATAGGGAAAGGTAAAACCGCATCCTTAGAAATTATTGTATTGCACTTTATGTAGGAAATTATTTAAATAAATAAATAAATAATAATAAATAAATAAAAAATAAATAAAGGTAATTAGTTTTAATTATCACTTCAAAAAAGTTATAAAAATGTTAGTGTGGTTTTGTTTTACTGCCAATATTAGCTTGTGTTAGCAAGACTTCATACCCTATTATCCTGATGTTCTGTTACTAATACCTGATGGAAATTTTGCTATTAAATAGGGTCAGTCAGCAGGAATATCGATCATAGTTAAAAAACAATTCCATAACTAATTGGCAGAATGTATTTTTGAGGAATACGCGGATGTTATTTACATTTATTGTGTAGTAGACTGAAACAAAAAAGCGGCTGTGCTGTAATATGAAAGGAGATTCCCTAATCACCGTGAACTTGAAATAGGAGTATCTTCGTGGACTTTCCGAAGATTAAGAGATACCGGAAGTGTAACTTCAAACAGCACGTAATTGCGATCTGAAACATCGGAAGATTCTGTCGACGTCGAGCAGCAAATAATTACCCTCCTCAGGCAAGGCCGTGAAACGAATTATAGAAGAGTCGCAAGACGACTAGGAGTGTCTTCAGTTCAAGTTTGGAGGGTTATTCATTCAGCAGGGTGACGTTAATATCATCATATCCCAGTTAAAGGACTACTGGAATGAGATTCCATTTTTCTTTTGGGTTCTGGAATGCGACATTGAGAACGGGGCGTTTCTGGGTCGATGAATAGAAGGAGGTTATTGGTATCCATCAAAAGTGGTGGAAGACATTTTGAACAGCTTTTGTAACATAATAGCATTAATTCTAATACGTTTAGAATTGAATGAAAAGTATTTTGGGATAAATTTAAGTTTAACTTCCTTAAATTGCAGATTTTTTAATATTTCCCAAAAGCTTTTCTACACAGGATTTTCTACATTTTTGGAAAGGTAATAAGATAGGTAATTTAATAAAAATAAAAAACAGGTGTATTAATTACATTTTCCCAGAAAATTTTGAAAAATGCTGGTAATTTCAAAATATTTTTTCACTTTTGGAAGTGACTGTACTTGCAATGGTAGAAGTTAGACCAACATTGTTGACAGTTTTGAAAATATCATTGGGGTAGCAGTTTTTTGGCGTTTGTTCGATGTCTCTGCGTTCAGTAGATCAAAAGATAAAAATAAAAGAGTGATGTGCATATCATGAAAATCTGAAATTTATGAATCACCCTGTAACTCCCAAATCATTTTACGGTTTTACGGAGAATGTAACTATGTAAAACTGAACTCAAAAAAATTAAATTTTCTTAAAAACTTCCCTAAAAACGCACCTGCACGTCATTTGTTTCCACAACACAAAACCGCACATTTCATTTTCAAAATATCACATTTTATAAAGTTGTAAACTATTAGCTTAATAGTTTATTAATATAATACACCACACATAACAGTAAATTAAACTAAGTAAAAAAAAGTATTTTAAAAACATGATTTTATTTGTTGTTACTTTTTAGTGTAGCTTTCGTTTAAAGTGTTTCTGCATATACACAACATGCTTTTCTTAAATTTATTGCTTATTAATTAATTATTTATTTTTAATTTTTTAGTAAAAACCGACAACAAATATAAGCATGTTTTTTAAAATACTTTTTTTACTTTATTAAATTTTTTATTTTTTAGTGCTACTTAAATTTGACCATGCTCAACATGAGAATCTGAGTTTGTACCTATTTACGCATTTTAATATGCTATTCTTCATTTTCTGAACTACAACACTTCCTCATATCTTTCATTTCGTTTGTAGCATCAACATCGCAATACCTTTTCGCAATGAATTTAGGACAGTCCAATTCTTCAACGACGGATGAACAGGTGAAGCTAAATAAAAGCTTATAACCGTACTTAAAAATCTATAACCATCCGCCATCTCGAAGCGTCCGTTATATTATATGTAGAATGCCGTCACATAGTTTCTCGTATTTTACTTGTCAAACCCTTCCATTTTATAGCCATGTGAAGATGTGAAGAAAAAGGTAATCCACCATCTTAGGTCATCCGCCATATTGGATTTAGAATGACGTCACGCAGCTCATCGTATTTTACTCATCCAAACTTTTATTTGATACCAATGTCAAGGGAGTTGTGAAGAAAAGGTAATCTGCCATCTTGGGGCGTCCGCCACATTGGATTTAGAACAATATTAGCTATACTATATTGCATTGTCATCGGATAGGATAAAAAAAATCGGCAAAGTAAGATTTGACGACGGACGTACGGACAGTTAAATAAAAGCTCGTAAAAAACACTCTAAACTTCACAAAATATAAAAAAAATGTTAACCATCGAGGAATTTGCGGTAGTCACGGTGATAGTTCGCGAATATAGAGATAACACTCACCTCATCTCGTCTAATAGAAATGCACGGACCTTTCCTGTTGTTATACAGGGCCTTTCGCAAAGACCTTTCCTGTTGTTATACATTTTAAGGGTTTGGGTTATCCGGTTTTTTTAAACCAATATAGGATCTTATTAAGAATGGTTTAATTTGTCTATTATTCGAAATAGCTCTCCATAAAGTCTGCGTCGAACCAAAATGGTAGTAGTTTTTTGGGTGGAACTAAAATTGGCTTAATTTGTCTTTTGCAATTTGAATAAAGTAAAACTGTTGTGCACGTTACTACATCCCAATTTGCTTTATTTAATATTTTTCATAACTCGTCACATGCACTTCTTTTTACTTTGTTTAATAAACCACCTAGCTAGGGAATCGCATTTTTTTCGCGCATGTATAAAGTTTTCTACACTCAATGTACTTATCATAAGGTAGTCATATTGCATTTTATAACAATAATTTTCTCAGAATTGCCAGCCGCAACCAGAAACGTCACAGGCAGCGAAAAGCTTTCAAGCCGGAGACGGAGTTTGATCAATGCGTTGAGCCGCACGACCACCATGCCATGAGCCCAGGGTTCGAGACCAGATCTCCCCGTGAGCTTTTATTAAGAAATTAAAATAATCCACTCTGTCTCTGGGCTGTTGTCTAGCTCGCAGCAATGCAAAAACAAGACTCAAGCTTTCTCAATCCCCTTACCCTAATTCCCTTCCGGCCATAACCATGCTAACGCACCAAAGGGTTGTCCCCTAGGATTTGGCCACATCGTATATAAAAAAAAGCCGTGGGAACGAGCTTGCGATGCAATTTATGTGAAAATTATCAAGAAGCTAACGTGTGAACCAGCGAATATTTGTTGGATTTTTTTACTTATAATTGTAATTGTACCAGAACCGAATACGCATGCACAAAGTTGAAATTCGTACTTCAGCCTACTGAACTTCCCCAAGAACAAAAGAGTTCTTGATTTAACAATTATCATCAGTTACACAGTCTTAGCTGGGGTTTGCTAATTCCGACAACTTTCTTATTCATATCTTTTAAAGGGTTTTATTTAGCTTCACTTCTGTAAATTTGTTTGTTTGTTTGTTTCAAATCTTGCAACTGATTTTTCACCCACTTCTAATTGTTGTATCAATCTGCAATTTTGTAGATTTATTTAATTCCGGTGACAATACAATATTACGGTACCGTCGAAAGTAGGAATGGCGGGGTTCCTGGCACTTTTTGAATTCAAATACGAATCAGAATTTGATTATCACTTGCTTTTACAGTGTGATACATTATGAGGAAATTCGCACACGGAGTTGGATCGATGTTTGAGTGGCAGGATCACCACGACATAGTTCCACTGATCGAGCCTTGGTTTCCCCGTGAATTTTTAATAAGAAATTAAAAAAAAATCGTTCTCTCTCTGGGCTGTTACCTAGCTCGTAGGAATGCAAAAACAGGACATTCAAGTGCCCTCGTCCCCCTTACCATAATTCCCTTCCGGTCAAAGCCATGCTAACGCATCATAGGGTTGATCCCTGGGCTTTGTCTACAACATAAGAAACCCTACGGCCCCCCGTTTTTTTTTAAGTCTGAATAAAACCCCTGACAACTGATTCGCTGATGCATCGGCCTAAAGTTGATCTTGACTTCCAACATAGAGGACGTCACTGCACTTGGTCCTATGAAATTTCTTACCAGTAGAGAGTACCTTTTTGTTTAGCTATATGTTTTAAGTGAAACTTCTTAGGCTGCGATCCGGATCTAATGTAGGTACTGCAATTGCCGCACTGTTGCCAAGTCGTCGATCAAGCGTGTCACTAGATAGGGACTGAAAAAGACCTTTTTAAAAAAGTCACCAGATACAAAATAATACATTTTTTACAAAATTGCTTTCAATATAATATAAGAAATTCGAAAATAACAAACTTGTAAATACTACTTCTCAATAAAAGACTGTATTTACCTGAATTGCACGTGTGTTTACCTCTAATTGGTGGGCATTGAAGAACTTAAGTGCACTTTGATCCACAGCTGATCTCATGTACTTAAGACTTGTTTAACTCCATCGTTTCAATTTTTAAAAGGACATGAAGGAGAAATTGTGATGAAATTCTATAAATTTTGTGGGCGATTCTCTTATCGTAAGCGACATTATCGTTAAAAGTTTCAGGGTCCCCCTAGAAAATCATGAAGTTTCATAGGAAATTGTTCGACCTGTATTACACATGCGTTTAGCTTAGCAACAAAAGTACTAAATGTGGTACAACACCGCTTGTAACTGAATTAAATGGTAGTCCAGCAAATGTGTAGAAATATTTTGACAATATAATCTCTTATTCTTACATTAAAACGTTAAAAAAACTAAAAGTCACCAGAAGTCACAGTGGTGGAGGTTAAAAATCACCAACTTTTAGACGTGTCGGAGAAAAAAATTCTTTCCCTAAGGAGGACTTCGAAAGCACCAGATTTGGTGATAAAATCACTGATTTGGTATCACTGCGCATGCGCGCGATTTGTAGGTACAACTCCGACGCCACGGGAGTGGAGCAAAAGAGCGACGTATACACTCGCTACAAAGCGATAGAATAAGATAGTGTCGCGCATGCGCGCGTGTAGATGTACGCTATATATGAACAGCTGAGGTACCACGCGTTGTGTAATTAATATTTAGCATTGCGTTTTGTGATTATTTACGTTTTTTATGCAACATTTTGTATTGTTGTATTTCTTTTGAGATGCTCTCACACTCTCTTATTCTTAATTTTTTAAGAAGTTTCACTTCTATCACGTATACGGTGCTGCACTCGCAATTTGTTTATAAATGTTTTCTATAAATATTTTTATATTAATTCATAAAAGTTATAATTTGTGTGAAGTCAAGTAGGTGTTGTCAATAATCTATATGAAATGCTCGGGTTATAACAAATCCTGAGGGAAAAGTCCCTATTTTGAAGGAAGTATCTCACTTTACTTGCTTCCATTTCCCAAACAGAAAATTGGCCTAAATACGATTGTTCAAAGGTTACCTTTCTCAAAGTAGGTTTGCCAAATACAGAACTTGACCAAAATATCATTGAAAAGTGGAAATTTTCCAAAACAGTAAGAATAGGTTGTATGACACTTGTGTAGAGCCAATGCATAGTGCGTGGCTTTATTCCCCATCTTCTACCTATTGCCTTCTTACACGAGTACAGCGCCACTGTATCCTTCCGTACTCTTTCCTGGATGTTAGGATTCCAGGTAAGTTTTCTATCAGCCTAACCCCGTTTAGTATAGAGCAATTCATAGGAGGTGTATTATGTCTTCGAGAGAAGAATATTAACTCTGTCTTGTCCTGGTTTATCCCCAAAAACCACATCCATCGAGGATCTTGTGGACCAGTTCATGGCCGGTATAACGTTTGGCGTGATAGAAAAAAAGATGATATTTTTAAATTTTTGATTAAGATTGCGCAGTCTTTTTCTACTGCGCAGAATCTGAAAAACTTGAGAAGAGAGTATTCACTGTTAAAATATAGGCGCAAAATATCATAAAATAATGAACATTCACATTTTCTGTAATGTTTTAGCTATTTTGCCTTCCTTCCTTTCTTTGAAAGAACACATCATCAAATATCATTTAGTACCTTTGCCACTTTCGTCGTTATCGGATGCTATGGGGGAGCTACGGTGGGTTAAAATGGTAGTTTGACGGAGTAGTGTAATCGAAATAAAGAGCTTTCTATGTACAAGCACTATCGTTTCCCCTCATGCGCGAAAAAATATCATCTTTTTTGCCGTCGACTCTATAATGTTTCGCGTGATAAAAAATGGAAAAGTAAGCCTTAAATGAACTAAATTTTGTAGAAGTAACCTGGGACGTTCTTTCCGGCTACAATAAAATCTGTTCTTATATCTCCAGACCAGCCATGCACCACAAGCACCATCTACGTTGCGAAGCGTAAAAACGTGGCTGAGATCTGCAGTGACTGAAATCATACTGAACGGTACTGATATTTTCGGAAAATTCGCAAAAGATCCAAGACGTTTAGTATTTAGTTGAACTTTTGTTATTTTATTATTTTGTAATTTAAAATAACTTTTTATAATTATGGAATATAAAAATAAACAAAATATTTTAAGTTTGAGTTTTTGATCTCCCCCCAATTTCTTTACTATGCCTTTGCCAGCGGGATAGCGTGAATCAGAACCGACCACTACAACTGCACTCACCAAATCGACTGTAACTTTTTCACATATTTTTGAAAAAGTACATTTTGATAAAATGCAAAAACTATTTAATTTTTCAAGTTAATTTTTAGGATTCGGTACCAAAATGGAAATAAAGGAACCATTATATAGCGACTTCGTCTGTCTGTCTGTCTGCTTATTGCAGCAACTAATAATGCTATCGACTTGAAATAAATTTGGAATAATTTGAAATAATGCTTTCCTATCTTTGTTGCAAATGAAAATAATTTGTATTTTTAGTGCAAAAGGGGACGTCAAAATTTTAAAGTGGGCTTACTAGGTCAAGTGGGTTATCATATATAAAATATATTTTCATTTCCTTTTATGCCGCATAGTTTTCGATATATGTATGATGAAAAATGTCTAAGTCTAAACAATACTATCGCCCCTCTTATCTCCGAAGTTTGCAAAGCAAAAAAATCTGAAATGATTAGAGTTCATGGAGGTGTATGTAAATAATACAGGAAAAGAAAACTATATCTCTAACTAGTACAGTTTTTTAGAATTCAAAAACCTTCCAAAGTACGGAACGCGACCCCGACTCGCATTTGGGCGGAATTTTTTTAAGTTTTGGTTGATATCTTTCGTTCTGTTTCTAAACTATATATTCCTTTAAGTGAACGTATGGTATTGCTTTCGTCAGTACTTCATTTACATCTTTTAAAAAGTTTCGAAAGGTCATCACATTTCACGGGGGTGCTTGCAAATGGGTCTCCGCACATACCGGAAGCACATATTAGCATGAAAAACATGTCATGAATTCACTTGCTCCCTCTATATTTACTGCACACTCCATGTCATTATATCGTTGCAACCTCACAACTGGCTTGGCTAATTAAATTTATGTTGCACAATGGAGACTTTTGAGAGAAAAACTCCAATATGTGTATGTCGGAAACGAAAAGGATCTAAAAATCAAAAATAGATCAAGAGAATGCCTCAGGTTAATTGGTTTTGGATGTGAACAAAAAGAGCAATTGATTGACGTACTTTACGAAGAAACTTTGCTAAAAAATTCCTAAAAAGTCCTTACGCGTCATCCTGGTCCTGATCTAGAGCTTGAAATTGAACAGACCGAGCATAATATAAGATACTCTTCATGCTCCAGTATAAGGGGGGGGGGAGAGATGAAGGACAGTAACATGGAATGTGGCATCTTAAAGTGTTGTTTGTGTTGTGATGTCTAGAAAGCAGTTCTTTTCTGATATTTCTCTCGTTCAGACGTTTTACAGGTTGGTCCTCGACACTTTCAATGTGAATCTATTAAAGTGAATCTATTAGAGCAAATCCAACAGTCTAATAAGGCTCTCGGTCGTTCAATTATTAGTTTAAATATTAGTGGATGCAGAAGAAGCAGTCAAAATAGTATTGCATCAATTAACCGCAGATTATGTAATCTTGGAGGTGTATGTAATTCTACGTGCTACCGAGAATGATTTGAGTTAATATAGGAATTTAAATTAGCGTTTTAAGTGAGGTATACCAAAAGACCTGGTCGTTTTTATCAGTAAAATTTTGAGCAATTCGTTGCTGCTTTTAGAGCAGAATGACTGTTAAGTGATAGTTCTAAAATATACAAATTTATCATAGTGTGTTTGGATTAAAACCGCTTTTGAGATCTGGCGACAATTTACAGTAATCCTGGATATAACGTGTGGCGCTTGGGGTGTGTCACCACATCCCTTAACGGCTTTATCAGCGCCACCGCCTAGATGTCGTAGTCCCATGCTATGTCACAGTCACAGTGATGGGGAATTTCCACTTTACAAACAAGGTAAATTGAATTGTTTGCCCAAAAGCGTTTTAATTGGGCATATTGGACATTTTGAATATTTTTACATACTCTCCATTTAGAGTTTAAACGTTTTACTTTGTTGTTCTCTCAATCATGAGGTGAATGTTTACCGGTGCTTTAGACGCCGTACAGTCTGACCTCCATTGCTTTGATTGCTCTGCTATTTGGCTCCAAGCAATACTTCAACTTTTTTTGCTTTTATTCTTGCGTTTTTTTCATGCTGTATAAACGTCAGCATATTTGTAGCAGTATCTTTTAAGATTATTGATTTGCTGTTGCCCTTGTTCTTGAATCTCGCCTTCTTCCAACCTTTATATTGGTCGCTTATTGCAAAGGATATTATTTTGATAGATAGTTTAAATTGCTTTTATCCCCTCTAATCCTAACCCAAACACTTTCTTTAGTCATTAAAAAATATAGAAGAATTTGCTCACGGTCCTATTCATAAATAAAGTAAGCAATAGTAGTAGTAGATTTTTTGCATAAAAATGCCTGAAGCTGGTTTTTTAAAAATAATAAAAAAGTATGATATTGTAACGCAAATATTTGAGATGACCTTCCTGTTCTAAAGGTTGTTTTAACAATATGTAGGTTTCATTTTTAATTGCGCATTTTTTTTGTTGAGCTACAGTTGTAGCTGTCATTTTGTTACATTTGATTAGTAAAACTATACAGTTAACGAAAATGGGTGGTAAACGTTTCTACAACGCATTGAAATTATAAAAATTTACTACAAAAAAGCCGAACATTTTGCTGAGACAAACTTGTAAATCATATAATTCTTACCACTCAAATGTTGAAAAATAGCGTGCAATTTATACTGAATTTTTTTTCTTGAAACACCCTATACATTTATTTGCCGATCAGGCAATCTTGTAAAAAAATTTTCAGTATTAACGAGCTCTACGTATATGCCGATTTATCGAACTGCCCGCACGGGAGATATCCTACTATGAAATCCTCTTAGCTAGTGCGTCAGTAACGTCATTACACAGAATACCGCTATGACTCGCACAGTGGGTCAAAAACGATTTTCGTCGTTTCATAGATTTTAAAAATTTTAATGCTGTTCGATATTCAACTAAATGCATTACTTTATGGCAACAATTTTTAACTTTAAAAAAAAAATTCCAGAGATGTCCACGTTCTAATTGGTATCAAATTATAGTAGAAACCCTCCTGCTGCGACCATCTGCGACCATCGGAGAAAATTGCAATTAAAGTAAAGTCTACCTTGTTGTCATATCCGTATTTCCACACAATGTTCCCACATATGCAGAAATTTTACGAACTTTATGGCTGCATAATGTTTTTTTTGGAAAATAAGTTACAGTTTTTCTAAGAAACATTTAGGTTTAATGATCTCATTTATATTTAAGGAAGTTACTATATGACATCCAGGTAAATACATGTGATGATTATTGAGTTTGCTTTTTATGAAACCTTATTAATATTATTATAATTACCTGAGGTAAGGGAGAATTGTAAATTGTAATTGTTTGTGTGTTTAAAAGCATAAGTTGCAGGTACACGAAAGTAATGAAAATCTTAGCCACTTAAACGGAAGATATTTTGCGTATTGAACATTGTCTATCTTTATTGAAAAGAGACAACACAACACTGCTTTGGCAAATTTGATAATATGATAAGAGTATTTTGTGCTTGTTGTTAATTGCATTTATTTGGTATAAAAGTGGTAAAATCAATATGCGGATTTTGTATTGTGAACTTTATAAAATAAGCAGTGATAACAATGTTATAAATCTTCTGTGTCATCTCAACCATCAACTTCAACATTTGCGCCGCCTTCGTCTTTACCTTCTACATCAACATCGGAATTTTCTTCATCGACAGTGGAGTCTTCTGCATCAACATTGGAACCTTCTACATCATCCGGCAGAGGCAGACCAGCAAAATCCCTTGATCAGTGCTCGGAAATCACCAAAAAGCGAAAACTCAAACAGCATAATGAAGATTTATCAACGGAATTAATAAGCTAGTAACTTTGCCAACGGTATATGTACGTCGGAGAAACTAAAAAGCCTTTATTGTAAAAGCTGTTGATGAAGCTAGTCCAAACCGTGTGAACAGAATTAAGGAGAGTAGCGTCACCTCAAAATACAAGTCGCAGAAATACATTACGGAAGAAGCTTTGTCCTTTTTTTAGACTTGGGAGATAAGAAGAAGATAAGTACAATTTTTTCAGATATGAATTGAAAAAGAGAAACCACAAACAAAAAAAGGGGTGTTTGCTGAAATGCTGCAGACTACCGACACTTCCGCTTCGGTGCCAAAATTAGCTTGATTCAACCGCGAACAGAATTTTAAAGATAAAATCACAGGATGAAATCGAGAGCTTAGATGACACCACTTTAGTGTTAGTGAATAAATGGGGATGTGATGGATCTTCGGGGCAAAGCGAATACATGCAACAAATTTCTGGAAATAATGACGAAAATATAACAGATGCCAATTTATTCGTAATGTCATTGGTTCCTCTTCGTTTAAAATGCTGTACTTCAGTGAACTTAATGTGGAATAATGCTCGTCCATCATCTGCTCACATTTGTAGACCTGCTAAATTTAAATATTTAAAGGAAACGAAGGAATTGGTTCAAAGTGAAGTTGACCTCGTGAAACAAGAAATAAATGCTTTAATGCCGACGAAATGCTTAGTTAACGGCAAAGAAATAGAAGTACTTCATAGGCTTTACTTAACAATGTGTGATGGCAGAGTAACTCAATTTGTAACAGACACCAATTCATCGGCAACTTGTACTATTTGCCAAAAAAATCCAAAAGATTTTCGAAATACTGAAGAAGAATCCGATGTTGAAGAAAATTATCAATACGGGTTTTCGCGTCGGATTCGATTTATAGAATTTATATTGCACATGAGTTACGACTTGAGTTTCGCTGATGAGGGTGTACGAAATAACCTAAATAATAAGCAAAAGATACTGGAGGAGAAATAAAGGATACAACATGAGTTCAGACGACAACTGGGTTTAATTATTGATACACCTAAGCAAGGATTTGGAAGTACAAATGCCGGGAACACAGCGAGGAGGTATTTTGAATACCCGGACATAATAGTGGATATTACCAAAGTGGACGTGGAAATTATAGAGATATTTAAGACCATATTAAATGTTCTTTCTTGTGGTCTTCCTATAAAAGCGGAAAAATTCGGAACATAAGCAGAACAACTAACATAAATATTAGAAAAATTTCAAGGACAGAACAAAACGTTGATCTCATGAAAATGCTGCTTATATCATCAGGTCCATACATCTCATCATTTCGGAATTTACGCGACAAACGTTTTAGAAGCAGGGAATATCCTGAGGAAATGACTAATTTATAACACATAGATCCCTGCTTGACGTTGTTTTTGTTTTCGGTGTCTGCTCTTTTAGTTATGGCCTACTGCGTGATGGGATCGCTTGTGATGGCGTTTGCGGATTGCAATTCCATCCAAAGTGTCTAAGGCGCGGGACCGGATCTTCCAGCTCTTCGACCTGTGTGGAGTGTTCGGATATAAAGCCATTCCATGTTCTAAGGCTCGTGAAGAGCATGATGGAAGCGCTTTCCGGCGATCTGACTCTTGTCGCGGACAGCTCTTTCTCTTCTCGCTGGGCGGATTTTCAGCTTCTGTCCGAAGACACCGGTACCCTTACCACTAAAATGGACAAGTTGCTGGGTGTCGTAGATGCGCTGGAGTCAGCCTCTATAATTCTTTTGGAGAGATCCCATGAGATGTCTTCACGGATTTCGGCACTGTCTGGCTCGCTGGACAAGGTCTATTCTGCGCTTGCTGGCCTCGATAATAACCTGCTTCCTCCCGCGGGCCATTCTCTTATCATCCCCATTGTTGATGACAGTCGCCGCAATGTCAAACAGGTGAAAGGTGACCTATGCTACTGGTCTGCGGCTGTCTCGGCCAACTCCGAGCTCTTGGGCTCTATCGCCTCTGATTTGAAGGTCCTATCCACGCGGCACACCGTATCTTCGGAGCTCCTTTTCGCCTCGTCCTCTATTGACGTCCGGCCCACTCCTCCGCTCTCTGTTGCCTCTGGTTGCCCTGTTTCTCCGGTTTTGGGTGGTCCCCCACCCCGTCCCGAGTGTTTGTCCCGAGGGCTCGTCCTGGCGCTGTTCCTAACTCCAATAATCCAAAATACTTGTCAGCGAGGGGTCCTTCTACTATGCCAATGTGACCGGGTTGCGCTCCATAACCTTGTTCTCCACCTCCAGTTCCGCCGACTTGATGTCATCTGTTTGACTGAGACCTGGTTATGTGGCGGCATATCTGATGCTGAGCTCTTTGGACCTGCGTTTAATTTTTTGCGTCGTGACCGCCACTCCGATTTGTGTGCTCCAGTTGGTGGAGGCGTGCTCTGCGCTATCAGGGCCAGTATCTCTTGCTCGGTCATGCAGATTGCTTGTTACGGCGACCTGGAGCTTTTATGTGTTACCTTAAAGTTCCCCCAGAGAAGCTTGTATGTTTTTACTGTTTATATTCCCCCTGGCTCACCCCCACGTTTTTATGACTTACTGTCCGCCTCCATCGATAGCCTGAGTGATGCCTTGCTGCCCGCCGATGAGGCCATTGTCTTTGGTGATTTTAACCTTTCCACTGTTAATTGGATTCAGTCCTTAGAGACTGAAGGGCTGGCGCTCCCCAGCACATTCAGTCCCCCCTCGACACCTTTGCCTCTGCGAGTCTTACATAGTGCAGCGATGTCGTGAACGACACCATCCTGCAGTTCAGGTTTTCCTGCGTTTTGCCGATAGTTTTTTTTCCTCTCTTGGCTTTCTTCAAAGCCGCTGATTTTTCTTCCCTCAACGACTGGCTCCAGGCATACATATGACTGGGCGAACGTACTCGCTAAGTCCGATATTGATCGGGCCGTTTGCTCCTTCTATGACGTGCTTTATATCTGTTTTACTCAGTGCGTACCGGTTTCCTTTTCGGGCTCCCCTCATTCATCTCAGCCATGGATGAATAGCTCCTTGAGACATCATTAAAACCAAAAGAATAAGGCCTGGAAAAGGTTTTGCTCCTTTATAGGCTCTTTTCAGCATGGCTTCATTAAGGGTAAATCTACCACCACCAACTTACACGAATTCGTGCATCATTGCTTGCCTCTGATTCAGTCTGGCTTACAGGTTGATTGCATTTTCACAGATTTTAGTAAGGCCTTCTTCTTCTGGCGTGTCTCAGGGCAGCATTCTTGGCCCACTCGTTTTTATTATTTTCATTAATGACGTCTCGTTGCTCCTTTATAGCTCCAAGTTTCTGTGTGATGTAGATGACGCCAAAATATTCCGTGTCGTCTCCCGCGACGACTCTGTTGACGAGCTCTGTTGAGCTCCGACATTCACGTTTTTCATGACTGGTGCTAAAGTAACAGTCTCCCTCTTAATATTAACAAATGCACCGTAATGAATTTTACTCGCAGAAAATGTCCCGTCCTCTTCGACTACTCTTTTGATGGCAGTGTCTTGAGTAGGCTTCATAGGGTCAAGGATTTAGGGGTGGTACTTAATTCCCGCCTATCCTTTGAGGACCAAATTGACTTCGTGGTGAGTAGGGCTAAGTCCATGCTTGGTTTCGTGAAAAGCTGGTCCAGGGAACTTGACGATAACTATCTAACTAGGCTCTTCTTTTGCACATTCGTTAGACCCCATTCTGGAATACGCTTCCTTGGCGTGATCCTTTATTCCTTCCATCCTATCATGCTAGGCTCGGTCTGATTTCTGTCGACTCCCTTGTAAAGAGACGTTGAATATATAAGATTACTTTTATGTATGATTTATTTCAGGGGACGATGAACTTCTCCGAATTGCTGAATGATACAGTCATTTCCATTCCCGCCCGGTCCCTAAGGCACTTCCCTTTCATCGCACGCTCTACGGTATGCACGAGCCTTTTGCTTCTATGTCTCACCTTTATAATGACTACATCGAGCTGGGTTGTCCTAGGCGACAACTGAAGTGCCATCTGAGGATACTCATTTAATAATTTAGTCTTATGGTTTGTATTAATTTGTAGTCTTCTTAGTTGATTTGTAATTTTCTTAGTAGCCACCTTTGGCGAACCTGTTGTTAATAAATAAATGAAAATGTAATACGTTTGAAAGTATTCCAGCCACTTGATTAGTATTTGAATATATATATACATATATATATATATTTTTTTTTTTTGTACACAATTCCAATTTTTCCAATTGTTCTGTCAATTCCTTGGCGACACCTTTCATATGGCTCTTAAAGGTGATATAAAAATAGTCATGAGGGACTTCAACGGAAAGAATGGCTTTAACAACATTGGTATGGAATATGTAATGGGGAAGTTTGTTGAATTTTGTAATTCGCGGCAACTTCTCATCGATGGATCCTTATTTAAATACTAAAAATTCCATCTAATATCTTGGATTTCTCCAGACGGCAGAAGTAAAAATTAGATTGGCCATATTGCTATTTATAATAGCTGAAGAAAGTGCCTTCTCGACGTAAGGACTAAGCGCGGCGCTGATATTGGCAGCGATAACCATTTTTAACATCTAAGTTTTGCTTTTATATACGGCAGCAATATGAACACATAACACAACATCTTATATGCCACGTCTCAATGTGCAGAGGCTTAAAACGTCGAACATTCGCAGCGCATATACCACCGCATTGCGCCAAAAAGCTGTTGCACTGCGTCATAACACCTACGACTCCATTAACCAAAAATGGGAAAGGGCGAAGGAATGCGTTGTGAGCTGTGGTACAGAACACGTGGAACGATTAGAGAGCGGAACACGACCATGGATTAGTGACACCATATGGTCCAAAATACAAGAACGAAAGTTAAACATCTCAGAACTGCATGCCGATCTCTAAAGAAAGGCGTCCAAAGAAGTGTAAGACATGACAAGCGCAACTACGTCAACGCAGAAGGCAGAAGAAGCGGTCTACCGCGGTGACAGTGGAAATAATTTGACAAGAAACTGACAGGAAATACTGAAGTCCTAAACAACCTTCCTTGGATCGGTAAATACTTCGTCACCCGGGCCTGAATATGCACCACCTGTGACCAATATTAACATCAGGACACCGACAGGAATAAAGTTGCCAGAAGTAATTAAGTCGATGGACCTCGATAAGGCCTCACTAATTGAAAGAATGCCAGTGGAACTACTTAAGGAGGATCCCATTTGCTAATATTCTTCTTCTTGTAATCCAGAAGTATTGGAAAACCGAGACCTATCCCACTGAATGGAAAAAAGCGTAGTTGTAAAGATTCCCGAAAAAGGCGAACTGATGAGTTGTAGCAATAGATATGGTATACATATGTCTTTTAACTTCAGTCTCCAAATTGATGGCGTAAATCATCTTAATGCGAATTAATGAATTATTATCGAGCAATTCGCTGAATGGTAATTCACTTTAAATCTAATGAAGGCGTTTGATAGCTTTGATCTTGGTTATATATGGGCAGCTTTAGTAGGAGAAGCATCCCAGAAAAATTTATCACCATCATAAAGGAGTCCTCCTCAGGAGCCCAATGTCATGTCCTACACAAAGGAAAACTTTTGGAGCCCTCCAAGTGCTGAACGGAGTGAGAAAAGGATGCATACTGTCACCTTTGCTTTTCCTGATCGTCATTAATGACGTATTGTGCATCGCTATAGATGACCACCCATCGCGAAGGATTAGACAGAAACTTCTTAACTACCTTATGCACCTGGACTATGCCGACGATGTATGCCTCCTATTAAACACACATATAGCTCTAATGTGCGAAGCCCTGTGTAGAGAAAGTCGCAGAGCAGGGCTTAAGATCAATGCTGCTAAGACCAAACTTATGAGCTTACACCCCAGGATAAAAAACGAAATATATGTTGAAAAGCAGCCAACAGAACTAGCGGATAAATTTTGCTATCTCCAAAGCATTGTTGCAGCAGACGGCGGAGCTGAAGCTGATGTATAGGCTCGCATGAAAACAACTTATCTCCAGACGCACAATACTCCGAATTTTTGAATCGAACGTAAAATTTATGGAAAGTGTCCTGTCAAATAACATCTAAGCTACAAGCCTTTGTAAACCGGTGTCTCCGGCGAATCTTTAACATCCATTGGCTGGAGGCCATAACCAACGAAGGCTTACACAGTCTTACATGCCAAAACGGGATGGGGACGAGTGAGTCTTTGTAGCAGACGCCCTATGTCCCACAAGGGTTTAAAGGGCCCTGAAAAGGTCTATAAATGACAATATTGACTGGCTCTGACATACCGACTGGACGGACAGATCGACACTATAGCGGTGTAATTGCTACTGAACCCTAAAGAGGCAAGGAAACGCTTTATCAAACACTCTTTACCGTCTACTTCGCTGTTGATCGTACCCTTTGTGACAAAAGTAACTAATTTTAAGCCACACGAGTAAATGGCTTGCCAAACTATGCATTACCCAGCAATCTCTTGAATTTGACTGGAGCATTTCCTCTTTGATCGATTGTATAATACTTTTTCGCTCAAAGCTGCTTAAAATCCGTCTTACGCTTACCATATATTTCATCTTCCCTTAGTACCCAATCACGCCCTGTACATCAACAGTTTTCATACATGCGATGATTTCTTGTTGGCTACAGCACCTTTTGAACTACATAAATTTTTAGTCTTGAGTACCTTTTTTCTTACTGACCACGCAGAAAGTTGAAACAAACTTAACAGCCAAGTTTCTTACCGAATGTCAGAATGTTTCTTCAACGCGTTTATAATATATTTTTTTAGTATGGGTCCTTGGGTGCCTTAGAGAATACAGCACCTGGTAATCGTTCAGCACTTAGATGTTGTTGGAATTTACTTAGCACGTAAGACACTGTAGCTTCAGGTAGTTTTCAGCTTTTTGAGACTTTTTTTTCTGATAAATGTTTTTTCTTATAAAACACAACATAATTTTCCTATTGCTTAACTGTTTTAAGCTCATTTAGAATCAAAAAGGATTTTTGGTGATTCAACTGCGTAATTTAAGCAAAAATGTTTCCGATTTTTTTCTCGCGCAGTCCTTAATTTAAACTTATATATTATAGAATAATAAAAATACTATAAAACAATCAATACCATAAATTGACGTCCTAACTTAAAAGTTTACATGAGGCTAATCAATTTGGCTCACAGTATGGAAATAGTTATGTATGTCAACAAAATGGTTTTTTTTTATAAACTTTTACACTGCATTGCACTAATGCAATGGAAATGAAATTACAAATTTTAAATTTGACTATGAATATTTGAAAATTTTATTACATATTTTACCGAATAATATGCAAAACCATTAATGGAATACCATAAAACTTTTCAAAGAATCTGCATTTGCATATATTTCCGATAATACTTACTTTCCTAGTTTCGTGAAAATATAAAGAAAAAATAGCAAACTTAATAGAAGTTCATATCAATTTTCATCACTAAGTTGCGGGAGGTTCCATAAGCTTCTTTAATCTGTCGCTGATTCTTCTGTAGAAGGCTCACTCTCAGTTCTAAACTTACACCTCGGAAAATATACAAAGCTGTAAGCTTTTCATTGTTATATGTTTTACGAAGTAGCGTTTGAGTGTTTTTGTCTACAAACGTTAGCTTAACAAATCTTGAAAAGTAAGGTGAAGCTGAAGACCCACAATTTCAAGTATTGTCAATGCTATCATATTTTCTATATCGACGCTATTGTCGACCACCTTTGAATTATGAGAAAACAAAATTTAAAGTTACGCGCAGTTTCTCTTTACGGGTGCTTACAGCAACAAGAATGCATGCAACCTTTTATAATTGTTTACCACAAACTTTGATAAAATAGTAGCGGTTTGTTAACGACACCTAATCAGGTAATCATTGGAATCTTATATTAATCAGTAAACCCGAATAACTTTGACGAAACGCGGCCTGCGGAATCGGCTTTGTGATAAGACTTAATTTGTCTCTGATTTATCGTTACAATTAGAGAGTATCGGAAATGCGAGAATTACGTCGTAAAAAGTAGTAGGCGTTGTGTAAACGTTTTGTCGAATGAAAGTGTGATACTAATTAGTGTTGTTTTGTATACACATGTTTTTAATACTGCCTCAAAACGTGGAAGGAAATTGCAACATCTACGATTAAATCAATGGAGACGAAATTGTGATGATTTCAAGCTGCGTTAAAGAGAATTCGTAAAATTATTCTATCACAGCACAAAATTGAATTGTATTATGTTCAGTTTACCAAGGCATTCAGGTATGTAATGTGTAAAATAAGATGTCAGAGGAATAATTTGTTATTTAAAATGTTATCTGGATTAGGTACAGTATTCCGTGTCTATGAAGAAATTGTTATTTTAATTTCCAAAGTGTTTGTGTTTCATACTAATGAAACTTCATCAAAGTGTGCAGGTTGATTAAAAATAACAATGGCTAAGTGCACAAATGTTGTGTCTCCAGTATTCGTGGTTTTGAGTTAAACGCTTTGGATAGTTGAACCCAACATGTAAAGCAAAATAGAAGTTCAAATATAGAAAGTACTAGTCCTTGTGCGTTGATTATTTGACGAAAAATATACAACATTTAGTTAAAATGGAGATATTAATAGATTTGGTTGTAAAGTACCTGTAATGCGTGTAGTTGATATAACTTACTTATTTAGTCTACTTAGGCATATAGCGTCTCTGCAGAATAAAATATCGGCCCAAAAGAGTTGCGTTATCAAGAAATCTAAACATTATTAAAAAGTAGAGATACAACATCTCCTGGTCATTGTCGCTTACCCGTGGTGCATTTGGCTTCCAAGTCCGTTGTTTCCTTGAATAGCCGTTGGATTTTAATACATCATCTACATATTTGAGTTCAGCCGCTAAGTGTTCGTCATCACAGATTCTGTGGGCGCGGTGAACTAGTGTAGAGACGACAGAACTTAAATTTGCCGGGTGGTGGTGGGAAGTAGCGTGTAGGTATCGGTTGGTGTGTGTGAGCTTACGGTGAACTGTGCTCCTGCGGATCACCCTCACGTCCAAGAACGCAGGAGCAACGTCCTGTTCTTCCTCCATGGTGAATTTGGTCTTAACGTGTAGCGAGTTGAGATGTTGTAGAAAACTCGCGATGTCCGAATTTTTCAGGACACAGAAAGTATCATCCACATACCTGAGCCAAAACTTGGGACATTTAGGGGAACCACTCAATGCCATTTTCTAAAAATGTTCCATCCACAAGTCCGCGACTATGGGAGCCAAAGGTAGCCCCATGGCCATGAGGACGAGGCGCCTTGGTGGAAGAATGCTCCTGTTGTCATTTATCAGCTGCGACACCCTTCTAAAAAAACGGGCTGTTGTATGATAGTTTACAGGTGTGCAGGTATTAGAATCCTCTACCAAAATGTTCATTTTAGTAGAGTAATCACTTTTCTTCATCACAACAGTCGCGTTCCCTTTGTCAGCTGGCAGCACCAAAACATCTTCATTGTTTCGCAGTACCCTCAAAGCGTTCATCTCCTCTCTGCTTACATTGCTGGACTATGGTGTTTTTATGCGTCTAACTAGAACCGCTACGTCCTGATGCATTGTCTCAGCCTCGATACTGCTGAATTTGTTTCGTGCAATGCACTCTTCCACGCTCCCAATCAGTTGTTTAATGGGAATACGTTGTGGAGTCATTTAGCATTCTATCCAAGGGACTGAACTTTGCGCCCACTCCGCAACGTATCCCCATTGACTTAGCGTGGAAGAGTGCATTGCACGAAACAAATTCAGCAGTATCGAGGCTGAGACAATGCGTCAGGACGTAGCGGTTCTAGTTAGACGCATAAAAACACAAGGTACTGCGAAACAATGAAGATGTTTTGGTGCTGCCAGCTGACAAAGGGAACGCGACTGTTGTGATGAAGAAAAGTAATTACTCTACTAAAATGAACATTTTGGTAGAGGATTCTAATACCTGCACACCTGTAAACTATCATCCAACAGTCCGTTTTTTTTAGAAGGGTGTCGCAGCTGATAAATGACAACAGGAGCATTCTTCCACCAAGGCGCCTCGTCCCCTCCTGGTTAATGTTTTGAAGCCATCGGTGGGACAGACGGAACATCATATTAAGAATTCCACCAATTTTTTGTCGCTGCTGGTTGACTTGAAGCTTGAGTGAGACGAATTCATGGTCTGTTTCGACGTAGAGTCACTTTGTACCAATGTACCAGTCCAGGAAGTGTTAAGTGTCATCAGGCAGCTGATTTCAACATAGGACATAAGCTCATCCTACATACCTTGTCGACACCTGGTTCTTTTTTCTGACAACAGATTACGCAATAAAAGGCCACTGGAGTTTGAAAGCTAATGTCGGTAGTTCGGAGTCCACCTTAAATTGTAGGTCGACAGCTAATTCTAATAATATAGTTTTGTTCGCAACAACAAACAGTTTACTGTACAACTTTCATTTGTTTGAAATTAAACTTCTCTAGTCAAATTATACAAGGTTGAGCAGCAATTAAGAACGCCAACAATGAAGATAATCCTGGATTCTGTACCCATTGTTTGTTACTTTTAGCTGTATTATGTGTTTTGTTAGTAACATAGCCTTCCTATCAGCTGGTCTAATTTAATCGGTAAAGAACAAATAGTTTCAAAGACATTAGACGCTTTTATATGTGTACAAGTAAATTTATTTTATGGATTTTTCTGAGTTATACGCGCAAATGTTGTATGGGTTTAGATCACAACTGCAGGTCTGGGCTACAATGGTCTTTATTAGATCGTTTACACCTTCTTCATACCCTAATTTGTAGTCTGTAGTAACTGCTTGACACTCCTTACTCCCTTCATAACAATCCAGAAGTATCTAACAGTGTATTTCGTTTTGAAAACTTTGCACAAACTGAAATATGGCATATACGTGCCATGAACAGCGTAATGGAGGTTATTAAATTTTCACCATCTGTTTCATACTTTTTCAATGTGGTATCCGTACCAGAAAAAATCGATAATTCTTGCTTTTATTCATATCTTTTAGCTTTGGAAAAAGGAACCTCCACGTACTCTTAGTTTTGTTTAAAAAAGTTTTATTATTTCTCTCTTTTATACAGATAATCCAGAACATGGTAGACGTTTTCTGACTAATGCTCCCAAGTTTGTGTGGGTTGAATTAACTTCCTTCCGATTTAAATAAATTATAAAGCAAAAATAATTTCCAGGAGATTTTGCTGGGTGCCTATACAAAATCTAGATAGATAATTCAAATTTTTATTACTTCCTGAAGGGATGTCATGAGAATATGAATTAATAAAAAAGAGGGAAATGATCCATTTTCTTGACTTATAAGCTGATCCAATTTTTCATTCTTCTCCAGGAAATTACTCTAACCCACTTACTTCTTTTATAATAGCAATTCAATTAGCGAGAATAGAGTAGTTGTGCCTTAAAGTCAAATTGAGGGAGAATTCAAGCTTTAGATAAAGTTAGACTATCTTATCGTCAGTACTTCTGCAATTCATCCTGCGATTTCAATATTATAGAAATCATATTGTAGTCCGGCACCAGTCTGTGTTTTCATCTTTAAAAAATGTACGTTCAGTAATATGTACCATGATTCAATCGAGATCAGAAGAGATTGCTTGCATTTTCTGAGGAATTGTAATTATGTATTTTGAATGCCAACATTTGTTTGACTGATAAACGTAAATGTCAAATACGGGTCCTAGTTTTACGTCATTGTATAGATGTGTTCATAAAAATAGCAGTGATTGATGGATAAGTGTAAATTTGTAACCTAATTACCTTTTAGCTTTATAGGAGTGATATTTGTTGACTTCTTAGGCATTTTAAATACAAGAAAAATCTAAAGATAATTTGTGAAAAAAATAAACTAAATACCACCAGCAAAACCTGTTCGTTATTAAATAGTTAGAAATTAAAAGATGAATCAATCTTTACACATATATAAATCCTCTCTCCTTATGATTTCGCGCTGTGAAACGTTTAGGTTGTTTTATATGGTTTTTCTTCTTCTTGTTTTTACGATTTGGCGAAAGCCTAGGGAACAACCCTTTGATGCGTTAAAATGGTTTTGGTTGGACGGGAATTAGGGTATTAGGAGTGGAAACGTGAATGTTAGGTTTTTTTTTGCATTGCTGCGAGCTTAACAACAGCCCACAGACGGAGTGGAAAATTTAATTCAATTTTTAAAAACCCACTTGGAGATCTGGTCTCGAACCCGGGAACCATGACATGGTGGTCGTGCTGCTCAACCAATTGATCCAACTCCGTCTTTGGTCTTTGGTTGTAGATAGGTAGTAGTTTGATTTTTTTATTTTGCTACCGACTTCGACATGTCATTATAGGCATAACATTAAATATTATGAATGAAGCGTTTGCAAAAGTTACAACGCCGCCCTAACATTCGTACAAAAATTGTATCGTGTTTTTGTTATGTATTTATTTGCTACTTCTTTGTTGGCCCCATTTTCCTTTAAGTTGAGAATTTTGTATTATGCTACTAAGGATGGAATATACTTTATTTAACGAAAAAAATCATCCAAATCGGTACACCCCTCTCCAATAATTTCCAGCCTACGTCCAACATGTTCATTGCACCAAAAAAACGTATTCTATACGACACAGAAAGAGTCATCCAATGGGTTATGAAGCTAGTTGCCTCCTCCACGCAGCAACACCCTAGCTACAAAATTGCTGCCATTTGTAGCTAGCGATGCGGGAACACACTATGTATAACAAAAACCGAATCCTCCAAATCGTTCTACACATTACATCGTTATATAAACCTACCCGCACCCTAGGCACAACAATTTCGTCATAATAGTAAAGTACAAGACTCCTTGTATTTAAGTTGCATGTGCGGTGCAGTTTTTAAAAATGGTCTTCCTTTGATCGCTTCCAATCAATTAAATATTGTTCCAGGAGCGGTTAGGATCGCTCCAAAGCGAATAGTTATTCTCAAGTTTAATATACATATCCGGACCGGTTCGATATTCTTGAATCTGATATTGTTGCGTTCCAGATCGGTTTGATATCGCCAGAACGCTCCAGGCTGAATGGATACGTGTAACGGATCGATAAAGTGGATCGATTCGGATCCCTGCATTGACCTGCTATTATTACGTTCGCATTTAAATCCGCTACATTTAGCTACTTATATATTGTACCCCTTGAGTTGCGGGCGTAGCTTTATTGAAACTTATATGTATTCAAGTGCTTATAAATGGGCGCCTTTCATTTAACTCACTCTATTCTATTATCTGTATTTCTATCCTTTCTGTTCTTTTAACTTCCTTTTATTGTTTTATTTCTCTCTTACTCTACACAATGGAAAATGAGAAAAAATAACAAGTATGTTGCATTAAGAAAGGCGAAGGAAAAAGGGACAAATAAAGCTGCCATGATAAAGTCGTGACAAAGAACTAAAGAACTTTGCAACGTCATCCCTGAACCTGCCGAACGAGACAGTTCTACTAGTCGCTAATTTTGATTCTAGAGTCTGATGGCCTGAACGGAGAATGACCTTTCGGGCTATTTACTAGAGTGCCTACGAATTAAAAAGTTACGTGTCCTGGAGGAAGGAATAAATTGCAATTTGGAATATATTATTGGACTGCCAGAGTGTATCAGTCTATAGAGAAAAATACACATTCAAATACACATACAGGTCTACCTACGTCGAGAGATCGACCGAGAATCTCAGTAGAATACTCAGATATGGTCATAACGACGAAGTCCATATGAATACCTTATTGAAGAATTGAAGGCTTGTGAGCATACAACATACATACGTCAATAGAGGAACAATTAGGATAGAGGCGCGTTGATATTGGCGTAAAATACACTAAAGCTTGGAGGCTTCGCAAAGCACTATATATCTTGCACACTGTGACATTAATATGGGCGCTCTAAGTCAATGTATAGTTCAAGCTGACTCCCACATCTCTTACATTTTCACAGAAAGGAACAACAGAAGCAGAAGGGAATTCAGATGCATCGTTTTTTTTTAAATCACAATAATTTGTGTGTTATGCCCATTCACTTGGCTTGGTCCAGGCTCTATATCCTCATGAAATGCAATCCTTTATTAGATGCATTGGTCTAGAGGTATAAATTTGAATATCATCAGCATATACATCAAAACTAGATGATTTAATTACTCTTCCATCCGATTTATAAATATTGTAAATACTAAAGGAGCAAGAACTGTAGGACATCTTAGAACATCCGTGAATAATACGGTATCATAGTTGCCGTCATTCTCCATTCTAGTTGGAATCCTGACACTGAATCCTTTTTCAAAATTTATGACAAGCGTCATCAGAAAGTTTCAAAGTCATTTATTTAAAAATGAGCGCTGAAAGAAATTTTCTTGAGCGGTCATATTTTTCAGCGATCACCATCCCAGAGAAATTATTGTTCCTTGGTTTGTGGAAGTAAAACAATTGCCTTTTAACCGAGTATAACTTCGTGGACCGATTTCGGTGATTCTTTTTCTGTTGGATAGAGTATGTTACCTGGTTAATACCACGAGAAAAAAAAATTTTGGTAGGATGGGTGTGGAACCTAGCTTTGTAACTCGTGGACCGATTTTGATGGTTCTTTTGCTGTTGCATACAGTGCGATCCCCCATTGCTAATAGGAGAATAATTTGGGGGGAGAGGGAGGGGTAGTCGAACTTCGTAACGCGTGGACCGATTTCGATGATTCTTCTCTTGATGTGGAGAATATGTTGCCCCATTGATACGACGACAAAAATTTATAGGTTGGGTGTTGTGCGGAGGGGGCGTTCTACAATTTCTTAATTCACACACCTATTTGGAAGATTCCTTTTTGTTGTGTATTATATAATCCCCCATTGCTACTCTATGGAAAAATGCTTGATCTAGGGTTGGGGTGAGGGGAGGGGAGGGGAAACCTATCTTTGTAACGCGTGGACTGATTTAGATTATTCTGAATGCATAGAGTATCTATTTGGAAAAAATTATTATATGCTTTTTAGCGCTTTTTGTGAAGTCGGTTCACATTTTTTTTAATAACTATTTTATACTTTTTCATTTTTATAGTAATGTAGTCAGTTGAGGCATCGGTCAGTCCTCTAGGTGCTAAGTTGAGGATGTTGCCGTGTCCATAGGTCTTAGCAACGCAGCACCCAGATTCTTTGATTCTTACTGCACTGCATGACGCCTGGAATTTCATCTGGTGATCAAGGGGAAGTAGATGCAGAAGCACATTAAGAGGTAGGTGAAAATTGGACGCACCTCCACTGTGTATAATCACAGCGTCATCTTTGGTTGTAGACCCCATCTTTTACTAAAGGTACGTCTGGAGGCATAAAGGGTTATACATGCCTTCTTTACCCGCTCTTCTATGTTAAGGTTCCATTTCAGTTTGGGATCCAGGATTAAAACCAAATACCTGGCACTGGAGGATAGAGTTGTTGGCCGTTTAATTGATGTAAAGCAAAGTATGTTAACTTGGTTTTTGTACTGAAGAGCATAAGTTCAATTTTCCCTGGATTCACAGCCAGTCCACAGTTCTCAGACCAACTGCTCACTTTCTTCATCTCAAAAGACGGAAACAACCCTGATACAAGGATCACCATATCGTCCGCTTGAGCGACGGCCTAAACACCTCCTTGCTCAAGTCCCAGCAGGACGGAGAGGACCCCACCTTGGGGGGTACCGCGGGAAACGTGTCTAACAGCCCGACTGATTTCGAATTCGAACTGGATTATCCTTGCTTTTAACATAGTAGTTATCCGTGGACCAAGAAATTGCTCTACACCGAGCTCGGCAAGAGATTCTTGGATAGCTTTATTGCATACATTGTTAAAGGCTCCTTCTATATCCAGAAATGCAGCTAGTGTATATTGTTATACTATTTTTTTAATTGAATATTCAATGTTGCGTACTACCTCGTGGAGGGCTGCCTCCACGGATCTTCCCTTACAGTATGTGTTTTCGGATTTTGACATCGTTGCACTACAAAGAGTTTGCCTCAGTTGTATATCAAAGGCCTGCTCTAGTGTTTTTAATGCAAAGGAGGTCAGACTAATCGGCCTAAAGTCCTTTGCTTCTTCATGGACTGACTTTCCAGCCTTCGGGATGAAATGGACCGTGAGGAGAATGTGATTATTTATGATACAGGCTCTTAATAACACTATCAGCCATGGAACCACAATGTCTGACGCCTTCTGTAGTATTATCGGGTAGATGCCCTCCAGCCATGATTACTTGTATTGAGCGAAGCTATTTATCGACCATGCGATTTTTTCCGCAAAGAAAATAGTTTCGTTCTCACTCCACGATATATTTAGAATTGTTGGTTTACATAGTGGCAACTCATGACCTTCATCATTGCAGCTGGGGAAATGAGTATTCATTAGCAGCGCCAAGGTTTCAGCGGAAGAGTGCCTCGTAGAGCCGGCTGTTATTTTTAAAAAAGACGGTTTACTTTGCTGTGTGGATAGTATTCTGCCGAGTTTGGCTGATTCCCTGGTACTATATATCGAGTGACAATACTACATTCAAACCTCTCTCTTAGCTTCTTTGTTGTATTTTTTGATATATTTTTAGACAATTCTTATAAGGCAATCTTTATGTTTATAGCAGATGTTGAAGATGTCCCTAGTGATCTTTCTCAGATTGGAATGATCTTCGTTCCACTGCTACCTTGTACGTTCATGGCTTTCTCAAAAGTAGATACTTTTGTTTCCAATCTTAAATAGTCTCAATATTTAGATTAGGTATGGCTGTTCGTTTAGATTTGATAACACTACTGAACTTCTTTCAGTCGGTCCTTTTAGAGTTCCTGAAGGGCCTAGGAGACTCAATCTCCAGGTTTTAATTGAAAAGTATCTAATTATGATCAGAGAAGGATCTTAACTCAGACACTCTCTAATTTTCTATCCTAAAGTTACCTTTTACAGATGTTAGTCTGATATCTAGCACCTCCTTTCAACCGTCAAAGTCATCCGTGCTTGGAAACATGAAAGTTAAGTGGTTGACCTTATAACAAACTAATAGATTAGTATATGTAGATAATGAAATTAAACAGAGACGCACCTCGCTCGTTATTTTCAGGACTGCCCCAGAGAACGTGACTTGCACTTCCTTCCGTGTGAGCGTGTGACGTTAATTGCTCTACCTCTTCTGATGACCACTGCCAAGTCACTTGAGCTGAAGAGAGGACAGAAAAGCGTTCTTATACTCCTTTTAGCGAGAATACAACTTCTAGGCTTACTGCTCAGATCCAAGTTTTATATGTCGAAGAGGTTATAGTTGGCCCTTAACGGTTGAATCTCTAACCCAAGGTTCCTGGCTGAGGTCGAAGTCCATCTCTTCCTCCTTCAGAAAGGTCATGAGATTATTTGTAGCACATTGCCAGTCCTGCCAATTAATCTGCATGAACTTCATCTTCGGGTGGTTGTTTGGTTGATGATTCGGTGTCTCTAATCCTCACTTCATCTAACAAATCGTTGGCCCCATCAACTCAGTCAATGTCGTCGGCGGTTGGGTTGTTGACACCGAAGACCTTTATCTTCGACTGCCCAATTCCAAACCGAAGTTTGAAGTCTGTCTTTTCCAGTGCCCCTAGACACTCCTCATTAATAATGAACAGAAAAGACATGTTGTTTTTCTGCGGTTACTTCGCTTTGATGACCATCCAGTCATCCATCGGATTTGCGGGATTGTGAAGCTTCAGGCATTGTAGAAACTTGTTGCCGTCCAGCTTCATGTTGGGCAACCAAGTGCATGCATTTGGTCACCTCGGCATCTCCGAAGCTGGGATTACTCCAAGGTTGGAGCCTTCCCACGCTTTGCCAATCTTGGCGACGCAGCTTCTAAGGAAATCCTTAGAGAACCGGTCTTGATCACCCTGTAACCTCTGACCATCTAAGAGGAATCATAACAGAGAAGCTGACCTTCCTGGTTGGCTAACAGATAGTCCATGACCATCTCAGACAGCCTTTCCTCAACGAATTCCCATAAAGCGGCGGAAACTTTTCTGCCAACGACGCACTCTTCCACAAGGGCTACCTGCTGGTCGCGAACCACTTCGCTCAGCAGCCTGGCTGGTTGTGCTCAGCTGGTTGACGATGTGAGTGTTGGATGAGTAATAACACTCTGTGCGCCCGATCCTTCTTTGCCGCACCAGCGACCGAGGTCTCGTCCGGAGACCTGCTCCTATTCCTATGCTTTTCTGGGCTAGCAGAGCATTGTACTCTGCCATTAATACGGAAAACTTGTTCTTATCTGCCTGGTCGCGCTCGTTAACAACCCCATTGACCTCATTGTGAGCAAACTTGTTTAGAATAAATAAGGCTTTTTGGTGTTGCTTCCTTCGCGTTACCTTGTCCTTGATCCTCATTTTTTCTGGTTTCGGCTTGTCGCTTTGGCTGGCGACTGCCTTGGCCAGGGTCTTAGCAGTTCCGCGGCACTGCTGTTTACTATGGCTGGTACTCGGCGTGCTGCTAGCGTTGGTGATGGTCTCCTGACTGGAGGCCCAAAATTTCGTCCTCAGATTAGGGCGTGATCTCCGAGGAGATGGTCTCCTGATTGGAGGCCAAATGTTCGTCCTCAGACGAGCGTGTGATCTCTGATCGAAGAGGGTTTTCAATTTTCTTTTAGTTAATTTAGATTCCATTTTGGGTACCACGGGTATGTCCGGAAAATACGGTCCACCCCAGCAGAGGTGCAGGGTAAGACACTTGCCTGGGCATCGCAGGGAGCTGGTTAGGGACTGGTTTAACCCCCAGAATTTTATTTTTCGGCACAGCTTAGTATACAACAAGTACGCTCACACCACCACTGAAGTTCGGTACCTCTACCGATGGTGAGGAACCATTTGCGGCCAGAGGCTAAGATACAGACAACTGAAAGCAGGTGCTTCCTAACCTTAGCAGATTCGCGTCCACAGGGGAGCATCTGTTGAATTATTACCAGCGGGCACCCACGTGGAGGGGTACTAAATGTGACGTCTGGTGGTTTGTATCCGCATCTCAGCAAGCACACAATAAATCAATACATATATTCAACACCATCTGCATATTTTGCCAGATTAACCCTTTCAGCACGAATACCCTTACGGAGGAAGACAGCAATAACACCCCTTTTGCCAATCCTATTCTGCCTAAACATGTAAAAATTATATGCATAAATCATATCATAAGAAATATCAGGGTACAGGTATGGCATCAATATTATTCTACAGAATATCGAACACAGCTCATCAATTTTATTGATCAGAACTTCGTGCGTTAAAGTGACATATTTTAAGTGCATCAGGATGAGAAAAAAGCATTCAATACAGCTCGTGTACAGTAATTCATATCCAAGCCATCAGATCCATTAATATAGGTCATTAACACATTTAAAAAGAAGAAGAAGCCTTTAGTCATATAATGTGTGCCCATCAGAGGAATTAAAATATCGGGCTAAGCTCAATTTAAAAAAAATGGTATAGTCTTCTGGTCCCTCGTAAAAACTGTATTCTGCCAATACCTAAAAAGGAAAGGCATGCCACTTCTCTAGTTACAGGCCAATTGCACATACGAAATAAATGCCAATTTACCTCAGGGTTCAGTTCTTTCATTAACTTTATTTTTTCTTTTCATTAATGGCCTTTTATGCCCACTCTGACTTCTATTCATAGTTTCACCGACGGCAGCATCCTTGATTTCGCGTAAATTTTTCATGCTGTAAGAACCTCTCGTGGGAACTTTACAGAAATAAGCCGAAAACGCATGTTTAGATCATTAAACAACGACGGAGACGGAGTTGGATCGATGGATAAGTGGCATGATCACCAAAAACAAAAAAATTCTCGCTTCGGACGGAGCAAATTTTGTTATGTATAACGCATAAAAAACTCACTCCTGTTTAATGTCCTTTTAAGAAACCCAGCCCACTCTCGGCCTATTTCAGTCGACAGAGTTAGTACACCAAATTAGCCATCTGTAATCATCTTGGGTATTGAGATATCCTGTAATCTAAGCTGGACCAACCCTACATTTTCAAGCGCTGTAAATGAGCTGTAATGCTCAATTTTATGGCAGGGGTGGGGGGGGGGGGCAATCTTAACCGTTTGGGAGTTACAGGGTGATTCATAAATTTCAGTTTTTCATGGTATACACATACTCTTTTCTTTTTATCTTCTGATCTACCTAACACAGCGACATCAAACAGACGCTAAAAAAATACTATCCCAATTTCTCCGAAATTCATGTAATTAATACACCTCTTTTTTATTTTTATTGGATTGCCCATCATATTACCTTTCCAAAAAGGTACAACATGCCCATGTAGAGAAAGTATGTAGAAATTTATACGTACATATCGGAGAACATTATAAAAATCAACAAGTTAAAGAAATTAAACTCAAATTAATTCTAAAATGCTTTTTGTTTTACATAACATAAATATGAATACCATGAAAGTCTGTCGAACAACATTGGTTAAGTTTTTTAAATATCCTTTGCGATGATACATACTCAATAGGAGTACGTATTTAAATGTATTTCCGAAGGAAGTAGTAGACCCCACTTACGTATTTGATTGCTGTCATTATGTATGCTGCACGAGTTTTGATTTTCAGTTTATATTCTTGACTCGTCGAAGAATTAACTTTTGTTTTTCAGGACGGTGAACGGGTGCATTTGACATAAAACATTTTCTCTTATATTAACATTTTATGTTTATTTGATTTATTAATGCCCAAAGACGTTTATTTACGGAATAAACGGATCTGGGTGTTATAGCATATTTTCAGAAATTTTTCAATGGTTAAGGCAAACGGAACTCTGGTAGAGGTATATCCATTCAAAAGATTATTGGTATATAGCTTTATTACAAAAAATTAAACTTAATAAATTCGTCTTGCTTACGTGCAAGGGAAATGTTTATAAAACACATTATATATTTATTAATAAAAGTATCTTTCTTGAAATCGTCTGATAAATCTTTTGCTTGAAAAACTTTTATTTCCACTCTATGATGATAAAAGCTTCATTTTAAGCAACGATTTTACTTTTCCATATATAGTATGTACGTATATAATAAAATTGTAACGTGGTGTCTATACATAATTGTTTTTTTTATTATAATAACGGTAGGCATCATTATTGAGGCCAAAACAGTAATTTTTACCAGTTTTTTCTGTCTGTCCATCACATCACGCGAAAACTGGTGGACGGATTTAAATAAAACTTAGCATGTTAGTAGCTTTTGTTCTGGGTCAAATTACAGGATACTTTTATTTAGAAAAAAATGGAATTTCCGCGGGGTAGTGAAGAAACTATAGAGTATATAAATGTGGTTGTGAATATAAGTACTGCAATCTGAAAAAAAATATAGTGGGGGTCAGACACCCCTAACACCTTTAGGGCTCGTGGTGGCAGTGGGGACATGTAAAAATAATCGAAAACGACAGATACACGTGTCGGATCCATATAGTTTTCGCAGCCGTTGTGTTAAATAGTGGCACTCTCGATACCGTTAGATACTGTAACAACGCTGTGAACGCAACTAGCGTTCGTCTATGAGTAGTCTTGGTTCTTCCAAGTGAACGAATTATTTCCGGTTTAAAGACTGCTTTACAATATTATTGTTGTTAAGGAGAAGTGTGGCATTGTTTATTATAATCGCGCTAAGTTTTAGCCCAATTAAACTATCTTCTGTTGTAAAATCTTATCGCATTTGATTAAGGACAAGATAAACGGAATACGATGGCGACCCATTGTTATTTTCTAACCACAACTGATTATGCTAAAAGAGTAATGTCAGTTGTTTTAGAATACACTTTAAATTTCTGGGTCCACCTGTAATCGTTGTTGTCGATTGTAATCTTAACCTAATTTTTTTTTATCGGGAGAGGTGAAAATCTTCCAAAAGCAAAAGACAGCCCGTGCTCTCCGGTAGTGTGAGATTTTTTCTCACTAAAAACACCTCTCTGTGGATTAGCCGAAACATGCCACATAGAATCGTGTCCCTTTGGGTCCCCCCCCAGTCTCCCATAGTGGGGGCAACTAAGTATCAAGTTATCCCACTGTCTTAACACGACGGACCATTTATAGGTCTATGTGAGGCTAATCGGTTGTAGGGCTGATAGCCGCCACCCTAACCTATCCCACTGTCGCCACTAACCTCGGTCTCCTGGGTCACTGCTAGAATCCTAGCTTATCTGCAGGAATCCATGTCCAACGTTATGTCCAGCGTTAATTACAACCTTCACCCCTTCTCTAGAGCTCTCAGAAACCCGACCCGCGGGTACCCGGTTCCTACCCGGGTATCCGGTTCTCACACGGGTACCCGATTTAAGTCGGGTACCCGGTTCCTACTCGGGTACCCGGTTCCAAATGAGAATCGGTTCCATTATAAGAGTCGGTTCCAACGCCAGAATCGATTCCCTCAGAGGAATCGATTCCTCTTGAAATCGTGCAGTACAGATTCAGTTTTAAGGTCAACAGAGAAAATGTTACATTTCACTAAGGAAATGTCTAGTTTCTTTGGAAATTACAGATTTTTTTCTAGTGAAATTACAAAATACGACTTAAGATTTATTAATAAAAATTTAAAATTCCTTATACTCCCTACTTTTAGTGACAATTTTTGCTTTATAATTTCACTCATTCTTATTAACCAGTTCATTCGACGGAATCGATTCCCGGTGGCGGATTCGATTCTCACAGTGGAACCGGTTCCATTGATGGAATCGATTCCTATTTGGAACCGGGTACTCGTTTGGAACCGGGTACCCGGTTGGAACCGAATTTTTGGTAGGAATCGATTCCTACCCGGTAGGGTGGGTACCCGGGTTTTCGGGTTATCCGATTCCAACTGAGAGCTCTACCCTTCTCTACCTAACCTGAAGGGTTCCAGGCCATAAAGCTTTAGTCCAGAGCCAGGACAAGTAACCTCCTCCGGATTAACCGCAGCTAACCCTTCGAAAGGCAGGTCTTTATTTTCTACTGGTGCATGTACCGCGGAGATAGCCAATTCGTTAGAGTCAACCATCTCTGCCACCGTCGCACCTGAGGAAGTGCGACGAGTGCCAATGGCACTTTCTTCCAGGACTGCTACAGCAATTTCAGCCGGCGGGAGCGAGCCAGCCTCCATAGATGCCGCAGAACCTTCGGAAGATAATTTTCCCAAAGCTACTTCTGTAGTCCCTAAGTGTGTATAGCCAACCTCCACCACCACTCCAACACTGCAGACTACCTTGGCATGGCCTACTACAACTTCAAGAGGTTACCTCCTTCCGCATTTGTTACTTGGCTACGTTCTAGGATTCATTGCCCGGTTACTACCGCTTGGAGATGTAACTAACACTTGAGAATGTCCAGATGAGGATCGCCGTATCCTAGAAGGCTTCAACTCGTCCATCCATTCTCCAGCAACCAATCTTAACCTAAATTCTCTGCTCAGAAAACTTCATTTAATATCACAATTATTTCATAGATATGAATTTTTTTTTCGATGTTACTTCCTTTGACCAGTTTAGCACTCTTGTCATTTTGTACCTTATCTTCCTTCCCTCTGAGAAACACAAAACATTTTGACGTTTAACTTTTGATCTACTCAACGGTGAGACATCAAACAAACGCCAAAAATCAACTGAATATTGTCTGGGCACTTGGTGGAACACTTTCATGATGTATATAATCACACAAACTATATTTGAACACTTGTTTACTATTCCACTTTAATCTTTCAAACTATGTACTAACTAATTGTCTACGCGTTTCGTTCTATCTGAACATCATCAGGGCTAACTGGGTAATAAAACAATATTTTCCAAATTCGATTCTACACTCTCAGAATCTGCGAATTTAATAACGGACTTCTGTTATGGAAATCTAGCTGGTCGTTAACTAAAAGAGACTAAAAGAGAGTAAACATTTGAATTCCTCAGCATAGTATTTGTTTTTACTTGTTGCAACAAATTTACTACCATACATTATGATATGAACGAACAATGAAAATTCCCCTAATTTTGGTGTCAAATGTTTCCTGTGATAAATTTTATTAAGTGATAATATAATTATCTCATATTCATTATGCTAAGAACTGTTTCCTACAACCATAATTTTCTTTTACATCTATCTATCATTCACTTAATAATTCCTCTCTTTTCCTTTCAGGTAAGGTCACATGAACTTGAAGTCACGAAACATGAAATCAGCAAAGTTTTATGAGCCAGCAAAGCTTTTCTCAGCAGTAATTCTATAGTGAAACTCCGCGACGGGGGTGCTATTTGCCATAAACTGCTTCAGCATGCAAACAATGAAGAAGTGATTTATTTCAACACAGCTCACACCCTTTGTGTGGCAGTTTTTAACAGGGGTGAAACCGCGGTAGTTCTTCTGATTTGCCTCTTGATTTAGCAAGATTTGAACGCAATCAATTATTTTACGGAATTGTCACTTGTTTGCGCCACTTGGATGGAGCAAAATATGGTATGGGTCTTACCTAGAAGACGAGTTAGTAGCAATTTTATAAAACTCCACGAGAAGTTTAATGATTTCCCCAGTTTGCATTAAAAGGGTTCTCAGATTCCATAGAGCCGTTTTAATTCTTTTGTGCTTAAAGGATGTCTGATACCTGGTTTGATTGATATAATCCTTTGCGGTCCTTTGGAAAGACATTTATATGACGATCTACTTTTTTAGAGTATGGGTTGACGTTCTTTTAGACAAAAGGATTCCTAGAAGAGTCTCTTTAATCTGTAGGTACACGTCCTTTATAAGTTTCCATTAAGTGTGTGTGTGAAGCCAATTTAGAGTCCAAAGGTAGTTTTACACAAAAACGCGCATACATTTTTAAACATTCTTCAGGTAGCAAGCATTTCCTAAATACCTACCTCCTGTTAAATGGCCGCACTTTAATATAAGGTGTGCCAAAATAAGTGGAGTGATAGTTCTCACCGAGGCAAACAAAAAATCGTATTGCGCGGGGCAAGGCAATCTCAACGTTTGGGGGTTACAGGGTGATTCATAAATTTGCAATTTTTGTGGTATGCAAATCACTATTTTGTTTTTATCTTTTGATCTACCCAATGCAGCGACATTAAATAAACGCCAAAGAACTACTATCTCAATGACTTTTCTAAAAATTTCAACATTGTTGATTTAACTCCTACCGCTGCATGTACAGTCACTAGTGAAAGTGAAAAAAATGTTCTACAAGTACCTAAAATTCAGGATTTTCTCAAAGTTTCTCGAAAATGTATGTAACTAATATAGCAGTTTTTTGTTTTTATTAAATTGCCCATCTTATTACCTTTCCAAAAAGGCGGAACATGCCCAGGTACAGAAAGGATGTAGAAATTTATACATAATAAACATTTTGCTCTGTAATCTGTAATGTAATAAAAATAATAATAATAAAAAAAAGTAATGCTTTTTATCGAATTCGGAACTTATTACAAATAGCAGAGCGCTTTGGAAGATACTTTTGTATAGTATGAGTTTCTTTGCCTGTTAGACAGCCATGACATCATATGAATTAGGGGATATGCACTATACAGTATTTATTAAAGTATCTGCCTGTTTAATGGCCATCGACGTAGTTAGTGTATTCAATCTCTGCTTTTCGTGTTCTCGAAAAAAATATGGCTTTAGATTTTCTGTGTCGACTTTAATTTTCCATTTTGCATAGTATACGTTGAGTGTTGAAAAGCTGATTCAAAATAATTATATTTTATTTTATTCGTTTGATTCGTGTCAGTTCAGGTTGACAAAATGGCGGTGTAGAGATGTAATAGAGTACGGGGCTAATAGGTAATCCTTGTTGTACAACCGCTCTGATATTGTGGGTTTTAGAAGATGTTCCATTTATATTTGTATAAAAGGATCTGTCTTGAATGTAATACAATTCTTCAACGTGCTCTCAGCATTGCTATTATCTGTGTATACAAGGTAGTGTTTATGTGCGTAAGAACGGTTCCCAAGTGCCGCTCGAAGTGACTGATATGTGTCAACTTTGTTGATGTTGATAAAATTTGTCAGGGCAACGTCAAGGACGGTTATGTTTGATAGCTCTTGATTTGTTTTGGTCATCGGTGATTCAGTCTCCCTAGTATCATCTGGTAATTGTCTCTTCTGCATATAAATTAATAATTTTCTTTATTACTTATTAAGATAGTTTAGTATTAGTTTAGTGTGATTATGAATTTGAACTCAAAAATTAAGCGTTTAGCTTTTCAATTTTCCTTCGGTTTAAACTCTGTTTTCGTGTTGGTTTTAAAAGTTATTGCTCAGTGTCTCGTCTTGCCTTCTGATGTGAATTTTTATTTATATTTCAGACATAAATAACGTGAGAACGTTGCTCAACATATTTTCCCATAAAACAAGTGGATTTAATATATGCTACTTTAATGCGCGAAGCCTTAAGTCAAAGATTTCTGAGGTACAGATGCTTTTCAATAATATCAATGTGCATTCAATATTTATTTCTGAAACATGGCTTAATAAACATATTTTATCGAAATCAGTTGCAATTCCGGGCTATAAGTTCTTCAGGTGTGATCGTGAATGTCGGATTGGTGGAGGAGTCGCTATTTTTGTGAAGGATTGCTTTAAATCCAAAATTATTAAAATATCTAAAGAATGCGGTATTGAGTTTCTAGCTGTCGAAGTGTATTGTGCTACTGAGAAATTACTTCTTATTAGTGTTTATTGCCCGCTAGGTAGGTAACTCGCTTTTATATTTCACCCAAAAATATTCCAATATAGTTGTTGGTGGAGATTTTAATGTCAACCTATTACTTAAAAACAACGCTGTTGACAGTTTTCTTCACTTCTTTCAAACTTGTTGCCTTGAAAATATCAATAACGGATTGCCAACCTACTATAATTGTAATAACCTTTTGGACTACTTTTTCGTATGCGATAGAAATAACGTTCTTTTCCTAAAGCAAATGACATCTCCTAGCCTATTTGATCATGATTTTATTTATCAACTTTGCCTAATGTGATTAAATACCGTTCTGACAATAATGTTGATCAGCAAAGATTATGTGAGGAAGCTTCCACTCTTCCTTGGACCTGTATCCGGGAATATACATCAGCTGAGGATCAACTGAAAACGGTTTATGACTTCATAACATGTCTGCATGACAAATATGCACCTCTTCATACTAAACGTATTAGACCAAATTCTATTCCGTGGTACTCACGTAAAATCGAGTGCTTAATTGCTGAAAGAGAGCACCTTTTTCGTATATATAAGAGATATAAATCAGAGGTTTGTTTTTCCAGGTAAAAGAAAATTAGAAATAATGCTAATGCTGAAATCAGAATGGCAAAGAAAAGCTATTTCGATAACTTATTGAATCCATCCCTTCCCTCTAAGAGACTGTGGTCCAATTTGAGATGATATGGCATTTGCGGTAAGGATCTGCCAAAATGTGACTTGGATGTTGACGATCTCAATACCTATTTTTCTACATCATCTAATAACTCTTCAACCCAGCCAGCCCATAATACAAATTTCTATTCAGAAGACTACAGTAGTTTTAGTTTCAGATGTGTGTCCCATGATGAGGTTATCAAGGCATGTCTATCCATCAGACCCAACACCACTGGGTCTGATGATATTGCACCAATATTTTTTTAAATGTTATTACCTGTAGTTCTTGAAAGCTTAGTTCATATTTTCAACTCTTGTCTTACATTTTCTGAGTTCCCACAGGTTTGGAAAAATGCAGTGGTTATTCCGCTGGCTAAATGGTCTTCACCTAGTGCAGCTTGGGATTATCGACCAATAAGTCTACTTTGTTATCTTGGCAAAGTTCTTAAGAGACTACTAAGTACGCAAATCATCCAGTTTGTTTCGGAAAACAAATTTAGTTCCAAGTGGCAATCTGGTTTCCGCTCTGGCCATAGCAGCGAAACTGCCTTGTTGAAAGTAACTACTGATATACGCAACTCGCTGGATAATGATTTATTAACTGTCTTAGTACTACTTGATTTTACAAAAGCATTCGATTCTGTGAATCAAGCTTTTATCAAAACTGCATAAAATGTATAACTTCTCACACTCATCCACTAAGATTATACCTGATTTCCTTTCAAACCGCTCTCAGTTTGTGAAAGCTGGGGATGAAAAGTCCAAGTGGATTAAAATCACATGTGGTGTTCCACAAGGTTCAATACTCTTCTTTTTGTCTTATTCATCAATGATCTTCCTGATGTCATTGAAAACGTGAATATCCACTTGTATGCTGATGATATTCAGATTTACTTTTCTCGTCCAATTGGGTTAGTTGAGGACTGCATACACCGTGTCAACCGTGATCTAATTAATATCTTCATTTGGGCCTCCAGTAGTATGCTCTTGCTAAATTCTCTGAAGTCAAATTGTATGGTTTTCTACAGAAGTGACCTTGATAAATCAGATCTCATCAGCCTCATCAGATCAGATCAGACTCCTCGAGCGCATTATGTAGTTGGGCAACGTTCTTATTTCACTGTTATGTTTCGTTTGTGGAGATTTTAAAAATGAGCTGAAACGTTACCTTATAAATTCATCTCGAATTAACCATGTATGTAACACAGTTTCTACTATAGTTAGATTAAGCTGCAAATTTTATAATTATTCCTTTTGTAGTTTTTGATTCATTGTTTTGTCGCTTTTGAAACGTTGAATTTTTTTTTCTTTTCTTACTTGGTAATAATTTTCTTTTGGATTGCTTGTTATATTAGTTTTTTTCTTCTTCTTTTAGTTTTATAATATTTAATAGTATTGTGCGTTGAATTTTCCTTTTATTTTGTACTGGTAAAAGATGTAGTCTTGTGTACATATCCTCAATAAATTGATTTGATTTGATTTGAAGGAAGCTTTGAATTATCTTGATAAGATACATTGGAAGTCCGCTACATACATTTTGTATAAAAGACTCATGACACTGTTTTGTCTGTACGCTGAAAAGGTATATATAAAATATTTATTACTAAGAAAATTCAGTTTTTATTTCCTAGTCTACTTAATTTAGTAAAATTATCTTGATTTCCTTAATCTAGCATTTAAATAAATTTATAAACCGATAAATCTAAAAGCTAGAGAAATTAAAGTTATTTATTATTATTTATTTTGCAGTAACTATCTAAATAATTAGAACAATCGTGGTTCTAGTGCCGTTGATACGATAAACCAACTGGATATAATTGCGAAAAGTCTTGGTTCAGCAAATTATAATGACAATTAATTAAGATTAATACTTATTTGAGTAGCCAAGGCTCTGAATAAGTATTGGGAATATATCAGTGGGCAACAGAAAATTTCTGAATTGTATTGGAGCAGCCAAAACTCTGAATAAATTTTAGTTAGTAGTAAGGTTAATTAACACAAAATAAAAATATAATCGAACAACCAGGTTGGGATAACCATTTTCTCATTTAGGTGCGTCGAGCCACACCCCCCACCAAACCGAAATGAGAAAAGAACTATATAAGAATAATGTGCTAAATATGTGCTAATTATGTACCAGAGTCAATAATTATGTACTCGACAATATATATATATTTTTTAAAATTTTTAAAATGGGGGGTGCAGCTCGACGTCGAGCCACACCCCCCACCACCCAGATTGCACTGAAATACATTTTTTACCTTCTGAGAATTTAGTGCTAATTATGTGCTCTAAGAATATCTTAAATATATTGCTCTAAATTTGAAATTGAAAAAGATACGAGACTTTTTTAAAATTCAGCCAATGGGGGGTGCAGCTCGACGTCGAGCCACACCCCCCACCACCCAGATTGCACTGAAATAAATTTTTTACCTTCTGAGAATTTAGTGCTAATTATGTGCTCTAAGAATATCTTAAATATATTGCTCTAAATTTGAAATTGAAAAAGATACGAGACTTTTTTAAAATTCAGCCAATGGGGGGTGCAGCTCACGTACATCAACTTAGCGGGACAACTTCGGCGAATCGCAGCACGACTATTCTCACAATTTGCCGTTATTTTGCCGTTAATTAGTTGTGGAAAAAATAATTTTGCCGTTCTTATTTTTTTTAAATTACAGGGTGTCCCGCTAACTTTATATAAAGTTAGCGGGACAACTTCATTCTTAAAAAATGATTGTAAATAAAATTTAACTATCTTAGAATTTGCCGTTTTTTCCGTTAGGGAATGCCTGAAACAGATTTCCGATACGACTTAAATTACTATAGTTATAAGAGAATTTTGATTTCACGAACGGTAGGCAGGCAGAATTTCTAGGTTTCCATCCTTTTCTTCCAACTGCAATTGAATTGCGACAAAATCAACGACTTCACAACTAAATCAAATTTACCGAACGGCAAATTCTTACCTAAAAATTTGCAAATATATAATTATTCTGTTTATTCTCCAAAGTTTGGAGAACTCTGTGGCTTGGCGTCATTAGGGCATCTGAATGCGTTGAAACGTTATTATAAGGAAACGTTTGTAGTTCTAAGATATACTCTTTCTCTGGAGTTTTCTTAGTAAGGCTTCTTTTAGGACACAAAATACAAGAAAAAAAATTTGGAAGGGAAATGGACACAGAAGATTATAAAAATGGAGGACGATTGTTGTTGTGTTAGTCAACAAAATTTTGTGTTTCTAATGTAACAACATTTTTAGTTTTAAGAATTCCTTATATATTCACTTTTATTAGTATTTTTTTGCTGCTGACGATTGGTGGCGCCAGAATTTGTGTTAATTTTGTGGCCACAATTTTGATACTTTTTTAATCCATCGAAAATGTTCGATTTGCCCCGCTCATAGTTGCAAAACTGAGTACTGTATAAGTGGTATTTATGTGCTTGCCTATAAGTGGTATTTATGTGCTTGCCAAAAGCATTTATAAAAAAAAATTATGCTCGACATGTTTTAGATTTAGAATTATTGCAAGAGGTTCCACAGGAACGACCGGCTCAAAATTATATTTTTCAGTACTAACCAATTTACTTCTCGTTAATTTGCGGTGAGTTGATATGTAAAATAAATGTATATATGTATCTAGACCCAGTATAACTGGTAAAATATCATATATGTACTTAGTCAAAGTAAAAGAAGGTATTGAAAAAAATTCTACGTAGGTCTATTGCAACGGTACGGGATCATAGAAAAGAAAACAAATGGTAAACAAATTTCCTCATCTATCTAAAAGAATGACTTAAAAGAAAAGTTCTATTTTGGATCAAATGTGGAGTCAGATAACTTCATTCTGATGATTAAAAATTAAGGGCGCAGATGTGGAAGTGCAGGAAAGGAAGTGAAGAATATATTTTTCAATTTTGGTATTAAATTAAAATTAAATTTCAACGCTTCAAAAATATTTCGTCCCATATTTTGATATTCGTCTCATGACGCTACCAAAATTATTTCTTGTATTTTGTCTGTTACCTAAAAGAAGCCTTATTAAAAAAAATTACACAGAAAGAGTATTTCTTAAAACTATAAACGTTTTCTTATAATAACACCTCAAAGCATTCATTCGATTTTGATGTTTTTCACGACTTTAGCTTTAAACTTAATTACTTTAAAATTTTTTTATAAACAAACCATTTCACAAACCTTTATTATGCAGTCATCAATTTTGCCGTGCATCGATTTTCCTTGTAATTGAACGATATCACTCACCTCATATAAACTTAGCGAGGCAACTCCGAAAAATCGCATATAAAACGGTTTTTCCAACACAATTTTTAGGTAAGAATTTGCCGTTCGGTCAATTTGATTTAGTTGTGAAGTCGTTGATTTTGTCGCAATTCAATTGCAGTTGGAAGAAAAGGATGGAAACCTAGAAATTCTGCCTGCAGTACCGTTCGTGAAATCAAAATTCTCTTATAACTATAGTAATTTAAGTCGTATCGGAAATCTGTTTCAGGCATTCACTAACGGCAAAAAAACGGCAAATTCTAAGATAGTTAAATTTTATTTACAATCATTTTTTAAGAATTTTTCAAAGTTGTCCCGCTAACTTTATATAAAGTTAGCGGGACACCCTGTAATTTAAAAAAATAAGAACGGCAAAATTATTTTTTCCACAACTAATTAACGGCAAAATAACGGCAAATTGTGAGACTAGTCGTGCTGCGATTCGCCGAAGTTGTCCCGCTAAGTTGATGTACGTGAGCTGCACCCCCCATTGGCTGAATTTTAAAAAAGTCTCGTATATTTTTCAATTTCAAATTTAGAGCAATATATTTAAGATATTCTTAGAGCACATAATTAGCACTAAATTCTCAGAAGGTAAAAAATTTATTTCAGTGCAATCTGGGTGGTGGGGGGTGTGGCTCGACGTCGAGCTGCACCCCCCATTTTAAAAATTTAAAAAAATATATATATTGTCGAGTACATAATTATTGACTCTGGTACATAATTAGCACATATTTAGCACATTATTCTTATATAGTTCTTTTCTCATTCCGGTGTGGTGGGGGGGTGTGGCTCGACGCACCTCATTTTCTGTAAACTGTACATACTGAAATATTTAAACAGCCAGGTACTGAATATTCTTTAAAGTATCAAATAATTTTTTCACTCGCCAATTCACTGAAGGTGAAAAACCAAAGAGAAAGAGCCCATGTACTCTTACATAGTTTGAATTCAAATGGTATATAAAAACATATCGAATGTAATTCATATCGAGAGATAGTCGCCATGTTGGTTTGAGTTCCATGTTTTTATCGCCATGTTCGCTTGAATTTGATATTTTTGTCGCCATTTTGAATCAAAGAAATTCACATTGGCAAGAAAATTTTGATCAAATAAAAGGTCTTCTTAACAGTTTTCATCAAACAGAAAAATAAAAGTTCTAATGTAAGTGTCCAGAAATACCAGTTATAATAGCACTCTTTCAGAATAAAGAGAAAACAAGTACGGTCCCTGGTTCTAACCCAAGGTTGAACATAGGTTTGTTGTAATTGCAAGTGGGAATGCAAAAACCTTGCATATGAGCAGAAGCTTAGCTTATTTCATTCCTTCTAATCACGTACTTACTTGGTTTAATACATGTGACAACGGTAAGTCGTAGGCGCCATAGATCATACCCAAGTGAAAGCCGCCGTCAAGCAAAAATCTGTTATACGGTTCCTGATGGGCAAGTAAAGCATTTCCAAGTATGTCGAACGGTATTTTCTGAAATTTTTGCATTTTCCCAAAATAAAGTGCAAGGATTAGTAGAGAGAAAAAAATCAGGCCAAAATGTGTTCAAAGATTCGAGAGGGAAAGTAAATCGTGCTAGGAAATTTACTGAAAAAAACGTTCAGCACACATAAACGAATTTCCGCGAGAAGAGAACCATTACAGTAGAGCAAAATCAAAGAAAGGATGTTTGAGTACAGACTTGAACATCAACAGAATATTTCTAGCTTTTTAGAAGCGATATCCGGTTACTTCGGTAAACTACCGATTTTATGCTGACGTGTTTAAAAAACACTTTCCGTACTTAAGATTTGGCAGACATAGATCTGACACTTGCTCTATTTGCAATATCCTTAATAATAAAATGAAAGCAGATCCATCAAACCTCGATCTTTCTGCGAAATTAAATTTGCATCACCGGAAAGCAGAAAATGTCAGAGAGGCCATGCAAGAAGATGGTGTTGAATCTCATATATCTGTGGACTTGGAACAGGTTATCTCCATCCCTACACTGACGCATTCAGAAATGTTTTACAGTAGACAGCTGTCTTGCTACAACTTCGACATTCATATTGCTAACAACAATACCGCAACAATGGTTTTATTTAATAAGCCTTTGATAGGCAGAGAATGCAATGAAATAGGTTTTAGCGCTTTTGAAATTTTTGCTTTCCGAAAATTTTACTGTCAAGGAGAAAGTCTGCATCTGGAGCGACAACTGCAATGGGCAGAACAAGAACAGAATGGTCCTTATAGCACTAATATATCTTGTAGCATTTGGTAAATTCTCACAAATAGATCAAAAATTCTTAATATCTGGACACACATATCTGAGATTTTGCCCAGATAGAGAAGCGCAAAAGATTAACAAAGCTTTATGTTCCGAAAGACATTGAAAAAATAATTTTAAGGATCTTGATCGTCTCACCGATGCATATATAAACATTTCAAAACTGAATATTTTTCAAGCTTCTTGGGTGCGTATTTCAAAAGATAACCTTTCCTGGTATCTATACGCAAAAGTTTTTAATGATATAGCACCATGGGACACGTACAATATTTTAAAGAAATAAAAACAGCTGGCCAATTTCAGATAGGAGATTATGAATAGATAGGGTGAGATACACGGTGTTTCAGATTTGATGTGTCAAACTAAGTGGGGTAATAGATTTCACCTAGATAAATAAAATTGTTATGACAGCGAAGGACAGGGGGGAGAGGTAGTCAGGGATTTCTAAGAATGCAGTTTTTCTAAGCTACCTTGCGATATTGTACCTTTCTGGTAATAAAATGGGATATTTAATAAAAATAAATACAGACAATTTTAAAAAGGTCATTGGAATAATAGTTTTTTGTCGTTTGTTTGTTTGATTTGTGTGTGTTGAGTAGATCAAAATTAAAAAAAATTAATAGTTATGTGCAGACCATGAAAATGGCAATTGAATCACCCTGTAACTCCCAAATGGTTGAGATGCTCACCCCCCTTGCCACAGAATTTTTTGTTGCCTAGGTGAGATCTATCAGTCCACTTATTTTGGCACACCTTATGTGAAACACCCTGTATACGTAATATATAAAATATTTCGTATAACTTAATTATACTCTTTATACGGCTGGTAAATACAAGTATAAAATAAATACTACGCAGTACCCAGCTACGTATATTGTTGTAAAGACAAGAACACTACAGGTTGGACTGACATTTGGGACATTGGACAACATATAGTATAAAGCCAGCCTAATGCTAATGTGGTCCTTATGCACAGAATATATGGGCTTTTAGGCCAAAGTAGTATTCGGTCGGCTATAAGTAAAATCAAGAAAAGTGTAAAAAATCAACTTTAAGCCTTGTAAAGTAAGTTGCATTTTTACGAGAGAGAAAGCTTCCACCTTGTAGATGCGTTAAAGCCTGTGACCTGTCAGAAATTACGGAACAATTAATATTCGATAGATGTCGTCGTTGTCGTTCGTTCCATCCTGGATGTCCCAGGTTCGAGTCCCATCGTCGGTGACCAATGGTTGTTTTCTGTTGACAATGCTGGTGGTCTGAAATTCACCTTGTAGCTCCACTTGCAATCGTTGTCTCGAATCGGCTGAAGTTCTTCTTCTAACCCAAGAGTTTACGGGAACTAGTTCAGTAAGGCTGAGTGTTTTTGATTAGTTGCGGGTTGATAGTGAGAATAAAACTTAATTTCCGTGGTTACAACACCTACCCCATTCGGCGCCATTTTTCAAATAAAATTGTAAGATTACTTTCTAATCTGGCCGATATTTTGCGGTTCGACAATTGTTTCGGTTCTCTGCTACCTGTTTAATTCAACCATTTGTTGTGACACTTTTCCGAAAGCATGGAAACTATCTGTAATCCTTTCGCTGAATAAAAACGGAAGTAAGACCGATGCCCAATTCAATATTTGTTGTTTTGCAAAAATGTTTGAAGCGCTGATTTGTAACACCTTCTATTTCTACTGTAAACCATTCTTGGGTTCCCTTCAGCAAGGTTTTATGAAGGGTAAGTCGACTACTACCAACTAGTTAGTTTTTTTTATATATATGATGTTGCCAAAGCTAAAGCACAGCCTTGGCAGGAAAAGAATTAAGGATGAGGGAAATGGGTTAGGAGGTTGAGTGAAGGTCGGTGTACGCCCCGCTTGAAAGTTTCGGGATCATATGACGAGGGAGAAAAAGAAGATGGTAAACTGTTCCACATTAAAAAAGGGTGGAAAATAAAAATCAAAACAAACTGTTTTTAAACTCGAGCAATATAAAAATTTCGTAATACGATCGGCGTTTCTAATGAAGAAAAGTTAAGCTCCTTTGGCCCGTTCTCAACAGCAGCACCAAAGGGTTAACTTTTCTTCAGCTGCTGGACGCCTTCGCGAGAACACGAAAACTAGATGTTACTCCAACACAAAATTTAATACCGATCTAGACAGCTGTATCAAATTATGATCACTTACACTGTCCCACTAACCTTGTGGTAAAAATATTTTCACAAAATGCACAAAATGTGCAGGAAATATTCACATGACCCCAGTGAATTTTTATTTTTATTTTGAAAATTCACTGGGGTCATGTGAGTATTTCCTGCACATTTTCACACTGTGTTGGCTTCAAGAAACCGATTTATGTTTTTTTGAATTGCCCTAGAAAATTAGTTGTACGCAATTTCATGACGGCAGGTCGGGTCACGCCAAAGCACTTTCAAAACTTTAAACGCGTTTTTCTCGAAACCATGATTTTCGAGGTAATGTGTAGTGATTCGGTATCTAAAAATAATTCGATTCCAACAACTCGGGGTTTAAAATGTTCGACAGACATGCGATTCTCCTCCTGATCACACTCAGATTTTTCGTAATATTAAGGACCAAGTTACTGCCCCTTAAAGACGAAGAAGCATGGAAAATTCGAAAATACATGTTAAATTTCGCGCCATTTCAATAAGTAAAAACGGAAAATTGATTTTTATTCAATCAATTCGGATAAATTATTTATGTATGTTATGTATATGTTTTCTTCTATTTAAAAGTGGAAAATGCACCAATTGAGTCATAGGTCTGCTCTAGTCGGAAATCTATGTCAATTGTAAACATATTCATATACGAATTCATCGAAGTAAAATCGAATCGGTTCTTACTTTTCCTACTGGGTACATGCGATAATACGTAAGAAGGTATGTACATATCAATATGCAAACTTACGCCATAAATATCCTCAAGGACATTTATCCAAGCACACATATTAAAAACTTTTTCCTCTTACATTCCCCTACTAGGAATAGCTTTTGTTTCTTTAAAACGGAATAACTCTAGCAAGGATTTTTAAAGAAAATGCATGCTCTTGGAAAAAGAAAAAAAAACAATAAAAATGTTACTGTTTGAGATGGTCAAGGATTTACTTTTAGGAATTTTTCCGGTATTTGTCTCCATTCTTATGAAATGCGTTTCCAATTTTGTAGTGGAAAACATCCCTTGAGCTTCATACATTCGAAACTCATTTAAAATTCAAGACAATAAAGATTATATGTGTTGGTCTCAAGGTTGAAATCCTATCAACATTTTGAATGTAAATTTCTCTTTTAATTTATTAAACAGCTCAAAAGCACTCATTCCCAGTTTATAATAGTTAATAGTGAAAATAAAGTGAATGAGTTTATAGCTTAATATACATCATAAGCAATTCGGTGTCCTTAAAATACATAGACGAAGAGTCGGCTGTAGTACGGTTTCCTGCTTCAAAATTCAACACCATCATAAGTCAAGATTCATTTCAAAGTTTTTATACTGAAAAATAAAATAATTGAGTGGGCCTGAGGCACTTGTAATAGCACGAAGTAATATATTTAGCGTTTACTACAGAACGTTAGATAAATATGACTATTTTCATAAAAATTGGCCTGCCTTACTCCACCTTTTTCGAACTATCCAAAAGGGTATTTGTCAATATTTTTCTTGTATCATAGAGCCTATTCTTTTTTTCAATGGTCGTAAAACATCAAGTCGACCGACAAAATTGGCTAACCTTTACTTGGTCGATATTTTTATGTATCTATAGTAGGGAAAAGCTTTAGTTAATAATATGAAACAGTTATTATATAACATTTTTCATAGTAGTTCCTTTCAAAAACGTATTATATATTATAATGAATAGAAAAAAAGAATTTATAATAATAAAAGGGAATACCATTGTTAATGCCTGGCATAGTGTTGAACAAAAGATTTTCGATGGCTTCAGGCTATCCTTGTGTAAAATGGCAAACACTATTATGCCTAGGCCTCTATCCATAAGATTGATAAAAGTCATGAGCTTGCAAAGGATTTCAGACCAATCAGTCTGAGCTTCTGGCTGAAGACTCTTTAACATGTGTTGGACGTTCACCTTAGAGAAACTCTTGATGACAATCCAGTGTCAAGATCTCAGTAAGCTTACTGCAAGGAAAGATCCGCAGACAAGGCTCTTCACTATGGAATACTTACTAAAAAGCAAGGAATATACTTTAGCGACACATAGAAGGGGCCTTTTATGGCGTTCGTTCTGAATTTATCCTTGAGGATCTCGCCGAGTTATACGTAGAGCAGGGCCTCGGTCGTTGGATTTTAACGATGCTTACAGTCCGAACTGGGTATCAGCCGTATTATTATACAAGGCACGTTTGTTGGGTACACCTCAGGGTGGAATTCTTTCCACTCTATTTTGAATAAAATACTGTTGAAAATTGACCAAAGCAGGATTAAAGTTGTCGCTTACGCCGATGATTTGATAATTTTGGTACCGGGAAAATTCCTTTCCGTAATTAATGACACTTTGGAGAATGCGCTGAACAATGCAAATGATGCAAAGATTATGGACTTTCTGTAAATTTGGGAAAAACTTATCTGATTCTCTTCACCGCAAAAACCAAAGTATTCAACTTTGCCATGCCCGATTAAACAGGCATCAACTTATTTTATCTTGGAGGATTAAGTACTCGGGATTTATTTTCGACTCCAAGTTGAAGTGGAAGCAAAATATAGAAGAGCGAGCTAAAAAGGCAAGCTTGGCTCTTTATTCCTGCAACCGCACTCTTGGTAAAAGGTGGGGCCCCGACCTCAAATGACCCTGTGGATCTACACAACCGAAGAACATCATATTCTTACCTATGGCTCTCTAGTTTGGTGGCTGGCGATGGAGAAGGCATATAACAATATGGAAAGAAGAAGGATTTCAGACCAATCAGTCTGACCTCATTGGTTTCGCACTACTCCAACCGACATTCTCAATGTTCTGCTGCTCCTCCCTCCTGACCATAAACTATCAGGCATCATGCAGTGAAATCAGACTGAAAGAGTCTAGATGCTGGTTTGGCAAATCCAGTAGCATAGTTGGCCACAGTAGTATCCTAAGCCTAACATCGAGGAATGGAGCTGCTCACCATTGCTCCAGAGCAGAAGTTGCTCATATACCGCTGAACTCCCTTAAAATAAAATTCTTTCAACTTACATTAAGTTGAATCAATTGGTTTAGTGGCACGATCACCACGCTATAGTTCCAAGTTTCGGGCCTCCGTTCCTTTCCTTGAGTTTTTAATAAAAATTAAAAAAAATCCCTTCCGTCTGTGGGCTATTGTCTAGCTCGCAGGAATTCAAAACCAGTCATTCAAGTCCCCTCATTCCCCTTACTCTAATTTCCTCTCGGCCAAAGTCACGCTAACGCAACATAGGGTTGTCCCCTGGGCTTTGAATACATCATAAAAAAAACGGAGCTGCTTAACAAGTCTTTGACTGTCGTTGCGAAAATTCTCGCGGTCTGCACAGGCCAATGCCTCATAAGCGAGCATACGGTCAGGCAGGGTAGTACCTATAATACGCACTTTTGCAGCTGCGACAACTGCTTCCTGGAGAACCTACACGCAACCTCAGGAGTAAAGATTAAGGAGTTATCCCAATACCTTAATTCCTCGGGATGGTTTTGCACAACTCAAAAGCCACGTCGGCGTGCCAATCAATGGGGGTCTTACGTGTGGTAGTATCAAAATAAAGTGCTAATTGGGGTGTGTGACTCGCTGGACAGCACTCGCCACTATACCTAGGCTTTGTGATTGTATGGTTACCGGTTTTGCGCCTTGTAAGTTTTGTACCTAAGAAGAATGGAATATAAGGTAGTCTATCTAACGTTTATAATATTGAATTGAGACCATTAGAAGCAAAATTGATTAACTTCATTTTTAAAGCAATTTACCGTTAATTGAAATTGAGAATATTAATATTAAAAATCAATTACTTATAGTTAATTTAAAGATTAGGAGTGGTTAATTAATTTTAATTTTAATGAAGTATCTCATAAAGACATTTTGAGACTCAATGCAATGTTTTACAAAAATTATCCCTTTCTGATTTTCGAATTCAACATTCATCAATTTTAAATGTTATTATTGTTATCGATTATCTTTAATGTCCGAAAAATTTAAGAAAGTTTTCCTCCATTTCAAATGAAGATGATTCATCCTACTCAATATTGCAGGATACAATAAAATTTGCTTCATTTTTTTTTAGCGGGAGAGGTGAAAATATTCCAAAAGAGACCGGACAGCCCGTGCCCTCCGGTAGTCTGAGTTCCTTATTCACTAAAAACACCTCTTCGGGATTTTGCCGAAACAGACCACATAGCGGGTCCCTGTTCATCCCCTCCCAATCCCCCTTAGCGGGGACAACTGACTATCCAGTTATCCCACGGTCGCCGCCAACCTCGGTTTCCTGGGTCACTGCAAGAATTCGAGCCTATCTTCAGGAATCCATGTTGTTTTACCATCACCATTGTTTATTCTTGATCCATGTGTTAATCATAACCTCTCTGCCCACGACACTGAAGGATTCCGGCCCATAAAGCTTTAGTCCGGAACCAGGACAAGTAAACTCCAGATTAACCATTAGCGAAACAATTACCGCTGGGTCGCGCAGAGAGGAGGACACCACTGCAGATTCCCTTGGGATGGCTTACTATAACCTTGCAATTAGGGAGATTTTTCAAGAGATTATCTCATCCTGGATTAATTACTAGGCTACGTTCTAGGATTCATTGCCCGGTTGCTACCGCTTGGAGGTGTAACTAACACTTGAGAATGTCCAGATGAAGATCGCCGTATTCTGGAAGGCTTCAACTCTTCCGTCCATCCTCCAGTAACCGCTCCAATTGCTCCTCAATTTGGTCCATATTGCTGCCAGTCTGTCTTCGGTATTAGATAATAGATCTATACATCTTGTTAAGGGAATCCTCTACTCTCGAGGCCTGAAATTGAGCGGTTTTTGGGGAATAAATTGCGAAGGATCTACTGAATACATTTAAAAAAAAATTTTATTTCGAAGATACATGTTTTGACTTTTCAATTTGACTTTTGAAGATGAAAAAAAATAACTCTCGCGATCTTGAAACGTCATTGATGACCTTGATGTTGAAACTGCATGGGTCCCGCTTAAGCAAAGTTGTGGCCAATTGGGTAGTCTGTAATCTGAAAATTGATAATCTTTATAATCATAGTTACGTTGGCTATGTTTTCCCGAGACAGATTTTTTTTATTTTGCAATTTGTAAATGTTATGCAACAATTTGTAAAAATTTCGAATTTTAACTTCATTTTTTGACCTATTGGAGGCTATAAAAATGGAACAAAATAAAGTTTTGCAAATCGTAGGTACTCGGGAAAACATAGCGGTATGTTTTCTGAACAATTGAAAAAAAAAATTATTAAAATCGGAGCAATACTTTTGTGAGAAGTCTTACTCGGCAGCTAAAAAAACACTACTTTCGGGAAAACGCGTTTAATGGTAAATTACGGTGTATAACTTGACTGTAGTAACTTACGAGTTAATCTGCTATACCGGGGCCGTAGAGTTCTCCTTCTTCATTACGTTGATGTTCTTGGTTGTCCACATTCTTCTCAAGAACGGACCGATAAATTCTTTAGACAATGATTTTTAACTGGACAAGCGCCGTCGTGGCGCGCCGCGCATAGTTTCTCGGAAACGGCTGGAGACGGGTACCTTTCTGTTCCCAGAAACATGCAAAGGAATGTGATTTTCACGAAATCCTTTCTGTGGCGTATTCTCAGATACATATAGATTGAAATTTAAAAAGAAAATCGATTTTTTGAAACCGCGGGAGTAGAGTACCCCCATAATGTTTTCAGCGGGAAAATGGGTACATTTTTTTGTGTGTGTGTGCCACTAAAAATACCTCTCCGTGTGGATTAGAAATGGGTACATAAAAGGAACTTGGTTTTTCTTCGCGTTATTCCCATACTTTTCGAATTGGTAATTAAAATTTATTTATGTATGCCAATTCATTTATCAGAATGATCTTTAAAATCAATTCAAATAAGTTACGAATATGTTAAATTTATTAGTTTTTGAATTTTGTTATTTTTCTTCTTTTTTTTTTGAACTTTTCTAAATGTCTTTAGCCCATTTGCAGTGTTTCCTTAGAAGCACAATGATGAAAAAGTGAACTGCTTGGATCCTGTGATCATAGCTATTATTATTTTCATCCAACCAGTGAATATACTTTTCTAGTAGCTTTAATATATAAAAGGTATTTCATCGTGTGATATTGATCACAGTTTCCAAATTTGGATGAAGACAATTACTTTGTAGACATAATTTTCGCAAATAGTGCAATAAACTCAAACAAACACACATTTTGTTATTACTTTTTATATGAGAAAAAAAATTTTGTGGGTGTTGATTTAGTTCTTCAAGGTGAAAGTATTTAATGTGACTATGAATAGTAAACGGTGATTTGAATAGATTTATACCTGTTGTAATTTTTTAAGCTAGTGCGTTTTCTCACACTTAGATTCTGGCCTAAAATTCATCTTCATTTTTTCGAGGAAATCTAACATAGTAAAATCACGTGTTACATATGGCTTTCCATTTAAAATACCAAATAGTTTTTTAATTTTTTCAATGAATTTTGCCGTGAATATTGCTACTTTTTCTAATTCCTTAGAATATTTTCCATCATCTAAAAGTACTCGTATATCGACAGCACCGCTACGACTTAATACTTGAACAGCTAAAGGTACATTAATTTTATTAAAATCAACCGTGTGTAGCTTAACACTTACATACGTCCCAACTAACTCCATCTAGTGTTATTAAATTTGAATTCATTATGTTATTTCGAATACTTTTAAATAAATGTGGAACGACGAATAATTTTTCAAATTCTCATGTATGAAAAATTGATTTTCATAGGAAAGTTTGTATGATTTGAAAAGTTTTCTGTTTGTGGTCCTTGATCACATCCAACCGCTTTTATATTTAATCTTAATTTACCAGCCAATTCTACACATTTATTTAAATCACCATCGTGAATTTCAGGTGATATGGATCCAGGGCAAGCAACTATTTTTTAGTTAGACTCCTTTACATGAAGACACAGACGGATTTTGAGATACATTTTCTTTGTTGCCACTGCCACCCGCATTACCACTCACCCATCGCACCCACATTAAAGTGAATCAAAACATGCGTTTGCAGAAGGTTCATAGATTCAATCGTGAGAAGCAAATGAGCGAAAGTTATGCATGTGATCAGGTCAAATACTTATATCTTATTATTTTTGGTATGATGAATTGAAGGCCTTAACGCAGACCGGACTTAATGGAGGGTCGGAGTAGAAGACTCCCTATGTCTGACAGAGGAATCAAAAAGAGAGAATGGCAAGTAGCATTTCAGGATGGCTATAATATTCTTCTGAACGCATAAATAGCTAAAGTTCAGAAAAATTAATCGGTAGTAGAACGGGATAGCGTCGGTGGAGTAGGTGATAACGTGTCGGCCTACCAATCCGGACGTCCCATGTTCGTATCCCACCGAAGGTGACCCATGGTTGTTTTCTCTTGACAACAGATTACCAAAAAAAGGCCATGGGGGGGGGGGGGGGGGGGTTGCAGAGAAAATGTCAGTGGTTCGGATTCCACGTTAAATTGTAGGTCCACTTACAATCGTTGTCTCGGTGAAGTTCTTCTCTCGCCCCATGCCCCACAAAGGGAAAACTACATAGAGAGAACGGGGTGAGCATCATTTCTGCATGGTCTTCATAGAGATTGGTTTTTTTTTTTTTTGGTTACAAAGATTTTGTTTTAATAAAGATCACTTGCATTTGACTTCTATGTGTGATTAGAGTTCCACCCTTCACCTTTCAAATTGCATCGAAGAGGAAATTGGCTTGCATTGTTTAAAACGACGAATTCATACAAAAATGTTGTTGCCTCACGTCAAGTAAGTTATTTATAAAAGTTTATGTCGTTCGGGACGAAGAAATAATTTCAAAAGAGGATGAAAATATCTCGCAGTCATTAGACAAAACAATTGGAATAGAAGGAGACAGATTTGCACAGAACAATAAACTCTGAATCAATTGTTCCTTTTGTGTGAACAAACATGAAAGCTGAATATCCCTTTTCAAGCGGAAATTTGCTTTTCACAGGAGATGCCGACATATTTGGAACTAAATGACTACCTTATAGTCAATCGATTTATTTCACTTTTAAATCCTCTACCTTTAGTACTATGTGTATATGTGGAGTTGGCTATAAAGGACCTACTCTGCAGCTACTTTATCTTGGCAGTGGCACTGGAGATTCCCGCATTGAACTTATATTTCCCCATTGTTCATTTCGTTTGCCTCTTTCCCATAATCATAAGTTCTCCATTTATTTGGGTAGCTGGCTGTGGGTGGCAAAAGCAACAAGTTCACATACTAGAATTTGTTATCCCTTTTTCCGCTCTATGACGAAAGATGATGGATTTCAATGGCTTGCCACCATCAAACTAGAAACTCTGCGTAACTAAAATAGCTAGGTTATAATTTTATGAAATCAACTTTCTGCCGGGACTTTTATCCTTGAGGATGTGACGAATAGGCAACTGAAAATAGAATAGACAAAACTGCTTCCCTTTTTCACTGGTTAGAAGTTTTATCACGTCCTTTACTCTTCAAATTGTCCTTTTTTAGAATCATATTGCCACAGTACAGGCGTTTTCTTTTAAGCAATAATACGTTATAGACCTCAAACTCCCAAAAGTTGTGCTATTTATGGCGCCGCTATGGTCATGCTAATGGGCTTGGATGCACTAAATTTTAAACTAATTTCTACCTCACTTGTTTTTTGAAAAATTCAAAGCACAAGTTAAAAAGTAGTAAATTACCGTATATTTCCGTATTTTTGCGACATCTTCCACAAAGTTGGGAAAGAAATGATCCATACATGGAACCTTCAAATGTGTAATAAATATTCAAGTGCTGGGCCAATTTGTCCCTTTTAAGGAGCCCATGTTTTGTTTATTTTCAAAGGATGCTTCTATAATGTTTCCTTCATTAAAGCGTTTCGTCGCGCCTTTCGTCCACGTACCTAGCAAACGATTGCTGTACCGGAAGAAATTTTGTAGTAATAAATTACTACAGAAATGTTCCGAAATGGGAAATAAATTGAAAACTTCCCGCGCAGACTTTCTTTGGTTGAATATTTTATGCAAAGGTTCGTCTGACTACTAAGGGATGCCTGACGAAATCAATAGCTTACTTCAATTATCGGGAAGATTTCCCTTTCCAGCTTTCCGCTATTTTATTTAAATTTATGTTTTTGGGGGATTTGAAAAAACGTCCTGAGGAAATTTAGTATATGCTGCCTAAGTCGTTTACTTATGGTGCAAATTCCGTGGGTTTAACATTAATGACACAAAGGAAATTATTTAGTTAGTCAATTATTTTCATAAGAAATTTATTAGGTTCTTCATGGTTAGAGCGGAATGTCTATCTGGTTTTGTAAAAGAAATGGAATAAGTTGGCGACTAACATGTAAAGAACATGTTTTAGTAGAAATCTTTCCTTGTTGGCCTTGTGCGGAAACTTTATTATTTTCGGAGCATAATGTGTAGGCTACGGAAATGATTTAAGAAAGAGGTATAGGAGGTGATGATGTAGAATTCGTTTGAACGTTTAATGCTCATATGACGAGAAAAAAAGAGGGAAACTGTTCCTCATTCGTGCTGTTCTACTTAGGAATCATTCTCGAAATTTTACGGTACCATCCAATTTAACGTTGGTAATATGAGGATGGGGGCGATTTAATTCATTTATTTACAGTAGTCTCAGAGTATAATAACCACTTTATCGCCAGTTTTTGATATATCAAACGAAGAGTTTGGAGTTTAATTCTTTTATTTTATTTTATTTTATTTATATCTTCGGTTTTGACGCGTGTCATCTCGGCCTCTGGCCGGCGCGGCGGTAGTTTTCCCCTACATCGTTCGTAATGCCAAGACTTCGGGGATTTGTCATTCGTTCGTTATATCCTTATGTATTGTCTGTAGTGTCCTGTCCGTAGTTCAGGAATTTGCGAACCGTTCGGCAAGTGTTAAGAAAAACCGCTTTCTGTATTGTGTGTGTACTGTTTTTATGTAACTTTAGTGCTTGTACATTTGTGATTAGTGTTTTCGGTACAACGGCTGTGGAAGACAAGATAGTCACTTTGTCCATTTTCCACATCCGCTGACCCTCGTGTGCCAAATCTGTGTATTTCGTTATCTTCTCCCTAAAAGTGTTCTGCACATTGTTGGTGTTGGGTACTGCAATGTCAATGAGGTATGTTGTTTTGCTGTGTTTATCTATGAGAGTAATATCCGGTCTATTGTGGTGTATTGTCCGATCAGTTATTATTGACCGATCATAATATATTTTATGTGTGGAGTTTTCAAGAACACTGTCTGGTGTATATTTGTAATATGGTGTGTATGTGGCGGGTGTAATAAGGTTGTGTTTTAGGGCTAACTGTTGGTGTATGACATTGCAGACCTGGTTGTGCCTATGCAAGTAATCTGTTTGAGTAAGGAGTTTGCATCCAGCCGTTATATGTTCTATTGTTTCAGAAGCTAAATGACAAAGCCTACACGTGTCGTCCTGAACTGCCGCATCCTTAAGGATGTGTTTCCTATAATTCTTCGTGTTAATGACTTTGTCTTGTATAGCAAGCATGAATCCCTCCGTCTCAGGGAATAAATCACCGCGACTAAGCCAAGCGTTCGACGCATCTTTGTCGACGTGATTTTGGTTTAAGTCAGCGTAATGTCTTCCGTGGAGAGACTTCTGTGACTATGCTTGCTGTTTATCTGTGTGCGTGGCTATGTTTAGTGTATTATCCAGCATTCTGTTGTGCAAATCAAGTGGTGTTTGTTTGTTGTCGGCTTTGATCACTGCTGCATGCAATGGAGAACTATCTATCTAAAAAAGTATTCTCTGATAGACTTTACTTGTTTGTAATGCAGTGACTTTATGTCTATCAGGCCGCGACCGCCCTCGCAGCTCTGTAGCGTTAGTCGTTCTATACAGGATTAAGGATGGTGTGCCCTGTACCTTGTCAACATCCTTCGCGTTCTTCTGTCTAGTGCTTCTAAGTCCGTCTGTGTCCATTTAATTACCCCAAAGTAATAAGTAAGGACTGGTGTTGCATACGTGTTTATAGCCTTAATAAGATTTTTCCCATTAAGGCTAGTTTTCAGAAGACTGTTCAAGCGGCGTGTATATTTGGTCTCTAGCGCACGGTCTATGGCCGTGTGAGGTATATCACGTGATTGTTCGAATCCAAGATACTTGTAGAGTTCGCCCTCCTCGATGGGCTCAATAGTGTCCCCGGATGGGAGATCGAATCCCTCAAGTTCATGTTTTCCCCTCGTCACATGCAGCGTCCTACATTTGTCAACTCCGAACTCCATCCGGATGTCATTGGAAAAATCCAGAGTAGTCTGCAGCAGCTGTTGCAGATGAGGTTTCGAGGAAGCGTATAATTTGATGTCGTCTATATACATGAGGTGCGTGATTTTATGAATATTTTCCCTTTCGTGTCGTATATTATACCCATAACCGGTGGCATCCAAGGCACGTGAAAGTGGATTCAGAGCGAGACAAAACCATAGCGGACTCAAAGAGTCTCCCTGGAATATACCTCGTCTGATTAGTATCGGGGGTGTTGTATTCTGTTGGTTTGGTGTTTTTATGTTCATTTTTGTGTTCCAGAATTTCATTGAGTATTGCAGAAAGTGGATGAGTGTTGGATGTATTTTATATACATTCAGTATATCGACCAGCCAAGAGTGCGGGACAGAGTCATACGCCTTCTTATAATCGATATATGCTGCATGTATATTCCGGCGAGCCGTTTTTGTTTGTCGCAGGATCACAGAGTCTATGAGCAGTTGTTCTTTACAACCCAATGACCCTTGTAGGCATCCCTTTTGCTGCTCAGACAATATGTTATTTTGTTCTGTGTGTTTGTGGATTAGTTTACTGGCGCAAGAAGTCATAATCTTATAAAATGTCTGTAGGCAAGTGATCGGTCTATATTTGGATGGATCTGTGGTGTTATTATTGCCTTTTGGTAGCATGTACGTGATTCCCTCCGTTAAAAACTTCGGGAGGTTGTCCGGGTTATTGAAAAAATTATTAATTTGGTTTAAGAGGTGTATATGTATAGACGTAAACTTCTTGAACCAGTAATTTTGAATATTGTCTGTGCCTGGTGCTTTCCAATTATGGGTACTTTGTATGACATCCCTTAGTATCTCCATCGATATCTGTGGTTCTGGCATGTTGGGTATGTCTTGAACGCGTTGCATTTCTGCTTCAATCCACTCAGCATTGGGGTTATGATGGACTTCTTTTGACCAAATAGATGAGCAAAAGTCGACCATATCTCTTTCGGAGGGTAGTTCACTTGCCGGGCTATTGTTTGAATTTTGATTGTGTTTAAGTGATCTATAAAAGCTTTTTTCATTGCGAATGAACTGTGTGTTCTGTGTTTTTCTATCCGTACACTTTCTGTATCTTTTTAATCTAGTGGAAAGTGCCGAAAGTTTTTGAACTAGTGTATCTATGTGCATTGTAATATTTGTATTAATTGTGTCTCTGCTTGTGTGTAATTGTTGTTTTTCTAAAATGTTGTGAACTTTTTTAACTACCGTCTTACTTCTGTGGCCCTGTTTATACTGGATAAGTCGGCCGAGATCACAACGGATCCCATCGATTCGCCTCTCCAGTCGTTTCTCCCAAGCCGGTTTTTTCAGCGTCGCGTTGTTGATATTAGTCTTTGAACCATTGCATCTTATAGCCACAACAGCAGCACAATATATCGATGTATGCACTTCAGTAAACGTTCTGTCGTGTGTTAAGTAAACGTTCTTTCGTGTGTTAAATACTCTGGCAGAACGTCCGTATTCAAGATGTCAAGAATGCTGGATAATTGTTTAGATGTGCCCTGTTTTGGTATTATGTGCCTTTGTGTTGCGTTTAAGTGTGCAAACTCTGTGAGTGCCTCCTCAAACGCTTGTTTGACCTTATTCCTAAGAACGAGATCAGAGCTATTGAGTATGGGTGGGGTGTTTGGGTGTTGGGTTTGTGTGATTGTGTGGATATGGGCTGGATGCAAAATTTCCCCAGTATTATTGTTGTTTGGAGAAGATATGTGTACAGTTTGGTGTGAAGGTGTGACGTGATGTGGCGGTGAGATATCGCGTGGGAGTGAGGTATTGTGTTGTGACGCGGTTTGGTTTTGCGATGTGTTATGATATGGGGTTATGTTGGTGTTTGATGCTATGTGTAATGTCCTGTTATTCTGCAGATCTCTAGACACTTGGTCCGTTATCTCATGCAGAATATTTGGTGCAAGTAGGTTGTTCCTAACTATTACTCGTCTATGGTCGGCAATTCTCTGCTCTGTGACGTTTGTATTGGGGTATTCCGTCATGAATGCCCTATGTAATTCCTGTCGATATGCAGTCACGTCTGTTTCTAAATTCGTTATCCTGTAGTATGTGCGCATGATGAAGGTATTCACTTCAGATGTCCATTTAATGCGCACATGAGAGATTCCCGCTCTGGTGGTCGCTGGCAATAATGGATATCCTGTCTGCGAAACACTTTGAGCAAGGTCCGGAGACGTTCTTGTGGACAGCCTACCAACCCGTGAGCCAGTGCCACTCGCTCCACTGTCTAACACGGAGGACTGAGTTTCGGTGCGTCTGAGTCCAGTCCGACTCCTCAGCGCACCCCGATCCGAGGCAATTCTTTCATTATTCTCCATAGAAAAATGGGTTGTATTTTATACCTTCTACTAGGTTTAGCAAAACGGCCGCCCCTTACATGGAGAACAGACGGACTATTGTTGTTATTATTGCAGTAATAATATTTTTTCAGCCTCCCCTATTCTAAATAACCTCTCTTAATAGCCGGAGCGTACATGTAACATAACTTTGTATGCAATTGGTGATAACAACCCACTCGTACCATATTTCCTTAAGGGGGCAGTCTGGGTTTATTTTTTTAAAAAATTCGATTTTTAAAAACATCATTTTCGTGTACTATATATGTAGAATTAGTGTACAAACTGTTATTTAGGTCGGAGATACCCATAAATATGTATATAAGGCGATACAATAGAAGGATCGTGAGCGCGCACAGCCGGTCTTTCGGCACTTTATCGCGTTTTTTTCGAAACAACGTTTTTTGACCTGATTGACACGATTTTGAAATAACTATTTAACCGATTGGGCTGAACTTTTCAGGGATTATTCAGGACATTTGTATTTTCAGCCTGAACTAGAATCATAAATATTTATTAATTTTTAACCTTTTTTTTTAAACAATTTTAGTTGTAAAAAAACGGCTCAAGAAATTCAAAATTCCGCCATTTTTTTTGTTTTACCTAAAATGTTCAATTCTAGTTCCGGCTATAGCCACTTACTTATACTTTAATATCCCGGTTGAATTTTTTGGTTCAGACGTTCCTTACCCGAGATATCTTGTCAACCAGTTTTTGACAGGGTTCTCTTATGACCGCCATTTTGTTGCCATAAATTAAAAAAAAAGCAAAAACAAAATGTTTTTTCATGTAGTTTAATATGAAAATACGTGCAATAAACCCAGACTGCCCCCTTATTGTTTTGGATAAGGATACGTTTGGTAGGTTTTGGTCTCTTATAAAGATTGGTTTTTAAAACGTTCCATGCATTTTCGATGGGACTAAGTTTGGGAGAATTGGATGACCATGGATTTTTGATGGACATGTGAACCCTATGTTTTTTAACGAATTTTGCTGTATGGCACAATGCATTATTGTACTTAAAAGTCATACTATCCGAAAATGAATACCTATATAAACGGTAACAAAACATTTTCCAACTCGCTAAGATACCGGAACATTTTATGAAAAAGAGAGGACCAACACATTGACCGCATATAACCTCTATAACTATGACAGAAGGTGGTGGTTTACACTTTCCTGGACGCATGAAGGGTGGGAACTTTTCCGTTATCGCGTGGTTTCGTCAGCGAAAAGAACAGCAAAAATATTGTGTTTATTTGATATGTTCGCGTTTTAAGAACTTGAGAAAAATAAAACATTTTACCTGTTCCCAATCATCGACTATTAAGTCCTTGTACTGGCGAGCGAATTGCAGGTTTTCCTTTTTCGTTAGAGACGTTAATGTAGGCTGCATCTTCTTTTTAAATTTCCTTATTATGCTGAAACGTTGAAAATAGATGTGCAGTCAAAGTAGCAACGATTCTACGAACCGGAAATGTTCCGTAAATAAAAGTCAGAAGATTTTCTTGATTTGATTAATATTGCGAAGAAACGAATCTAAAATAAAAAAAATAGTTCTAATTAAAATTTAACTAATTAATATTTCAACTCGAATTTTGCAAATAAGTTTACAAAAATTTAACTCGTCAAAATTTTTCCGCCAATATCAAATTTAAATTTGTTTTTTTTTATTCAACATGGCGAAAAAAATATGGAATTCAACCAATATGGCGACTTAATTTAGAATCCAAGCCAACATGGCGAGATGGTCGCCGTTCGATATGAACTTAGAACAGCAAACGAAAGGAGGTGCAGTACCGTGTATAAACCGTGTGCGTGTTTTTTGATTTTTTGTTCATGTGCAAGGTGTGGGAAGGGGGATGGGATAATACGCCTTCCAAATGTCAATTTGACGTGGTCTTTTTCAAGTGATTATAGAGTGTTTATTCGATAAATTTTCATTGCTTAGTTGTTAAAAGTGGTGTAATTTTACAAATAAAGACAATTTACATTTAAAAGACTGTTTTGGTTTAGTTTACTTAGAATCTGATTTGCTTAATTTGAAAATTTTTCGTGATGAAGTGTGCGGTATTTTGTTATAAAAATAATCGAGGCATTACGTGTGGAAAATCATTTTTCTGGGAAGTTAAATAATATAATATGCAATTATACAGCATTTTCTTTGAAATATGTGCAAAACCTGTATAAATAAAAGCTAAATTACCAAAAAATATAAACCTTTCTCTTGATGGTGTTCGTTTGTTTAAATTTGCGATTCATCAGAGTTTTGGTTCGCCTTGGGGTTTTCAGCGACAGCTGACGGAAGCTTTTGCCTGGGGGCTCTAATAAAATTTCAAAAAATATAAAAATATTTTTCTACGTTTTGGTATTTTAGGTTTCCAAAAGATAAAGATTTCAGAGAACTGTGGTTAAAATGTAGTACTGATTATATACCATCCAATGAAAAATTCGGAAACTTTTTTGGTGCACTTCCTTTCGTTTTCTGTTCAAAAAAGATATTTTTGTATACGCCGTTTGAATTTAAACTATAAAAGAGCCGCATGCTCATGGGCTCGTTCTCTTTGAACTAGCGAGTTTGGTAAGTGAAACTTTATAAATATATTTAAAAATATTCAGAACCTGACTGTGAAAATTATAAAAACGTTATCAGAGCCTGGCTTCTCGATGATATTTTTCTTGTATTGTATTGTATTTGTGATAATTTATTCAGAGCCTGGCTGCTCGAATGTTCCCACTAATATTTCCCCAATACTTATTCAGAGCCTTGGCTGCTCGAATAAGTGTTATTGAAAATATAATTGCAGAACCTGGCTGTTCGCAATTACATCCAATTACGCTTGTATTATATCGAGAAATAATTCAGAGCCTGGCTGTTCCAATTATTTTTAGATAGTTACTAAAATAAATCGGAATTATAATACTTTTAATCCCTCTACCCTTTAAATATTAGTATAAAAGTAAGTTATTTACCTGCTAAATTAAGATTTTTTTAAGTAAAATATAGGGCTTCAGGATACTCGAGATAATTCTCGCTGCCGGTGCCGGTCTCGACACAATACCGGGACCGGCAGCGAGACCAATATCATTCGTAACAGTGCGATACCGAGATCGAGATTGAGGTGAAGAGAGTGGACGAGATATTAGTTATTATTATTTTATTGTCGAATTTTTTTTAGTTGTTTCAGCTTTTATGTCGCTCCAAAAGATGTCAATTGAGTGATTTATGAGGCATATAAGTATACACTGCTTTCCTCAATCACTTCTTTCTACATTATTTCCTTCTTTAGATATTTGCGTTTTATCCGCAATATCAAAAAAGAAGCCTTTGCTGCCTTATTTTGGCGTTATACTACAGAAATTCCCCTTTTTATCTTGCCGAGAGCAAGATCGGACCGAGACCGGCCTATATCTAGGCCGAGATTGCGACGAGAGCAAGATCGTCTTCACCTTGACGAGACCAAGACCGAGATGTGCGAAAGTCTCGGTCTTGTCTCGGTGACGTGAAACCCTACAAAAAATAAAACAATTGTACAAAAAATCGGTGCCGTGAAGCCCTAGTAAAATATAAAAAGTGCAAGTGTTTTAAAGATAGACTAGTGAATAAAACATAAATTTTGATCTTATCAGCAATAAATCTTTTCATTTGCTATCCAGCATCCCGTGCAGCGTGCAGACTGAACAGTACGTTGTTTTTCTGTCGACGTGACAATATTGCCGCTTGATAATATGTCATTGAGTTTATTGCGAATTTTTCGTACGGTTTTCAATACACTGCACACACTACACGGCTGACCCCCTCCATTCGCCCGATTTCACGAAGACTGTGCCTCTCCCCTCTAATTGCAGCAGTCACCACTTTTCTGCATCCTTGATTCCATAAAATTGAATGGGAAAGAATGTTGGCTGGCAAATAATACTAAAACTAATCGATCTTACCTTTAAGGTATACTCTTTGAATTCTTTTTGAATAATTACAAACACTTTTTTTATAAATATTCGTTTTTCGCAAAACTTAGGTTTCACCTTGAATAAAATCTTCAAAAAATGTAATCTTTCAAACAATTGGCCCTTCTTTTCTCACTCCTTTATCAGGATGTTTTGGCTTTGCTATCCCTTATTTTATCTAAGATTCTAACTTAGGGATAACCGCAGTAGCAGTTCAGTGAAATGTCAATGTATTTCAAGCAGGGTTTCGAATCGATACAAAATATCGCTCCGCTCCACGTATCGATTCGGCCTGGAGCGTTATGAAAATATCGAACCGCTCCGGAGCGGATCGTTATTTTCCAAGTCTGTTATCGAACCGCTCCGGAGCGGATCGTTATTATTTTTAATTTCAATCGATCCGAACCGCTCCTGGAGCGATATTGAATCGATTCGGAGCGATTAGAATATCGCTCCACTGAATCAAAGGAATATATCTAGAAATTTTTATAAAGTGCACCACATCTACACCTTAACTACAAGGTAAGGTGCCTTGTTCTGAGAGGGCTTTTAGAGTTTGGGTAAATGGGTGCTGGGTAGGAGTGAGTAGTAGGGTGTGTGGTGGGTTGATTGGTGGGTTGATTGGTGGGTTGTGGGAGATGATGGGTAAGGCGTTTATTCTGGAATATGAATGGTAATTTTCAAAAAGTGTACCTCACCTGACATTTAATTACAAAGGTGTCTTGTACTGGCCTATCTATATATATATAGGGTTTATAGAGTTGTGGTGAATAGGTGCTGGGTAGGAGCGAGTGGCGGGGTGTGGGGCTATTAGTAGCAAGGGGGGCAGCGGCTGTTAGGGTAATTAGATGTTGGAGAAGAGTAAAGGGAAGGCAATGAGAAGGCAGTGATGAGGGAAAGGAGGAAAGGCTGCATGCGGCCCAAATATCCGCAAAGGTAACTTCCTAATCTAACTTTCCCTCATGAAACTTAAAGTAATGTAATCAAATAACCAAGATTTGATATATATATAAATACCTTAACAACTTTCGAACTAGATAAATTGCTGTAGTTAACTTGAATTATGAGAGAAGAGCGGAACAAATAAAAGAAGAGGCATATATTAAGTGCGCATCAGACGACAAAATTATGTCCTACTATGTCTAAGAGTGATAATCATTATAATGTGGAAAACACTAAGTGCATGGGATCATTAAAGGTATGTTTAAATTTACGGTCTTGAATATTTGGTTTAATAGAAACAATTGATGTTTACTTTGGACAATTGAAGTTTCTGTTTGCATATCGCTGTGCGTTGTGCCGCGCCTTTGGTCGACTTAAAGAAGTCGAACAAATTTCGCTCGCGTTTTTTTCCGAGTATTAAGGTTTTTTATTCATACAAAAGCATATTCAAAAATTATATTACTCTGAAAAGCACAAAGGCCTACTTTACCCTCATAAAATTGTATTCTCTGAAACTGGGAATCAACCTACATTTGATTTTTCTGTTTTATTACTTTGGATTCCTATGCACATTTGAAGCAAGCGAAGTTTACTCTTCTACTTCTGTAGTCAGCTCCCTGATTTGGCTAAATAATTCAAATAGTTTAGCATCAGACAGACTCCATTGGGTTCATCAATTAAAAATTAAAAAGAAAAAGGAACCCCTTCACTTAAAATTCTTAGAATAATGAAAAGCCGTGAAGTGTTGGTTGAAATTTTTAACACGCAGATTAGAATGAAAAACGGCCAAATAAATAATAATAAATTCTCTCAGTGCAAGATGCCTTGTAATTAAGTTGCAGGTGAGAAGCACTTTCTAAAAATTACCATACTACTTTCTTTGGTTCAGTGGAGCGACATTCTTATCGCTCCAAATCAATTCAATAACGCTCCAGGAGTGAATATGGGTAGCACACCAACCACAACCAACCCAACCACACACCTACCACTCACTCTTCAGCCCATCACCAACCACCTACCCTCCAGCCCATCACCCACATACTACCCACATTCACTTCAAAACCGTCTCACTAACTCACAAAACACTCAAAGTTCAAGACCCCTTGTAATTAAATTACAGGTGAAGTGCACGTTTATAATTACTAGAGTTCTTCCTTTCATTCACCCACTCACCATCCACATCCCAACACCCACCCACACACCAACCATCCACTAGCCTACCCATCACCCCTAGTATAAAACACCTAGTAATTTAGTTGCAGGTGAGGATTATTTTCTTATAATTACCAAACATATTCCTTTGATTCAGTGGAGCGATATTCTAATCGCTCCGAATCGATTCAATATCGCTCCAGGAGCGGTTCGGATCGATTCAAATTAAAAATAATAACGATCCGCTCCGGAGCGGTTCGATAACAGACTTGGAAAATAACGATCCGCTCCGGAGCGGTTCAATATCAGATTTAAAAAATAACGATCCGCTCCGGAGCGGTTCGATAACAGATTTGGAAAATAACGATCCGCTCCGGAGCGGTTCGATATTTTTATAACGCTCCAGGCTGAATCGATCCAGATATCGCACCGATCCGATCCGGAGTGATTTGGAGCGATATTTGGAGCGAAATTTCGTATCGATTCGGAACCCTGATTTCAAGGGGTATTTCTATACTCAGATAAGTAGATCCACAGTTCTGGATTGGTTTTCTTGGCCTTTTTTATCATTTTTTTTCACGCTCAGCAAGGCCATTGGACCTAGGATATCTGGGAATGATTGTTGTAATTTTGATGTCATATATTTTGTCAAAATTGCGTAAAATCTAGGCTGTTAATTTAACATTATTTGATATCTTTTAGTTTTCCTATTATCTCCCCTGAAGTTTTGCTATTTATTTGTTTGGCATCTAAATACTTTGTGTAGTAGGCTTAGTGGTAACTTATTCTTCTGCGAATTATATTCAAGGCTAGACCTTATGTTAAACTTGTAGATCAGCGTTAAGTCATATTTTCACATCTCTGAAGAAAACCGAAGAAATGAAATCATTTTTAGCAATTACAAATATATGTTCGATTCAGCTGAGATTGCTGAACATATACATATATTCACTTCGTTGATTGAAGTTAGTTGAGAGTAAACTGCGCGTTTTTTAAGGGACACTAAACAAGGGATTATAGAAAAGTCTTTCTTTAATGATCCAAACATGCGTTCTCAGTTAACTTCTGTAGCGTTCCACGAGAATTCATTTCAGAATCAGAAGAGTACGCGAAATCAAGAGAAAAAAGAAAAGAAATAAGGTTGGTTAAAGAACTGAACCCTGAGGTACACCGGCATTTATTTCGTAGGGTTGAGATGTAACTTCGTCGGTTATTACACTGATTGAATTGCCTCACAAAATACTCTCTACTCATTTCAAGAGGTGAGGTTGCAAACCAATCACTTGAAATTTGGCTAAAAGGGCAGCATGCCAGACTCTATCAAAAGCCTTTCAATTATCAAGAGCGACGATTTCCGACCCACCGAAATTATGGAAACAGTGACTCCAGTGTTCCGTCAGAGCCATTAGTAAGCCTGTGGTTGAGCGGCCAGCGCGGAAACCATACCGGCAATCGTTGATAAGATGGTTACTCCTATGTATTTCATCAACTGAGAGTTAATGAGTAATTTAAAAACTTTAGATCAAACCGAAGTAAGTGCAATAGGTCTGTAGTGAGAGAGGTTGCATGTCTCCCCTTTTTTAGGTCTCGGCTGAACATGTGCATGTTTACAGGCAGATGGGAACGCTCCTGTTGTGATAAAAGTTTGCGCAGAAGTTCAGCCAAAGCGAAGGCGAAGCATTTTAAACTCAAGGACGCAAAGCCATCACGTCCAGTAGTTTTGGACACGTCGAGTTTCGAAAGTACTCTATAAACTTTCCGAGTGCGAAAGTGTAGCGGCTTTTCCTGCTGCAAAAGCAAGGTTGGCTTTGTCTAAGCAGTTAGTAAAACGATTATAAACGATTGGTGGTGTTGGCAAACAGGTGAAATTATTTTTTACGGTTTTTACTAAAAACCAGTAGCCCTTACTACCCTTTTAAGTAGAAAATATCTTATGCTCTGGTCAAAGTTGAAGTGGAAGACTATTTCTTTGTTTTTAACTACTGTGGAGCATTTATTAGTTGGTTTGATGTTCTTGAAGCTATCAGAAATAAAGCGATGCTTCCCAAATCATAGGATGGTCAAAATATATTCCGTGCTTTGGTTAATGTCTCTTGTAGGGAGCAATCAGACCAGTCCAGCTCTCTGAGCTACGAGGGGAGGTGCAGGTATAATCTCCCTTAACCTCTATACATAAATTACAAAGTAAAATAAATTTTTCCAAACCATTAAAAAAATATGATTTCCCTTTGCCCTGAAAACCACCCGAAATAGCCTCCTTCACTTTACTATCGTCCTTAAATTCTCTTCTTCGTTGCTCTTTCTTTAGGTTGGGAAATAAACAAAAATCGTTGGGGGCTAGATCGGCGCTATAGGGTGGATGAACTAGAGCTTCCATCGCAACTTTCCTCTTGTGAACAGGCACATTGTCTTGCAAAAGCAACACACCCCTGGTCAGTTTTCCAACGTATCTTTTCCTTAATTGCTTCCTCCAGTCTCTCTGATAAGGTTGCGTAGTAGTCGTCGATAATATAGGTACCTTGTTCGCTGAAAGTGATGAACCCCTAGTTTCGTCTCCAGTTACAATTTGCAAGTCGGGGAAGGTTCATCGGTACACAGCTTCAAAAACTCCTTAGACGCTTCGACTCGTTACTGATTTTGTGGCGGTGTAAGCATTCTCGGCACCCATCTTGCGCTGACTTTTATCACGCCCAGACGGTCGTGTAAAATCGACAAAATTCTTGTATATGATACAGCTACCAATGCGGAGACGGAGACAGGCGAGCACCTTCCAATATAATTTTTTCCACTTTTTCGATGATATCCGGCGTCATGAAAGACCATGGCAGTGATCTCCGTCATCGGTTCCCATTTCACTTATTATGGTTTGAGGAGTGTTTCCTTACTTGGTGAGCAATTTAATCACAGCACGTAATTCGATTTGCTCCATATTTGCAGTTCACACCCGGATTGACTTTTTTTAACGGACGATAGCACATTAACGACTGACGGCAGAGTGTTGAAGTTCGACCTATATATACCTGTAATTTGTTTCCAATTAGCTAGGTACTAAATAAATAGACACGACGCCCTCCCTTCCTCTTCATTCCGCGGAAGTTTTACCTTCTCTCGCATTTATTAAGTCTAGCCCAATCAGCATTTTGATAATGTCACACTAATCTTTTGATGAAATTTAGAATAGCGGTTACCAGAGAGGAGGTGGAGAATTGGACAGGGATAAGACAATGGTCCGAATTGTCTAAGGGAGCAGTTACCGAAACCGAGCACTTGTCTATTTTTGAAATTTAAAAAAAAAACTGTGGCGTAATCTACGGTAGACGCTCTTTCGAATGGCTTAACAATATTTTAATTTTACTTTGTACTAGAGTTTTTTTTTTCATCTATGACATAATTGATTATGACTTAGGGTGGGAATGTCCGATTGGAATGAAACAAAATTTTTCTTTATTTAAGATCAAAGCAATTTAAAGAAAATAAAAAAATAAATGTTTAAAGAAATTTTTCGGGGTGTGGGGGTGAGGGTGGCGTGGGCAACCCTTATGTCCAAATAAGGTAAATTAAAGGTTGTCGGGTTACCAATTTAACTGTATATTTCTTTTTTCACTCCAATAATCTTCATAGCAGACTTTTTTCGCTTTAATATTCTATCGCGGGTGTCCTCCTCGAACTCTGAAGGGGTGGTCGAAGGGGGACCGTTCGTTTTTTTAAACTATCTACTCTGAAAATTATGAAACTTACTCATATAAAGTATGACTCTATTACTTATAGTTTTTCCGCAAACACGAACATTAAGATTTAGCAAAAATTTGCACAGATCCCATTAATTTACTGTTTACTCGAAAACAATTGGTCGGAGTGGGGTGAAAATTACATCAATCGTTAGGTAATCGAACGTAGATGAGAAATATACGCCAGGCGTTGACCAAAGTGCCGGTAATTTTGTACCATCGAAAATTTTCAAAAGTTCAAAAAATTATATCTTCGATAAAATTCAAGCCATTTTAATAATTCTTTCAACCCTTAATTAAGGCTGCTTTTAAATTGTTTTAAGATATTTTCGGCGGATATAGAATCAGTGGCTCAAAAAATACACCTAAAAACGGCAAAATTAACAAATCGCAAACTTAATTAAGTAAAATTTGTTTAAAAAAATTCACCCCTCCGCGGGTGACTATCCTTATTCGAAAGGGGATGTAAACGTGGAAATCGGGTAAATTTTTTATACCAATCTTACAATTTTCACTTTTTCCAGCAATTGATTACATTCAACGCCATCTATTGATATTAACAAAAGTTGGACTTTTATTGGGGATATTCAACACGCTCGCCCCAACAGCGTAAAATATTTTTAAAAGTTAACTTGTTAAAATGGGTTCATTTTTCGATAAGTTACTAACCAAAGAGCAACTTACAGGGCTATTTTGCAATATGGTCAGGTGAGCTAATTATCGATTACTTATAGTTAATAATAGAACTTTATACAATTTTTATTAATTACAAATTTTCCTATTCGATAAGGCCTAACATTTTGCCATATGCCATCAACCTCGATCTATCAAAGTTTTTCAGAAATGGACTATTCATTTTTTCAGTGCAAAGTAAAAGTTCCATTTGAACTTTTATTTTTTCAGTTTGTTAAAAACTGTTAAATAACTCTTTTATTTTTTTGTGGTGCAAATCTTTAGCAGTTTACTTGTTTGGGTAGTTACAAATAATAATATTTTTACAGCCGCCTGGTAAAAATTAAATAGTTTTCAACTTATAGAAAGAAAAAACGGTCAAATAGAACTTTTATTTTTGCCAGGAATAAATTAAAGGTCTTCTTAACAGTTTTCATCAAACAGAAAAAATAAAAGTTCAAATGAAACTTTTACTTTGCATTGAAAAAATAAATAGTCCAAAATAACTGTTAGTTTTAATCATGAATTATAAGTGTCCAGAAATACCAGTTAAAATAGCACTTTTTCATAAAAAAGAGAAAACAGGTACGGTCCCTGGCTTAAATTCTTTTACTAATTACTCTTAGAGATAATTAAAGCGAAGCAGGTTTATTGACATAAATATATTGGGAAGGCGGTTTAGATGTTATTTGCTACCACATTTTGTTCTTAACTGTTTGTGCAAAGTAATTATATTTAACTAAATTGCTTCACTTCCGGTTACTTAATTAATCTAAATAAGCTTCGTAGTTGGTTGGGTACGCAAGTACTAACTTCGATATTTATTAACGAATTGAAATATTGTTGTAAACCTTAAAGAGGGGTATTATTCAAATTTTTAAGATATTTTTGGTGAATAAAAGTTGAGTGGGTCAAAAAATTCACCTGAAAACGGCAAAATTTAGAAATTGAAAAAATAAGTTTTAATAAGTTTGAGTTAAATTTGTTTAAAAATGTTCACCGACGTATGGGAATATACATTGTACCAATCTTTCTCAGCATGAATGTAGATCTAGATATTCGTGAAGAATAGCTGGCATGGTTGATGTAACCATATATTTTATTTTAAACATTATTTCATTAAGATTGGTAAATTGCTTAAAAAATTATAAAGCCAAGAGCAATTCCATCAGATTTTTGGATTTTTCCCACTTTATTCGCAAGGGTCATGATAACGCAAATATAAGGAAGGGCCGCGAGGATACAAGGGTCGTTGCTCGCAAGGGGTGGGGATATAAAGGTTTTATCTCGCGATGGACGGGAGGATACAAGGGTCGTTGCTCGCAAGTGGCGGGAGGATACAAGGGTGGTAGCTCGCAAAGAGCGTGAGGATACAAGGCCGTATCTCGTAAATGGCGGGGGGATACAGTGGTCGTAGCTCGTAAGGGGCGAGAGAACGCAACGGTGGTTGCTCGCCAGGGACGGGATTGGATCTTTCTATTTTTGTAGTATAAATTTCCTTCTCCACTATCCCCTTGACATGGGTATAAAAAGAAAGAGCGTGATGAGAACATACGATAAACTATGTTACTATCTTAAGTTGACTTGAATATTTCATCACTTTCAAGCGCATATTACTTTTACAGGCGGTCGCTGCGGGAAAAAATGTATTTATTTTGCATCGTCAACTGCCTTTACCAAAAAATATTTTCATAAACTAACATACTATTCGTAAATTTCACAAGCCTTTATTTATACACTTACGTTAACTTTGACTGATTACCACTCTCGTATACATATGCTATTCCACAATCGCGGGCGTGTATAAAAAAAATTTTTTGCAAACACACATATTCGTTATCAACATTTAAACGGCTCAACTCCCATTGGACTACGATTTGAACCTTACAACCTCTAAATCTTTTCCATAAGACTTTAAAAGCCGTAGGCGCGGGCACCAGCTAGTTAGGTCTTAAGTTGCTTCAGTTTGCACCCTTAAAAATGCAGGACTTCGCCTAATTTTTTTATTTATTTTACTATTATTACGTTTCAGTTTTTTTTTTGAAGTATGTCGTTTTTTGCTACATGATTAATACGTAAAATCAATATTTACCTTACTAAACTTTAATAAAAATTAATTAAACATCATACATTTTTCTTTGTACTGAAATTACTGCTATTGTTTTGCACAACACTGTAGGTCCGTAGAATATTGCAGTGGTCGTATGCCGCTTTGCTTTATTACGAACGATAGACTATACTCCACACTACAGTAGTATCAGGTATTATAAACCTGCGAAGATACTTGTTAACCTGAACTGAGAACGCAAGTACAGGTATATTCTTGTACTTGCATCTGCAGCCGCAAGTAAATAATGTATCGTTACCTGTACTGCAGTCACAGGTAACCCAAAAGTGCAGGTAACAGCTAACTGTGACATATGACCATAAACAAAGTTGCATCCTTTCACTTTTTATGGAACAGTATACAACATATCGACAATATAAAGTACAATAAATAAATTCTTATTATTAAAAAAGCTGATGCATGTTCTTTAAAATGTATAGTTTTATGTGGTTTAATATTAAAAATTTTAAAAATTTAAGTCCATACCTAAATTGCGTAAGTAAGAAAAGCTCTGTGATTGAAGTATTATCTGCTTATAACGTTGTAACATGATTCAATTCGTTTTGTACATCCTATGGGGAATAGCTTTTCGGGTAAGGTTTGATGTGCGTTGGACGAAAGCATGTCGCTAATTTTAGTTATGTTAAGGGGGTCCTCTACTCTCGAGGCCTGAAATTGAGCGGTTTTTTGGGGAATAAATTGCGAAGGATCTACTGACTACATTTTAAAATTTTTTTTTTTATTTCGAAGATACATGTTTTGACTTTTGAAGATGACAAAAAAATAACTCTCGCGACCTTGAAACGTCATTGATGACATTGATGTTGAAACTGCATGGGTCCCGCTTAAGCAAAGTTGTGGCCAATTGGGTAGTCTGTAATCTGAAAATTGATAATCTTTATAATCATAGTTACGTTGGCTATGTTTTCCCGTGACAGATTTTTTTTATTTTGCAATTTGTAAAAGTTATGCAACAATTTGTAAAAATTTCCAATTTTTACGTCATTTTTGACCTATTAGAGCCTATAAAAATGGAACAAAATAAAATTTTCCAAATCGTACTCGGGAAAACATAGCGGTATGTTTTCTGAACAATTGAAAAAAAAAATTATTAAAATCGGAGCAATACTTTTGTGAGAAGTCTTACTCGGCAGCTAAAAAAACACTACTTTCGGGAAAACGCGTTTCATGGTAAATTACGGTGTATAACTTGATTGTAGTAACTTGCGAGTTAATTTGCTATACCGGGGCCGTAGAGTTCTCCTTCCTCATCACGTTGATGTTTTTGGTTGTCCACATTCTTCTCAAGGACGGACCGGTAAATTTTTTAGAAAATGATTTTTAACTGGACAAGCGCCGTCGTGGTGCGCCGCGCTTAGTTTCTCGGAAACGGCCGGAGACGGGTACCTTTCTGTTCCCAGAAACATGCAAAGGAATGTGATTTTCATGAAATCCTTTCGGTGGCGTATTCTCAGATACATATAGATTGAAATTTAAAAAAAAAACAAAAATCGATTTTTTGAAACCGCGAGAGTAGAGGACCCCCTTAAGGTAGAAACACTCTCAGTTATATTGCGCAGTTTTTCAGTGATTAAGAACTGAATAGGAGCTTACTGAGCAGCAATGTTTGAGTACAGTTCAGTTTTGTTTGATTTTAGGGAATTAAATTAAAACCATAAATAACAGATAACAATGTAGAATTATAACTTGTTTGTTATTGATTAACACTCCGTATATATTTATATACATATAGTCACAGGTAACAGTTACTTGTTTATTTGCGTTACCTGCTTTACCAGTTATCTGTCCCTGCAGATATACCTACCTGTTTACAAGTTGACCTGTGCAGTTACAAGTTGACCTGTGCAACTCAGGAACATTAAACTTGCAGGTACAAGTACAAGTTGTAAAACAAGTACCTGTGCAGAACTCTGCTCCACACCTATTCGTCGATTTGCAGTCATGAAATTGTCTATTTACACGGGTAATTAAACTGTGGAACAGTGATTATAATATGAAGGTTTCGACGATGGATTTGGAAAATATATAGAAAAGCATGATATACGTGTCTCGGCGTTTCTCTGGGAATGTACTTTTTTCATACAACCCAAAATTATCTAGTTTTCGTGTTATGCCGCATGCACATAAGTGCAAATTTGAGTCTCATGAGGGAGGCATTAATTTTCAGTGTGTTAAGACGAAATGTACAGAAGAGTATGGGCCTATGGGGAATATTTCATCCCAAGGGACCGACCCCTATCTGCCCCCCTGTCCCTCCAAAAATTTCGAAAAAAATCCCTTTTTTTAAGAGGACCTTGTAGAAATTATGTGTTTTTGTAAACGTTAGCTAATTTTTATGGCTATAATCAAATTCAGCGTACGAAATTACGTAAAATGTGATATTCCACACTAGAGTTTGGAGAAAAAAATAATTTTTTTAATATATTAAAAAAATGCAAAAACTTTTTTTTCTAAAACCTTTGGGAAAGATCATTTCTTATGTAATTTTACACCTTGAATTCAAATTAAGTCACAAAAATGTTCAAAAGTGATTAGAATTCTTTTTATTCTTTGAAAAATTTATTTTTTCCATACAACATTTATTAACTTCCCACATATATTAACTTCCCACATATAGGAAGTTATTGTAATGGGCCCGATTTTCAAAATTTTTAGTTTTAATTTTTTTTACATTTCAAAGTCACCATAGTGTTTTACACATGTTTTTGAACACATGTATGTGTGTGTGTGTGTGTGTACGTACGTACGTACGTTCGGACCCACTTTTTTCGACAACGAAATCTCGCGAACAAAAAATGATAACGACTTCGCTATGGTGCCATTCGAAGCGTATTATTGTAAATAAGAGCTGAAAGAAATTTAATCAATTTCGGTTCAGCCGTTTTTTTGTTTTAACAAAAAAACTGAAAAAAAGTTGATTTCAGACTTTCTTGAAAAGTCGATGTAATTTGTTCTGATGACGATCGGGACATCAAAAAGTCGGATAATAACAATTTATTATGAACAGAAATTGTTTGTAATGATGAAAAATTGTTTATAACAATAAATGATTGTTTATAACAATAATAAATTTATAATTATAAAAAATTGTTTTACCTGGTTGAAAATTGATTATGAAAATTGGAACTTGAATACAAAATTACAGATTGTTCATAGCAATTGAAAATTCTTATAAACAATTGAAATTTTTGTTACCACAAAAAATTTCTTTTATGAATAAACTTTGTTTATATCAATTAAAAATGGTCTATAACAATTAAGAATTGTTTATATCAATTATAAATTGTTTATAAAAATTCAAAATTATTAATAACAAATGAGTTCCAAACAGAGTGCATTTATTTGGTTTTCATTAAAAAATAGTACTATAACGGAATAATTTTTAAAAAAATTTTTTGCATCTAATTACAACGAAATTATCATGATAAATTAAATTCATTAATTTATTTATTTATAAATTTAAAATATCAATTTTTTAAGTATTTTTAAATGAGATACAAGTGGGCGAAAGTTTTTTTTTGAAAAAGATTCTTCTGATCTAATTGGTTCTGATGCAACTCGATACTTAAAAAAAAAATTCAGAGCTTTTATAGTTTTTTGTAACATTAAAAAAATGATAAATGGTTTAAATAGTTGATATTAATGATAAATAAAACGATAAATCGAATAGTATGAATTTTATTGAGTTTTTACTTACTCGTTTGTACTATGATCATGAAATTTATCGCTATTAACAATTAAATATTGTTAATAATAATTGAATATTGTTAATAATAATTGAAAATTGTTATTAACTGGGAAGTTGTTCGTGTGGACCTCAAGGGTCGCACCAATGATGCGACACCCAGAATCTGGACCTACCCCACTAGTTTCATAATATTTTTGGGATTCAAATGTAAGTTCATTTTACTTTTTTTTGTAACATTTGGTGCGATTTTAAAAGCAAATTATATAATTTTTTTTAATCTTCGACATCCATGCAATCGACCAGCAGAAGTCGGTTAGCATTGAATCGACTCTTCTCCCTTTATATGAGCCTCAAGAGGGCAAAATTAATTTTCAGTGTCTGAAGACGAAATGTACAGAATAGTACGGGGAATATTTCATTTCAAGAAAACCGACCCTCCATCTGCCACCTATGTCGAAAAAAATCCTATTTTTAACCGACTTCCCAAAAACTAACTTCTAAGTTCGACGCGTATTTTTTTTTTTTTTTATATATTTTTTTTTATATCTGACCGGGCATAACTTCGTAACGAGTCGACCGATTTTGTTGGGTAGAGTATGTTCACCGATTGGTGCTATGTCAAAAAAATTTTTGGTAGGGTGGGGGTGGGAGTATGATCCCCCATTGCTAATAGGAGAAAAAAAATGTGACCTAGGTTGGGGGGAGGGGTAGTCTAACTTTGTAACGCGTGGACCGATTTCGATGATTCCTTTTCTGTTGGGCAGAGTATGTTCCGTGGTTGATACCAGGTGAAAAAAATTTTGAGGGGATGGGGGTGGGGGTGGAACCTAAATTTGTAACGCGTCGTCCGATTTCGTTGGTTCTTTTTCTGTTGTATAGAGTATGATCCCCCATTGCTAATAGGAGAATAATTTGGTTCTATGGTGAAAGGTGTGGGTGGGGGGAGGGGTAGTCTAACTTCGTAACGCGTGGACCGATTTGGATAATACTTTTTCTATTGGGTAAAATATGATCCTTGGTTGATACTACGAGAAAAGAAATGTTGCTGGGGTGGCGGTGGGGGTGGGAGAAGGGGGGTGGAACCTAACTTTGTAACGCGTCGATCGATTTGGATGCTTCTTTTGCTGTTGTATATAGTGTGATCCCCCATTGCCAATAGGAGAATAATTTCGATGATTCCTTTTCTGTTCGCTAGAGTATGTTTCTTGATTGATACCATGAGAAAAAAGTTTAGAGGAATGGGGGTGAGGTAGGGGGTTTAAACTAACTTTGAACGCGTGGACCGATTTGGATGGTTCTTTCTTCGTTGTAAAGAGTAGAAGACACTAAAAAGTGAAAAATAAAATAGTTTTAAAAAAAAAAGTTGAACCGACTTCACAAAAAGCGCTAAAAAGCATAAAATAATTTTTAATTTTATATCTATTACGACATTTTGAAGTCGGCGCAAATTAAACAAATAACACAACTACAGTACCACAATTAAAAATAATACATAATACTACCTCAACGTTTCAGCTCACAGGATCATAAGAAAGGACGATGAAATACTTCTGTTGTAGTTGTTTGGTTTGTTTGATTTGCACCGACTTCAAAATGTCGTAACAGATATAAAATTAAAAATTATTTTATACTTTTTAGCGCTTTTTGTGAAGTCGGTTCAACTTTTTTTTTAAAAACTATTTTATTTAAGACAAACTTGTAGAAATATTCGTGTTTTTGTAAACGTTAGCTCATTTTGGTGGCGCCTAGTATTTATTCGTATCCAACACGAAAAAATCTGCTGATTTGCACAGGCACTTATTTCTATTGCGTCATTCAATAACACAGAATAAAAACAAATTACACAGTGTTCCAATTCAAATTCTTAAAAAATACTAATTAAAGAAGATGAAGAAACTTAATCATACTATTTTGGTTTGGCTTTAATTCTTAATCAGAGCTTTGCTCCAAACATGATGTGCAAAGTGTGCAGAAATGCGTTAGCCAAATGGTGGAAAAAATGAGCGATTTTCTCTAAGATTTCCTGTACCAATGAAGTGGTCACGTGAAAATATCATGAAAAAACTACAGTCTGTCTCAGAAGTTTGAGATATTTAAAAATTCTTGGTGAACTTACGTCTAAAGTGAGAATTCACTAAACTGGGAAATGAAATTCTGCTAAACTATTTATATTATTTAAATTCACAGGTTTAAACAAATAAATTGTAACAACTCTTATTTTGATATCTTTATTATATCCAACATAATTAAATATTTTTTTAGAACTTCAAAATTTCAATGCCGAAAATTTGTCTCAAAAGTTTGGGATAATAATTACTTACTGTATTTTTTTCTTAAATAAAGTTAAAAAATGTATACCATATAGCAGATTTACCATTTAGTAACATCTCCTTTTACATTTATTTCATCCTCCAGTCTTGCTGGCATATTAGATATTAGATTTCTAAATAGTTCTGGAGTTGTATTATCCCATCACGCATATTATTAATAGATTCACTTATGGGTTCTTGGACTTAATTTGTGTACTTTTCTCCTAATTATTGCCTAGAGGTTCTCAATGTAAATTATATTTGTGAGTTCCCTCGCCATTCTTAGAGAGAAATACCGCTTTCTTGACAATATTGCTGGGATACTCTGGCTTTATGGGCAGGACGGTGCGCCCGTTGATACATAAAGTCACCTTCCGGAAAAAAGTGATTGAATATTTGGAATTAAATATGCATCTATAATTTAAATATAAGGTTCCGTATTGTTGATGCAAAAATACACGAAAATTATTGTACGAAAAAATTAATTTTTCAAAGAATAAAAGGAATTTTAATCGCTTTTGAACATTCTTGTGATTTGATTTGAAATCAGGATACAAAATTACATAAGAAATGATCTTTCCCACAGGGTTTTAGAAAAAAATATTGTTACATTTTTTTCAACTTTTTTAAAATATAAAAAAAATTATTATTTTTCCAAACTCTTGTGTGAAAGATCACGTCTTATGTAATTTCGTACGTTGAATCTGATTATAGCCACAAAAATGAGCTAACATTTACAAAAACACCAAATTTCTACAAGTTTCTCCTGAAAAAAAGGGTTTTTTTTCGAAATTTTTGGAAAATGGGGGGAATAGGGGGGCATACTCTTCTGTACATTTCGTCTTAACACATTGAAAATTTAATGTCGCCGTCTTGAGGCTCAAATTTGCACTTATGTGCATGCGGCATAACACGAAAACTAGATAATTTTGGGTTGTATGAAAAAAGTACACTCCCAGAGAAACACCGAGACACGTATATCATGATTTTCTATATTTTTTCCGAATCCATCGTCAAAACCTCCACATTATAACATTTTTCTCATTTTGTTCCACAGTATTATTACTTGATTTTTCAGATAAATTCTCTATTTCTAAAGGCTATGATTTCAGAGACTATCAGCTTGCTTCATAATTCTTAGTTCGTTTTTTCCGTAGTCGTAGTAGTTTTTAACTTTAATTTTTTTAAATATCTTTCTTAATTGTTACTACCCTTCAATCCTCTCAAAACGAATTTGAAATCACCTGGTGTTTATTTAAAACCAGCAAAGTCACCTGGCTAATTTTTTTCTTTGTCATTGCATTTACGATTAATCGAGGGTAGGGTCAGACGCACGGATATGCCTAAAAGGTCCTTAGATCTTCATTCGGGTAGTATTGAATCCTCATTTTCAAATTTTAAACTTTCTGTAAAGCGCCTTATAAGAATCCTTGTCAGTTCTTGGGTTAATTACGATTTTTTACTGCAGGTATCATTTATCGAATATAAAGATTGCCAGCATTTACTGACTATTCCGTACGGTTGCCTTTATTTTATTTTTTATAAATAACTGGCCTGTTGTTTTAGTTGCAAAAATTGCTGGTTTGACGTGGTGTGCGCATAGTGTTTTAAATTTTTTTTTTCGAACTATCACAAACATTTGCTTTTTCGTTGAATGCAAGCAATTTTTGTTCACCTTTTACAAAAATTGTATGCAAGCACGACTGTTTCCTAACAAATAGGTAAATTTAGTTTTCTATTTTCTGTTAGGTACCTTCTTATGATACATATTCTAGCTAGACAACCTAATAGATTTTAAGATGAGCTTTGCTAGTTTTGGTATTTTAAGTCAATTGGCCGAACTTTTAAAGTTTGAGAAACTTTTTTTAAAACTTTTAGACTATTTCTGTTTCACTTGTTAGCCGTTTGCATTCCAATTTTTTCTGAACACTCTGGACCTGAACACTTTCGGAGTCTTCCTCCTCTTGCTGTTCTCGCACGGGAAAGAAAATGAACTATCATGCATCTTCTGAAAGAAAGTTCCACGGGTTACGTATTGTGCACATTTGTATGCGTGTAAATAATCAAGGTAAATTTTGTTGAAGAAAAACGAGAATGAACTCAATTCAAGGATTGTCAATTTGTAAAAGCTCTTGGCAGCATCTTTGCTTTTGCTATGGGAGTACTGAAACTGAAATGCACGAACTTATGGGGTTGCCAGATTATACAGAAAAAAAGGGTACTCCGTGTTGGCTACATTTACACGGACTACACGAAACGTAAATATTCATATTACTGGTAATAGTTCTTCACAGTCTATTCTAGATACAAACCTTTGCGGGAAGGGGCCCGCCACTGAGATATATAATACTGGAGTGACTGGTGCCATGAAATTTCTTCAAGAAAATGGTATCACTTTTCGCTAGTTGTCCCTTTCTGGGTAAGCATCTTTTTTTTCAATATGGTTTTCTTAATTGCCAACGTCATGTCGCCTATTAAATGCTGGCGGTAGAAATAGATGACAATATTCACAATCATTTTATATCTCTTTCTGGGTAAGCATTATCCAGACTAAAACAACCTTTTATTTATAATTTGTATTCCAGTAATTCCAATGATTTTTACATTTTCCTTACAACAATATAGAAGACTAAAATTAAATATGTCTCTTCGTATATATTTGGTTATTATATTCTACTCTGAATGGCTGCAAATTCACAGTAAACGTTGGAGATTAAAAATTGTTTTCCTCCACTGAAAGTAAAATTGTACCCATATGAGATAGCTTATAATACATGTCAGTGGGGCCCGCCCTCAGTTAGCCTGATTAATATACCTCTTCCACCCGGAAAGTCTAATAAAAATTTGACGGAACGTGTTGTGTGGATCCGGTTGATGCGAATAGACGCTGCCTAAATAATAAACTAATTGAATTTTAAGAGAATAAATAATGCTTATCTTACATGATAATATTGTATAGGGTTTTGTACAAAAAATGTAAAAAACGGAATCATTGTTTAAAAATCTCCAATAATTTGTGTGCTCGGTTTAGCATATAAATGGGGAGTTTTTAATTTTGTTTAATTCAGACAAACAAGGTGCCATTTGAAAGGTTTTAATTAGGTCTTGATATGCCGCTCCGGTTTCGAATTATTACTCTGAAGATAAAACTTCTTAGCTCCTTCCCGATTTGATCCATCTCGAGCAAAATTCCATCTGAATTGAAGTAAACGCACCGAAAGGAAACCCATATATTGGCTCAGTATTTCCTCTATGAAGATTAGGAATTCAATTGGGTTAAAAGTCAATTATAATTAATTTAGAATGCCCCAAATATTCAGTTATTTAATAATGGAAATTTTATGATTTTCTTAATAATATAATAATATACATTTAACCTGGCAGTTCCTTACCTATTAAGCTTTTCTCTTTGATACCCACTGGAAGTGGTAGTATTCCTCTTAGGTTTCTTTTTAGTTTAATGTCGCCGTTCGACCGAAGTGGATGGTAATAAGATTGTTTGGGTTCGAATCAGATGTGCTTATCAGATTTTTTCTGGTTTATAAATGAAATTGTTCGATATTGTCAATTAAACAGTAATAAATGTGATTAACAAAGTGTTTCGGTACGGTTAAAAGGATTCGCAAGAATACAAGTGGTATTTTCGTGGCGCCGTCTTCAGTTTGAAAGTTCAATAAACATCTGGCAAATGGTTGGCACTGTCGCCGCCACTTGGGAAAAATTCGTTAATTTTTAACAGTGTAGAAAGTGTCAGACAAAGTGTTTAATACCTAAAGAGTGTGTCGTGAATGTGTGCATTGTTTTGTTCATTCGGTGCGTCAGTGTTTGGGTATATACTTTCCCGAATTGGTAAATGAAATTTATTTTCAGTTCCACGTGAATATAAAATGCGTGAGCGAAAGAGAAATAAATATATCATTAAGTGTGTGGTGCAGAAGTGTACGTGAAGATTGTCTGCCGTCTAGTTTGCCAGTTTGATTCATCCGGAAAATATTTTCTTATATGAATTTCATGACGGCAGGCTAGTTTAATTTTTGGTTCGATTTATAAGAAAAATAAATTAACCCCAAGTGTGTTCAGATTGGAATAAAACATATCTATCTAGAATTGACATTGAAGGCAGTGAACGATAACTATAACCATACTAGTGACGTCTGGTTGTATCGATTGATCATTGAAGCCGTCAACGTCCAGTTCCAGTCCACTAGCGCTGCGCCCGCAACCACTTGGTACGCACACCTTGCTGTTTGAATTCGGAGCCTCAAGAAATTTTATTGCATGCGAGTTTTATCTCGCAGGTGTAATTCGTCTGAAGTGGCTATTGCCTACCGGTTTGTTTTTTTTAAGAAGAATTTTCCATTCTTGTAAATTGAGTTTCCATAAAAATGCCTGATTCCGGATGACCAGCTTTTGCCTTAGCTATCTGTTGTTGGTCATATATTCAATCTGTAGTGCCATAATCGACTATTCTCACCTTCGCATGCATCTATTTGTTTTCAATTTATGTATTTTTTTTAACTTCCGTTGGGTTCCGTTTCAATTGTGTCGAGATAAGTCATGCAAGTTTGCAATAAAACGTCCATAAATTTATCTACCACGCAATAATCGACTAGTCAACGCTTAAACGCGAAAAGAGTACAAAAAATCAGCTAATGAGTATCTTTACGCATGGCAATTTTCGCGGTCAACACAGTTTTTTATTATCAGAGCTAAGAGGAATTCAACTAGATCTCGGTGGCAGTAATTAGATAATACCAATTAGTCAGGTAGACATTACAAGTGATTAACGTTTTGTGATGTTAGTGAAACAATTGCCTTCGAAAGTTGACATTTTGTAGACGTACTAATAAAAAAAAGAAAGAAAAAGGTATCGAATACCTAAAACCTTTCCCAATTTTTTCCATTTTTCTGCTTTTTTACCATGCGGAATAACAAGTTATTTCCCGTATGCCAGAAATGTTGACAATTCAATTCATGTGATAAACATTTACACAATTAAGTTTTAAACTTATTCCTACATGCTTAAATATATAAAGAGGTATTTATTCATTTATAATATTTCATCAATGAGCTGATTATTACAAAAAAACTAAACAAAAACAATATAACAAATCATATAAAAAACAAAGAACAAGAAGAGAATTCGCAAAATATAAATTCAGAAAACAAAGTGCCAAAGTGAATAAAAACCAAATAAAAAGCAAAAAGCATAACAAAAACCAAAAAGTAACCTCAGCAAAGCTGACTCCTCACATGATTACGCGATAGATGAAAATCAATGCAATTAAAAGCGGAATTAAAAAATCGCGACATCGACGTTATAGGTTCATTTAATCCATAATTAGTACGATGAAAACGTAACCGAAGAAAGTCATGATTCCTCAACGAGCGAGCTGGAACCGATATGCCAAAGCTACCCAAGAGAACAGAAGAATCAATGGACCCACGAATGCAGTCGAAAGCAGAAAGGATTCCGGCGTTACGGCGCCTCTTTTCAAGTGGGTCCAAGTGCAGAAGTTTAAGTCTATCAGCATAAGGAGGTAACATAAGGGAGTTATTCCAAGGAAGGCCTCGAAGTGCAAACCTAACGAACCTCCGTTGAACAGCTTCAATGCGATTGATATGTGACACATAGAGCGGTGACCAGACTGGAGAGGCATATTCTAGAATAGGCCGGACAAAAGTGCAATATAAGAGCTTTGTAATGTAAGGGTCATCAAATTCCCTTGACTACCTCTTCACGAAACCAAGAGTCATATTAGCCTTGTTGACTATGGCATCAAAATGATCCTGGAAAGAAAATTGAGAATTGAGCCAAACACCCAGGTCCTTTGTCTTAATAACTCTTGTTAAAGGGCAACCCTCTATGGTAAAGTTATATTGAATTGGAGACTTTTTTCGTGAGGAAGACATGGATGTACACTTGCTAATATTTAGGGGAAGGTCGTTAATGGAACACCAATTCTGAAAGGCGTCCAAATCGGAATTTGCGAAATATCTTAGCGTCATCGGCATAACAAAGAATATTTTAGTTAGACAGTATCGCAGATATATCATTGATATAAATTATAAATAACAATGGGCCAAGGTGGGAGCCCTGCGGTACACCGGAAGTGTTGAAAATTGCATCAGATAGAGCTCCACAAAAAGAAACCCTCTGAGTGCGTTCAGACAAGTACGAATGAATCCAATTTACAAAAACTCGCGGAAACCCAAGGAGAGAGAGTTTGAGAATAATAATTCTATGATTTATTCTATCGAAAGCCTTGCTGAAATCAGTAAAAATACAGTCAACTTGCTTACCACCTTCAATTGCAGAAATACAGAAGTTAGAAAATTCCAATAAATTGGTGGTAGTTGACTTACCCCTAATGAAGCCATTTTGAAACGGCTGCAAAAACGGCTTGCAGTGGATGTATAGAACATCGCAAATAAGTGCCTCAAAAATCTTGGATATACAACAAAGGTTAGCAATTGCTCTATAGTTCGAGATTTCACATTTATCACCTTTTTTGTGAACGGGAATAATTACTGAGGTTTTCCAAGCCTATATCACAGATTTCATCAAAAAACGCAGTTTTAAAAAAATCGGCAAACAGGTTTGCTATCGTCAAGGGCTCATTGCTTTCGCTGCCTCCGAAAGACAAAGAAGATGGATAGCCATCAGAATTGCGCTTCATGTACACGAACCTCCAAAAACGCTTAGGATCGACTCGTAGGGACGCTTTCATTCTATTAATATAATTATTATAAGAAGATACTAAGTCAGATATAAATTGACTGCGTAAATTGAAATAGTCATCGTCGCTCCTGGAGGAACAAAACCTCTTTCAGGCCTTAAATTTAATATTCTTTAAATGTTTCAAGGAACTATCAAACCAAGGCAGACTAGAACGCAAGTTATTCGATTTAGAAATAGGGACACAATAAGTAAAACAGATAGACAGCAAATAATAAAAAGGTAGAGAATAATACTAGTTATGCATTAGGCAAAAAATTCAACAAATTCAATTCGTGCTAAGATTATGAAAATTATTAGCGCGGCTATTTTCTAACGACACGAACAAGAAACTGACGCTCAGGCTCAGTCACAGATGCGATTACCAAAGCTTGGAACAATAAGATCTACGAGATCTAACAAACTGCAACGTTTAAAACAAATATAAGTCGGTTTTCGTGTAAAATTACCTATGCGGAATTTCATACACATATGTATCAAACCATCAAACCCAAAGAAAGAAACATGATCAAATCGTCTGTCCAAAACAATAACAAACGGCAGAGTTGAGTGCTACATTGTATTCTCTGCGCAACCGAACCTAATGACCAGTAGGGTACACAACCATAAGTTAGTGAAAGTTCGATCAAAGGTAATGTGTACCAGCTCCTATATGGGATCACATCGTTAGGGTAAGTGGCGGCACCAGTTACATTCTTCAATGTAATTATGGAATTGGACATAGAAGTATTTAAGGACTCCATTGTGCGAGTTTTTCAAATCAGAGGTAAATTCACGCAAGTCCATATCGAATAAAAACGATAGCTTTTAGACATCGTTCAGATGAGCGACGTACAGCAGGCGTCGTGTCGGTTAATTTCTTTTCTTCAAACGTTAAAAGATAACGCACATCATCTCTCACAACCAGGAAAATCATGGCGTCGTTTTGAAATTTATGCGCGGCGCTGTTCAATATTTCGAGTTTTGACTGGATTTTTCTTTATTTCCTTACCGCTTGTTTCTCGTTTTCTTGATCATCTTCAATAAGTGCTAGAGTCAATGATAGCTTTTTTCCGCATTTATTAATTGAATTTTTTGCTTTGCAACCAAAAAATCACCTTTGATAGTTATATAGCGTGATTTTGATCACGTGGGGCGATAGATCTTACCTAGGCAAACAACCGCTTGGGAACTCAACTGTTTGGGAGTTACAGCGTGATTCATAAATTCCAATTTTTCATAGTATGTACATCACTCTTTTATTTTTATTTTTGTATCTACTCAACGCAACAACATCAAACAAACGTCACAAAACTACTACACCAATGACCTTTTCAAAATTGTCAACAATGTTGATTAGGGTAAGGGGAGTGAGAAAACTTGAAAGCATTGTTTTTGCATTGCTGCGAGCTAGACAACAGTCCAGAGACGGAGTGGAATTTTTAATTCTATTTTTTAAAATTCATGGAGAGATCTGGTCTCACACCCGGGAACCCAAGGCATGGTGGTGTGCCGCTCAACCAATTGATCCAACTCCGTTTCCGAAAGATTAAAAATTTGATTTTAATAATTTAATCAAAAAAATGGAAATTTTACGTTACGTATTTCTACATTTTTGTTAATCATTTGTTATCGATAAAATCAAAATCCACTTAGTTCAAGTACAAGCGATATAAATATATATAAAGAACATATCGACGCTGAAAAGCAATCTTGTCGTATCTCAAAAGATGCAATTTATGCTGTATCTAGTATTAAATCCTGTTACACTAACTTTAGGATAATTTCATCTTTTTTTTGTCTAATGACCATTATTTCAGAACTTTTACTCCAAGAATTACCTTTCTATCTTCTATCTTAAAGAGTAATGAGCTGTACTGTAAACCTCTATTTTCAAGATACGACAAGATTGCTTTTCAGCGTCGATATGTACCAAATTTCATTAATATCGGTTCGGTGGTTCTTGAGATATCTGGAACACCGCAAACCCCTTTAAAAAGGAGTGTGGCAGGGAAACGGGTGCAGTGCTGCCATTACTCTTTTTTTCTTATCAAATCTTCACAAATTGTAGTTAAAAAGATGTACCATTAAATAAAATAAAAATCGAATTTATAAATATAATCAATAGCTTCGTTAAAAAAAATTCCGAAAAAATGTTTTTTAAATGTCGTTTTTGGTTCAACACAGCTCGAATTTTGTATGTGTCGTATGAAACTATCAAAAATATCCTCGACGTTAAAATTGCTGTCGAATTCTGTTCATGGGCAAATAAAATCCTTTCTTGCGGAATTTGGTACCCCGATGCAGCCAAAATTAAATGTAATCTGATAACTGGAGTAATGTATGTGAGCTACATACATCTACATCCTACAGATAAATTTAGTTTACTCAAAACATAAACAAATGCTTCCTTTGGCAGAATGCACATCTGGATAAATCTAAATATGAAAGAATTTATTATATTCTTCAAGACTTAAAATTTTTAAGTATTGTCCCGTAGAGACAGAGGATCTAAGAAGTCTTTAAGCCTTCTCCTCTTTAATATTTTCTTGTAACCTTCATTCAACTCCCTTTCAAATAAAATATATTTTCAAATGTGTGTTCCTACCTAAGTACAAAAACTGTTGCGCTTTTATTTAATATCTTTATAACTGCCCCAACATAAATTAAATTCAAAATGTGCGATGTGAATGAATTTTTTCCTCATTTCTAACCAGCAGTTTTATGTGAAAACGATATTCTACGCGTCGACTTAATTAAACCCAAAATCAAACTTGAAGTAGTTTATGTCGTTTTCGCAAAACTGTCTCTGTTGACGTCAGTGTCGCTCAACGGGTTCACCAATTAAATCCTTATGCTTAGAAATAGAAAGCTGAATATCATCAGCATCCAAATGGTAATTGCAGTACTTAATAGCATTAGTCAGATCATTGACAAAAGTGGAAAACAGTGAAGGTCATATGATGGGGATCATGCCGGCTCGAGAGATAGGATTAGATAAGTTCACATGCTAGAACTAAGAACTTGAAATGTGTCACAACATAGGCGTAGCAAACCAAACTATTCAGGCATTACTAGCATGCCCAAGAAAAATAATGAGAAGAAAAAATATTTCGCATCGACTGTTCTACTAGAGCATATTTTTAATTGATATGAATAACGTGTGATAACGTGTCGGCCTTCCATCCCGGAGCTCCCAGGTTCGAACCCCACCGACGCACAAAATCCGAAATTTAAAAAAACCTGGCCCAAGACTAAATTATGTTTCAACATTATCCGTTGGTTTTCTGTGAAGGGTGTATCCAGTTCATATTCAATCGGGGTTGTGTTGGTCATTTATTGCGTTATTCAGTATTAAAAGCAAACTCCATATTACACCATAAGAACAAAATCCTTATGACTGTTATGATCACTGTTGTCTCTTCTTAAAAAGTTTGTGATTATTTTAAGTGATTGAGGTCAACATATTTAATAACCCTCTAAGGTTCCGGTGCATGAGTTGTATTTGGAATCAAAGATGATACATTTAGTGAGGCCTACAAAAGTCCTTGTGTCCACGGCCTCCATAGGGCAACAATATTAAACTAAGACCCTGTACATTGCGATTTTATGAGTATTGCGTATTCCGAAGAGCTCCTCGCTCGGTAGCGCTGCTTTGAAAACAGCAATTATGGGCTTAGGATTACTACTATATCGTTGCAATATATACTATATTGGTTGTATGGTTCAATGATAGGCAATCGTTTTCTAGAATCGGTGGCTCCCACCGCATGCCCCACAACGGATTGGGGGAACTAGAGAGAGATAATTTTAATTGAGAACTGAGAACTTTTTCTTTCCATTGAAATCTTTCAGAATGTTTCCCACAAGAAATTTGATTCAATCTATGTACTCTGTTAGCAGCGCTAAAAGAACTTTCGCAAGCAGTTGTGATGCATTCAAATGTTTCAATTCCGGTGAAATATTTTATCATCCTCGGATACGCCTGAGGCTTTCCTGATTTTTCACATTTGAAGAAAACTTTTACGACCTCGAGCTCGTATTTGTTCGGCAAATCCATGACTTCCTATAGTCGCTTGAATCTCTCATTTCAATAATTTAGGCATGCTCGAATCAAATTCAAAAGTTTATTAACAATCTTTAACTGTACTAACGAAATCCAAAAGCGTTAGTATAGATAAATCGCCTGTCAAAACATTTTCGTGAATATCGTCACTTATTTTTTTTTTATCAAAGCTGAAATACAGTAGCGCTTTTGCCTTAAACTAGATTAATGGAATGATAGAAGACAATTGCATTGAATGTAGTATGTCATCTAAATGTACATTAATTTGTCGAGGTGCTTGGACAAGAAAGGGATCTTAGAAATATGTCGATATTCCATCGAACCTGTTTAATAAACGTAACTGCTATGTATATATCCATCACTGTTATATTGACTAATACCTCCCGTATAATTCGCTAAAAGTGATGCCAGTTATATACTCAGCATTACGTTCCTTGGAAGTGTACTGAGAAAAGACTCGATTCAGCTAATTAAAATCTTTATTGATGCTAGAAGGCTTTGATTTACGCACTCCTATCTTTTAAGTTCCTACACAATTTCTTTTGTATTACAGTTCATATTAAACTTTGCATTGTAAAAATTAAATTTTGAGCAACGGATTTCATGGTTTACGGAGTTACAATTTAAGGTGGATTCCAAACCACCGACATTACTTTTTTTATGCGTTATCTGTTGCAGAAAGCAACCATGGGTCGAATACGGCAGCACTTGGAGCTGGTACCACCGGAATGGACAATAGGACAATACGTTTCACTTAATTTATCGACAACTAAATTAATATGAATCCTTCAATAATTGAATTATTACTGATTCAGTTTTTAAGGTTTTCTATCAACTGTCTGTGCGTCCGTCTGTCCGCCTGTATGCTACATTCTTCCCCCTTTTCATTAATATACCTATTAAAATGAAATTTGGTATACGGTAATTTTCATCTTCCAAAATTAACGATTGAAATATTATCTTCTTACTGCAAATAATTTTAGGTCACACTGTTTTTGCACACTGCTCCCCAAAATCATTCTTCACACTTATAGTATCGATGTCTGTTTGTCGCAGCCGATTTTCCCCGAAACTATGTGAGCTAAAAAGTTTAAATTGGGTACAAAAATAGGAATTATTGGCTAAATTACATCTGTTTAGTTTTAAAAGTTGAATTTTGATTTTCTGGGTTATTTGGGGGGGGGGGGGGGGGGGGGTTGACACGGCTTAGGAATTGAAGTGCGACAACGTCTTCTCGCTCTTTTGCTTAATCAAAATGTTTATTTAATAACGCTACGAAACAGTAATTTAGCAATGTCGACTTTCACTTGGCTTTTTTCATTTGGGAATATTTACTTTATTATTATTTCTTTTTAGTAAACTAAAGATTTGATACAACACTGGAATTATTAGTCGGAGAGTTAGTTTTCTATACAACCTCGTATAGTATTTTAAGCCCCTGTTATTTGGTTCTCCTCTTCGAGCTAATCTTATCTCTGTATTGAAATATTAGCTTGCGCCATATTTAGTAACATGAATCTGGTCATACGTATTATTATGACCGTAATAATCACATGATATTGCAGTATGGGAAAGCAAGCTTTAATCTGAAGATCCCTTTGTTGTTTTGCTTGTACCGCAAATTTTACCACCCTTTTCATCCGAACTTGCATCCGAGTTAGAAGGTATGCACTCTTCTTCGAAAATGTGTTTTTCTTCTCCATTGACGTTGAAAGCACAGCTACCGAAGTTACATGACAAAATGGGTTGCAATCACTGAGAAGTATAAAAATGGAGTGACTTCTAAGCTATCACATATGGGTACAATTTTACTATCGGTGGAGGAAAACCATTTTTAATTTCCAATGTTTACTGTGAATGTGAATCTTTTTTGAGCAAATATATATGAAAAGACATATTTAATTTTAATGTTTTATATTCTTGTAAGGAAAATGTAAAAATCATAAGATTTACTGAAATAAAAATTACAAAAAAGGTTGTTCGAATCTGTAAAATGCTTACTCAGAAAGAGATATAAAATGATTGTGAATATTGTCATCTATTTCTATCGCCGGGTTAAAAAACAAGAAGCGGAAGATCTTCACTCGATTCGAACCAACGGTACCAAGTAGACCTACAATTGAAAGTGGATTCCAAATCACTGACATTTTCTCTGCAACCCTTTTTATCGTAACATGTTGGCAGCAGAAAACAACCATGGGCCGCCGTCTTTGGGATTCAAACCTGACACCTCCGGAATAGTAGGCTGACACGATATCACTTACTCTACCGACGACTTTATTTGGGACTTATACTCTTCATTATTTATATTAACGATACATCGACTATTTTGAATGTCGTTTCTGACGTAGCCCGATTGTGCCCTCCTGAATTCTGATCTGTACATATTCCAAAAGTGGTGCTCCAGTAATTTTCTACAGTATCGAAAAGTGAACTACTATTCTTTTCACGTAAGAGGAACCCATTGGCTTATTACTATACCATAGACGGACGCTCTGCTGCTAGACTCGAGAAAATCCAAGACTTGAGCGTTTGACTAAACGCTCGGTTCTCCTTTGAACGCCACATTGACGCGACAGTTAATAGGGCTAATGCGACTGTAAATGTTTCAGCTTCTAAGTTTTTTTTTAATGTTTCGGTTCCTGCGCGCTCTTTGAAGAGGTATGACTTTCTTCATGTTCCGATACATCTTTTCTTTTTAATCATCATTAGTATCGAATTTCACCTATCTAGGAGGCTTGTTAGGGATCGGTTTAGTTAAGGTTTTGATTTCTTTTTTCTATACTTTCTTCTCTTTCAACGTGTTCTTATACTATTTTTGTATTGCTAGTTGTTTTCGACTATTTAGTATAACTAATATGATAAATTTGTAATATTTTTCATTTTGTTCTGTTTCATCTTTGCTTTGTATTTTGCTGGTTATTTTTGACTATTTGTTTTTCCTTTTTTTGCTTAACTACTGTAAGATTCGGCTTCAGTAGTTGCCGATGTGATTCGACTCATTGCTCAAATCGCAGGGCTTAGGCAAAACTCGAACACGTTTATTTATACTTCTCGAGTTGAGTATCTCTTTTAACGTTAGCTGGTAATTTCGGTTTCGATAAATGCACCGAATTGACTTTAATTGTAACCTTTTTATATGATGTGGCCAAAGCCTAGGGGACAACCCTTTGATGCATTAGCATGGCTTTGGCCGGAAGGGAACTAGGGTAAGGGGAGTGAGGAAGCTTGAATGTCAGAAACGGAGTAGATTTTTTAATTTAATTTTAAAATCCCACAAGGTGGTCGTGTAGCTCAATCAATTGATTTAACTCCGTCTGTCTTATTGCGCAAATCGCAATACTTCATCCAGGATGAAATATGTCTATTTATGTGTTTCCAGTTGTGTACTAACTGCAACGGTTAGCTTAGGGTTTTGGTTTTCTGGTTTCAATATATCCACTGAATTAACTTACTTAAACTCAGCAAGACGTATTTTAGACCACTGCTCAGTTCGGAATCATTTCTGAGCTGCTCTACTTATACTACAAACCGTTCAATATTTAAGATGCAGTAAAATGATGAATGACATTAACGTAAAATTACATACTTGTATTAAAAAAAATTGTCCTTTAAGTGTAGAACACAATGTGGCGGTAGCCTGAGCTGTCAAAAGTTAAAAATATGGAAATTCAAAGATGTGTGCCTGGCGGTTTAGCCCAGGCGCAGGATTACGATAACTAGTGCGTGGTGACTCACTCTCCAGACACTAAAGGCATTCACTAGCTCACCATGGAGCGATTCTGATAAGTATGGGGAGTTCGAAATCAGAAATAAATGTTTTTACATGGCAGTAACGCGATTTCGATCTGTCAAATTGACACATTTAATTTAAAGAAAATTTTGTTTTTGTGAAAATAAGTGTTTTAATTAATCATAATCATTTATGAAGTTTAGAGGATGACAAGCAACTCGCACTCACCACTCACAAGTTATCGTAATCCTGGCCCAGTTTTGCATACTTTTAACTTTTGAAGAGCTTCAAATTTGGCATTTCCGAGATAGCTACAGCACCAGCTAAGAGTGTTCCAGGCTTTAAGCAACACAGTCGTAACTAGTTTGAACTAATTTCAATCTCATGATCCACCGAATATATGTAAAAAGATCTTGTATCTATCGTATAAAGCTCTTATCGCTAAGTGGAACACAAAACGCCGGAATGTCACTCGGAAATGTGACTATTACGTTTCCACATTTCTCCCATTCTTTAAAATGTCAAATGTTGTTTGTTAAATATAACCTAAAGAAAGATTACTGAAGGAATAGAAAATTTCTTGAAAATTATGAGATGCCTACGCCTTTTTGGTTTAGGAGGGCTTATGCTTGAGAGTTGCCAGCAAGTAATCAAAAACAAAGGTTACTGGAAAAGGTATTGATTTGAATAATGTGTACTAGAACTTTGATTTGTAATAAAATCTTCGAATAAATGTATGCTTTTAAAAAAAGGCTCGCACTTAGTATTCCTACTTCGAAATCTTTCACTCACCTTCCTTCCTTCATTTTTTATTAATTTTATTTTAGCTTCAAATGATTCCAGTTACCAAACAGAAATTCTAGGTGGAAGTACATAAATTAAATCAAAACTAAATAGAATGCTCTACGTAATTATGAAGTTTATGTTCACGCAAGAACGCTCTGGAAACCCCGTGGGCATTTTTAACACTTTACTGATTTCTTTATTTGTTATCAATGAAATTCAAAATGCATTACATCACTAACAAATAAATTACAGAGTAGTATCCAAATAATTGCCACCTCCAGCTCACTCATTAACACACGTTTCAGCAAACATATTTATCTCTGGCAGAAAATCCAAAATGTCAACAATATTTGTCTGCACATTAAATTCTCGGCAGCATTCCCCGGCGATTATTTAAGAAATTTCACAAATTTCTTGTGGTGGCTTGTATTCCAATGAATTCGCGTTACCATGGAAAAAAATTTACTCTCACTGTATCATCGCTGCGTAACTACACCTGTATGCCGGCATACCTTCACCCTAGTATGTGAAAGTGATTTGTAAGATTTCATGAAAACAGTCATGGTAGTTTTACCTTTCCGACGTCTGTAAATAGCTTCAAGAGAGGTAAAAGAAAAAATTTTTGAATGAAATCCCCGAAACGAAACCCATTGGAAAAAAGGCACAATAAGATAAGAATGCCAGGGGCTACGACGTCAGGGAGTGTACACATAAATAAATTTTGCTGGTGCTGAGGAAATGAGATTTAATTAAATTGCCTGCAACCGGGAATTAAAAAAAGTCAAAAGGAAATCTTCCGAGGGATCCGAACCGTTTGTTCTTCATGAAATCCAACCCCAAATTAGAGAAACGCGAATTATGTGACGGCAAAACTGGTTGTCGTCAAGCTATTTTTTTAAATGTCTAGATTTTACTTTGGATATCTACAAACTTCCATCTTTGTTCTACTGTGTAAACAGGTGGCAGAAAAGTAAAAGCTCGATTTTATTTTATTTCATTTTCGCTTTCCTAGAACTACTTTACAACACAGTAAATTAAGGATTTCTCTTGTTCAGTCATAACAACTAGTGTTTTAGTTGCTATTGCTACTGTAAAGAAATTGCCCTCATAAAAAATTCAATTTTTGATTCGCTCCGGTGTAACTCCTGTTTTGTTGTTAAGGTACATGCGCTACCCCGAGCAATTTGCTGTTTTGTTTCCTTAAGATCTTCAAATTTTAAAGATATTTTTTATCTCCTAAAGGAGTATCCTTTCTTTGAAGCTCACACTTCTTGAACTTATGTTATGTTAGGTTTAAAAAGGGTAAATACATGACTTTAAGAAAACGTACTCACGTTATTAAAGAAAAGTTTGCTGAAAAGACATGAAGGTTATAAAATATGTTTCAATAATATAGCACATGACTTAAGGCAAGTCAACATTAAGGAATGGTTAAAATTTGTGGTCAAGGTTGAACATTGATAATTGCAAATGGCTTCTACATCTTGCGGTAATTATTTAAAAGCGGATTATATTAATTATTGTGTTTTCTTCAGTTCCTTGTGGTATGTAGGGTAACTTTCAAACACCTTTTTTAATGAGTATAAATATTTGAATTTGTTTATGTAATTAATGAGTTAGACATTATTACTGAAACCTGGTTCAAGCCACGCCACCTTTCATAGCTAGTTTTCCACATTCGCCAACCTCTTTCTTATCATAATGCATAGTTGACAATACTACAACCGCTATATTTTTTGAACATTGGAGCAAGTGTAATGTTGCTTTTAAATCCAAATTCCGACGAGTACACTATTCATAATTTTCCTTTCACAATCAAACATGACATGAAACGAAGCAAGTACGACCGCAAAAAGGATACAGTTGTTCGTCATCTGTGACGTTATCACCATTTATGTAGCACGGACACAAATTATAGAGTTCAGCAACAACCAGATGTCGGCGTTATTGGTGACAAAACGTTTTTCTCTTGCGTTGGCATAATCGATGTATTTTTTAATTGTCCAAAACTGTTGGAGTATGCCGAAGTAGGCGTTCAATTCACCCTCCGTCAACGGTTTCCACGGACGTAGTGGAGTAATAGGGTATTTCTCATTCCATTCAACATAACCTTGGTTAGCTCGTCAATTAGGTTCGTGTATAATAATATAAAAAAATGTCGGTAATCAATAGCGTTATGCGTTAAGTTTCGTCTCGTTGACAGTGGAATCTTACTCCGTTTATTTAATTAATTCCATTGATTGTTTCGAAAGAATTGGGTAGGACAACCTCTTAACCATTTCGGAATTAATTTTAAACACTGGTTTGATGTTCATCTCTTTTGAATTTAGAGCTTCGACATGTATCACCTTTCTAGGGCGTTATCAAGCCAAACCAAGCTTGACAATGTCCTGGAAAGGCGAAATGGTTACTCCATTTAGTCCATCACGTGCAATATATTCATCCTCACCTGGCTGTTGATCTGATAATTCATTGGTAAGTTCGATTGATAAACGTTCTTCGCTTTCACTATCACATTTTTCTTCTTGCAGTTCTGGTTCAACAACTTCTTGCTCTGCATCACATACACCTTGCGGCCGCAGTAATTTGATATTTCTGCTTGTTTTGGCATCATTGCCGTGATCAGATGCCTAAAACAATTTGTGTATTACTTTTCATATTCACTACCGAATTCAGTTTTCAACTGTTACTTAGCTTGCTTTTCGTATCTGAAACTGTACCTGCGTCTACAATATATCTCTGATATTGATCTTGCTGCTCATATGACATACTCTCCAATGCCTGAGGTGACAATGATTTAATCCCGTAAAAATCCATGATATAAATATACCACTCAAATATTAATTACAAACTCAATATGGCGGACGCCCTAAGATGGCGGATTACCGTTTTCTTAACAACCCCCTTGACATGGGTACCAAATGAAAGGTTTTGATGAGTAGAAAACGGTAAGCATGTGTCGCCAAATTACCTCATCCACCAAAAAATTATGAACTATTCTTTCAACCAATGTTAAGATGTTTGCATTTGCCCGAATGGCATCGGGGTGGCTAAAAATGCTATTTCGCTAACGGACAACTATCCAAGTCAAGGTGAACACGTGCCGTGGACTGAATGGATCATGAGGGTAGTAAAAAAAATTATTTATTTTTTAAACAATAATTTTCTCGTAAAAGTAAACTGCACTACAAAGTAGCAAATATTTTTTCCAATGATTATAGGCTGATTAGAATCATTTTAAATATTTGAAAAAGAAAACCATCGCACTTATATTTATTTTTTGAAGTAATATTATGATTAGCCTTATTAACAATCAGCATTGTAATAAAATATATTATGAATAGGATGTTTTTTTAAGTTTTTACGAATGTTCAAATGTATTCTGATCAGCATATTAACACTGGAGAAAAATTATTTCCCTATTTTATAGTGTAATGTGGCTTTTTACGATGTGTTCAACCCTTTGATGCGTTAGCATGGTTTTGGCTGGAAGGGAATTAGGGTAAGGGGTGTAAGGAAACTTGAAAGCTAGAGAACAGCATAGAGACGGAGTAGATTTTTAATTTTATTTTTAAAAACCCACGGGGATACCGAGCCTCGAAACCGGTGACCATGGTTTGGTGCTCGTTCCGCTCGACCAATTGATCTAACTGCGTCTCTAAAAAGAAAACCATTGTTTTTAAAAATATTTTTTACATTTTTAACTATTTTTTTTGAAACTGAAAATGCTGATATCAAAGAAATAAAAACGAATCCCAGAGAAGTTCTGCTGAGGGTTCAAGGTAGCGCCCGTAGATTCTACAAAATGTCATTCAAGCATTTTGTTGAGAGCAAAACTGCAGCTGTTTTTAGGATTTCGAAACGCAGAACAAGTACGTAAGTGTAATTGCTGATAACAACTACTGTTTTGCTCTATTAGAAATATACATTTGAGGTTCTGCTCCAATTTCAATGATTGGGTAAAATGTCGAAAGCAGTTGGTGACTATTTTAAATATACAAAGCCATGCGCTCTTTCCTCATTTAAACACTCGCCCGAAATGCGAATACATTAATTGTAAATAGGCGTTGTAACCATACACGTGTTTTTTGGGTTTTGTAGTAACTGGGATTCATTATAGTTTTAGTCTGTCCGTCCTGTCCGTCTGCCTGTAAGTACATACATATGTATGTCACATCCCTTGTATCCTTTATATACCTATAATTAAAATTATTATACTCAACAACAGAATAAAAAATATTTTAAAACCTTTTAATTTTAACCCTTCAGTCACGAGATAGTTGCTTTCAAAGTCTTTATCACAGCGTTAACTCTCTAACTTCTGAATTAGCCATTCAAAATATCGAAAAACATTTCTAAATGTAGCGTTAAGATATTATTTTTAATAAAAATCTCAACTAAAATTGCAAAAATAGTTTATGAAAAATTAAGGAATAACTCTACGGAGCCATTTCATGTGTGCGTCCACACGCTCTTTGCTTGTCAAATTTCGTTAAGTTAACGCCTGTTTGACGCAGTTGGCCCCACTGGTATTCCTGCTTTCTTCTTGAAGAAATGCCAAACGCCTCTTGCCTGTGTTCTTGTTACTTATTATTATTGATTTCCTTCTTGCTTCGTCGATTGGTTGTCCTCTTACGTGCCGGGTCGTACACAGTATGTCCTATTCCGGAGAGCTCTTTCTGCCCAAATCATTGTCACCTCAAGGGTTCCGCAGGGTAGTATCCTTTTCATCCTACAAATCGGTGATGTTTCGCTTCTCCTGTCCTGTAGTAAAATTTTGTGTTCCGCGGACAACGCGAATATTTTTCGCATTGTTTCCCTCGACTCTGAGTGTAGTCTCTTGAATTCTGATTTAGCTACGTTTTTGATTGTTGTTTACTTAATCGCCTTACCTTGAATGCTCACAAGTGCACCGCAATGACTTTTTCCCGCAGAAGACGTCCTCTCCTCTTCGATTACAGTGTCGACTGTGTTGGCTTGAGCAGTGTTGATCGGCTGAGAGATTTGGGCGCGGAAGGGAAGTGAGGAAACAACAGCCCAGAGACTGAGTGGATTATTTTAACTTCTTAATAAAAGCTCATGGGGAGACCTGGTCTTGAACCCCGGGCCCATGGCATGGTGGTCGTGCGGCTCAACGAATTGATCTAACTCCGTCTCCTGGTTCTAAACTTTGTCTTTCATTCGAGAATTCTGTTGATTCAATCGGTGGCAGGGCTAACTCGATGCTCAGCTTCGTTAAAATATGGTCCAAGAAATTGTATGATCCCTATCTAACCAAGCTTCTTTACTGCATCCTCCTTAGACCAATTTTAAAATGCCCTAGTCCTATATGGGATCCCTACTTCGCTGTTCACATCAACCGCATAGACTGCTTCTGTGCAGGTTCTTCGTTTAGGGTAATAAAAAGTACTTCCCTTGTTGGTAATACTCGCTACAAAGACTGATTTCAATCAAATTAGTTATATCACATGATCACACTTGTTAGCGTATTCCTCTGCCTCAGTTTTTTGAACATCCAGCATTTTTACGTAATTTTTCCTATTTCGGTTCACTTTTTAGATGTGACTGCTTTCTAAGCAGCAAGTGACCCATATTAATAATAATTCTCGCAAACCTTGTTATTTTAGATTGATATAAAATGATAAAAGTTTTTTAAAATGTCTAATTAAAAAAAAAACAACGGCGGAAAATTAACAATCAACGTGCTGGCATTTTACCGATTTTTTTAATGATTTGCAGTGAAAGTGGTCGGTCATTAACACTTCTCTCTCACAGTGACAGACAATGACAGATAAGCGTGAGGCAAATGCATTAAATTCGTCTTCTTTGCTTTTCCTTTCAAAGAAAAGAGCTGAACGAATCATAGCTAGGAGTTTATCTATGAAAGATTAATTAATTAAAAAAGGAGGTGCATGGCGGCCACCAATCACTCACTGAACTGGTCGTTGACGGCTTATTATCGCTTCAAATAATTAATTGTGTTTTCCTTTGCAGCGCTTAGATTGGACTTGATGTAGCAATTCATAGAGAAATTACTGAAATTTTTGTGCCAAATTTTCTTTATATTAATTATAAATGCCAAAAAAAGTTGTGAATATTTATATCTACCCGTTATCGCTTTAAATGTGCAAATTTGTGTCAAAGTTGTATGAAACGTGAGTGAATTAGCAATTTTCGCCAAAATCGCCGGTATCTGTAGTAAGACGAGAAAGGTGTGCCGTATAATTAGTTACCAATATCAGTTCTGCGTGAGCGTGCCTGCGTGTCCTATTGTGTGTCTCAAAATCAATTCACCGTGTAATTATTAATAAAATTTAGCCTATTTGCGATACCGTGCACATGAGTGATATTTTAGTGTTTACGAAGGTGTTTTCGAGCGTTACGCAATTAGTTTATGTGCCAGCGCGCACACCTCTGCTTATTGAATTTAATTAGCGCATGCATGTAATCTTTCAAGCTATCTGTGGCTTTCAAATAACTGTGTAAGTTATGTCAATGCGAAATAGTAATAATAACAACAACAATAGCACCCGTAATAATTTTACGGGCAGCTTCATTGGAAATAAATCCGCTCTAAAACATGATCAATCATTATTGGGGGATCAGGTGTCTGATCCTCAGGTGTGTGTAGTTGCTAAAATGCAAAAATCGGTAACTATCACTGTTACACCGCAACGTAGTAATTCTTTGGATTACCTAAATTTTGAGGAAAAACGTCAGCTGATTGCTTCCTCACTATCTCTTTCTGACATCCTGCATTGTGGTCCTGCTGCTGCAGCTGCAGCCGCCAAGGAAGTAGCTGCCACCACTGTTATTGTCGGTAAGTAGCTTTTATATATTTTAGTTATAAGTTTTTGTATATGTTTCTTACGATAACTCGCGTAAAAGGTGATATATTATATATTTTATTAACCAGTCACCTGTATCTGACGACTATATTCGTCATAGGAAAATGGCAGTATTTTGTGTGAAGACGACTATATCAGTAATGCGTAAATTTTAGTGACCATTTGTTATTTAAATTGTATTATGTAGTACATGTTTGTTCATGTTAAGTGAATTAGTAAATTTTAGTAATAAAATTGTTCATTTTATAAAATAGCTTAATTCTTGCGACATTTTCTGGATCATTTGAATTAGTTATTTGCAACATGATGATATACAGGGTGTTTCACATAAGGTGTGGCAAAGTACTTGGGGTTGATCTAGGTGATGTAGTAAATGTAAATTGTCCCACTTTTTAATAACATTAGCTTAAGAACATCTGCAGTTATCTATTTGTTTTCAACTATGATGGATATTCCCGCTGACTGAACTTTTTTATAGCAAAATTTCTATCAGGTATTAGTAACAGGACGCCAGGATACTTGGGTGTGAACACTAATAGCGACAATAACATAAATTACACTTACCTTTTTACAAATTTCTTGCAGCAGTAATTAAAACTAGTCAGCGGTAGAAGTTAGATCAACATTGTTGACATCTTTAGAAAGGAAATTGAGATGGTAGTTTTTTTGGCGTATGTTTGATGTTGCTGCGTAGAGTAGATCAAAAGATAAAAATAAAATAATGATGTGCATACCATGAATATTTAAAATTTATGAATCACCCTGTAACTCCCAAATGGATGAGTTGCTCCTCTGCTATATAATTTTTTGTTTGACTAGGTGAGGTCTATTTCCTCACTTATCTTGGCACACCATATATGAAACACCCTGTATACAGCGTGCTCCATTTTAATTGCACTAGGACAACATGTGGAGGTGGCAACGTTAACTTTGTAGCCAAAATGATTGGTTGACGAGTGTAGCCAAAATGATTGGTTTTGAAGCAGAATGACTGGGGGTACTGCGTGGAAGAATTGTGGTGGATGAGAGGGTGGGTTGTTGGCAGACGAGGGGTGTTAGTGATAAATGAATTGTTTTGTATTTAAATGACAAGAGCAACGTAGACTTTGAGAGGTTGAATAAGTAAGGGTGGATGGTTGGTAGGTGCGGAGGGCAGGTAGTAATGAAGAATTGAATTGTTTTATATCAGAATAGCGACCACCACGTCATATCTCCCGGCTTCGAGTCCAGGTCTCCCCGTGGATTTGGGAATTAAATTATCCAATCCGTCTCTGGGCTGTTGTCTAGCTCGCAGCAATGCAAAAACAAGGCAATCAAGTTTCCTCACTCTCCTTACCATAACTTTCCTTTCGGGCAACGCCATGCTAACGCATCAAAGGGTTATCCCCTAGGATTTGGCCGCATCGTAAAGAAAAAAAAATAGATCAAATATGCACCTTTCAAATAAAACTAACATTTCTAGCAAGCCACTATACAAAATGAGAATATTATTTTAATCTGCTTTTAAAAGTGCATATTTGATATATTGTAGTGAATTTAAAAAATGTATAAGTCGGGTTTGTTAGTTTCTGAATGTTAAGGAGAAAAGGAGTATAACAATTTATGTAGTGAAAAAATTAGTTTTCATATTCCGGAGGGTTCCACAGCATCGCTTGCAAGACATCAACCCACCCACCAGCCTTCCCCTCATATCCAATAACTCAAATTCAACGCTGTCTTTAGCCATTCCGATACGAAACGACTCAATTTTTCATTACCACCCCTGCTTCGCCCACCAACCACTCACCATTCACTCCACTTGTCCAATCTCTTAATGGGGGATTCTTTTAATTTTGGTCGGAAAATTACAATATTTTAGATTTTTGTTTTAGAAAAACGGTAACTCCTATTTTTTGAAATTCAATTAATTGATTTATTGCTTATTTCTAAACATACAATTTAATTTGGAATTATTTCTGACACATATGCAGGAACCAATGCGCCCGCGATTACGATGCCTGATTACGAGTTCAGATAATGAACAAAATTTTGGCGTATAAATAGGTCCTCGTCAAAAAAAAAAATCCTAATTTTTCTCTCAAAATTGGGCAACGTTTCATATAAAAAAAACGTATGGTCTTCATTTTAGGTCAAACGAAGAAAGAATATGTCCACAATATGCAGTTCAAATTTCAAAGCAATCGGTCCAGTGGTTTCAGAGTTATTATGTGAGCCAGCCGCAAAAAAGCTATTCCAAGGTAAAAATAATAAAATTTGAAGTAAAGTGCGGATTCTCCCTACGCGCCGGGTTTGTAAATGACTTAAATCATCATAACTTTGGCAATATTGAGAATTTCGAATTGAAATTTTGTCTACTTATTCTAAAGATCTTATACTACAAAAATTCATTATAAATCGTTTTTTGTTTTGTTTTACCAAAATTATAGTAATCTCCCTTAAAGTTAACGTTACTGTTGCCATCATTCTCTGTGTTGACTATCATTCTCATACACAGTTAACAATTTTAGAATTTTTCGCTTTAAAATTAACCACAACCGCACTTGTATCAATTAAAATTTCTCGTAAAAGAATGTGCAAAAACATTTTTGTTTCATAGCTCGTTACGTTTTTCTTGCCGTCACGATACAAAAGAATTCCTTTTTTCACTACCATCCCTTCTCCGTCCACCAGTCCTAACTTACAACCGTCATTTAACGGCTGGTTCTTTGCCTAACCTCAGCCATTCTGATACAAAACAAATAATTTTACCCTTGCCACCTCATTTGACACAACCCACTTCACATACTTACCCACTAACCCACCTGATCTCAGAACTATTCACCCTCAGCGTTCTCACTACTAATATTTCGTCAACACCTTAATACAAATTCCAACCGTTGGCTGTTCTGTCATTACGCAAATCCTCATTTTGCCACAATCGGATTCGTCACTATCTGTCATTCGTGCAAATACTCCGATTGTTACGCTTGTCATTGTAAAATTAAAATTCGTCATAAAATAATGAAACGTAGTGACAAAACTCTCAGTAAGTAATTATTTGTTATAACTTCACGTCGTAATGACATCAAATGACATGAAGTCATAATTATTGACACTTTGTGTCATTAGTGTAAATCCGGCATAAGCATATTTTAATTAAAACACTAATTCTGAACCTAAAAAATGCCTACCATTCTTTTAAAATGCACAGATCTAATAATACCCCATTTATAGCAGTCTAAATAAATAAATTGTCCTTTGTATCACCCTGCATAAATAAAAATTCATTTAACATTTTGTCAGAACTAATTTGTGAACTAGAAGAAACCATTTAGTTTTCATATAACATAACAAACATGTTTCAAATTACAATAAAAATCTTCGCAGAACATTAATAACGTGGAAATAAATGCCATCATAGAACTCGTAAAATGTTCAACATCAAAATGTTATCTGTAGTTATTGGGGTCCGTAGATATATGTTAATAATAAACGTCCATTAATTAAGCCGTTCATTCGAATGCCAGGGAATTTCTGGAATTCTGATGATGGTCTCTGATATTCGCAAAACGTAACTATACTCATAATAACGTATTTTGTGAAGAATTTTGTCCCACGTTTTGGATATACGCCAATGTTGTGACATTTCGATTTGCCATATGAGTTCAAATTATAATATTTTTAAATAGCCTTTTAAAGATAATTGGTGATTGTTGTTTACATACGCGGTTTTGCAGTTTGTCGGGAAAAATCAAATAGCTCATCTGCTTAAACGATTGACTACTCAACAGGCAAACTTTGCCCGCCGCGCTGCGCAGTGGTAAAAATTCGCAATCAATATTAGCTAAACAAAATAATTGAAGATCAGTTTATAGCTTCTTTCACTTAAGCATTTTAATTTTATGATTGAAATATATGATTTTATTCTGAGAGGATCAGGAATGGACATTAAAAAATAATAATAATTTTATATATAGGGTAGGAAATCCGAACTCCGGATTTATTTTTAAATCCAGATTTGTGGATTGATATCAATTTGAATACTACATATCCGGATTTACAGGTAATTGGGATTTTGCGAATATTCGGATAGTCTGCATTTTGAGGATTTAACAAATGCATAAAAAATTAATATGCGAACATCAGAATTATACAGCGTCAATCAAATTGGCTAGCGTAAATAATGAATAAATAAATGTTGCCTATCATCATTGGATGAAAAATTGATTGAGTTAAAAGAACTACACTTGATTCTGTATGACATTTATTGATAATTTTATGACATATATTGCTCTGACTACTGACAATGCACTGAACGTTTGTATTGCTAATGACTAACTTTTACTTCAGCTGTGATATTTCTTCCATACTTAGATACATTGCTGTGATTCTCTTTTCTGTGATACAATTTGTTTATTGACAAACTGTTACTTTTTGATTTGTGATATACAACGAGCAATGAGAAATGAACTTGACAAAATTTACAGTGACTTATAAAATTGAGAATTCAATGGCTTACAAACTTAAGCGTACATGATACTTGAAAATTATTTGTATCTGATAAGACAGAAAATTATTGCTAGAGCAGAATCACAAATAATCATAATGCTAAATGGCTGCGTGATGAAATGGGAAGGAGAGCAAAATTATTCATAAAAACGCACTATTTTTTTAATTTTTCAAATTTTATTTTAGTTATTTGAAAGCGACAACCCTTACGGCGACTTGCTATTATTAACAAAATTCGTTATTACTCCATCGTGTATTCAAAATTGAACTCATTATCTTTCAATTGCTATAATTATTGCAAATAACCATAAATCAAAATTATTTTTTCTTCCTTTTTTGGGCTCTAAGGTCACATCTTCTAGATATAAATTGAAGGCAAGTTTAATATCCTTTATCTCATTTAAAAGATACATGTTCTCTTTTAATTTTAAAGAAAGAGGGGTAGGTGTTTTCTAAAAAAAAGTAATTATACCCTACTTAGCTATATACGAGTTTGAATCAAATATAAACGAGACTTTTGTTTCTGAGCGAGTGAGTTTGACGAGAGCGAGCGGCGGCGGCTTCTAGGGGGCATAGGCAGGGAAGGCAGGTGAGGGGAGAGCAGGTGGTCGACCGGTTTGCCAGTAGTTGTTATGACGTCTGAGCAACAGGTGCATCCGCAACGCATTATTATTAAATTTCTTACTCAAGAAGTAGTGAAACAAGTGGAAATTTTTAAAAGATTGACTGCACAGTTTGGTGATCAAACTCTGCCAAGGGTCAGAGTGTTTTTTTGGGTATAAGGATTTCAAGGAAAGTACGTGAACGAGTTGAAAATGAGAAACATGCTGGCCGTCCTCGAATCAGCATTACAACTCGCTCGCAACTGTGTTTTTTTCTGCTGGTTTATAACGTAGAGCTTTTGAGTAAGTTGGGGAACGCTTAGGATTCAAAACGACGTGACCAACCGATTCGAAATGTCATTCTCCTCCACGACAATGCTGGGCCCGATACTGCTCGTTTAATTTGCCAACAAATGCCAACAAATGCCCCCCCCCATAGCCCTGACTTATCGCGCTGCGATTTCCATCTGTTTGGGCTGAAACAAGCACTCGGAGGACAATGAATTCCAGGAAGATGTAGAAGTGCAGACCTTCGTGCACAATGCAATTGACTGCTAACACAACCCTCTTCATTTTACGATGACGGAATCAAAAACCTGCCAAAATGAGAAAAATTACCAAAGCAGTAGATTATGTTCAAAAATGATGTGTTCTTGGTTATTGTACTAAGCCAAATTACAATTTTTTTTCAATAAAGCCTCGTTTATTTTGCATCCACCCTCGTACTAGCGCTTTATCTCACGAGCTCCACATCCGCATACGAAACATTATGCATGATTACATGAACATTAATGAATTACAAACTTTATATATTACCATAGTCAAAGTAAGTGTAAATATTCTGATTATCTTGTTCTCTATCACTATTTTTAAATGTTCCACCGTAACCCCATTTGATAATCATTGTAACGTCAAAGTTTGTCTTTCGATTGCGACAACACTTTGTGGAAATTTACAAAGGCGTTTAACAGTATTATACTGTTTTTTTTACTCCAAAAATGGATACTGCCGCTTTTTCCAAAATCCTGGATATACCTACACTGTATAATGTTGCTTTTTTGCTACCAAGATTTTTGGAAATTCAAATCTATCAATCTGTGATTCAAACTGCCAGAGAGAGAGGGATATGGCAACACGCGGCAAATATAAATAAACAGAAACGATGAACAGCGAAGTGTTCATGGCATCATGTCATACTTCATGTCTTCTTCTTTCTCTTTTAATTATTGTCAGTATTCATTCTATTAATTTCACAAATCATATGTTCTGAGTGCGTCACTTAGATTTCAAAAAACCGAATATGTCGAAAAGAAAGGCAAATTTTTTTCATGCGTCTTGCTCGTAAGATCCGCTTGTTGCCGTTTTTCGAATACTTGTTCTTCGTCAAATACTTTTTAGAATGAGCTTCAGGAAAGTAAACAAGTCCTTTTGACCACAAAACATTCTTCTTATCATTCTTATCATTCAGTTGCTGTCTGGCAATTTTTGTGATATGGATAACATCTATATATTAAATAATTAAATAAATTAAATTATAATTTGTAATTTTATCCATAATATCAGTTTTAAATTTTGTTTTTTTGTTTTTTTTTTATGATGTAGCCATTGGTCAAAGGACAACACTTTGCGTTAACATGCCTTTGACCGGAAGCAAATTAGGGTAAGGGAATGCCTTGTTTTTGCATTGCTGCGAGCTAGACAACAGCCCAGAGACGGAGTGGACTTTTTAATTTCTTTTTAAAAACTCATGGGGAGACCGAGGCTCAAACCCTGAAAACATGGCATAGTGATCCTGCCATTCACCATTCGATCCATCTCCGAATATTTTGTGACTGGAGTGTAGTAAATCTTTTTGGCCACACCGATCATGTGAAGAAATTTCAACATTTCATAATCTATTCGAGTCTTGAACAGCTTTGTTTTGAATTTTACGTCAGTTTAAGTATATTCTCCGTACATATCTTGTACAGGTTTTTACTAATACCCTAAACACAGCGTTATGAATTATTAATTAACTAAGTGATGATTCAACAATAATTAATAACTTATTAAATTAATTAAAGAAACGGGCCAAATGCACATTGGTAGACAAATTTATCTCAGGCAAGAACAATTATTATAGTGTTCGTTCCGTGGTCTTAACCCACGAAATTTCAATTCTTGAGTCATATCAGATATTGTATCATATTGGTAATATTTTCATCACATCCATAAGTTTTTTTACTTTCAATCATTTCGTAAATTTAATATAGAAAATAAAATAAAGAAATTCATAAAAATAACTACTTTAAGCGAACTATTTACATATTTTCAATTCAAATCAAATTTTTCTTGAAACAATAGATTACAAGTCAAGAAAATTATAATATACTTGTACTATGACAACGTTATCTTCGTTACAAAGAATATTGAAATATTCTTGACTGAAAGCAAATTAGCTTCATTCAAAATCTTTTTCTATCACTGCAGATTTTGAAATTGAATTTTATAAATTTTATTTTTCAGCACCAAATGCTGGCTTAATATATGTTTAACAAATATTTGAAATCTGGTCCAGACATATATTTTTAAGAAGTGTGTACCTATATAAGAATAAAATGTTGCTCCGTTTTCTTCTTCTTCTCCTCTTGACTGAAATATGGCACAGTTGATCTTCTGGACTGATAATAAGTACAAAAAACTTGCTTACTTTATATATTTCTTTGTAAAGATGACGTTGAAGTGCGCCTCGAAAGAAATTAAAAAATTGGCGGCCGTGATAAATTCACCTAGGTCCACCTCGCCTTAAGGCAGGCAGTATTCTACTTTGGGCGGTCGAAAAAAGGCTATTTTTATGAGATTATGAATGAAGATATTGATGTAGGGTTTGTTAGGCTTAATAAATAGACTCTTCAAATGTATTAAAAAAAAATTTATTATTTATTTTATGCACTTTTAACGTACAAAAACACGATTTGTATATCACTAGCAACCGACTGAACTAAGATTTTTGATGTACATGCAAAAATAACAAAATGACGGCGACAAAAAGAAGGAAGATAAAAAATTGCATGTTTTTTCACTGCTTTTTGCCATAAAAAATATAGTAAAGACCAAAATTTTTAAATAATTTTAGTTTTCCAATTTTTTTTTTAAATTTTTAAATAGTTTTGAGGTTTAACCTTCACAATAAAGAAAAATTTTGAGTCTGGACTATAAAATAATCATACAAACAACATAAACATATTGGAATTCACTTTAAACAGAAAAATAAAGACAAATTTTGACAAATGTAGAGTATGGGATTGACCCAGAAGAACTTTTTAAAAAACTTTTTTAGTTTCTTAAAAAATATTTGAAAGTGACTTGTTTCTTTTTATGCTTACAAGTAGGCTAACCTTTGTCGCAAATTAACAGTAGCAACTTTACTAACTAAATAACTAACTTTACATCATTCAATTAATTCCAGCTTATTTGAAGCGAGATTATTTCCTTAATACTGTGTGTCTATCTGATTTCTGTTCTATCATTTCCAGGAGTTGCTTTTAAACTGGGGGGCCAATTTTTTTTCCTACCAAAAATGCGACAGTGAAAAGTTCATTTTAACTGACTTTCCTAAATAGTAGTGTTAAACTGATCAAATGAAGTCAACATTATTTTGTAAAGCAAGGCGCGACAAACTTATTGTTCCTCACTACAACGACAAAAAAAAAAACCAAAATTATTCAATATCTGGCAATTAAATAAAAATAAAATGAAATCAATTGTTAAGTACTAGTATTAGGGCGAGGACGTAGTTCTATAAGTATTTTATTAGGTTAATATATGAAAACGACCAGAATTTAATTTAAAACATTTCAATCCTGATAATTAAAATGATAAAAGATAAATAACTATAAGTATATTGCACATCGCACTAGTAAATTTCGGTGAAATAAGATCCAAGAAAATAATGTTTATGAACTTTATTCTTCGCACCAATGGATAGCGAACTATACGGACATTATTTCTGAAAGAAATAACGTCTCGAGCAATTTAAATTGTCTTTACGTACGAAAACATTTATCGGATAAATAAAGAATAAAGAAATTAGATTTCCAGGACCTTTACCAGTACAACATAAAAAGAGAGAAATTTCGGAAATGCTTACAGGAAAACGGTGCTGATGATGGCAACCTTCTTTCGAGGACTTTGTGGACAATCAAATTTATATAAAGGGCACCGTAATTTCCGCAATAATTGAGGATTAAAATTTTTAATTTTAGTCTTTTCAAGGAAATATTCTACAAAACAGCAGAAATGGTTTTTGAAAATAAAAACTATTTTTCCCGAAGAATTCTAACTGTGAGTATGTACCTACTCAAAGTTAGAATTCTTAGTGGAAAAAGTGAACAAAAGAAAATTACAATAAAAAAAAGCTTTCCCTGCTGGTTTCACAAAATTATACATACAAAGTGGAAACATTACCAACCCTCTAGCAATTATGTTCGAGGTTATTCACCCAAAAACGCTTACAGCCACTTAAGCTAGCTCACACTCCTTCTCTATTTATCCAGCGTCTCGAGTGGGTCCAAAGTAGGTATGTTACAAAAGAAAATCTGAAAAACTTAAGAAGGATTTTTCTGCGAGAGACCAAAACATATATATATACACACACATACAATGATTTAAGAAACCGGAAGGGGATTTTAAATCAAAGTAAGATAGTTAAAGTGCTGCTGATGCCTTGAAACAACAAATGCTAAGTCAACGATTTAAGGAAAATTTTTGTAAGAAAACGTTCCTTCCTTTATGAGGCTAAAATAGATTTTCTAACTCTTGCAGCAATGACGGAGAAAGCAAGAAAGTAATGGTATCATTCTTATATCCTCTACTCGTTGCTGATTTCACTTTCAGTGCTAAGACGAGCCAGCAGCGACTTTTCAAACAAATTATATTTAAAGGGCTGACATAAGGTTGGGAAATTTCTGTACAGGAAAAGGGTTGTGGTAGGACGACACTCTACGGGCCACCGTAGCTGACGTTTGGTTTCCAATTAAAGTGGAAGTATCACTTCATTGAATTTGAATGCTTCAGTAAGTAGGACAACCTATTAATGTTCCGGAATATTACTATTTACGACAGTGAATATAGTAACTTATAGTTTTGATTTTTGGGACTTGGGATTTTTCGCTTAACATTTTTCCGAACAAATGACACACTTAAATATTTTTCAGAGTATATAATTTATTAAATAAATTTGAGCTGACGCGTTTCGTCTTATAGGGACATTTAAAAGGCTTCAACCGAAAGTTCTGCTAATGTGAAAATGTGTGAACTATGGTAAGAGGTAACAATACACTACCTGTTAAGCTCAATAAAATAAACAAGAACTACAATTACATTGAAATTTCTAAAATAATTATCATTACAATTTATGTGGGTGTCAAGCTACCTATAAATTGATGATCTAAAAGAGGACTTTTATTTGAGAAATCAATCTGCTCATTTACCAAGAAACAACCATCGTTTTGAACGAGGTCTGTGCAGTTAGTCACCGAATCAAACGAAAACTTTTTAAAAACGAGATATTCAAAAAGCAAAAATAAAGGAGGAAATTTTAAAAAACATGCGAGGGTTGGCCAACTAACTGAGGGGTGTGTTAACGTTTTCGAAAGCTGGCCAAACCTGGACAAGAGTCTGATTGTTCTATTTCGGTTGTGAAGATAGGAAGATTATTTTTATAAAACTTGTAATTCTGATTTTAAAAAATATGCAAGAGTGTTAAAAAAAACGTATGAGGTGTGGTACCAAAATGAGAAGTCATTGAACAGCTGATATGGATTACTTAAAAAAACAATATGTAAAAAAAATTTTTTTATTAATTTTTTTCAAAAATTTTAGGGAGTGGGTCTACGTGGTCAAACGATGGTTAATCGATTTTTGCTTTTTGAATATATCGTTCTTAAAAAGTGGGTTGGAGTTGGATCAATACGTTGAGCGGCAAGACCAACATGCCATGGGTCCCGGGTTCGAGACCAGATGACCCCGTGAGCTTTTATTAAGAAATTAAAATAATGCACTCCGTCTCTGGGCTGTTGTCTAGCTCGCAGCAATGCAAAAACAAGACTCAAGTTTCCTCACTTCCCTTACCCTAATTCCCTTCCGGCCAAAACCATGCTGACGCATCAAAAGGTTGTCCCCTAGGATTTGGCCACATCGTATAAAAAACGAAACTAATTGGTGGGTCAACATGGTCATTCCCTGATCAAACGAATGAGCTATTAAAATTGAATTTTCGTGGCATTCGGTGGCTAACTTCACAGACCTTTTTAATCAATTCGATTGAATCTTTTGAAGGCACTTGATAGAACAACTTTTTCACCATTTTTGAAATTAAACCACACTTGTTTTATGTTCTACAGATAACTTTTATTTTTAATATGTGCTGCTCATATTATCAACAAGTGTGGTTTAATTTGGTTTAATTTCAAAAATGGTTCACAGACCTTTTTCAACTTTCGTTAGATCAAATAGCTCTAATTTGTCAAGAATTAATTAATATCAGCTCGGTGAATTAGCTCTAGATTGTCTTTCGTAGTAATATGACCCGTGTCAATTAAATATTTAGAAAGGCCCAAAGAAGGTCTTTTATATTTGGCGGATGTAATACGTTCCTTAAACGGAGTTTCTATGATGGTTTTCCCTATATTATATATTGCAGTCTTAACAGGTTATTTTTAACTTGTTAATTGGAGGTTTGAGTTTGTTACAGCTTTGTGAAATTACAATAAATTCAGCTTTTTGCAAATCAAATCATCCTTTTGCAAATTAAATTCACTATTTTGTAAATCAAGTACTTTTACATATATCTTATAATTAAAAAAAAGATCAAATAATAATAGTAAAGTCACGCATCATTCCTTAAACATCGCAATCCACTACATTTTTGCGTGTCACGTACCATGTTCACGCTATGCGTGAATGTGGATTCCCTACTTAATAAATCTATTACTTGTTTTTGTTTTCATCAGTCAATATGTAGATTCGATATGGAAACGTTGTTCAATTATTAAAAATAATATCAGATTACTGGAACAAAAGTATTTGTTGTGTCCTGTGATAATTTCAGTTGATGATTTAATTAGTTAATTCAAGTTACCAGCTGCTGCTGCAGGAGAACCGTTTTAGACTAGGTTATGTACAGTAGTGTGCAAAACAAAACGGTTAAGAATTTTAGCAGCTTTTCAAAGTGGAATGACCCAAAAAGAAATGTCTATTAAGTATGATATTCCAAAGCAAACTATTTCGTATATTCTAAAAAATTTGTAAAGGGAAAAATAGTGTTGAAATATCACATAAAGGAGGTAGACCCAAAAAAATTACGCCCCGAATGTCAAAAAGGATAAATCGATTAATAAAACACAAACCTTTTTTTATCTTCAAAAGATATTATAATGATCTAGAACTAGACGTTAATCCCAGCACTGTGCGGAGACATTTAATAAAGTCTGATCTACGCGATTTCCAGCTGATACAATAATCAACTTAATATCTTCCATGCCCAAAAGATGCGCCGAAGTAATAGATAAGCGCGAATATTTTACAAAATATTAAGATTTTTTCTAGTCTAACATGAAGTTCAAATTGTTTTGCACAAATGAATTTTGGTTTTTTTCGTTGAAAATAAATAGGAATTCTTTAAAATAAATGAAGATTTGGATTATTTTTCTATTATTGCGTACTAAATGTAATATTAAAAAGCTTTAAACAAATTCCACACACTCAAAATATTTAAATCCAGGGGATGATGCATAGAGCTATGTCCAGTCCAAAATGATTTGCACACTACTGTACAAATGTATTTGGAATTAACTGCAAACTGTTTTCATACATACCTTCATCTCCATAATTATGTAATTATATGAATTATAGAAAAATTTTTGGTTTCGTACTAATTAACATTATTTGATGTTTTTTCTAAATATAACACTTGTATATATGTAGAAGTACTTGATTTGCAAAAGGGTAATTTGATTTGCAAAAGAATGAATTTCATTTGCAAAAGGGTGAATTTAATTTGCAAATGGGTGAACTTAATTTGCAAAAGAGTAAACTTAATTTGTAAAGGATTAATTTAATTTGCAAAATGATTAATTTAATTTGAAAAATCAGAATTTTAGATTTAATTTTTTAAATTATTATTATTAAAAAAAGCAAAAATAGTATTGACTTTGGAAAGACTTTTTTGCAAAATTAGGGGATGCTGAGTTTAAAGCTAGTTTAAATTATTAAAATTTTATGCCTATTGTTAACAGGAATTTGTTTTATAACGTTCAACTTTCTTTTACATTTTTCTTTGTTTAAAGGCAGTCTTAACAATATATTGATCATTGGCTATTTCAGTGAATATTATTAAGAACTTGCTTTACAAATAAGTCAACTTGTCTGTCAGTGCTATCCATATTCAAAATACGTCGTCGACGTATCTGAACCAAGCGAAAACATGTTTAATTAAATCATTGTCAGACTTAAATAATTTATTTTCAAAATTATTCATAAAAAATTCTGCACAGAAGTGTGTGTAAGCGGATCCCATAGCAAGGCCTTTTGCCTGTAAGTATATTTTTTCGTTAAACATGAAATATTTAGGTTTGATTAATATATGTATCTTAAAGTGAAATTAGCTGACTTGCTTTTTCGTTCTTGAATTTTTCTTTTAGTTCTTTAAGTTATTAAGTTGATCTCTTAAGTCTGATGTCCGTATAGAGGGAAACAGATTGCTTACATCAAAGGAAACAACCTTAGCGTTGTAAGGTACAATTAATTCTTTTGTTCTGTTTACGTCTTAATTCATCGGAATTTTTAATAGAACAACTTGGCTTAAAATCTAGCATCGAAGGTATTATTTTTGTCAAACGTAATCAGCTCAAATTTATTTAATAAATTCTGTAAGTCCACAAATCAACTTTTCGAGAAATCGACGATTTATGTTTTATTCGTTATATACATTTTCACTCTGCTTTTACAATCTTTGGGATGACTGTGTAAAAGGTACCATATAGAAAATATAAAATATTGAAAAAGTGGTTATTTCGGGAAGCCACAGAATTATATACGTACTTTGGAAATCTTCAACTGTTTAATATTTTCGGAAAAATGCAGTGAATAAAGAATAAAATAAATGGTACGGCTAAACCGAACTTGCTTCCTAATGCTTAATGCGACATTTTTGAAGAATTTTTTATCTGACCATCACTTCATTCAATAAAATTTTATAAGAATATTAGAATTTTTCGGACACCTGTGCCTAATTTCAGGTCTTCGAAAATCAACAAAATATTGTGATAGAGATACGTTGATTTCCGCTGATTTTACCTTCCAATCATGAAACGTTAAAAAAACACAAATTGATTTTTGTTCAGAAGAAAAATGTTCAACGATAGCATATCTGTGTCTACTACTACGGTGCTTCTTCATATTATAGTAGTTAGAAAAAATTATTATAATAAAATTAGCTCTTTTTCTCAGTGGGTATGGGTTTCGTGGTAGCAAAAGCAAAAAAGCGCCAATGTAAAAAGATACGTTGCATTTGTTAATAATACAGTTGTCTCCATAAGTAACGCTACCCCTCAAAATATAAAACAAGTAATTCGAGTATAAAATTTCTTTATTGATCTATTTCGCGCATTATTTGTAGATTCTAGTAATTAATATAATCTCCTTCGCTTTCGCATATTAGTAAACTTAAACAATCTTTCATAGATTCCACTAACTTTTCAGCAAGATACTTCGGGAGATTATTCTACGTTGACCGAATGTCCCTCGTAAAAGGTTTTAAAGATGACATTCGTTTTTGTACCATTTTCATGATCCCCCAAATGTTTTCGATGGGGATTAAATCTGGTGACTGGATGGCCATGATAAGTACTAAATGTTTTTGATGTTTTTCCACATTTTTGATCTGTACTTGATCTTGTAAGTACCAGTCCGCTGAATCGTCACCAAACATGTTTTTGCTAGAGGGCTTTTTCATAAATTTCGCACATTAAATTTGCATCCAAGTTTTGTGTATATAGCACGAGGTTTTAAAAAATTTCGAAAAACAGCCCCAAGTTCTCTTTTATTTCCCATTAAAAATGAACACTCATCGGTAAATATCACGCGACTCCAGTTGAAATCTTTATGTTCGTTGCCGCCCAAATAATGATTTCGGACATGACGTTCTGTGAGTAGGGTAATTGACTTCGGCACTTTCGTAACCACTTTAAACTGTTTTAATCGACGCCTAATAGTGGTCTTCGACAACTTTATACCTCGCCGCTCTAGTCTAACCTGTAGTTGAGCCATAGTTTCCAAAGGATATTTTGTCATACTTTTTCTAAAATACTATCGCCATTTTTAGTGCTTTTTCTTTTTGCACCACTTTTTTCAACTTCTTGCACATCTACTGCTTTTCCACTTTTAAATATTTACTAATTTGACTATTAGACTGCTTTAGATCATGAACATTCCCAGATAAGAACACGCTTTTGCACCGATAGAGACATGTTCTAAAAGTTCTTATTACTGCGATATAGCAACGTAAACAAATTTAATTCTGTTTTTTTCCACATTCATGGTTCACATATATTATTTGTAAAGGCCATTCTACATCCAAAAGTTCGGCTTGGTCGTGGGCTTTGACTACGTGTTAAATGAATTGTTCTTCTACATCCCGGCTTGGTCGTGGGCGTCGGCGTGGTCGTCAGTTCCAGCTTTGAGAAATTTCAAAGCTGACGCTGAAAAAACAGGCGAGCCAACTTATTGACCCAAATCAATGTTACCAATTCCTTCACTTGAAAATTGTTTTGACTAGGGCTTCACGATACTCGAGATAAATCTCGCTGCCGGTATCGGTCTCGACACGATACCGAGACCGGCAGCGAGACCAATATCATTGGTAACAGTACGATACCGAGAGCGAGATTGAGGTGACGAGAGTGGACGAGATATTAGTTTTTATCATTTTATTGTGGAAAATTTTTTTTAGTTGTTTCAGCTTTTATGTCGCTCCGAAAAATTCCAATTGTGTGATTTATGGGGCATATATGTATACACTGCTCTCCCCAATCGCTTCTTTCTACATTATTTCCTTCTTCAGATATTTGCGCTTTATCCCCAATAGCAAACAAGAGCCTTTGCTATTTTATTTTGACGATGGAAATATGAAGAAAATGCATATATACATAGATATATCACTTGTCCTCGCTCCCCGTTATTCCACCGAAATACCCTTTTTTATCTTGCCGAGAGCGAGATCGCACCGAGACTGGCCTTTATCTCGCCGAGATCGAGATCGAGAGTGAGATCGTCTTCACCTTGACGAGACCAAGACCGAGATCTGCCAAAGTCTCGGTCTTGTCTCGGTGCCGTGAAGCCCTAGTTTTGACAAGTATTTCATTAAAAAAAAAGTAAAAATTGAGAATTCTGTCTATATTTTCCATATTATTACTATACTTTCACAAATAAACGAATTTCAAACACAAAATGAAGTGACTTTAAATGACGTTCCAATCATATGTTTCCTGTCAAAAATCACGCTGAACTTTTCCAATGTAGAAATATGAGCGTTGAATTGAGCTGTGAAGCCCACGACCACGCCGACGACCAAGCCGAACTTTTGGATGTAGAATGGCCTTAAAAGTGAAAAATGCAAAAAACTAGAAGCATCCTGTGCTTTCATGTAGGTAACTAATAAAAATTAAATTTGCAAGTAAATTTCCCCTTCAATACAAGGTTCACAAATTTTACTTGGTACTCCTTCTTCAGTTTTCGCCTTTGGAAGATTGGAATTTTCTTTCCAATTTTCTCTGTTTTATAAGTAGGTTGGTTCATTGCGTATAATAACAGATCCTTTTTATGAACGTGACAAAATGAAGAGCTTACATTTATTGAATTTGAAATGTCATTCTGATGCAGACTTCAAATAATTTTTTGTTTCATATTTCCAATTCAGGATCGCATAATCGCTTGTACCATGGCCTATTCTGGTCACAAAGTCATCGTACAATGCAAAGTACTCATCTAGAGAAACACGTAGGTGTAGAAGCTACTTTTCCAATTGTGCGAAAACACGGTTAGGAGGAATGTATGAATGTTCGACCATTGGAAAAATTATTTGTATGTAGTTGCTTAACATTTCGCGTAGTCTTACAGGGCAACTAAAATGAGCATTAAGTAGTGTAAAAGATATTTTATTTGATCCTTTGGAAACTGGTCTTAGGTCCACAAGTAGGAGAAACCATTACCCCTCGTTAACCCACTTTCGATGATCCAGTTACCACGGTAAAATTAAACAATTACAATTGGCAATAAAACGATATCTTCCTTTGCCATCTCGTGGCCTTCAAATTGGGCACACGTTTTTCCGACGAACATGTTCGAGGAAGGAGTTTTGAAGCTTATGTTAAAATTTGTACGTTACTCCTAAAGAATTCTTGTTTGACTTGGAATTCGGGAGAACTGTTGTTGTTGGGCATTTTGCACAAACGATTTGTGTACAATTCGCTAGGTAAATTTTGCTTGTTCGAGTTCCAGCACGACAATAATGAAGTACCGAGAAAGTTTTGATGATGAATTACCGAGAAAGTTTTGATGAAGTACCGAGAAAGTTTTAGGAGATCACTTTTTCTTCGTTCGCTTATCTTATCTCCTCCTCGGTTTTCTCAAGGAAGACTTTTGTTTTTGAAGTACCTGTACAAACCCCCTATAACCTAGATTTTTCAATTTTAATTATTCCGGTAAAAGCTTTTTTGCAAATAAACAACAGTTTCCCCTTTGTAGTGCTTAGTGTTCGGGATGGTTAATGTTGCTTCCTATTTTTAGCAGGTTTTCTATTTTCGTGTGATGTAAAAAGAAAGTATTCTACTCACCGTTTGATGCATAAGAATAGAATTTTTTATGGAATGGTATGTAGTCACTTGCCTGCACTTTTAAAAAGTAAAACCGGAATTTATTTTGCGAACACTTCGGAATTTCAGGCCTATTCTTGGGTTTTAATCTATTGAGAAGACGATAATATATAAACAATAAAAATTAAAAAGAATTATTGCAAAGCATGCCTCGTATTCTTTAAAACTTTGCATTTCCACTTACACTTACACACCAAGATCTCAGACCCGCCAGCCATACGTTGTAATATCAAACCTTAGATTTTTCTATAGTAGGTAAGAACTTATGGGTATTAACTTCAACCAGGGTGGCTTTGACAGCTAGCAGGTATTAAAGGTACATAAAAATGTTGCTCTTCTCCCTTTAAAATATCAAAGCTGGTGTTTTAATATATTTAAGGGGATAACATTAAAAACTTACATTCACTATTGCCAGAGGCTTTAAAGCTCGATAAATAAACTGGTCAAGGCTGAGTTTTTTTTATATATTATTCAGGCGACTGTGTTATGAAATTTTCTAAGCTGCCAGACCGATCCGAAGGTTATAACATCCTCCCCCCAGACACGGTAAAAGGTCCACCGTGAGTGCCAGCTCGAAGGCATAATCTGTTAAGTAGATCAAAAGATAAAAATAAAATAATGATGTACATATCATGAAAATTGCTAACTTATAATTCACCCTGCCACGCAATGTTTTGTTTGCCTAGGTGAGATATAACTCCGGACTAATTTGGCACATCTTATGTGAAACGCACCGTATGTTTCGTATACCAGTCAGGTGGAGTTAAGGTGGAAAAATCAATATGCGGGCGTTGGCTAATATTCTCGGTGAAGATATTGATCAATCACAAGTTCGACAGGATATTGCCAGAAAACTCATCATTTCCATTTTAAGCTCCTGGTATACAGTCTTCCCTTTGTCGTTAAGATGCGTACCCGGCTAAGCGGTGCCATACGCCTCTCTACTGCATTGAAAATGCTCCGTGCGGGCGCATAGGTAAAAATGTACAAAGCGTTTAAATTAAAATCTTCAAAATGTTGTATGGCATGTGCGATGACTTTCATCATACTTTTGATTTTGGTCTGTGCACCAGGAACCATGAGTGCATTTGTTTACGTTACGAATGCTTTAAAGAAGGGCTCATGGGGTTTCGTCAATAAGTAAGTTAATCTTTTAAAATTTATATATATGTATATATAAATATATATATATATATATATATATATATATATATATATATATATATATATATATATATATATATATATATATATATATATCGTCGGCTTAAGTGTCACCGTGATAAGGTCATATTTAAGCTATCTGTGACAATATTAATAATTATTAAACAATTCAGAATTCAGCAAAAGTGAACTATGCATGTATTGAAAAACAAAAATGCTTACGTACGGCATGTTCGCGGTGGTAGACATCGCAGCATTATTTTTGTTGAACAAAATAGTTTTGGAATTTCTTATTAAATTACCTTGTAAATGCATTAAAACTAAATATGTATTCATCAAGAAAGAAAAATGCATGTATTTGGCATATTTCGATCATGCTCACTTGAGAACGCAGCACTTTTGAAAAAAAGTCGAAGAGAAAGTTTGGTAGACTCGCCAAAAGGAAGCCACTCACGAAGTTTCAAGTATGTATTAATCATTAAAAATAAATGGTGCTGTCCCGCGGACTATAAGTTTTTACAAAATTTTAACTGTAACAAAAGTTATGGTATTTCGTATACTGAGCTCAAAAGTGGCTTTTTTGGTAGATACGTTCTATCACACTTAAGCCGACGATATATATGTATAGAATAAATCCACCCACCCCCATTGTAACGCCATGTAGCCATTGGCGGTAAGTAAGACCGTTTTGATGATAAGATCCACTCGTAAAGTTTAGTTCCTCTCTATGCTATGGCCACCGTTTCAATTATAGACAGCAACCCAGATAATTAGATGTCAGAAGTTGTTACAATTACAGAACTAGATGTCTTAATAGTTCAATTAGATTAACTTAACCTTTCGTGTTTTAATGTTTCATACTCTGACGGAATTCTGCAATTTTTTCATGAAACGAAATGTAAAGTTCAGTGTAATAATTTCTCTACCAAAATATTTCATATCTATTTAAAACGAATTTGCTAGTTACAATATTAACAAAATTAAATGAAGAAAATTACCCATTAAGTGTTTTGGCGTTTTTAATGAAAGATATTTCTTCTTCTTCTTTATTCTCGTTCTGTAAACAAATTCAAACAATGTTCATCTTAGCGCATACGTAGGAAATAGCAGAGTGCCTATAAATAGCGTCAGTGAATCAAGCATGAGGAGGCGCAATGACTGACTCCGCGGTAATGAATCTTTCCGCCCAAATTTAATTGGTCTGGTCATCGAGTGATTTAATACATTCAATTAAAATGTCAATGGAGGAGAAGCCCTGAATGGCAAAATTTTTATTGCAAAATAAGAGTTTGTTTGTATTTGTGTATTCAGTAAACAATTTTTATGGTGTAAACGTGTTTCTCACGTATAAAACTGCTTTTATTGCTACTTCCACGTGATCGGAATGATGTAACATTCCTAGACAGCCCAACCAGCCGTGACATAGTATATGTAGTTATTCTTACTTCAGACATTTTTCAGTTGTTCTTTTTCTTGTTTATTGTTTTTTTCTTCTAGCATAGATACTTCACTGGATCACCACAATAATATTTATCGTATAGATATTTTTAAACACGTGTTGATGTCCTTCCAACCAGGTCAAGTTTATGTCTTTGAAATATATAGAATTCTGGTGCGAACGCCGGAACGGTAATTATGCGAAGGCATGTTTAAAAAAGATAGCAGGTCGCTCAGGCATTCTTTTAAAGTTTCATTATTCAAACGATTTGAGCTTGTATTTGGTTACTAATAAAAATTTAATGGGGAACTAATGCTTTCCGAAGTTTTGGGAACATGGTGGCCACCTAAGAGTATTAGTCAAGAATATCTTTCAGCGAAGGAGCAAATCTAACAAAATGTATACTTTGTAAAAAGTCGCCGTTAATCCAACCTGAGATCTTTTTATTTTTATTGCCTCTGATGTTTCGTGCCATACTGATCCGAATAGTTGGTATTTTGGTTTCAGAGCTGTAAATAATGTTGACCCACTGGTTGAAAACGAGATATTCAAAAACATCAATCAGGGCTAACTTCATGCTGTTTTAAAATTTTATAAAATTTGAAAATCGGGTGCTACATCGATTAACCATCGTTTGACCATCGTTTGATCAAGTAGACTTCACCGCTTAAAATTGTTGACCCACCCTTTGAAAAGTTATAAAAAAAATTTATTTTTACATAATTTTTTTTAATAATCCAAATCAATTGTTCAATGACTCCTCATTTTGGTAACCCATACATGTATATATACACATTCACACACACAAACATGCACATGCACTCACACCTCCCTGGGCCATTATTAGAGCAAAATTCAACAATCAGACTTTTACCCAAGTTTGACCCGCCTTCGAAAACGTTAACCCACCCCTAAATTTTATAAGTCACGATTGTGGACCAACAATTGAACAAATTTCGAAGGTTGGTCAAACCTGTACAAAAGTCAGATTGTTCAATATCGCTTTAATAACGGGTCCAGGGGATGTGAAGGTAGTCCTGACGGAGTATATGTATATTTTTTAACTAGTACTTAATTGTGAACTTAAAAAATATGCTAGAGTATTAAAAAACGTATGAGAGTGGAGTACCAAAATGAGAAGTCATTGAACAACTGATATGGATTATTAAAAAAAATTTTATGTAAAAAAATTTTTTTTATAACTTTTCAACGGGTAGATAAACAATTTTAGGGAGCGAGTCTACGTGGTCAAACGATGGTCAATCGATGTAGCTATCGATTTAAATTTCAAAAATTTAGAAAAAAGCGTTACCTTAACCCTGATTTTTGTTTTTTGAACATCTCGTCTTCAAAAAGTCGGTCAACAAAACTAATTGGAGGGTCAGGTCAACATGTTCATTCTCTGGTCAAACGAATTTATAGTTTATTTTTATTATTTTTTAAAGATTTATTCAAAGATTACTACAGTTTACATATCGATATTAACTTGATTGATTGATTGATTAACTGATTTGTAGCAGACATTAAAAATTAAATAAAAACTTAAACTAAGTAAATACTTAAATGGCAAGCATCAGCCGAGACCTGTCATGAGTTGGCTCTTCAAAAATTGCCTGACGAAACCGAAATCAAAGCTGGCAAAATGCTTATTAAAGAGGCAACTTACCATACAGAGTCCGTTGTTTGGAGATGTACAGGAAATTGTGGCTCCTCAGGGAGCGAGGCGGGATAGAGATTTTCACAGCCCCGAGGAATTCTGGTGAAATTATCGTTGCCTGCAATGAATCGAAGATAAATACTATTCTTGAAACATGTGCCCCTTTTCAAGGGAGTCTAAAGAACTCAGTCTTATTCGTTCTGTATAAGACGGAAACACCAGGGTATCATTCCAAGGAAGTCCACACAGTTCAAACCTAAGAAATCTGCGCTGCACTGCCTCGATGCGATTGATGTAAGCAGCGAAGTAGGGAGCCCAAATAGGGCTGGCGTATTCCAGGATTAGTTCGATGAAGGTGTAGTAAAGGAGCTTAGTTAGGTAGGGATCGTCGAGTTCCCTGGACTATCTTTTCACGAAGCCCAACATCGAATTAGCTCTGCCAACGATTGCATTTAAATGATCCTTAAAAGAGAGGTGAGAATTGAGAACCACGCCCAGAATTCTGACCGTATCAACTCTGCACACGGTAATACCATCGATGGATGAGCCGAAGAGGATAGGACGTCTTCTACGGAAGAAAGTCATTGCCGTGCACTTAATGTACAGAATGAAAGCTAGCGGGCCAAGGATGCTACCTTTTCGTAAGGATGCTGCCTTTTGGTTCCCCGGAACAGGGCACGCTGTGTACGACCTGCCACCGTAGGAGCTTATAGACCAGGATTCCGTGGTCGATACCATCGAAATCTTTACTAAAATAAGTGAATACGTTACCAGATTTCAACGTCAGGATTCCAATCACGATTGTGTAGAAGGATTAACGGAAGTGAACCTCTGATCTATTTATATTTTTGAAGGGCTCCAAAATGGACTACGTGGTCAGCTCAGGAATATACTCCGAATCGCTGATGATCTCTTAGTCATACTTCCAGGCTACTGCGGCATGCGAGATCTTAACTTAGGTATTAGTAGGGCGCAGCATCGCTGCTTCTATAGCAAAATGAGGCTGCTAGTAAAGCTCCTGACTCAGCTATTATCATTTATAATGGGTTGTAGAGGTGTTACGGGGATGTAACCCTCATGGGCTGATGCGTTAGCTAGGTGGTGATCTGCTCTTCTTGACTCCCTGGCGGATGTGGTGCACAATCCATTTGGGACCGTTAAGAAGGATATATTATCGCATATTCTGATGGTGCCATCTCTAGAAAACTATGACAATGCCAATGCCTCGACAAGACGTCGCTAGGGCGAGGGAAATGACAAGAACATTTCATTGGTCAATGGGGGGCCATGCGGCAAGATTTGGCATCCCTTTTAACACACATTGTCGCAATTACAAAGATGAGGGGACAAAAGAAAGTCTTTTTCACTTCCTGTGCAAATATCTGACACTGACCAGGTCAACATATCAGGCATTCGGCAGCTTCTGTTACAATAAGTTAAGGGCGATCCCCGGTAGAAGCATTGGAGAAGTCATCCTATATATCTTCAAAGAATCGAGTCAAAACAGCACATTGCATATTAATTGTTTCTCCACCGCTATGGAGGTTACCACTGTAACTAACTAACCACCGAGGCCCATTTATTTTTATTTATTATTATTTGAAGTACGTACATGCCTTCGGGAGAAAACCAATCCTTACTAAAATCAAAATACTATTCAAGAATTGCCGACAGTCTCGTATGGTTGAAATAAAATCAGTCGAAGCCGCCTCAATGTCAATTTTCCTTTTACCTTCGGTATTTAGGGATAAAAATAGTTGTTTTTCTCTTTTTTTATGTGGCCAAAGCCTAGGGACAACCCTTTGAAGCATTAGCATGGCTTTGGCCGGAAGGGAATTAGAGTAAGGGAAGTGAGGAAACTTGAATAGCAAATACAGTAAATTATTAAAAAGTTGAATGTGTTTTGAAGAAAACTTTGAAGGTCAATTCCGGAGGTTTGCTAGGGACTTGTGTTTGTTGTATCAGTTGCTTTGTGTTTGAATTGAGAGCGCACTTGACCCATCACAGCCAGGGAATGCTGCATAAGTAATATTTTTTCATTCATACTCTCGCTTGCTGAAGAGAATTATGCATTAGTCTTTTGGTATGTTCTTTACATATAAGCTCGTGTTTGTGCTTCGTCCCCTCATTAATCTTTTGTATAGTATTAAATATTTCTGTAAGAGATATACTTACCTATAAAAAAGTTGCTGTTTTATCGTGTAAAAAGCTTTTGAAATATACTAAAACGTAAGTTTCTAAAAAGACAAAACGATATCTTTTAACCCAACAAAAAAAAATGAAAGTAGTCTTTAATGGTCAAGAGAAGGCAAACAGAGTCCTGCGAATACTTGTGCAAGTCCTGACTTGCAGCAATTCTGTAAAACTTCATATGGAAACAGTATGTTTTTCGCCGTCTTCTTTGGGCGGGTTTAAATCAAGTATCTGATAAGAGATTGCTACTTTCATTTTCAGAAAACGTTTATGCGGTATTACTAGATAAGTCTGCGGTATTCTTTGGCACTAACTTTAGTATAATCGGTGACACTTTTTACGTTACGACACTTTTTTTGTTGACCGGCCGTGCAAGATAATATAATGTACGGTTATTAGAAAGATTCGGAGGGTATTGCGTCTGAAAATATTATTATTAGCCTTTACTATTATATGCGACTCGATTCCTTACATATTTAAGCTTCAACTGACTTTTTGACGCTGGCCTAAGTCTAGACTAAAAGCCGATACCAAGGCTTGGTTCTCTACTATTACTCGAGGTCTAAAGAAATCATTAATTTTTAAAAAAGCGTTCTGTAGTGCTTAATCACTAACCATTAAAACCAATCCCAAAAAGGGGGTTGCATGTTTTCTTTTCATATGATTAGTACTTAAAATTAAAAGCAAGTCATAAATTATGACTCACAGCGCACTTATAAATTATATGCGAATTGGCATATTCGGGGCTATTAGTCGTTGTGGCGCTTTTTTTAAATTTATTTGTTTATAATATTTCACACCTTACTTAGACTTAGTGCAAAGTTTGGTATAATATTCTTGTTCAACATTATATATCGTCAGTCGGGTCGGTACCAAGCTTGGAACAAAGTTATCATCCTATTTACAACAAGGCTTGAGCCACTACTGCACAGTAAGAAAAGTTCTTGAATTTGTTTACGAAATTCCGACAAAAATCAGGTTTCTCTATTACTGTACCCGTACTGTAATTGCGTTGCAACTATCAGCTACCTTAATTTTTACGCAATAGCACTGTAAAGGCTTCTGAACGATGAGATCCGACTATCTGAAAGTTTAACAGACAATTACTGTGAAACATAAACTTTGCCGGTTATTCCAGGAAAAATTCATAATCTGTAAATTTTAGATTTTGTAAGAATTTGACGTTGCTGTTCCATAAAAATTACCTTTGAACACCTTAAAAATTACTGGAATCGGAAATTTTATAGTTCGGCTGCTTAAATTTTGCAGAATGTATTACTTGCATCACGATTACGGTGAGTGGAACCGTAATTTTTCCTGGAATTTTCTCTCCGTGTAGTAATACATTTGCTAGGTCTGTGCTGCCCTTGGACCCACCGTAATTTGCTACATGCAAAATTCTATTCGTTGCTCTTAGAGATAGACTTCATCCTGTTCTCTGTAGACCAAATTCGTAAGTTTAGTTTTAGCCGCGTTAATTTAAAATGTTGTTCTACGACTACTGTAGTCAAGGCTTCGAACATTCACGCTACTTTACTTTGTTTGTTATTTAGAAGAAATGCATCGTCTGTATAGTCTAGGCGCGAACTCAAGGAAGGAACTTAAGTAATTTGAATGATCTTAATTAATGTTCGCTGCGGGAAATTTTTTACGTAACCCTTTCTGTTCTATGTTTTATGTGATTATTTGCTTTTTGCAGTAATTTCGGAGATTGGAGTTAGAAGATGACACGCCAATTAACTATGACAATCTGTTTGGAAATTCCGTTTAGAAATCTTAGGTCTTCATATCCCAAGATTCTTGGATGATAGGATGAAATCAACTGTAGCGCTGGAATCCACCTAAGTAATCCACTTGTATTTGGTTTATTACAGTGGGCCGGTCGAGGACTTTTTCGTGTAGGCCAGTTCTAACTGTCGCGGATGTTGATGATGACAACGTCGTGGATTAATGCGTACTTCAATCTGCTTAATTTCCGTTTTAAGCATGTGGAACTGTGATACACTAGCTATTGCAGTATGCGGCATATTGGTTTCGTACTAAGTGAAATTTTGCTGTTCTTAGATTAAACGATCGCGTTTACACCTTACCTGAAAAAGATGCAGAAATATTCTAAAAGGTCTGTTTTGTTTTTGAACCAGGTTGCGACATTCAACAATCAATATTACTCTTCAATACTTGAACTCTCTTTGTTCTTGTTACCAAGCCCAATCTACCCTATATATGTTTCCATTGTTTGAGACAACGATCGCGCTGAGATATCCTGCATTGCTGTTTTTATTTCCATTGTGGAGCATTATCTGTGCAAATGGAAAGAGTCTCTTTATCTCGGTCGTCAAGCGGATCGTCATCGCAAAGTCAATTTGAGGTATCTGAGGAATGATATATGTATCTTTAGTGTGTAGGTTATATTTTTACATGTAACCGAGTTATAACGCGGGAGTCGGGCTGCTTCTTTAGCCTACATGTTATTACCGGAGTGTGGTACATCTGCCATTAGCTGGTTATTTGCGTCGCTAGGTACAGCTAATTATTAAAAACCAGTTTAATTCTATATCTGTCTTCTAAATTAGAAACTTTTTTCTAAAAAGTTTGTAAAGTTCAGATTTAAGGATAAAAGATAAGGTCAATCAGAACGGTTTGCACTTGAAGGTCAACAACTTATTTTTCTTTTCACTCAAGCTAATTATTGTTATATAAAGCATGATCACAATGTTCACTTCGTCTATGATAATTTTCTTAGGTGAATTTTTTTGAGCTATAAAGGAATTTTAAGTTTAATTGTGACGTTTCGCATAAAAAAGTAATTTTGGCTCTTTAAACCGTAGTTTTATGCGAAAAGTTTTAATCTGCATCATATTTTTTTCAAAAGAATGATAAAATGATTTATGGGTGTTTAGAATTTCCCCCCTTTGCCCCCCAACCCCCCATTCAACTTTTGCAACACTACCGTTATTTTTTTTTTAATATATGATGTTGCCAAAGCTCAGGGGATGCCCTATGATGCTAAAGCACAGCCTTGGCAGGAAAGGAATTAAGGTTAGGGGAAATGGGTTGGGGGAGGTTGAGTGAAGGAGGTGTCGATGTACGCCTCGTTTGAAAGTTTCAGGCTCATAAGACGAGGGAAAAACAGAAGATGGTAAACTGTTCCACATTCGTGTTGTTCTGCTAAGAAAAGATTCCCGAAATTTGACGGTACGTCCAAATTTGACCTGGAGAGTATAGGGGTGGGAGCGACTTGTAGATCTTGTATCGCGCGTTGTAATGAGTCTACAAGGAATCAGGCTAGCAATTTCGTTAGAACAATGGCCATGGAAATAACGATAAAAAAGTGAGAGACAACCGACATTCCGTCGATGCTCCAGAGAGTCAAGGCCCTCAGAGATTAAGGAATCACCAATAAGTTTAACAACCTTACGCTGAACTTCGTCTAACGCGGACAATGCGGTGTGTCCTGCCCCTGCCCAAATATGGGAATTATATTCAAGTCTAGGCCTAATGTGGGACTTGTAGATCAACGCTAAGTCGGGTGGGGTGAAATATTTCTTACATCTCTGTAGAAAACCCAAACATTTCATCGCACTTTTAGCGATTGCAAATATATGATCAGTCCAGCTAAGATTGCTGGATATCTCAATACCCAAGATCTTTAGGGAGGGTGAATTGGGTATATTCACTCCGTCGACTGAAATGGGTTGGGGGTGAACTGGGCGTTTTTTAAGGGACATTAAACAGCATTGAGTTTTGGATGCATTAAACGTAACACGATTTGCTCTGCCCCAAGCGAGGATCATAGAAATGTCTTTGTTTAATGATCTAAACATGCGTTCCCGATTGACTTCTGTAGCATTCCCACGTGAATTCATTACAGAATCAAATGAGTACGCGAAATCAAGGGCGCTGTCGTCGGCAAAACTATGAATAGGATTGAGAGTAAGGGATAAGAGATCATTAATAAAAAGAAGAAATAAGGTTGGTGAAAGAACTGAACCCTGAGGTACACCGGCATTTATTTCGTAGGAATCAGATGTAACTCCTTCAATTACTACACGGATTGAACGGCCTGACAAAAAGCTCTCTATCCATTTAACGAGGGTAGGGTGCAGACCAAATGTTTGAAGTTTGGCTAAAAGGGCAGCATGCCAGACTCTATCAAAAGCCTTTGAAATATCAAGAGCGACGATTTCGGACTCACCGAAATTATGGAGACAATGATTCCAACGCTCCGTTAGAGCCGTTAGTAAGTAAGTAAGTTAGTAAGCGCGGAAACCGTACTGGCAATCGTTGATAAGATGGTTCTTTTCAAGATATTTCAACAACTGAGAGTTGATGAGTGATTCAAAAACTTTGGATATGATCGAGGTTAGTGCAATTGGTCTGTAGTTAGAGGGGTCGCATGCCTCTCCTTTTTTAAGTATCGGCTGGACATGAGCAAGTTTCCATACACTTGGAAATATTCCTGTTGAATATGACAGGTGAAAGAGTTTGCGCAGAGGTTTAGCCAAAGCAGAGGCGCAGCATTTTAAAACAAGGGGCGAGAAACCATCAGGCCCTGTAGCTTTCGACACGTTGAGTTTCGAAAGTACTCTAAAAACTTCCCGAGTGCGAAAGTGTAGCGGCTTTTGCCTACTAGTGCACTGTGATGGAGATGGAAGTGGCTGCGATGAAGGTAGCAAGTACGAGTTAGCAGCAAAATTAGCAGCAAACAGGTTGGCCTTGTCCAATGAGTCAGTAAAAACATTCCCATTATAAATGAGTGGTGGTGTTGACGAACAGGTGAAATTGTTCTTTACGGTTTTTACTAGAGACCAGAAGCCCTTACTACTCTTTTGAGTAGAAAATACCTTCCGTCTGATGCTCTGGTCGAAATTGAACTTAGCCCGGCTAATTGCTGAGTTGCAAATATTCCGCGCATCTCTATAGATACGTCTCAATTCCTCTGAAGGGCACAATTTATATGCCTGGAAGGCTGCTTCCTTCTTTTTGATGGCTGCGAAACAGTCATTATTGAACCAATTGGTGTTAGTTGGTTTGATGTTCTTGAAGCTATGAGGAATAAAGCGATGCATTCCAAACCATAGGATGTTCAAGATATAATCGGTGCTTCTGTTAACGTCCTTCATAGAAAAGCAATCAGACCAATCCAGCTCTCTGAGATATTTATTAAGTCCCGCCCAATCATCATTTTTATAATGCCACACTAATCCTTTGGTGGAGTTTAGGTTAGTGGTTGTCGGAGAGGAGATGGAGAATTGGGCGGAGATTAGACAATGGTCCGAATTACCCAAGGGAGACGTCACCGAAACCGAGTATTTTTCTGGATGCGATGTAAGAAATCGATCTAAAAGATGCGCGTTGTGTCCCAAAGTATCAGGAACACGAGTCGGACACTCAACCAGTTGCTGTAAATTAAAAGACTCACTAAATAACTCGACGTGTCTTCCAGACGGGCTTGTGGTGGAAGAATGCCTGAGCCACTGTGTGTTGTGGACGTTGAAATCTCCAGCAAGAACGATTTCAGAAGAGGGGGATAATTCCAAAATCTTATCGATATCGGAAGACAGTTTATCGAAGGAGCACACAGTGTCAGTGTCAGACATATTCGGGCTGCGGTATAAAAAACAGAAGTGAATAATGTGCCGATAGAGTTTAAATCTAATCCAGACATAATTAAATTCTGGATTAGTAGAAGAGAATTGAGGGAGATGGGAGAATGGCACATCATTTCTAATATAAACCGCGATTCCCCTCTGAGGAGAGAAGAGCGGCACTAAGTGATACCCAGGGATGTGATACTGATTAATAGCAGAATCGGAAACAACCTTGGTTTCGCTTAGTGCAAAAACAGCCGGATTTTCCGCGATCAAGTGGCAGTAAACCGAAAAATGGTTACTTTTCAAGCCATGTTGCAAAAATTAAATAAAAATTTCTGCATACTCCCGGTCTTAATTTGCCCAAAACAAAACAAAAACGTACACAAACTCAAGGACTGACGAACGAGATCCACAAATGCGAGGCAAAGCCACCTCTGTGAGAACAAAGCCAGCAGCAGTGTTATGCCTGCTGTGCTGAACTTTGATCTCGGCAAAGGCAGCCAAATGCTCAACAGTGGAGACCCGTTAAACGCATTCAATGCAGCACGATTGTACTACATTGAATGTTGGATGCAAATAAGTGATATAAGGAACGGACTCACCAGACCGTGCTTTTAAATAGGACATAAAAGCCCCTCACCATTATTCGAAAAGTTTTAATCCAGGTCATATGTTTTCTTAAAGAATGATAAAATGAATGATAGGTTTTTAGAATTTACCCCTTTACCAGCCCCCCCCCCCCCCCCCTCTCTCCGCTCTACAACCCGCTTTTCCCGTGAAGTAAAACTCCTCCACACAACAGGTTTTTCAATAATATTTTACAAAAAACTGAGAACATTTATTGCTATGAATGAAATCAAATATTAATTTTGACGTTTTAATGTATACACACAAATTTTTTCATTAGTGAAAAGAAAACAAAGCGGCGATATAGCTGATCAAACTTCAGTCCTCGAGTTTGCGCCTAGGTTCTTGTAGTTAACTGAAATCAACGAACCAAATTTTTTTCATTAAAATAAGTCATTCCGCTTTGCATGAACCTACATTTAACAAAAAGAACAAACAAAATAAAGTTTGAGGACGAAAAGACAAAAAAAGACTTTTTTTGTTATAAAAAAATCGGCAAAAACAATATTTATTATAACAATTAATAAAAAAATTTAGGTTTGTGCAAAGGTCAATAAGTTAAAAAAATATCTGCGGAAAGTTTCAAATTGATTTTTTTATGACTTTTTAGCTATATTGCACGGCTCGGAAAAAATACGTTTCGAGAAAATCGCGATTAAAGTTTTCGTTCTTGTAGAGGTTAATCTGCTCTTTTGGAGCGCATCACTTCGGTGACTATTTACGGACTTTTTTAGACTTTCTATTGAGCTTAAAACATTGAAAATATATGTTTTAGATAGTAAATGATTTTTTAAAGTAAAAAACAAAAAATGCAAAAAAATTAACTTCTGGAGTAGGTTCCCCCCTTAAGGACAGATAAAAATTGGCTCGGTTGGTGAAAACAACTTTTTTTTAGAATGACTTAGAAAATAATATTGTAAAAATTTTAAAAATTCTGCTTGAGAAATGCGAAAAACGACAATTTATTAGTAGTTAACAAGTTAAAAGACATTGTGTGCCAGATTTTATTAATTTCTCACTTATCTTTCCGACTTCAGAGCAGATTATTTCACCAATAATATGTACCTAACCTTTAGGGTGACATTAACTGTGCTAAAACTTCTATACACTCCTTTAATTTGAACCTATCTTGACATTTTAATTTCCATAATTCAAGTGTGGTTATTCCCATTCGAAATGAACAAGCTCTGTCTTGTCACGTTCTACAACATGAGAGCATCCGTTTCAATGCATCAGACTCAGACCGCTAGAGTTAAGAGCTGGTTATTAGAGACATAAAGTAAAACAATGAGAATTTCAGCAATCATAAGGCTTGTGCTTTGCTCAGAGAAGTATACTCCATGCCTTCTATGGCTAACTAAATTGGTAGAATATCAAGACAACATTTTTTTTTTTATTCATTTTATATAGGTACCAGGAGAAAAATGGTTATGGAATCTCCGGTGTGCATCCTACGATTTTCAGATTAGCATGTTTGTTACGCTACTCGACGTTTACGCAACATTTCCCGACGTAGCACGATTAGCCTTGGATGCACTTTGCATGCAAAAATAGCGATTGAAATGAAATACGATTGCACTTGAAGCCTTTTGCCATCATAGATTCTACCAACCAGCAATGTGATGACTAACTTGTGGCGTCAGTTTTTATGGCAAAAACGCAACTAGAAGCGAAGATGCATAAATTACAAGACAATGAGTTGAGGATTAGATAAAACCGAAGTTGAATGTAAACTAGCTCGTGACATTGACTCCATCTGTTTCCATTTGCTTTGCTATTAAAAAAGAATTTTCTCGACCGTTTAACATTCTTTAAAATTAATAATGCTCTGTAAGTTTAACCAAAACAATTTAAAGATTCCTGAAATGCTCTGGTTTTCGCCACTGATTTTACTCTCTTTGCGTTTCAAGGCCCCCAGAATGTAAGATTTTACTGGATTTATGAATCACAAGCTATTTTCAGGGGAAACTTGTAAGATCGGCGAAGTGATTCATTTGTTATTGGCAAGTGATCTCAAGGTGGGTTATTTCTCTTATGTGAAAGCTTACAAATTGTTAAACTATGTAAAAATGCCAATGGAATGGTAAATAAATGCATTTTGATAAATATTCATATTACGGTCCATTTAAGCTTTTGTATTCGAAGTTATTGGATACCGTGTATCCAATAACTTCGAATGCAAAAGATTTTTCTTGTTTAGACATGAAACGAATGTTTTTTTATGCTACTGCTTTAGATAACAAGTCCCCTTATCAGTCTAGCTGCTATGATAAAAAATTACGATGAAAGTTTTGCGAAAGTTTATTACGAACAAATTTATTAAAGTAATTAATGTTTGGGCGTTTTACCCCCCAGTCCGGAAAATGTTTCGGGCTTGTGAAGTTAGCCCGGAAATATTTTTTTCGAATAAAAAAAAACACAGCTGGTTCAGCGATCAAGAAAGGAAATAACAAAGACCTAAATTACATAAATTATTCGGAATTAATAGTTAAGTTGGGATCGACATTATGCCTTATTCTACCCGCTTTTTACAACAAAGGAAAATTTAGACTTTTCAAAAACATTTCAAAAAACGAGACTACCAAACATTTTTTAAGGACTAAAACGAATAAAACTTGGAAACTTTTAAATACAAAAGCTTTATTATTAAATATTGCATATGTACTTATTTCATTTACTTTATATGTTTTCATTTTTAAAATTAGTTATTAATAAAAAAATTCTCACTTTTTACTTTGGATCCCACTCTTCTCTTAACTTTTTTCTAATGTCCTTCATAATATTTCTGGCAGTGGTGTCCTTAAGCTGTCTGGATGCTCTTTTCCATTTAACACTAAAATCTTTAAGGTCCTTTGCAGCCAGCTCACTTGTCCTCAGTTTTCTTTAAATAGGATGGCATTGTGCAACATTTGGTGGATTGATATCTTTCGCCACAAAATCAATGTCATTTTTGATAAGGACGTTTATTGTTGCACGGGTATAGTGCGCGGAAGCTAAATCTGGCCAGAATATTGTAGAGCCCCTATGCTTTTTCACAATCGGAAGCAACAGTTCTTTAATGCACTCATTGATGTACACTTCTGCACTAATTGTTCCACTTGTGATGAGCGCTGGGCTTCCTTTTCCACACTGACATAGAGCCTGCCACACAAGGTATTTGGTCCCAAATTTTTCTATGCCATTTGATGTTTCCGACGGTGGAAGAACTTCTTCTTCGAATAGAGTATAAAATTGTGAGCCTGGAAGTGTACTAAAGTCCGTTTTGACATAGGTTTCATGATCCAAAATCATACACGCTCTTTTCTTTCCAATTAAATCATACAATTTTCTAGCTCTTGTTTTGATGACTTGCCGTTGTTTTTCCGTTACTTTCGGTATTTTTTGTTTTTTCGCGTTTTTAAACCGGCACGTTTTTAACACCTTTGCACCATTGCTTGATTTGTTGCACATTCCCGAGCCACATCTCTAGAAGACATGCTCCGATTTTTAACAATTGCAGTCACTATTTTCTTGTCCAGCTTTTTGTTATGTGCACCACTTTTTGTTCCACTTTTTGCTTTTCGGAAAATACACAGCGTTTCAAAATAACGTTTTAAAACTGAATCCACCGTACTCCGCGCAATTTTCAATTCTTTTGCTATAAAGTGATTTGCCCGTTGTGGATTTTCAAGGCATTTGTCAATAATTTTTTTCCGACGTTTTTGTTGAGCCATTGTTTCAAATTATTAATGTTACAATACATTCAAATTAAAACTGAATTGAAATTTTAAATGTTCGTAAATAAATCTGCACACATAACGGATCCTGAAATTTTTGACGTTTAACGCACGGACAGCTTTGAATTTGACAGGTTATATTTGTTTCAGTCCTTAGGTCATTAACAGATGAAATCGACGTTTTCATCGATGTTGTTTTAGAGTTTACTGCTCATATGTATGGCATCAAGCATTGAACCAGTGTAAATGACGCCATATATTTTCCATTTCTAAAAAAAAATCCAACACTTTTACAATCGTACACTTTTCCTTCTTGCTTTCTTTCAACTATTTTGTTTAGGGACTGGATTCGTCCACCTTTTAAAGTATTTTTCAGAGTTTTTGTGTCAAAAATTAAAATACTCTTCTATAAAATGTTAGCGACGCGGCAGTATATAGAAAATATATATCTACAAATCATACGAGGGAAGATGGCGCTGAATTGACTAGATTCATAATATACCAGGTAAAATGTGCGAATTTCAATACTACGAATATGTGGGAAGACCATGTCATTTCAGATGGTATTGACACGGTATGGAGTGACACATACATATATGGTATACCACGTTGTATATAATTTGAAAAAATTATAATTTTCTCAATTTTCCAGAACTATTTTCAAGTGTTATCAGGAACTCTAGAACTCTTCAAAATACATCAGAAAAAAATGTCAGAACTCTTTTTTGCGAAAAAAGCTGCGCTGCGTGAAGTTAGCGCGGCATTTTTTTATTTATGATTTCTACCTGTAATTTCCCAGAACTATTCAAAATTTTTTGAGGAACTCCAGAACTCTATCGAATCTACCCAGAAATCTAATAAAATATTAATTTTTCAAAAAAAGCTGCGCTAACTTCACACGAGTAAATACGTCATTAATTTTTCTATCCGCCTGCACAGAAACAGAAGGATAATACGAATATCCCGAACTGTTGTTATACACTCAAACCTGTTTTCCTATCCCCCGTACAAAAACAGGTTTAAGTGTATTTCAAAATATTGCTGGAAAAACGTTTGGTAAATACGCCTTACCATAATAAGTATCTAATTAAGAATGGTCGGAAAACGGCCTTTTCATATGCAACCACCTCATATAAGCGGGCGTTACGCACAAAAATCTTGATAAAATATTTTATAAAAATCTTCCATCCCAAAAACTTTAATTATCGATTTTCAGTTGAATCCGACTATAAATGATAGGGCTTCATGATATTCGTGATAATTTTTATCATTTTATTGCAGACATTTATTTCAGTTCTTTCAGCTTTAATGTCGCTCTGAAAAGAGTCAATTGTATGAAACATGTTTAGATTTAAGTTTGCATTTATGAATCTGAGTGTGTTCAGGAGGTTTCAGAATGGAGGCCCGAATTGAATTTATATTTTGTGGTCTTGAGACATGCCTATATTATATTATGGTGCCGTGATATTTTATTATGGTGGCATGTTTATCTTGTGACTACTTGTAGATAATGGCGACCTCAATACCGGTTGAACGTTTATTCTTATTAGCCTAGCATATTATTTCACAAATGAGAAATTCTTTGAGAGACGATATCATTACTCTTTTATTGTGTATCAACTCGTGGAAACACAGAGGGATTTAGCGTAAGGTATATGCGGTGTTAAGCTTTGCTAAAAAATATTTATTTATTCTGAGATTCGCGGAGATTACCTTGACGAGACCCCGACCGAGGTTTGCCAAAATATTGGTCTTGTCTCGGTGCCGTGAAGATCTAATAAATGACATGTCTGTCATATTGACGTGGCCATTTTTAATTTGTAAATTTTTATTCTTTCCAATCTATGAAAAAAATAAAAAAAATCCCGAAAATCGCACCCACCAATTGAGTTTTGACGACTTTAAGGTTTCTACTAAAAAACCAAAATTACCTTAAATTTTTGTATATTTCTCGTTCTCGAATTTTTTCGAATTTTGTTCTCCATTTTTCGAAAATGTTTACCGCATCATTGCCCTAACTAAATTCGTAGGAACGCACTAAATTTAATAAATATGGTGGATATATGCAAAAGTTATAAGGGAAGTAGGGAAAAGAAGGAAAAGCACTGGTTTCTTTTTAAAGTTGTCAACTTAAAAAATGTATTATTTTTTTGCATCTATTTTAAATCTTGTAATTATTTCTGCTATAGATTAATGTTATCCTTCTTAGAATAATATAATCAAAACATTTATATTATTGTAAAGCTTTGTGTTTTTTTCCAATAGTTATTAGCTTGTATTCTGCTTTGCATTATTAAGTTGTTTTTAGCGCAATAGTATAATGCAAACGCTTATTTAGATTAAATGGTTAAAGTGCTCGAGTATACTCCTTATATATGAAAGCACACTAAGCAAAGAGCACAAATGGGTCTGTTATAAATATGGTAACACATGGTAGCAATCACAAATGGGGCAAAGAACGATTGTACTCGGCTAGCACTGTTCAATTACTTCAAGAATATAAAGGGTAAATCCACTCAACATTGCAATAATTTTATAAAAGTTTACATTCTGTGCAGGATTTTCTTAATTAAGCGCAATTGAAAATGTTTTGCTTTCAAGTAAAATGGCACTTCTTTCCGAAACAGGGTTAATAATTATAAGATGATATAAGTGGTAGGCTCCATTAAATAATTATCCACTTAAATTCTCAAATTTCGTTTCTGCAAGGCGTAACGAAAACGGCCGATTACGTACAAGTCTCAAAAGCGGGAAATAAACTAACATATAATTTTTAAAAATATTTTAAGCTTTCCTTTTAATCACAATGTATAATATTAAACCGATATTGTTACTTGTATTTTTTTTCGCGTGAGATTAAATTTTTGCAAGTTTAGGTTTTTATTCGCAGTAAAGCGTTCAGTGTATGCTCACACACTTTGCCAGCCATTCATACGTAGTACTTCTGGTACACAAATATTATAACAAATAGTATGCGTACCTTGGAGAAAAGTGCACTTTCGACACGTGTGTTACCGCCCTCGCTTCAATCGTCGGAAATCGCGAACTTTCCTCCCTTTTTATCCACGTAAAGTAATAATGACGTTTTATCGACACCTTTTAGTGCTCATGAAATATATATAAGTATTGAAAATGAACTTTAAACTAATTCTTCCTGAGCAGAAAAAATGGTCTGAAAAAAGTTAATGTCTTGGCTATTGTGGCTGAAATGTTTTTACCTGATTAATAAATTAAGCTGTATTCTAGCCAGTTTTCACTAGATCCGCTATCGGCGAATTTTTCTTCCACTCAAATATTTTCTCGTTTATTTATGTAGGCAGCAATAAATTAATTTTGCAGACTGTTGATATATGTATATCCGATTAGGATTGACGGATGAGATGGTGAAGGTCTCGGGAGATTTTCTGCCTATTTTCTCAGTTCTAAGGAAAAATCGATACTTTAAGTGAGTTTAAGGATTTCCTACTGAAGAGTCTCTTCAGCGCTAATGAAATTCCAATCAATAATCCAATTGATGACGCTAGTTCGAATTTATACTTTTGTTTTCTATCCTTTATTAAAAAATGCCCTCGCTAATAATATATCAATGGCATGAAAGGAACCGTTGTTATAGACCTTTTCAGAAGTATAAGTAGGGAAAAGTGGAGGCTTTGAGCTTTGTCCTGATTTATTAAATATAAATTCAATGCCTTAGTCTGGCCGAAACCTTCATATTTAATTAGATTATTAGATTTTGCTCTATTTTTTGTATCTTATCAGAAGGTAGCTCTTGTCAATGAATGAATACCTGAATGTTTATAAGTCTATCAATATGCAAGATCGATGAAGGGATAGCGTTTCTAATTAATTATCTTTGACTAGTGTACAACCTTCAGATGGAAAACATCATTGTTCCGAAAATATATCTTTTTGGTTGCACAATCTTTCAACTTCTGTTTTTTTATCTGAAAATGTTACCTTAGAGGGTTACGTCGCCGAACGTCTTTCAGACGATTATATCTACACGGCACGTTTTTCAATATTTTTTAATGAAATATTAACATATGTACTTTGAGATGTCGTAAATTAAATTTTTTTATGAAAAAAAAAATTGCCAACATTTTATCTATTTTTGCTAACCCTGGGTGTATGTAGCCCCTTGAAGAGCGTTTTATATTTTAAAGAGACCATCAGGGTTAAAGTTTAAAAAATTGCTATTTTTGAGTGTTTTTACAGCGAACATTTAAAACATATAGGTTAGGTTACAGTAACAGCAATCCCAGGGGAAAGGCACACTTAGGCTCATTGCAATACCACATTGGGGCTAGATTCTCAACCTTATCAAATACCTACAAACTATTATGAGCTCCTGTTGAAACGAACTAGCTCCCTGACATCAGTAGAACCTAGTTCGACTTACTAAACTATTCAGATTATAACGGCACGTTTTTCAATATTTTTTGATGAAATGTTAACATATGTTCTTTGAGATGTCGTAAATAAAATTTTTTTATGAAAAAAAAAAATTGCCAACATTTTATCTATTTTTGCTAACCCTGGGTGTATGTAGCCCCTTGAAGAGCGTTTTATATTTTAAAGAGACCATCAGGGTTAAAGTTTAAAAAATTGCTATTTTTGAGTGTTTTTACAGCGAACATTTAAAACATATAGGTTAGGTTACAGTAACAGCAATCCCAGGGGAAAGGCACACTTAGGCTCATTGCAATACCACATTGGGGCTAGATTCTCAACCTTATCAAATACCTACAAACTATTATGAGCTCCTGTTGAAACGAACTAGCTCCCTGACATCAGTAGAACCTAGTTCGACTTACTAAACTATTCAGATTATAACGGCACGTTTTTCAATATTTTTTGATGAAATGTTAACATATGTTCTTTGAGATGTCGTAAATAAAATTTTTTTATGAAAAAAAAAAATTGCCAACATTTTATCTATTTTTGCTAACCCTGGGTGTATGTAGCCCCTTGAAGAGCGTTTTATATTTTAAAGAGACCATCAGGGTTAAAGTTTAAAAAATTGCTATTTTTGAGTGTTTTTACAGCGAACATTTAAAACATATAGGTTAGGTTACAGTAACAGCAATCCCAGGGGAAAGGCACACTTAGGCTCATTGCAATACCACATTGGGGCTAGATTCTCAACGTTATCAAATACCTACAAACTATTATGAGCTCCTGTTGAAACGAACTAGTTCCCTGACATCAGTAGAACCAAGTTCGACTTACTAAACTATTCAGATTATAAATGAAAAAAATATGCATCTTTGGCCGCACACATTTTTTTGGAAGCAGCTTATTTTTTAAGTTATTTTCAAGTGGGCTTGACCTGAAAATCGGTAATATTTTTTTGAAGTAGAATCCTTTGTTAAGAAGCTTCTAAAGAAGCGGTTTTTGTAATCTTTCCTCCACCCTGACATGTTGTACCTTTTTGAAAAGGTATTACTGGGAAACTAATAAAAATAAAAAGCAGATGTATTAATTACATGAATTTCCGAGAAAATTTGGAAAAATGCTGAACTTTAGGTAATCGCAAAATATTGTTGTCACTTTTGGAACTGACTGTACCTGCAATGGTAGAAGTTAGATCAATATTGTTGTCAACTTTGGAAAGATCATTGATACAGTAGTTTTCTCGATGCACAAAGCAGAAAAATTTCAAATTTATCAATCACACAGTAACTCCCAAATGGTTGATTTTCCTTATGAAATTCGCAATTCTGTCCTTAAGGGGGTCCTCTACTCTCGCGGTTTTAAAAATCGATTTTTTTTTAAATTTCAATCTATATGTATCTGAGAACACGTTATAGGAAGGATTTCATGAAAATCACATTCCTTTGCATGTTTCTGGGAACAGAAAGGTACCCGTCTTCGGCCGTTTCCGAGAAACTAAGCGCGGCGCGCCACGACGGCGCTTGTCCAGTTAAAAATCATTGTCTAAAGAATATACCGGTCCGTTCTTGAGAAGAATGTGGGCCACCAAAAACATCAAAGTGATGAGGAAGGAGAACTCTACGGCCCCGGTATAGCAGATTAACTCGTAAGTTACTACAATCAAGTTTACACCGTAATTTATCATTAAACGCGTTTTCCCGAAAGTAGTGTTTTTTTAGCTGCCGAGTAAGACTTCTCATAAAAGTATTGGTCCGATTTCAATAATTTTTTTTTCAATTGTTCAGAAAACATACCGCTATGTTTTTCCGAGTACGATTTGCAAAATTTTATTTTGTTCCATTTTTATAGCCTCTAATAGGTCAAAAAATTACGTAACAATTGGAAATTTTACGAATTGTTGCATAACTTTTACAAATTGCAAAATAAAAAAAATCTGTCTTGGGAAAACATAGCCAACGTAACTATGATTATAAAGAATATAAATTTTCAGATTACAGATTACCCAATTGGCCACAACTTTGCTTAAGCGGGGCCCATACAGTTTCAACATCAATGTCATCAATGACATTTCAAGGTCGCGAGAGTTATTTTTTTTCATCTTCTAAAGTAAAATTGAAAGGTCAAAACATGTATCTTCGAAATAAAAAAAAATTCATAAAATGTATTCAGTAGATCCTTCGCAATTTATTCCCCAAAAAACCGCTCAATTTCAGGCCTCGAGAGTAGAGGACCCCCTTAACGTAACATGTTGTATAAATGCCATTGCATAGTGCACACTGTTCTTTATATCTTTGTACATTGCCGTATCTCCCACAACGATATAACCGTGTTATACCGTATATTTTAATCTACTCGCGAAAAGCTGTTTTCGTTAAGAATAACAATATCAAATTGAGCTTTCTGGAAATTATTCCTCCTTCCTCTTATTATACAGATTTTTTCCTCTAAATATACCTACACAGCTTTTTTAAAATTAGTTAAAAATTTAATTCACAACATGAGTAGGCCATTTAATTGTACATTGTTTATACATAGTGTGCTGACTTTCATGACGAAAATGCAGAGATGAAATTTTTGAATTTTTCCAAGTCACAAGTCCAATATACTCGAGCTTTACGATAGCACGTTCCCCCCTTTTCACATGTGCATCCATTTTAAATTCACCTCATACCTGTAATTGGTGTTTACAAAGCTTTTAGCCTAGGTTTTCATCCCGGAAATAACTTTGATCGATAAATGAGTTTTCGGTCAGTTTTTATGGGTATTTTATTTTGTAATTGTGCAAACAACAAATTGAAAGAAAGGATTTGTGCAAATTTTATAAATTTTTTTATGAAAAAAAAATGGAACATACACTCCGCTGCTGTGAAATCTTAGGACGATTATCTATGAACGCTGCCAATTGCCTAATTACTTGATGGAACATTCCGCAGCATTAGATGCGTTTTGTATTTTGTAGGATTTTTATCTGTAAAGTGGTGTAAAACGGTGCGACACTTGATCGACCACACCCTGTCTTTTTCGTTTTCGGGAAAGAATTTGGAGAAATTTTGTAGGGATAATTTTTTGAATACAAAGAAAAGCCGATACTAAAAAGGAGATAACCTAACTTACAACTTTAACATTATTCACCTCGTTTTTAGAAACTTAACTTTCACTAAATTGTTGAAAAACTTTTCTGAAGGTAATATAGTTTGCTAATTTCCGATTGATGAGTTATTATTGCTCTTCCTGGAGCAATTATTATTGCTCTAGAAGTTTTGTTGTAAGAGGTTGTCAATTTATTTCGTGAAATACCAAAATTGACGAAAACTTTTGACATCTTTTCGATGAATCTAATTACTTCAAATTAACCAAAACTATTTCTCCGAAATAAATTGTTATCCTGTTACTGTTAAACAATAGGAAATAGAGAGCTTATTCAAGTTACCTTCTGAATCATTAAAACAATCGCAATCTAGTGAATAGTGAATCAAACCGATGTACAGTAGAAAAACATTTATGTATATAAAAATTTCAAACTGTCGTTAACAGAAAACATTGCTTAAAATTGGATTTCGCTCTAATATCTGCTAAAAGGCAAATCAATAGGTACTCACAAAGTATAATAAAAAAACATTTCGATTTAAAACTGGTCGGGTTGTCCCAGAAGAGTTTGAGTGGAGTTTACTATTTCGGTTTTTCTTCAGCCTTGGGAAATCAGTAGACGAGTGGATGATAATTGGAAAAAGTTTGTTTGATGTTTAGGTTTGTTTAACGATTCATAAATTCTCCTCTGGGAGAAATTTTAAAATAATATTTTCACAATTCAAAACAATCAAAATTTCCCTTGTGTTATTTGCAGGCAGGTACTTTGTTTTTTGTTTTGGAAATTCGTGCTTCGGAACAATTTTTGTATCGATCAGTAACATCATTTTTAAAATATGTCGGTAGTGAGGGTAGTGCAATCAGTATATTTTAAGTGTCAAATTTCATACAATATATATGGAATTCTTATAAGACGACTTTTCCGTCAAAGTTAATTACACATGTACCTCAACTTAGCCAAACACATTTCTCGAATCAAAAATCTAACCCTCTCATAATTTGTTGCTAAATAGTTGCTAATTAGTTGTAGAAAAAAATAATTTGTTGCTTTTTATTAAAAAAAATGGGATGTTCTGGTAAGTTCAGCTGAAGTTAGCAGAACACTTTCATGAAAAATGAATTTACAGAATTGGGACGGTGATTAAATTATTAAGTGAATTTGTTGCTAATTAGTTGCAGGGAAAAAAATTATTGCTCTTTAGTTTTTTTTTCAAAAATGGGGCGTTCTGCTAAGTTCAGCTGAAGTTAGCAGAATACCTTCATGAAAAATGAATTTACAGAATCGGGACAATGTCTAAATCATTCAGTGAATTTGTTGCTAAATAGTTGTGCACAACGACGACCAAAAATAATGAACCACACCATCAGCATGGGCTGTTTAGCCAGAGATATCGAAAAAATTATCATTAACGTAAAGTGACCGATCTCCGACCATCTATTTCCGACCACCTATTTCCGACCACTTTTTATTTTTGTTAATAACTTTTTTTTAAAGCATATAATCGCGATAAGGCTTGTATGAACATATATTTTCATTATTCATGTTAATATACTGAAAATTGCAAATAACTAACTTGCATATGTTTCATTTATTAAAATGATTAATAGTGAAGAATCCATTTACCAATAAAAATCTTATCGAAATACTTAAATTCCGAGTTTTCTTTTTAAGGACTTTATATATAATATCCAAGTTTATAAATTAATTCATCTTATTTTTTCGTATCAATCCACATTGATCTTTGATGACATATAAAAATAATTATTAATTACTATGCTTTATTTACGAAAAAACAATAAAAGAGTATGGTCGCAATTGCGCCACCGACATTATGGACACAGACGTATTACCGACCCCTGGTCGGAAGTAGGTAGAAGACAAGATTTCATGTATTAACGTATTTCCGACCTACCAATGTGGAATGGTGGAGATTTTGTCATCGAAAATTATGAAGGTGAATATCGAGAATACACAATTTAAAATTCAAACAATGACGATGAGTGGGCATTACTGAAAATGGCCAGAAAAAGAAGATATTTGGGAGTACCTGCTGAGTGAGATTATATGTAAGATAGAAGCACCTATAATGGTGAGAACTCGCGGTACCTATGATTTTTTTTATATATATGCCAAAGCTCAGGGGATGCCTTATGATACTTAAGCACAGCCTTGGCAGGAAAGGAATTAAGGATGAGGGAAATGGGTTAGGAGGTTGAGTGAAGGAGGTGTCGATGTACGCCCCGTTTGAAAGTTTCAGGCTCATAAGACGAGGGAAAAACAGAAGATGGTAAACTGTTCCACATTCGTGTTGTTCTGCTTAGAAAAGATTCCCGAAATTTGACGGTACGTCCAAATTTAACTTGGAGAGTATAGGGGTGGGAGCGATTTGAAGATCTTGTATCACGCCTTGTCATGTGTCTACAAGGAATCAGACTAGCAATTTCGTTAGAACAATGGCCATGGAAATAACGATAGAAGAGTGAGAGACAACCGACATTCCGTCGATGCTCCAGAGAGTCAAGGCCCTCAGAGATTGAGGGATCGCGAATAAGTTTAATAGCCTTGCGCTGGACTTTGTCTAACGCGGACAGTGCGGTGTGTCCTCCCCCTGCCCAAATATGGGAATTATATTAAAGTCCAAGCCTAATGTGGGACTTGTAGATCAGCGCTAAGTCAGGTGGGGTGAAATATTTCTTACATCTCTGTAGAAAACCGAAACATTTTATCGCACTTTTAGCGATTGCAAATATATGATCAGTCCTCTCGATATCCAAGGTATTTAGGGAGGGCGAATTTGGTATATTCGCTCCGACGACTGAAATGGGTTGGGGTGAACCGGGCGTTTTTTAAGGGACATTAAACAGCATTGAGTTTTGGATGCATTAAATGTAACACGATTTGCTCTGCCCAAGCAAGGATCATAGAAATGTCGTTGTTTAATGATCTAAACATGCCTTCCCGATTGACTTCTGTAGCATTTCCACGTGAATTCATTACAGAATCAAATGAGTACGCGAAATCAAGGGTGCTGTCGTCGGCGAAACTATGGATAGGATTGAGAGTAAGGGATAAGAGATCATTAATAAAAAGAAGAAATACGGTTGGTGAAAGAACTGAACCCTGAGGTACACCGGCATTTATTTCGTAGGAATCAGATGTAACTCCGTCAATTACTACACGAATTGAACGGCCTGACAAAAAACTCTCTATCCATTTAACGAGGGTAGGGTGCAGACCAAATGTTTGAAGTTTGGTTAAAAGGGCCTAGATGTCCCTAAAATTAAAACTCTACGAAATAAAGTTAATTAATGTAAGTGCAAATAGATTTATAAATGTGAACTATTTTTATTCCAAGGTTTTATAATAATGGAAAAGAATTTATAAGTTTTTGTTAAGTTTTAGAAATTGTTTTTCTTAAAAGTCATACATAAATTTTATAAACCAAATTATTTGTTCATGTGTGGCCTTTTAGATTTTATTAATAACTATTTCATAACTTTTAAATGATTATTTACCTAGAAATAAGTTGAATTTTGCCTTGGATTTGATCCGGTCGGAAATAGGCTTAATGGTGGTCGGTAATAGGAAATGACCATTTTGATAGTCGGAAATACGTTTATGCGACGAATTTTAGCAACTGAATTTCTAAAAATGTTTTAAAAATATTTATAATATAAAAAAGATAGTGGAAAGTTTTTTTTTTAATTCTACAAACATTTTACATTAATAATCCGTTTTTGGAAATTTGTTTTGCTTAATACTTTTTGTAAATTAAAACAATTAAAGAAGAACCAAGTTCAGTGGTTGGATATAGGTAACTTTACGTTACTTGGAATTTCGCGTTTTTTGCATTGCGGAAAATTTCGCTACTCCAAATTATTAAATTTAATAACATTTTTCAAAGAGGAATTCCTACAAGTTGTGTTTTTATGATCTCCTTTTTTACTTACTTCAGTTCAAAATTGAAAAAACCAGAACTTCAGATTGAGAATTGTCTTCTGTTTAACGATCTGAGAGCTTTTTAAATTTGATGGAAATTTTTTTTTCAACTTAGAACCACGTTACTTTAAATGGACAAATTACAATGTACACTTTTGTGAATCTTTGGTTTTAATAGTACAGTTTTTCATTACATATTATTATTATATATCATCGTTGGATAATGAGTATAGGTATGTCAATTTAAAAATGCAATGAACAGATAATAAAATTATATTTATTGATTACTCTTTTATTCACTTTTATAATAGTTATTCTTTTTCCACGCTATATAAAATATAATAAAAGCATTATAAAAATATCTTTTAAATTACATTACTTTTGGTAATTATCACTGCCATCATTATTATTACAACAAATCTTTTATTATTACAACAAATCTTCAGCTGAACTTAGCAGAACATCCCATTTGTTTTTTTAATAAAAAGCAACAAATTATTTTTTTCCACAACTAATTAGCAACTATTTAGCAACAAATTTGAGAGGGTTAGATTTCTGATTCGAGAAATGTGTTTGGCTAAGTTGAGGTACATTAATTACACTCATTTGAAAGTACTAAAAAATTCATGTAAAAAAGCTCGATCGCTTTAACGGGTGTTTCCTGGTCGAACATTTTTAAAGATACGACTTTGTATTTTTTGCATTTTCAATTAGTATATAGGTCAACGTTTTGCGAGCAAAATTTTAGAAAACTAATGAAAATTCGTTGAAATACAGTGTGTTTTCTATAAGTGCATGAAGCTGCTCGCGTTTTCCTCGAAAGTATGTTTACCTAGTTGATTGGCAAGATAACTCAGAAACAAATTATCCGATTATTACGAAATTTTTACACAATATTCTTTATATATATTATCTACAAAACAACAGACAGGATTTTTGATATTTTTTTCCAGTTTTTTGTTATGAACAATTCAAGTATAAGATTTTCTAAATTATATTTAGAATATAATATTATATATTTAATGTACAAAATTTTCCAAAACTGGTCCGTTATTCGATAGTTCTTTCTATTTACTATAACATGTTTTTTAAAGTTTTTGTTTCAGGCCAATACAGCCCTCACAAAACTGCCCGCCGTTTGCTGCCGCCAGAAAAACCTTTTTTTTTAAATAACTACTATAAAATTCGTAAAAATAAAAAACTTCATCAAGAGAAATTTATCCCTAATTTAGAAAGTTCATTTTATGTACTTTTCAAATTTCGAGTTTATATCTATTATAGTTTTTCCAGAATAAATTTTTGAAATATAGGAAACATTTTTAGAGTTCTGAATAGGAAAAACCCCTAGACTTGAGCTGTAGTTTGCAAATAAACTTCAAGTGTACTATGTTATTAAACGTAGAAGCTGAATCCTAACGTAATATAAAAGCTGTAAACGTTTGTAAATCATGTATGCGGCGAATTCTTTAAGCATTGAGAGCAATAATATCTTTTGGTACAAAGAGTCAAAAACATAAAATGACGAAATCTCTACACAGATCTTTGTCTGCAATTTCAAAAAGAGCAGTGGAGGGTTTCCAGTTGGTTGACAAAATTATCGGCGAAGTTGTCCCACTAATTCGATGTACGTTACATTCTTCGATGTTGTTTACCATCTTTTTCGCATCTTTTACTCGTTATTGTACCATTTCCTGATATAATTACAACATATAAAATTCCATCTTCCGCCGACATTAATATTTTTTTTTTAATCAAAATATATCGTTTTAACAAAATACAAAACTGTTCAATGTTTTCGAAGTTCAAGTAAAGTTTCGGAGAGCATAGACATACAATCGACCACAGGTTACACGTGCATAAGTAGCATGTGATATAGAACTTATGAACGCTTAACAAACAACAACGCAACGTCAGAAGAGACAGAGATAATCGCCTGCGCCGTAAAATCTGTCCACACGGAAATCATTGTACGAATCTTTACCCGGCAAATTTTAAATATACAATAATTACGACCCGTGCAACAAAAAGAGCCGCACGTGGTTTGCTTTTTCATATCTTCCCGGCTCAATTCATTGCTAAATAGTCTCCAAGATGTCCAAATTGCTTTTAACGGTTGTTGATGTGCAATAGCACTCTTCTGCTAAAAATATTCACTATGTACAGTTGCATACATACATAGGGTTCGAGACGTTATTAAGGCAAAGGGCGGTACTACAAAGTACTAATTTTTTTTTAAACTCAATTTTAAAACTTAAGTTTTGAAAATACATTTTTAAGTTTAATAAAAATAAAGAGATATTGTTGGCTTACATTGCATTAAAAATTTGAACAAAATGAAGCATTTTTTGATTTCGACCGAAAAACTAAATTTTTTTTTTTGAAAATAAATTACATATTGCATAAAACATACTTTTTTAATTGGGTTATATGTGAATAATGTAAAATACAGAAAAATTACATAATAAATTGTTGTTATTTAACTTTAAACTTGCGGTTCTTTTTGTTGCACGGGGTGTATATTACATAGAATAATTAGACAAAGCACATTTATTGAGAGAATCATTTTTAGGTTTCGGTATCCGAAGTTGCCCCACGGGAATCCTATTTTTGTGCAAACACTATCCATCCGGCTGTCTGTCAGAGCCTTTAAACTTTTAAACTAATTGAGTTATTGTAAATTGTAAATCCAAAAACTGTATTTACTAAATCTATCACAGAAACTGTAAGAATCTGTAAGTTGTGTACAATATCACTCATACCCTGTACTTAAACAACAAATACTTAAGATTGTTTGTACAATAGATAAAATATTATGAATTATATTTACGGAGTCCTCAGTGCGCAAGTACCCACGCCGCCCTCTCGTCAGGCCTACGTTAACATCTTTTTTTATGCACAAAGTATATCACTCCAAACTGCAAGCTTATCTACTCTTTTATTTGTAATGCTACCGCCCGGTATGGAAATCAAACTATTTCCGATCCGGTGGATAAAGTGATTGTTTTTGTCTGACCCCATGGAAGAAATAAAGAAAGGTATGCACCGTTTAAGTTTAAAAAGAGTGGTCCTGAGCATATCTTGTATATTGGTATCATGGTATCACCGACTGCAAAAATAAAGTTAGTCTCGCTTTTATAAGCTATGAACATTTCGTCATAGACAAGATATCCAAATATACCATGAGTATCTCACAGGCACCAGTGAGTGACTCACCTAATAAATGAGACTTACCTCAAACACGACGTCCACCATTTGAATAAAGCATTTCGAAAAAGTTTCAGTAAGAAAATTAATAAATTTTCCGTTCTTCCTTATAAGCACTATATGTATGATATTAAAAAGGGTTATTGATAACTATTGATTAACGCTGATAAATAAGTGATAATTTGAGACAGGTTTCAATTTTAAATTATGATTTTAAACGAAAATTAAGGGGACAACAACGGTTACACACGTCCAAATTTTTTAAACCGAAAAAGGAAACGGAAAAAAACAGGTAACCATTTTTTAGAAGATTTTTTTTCTATTTTGGGTACATTCCAAGTGAAAATTGTTGGTCGTAGATATTAAAAAATCAATAACAAATCACTGAACTATATAATTCCTAATTGAAATAAATTTTCGGCTTGTAGTCTGCACAGCCCTCAGTCCAGACCGTTCATTTGAAAAATATTAGATTGAGAATAAGTCATTTATAATAATGTAGTTTCAGCGCGAAACTCAATAAAATTTCTTTAAAACAATTTAAATAATTTTAAAAAATGTTAAACATTTTTTTCTAGAGTTCTTTTTTCAAAGATCAATAAAGGTATAAAAATTGGATTTTTTTTATAAAACAAGAATCTCACGTCACTCTATATTACTGTTTAAAATTTCAGTTAATCGGTTGGCTTGGGAATGAGCTGTACACTGTGCAGAAAGTATGAAAACGGGATTGGCGTGAAAACGCAAAAGAAAATTGTCTTGTTTATTAAAAACTATATCGCGTGTTTCGAAACCCCGCTGTAGTTCCTTAACGTCTACGAATAGTTAAATGTTGTACCCCTTAAAGGGATTATAAAGTTAGATTTACGAAAAAAATCTCATGTAAATATATATCTTAAAATCTATTATTGCTTTTACTTTCCTTAAAAGAGGTTCCAGGTTAATTTGATGTAGGTACATTAATTTTCAGCTTTTCCGAAAAATTTTTCGACACTAGTTTTTATGCATCTCTCAAAACGCGTCGGTGCCAGCTGTCCCCATAGCTAATTTTCTGGCTGTAGTATATATTATTATTACAACCAAAATATAAAAAATTAGCCTTTCCAATATTTACAAAATAAAAACCAAAACAAACTGTTTTTTAAACTCGAGCAACATAAGAAATATTAAAATATTTCTTAACACGATCGGCGTTTCTAATGAAGAAAAGTTAAGCTCCTTTGGCTCGTTCTCAACAGCAGCACCAAAGGGTTAACTTTTCTTCAGCTGCTGGACGCCTTCGCAAAAAACCAAAACTAGATGAAACTGCAACACAAAAATTCAAAACCGATCTAGACAGCTGTATCAAATTAAGATCACTTACACTGTCCCACTAACCACATAAGTATTTAAAGATATGTCATAAGGTTGATGCAGATCAAGGTGGTAAATGCAGAAAGTGAAATGGAGCTACAGTTTGTGTTGGTTGTCTTAACGTTACGCGGTAATATGTCTTTTTAAAGTTCTAAGTTTTAAGGCAGGTATTGGTTTGGAAATATTGTTCTCATATGTTTCATTAAAAATCAGATAAAAGTGGAAGCTAACAGCGATGGTATGAATTTGATATTAGGCTTTTATCATATAACATTCTGCAGCTAGAAATTTTATGAACGGTCTAAATATACTAGACGTAAAACATTTTAGAAGGCTTTCTGGAAACTATATTGGTTCATACTTAAAACATCCTTAACTTTTATTATAAATCAAAATAATTGCTTCTTAAAATCGCATTTCAAAATGAATTACTCTCACAGTCTTCTATTAATAGATACAATGTTAATAAATGTGCATTACACATAGTTAAAATTCTTTAATAAATTAGTTCATTCGTCTATTCCCGGCACGTAGCCTTAACCTCTAGTGAAGTTATGTCTTTCACCTCCCCCGCGACCATCTTATATCTTATGTTTACGAATCCAGCAACGGAGGAAGCAGCTGCATCATTTAAAGAGTCTATAAATCACCGACGAAAGTATAAATCTAGTTTGGCACCATTCTTGTTTATGTAGCCGTCTTAAGTAGAAATCCATTGAGGGCTTATAGCGTTATTTTTATCGTTTTCGTTTTTCGAGTGCATTCCTGTTGCTGTTTGTTTCTTATTTTTGCCCTCGGCCATTAAACTTGAACGTTCAAAATAAAAATAAAGTTCGTAAGAAAAGAAAATAGTGTAAAAATAGGTAGTGAAAATAATGGACTGTACTTGATCTATATTTGCCTCAAGATCAACTAAAATAGAGATGGGGTATACTTTTCGTTGAAATGTAGAGTATCTAAATCCTTTCTACAGAGTATCAAACTAATTATGTGCTTACCGCCGCTAATGTTATTGTTTGCTTTTTGATTCGACAAAGCAAAGGTAAAGTTCTTAAACAGGTTACTGATTCTCATGACTTTCATGAATGGTTGTTGTGCACATAACGCTCCAAAAAGCTGCTACCAAATGTTTGGGACAGATTATTCCACATCAGAGAATTTCTAGTCGTCAGACGCATTGAAGTTTTAAAACCAATTAATTGTGCTATGGATAGACATAGGCGCTTACGTGAGAGTACAAATATTTACGGCAATATCAAGGCTTCAAAGCACAAATTTACTGCACCGAAGTGCATTCGAGCAGCTAATTACATTGACCGCTTGTGTAATTCTTATTTTTTTCCGGAAAACAAGAGATTTTCCCGAAAAAAGTGAGCAATGTGTAGTGGCATGTAATTTGTGTCATATTTGTACATATAGGTAATTACTAGTTATGTCAATGTTAAATGATTCCACGTGGCACTCGGATTTATGGTATATGTATTTCTAAGAATGGCTGTTGCTCTCAAACAAAATTCATTCCGTCTAGTAAGGCTCTTTTAACTGTTTCTCAATAACAGTTGAATTCTTCTTCAGAACCTGCCAGTTTGCTCAATTTTATAAAAAACAAATAGTAAGATAGAGAGAATACCTTTACGCAAATGTCACATCCTTCACTAAGGAAAAAACGGTGCCCTTCCACGTGGTAAACGAAATGACACAAAGATACATACTTTCACCTTCATTGTTATTATCGACCATCGTCATCAAGGAGTGGAAGTGGCAAAGGAGTTCTAGTATTTTTCTTTGACTTTGGTCCAGGTACGCAAGGAAAGCGGTTCTCAAAACGCTGTTACGGCAATAGTAACTTATTGGTGAATCTCAATACGGCCACTGATTATATGCTACGCATTAAGGACTTTGACAGGAAATTCGAGATAGCAATACCGGAAAAGCAGAACAGAAGAATCCGCAGATACTTTAAACATCTATACAGATGGCTGTAAAACGAAGTACGGAGTAGGAGCATCAGTGTTTTACCAGACGCTAAACATTTACTCGTCCTATAGACTTCTCAGTGACTGGAGCGCCTTAAAGGTTGAGGTTGTCTCTATACACAAAGCGGTAGAGTTGGTACACTTTCAGCTGGAAACGGGTGTTTTAATTAATATCTACATATGTAGACTGCCAAACAGCTCTAAAATTACTAGGGTCCAACAAATTTAAATCTAAATCCCTCTTTGATCGCTACAGAACTTTGAAACTGTAAGCACGAACAGAAAAGTACAACTCTGTTGGGTTGCCGGGCATACGGGCATCACCAGAAATAACGCAACAGAATTCTCGCTATTAGATGAGCTCGAATAGAAGCTTAGGAAGCGGATCAAATACTTCCTCCGATACCTGGTGTCACCAAATCTCTTAGCGATAGGTTAGGGTGGCGGCTATCAGCCCTACAGCCGATCAGCCTCACATAGACCTGTAAATGGTCCGTTGTGATAGCGATGAGTTGTAGATCTTGCGAACAAAAGGTGGGGAGAGACCAAAACGTGTCGAATCGCAAAAACTCTCGTGGAATCCTATAATCAAAAGAAGGTACAGTTAAATTTGTGTAGCAGTGCTGGGAAGGAAGGACTTCCGGAACTACCTTTGAAGTCGTCCTGTAGTTTTTTTTATTCTAACGATTGTTAAGAGTTTTCGCTAATCTTAATAAATTGCGAAAAAGTCCTTGCATATCTAAAACAAAATATTAAGCTTTTAAACTATAAAAGGTAACATCCTTTGCTCCCATACTCTGGCAGACCTTAATATGGATTTTGATCTTTCATTGATCATTGTTGTCTTTGGTCCAGCTACGCAAATAAAGCGGTGCTGAGGGCAACTTTGCGCTCTAAAACTTCAAAGTTTCTAGCTTAGTGGAGAATCTCAACACGGCCACTGATTATATGCTACCCATTAAGGACTTTAACAAGAAATTCTAGATAGCAATACCGGCGTAAATAGCCTATACATAGTAGCTATCTAATATAGCAGAAATTTAGAGGAGCGTGCTAAAAGTCATTTAAAAGGAAATTTAATTATTCTAAGCGTTTCAACTTCGAACACACGCTGTCAAAAATAACGCATATAAAGTCTGCTGAGAGATGAGAATCTATCAAACGCACATAAGTGGGCCACTTTAATAAAAATGAATTTTCAATTTGAAGAGTGGATAAGGCAACTCACCACCCAGTTTCACAGTGCGAATCCCGGGAGTCGCTGTTGTTAGGGACAGGAAACATGTTTCATCGGAATGATATATGACTCTAATATTATTGGAATAAAAGTCAGAAATCTCAAAGTTTATTCCACATACAGAGCATCAAGTGAAGAGATGAATAAACTTCTGATATTTGTTCGCATTGTTCACGGAAAACACTTTACAAACTGATCAAATTTCATGCTGACAAAAATCTTTTTTCCATTTCAATGAAAAGTAATTGACAGATTCGGAAATGTCCGAAATTATGTGAAGAAATCAAACTATTTTGGGCTCATGTAGTCGAAAATGTTTTTATCGTATTCTCACGGCTCTTGAATGAACAATTGATTTTACGACAATTGAAATTGTGGAATTTGGAAAAGTTAAGAGCACCTACTTTACAGTCCAGACATTTTATAGGTGTACTTCTCAGTCATGACTGATCATTTCAAGTTAATACCTCTTAATTTTCAATCGACATGTCTCCGTAGTTAAAAATTGCCATAAGAGCCACTTGCTACACTGCAAAAAGTACTGAATCTTAACAAAACTTTCAGTCAGCATCCGCAACTTAATGGTTCTTTATGTTTGCTGATGACAGTAATCACCCACTTGATTGCCTCGGGTGATGATACCAGCTAATAGAGAGCACTGCATTACGTTAACAGTCATTTATTGACCCACTCGACCTTTTATAACTTCCTCCTCCACTCCGTCCTCTTGTACACTATGCGATTTTAAATTGAAATTCTTGTGTCATACAATAATTATTCATAATTGAGGCGGCGCGGCAATGACTTTATATTAAATAATGCGAGTAAAGATTCAGAAATGTTGGCGATCCTCGTGAGCTTTAGTTTAGGTCGGATTTTATTGAGGTTTGAAAATTACAATCCACAGTCCATACTTCCGTATTGAGTCGATTCAAAATAAGCTCACGTTTATTAATGTATGTACCTCTCCTGTTGAAATATGCTTGTTTTTAAGAAATTTGTATTTCGGTATTGGACTGCATTCCAATTTTGTTAGAATTTTAAGTTTTTTTTAAATCTAAGAAACAAGGAAATATCATTTCTGTAGTAAAAAAAATGTTTTAAGTTATAAATTACCTAGCTGTACACATCGCGTTTTGATATCTCAGTATTTTGTAACTAGCTTTGCAGAATTCATATTTCTTTCTTTCTTTTTTTTTCTTGGTCATGTGTAGGAATAATTAATTCAAAACGCAAAGTAAATCATAATTCATTCCATCACTTACTATCATGTAGACGGTAAAAAAATTCATGATTTTTAGGAGTTAATTTTAGGAGTAACAAGAAAAAATAACTTTTTGAATTTTTGAGGACATTATATTATACATTTAAATAATATGAAAAAAACATATTTTTTTCTCTTTTCATTAATATTTGCCCTGAAATCAGCTGATGTTTTTGACGTTGTATTTCCACTGTGTACACGATGCTGCTCCCAATTTTAATCAGAAATGAATTTTTTTTAAATATAAGGATTATTTTTCTATTTGAACCCCTAAAATGTAATATATATATATATATATATATATATATATATATATATATATATATATATATATATAATTTTGCATTCATTGAAAAACACACGTTTTTTTCTAAAAAATTTGAACTTTAAGGGCCTTACAAAAATAGTAAAATAAACTATTTTTTAAAACATTTAGGTTCAAATGGAAGATAATTTTTTTACCTTTAAAATGAGCCTATACGATTTTAAAATCAGACCGATAGATTTTTCTCAATTGTGTACACAAATTTGAAAAACATCGTTTCGAGAAAAACGCGTGCTACGTATCCAGCAGCATAGTTCAAATGCTGTTGCCTCCGCGCCACTCCTTTGACTTACAGTCATGTGCATTAAAATAGCAGTGCCGGAATAACTTTTAAAAAAAGTGAATTTTAATCATCCCACCCTTAGTGATTGGAAGGGCATCTCTTGTAATTAATCTCTTTACTGTTTTAAACCAATGTGTGGTGGCAACACTTCAATTAAGAATGCTTTTAGGGTATTCCCCGTTATATTAATAGCAAACTGCATTAAATGCAAATGTGCATTAAAGTAGCAGTGTTACTTGGTTTCTTTGATAAATTTGTTGGAAAATTCGAAAGGACTCTTTATTTTTTTCATCGATGTATATTTCAATGTAAGGATTATTCTGAAATATAATGTATAGTATTAAAAAAGTTTATCTTTAGAAAAATGCCGGGCAAAGCATTGCATATCTGGGGAAAGGTCACTTATCAGGCAGCTACTTAGAGATGGCAAAACGTACAAATTTATACAAGAAACTTTAAAATGTTCAGCCAAAATGATTAGTAATGCGAGAAAATGGGAAAATGTGACTGAAAAACGGGGCGGAAAAAGGAAAACTGCACCTCAAGAAGACAGGAATTTTATAAATTCTTCAAAAGGAAGAAGTCAGGAATCTCATAAATTTGTCAAAAAAGCAACCGTTTAAGACTTCGACACAAATTAAGCAGGATCTGAATCTTTCAATCAGTACTTCATCAATAAGAAGACGCCTCATAAAAGCTAATTTAAGATCGAGACGTCCTAGAAAGGTGCCATTATTAAATATGAGACAAACAAAAAACCGCCTATTATTTGCTAGAGAGCGCGAAACGTGGCCCTCTTCTAAATGGCGTAATATTTTGTGGAGTGACGAATCAAAAGTAGTTCTTTTTGATTCTAGTGGATGCCAGAAGTACACCCCGTGCAACAAAAAGAGCCGCACGTTTAAAGTTAAATAACAACAATTTATTATGTAATTTTTCTGTATTTTACATTATTCACATATAACCCAATTAAAAATTATGTTTTATGCAGTATGTAATTTATTTTGAGTTATAAAAATTTAGTTTTACGTTCGAAATCCAAAAATGCTTTATTTTGTTCTAGTGTTTAATGCAATGTTAATTAATAAAAAATTAAAAATACAGTAAGCCAACAATACTCTTTATTTTTATTAAATTTAAAAATGTGTTTTCAAAACTTAAAAGTTTTAAAATTGAGTTTAAAAAAAAATAGTACTTTGTAGTACCGCCCTTTGCCTTAATAACGTCTCGAACCCTATGCATGTATGCAACTGTACATAGTGAATAGTTTTAGCAGAAGAGTGCTATTGCACATCAACAACCGTTAAAAGCAATTTGGACATCTTGGAGACTATTTAGCACGAATTGAGCCGGGAAGATATGAAAAAGGAAACCACGTGCGGCTCTTTTTGTTGCACGGATTGTATGTTCGGAGACTAATCTGTACAGAATTTAATCCAAAGTATACCAGAAATACAGTCAAACATGGCGGTTGCAGTCTTATGATCTGGGGCTATTTTTCTTGGTATGGCGTGGGTCCGATCCATTGCATTAAGGGAAAAATGGATGCAGATGTCTATGTAAACATATTGCAAAATGTAATGCTTCCATTTACTGAGGAAGAAATGCCTTTACGGTGGACTTACATGCAAGATAACGATCCCAAACACACTTCCCGAAAGGCTACAAAGCGGTTTGAGGAAAACAAAATTAACGTTATGGCCTGGCCTTCACAATCGCCTGACTTTAACCCTATCGAGCATCTATGGATAAGGCAGTTTCTATAGCAAAACCGAAAAATACTCAGCATTTATGGGAAATAATGCAGTCTCGTGGAAGTCTATCCATGTAAGCAGATGCCGTCAATTAGTGGTATCCATGCCTCGTAGATGCACAGCCGTTATTAAAAATAATGGTTACGGGACAAAATACTAAGATATTATGAAATAATCATATTGAAAATTCCTTATTCGTTCCTCTTTTTTCATTATTTTTTTATTAATACAAAAAGACTGCTATTTTAATGAACACTTTTATAAGCATATATAATTGACGAAGAATTATTTATTTAAATTATCAGCGGAGAATTATATGTTTTTTAATTCTAATGGATGAAATATATAATAAAGATTATTTTCATAACAATATAATGTTTTGCATATCACCTTTATTGAAAATTCTGTTAAATTTTTGTGTAAAAATATTGTGAATTGAGCGACTGACAGGAAATCTTCGTAAACACAAAAAAAAAGATACTTTGCGGTGATCATCATAACTCATTACTGGATCATATGTTGATGAAAAACCAAAAAGATTTCGTTAGTTTATGAGTTTTTCGAGGTAACAACGTCGAGATTTTGTTTATTTTATTGATTTTTCAATTTTTAGAAGTACAAAAAGACGAATTTTTTGAATTTATGAAAATTTATTGTAAAATTAATTTAATAATAAAAATACAAAATCTCGACGTTGTTACCTCGTAATTTATGTATGAAAGAAGTGTGCAAAATTTGAGAAGGATCGGATGAGTAGTTTTTGAGTTACAGTGATCGCCGACTTTGAAAAACTAAATCTGAGAAAAACGCGTTTAAAGTTTTAACGTGTCTTTTGTGTATGGGATGTACCGAATGGAGGGAGACCCGAGGCACTGTATCTCCGGCTGTTTTGCTTCAATCGACCCCAAATTTTAACTAGATACTCTTGAAGATGAAAATGCAAAAAAAAAATTTATATTTAATTAGAAATATTCATATTTGAAATTCAGAAACATGGAAAACTAAGTTACACACCAGGAAAAAAGTGGTTTCAAGTTGTCTGAATTTGTGGTGAACCGTAAATTTCGCATATCAATTCAGTAATTTTTACCTTAATCACACAGTGAATTTTTCGCGTCACGTGATTGCCAATGTAATGAACACATTAAGAATTAGTTGAATGATCGTAAGCTTTAGTACGCCAGCTTACATTTTGACAGAATGTGTTACTTGCAACACGAATACGGTGAGTGAAACTGTAATTTTTCCTGGAATGTAGAATATTAAAATTTAGTATACATATAATTATATTTTTATAATTATGTAGAAAAATTCGTTATTATTTAAAACCTCTCCGTCCGTCTATCAGAGTCAGGGTTCTAAATAATTTGAGATATATTTGAAATTAATCCACACGTTATATGTAAATCCTCGGTCCAAAGACGAAATTATCGTGAGGGGCTTAAGTTTTCGATCATTCGAGACTTACCTGTTCGTTCTTTATTCTAAGTTCTTACTGCTATTAAAACAAATAATTCGTATGCCACAATTTGTCTGAATTAGTTGGAAAATCCTTTTAGGCATACTATTTACTAAGTTTTGGAGGACTAATCTATAACATTAATGCGTTTGAAGTTCAGTCAAGCATTTGTGCTGTTACTAGTGTGCATTGTTGCGTTGTCTGGTTGAAAAGTGAATGAAGTTCTTTTTAAACGTCGCAGGTAGAGCAAATGAATGCCGTTTAGGAATTGCTGATAATATTCAAAATTCATTTTAAAGGATGTAAAGGCCAATTGAATTTGACCACACGAGCTAAAGGCGCAATATTAATTATTATTATTTCCCAATAATTCGTATGCCACAATTTGTCTGAATTAATCGGAAAATCCTTTTAGGCATACTATTCCTTAATTTGGAGGACTAATCTATAACATTAATGCGTTTGAAGTGCAGTCAAGCATTTGTGCTGTTACTAGTGTGCATTGTTGCGTTGTCTTGTTGGAAAGTGAATGGAGTTCTTTTTAAACGTCGCAGGTAGAGCAAATGAGTGCCGTTTAAGAATTGCTGATAATATTCAATATTCATTTTAAAGGATGTAAAGGCCAATTGAAAGGCGCAATATTAATTATTATTATTTACTTCACCTCTCTTAGAAAGCTTTTTTCGACACCCGTTTCTCTTTGCCACGTGTCTCCGTATTTTTACAAAATACCGAATTAGGCTTGCGGATCTTTTCAATTTCATAGAAATTGCTCGAATTCCTTCGCCAGAGAGTGCATCAATTTGTCCTGATTTAAAAAGCTACCGCGAGCTATACTTTAAACAGACAAAAATTTCCAAAAGAATATATTACTAGTAATAAAACAATACCTACTGTAAGTGTGCTTATAATTATGAAACACAAGAAAATATCAAAATTCTTTTTGCACACAAGTGCGTGTTAATTTTTCTAAACTTTAATGTAAGATCTTCTGTTTACGATCCTATATAAAAATCCATATTGAATATGCGGACCGGTAAAAGTGTCTCCCACTGATTGTTTGTCGTGTGCTTTAGATTCTAATGTCGTTAAAGAATAAACTTGATGATTATGATAATTTTTTCTGAGGGATGCCTCTAATACGTAAAGTTGCCCACATATATTCGCGATCAACGCTGTCAAACGCTGTCAACTGTCAAACGCCTTCTAAAAATTGACGAACAATAGACGTAAAGGGGACCTCCATTCGGCGTTTTGCTCGGTGATAATTCGGAGGTTGTTGATGTGATCGCTGCAGAAGACACCCTCACCAAAGCCTGCCTGTTCATCGCTAAGAGTGCGCTCGATTGTATTCTTGATTCGCATTAAGACGATTTTAGTCATCAATTTGGAGACTGCAGTTAAAAGACAGATACCGGGCCAACTGCTACAACTCCTCAGGTAGCCTTTTTTGGGAATCTTCACAATTACTCCTGTTTTCCATTCAGTGGGATAGGTCTCAGTTTCCCAACATTCCTGGATTACGGAGGAAGAATATCAGCCGCAGCAATGTGATCCGCCTTAAGTACATAGTTTCACTGGTACTCCATCAATCCCTGAGACCTTACCGAGGTTCATCGACTTAATTGCGTCAGCCTCCAATCTTGTCGGAGTTCTGGTGTTAATGTTTTCCGCTGATCACCGCGCGGTAGGCCGCTTCTTCTGGATTTTCTGTAAGCGCGTTGATGTAGTTGCGCTTGTCACGTCTTACACTTCTTTGGATGCCTTTCTGTAGAGATGCATTTCTGAGATGTTGTTAAACTGCAACGTCAGTAGCAGAATTAATGCAGTCTTTAATCCGCTTGCGTTCATGTACGTTCTGTACGACAGCGGACAAAACATTTCTTCGTCCTTTCCGATTTTTAGTCGATGAAGTCGTCGGTATTATGAGGCAGTGCATCAGCTTTTTGGCGCAAAGCGATGGTATATGCGCTGCGTATTTTCGGTGTTGTAAGCCTCTGCACATTCAGCCGTGGCATATTAATGTTGTGTTACGTGGGCGTACTGCTGCCGTACATAAGCGAAACAACAAGTTACAAGAAGTGAACGCTGCCAATATCGAACATACCCTACATCGAGAAGACATTTCCTCTAACTTTTCGAAACAGCAATATGGTCAATCTGATTCTCAGTTCTACTATCTGGGCAAACCCAGGATGTTAAGTGGAATTTTTTGTGTAAGGATTCACCGATGACAAGTTACCGTGAGTAACAAAATTTTGACAAACAACTCCCCATTTGGGTTCCTGTTTGCGAGTACAAATTTCCCCATTACATGTTCCAGGCCAATGTTAGCGTTGAAGTTCCGCCAGGGAGCTGATAAAAGTTCTCTTTAATTGTTATATTCGCTTGTTCGGCTGTGCGAAGTCCGAATTGATTTAATTGTGTGATGGTACGTATCCTGGTTTGGAATCTGGCGGTAATAATTCGGTCGGATATTGGTGACCAGTCCAGTAGTGATTGGCGAGCAAGCTCTGTTAGCAACAAACCTCCACCTGCCATTCTTGGTTTATCTAATTCTTCCTGGCCAGAGTATAGTAGCACAATTTTAGATATGGGTGATGTAAACTCTGCTCTTCTTCTCCATCTAGTTCCGCTTAATCCCAAGATATTTATTTTATAATGGAACACTTCCCCCATGATCTTTACGCATCCACACTAGTCCCACAGATTTCTCACGTTCCATAGCCAGATCGTAGTCCGTTGTATATAGCCAAAAGTCGTCATCACAAAATCAGTCCGTGGTATCCGAGGCGTACTAATTCGTGTGTATGCATGATTTTCAGATAAGCGGTATACAAGCCTACCCATCCTATCCCAGAAGGAGGGTTCTTTCTTAAGGCGTCCTGGGAGTCACCGAGAGTGTATTTGTATAGCGCGTAGGTACCTACTCTCTAAGCCGAGGTGTTCTGGCTGACGCGAGGATTTCCCTCCTCCTTTCTCAACTGGGCTTGGGACAGGCTATGGCGGAGTTGGTTTGGTGGTAGTGGCCAGGAAATGACGCGCCGTGATGCAAATGGGATAAAATTTTGTATGCGGACTTTGATTGCTGACCCAAAAACAAATATTATGAGATTATTGGAAAAATGAATTTTTTAGAACTCTTCCCATGGTTACATTAATGTGGCAGCTGTTAGTCGACTAACCAGCCAGCACAACCACATCAATTTATGAACACGATTTCCGCATGTTAAGGCATTCTGAGGAAATCCCGCCCCTTGCATTTTAGACCCATTCCTGCAAATTGATATTTCCGCATCAGTATTTCCTCGACCCTTTTCCCACTCTTATCTGCATGGCAAGGAAGTGGAAGTCGTTTTACAAAGCTTTGTTTTGGAATAGAGTCAGCGGTCGCCAGCCGGTATCTTCCGTTAGTATACTGCTCTTAGCTCAGCTATTGTCACTTCTAAGTTGGTAGAGAGACGCTAGAAGGAACTAACCTGGGAGCCTGGCTCACCATCAAATTCATCTGATATAGAGACATCGAGGGGATTGACATTGATTCTCCTGCGAAGTTGGTGGGCATTCCGCTTGGGACCATTAAGAGCGATATCTTCTCGCACTTTCCATCAACGGCAGACTCCAGGCGGAGAGACCAAACTTCCTATACCATATCTAGATTGACATCTCCACGCCTTGACAATAAAAGAAAGAACTCCTAAATAGGACCCAAAGGATGGAAACGGTATGTACGGATCATTGGTCAATCGGGAATCATGCAGCAAGGCTTGGTACCCCTTTTAAATACGTTGTCGTGGTCGCAAGTATGAGGGGACGAAAGAAAGTCTTCAGTTCCGCATTGGCCAGGGCAAGATATCGCCAGCCTTGTATTCTCTTTGCATTTTGGTGAGTTTCTTAAGGTGCACCTTTTTAATGAGAGAGGTACACCAGATCAGAATGCCATAAGCAAGTATAGATCCTAGGGTGGAGAGGTACAACAAGTGTACAATGCGGGGGTGCAGGCCTAATTTTTTACTAAAAGTTTTCTTTAAGTCATATCATGCTACGGTCGCGTTTTTAAAACGTTCTTCTATATTCAAGACCCAGCTAACTTCTAGATCTTTAGCATGAGAATTAAGCTTCAAAATGGAATCACCTAGCCCTCACTTTGCGGAGTTCCCTTCTGATATATCGAGCCTCCTCATTACCTCCCATGTTAGACTTAATCTGCCGACTTTTCAGCATTAAGTCGTTCGATTTACAGACATGTTTTATTGAGGTGGAAACCCGGCTACATGTAGTGGTGGGTACTATCGAAAAGTCACTGAGGAATACAGATAATACAATACTAAAGCGTGACTCAAAAACGTGAAGGCGGAGGCTATTTAAGGCACTCCAAGCACTTTAAATATCTAACCGTTCACGCTTTAGTATCGTATTATCTTTATTCCTCAGTGTCTTTTCGATAGTACCCATCACTACATGTAGCCGGTTTTCCACCTCAATAAAAACATACGCGTGAATTACAGCTTCCTGAGTGTACTCAGAATGTTTTTGCAACAAACAATGTTTGAAGACCTTTTGCTTTTAACTTTTCAGTAACGAGATATTTGTTTTCAAAGTCGCGTCGCCTCGCCTCTAACTTCTAAACTATTGATGCAAAATATCTGAAAAAATTCCTGAATGTAACGAACAATGAATATGAACGCTGTAGCAATTACAGTTTATGGAAAATTTAGAAATAATTCTATGGAACCCTATTACGTGTGTGCCACCAAGCTCACACCTATTCTTTAAAATCAAAACCACCATTTTATATCTCTTAAAAGTTAATATCGGATTGGAAAAATTTACAAAACATTTTATTGCTAAGAATTTGACAAAAAAAGAAATTTCATTGAAAAAAATTAAAAGTATAATTTTACTGAATTTTGTTTAAGAACAAATTTCATAGGCCAATATCCGAAATAATTCTAATTTTTGCTTTTATCTCTCTTTCAGGTAAGTGAAAATGAAATTCACCAGCGCATTTCAGCTTGAGAAATTAACTAATGAAAACTAGATAGAACTTGATAATGGCTCGCAAACACCTTGCTAGCTACGCAGGAGCCTCGTTTGGGAAAAATTGGTAAATGTCTTGTGACTCATATTAATATTAAAATCCGTCATGCTTGTTATCGTCCATCCTAAGTAATTTACGTAATGAAAAATGATTTAACATCGTCAGTGAGGTAGGGAAGATGCCGACTGGTGTTAGGCACGGTCGTATTGGCTCCATAAACAATTTGATCACGATAATAGAGTGCTTCATAGAGGTGGGTGCAGCTATTCGGTCATTGGCATTTTAATAACATAAAAAATCGTGTTTAAGTTATGCTTACACAAGACTTTAAAACTGGATGCAGGTAAAATTAACTTAATGACGGAGTGGATGTTGTGATGTCATTTATTATATTTGTTATTCAAAGTGAATATTTTCATTATCAAAATTTAGTGTTATGCTGCCGTAAAATATTATTAAGATGTTCGCAAGAGATATTATTATTCTGATAGACATAAATAAGTGGCAAGCAGATACAATAAGTCTTCATTTATTTATTTAAGCTTAATACAAGCTATTACGTAAAAAAAAAATACAAAAATAAAAAATAAAATACAAGCTATAACTTAATACTAATTTTTATTTAAATGAATATATGTAAGCTGTTGCGGAACTGAAAACTTGCCAGTTTGTTTAAAATGTTTTTATATTTTGTTTCAAAATAATGATATTTTTATAGATTACTTATAGAAACGACGAAAAAATAAACCCTGTTTGGGGTAGGAAGCAGCCTCAGGTCCCCCTCTTCTTTCCTGTCTATACGTAAACAGCGAAAAAGAAGACAAAAACCCCCGCTTCCAAAAATCTTTACCCGAAAAACCGACGAAAAGAGAATTGTTAGACCAATTAGGGCAAAACGAAAGATGCCATCGTGTTCAGCACCCTCGAAAGAAGAAGAAGATAATTCCGTACTTGCCATGTATAATTTTCCGGTTTTATAAGAGCAGCCCGTTATTGGGTTTAGTACACCACAACTTCATGACGCACTTTTGCGTGGTTTAAAATTGCAAAATATAAAGTAATATATACACATCTGTGTATCTAATAAAGGAGCTGAGAAACAAATCTTAACATTAGCATTTTTTAGCCTTCTAAAGTGTAATAGTACCTTAAACGCATCAAAAGCCTTTGGCTACATCACAATAAAAAATTATTGAAAACAATGGTTCAAAAGCTTCATACAATACAAAATATTTTTAATTACAGTCGTTATAATGCTCGCCATAGGTCGCCATCATCGTCGTTCATTCGAATCGGTATATTTAACTCTTCAGTAGTCAATTCTAAGATTGCAATTTCTTTTCGCTTCTCTAGTCGGACAGTAGCTCTATTGGCACTTCATTATATTCAATTATTTTGGCACCATGAATTAAAATTCTGGATAAAGTAGTAGGCATGTAGTAGGCATACAGTTGTACAAATTCTAGGGCTGCAATCTGAGCATATTCTTCAAATTCACAAAGATTTATTATGACGCCACGTAGGATGAAAAAACTACTTAACGTTTTATGATTAGAACTTTATCGAGCTTCGTTATAGATGCCAAAACTCTGTCTTCTTCAAAAAAACGACAAACCGTATTCCCGTCATTCGTACTCACGAATCCATGTTTTAGTTAATCAGCTAACAGTCCAAGACCATATTTAAAATCATTTAATAAATGGCTATAAGTCGGAAACAATTTGACATTTTCTATGAAAGTATTACATATGTGTCAGATAATACGTACTTCTTAGGTTATTACCTTCAACTAAAATTATCACCAAATAAAACTTTTTCCGGAGCTGTTCTTGAAGATTGAAAATAACTACAGGCCAATTGCAGCTACTTCCTCGAAGTTGATGAAATATTTGGATACTAACCAGCTTATTAACTATCGTTAGAATGATTTCCGGGCCAGCCCTGGTACTGTAGATTTACTGACGTTCCTTGCTGGAATCATACTTGTCATTACGTTGCTTTGGGTATTTCGAAGGAATTTTCTATAGATTAGCACGCACATCTCTTAGCTAAACTTCAAGCATTTGGTCTGAATTTTACACTTCTGTTTAATTAATTAACAGCAGGTTCAGTTCTTTCACTTACTTTCTTTCCTCCATTTTATCTTAAACTTTCAAACTTATCCGTAGTTTACATATGACGGCTAGGGTCCGCCCGTCTCGAACGAATGAAAATTTCAAATTTCAAAATATTTGCAAATAAATATTTTTATAAAAATTTTGTAAGCCACAATTAAAAATCTCAACTTGGCAGGAAAATTCATAGCTAAATTTTCTCATTTAGATATTTTCCCCCATATGAATCATCACAATGCACCACCATGACGATATGTGTACAGAGAGCCTGGGACGACCGCCGAATGGGCCAGATAAATTAGGCCCCTGAAAATAAGATTTAATGCGAAAGCGAACAGAAAGAGAGAATTCAAACTTCTCCTTTTCAAGAAGGAAATATGTGATTTTTGGGGTCAGCCAAATGTGGCCCTGGATATGAATGAATTTTCATGTGGCACAGTGGGGTATAAAATATTTACATATATAATTTTATTTATTGTATACCAAGTTATCGCCATATTTGTTGGACCCTGTCCCACAAGTCGTGCATTGTGACCATTACTGGTTTATCAAAGTCAATCAAACAAAAAAAATTATTAGTTCAATAGTTAATCCAGTGCCTTATCGAAGCTTTTTTGTTCTTTTGAAAATAAACAAAATGGCGGCCTAAAGCGATAGTTTATTGTTTATAAAAAATAGAAGCTTTAATAAAAAAATCGAAGGATCAGGAACTAGTTTTAAAACTGTATAAATTTCATTCAAATCCGTCGAGTGGTTTTTAAATCACAGTGGTCACTGACTTGTGGGACAGGGTCCAACAAATATGACGATAACTTGGTCTACAATAAATATTCCACCCCCCTTCTCCCACCCCAACCACACCAACAATTTTTTTCCTCGTGGTATCAACCAGGGAGCATACTCTACCCAAAAGAAAAAGAAATATATAAATCGGTCTACGCGTTACGAAGTTAGACTGCTTCTCCCCTCGCCCAACCCCCCACCATGGACCAAATTATTCTTCTATTAGCAATGGGTGATCACACTCTATACAACAGCAAAAAAACCATCCAAATCGGTCCACGTGTTACAAAGTTAAGTTCCATCCCCCCACCCCCCCCCCCCCCCCCCCCTCCCCCGTCAACCCAGCAACATTTGTTTTCTCGTAGTATCAACCAAGGATCATATTCTACCCAATAGAAAAAGAATTATCTAAATCGGTCCACCCGTTAAGAAGTTAGACTAACCCTCCCCCCCCCCCCTCACCTCTCACCTTAGGGTCAAATTATTCTCCTATTAGCAAGGGGGGGATCATACTCTGTACAACTGAAAAAGAACCATCGAAATCGGACCACGCGTTACAAAATTAGGTTTCACCCCCACCCCCACCCTACCATAAATTTTTTTGACATGGTACCAATCGGTGAACATACTCTACCCAACAAAAAAGAATTATCAAAATCGGTCGACGCGTTACGAAGTTATGCCCGGTCAGACATAAAAAAAAAAATTAAAAAAAAAATACGCGTCGAACTTAGAACCTCTTTGGTTTTGGGAAGTCGGTTAAAAATGGTTGGTCAGAGCAAGAACAAAAATCTTGTTTTAATCTAATTTTCGTTATGTGTAGCCATTCTCGAAAAAAAACATGACTGCGAGGATTTCAAGCGTTTAATTGAAGGAATTCAAAAATATGAACCTATGAAACCAATTTCAAAAGTAGTCCATTTTTCTTCAACAAATTTCTTCCCTTGTCACCAACAGGCATATTAACCGTGAGGTGTAGTCTCAGGGCGCTAATTGTAGCAGATTTTAAGATGTGCAGAGGAGTGAGTCAACTTGCCGCCTGCATGGAAGCTGTTGGACATTTGCTCATTTTCTTCTTATGGAGAGGCAAGGAAACCGTTGTAGCTTGGTGCATTTGGCGAATGCCAACCATTGTTGAACGTTAGGCCATCAGACCAAAGCGGCGTAGGAAGCAATTGGTTTGACAATCGTATTGTATAGTATACCTAGGAAAATATCTTCGGGGTGAAAACCACAGTTTTCGAAGAGTTTTCGACAAGCTCATAGGACTCGAGTAGGCATGTTAAGGGTGCAGTCAAGATGAGCGTTCCAAGTAAGATGTTTTTATAGAGCGCAATGCCGAAGTATTAAGAGTACTCAATGACCGTGTATTGGATCAAAATTGGACCAAATAGTGCTTTCTTTTCAACAGCACAAGGACATATTTGGCAGGTTAATAGTGGGATCTTCATTAGCACACCAGTCAGTTAATCGCCTTTGAACTGGTCTTATTAGAACAGTGACCCTCCAATGATTGCAAGTTCATCACCATAGCCGACGGACCAGTAACCAAGGCTAGCCAGCTTGGTTATGAGGTCGTCTGCAACTAGTCACCAGAGCACCGGCGATAGTACACCACACAAAGTTGTTACTAGAGGTGGCTGTAATTTCTCGCTGCTTTAGCATCGCATCCACGTACCTTGCAGTATGGGAATCCAGACCCCGCCGAATGAGAACTCTAGATATGCAGCCATACCTAGTGTTGCAGAAAGCACCTTTTATATCAAGAAAAGTAAATAAAGCTATTTCTTTATGGTGAAGGGCTTTCTTAATCTTTTTAACAAGATTATGTATGCCTCTGTTGATTTACCTTTTGTGTATGCAAACTGAGTAAATTAAAGAGGATATGATTGGTCCCGCCTCGATTATTGATGATTCTAATTAGGTTGCCTAATGGAACAACGCTGGTATCCAGACAGTTTTGGAGTAGAGCTGGAAATATATCATCGCCCGGCGCTTTAAAAAGTTAAAAGGAGGCGACTGCCCTCTGATCTCAATAGGGTCAGTGAAAAAATTATTTCTCATCGTTTCTCTTTTTTTTGCGTAATCAATCTACGTCCGTAAAGCAAATTGCATATTAATAGGATGACTGACATACAGACAAGCAGAGTGATCTACGGACAGTGAAAGTTATCTGCGGTAAAATTGTGATTTTTCTACAAGTTTTTTTTACGAATTTCTATTAAACTATTTTGAAATTTAATAAGCGACATGAACTTTTATACAATATGTACAGAAAAATTATACACGCTTAACACTTGAAACAGAAAATTAGCATATATGTAAATGAGCGGAAATCCTTTTCACACATACCTTCTATGTCTGAAACTCCTTGGTCTCTTAATAACCAAATTTATGAAGTAAATTTGATTTGCTATTGTCACAGTTTTGCAAGGGGGAAAAGATCCGCCAGCAATTTCACCAAATTAGTTTCACATTGTTTTCTTGGAAAATGAGATTCAGGAAATTAATGACTTCGATAACGTATGGTAAGAAAATTTGTCAGACTGTAAACTGAATTAAATTAGTGCGTAATAAGGATAATTATGACATTGTGATGGATAACTGCGAGCAAACAACATGGCATCCACCCATTTTATGCAATTTGATATTTCTATTATTATTTTATTTCGGCGTCGTAGAAAGTTTATCCAATATTCTAAAAAGAAATTATTTTTAAGTATTTTGCCTATTCAGAGGTCCTTTAAATTCAACGAAGATTGATAAGCAAAATTTGTGCTGTGCTACTATATATAATGAAAAACCCAATCATCACGCTACGGATCGATAATTTTTGTTTTTTATAAATTAGTCATTCCATTGGAAAAAAGTAACTCAGACGAGAAACTGAGCAAGCCTAATAGAAGCTGGCGTCAAAGTATTGACTAGATTAGGAAAAGATAAATGACCAAGCGTCTTCTATTGGTATCGCACACGCAAATTTATGCGATGTTCTTCCATAGAAATGCTTAGTATCGGGCTCCAGACGATTTTCTCTGCCATGAAGAGTTTGATTAATGTGCCAATTTGGAGTCCGTAGCAACTCAAGTCTGCCATATTAAATTTTTCATTGCTCCTCGTTATGAGTCTACTTAGTCATGGCACATAAGAAAGGCACAAACCCTATAACAGCGGAAATTGTACTGAATTACGGCGATCTGTATTATTGCATCTGCTTCTGTACAACTCTTTCTGCAATTGATTCAGCACTGAAAGCATGAATGTTTGTTTTTGAAAATTCTAATGAGTGACTATTTAAGAAGAACTCAATGGAGGAAATTGCACTTAATTCTATGAGGCTACGTCTTGATAAATTATTATGAGGAATTTCAGTGTACGCAATGCTTGCGTAATGTAAGTAATATTAAGCTTTTTTACCCAAGAAAAGAAGTGTTTTCTTAATGGGTGTAGCAAGTTTCGAGTTTAAGTTATACTCGTATTGAGTTCATCAACAAGAATTATGTTACCTTAGTTTTTGAACGACAGGCGGCGACGTATGGTTGTTTTCTTTCGACAACAGATTACGATAAAAAGTTCATTAGGAGTCAGGTTGCAGAGTATGTCGGTGGTTCGAAATCTAACTTAAATTGTAGGTACTTCTGTAATCAGTGTTTCGGATCAGATGACGTTTTCCTTCCGTCTCATGCCCCCTTCTCAACTATTCAGCCTAATTTTTTTTGACATTCATCCATAATGAAGTTGTCTGAGAAAAAAGTACACTTATCAATATTTAGTGAAAGGCAACCAAGTCAAAATTTCACGTTATCGCTGGTAATGGTCCAAGATTGCCACCCAGTAGTAAACTGGAAGTGTTAAATATTGCATTGGACAAAACTTTAAGAAAAATCACAATATTATCTATTATATCGAATGCCTTCCAGAAGTCGGTAAACATCAATTTTCATCCAATTGTCGGTTTTAATAAATTAAGAAAGAAGTTGTTTATTGTAGTAAAAATTGCTTTCCCTACGATGACAATCAAATCATGTGTAAATTCACACTAATTTTTAGACTACTATAGCAACTAAGGAACAATTATAATTTAGATCTGTTCGTCAACTGTGGATAAGTACCACTATACCGTACGTCTTTGCGCAATAGATAATAAGCAGTAAAGTGGTACTTATGCTCATGCATGGGGAAAAATGATTTTTATGTATATTGTTTTGAAGATCTTCAGCTTTCTTCATTAAGTTGGCAGACTAAGGATACTATTTTCCTGGAAAAGTATGCGAAGATTAGCCTTGTAGCTTCTGGGCATTTGGGATTATTTGTAGTCTTTTTTCGTTTTCACAGTTAAGCGCGCTTTCACAAAAATAGATCCTCTTTCTACTTACTTTACTGTTCTGTGTGTAGCGAAAACCCAGCTACTTCTAATTGGTTTTGCTCCAAATATTACCGAAGAGATTTGTAAATTACTTTTTCAATTGATATATGCACTTTATTTGGAATTATGAGAATAATTGGTGTAGGAAGATTTCGAGAAGTTTACCAATTTTTTTTTTTAATAATAATGTCAAAACTCAGTAGATGCCCTATGATGCCAAAGCACATACTTCGCAGAAATGGAGTTATGGGTAATTGATCAATTGTGGGAATTATATTCGTATCCTAGACCTGATGTGGAACTTGTACATCAGTCTTAAGTTAGATGGAGTGAAATATTTCTTACATCACCGTAGAAAATCCAAGCATTTCACCACAATTTTAGCCAAATATATGTGGTACCCTTCTAAGATTGCCGGATATCTCAATACCCAAGGTATTTAAAGAGGGTGAATTGGGTATGTCCACTCTGTCGACTGAAATAGACTGAGGAAGCATTGAACTTTGGATGCATTAAACATAACGTAATTTGTTTTGCTTCAAGCAAGGATCGAAGATGTTACTTAATGATCCAAACATGTGTTCTCGGTTGATTTCTGCCATTTCCACGAGAATTTATTACAGAATCAAAATAGTACACAAAATAAAGGTTCCTGTCGTCTGCGAAACTACGAATAGGAAATAACGTGAGGCTGAGGTATACAGGCATTTATTTCTTAGGGAACATATGTAATTCCGTCTATTATTACACGGCTTAAACGGCCCGACAAAAACATCCTATCCATTTTAAGAGATGAGGGAGAAGGCCAAATACTTGATCTTTGGCTAGAAGGGCAGCATGTCAGATTCCATCAAAAGCCTTTGAAATCTCAAGAGCGCAATCGTTGATAAGATGGTTACTTTCTGGATATATCATTAACTGGGAGTTGATGAGTGATTTAAAAACTTTAGATGAAACCGAAGAAAGGGGTGGGTCAAGCTGGCACTGTCACATACTAAAAATTAAAAAAGCGAGGTAGCAAAATAATGTGCTCTTTATGGGCTAATTTTGTGCCCAAAAAAAAAATTGTGTGCTCGATAATTAACGTGACAAATTACAGTTGTAATTTCCAGTGCCAGCTATCGGCAAGCTAGCACTGCCTCTCCCTGGCAGGGTTATACTTGGCCTTGGATAAAAAATGACAGCGTTAAAATTAAGTGCTATTTATGTGCTTTAAAAAAGCCGGGACCGATTTTCGAAAAAATCATCCCTTGCATAAAAAACAATCCCTATAAGAAATTTATCATTCTATGTCCGCGGGCAAGTGAGCTTTTAAGCTTTTATTAATACGAATTATTACAAGAGTGGTTCAATAAATTTTTTGCCAAAAGTGGCTGCAAAAGACGAATAATTATGTTTTCCTTCTGAAGTTGGAAAAATTGAAAAATGAAAAAAATTTAAATTTATAATACTCCTCAATTGTCAAAAGCTTTGACAATTATGACAATCATCTCGCGCAATATGGCGGCTATCCGAAAATATTGCACAGGTCTTGTATTCTTAAGCCTGTGGGTGATCTGTGTGTGGCTGCTAGTCTAAGAGAATAATTCGCTAAGTAAATATCTCCTGCATAACTTTTAAAAATCATGACTGACATCCAACAACAAAAATATTAAAATATTTCTTACTCAATAGTGTCTCTTTCTTAGTACTTCTGTCAGCCATTTATCAGACTAACTTTTTCCCTATATGGAACGTAATATGTTCCAACTACAAAAAATACGGAAGTATCAGTAAAAACCGCAAAACGATAATACTCTGAATGATGATAGAGCTAAGTGAAAGCAATCCATCTCTTAAATGTTTACTCCAAGAACGGAGATCTTCGCATGCTTCAGTGCATAAAAACGAATATAACATTAATCGCGTAGAAAACTGAATAGAAATGAAAACACTGTGTCATCTTTATACGTCGTTCTACTACAGTGGTCTTGCGACAGAGAATCCAGGAATGCACATTTAATAGCTGCGGTTATGTCGTCATTGATTTTCAATTGCAGTCACTTTCTTTTTGATGTGAGTTGCAGTTCATTTATTCTGCATTCTGCCTGTCAGGAATTTGTGTCATTTATTTACTCAACAAGAAAACCAATAGCTACCTCACAAATGTTATAGAGAATACCGAACGCTAAAAGATAAGGCCACAACCATTGCGCTTTTAAAATCCGGTGTGACAATAACAATTGTGACAACTTAAATTATCGGAAAATTGTTAGCGTAGAAAAATCCAATTGTCAAGAAAATTCAATAAAAGAAAAGTTGGAACCTGAATATCAACGGCTCTTTGTGATACTTTCAGACCGATTGACATCGATTTGAGGACTTTTATTAGAGCCAAGAACGGTGCAATTATTTTACTTAAAGCGATGGAAATAACTCTTTGTAGCTGTTACTTCTTTAACATTCTATTGAACTAACGTAGGAAGGAAATGTTGAGCTTTTTGTACACAAATTCTTGAAGGAATCATTGAATTCCGCTTTACTTTCCTAATCATTTAAAATAAGAGTAGGCAGCTTTCATAGCCCGAGAGAGTTCTATTTTAAGTATCGGAATTATAACAATGTTCTCAAACAGAATTCCGAGTATCCTCCTTAACCCCCACGACCAGGTGTATGTCGATGTAAATGCCAATTCAAGAGGAAGCATATACGCCCCTCGTAGGAGTTTTATCGCTAAGTTTAGCACCAGCCAGATGTATTCATGTAAATTTCTAATAATTTCTTCCTTAACCCTTTTCGGTGGTTTCCGTTCCAAATAGAGCAACCATAGTTCTTAAGCTTTAAAAAAAAAACCACATGCCTGTATAAAAGTGTCCTCAGAGTCGACTACAAATAAGATTTATTGAAAAGGATTGAATTTCCCCTTGACTGTAACTGAATCTATTTTATTACGTTTTAGTGTGAATTCGATGGAATCTTTTTAAGGATCCTTTGAGATTCTTTGTAAACCAATAACATTAAGCCAATTTTAATATTTGGACCTTGATTATAGAATAGACAAGATAGACTTACGTGTATGATTTTAAAGTGTTGTAAAAGAAAATAAATTCCGTAATAAATTGTACTCTGTTTCTGCTAAAGCAGACGCAGCAATTCACGGCTTCACAGTGATGTACAATTTCAGGCAATAACCGGGTGGGAATCGAAATATTAAAGAACGATCACGAAAAAAAATAATCGCAGATATTAAAGATATTGATTGAAAAGAGTAAAACTTATTTTTTTGTTTTTTTTTTATGTAGCTAAGGCCCAGGGGACAACCCTACGATTCGTTATGATGGCTTCGACTAAAAAGGGAATTAGGGTATGGGAAATACGGGAACATGAATGTCTTGTTTCTGTATTTCAGCGAGCTAGACAACAGCCCAGAGACGAAGTTTTTTTTTAATTTAAATTAAAAACTCATGAGGAGATCGAGGCTCGAACAACATGGGGAGATCGATGCTCGAATATGTACGCTGACGTCAGAGGATTCTTTAATTCTGTTATTCCAGGAATTTTCCTTTTCATAAATGGTTTTATTTTTAGATTCTTTAATTAAAAAATTCTGGCTTGTTTAGTGTTTTGATTTTTCGTTACTAATTACTGTGGAATTCAATGTGCCACAATTTGTATCCCTTACATTCTGCTTTTGTACAACAACTTGCCCGCGTGTAATTTTGGTTGTTTTTACTGATTAACTTTAAACAACGCGTGCCTTTAGCATTTCACGCATTGGGGATTTTTGAGTACTTCTTCATCGCCTGCATTTTGTAACGTCGTCAATAGTTTGCAGTCGGCTTTTGCCTCAAATGCGGATCGTCGGCATTCGATTGCAAGCAACAACCTCAGCACTTTTCGGCCAGCTAAGATCTCCCAGTGTATTTTTATATCTAGAATCCATCCCGAGACTACTGAGAACGAGGTCATCGCCCATCTTCTTTCTCATACTGGCGCTGCACCGAGCACTCTTGCATGTAGAAAGATTGGTTCCTCACGAAATCGCTCTGGCTGGTTCCGGAGGATTTGTTCAAGGAAGTTCTTTCTCCTGAGATTTGGCCACGCAATTCCATTGTGCGTGAATTTCTCCCAAGAACTCGACTGAGCTTTGTCGATGCTTTGCCGGTTTTGTGCATCCCTATTAGACTGTCTGGTACGTGCCTCTCACACGCCTTGAGGCCTTCCGACGAATTATTGCTTTTAGGTGACATTAATCTGCCTAAAGTTGGCTGGGAGCGCTCTCTCTCGGATGATGGCTTGGTTCCTTCCTTTCGGTCTGTCAATCAATTTGCTTTTTCTTTTATAGATGGCCTTGCTTCTTCTGGCTTAACACAGACTTGCAACATATCAAACGATCATGGCAGGTTCCTCGACCTCGTTTTTCCCACTGATCCTGCTAGTGCATTGGTAAGACGATGATGGGTGCCCCTTGTTCCTGAACCGAGTCATCACCCTGCGCTTCAGATTGCTCTTTTCATTGATCCGGTTATGATGGCTTGTTGTGTGCCAGATGACGTTTGTTATAACTTCAGTAAGGCTGACTTCTCCGTGATTAACAACTGGTTCTCAGCTTGTGATTGGGGTAGCGTCCTCAACGAACGAGACATTGATGAGGCCATAAGATCTTTCTATAATTTACTGTTTTACTTACTGTGTCTCTATTTCTAAATCGAATAACTCAAGGCTGGTTAGATAGCTCCTTAAAACGTTTAAAGAATGTTAAATGTAAGGCCTAGAAGACGTTTTGTTTCTCTAGGAGCGACGCTATTTAACATATTCCGCTATTTAAGATCTTCCGAATGACTTTTCTTGTGGCCTTGACGGGGTTCCTGCTGTTGTCTTAAAGAAGTGTTCTTCGGCGTTATTATGTCCCTTACTTTTACTCTTCCGGCGGTCTTTCTCGGTTGGCCGTTTCACTGCACTCTGGAAGACATCATTTTTAATCCCCGTTTTTAAGAGTGGCAACAGGAGAGATATTGCTAATTACAGGGCAATTGCTAAGTTATCTTGCACTCCAAAACTCTTCGAACAGATGATCCAATCTCAATTGTCCATGGGGTGCAGAGGTTTAATCTCTAGTCGGCAGAATGGGTTCCTTCAGAGTAGGGCCACGGTTTCCAACTTGTTGCAGTTTGTTTCTAGCAATGTGGGTGGATTTTTGGATGGCTGCCAAACTGACTGCATTTATACCGATTTTAGTAAGGCCTTTGATGAATTATTATTATATTATCATTTTCAAATTGGCTAAGTTGGGTTTCCCGCCCCCCACTCATTGCATGGATTAAGTCGTATTTATCCAATGGGACTTATAGATTGCGTGTTCGTGGCGTCCTCTCTGATGCTTTTGCGGCTCCTTCTGGCGTTCCCCAGGGTAGTCATCTTGGTCCTTTGTTATTCATCTTATCTATTGATGAATCACTCATTTACTTCAAAGAAGTACAATTCTTATTTATGCGGACAATATCAAGATTTTTCTTCCAATCAAACCTTTTGTGGATTGTGAGATCTTGCAATCGGACCTACACATATTTTATAGCTGGTGTGGCAATAATAATATTAATTTAAACATTGGGAAATGTCAGGTTGACCTCTTCGAGGTCCCGCAACTCGTACTTTTCAGTACAAGTTCTAAGATACTTGTATTCAACGGGTGGATGGAGTGAAGACTTGGATGTCTATCTTCATAGACAACTTAACTCCATCCCCCACATTAATAATATCGTTGCCAGGGCCAACTCTTTGCTGGGAATTATCCTCCGATGGTCAAGAGAATTTCCTTGCCCTCACAAAAGACTTCATCTTTATACATCCCTTGTTAGACCACTACTGGAGTATGCTAGTCCGGTTTGGTCTCCGTTTTACGGATCTCACATTCAACGTATTGAACCCGTTCAGCGTAGATTTGTGAGATCAGCCCTTCGTGCTCTGCCCTGGAGTGACCCTCTTATTCTGCCTCCATATGATGAGCGGTTGGGACTGCTACAATTTGCTACTCTCGATAAGCGTCGCTGGGTTGCTGATATAATTTTTCTGCACCAGCTTCTGCATTGAAAGATTCTTCCAAAATATTACTTAGGGAACTGCCCTATTCCCTTCGCAACTATTCAAGTTTACAGATAGCTTTCTCGCGCACTAGGTACGGTATGTTCGAGCCAGTTAATCGTATGTGTAGGTTTGCTTATGATGTTCGTGATGTTTTCAGCACAAACGTGGACAAGGTAACATTACGGAGGAGCCTCTACAACTTATAACCATCCTGTTGTACTCACTTGTTTTGTAGGGTCTTTGGATGTTGGTTTCTGTATGTTTTATATTAGCTTGGCTTAAGCTTTCTCTGTTGCTTGTGCACCCCTGATTGTTTTATTTGGGTGTGTTTTGGTTTTTGGGTTACGAACGTTTTTTTTTTGCATGTTGGTGTGGGAGCCTCATTCACCTCAATATTTTGTTATATTCTGGTGGATAGGTCAATTGATTCCTGGCTTCTGCCTGTGAAGTGCGCCTTCTGAGTTAGAAGGGTTAATTCTAATAATAATAAGTAACTCCAGGACTCCATAGACTCTTCTGTTCTCTTGGAATGTTTTAGCATATCAATTCCGGCTCGCTCCCTGAGTAATAAAAACTTCCTTCAGATACCTTTTCATCGCACTAATAAAATGAGCCGATTACATCGATGTCGCGAATTTTTAATTCCTCTTTTGATCGCTTTGATTTTCATCTATCGCGAAATCATGTGAAGAGTTAGCTTTGTTGAAGTTACTTTTTACTTTTTATGTACTTTTTATACACATTTGCATTTTTATATTTTGTATTTGTATTTTGTGAATCATCTCCTTATTCTTTGATTTTATATTGTATTATTCCTTTTTTTAGTATTTTGTAGTAGTCAGCACTTTGATGAAATACTGTTAATAATAAATAAATAATGAATGCAGCAAAGGTTTTCTACAAAGGGCAAACTAATATACTGATTACCTAACGAAAAAGAAGAAACCATTCTTTCGTCTAAATGAGATGACTCCTAAGCAACGACAAGTAAGTTGAAATCACCGAAAAGTAAAAATTCATGCTGAGGCAGCAAGCAACTACAAAACCCCCTATCAGGATACGCTCCTCTTCTGTCCGAGTCATTTAATCGATTATAGCTAACCGATAACAGTTTCAGTGTCCTTCATAAGTCTGTCATTGATATTACTATAACAACATTTTATAAAATTCTTGCTGTATGTTTTGCTCAATGTGTACCGAGAAATAGCTCAATTGGCTCTTGTAATCTTGTACTCCTTGGCTGGATAGATCTCTAAAACACCTAATAAATATGAAAAATAAAACGCCTTCAGTCTTCTGTGAGCAAATACTCTATTCTGCACTTTGGACGTAAAGCTTAAAACTTGTGGTCTTGCTTAATACTAGCTTTACTTTTTGTTATCATTATATATATATATATATATATATATATATATATATATATATATATATATATATATATATATATATATATATATATATTACTATTCATTTGTTAGGCCCATATTAAACGGACTTAGCCCATTCAACGAAGGTTAAATTAAGGAGTTTAATTGATAACATTGTACTACCTGGAACGAGATAAGACAACGTCAGATTTGTTTTCGTGTTCGATTGGCTGCAACGGACTGTTAAGTCCCCCGGATCGTTAGGTTCTTTTAATATATGTTTCAGCGCGCTCTTGGAACTATGAAGCCTCCGTGTCTTGCAGTATCGTACTTACTGTGGATTGAGTGGCCCAGTTCAGTTGAATTTGTTCTACCAAAGGTTGTAGTAAAATGCCAATTTATGGGTCCGTTTAGTTAAAGTTTGTTCTTCTTCTTATATAATTTTATGAAACTTAAATAAATAAATAATTCAACTGCTTTCTGAGGTCTATGGAAGGTGTGTAAGGAAGAAGATGAGAGTAATATACATATTCTCTGTGACGTAGACCTCTACCTCAGAGTACCAGTTTTTAGGCGCTCTCGTTAATTTTTATTTTGGAGACAAATAAACATACTCATACATACCTATCCTTTTACCTCAATACGTCATTAAAAAAGATTATCAAAACTCTTTACTTCATTGACCTATTCTATTATGGCGCACCTAACGAAGCCACGTTCAAGTTTGTTATTTGAATCCCATGCTCAGGTAATTTTATTTACCTTGTCAATAATGGAGCGAGCACCAGAAAACAAGTTTTTTCCTGACCGCGTGCCTGTAATGAACTGCAGCTGCATGCTTCAGATTCTTTTTCGGTTCACCATTTTAGGGCTTAAACACACAATCAGAAAATCACGACCCATCGAACAGATCTGAGCTTCTTGAATTCTTGAATCAAAACAATTTTATATCAAAACAAAAATTCCAGGTCTAACTTCATTACATGCACTATACGAACATATAACGCATTAAGTGTTGCCAGAGTGATTTACATGCAAATAGCCTATCATCAGGAAAGTGAAACAGGTTCAGGCGGACTTGTAGGTACAACAGATAAACAGGTTGTTATGGTTGCAATAATTAAAAAAACCATTTCAAGTTTTTTGTACTTTTTGGAAAAATAAGAAATTCCTGTCTACCTTATTTCTGTTGGTTCAGTTTCGGTATCTTACTGTGGTTCTTAAAAGATAAGGAACTTGAGCAACTGTTTTTGTAGGCTGAAATTCTGGGGATACCAGACGAGACCTACTGGTTTCTTCAGGTTAATGGCAATTTTAGGACAACGTAGAATTACGTTACATGAGTTATTTTCGTTTACAAAACCGGGTCGACTACTAATATTACATTGCAAGAAATACAACTGAATACATCTTATTTTAAATATATAGGTACAATGTAATGTAAAATAAATAAATTCCAGTTGTTGAAGTAGGAAGAGTACTTCATATTGCAGAATATATTTTAAAAGAAAATGCGTAAGTTTGTAAGGAAGCTATACCCAGGCAATACGTACCTCCCGTAGTTCTGCCTTAGTGCTGTTATTATTGCAAAAAGTTTTTCAGTACAAAAATACACGTCGAAAATTTTTGGGAAGTCTGTTAAAAAGTCAAAGCTAAAATAAGATATAAAGAATATACAAAAATTAGGCATGCACATGACGGGGTTAAGCAGATATATTTCAAAATTTTTCATAAACTGTTTGTCTTGTAGCACAGATAAATTTCATAACAATTTTCATAGAAAGTACTAGTAAAGGCTACCATTCAGGACTTTTTTCGGATATTTTCTGTCGATAGTTTAGAAATAAGTGGAAAACGAAATCTCTCGTTACTGAAGGTTTAAAATCAAATATTTCTAGAAGTTAGGTTAGAGTGGCGGCCGCTAGTCGATTTGCCTTACATTGACCTTGAGGTGGTATCAAGTGTTTTGGAACCCTCCTTGAAGTAATCATAAAGAAGCTGGATTTTATGGCACTAACCGTACAGGAAGAGATTAGTACCTGCCGCAGTTGTTTATAATTCTAGCTAGTGCTTTTAGCTCTACTTGAGTCATACTGCAGTAGTTCTACAGCCTATACAACTTCCCCACGTGAAGGCATTCTGAGAAAATGGCAGCCCTTACCACCCCATCTATTTTAGACCCATCCGTGAATATCAATATTTCCGCATTGCTAACTATGCGACCCTCTTCCCACTATTCTCTGCTTGCCAAAGCTTTACTTTGTCGTCGGTAGTCGCCTGCTGGTATCTTCCAGGATAGTACGCTAGTATACTGCAATGAAAGATTTCCAACAATTTAACTCTTTCAGATTTAACGTACTTTTAGCAGCTGTACATTTACTATGGATGTCTAGAGGCAGGTGATAAAGTATAGTCTTAATTGCCGTTACTGTAGTCTGCGTAGTCCCTGTGCTACCCAAACGGGCAACTCTTTGTATTTTCCTTAGTTTTTTATGGCACGCTACTTTATCGAGAGAATTCTACCAGACTTGAATGCCATAGCTAAGTAAACAGTGAGCGAAAGTCAATAGCCGCACTCAAATTTTTCTTGGAAAAACAGATTTTTTCTTTTCGTATGGCATGCACAAATTTTACATTTACTTCAGATCAAACCGTTACTTTGTCGATTATACTTGAGCTGTTTATGTTTAGTTCCAGTACAGTGAGCGCAGTGATAGCGAATTTTTTAATCTTTTAGTGACGTTTCAAGTGCGAAATTTAAATAGACGCAGAATACTTTTTGATTTTTATTGTTAAATTTGGACACGGCAAGTACAACTTTTTGATCGCTTAATGAAGTTAGTACAATAATACGATTTATTTTTAATTTTTATTTATTAAACGAAATAAATTGAAGATGGGAAGAGGAAAATCTGAAGCAAAAGCGCAGATAATGGTTTTGAGAGACCTAAATTTGTCATGCAAAGAGATCTCAAGGCGCACAAATCGCTCTGACAAAGTCGTCCGGAATTTTATGTCACTTAGACAACTTTATGGGCGAAATTACAGGACTCAAGGGAATAACACCAACTTGACAAGGCGACAAGAAAAAACAAAATTGTGACGGAAGCTAATTTCGAACCACCGACATTTTCTCAGCAACTCCTAATAGCCATTTTATCGTTATCTGTTGTCAACAGAAAACAACCATGGGTCGCCGCCGGTGCGATTCGAACCTGGTACCTCCGGATTGGAAGGTCGACATGTTATCGCTTATTCCATCGACGAATACCTCCTTTCTACTAAAGACAATGGAGCGACTGCTAGACCTCTATATCAGGTGCAAATCGTCTTCCCTTCACTTCACTCAGTTTACCTATACGAAAAGTAGATCAGCAGAGACTGCCTTACATAATCTTGTTAGCAAGATAAAGAAAGCCCTTTACCATAAATAGATAGCTCTATGTGTTTTTTTCGACATAGAAAGTGCTTTTTACAACACCGGGTATGTATCCATAGCTAGAGCTGTCACGCAAAGTGGTCTGGAATCTGATATTCTTAAGTGGTTGAATCCTGCTGTGTTAAAGGGGCGAGAAATTATATTCACTCTGAATAACATCTCAGTGTCCATTAGGACAGCCAAGGAATGTCTCATCTGACTTCTTAAATAAGCTATGTGAGCTTGGACGTTGGGCAGTCGACCATGCGGATGACCTTGAAATTGTTATGAAAGGGAAATTCGACTTGACTCTCATTGATTTAATAAAATCAGCTCTTCGCACGGTTACTGACTAGTGCGCAAGCGAAGATCTCACCATTAACCCCGTCAGGTATGTTCTTGTGCCCTTTACCAGAAGGCAGCGTTTGGACCTTGGTCCAATTTCCGTCCAAGGCTCTGACATTAAGTACTCCAATGAGCTGATACACTTGAGTATTACGCTCAATAGAAATCGTAATTGGAACGCTCGCCTTGACTCTACCCTAAATAACGCTACACGAGCCGAAAACGAAAACTCTTCGGAAAGACTTTGGTTCATACCCCGAAGTTGATTTTCTGGTTATATAATACGATTGCAAAACCGATTGCTTCCTACGCCGTCTTCCCCGGGTTGCCAACAGTTCGACAACGCTCGGCGACTTGCCTGCCTTTCTATAAAAGGAGCAATTGGTACTTGGTACTGCAAATCTCTATCATAATATGTATAACTATTTTCTCTGTCAGTTAGCGGCTCTCAAGAATTTATCCTCATGGAGTCATTCTTCGAAGCTTAGTTAGGAGTGCTTTGACGACCCTTAAAAGTGCTTTGACCCTTTGTTATAGAAGATTGGGCTAGGAGTCAACAGCTGCTTTACTGAAGAAATGTCTCCGGACTTACCAGGCTAAGGCGCTTGTTAGACCCCATGCTTACAATAATATTACCGCCTTCATTAAGGCGGATTTTAGGTAGCTCTCAGGCTATCTATCTGGCCACAATGGGCTAAGACGGATAAGTCTGCCTAGTGAGACGATTAAATCACAATGTACATTACGTGATTTTGTTCTGCTTTGGTATGACTTAGAAGGAGGATCTTTAGTCAGGAATTTCTGAGCCCGGCTGATGTTATATCATCCTCTATTAAAGAAATACTTGCCTACCTTAGCGAAGCTGAGCGTCTTTTATAGTAGTAGGGGTTTCGGCACAAAAGATCTTCTTGATCGTAGTGCCCACCATATGGCTAACCCATTAATAATAATAATAATACCTTCCTATCTCCACATTTCACTTTCCTTACTTCTACCACCGGTCACATTTCTACTCTTCTTCGCTATTCGTCTGATATCTTTGCATATCCATATACACATATACGTAACATGGAATGTAATTGCCAGACCAAAATTATAAGTGTTAATTTAAATCAAATACCTTAAGCTTTAACAGCAAAGTGATTGCAGACTCAATTATCTTTCGGTTACGTGGATTTGAACTCAATAAGCGCAATTGACTGGTTTTTATGCACAAAAAACCAATTGCTGCTATAGAAGTGTTGCGTAAACACCATTCAGAGAACTATTAAAAAACAAATACTTAATTTTAAGTGGAATAATTTGTGTGATCTCGAGTCATTTATCTGGTATGCCAGACAATGAGGCTTTTATGAGTTCTCTGTCATAAATGTTGTTCTATTTTCTCTAAAACGGGCAAAAACAGTAGTCAACCTTGTCGACAAAAAGTTTCATATCAGAAATTTTCTAATTTGTTTTATAATGAGAGATGTAAAGCACTCTGTGCGCTTCGCGGGCAAAATCTGAAAACTTTTTGAGAGTAGTTTTCGGTTCGCTCCACTTAACTTGCCAGTGCAGGCAAATTGCCTTGTCGCAAGAAAAATTCTACTACAAATCTCTCTCGTCTAACCGGCAACATACATGTTGAATGTGATAAATTAATACAGTCAGTCATGCCAGATAGGCATTCAGACCAAAACAAATTGTCCTCGTCATTCACGTAAAGTGGTTGCAATTTGGAGCGGTTAAAAAGTTCGCTTTCAACTATTGCGTCAGAGTCCAAGTAAAATATGTGACCATCCTGCAAACATATGAGAACCCTTTCTCAGAATCTGAATAATGCTAGGAGCTCTTAAAAGCCTCTGTTTTATTACACTTAGCTCCTGAAAGTACAAAATCTGTACCGTTAAGTTATCTTACCTCTTGCGTATATTCACATAGGACTCAGAAGAATAGCACACCATTTCTCTTAATGGAAGTTTCTCGTTCTTTAACTGAATGAAGTGCTAAGCAGCAGCCGCATAAAAGCAGTAGTGGTACACTTAACGTAAAATGAGTCAGCAGACTTCTGTCACACCATAACTAAAGAAAATTTTCTCACTTTTCTTCGTATGAATTCTAAACTTGCTTTAAGTGGAGTTCGGGGAAAACTTCTTTTTCACATAGCGTTGAATCGTACGTTTACTTAAATCACTATCTCTACCTCAGCAGATGAATGCAATGATTTGAGACTGAGACTTTCTCACGACACTGAAGACCTAGCTTGTGAAATAACTTCAACCTTATTCCCTTGAACATGATCTTGGGGATATATAAATTGATTCAAATAGCTACTCACCCACTTGGGGCAGCCACGGATTATCATTACACTACACCTCTGCGGTTGTGCTTAGAAATTAGCCTCATTGTGGTCTTATAAAGAAATCAGCAGGGCACAATTCATGGGATTTGTGATAGATAGCGTTTTATTTGAACATTTTCTGCTTTTGTAATGATAATTTTAAAAGTAAGAGCTTTTAACGGGAAAAAATATTGGAATAAATTTATGACTTCGTGTAGTTTTGCCTACAGCAATGTTCTTTAAGAACAGAAGAACTGGAGACTAAGACTAAAACGAGAATTTCAGGATCAATTGTGTGAGTTCTTACATTATCTTAACATGAATTTAAACTTTCGTTCCAGCTATTTGCAATATATATTCGTATTTGACATTTCTTTTCCAAAGCTTCTAAAAAACAATACCGTGTATACCCCATCATACAGATATTACTACCTAGCCCTGTCAGAATGCAATTTTTCAACTAGAACTTAAACTTAATATCACAGTTTGCCTATACACATTAAGCAAAGTCTTCTTCGAATCCGCATATAATAAAAGCTCTTTTGTATATTAGTCATACTATTCCTTTGCAAAGCAAAGGAAGCTGGACAACTTGGCTCAGTTTCTTTGCTTACTCTAAACTAGCTACTAGCTTTACTTACTTTGCTTACTTGTGAGGTTATTTTATTCTGTCGCTTAACTTATATACCAGACTTTGTCGTAACTTCTGAACGCAGCGTTGTCCTTTCAACTGTTGTACGTGAAGGTCGAAGTCATGTTCTAATTCTGCAACATGAAATCTTTTTTTTTAAGTTCCTTGGGTTGTCCTTTTTTGTGATGTAATCGAGGGGACAACAGTTAGCAGAACATCAGCCCGGTGTGTTTTTTTTATTTATTGCAATTGCAAATGAAAAACTTATAGGCCGAGGCTCGAACCTGCATCCATGGCGTGGTGATCGTGCAACTCAGTCATTCATCCAACTCAGTCGTTGATCCAACTTGGAGAGTTGGATCAATTCGTTGAGCGGCACGACCACCATGCCATTGATCCCAAGTTCGAGACCAGGTTTCAGTTTTTATTAAGAAATTAAAATAATCCACTGCATCTCTGGGCTGTTGTCTAGCTCGCAGTAATGCAAAAAACAAGACTCAAGTTTCCTCACTTCCCTTACCCTAATTCCCTTTCGACCAAAACCATGCTAACGCATCAAAGGGTTGTTCCCTAGGCTTTGGTCACATCGTATGCAAAAAAACTCCGTTTCCTGAACGAGATTGACTGCTATGGTTTTATCTATAAAAAAAGTCGGTCGCACCAGTGTGTGCTCAAAAAGAGCATTTGTTTCGAGTTTCGTGACACTTATGTATACAATTAAGAATACCTTAAATGTTTTGTCTCTTCTTCAATTGTTCAACGACTGTAATTGCTCTTATTAATGAGTTGACCAGTTCTTTGCTTCATACTATAAACCTACCGTGAAAGAACTCTGCAACCATTAATGGCCCTTAAGCGTTATCTGCTTTCAGCAGAAAATAACCATAAGTCACCGCCAGAGGTGGCATCGCTCCTCGACCTTCATGATGGTAGACCGACAGGTTACCTCTTACTTCACGGTCTACGAAGTAAGGATTGTCGTGCTTTAAAAAGGTGCTTTCACTCGGCGTGATCGTGTTGCAACTATCAGCTACCTTAATTTTTACGAATAGCACCGTAAAATTTCCCGAACGATGAGTTCCGAGTATCTGTTCGGTTTTAAAGGAGCATAGAATTTAAAAAGCTTATATGTCATCAAATTAATTCACCTTCAGCCAAAAAAAAAACCCAAAACAAAACTAAAAACAAATAAAATAGTTTTTAAAAAAAAAAGTTGAACCGACTTCACAAAAAGCGCTAAAAAGCATAAAATAATTTTTAATTGCATATCTATTACGACATTTTGAAGTCGGTGCAAATCAAACAAACCAAACAACTACAACAAAAATATTTAATCGTCATTTCTTATGATCCCGTAAGCTGAAACGTTCAGGCAGTATTATGTATTATTTTCAATTGTGGTTATGTAGTTGTTTTATTTGTTTAATTTGCACCGACTTCAAAATGTCGTAATAGATATGCAATTAAAAATTATTTTATGCTTTTTAGCGCTTTTTGTGAAGTCGGTTCAACTTTTTTTTTTAAAAACTATTTTATTTTTCACTTTTTAGTGTCTTTTACTCTACGCAACGAAGAAAGAACCATCCAAATCGGTCCACGCGTTAAAAGTTAGTTTTAACCCCCTACCTCACCCCCATTCCACTAAACTTTTTTTCTCATGGTATCAATCAAGGAACATACTCTACCGAACATAAAAGGAATCATCGAAATCGGTCCACGCGTTACGAAGTTACTACCCCTCCCCCTCCACCACCACCACCATAGGACCAAATTATTCTCTATTAGCAATGGGGGTCACACTCTATACAACAGCCAAAGAACCATCCAAATCGATCCACGCGTTACAAAGTTAGGTTCCACCCCCCTTCTCCCACCACCCCCCAGCAACATTTGTTTTCTCGTAGTATCAACCAAGGATCATATTCTACCCAATAGAAAAAGAATTATCCAAATCGGTCCACGCGTTACGAAGTTAGACTACCCCTCCCCCCCACCCACACCTTTCACCATAGGACCAAATCATTCTCCTATTAGCAATGGGGGATCATACTCTATACAACAGAAAAAGAACCATCGAAATCGGACCACGCGTTACAAAGTTAGGTTCCACCCCCACCCCCCACCCCACTCCCTCCAAAATTTTTTTCACCTGGTAGCAACCACGGAACATCCTCTACCCAACAGAAAAAGAATTATCCAAATCAGTCCACGCGTTACAAAGTTAGACTACCCCTCCTCCCTCCCCCCACCCTAGGTTAAAGTTTTTTTCGCCTATTAGCAATGGGGGATCATACTCCGTACAACAAAAAAAGAACCATCCAAATCGGACTACGCGTTACAAAGTTAGGTTTCACCCCCACCCCCACCCTACTAAAAATTTTTTTGACATGGTACCAATCGGTGAACATACTCTACCCAACAAAAAAAGAATCATCAAAATCGGTCGACGCGTTACGAAGTTATGCCCGGTCAGACATAAAACAAAAAATAAAAATAAAAAAAAATAAAAATAAAAATACGCCGTCGAACTTAGAACCTCTTTGTTTTTGGGAAGTCGGTTAAAAATGTACACATTCATAGATTCACATTTCGTAGATTCGAACTTAATATTTAATTAATTAGTTAATTAAATATTATTTACACTGAAATTCATGAATATAGAAAACTTAGTCCCACACAACTAAGAAAATGATTTCAAGTTTTTTTTAAGTTGTGGAAAACCGTAAAATTTGCCAGTTACTTCAGGAAAAATTGTGTATTACGCTGTCATTTTTTCTTAAAGTACACAGTAAATTTAACGAATCACTGTTCGGTAAAAGTATCACATTAATATAATTATTGGAATAATTTTAAGTTTTATAGTGCGGCTTTATTTTGACAGCATGTGTTATTAGCAGAATTGTGTACCGGTGCCGAACCCTTGATATAGGTGAGAGGTTCACGTACCCTACCGTCCTCTTGGTGCAGCATGAGTATAATTGAAGATGTTGTGAAATAACTAAAAAAAAAAAACAAAAACGTATGTATTTAAGGGAAAATGCCTCTTTCAAAAATATGTGCAAAAGGAAAAAAATTACTTACTTCAACGAACTAGCATGCAAGCTCGCCAACTCACAAGATAGTAAGGAATTTTTGTCATTGGTAAAAGAACTAAATAACTACAGATTCACGACAGGAAACGATATCACTATAGCCGACTTTAAAAGCCATTTTGAAGAACTGCTGAATCGCCCTTTTTATGCCAATGCAATTTCATATGCTGCACCATACACTATTAATGCAATATTGGACAGCGAATTAAGTGAACTGCTAACTGTCCTCAATAAAGTAAAAGGGAACAAGGCAGCAGGTCCTGACCGAGTACCATATGAATTTTTCAAACATGCACCAGAGGAATTTTTGAATAAACTTGTAAAAGCTTTCAACAACATAATCGAAAGTGAAGAAATGCCGCAAAGTTTCATCACCTCAATAATATTCCCCATTTATAAAAAAGGAGATCCGAACTTACCTGAAAATTATAGAGGACTCTCATTCATGAACGCAGTTGCAAAGCTTTTGACTGGTATTGTAAATAATCGACTAGTAACATGGAAAGAAACTCATACTGTTCTTAAAGAATCTCAAGCCGGATTCAGAAAAGGGTATTCACCCATAGATAATATTTTTAACCTCACTAGCAGTGTAAAAATCAAACTGGCTAAGAGGGGGAGGAAAGTCTATGCATTCTTTGTAGACCTCATAGCGGCATTTGATACGATAAATAGAGCTGCACTTTTTTAAAAGCTTAATAACCTCGGAATATCTACGAAATTCATAAATTTCCTTCAAAAATTATACAGGAATACAACTTCACAAGTGTGGAATGGGAGTGTTCTATCGGAAAAATTCCTTACGAATTCTGGCCCTCAGACAGAGATGTTTGCTAAGTCCACTCTTATTTGCATTATTTATTAATGACATAGATGATAATATGGACGGAGGAATTAATGTGGACGGATTAGTCATAAAGAGTCTACTATACGCAGACGATCTGGTTTTGTTGGCAGAGGAACCAGCGGAACTACAGGGAATGGTTAATAACTTAGAAGAATATTGTCGAAATTGGAATTTGGTCCTCAATTTAAATAAGTCTCAGATCGTGATGTTCCCAAAAGGAGGTGGCCGAAGAGCAAGATCAGAAAAACATCTGGGTGCCTGGACATAGTGATATTCCGGGCAATTGCAGAGCCGACGAACTAGCTAGAATCGGTACCACACGTCCTGATTCGGACATTAACCACCAGCCGGGTAAACCGCTAGCTACATGCAAAATGGAGCTCTCACAGGAGGCTCTCAAGATTGCTAATAATAACTGGCAAGAAGAACATACCTGCCTGATTACCCGACAGATATGGCCAAAGCTTGACCTTAAGCGGTCAAGAGGGCTTATCCTACTCGGACGCAAACAAATTTGCACTACAGTAGCCGTAATCACGGGTCACTGCCTCATAGGTAGACACGCCGATAGGCTGGGCGTGCCCTCAAACGACTTCTGTAGGAGTTGCCACGACGAGGAGGAAGAGGAAACCATACTTCACCTCCTCGGTAGCTGCCCGGCCCAAGCCAACCGTAGGAACCGGCTTTTGGGCTCCCCCTACTTCAAAGAGCTAACCGAGCTAGGCTCCATAGATGTCAAAAACCTGACTCGATTTATCGGGAGTTCAAAATGGTTCCCGACGACGAACTAAGGATAAACATCCTTCACAACCCAGTCAAAATAATTTTGACTTCCTGTGAACTAGTTCCACTAGATACAAAAACTGGTTCGGTGCACAGGGGACAGAATGTTAACCCTCCTATTCCTCAGGTAATTTTATGGGGTTGTAAATTTCAAGCCTCAACGTGGTAGCACAAAGGGCCTCTTAGGCCTAAGTGTGCCTTCTTAGGCAGCCACTTTAACCTAACCTAAGATCAGAAAAATGGACATATCAAGGAACAAATATTGAGGTTTTTAGTAAATATAAGTATCTAGGAATAACTTTAAACTGAAAACTTTCCATGAAAGATCACTTGAGAGAACGTCTAAATGCGGCAAAGATTACTCTAAACAGCACTTGGGATGGTTTTATTAAAAATTCAAATATATGAAACTCCGATAAGTTTAAAATGTATTTTGCAGTTACAAGATCGCTGATGTGCTATGGAGCACAAGTCTGGGGCTTTAATGAACACGAAGAAGTAGAGAAGTTACAGAGATATTTCATTAAAAAACTTTTCATGCTACCTCGAAAAAGCCCAACTACGCGCTGACACTAAAAACAGGTTTTTCAAATCTGTATATATATACTCTGAAATGCCATTTTACCTATTTAATCAAACTACTAAATTCTTATCATGATAGAAGACTACTTTATATTTTAGCTAAGAAAGCTATAGAGAACAAATCTTACTGGTACGGGGAGTGGTTAAATTTGGCTGAAAAGCATAGAGTGGAGATTGGTTTATCTTGGCAGAACACTGAAATCTTAATACCTCTATTAATGGAAATTCTAGATAAGGAAAGTAAATGGTTATGGCTAAAGGCGCAGGATAGAGCAAGGCAGACAGTTCGTCATGAACTTTATGATAAATTGAATTATAGTTTGGGAGACATGACCTATTTTAGAGATGATTTATCAGTTTTGAAGATACGGACTATTTTCATGTACAGATGTGGAATGCTACATCTAAATGCTAGCCCTTGGCGAACAGAGGGCAGATCAACGTGCTCGCTCTGTAATTTGCATGAAGACGAAAACTTGCTACACTACCTGGTAATATGTTCGATCCTTAAAGAGTTTAGAGTTTTAGCATTTGGAAAGGCATATCTAATCGAAAGCGAAGTCACCGCAACTCTGAATGGAAAAAATTTCGAAGCTTGAACTTTTAAATGTTTCTGTACAAAGACAAAGCAGAAAGGGAACCTTTTGTCGAGAAGAGGATATTTGTGACCCACTCTACGAGGTTGCTCAGTAAAACAAAATAATCTTCTTCATGCAGTCACAAATATTGAAATTTAATGATCATCCTATAATTTTAAACCGTTAAAGTTGCCCTCCCCTCTGATATGGCATTTTGTGGGTGCGTGAAGTTGGCCCGGATTTTTTCCGGGCTGGGGGGTAAAACGTCCCAATCGATAGTTTATCGTTAGACCACATTTACAGCCAATTGGTTTCGTTTTATCCCCTCTTAACTTTTTTTACTCGAAACACATTCAGTATTGACTTCTCAATTTTTATTATTACGTAGCCAAAGCCCAAGGGGCAACCCAGCCTGGTTATAGCTGAAAGGGGATTAGGTTAAGGGAAGAGAGAAAAATCGAATTTCTTGTTTTTGCATTTCTGCGACCTAGACAACAGCTTAGAGACGGAGTGGATTTTTTAAAATGAAAAACTCGTAGGCAGGCCAAGCTTGAACCTGCATCGATGGCGTCGAGATCATGCCACTCTATCAACTGATTCAACACCGTCTCCAGAGCTATTAAAAATAGCTTTAGAATAGAAGGATTGATTAATTAAATTTATTATTTATTTATTCTAACATTGTGACTAATTTTCTAGTCATTTTCCCTTGTAATTGTAAAAGCGGTAGAAAATTGCTGTTCCTTTACCGTTCGTTCCCGTTACGTTTCCCTTACACCTATTGAATAATGGAAAGGTAGAAAAATTTCACACGATTCAATGACATCGATTGAAAGTAGACCTACAATATAAGGGGGATTCCGAACCTGCGACATCACTCTGCAATGCAATGCCTTCTACGCGCAATTTGTTGACAGCAGTTCCTCACTTCACCGACGACTTAAGTAAACCAAGCTCGCACAAAATCCGCTTCTACTGACCAAAGAGTTAAAGAAATCGTCGAGTGGAAACTACATGCGCTTGCAGACGTTACAAACAATGTTATTTCATAATCATATGAATATAAAAAGCTTATAGTCCAATAGGTGGCTTATTTACTAACAGTTGATTTTTTATACAATGTGGCCCAGGGGACTACCCTTTGATGCGTTAACATGGTTTTGGCTGGAAGGGAATTAGGGTAAAGCAAGTGAGGAAACTTGAATTTCTTGTGCGTATTACTGCGAGCTAGACAACAGCCCAGAGACGGAGTGGATTATTTTAATTTCTTGATAAAAACTCATGGGGAGACCTGGTCTCGAACACGGGAACCCATGGTCGTGCCGCTCAACGAATTGATCCAACTCCGTCAAGATATTTGATTGCACGTTTCCAAATGGGTAATTCCTTTACAACCCGCACACCAAATCGACCTTGACATTTTAGAATCGTTCGAAAATTTTATTAAAATCTATGTAAATAAAAATATTTAGCACGTATTTATGGATTTTGCTGAAAAAAATTTTTTTTCCGAACATACGTAGGTTGCTACTTAAGGGGGGAGTACTAATTAAAGTAGGCAAAATGACGGCATTTTCTCGATGTTTTTTCGACAGCATAATAAATATTTATTTCATAACTGATTATAACATCGATTAGTACATATTTTCATGTATTTGTCGATTTTTTTATTAAAAACTATTTAAAAATATCCGAACTACAGCAGTCTTTCAGCAGCGCCTTTTTTTGGACATCACTTATGGTGGACAATATAATTTGAGAACGATTTATCTGAAACAGAATTCCAAAAAGATTACGTCAATATATTGCATTATCTAGGGTTTGAACGAAGGATTTATAAAAATTTTAATTTTTAAAAAAATGACGACAGTTTTAACGAAAAATTTATTTTTAAAGGTGCTAAATATTCAATTATCTTGCTCTAAAACAAAAATTTCAACAAAATTTCGTTCAGGCTCCACCTATTATCATAATAAATAAGTTCTATAAATTTGGGATTGATCGGATAAATAGTTTTTCAGTAATCGTGTCCACCGCAATGGTGTTTTTTAAAAAACACGATTCTGAGATAACCCCGTTTAAATATTCAATGCGCGTGATTCATAGTTCCAAGTAGCGCGCTTTAAACACCTACAACTTTGGATCTAATGCTTAGATTCTTATAAAATTTGTTGAGAGTATTCTTGAGATAATGCATTCAAATAAAATGCAATAAAAAAAAGATTTTTCTGACCAACACAACTAGTACTCCCCCCTTAAGTTTTGAGATATGGCAACACCAGTGTGAATATGTCAAATTTGACATTTTCATCGCAAAGTTTGACATTTTTAATGGTAATCGTACTCAGAACGTTTTGTCATACGAGTTCTATTTGTGTTGTTTACAGGTACTTGAAACATTTATCTTGGTCAAAAAATGGATTTAAATCTTGAACATTTTCGTCGTGGACTAAACCAACAAGAGTATGTCGATCAACTCGCTTCGACTTTTGGTAATGAAGCACCATATCGAGCCAACTTATTTCGCTGATTTTCCGAATTCAATCGTGGGCGCACTTCGCTACAGGACGAATTTCGTGAAGGTCGTCCTAAATCAGTTGTTGTGCCAGAAGAAATCGATGCTGTGCGTGAATTGATATCGAAAGATCGTCATGTGACATACCGTGATACATCCATCCGCATACATTCAATATTGCATGAACATTTGGGCGTCAAAAAGATTTGTTCGCGTTGGATACCGCACAATTTGACAATCGGTCAAAAATAGGATCGTGTCGATTGGTGCAAAGAAATGTTGAAAAAATTCAATCGCGGTTATTCAAAAGACGTCTATATAAGGTCGTGACAGGCGACGAATCACGGACCTATGTACATGAACCCGAAACTAAGCAACAATCGACTGTATGTGCCTTTCAAGACGAGCCAAATCCAACAAAAGTTGTTCGCGCACGAAGCACTTCAAAGCAAATGGTCGCCTGGGTTTACGGAATAATTGGACATGTCGCCACAGTCCTGATTTGGCACCAATTGATTTCTTCTTATTCCCGCAGATCAAAAATAAAATGCGAGGTCAACGTTTTTCGACGCTTCAAGAAGCGCGTTCAAATCACATGTTTTGGAGGTAACTCAATCGGACTGGAAAAAGTGCTTCGAAAATTTGTTCAAACGCATGCAAAAGTGTATTGATCTTCATGGAGAAAATTTTGAAAAACAATAAAGCCATTTTCGATTATAAATATTTATTTTTACTTATCTATCTCAAAACTTAAGTAAAAACCCTCGTATTCACATTTGAACTTGGATAATTTTCTCCTAAGCCCTTGTACTTGAAATTCATTATCTCCAGTTGCACTGATCAGATCGATGTCAGTCTTTTTTTATTTTACATTTTGTTTCATAAGCTTTCGAATTGTAATTTTTTCAAGTGTCAACAAATAAAACACTATAAAAATTTTATTGTCTAAAAAGCTTTTTCATACTCAACCCCCCCCCCCCCCCCCCCACCCCTCAAGTGAAATTTATGTAAAAAACTACTGCCTTTTATTTATAAAATCCATTTTACAAAAAAGTACAAGTGGAAATAATGTACAAGGGGTTTGGAAGAAAATCCAGCAAATTATCGAAAATTAAAATGTCGATATCTTCGAAAAGAAATTTTCACCGAAATCCCGAAATATGATTAAACCAAATTTATTTACAATTTTTCATCGCATTTTATGAACTGAAAGTTTTTTCCCTGAATCCAAAGGTTAATTTAAACTTTAGGTATGCTCAGCAGGTAATTCTTATCTAGTTTTATATGAAAGCAATCTTTAATCCTTTCATTGCGAATGAATCGTCTGCGTCGCTTAGTAAAGGTATAAAGTATAAATTTACTTTAACCATAGTAAGCGGGTTTAAAAACAATCGCACCGATTTATTGGGGCATTTAACACCATTTGATTTATACACCAGAGATGAAAGAAGAGCCAAAATAATGGAAAGAAAGTGCTCGATATATTAGAAGATCTCCAAAAAGACAAAAACAGTTCCATAAAAAAAAACAGTTGCAACAACTTATATTCCTCCTGAAGGGTCCACGAATACTTACAATCTTCTCGCTTCTCGCATTGAGACTCTCTCTTGTGCTCTGCGCCCACAGGACGAACTGTTGCTCTTTGGAGATTTCAATTTACCAACAATCAGATGGATACCGTCCGATGTCGACGGATTGATACCCTGCCACTCATCAACATCACAGGGATCTTTATCTTTCATCGACTGCCTTTCTTCTTCCGGACTGACGCAGTGTTCCAGCATTGCAAATGACTCTGGTAGATTCCTGGATTTGGTGTTCAGCACTGACCCATTTGGAACTTTGGTCAGGCGTTGCTTGGTTCCTTTGGTTCCTGAGTCATCTCATCATCCTGCTCTTCAGATCGCTCTGGTCTCCGATTCACAGTAATTACACTTTTAATTTTAAACGGGCTGATTTTTCTTTATTAAATAATTATTTATTAAATTGTAATTGGTCTAATATGTTTGACGAACGTGACATCGATGTGGCGGTCAGTGCATTTTATGATAATCTATCCGCCTGTATTCTCCAATGTGTTCCTATCTCTAGAACAAATAATTCCTGTTCTAGTCCGCCCTGGCTGAATAGTTCACTAAAACATCTCAAAAATTTAAGAAATAAAACGTGGAAGCGCTTCTGCTTGTCGAAGAGCGATGCGGATTTTTATGACTATTCACATATGCGTGATCAATTTATTTCGGACGTTCACAACTCATACGATGAGTACATAGTCAGAATGAAGTCTACTTTACGTAACCATCCAAAACAGTTTTGGAGATTTGTCAACTCTAAGCGTTGTACTGATGGTTACCCTACTTTACTGATGCTTGGTGGTATCGAGAGTAGTAGAGAGTTCTTTCATTGACAATAACTGTGATATTAGATTTACGGATTCTAGCTACTTGATAAGATTTCCTCCTTCTTCACTTGAAATGAAGGATATTATATTTGATGACGACACAGTCGCGAAGCATATTAATAGTTTGGACAATAGTTTCTCGTGTGGTCCTGATGGTGTTCCTGCTTCTCTTCTAAAGAACTGTTCTTCTACTCTCGTTCCTGTTCTTTGTTATTTATTCAACTTATCAATTTCTTGTGGTGTCTTCCCAAAATCTTGGAAATCATCCCTTATTATTCCTCTTCATAAAAAGAGCAAGAGATGTGAAATTTCCAACTATAGACCGATGGCTAACTTGTGTTGCATTGCTAAGGTTTTTGACGCATTAGTTTGCCATGAACTATATTTTCATTGCAAGCCGTTTCTTGGTACTTTCAGGCACGGCTTTATGAAAGGACGGTCTACGACTAACCTTTTGGAATTTTCTAATTTCTGCTTATCTGAAATTGAAGCTGTTTAGCAGGTCGATTGTGTCTTTACAGATTTTAGCAAGGCATGTGACAGAATTAATCACCAAATTTTGATTCACAAGTTAGCTGCCCTAGGGTTTCCATCCTTCCATCCGGTGTACCTCAAGGAAGCCATCTGGGTCCGATTTTATTTATTATTTACATTAATGATGTATCTTTGTTCTTAAAACATTCCAACATTCTCTGTTACGCTGACGATGCCAAAATTTTTCGTGTTGTTTCCTCTGTTGACGACTGTGAAATTTTAAATTCTGACTTAGATGCCTTTTACAAATGGTGTGGTATTGATTGTCTTCCCCTTAATATTAGTAAGTGTACTACTCTGACTTTTACTTGACTTCAGTTACACCATACATGGTTGTTTACTGGAAAAACTCAATAAGACTAAGAACTTGGGAGTCTGGCTTAACAATCGTTTTACCTTCGACGATCATATTGATGCGATTGTTATTATAGCTTTAGGCTGTATTAAACGATGGGCAATGACCCTTATATAACGCGGCTTCTTTATTGTCCCTTCATTAGGCCAATTTTGGAGTATGCCAGCTGTGTTTGGTCGCCTTACTATGGCTACCACATAGACCGCGTTGAGGCGGTCTAGCGCTGCTTCGTTAATTTTGCGCTCCGAGGGCTTCCATGAACCAACCCTCTCATTCTGCCCCCTTACTTAGATAGGCTTAAACTAATAAATTTAGCCTCTCTCGAATCTAGATGAAACAACTCCAAGACTGTTTTCGCATTCGACTGCCTTCAAGGCAATATCGACTCTCCGGTCCCACTTTCCTCTTTTAATATATCGATTCCAAGTCGCTCCTTGAGAAACCGTGATTTTCTTAACTTACCTCTACACTGTACTATGGCTTCATGAACCAATCACCTCGATGTCTCGTTATTTTAATTCGCATTTTGAGAGCATTGATTTTAATTTATCGGAATATTCCGTAAAGAGTAAACTTTCTTGACCGTTCTTTTTGTACTCTATAGTTTTATAAGTGCATCATTAAGTATTGTTATGTTAGTTTAATTAATTATTATTGATTTTATTGTAATTTTTATTGGCTATTTCTGTTATTTTGTTGTTGTTTACATTCTTAGTAATCAGCCTTTGATGAATTTTGTATAAATAAATAAATTCTAAAAAATCATGTCGGATCACTTAATTCAGTAAAGAATGAATACTATTCCCTAATGATAGTTCCCTCAGCCTTCTTCAATTGAATTTGCCGAATTGCACTAATCGCGCTTTCAATTGTTTCCTCAGGCTCAGTTTTTACCAGATATATCTGTTTTAATCCTTGTTCCAAATAAAAACTTACTTCGTAGATAACTGACAACCTTGTAAATATTCTTTAAGATAATGCAGAAGCTCAGGGATACCCTATGATTCAAAAACACTACCTGGCAGGGAAGGAGTTAACGGTTAGTGAAGCGGCTTAAGGGGTTGGGTGTAGAAAGTGAGAAAGTGAAGATGTCCGGGCTCAAAAGACGAGGGCAAAATTGGTAAACTGTTCCATATTCGTAATGTTCCGCTTAGGGAAGGCTACCGAATTTTAACACTTCATTCAAATTTGTCCTGGAGAGTACAAAGGTGGAACCTCTTGTATCAGGTGTTTTAATGTATCTACAAGGAATAAGGCCAGCAATGGCCACAGAAATAGCGATAGAAGAGTGAGAAACGGCCCCTGTCCAAATATGGGAATTATAGTGTAGTCTGGGACTTGTAGATCAGATGTAGTGAAGTATTTCTTACATCTCTAGAAAATCCAAGCATTTCATGGCATTTTTAACGATTGCAATTATATACCAATACCCAAGAGGGTGATTTGGATACATTCACTTTGTCGACCGAAATGTTTTGGATGTGGGGTCGGTGTTTTTAAGGGATATTAGACAGCATTGAGTTTTTGATGCTTTCAACGATTTATTCGGCACAAAGCAAGGATCATAAAAATGTCATTGTTTTATGAACCAAGCATGATTCCACGCGAATTGATTAAAAATTCATTTTTATATTATTATATGAATTGAACGGCGGGATATAGAAATTTCTATCCATTTTGAGACGTGAGTGTGAAGACTATCGCATTTCGCATAGTGTATTTGCGTAACGTCTTCTAAGCTCGGTTGCTAGTTTTCCGAATTGTATTTTATCGAAAGCTACTTCAATGTCCATAACAACCACAACCTGATGCAGCTCTGTTTCTGTAGATACTTCTTCGCAAAGTTTTCTGCATTGTCCTTTTTAAGGACTTATATTTAATCCAATTTTCGGGTCATTCCTCCTCACAGCATGGCTGAAAGCCTTCCGTACCTTCTTCTTAATAGAATACAGCTCCCTTCCCCACCATGGGGTCAGATTCTGCTTCCTTATTTTATTTGGGGTACAGGTCTTGTGAAAGGCCACCTCCACAGACTCATTTAACACTCAGCTGCTTCTCTACTTGTAAAGATTTTTGGGTATTCTTGGTACAAGTGTTTCCAGCTTTCCTTTTAACACCTCCTGGTATTTAACACTATCAGTGTTCTTAGGAATCCTGATCATTTTGCGCTTATTATGTGAACTATATCGGATGTCAAGTAATGACTATCTGATCTAACATCGTGACCACGTCTGCCACTTTCCAGTTGAACAACCTTTTTGCCAATCTTTCACTACACAGAGTCATATCAGTTACCTTTCACTGCCGCATTCCTCTGTTTAGGAAGGTCAGGTTGTACCTTGTTCAGTAATTTCAGTAGTTCTGCTCTATTGTTATCAGTGGTGCTACCCCATACTGTGTTATGAGAGTTCGCATCACAGCCGATAACAAATTCACTACCCTTGTCTTTGCTGTATATAACGAGAGCTTCTACTCTACTCTCCGTGAGGGCCGCTCCACCGTAGGTATACAACGTTGACGCCTGCTCCTTTATGACCACAAGGTACGCTGTACAGAGGTGTGGCAGTAAGGCTGAATTGCTCTCTGATTTTTGGTAGTACAGAGTAGCAACGCGTTGCGGAAGGCTCCGTATCTTCGTACGAAAATCCAAGTTTCTAGTACATATCAGAGCTGTGTCGAGCTTCTCTTCCACAAAATGGGTGACGTATGTAGGTAGACAACAAGTACTTTGTTTTAATTTTAAATAGGTAATATTACTCAAATGCAAATAGTACTCAAAAACTTTTTCTCCAGCTGTAAAAGAATCTTACCCGATGAGATGACAATATTGCAAGGAATTCTGTAAATTAGAAAAGATTCCAGGCTACCAAATATTCCTCTCCGTTTTATTTTAAATTGATGCAACCAGAAATACAACCAAGGCTGGCACCTGGTGAAATTATGCAATTATCTCTCACGCAGTTATCTGCAGGCGATAAATGTATTCGATGAAAACCTAAAATAAAAGCTCTACGAAACAAATACTAGGGTTTTAGGGCAGTAAACTAGAAGAAAATTGTGTGATTTTATGTAATCTTGATCCCTGGTAGTGTAACCTACGACATTAATACCAATTTCATATTCTTTTAAGCCGGACCACGAGCAAGTATTTTTACGATCAAATTGTTCAATGAACTGTGCTTATATGTACATATATCTAAGAAACAAGGTTGTTGTGTCACTTCTTCCATATATTTTACTTTCGTATAATAATGTGTATATCTCCTTCGACCATAGCATAAAACCTCATATTGTTTTTGTCCCAAAGAGCTCAAATTGAAACTATAAATCATTTTGAAAAGGACAAAAGATCTCACTTTCTCCGAATTCAGATGCTATAACAAGACAACGCCCAACGCTTATGCCCATTCTATTTCTATGGCATTGTTCAGTTCACCCCCCAGCGATTTTGTTTTATATTATAATTCACGCGCTGATGTCGCGTTCGCTACATTTCCTAACGAATTACTCATATATGAACGAATGTTGTCCCCAATGCAGAGATACGTTAGCAAAAAGCGCCCCTCATTTCTATGGGGTACATGTTTAAGGCAAAAATAAATAACCTTATGCACCCCATTTAGCATGTAAACAGCCTCCATTTTCGGTTCGTTCGGCAGAGCAAGAAGTCTCCCCATTTGGCTTCCATTTATGAACATCGCTGTCGTCACCATTAAGTTCACTGGATAAAGTTATACTCGGACATTGTCTCGCCCTTTTGTTATTCACTGTAGTACACATTTGCACTTGTGCTCGAATATATGTCGAATGCCTTTCATCACCAACTCCCTGTGAAGACTATCCACTCCATTCTAGCTCCCCCGGTCATTCGCGGAGAGTTCCGAAAGTTCCTTGCCATGTTAAGGGCCCCCATTCTGCGGTAAGTGTATATCTAGTGTGTTTTCGTATGCAAATAACCAACCCCATTGTATCAAAACCACATTGTAATGAAAATTTAATGATGGTTTTATGGAACATTTCTTTCAAGAAAATTAAAATCTTAAAGAGTGTTAGAATTTTTGGTTTGATAAACATTTTTCCCCCTTTTGGGTGGCGCAAACAACTTATAAGGTCGATTTGGAGTGGCTTTTGATGATGAACTTCAAAGGATTTTAACTTGAATTATGTGACGCAAAGAGCAGCTCAGCTGAAAACAAAAGCTATGATATTGTTACGTATCTACCTGTTCATGTATGTACTTGTGATACTACAAAACTCTAGTAGTGGCGACATCCAAGACATATTGGCACTTGAACTATGTAGTTAAGATTTCTGTCCTTCAAACGACTACAACAGGAACTGGCACTTCAAGAATCAATACTTCTTCACATTCATTCAAAGGGAAGATGGTGAAATATTTTGATAAGAATGTTCAGCACACAAGTGCACGTTTTGCAGCTAGTATCACTGTTATTCTTATATTTTGATAGCTGATTGAGTTAAAACAATAAAATGACGAAAAATGCTAAAACCCTTTTAATAATTTTTGGTAATTAACAATAATGTTGCAAGAAAACGGTGAGCCAAAATATTAAGAATTTCAGAAAGGGAGATAAATCGAAGATAACTAACAAAAAAAATACACGATGAGTGTCCAAAAAGCTTTAAGCCCAAATTACAATTTCGACTGCTCAGCCTACTGCGACTTTGCTAAAATGGAAAATACTTGCGACATGCTTAAATTGCATTTTCGACTTTTCAGATGACTGCAACTGAAAGCAGACTGATACATAATATACCAACAAAAATATCTCGCTATAAATTACATTCAATATTAAAGTACGTGAATTCCTTTTAGAGTTCAACAAAACTGCAATTTAGTTGAGATTTACTTTTTAATTTATATTTATCAATTACAAAATTCTTTCCAAATGATATTTATCAATTAACAAACATTTTTTAAGCTTATCAATTAATTTGAAAATTATCTTTAGAAAATTCCAAAAATTTTAAGTTGAAATTGGAAAAAATTTCGAGCTAAAGTGTTCAAAACAAGAGCGAAGTAAGAAATATAAAAATATTTCTTAGCGCGATCGGCGTTTCTAAAAAAGGAAAGCTAAATTCCTTTGGTTCTTTCTAAACAGCAGCATCAAAAAGTTAGTTTTTCTTTAGCTACTGGACGCATTCGATCTTCTTGCTATCATATGTTGATTTTCTCACTGTTCCGCATAGTAGCAATTGTGTAACAATTATCAATTGCTGCACAATTAATTGAATAAAAATAACAAAAGTTGTGAATGGATTGGGGATGATTGTGGAGATAAAATTAGCAATAAAGTATTTTTCATTTGTCAAATTTTACCATTTTCAAAAGTTAGATGATTGGCTATGCTTTAGCTCAATTTTAAGTTAGAATAAATTTACATTTATTAACGAAATTCGTGATCTTCGGACATGCCGGTTATGGATTTTTTTAAATTGCTAATTAGTTTTAAAATATAAATTGATTGCATTTAATACTCTTGCTGCGATCTGGCGCAATAACAAACTCCAGATCTTCGAGTCGAACGTAAAATCTGTTCTGCTGTACAGTTGTTCAACATGCAAAGTAACCTGTCAAACATCAATAAGCTGCAAGCTTTTATCAACCGGTGTCTCCGGAGTATCCTTAACATCCATTGGCCGGAGGTCATAAGAAAGAAAGACATACACAGCCTTGCAGGCCAAGAGGAGATATACACCAGTATTCGCAGTCGAAACTGGCAATGGATATACACTAGGAAAAGAGCCAAAAAACATCGCACAGCAGGCTCTAGATAGGAATCTCCACGGGATCCATGGAAGACGCCGAATCAGATGACCGCGCAACATGTGAAGATCCGTCGAGAGGGAAGAGAGCTAAACAAATCGTGGCCACAGTTGAAGGCGTTGGCGCAGAACCGGACCAGGTGGAGAGTCGGTGTAGTAGACGCCCTATGCCATACAAGGATTGAAGTAACCTGAGAGAAAATTTAGTCATGGTATATTGTGCGCCACGTTATTATTTAACTTACATTGTAATGTCGGCTTAAAATACAATGAATATTTGGCATTTTCGAAGTAAAGCTCACCAACGCTTTTTAAAGTGTTGCTTTAATCAACAGATTAAATACCGCTGTTGGAAAAAATTTAAAGCCGCTGTGTAACCAACTTTCCTTATTATTAGAAGATATGAAAGCTCAAAATTGAGCATTGCCTATACATTTGTGTGAAAGATCAAAGTCAATATTATCATAGTTACTGAGACATTGATGAAATAGGCTCTTGAACACCATAATTCTTAGGTATTTTTACGAAATCGCCAATTTTCAATCAGTGGGCCGGGACTTATATGATAAATGCGGACGGTAAGGTAGAGGTGGTACATGCTTTTAAAATTAATGTTTTTAGTGAATTATTTTACGGAGTATATTATTGAAAGAGGACAAAATGTCCATTGTAAATCATTTATTGATCCCTTAAGGTAACCAGGTCACGAATGATGGTTAAAATGGGCTTTTTCACGCGTTTAGATATTTTGCTCCTGTTCAGTTGCTATTTAAGATATAAACTCGCGGTTTTAAACATGCTTCAGAAGACGAATTACGGATTAAAATGAGTGCTAAACTAACCCTGTGACTATATTGGTGTAAAAGTTATTAAAATTACAAAATGACAAGAAAAAAATAAAACATGATAAAATTAACTTATTTAGGTACACTTTTCTCCTTAACCACTGGCGCTATCTGCTCCAAATTGATGGTGAACCTGAAACAAGAGTAAGGCAACATTGTATACCTAAAATTTTCAACCTTTTGCCTAAATTGTAATTTTTGTACCATTTTTTTTTTAAAAAGGTCACAAATCACTCTTTTAAAAAAAATGCATTTGGATTTAAAATAAAGTTAAAAATGGAATACAAAGATGAATTTAGGTATAACAGATGAAGGACATAAAGGATAAGCACTGTGCAAAATTTCATCAAAATAGGTTGAATAGTTTTTTTGCAAATGGTACCTAAAGGTCAAAAAAAGGAACTTACGGGTTGAGACGAAAATCTCTCGTGACAACTGTGCAGACGACGCGTAACCATCTTTTAAAATATCAATTTTTTAAATAGTCGCGTTGGTATGACATGTCATACATTTTCTGAAATTGGAAAGCGCGGGCTTTCAAATAGAACTGTTTTTAAAAAATCGATTTTTTTGACCCCATTCGCGACCTGGTTACCTTAAGTATAATAAAATTTTTTTAAAAAAGTTTATCATAATCAATTATATTTTTTAATCGAGGACTTTTAGGCTACTGCTAGAAAAATACTGCCTTACGGTTTGCTTGATCTCTTCGGTGTCAAACGATGCATCTAAAAAATTCAGAAAAGTTCTTGTGAAATAATGTGTATGCATGTATGTTCTGATGAACCAATTTTTGGATTTTCGAAAAAATAACCAATTTATGACATTTTAAAGTACGTATGGAAAATAATTTCATGTAATATCTCGGGCTTAGTAGTTTATAAAATATGTATTAAATAAAACCTGAAAACAATGGCTCGGCAGATTATAGAAAATGGATTTTTAAAGGTGTGAAAAGAAAATGCTTCTAAAATTATTGGAAACTTTTCGAGTTGTATTGCAAACTAAATTTTTTCAGTAAAGACCAAAAACATCAATTAACAGGCATAATTTAATCTAAAAAAATTTGTTATAAGCTTTTTCTTATACTTGAAGGACCAATAAGTGATATTTTGTCCTATTTTTAATAATATGCTTCCAAACGAAATTCACTAATAATATTAATTTTCCCTCGACCGAATAGAGTGTAATGAGCTTTACCCTATGAAGAGTGGTACAAGGAAAAGATTGTTTCACTCTAGTTCACGAAACGTGAAGTCCTTGAAGTAAATTACAAACAATAGGCACCAAGATGGCTACCTCGGAGGTATTGGATTAAATATCACGAACCATAACTGTCTGCTTAAAGAAGTTTACGTATGTTGTATTCAATAAACAAATATACATTAACATCAGCAGTTTTACGTAACACGCGACAACGCGATAAGCTTTTAAGACCTATTATCAGTATGACCGGGCATAACTACGTAACGCGTCGACCGATTTTGATGATTCTTTTTTTGTTGGGTAGAGTATATTCACCGATTGGTAACATGTCAAACAATTTTTTGGTGGGGTGGGGGTGGGGTTAAACCTAACTTTGTAACGCGTGGACCGATTTGGATGGTTCTTTTTTTGTTGTACAGAGTAAGATCTCCCATTCCTAATAGGATTTGGCCTATGGTGGTGGGAGGCGTAGTTTAACTTCGTAACGCGTGGACCGATTTGGATAATTTTTTTCTGTTGGGTAGAGTATGTTCACTGGTTGATACCACGAGAAAATAATGTTGATGGGGTGGGGTGAGGGTGTAACCTAACTTTGTAACTCGTGGACCGATTTCGATGGTTTTTTTGCTGTTGTATAGAGTGTTATCCCCCATTGCTAAAAGGAGAATAATTTGATCCTATGGTGGGGGTTGGGGGAGGGGTAGGTCTAACTTCGTAACGCGTGGACCGATTTGGATAATTCCTTTTCTGTTGGATAAAGTATGCTCCCTGGTTGATAGGGTTGAACGTAACTTTGTAACGCGTGGGCCAATTTGGATGGTTATTGTTTCATTGTATAGAGTAGAAGACACTAAAAAGTGAAAAATAAATAGTTTTTCAAAAAAAACTTGAACCGACTTCACAAAAAGCGCTAAAAAGCATAAAATAATTTTTAATTTTATATCTGTTACGACATTTTGAAGTCGGTGCAAATTAAACAAATAAAACAACTATAGAACCACCGTTAAAGGTAATACATAACACTACCTGAACGTTTCAGCTCACGGGATCATAAGAAAGGACGACTAAATACTTTTGTTGTAGTTGTTTGGTTTGTTTGTTTTGCACCGAGTTCAAAATGTCGTAATTAAATATAAAATTAAAAATTATTTTATGCTATTTAGTGCTTTTTGTGGAGTCGGTTCAACTTTTTTTTTTAAACTATTTTATATATTTTCAGTAAATACAAGTCGTTTAAAACGCGATGAAATGCTTGGCTTTCCTTAGAAGATATAACTTACATATATTTCGTTCTATCTAACTTGTGTTGATCTACTTGTTAGTTAAAAACATGAGGGTAGCTGTCCAGTGTCCATGGCTGAATTAAACTTTTTTCCCCCTACAAAAACTAAAATTATTCTTAGAAATAAAAAAAATATTAAAAAACTGCAATTGCCTAATTTACCATCTAGTCGTCCAAATGTAATGTAACAGATTATTTAACTTCTTGGCGAATGACAATATCTAAGAACAACAATGGGCCGTTGGTTGTCTCTACGGAAATTTTTTTAAAGAAACATCTAGCCGCGGTGTATATCATAATTATACATATCCATATATGTATAATTATGATATGCATATAGAGTAGTTTCAAGTTGCTCTCACCCTAGAAGTAAAATTTGAAACGTACCGTCAAATGTTGCGAATTTTTGATCAGCAGAATAACACGAAGTGTACCATCGCTGTTTTTCCCTTGCTAAGTCCCAGATGTTCTAACGGAGCGTACTTCGTCACTACCCTTAATCAACTTTTCACACTTTTTCAACACCCTTAATTTTTCTCCTGCCAAGGGTGCGGTATGAGATCATAGGACGTCTTCCTTAGCTTTGTCGTAAAAATCGTTTGTAAGAGTTCCTTAGATTCGCTAGGGGAAGTCTAAACCCATTTTTTCCAATCGAAAGTCCGCGTTTATATCGGCAATTTTATCCGCTAATAAATATAGAAAGACCCCAAAAATTTACAACCTATTCCTCAACATTGCTCCCTCGACCTTTTTATTATCAAATCAAGCTGTGGTTCAAAAATTTAATTTCAAAAGAGCCGCCGGACATAACCTTTTCAAAGTGCGTAACTAATAACCGTTTCCAGCAATATTAATTTGCTCAGTTGATGTCAACTGAAATATGTATACAAGCTACACCAAAGCAGAATGAATCGGTGATTAATCACTTAGTGCTACAGGTTTTTATAAAAAATTACCTATCAGATTACAAAAAAGAGAGAAAATTACCTGTGGCATGCGACCAAAGCAATAAACTCAGCCATCCGTCGAAGCCACTGGAAGGTTGCGGTATTAACGCGTGACAACATCATAAAGGCTAAGTGCCTCCCTTGGTTTCACAATTCCCTTATTGTCAGCGATACACCAAAAAAAGCTGCGTGAGGCTGCACTACGAGTATATAGTAAAAGTAATTTCACTGCACTCGCTAGTTTCATATCATATGACATAAGGGGCATGTTGTACCTTTTCAAGCAGTTATCACTCATCACAATATTAAAATATGCTCAAGGCGAAGGTGCGAGAATTACCCCTTTCGAGGGAAACGACTGAATTGAGGTCGGTGCTTTGCAGCACATTTTACTTTCTAAATTATGTAAATGGAGCACTTCATATTTCTAATACAATTATGTTGAAGTGTTCCGAAAACGACGAAGTACATCTAATTTTCAGTACGTGAGCTCATCTGGGACAATCGATTTATTGCAGATGGAGCTATTTCCACTCTAGGATGATATTTTCAGTTTTATAAATCTTTCATATTCTTCATTCGTAAATTGTGCTTTATATCAACAATTATGAAAATTTATGCCTAAATCACAATAAATTACTCGACCAGATTGTCGATGCAACACTTTTAATACATATAATATCCTAAGGCGACTCATTCCATTGGTAGATGACTTAAAAGTTAGTAGGTCGAAATGGTGCAGCTATGCGGTAGACTAACGCGCACTTACATATTATATATTCCTCTTTCTGTTGGAATTTATGAAAATTATGTTTAAAACAGATTACATACCAAGTAGGACTTATTGCGCTTTTTACTACACATTCAAACTGCGGTTCAATTATTTGCAGAGCTTTGCAACAACTGCTTTATCGCACACATTAACAAGCATGAACAATGAATTTTTCTGGCGAAAAGATTTCTTTTTCTTTTTCCTTACGAAAAGTGGATAAAACAGAGAAAAAATTATTCACAAAACTAGGTCCGCATAGAACTAAGGATTTCGAAATATTTTGTCTTTTTCAACAAAAATCCCATTAGCAGGTGAAGAAAGTCAGTTGGAAGGAATTGGACAGAAGTAGAACTTTGACTTAATCTCGTTACTGCAAACAAGCTTATGCAAATTCTCAAATGGATAATAAAATTCTTTGTTTTTTTAATTTTATAAAACTTTTCAGTGATTTAGTAAAAAGGGGTGTAAGATTTTAGAATCCTAAGTCACCGAAAAATTGTCTTATTGTTCGGAGCCTAGAAGTTGTTTTAAATAAAGGCTCTTTTCTAACACATATATTTTCTGAAAATAAACCAGAATTTATGCTTTCACAAATATTTGGATTTTAAGGAGCACCCTATTATGTATTCAAAATCATAAAGAAGATAATATTTGATGCTTTAAGTATTCCTTTATTTCATTTTAATTTAATGCATTGTGGAATCATGGCAAGATCTAGATAGACAAAATCCAGATAGATGTTACTTAATGCAAAAAAAATCCACAGACGCACAGGGAGCTTGATAGGTAAAACTCAAACTGAAGTCTAACACCTGATCAAAGAATTAAAAAACGGAGCAGATGGTAGTTTCTAACGGTGTTAGACGGTGTTACAGTTTGTAGTGGTAAACCAATAAAAATAAGGATAGCTTACATTACGTGAGAAGAGAGAATTAAAAAGATACTGGCAGAGAGCGAAACTTATAGTAAGACTGAACTGTTACAAAATTTAGCAAGAAATTTTTGGATAAGGAATTAATGTTACGTTTATATCTTACTTTATTATGTTTGCCATGAATTCGTTTTTTTATTGTTGTTCGTGGAATTGTTTTTTTTTCTGACTTTTTAATATAACATATATCTTCAAAAAACTTAATTCGCGATCATTCATTTAGGTTGAAGAAATCCAGAAACAATTCTGAATTTTTTCTTGATTTCTTCAAATCAAATGAACGATCTGGACTTTTTCCTTTCTGGATTTTGACATTTTTAAATTTATCGCGTCTGGATTTGGTCTTTTCTAGTTTTTGTATTTTCTGGTTTTAATCGATTCTAAATTTTGTCGATTCCGAATTTTGTCATTGCTGGATTATGTCTTTCAGGCTTTCGTGCCCAACCTGTTTCTCAAATCAACCTGTTTCTCAAATCAACCTGTTTTTTAAATCAAACTTTTATTTAAAAACGGGTTTGGGATGAAATCACAAATGAAGAAATTACGAATACAATATCTCGAATGTGAAAATCCCAAATTCCGAATGTTAAAGTCTGCAGCAATTTTTTCAAAATTTCACTTAATTTTGCGCGTGCATTTCTGGATTTTTATTTTAAAACAGAAAAAAAAATTTTTATACGAAGGAACTATTTTATTCCTTAATACTTTCTGTAAAAAATTGTGTTGGATGCGGACTCAAAGTCACGAGAATCGAAATCTCAAACATCAAAATTTTTAAAATTTATATCTTAGTACGAAAATCCAGTAAAACTAAAATTTTGAACTCAAAATATTGAAAGTTCTCGAAAAGTATTGAAAAAGTCCAAACTACTTTAAAGTTCCAACCGTTCCAAAATTCATATATTTTCAGTTAAGTATTTCTCTCAGGATTTCGATTTCAGAATTATCCAATTTCGAGATCTTTAAAATTTTTAATATTAGTTAGTTATTTGAATTTAGTGATAATGCCCTGATCCCTGTGCCTTTAAGTAAACATATTTTACATAATCGCGATTTTCCGGATAGATGAAGTTTTTATTCGAGATTTTGTCATTCATTATTTTGTCGTTCAGGATTTCTGTATTTGCAAAAATTTGGGATTTTGCATTTTCGTGATATTGTGCCGTAAAATCTAAATTCAAATGATAGTTCAAATTAATATTTTGAGTAAAAACATTCTCTACTAACAAAAGCCAAAATAAAATTATTAAATTCTATTGAGGCTTTTAAAAACTAAACAAATCATTATGTTAATTATTTGCATCTTTATTGCAGGTTAATTGTTTTCTATTATTGTTCGAATTGTTTTTTCAACACTTATTTAGTTTATTTTCTTTTGCTCGTTGCTGTTTTTTTCGTTTCTCTGCCCGGTTGATCTTTTGGGCATGGCGATCGGTTTTTTATTTTTATTTGTTTTCCCAATAGCAGATCCATTTTTTGTAGGATTCTGCATCCTTTAATTTGGGCGGGTTCAGTCTCAATGTCCGGAGGTATTTTTATAGGAAAATTCAAAAGTGAGAAAATGTCTTTTTGCTATAACTGAATTATATCTACATGCCAAAGAAATAAATTAAATAGAAACTGAGGCTAACGTATCTAAGTATTAAGAATGACAAAGATCTGTAAGGAGGTAACAATTATTTATTATACTTAATATATGTAAATATGTACATTTAAACCTATAATATTAAGTTAACAATAACATTGTTTAAATATATACATATCTACCTCTAGAGATACTAGAATGAAAAAGTCAGTCAATAACGTCTTTATCTTTCCAGACCTAAAACTAGAATAATTAAAGGAAAAAAGGTTTGATTTTGAAAATATTCAAGGGCTCGGACTATTCGCGTATTCGCATATTCGAATAGTATTCGAATAGTGTATTCGATATTCGAATAATTCGAGTGGTATTCGAATTATTCGAATACTATTCGAATAACGAATAGTGCGAATATTATTCGAATACCGAATACTGCGAATATGCGAATATGACGAATATTATTCGAATATTCGCAAATCCACGAATATTACAATATAAACCGTATTTTACTCCACATATTTATATTCCATCATTTCTGAAAATAAGGGACCATCAACAATAGACGTCCGAATTTTAGGGTGATTCCCCCCACCCCCCCCCCCCCCCCCCCGGTCTTTCACCTCCCTTTACCGTGGACGTTCACATTTCACTTGTTAGTACAACATAACAGATTTTATGCTTGATTAAAAGATCGAGAATTTTGCGCACTTTGAGATGATGTAATTGCGCAGTATCTCAGCGACAGTATTATTGTTGTTTATCCAACACTTAGAATATATAACAACAGGAAAGGCCCTCATCTGTGAAACCGTGTACGTGTGATCGGCACTTTTCTTTTAGGCGAGCTGAGGACGGAGAGCTCTTCTCCTTAGTTTGCGAACTGTCAAATTGATAACCGTGAATTGTCCAATGGTTTAAAATTTTATTTTGTAATTATATATAAAGTTTCGAGTGTTTTCTACTATCCTGTTTAGTGTAATATATTAGCGAACTTTAAAGCTAATAGCTTTCAACTTTTTAAAGTGTAGACAGTGTATTTTAATACTGCTATTTTAGAAATGAAGTGCGCGATTTTGTGTTGTGCAAATAATCCACGTTTTTAATGTGAGATATCGTTTTTCAGGAAGTTTTTGATTAAAATAATGTTCTGTTAGTTCTTAAGCTTAATATAATTGCGTTGACACGCTAAGAACAGCAACGGAAAGCAAAGAAAAGTGAAGTTTTCGTAGCGTTCTTAGTTTGTTTACATTTTCTAAGATCGCAATTTTTTGTTTCTCCTTAGCTAACCCAGTGGCTCGTGATTTAACTTTTGTAAAGGGACACTAAACACTTAAATTCGTGATTAAAATGTTTAAAAGTTTTTAATTAATTTTGTGATATATATTCACCAAAAAGAAAGAAAATTATTCGCAATACTCTGAGGCAATTATAAAATGCGATTTCGCTCTTATTTCCAATTTATTTTGGCCCTTCTCTAGAAGTGTCGCTGTTTTATTACTGCCATGACGAAAACAAACACAACTTAACGATTCAACTACATCAAGCCAAGTGCCGAGGTTTTTTAGCTTTAGGGCCTCTCCTTATAGTTATATACTCTAAGACTGCAACTTGTGCTCACTCATCGTCAGTTCAAATCAGTCTGCGTCGAAGATAGCGTTCAGTTTACTTAGTGTGATAATGAGTACCGGTACGCCTACGGAACACAAAAGTATCGTGTGGGTCCATTTTGATCGGTCTGAAGACCGGAAGTCAGCAGCATGCAAGATTTGCGCCAAGCAATTTAATAATGGATCAACCACTTCTCCACTGTGGAACCATTACGGGATATTCACGGAAAAGACAGCCAAATAACTGACTTTCTGCCTGATACGGTAGCGATGCGATAAATTCAATCTAAATAGTGTAAAATACGATTTGAATGCTTTTAAAATTGAAAATTATTCGAATACAATATATTCGAATAGCACGAATACTTATTATTCGGATAAGTCTATTCGAATACCACGAATAATTCGTGTATTCGAATAATATTCGAGTATTCGAATATTATTCGTGTATTCGCGAATTATTCGAGACATGCGAATATTCGAATATTCGAATAGTGACTAACTATTCGAATCACAGTCCGAGCCCTAGTTGCAACTAGGGTCCCTATGAGGCTAGCCACACTGCCTCGTGTGGACCCCATGAGGTGCACAAAGGGCATATAACGCCTTGCCTCATTCACGCATCATTAGGAATGCCGCATGTGGCCCTCGTGGGGAAACATTACTACCCGATTCAAACGTTGTAAGGAGAATCAATCGGATTACACTGTTAATACGAAAAAGGCAAACTTAATCGAAATAAAAATATGTTTTACTACTGAGATAATTGTATTAAGATTAAGATTAGTATGGTAAAAAACTTATAAAATGTATAAAAAAAAAACTGTTAATAAAAAAAGAAACACATTCAAGTTTTTTTGTTTATACGATGTAGGCAAAGCCTAGGGGACAACCCTTTGCTGCGTTAGAATGGTTTTGGCCGGAAGGTAATTAGGGTAAGGGAAACTTGTGTCTTGATTATGCATTGCTGCGAGCTAGACAACAGCGCAGAGACGGAGTGGATTATTTTAGTTTCATAATAAAAGCTCACGGGGAGATCTGGTCTCGAACCATTAACCCATGGCATGGTGGTTGTGCCTTTCAACAAATTGATCCAACTCCGTCTCCAAGTTTGAAGTAATATTATGGCTGCTCACACAAGTGTTAGGTTTGCCTCATAAGGCCCTTATGACAAGCTCATAAGGCATACCTCACTTCAGTATCGCTGATTTTTTTTTGTAGGGCCCTCATGAGGAATCTACGGGGAAATCCCTTTATCGGCATGCCCCTCATTTACCATATGAGGCCCACCCGCTACATGAGGTATTCCTCCCTTAAATTCTAGTCGGGGGTGTGCAAAGAACTCCTTCGTCCCGAAAATTTGTTCTTTCACTCTTACGTTTTTATTTAAATCTAAAGTCTTCACTTTTAAATAAAATTTATTCATTACTTATCTTATGTATCTTCATTACTTTTTTTATGTATCAAAGCTCTACCTGCATGCAAAATGTCGTAAAAATGAGTTGGAAAGTTTGGAATTTTTGGACTTTTTCAATGGAATTACTCTATAATCGAAATCTGGAAGAATCCAGATGGTATTGTATCCTACTACATAGATACAAGCATAGTTTTATGACGCAAAGATAAAGATTATGTTTTCGAGTATAACGGTTTTGTAAAGGTAGTTATTTTTAAAACCTACCCCTTCAATAATACTCTTCCACCCCCACTTCATCAGCTTTATCATCTCTTTTATTACTTTCCTTTATGCATGCAATTCCATTGATCAAATCCAATCAAGCCATCAATATCCGATACGGAAGCTGGTTTATAATGAACTTGCTTATTATAAATTTTTAAAATTCTGTCTTCCTTGCGGCCATGAGAACACCCGTTGGTACTAAATGTTCCACAAATATAGGGCAAATCTTCCATGCAAACGCCATTGCCTGAATACAATAACACGTCTATACGTTGTGGAATTTTAAAATCTTGCGGTCGGAACCAGTTTTGCTCAATCTATTACTTCGTAGCTGTTTCTTTTAGGCCGTAAACACATCCAAATGACTGACTCCAATGTCATAATTAAGTAATGGATATGAGGAAATGTGGAAAAATAGGTGGCAACGGAAAAAATTTGCTTCCAGTTTCAATGAAACTAGAATACCTTAGTGGCTGCTACGAGAAATGTTAAAAAAGTAGAAAACAATCGTAGTTTTGCTGCGGTATTGGTAACTGTCGAACGAAAGCAAAAGCAGTAAGCACTAACAAAGTGTAGATGAGAAATTAAGTGTTTTACAATTCCGAAGATTGCCCATCAGGTGAGATATATGTGATATTTGCGGTGATATTTTCCATGAGATATATCTGTAGATGCTACTGGTACTAGGCAGTGGAAATCTTTAAGTAAATACCTGTTCTACTTCATCGAACATATTTGCGTTTGGGACATATGAGTTTTCTTAACGGTAATTTGCGTAGATACGTTACACATGGCATAATAATAGGTAACGAAGCAATGCAATAGCGTTTTCTACATTTAGCTTAAAACCACACCACCATTACGGCAAGTTCAGTAGACAGTGTGCAGAAGTTGTTAAAGCACGTGCAGAGTTATTCACCATATCGAATACAAGGGTTACGTTTTGTACTGCTACTGAAAGGATAATCACGTTGGTATCTTGTTCTTTTGATGCAGTCATGAAGAATCTAGGTAATAACTGGAAATAATTAACTGTTTCTGCTAACTGCTTAGTCATTTGTTTCTAAAGTTAAGCGTAACTGGGCGCATTAATTTACATCAGAACTTGAAAAAGTCATGAAATTTGTGGAATTTTTTTTAGTACATATAAAGCATTACGCTCTGCTGAATGGATGAAGGTAATTAAGTTAAAAATTTCTCTTAACATAAATAACTTGAAGCACAATTTACATTACAAAAAATGTTCATTTACGAAGAGCACACTAATGATCTGAACTGGGATTCTGTTCAGCATAAAGGGATTTACACTGCAGACGCTCAAGTTAAAATTGATGTCCACTTTCAAGAGAATTTTTCGCTTTACATAAATTGAAATTCTCATTAAATTATGAAACATTTTCACAGAAAATTTTGGATGACCATAAAAGTTTCTAATTATTCCAAAACCATAGATGACAAATTCTTGAGCTTGGATATAAGCCCATCAAAGTTCTAATGTAATTGAGGTCTCGGTTAAATCAGGACTATGCAGAACTTGGGATTCATATCGCATAAAAAAAGAAGTACTTTTAGACACATTTATATCACCTGCAGAGAGGACAAACTCGAAAGAGCATCGAAACTGCATCGAGGCAAACGGCAAATCGTGCATAAATTGGTGCATATCTGAGTTTACCCATAGTTTCATTTTTAGCAAAAGCCCTAAACCTAGTTTTCCCAGCATTATGTTTACCTTTATCTATTTTTAGAGTTTTATATCTAAAAGATCATAGAACCCTTATGGTGAAACTTCGGTGGCTGTCTTCATGTATGTATGTGACGACTGTTTTTCTCAGTAACTACTATTGCTATCGACAGTTGTAAGGTATTTGCCTTAAAAAATTTTTTTTTTTATAATTTTGTTTGTTCTGTAAGGGTTAAGAAAATTGCGGCTTAAAATAAGTTTCGACTTACGCTCAAAATTATTAACGAAGTTTGCCAAGTCAAAACATTTGAAATAATTCGTACTAATCGGCGGTCTGATGTATTACAGAAAAAAAAGAGTTCCAGACAGTTATATTTTCCGATGAAAGTAAATAAAATGGAAATTTCTTTAAATGTAAATGTTAAATTTAAAATAAAAATTAAGATTTGTTTTTATACTTTTCAAGTATACCTATACTTTATCCCAGTTACGAAAGTCACCGGCGGCGGTGGCCCATGGATGTTTTCTGCTGACAACAGATCACGATGAAAGACCATTGGGGGGTTTCAGAGTAATGTCGGTGATTTAAATTGTAATTCTACTTGCAATCAATCTTATCGAATCGCATGAAGTTCTTTTCCCGTGTATATAAGTAAAGAAAAGGAGAACTCGTTTAATTACATTTATGACAATCGATATTTTCGCTGTATAAATAGCAACTGACTCATCGCAAGTTTAACCACGAGTTACTATCTGCTACTTAGTTCCATTTATACTACTAGTCTAGGAGCTATTGGCCAATGAGCAAAATATCAATTCTCCAAACATTTTTTTGTATATACTTGTTTATTACGTAGTACTGATTATAACAGTCCATCAGACAAGCCGTAATTTGTAAAAGTATTGTTTAAACCGACATTTATTAAACTGTAGCAAAAAATGAATATTTTTTATGTATTAAATATTTCTCTTATTCATGTATACAAATTTACAGTTAGTTATTGTTTAATATCATTTTTAACTGTCAATTGCGCGCAAGGATTTAGTGACAACAAATGTCACTCAAGGACCAAACAGAAGAATGCCGAAGAATATGAAAACTGTTATGGCAAGTGTAAAAAATAAATTAGAATTAGTTAAATTATTGCGCAATACTTTTCATTGGACGACAATCAGATATACTTATTAGTTTCTGGTAGGTTTGATAATACATCTTCAAGGTAAAGCTATTTCTGAAATCTCTGAATTATATAGTAATCACATTGAAGCTGTTACAAGACTTTTTAGAATACGTTTTCAAAATCGTTTGTTTCTACCGCGAGAAAGCGTCGCTAACATACTTTTTTTTTAATTTTTTAAAATAGCATGTACAGTTTGTGTTCTTCAAGTATACGCATGCGTGCACCTATTACACACTTTTTTTAAGTAAAGCTCTCCATTTGAACTAAACTAATAATAAAATAAAAAACGAATAACTTATAGAAAAAAAGTGGCATGGAATGGGCGTTCAAATACTCGTATTACACATAGAACCGCGATCAAGCAAATATTTTTGAACTCTTGGGGCAACACAAATTTACTCATGTGTTGAGTATTGTCTTGTTTTCACATACCTTTTGACAATTAAATAACATCTAAATAAATAGCATTCACTTTAAATAAGGCAGTGTCTATTTACCACCCTCAAATTGCCGTGTAATTTCCGTGTACACGGAAATACACAGAAAGCACGTCAAATTTTTATTAGACTTTCTGGGAGGAAGAGGTGTATTAATCAGGCTTATAGTTGCTTTATTGACTGGGGGGCTGCCGCCCCTTCCCCCTCCAGGTTTTTATCTATAACAGGCTGTGATAAAATATTACCAGTAATATGGAATTGACTATTTGCACTTATTGTGTGCTTACGTGTACACGGAAATAATACGGCAATTTGAGAGTGGTAAATAAATTCCACAATGAATAAAATTACGGTTCAGAATCGTACAATTTGCGGGTTATTTCGGAAGAAAAATTTTTGTCACAATATGCAACTTGCAACACGATTACTGTGAGTGGAGCCGCAATTTGTCCTGGAATTTTCTCTCCGTGTATATCCGGCTTTTTAAGCAAGGGCAGTAGGTGTTTATTCTGGCTTCCCATCATATAACATCGCTAACAATTCGCTTTTCCTGTATTTGTAACAATTCATTCCTTTTACGAAAGCTAATTACAACATCAAGAGCCAAACGCAAAAAACCCAAGCGTATGACGCACTTGTTTTTGCTTTTATCCGGGTGGGGTTTTTGCCGTAAACAACAAATTAGACTTTGTTCCCGGAATTCCGAAAAATAAGCATCCTGTAGCCAATACCTGCCCAAAAACTCCATAAAGGTTTTATAAGGTTCTGTTTTTTACGAAACCTTAATTTTATTTCTATTTCGTTATGTTAAAGAAATGTTAACAATCCACCATAAGTAAAATAAGCTGATAAGACAAATTTAAGTTAATTATTATTTTTTCCTACTCAGAATAGGTAAATGTGAATGACTACTTTCATCTGAATCCACATTTTCCTTGTAGAAATAACGACCAGAACTTTAGACTATGCTAAGCAGTTTTGCATAATTACAAGATTCGAAACAGTAAAATTTCCTCATTTAGTTCGTTAAGCGGAGCCGTAATATGATGTCAGATTACATTAACCGTGGGCGGGTGCTAAATATGAGTATGCCTGAAAGCAGTATCCTTTTCCAACAATTTTCAAAGAGCTCTTGCTCCTGTTTACTCTAGTTTTCATCAGAGTGGAGAAGCTTTGCAAAAACTTTTAGTGGAGGTACAAACTAAAATATTTAAGTGCGGATTGCTCAGAAGTTCCTTGCTTAGCTAAAGAGAACAGTACGAAAGTTCTGCGACATTCCATGAGACTAGAAACGTCCTTTGTTTGCAGTATAAGATATAAAGTACATGGGAAGTGAAAATTCTCTGTTGAAAATATGTTACCCTGCACAAAACTTTTAAGATATGAAGTTGGGAAAGCTTGTATATTTGTTTAACTATTCCCACAACATATTTGGCAGCCATAGAGAAATTATTCCTTACTAAGTTAAAGTCTATATAAAATATTCTCCCCTGCAATATGTTACCTGCTGCTTAGCCACGTGCTAATTTTATTAACATAAAGCCCAGCAGAGTTTTGCCATGTTATTCAAAATATGTAAACGAAAGAAACACATTTTCAGGTTAGATTAGTTAGGTTAGGGTTTGCAGCTACCTAAGCTGTGATATAATAGTTAGCTTGTATTTATTTTTAAAGTTTGGCTTTGGCTTCGAAAATGTTGTTTAACATATTTACTACATTTGCATCATTAAAAGGAATTAGGTATTGTTGATGGGAAAATATGATGCAAGTATGATGGAGACGGAGTTGGATTAATTGGTTGAGCGGTACGACTACCAAGCCATGGTTCCTGGGTTCGAGACCAGGTCACTCCGTGGGTTTTTAAAAATTGAATTTAAAAAATCCACTCCTTCTCTGGGCTGTTGTCTATCTGGTAGCAATGCAAAAAGAAGGCATAACAGTTTTCTCACTCCCCTTACCATACGGTTGTCCCTATCGTATAAAAAAAAGGAGTGATGATGTGTACTGATACTTCTTACACTTCGTTTGAAAAAATTTTTGAAGGTTTGAATTGGTTTTTACATATATTATGGCAAAAAAAGCCCAATAATTTACCCAAACGGAAGATATAATTAATCTGAAGACTGATCAAAAAATTAAAAATTTAGTACTACTTTTGTTACCGATTTAGCTGTGAGGCATAGGGCTCAGTCATCTTGAAAATTTATCTTGATCGCCCATAAAAGTGCTCTAATATTTAATGCAACAAACTTGCATTTAAGAAGTTCTGGTAATTTTTGGAAATCACAGTTCCTTCCATGAAGTGGAGCTATCCCACGCCGTATGTTGTTTTCAGTATACAATCTTCGTATGTATTGAGTACCATCAGAACCGAACAAGTTGAATTAATTTCGTCGAAAAGTGTGACATTTTGGCAATCTTTCAACTTCCACTTTTTAAGGGAAAAAACGCAGTCACACATTTTAATTTATGTCTCTTAAACTTTTAGTGCTGGGATCTTTATTAATATCTCAGTTGACAGGTAACGCAATAGTGCTAAGGTCTGTGTAATTTGTTTTTTTATACTACTAATAGTTTAAAATTGATTTTCAAAGTTAACTTTTCGGGAAAAAATCAATTTTTTCATTTCAAAGTGAAATATCTTGAAAAATTGCAGTATTTTGATTTTTGGGTTTTAAATAGTTGATAATATGTATACTCTTTCAAACGTAGTTAGGATTTTGAAAAAATTAATTTTTTTTATTTCATTTTTTGAATTTACATATACTCAAGATTGTACACACAAAATGTCAGGTCGATCCGAAAAATATTCTGGTACTTATAATTATATTTGTAAAGACGGTTCGGCGCGAGTGAAAGTGCGCGGAGCAGAGACCCGAGCGGCAACTGCCTATCTGGAGCGCCCCCGCTTTTATTACCTTATTGTATTGCTAAGTAGCAAGGTCGTGTGCTCGTTTACACGTTCTGTTTTATTGCTCTTGTGTATTATATGGTCCTGGAATAGATGATTCTGTGTAAGCTAAAAAAAGTTATTCCATATGTAAAATGGTTTTCAAACTTTAAACACATTTTTCTCAAAACCATGTTTTTAAAGTCGGTATACACGATATCTCGAGAACGACTGCACCGATCTGTCTCAAATTTTAACACAATCTTTCTGAATATATTTTTGATTTGTCGAAGGATTTGGGAATCCAATAAATATTTTTCATTTTATAAACAATCTAAGGCAAAAATGTTCCTTAAAAATCGAAATTTTTTTTGAGGAGCCGCCATATTGTGTGTTTTTGTTTTTGATTTCGGATGACCCAGTCATAAGATATCGTGTACACGGTAAAACACCTTTTTTTCAAGGAAATTTCGGAGATCGTCTGCTGTGACCTTCAAAATCATTATTTTTACAAATAAAAAATACGACAATATTGTATAAAGTGCCTACTATACGCATACAAAATTTCAACCTAATAAATTAAAATGCCTCTTCAAAAAAATTCTTGAAAAATCGCTTTGTTCGGCCTTCTGACCGCGTATAACCCCTTAAAGCGAACAAAAAGCTTTTACCGTTCTCAAGTTACATGACCAAACGTCCAGCTAGTACCTCCCATTTTAAGCAAAAATTCAACCAAATTGTAACAGAAAGGTTAAAAAAGATCAATAATTTACGAGGTAGGTTGAATTTTGCTGTCTGTTTAAAATGTAGTAAAAATGTAAATTTTTGTGATTTTTTTTTCTTTTCATAAACATAAAAGTTCGCATTATACGCGATCGTTTTCTTTTAAAATTTTAGTCAGCGATATTACATTTGCAATTACAGTCGCTCCCGGAGTTTCTGGGGGTTATCTATACCCAAAAAGAAAATTCAGTGACGGAAGCTGGCGGCTGCTCCACTCGCACCGACACGCCGCTGCGCGGTGTTCATCTTCTTCGTTCTTCGCTTGATATTGCGGGTGCTTTTAACAACGTTAAAACTAAGGTGATAACGGCACTCTTGTGGAGACTGGATCTAGATAGTTCTCTCCTCGACCTTATATATTTTATGCTCAAAAGCAGGATCTTAAACTCCAGCTTAGAGGGATCCACGATACACACCCCAAAGAATGATCGTCTAATCGCTCATTCGAATTATGGGTCTCAATGAGCTATTTATATATCTGGAACATTGCGGTCATAAGGTTATCGCTTACGCAGACGACGTTGCTCTGTTAACCTCGCGCAAACTTCCAAATATCCCAGCTCAGGTGAAGCAACATGCCCTCTCGAAACTATCTCCTGGAGCACTGGGTGGTATAATGCTTAATAACATACCTTTTTCCAAAATGCTAAATAAATAGACAAGTTACCAAGATAAATCGAGAAAAAGTACCTTTTCCGAGCGCCTCACAGTGTTGTCCCTCCTGACGTTGGTTGCAGAATAAAATCATATCTTAAAGTAATTCTCTACAAGAGGAGGTCTTGTAACGGCGTTGTTGTCCTTCCGAGACCTTTCCGGATTGGTCTATCTAACGTGCAACTTTCTCAATTTTCGTTTTGTAAACACTTTGCAGTGAAATGACTACATCCTCCATCCTCTCACTTTCACGAGCTCACTTTCCAACTTTAGATAACGGCAACATTTTTTTTTCGAGGATGCAGCTACGTATTTGTTACATTTTCTTCCAGATGAAAAATATCCTTTCGCAGAGCCAACGTCAATCACAAAATGACTTTAAAAGAGTTGGTACATCCCCTTTTATATTAATCAGGTAGAAAATATGGCAATACCTGCAGTTTACTTTGGAGAATTGAAGGAACATTGTATGGTGCTGCAGTTTGCTTGACAGCTATTTTATCAGGAAAATTTGAATTTAATCAAATCGAATCGAACGAGCCTTGAACGGGCCATATATCTATACTATACCTATTTAAACAATTTGGAAAGATGGATTCTTAGGTTCTAATTCCCGCTCACTGAATTTTGGTAGGAAGAATTTATTATTTGAAAGCTGAAATTTATTTTTCAGTACAAATCTTCTAGGGCATTGCCGGACTATTTCGTTCACGATTAAACAATGAAATTAAAGAACTGTTCCTGTTTATATATTAGACATATCTGTCAGCAGTTCCCATAAGTCATCGAGCTTCTAAATGTATGCACCCAGCACACGTTCCTAATTAAACAGTATAGGCTGGAGGTGAATTTTTGTTTTTGTTCAAATGTTTTCGGAAGTTTTCTGTTCCAAAGTTTAGAAGTTTATCGAAGCTTGACGGGCAAAAAGGCGTTGGAGATTTGCCACTTCACTTCACAGCTCGTAAAGTTGTTTAAAGTTTTAATAGTGTTGTTTTTTAGAAGCATGACGGTTTCATAGTGTCGCGTTGATTTATTGTCTCATTTTCTTTACAGACTATCATCATAAAAGATAAATGTTGTAATGATATCTTGCTTCGATTCTGCATTGACACTACATTATTGGATTGATAGCCATAAATAATTGTACCCCATAAAAGTCAGACCGGATATATATAATTCAAGGATTTGTTTGTCTCACGAATAATATGGTTAACGTAGCGAACAGTTCCAAATTTAATCTATGTATGTCTACATTGAAATGGTTTTATCCAAAGGAAATTCCAAGAGAACTTCTAACAGTATCAATGTTGATTGACAGGTATACTTGAAAGATTAATGGCTGCTAAGGTTGTCCCAATATCCCAATGTAGATATAAGGAAACATGGAATTTGTATTTGAAAGAAGAAACTCCGTCGCAATGCGATAAAAACAGTCTGTCTGTGGGAATATAATGTTAACTTACTTTTTCACTTGCAGTATGCAAACATTTCTAAGTAAACACCGGAGAAAATATGGATAGCTTTGGATTCATCGAATGTGGTCGTGCTTCATGGCATTATGCTGAACAACCACAACTTCCGGCTTTAATGAAATGCCATTTAAACATTGGCTGCTGTCCAAAAGTGTCTCAATCTCGTCTTTTCACAAAACGCAACCCACATTTGGCAAAGATTTTACTCTAGGACAACTGATTTGCTCGCAATGAATAATAGCTTTAAGGTAATGAAAATATTCAGGATGCCTCCTGTTTGAAATTAATTCCACAAATGTTGAGAATTTTCCGCAAATGGAAATTTAATTTTCTTTTTTCGTAGAATAATTATCTATAGAAATATTGTTCTGGTAAAAGAGAATTTTCTGAGAAATATTTCAATTTTTTGAGACAAATTAATATGAAAGATCAAAATGTTAAGTAACTAAGTACTTCTTAGTGGAAAAAAATCTATTTCTTTACTGAATTATTTTTAAATTTTAATTTGCCTAATATCTTTTATTAACGAGGCATCGATGCGACAATATTTTTGCCTATTTTAAGCAATGTGTTCCTTTTTTGAATTATATGATCATTTATTAACAGAATAGTGTGGAATCGTTTTTGTTTGTCGAGTAGCCATTATAACTTTGTTGTGTACTTTTAGGTGCATAACCAATAATTATGTTAACCTTAAAATAAAAGATATTATATGTGGTGAAACATGGGCAATTTTGAACGTTTGTTAACGAAAGAAGAAATAGTTACATTTTTTCTTTGGAAATATTAGATGTTGTTACGAGTGGCCCATTTTTAGGATTATGACAGATTTCAACTATCTACAGAAATTGGCAAGTTGCGAAATATGGGTAGGTACCTTATGTTTTAGGCCATAACTTCTTCGACCTCTAGGCAATTTAGACCATTGTGTTGATGTCTGTATTACACCTGCTAGTTTATTAATTACACAGTCCGACATAATTCGAACAAATTTCAGAACCAGAAACCAGAGTATACTTTTCCGAAGGTTTTCGGTGCGCTGAACAAGAATCTGGCCTCAGAATTGTTTCATCACGTCAGGTTTTCGAGATATCCTAAGCTAAATGTGCGAAAATCGTGGTTTTTGCCTATATTTGAGGTTATGTAGCATAACGATTTTAACTTTTATTGTAAAATTACTACCAGCATCTTGTGCCCAAAAATAATCAAATTTTTTTCTTTGAGATATCCAATATTGAAGTTTGGAAGTTTCTGAGGCCAGATTCTTGTTCAGCGCACCGAAAACCTTCGGAAAAGTATACTCTGGTTTCTGGTTCTGGAATCTTGTCGGCCTGTGTTATTGTACGATGGCGATAAAAGTTGCTTTTCAAAAGTATAAACTTTGTCCATCAGCACAATGAAAGCAGATTTATCGGACTGTACATAAGTCTAGAAGTCTGCATTTCGGCTTTTTGTGCATCAGCTATTCTTTTTTTTCATAGCCCCACTATCTATCGTTTCCTCTTTTCTTTGTTGAACTATTATTTGCGCTAAATCAGGGTGGTACTTAGCTATTAACCGATTATATTAAATTTTAGCTGACTGTTGTGCTTTATTTATATTAACTTAAAGCAGACTAAATTATCTTTCCAAAAAAGTAAAAACATGTACACTTTATTAACCGAAATAACAAGAAATCTCTGATTAAACCTGAAATTTTAGTCGCAAACCAAATTTTCATCCAAAACACAAGCAGTGGTCCGACCATGGTCTGGTGCCTGTATTTTTTTTAATTTCTCCTTCCGTACAATTCCGGTCTTGTAGGCTTAAAAATGCTTCTTAGTTTCTTAAATACGGTATGACTATTTTTACTTTATTCGAAAGATTGTTTTGTTAACTTCAAATAGAACAAAACAATCATTTCATAGAAGCAATAGATTAGGCACTAGGACGAGTTTAACGAAAAATCACCCCGGCGGCCTTCTGGCAGGTAGGAATTGTTTAAAAAAAAGCACTTATAAAACCTTTCAATATCCCCTTTTATATTTGTTAACATATATATCCCGTCAGAACTCTTTGGTGTTACTAGGGCTTCACGATCTGAAGAAGAGCTGAAGACGATCTCGCTCTCGTCGCAATCTCGGCGAGATAAAGGCCAGTCTCGGTGCGATCTCGCTTTCGGCAAGATGAAAAATGGGTATTTCGATGGGATAACGGGGAGCGAGGACAAGTGATATATCTATGTATATATACATTTTCTTCGTATTACCATCGCTAAAATAAGGTAGCAAAGGCTCTTGTTTGCTATTGAGGAGAGCAGTGTATACTTATATGACCCATAAATCACACAATTGAAATTTTTCGGAGCGACATAAAAGCTGAAACAACTAAAAAAAATGTCCACAATAAAATGATAAAAACTATAATACCTCGTCCACTCTCGTCACCTCAATCTCGCTCTCGGTATCGCACTGTTACCAATGATATTGGTCTCGCTGCCGGTCTCGGTATCGTGTCGAGACCGATACCGGCAGAGAGAATTATCTCGAGTATCGTGACGCCCTAGGTGTTACCCATTTCATGGAATTTTATAATTCCCATGCTTTAGATTTTGAGCTTGATTGAAATGCCGAATCATAATATACGCGTTTCTCTTTGCCGATGTAATTCGCGTATAAGAAGTCTGTTCCCTTCGAATATATTTTCCAATTAAATGCAAAGGGATTCGTTTTTGTAGGGGTAATTAGTCATTGCGAGTTTTATGTAGGTAAACATTCTCTGAGTAATTCAGAAAAAGGTTAATATCATCTGGTTTCTTCAAAATTAAATCATCACCAAACTTGAATTTCCTATTTAAAATGTCCAGGCCATCTTCTGATCGAATGTATAAGGAAGAGTAACTCCCAAATTACAGGAGAGGGATTTCAGCCCATGACTTACGGCAATTCTCTTCTGTGCAAAAGTAGAAAAACCCTCGGCGTTGCTACGAAAGGGGCTTTGATTGACGTTAAAAAAGCGATTCATAAGTGTTTTGCAGGGTTGAAAATTTGTATTCGCCGGCTCAAGCAATACTAAAGTAAATCAACCTGACGTTAAAAATTTGTCGAACAATAATGAGGAAGTTACGAAAATGGACAAAAGCAAAACAGGAAAAACTCAAGCAAAACCCATACGATTCGTGATTGACACTCACAGATGACCTTCTTCCTACCTCACTTCTCTCATCAAGAAAAAACCCAGGTTTTCGTCACTCATGGGGTAAGATCCCTCTCGTGTAATTCAGGACTAAATCTTGAATATTCCTCATGAAGGCGACGAATATGCAGACGTAGCAATTCTACTGAGCACCTTACGTGGTGTCATAATTGCAAGTTGGAATATCAGAGCCGTCGCAGCCAATGCACTTCTTACACTATATGGATATTTCATCCGGCATCACTTTAATAGATTGTTTAACCACTTAGAACCTTTGGCCTCCAGCAGTTGTTTACTTTCGTTCGCCTTCACACATATGGTTGCCAATTGACAAGCAACCCGTGTTCCCATGCTGGTACTTTTCACTGATGCCTGTCATACCTGAGATGAGCAACGTTTTCTAAGCCTGGCGACATATGTCAGTCAGTATAAAAGATCAAAACATTAATGTTTTGGGCATCAGCATTGAGGTTGGTGCATTGACTGAAATTGTTTTGGTAATATCCGCGTTCATTACCAATGTTAGTTGGCATACCAGCTTATATAACAGGGCAGGTTCTTTTCGTGAAGATTAAAAAGAAGTTTAAATGAAGGGAAGCTGAAAAAGGTGAGCGAGGTAGGGAAAGGGAGTAGGAATCTGAGGGGCAGAAGAAAAGAAAAAACCCAAAAACAAATAAGTTCGAGACCCAACTTGTGACTCCGTATATGGTATATTTACAAACAAGACGTTGTGGGTCTGTTTGGACCGGTGTCTGTCGGGCGCAACATCGGTTATATCCAGATATGAGATTTCGTGTAGGTCATCGAGACCATGCAGGCGTAATATAACTATAATTTTTTCTTATTAGACCTTTTGTTGGTATAAATATATAATGTTCATCCAAAGTTTCTGGGAAATCAATGTATTAAATAGATGCCCGTAAAAAAACCCAGATAAAAAGAAAGAAATTGTAAAATACGCAGATAATATTTGTACTGATCTACAAACTACTTACTGTTTCACATAGATAGAAGCACTTAAGTTTATTGTCTATATAATTATTCAATTGCTCTATTGACGAAAATTATTCTAATTGAAAAAAGATACAATATCTACCTAATTGGGCGATATATCAAAATTATGACGTTTGAGGACCGTTCCGCCAAATTTGTCGCACGTGTTTGGTTTGCTGGACAAAGCGAGTTCCCAAACTTTCAGCACTCATACTCGTAAAATGAAGACATGGTTTGGGTTGTAGTATCGATAGTTGTCGAATATTTTGTGGCATCACCAATACGCTTGTAAAGCCTTGTATATATTTAAATATTCAGCTTAGCGTCAACTTTTTAGAGATCCATTGGTTCTTTTGTTACTTTATAATAATTTTGAGCTTCTTCTGGATCGACCAATTTTAAAACTGGCCAAGCGCTTTTGGTGGGTATATTTGCTTCACTAACTTATCAGACACCACTGGAGGGTCCAACTGGACTTCAACTATTTGGAATTGACAAGTGAGAAGAAAATGTCTTATACCAGTACTTTAAACGTTCCTCGTCCATGTGTTGAATTTCTTTTGTAATATTTTGGCATTGATTTGAGGCTTCTCTGTTATTCCATCATGACATCAAGGGGACTAATTGTTTCAAAGATAGCAACCAACAAAATTTTGCATGATTCTATGAAGTCTGTGGGTGTAATACAAGTTCCCTTTTTTCTTGGTAGGCGACGAATGTTTTTGATGAATTTTTTCTACTACTATTCGTTTCGGAACCAGAAATACTCCCAGTATGTTAGGCGAGGGACATTTCTTGGTTGTTATTGTTCCATTGTTGAGGTCCGTGATTGAATGGAAAATTCCACAGCAAGCCACTTTGGAGTTGCAATTTGATTTTTTTTAGAACTCAACCGTGACGAATGTTTCTTAAATAAATTCCAAATATTACCGCCGCCACATGCAATTGTTTTGCCATGTGCATAGTCCATTGCTTGGCGCTACCATAGAAAATTTGAATGATGAGATTGCGTCTCCATGGGCAGATATATAAAACTTTGTTTAACTTTAATGCATAATATTCTTTAGTTTTTAATATATTTTACTGTAGTAATCTAACTAACCCGAATCAGGTAAAGATCCCTGTGCATGTAAACATGAATCACTTAAGTACCTAACCTACCATAAACTGCAAAGTATGCTCACATTTCATGCCTGAACATTGTAAACAAACAATGAACCAAAGCACTGACCACCGCTAAAGTGCTTTGTGCATCAAATAGAGGCACACAAGGAACGTAAGCAATTTGATAATCATAAGTAATTGCACTGGATTTGGGTATTTGGTAAGAATTATTTCGATAAACCAATTATTAGCCAATATGAACTTTAGAATTAAGTTATAAGCATAATTTGTGTATACATAATAACAATGTTCAATAAAGCGAACAGTTTTCTGCTGCTCCACCGGAGTTAAAGCCTTAGTGACTCTTCATCCTCCTCATACTTAATGAGCTCAAAGGAAGAACTTTTTACTTCTCCACATGGTTGGAGATGGAGTTTGATCAATTGGTTGAACGGCACGACCACCATGCCATGGCTCCCGGGTTCGAGACCAGGTCTCCCCGTGGGTTATTAAAATTGAATTAAAAAATCCACTCCGTCTCTGGGCTGTTGTCTAGCTCGCAGTAATGCAAAATCAAGATATTCAAGTTTCCTCACTCCCCTTACCCTAAATTCCCTTCCGGGCAAAGCCATACTAACGCATGAAAGAGCTGTCCCCTAGGCTTTGGCCACATCGTATAACAAAAACCGGACAAATAAGGTCATCACATAACGGTATATATTTTTTTTGTTTATGTTTCTTTAAGTATATAAAATTTGTTAGTTTACATATGCATATACATCTAATACTTATTTATTTTGACTAAGTCGAAAATAATAAAAAATACCGGCCTAGTGCGAGTCAGACTCATGCAACGAGGGTTGCTTAAATATTTAAAAAAATGAAGATTTATTTTCTTCAAAAAGTTCAAATGTCCTAAACTTCTTTTTAATTTTTCTGTAATAAATATCATATCTTCTATTAGTACGAATTATTTAAGTTCTTTTGGATTGCAAACTACGGGGGAGGGGGAAAATAGTATTTCTGGCACATTTTTGGGCATAAGTCAAAAACTAATGCGACTTAAAATAAAAATAAAATATTTTTTTAATCCTTAATTTTTTTCTACTTTCGCTCCACCCCATTTTATTGAAATTGAAATTCTTTTATTGGAATTAAATGCGGGCAAGTGATTTCTACAACTGTGCCCAACTTCAAGTCGATAGCGGTAGTAGTTACTGAGAAAAACAGCCTTGAAATTCAGACAGACACCGAAGCATCACCATAAGGGTACTTCGATCTTTTAGGTACGGAACCCTAAAAATAAGCAATTTATAACCAAAAAAATATTATTAAGAAAAAATGTAGAGTTAGAAACATAAAATATTTAGTATTTTACATATACTAAAACTAGATTATATAAAAAAAAAATTATAATAAAAAATATTTTACAATTAAATCGATTTTCGTTACTTGGAATCCTTTAATTTTTGTCTTAATATATTACGATTAAGATATGCGGAGAGGGGGAGGGGGGGGGGAGAAGGGGTGTAAAAGTTCATAAATATGTTCTTACGTAAAGTCAAATATTAGAATAGTAAATAGTTGGCAGAAAGGAGCCATTTAGTTATATTCTCTTACTTATAGCCTTTTTTAACCAAAATATCGTGTTTAGTGGTTCTAATGAACTTGTTTGATTATATATAACGTACGCCAGTTCAACATCTTCCACAACGCTGACCTCATTTATGTTGGCTATATTCCTGTTTTATGTATGATCAAAAGAAATTTGTTTGCTTTAAAATAGTAATTTGAACATTAATTAGGTAAAATAATTTACTCGTTTTATTGTTACATGGAATTTTTTTTTAATCAGCCCTTAAAATGTTATATTTAATATATACATCATTTTAGGTTCTGTACTCCGAAGTCCGCCCTCCCCCTCTCCCTAAACCTTGGGTAAGCACCCAAATATCCTATGCAGCATGTCTTTTCGAAACTATTCGGTAGTGTGACGTATTGAATTCTATACTACGCATATTCCTGGTATGTACCTTCTGTCTCTTTTTGCTTAAGCCCCGTTCCACCCTAGGCTCATAAACGTCGTGTAAAATTCAAATATGCGTTTTTGTTATTTAAACGATATTATAAGTTATTTTTTTTCTCTTTCAGCTAAAAAACATAATGGTGCTGCACTCCGGACAAATAGCTTAGGAACTGGAACAAGAACGCCTCCATTAGAAAGAAAGAGTAAATTTAGTGCACTAGGACGTTTCTTTAAACCTTGGAAATGGAGACGAAAAAAGAAAAGCGAAAAATTTGAAGCAACATCAAAGTGTAAGTTTATCATCTCTTGTGAACTTCTATTTAATTAGTGTTACACGCAATATTATTATTTTTTTGCTATATTCTTTAGTTGTGCAGTATTCTTTTGTAAATTACTTACATAAATTGAATCTTTAACACTTATCGTGTGGTCCTCTCTCAAATCTTATATAGACCGTGCGAAAAAGTTCTCGTACACAACTTTAAGTTAAAGAACGTAGTAAATGCGTTAATGATACGTTCTTCGCTAGGCGCACATTAACCGGTTAAACTCAAACAAAATTCCTACACGAAGCATGGCGTTACGCGTATTTGTGACTAACAATGACAAGAGCATTTTCCGAGCTCCAAATCAGAATGACAGGCATCTCAACTTCATTTTTACATAACAAAGCCTTGTCGGTAAATAATCGTAAAAGATCGGGTCAAACGCCAGGGGGGGTAAAGTTCCTTTACACGGAAATTTTTTTTAATTTCCGGGATAAATGCGCCGTAAAAACGAACAAATTGAAAAAAAAAATATTATGAAAAAAGGTGATTTTTCGATTTTTTACAGCCAAAAAACCAGGTGACCCTGAAAGTAAACCTTTACCTATTCATATTGGATGTACCTCAACTTAGCAAAACACATTTCTCGAATCAAAAATCTAACACTCTCATAATTTGTTGCTAAATAGTTGCTAATTAGTTGTAGAAAAAAATAATTTGTTGTCGAAAAAAGTGGGTCCGAACGTACGTACGTACGTACGTACGTACGTACGTACGTACGTACGTACGTACACACACACACACACACACACACACACACACACACACACACACACACACACACACACACACACACACACACACACACACACACACACACACACATACGCACACACACACACACACATACATGTGTTCAAAAACATGCGTAAAACACTATGGTGACTTTGAAATGTAAAAAAAATTAAAACTAAAAATTTTGAAAATCTGGCCCATTACAATAACTTCCTATATGTGGAAAGTTAAAAAAAAAAACTGAAGAGAAATAATTTCTTTCCCAGCAACTAATTAGCAACAAATTCACTGAATGATTTAGACTTCGTCCCGATTCTGTAAATTCATTTTTCATGAAGGTGTTCTGCTAACTTCAGCTGAAGTTAGCAGAACACCTCATTTTTGAAAAAAAAACTAAAGAGCAATAATTTTTTTCCCGGCAACTAATAAGCAACAAATTCACTTAATAATTTAGGCACCGTCCCGATTCTGTAAATTCATTTTTCATGAAGGTGTTCTGCTAACTTCAGCTGAACTTAGCAGAACATCCAGTTTTTTTTTTAAATAAAAAGCAACAAATTATTTTTTTCTACAACTAATTAGCAACTATTTAGCAACAAATTATGAGAGTGTTAGATTTTTGATTCGAGAAATGTGTTTTGCTAAGTTGAGGTACATTCATATTGGAGATATATGAAAACGTGATAAAAAAGGTAAAGGTTGTCCAAAAGAAAAATCAATTGTAGAGTAAATGTAAAGAAGTAAGTTTCAGTGTTACTTTTGGTATTTTAAACAATTGTTCCGATGTCATTTCTCCCTTCACATTTCGATGGTTAAGTACATAAATGTTGTATCACCAATAATTTTGGTTTTGAGATAAAAGTTTTGGAAATGTAAAAGAAAGTAAAAGTTCCAATTTCATCAAATTTCCTACAGTAGCTTTAGAATCAACGAGATGTCAACTAATCAGATAAAGAAAGTATTAGTCCCTGTGCGTTGATTATTTAACAAAAAATATACATTAGTTTATTTAAAATGTAGTGTTTTTCGTTGATATACAACAGTTGCCTCCGATGGAGTTAATTTAGGCGTACAACGTTTGGGCAGAATAAAATATGGGCCCATACAAGTTCTTTTATCCAAAAAACTAAAAATTATTACAACTCTGTGCACTTAACCATCGATTTATACTAGAGGTTTTTGCTACGCTGTATATATTAATATTATATTAAATATGTTTAAATTTAAATTTCTTAAACTTAATTAAAACTTCCTATCTTATTCTTCATTATTCTTACTGTCGCAATTTAAGGTGGATTCTGAACCACCAACATTATTCTGCAGCCCGTAGTGGCCTTTTATCGTAATTTGTGTTAGTAGAAAGTAACCACGTGTCCCCGTCTGTGAGTCTCGAGCCTTCGGGATGGACAGCCAACACGTTATCGTTTACTTCACCTATGACTTGATTGGGTAGATTGCTTTACAAATAATAATATCTATGCCATTCCAAAAGTTACCAATTTTAAACCCAGATTCCCTTTTTAACATTACATGTTCGCAAAAATTAATCAAATATTTAAGCTTTCATAGAATACACCGCTCTTGAACAGATCTAAGGATGAATTTCGACACTGTAGGGCAAAATTAAAGTACCAATTAATAAACACTTATTTCCTGTCCTTCAAACTTTAAATTTATTAGCAAAATGATGCTTTGTTGAATACATGCTATTTGTTGAAAAAGCTTCTGCTCGCTATATGCGCCAACAAAACTTATAAAGATACAATTATGAATCAATAAAGTCATTGGACACTTCAGCAGTACCTACGAAGATGAACAACAAAATATTTTTTTCGTAGGGTGTGAAATTGCTGTAGCTCCACTTTTTAATTAAATATTAAAGGTTAAATAAAACTATAAAATGTATTGAATGTTTTTTACGCCCTAAAGGTTTTGAATCGGGTTGAGATCCGAGAATCTAAAGGGATACTTGACAATCTCATTATATCTGAATGAAAACCATTCCTTAGCACAGAACTGATTTCGTTACTTTGTTATGGGGAGAAAATCTGACTGTATATTATTTAGAAGTAACGTTTTCTAAAGACTCCATCCGCAGCATTGCTGCTCTGCGCCTTAGATAATGTTTTAGATGTTTTGATTCCCCATCAGCTAGTATTCTTACTAGCTTGTCGTAGGTAATTGCGTACTACTCAATGAGATCTCCATATTTTATTGATTATTTTGCAAAACAAAAGAAATGTGTCCGCTAATTTACCTCACTTGACATCATTTTCAGTTGATTTATTATTGGAGGATCGGAGCCTGCACTACGTAGTTTTCTTCGTAATTTATTAGTCAGCACAAATCAAAATATTTATAATTACATTCTAAATGTCTTCTGAAATCAATAGAAAAAGGCAGAAAGTTTCCTTTCAATAAACGCTTGGTGGAAGTCATTTATTTAAATGAAAAGTAAAAAGCACTTGTTTTACCCTTCCACAAACAGAAGTTGAATTTTTCTTTTGGGATGGTGATCGCTCAAAAAATTTTGGAGCGCTCAAAGAAAAAATGATGATGGATGTTTCGACTGAAAGTGCAAGCTAGTCATCATCAGCGTGGTATGCTTGCACTTTCCACCACGGACATCCATAACGGAAGGTCAAAACCTCAACTCCTATATGTACTCAGTTAGAAAACTAAGTACGAATTTTATGAAGAGGATTTTTAGTCCATCAATTTCATAAAATACCAAATACTGGTTAAATATGGTTTAGTCAGAAAGTTTCCTTTCAATAAACGCTTGGTGGAAGTCATTTATTTAAATGAAAAGTAAAAAGCACTTGTTTTACCCTTCCACAAACAGAAGTTGAATTTTTCTTTTGGGATGGTGATCGCTCAAAAAATTTTGGAGCGCTCAAAGAAAAAATGATGATGGATGTTTCGACTGAAAGTGCAAGCTAGTCATCATCAGCGTGGTATGCTTGCACTTTCCACCACGGACATCCATAACGGAAGGTCAAAACTCAACTCCTATATGTACTCAGTTTGAAAACTAAGTACGAATTTTATGAAGAGGATTTTTAGTCCATCAATTTCATAAAATACCAAATACTGGTTAAATATGGTTTAGTCAGAAAGTTTCCTTTCAATAAACGCTTGGTGGAAGTCATTTATTTAAATGAAAAGTAAAAAGCACTTGTTTTACCCTTCCACAAACAGAAGTTGAATTTTTCTTTTGGGATGGTGATCGCTCAAAAAATTTTTGAGCGCTCAAAGAAAAAATGATGATGGATGTTTCGACTGAAAGTGCAAGCTAGTCATCATCAGCGTGGTATGCTTGCACTTTCCACCACGGACATCCATAACGGAAGGTCAAAACCTCAACTCCTATATGTACTCAGTTTGAAAACTAAGTACGAATTTTATGAAGAGGATTTTTAGTCCATCAATTTCATAAAATACCAAATACTGGTTAAATATGGTTTAGTCAGAAAGTTTCCTTTCAATAAACGCTTGGTGGAAGTCATTTATTTAAATGAAAAGTAAAAAGCACTTGTTTTACCCTTCCACAAACAGAAGTTGAATTTTTCTTTTGGGATGGTGATCGCTCAAAAAATTTTTGAGCGCTCAAAGAAAAAATGATGATGGATGTTTCGACTGAAAGTGCAAGCTAGTCATCATCAGCGTGGTATGCTTGCACTTTCCACCACGGACATCCATGACGGAAGGTCAAAACCTCAACTCCTATTTGTACTCAGTTTGAAAACTAAGTACGAATTTTATGAAGAGGATTTTTAGTCCATCAATTTCATAAAATACCAATACTGGTTAAATATTGTTTAGTCAGAAAGTTTCCTTTCAATAAACGCTTGGTGGAAGTCATTTATTTAAATGAAAAGTAAAAAGCACTTGTTTTACCCTTCCACAAACAGAAGTTGAATTTTTCTTTTGGGATGGTGATCGCTCAAAAAATTTTTGAGCGCTCAAAGAAAAAATGATGATGGATGTTTCGACTGAAAGTGCAAGCTAGTCATCATCAGCGTGGTATGCTTGCACTTTCCACCACGGACATCCATAACGGAAGGTCAAAACCTCAACTCCTATGTGTACTCAGTTTGAAAACTAAGTACGAATTTTATGAAGAGGATTTTTAGTCCATCAATTTCATAAAATACCAATACTGGTTAAATATTGTTTAGTCAGAAAGTTTCCTTTCAATAAACGCTTGGTGGAAGTCATTTATTTAAATGAAAAGTAAAAAGCACTTGTTTTACCCTTCCACAAACAGAAGTTGAATTTTTCTTTTGGGATGGTGATCGCTCAAAAAATTTTGGAGCGCTCAAAGAAAAAATGATGATGGATGTTTCGACTGAAAGTGCAAGCTAGTCATCATCAGCGTGGTATGCTTGCACTTTCCACCACGGACATCCATAACGGAAGGTCAAAACCTCAACTCCTATATGTACTCAGTTTGAAAACTAAGTACGAATTTTATGAAGAGGATTTTTAGTCCATCAATTTCATAAAATACCAAATACTGGTTAAATATGGTTTAGTCAGAAAGTTTCCTTTCAATAAACGCTTGGTGGAAGTCATTTATTTAAATGAAAAGTAAAAAGCACTTGTTTTACCCTTCCACAAACAGAAGTTGAATTTTTCTTTTGGGATGGTGATCGCTCAAAAAATCTTTGAGCGCTCAAAGAAAAAATGATGATGGATGTTTCGACTGAAAGTGCAAGCTAGTCATCATCAGCGTGGTATGCTTGCACTTTCCACCACGGACATCCATGACGGAAGGTCAAAACCTCAACTCCTATTTGTACTCAGTTTGAAAACTAAGTACGAATTTTATGAAGAGGATTTTTAGTCCATCAATTTCATAAAATACCAATACTGGTTAAATATTGTTTAGTCAGAAAGTTTCCTTTCAATAAACGCTTGGTGGAAGTCATTTATTTAAATGAAAAGTAAAAAGCACTTGTTTTACCCTTCCACAAACAGAAGTTGAATTTTTCTTTTGGGATGGTGATCGCTCAAAAAATTTTTGAGCGCTCAAAGAAAAAATGATGATGGATGTTTCGACTGAAAGTGCAAGCTAGTCATCATCAGCGTGGTATGCTTGCACTTTCCACCACGGACATCCATAACGGAAGGTCAAAACCTCAACTCCTATGTGTACTCAGTTTGAAAACTAAGTACGAATTTTATGAAGAGGATTTTTAGTCCATCAATTTCATAAAATACCAATACTGGTTAAATATTGTTTAGTCAGAAAGTTTCCTTTCAATAAACGCTTGGTGGAAGTCATTTATTTAAATGAAAAGTAAAAAGCACTTGTTTTACCCTTCCACAAACAGAAGTTGAATTTTTCTTTTGGGATGGTGATCGCTCAAAAAATTTTTGAGCGCTCAAAGAAAAAAAAAAAAAAATTATGATGGATGTTTCGACTGAAAGTGCAAGCTAGTCATCATCAGCGTGGTATGGTTTGTGGAAGGGTAAAACAAGTGCTTTTTACTTTTCATTTAAATAAATGACTTCCACCAAGCGTTTATTGAAAGGAAACTTTCTGACTAAACAATATTTAACCAGTATTTGGTATTTTATGAAATTGATGGACTAAAAATCCTCTTCATAAAATTCGTACTTAGTTTTCAAACTGAGTACATATAGGAGTTGAGGTTTTGACCTTCCGTCATGGATGTCCGTGGTGGAAAGTGCAAGCATACCACGCTGATGATGACTAGCTTGCACTTTCAGTCGAAACATTCATCATCATTTTTCTTTGAGCGCTCAAAAATTTTTTGAGCGATCACCATCCCAAAAGAAAAATTCAACTTCTGTTTGCGGAAGGGTAAAACAAGTGCTTTTTACTTTTCATTTAAATTTCAATAGAAAAAGTCCACGTTTCAAAGGGACGGGTGAGGTCAAGGCAAAAGCCACGTCAGGCTAAATGTCACTTGAACAAAATAATTTTTATTCGTTAATAATTTGTTTATTATTAATTATAATTATTAATCATGATTCACTGCTTCTTCCTCTATATTTGTGTATGTGATTTTTAGTAAAGCGTTTTCGGAAGAATAGCCAAATTTAATTTTTGCTGCAATTTAAACATGATTTATCCATTGTTACGTTTGAAATCAATTTGTATATTATATAAAAATAATAAACATATTAAATAAATAGTCTATAATAAATTCATATAAAGCCGCCCATTATTTAATTCATTGAAAACCCTACAATTGAGAAACTGCTGGCCTTAAGTAGGCCTCCACCATAACTTTGCCTGCAGGCCGCGTTCAATTTAAGGGGTTATACGCAGTTGCCAGACCAAAAAAAGTCGTTTATTTACGATTTTTTTCTGAAAAGAGATTTTATTTGACAAATGCCAGAAGTATTAATACATGTAGTGGTAACTTTTAACTTTATATCGGCATTTTTCATTTTTAAAAATATTGAATTACACTGCTCCTGCAGACGATCTCATAAAAAGGTGTCTGGCGGTACGCACGATATCTCCGGTTTGGATTATCCAAAATAAAAAAAAAAAAAAGGTTCTATTAGTGGATAGATAAATCTAGGTATTAATCGAAGGAATAGTCGAAATTTTCATTTTTGACAAAATGGCGGCTCCAAAAAGAAAAAGTTGAAAATGGAATTAAAGAAAATCGATTTTTTGAAATTTCTAACTGCGTATAATCCCTTAATAACAGACTATAAATGAAACTCAAAGGTAGCTAGTTCTTAAGACCTTTAGTAATCTTCCTATAAGGTTCCTCAGTTCCTGCTGCGAGTAGTGGTAGTAGGAAACTGTCGTCAATATAACATTGGAGTGATCCTTACATAGAACTTTTTCAAGGTGTAACAAGCTAAAAATTTATACCCTGACAGATACTTTTCCAAGTTTTCGTTGACTCTTTATTGAAATCAGTCAGGGCCTGTTCTTATTCATACCACGCACCCAATCAATTCACCGTTTTGAAGAGCTTTTTGGCCTTAGTTTTAAGTTTTTCTAATGTCCCATTCTACCGAGGCACATCTTAGTCGTTGTATAACTAGGCTGACAGCTCTCTGACGAATCATGTTCTCATAAAATGTATACTAATCAGTGAGTCTTAGAAATCATACCCCTTCTTCTTGCCACGGTAACTACAATATCGAATTTAATGTGCTTAGCTTATGCTCCAATAGTGAGACTTCCCTTAATATATGTCAATATATGTTAACTCATAATTTTGCTCTTCAAGTGTTTCAACAAGATTTCATTTAATTTTGCGCGCTATTTTTTAGTTACCAAATTGAAGCTGTCATTCTTTGACATTTGAGTAGAAGAAATTATATAATTAACAAAAATGAAACGATACACACTTCCATAATGTATTGATATTATTGCACTGTAAAAATTCACTGCTGCTAACCCAACTGCTTGTTTCGTCTTGTGAAGAAATTGAATGAATCGAAAGTGTCTTCATTAGTGAATGGCTGTTAGAAAAGTATATAGGGTGCGCAGAAATTTATGAAATTTCTCCACTCATGCTTAATTTCACTCATGGCACTCATGGTTTAATTTCCCCGCAATGATTTTGAGCTGCTCTAGGGTGTCACTGTAGGTTCAACTGAAATTCACTCAGACTGGTTTTATACTCGTACCTCGGAATAATGGCTTGATAGCTCCATTCTTCATTTTTAGTAGGTTCCTCATGAAAATTTTAACGAAAGGATGCCCACTTGTATTCTCACAACAACTTCTTTGTAGGACAGAGGTATGAAATCCTTAATATTTTGTCTTGTCTCGTTATGTTAGCTTTCAATGCTTCAAGACTTGTTGAGAGCATAGACCATGGACTTAACGTATCCGTATAGGAAATATTTCAATGGCGTCAAATTGAATGATCGTGGAGGCCAATTAACGGGACCATATCTGGAAATAATGTTGTCACGCAGTAAATTGATGGTTTCGTTGGCTGCATGACCCGTAGCGCCATCCTGTTGAAACCATAACTTGTTCATGTTGATCTCATTCATTTTCGGAAACATAAATTGATTAAGCACGGTATTCATTTCGATAGAAATAAGGATCGATGATGCTACCGGTCGATAAAACACACCATACCAAATTTGCGATAAGCCCCATTTCCGAAAAAACGACGCAAACGATTGCTATTACGTTTCAATTCTTGAACCAGCTCTATATTGATGTAAACTAAAATCTCAATGCAAATATTTTCATGTAGTGGACAGACAAATTCCAAGTTGTTAAGAACGACGACGAGTCGACATATCTGGTTCTTCAGTTACATTTTTGTTCACAGCAGTGATAGCTTCAGTTATACGTACATTTGTTATTGGGCTTTGATCATGTAGTCAATAATTGAAACGCAACATAAAATTCACGAAGATACCTATAACTTTGGCAAACTGTAAATTTATACAATTTACAAACTTCGTTTGAATGTAAGGCGTTCCATTATTAATTTGAGTATTCCTACCTAGATGTCAAAGAGAACCGTCATAACTACATAGTTTGACAAGTGACAGTGTCACGTATTGGAAGATCTATGACGACAACACACATTACCTATTAGAAAATAGCGACCAAAAATTCCGTCGGTGAGCGGGCCAGATGAAACCTTGATATATAAGTTAAGGAAGTTGGTTTGAACTCAAATGACCCACTATCTAACTAGTTCAGTCCAGTTGCTTTCTTCTGGTCGGAAGGTCAAACATGTATAAAAAGGAGGCAAAACATTTTGAGCGGGTTGTCAGAAAATTGTAACAGGAAGTTCAGGAGATCTCAGAACTACAAAAAAAATGGTTTTCTGAAAAATTATCCAATAACTTTAGCTTTTACAAAAAAAATGGCCAAGATTTGAAGAAAAAACTTCTAGCTAGGAGGCTGGAACTTTGGGGAATGATCATTAACATGCCCAAGATATAAAAGTTGCAAAAAAAACCAAGCACAAATTTAGAGTGGGCTGTCATATTTGGGGAAATCCCTAAACTACGACAATGATTTTCTGACAAATTATCCAGGCACTTTGCCTAATCTGACAACTTAAACACGACGAAAAAACCCACGCATGCAATACTCTAAGCCTTTAATAAAATAAATAGAATTCATCCTTCTAACTCAGAAGGCGCGATTCTTCGGCAGAAGCCTAGAATCATTTGACCTATTCGCCAAAATATAACAATATATTGAGGTGAATGAGGCTCCCACACCAACATGCAAAAAAAAACATTAGTAGCCAACACACTAAAATACACCCACACACAACAATCAGAGGTGCATAGACAACAGAGATCGTTAAAGCAAATCCTTGGTAAGAGTCAGGTAAAAAAGGGGACACATATTCACGACTCTATACATGCGGTTTATAATAATAATAGTGTTTCCATTCAAATACAGAAGGATCAAAATGCCAAACAAACAAAAACGAGAAATTAAAACAAAAACCAGTGCGAGCAAAAGAATGAATTACAAATTGTAGATACTCAAAAACGTCTTCAATATCATTAGCAGACCTATACGTTTGGTTAATAGGCTCGAAAATGCCGTAATTAGTGCGCGAAAAAGCAATCTGTAAAGGTGATCGATTGCGTAGGGAATAGGACAGTTCTCTAGGCAATACTTTGGAAGCAAGTTCAACACTGTATATATTTCCCTGCAGAAGCTGATGCAAAAATATCAAATCTGCAACCCAACGTCGCTTCTCGAGTGTAACAAGCTGCAGTAACCCTAAGCGCTCCTCATAAGGTGGTAGAATAAGGCAAAGAACGCAGGGCCGATCGCACAAATCTACGCTGGACGAACTCGATACGTTTAATGTGGGATCCGTAAAACGGAGACCAAACCTGACTAGCATATTCAAGCAGGGGTCTAACCAGATTTTTTACATATCCAATGATATTAGAAACATGTGAGCTCAAGTTCGACTTGTGTTCCAGGGGCAGGAGGAGAGTTAGATAGAGAGAGACATATAAAGAAGGACAGTGGGAGAGAGGGCGTGAGGGATTAAGAAAACGAAGAAATAAGGGGTTAAGGAAGATATACATTCGGGTCATTCCATTCGGGTCCAATAAAACCCATGGTCTCAGATTTTTATGATTTTTTTATATGTTCCATTTGCCATCCTTATTTAACCATATACAATTTTATTGTGATATCTTGAATACTTTTTGAGATATTAATTTCAAAGTATTTACGAAAAAAGACGTGTTTGCATTACCGAGAACTGTAGCGGTAGTGACAGAGTTTAAGTTAAACTTTCATAACTTTAGTAATGATTTTTTGACGAAAGTGTTCAGAACAACCTGCAGAATAAGGAAAAAAATGCATTTGGCAACATATCTATTAAATGATGCCTTCATTATTAGCTCAAACCTGACTTTCATAAATATTTTGAAGAAAAAACATAACATTTTTAATGATATTTAAACTAAAAGGCGCTACAATAACACAAAAAAGTTTTTTAAATATACCTAACAGTATGAACTAATAGGTTCTCGAATAAAATTGGTGGTAATTTGACTGCCAGTGCATCAGAACCACCCCTTGCCGCCCTTAACGTTAATTAATTTTTTTCTACATTAAAATATAGAAAAATTCCACTTTTGTTTTGTTCGAATGTTAATTGATTAGAGAAATATTTTTTTTAAATAAATCCTACTATCCAAGTGCATCAGAAACCACCCCCTAGTGCCACCCTTAACGTCGAATAATTTATTTCTACGCTAAAATATAAAAAAACCCCGCTATTTTTTTTTTGTTAAAAATCTATTGGTTAAAAGGTATTATTAAAAATAAACCCAACTCTCCAAGTGCATCGGGAGTCACCCCTAGTGCAACCCTTAACCTTGAATAATTTTGTTATACAAATTCATTGTACATTGTACGAATTCTAGTTAAGTTGTATGTAGTATCTTTTTTACTAGATGTATCTTATAAGAATTAAATCAACCCCTAAAATATCAATTAGCTAGGGGTAGTTGGTAGTTACTAATTGAAATTTTAGGAGTTGAGATAATTCTTATAAGATACATTAAAATTAATAGCTATTTAATGAACAAAAATAAAAGCGGTTTTTTTTTATACCTAAGTGTATAAAAAATTATTCAAGATTAAGGGTTTCACTAGGGGTGTTACCCGATGCACTTGGAGAGTTGCATTTATTTTTAATAATACCTTTTAACCAGTACATATTAAAAAAGGGGTTTTTTTATATTGTAGCGTAGAAAAAAAATTATTCGACGTTAAGGGTGACACTGAGGGGTGGTTTCTGATGCACTTGGATGGTGGGATTTATTTAGAAAAAAAGCTTATGATTTTTTTTATAGTTATACGATGTGACCAAAGCCTAGGGGACAACTATTTGATGTGTTAGCATGGCTTTGGCCTCAAGGAAATTCGTAAGGGAATTGAGGAAGCTTAAATTCTTGTTTTTGCATTGCTGCGGGCTAGACAACAGCCCAGAGACGGAATGGATTATTTTAATTTCTTAATAAGAGCTCACGGGGAGACCTGGTTTCGAACCCGGGACCCATGGTATGGTGGTCGTGCCGCCCCACGAATTGATCCAACTCTGTCTCCTAGTGTAAAATATGCTTAAAACGGCTCCAGTTTAGATCTCCGCTCCAAAAGTACTCGCCCCTCTATTGGATCTTCCAGTTCCAGTTATATCATGATTTGTCTGACGGAAATCTGGCTGTGGTTCGTTTAAAGATGTTGAGACATAAAGTCCTGAATATCTCGTTTTTAGACGGTACTGCCATCTTGAATTATTCCTATTGGAGGTGAAGTATTGTGTGCGGTTCGTCGCAGCAGATGTCAACTTCTTAACGCGTTGACCGATTTGGATGATTCTTCTTTTGATGTGTAGAATATGTTGCCCCGCTAGTACCACGGCAAACATTTATGGGATGGGATGGAAATGGGTCTTTACCCAACATCTTAACGCATATCACTATTTGGATGATTCTTTTTGTTGTATACATTGTTTCTAAAAAAAAAATTTTGACCAAGGGTTGTGGTGGGGGTAGTCTAACTTTGTAACGTATGTATTTATTTAGATTATTCTGAAAGCATAGAGCATCTATTTGTGTCATGACAAAAAATGTGGCTTAGGGCTTGCAAGAGGGGCGGCGCCTAGCTTCGTAAGGCGTAGACCGATTTTGATCATTTTAATTCTGTTGTACAAAATACGCTTTCTGATCGGTAAGTGATAAACATTTTCTACCTAGACTGACTACGATGATTCTCTCTTGCTGTATAGAGTACGGTGGCGCACTAGCGCGATGGTAAAAATGTTGTATCTAAGGAAAGGGTATGAAAGTGTTACTGTGACTAATATGTTGCCGAATTTCGATTTCAGATGCCGGATTTCCTTTTTACAAAGACACTAACAAGTGAAAAAATAAAATAGTTTTTAATAAAAAAGTAGAACCAACTTCACAGAAAGCGCTAAGAAGCAAAAAATAATTTTTAATTTTATATTTATTAGAACATTTTGAAGTCGGTGCAAATTTAACAAACAAAACATCTACGCAACCACAATCGACGATACTGTATAAAACTACCGAAATATTTCAGCTCACGGGATCATAAGGAAGGAGCATTAAACACTTTTGTTATTGTTGTTTTGTTTGTTTAATTTTCACCGACTTCAAAATGTTCTAATAAAAATAATTTTTTGGTTCGTATCGCTTTTTCTGAAGTCGCTTCAACTTTTTTTTTAAAACTATTTTTCATTAAAACAACTTAAGAATAGAGGAATAAGGCGTGTAAGGTAATGTTTCTGTTCAACAATGAGCGATACGAACTACTTTCACACCTATTCTACTTTGCGAGATCAAATTATTTCTTTCTCTTCTTATGCCCTTGAGCTCGCTTATAGGCCCTATGAAGGATAATTTGCTTAGTGAGCCAAGATAGTTTTGGAAATTTATGAACCTTAAACGACAAACCGATGGTTATTCTTAGATTGGGTGATTGCGAAAGTAGTGAGCCTTACACTTCCTTCATATTCCTTCAATACTATCAATTCATTGGCCGATAATTTTTCATGTGGTCCCAATTGTATTCCTGCATTCTGTCTTAAATACTGTTCTTGTTCTATTGTTCTTATTTTGTGTTATATATCTATTTAAACTATCTGAGGCTTGTGGTGTCTTTCCCCATTATCCCTATCCACAAACATATTAAAGGCGCCATAAAGAACTTGGAAATATTCCTGTTGAATATGACAGGTGAAAAAGTTTGCGCAGAGGTTTAGCCAAAGCAGAGGCGCAGGATTTTAAAACAAGGGGCGAGAAAACATCAGGCCCAGTAGCTTTGGACACGTCGAGCTTCGAAAGTACTCTAAACCATAGGATGTTCAAGATATAATCGGTGCTTCTGTTAACGTCCTTCATAGAAAAGCAATCAGACCAATCCAGCTCTCTGAGATATTTATTAAGTCCCGCCCAATCAGCATTTTTATAATGCCACACTAATCCTTTGGTGGAGTTTAGGTTAGTGGTTGTCGGAGAGGAGATGGAGAATTGGGCGGAGATTAGACAATGGTCCGAATTACCCAAGGGAGACGTCACCGAAACCGAGTATTTTTCTGGATGCGATGTAAGAAATAGATCTAAAAGATGGGCGTTGTGTCCCAAAGTATCAGGAACACGAGTCGGACACTCAACCAGTTGCTGTAAATTAAAAGACTCACTAAATAACTCGACGTGTCTTCCAGACGGGCTTGTGGTGGAAGAATGCCTGAGCCACTGTGTGTGACGTTGAAATCTCCAGCAAGAACGATTTCAGAAGAGGGGGATAATTCCAAAATCTTATCGATATCGGAAGACAGTTTATCGAAGGAGCATACAGTGTCAGTGTCAGACATATTCGGGCTGCGGTATAAAAAACAGAAGTGAATAATGTGCCGATAGAGTTTAAATCTAATCCAGACATAATTAAATTCTGGATTAGTAGAAGAGAATTGAGGGAGATGGGAGAATGGCACATCATTTCTAATATAAACCGCGATTCCCCTCTGAGGAGAGAAGAGCGGCACTAAGTGATAACCAGGAATGTGATACAGACAGAATCGGAAAACAACCTTGGTTTCGCTTAGTGCAAAAACTGCCGGATTTTCCACAATCAAGTGGCAGTAAACCGAAAAATGGTTACTTTTCAAGCCACGAATGTTGCAAAAATAAAATAAAAATTTTTGCATAGTCCCGGTCTTAATTTGCCCAAAACAAAACAAAACGAAAACGTACACAAACACAAGGACTGACGAACGGGATCCACAGATGCAAAGCAAAGCCGCCTCTATGAAAACAAAGCCAGAAGCAGTGTTATGCCTGCTGTGCTGAACTTTGATCTCAACGAAGGCAGCCAAATGCTCAGCAGTGGAGACCCGTTAAACGCATTCAATGAAGTACGATTGTACTACATTGAATGTTGGATGGAAGATAAAATAGTTTTAAAAAAAAAAGTTGAACCGACTTCACAAAAAGCGCTAAAAAGCATAAAATAATTTTTAATTTTATATCTATTACGACATTTTGAAGTCGGTGCAAATCAAACAAACCGAACAACTACAACACAAATATTTAATCCGTATTTCTTATGATCCCGTAAGCTGAAACGTATTATATATTATTTTCAATTTTGGTTATGTAGTTGTTTTATTTGTTTAATTTGCACCGACTTCAAAATGTCGTAATAGATATAAAATTAAAAATTATTTTATGCTTTTTAGCGCTTTTTGTGAAGTCGGTTCAACTTTTTTTTTAAAAACTATTTTATTTTACACTTTTTAGTGTCTTCTACTCTATACAACGAAGAAAGAACCATCCAAATCGGTCCACACGTTAGACGTTTGTTTTAACCCCCTACCCCACGCCCACTCCACTAAACTGTTTTTCTCATGGAATCAATCAAGGAACATACTCTACCGAACAGAAAAGGAATCATCGAAATCGGTTCACGCGTTACGAAGTTACTACCCCTCCCCCTCCCCCACCAACACCAAAGAACCAAATTATTCTCCTATTAGCAATGGAAGATCACACTCTATACAACAGCAAAAAAACCATCCAAATCGATTAAGGCGTTACAAAGTTAGGTTCCACCCCCCTTCTCCCAACCCCACCCCAGCAACATTTTTTTTCTCGTAGTATCACCCAAGGATCATATTCTACCCAATAGAAAAAGAATTATCCAAATCGGTCCACGCGTTTCGAAGTTAGACTACCCCCCCCCCCCCCACCCCACCCACACCTTTCAACATAGGACCACATTATTCTCCTATTAGCAATGCGGGATCATACTCTATACAACAGAAAAAGAACCATCGAAATCGGACCACGCGTTACAAAGTTAGGTTCCACCCCCACCCCCCACCCCCCAAAATTGTTTTCACCTGGTATCACCCACTGAACATTCTCTACCCAACAGAAAAAGAATTATCCAAATCGGTCCACGCGTTACAAAGTTAGACTACCCCTCCCCCCACCCTAGGCCAAATTTTTTTCTCCTGTTAGCAATGGGGGATCATACTCTGTACAACAAAAAAAGAACCATCCAAATCGGATCACGCGTTACAAAGTTAGGTTTAAAAATTTTTTGGGGAGCAAGACACGGCGGCACGTCCGTCCCCGTCAGTAGTTCAGCTCAAACATATAATAAAAACGACCAATATTAGTGTCGGATCCATTATTTTCTAGGTCAGTAAGATGAATAATGACAGTCCCGATGTCGTTAGACACTGCGATAGTAAGACACTCCTAGGTGTGGGGTTGGGAAGGAAGGGACAGAAAGAAATAATCGAAATCGACCCATGTTAATGCCGAATTTATAGTTTTCGGGATTACTGAGATGAAGAATCTTAGTCTTAAATGTCATTGGATACTATGGGGTTACGGCATATCTAGCATCGGGTAAGGGCCCGGAAGACCCTGGTTCTATATAAGTCTGAGCAGAGTTCCTGGTTACTTACTTATTCCGCAGGTGCATCGACCCAAACTGGATCTTAGCCTCCGACATTAGAGGACATCACTGCTCTTGGTGCTATGCGATTTCTTACTTGTAGACAGTCCATATATCTCGGTAAACTCCACATCTTTGACCCATTATTATTTTCTATCTTTTAGTAAATCATCTAATGTTCAATAAAACAGTTTAATATAAAAGTACTTATCTTTTATTTTTATTCCTAAATTTCGACTGGGACAACTCTTTCACAACAGATTGATTGATTTCAACTTCTACAAACGCCTTATCTTTTATATAGTAGCTCGTACCTTATCTACATCTTGAGAATCTTTAACATTTTCTTGATTACTTATATTCGTTTAAATCATTATCCCTTTAATGAGGAATGAATTTGTTAATTCTTTTATTCTGTTTGCTTTTAATTAACAACCGAAAATAATAGATATAATTATCTGCTTGATGTCAGAAGGATTATTCTGGATTATTATAATGGAATACGAAGCTTTTTATGTAGAAGGACTCGGTGGTGGTCAAATAATTCTCTTTCTCATCCTCGTCTGTGGTCCAAAATTAGTTTTAGTTTTTTGAGAGATGGGAGATTACTTTACCTCTTTAATTGGTTTTCGGTTCGTAATTTGTCCTAATTATTATAAACCTGTGGTTTTTCGCAAGTTCGACAAATTTCTCTTAATTCTGAGCATCAATTTTAGCTCCAACACGGCAATTTTATATGCGGCTACTTTCTTCCGCCCTTCTGGCTCTAATCATTAATTAACTCTGAGTTTAAAAGAACAAAAAGGTTCGGTAGGGAAATCTACCTTGTTTCCAGCAATTTCCCTGACTGAATCAAGTCATAAGAATGAAGGGTGCTTCAATATCTCGGAATTGCTGATGCCTTTGCGGATCCCTTCAAGTGTAGACTCTATGGCTATTACACCATTTCATACTTCTATAAATTGAAGGAGTCCTTTATAAGGGGAGGTAGTAAAACGGTTAAATTTTCATTAATTATGTAATTCGCTGCGTACCTCGAAGCTTGCTCCATGTGTACATTTTGATTTGTGTGACATCGTAAAAATCGATATGCGGGAATGTGAATATCCTGACAACAGCCTTGATGTATTTATTGTTTTATTTATGAATTAATAAATAGTTATGTGTTCATCTATGTTTTGTTTTCTTTTGCAGCACTTGAAAGGAAAATATCTGTACGTGCCAATAGAGAAGAACTCGTCCAAAAGGGAATACTTTTGCCAGAAAGCCCCATCGGGACAATACCTGAGCCAGGTAAGTTTCTCTATTCTGTTTTCCATGATGTTAGAAGGTATACCATAGACATTTTACTAAATAGTTGGTACACTACAATACCTGGTATGTGTTACTTGTAGAAAGGGAAGTATATTCTATCTTTTCCGATCGCTAAAATATTGTGTGACATCCAGTTATTAAACCATAAATCTTGTTCCGAGGGGGGGGGGGGGGGGGGGGGGGGCATTACGTGACTAATTTGTAAGCACGTAGGTACTTACAGTCTACATAATTGGTATTTGATTTATGTACCTACATATTTGTCACAGCAAATTTTCTTATGCCTTGCTTCATATCAAGACGTACCAAATAATCGCCCACCTGTGCACTGACCAAACAATTTTACTTTCAGTGGCCTATTTGACTTTTATTGAAAATTCGAAACACATTTGTCGTGGGAAATGATGCAAATGCGGAAGATAGTATTCGATTCGATTCACTTGAAGCATTTTTTCGAGTTTATTGAACTGTAAATTTAAAAGCCCACTTAAGCGTGAATTGATTTTAAATTAAACGAATTCAACGGTGTTATAACAACATTTAGACCATTCGGCATATTGATCTAATTTAATGTACTATTCCCTTATCTAATAAATATTGGAACACAATCTGTATAGTATGTTCATTTTGGAATATGTTTTGCATATAAAAAGTAAATAATATGCTGCTATTGTACAGTAATTTATATTATATATTATTTATACGACTAGGTTGACCGCATAGCCTGCGTTAAGGCTCGCAAATTTTATATCCCTAGAATGTTGTTTTATATTACATTGAATTTCAACATGTTAATAAGTCTAATATGGGACTTTTGACTGATTCCACGGAAAATCGACAAATGGTTTTGAACGCACCCTCTCAGATCTTTCTGAAATTATGCTGGTTTGCAGAGTTATGTAAGCGAAATATGTGTTTTTTTCTTGTTAGTTTTTTCAGTTATATTATGTTGAAAAGATTTAGCAGTCCAGACCAACTTTTAAAAATCATAGCTTCTTTTTGCGATACAGTAGGTGCTTTATTTTAGTCTCATTTTAAATTTTTAAACCCTATTGTTTTCAATAAAAAACTATTACCAGCGTGAAGGAGGCAAAAAGAATATTAATGATTTTCTCAAATGAGTTCTGCGCTTTAATTTTTACATATATTATTTGTCCTACTGATATTTAAATAATATCAAATTTTCACGTTGGGACAGTAATGAGATCACAGGTAAATTCTAAATAACCTGTACCGGGTACAACCGGGCAGTTCATATTTTCCACGAACTCATTTTCCTTACCAAGGCTGTGCTTCAGCATCATAGGGCATTCTACATGCTTTGGCATTATCACATTAAAAATCAAAATCTATGCAAGATGGATTGCGGTATCGATACGAGGGTTTTCTCTGATATATCTCCACTGCTCCAGGGGAGAAGCTATTCGCATACCTAACATTTTTTAAATAAATGACTTCCACCTAGTATTTGTGGAAAGGAAACTTTCTGATCAAGCAATATTCTCATGCCACTGGATTGCCTTAAAACGGATCACTTGTAATTCTTATTTGCAAAAGTTAATCTCAGATGGCGTGCTTCCTTAACTTGTGATATATCTAGAGCAGTGATGTCCAAACCTATGCCCGCCGGCAAGTGAGCTTTTAAGCTTGTAAATTCGTATATGCACTGTTTGGCTGTATTCGGTTTTCTGTTTTTGCGTTTTTTAATCGTTAAAACATACAAAAGTTAAAAAGATCGTCATATTTAAGTGGTTTTGTAAGCAATTATACAATATCTTGAAATATACAACCTGTTACAAACATTTTAATGTTCTGAATCAAACAAACAGTACGAAATGGTCTTAAAGCTTTTAAGCATTCCTCACATTAAGTAGTGTGAGTTTGGCCATCACTGATTTAGAGCAGTGATGGCCAAACTTACACTACTTAATGTGAAGAAAGCTTGAAAGCTTTAGAAGCAGTTCGTACTGCTTGGTTAATTTAGAACCTTAAAATATTTGCAAAAAGTTGTATATCTTAAGGTATTGTATAATCGCTTACAAAACTACGATTTTTTTAAACTTATGTTTGCTTTAATAATTAAAAAGCGCAAAAACAAGAAATCGAATACAGCCAAACAAGTGCGTATACGAATTTAAAAGTTCAAAAGGTGTCGTTGAGAAAATAGTGGCGGATTGCCCAGGCCACTGTTTAATAAGCGAGCATGCGGTCAGCCTGGGCGCTGCCAACAAAAAAGAAACCATACTTCGCCTTTTGTGTAAGTGTACAGCAATGGTGGGCTCCAGAAGAACGACGCTGGAAGGGAACTTTAGCCAATCTCAGGAGTTAAAATTAGGAAGTTTTCCCAATCCCCTAATTCCACGGGTTGGTTTTAGCGCAACTCTCACGACTCGTCGGTGTAAATCAATGCCTCATTGCCTATGATATGCCGAGACTGATCCACCGGATCTTTTCAAAACGACGCATAAACTGCTATTTGCATTGTTAGGCAAATGTTAGTCAAAATCACTTGTCACTTGTTAGATTTGTTAGGAACAGCTGCTCCTGATGTTGCGAACCACCCGATTGGCAAATGGGATGGAGCGTCGAAAAGTTGAACCTTTTTCGTGAGCTTTTCTAAGAAACTGGAAATGGATATTACAATAGATATTGTTATTGCGATACATCTCAGGAAGAGTATTAAATGCACCTCGAGCCTTATTGATGCTATCCTACAAATCAGCTTCGGCATCTAAAAATAGTAAAATTTATGTTCTATTTGGGGCATTGCTTGATGATAATGCGGAGGGTGTTGATATCATCGCTGCAGGAGAAACCTTAACGAAAGTCTGCGGTCGATTACTTGGTTGATTCGCTAAGACAGATACCACGCCAATAGTTTCATCTCCTCAGCTCCCCTTTGTTTGGGAATCTTCGAAATTACACCTGTTTTCCATTTAGTTAGGTTTCGGTTACCTTACATTCCTAGATTACGGGAAGAATAAAATCAGACTCGGCATTGGGATCCGTCTTAAGTAATTTCTCACTTCCTTGGGCCATAGTTCATTGACTTCATTTCGTCTGTCATCTCTAATCTTGTCGAAGGTTTTATGGTAATGTTGGCCTCAGCCGGCGTTTCCTCAGGCTCGGATGAAGTAGTGTTCGACTGCCCGATCTATTATTAAGGGCTTTAACAAAATATTCTTACCTCTGCTGTCGAGGCTCCTGCGTAACAAGTAGGGATCTGTCGATATCTTTTATGGGATGTTCAGTTGCTGCCACTTTTTTGGCAATGTTGTTTTTAGATCATCACTGTCACCAGTGGTCTCTCTCTAGTTCCCGTAACCCCTTGTGGTGTGGGTGGGAGAAAAACTTCACCCGATTCGAGATAACGATTACAGGTGGACCAATTTAAAGTGGATTCCGAATCACCGACATAATTCTGCAACTCCTGCTAACAGAAAACAACCATGAGCCTCCACAGCTAGAATTCGAACCTGGGCCTCCGAAATGGGAAGCCAACACGTTATCAGTTATTCCATCGACGAATTATTGTCACCGCGGTAGACCGCTTCTTTTGCCTTTTCTGCTACCGCGTTGATGTTGTGTAGTGTAGTGGAATTAATCCGTTCTTGTATTTTGGACCATGTGGCGTAACTGATCCATGGCCGCATTCCGCCCTCTAATTGTCTTACGTGTTCTGCACCACAGCTCATTTTTGGTCGATGGAGTCGTCGGTGTTGTGATCATCATTAGGTTTTTTGCGCAATGCAGTAGAATATGTGCTGCAGATGTTAGGTGTTTTAAACCTCTGCACATTGAGACATGGCATATAAGATAGTTTCCGTAACCCCTTGTGGGGTATGGGGCGGGATCATATTTTCACTCGATTCGAGACAACGACTGAAAGTGGACCTACATCTTGAAGTGGATTCCGGACCCCTAACAACCCTCATGGCCTTTTTATCCTAATCTATTGTCAGCAGAAAACAATCATAGGTCGCCGCCGCTGGGGTTCGAACCTGGGACGTCCAGGTTATTATGCCGACACGTTATCATTTACTCCTCTGACGACTTGTGCGTACTGCTGTCATACATAAACAGGACTTAGCTGCAACAATATGGTGATCACCGTCAATATAAGCGCAGCGTTTAGACAGTATATCTCCGCTACAAAATTCAACAAACAACTCCTGTTTCCGAGTCTAAACTTCCCTATTACAGTATCTAGGCCAATCTTGGCGTTGAGATCACCAGAACCTGGTACGACGCATAGCATTGCATTACTGACATAATTTAATCTTATGGTGATGTTCATCATATTTAAGCTGCTGATATAATTACTGATGCTTTGAAATAATAACATAATCACATATCTACGTAATCATTCGTAAAATATCTCTTCTCTAAAATTCCTTTTTATCTTAACATTACGTTTGCAGTAAATGTTTCAATAACTCCATTTATACGATAAATTTTTCAGATGGGGTATATCTTATAATTAAATAAATTATCTTGCCATTAGATTTGCAAACGCATAATTCAACTTTAAGCTCTTGAATTTGTCTAGAAATCTGTTGATATTTGACTCCGCGAACTTTTATCGAAATTTAGAATTCAATTCCTTTGTAATTTTTTATTTATTTGCTTTTATAAGCTTCATCTAATCTCCCTATTTCGACTATTTTTAATTTTGTTATGTCTGAAAAAATAACGTCTTTATTGTGTTTAAACAACAAATAATAAGAATGATAACAAATAGCATTATATGGGGTCGCACTTATTGATTACTTATTTTATGCATATAAAAAAGGGTGTATTTCATCGCTTTTTCTTCTGCAAATGTGTAATGAGTTTTTAACAAATTTTTGTGTAAAATGTGCATAATTTAGAGTCACCCTTTTAAGGTTCCCATTTTAGTCTTGCGCATTTCATATTTGTACTAGGCAATAGATGTCACCTCGTTGTAAGCTCATCTTAAACAAGAACCAAATTAAGTTCTCTTGTAAAAATGTACACCAACCAAAAGCTTTAAGAAGCTTTTTAAGATTCAACAGTGTCTTACAAAGTTTACCAACATTTTGCTTACAATTCCAATTTCAGGTGAGGAATCCCATTACAATTCATCATTAGCCGCCAATGGCACAAGCCAACTGCCCGTCCACAATATTTCCACGACAATCACAACAACAGGTACTGGAACAATTACCACACCAACAACAAATGTGTCCTCGTCACATTCTGTGCAACAATTCAGTTCAACGGGACAAAATAGTGCCAATAGTATCGGTGGAAATGGAGGTGTTAATGTAATTCATGGAAATTCGAATTCTGGCTCAGGTATTGGGATGGGTTCAAATCAAGCGCATCCAAGCGTGACTAGTAGTCTATCCGTTCCACATTCGCAATCAGCACATCAGCTGGGACAGCCGGCTCCATTAACACCATTAGCACAACACCATCAGGCGCTAGCCCAGCAGTTGCAGCAACACTTCGCCAGCAACAACATCGGTAAGTACCGTCGTCGCTCGGATCATCACCCGGACGACGTCCTTTTTGTTTCGCTTTTAAGTTCTTCTTAAGAAACACCACTAATCCTTGGAGTGCACAACATGGAGGGTGGACGAACGGCTGCTTTCCTACGATGGCTGTGGTTACTCTAATTGATTTAGGGAGGAAAGCAGCAAGGCCGTAAGTCTTAAATTGGCTTGTCTGACATGAACGATATTTTCTTTTGCTCACCACCTCGCCGCCTAGCTTAATTCCTTTCGTGTTGTGATTTGCCTGGTGCTGGGAAAGGGACTAGCCACTTGAATCTGACCAGTCTCCTCATGGCAGTGACATCATTTTGACCTCAACCAACTTTATCAAGTGATTGGCGGCGAGGTTCTTAGTCGTTAATGGAGTCTAGTTAGATTTGTGGAACCATGGTGCGAAGGAATGTTGTAGTGAGCGCTAATTTTATTGCTTTTTTCTGTATTTTGGTGTTCGTTTTAAGAAGGTGAACCTGCAATTTGATTTATTTTGGGAAAATGCAGATAATTAAGGGACTTTATTTACCAAATATGTTGTAATTTCTGCTTATTAAAGAATACATTTGCTTTAAAATTCTATATAGAACACTTTGTTTTTAGATATGTAACTCTTGTAATATCTCATAGCACAACACTACTTCAATTCCATTGGGCGCAGAGAAATTCGGAATTTCTGATGAAATCTTGACCCGGCTTCTCACTAACTAAATAGCAATTACTACCACCAGCATCGATTCAACATTGACTAATTCTTATAGCATTTATGCCTATAATATATCTCATTGATTCCTTTTCCATCGTATAGGCCATGCGCGTTAACAGCTGCTGTCGTTATATTGCTAGTCGTTAATTTAACAATAATCTACTAGTAGCGTTTTCCTTAAGCGATCGCATTAACGTTGTTACCAGTATTGCCCAGTTTGCAAGAATATATGATAAAATATGTTACAGTTTAGGGTTGTGTGGACTTGTGGTACATGCACTAATGCAATCTTCGATGGTTTAATTACATACCTTAATCTAAAATTGCTATTGATTGATTGATTGATTAAATTTGGAGGTGCGAGGTTCTCAAGCGCCGCGGCCACTAGGGCCTATTGTGCTAACCCTCTCAACTCCTTATAGTAAGCCGGTCCCTCCGAAGAAGTTCAACAGCTCCCGCAGTTGGCAGTCCTTCAGCCCGCTCGGTACCAGGGTTGGTTTCCCGAATAGGCTAAATCTGCTCCTGGCTACTGCAGGGCATTCACATAGCACATGTAATGGGGTCTCATCCTCCTCCAGACAGAGTCTGCAGGTGGGGTCGATGGCTCTGCCTATCCTCACCAGGTGCTTCCTTAGCTGACAGTGGCCGGTAAGTAGGCCTGCCAGGGTTCTAACTCCTGGATCTACCCGGCGACGGTGAGGGCATAAGGCTTCTTGAGTGAGCGTGCCCCTCAATACTGTTCCAATACAGCCTATGTCCCTCATTTGCGCGGTTTGCTATTAGCCTTTTGGCCGTGCAGAGAGGTATTCCACAGACCGGCTCCGGCCCTATAAAAGGGGTGTTGGACCCCTTCCCAGCAAGTTCGTCTGCTTTTTCATTTCCTGTGTAGCCCTGATGTCCCGGTATCCAGATCAAGCTTACTTGATTAGTTCTACACAGTGCGTCTAGGCTCCTTTGGCATTCCCACACCAAATTTGATCTGGTGGTAGATGAAGCAATTGCTTTGATTGCAGCTTGACTATCCGAGAAGATTGAGATCCTTTTGTTTTTATAGGCTCTTCTTAGGTTCTCGTAGGTGCGTGCCAGTATGGCGAAGATCTCAGCCTGGAATACCGTGGTATACATTCCCAGGGCCAGTGATAAACTGAATCGAGGAGAGTCGCTCCAGACCCCTGCCCCAACACCTGATTCAGTCTTGGATCCATCCGTATACCATACTAGCTCCCCTGGACGGACAGCTGGAAGCGTCCAGGTCTCACGCTTTTCCACCCGTATTAGGGGTGGTTGAAATGGTGAGAGTCTTGCCGGCATCTGATCAGTTAGTATGGCCAACTCAGGTGTGGCTTCAAGAATCTCCCTTATTGTCGTGTGGCCCTTACCTATGTTTTCCCCAAGGAGACCGGCTCCCTCTAGTTTGTAGGCCGCACACATAGCCAGGCTTTCAACCTCTATATGTAGATTTTTAATGTTTAGCATGGTTTCGAGTGCAGCCGTCGGCGAGGTGCGCATGGCTCCAGTGATGCATAGGCAGGCCATAAGTTGCAGTCTGCTAAGCTTAGTCCTTATCACATTAAGTTTTGCTCTGTGCCACCATGTAATTGCTCCATAAGTTATCATGGGCCTTATTACCGATGTGTAGATCCAGAGCATTGTTCTGGGTTTAAGTCCCCAGGTGGTCCCGCAGGCTCTACGGCATGCCCAAAAGGACTTTCGAGCTTTTTTCCACAGTTATATCAAGGTACAGGTTCCAGTATAGCTTGGAATCCAGGATCACCCCTAAGTACTTCACCTGATCCTTGAAGGGTAGCGCAGTGCCCAAGAAGGTCGCTATAATACTACATAATTGGTATTAAGTAATGTGTGTCGGGTTGTAGGCTCCCTATATATAATATAATAAAATATAATATAATATATCTTATATTTAAGTAACTGCCATACGTTTTCGATGGCGTTAAGTTCTTGTTAGTTACAAGGCCAAGGCAATAGAGAAAAATTACGGAGAAAGTTTTAATCAATTTTGCAGTGTGGCTTGGTGCACCATCTTGGAAGAAGATGTATCGATCTCCAGGTACCCGAAAATCTTCAAAATAGGGCGAACATTTCTCCTGCAACTTTCGAATATCGTCGGCTTAAGTGTGAGAGAACGTATCTACCAAAAATGCAACTTTTGAGATCAGTATAAGAAATACCAAAACTTTTGTTACAGTTAAATTTTGTAAAAACTGTTACTGTAACTTTTCTGTTACCCGTTTCTGCTGTAAAAACAAAAAAAAACTAGTGGGGTAGGTCCAGATTCTGGGTGTCGCATCATTGGTGCGACCCTTGAGGTCCACACGAACAACTTCCCAGTTAATAACAATTTTCAATTATTATTAACAAAATTTAATTGTTAATAGCGATAAATTTCATGATCATAGTACAAACGAGTAAGTGAAAACTCAATAAAATTCATACTATTCGATTTATCGTTTTATTTATCATTGATATCAACTATTTAAACCATTTATCATTTTTTTAATGTTACAAAAAAACTATAAAAGTTCTGGATTTTTTTTTAAGTATGGAGTTGCATCAGAACCAATTAGATCAGAAGAATCTTTTTCAAAAAAAAACTTTCGCCCACTTGTATCTCATTTAAAAATACTTAAAAAATTGATATTTTAAATTTATAAATAAATAAATTAATGAATTTAATTTATCATGATAATTTCGTTGTAATTAGATGCAAAAATTTTTTTAAAAATTTTTTTTTATTTTTTAATGAAAAGCAAATAAATGCACTCTGTTTGGAACTCATTTGTTATTAATAATCTTAAATGGTTATAAACAATTTATAATTGATATAAACAATTCTTAATTGTTATAGACCATTTTTAATTGACAATTAATCTGCAATTTTGTATTCAATTTCCAATTTTCATAATCAATTTTCAACCAGGTAAGACCATTTTTTATAATTATAAATTTGTTATTGTTATAAACAATCATTTATTGTTATAAACAATTTTTCATCATTATAAACAATTTCTGTTCATAATAAATTGTTATTATCCGACTTTTTGATGTCCCGATCGTAATCAGAACAAATTACATCGAAGAAATCCTTTTCAAGAAAGTCTGAAATCAACTTTTTTTCAGTTTTTTTGTTAAAACAAAAAAACGGCTGAACCGAAATTGATTAAATTTCTTTCAGCTCTTATTTACAATAATACGCTTCGAATGGGACCATAGCGAAGTCGTTATCATTTTTTGTTCGCGAGATTTCGTTGTCGAAAAAAGTGGGTCCGAACGTACGTACGTACGTACGTACACACACACACACACACACACACACACACACACACACACACACACACACACGCACACACACACACACACACACATGTGTTCAAAAACATGCGTAAAACACTATGGTGACTTTGAAATGTAAAAAAAAATTAAAACAAAAAATTTTGAAAATCGGGCCCATTACAATAACTTCCTATATGTGGGAAGTTAAAAATGAAAAAATCAATATGTTTTTAGAAATTATACTGTTTTTTGCGTCTCAGTTAGGTTTTTTCAGATACGACGATATACTGCTCTTTTCATAATGGTAAAGCTTAAATTTCTCTGAAGGTCGACGGCTAACAGCTGTTAAGTTTTTGTCATCGTATTATAGATAGATTAAGGAATGGAGTTTCCGGCCTAAGATAAGCCACTGGCTCTATGTGGTCTTAAGCGAATCCTACCTTCGATTCTTCTTCTTTCCTCAAGGAGAAAAAATTATGGATATCAATTTTCTTTCATTGCTCAACTGTAAAATCCTTCTGATCTTTGACCATTTTAGTCAAACCGATTTAACCCTAGGTGTCAGCCTTCAGTTCTCTAGATTGATGTCGTCTGTGTTGCAGAGCTGTGGAGAGTATCTTTCTATCTTCCCTTGATGTGGTCTTACTTGGTGATGACAATTTATTCTTCTGTTCTCTTCAATTAGGCTATTTTCCTTCATATTTTTATCAAATTTTTGATACTTCAGGATGTGAGGATCTGTCCCTCGTTTCTCTCACAGAATGATTTCTATTGCATATATATCTGATTTTCTCTCTCTTCTAGAAAAAAGATACAATTTTAGTATGTTTTAATGAAAACTAAGGATAAAAATTTAGTAAAAAATCGAATTATGCAAAATAGATTCTGATGGTCTTGGCAATATAACGCATTTTTCCAATAATTCACGTAATTTGAGAGCGGCTGGTTAAAAATCGCAGCCTACTTGCAACTATACCTAAAGAAGGTAAAAAATCAGTTTTTTTTCAGTTAGGTTCAACATTGTAGTTAACCGGTTAATAAGTAATGGAAACCTAAGGTTTGCATGCGAGAAAGGTCGTATCTGTAAGCTTATGTATGTTATGTGCCTTAAGGGGGCAAGTACATGAAGAGGCCGAAAAAAAAAGAACTTTTTTGGGATTTATTTTTGGGAAAATGAAAAAGGTCCACATGAAATCGATATTATATGTACTTAGGGCAATGTTTTAAGAAGAGAAAAAACATTTTTTACATTTTGAAAAATAAAAAATTAATCAACTTTTGGTGGGTTTCGTAACTCGTGTCATCTGAAATCAAAAAACCAAACATTATTATACTCGAGGGGGTTGTTTATTCTAGATAGACTACGATCTTTTTGAAATTCGACCATTAACTATAAAAGTCGGGCATGAAAAAAAAGTTGGTTTTTTTGCAAAAATTTTGATTATTTTCGCGTCAAAAATGATCTTAAAATGATTTTTTTGCTATATCCGTAGTCTATCTAGAGTAGTTTTTTATGCCCTTTAAAATGAGTGCTGGATGAAGAAAATCGGTTCACTAGTTTTTTTGTAATCTTTTACGCCAATTTGAAAAACATGGTTTTTAGAAAACGATAAGGAGAAGGTAAGAGGGGAAAAAAAATCCGGTAAGCGGAATCACGCGCGCAGCAGAGATCCTCGATCCCAGGCGCGCTGGGCCGGATCGGCGCCGACCACTTTCAAGTGGCATATCTTTCACAATTTTCGAGATAGGCTTTTGGAATTTTGGAATTATATTCTTAGAGCGTATAATTATCGATTAAGACAATAAAAAAAATCGATTTTTAAAAACGTCTTCATGTACTTCCCCCCTTAAAGGAAGTAGTGAGCTGTGCATGCCTCAGGTGAATCAAAGAAATGAAATGTCGTGGGAAGTAAAGGACGGTTCGATCACGTGATGAATAAGCGAGCTGAAAATGAATAACGGAACTATCCAGAAAAAAGTGGCTGACATTTCTAGAATTAGACTAAGAAGTGTAAATAGCGCTTAGCAGCTTAGTTAGTTCTGATTAAGACTACGAAAAATTTACATGCGATTGATACTGTGAAGAGTCAGTTGGGTTTTTACTAGTAAAGACTTTGTTGAGTCGGACGTTGAGACTTTGTTGAGTCGGAAATTTTTTTTTTAAAACCCCGCAAAGTCATTAATTTGATGCGAAAAAAATTAATGGCCTAAATATAGTCTTTCTTTTTAGATTTTGTCGGACAAATATATTGGGCTATTTTGGCTCGTCCTACACCCCAAACATGGCATAGTTATGACATCATAAAATTTTGTCCCTCTAGTCTGATTTTTTCAAAATCGTTTAATAAAATAATTTTAAATAAACTGATAACTTTGTCCGACACCTTTGGGGGGGGGCCGGGGGGGGGGGGGGGGGGTCGCCGTAGCCCCCTGTCTGCACTTGCCATATTTTATTGAATTACTTATGACATTGCCAACGTATGTCTAGTGCAGACACTGTGGCAATATTTTATTGAAGGAAATACAGGGTGTTTCAAATCAGACGTGCCAAAATGAGTGTGGTGAAAGATCTCACCTAGATAAACAAAAAATTTTATGGCACCGATTCCTTGGCTTGCTAGATCTCCAGACTTTACCCCATTAGAATTTTTGTTATGGGGAACAATGAAGTTTATTGAAGCCCTGTTGACACTAGAGAGGATCTAGTTAACAGAATTGGGAATGCAGCGATGAAAATACGGGAGGAGCTGGCTCCAATACGCCTTAAAAAGGGACTTAGAAGGAGATTGTTGGCATGCATCCAAAGTGGCGATGGACATTTTGAATAGCATTTGTAATTTACTAAGATTAATTATAATACGTTTTGAATTCAATAAAAAGGATTCTAGAGTTAATATGAGTTTAGTTTCTTTAAATTTCTACACCCTTTCTCTACTTTGCCATGTTGCACCTTTTTGGAAGGCAATAATATGGGCAATCTAATAAAAATAATAAAGGGGTGTACTAATTACATGAATTTCGGAGAAAATTTGGGAAAATACTGCTCATTTTTAAGAATTTTTTTAGGCGTTACAGGTAATACACATTTATTTAATTGATCGTAACATTATAGTACAACATTTGAACAATATTTCCTTAAATTTTTAGAGCAAAATATAAATAATTAAGCCGACGATAGCAAATCTTCGGAGGCGCCTCGAAAAAAAGTTGTCCGCCGGTGAACACTATAACTCATGACTGGATCATTCGCAATTAAAAAAAAATGGTATCATTAGATTATCGCTTTCCTGAGGTATTGCTGGGAGGGGATTTTTTTTCGATTTTTCAAATTTTGGTGACACTTAGAAGCGAAAACACCGACTTTCGCCATAAAAAATGGGCCTATTTGTTATTTTGTAAAATTAATAATTATGAAAAAAAGCTCCCAGCAATACCTGGCCATTTATGTAAGGAAAAAGTATACCAAATTTCAAAAGAATCGGTTGAGTAGATTTTGATTTAAACTGTTCACTAACTTCAAAAATGACAAGTGTCAGAAGATCGCTTTAAAGTTTTGTATACCATAAAATCCAATATTAAACAACGGAGCAACGAACACTTATAGTTCTATATCTTAGTTAGGTTTTCCCCAATTTGTTAAAAATTTTGACACAACAATCTTAAGATGTTGTACTATCATATGAAACAATACAAAAAAGCTTTTCCAACAATTCAAATTTTTTTTAAATTAACAAAGCTTGCACAGTACTTTTTTGCTTGCACTTCACCGCCATATTTTAAAATACAATGTCTGACATAATTTGCCCACCCGCCAAAGTAAGCAATATACTATTCACAGAACATGATAGCTACTTTTCAATCAAATATTGCAAGTGCAGACAGGTGTAAAATCAAAGGTTTCATGCAAAAAAGAGCATATAAAATATCTCATTTCCTGATCAGTGATGCAATTGTCCGACAGTAATATTGGGTTGAATTAATAGTCCGACAAAAAAAAGTGAAATTTTTAAATAAATCTATAAAACATTGAAACGTCTTTATTACGCGAAAGTTTATTCAGAATAATTTATAACAATAAGTTACATAAAAAATACATATTTATTATTATTATTAAATAACTTTAAGTGTAGTATGTATTTTTAATTCTTATAATCATAAATCCTCGTCCAATACTTCAGTTTCACTTAATTGCGATCCCCAACTATCTTCATCTTCAATTTCTGAAACGAGTTCCCAATCATCTTCATTCAGTAGAGGTAATTCCACAAGGAGATACGGGAATTAGAAGTAACAGTTGACCGTAGAGAATGGGTTTAAAGACGCCAGTTTTAAGGAAAAATATATTTGAAATGGGACGATGATGAAGAAAAGTTTCAGAAAAATCAGGAATTAAGTAGAGGGCGTCAGGAAACCGCATTCCGCGACTTTGCCTACAGACATCACTATAAAAAAGAATCCTCATCCTCCAACTGTTAATAGTCAAACTCCCTAGCACACATACAGATTTCAGTTTGAGACAGCAGCGGCAATTTTGGAACTTTTCGAGAACACCGAAGTAGACGATTTTTTTTTGCCGCATCAATATACGAGTCAGCCGCAGGTTTTTATTGATGCAGGACATACAGCAAGAGCGGTCATCCCCAATGAGTTTGCTGGAAGCAACGGTTGGGAAAAGTATGAAAAAGAGAATGAGAAGAATTTGGATTGAATGAAGAAAAGCACTGACCGAGGAATATTGAAGCTACAGTGCCATGTCGCAAATATAGGTACTGGTCTTGCTATCAAGATGGCGAGTATGACTCAACCAAAGGTGCCTAAAGCGCTTTCAGTGTTTCCAGAGAAAGTCGTTCACGTAAAAGGCGATTGTCCAATCAGGAAGGACAAGTAAAGAAAGGAGGAAGAAATGAAGAAAATGACTTAAGCCAGCATGCTTAAATTCTTTCTTCTTGAATGTAGAGAACAAGAACGACTTGGATATGTAAATATTGGAAATGTGTCACAAAGTGAGAGGATTGAACATGTACGAAGGCTGACTGTCGTGCCGACATGGAGCCAAGAAAAATGAAAACTACTGCGGATCTAGAAGTGGAAAATTTCGAGAGGACAATGAAAACTTCACTTCAAGAAAAGAATCGATGAAGAAGCTAAAAGTTCAATAATGTGACATTAGAAAACCAACTGAGATTGTTAAAATGTGACAGTAATTAAAGGACGCAGAATAGTGCATTCAAAGTCCTCAACAGGAGTGCCTTCATGATGTTACAGTGATCTTCGGATAACTTATAACAAACTAGAAGAAGAATGTACAAATGTGCAAGCAACGCGTGAAGAGAGCGTTGAAAGTAAGGAATTTGTGATATGTGACCTTAATTGTCTATTCGAAGAATAGAAATCCGAAGGACGACTGGAGAAGCAGTCCGCCCAGAACGTATAAAGGCCGAGTCAAGCAGCAGATTACTGAAAGAGAATAATAACAGGAAGACTGTACAAGATGTATATGTATCCTGGTAGGACAACTGGGACGTACAGTTCTAAAAAAAGAGCAGTGTAACGTAGTTGGGGCTCACCGGGTTCCGCAGATTAATTAAGAATTTTTAATGACAAATATGCACAATAAAATGCTTTAACTTTACTTATAAGAACCATTGCTTCATTAGTAAAATCGCAACTACCTCTTTACAGTATCACTAGCATGTAAACTATTCGCAGTCTCAATCACGACTAACTTATTCAGGCTGTTACCACCGTATTTATACTACATAGCCCTATTCTAGAAACTTCAGCCATTTAGTTCTTGATATTTACGCTATTCATTTTCTTCTCATTTATTCACCACGTGGTCGAGTCGTCCTTGACTTCTGTAATTCACATTCTCTTTCCTTGATTTCTCGATATCTGGGACATGCGCATTATATAGCTCTCAGCCTCGTGTACGTTACAATACGATCGACTTGTCCCAGTTTGGACGCGCATGTTCAATTGCGGCTGAAATGACATTTTACATGCATCTCGAAAAGACTAACAAAGTAACATATATAACTCAAATTTTTCATACTTTGGAAATATTCTTTCTCTAATAGGCGATAGATTCGGTATGTACTGATTCAATTTTTGAATAGACTAGAATAGACTAGACCAGAATAGCAGGCAGGTTTAAAGCAACACAGGCAATAAACCATTTTTATAAAAAGTTCAGTAATGGTGAAGTAGCTTATGCATGGGATGGGGAGTCATGACCCCTCGCCTGGCTAAGTATCAGATTCATGTGGTCGATATTCACTTACAATTCTTTTGTTATAGGGTAGTTTTTTTCAGAAAAACTTATCATTAACGTAAATAGTTCTAAATAAATACACATAAGGTAGTACTTAGAATAGGAAAAATCCTTTAACCAGCAAATCTTGTTCAGAAGGTCTAGACTTTGCATGTCCCAAGAGGGTAAAAGCAAGTGCATGCTGATAAATTAAGAGTAATTACCTCAAATTAATCGATGTCCCCAGCAAGACACGAAGACTCTTTTTATAATCATGATAAACTCTGGTTTGGGTGGAAATTTGCTCAAGATCGATTTCAGAAAAGACATGGGCTTGAAAATGTATCCAGAGACCCTGCAGGACAATGTCAATAAGTTAAACGAGTTATCGCTTCGTTCAGGGAGTACTTCTAAGCTTCCAAGATGTACATTTAAAGGGTTTAGGGCTAAGTGCACATTTGGATCCATCGCCAATAATGTCGTTGAATCACAAATCTCGCCGGTGGGTGGTATAGTTTAGTTAAGAGTAATATTCTCTCATCATCCTTGAGGTTGAAACTACCAGCGTCATAGCATCTTTATTTTATCGTGAATTTGAGAGTTGGTAAGGACATTTTCTTGTCTAAGAAGAAATCTTTCACCTAAAATAAACAGAATAATGGCTAACTGGCCCTGCTAATAATTATATCCCTTTTATGCCCTTAAGAAAAAGGAGGAGCATAGATATTTTCGCCTTTAATTTGATTACCGAAAACATATCGAGGAACAACAAAATTTCTATGGAATTTGCTGTAGATTAATTTTCCTTGAAAATGTTTTCACCTCATTCTTGAGACTATTTATTCTGCCCCAGGGTGATATATTCAGTACTTGCAACATGTTACACGTAAGCTTTCATAATTCATTAAATTTTTAGCTCGAACCAAATATGGCGCCGGCAGGGCAACCCTACAGGTGCATATGCACCGGTAAATCAGTAAACTTTGGCTTGAATTACTTACGAAAAGTAGAGATCTCCTATATCTGCAATTAACAGATGCGCGCGATTAAAAATTTCATATGCTTGGACAGTGACACTCTTCGCATGGTAGGGGTAAGTGTAAATCATAACTATGTATAGTCTAAATGAGTAATGATTACAAGTTACCATTCTCTCCTTATTAATCTATTACATAGCGGAGCAGCAGCAACTACTGTAATGAGTTCGCGTGCGATTAGCATTTTGCTGTGTTAGATTTGGAAATTGTTTTCAACTGCACTACTCTAAAGCGGCCACCCTCAGGCATTGCTCTTCAGCTATTCTGTATTCACGCTTTCAGGCTCCTGGCAAAAAGATTTCATATTTGCATAGAAAAAACAGAAGTGTTTCTGTGGTAGTCAGTTGCTAGTGATGCTAATCTAACTTTTTCCCATTTGAATATCGTCTGATTAATTTGCACTGTGCTTTATCGATTCTTACGAGTGGCGCCAAACATTTTGCAGCGTTGCATGTCTTTGATGTGGCCAGCTTAGAGAGGATAAGAGTTTTCCTCATTCTCGTTTTCCTCTGTGCTGGTTCTAAAATGGAAATCGGAAATCACAGCTGTAATTGTACCGCACATCGTTACATAAATGCGACAAATATAAAATAATTCCTGCAAATGAAAATATTCTCTTTGAAATTCGATGGTTATATGTTACATATCTGTTATCGTTCGAAAATATTTTGAATACTAAAGTTTTGGCCTCGGTGTATATAAACATGAGGACTTAATACTTTCTTTTTAATATTATAAAAATTTGTGAAGTTTTCAGCTACGCATGATACTCTAAAGGCAGGCACATATCAGTTAAAATTGAAAAGTTGTTTTTCTTTTATATTTTAAGTAGAAGATTTGTATGCTTATGGTACATTCGTGGCAAAAAAAAATCGTTTTTATCGGGCGTAATGGAAGGTCTTTTCGTATTTTTGATAGAATTAATAGAACAGGTAACTTTTAAAGTAACCTCTTGTCAGAAGAATACAATCTGCGTTACCGCCGCCGTACCTGAGTGCCTCATAATTAAATAACCTTTGTTTCTCATTCCATTACCGTTATCATTACCGACTAGGTTTTCCTAAATGCTTTAAAATCTCTCTCATCATATCTTTGGCTTTAGCTTTCTCACTTTACTCTAAATGATATCTGATGTTTTCTTATGTAAGACCGGACATTACTTCGTAACACTTTTACGATTTAGATTATTCTTTTTTTTCTGTAGATATGTAGAGTAGGTATGTTCCGCCATTGGTACCATGTCAAAAAGGCGGAGGGAAGGCAACTCGATTGAAATAATTCTTATTTAGCTGTATGGAATATGTTCGGCTATTGCTACTATGAGAAAAACTTTACATCTAACTTCGTAACGGATGAACCGATTTGGATGATTGTTTTATAGAGCAAACAAACGAAGCAATTGTATTATGATAAAAATGTTGGCCTTTGAGTGGAGGTGGGAGGAGGAGGTCTGGAACAATTTTGATGCTGTTGTACAGAAAACACATCTCATCTCCTATTGTGAAGTCATCGTCGGTAGGTGAGCAAGGATAGTTTGTCTTCAAATTAAAGAGATTTGGTACTCTACCTCTTGACAGCATCTAAGACAATTTTGTGTCGGCTTCCAGTGTAAACGTATTTGAGAGTTTCACGCCGGGCAATAACAAATTACTGCGATATGCCCTGAAGTTAAACAGAGAGAGTTGCATTCATACTGCGCACACTAGACTTAGCATTGTTAACGTGCAAGTGTCAAACAAACAGGCGTTGACTGAAATTCCATCTATGGATGCATTGCAAAATATAATAACCATCTCCGAAGCTGACAACGCAGTGGCTTAGCCACTTCTTCTTTATTTAAATTATCTAAATTTGTTTTATAATGGTATTAGATATATGCTTAAAATCTTCAGTTAAGGGGACTTTTCTTTTCATAATTGAAAAAAAAAATACACTTTTGAATTTTTTTTTTTTTGTGAAAAGGCTATTTTATTTATTGAACTGATTCCTTTTGGGCATTTTTATAAAACATTAATAATATAAAAAAAATTCCACAAATTTTGGGCTTCCTGTAACAGATAGAGTAAAAATTCCAACGGGATTTTGTTCACAAGACTAAATACTAGTAACTAAATCTAAAAATCATATTTTTTTAGAAATATTTTTATCATTTTATAAACACTTTTCTGAAAAAATCCATATTTTTAGGGCAAACCACCCCTGTATAAAAAAATAGGGGTGTGTAATATAATATTTTTAAAGGTTTAGTTAGAAGTATTTTTTATAGCCAATCGAATGGTTTTTGGATTATTAAAATTCGTTGAGTAGTTTTCAAGAAACATGTGGAGCCAATTCAAAAAACGTGATTTTGAGAAAAACGCGTTTAAAGTTTTTCTAACATAATTTTTCCATATAAAACGCGCATAACTAACGTTACAAATATAAGTATAACTTTTTTTCCTATATGAATTTCTTAAAACGGTTTTAGAACAGTATTTCTGTGATGTTAAGGAACACTTTTATGTAAAAAAAATCGAATATTTTGAACTTTTTGAAAAGAAAAGTCCCCTTAAACATATAAATGCTTTTCAATTCTACTTTTACTATTTTATTTTACACTTTTTAGTTTCCACAGATTTGCGAATATGAACAGAGCAATTTCAACATTTGCAGCGAGTTCGAGATTTACAACATATTCCACATCATTTCATACCCTTAATTCTTACCATTGCGATAGTAAGATAACGCACTCCATACAGCAAGAGATAATCATCAAAATCGAGGCACTCATTACAAAGTAAGCTCCCTCCTCTTCCCGTAGTCACTCTAGGTGCAACATTTACCAATCAGGAGAAGTATAGGTCTACCCAACTAAAGTTGAAATTTGTTTCAATAGTAGTAATGGGGGATCATATCTATTTTGTTTTTGTCTTAAGGATGTGGCCAACCCTTTGATGCATTAGCATTAGTTATGGCCGGAAGGGAACTAGGATAAGTGGAGTGAGTGTTTTTGCATTGTTGCGAGCTAGACAACAGATAAGGAGTGGATTTTTAATTCTGTTTTTAAAACCCACGGGGAGACCGAGTCGCAAACCCGGGAACCATGGCGTGGTGTTCATGCCGCTCAACCAATTGATCCAACTCCGTACAACAAAACTCGGTAAAAAAATATTCAAATCTGTCAAAGTTAGTGCTGCCCTCTCCTCCACCCTGTATGTTTTGGCATGGTATCAATAACAATAGTATACATCAAAAAAAGATTTTTTAAAATCGCCCCACGATTTCAATTTTTTTCTCATAGCTGCAATAGGGTATCACACTATATACAACAAAAAAAGGGTCATTGCGATTGTTCTATGCCTTAAGGAGTTGACTCCCGTCCCCTCTTTCACCTCACCCCTCCCCTTAAATGTCTGGCGGGGTATCAATATACTATACTCTATACAACACCCAACAAAATAATAATCCAAATTCGTCTACGTATTACGAAGTTAGGTTCCACTCGCAACCCCACTCTACCAACATAATTTTTGACTTTGTGCCAATCGGGGAACTTACCCTACCCAACAAAAAAAATCATCAAAATCGCTCAACGCGTTAAGGAATTATGCCCGGTCCTACATAACAAAAATTAAAAAAAAATACGCGTCGAACTTATAACCTCTCGTTTTTTATGTCGATTAATAATGCACTCAAATCAAGTTAATTGAAAACTTTATTCGATCTCAGGTGGTTGTCTTTTGCATATAGTTCAAGTATTACGTATGTATAATTCCGTTGCTTTCAGACTCATCCCTCTAGGAAAATTGTGGACTTTCTCCTCCCCCAAATGATAAGACGTAGGAAGTTTTATTTATTTGACTTCAAAATAAAACAGATACGTGTTCGGAGGACTGTACGGGCTGAAGCAGCTTCTCAGGTTTATTCACAGTTGTTGCTGGTTCTAAATAAACCCTAAATTATATTCTGGTGCGGTCCCGCGGATGCGGTAACACAACGGACCTTTCTTAGGTGTAATCAGCTAATCAGCTTTCCTATATCCACGACCCTAACCTAACATACCCTAAGTAAATAGCTCGTAGTTTAGTATCCGTAATATAAGTTGAATTGTAGCTTTAAGTTATTTATATGTAAGGAGTTGGTACTACTACATATAAAATTTCTCTCACTTGTAGGGCACACAGGCTATAAAGTAGTTTTATGTGGAATTCTTAGAATTCTGTTCTTTTCGTAATAATCCCAACAGGTTATGATCTCAGACAAGCTGGGAGTAGTGTAGTTCACTCAAGGTATATGGACAAACAAATTTCGATCTCAACAAAGATATTCACTGCCAATTTCTTGGAAAATGTTTTAATTGCGCCAAGATCGGCCACAGATCAGCTGTTTGCAGATCTACAACTTACGACAAAACATAGCATGCAGTTATAAAAGTAAATGTGATGACAGCCGCCCTTGGTGCATTAGCAAAAGGACGGAACGAATGATACTCGGAAAGCAGAGATGCAGTACACGTGTAAAAATCGTCTTTTTTTTATTAAACTAAACAGTTTTGTCAAATTTGAAATACAACTGTGGAAAATAACCTCCAACCGGTGGGATCAGAAACTATAGTCAGATTGGAAAACGTGATGTTCTGCCCGGATTTAAGAAGTAATTTACTTTCAGTCGCTAGAATAACAGAGAATGGATATTCAATAAACTTCGAAAAAGATGGTGCGATATAACAGACGAAACGTTGATCGATTTAAAAACGCAGAGCCCGACTGTAAATCATAAGTAATTTACCGAAAAGTTTAGTGGTTGCTTCAGAAGAAAGCAGAGTCAATATGATCAAATGGCATCAAAGATATGGCCATCTCAACTGTGCGGATTTAAGAAAGCTGAGAAGTAATCATATGATAAATGGTGTAAAGGAAGAATTTGAGCCAGGGGGTTTAGTTTGTGAGATATGTATTAAATTGAAAATTCATAAACTTCCATTTCAGAAATCAAATACCAGAGCAGAACAGACCTTAGGTCTTGTACAGTCGGAGGTCTGGAGATCTATGAATTTCAAATCAATGTAGGAGTTAGATATTAGATTTATCGATGAATAGAAGCAATAATGTTGAAGGAGAATCAGAAGTTTTTCAAGCATTCAAGAATTATAAACAACGTGTTGAAAATGAAACCGGCCATAAAATTCAAATAATACGTACGGATAACGCGAAAGAGTATGTATGCAGAGAATTTTTGGAGTATTTAGAAAAATATGGTATACGAAGTAAACTAAGCACGGATTATACACCCGAGTAGAACGCGATTGCTGAACGGGCAAACCGAACCCTTGTAGATATCCCAAATCTTAAACAAAAACTTTAGGCGAAGTCTGGAACACCGCTGAGTAACAGGTGCCTAATCAGAGATGGCAGCTACCATTCGTGAACTAGCAAGCTATGAATGAAGTTACGGAATTTTCCTGATAATTTTTTTTTAAATAAATAATAATATTTACTACATTAATTTAAATATCAACACATCTCTTGTGTACTATGTACTTATGAGCCGAAAGGTGTGGGCACTCATGCGGACTTACACAGCGGAAGCATGACAAATGTGGGAAGGTACTAAAGCGGAAAGAGAGTTATACCCTGTTCCAAAAAAATTGGCAGTACACGGTAAATGGCAAGTCATGATGCCGAATTTCTCAAACTTGCCAAAAATCGTGTCGAGAAACCAAGAGGCACTAATTGTTAAGAGAACATTCAGCAGCCAGAAGCTTGAGGACGACCGACAATGACCAGTACTCAGTAGTGGGTGGCGGGTGTTCTTACATGCGAAGTTCTCCGATGTTATACGAATTCGAGTGACTGGAATGGTCGGAAAGAACATTTAGTGTAGCCAGATTATATCTTTTAGCAGTAGCTTTGTAGAAAGGCATGCATTTACTTATTAGAAATTGTTTTGAATTATTTATTTTGAAATGTGTATGTATTTTTGGTTCAATGTTGCGCAGCTGTTAATAAAAAAAGTCCTAATGAATACTTATGGATTCATCAAGAAACTTGTTATATTTACATGCTTTTGATATGGCAGCCCGAGTCCACGAGGAAAAATCAGAAAATGTTCTGAGCTGAAATCGTGGCAACAGCGTGCTGAAGAAAAGGGATGGATGCATAGGAAAATGATGGGAAATAAAGCAGATAGCAATAGTCCATAAGAGCGTGTGCTGCCAATCTTTTTGGAACAGATTATAGTTAGTGTAAAAACGAAGCGAAAACCATCATCCAAATTAGTACTCCCGTGGACCAAGGAAACAATACAATGATGAAGCTTATCTCTTACATGAAAAAGAGTTATTTGATCCACTGAAGCGATGAAATCCGAATACAATTCTTTAGTTGACAAGTTTACTTGGGAAATAGTTCCTAGGCCAACAGATAGGAAGGTTTTATCCAATAAGTGAGTGCTCAATTTCAAACGTTAGCAGAATGGAAGGAATGAAGAAGTTTTCGCATCCGTGGCAAGGTATGAAACAATTTGTACATTTTTAGCTGTATGTGTGGAAAGAGGAATGTATGTATATTCATCAAATGGATGTGGTGTAAGCATACGTACAGGGTGACCTTAAGGAAGAAACATCCATGGAGCAGCCACAAATGTTTAAAGTATGTTGTCATAACAATAGCAAGATGGGAATACTGAAGTATTAGTTTTTATCTTTTAATAGCAGTACCTGCGCGACCGACCTCTGCTAAGGCTGCTCCTCAGCCGTATTTATACCACTTAGCTTAATTCTAGAAAGTTAAGCAACTTGGTTTTAGAAAGTTCCGTTATTCGTTTTTACTAACAAATATATACAGTGAGTCACTTTAATATTCGGACAATGGTTCGTCGTAGAGATTTCTGAGCAGCAAGTGCACTAAACGTTAATAATCTTGAATTGACCGTTAAAGAAGCTAATTTTATTCAAAAAATGAAAAGGAAAAACACTTGTTTTTCTTCCACAATTAGGAGTGAGATGGATGTTTCGACCGGAGTGCAAGTGGTCATCATCAGCGTGGTGCTTGCACTAATTTTATTCTTTCACTTGTTAAGTTCATATACAAAACAAACTCGTAAACAAAATTGAAGACCGAAATTCTGCGTTACATAATTATTCGAACAAAACTAGAAAAAACACTAAAAAAAATTGTTGCATGCATCACCCTTTAAGCAAACTTCTAGTGAAAATAATGGCATATAGCGAAATAAGTGTTTGCAATGATTTTTGATCACATTTAGTCATTCCATTGCCAGAACAAGAATAAGTTGTTTGCTTTACTTCGAACTCTTTTAAAAATGGGGCGCAAAGGTAAAGGTACTAGTGTTGAACAAAGAAAACTCGTCATTTTACTTAGGGATAAAGAAAAATCCATTCGAGATATTGCGGAACATATAAATATAAGCAAAAGCACAGTGGTGATATAGTGAAACGGTTTATTTAAACAAAAAGTTCACAGAACTTAAAACTGGAATGAATAGTGAGTATAATGTAGAAGATGACTTTATTTTTTCTTATCTTTCGATTCTTCTTTTGGATTTTCCTTTACATTCAAATGAGCTGGACCAGTTTGTTGGATTTGCACTACTCGCTCGTTAGCATTTTTGATGGCTTCTCTTGGGTGTGGACCTTTAACTGTCAGTACTCCATCTGAAGAAAGCGAGGATACCACTTCCCTAGGATCATATCCCTTAGGCAGAGTGTACTTCCTTGTAAACTGTCTAGAAATGTATCCGTGTTCATCCTGGCGTTCTTCATGTTTTCGCTCCACAATGACGGTGTTATCAACTGTTTTAACTGTAATCTCGCTTGGTTTAAACTGCTTTACATCGATGTTTGCCTGGAAACCGTCCTTGCCCACTGTACTCGTTTGAAGATCCGACGCAATATGTGGCCCATTCCTTAACCTTGGCAGTTCCATTAAAGCGCGAATTTCCTGCGGCGTAATCCCCAGTCCGAAGTCGTCCATGTCCATGTCCCACATACTGCGGCGGTACATGTATGGATTTCGGTCGAACATTGGAAATAAAGCCATCTTTGCAACTGGATTAAGTTCACCTGAGTATTTAAAAACTGGAAAACTTTGTTAAGTATTAGCACTTCTCAATTTTACTTTCGATACTATATTATTATTTAAAGACGAAAATCGTATTGGTTCGACGCCTCAAAAGAGCCGTTTTAAACATTTGACTGAACAAGATAAACGGTATGAATTAAAAAAAGTGCGCCAAAATCCGAAAATAAGTGTCCCAAAGTTGAGAAGTGATTTAGAAGAGAACGTTGGAAGGGCTCAAATTGTACGAAGAGCCATACACGAGACGAAGAAAACCGTTCATTAATGAAATGAACCGAAAAAGAAAGGTTAGAATTTGCTAAAGAATATAGTAGTAAGGACGAAACATTCGGAAACATGTAATTTTATGCGATGAGTGCAAATTCAACTTATTTGGCTCGGACGGCAAAGTTATGGTGTGGAAAAAACCCAACAAAGAGCTCAAAATAAAAAAATTTGCGTCCAACATTGAGACACGATTGAGGTTCAGTCATGGTCTGGGGGTGCGTGTTGTCAAATGGTGTTGGTGAATTAGTATTTATTGAAGGTAATTTGGACAAGAAAATGTATTAAAATATTTCAAAGGATAAAAACTAAGTGCAGAAAAATTAGGACAATGATCCCCAGGCACTTAGGTAAAGAGTGGATTCTGTACAACTGCCGACCTCCGCAGTCACCGGATCTCAACGTAATTGAAAATTTGTGTCAACATTTAGATCAACGAATCAGAAAAAGCAACGTTCAGAACAAGACTGAATTTATCCGAATTATTAATAAGGAACGTCTAAGGGAAGTAATTAGGCAAAATGGGTATCTAACAAAGGAGAAGGTTTCCTAATTTGATCTTTAATAAACTTGTCCGAATATTTTTGCAATATAAAATTTGGATCTTATGTTTTCTTCTGAAGAATTTTTTGTTAATATGCGTGTGCTATTTTTTTAATTTCTTTTTGTATAAAGTCGATTGTCCGAATACTAAAGTTACGAACTGTAAATATTGCTCGTATAATAGTCGTATAGAGATATAAACGAAATGCGAAAGATTAAGGAAATTCTCAATAGAAATTTAAAATTAAAGATTTACATGAGGTACAAAACCGTATAATTGAAATTAAGATTGAAAAAAAAGCGAGTGAGCCGTCGCGGGACGCCTGGCAGATGTGAAACATCGAAACTATTATGTTTAGAAAATATACATGAAGGGATTGTTTATTAAGGGAAATAAATATGGCATAATCGAGAAACAAAAACAAAAATTCACATATATACACACATAGGGGAAGGGGGGGGGGGGGGGCAGTACCGGGTACTTAAGAGGTATTTGATTATAGAAATTAAACAACTCAGTTTATTTTTATTTTAAATATATAGTTTTAATTGCACATTCTTTGGGACTGTTTTAAAAATAAAAAGTAATAAAATAAAAAATAATGCAGTCACAAATTTTACAAAAAACTTTCTAGTCTTAAAAAACGGTTTTGCCCCGGGGGTCGGGGCAACACCGTACATAGTATGGGGCAAAACCGGGTGAAGATAGTTCTTACAACTTTATACATTTGTCGCACTTAAAGTCGTCCAAATCTTCTTCCTTCAGACATGTACAGCTTTCGTGAGCCCACAGGCGACAAGAAAGGCATTATGCCCATCCATCTTTTTTGTGGTTGCTGCATATGGCTCTTGACAATATAAACAATTGTCTTCTTGTTGACAGGACGCCTCTGTTAGCTCCTTAATTCTAAGAACCGCCTGATCCTTCACTTTACTGGGGTTTTTCTTCTTTGCTAAAGCATCTTGAAGTTCTGTTTTGTATGGGGAGGAGGTTAATACCGCCGTTTTTCCTCTTTTCCTGGAATCCTTCATTCTATTAGCTTTTGGGATAGGAGAAATATCTTCGGGGGACACAAATTTATTTTGTAGGCCAGAAGGTGCCCGTTTCGGAAATAAAAGTCGGGTCTGTAACCCGGATGGTCCCGGTCGAGAGGAAACAAACTGACTTTGATATCTAGAAGACCTTGGTGGAGTTGACCATTGTTGATCTCCTTCAGCCGGGACTGGAAGGTCATTCCATTCAGCAGCATTTACTAGATCGGCCGTAGCAGGAGGAACTTCGTTTGCACCAACATTAACAACAGCAGATGGTTCATTATTAGTTGTTTCGGCAGGACAAAAGTCATGGTCAGAAAATATGTCGGGATCTGTTGGGTAAATTTCTGTTTTCCGGAAGCCCGACATTAAAATTTGAAGAGTAGCCGCTTTAGCATATGCAGTGCCAAATATTTTTCCAATTTTGTATTGAGTAACAACTCGACCGGGATTGTAACGAAGCCAAATTTTAACTTCTTGGCTATAATATGCCCTTAGTGGTCCCATGAAGCTTACATCACAAGGTTGTAAGCGATGCGTACAGTGCGGGGGAAAACAGAGCATAACGATCCTATTATTTCGCGCCCAATCAATCGCTTCCAAGTTTTTGGTGTGGGTAGCATGTCCATGAGCAATAACAGTACCGGATCGTCGACAGATGGTTAAATGTGTTTAGAAAAATGCTTCAGCCACTGCAAAAATATTTCAGCCTGCATCCATCCACTTTCATGACACACTATTTCTGTCCCAGGAGGTGTTCCATCCTTTAGCTCGTCTTTCATTCTTTTCCTAGGAAAAATTATTAAAGGAGGAAGAAAGTAACCTGCAGCGGAAAAACAAATTTCAACAGTTATGAGTTGACCTCTCTCACCCGAAGTTAAAACACCGACGACCCCTTTGAGCAATTATCTTTGATTGGCTTTTCGGAACGCTCGATATTCCCGTTTCGTCGACATTGAAAATTTTGTCTGGGGAAAAATGATATTGGTCCATAAGCTCACAGAGAAGTTTTAAAAAGTTATCCACCGCTGGTTTATTAAAACCCATGGCTCTTGCCGCTGAAGTTGGCTCAGGAGCTCGAAGTGATAAGGTAGGCTGACGCTTCATAAAATTCTTGAGCCAATCAGACCCTGCCATACCTTCCTCTCTATTATAATTATGTGTCAGCCCGTTTCTCTCAGCCAGCTGAAAGGCCAAACGTCGAAGGTCTTTTGTAGTCAAGCCAAATAATCTTGACTCCATAATTTTTAAATATTCCTTAAGCTGTTCTTCTTGATGTGATGTGAAAACAGCCTTAAATTTCCCCATACCTTTGTGGAAATAATAACTTTAGCTTTTCTAATTTAATAACGAATACGTGTTCTTTTACCTTTTTTCGCGGCCTCATGGATGGAAATTCCTTTTTTTTTACTTTATTCACCCTATCTTCCAAGGTTGACTGAGGAACGTTATATGCTCGCGCGGCTTTCTTGAATCCCATTCTGTTTCCCAGAACTTCAGCGATAGCATTTTGCATGCTATTCTCCTCTTTTGCCGCTGCGTTTTCCTAACATTGTTTCGTACCATCTAAAATTGATTTTAAGTAATAATGACAATAAAAAAGAAAAAAACCGGTGGACTATAAACGGAAAATAAGAATTTTCCTTGAGGCAAAACCGGGCACTACCCGATTTTACCCCATCCGATTATGCCCCACTGGTAGTTGACGCAAGAAAGGTCATAAAGTAAGCAAGAACATTATTGTGAACTACTAACACAAACTTAGTATGAACATAAACTCTTCAATGGTGGATCTAACTGTGTGCCGCCCACCACCAACACCACTAAGTTCAAGCGCAGGCAAAACAAAACAAGATAAGAAAAAACTTCACTTACCTCTCAAAACCGGTTTGGGTGCAAAACGTATTAAAAATTTGTTTCAGGCTGTTGAAATTTCACAAAGATGTGGCAATCAACTCGGCTAACGCAATACTGAAGACGAAGCTCATAAACTGTCCGTCATATTCGGAAAAATCGTGGTGCCTGGTTCTGCCCCGATACCCGGTTTTGCCCCACCTTCCCCTACACATATAATAAAATCAAAAATACAAAAACAAAATATTTAGATTTTTGGTAGGTAAAGGAAAACATTATTTTATTTAAAAAATACTTATTTATTTAATATAAAAATTTCTGAAATATTATCAGCTGTTTCGTCAGTTACTTCTGCGATAATAATATTCGATGCTGCCTCTGATTGTATTACTGTGATAATTGTGACAGTGTGCTACCTGAGCGGGTAGGGACGCATTGCGTGGCGACGCGTAGCCACGCCAATATCCTTTCTCACCCACCGCATAATATTTAATAATAACTTCAATCTCAAGTGGCCCATCCTAAATTTATCGATTTGTATAAACTAATGGGAAAACGGAAGCATTTTGTTATTGCAACGCAAGTTTCTGGAAGATTTGCTAAAACGTTTCAGCATGGAAAATTCAAGATCGACAACTACGCCAAGGCAAACGAAATGACAATGTCGTTTCGGGAATAAGTCGGTGGATTGATTCTTTTAGCAAACGCTACCCGTCCAGATCTTGCATTCGCAATTAGCGTATTAAGACGTTTCTGTTCCAATCCTAGAAGAATACATTGGACTGCTGAAAAAGAATGTTGCGACAGGGCACAATCGACAATGGAATTGAATACAAGAAAACACAAAGAAATGTAAACTTTTGTACGTAGATTGGGCTGCTGATATAGATGAACGCAAATCATGTTCTGGATATGTCGTCATGTTTGCAGGAGGGCCAATAATCTAAACCGCAATATTCAAGCGTCTATAGTATACTCTGTGTCATTATCAACAATGGAAGCAGAGTACGTTGCGCTTTCCGAAGTGGCCAAGGAGACAGTATTTTTAGGCAGATTTAGGCAAAATCTTAGAGGATTTGGCCCTACATGGTTACTTGAGGTAGTCTCACTGACATATAGCTATGGACCGATCGTATGCTATTTAATTTTGACATAACTGTTTTTACTAGTTGTGGGAAACGTTTTTTGCTTGCACTGTCAAGAGAAAGAAACATTATTATATACAGATTAAATTACCTTCCCTGAAATTATTTTTGTGATATACTATTTCTCTGTACTCCTCGTATTTCTTAAAATAAAATTTAGAAATAAATGGTTATTTTCCTCTGGAATTTGCTTAACCAGAATGAGAGCGGTGATATTTTCCTGTATATTCTATTTCTATTACATGTGCTTTTTTGTTTTGAATGGGACACCAACATAAGAACACAATTGTATTTGAATTTAATCGAAAATATTTTAGATCGGCGGGCACTCCTATATCTGAAATTATGATATAATAAATATTGTAGTCTTACACGAAGTATAAGACAGTGATTAAAATTAAAGAAAGGAAAATTCGCACTTTGAAACAGAATATTTTCAGAGTCTTCATGTTGCTAGGTCTACTAATTTACCTTTTCGAGTTCAATGCAATGTGCTTAAGGGAAAAGGATGAACATACAAAAGTGTTTGCTGCATGTAATTTTGACAGAACTATCCGTCCATAGTTGTAAGTCATTGGTTAGTCTACAAAACTTTTTTTGTGACAACCAGAGAGTAATTCAGTTATACAGAACAACATTCATCACGAAAGCATGAGACATCAGATACTATTTTGGTGGCGGATGTAATGACCAAAGTAGCGTCAACCAAATGTTAAGTCACTTGGACTTATAACTCAAGATGATATTTACATTTTTGGTTTTAGGACAGGTTGATAGAAGGCGTGTTGGAGAAACCTTTTTTGAACTTATTTAATCACCGAGCCCTTGAATTATAGCTTTAAGTTCCTTTTGCATTAATCGCAACATAAAATATTCCAGTTCCGTATGTATTATTTAAAAAAATTTGTGTAAAAAATTATATTAGGTAATAGCAAGCAGAAATAGTATCTTAAAAAAATAGTTTTTAAAAAAAAAGTTGAACCGACTTCACAAAAAGCGCTAAAAAGCATAAAATAATTTTTAATTTTATATCTATTACGACATTTTAAAGTCGGTGCAAATCAAACAAACCAAACAACTACAACAAAAGTATTTCATCGTCATTTCTTATGATCCCGTAAACTGAAACGTTCAGGTAGTATTAGGTATTATTTTCAATTGTGGTACTGTAGTTGTTTTATTTGTTTAATTTGCACCGACTTCAAAATGTCGTAATAGATATAAAATTAAAAATTATTTTATGCTTTTTAGCGCTTTTTGTGAAGTCGGTTCAACTTTTTTTTTAAAAACTATTTTATTTTTCACTTTTTATTGTCTTCTACTCTATACAACGAAGAAAGAACCATCCAAATCGGTCCACGCGTTAAAAGTTAGTTTTAACCCCCTACCTCACCGTCATTCCACTAAACTTTTTTTCTCATGGTATCAATCAAGGAACATACTCTACCGAACAGAAAAGGAATCATCGAAATCGGTCCACGCGTTACGAAGTTACTACCACTCCCCCTCCCCCACCTCCACCATAGGACCAAATTATTCTCCTATTAGCAATGTGGGATCACACTCTATACAACAGCAAAAGAACCATACAAATCGATCCACGCGTTACAAAGTTAGGTTCCACCCCCCTTCTCCCACCTCCACCACAGCAACATTTGTTTTCTCGTAGTATCAACCAAGGATCATATTCTATCCAATAGAAGAAGAATCATCAAAATCGGTCGACGCGTTACGAAGTTATGCCCGGTCAGACATAAAAAAAAAAAAAAAAAAAATGGTTTAAGTCTGATAATCGTTGTGTGGTTGGGACTCGCCGAACTAAGTATCTGTCGATATAAGGCGACCGCTATATACTGATGTAGATAGATAAAGGTACGGCTAATCCCCGAACTTGTATTTATTACTCATAAGGAATATATGAATAAATATGAAAAAAGTAAGTTCGAGGATTAGCAGTATATCTATCTACATCATATTTTTTCCTTTTGCTAACATAAATCTTACTTAAGGTAAAAAGTACAATATAATAATATTGTAGTTTTTACCTTATGTAAGATTTATGTTAGCAAAAGGAAAAAATATTCAATCAGCAATCATCTCCCAACTTAGTTTAATGCTGGCATAAACATCTCTCCCGGATTGTATTCTTACAATTAATCCTCAAAAAATATTGTTTCAGAATCAAATATATCCACCAAGTGATTTTATCATGACATCTTATACTTGTCTTATGATTTGAAGTTTATCCCGACTATCCAAGAATCAACTTTTACTTAAACGGGCTTTAATTAATCCACATTTCCCGGTATGTGGAAAAAGCACTGCTCATCCCCAATCTCAAAATATACGCCCCACGCAAGTGATTTTCACCCGTTTTCCCAAATAAGATTATTGAAAAGATAACATACATTCAGGTTGTTGTATGGAGTACATTAAAGTAAACAAACTATTATGTACTTAGCAGTCAGGGTTTTGCTGGAGTCATAGTTTTGAAACATCAATGCTTAAAGTAATGACTGACCTTAATGAAGCACTGGATCATGATGATTTTACGATTCTTACCTTGCTTGACGTCAGTAACTGCCACTGGGATTCTTTTTTTCGTCATTAACAGTAAAACTAATCACAAACTTTTTATCTCATCGAAGTCCATTTGTGAAGATCGGAAGTACATTGGTACTTATTTAAAAAAAATTTTTAACCTAAAGTAGGAATAGGGACTGTTGCGTCAATTTATAATATGTAGTCCGATTGAGGTAATTTTGCTTTGAGGTTTTTTTGCTCTTGCAGTCGCTTTGTTCATACGAGCAAAATTTTTCGAGGAGTATATCTGAAAATACTAAAAAGTAAAAAATCAAATAGTTAGGCTGGACTAGTGGTGGGTTGGAAGTGACTTACTGAACGAACTTTTCTTCTTACATTCGTAATTACCTGCATTAACTTTTTTTCTGTTGATTTAAGAGAAATTTTAAATTGGTAAAGTTTCGATGCGCGCTACTGTATTTATCTTAGCATATACAATATATACATACATCATTTCTATTATATCGACTAACCACAAGCAAGCAGGTTTGTTTTCCTGGTACAAGTAACAACAACTTACAAGTTATATTCTAGTTATTCCCCCAAGTTGAATACCTGGGAAGTATCACATTTTCATTGAGAAGATTGTCTTCATTTATACTAAGTGTATAAGAGATATGTTCGGATAAGGATCACAGTTTGCAGGCAATCAAGAACTGCTTGTATGAATCGAAATGACTCTATCAACAGCGCACCTAAAGAAATCCACTCACCTGACAGTCTAAGATAAAAAGACAAAGAACGAAAACTGAGGTAAGAATGATGTTGTTGGAAAAATGGCAATCAATCAAGTTTCGCCACCAGTTACTTCCTTCCAAAGCCCAATAAGTTTTCTTATTAGTCCAGTTTTGTTCATTTTGCTGTTACTATCAAACACACACACACCTATATAAGTACGCAAGGGATGTTAGGGAGCTTTGAATAACTTTCCTGCCTAAATCTTGTTTTGCCGGAATCTCGACGACGGGGAGCTTAATTGGGATTAAGGACCCACCGACTTTTACCCTCGTTACCGCGTAGGACTGAATACGTTTTGCTTGTCCGGAACACCAAGAAAATTTCTCTCTGGAGATCATATGCTATTCCACCGCTGCAAATGAAAAAATGGCAAACATTTATCAAGGAAAATCCTTTTGAAATATCCCTTTTTCTTCCGTTCTGGCAATAATTTTTGTTGAATGATGAGGTTTTTCCAGATGTGCTGAAGCAAGAAATGGATTAGTTTCTTAAAGAATTTTCAGCGAACATTGATGAACAGGTATTACGAAGGAATTCATAATTTGTTATTTAGTTAATTTATTGATTTATCAAGCGTTCCAGATTCCAAACCTTTTTCATCTTGTTTAGGTATTAAGGGGAGGGGATTTCGGATCTCCTAGATAATGTCAGACCACGTTGATACTCGTAAATGTACATGTAGTTGTGTCATGAATTATTCAGTGTCCGACCAAAAATTCTCTTTTTCGTCATACCATATGTTTTCGGCCGAAAACCAAAAAACTATAACTAATTTTACATAAAAAATGGTTTAAAGTTGGAGATACGCACATAGTAGGGTTCCATAGAGTTATCTGTAAATTTTTCATGAACTATTTTTGTTCCTGTGTTCGTTATAATTTTCATTGAAAGTACTAACTAAAGGCAATATTCAGGATTTTTTTTCAGATATAAGATTTCAACAAAATTCCGTATTTTTTCCATGGCCCTGATAGTATGGCGTAAACAGTAAATTTGTGGCCAATCTTACTATATCGGGCCCTCAGGTGTATATGAAAGTGTTGCTGGAAATACTTTTTTCAATCCGAACCAAAATTCATAGTTTAATTATATGTGTCCGTCAAAGCATTATATACTTTTCCGTCAAGCATACTTAAAAGTAATTAATGTTTGATGGAAATTTCATCCCACCAAAAACATTAAATGTAAAGAAGGTTGCCAAGCCGCACAAGCTCATACCGCTTTCACTTTTAAAAAGTTATCAGATCTCATGTGGAGCCAAGCACCTAACTGTATAAGGCCTCACTCTACAACCCCTAACTGTAGAAACCCTGCATCTTAGTCAAAAAATATGGCTGGGCAGTTTCGCGGCCATCGCACAGTTACTCCTATAGACTTATGGTAAGAAATTAAGTCACTGGTCTATAATGTTGTGTCATGCATTAGATCCATGAAACGACTATACTTTTGGACCAAGAAGTAGGGTTTCTAGAGTTAGGGGTTGTAGAGTGAGGCCTTGTAGAGTCAGGGGCTTCGCTCCACATGAGATCTGATAACTTTCGTTTTCAATATGTTCGACCGTTTTATTAATTTCAATTTAAAAAAATAGATTTTTTTCGGACTATCGGTCAGCACTGAAACTTAATGAAAAACACTAATTTTCATTCTATCTCCAACGTTTCGTTGCAGGACCGCAACATCATCAGGGAGACCATTTATTCCTCCTTTAAGAAAAACCTTTGTTTTAATTTTCAAATCTATGTCTAAAAGTTTCTTAACATTTAACACATTAAAATTCACTTAATAACCTTATACTTTCGAGTATTAATAACACCTAGTAGCCTATCTTCCAAAAGACATTTACAACTGGACACTATTTGAGAGCAATAATTTTTGGGCAACAAAAAAAAACCGATGATCGTCCAGTTATTATTTTACATACTTGTACGTCACACTCAACCTAAAACCATACTGATGACGGAATGTGGAGTGATGTCAGATAGCCGTAAAGTCCCCTTTCTCTTCATGTGCCAGTCCACAATCGCACAGTATTGTGTGTTGAGTCCATTTGTGTCTCGCTTGTAGTTGATGGCGTTGTCAGTGCTATATATGTCTAGTGTTTCCTTCATAATTCTCTAGATTTTATATACAGACCTGAACCCCCTTTATGGGAGGGTGGAGGGTAAAAGTTACAGATTTCTTAATATTTTCGCTGTTTGTGTGCTAATACTAAAATCTAAAGTATAAAAGCATGACGAATGAATCTTAGTGTGTTACATTAGTCTGGTAACTACTGCATCTTATTCTAAGAATTTCGGCTCTCTGCTATTATCCAGACCGGAGCTATGGGGGTTCGATAATACGACGAAACGCTTCTAGAAAAGGTAGGTAGTGTCCAGTCTTGGATTACAATTGTTATTGCATTGTGATGGAATTAATTGGCCTATTTCTTCCAAAAGTTTATCAGTCTGTACTATAGTAAACTCACAACTTTCTTTGGAAAACAATAAAGTTAATTGGCTGACAATACATACTTGATTAACGTCGAGGATTTTGCCAACGATATCGTGACCAACATGTGGCTAAAGTCGTCGCTATCGCTATTGTTGGAGAATTTATGTTTAATAGAGTTTCTTGATGGCACTTTTTTAAATTTTTCCATAGTTGAGTTAAAACACTTGTTCACATATAATAATATTTATTTAAGAAAATACAGAGTGCGACGCGTTTCGCCCTATTGAGGCATCCTCAGGCTATCGACTGCTTTCTATCACCGGTTGCAAAAATTTTTCGGATCTAGTAACGGACTATTCTTCATGAAATCTAACTGGTCATTAAGTATATTTTGTCCTATGTATTTAGCTTTCCTTATTTCAAAAATCTCTGCACTATTCAAAATTGCACCTCCATCTATGTTATGTAGTAGTTTAATACTATTCGAATTTATTTTATGTTTATTGTCTTGTAAATGTTTTGAAATGGCAGATTGTGGCATCATACTTCGAGCTCCTGCAATATATGCTCAGATAATCTTCTATTTAGCGTTCGTTTGGTTTTTCCAACATAAACACCGAAACAATCATCACATTTAATTTGGTATACACCGCATTTTTGCAGCACTTCCGGTTTCGGTTTTATTTTATTATTAAAAATATAATTCTGCAAAGACTTTTTACTGAAAAATGCGGGGTTGATATCCTTAGAATTTAAAATTTGTTTAATGTCATTGTCGATGTTTTTAATGAATGGCACTTTTTTCCATATTCTGACTTGGGAATCTAACCTTTGTCCAGCATACAAAAGTTGAATAGAATCTTTTTGTATTTTTTTAGATAATAAATTATAAATATGTCGTTTGTGATAACCATTATTTTTAGCTATAGTTAAAATCGTTTTTAATTCTTCGTTAAACGCGTTCTGCGATAGTGGAATTGAAATTAATCTATGTATCATGGAATGAAACGCTGACATTTTTATATTCCATATATGGTTAGAATAATATGGAATTATAGAATCAGAGAAGGTATCTTTCCTATATATATTAAAGGTCAACTAATTATTTTGGTTTTTTAAAGTCAGGTATAAAAAGTTGATTTCCTTATTTCCAAGTTCTACTGTAAACTTTATACAGTCATCTAATTTATTTAATATTGTGTTTTGGAAAACATCTAATTGTCGATCTGATCCCGTCCAAATACAAAAAATATCGTCAACATATCTAAACCATACTAAAATATATTTTAATAAATGATGAGGTGATGAAATATAAGACATAAAATATTCTGCAACAAAAGGGGAAGCTGGATTTCCCATTGCAAGTCCCCTATCTTCCCCTATTCCCCTATAGAAATAATTTTGGAAAACATCTAATTGTCGATCTGATCCCGTCCAAATACAAAAAATATCGTCAACATATCTAAACCATACTAAAATATATTTTAATAAATGATGAGGTGATGAAATATAAGACATAAAATATTCTGCAACAAAAGGGGAAGCTGGATTTCCCATTGCAAGTCCCCTATCTTCCCCTATTCCCCTATAGAAATAATTTTGGCTTAGACATATATCTGTCAAGTTTATCAGCTCCTTAGCTTTGTCAGGTGAATAAATTTTTTGTGTAATATCTTTAAACAAGATATTTTTAAGTTTATCCACAGGTATCGACGGAAACAAATTAGACACATCAAACGACACAAGCTTAGAGTTACACGGAAGCCGTAAGTTTCTTACTTTGTCTACTAATTCACCAGGGTTTTTGATAGAATATTGTGGAACAAAATCAATCATGTTAGGTAACAATTTAGCTAAGTGTTTGGATAGAGCTTGTGCAGGAGCTTGACACGATGAAGCCACGGGTCTTAATGGATTATTTTCCTTATGCAATTTAACAAGCCCATATAAAATAGGAATTGACGGATTAGCAATCTTGATCTTAAATTTTTCTGTGGAAGTTAAGATATTATTTGCATTATTAACTGACCTGATCACCTCTTGATTAAATTTTCTGGTAGGATCTCGATTTAACACTTTTACATTCATTTTACCTAAGCAATCATTTATTTTATCTATATAATCTACTTTATTAAGAATTACAATGGTATTGCCTTTATCAGCTTTGGAAATAATTAAGTTATCACTACTGACCTTATCTCTAATTGATTTTATAGTCCTTTTGGTCTTACTTTCTATATTTATTTGCCTAACTGTCCGGTCTGCTGGATTAGATTTTATTGCACCTAAAAGCTTTACTTTCGTCTCGGTATCATCTGGTTCAATCGCTGCGTCTAAATGTATGGCAAGGTCGCTGATATTTTATCGCTAATTCCTACCTCTGGTGCATATTTTAAGCCTTGGTTCATTAGTTGCATTTCACTATCATTAAACTGCTTGTCAGAGATGTTAACTACTCTTGGGTAAAAACCGTTTTTTCCGTGTGATGATTTCGTTCTGTCCACCGGGTCATTAACCTCTCCAATTTTTGTTTCTGTCTAGTGAACTGTTGATGTGAGATCTTACTGGTGTAATCACTCACTTCATCAATTTATACCTAGAAAATGCCAAAACATTGGAATAGTGTCCTACCAGGTGTGGAGGTTGTGAAGAAATTTGTGATACCGTCCCTGGTGAAATGCGATTTTTCTTCGAATTCCATGCTTGGACTGGACTGTTTAAAGTTTGGAGGGTTATTCGTCGAGAGGGATTACGCTCAGGTCACCATATCATGGACGTAACTCCTCTCGAGGAATAGGCCTCCAAACTTTAAGTAAAGACACTTCTAATTATATTGCAACTCGCCTCATGCTCGTTTAAGGGTCTTGTCTGACGGGGGTGACAATTTGACGTCTGCAGAATCAACATTTCCGGGTTCTCTTAACCTTCGGAAAATTTGCGAAACATATCCCTCTTTGGGGTGCACGTCAATTAGGGAATCTTTAGCTGCTCTTTCGTTTCCGTCTATTCAATATAAATATAAACTATGTTCTCGTATTTCTTAAAAGTAAATACTGCCATTTTCTAATAATTTTAGCTTAAGGGGAGGTTACCGTTCATGACGTTCAAAAAATCGATTTAGTTTGATGTAGTTTAGAAGGTACAACGCATTGAACGGAACAGCGCGCCGGCTGGAAAACAGGTAGCCGAGGCGTTCAGAGCGCGCCTTGCGAGACGACCTTTGTCCGCTACCTGAAATACCAGCATACATTCCACTGAATCCTTATCGCATAGTTGACCTCTCCTTGGTTATAAATGGCGTTGGTCAGTTTAGTTGACTAGATGTAAGTTGTTAAAAACAAACATTAAAAACGATTTTTATAACTTAAAACTGCTGTTTCGAGAAAAATGCGTTTTTTTCAGCACGCGGGGCGCTCTGCAGCTTCAACGGATAAACCGATTGATTTGCTATTTGTTCAATCGTAAAGGAAATTTAATTTTGGGGGCCTTTTCGAGGCGATTTTTTTTGACTTAAACTTTTTTTGCGTCAATTGAAGCTAAAAAAAAACAGTGAAAATATGACTTTTCTTTTCAAACGCGCCATTTTGATATCCGGGTATTTTTAGAAAATTTAAAAGCGATAAGGATCCCCCAATTTTAGATTTTTGTTTCGGATTAACTGACAAGGGGGTAGAAAGCCTCGCGCAGACCAATGCGCGCGGTGCATGGATTCAATTTGGGAAAACAAAATCCCAAAGTTGACGCATTTTTCATGCCTATGAACGGTAACCTCCCCTTAAGAACATCCGTCGTTATCGAGCTGTTTTTCATTTTCAACTATGATGATTAATCTTCTAATACCCCCTTTTGTGTAGTAATTACATGCATTTCAGTGAAAATTTGGGGAAAGGCTTAATTTTAGGAAATCGCAACTTTTGGAAGTAAGTGTACCTGCAATGGGAGGAGTTACATCAACGGTGTTGACATTTTTCGAAAGGAGATGTTTGTATTTATGTTATATAGTAGTTTTTTTAAATGAATTTGATCTCGCTGTGTTGAGTAGATCAAAAGATAAAAATAAAATAATGAAAATTTTTTGAATTTGTAAAGCACTCTCAAATGATTGCGATTGCCCGTTACACACACTTACATACATGTAAAGAAAAAATATGTAGAAAAAAAACTTTTCAGTTATACGGTTTTATTTAACACTAGATGCTGTATGTATTAAATGCCAGAAAATTGTTATGGATCACAAATGTAGGCCTTACTAAGCTATAGATCTAAGCTATAGGTCTACTGGTAAGAGATCGCGTAGGAGTAAGAGCAGTGGCGTCCCCTAGTATCGGTGGTCAAAATCCACTATGGATCGATGCATCAGCGGAATATGTAAATAATCAAGGGCTTTGATCAGACTGTGTGTGCAGATTACCTCACGATGTATTTTCACTGTATTCAAAAAGTAAGAGGGCCAGAAAGCACTCTGGTTTTACTTAAGTCTCATCAAAACCCCTGAATACATCGACCCAAAGTGGATCTTGGTCTCCGACACAAGAGGATGCCACTGCTCTTAGTTCTACGCGATTTCTTAGCAGTAAACAGTACCTATACCTTGGTAAGCCAGACATTTGTGATCGATAATTATTTTCTAGTTTATAGTACATCATCTCATGTTAAATAAAACCGTATAACTTACAGTTTTCTTTTAACTATTTTTTATTACATGTCACTCCCTTCCCACACACACCCTCTAACGGTATCGGTGTCATTATTCATCGCAGCGACACCGCAAACTTTGGATTTGACAATAAGATCGGTGGTTTTCGATTATCTGTACATCACTTCTCACACGCCGTCCCAGGGGTGCCTTATCACCAAATTATTTACTGACCCCGAAAATATAGATTCGATACTAATATCGGTCGTTTCGATTATTTGTATATGTCATCCACTTCCCGCCCCTGCCCCCACCCACCCTCCGTTCAATGGTACCATAATACTGTTACCGGAATTTAATAAGTAGCAAGTTTCTCCAGACAATTTTAAATCTTCAAATTTACATTCTTATCCATACATAACAGTGGGTAACCGCTACGAGTGGGCTACGGTGTCTTAACTTTTTGACACTTTCAGCATGTTTATGTCACTGCATTAGGTCGTTATTTTAACAAAAACGCGCCGAAATGAAAGCTTGTTTAGTAGCAGTGATTAGGTAGGATAGCATATAGTATATGGAGAAGAATAATGTAAGCTAACTAATTTTGAATTTTTTAGGCCATGATAATTCCCAAATCCCAAAAAAAAATACTCAGGAAGCATTGGGATTGTATGCTCAGGAATTTAAAGATTTTAAAACGGATTGAAGTGTCCTATTTTGCAACTCCTCCGAAATCCTGATCCATGCGACGAGAAAGTTTCAATTTTGTAGCAACATCTCCAGACTTCAAAACATAGAAATATAAGGCAACTCAAGCTAATTTTGAAAAGCAAAAACTCCTGACAGATGTAGTTCCTAGACCGTGTGAGAAAGATTGTTAGTTTAACGCAGATTTGACCAAAGCTTATATTCCTCTCTCAAAACTTCAAAATACATAAAAACTTTGTAGGATTTTTGGTAAGGTATATGTATAAAGGTGTACCAAATAAATCCACTTTACTGAGAAATTATGTCCCAACTTTATAATTTAATTTAAGATAAAATAAGAAATAAAGTGAAACAAAATTACATTTGATTTTCCTTAGACGAATCAACCTACTGTGAGTAAAGATGTCGCAAATCTTGTTGTAGGAATTTTGGAGGAGCAAGAAGAAGTGAAGAAATCGTATTTATTTACATTGGTGGAACGTGATAAAGTTAACCATTCCACAATTGCTGCTTTTTTAATGACTTGTATGGCCTTCTGGAATTTGTTGCTATCGTATACTTGTGGTATGTACGGATGCTGCTTCATAAATGATTAAAAGCATGAAAGGGCTTCAAATTTTATATCCAAGTATGATAATATATATACATATATACCCTTTCCTCCTTCACCAGGGCACATGGGTAGAAGCTGCTTGATATTACTCAAATATATTTGAAGTAATTAAAGAAATGTGGATTGCTTCGATACTTGCTTCCAAGTATAGAGAAATACAAAATCTATTGTCAGAAGATGGCATCAGAGAGGAGTTGCTTTTCATTAGAACAAATGTTGAATGTGACCTAGGTTAGGCAAAAACGGCAGACCACAGTTGATTCTGTGCACTCAACCCTACATAAGAACAAAGGAAACAGAAGACCTGACCAAGAGCGCTAGATCTCTGTCACCAGTTGAACCTAGTTCTCGGCGAGCCTGTCGGAGTCTCTACCTATGCAGGAGTCCGAGAAAGATGAGCTCTCTTGTCTGCTTTAGACTGTCTGCGTAAAGATGCACTGACTCTCCCCATTAAGGGGAACCTGCCTCCTATTCCGACCTGGTGGGGAAACAGGAGTGCATTGAAGAAAGCCTTGGGTATGGTATAATCAGTGTTTGTTATAACTCTCCCGTCCAGGATTTTGGATTGTGTGCAGTCAGTACGCTTCCAAGTCTGTGTTGAGTTGAGAGAAATGGCAGAAGAGAATGCGGTTTTCTTCCCAAAAATATCCACCGGTAGGAGATGTATGTGGTTCCAAGAGCACCTGTTTTCAGTAGCACTGCCGTCTTCTGAACCTTTTCAAGTGTTTTCAGATGGAGCACTTTATCCAGTACTGACCATGCGACCACCCCATACGTGAGCATGGTTCGTATAACACTTGTATAGGCCAGTACACAATTCGTGGCTCCATACTCCATATTTTGCCTATTGCACGTGTTCAGCGCTACGTAGCTTTACGTACTCTTTCCTGGATATTAGGTTTCCAGCTGAGTTTTCTATCCAGGTCAAGGTCTAGATATTTTACTTGTTCACCCAGTTTCAGCCAGGCCTCATTTAGTATAGGGCAGTTTATAGGAGGAACCAATGTGACCTAAAATAATTCTGCACCTTGAAAAGAGAAACCTTTGTATGGACGGAAGCATTAAACTAATAGATGAAATCGTAACCAGCTTGAATGCAATTAAAAATAAAGTGTATTTTTAGAAACTAATGTTTCAGTTTTTTAATATTTAATTTTATGTACACATATTACGATATTTTAACAGTTAGTGCAAACTAACAAACTGTTTAATTTGCATGTTGTTAAGTTGTTGCGTGGATATTTTTACAATCAGGCTACCTTACCGAAGCTTACTGATGATAGTTGGGTTTTCTCAAAGTAAAAGCTTACTCTATAGAACCGGAAAGTTATGCAACTGCAATGTATATATTGTACAAGTCGGGAAGTGACCCTCTTTCCCGTTTTCGAGGGTGATGAACACAATGACACTCGTCATTTTTCCCGATAGTGGGAGGGGGGGGGCTATCTATACCTGACCAATAAACCCTCAAGTTTATGTTGACGGAGGATAAGATGGTAGGGATTTGAGCCAGAAGCCATATTATTTCGTTGTTTTAAGTGGGGATTTCGAGGAAAGGATTTCCGATAAGTGTAGGGGTGGTACAACGGAAGGGCTAATTATTGTTCCCAGGTGAGTCTTTTTTTAAGATAGGGGAGATAATTTTATCATGAATATAAGGGCTATGTGAAAAGGGTTAACTTCCACGGATCCTATATATTTCCATTCATAATAAAACAAGCACGCGGCTATTAAAAAAAATTATCTTTCCTATCTTAAAAAAAACGTCACCAGTACCCATGGCAACATCCCCTGTACTTATCGGAACCCCTTTCCTAGTGGGTGGCTCCTATTCTTTTATCATATCCTATCTTATGTCCTTTCAGGATGGGCAGCCACTTTAGCCTACATAAATTGCGATAAAACAAAAAATCCGACTCTAAACAAGCTTACCCGAAAAACTTGCAAAAATGGGGGTTGATTGTCCAATTACGGGAAGTCCTTCTACGAGTAAAGCGAAGGATGTTCAGCATGCTCGAAAACGGAAGAGAAAGGTAATTTCGTATTTATCTATCCCCGCTTTTTCGCCCATTTAGATGATTTGAATAAATAATCGCAACTATTTTTTGTTGCCGTTTTCTTTACATCACCTGTAGCCGAGCATGGAAGGTACCTACGTACATCCAAAGTTCCTTTAAAATTGAGTGCGGGCATCAATTCCGTTCGGGATGCTCGAGTCATTTAAAAAAAGGAAGATTTATTGGAGAATATGTTAGTCCGCGAAAAAATTTAGTGTTTTAGCCGCTCTAGATATCTGAAGTGGCATTTTTCAACGCGTTGAAACTATATAAGCCGAGATTTATCTTACATCTTTCTTATTCTTACGATTTAAGGATCTTCTGACCAGACAGCAAATTAAGAGGAAAAGTTTAAATTTCTCTTTCATTTGTGTTAACTCTTCCATTGTGTTTTTTTTTGTAAACTTTAATTATTCATAGTTTATCAACAATTTTAGACTACTACAGTATCTGACATCCATATTCGTACTATATAAAAAGCAATTGAAAAAAATTGGAATACAAATAATTAGCTTTTCTTTTTAATATTCAGCGTTTCGATCATGACTAGAAAAATTCTTTTAATATTTCTTGCTTCGCTCGAGTTCTGAACGGTTTATTTTTCATAGGTTAGGTTAGGTTAAAGTGGCTGCCTAAGAAGGCACACTTAGGCCTAAGAGGCCCTTTGTGCTACCACATTGAGGCTTGAAATTAACAACCCCATATAATTACCTAAGAAATAAGAGGGTTAACATTTTATCCCCTATGCAACATTTTGTCCCCTGTGCAACATTTTGTCCCTTGTATCCAGTGGAACTAGTTCACGGGAAGTCAAAATTATTTTGACTGGGTTGTGAAGGGTGTTCATCCTTAATTCGTCGTCGGGAACCATTTTGAACTCCTGATAAATCGAGTCAGGTCTCTGACATCCTTGGATGTCAGTAGACCCCCTTCAAAGTAGGGGGAGCCCAAAAACCGGTTCCTACGTTTGGCTAGGGCCGGGTAGCTATCGAGGAGGTGAAGTATGGTTTCCTCTTCCTCTTCCTCGTGGCAACTCCTACAGAAGTCGTTTGAGGGCACGCCCACCCGTGATTACGGCTACTGTACAGCTAATTATTTTGCGTCCGAGTAGGATGAGCCCTCTTGACCGCTTAGGTTCAAGCTTTGGCCATATCTGTCGGGTAATCAGGCAGGTGTATTCCTCTTGCCAGTTAGTGTTAGCAATCTTGAGAGCCTCCTGTGAGAGCTCCATTTTGCATGTAGCTAGCGGTTTACCCGGCTGGTGGTTAATGTCCGAATCAGGACGTGTGGTACCGATTCTCGCTAGTTCGTCGGCTCTGCAATTGCCCGGAATATCACTATGTCCAGGCACCCAGATGAGCCGTATTTTCAGATGCTCAGCTATGTCATTTAGTGTTGAGCGACATATTATAACCGTTTTGAAGGTTGTGTATACTCCCGAAAGGGATTTAATAGCTGCCTGACTATCTGTGAAAATACATACATTGTCTGTAGGTAGCGTTAGCTGATTCAGGCGGTCCGCAGCTACTTTTATAGCCATGATTTCTGCTTGAAACACGCTGCAGTAGTCAGGTAAGCGAAATAAGACATTGAGGTCCAAGTGTTCCGAGAATATTCCTCCACCCACTTTGCCATCCAATTTGGAGCCGTCAGTGTAGAGATGCATTGAGTTCTTTCATTGAGGAGGACCTTTCTACCATTCCGATCTGGTGGGAAGGAAGGAATCGAATTTTGCTCCGAAGAAAGGCTTGCGCGAGGTGTAGTCGATATTGCTGGCAGTTCTAATGTGCAATATTTTGGAGTAACCGAAATCAGTTCGCTGCCAGGTCTGGATTGAGTTAAACCTAATGGCGGCTGATGATGCGGTTTGCTTACCAAAGAGATCCAACGGTAGAAGGTGGAGAATAGTGTTCAGGGCTTTAGAAGGTGTGGTTCTCAGGGCACCTGTTATCATCAGTACTGCCATCCTCTGAACTTTTTCCATTGCTTTGAGATGGGTTGCTATATTAAGTGCCGTATGACACTTGTATAGAGCCAATTCACAATGCGTGGTTCCATACCCCATCTAATTCCTCCCTGATGGGTGCTTCTAGTTACCACTCTTTGGATATTGGATCCTCCTAAGCTGGAGATAATGACCCTGCTTTTTAGCATGAGGTCAATAAGTTTGATGAGAGGATCGTCGATTTCAAGCCTCCTCAAGGATGCCATTATCGCCTCTGATCTAATATTGTTAAAAGCACCCTCAATATCAAGGAAGGCTACAAGTGAATATTCTTTCTGTAGTAGCGAATGTTCTATGATTGTGTTAAGTTCGTGTAGGGCTGTCTCTACGGACTTACCTTTAGTGTAAGCATGTTGCGAGAGAGACAACTTGGAATGATTGATTGTCTCTTTAATGTAGATATCTAAGAGTCTCTCCAAGGTTTTGAGCAGGAAGGAGGAGAGACTAATGGGCCTAAAATCATTGGGCTAATAATGTGAGGCTTTTCCTCCTTTAGGGATAAAGACCACCTTCACATTCGTCCATGAGGATAGAATATAGGTGAGGTTAAGGCAAGCCTTATAGATGGCCATTAGCCATGGAATAAGTATCTCGGAAGCTAGTTGTAGTTCAGCTGGGATGATATTATCTAATCTCGGTGATTTATAGGGCTTGAAACTTCGTATCGCCCATTTCAGTTTTCTTACATCAAGTATCTTGTGGACCAGTTCATGGTCGCTTGGAGTATCCGGCAGCTCCACACCGCTGCTTGCCGAGCATCCCGGAAAGTGAGTGTTTACAAGTAACTCCAGCGACTCAAGACTGGATGAACTCCAACTACCATCACTTTTGGTCAGGAGGCTTGGGGTGATGGGCGTTGTTGAGAGGATTTTCCGCAAACGACTAGCTTCAGAGGAGCTTTCGATTTTATTACAGAAGCCCTCCCATGAGGATCGTTTTGCTTTCCTAATCAGTTTCTTAAATTTTTTGAGCCATTCTTTAGAAGAAGTTGAAGTTGAAGTTTTTCATAAATTTAATTATTTTTATTTAAAGTTTTCTCAATATGTTTTTTAGTATAATAGTGTACGATTACGGATTCTTTGAATATAATTTCTGTTTAAATGCTAACAGCTTAGTCAAAACAATTTATGGGAATATGTTCAGGAAATCTAAATACTAGGGGAAGGAAAAGCCATTAATCATCAAATAAATATTCAACAAAACTTTATGTTCCATCGGCCAACTACATCCAAAATTACTTTCTTTCCAGAACTTCTGATTTTTTAAATTTATGTTCGCAACTTAACTTGCAAATTGTAACAAATCGCCTCATTCGCATAAGGAAGTACTTTCATTTAGCATCCAAATCATGCAGGGAATTCGGCTCCTCGGTCACAAATTTAGGATATCAACCGCGGTTCGGCCACCTGTCGTATGCCGCTCCATCAATTCCATAATAATCTGGCATTGCTTATGAAATATAAAGAAAACGCATGCTCTTTTTTTACATTTGCTAGGCTTCACCCGACCATTGCTCCAAAAACAATTTGTTTCATCACAACTGTCATCTCACTAGACTGCAGACGAATCTAGTACAGTTTTATCCAAGCTTTTCTATTCCCGCTCGCTAATAATGGGTGTGGGAGGGTGTGGAAGAGATTTTCAACGGATATTTCGTACCACTGATTAAACCCGCTCCAATCCTCATCGTCCAGAATACAAGACTGAAAGTGTTTGAGCTTTTTTTGTTTGTCAAGTGTTTTGGCACAAAAAGCTTTCGAATTCTCTAATAAAGCTGAAAAGAACAAGGGGGAAATTTTCGTGGAAAACATGAGGCCTCCGAGGGAAGCTTGGGTCAGGCAGACCTCGTGCTCTCTTTTTAGTGTGATAATGGTAATAGTCGGTGGAGTCGCCTGGTAGTAGATAGTTGATACTGTTGTAATCGGACGGTGTAATAATTTTAATCGTTTTTTTTTTCGTGCCTGTAAGGAGTAATAGAAAGAGAAAATAGATAATTAATTAACGAAACTATTCGGGCAGAAGTCTGTAGCGGCTCGTAAATTGCGGGGTGACTGTTTCTGAGGTGCGTAAAATGTGTTTGTTGTGCTGAAAAGCAACAAAACCGCAATCACTCGGAATATTACGCGATTTAAAAGCCGTTTAGTCATTTTCCGATTATATTTTATAAAAATTGTGATTTTTCGAATTCTTTTCTTTTGTTCAATATCCTGATTTCACCGTAAATGTAGCCACCTAAAAGCATTCAGTTTGTTTTTCCATTTTCTCCGCTTTCCTCCGATTCGCACTCATTTTCTTGAAATTTTCCTCTCGTAAGTTTTCGCGCACTAAAATCTAGTACAACACTCGATTTTTATTTTGTTTTCGGCAAGTATTTGTGAATTTTGCGGGCGCGCTTGAGTGAGGTCGTGAACCCTCATACATTTCTTAGATGAAACATTTTTTTGTCCATTCAAAAAGGAAATTAAATGAATGAACTCCTTCAATTTTTTATTCACCGTAAATTTATAAAAGCGCCCAGTGAGTGAAATTGTCTGTTCATGTTTCCAGTTTTACAGAAAAAAATTGTGTTAAATGAGCGCATTTTTTGTGGAATTGCTTTAATGAAATTGAACTCTGCTCTCATTCCCGTTAAAATATAATGTAAATATAAATCAAAAACAGAGTACAATTTATTCAAGTCGTTTTTATCTTGCGCCTTTCTGTCAGATATTTTGTGAATTTATTTAAGCTCCAATAAAGTTGTGCTAACATAAATATTTACAAGAATTTTTATTAAATCAAAAAGTGGGTGTGATATCAAGTGATTTAAGGAGATTATTCTGTGATAAAAGAATCGCAAGCGATTTCAGGAGAAAAGAAGCAAAACAGTGGAATTAAATACGCACAGGAAACACCTGAACATAAGTCAAAGGATCACACGAGGATTTTACCGGATTACTGAGTATAATTGAACTTTTTCAGAAAATTGCCGTCTTTTCATTATTTTTAATGTTTCTTTTATATACATATTTCGCCCACATGACTGACATGAAAATTGCATAAAGTATTCATATCACGTACAGCGTAACGCGAGTTGTATTCATATAAACATTTATTGGATTCCGTTCCAAATTAGGAAAGTTGGTAAACTTTTACCGCACTAATTGTTCAGTAACCTGTTTGCCTTGCCATTTATGGAGTAAGAGGAACATGAGTTAGGCTTACGTATTGGCTTTTGTTACCTACGGAAGAAAATCAGAAGTTTGTTAAGATATAGAGAATGAAATGAATGGCTACGCAAAAGTGATCGACAACTTTTCATTTTATCTACAAATTTCTCTAGTCCCGAAAATCTTTAGCGTAATTACAATGTCCATGATATAATCCGCTAAACTTTCATCCGCCTTCCCTGTTCTTTCTCTTGTTCTTTCCTAATAAGACTTGAGCCTAATCTGCAGTTATTGTTCCAGATATTGCAATCTTCACTGACAACGTAGTTCTGCCAACTGATCTCTTCCTTCTACATTATTGCCATTATTGTTTTAAAAATAAGATTTATAAAATCATCAAAGTCAAAATGGTTCAAACAAAATACAAACGAGCTTTTGGCACAAGTACAAACAAAAAATTTTAAATTAGTTAACACAGTAGATGTATATTGGTGTAAATAATAAACATAACTGGTCCAAGTTGGCTACTTATTCTCTCTTCCCTCTAGACGGATCTTCTCCATGTGTTGTGAGATTGTCCAACTCGGCGTCTTCCTTGGATTAGGGTAGGATTTAAATCTGGAGCCTATTGTACGATGTTGTTTGGCCCTTCTCTTACTGTGTGGCTTATCCATTGCCACTTTCGCCTGCAAATACTGGTATCTATCCTATTTTGACCTATAACTCTGTGTAGGTCTTCATTTGTTATGACCTCCTTCCAATGGATGTTAAGGATGCGTTTTAGACATCGGTTGATAAATGATTTTAGCTTAGAAGATATTTGATACGTCAGTTTCCACGTTGAACAGTCGTACAACGGAGTTGGATCAATTCGTCGAGCCGCACGACTACCCATGTTATGGGTCCCGGGTTCGAGACCAGGTCCCCCCGCGAGCTTTTATTAAGAAATTAAAATAATCCACTCCGTCTCTGGGCTGTTGTTTAGCTCGCAGCAATGCAAAAACAAAACTTTCAAGTTTCCTCACTTCCTATACCCTAATTTCCTTCCGGTCAAAACCATGCTAACGCATCAAAGGGTTGTCCCCTAAGATTTGGCCACATCGTATAAAAAAAAAGATTTTAAGTTATTGTACCATATCTCAGCGACAGTATTAAATGGAACTCTAGCCTTATTGATGTGAGACTCTACATTAGCATAAGTTCTGCTGTCTGCTGTAACTGTGCTTCCGAGATAGCAAAATTTATCCACTTATTCTATTTGCTATTCCAGAAAAATTTCATGTTGTCTTTCGCAGTGCAAGCTCATAAGTTTGGTTTTATAACCATTAATCTTAACACCTCTCTGCTCAGCGCTTCGGACATTTCGGGCTACATGACTTTGTTTGTTGGATAGGAGGCATACATCGTCGGCATAGTCCAGATGCGTAAGGTGTTTAAGAAGCTTCCATCTAATCCTTCGCCTCGTCTAGAGCGTCGCACAATACGTCATCAATGACGATTAGGAAAGGCAAAGGTAAGAGTATGCATACATTAGATGTAAAGCGGATCACAATTCGGTGGATTGCTCGATGAGCAAGCAAGCAAAAAAATTTGCATTAAGATTATTTTTGCCACTAATTTGGTGACTGCAGTTAAAAGATAGATACCCCGCCAATTTGTACTCAGTTCGCCTTTTTTGGGAGTCTTCACAATTACGCCTGCTTGCCATTCAGTGGGATAGGTCTGGGATTTCCAAGATTGCTGAATTATAGTGAGAAGAATATGAGCCACAGCAGTGGTATCCATCTTAAATAGTTCCATTGGTTTTCCATTAATCCCTGGGGCTTTACCGAGTTCCATCGACTTAATTGCGCCTCCGATATATTCGGAGTTCTAATGGTAATGTTGGTCGCAGCTGGCTAATGTTAAGACCCAGGTGAAGAGGTTTCGATGATCCAAAGGTGTTGTTTAAAACTTCACCAAATACTCTCTCCATCTCCCTCCGCAGTTGATGTTCCTCCGTGACAAGAAGGGATTCATTAGTATCTCTTACAGGATGTTCAGTAGTAAGAGTCTTTCCTGTCAATTTCTGAAGGTTTTATTCATGATCAAATGCATTTGATAGTTTCGATGTTAGGCAAGTTGAAATTCACTTTTTTTCAGATCACACACTTGCACACTGATACTGCATTTAGTGTTAATATTCAGTAGACGTCTTCATTTATATATTGATGGCCACGAATTTGGCATACTCTTTTCAAAAAAAGAAAACGCTATCTATTTATTTTCAAACTCAAACAATAATTTACTTTTCTTTTTTTCCGGCGAATACCCGGTCTGGACTAAAAACTTACCTGTCCAGGTTGAAACATGGTGTATTCCTCTCGTGTTCTTGATAATTGTAGTTATGCAAAGACCACCGCTCTGAGGGCAATGTTGCATCTCAAAATGTCAAAGTTCCTTAAGATATATACATATAACCGGAAAGCCGGCTATACTCAAGATGATAAGTAATCTTGAGTATAGCCTGAGAAGATTGCATGAATCCAGGGATAACTGCACACTAATGTCGTTTTCTCCTGACAACAGATAAGGCTAAAAGGTTATTGGTTGTTTTAAAGTAATATTGATATTATGGGAAGTGGAGATTTTGAGGTTGGTAGTCTAGGCATCATCTTCCCTTTTAATAGAGGGAAAATGGTGTGTTCTGTTTCGGGGTTCTCTCTGAAGTGAAATCTCCATTACTTTTGGTGTAGTCAATTGGGTCCCACTTCCTTTAGTTATTTTTATTAATGGCATGGGTTTCATCTTGGCGAATTCGAAAATCTTATACTATGTTAACGATGCCAAGATTAATTGGCATTAATGATTCTTTTGGACTCAACACAGAGCTTCCGTCTTTTAATTCTTAGTGTGTTACGAACTATATCCCACTGAACGTTCATATATGTATGTACTTTTGTCTCGTATTCTAGATGGAAGGATCCATTGATCTCTGATTATTCTTAAAGTACCAACTTGCTGACTATACTGGATAAAGTGAGGGATCTTGGTGTATTTTTGTTAAGCATTTGTTAGAGTACGCCTATTCTGTTCGGTTCCGCTTCATGCGTTATATATTCCCCGTACCTGCCTTGCGTTATATATTGCTCGTACATTCTTTTGTTTTTGATATGTTACAGGGTTTTGTCGACTCACCGGAACTGCTGTCCTCGCTGAACATGCATGTTCCTATTAGCTACGTTAGACATAGGGACTTCGGGCCCCTTTCGCCACACTAATCGCTTCGTCGATTTAATCACTTTTTGATGGCGTTAATTTTAATCTTTCGAAATCTAGTATTTGTTGTATAAAGTTATATAAGATGTATAATGATTACTTCTTTTTCTTTTATATTTTGTATCATTTTTACTTTAGTAGCCTTTCATTTCATTGTCAGTATAAATGAAAATTTTGTAAATAAATAAATAAAGACCACTTGAGTCTCTATGTCTCTGCACTTCCTTTTATAGAACAGCAAATTTCCTCACTGTTTGCTAGTCTTACTACTTCATCGTTGCTTTGTTGTTGTATCTTGTTATCTTGCACTCTGCTTATAGGATAGGATTTTAAGAATGTTATGTTTCATTAGGTAAATTGGCGATATATAGGGTTGATCACAGTGTTCACTGCTGAATTAAGTTGTTAGATGGTTACTTTATAATCTTATCCCTGGCCCCCTGGGCACCTTATCATCTTATTCTTCCCAGTAACGCCTACTCGAATACTCAGCTGTGTAATGCAAAACTATCAGATAAGTGTTATCACGGTTATAAGCGTTAGTTTATTGCATACAATTAGCTAAGTGCCTGCATGATAGTAAATAGAGGCTCTCCGCTTTTGTTGGTGTTTCCGATATCTCAGCCAAATGGTATAATTGAAGTTAGCATCGCATCGCAAAAGCTTGTTGTTGCTTTGATCCGTAAACCCTTTTCTCATTGTTCCTATTCTGCCTTTATTTGTGGATGAGACAAGTCAGCAACATCAAGAATTAAAAAGCTTCTCCCCCATCCTTTGGTTCATCCTCTGCAGCGACCTTATAGCTTTGATAGATTTCTTTGCCTGCAGAAGGTTGGTCTTATCGATCTTTATTTCTGCTATGACTACCCACTCCTGGATCTCTATGGTATCTCATTCAATCGGACGAGCGCTGTTTTAGTTTCTTTTTATAGTACATTAACATTAGAGATGACTTTGGCGGCGAAGTCCATCATCAGGTATTTAAGACAATCTAATAATCTGCACAGTATGCTAGTATTCCTCGTACTCTTGTAATATGTCCGTTTTAAACCTTATTTAGTTTTGGCATATCATCTTCTGATTATTATAACCAAGTCGTCAGCCAAATTTTGATTTCATATCCTAAATTTTTATCCCTACATAGTGCAACCTTTGGTGACTATAAGAGCAACTTTTCTTTTATTAACTTTTTCACATGTGCTTACTTTTGTTTCTTTAGTATTTTCCATATTCTTTTTTATTATCCAATTAGTGGTATTTTCTCTCCATAACTTGGGAAACTCCAAAATTCTAAGATTACGTTCACACGCTTTTGATAAAGCTGACGTTTGGCGAAACGTCAAGCATTTGGCGTGGATTTTGTTTTGCCGTCTATGTAATGTTGGGCGGTATAACATCCACTTGTTACGAAATCATTGTCCGCTTATCGCAAGGTTCACTTCTTTCGCCTACTTTCTTTCTATTTTTATTAAAACTTTTGATCTTTAACTTTAAATTCTGCCTATAGCCCCGCAGTTTTCCTGATTATACATATTTTTAATCTATGGAAACTCGATATACCAGTTTCGCATCCAACCAGATCGAATCCCAACAGATAACGATAAAAAGGCCAATGGGGGTTGCAGAGAAAATGTCGCTGGTCCGCAATCCACTTAAAATTGTAGCGATTCGTTGTCTCGAATCAAGTGAATATCTTTTTCCGCACCTTGCTCCATGCTGTTGTACGGCTTGTCCAATTCGCTGGTACAAAATTTTCTATCTCGATCTCAATTTTAAGTCCATCGAACTCACCAATAGACCTGATTGTAAAATTTACGTAATTTACGTTTTTGCACAGAAAAAGAACTATTGCCACTTGCAATAGTTAACAAATTGTTGGTTACCCCGGAAAAATTGTCTGTTAGAAGGCTAATTTTTTCCTAATCACACAGTAAATTTTACGAGTCACTTTCTCTAAAAATGGGCTATGTACACATTAAAAATTACTGAATGAATCGCAAATTTTATAGTGCGGCTGCGTAAATTTCTACAGAATTTGTTACTTGAAAGATGATTACGGTAAGTGGAACCGTAACTTTTCCTAGAATTTTCCTTCAATGTGGCATTAAGATATGCAACAATTATCTAGCAATCTTAACTAAAATGCTATACTATTTTTGGATCGATAGAAGTGGCAGAATGTAGACTTTTTGTAGCAGAAAGGATTCTATCACGAATACATATGTAGTTTGTTTCATTCCATTGATACACTCTCACACCAATCCAACTAAAGTTATAAGTGTTTTTCAAAATTTCCAACAAGTTTTAATACATTTAAAAGCCCCTTGGAAGGTGTCAAGTCATATCCATCGAATCTAATATCTACATATGTAGCTTATGAGTCTTAAAGTCAGTAAACGAAATAAAGAGTACGCGGAGTACATGCAGTTCCATAAATTCTGAAATGTCTCGAAAAGAGAACGTATTAGTCCCAGAGGACAAAGTAACGCAGAACATGATATAAATTACATTTACATTCCTGCAGTATTGATATTGCTCCAGTGGGTGGTTCGAGTGCACACAATTTACTTTCTCAAAAGCAATAAAACTTAACAACGACCCTAAGTGGGGGGGTTAAGTGCTGACCATTGAGAATTTCGTGGCCGGGGGCAGGTACAAAAGTGTCTGACAACGGCCACGCCAATAATTAATGCTCGTCGAGCTCCTCCACTTTTAACAATAATATAATACTTTATCGGGTGCTTACGGAAGCTTTTAAATTTTTTAGTATCCCGAAGTATGCAAATACATAGGCTTGAAGAAATCCTTTCACTCGAAGCAGCCACAATAGAACTGGAAAAATTAATTTCAATGGCCTAGATTGCAATTTTCAAGCACTATGTTGCATTAAGTATTGCTAGAGTCTACTGTGGTTGCGGAAGTGACGTGGAAAAAGTGGGCAAAAAGAAAATTGAATTTTCATGTTGCGCTTATTAACAAAGCTCAAATTGCTCCGCTCCGAAGGGATGCTTGCTCAGGAAATTCGGACTAAATATTTACATTCCTGATGAAATTCCATTTTCTCCAAAATTGATGAAATTATCTTGGTAATTTTCTGACAGAAATATATTGGGAGCAAAACTTTGTTGAAGATTACACAGCAGAATTGATGTATAGTGTAGCCTGACCGCTCAGTTTAATAAATTTTCGAGATTACCAGGCACGTGATAGGCCACCCGCAGAATTTTTGAAATGTGTTTAAAGATAGCATCAAATTGTTTGTTTGAGATTGTAGATTAAGAGGAATTTGAAAAGGCGATAAGACAGAGATTACGAAAACTTAAACAGATAAACAAAAAATTGGTAAGGTGAGTTCTTTTTGATGCATTCTTACCTAATTGAAATTGATTGCCAGGTGGAAAAAAAAATTGTAAATGCACTTCTACTTTGTATAAGGTGCTTTTGAAGCAATAGTTTTACTACACTGAATAAACCTTAGAATTTTTATGCAATGATTGAAATGATACCCAAATGCTTCAGAAAACATGAAAAACTTTATCGATAAGCACATCTTTTATTCAGTGTAGGTAAGGAGGAATTAATAAACAAATTCTCACCCTTAAATATTTTTTAACCGCCTTGGAGTGTCTGTTTATTTGAAATGATTGAAGAAAAATATTGTTAGGATCCCAATAATATTTTATTGTTCACTAAACTTACTTCAAATTATTTAATTAGTTTAATCCCAGCTTTCTGAAGCCAATTAAAAAAATGTCGAATGTAAAGCTTTAAGATTTTCAGACTGAACGTAAAATTAAATTTATTTTATAATACTGACATGCTTGTTCCTAGTTTTGCTGCTTATTCTTACTTGTCACCTTCTTTGGAGCCCCCTTCTTCCCCACCGCCATGTACTAGCCCGCAAAACTCATTATACCTTCGGGCGAGTGAAGTGTACTATACTCTGTTCCAAAAAGATTCGCAGTACACGGTAAATGGGAAGTTATGATGCCAAATTTCAAAAACTCGCCAAAAAACATGTACAGCCATCCTTTCGATCTTTCTTGGTCGAGAAACCAATAGGCACTGATTCTGTCTGCACTCAGCCAGATGCTGTTGGTCGATCGACAGTGATCAGCACTCAGTGCCCAGTGGTGGGTGGTAGGTGGTTTTACATGCGAAGTTCTTCGATTAAATACGAATTCGAGTTACTGGACGATTGTATCTTTTAGCAGTAGGCCACGAGGAAAAATATAGAGGATTTCTGAGATGAAATCGTTGCAACAGCGTGCTGAGGAAGAGGGATGGAGGCATATAAAAATGACGGGAAAATAAAGCAGACAGCAATACTCCATAAGAACGTGTACTGCCAATCTTTTTGGAACAGATTATAGGTACTCTTAAAGCTCGACGTATCCAAAGCGACTTGGTGATTTCTCGAGTATTTGCCTTCTTCTTCGCCAAACTTCTGCGCAAGCTTTTTCATCTATCATATTGGATAATTTTCGTCTATCCGTACGTCTCTTTGTCTATCCCTTCATCCTCCTATCCTCTCATTTATATAAATGAGAGGACAGACGTAGGGTATATACCCCTATTAAGATGAAATTTGGTATACGGATGTAGATTGATGGTTTATAAACAGAAATGATAAGATTTTTGGAAAAATTTATTTTTCCCCTCTCCTCCCCAATAGAGTGAAAAGTTTATTCAATTTTTTTTCACTTACCCCATTAGAGTGTCTTTAATAAGGTCTCCAATTTCAATTTCACAATTCTTTTCAAAGACATTATATATACTTATTTTTTTCATCAGTTTCGAACTTTGATACATCCGCCCGGTAACGATGTTGCCCCATTCCATGCGTCTAATTTTATTTTGACATTGTAGTATTGGTTTTTTGCACGACGATTCAACTTTACAGGTGTTTTCTTTTTTTATTCCGTGGAAAGAATAGAAGGATTGGAATGAAGAACAGAATATAGAATATTCGAATAAACGAAGTAAACGAAAAGAATGAGTTAGTTTAAAACAAAAATTCAATAAGCAATTTTAGAAGTTTAAATTCTTTATATTATTTGAAATAAATGCCAAAAATATAATACATTAACAAATCATGTATTTACTTACAATTGTGGTTTTCTTGTACCCGCATGTTGACACTATAGCGTGATGTTTGACAATTTTATTCCAAAAAATTTGTTTGAGAAATTGACCAACATCCATGTTGGTTTATGAAGAGGCATTTATTAAACATATATTCAAGTATATACACCAAACGGCAAAAACGCTTGCAAACAAAGAACCCTTATAGTTGAGCCATGTCCGTCTGTAAGTCACAGTCATTTTATTCCGTTGAAATTTGGTGGACGTGTACATAATTATACCCGTTCAAAGGTATCTATTAACATTTTGGGAAAAACCGTTTTAAGGGTACTTCCCCTACATGTAAAGTGGGGATGAGAAAACAATTTGTACTTACCTCATCAAGTGGGGTATAACTACAAAAATAATTTTAAATCATTCTAAGGTTTCTCAAATTTATGTCCCATATTTGAAATATTCGACCGTTTTCGGTCAGTTTCGTAATGGCCTCGATATCAGCCTGAAAGCGATTTTAGAAAAATCTAAAAAAGACTAGGATACTAGCATATATTTTGAAATTACTTTTAGAAATAGCACTACTGATTAGGGTCAAATATAGTAGTTTATGAGATATAGCCGACCGAGTTGACGGCTACAAGATTCTACACTTGAACGGTTTTTGTACTTGCTTTGGTTTTTGAAATTAATAATCTAATTTATTCATCAGGTACTAAGGACGTCAAAGCTAATTAAATAATGTTTGATATAAAGTATGTTCCGAAACACAACAAAAGGAGGTAAAACTGCGAAAAGTGTAAAAACGAACTCAGAAGTACTTGAATAATAAAGCTGACAACGCCCTAATAGCGCAATTGTTATTATTATTTATTCAAATATTATAAATATATTATAAAATATATAAGTCTTAAAAATAATTATACAATGTAAATAACAGTAAACTTAAAAAACTAGGAATTATGATCCGCCATGTCCAGTAAAAGCTGGCTCTTTAAACGAGGCCTGAAAAAGCTTAGGTCCACGTATGTGAAGTACTCGTTTAGAGGCGAGACATCGATGTTATAGGCCCGTGCGTACCATAAAGTGTTCGATGGAGAGGAACGTTAAGAAAATCGTGACTCCTGAGAGGACGGGGCGGGACAGAGATGCCCACCGACATCAGCAGATCTGGTGAATTAATCGTTCCCTGCAATAAATCAAAAATAAAAAGAATTTTGGCAATATTGCGTCTCTTTTCAAGGGAGTCAAGAGAGATGAGCCTCAGACAGGTAAGTTTACGGGGAAGCATGATTCCAGGGTAAGACCACGAAGCGCAAGTCTTAAAAATCTTCGCTGCACTGCCTCGATGCGGCCGATATGGGCAGCGTGGTAGGGAGACCGGACAGGGCTGGTGCATTCTAAGATTGGTCTCACAAAAGTACAATATAAAATTTTGGTCAAATAGAGGTCAGCAAGCTCCCTAGACCATATTTTCACAAAGCCCAGCACCGAGTTACCCCTATTGATGATCGATGCCATATGGTCCTCAAAAGAAAGCCGGGAGTTCAGAAACACATACAAATCCTTAGTCTTTTCAACACGGCTCAGTACAGTACCATCCACAGAGTAGTCAAAAAGCAGAGGACTTCTACTGCGGGAAAATATCATAACAGTACACTTCCTAATATTCAAGGGAAGGCGATTACACGCACACCATTCACAAAACACAGAGAAATTAATGTTGAGCAGACCACAAACCGAGTCCCGAGAAACAGTGCTGAAAATCTTGCCATCGTCCGCATAACACAGAATTTTGGCGTTGGACAATAGAAGCGAGACATCATTTGTAATAGAGATTTGGTTCAATAGAGTTCCCCGGAATTCGCACACGTTGCGTGCGACCGGACAAGTAAGAAGACAACCAATTGACAAAACGAGTAGAAAGCCCACACCGAGTTAGCTTGTGTGTGATACCATGCTCTATCCTATCAAAGGCCTTGCTAAAATCCGTAAAAATACCTCCTTACCCGTTTCGATAACTGGCAAAGAGTAATTGAGGAACTCAAGGAGGTTGGTGGTCGTGCTGAAAGGAGCACACAGTGGAAACGAAGCACATCACAGACCAAAGCCTCGAAAATCTTTGCTACATGGCACAAGCTAGCAATAGGACGGTAATTGCATTATATTTTTTTTGATGAAAAGTACTTTAACTTTAATACCATGTGCGCCCTTCTTTGGCCCGTATTACTTCTCTCACTCTAGCCTAGACAAATATAAATTGTTTAATAATTCCCACACATCAAATATTGTATATTTGAGGCTTTGTGATTCTTTTCCCCATGGTGGTACAAAGCTTGTCTATCGAGTTGTGGTCCGGACTGATTCTAGTCCTCGAAAGTAATATTATTCCCAGTGCTTCCTTATAGTTTTTAATCGAAAACAATGGAAGTTGATTGTATTATTTGGTAAACCTTTAACAGGGTGATCACTTTCTGGAAAACCGGAAAAAGTCAGAGAATTTAAGTAATCAGAGAAAATTCAGGTAAATATAAGGGAATTTTGAAAATTCTCACTGAAGTCGGAATTTTTTCAAATTATTTTCTAATTAATTATTTTTTAATTAATTTATTTTTTATTCAAATTATTTTCTAATGAAGGTCACATGCTGGCACGATATAAATGGAGCCATCACTCGAAGCCTATTTCTGAAATTTAAACATATTTTAAGTTCTATTTCTTCAAATTAATTCATTTCCGTTATTATTTCTGGCATTTAATAAGTTCTGAGAATAACCGCATGACATTATTAGATGTACTGTGGGAAGTACTTGTTCAAAGTTAGTGTTTGCTTCAGACTGGAAATTAACAACAGATAAACGTGAACTCTGTAAACTTGGATATCTCTATAGGTAAATATGTTTGTACTGGATAGGTTTAATAAATAGTATTCTTCGTAATAATAACGGCGATCCTTTCTCTATTTATTGCAAATTATGTTTAAAATCTTTCCTACTCAGCAATATGGGAGAGCAAACTCTTACGAGCCATATGGGTGTATGGAAACATAAGTTAGCACAAAATCGATGAACCTATGACATTTTTATTCTGCAAAAATTCTTCTTCTTTAAAAGAAAAAAATCTTAAAACATATCGTCTACAGGACACAAAGAAGTCGGTAATGATCCTTTCGTACTTTCAATAGCTACAAGCATCAGTCCAGCGTATGCTTTGCATCCACCAGTTTCTTCTCCACAACTACAGGGGGTCACATATGAACCCAGAGGGCTAGTCTCAATGCTCAGGAAAAATAGCGTCACTAAAGCCGAAATATTATCTTATATGCATGTAACCCTGAATTATGGCTCACAAAGAAGCAGAGGAGGAGCTATAGAACTCTTTCCTTTAATATATCCAGATTCAGAAACATCATCTAAAATGCGACTACTACTTAAATTGAATACATTATCAATTTTGGTCTTGGATAGCTTACATTCTAGCTATTGCGTGCGCGCATACACTCATATTTTATCTTGCCAAGCTCTCTTCGATTTCCCCACTCTTCGGAGACCTTAGACTCTACCTTATACATTTCCCATTCCCTTCTAACGCAAGATTCTAATATGTGTTTCAACTTTAACGTTACGCTCGAGTTTCCCTTTAACGTTACGCTCGATTTTCAGAGTCATCCGTTCCTACGGGAGTTTAGCTTAAAAAAAAAACAGAGATATTTTGTTTTTTAATTAAAAAAAGGTGGGTTTGGGAGGGGATAACTAGAAAATGTTATGTACCTTGTGGGGTATCATTTGAAGAATCTGTCTTGGTGATTATTATTTTACTTCGCATTAAATTTTGACTTTATCATAAAAATTGTGTGAAAATACATCATTCCCCATACCCCTTTACATCCGAAATTTGCAAGCAAAAAAATCTGAAATAGTTCATATTAATAGAACGTGGCGACAAAATAAATTACACGTTCTTCATTGATTTCTATTTCTAGCGTTAGTAAGATAAAGCACATAGCATTCTTCAAAAACTTATATTTGTGAAAGCTTAGTTTTGCGAGCCAGTCCCTTTACATTCAGTGCAGCCTTTCAAAGAAAATTTATCGAAAACACTAAACACTGGCAATGCTCTGGAGGGATCGAGTACCACGATTGTTGATTTTCGATCCAATGCTGGTTTAAATTAGTAGAAGCAGATCTGTTCATTCACAAGTTGTCAATCGGATTACGGAACTGAGAAGACTTCTAAAAGCGAAATATTTGTTGAATCCATCCAAAGCTTCACTGACTTAGCCCTATCATGCTAAAATTTGCATTTCAGTGGCATCTTTCTACTCTGCGTACGGAAGCATGACATTTTGCAGGATCTTCTTGTATACATATTCATTAATCGTACCTTCAATATGATGAATTGGGCCAACGCCATAGCAAACATGCTTCGCAGTTTTTAGGATATACCTTAGCTCATACTTCAAAGCAGTTTACTTAGACTCATCGGTCCATAAAACATTTTTGCATAGGACTTTTTGCGATTTATAAAAGTTGTAACATATAATGTTTGGACAGCAAGATTTCCGTTTCCCTTTTTGGCCTAAAAACATGTTTTATCGTAATCTGTCCCATTTAATTTTCTCTTTAATTTTAGATGCCGTAATGAATATGTAGATCACCTTGTGTTGCCCGAATAATGGCAACGTCTGTTAAGAGAGTAGCCTTCCAAATTAAATTTTTCCGAATTTTCTTTAGTAAGGATCTAGTAGTTAGGTAGCGCTAATGACTTTCTTTCTGGAACAATACAACAAACAGTAGAACAAAATGCTTGTCAAGTCGCTGTACAAAATGTGCCTAATGTGATTAGAACTACAGTTAGAGTTGAAGCAACCTACAGATTATAATTAAAATTAATTAACAAGTGGTTTAAGTTAAATGTTATTTTTCCAAGGAGAATATGTTAACATCTACAAGTGTGCAATTTATCATCATTGTATATTACAGGAAAGATAAAACGAAGTTTTTGAGAAAAATAATAAATCTTTTTTTTCTGTTTTTGATACTGTACAAAACCTTCGTTGAATAAGAATTAAATTTTTTTATTATTCAAAGTGACTTAAGACTTAAGACCTCCTTTAGCCTCTTAAGAGGCTAGGAGGAGTTCAAGGAAGGACGTGACCGGGTTGAAAATGAAAAACATGCTCGCCGTTCTCGGACCAGTATTACGGCAAAGTGCTCGCAACTGTTTTTTTTTCAACTGGCATGGCGTTTTGTACATTGATTTCTTGCGGGAGCGTCGCACCATGAACGATGCTTATTACTGTGAGCTTTTGATTAAGGTGGGAAACGCTTATCGTTCAAAACGTTGTAATCGACCGATTTGAAATGTCATTCTCCTGCACGATAACGCTCGGTCCCATACTCCACGTTTAACTTAATGAGATGAGCTCTACTTCAGCACCCTCCTATAACCCTGACTTGACGCCCTGCGATTTTCATCTATTTGGGCCGCTGAAACAAGCACTCGGAGGACGTGGAGGTGAGACTTTCGTGCGCAATTGGCTCATAACACAATTCTCTTCATATTACGATGCCGGGATCAAAACCACCCAATTCGATGGGAAAAATTCGTTTCCAAAGTAAGACATTATGTTGAAAAATTATGAGTGCTTGGCTATTGTATTCAATCAAATTACAATTGTTTATAAAGAAAGCCTCGTTTATATTTGATTCACCCTCGTATGAATAACAGAGGATTAACCGAAATAAACCACTTTTTAATTTGGGTCCGTTTTCGTCCCTGGGTTACAGCCGGATGGATTCCATCCTGGGACCTCCGAGATGGAAGGCCGACACGTTATTATTACTCCACCGATGAATTCAAATTTTCAATATACTTTTGAGTAAGTATTCTTCCATTTAACACATGGGCTGAAAAGTCCCGGGCCTAACAAAGAAAACGCGGTTTTTTTTTTGTTCAAAATTGCCTTTATTCATCAACGTAATCTCCATCAAGAGCCACACAATCATTCCAGCGCCGCTCTAACATTTCAATATCACTTTTGTAGAACGATTTATCTTTTGCCTCAAAATAGGCCTCAGTTTCATCGATAACCTCTTCATTCGAGCGAAATTTCTTACCGGTGAGCATTTTTTTGAGGTCTGCGAACAGCCAGTAGTCGCTGGGAGCCAAATCTGGCGAATACAGTGAACGTGGGAGCAATTCAAAGTTCAATTCATGTAGTTTTGCCATTGTTTTGATTGACTTGTGACACGGTGCGTTTTCTTGATGAAACAAAATTTTTTTCTTTGCCATATGCGGTCGTTTCTTTGCAATATCGGCCTTCAAATGCTCCAATAATGCTATATAATATTCACTGTTGATGGTATTTTCCTTCTCAAGATAGTCGATGAATATTACACCACTCACATCCCAAAATACCGAGGCCATAACGTTTCCAGCCGAGTGTTGTGCTTTCGGGCGCTTTGGACGAGGTTTATCAGTTGTCAGTCAGTCAGTCAGTCACTCAGATGACGCTCGTTTTGATTCCGGAGTGAATTGATGGATTCATGTTTCATCCATTGTTACATATCGACGCAAAAATTCCGGTTTGTTACGTTTAAACATGGCCAAACACTGCTCAGAATCATCAACACGTTCTTGTTTTTGGCCAACAGTGAGCAAACGCGGCACCCACTTTGAACAGAGCTTTCTCATAGTCAAATGCTCATGCAATATAAAGCCAACACGTTCTTTTGATATCTTTACGAGGCCAGCTAATTCACGCAACTTCACTTTTCGATCATTCAAACGATTTTGTGGATTTTTTTATGTTTTCTGGTGTTACCGCCTCATTTGGACGTCCACTGCGTTCTTCATCATCGGTGTCTCTACGACCACGTTTGAAGTCAGCAAACCAACGTTTTATTATTGTTTCCGATGGAGCGGAGTTCTTATAACACTTTTGAAGCCATTCCTCCGCTTGAACGGTATTTTTCCCTTCAAGAAGCAGTGTAAAATTAAAACACGAAATTGTTTTTGATCCATTGTTCCGAAAATAACAAAAGTAGTGTTACTCTTAGCACAATAACTCACAAACTTATAAGTAGAATACCATGAAATTTTAACAGCTTTCTTTTGAAGGTTAGTACTAACTGAAAAAGCGGTGAATGCAATAAGACTAGCGCCATCTATGTGTTAGGCCCGGGACTTTTCAGCCCATGTGTTATAGCGGAGTTACCTCGATTTATCTAAAATTCAATAAATGTCTCTAAAAGAATAGAATTTGAAAACCAGTGGTTTAAGAGCGATTATATGTTATGTACTTATATAAATTTTAGCTACCACAGAGGAGAATTTTCCTTATTAAAATCGATTAAAATGAAATAACTGAATATTTTTGAATTGGTATTTTCAGCTTTTTCGTCTTTAGTCTAAAAACTTTCGCGACAAAACAATATTGAAAAATTTCTGTATGGGTCCCACCAGTATATACAGCGTACACCTCCGCTAATCCAGTAGAATTCAAAAAGCACTTACCGCCGCTGAGTTTTTATTAAAATTGATTGAACTTAATTGGTCAATTTGCCAAATGAGAGTCTGGATGAGGATGGTTTGCTAAAGTAGCATTTGATTCGTGTTCATTGTAAACTTATTCCGCCTAAACGTCGCCTGGTTTTCACTTGTACCATTGCTTCGAAAGCGACTCCGTTTATGAATGAAAATCTATTTTTGGAGTCACCGATCACGCGCATAACCAATACAAATGACAACAGTGGTCTGGTCTTTGGGGCCACTTGCACCCGATTGTTTGGCTTGCCATTTTCTTACTTTGTCCTCGAATTTTACTGGTAATGGAAATTTTTCAGAAAATTCCAATGTACCTACATGACTGCTAGCGGAAATATGCATACACGGACTTTCCTTCTCAAGCTTAACTGCCCAATCGAATACCTAAACAAGACGGTATATACACGCATTCCACTTTGGACATGACCTAATACAAATATCGGATTAGTTCTAAACTGTTTACGATAGAAGTGATAATTAGGTTATGGCTACATACGGACGCCTGCACTGGGCGAAGGTGTTCTGTTTTTACTCTGGTATCAACAAGCATTGAAATTAAGCCAATTCAATTTCTAAAATTTGGGCGTAGTACGAAACAAAGTTCTGCACCGTACTCTCAAAATGGAATTGGGACATTTTGTGTAACTTCAGCTGCACGTAATAAGGTAAATATTGGTTTTTAGATAATGTTTCGGCCATACTGCCACTGGAAATGGGATTGTATACTTGTTTGTTTACTTGGTTATTGTTCAGAAACTCTTGTAAACCTCCATCGAAAAATATCCAAATTTAAATTGCAAATAAGAGGAAAGGGATTTGGTCTTGACAGTATCGGGTTAGCATGGATTGTTTAAGTGTCAAGACTTCAAAAAAAAAAAAACTTGTTCGGGCGGACACTTATAATTTAAATACTTTTAAACAGCTGATATGCTTTAAATGACAAGAAGAAAAATTTAATAACTTTTTCCTATTATTTCTTCTTTGCATTAAAAGTCTTTGAGGGTATACTGGACATGTGCTTACGGCAGATTCCGGAAAGATTGCCACTATCTAAATTTGGATTAGGTGCTCACGTAGGTTGTCATGTTATTAATTAAAATATTTGAAATTTAAACATTTTCTTAATTTTTTTTTTTTTTTTTTTTTTTGAAGTATGTATAACTAGCTATGTGACCTCGCTCCAACCGGGTGGGAATAATTTTGTTTGCTAAAAAGTATCGTATGTACGATATGGGTCGGTATCTGAATTGAATATTTCACGTTAAGAATACGTTCTGCACATTGAAAATGAAGAAAGTGTAAAGCTATTGAAAGTTGTGACGGTTGATAATAATTGGAATAGCGAGATGTTTTTGCTGTTGTGACATAGATAATTTATTTATCTATGTCAGCACTGTTCTAAAATTTTTTGTCTTACAGTTAGAAACATTCAGTTGTATACGATAGAATTTTTCAAGAAGAAACTGTAATGGTTTGGGGAATTATGGGTCATAATGGCGTTGGTAATTTGGATTTTATAGAGGGGAATATGAACAAATAAATGTATCCTGATATTTAAAAAAAAATTTAAAAGAGTCAGCGCAAAAATTAGGGGTAGAAACAACGTTCCATTTCTACCAGGATAATGACCCCAAGTATAAATCGTTCATTATGCGTACTTGGTTATTATATAACTGTCCCAAATGTCCCCATATGCACACATTTTCTTCTTATTCTGCCCGTCCTGAGTAAGGTGTGATGGAGTGAGTAAGGTTCTTCTTTGCTTTTGGGGGTAAAACGCAAATATCTGAAGAAGGAAATAATGTAGGAAGAAGCGAATAAGGAAAGCAGTGTATACTTACATATATGCCCCATAAATCATACAATTGACGCTTTTCGGAGCGACATAAAAGCTGAAAAAAATAAAAAAAATTGCCACAATAAAATGGTAAAACTAAAATTTCGTCCACTCTCGTCACCTCAATCTCGCTCGTAATCTCACTGTTACCAATGATATTGCTCTCGCTACTGATGCCGGTCTCGTGTGGAGACCTATTCCTAGCCATATTCCCAGATCTTTGGTTTTGGCAAGTCTATTTAAAACACCGGCATTAATGGTATAGTTAAAATGAAGCAGAACACTTCCGGCAAACATGAATTGTCGTGCTATTATTAATATTAAGGGGGAGGCAGTTTATATCTTGCCGCCAGCATAATATACAATTTTTGAATTCGTTAAATACGTAGATACATCGTTAATGTAAAAAATAAACAAAAGTGGACCAAGATGATTTTCCTGTGGAACACCTGAAGTGTTTAGTACAATTTCTGATAGAGAGCCGCAAAGCAATACTCGCTGAGTGCGAGACGTCAAGTATGAGCGAAGCCAATAAATAATTAAGGGAGGGAACTCAACGACAACTTGCGCTTTCCTGTTTATTGAGAAAAGAGCAGAAATCGCGGATCACTTAAGACTTAGAGCCAACTTTTTTGCTCCTGCCTCAAGCAAAATGCAGATTTCTGACGTTTACAATCGCATTAAGAGTCAATTGGAATTGTTTGAGTTTTATTCAAATAAGTTGAAATTTTTGAATTATAATATATAAACGATAAAAGCTCTTTTTCATTATATGTCGGGATACCTCCTTCCACATACTATTTAACGCTTTTCTTTTATCAATTTCAATGCCCTAAACTGGTGATACAATACCACCGTTATCATCAAAATAAAATGAACTATCTGAATCTAACATTTGTTGAATGATTATCCGAGTCTGGAATAAAAAAAATTCCCATTTGGAATCCATGCTATAAACATAAGTTTTATTAAAATTCGAAAATTAGGTAAATTGCAAACAGGAAAAACTCAAACGTTAGCTATCAAGTTCTCAAAACAAAATGACAGTCAGCTGTTAAGAGTGGTGCATTGCTACTCGGATGATTTATTATTGGTTTTTTTTTGCCTTCGAGTTGAGATCAACACAATCTGTTCTGTTTTGTCTATGAAAAAATAAATCGTATCTATCGATATTCTCTACAGTGCCTTACTTCACTTGCAACACATTTTTTACATTTTTTTTTTCAGTTACATTATTCCGTGGCAAAATTGCTTTGTGCTGGTTCTAATTTCTTTTTATTAAAGATTGTCGACTGATACTCATAGTAAGAGGGGCGGGCCCAAATAAAAAAATAGTCCACCCTCTTAAAGAATTCACCATATTAAATTTATGATGCTGTCACATATCCTGTGCCCTTTTCCGAGTTTCAAATTACCACTTTACCGAATTTTATCAAAATCGGCTTGTTACTTTAGCCGTGCATAAACAGAAAAACTCTCTGCCGCACTTATAATATTAATATAACTACATTTTTATCGCCATATTTGTTGGGAGGTAGTTTACAGAGGTTTTACTTGTACTATTTAGTGGTTTGTCTCTTGTACATAGCTACTTTGTTTATTTCCAACGATAATACAGTGTCAGAATGCTGCTAAGAAAGGGCAATGTGTGTTTTTGAAAGATATGGTTTTTCTGTTTTGTCTATCTATTGTCCTTACTACTCGCCTGTACGAAAATCTCTGCCTCGTCATTGCTCAATTATATACTACCCAAAAGCAAAAAGGTTCATCTACCCAAGATTTTACTTCGAAAATAAAAGTGATTTTTTTAATAATTCAGTATATTGGCAAAGTTGTAATGAAATATTTGTGGCAAATACATTACGGAGTGTAAGTAATTCTAATACAACTTACACAATCAAAATGCAACTAAAGGTCTTTTCAAAAATGCAACTTGTTTTATGTGCGTCAACCTGCAAAAATCTTCGTCTATCATAAAACTTACCGCAAAAAGGTTCGTCCGTCTACCTTGAACAAATGACAATTTCGAGGAAAATTGTTTTAAAAAAAAACTACAAACAATCGAGTAATTGTATTCAAATAATCTGAAATTGTAGTTGTGAGTTTATTTTTTGGCTAGACGGCAGTTTGTTCTAACGTCTTGAGTTAAAATGACACGCGGAAAAGCGATACCATCTCATCTGAGAAAGTTAGTAACTGAAGATTATAAAAATAAGAAGTCTTCTTATCAAATTGCAAAAAAAATTTAAACTTTCAAGATCTACAGTTCAGGGTATAATTATTTTATTCGAGACAACTGAAAGTATCGAGAAAAAACCGATACCAGAACGACCAAGACTGAATACTTCAAGCGAAAGTCGAATTTTAAGGAAAACGATTAAACAAAATCGTGCTGCAACATAGTCTGGAATTTGTACAGAGAGCATAGGAAAAAGTGTTTCTGTGGTTACCTGTAGAAGAAGGATGAGAGAAATGGGTTATAAATCTTATTAGGTAAATTTTTTTATATTCTGTTATGGAATCCCGCAATAACCTCTAAATTGTAAGGCTAAGGAGAAACCATTTTTGACCAGTATCCAAAAAAGGATTTGTCTCGCTTTTGCTAAAGTCCACGAAAATTGGACACTAAATCAGTGGCGATCAGTTATATGGAGTGATGAGGCACGCTTTGAGTTGAACATGTAATTCTATAAAAAACGCGTCATTCGAAAAAAACTGAAGCATTCCAAAATAACTGCCTAAGTCGAAAAGTCAAATTCCCAAGCTTTGTTATGATTTGGGGATGTATGTAAGCTCGAGGAGTTGGTCATCTGTGCTTCACTAATACTACAATAAATAGCACTACGTACCAGACTATTCTGCAAAATTATCTTCTTCCATCAATACCTGCTTTGGAAAGACCAGGAGGCGAATATATTTTCCAGCAGGACGGGGCCAGTTGTCATACGGCCAAATAAACAAAGCAATTGTTTCAAAAACATGAATTTCCACTAATGCAATGGCTTGATGGCCATTGAATTAGTGGAACTGCATGTTCTTGAAACCAAAACCCGGACCTTTCTCCCATTAAGAACATATAAGGAAAAATTAAAAAGACATTGAGGTATTCTCCCGCTGCCCTAATGGATGTTCTTCATAGGGATTCATCTGGTATTCAATAACACCAGCTGAGTGTGAAGAATTAGTAATCACTACGCCTAGACGTATGAAGGATTTTATCCGACGAAATGGTGCCGCTATGAAATGGTAGAGAAAAGTTTACGCAATTCCTGTAAGTTAATTTAATGTTTAGCAGGCTTAATTCTCTATGAATAGAATTCGGTTTTCTTTTCTTTTTTAGTGAATTATGTAAAACATTTGATGGATTTTTATATAAATAATAATTAATAAATTAACATGTTATTTAATTGATGTTTTTCAAATTTTGCAACTTAAATTTATTTGCAAAGTAATTTTATTACATTTGGTAATACTTAATTTTTTTAGATTTTGAACGTCCCTCTTCTGTGCGCATCTGCCTTCAAATAACGCACAACCAAATGCACTATGATAAGCAACATATACTCACAATACGATTTGAGAACATTCAAATTGTTACTCGATCGTTCGTAGTTTCTTGACAAAAAAATGTTGCTCCAAAATTATAATGTGTACAAGGTAGACGAACCTTTTTGCCGCAAGTTTTATGATAGACGAAGATTTTGCAGTTTGATGCCTTAAAAAAAGTCGCATTATTGAAAGAACCCGTAATCCTATTTTGATTGTGCGAGTTCTATTAGAATTCCTTTTATCCTGAAATAATTTTGCCAAAATTACTTCTATATAACTTTGCCAGCAGACTTTATTATTAAGAATTCATTTTTATTTTCGAACTTAAATCTTGGATAGACGAATCTTTTTGCGTTTAGGTAGTACAATTATGAAAGTGACATCGGTACGAGAATTCAGATCTTTTGAGATCACGATGCGGGAGCGGGGCTTTAAGCAAACGAATTTTACCCAAATCAAAGACAACAATTGCAAGCCACTAATTCTGAACCACTGACATTGGTCTGAATCCGCAATAAACTTTTACCGAAGCGCCTATAGGCCCCCTACCTTTATCGGTCCAACATTTATAACACAAGAGAAACTAACTAAGACCGATGTTGACAAATTATGAATGTTGTAAATTTTCCAGTAAATCGTAATTGCCGAAATAACCCTATCAACGTTTTTACTGGCATACCACCGGTTTTGTATGTATGGGCAGGATTTTATTCATGCTCGTCAACCAGAGTAAATAGAAGATTAGACCACCCTTAACTTGTTTTTGTGCACACAAATTGGATTATAAAGCTGTTTTCTGGCTCCAAATGGACCATTTATATTTCTAGCGCTCTCATTACCCAATGTGTAAGATCTTCTGTTGTTCCTCAGAAAACAGGACTCTTATGACTCCACCGGCGACCAAGATCTACCGCAAATGGATATCGCGTATTCTTTGCAAGAGTATTTCAAAAGAAGATAATCTATTTGGCTTAAAATTTTTCGCGAATTCTTGACTAATTCTTCTTTTTAAATTTCGATTCCTTGCTTCTTTCACAACCCGGTTTGGTACCGGTTATGGCGAAGTTTTGTTATATATACACACACTCAAAATAGTCTCCGTACACCGAAACGGTGAGGAATGTTTTGCGAAGAGGCTATAACTGCCGTATTGCCAGACGAAAACCATTTATCTCTGAAAAGAATTGTCACAAGCGCTTAGAGTTTGCTCAGAGATATGTTTCCAAGCCTTCAGAGTTCTGGGAAAATGTCATTTTGACTGACGAGACGAAGGTGAACATTTTTGGACCTGATGGGCACCCAAAAGATTGGAGGAAACCCGGCCAGATGTGTGCCTGTAAAGCATGGAGGAGGAAACGTGATGCTATGGGGGTGTATGTTGGGACTGGCGACAGTTCGAGAATGGTTATTATATAACGTCCCAGCGCAGCTCCAAAGTCCTCCCCAGTCGCCAGACCCAAATCCCATTGAACATTTATGGGATCATTTGAAAAAACGAGTTCGTAATCATAAAGTTAAAAGCATCGCTGAGATACGCGCTAAATTAATCGAAGAATGGGCTAAAATTGAAGTAAAAACAACAAAACAACTGGTTCATTCAATGCCTCGTAGGCTGCAAGCAGTAATTGAATTATAAAGGTGGACCTACTAATTATTAGAACTTTTTAAGCTGTTAAGAAGGATGGATACATTTTAGTGTACGGAGACTTTTTTGTTCTTGTTTTTTAGATTGAATTGGATCTTATTCTGTTATTTCTTTAATATTAGGGATTTTTTTGCTTTATTTATAATACATTATTCTTTACACCTCAAATATTGTGTTTTTTATTATTATTTACTCTGTTCTCACTATACAATTTAAAATACTTTTATTTAGTTTTCTCCATTGGCAGTGTACGGAGACTTTTTTGAGTGTGTGTATATCTACTTTGTATGATCTTCTCCTATCTTTAACTTCTTTTAACTTCTTTAACGTCCATTTACAGAATACACTTGAGCAATTCGGCGCCGTGTCGTGCTATATGAAGCTATTTTAATTATTGCGAAACACAAAAGTAATAATGAAAAAACTCCGTCATCTCTGCGAGAAATAAACCGTTAAGAAATCAACTCCGTAGTTGAAAATCCATTATGTGTACCTTTAGTTCAAACATCAGATTAAATGCAGATTACTAATGCAAAATATGCAATGCGTGGGGGCTTGCCCTCTGGTAACGCTCCTTAATTGCTGTCCAATATAGCGTAGTCCGCGTGACAAAATAATTGTGATTGCTAGATAAAACCGGGTAAATATGGTTCTTAAAAGCTCTCAATGGACATTATTAAGATGAATAGCTGTGGGTCATGAAACTTAAAGGAAAATGCAATTTTTCCTTATTAATCTATTCCCATGAAAATTGCAGCAGAATACCTTTTGCATGTTTAATCTCTATTTAGTTCGAGCATTTGCAAATTTTTAAACCAAAGCTTTCAAATGTTTGTGCATTAAGTAGATACAAGTAACAGTACTGAAATAGTTGTCTATTGCACTCATAGGTACTAGAACTTACAGAACTCTGTAAAATAAGAGTTAATAACAAAGAAGCAAGAAACTCTATAAGAATGCGTTACTATGCGACTACAACGTCATAACAAAGAACTAAGCATGCGCTACAGAAAATTTTCTGAGCTTTTCGTACTGTCTACCACCTTTGCTTGTTTGTTTTTCCTCTGTTCACTTCATTTTGTCTTAATCTTCCGAAATATTCTTTAAAAGGGATTCGTTCTTGCCCACTCGCCCCATTTTGAATAGTACTCCAAAAAGGCATATCCGGCAAGAGACGAGCGAGCTCTCTCTCTAAATTACGTAGTAAAATCTTCGAAACATTTGTACTAGAACTCCTGTGTATTTCAATACTTGGAGAAAGTGATGTTTGGCTTCCGCCGTCTGCTGCTCATCGATCGAATTTTCCCCGCTTTACATTTCTGATTTGAAAAGTGACATGTGTTGCTGATAGTTATACTACCATGACTAGTACATTCTGCTTTTTATTACTACATATATCCCATTTTTGCATCATTTTGGTGCCTTTTTATACCAACAATTTGCCTTGATGATACCTTCTAATATAAACTTCACTTGTCTGCCAACTTTTTTTGGGGCTGTCTAGCCAAAAGAATAAAATTCCACCTTTGTGTGACATAAACGGTCTTATAATGTAAGTTCAGTGACAGTGAAATTATAAAGCATAGAAAATAATCTTTTCCTTAAAATCAGTGATTCAATTTAAGCTTTTAAATCAATCACGTAATTATTATCCTTGTAAATTCTCAATTTCAAGAGCATTGTGGGTCGTTTGTCTGATTTGGGATTTTACTGAAAATTGTTTGGTTGATGATTGGTCTTTCCGTCTGCCTCGTTTCCGTAATTCGTTCTAAGTCTGGGGATAATAAAAGAACTTCATTCGATTCGATATCAAGTCTTGCAAGCAACCCTGCAGCTAAGGGTGAAATTTTAACCACTAGGTATTGATCTGTAATCTTTAATCGCGTCTAGCATAGTCCATTGTTAGCAAAACACAACCTTTTGTAGCCGATTCGGTTTTCATGAAGAGCAGCTGGTGTGTAATCTCTTCTTATACCGTCGAATAATGATTTGTAAAGGACTTAAGTCTGTTTTTCTAGAATATGTACAACAAAGATTTTTTTTTTTAAATATTTTATCATGCCTAAGAAAAGCTTTATCACACATGTTTCTTTTAAGTAACAGTTCATTTCTATTGAGTAGACATTTTTGAGTAATACGATAAGAAGTCTTTATACATTTTTTAAAGAACCAAATGTCCACTGTTCTGAGAGGCTTGATGCAAGACAAAGGGAGGCTTGATGCAAGACATAGGGAGGCTTGATGCAAGACAAAGGGAGGCTTGACTTCATGGGAATTATATGCGGCTTATTCAAGTAAGATTGGATGGAAGAGGAAAGTGTATTGGGGTGGGGGGAATGGGGGGTTGACATTTTCTGAATATAAAAATAAACAAAAAAATTAAAAATCGAGGAAACGAAATTTACCTCAGCGCAGGTAGAGCAGCTATCTCTCACGTAGGACCGATAACGGGGAAAGTACATCTTATAGGGCCGGAAACGACGAAGTTTGGTAAATATCAAAATTTAATTTTTCATATGACTCTTACCACGATTTACAGGACAATTTCTGCTCAAAACTTTTAATCCTGGTCGTATTTCTATCGCGTTTTTCTCAACGAGTCCGAATTCATAACTCTAGCTACAATTGTTAAATTTGAAATTTTTAAAAGCAAAATTTTTTGGAACTGCGTGGCTAAAGTTCAAGTACCTTATTATGATCTAATTCAATGTAACTCTACGGTCTTATGCGATGGGTTACGCTTTATCACTGTTCTTACAACTACGGCGAATACATCAGGCGTTTCTCTCAACGCGCATGCTCGCATACAGGTCCCGAGCAGAAGACTTGCCTAGACAGTTTACTTACAATTACCAAACCCGAGCAGTGAACTGCCCTTAGCCTACTTGCAACTACAACTCTAATTTTCTTGGGCCTTTCCGCTGAACGCTCTCAGGCCGCATACACATTGAGGAGCGATAAGCGGTGAGCGGGCAGCGATGAGCGGTAAGCGATGAGCGGTAAGCAATGCATAAACACCACGCTACAAACGCAAATAAATAGAGATAAGCGGTGGACGATGAGCTTTACAGCTAAGCCTAAAAAATCTTGATTATGAGCGGTAGCGATGAGCGATGCAAGTTAGTTTTTCAACGTATCACGTTGGGATAATTTATTTATTTATATCGGGATGACCACAACTTAACCAAAATTGCTTTCTTTTAATTTTTTTATTTAAAACACAAATCTCCTCGGTGATTGCTCTCGCGCCAACTATTTTCCCTCCGGATCTGTAAAAGGAAGAAAACGACTCGTGATTTTACAACTCAATGGGATAACTGCCTAAACTACGCAATACCGCACTCACACTTCTCACTCACATTAGATCAGCAAAGCGGACATACCATCAGAGCTGGCCTAATCCTGTGATTTGGAGGATTGATACCTGGACATACCAACTTAATCAATTCCTCCTTCATCGGACATACCAGATGATCACAGGACTTACTATGGTTTTATTACAATCCCGGAAATACCACAGATAAGTAATAAAACCACCCAATAAGCGGACATACCAGCTATATTGGGATAATTCATAGGAGTGCGCTTCAGCTTCACCGGACACACCACGATCCGCTGAAGTCACATCCCTCCAATGTGCGGACACACCAGCACTATTGGCACAACCATACCATGTCCCCCAACTTCACCGGAAATACCACATTCCATTTTACGGACGGATTCATCATCACACACACAAATATTCAACGACAGCCTACGATTAGAGGAACTACCACTGATAAACTCTAACTTAACTACTACCCACTACACAGTACACGCAACCCAGTACCCACTAACAGTACAAACTACACAGTACCCACTACACAGTACACAATACCCACCTTTATAAATTATGAATTTAAATACTGAAATCACTAAAATCACTATATGGATAGATTAAGATCTTTAACTACTTCTCACTTGCACGTTTAATTAAAACTGAGGATCTTTCTTAAGGAGAATGAAAGCAAACCTCAAGAAACTAAAGGGTTGGTATATACCTACGAGGTAACGCTAATTATTTTAGGAATTTTTGGGTGAGGGTCATAACTTACGAAATTTTAAAAGACATGCACAATTTGTTTACGCAAGCGGCGATGGCGCCTTTCCCATTACATTTTCCCAGAAGAGGTAAAGGTTTAATTGAACTTGCCACTTATTGCAACCTACATTGAGTATTTGAATGTCTGAGGATGGAAAAGGGACCAAATCTTTCGGATTGTTTATCTATTTTACTATGGTTGTGTCTGTCCTAAAAATCTTGGATTTTTCTGAACTAGTTATTACCTGACATTTATTTTTATTTATTTAGTTCAAGTCTACAGAACAAGATTCTTACAGACGAAGCATATGTATTAACCCTAAATATAATGAGTTCTATATTAAATCTTACTTTAATTATATTAAATTATATTATCCGTATACAATTTTCAAACAACATCAAAGTTTGCTTAAATTCATCTCTAGACATGGTAAAATCTGCATATTTTTTGAAGACGTTAAATACTCGTATACAGTTATTAACGCATTCATGAAGACCATAGTTTGTTGGATGAGAGGAAGCATATCTCGTGATCTTAGAATTTTATTTGTGTCAAAAGCAAATCTCGTGATATTAGAATTATATTTATGGCATATATGTTTAAGAGATTTAGAAGTTCTGGACAGCTGATAGTTGAGCACAGTATATCTTTAATGAATAAAGCACATTGGACATTACGTCTGAAACTAAGTTTAGGTAGACCAAGTATCAAACGAATTGATTCGAAGTGGGCAAGTTCTCGCCCCAAAGATATAGTTTATAACAGACAATGTGAACTTGGTAATGTAATACCAGAGTACAGAAGCATACTTCAAAACAGGTCTAACGAAACTAGTGAACAAAAGTTTAAGTTTCTGAATTCATTACAGTTTCGTCTGATAAAACCCATCAAATTAAAAGATTTACGGCAAACAGATTCAATATATCTAACAAAGGATAGTTGTTTATCGAAGATTACTCCCAAACCAGTAATTTCGCTAACACGAGTTAACAGAGCATTATTGATGGTATAATTGAAATCTATCGGATTTAAGTAGCGATAAAAAGACATGATTCTGCACTTGGAAGTATTTAGGTTCAGATTATTGGAAATGCACCAATCTGTAAAATTATCAAGATCTTGTTGCAGCTGTGTACAAGCATCCGGATTGCTTATTTTGTAAAATAGTTTTAGATCATGGGCGTAGATCAAACACTTAACAAAGGAAAATTTTAATACTACATCATTTATAAATAGTATAAAGGAAACGGGGCCACTGTGACTTCCTTGAGGAACCCCTGAGCTTGCTTCAATCACCCCAGAAATACTGTTCTCTATCTTAACAATTTGCCTGCGATTTATCAAAAAAGAAGATATTCATTTTAAAAACTTGAATGAATATACTTGAATATACCAAGTATAAATTTCGAAGTGGGAAATGTTTTCTGTATCCGATCGTGAAATTTAAATATCACAAGTGCGAACTGAATAGTGTTTGTGTAACGACCGTCACCCAAATTACAAATTCTCCCAATTTCAATGTATTTTTATTTAATTCACTTGTGACTAACCTCTTCTTCCACCTTCTCAAAACCAACCTTCTTAACCTTGAATTTTCAAGCAAAAAACCTTTTCTTACCGCCTTCGATAACATTTTGTAAATAAAATAGTTTTTAAAAAAAAGTTGAAGTTGAACAAAACAACTGCCCAACCACAATTAAACATAATAACATCAAACGACCTGAACGTTTCAGCTCACGGGATCATAAGGAAGGACGACTAAATACTTTTGTTGTACTTGTTTGGTTTGTTTGATTTGCGCCGACTTCAAAATGTCATAATAGATATAACATTGAAATTATTTTATGCTTTTCAGCGCTTTCGTGAAGTCGGTTCAACTTTTCTTTAAAAACTATTTTATTTTGCAGTTTTAGTGTCTTCTTCTCTGTACATCAAAAAAACCATCCAAATCGGTCAGCGCCTTAAAAAGTTAGAGTCAACCCCCTACCCCCATCACCATCACGCCAAAATATTTTTTCTCGTGGTATCAATCAGGAAACATACTCTACCCAATAGAAAAAGGATCATCGAAATCGGACCACGCGTTACGAAGTTAGACCACTCCTCCTTCCCCACCCTCCACCATAGGACTTAATTATTCTCCTATTAGCAAGGGGGGATAACACTCTATACAACAGCAAAAGAACCATCCAAATCGGTCCACGCTTTACAAATCACGTCGAACTTAGAACCTCTTTGTTTTTGGGAAGTCGGTTAAATACTTAACTCTTAAAAATTACAATAAACTAATGTGCACACATCATCGCTAATCGCTCATCGCTTACCGCTCATCGCACACCGCTCACCGCTTATCGCTCTTCAATGTGTACGCGGCTTTACGGGGTCACAACAGCAAACAGCCCTTAACCTACTTGCGGGTACTTCCTAAGCAGCAATCTGCTCCGAACCTACTTAAAGACTGACTACGGCTGACTGGTAAGTGGTAAGTGGTAAGGCCAATTTGTTAAGCGGCCAGACTTGTCTTGATCAAATGACAGGCACGAATCATATTTCAAGAGAACTTCCTGCTTATTTCACGAGTTCTAATTTCAAGCACGAGTAATGTTCCAAAAAAAAATCTGATTAATGCCTTGGGTTCAATTCCTGGTCTAATCGACTTCTTTTGTCTTTCCTTGTTGCTTTTTTGATTTTCTGGACTACATCCGCAAAGTAGTTTCATGTACTTTGTACGGCCTGAATTGATTCCCTGCGTTTTCTGCCGATTTATATATGTATTTGTAAAGGTCCTATGTGTGTGTATTAAACCTCTAATTATCAATTCGTTAGCGCGACATAGTTAAGTTCTGCTAGTCGTTCTCCATTGTTGTTTATGGTGTCCCACCCATCTTCCCATTACTACGGTAAGTTTAGGTCACCCGCTAGAGTCATTTTGTCTCTTCTGTACGTTGTTGTTTCTCTTCACATAATTCTTGAAAAGAAGAAAAATAGGTGATGACTATGTTCTGTGATTTGTAAATAAGCCCAGTAGAAAATAAATTATTTCAAGAACCCTGTTGAAGCGCTTTGCTAGAGCACCTAAGCGTCACTCTTCGTAAAAAGGTTGACATATCATGTTGGCAGACGATAATAATTCCTGTTGCTTTACCAGGAAGCACTTTTCAGACACTTTAAAAAACTTTTATTTACTTTGTTCCTTCATGGATCATGGAGCCTTTTTAAAATTGTGCTGTGAAGATACTAGGGAGTAGCTACAGCGGTTGCCCTTATTTTTTCGAACTTTTTGAAAGCGCTCGTAAATCCTTCTATTGGGAGGTTACATTTGCAGTCTTATTTTACAATAGATTTAAATTTAAAGTTTTTGAATTTATCTAAATAGAAGTGGTAATAAAGATAAACTAAATAAGTAGCACATTTGTATAACTTACATCATTGTTGTAAATATATCATTTGTTGTAAATTCAAAAATGTAAACCATCTGGTTTTAAATAACTTAGATAAAACAAAAATTTTGCACGATTAAAATAGAACTCCGTGTTAGTGATATTAAGGAATTCAATCAACACACAGTTCCCCTAATGACTCCTAAAAATAGACGATATAAGCGTTTCAATGTGACGTACGAGTTCCAGTATCAATCAGCTTTTTTAGGGCAGAAATTTATGGCCCAATGTGAAAACTTAAAATCCCAATAAATCAAGCAAATTGCTACTGATACATGACCCATTGATAAACTGGAAACTAACGAGCTTCCTCCCCAGCATCGGTTACTGGGGCTACACATGGCCATTATTTGCCTCCCAGTAGAGAAGTAGATTGTTGTCTCTGAACAAAAAAATTTTATTCCAGTGTCAGAGCATAAAATCGAATTAAAAATTAAGCACCGATGTGGGATCATTGCGGTTTAATTATAGCCTCAAAAGTTGGTTTCCATCTAATTCCGAGTTAATTACACTTCGATGTTCTTAATTATCTTTTAAGGAAATCAGATGCCGCCTTCTTGCAGTTTTACCATTACAGTTTGATACGAAATTATTTGCCACAATCTCCGGGGATTAGCTTGCACAGGAAGGGAAGCATCAATATCTAGTTATGGCTAAGAGTTGAATGGTTTCTAAGCTTTAACGTCAATTAAAAGCAGAGCTTTAAATAGGACCGAACTTGTTTTTACCCTTGCGAATGGAATGCTTTCGTGAAATAAATAGCTCGTGAAATTCGATGCAGGACAAACGTAAAACAGGCTGGCTCTGGTAATGCAGAACTAAGTGAACCACTTCAGTCCTTAACAAGCGCATATTGCACTAGAGCATGAAATCTAAACATGCAAGAAAACTCAAATGTTGACCTACTTTCTAGGGATTCATTTTGGATTTGCTTTTTGTTTATCCCGTGGCTTTCATATCCACCTTCAGGCTGCTTCAACTACCTGGCTTTCTACAAATATCGCAGATGATTTTACCACTACGACTGCGAAGGCTCACACTACTATCACAATAATCTCCTGAAAATGTTTCTTTATCACAATCACGTAATTTACTCTGTTGTATTTCTTATATTTGTTATACTTTTCGCGTCCGCCTTTCTTTTTTTCTACTTTAAATAGAAAACTTTGGAAGAATACAATCCTTTCTGGGTCTTTTATAAAACAAAATATTTTCAGAAGGAATTTTTTAGATGAGGCTTTCATGTGAAAAATGCATACTTTTAGTCAGAGTACATTTTGTTTGTGAGTAAATCTTAAATTGAATTTAAAAAAATTTACCACAGTGATCATTAAGTTAAGTTAAGTTTCGTTAAACTATACTGCAAATTTTCTGCTTTGGATAGCCGCTTTACCTTTTATGTCGTCGTCGGAAAAACATACTGTAACGTAGCTGGGGCTCTTCGGGCTCAACGGACTAATTAAGACACATATTTTCAATCATAAATGTTCACAGTTCTATTCATTTCCTTTACACGTTTTCTTTACAATATACCATTTCACGCTACTTGTTTTAGCTTATCACTTCATTGGCTAAAATATAACTGACTATTCGCAGTATCACATATAAAAACTTCGCAGTCTTATTCACGACTAAACTAACCAGGCTTCTACTCAGCGCTATTTATAGTACTCAGTTTAATTCTAGAAACTTCTGTTACTTAGTTCTAGATGTTTTCGTTACACATTTTCTCCTCACATATTCAGCATAGGTTTGAGTCGTCCTTGATTTTCTACATTTGACATTTCCTTGCCTTGATTTCTGGCCACCTGGAGCAGGCGCATTACACGGTTCAATACTTCCCTTTTTTTGGCCTACCTTGTGCACGTTACAATACTAATGTTTATTGCAACTAAAAACTACCACCTCCCCTCATTTTGGAGGGTGTAAAATAGAAAAAAAAATAGTACAAAAAAATTGCTCACCTACTAAAAACCCCGTGCAAGCAGGCTGTATGGTTAAAGGAAATGTCAGAAAAACTGCCACTTAGATTTCGAACGTACACAGCGATAAAAGTTCTAAAATATTTATACGAAAGTTCCGGTAAAAAATACGGTTCTGAACTGTAATCGTTTTGCAACTGTCCGTTGACTTAATTTTAACGGACAAGCACCGTAAAATTTTCTGATAAAATGAGGAATCGGTTTTAAGGAATAAAGGAGAAAATGTGTCTACCAATTTATGATGCCGCAGTGCTAACGTTGGCAATATAAGAGAAAAAAGGACAATGTTTTTTCGTATGGCGAAGAAAATTTATTTAAAATGTATTAAAGGTCTAACAAATGACAACAATTCATTTTCAACTACAGTCTAATATGCGTATTTGTTCAACTTTTCTAAATTAGCGGAAAACTTTTAAACTTCTTAAACCGTTAACCAATTTACGTGTGCGAATATTTCTCATTTTCACTAAAACTCTGTTTAAAATTCTAGTAAATTATTATGAAATATCTTTGCATGATGGGCTGCTGAAAAAGTTCATTAGCTGAAAGTTCTTTTTTGTATTCTCGTGCGAATAGCAAGTCTGAAATTGCCAGCAAAAAATTAATAGTTACTGCCACGAGTTATTTGTGAGAGCCATAAATTTTCCGCAACCCGCCGAAACTAATAATTTTCATTTTCTGGTACAACAAAGAAAGCTACTTACAAAGTTTGAACTTTAAAACTTTAGCAGAAAAAGTCCAGAAATTTAATTGCTCTTCGTTGACACGAGGACTTTGTCAATATTTAATAAAGTGAACAGTCCGCCAGATTAGAAATTTTAAGTGGCTTTGAAATGAATTTAGATTATAAATGGAGTCTTGTCACAACAAAGAGTTATTGAATAGATTTTTCTGCTCAATTATCATTCATTCTCAATGGCTTATAATTAAAACTTTAGCAATAAACTTCACGGCTTGCTGGTGTCCTGGAAATGAAAATAAATTAAAAGTTCAGGGCGTTTTAATCATTAGGAAACATTCAAAAATTAGACAGTCCAAGGTGAATATTATAAAGATCTTATGCAACGGTCCAATAGGTCGTTAAAATCGTAAGTGGAAAAATGTATTTTGCGTTATCAAAGTGGAATTTGTATAAAAATTGGTTAAACTAATTTACGTCAGCTTAGATACATTGTAGAACAACTTAGCGGCCTTCAAATGCCTGTAGTCAGCTTGTGAGCAATATACAATAAAGTTCAGAAATGCATCAAAACCACGCCGATGCACAATTTAATGCAATGACAGCAAATAGTGTACTCCCCAATCTGTTTTTCTGACTCAGCCGGGACAAAGCAAACCTTTTAGACCATTTTTATATGTCCATTCGAAATAGAAATTCAGAAATACTCTCTCTTTTATCAGTCAATAATAATATTGCCGGGTTCTTTGCTGCTAAGTATCAACAAGTTCACTCGGAAACCAGAAAGGCCTATTGTAAAATCCCTTGCCAGAAATCATTTAAGATTCACCAGTGCAAGTCGGTGGAGTAAGTGGTAACGTGTCGGCCTACCAATCCGGAGGTCCGAGGTTCGAATTGTACCAACGGCGACCCATAGTTGTTTTCTGTTAACAACAGATTACGATAAAAACGCCATGGGGATTGCATGGGAGAAAATTTCAGTCACCTTAAATAGTAGGGCCACTTGCATTCGTTGTGTCGAATCGGGTTACATGAACTAGAGAAAGGGCAATCTTAGATAAGTCGTCCAGATTGTCAAAAAACTTTAGCCTCAAACATTCAATGCGCCGAACTCTTATAGCCGTACATTCGTAGATTATACTACTCTACAGCTTCTTCAATGTAGTAATGTCTGGTGAAGACGTCAAAGAGTATTCGAATGCGTTTTTTGCCGAAAGATAGTGATTTTGAAAATCTATTATAATATGATTTAGACGGAATATTTTTTTATTTTACTTTTCGATGTGTTCTGACGTATGTGATTATTTGGTTGGACAATCAATTGATGACATCTGTTTTGCTGGGACAGTAAGTGCAGATGTTATTAAAGTTATATTATCGCTTGAAAGATGCTGAATTTGTTGGTTAGTTTATACGACTTGTTTATTTTCAACGATCCAAAATAAACTATAGCTCTAATAACTTTCTATGATTTCCTTCCATCAGTTAAGTAAGATGAGGGATTTCAATAATAACATTATAAGGGAGTTTCTAATCTTCTCTATTGGGTATGCATTGTAACAAAAACGGGGTTTTTCAGGTTATATTATACCTTCATATTCTTTAAACTTTTAAGAGATGCTGACTTCTGCAACATTATGATGACATACAAATAAAATGTAGCAAACATATAATTTGTTATTAGATGCGACCTGTTTTGATTAGGAAAGTTGAATTTGTCTGCATGTCAAAAATTTTGTGCGTTCACTTTGACCTCTTCTAGTCTTTGTGCTGCTAAAGCTGGTTTAAAATTGTTTTTTTTTATCGCAATATGTTGTCAGCAGAACACAACTATGAGTCGCCGTCGATGGGATTCGACCCTGGGACTTCCGGCTTGCACTGAACCATGCAAAAAACGTACGGATTTCGCGGTGAAACGGAATAGTATACAAAACGCGCGCGCGGACTAAATTAAAAATCTTTCCTTTCTAAAATTCATAAATTGTATAATGAGATAACGATTATTAGTTATTACATATTACCGTCGAAAATGTGTTGTACGTTTTTGAATCATCTCTATCTACAACTCATATTTCGTCTTGTATACTAATTTCGTCAAGATATTTTGATTCTGAAATTTGTACTTGCACTTTCCGTCTACTTCCGTGTACATTCCGTGAACTTCCCGTGTACTTCCCCTGTACTTTCCGTGTACACGGAAATTTCAGGGCAATTTGAGGGTGGTAAATAGTCACTGCCAAATTTACGGAGTAAGTCGTAACTCTCAGCTTCTCAACTTTTCGCATGCAGTTACGAGCTCAACCTTAGTCTGTTTGCTCAAACTCAGTATAGTCTGACTGAGCTAGAACTCGAAAGTGTCAGCTCGGAGTTCCATCTCCATAACTTAATATGTATGCTATGTGGTGAGATGTTCTCTCTGCTGTATGTTAGAATAGTATGTGGTTAGAAGCGGTACTTTCCTTGCCGATCGATCATTTAAATTATTCTCTGCTAGTCGTCTCACGGTTCGTACATTTACATTTTTCTTATATCTTTGCAAATATCAACAGGATTCTTCTTTGAAAAGGATTGTAACGCTTCCGGATTGCGACATGGGTGTAAATGCCACGGCAGCAATTAATGTTTAATTAATTTGCCCTCTTTTTCACTGCTTTTTAGGGTTCAAAGCATTTGCCACCATATATTGAAAGAATTCAGTTATTTCAGCTCAGGTTTCAGATTGCCTCTTTGTTCGCTTCTGAGCAGTGCACTGCCTGACCCATTTCGTATACTGCAACAATTGTTCTAGTTATTTTCGGTAACTTAAGAAAATCGGCCCTATTTCGGAAGACCTAACTTCTACTGTTGCGCCTTGTATCAAAACAAGAGAATGTCAAAAAAGCCATTTGTTGAAAAAGCAACTTCACATTGGGGTATAAGTTTTTTCAGAAAATTGGATTATATATAATTATATTTATACACACCATTAAGTATGAATCCCATAGGCTTTAGAAAGGGTCGACATTTTGGAAAACAACAAAATAGTGGCCGATTTTCTTAGCTTATATTATCATGAAATATTGCCAGAAACACTAAGCATGCCTATAATTTTGTCTGCCGAATTGTACCCTTTAGCCTTATTTTGAACACTTAACCCCAGTACAGCTGATTAACTTACCCAAGCAGTTTACGCTAATTCATTTGAATATAACGGAACTATAAAAATAGAGCAAAAAGCGCCTAATGGAACGTAATATCGAATCATAATATTGTTAAGTAACTTTTAGTTACACCTATTTAATTCTCCGCCACAGTATGTTAGAGAAACTGAGCGGCAAAATTGTTTTGCATCGAGAAATATTTATTTTTAATAACTTTAAAATCACCTGGTTTAATGAAAAGTGCTAAAGTCTATGTAGAACAAGAGAGGATCTCATCACTGTGGTCACCTCCTACACTCCAATTTAGCACTAAAAGCTAATATGGCTCTTTAGAATCTTTGTGGTAGCATTAGGGCTATAATTATTCGAAAACCCTTTTTCTTTGGGTGCTTCCTTAATGGGTCTCTTCTTATTATATCAAAAATTAACAATCCTATTCCTCTTTCTCCTTGTAAGTAAACTCACCAATGAGGATCCTTGATCAATAAAGTATAACACCTAATCTCGAAATATTAAATATACGTTTATTCCGCAACTCCTGGGTAGTGGAAAAAGGTATGGTCATTTGTAACAGATATACTACTATATGAAATGATAATATTCAAACTAAAATTTGGTTTAGATACTAGCACACCCAGCAAATACGCAGCATTGGGCACATATATTTGCTTGTGTAGATATTGATTTTTGAGTAATAATTAGTGTCAGACTACAACAGACTACGAAGGGAGCATCTGTAGTCATGCTAATTGTCTTTAAATGATTAAGCTGGATTTCTAAACACCAGATATTACTTTATAATGGATGCGAACTTGTGTTTTCATTCATATTCACATTCATTTTCTCTTGATAATTTGTTGGATTCAATACTCAAAGGGACTGAACGGAACCCGTTGTCTATCATAGCCAAATAGTACGTAGGCTAAATGATTTTTAGTATTGACTTGACCCAAAATCAAAAATCGTTTTAAATTTAAATAGGAAAATGGGGTGGGATTAGAGAAGGCCGTATACCGAATTAAATATACTTTTTACCCAGGCTTTTGTGGTGCCGTTGCAAAGCTCTCATTGAATAGAATAAGGTAAGATAGTTATTTATTTGTTTGGAATATTTTTTCAAATTGTTTTGTTTTATATGAATTTCGTTTTGTGCTAATGGACTTTATGTCTACACTTATTTCTGATGTGCTCATTAGGGGTGCTTGTATGATATCATAGAATATCTAATTTTTACCAATGAAGTGAGAGTTTTTTTTTCATTTCTCATGCTGAACAAAGTCGGTTTGTCAAATTAATCAGACATTTTTGTATATTTATAAAGCAAGAGATGTCTGAGCACGATACGGTCAAGGGTCTCACAGTGACAGAAGATGTCTTCCGCTCTCTCTTCTTCTTCCGAACTGAAGCGGCAGGTGTCTCCCTCAGTTAGCCCCATATTTTTAAGGTGGTAAACTAGGGGCAAGTTAAAATTCCTGCTAAATCTGGTCTGCTGAGTGGAAATAGCGCTTCCGTTTATTGCTTTGTTTTTTCAGTGTGAGTGCTTACATCTGTCCTCCTATGACCTGATACGCATTGCCAACTGGCTTTTCGAGTAGCCACAAAACGGCTCAGGCCCGATGAACTGAGACATTATATATATTTTGGCACCAGGTATTCATCTTTCAGTAATTTCACGTGCGCAGAGTCCAATGCCGTGAATCTCTGCTTGAACGATGGTTGGTTCAGATCCGAGCGACTTATACAGCCTTAGTCTGGGTTTATAGTCATCGATGCCCGTTCTGTCACCCGTGTTGGAATCATCCGTGCACCAAACCAGAGACCCCTTTCAAAGATGTGGCTGTTGTTAAGTCAGCAATCTCTATTTTCAAGGATCAACTCGAATGGTGTATCAAAATTGTTCCTTTTCAGAATGGCAGCTAAGCTAGAGTTGATTACAGGATCATTCTTGAATACTTCAAGCATTGATGTCTGTTCAAGTCGAGAGTAAATTCATCGAGTTAAAAAATTTCAGTTTTTTGTAAACATATTTCTAATGTTTGCGAGATGAGCTCAGAATGTTATGGGCTGATGGAGTGCAACACAAATTCTTCCTTGATAAGCTTTAATGTCATTTCATTCGTAACGAATGAGTAACTAATTTGAATAATATGCATTAAAGCAATATGCAATATCAATCTAATGTAAATATAAATCTCGCAGTGTGCTCTACCGATTTTAAAACAAACGTAACAGAGGGGACATAGAATGGAATTAGGTTAAAATGTTTTGATTTTATTACGAGAAAAGTTAACTTATCTTCTATTTGAGCAACATCTTAAACTTTATGTAGCATTAAATTAATTCTGTGATTTAGGAAACATCGACCGCCTAATACACAATTTTTCTCGGAATAACCGGCAAATTTTATGGTTCCCCACCGTAGTTTTCCAGTACGCTTTGCTGATATTGATAATGATGAATGATAAAGCTTGAAATCATTTTTCATTTTGCGTTTTGTGATACTTAGTTTTTTCTTTCTGAATTTTAATTGAACTTAGTTTTCTATGTATCCAAATTTCGATGTGAATTTACATGATTAATTAACTAAATTTTTCAAACCATTGCAATTGTCAATAAATAGTGAAATTACATACGAACAGCTCTTTTTATCTCTTTGGAGGTGACTTGTTTGAAGTGAAGATTTGCTTAGTGGTAACCAGATGTTGAAGCGTGCTGTTGATTACTAGAGTTCGAATCTCAGACTGGTAAAATTTTTTTTATTCGGTTTTTTCAGATCTTTTGAATTCTATGCTCGGAATATCGTTTGAAGTGGAACGATACTCGGGTCTCATCGTTCAGGAAATTTGATGGTGCCGTATTTATATGACATTTATAACACGATTACATCTGAGAGCCGTAATTTTTACCTAAATTTTCGTATGAAAGTTCTAGAAATTTTTTTTCTGTGTACGGGTCCGTAAAGAAGATAAAACTTTTTCTATACACATAATTTCCTAACTCTTTCTCGCAGTGTTGAATCACCCCGCTAGATTTAATATATTGCTAATACATTAGCATAACAGTGCTGTCACGCAACGCATCCTGAGAGCGGTTTCCAGTTTTTTGAAGTGAATTTTATCGAAGGCACTTGCGATGTCCATTATAATGGCCATTGCGACTCCTACGGCAGGTGATTCTCCTTCTGTTATGCGCACAACCTGATATAACGCTGTTTTATGTTGGTTCTTACTTAATAGGTATTCCTTGAGCATTGTCTTCTTAATGTGGTAAACCATGGCTCTTTCCATTGTTTTTAATAATATGAATTTCAGGCTTATTTCCTGCCCGGCTTTAGTAAGAAAATAACCTTAATCCCTTTCCATTAGATCAGAATGTATTCCATTGTCAAATAAGCGATGTAAATTGTAAATTCCTCAAAGCCTTAGTGTCAAGATCTCAGAGTTCCATTGCAATAGGGCTAGGGATATACCTTCTAGGCCTGTTCTCTTGAATGCTTCAAACGACCCAATTACACGTTTTTCCCCATCCGATGTCACTATCCTTTCTGCTTAAACTTGTTCCAACATGTTTTCTTCTGCTTCTTTACGGGCCATGGCATGTCAGTCTTGACACTTTGGGTAAAAGAGTTTCCTCGCGTGATCTCATTGTACCTGTACGGACAAGTCTGAGACTGGTGATCGGATTATTTGGGACCAATTTCGTAAGCCGACAGACTTTAGAAATGTTCCTGCCAAAAGTCTTTTCACCATTCTCTTTTCTTCCTTCGTCAAATTTTCTTCAGCATTCTTTTTAAGAACTTATATTTCAAGCATCAAGGTAAGTACCTCTCTCTCTCTTAGCATGGTTAGATGCCTTTTTCCTTTTTATGATAATGCCAAAGCTCATGTGATGCCTTATGATATTACATCAGGTGTAGTCGTATATTATTTTTGAGTATTGTTGGTGTGTTTCCAGTTATTTATTTACCACCTCGTGGTATTTCACCCCATCAGCATTCTTAGGAATCGAGCTCAGCTCTACACTTGTTGCGGTACACATACCGAATTTCCAAAGTAATGGCTCTGGGATCTAACATCGTGATCATGTCTGCTATTTTACAATTGGACACACTCTACACAAACCCTTCTGAATAGAGTCATGTCACTTACCTCCATCCGCTTTGCAAAAGTTAGGTTGCGTCTTGCTGCAAATTCGAATAGGTTGCTTTCTCTACTATTAGCACTCGTGCCCCATGCTATATTATGAGAATTAGCATCACATAACAAAACCATTTCCTTTTCTTTGCAGTTGTTTAGTATTTATATGTCGTCGGTGTAATTAGTAAAAACGTGTCGGCATTCCATGCCGGAAGTCCCAAGCTCGAACCCGTACGGTAAGCGAACCATTGTTGTTTTTTTTTGACAACAGATAACAGATTGTTAATGTCGGTAGTTCGGAATCCAACTTAAATTGTAGGTTCACTTGAAATCGTTGTCTCGAATCGAGTGAAGTTCTTATCCCGGCCCATGCCTCACATGGGGTTACAAGAACTAGAGATTTTACTGGAGCCTCCACTTCTCATTCCGGACGAACCACTTCTTATTAAGTATCAAAATTGTCAGGTTATTCTTACCGGTGGCATAGAGTGACAGATAGTGCGTTCCACTTAAAAAGATGGTAATTCTGTTTGAGTTCATGTTAGCGAGGATAGTATTTTTATAGCGCCGTTTTTCACATTGGATGAGGCGGTACTTTGCTTTTAATAGGAGAGTCGCAGGTTCGGATCCCATGATTGTTTTCTCCTTACAAGAGATTAAAATAAAATGTCATTAACAATTACATAGTACCTAATGGCAGCGGTTCGGAATTCATCTTAACTCATTATATACTTATTTCTCTTTCAAATTACTCTTATTTTATTTTTATTATTCAAATACTGTACACTAAAAATCCTCAAAATTAACAGTTGGCAGAAAAATAATTAATTTACTATAGAAGTTTTCTTATATTGTTCAATGAAAACAGGGCGTAAGACTGAGCTTGAGTTGGTAGACAATGTGTAATGTTGTAGGTCTACTTGCAGTCTCATCGAACCAAATAAAGTTCTTTTCCCGTCCAATTATCTAAAAGTGCTTACTGGAACTATAAAAAGAGACTAATCTTTCACATGCATTACATTTTCCAGATTATAAATTTACTTTCTGTCGTTATATATCCCGAAATTTTGCGAAAACGTTTCATTAAAATGAAATTAAATAACTTTCAAACACATTTTCCATGAGACTTCCTTACCTCGGGCTTACTTACATAATTTTTTTCTTTCTTTCTGCGCTTTTTTTTTTTGCAAAATAATGTATTCGATATACATACATATTCCGGCTACTATTAAAGGAAATTTAAATATTTTCTGACCGGCCTTGAGCTAGTTTTGCGGAGTAAATTTTGCCGAACGAAATCTTGTTAAATACATTGCTGTTATATCATTTTATTCCGGTACATTAACTTCATTTGAAACTTCATTCCAAAAGCAAAACGGGGCCCTAAAAACCCTTACTGTCCATGAAAATCCTGAAACGTCCACTGGGAAAAAATGAAATTAAGTGAAACCTGGCTTACATCCTATCGTGATATCACCACGGAAGTTTGTAACCATCCGGTTTTAGCCTTTATGCAAAGGGAAAGATTTTAGCATATTTCAGTATTTGCGAAAGTCATGAACATATTTGCTCTTATATACATATGTGTATGTATAATGTAAGTACTTATATACTTAAGTATACGCAAAGCACGGAGGACTGCGAAATGTTGCTAAAGGAGATGTCAACAAACACAACTTTTACGAACGCTCGCTCGTCGACGTTCTTCTCCTTGCTCTAATCAGGAAAAACGTATCAACAAACTCCTTCACTTATTCTCAAGTGTTGCACTTCTCACTCCCCAAGCGTATAGAAGTCAGACTATTTTTACGTAAATTATGCTTCCCTCCGACGCCTTGTTTTCATTTAAACGTGGAAAAATTGAGTGAGCCAGCGCCATCTATGTACGTGACCGTGTGCTGTGCATGCAATTTTCATGTCTAAGGGTATATTTCTGCACTACTTAAAATTTATGTTTTATAGCCATGCATTTGTGCATTTTATATTTTAGTTTATAATTGCCGTTATAATAAATGTAATTCTTCACGAAGATATGACAAGGCTTTAAGACGTTATTACTCCGTCGCAGCTAAATCTGATATCGAAATGGTACTCGATCCCACGACTTTTTATGTGGATTACAGAAATATTTAGAATTTTCACGTGAAATGCAAATTAATCGCGATAAGGAGAAGGTGGAGGAATCAAGTGTCTTTCAGCGACTTGAACGAAAATTTTGTGATTATTCCAATCTGAACTTTGGAATCATTCATTGGTCGACTGTATGTACACTGTCACATTTACAGTGTGTAGGAGGATCTGCCTAGTCAATCATTTCTCACCAACATCAGGAAATCATTGTGGTAGCTGGTAAAACTGCTATTAGTGAAGTCGTTAAAGCCACTTAGAGCCGTCGTTTTGGTCCTGGTAAAAGTCATTGAAGTTATCAACATTACTTTAATTGTTCGGCGCAAAAGTTCTTCTCAAGTTGCTCTGATGATGGGATACATCATGGGGTGTGCTTGTTTTAAAGGTAATTTCTAAATTTGTTTTTATAAAAATCAATTAATTTTGTATTAATTTTTTTATTTGCGAAAACATATTTTTGAATTTTATTTTCTGACGTGTGTATATTTTTGAATTTTATTTTCTGACGTGTGTATATGCGAGGCTCACTTAAATTTACGTTTGTACGCCAAATACCAAAGTCCATTAATAAAGGCTTGACAGCATCAATGATTATGTTTCATACCATCATCATATCAAAACAATTATAAACCTGAAATGTTCACTTAGATCTTTAAGGGCCTTAAGACTGCTTGATAATGTTCTAAAACGAAGCCACAAACAATACTGTAAAAGAATATGACACGTGAATGGCAGGTGATTGTGTTGTTATATAACAAATGAATGAAAAAAAAAGTTTTAACGTCACAAAACACGCATTACTTGTTTTTACTAAACGAATACTGATTATATGTTTTAAACCTCATGCTTTTCCCGAGTTATTTTAGTTTTATTTTAATTGAATGTAGGTAGTGTCTGGCCAGCTGAACTACTTTCCATTGCACCTTGCAGTAGTGAGCATTACGAGAGTGGGCTGAAAAGTAATGCATACATGTTTGTAGAACGCGAATGAAAAGAGAAATATCGAGATGTCACAAAAGTTCAATTCTTTAGCTTCAAAATCATATAATTATTTTTTAACATATAGGTGACTATGACTATATAAGACTTAAATTTTTTTTTATCCTATTACGGAAATGTTTTAGAGTTTCTATATATTTAGAAGGATTTTCCGTTGTCCCTCGTTTCCGATATCACATAAACTCTCTTGGCATCCCAACAACGTCAAAAGTTTTCTTTGCGGATGGTTGTGTTTTGAACTTCTCTGGATGTCGATATTCTATGCTCTTTCTCTTCTGGGTCGTAATGACTCATCCTCCTTCATAATATTTAAAAGAAAGGCGTCTTCTTCATCACGATAGCGCTGTTTGTCTTTTCAGTGAGGTGGCGTGGTGCCCATTGTGAACAGATTTTACGGTATCCCTATTGTTCAATAATGAATCCGACACGTTTCTTGGATATTTCAATATGGTTTTCGATGCTCTTTGAATGATTCGCCAGTCATTTTGGATCAAATCGTCGACGCGTTTGCGATGTTTATCGTCTGTGGCAGTGAGCGGACCTCCGCTGCGTTTTTCGCAACATCGAAATTTTATTACCCATCGATTCATATCACGAGGAAAGATTTCCATACTTTTTCTACTCAAAACGAACTGGTGAACTAAATTTCTTTAAACGTGAAATGCGCATGGAGGAGAGATGTAGCTTCCGAATGCCACCATACGCATCTCCGGAGATTATCTCATTCGCGTTCTACAAACATGTGTGCACTACTTTTCAACCCACGTTCGCATCTATATCGACTGCAGCAACTTTAAAATGGACTTATGCAATTTTGACGAAATACTCTTTTATTAATTATTAATAGTTAATGATCTGACTAATACAGAGTAAAGTGTACAATACAGCAACTGCACAGTAATATTATAAAAAAATAAAAAAAAAATAACACAAGCAAAGAAAAATTTGAAAAAAGGCAGCTAACAATAGTGTGCGAGGTAACTTTAACGAAACTGATTCCTCAAAAGACACTTGGGGAGGTGAAAGACAATGGAGTCAAAGGAAAAATTAAAGAACCGTGTCATCGATGAGATCGGTGATAAGGTACACGCAAGAAGTCATGATTCCTCAAAGAGCAAGGAAGAATGGAATAGATATGTTAAAAGAAGCCAACAATTCAGGAGAGTCAATAGAACCCTAAAGGCAATTAAAGGCAAATATAACCTAAAGTGCAGCATATGTATGTAGATGAAGCAGCCTAAGCCGGTCAATCGCCGGGAATTGTTTCAAGGCAGGCCACGCAAAGCGAGATGAACAACCCTTCGCTACGATTAATGTGTGTAGTCTAGAATAGAGACAAACGACAGAGGCGTATTCTAAAATGGGTTTGACGAAAGCACAGTAGAAAGCTTAGTTATGTAGGGGCTATCACTCTTTTGACTAAAGCTTAATGAAGCCCAAGGTCGCGCTGGCCTTATGATCGTTGAATAAAGAACGGCTGCTTAACGACGGTAAGAGGCAGCCATCAATGGTGAAGTTGAACTTAAAAAAATTCCTTTTTCGAGAGAAGGACATAGATGTACTCTTACCAATGTACCAGATATGGAAGGCGTATAATTCAGAATTTAGAAAAAGACAGTGGAAACGTTCGACGCGATACGACAGATCTTAGGGACATCAGCGTAACAAAGAAATTTAGAACGCGATAGAGAGAGTTTGAGGACAAGAATTCTGTAGTTTATTCTATTGAATGCCTTGCTAAAATCAGTAAAAATGCAGTCAACCTGTCTACCACCTCAAAAGCAGAGAAACAAAAATTGGAAAAACGGTTTGCAATGAAAATGGAGGACGTCAAAAACCAAGGCCTCAAAAATCTTAGAGACACAGCGAAGATGTATGGTTTTAATGTGATTTATTGCACTTGTTGCCTTTTTTGTGCAAAGGAATACTAAGGGAAATTTCCGGGAAACACAGCAGAGTACAGATACATTAAATAAATTACTTAAAACAGGAGCAAGAGACGAACTAAAGTTTTTTACAAGCGAGGTATGCATATCATCATGGCCAACTGAGAAGCTTTATCAGCCAAGGTTGATATCTGCTTTTAAACTCATGGTAGGTCTTTGGATTCGAGGGAAGTCAGGTTTTCATCAAATCTGTAAAATCATTCATGCTAATATCACGGTTGTGATCCAAAATCGCGGCTTGAGAAGAGTTTGCAAAAAGTTTGCCTTTCGTCAATCTCCTCTCTCTCTCTCTCGCAATCATTAAAAGACAAGGAAGGCGAGCCTTCAGTTTATAGATGTAATCGTTGTAAGGAGACTCTGTTCCAGATATACATAAACTGTTCACGTAAGACAGTGTAAGTTAAGTAAACAGCGTCGTTGTTAGAGAAGTAGAACCTCTTCCAGGCCTTATTCTTGCAATTGCGTCGGGCATAGCTTCAGTCCTTAACGCAAGATGACCAATAACTTCATCCACCATCCTAGTATCAGGATAGATCCTGGACACTAAAACATATTGAGTTAGCTTAGTTGAACTTAATTTGGCGTACAAAGATGAAGAGGGAGACACTGAGTCATCCACTTGTGAAACAGGAATCTCCGCATCAGCAGAACTTGGCGCAGGTGAAGGGGGAAGCATTGGAGTAGTCACACGAGAAGGTATCCCACGGCTACAAATATGATCTCCAATTGTGATGTTTATATAAGTAAAAATTATTTCATTAAATTTTGTTATTTCTTAACAGGTACTTAAAGGTAACTGCGATGGTTGGCAATTTTGAAAAATATTGCTTTTACTTATACTTAAAATCACTCTTCTAAAAAATTGCTGTGTGACACTGGTTTGAGTAAGTCTCGCTAAGCGAGGGGTCGATTGGTACTTTCAAGTTCAGAAACCATTATAATGTTGCCTTAGAAAGAAGTAAAGTTCTAACCTGATTGATAAATGGGCCATAGAAGAACACTAGTGACATTGGGACGAAGTGGGAGGATGCAGACAGACCAAAATGGCGTTGGGAACGTCATACTGTGCTAGAGGGGTATTTTGAAGTGAAAATTCCAAAAAACAAAATCCCATTTAGTGCTTAATACCAAAATTAGACAATTCCGAAAATATTTTATTTCAAAGTTTAATCTTAGTAGCATTGATCTTAAGCCCTGATTTACGACGTTCTCTACACCGTGCTTCGGACATTACAGCTACATGAGCTGTTTCTTGGATAGTATGCATACATCGTCGGCATGGTCCAGGTACGTAAGGTGGTTAAAAGTTTCCATCTCCTGCACACACTACATCATTACTGACGATCAGGGAAAGCAAAGGTGACAGTATGCACTCCGATCCACACTTGCAAGCCCTCCGACAGTTTTCCCTGTTGAGGGACGTGTCATCAGGTTACTGAATAGGACTCCTTTATAGTCTGGGAGCTCGTACATACAATAAGAACTTGATGATTTTATGGTTTAGTTTAGTTTAGTTTATTTATACAGATTCATCTGAAAGAGATTACTACAGCATATATTGATATAATGAAAACTTACAGACTAAACTACGAACTAGAGGCCGAGAATAAATCAGATAACGCAATCCAAGGACGGCTGTTGACGCTATCCACGACCTCACATCAGCCAAGACACTGTCTAAGCATGCCCTTGAGTTGCAGCCTGGAGAGATTGAAATCAAAATTGGCGAAGTGTTGGTTGAAGAGGCGTGACATCGACGTGATGGGCTCGTGCATTCCATACAGAGTTCGATGGCTAGAGACGTGCAGGAAGTTGCGGTTTCTCAGAGTGCGTTCCGGGATAGAGATGTTCACGGCAGCCAGTAGATCGGGTGAATTTATCGTTCCCTGCTATAAATCGAACAAAAATAGTAATTTGGCGATGTTACGCCTCTTTTCAAGGGAGTCGAGAGAAATTAGCCCCAAGCGATCAGTATAGGAGGGAAGTAACCAGGGATCAATCCAGGGAAGTCCACGGAGAGCGAACCTGAGGAATCTGCGTTGCACTGCCTCGACGCGGTCAACGTGAACGACGAAATAGGGGGCCCAAACAGGGCTGGCATATTCCAAAAGCGGTCTGACGAAGGTGCAGTAAAGAAGCTTAGTTAGGTAGGGATCGTCGAGTTCTCTAGACCATCTTTTAACGAAACCTAGCATCGAATTAGCCCTACCGACGATCGAATCCACATGTTCCTCGAATGAAAGGCGAGAGTTGAGGACCACGCCCAGGTCCTTCGTCTTATAGACCCTACCCAGGGTAACGCCATCAACGGAGTAGTTGAAGAGGAGAGGACGCCTTTTACGGGAGAAGGTCATAACGGTGCACTTCTCGGCATTTAGAGGAAGGCGATTGCGCACGCACCAATCGCAGAACACAGCCAGGTCAGAGTGCAAAGACTGCAGTCTACCTCGTGGGAAGCAGTGCGAAAAATCTTAGCATCATCCGCGTAACACAGAATTTTACTGTGTATCAGGAGAAGGGAAACATCATTAATATATAGGATGAAGAGGAGTGGGCCGAGGATACTACCCTGTGGCACCCCCGAGGTGACAAGGATTCCGTCAGAAAGGACACCCCGAAACAGGACGCGCTGGGTACGACCAGACAGGTAAGAGGATAACCAGTTGACAAAGCAGGAAGGGAACCCAAGAAGAGTCAATTTATAGGCCAGGATACCATGGTCTATCCTATCAAAAGCCTTACTGAAGTCCGTGAATACATAATCCACCTGTTGCCCGCTTCAATGGCTGGTAGAGAATAATTAACGAACTCCAGGAGGTTAGTGGGTGCTAGTGGTGCTACAAATGCGCATTTATTGTTTGGAAATTCACCTCTGAATACTGAATCAATTTTCCGCTACCTGGGAAATGAGCTAGTAAATGGTTAGAACTTCCAAAGAGCGAAAAATATGTAAAAAATAAATTTATTTGTTTCTCTCTCTAGTTCCTTTAATCCCTTGTCGGGCATAGGGCTTCTACTACACCGACTCCTCTCTTCAAAGTATACAATTACCAAATATAGAATTCCAATTTACAAAATTCCAACACGTAAATTCCGAATTATTATTTTTACAGAGTATTGTAATTTAATGGAAAAATTATGCTAACTCACGTTCAATTTTCGGCCAGAATTATTAAAAAATATGTTTATTTTTTCGATTAAAGAACTTATTATTTTATTATTTGGGTGTTTTAAGTAGTAGTTTTTAAAATATCTGTATTGCTATTGACACTGTGGAAGAAGTCATTTTCCCGCAGCTATTCCCATTTAAATAATTTAAAAAATAATAATATTAATTATAATTAGAACTAGAAAAAAATTTATTTTGTATTCCGGGTATCATTTGAAAGCGCTTGCTTCAGGAATTCAAAAAATGTTTGTTGTAATCTTTAATCCCACTAGATTTTGACTTATACCCAAAAATGTGCTATTATATCTCCGCAAAATAAAATTGTATATACTCGGAATGAAGCGAGCGCCTCAATTTCGTAAAATTTTCAAATTGAAATCTTGTACATGGAGATTTGTGTGCGGATTTTTGGAATTTTGTATATGGAATTTGGTTTTCTAGACTTTTTTACTTGGAATTTTTGTTTTGGAATTAGAGAATTTGATAAACGTATCCAACCTATTTTGAAGTTGGATCGGAAAACTTTGAAGTAGTTGAAGGTACTTTTGACGAGACATGGTAATTTCAGAATACATCTGAAGAAAATGGGTCAGATTGAGCATGACACCAGTAGACTATGCCTGGAGAATGAGGAGACGTCTGGTATATAGTGTACCAATATCCTGCCTTAGCAAGCAAGCGATTTACACTGCTGGGAAAACAGTGGCTAGTAGCTGAAGAGCTAGGATCTTGATCCGACCTTCTCTGCTCAGGGCTTCGAAATTTAGGGCTACATCACTCTGTTTGTTGGATAGGAAACATACATCGTCTGCATAGTCCATGTGCGTAAGATGATTATAAAGTTACCATCTAATCTCTCGCGATGGTCATGACAATGGGCTTCTGAGTTTATGATGGTGATTATTTTTACTTGGTTTGTTGGTTAGTTCGAATTTTTTTTACGTAAAGCTGCCCATATATACTAACGATTAACGATGTCAAACGCCTTCTCTCGACGAACATTAAATTTAAAGGGGTCCTATACTCCGCGGATTACTCGATGATATATCGATGAGTGCTGATGTGATCGCTTAGAATTTAGCCATCAATTTGGACACTGTACAATTACGCCTGTTTTCCATTCAGTGGGATAGGTCTCAGTTTCCCAACATTCCTGAATGACGGGGAAAGAATATCAGCCGCAGCAATAGAATTCGCATTAAGTAGTTCCACTGGTATTCCATCAACCCCTGGGGCCTTACCGAGGTCGATCGACTTAATTGCGTCTGCCAACTCTAATATTAATGTTGGCCGCAGTCTGCGGTTATTCACACTCATGTCAAGAGTTATTCGACAGTCCAAAGGTGTTGTTTAGGATGTCAACAAAATATTATTTCCGCTTGTGCAGTTGATGTTCTTCCGTGACAAGAAGGGATCCATTAGTATCTCTTACAGGATATTCAGTTATAAGAGTCTTTCCTATCAGTTGTTTAGCAAACTTATCTAGATCTCCATTTTCATCTCGGTAGGCCACATATTCTGCCTTTTCTGCTAGCGGGTTGATGTAGTTGCGCTTTTCACATCTTAAGCCGAAACCCAATGAGGGCTTTGGCCTTAATTTCGATTCGTAGCCGAAGCCTGTATCAATTGATATTTGGAATTCGAAGAGGCTTCGGGAAGTTGAAATTGTTAAATTTTATAATGAATGAGTGCAGAAATTAATTGAGTTGAGGCGTGTAACAAAATCGTGAAAGACTACAAAAATAATGCAAAAAAAGGCAAAATTTGGAAAAAATTTGTGAAGAAATGCGAATCACTGGTAAGTTAAAATTTAATGTTTTGTTTACTTATATCATCATTCCATTTTACACAAATGTTTAACATTTATACATTCCGAAAAGTAAAAAGTAAGTTACGCATGGCTTTAATCCTGATGACTGCGCTATTGGCAGGCCAAACACAAAGCCAAAGAGCCAAAGCTGTCATTGGGTTTCAGCCTTTATACTTTTTTGAACGCCTTTCTGTAGAGATCGGTATGAGATGTTGTTCAATTGCAACGTCGGTAGTAGAATTGATGCTGACTTTAATCTGCTTCCTTTCCTGTATTTTGGACTATGTGGTGTCACAAATCCAAGGTCGTCTTTCGCTTTCTAATCGTCCCAAGTGTTCTATACCACAGCTTACAAAACATTCCTTCGCCTTTTCCCATTTTGGTCGATGAAGTCGTCGTTGTTATGATGCAGGGTATCAACTTTTTTGAACAATGTGGTGGTACATGCGCTGCGGATGTTTTAAGTCTCTGCACGTTGGTGAAGAAAATTGGTGTGTAAACTGGTTATCAGTTATATTGATCAAAAATCATATTTCGCTGGTTTAAGCGTGGGCATATCGACCTAAGCTGATAATGTTAACAAATTTTTTTTAATTTGATTATTTTATTGTGATTAAAATTTATATATGAAACAGGTTTTTGCGCATAATGCCTAAGGAAAAGTATAAGTTCAATTAATTGGCCGAGGCGATGTTAATTCGGAGGGTGCTTATGTGCGTCGTCATCACAAAATCGGTCCGAGGTATCCGAGTCGTTTCGTGTATATATGGTTTTTTTTTGGATAAGCAGGATATAAGCCTACTTATCTGTTTTATTAAAGAAAGTAATTTGATAGAAAATAAATCGGGGTTAATGCTATCAGCTGAGAGCTTTAATAAATTTTAAGTTTCGGATTCTACCTCTTCTCTTTTGTCCTATAATTTCGTATTAATATAAACCATGTGTATCCGTATAGACCATAAATTGGTTTTGTTATGTCTTCTTAGCGTTGAAGAAATGTATAATGAGAAGTTCTTTGGCTGTTTCATAACTTGATGTGTTTCTTTCTAAAGCTCCCTACCATGTAGGCCGTAACCAAATCAAACACTCTAATGGCCGACTAACTAGATATCTTACAAGGTTTTGTGATGAAGTCCATTCTACATCACAAGTAAAGTCCTCCTAATTCAACGAGCCGTCGCCATATCTTCGAGTTTATTTTGGGCCTTTATTTGTTATTCATACAATATAATTTTAACTGCATTTCATTCACAAAGTTTTAATAAATAAGAAGAAAAAAGAAAATGTTCTATACCACACTGTGTCTTTTCTAATCAATATCCTTCTTAAAACGGAAATTTTCTCAGATTTAAGGAACATTCTAAAGGAAAATTTCAGAAATTCTGGAATACAATAATAAGATTTCAGTACCTGTGTTGATGATAATGAGAGGAAAAGGAACGTTTTTATACTAGGAAAGCACTTAAAGTCTAATTTCTTTTGTACATAAAGAAAAAATTTCTCGACTCCGTCGTTCTTTTCAATGATTGTAGGTAGATTCTGAAGACATCTGAAAAATGCTTTCATCGCTTTCAAGAGAAAATATGAAAAATTCTGCGACAAGACAAATGCGTGTCTATCTCTTAAATAATGCATAAATTTAAAAGGAAAATACTTGGATGTGTGCTTTACAATTTTGTTTAATTTAAGTTTTCTCGTATAAATTCGATGTTTAAATTTGTTTTTGTTTTGTTACAGGTAAGCTAGTTGGCAATACCGATGACGACAGTAATGGTAAGCGTTACTTTATTTATAAACAAGATTAAACTTGCCGTCGTACTTTTGTAAAATGTCACAGTTAATCATCAAAATTGTTGCTTTGAAAGGTTTAAATTTTAAGTTTAAATTCTAGTTACTACAATAAACATTTTCTCCTTGTTTTATTACGTAGTGCCGACCTTAGTCTAGGTCTAAATGAATAATTTATATGGCTATATTATTTGGTATACTCTACTGCATGTTGGTGAGTGACGTCCTTCTAATGACTTAGTAAAGGTTACTGATGTATGTGTTGCAGTGTGTGATGAGATAGTGGATCTGCTGGTACTGAGCAGGATGATGAATCGCCTTCTTGTTGGTACCGCGGGTGCTGCTGCAGGAAGAGTGGATAGAGAACCGTCCAGTACTGCTGCTGGTTGTGGTGAGGCAGCGGATCGGCTGGTACTGCTGCAAGCAAGTGGGACGTCTTCTTGCTAGGTCTGGCTGTCAATTTTCTGGATCCTTTTATACCCAAAAATTAGGCGTAAGAGGTTACTATGTTTGCGATTGGAAATAATGTCAAGATATATTTTTTAGAACGAAATGTTGCTAACTTCAGTAGAGCCGTGCTACTGATAGTCGCCACAGTATTTCCCTTCCTGTTAAACCAAAGGTTTAATGACATTTTGTACAAGATGGCGTGGATAATTGTTTACTGTTATAAAAAGAGAGCAGCTTTCTACAGAACATGCAACTCTTCTTCATTGACCTTTTATGGTAAAAGGTCTATGGATATTAGTATTAGGAATTATGGAAAAAAAATCATGTGCGATATTCTATTGTTCTACTAATAAAAAAAAAATTCAAATGAAAGTTTTTTCTAGTTTCTTTACAATAAATTGTCAAAAACTAGCTCCAAAATTGGCTTACAAGGTGTAAGTCCCCCTTAACCGGCATCTGGGATAGAGTTTTAAAGCCCATCAAGAAATCTACGAAACACTCGAAAATTCTGCCGAAATGGATTTTTAGATAAGCGGGTTACAAGCCTACCTATTCTATTCTACAAGGTGGGCTGCTCTTTAAGGTTCCTGGGAGTCACCGAGAGTATATTTGTATTTCGCGTAGATACTCTCTAAACCGAGGTGTTCTGGCTGGTGCGTGGGTTTCCCTCCTACTTTCTGAAATGGGCTTGGGACCGGCTACGGCGGCGTTGTGACTATTATTTCTAAAACATGTTCTTTTAATTTTCCTGAAAGTCTAAAAGGGGAATCTCTGTAAGAAAAAGTGCAAGGTTCCGTGCTGTACTTATTTTAGCCATCGGTTATCCATTCCCTTGTTATCTCTATTAGAAATTATTTGTATTTTATTTTATTTTGTACATTATAGCTGCAATAAATTCTGAACACATTAAATAAAGCCAAGAACCCAGAATCATTGCGTTATTTGCAAGCAACCTTCTATCTATTTTCATGGAAGGAATTCATTGCAAAATCACCACCTTCTTCATAGCTAAAATTTTTACGAAATCATAAATTGTGTCTTAATTGTATGCGAGTTGGCCATACAGCATTATGATGCACTTTGTGAGGTTGCCCCAAGCGTCCAACCTTTTTCATTGTCTGTTTTTTTGTTGGTTGGCTGGAATACAGTCCATGTACACCAATGTACGGTGTATTGGTGTACATGGACAGTATTCCAGCCAACCAACAAAAAAACAGACAATGAAAAAGGTTTTGGAATCATATCAGTGTTAAGTCATCTGACTAGAAAACATTATTCATCTTTTTGTTGTTTCATAAACTCACTGTAAGCCGTGATTTAACTCTTGTATCCACAACATCATACCACGGTAAGTTTTGCTACTTTGACACCAACACGCGATATTGTACTGAACTGATATTGGCTTCAAAGTCCTAAATATCACTTGATAAGCCAATTTAAAAAAGATCTACAAAGAATATGTAGTTCATGCTGCTCTACATTTGACTTACCGCGGTATGTATGGCCTGTTATACTGTTTTTTTATTGAAATTGTATGGAGAAAATAAAGAAGAAGGAAAGAGATTATGTTTTAAGGCAAGCCCATTCTTTCCCTCTACAAAATAACGCATCAGCACCCAACCTAAAGTGCCCAAAGTCTGGCTAGTAAATGTTCGTGATTCAAACCTTAAGGATATACACTCTCTGCGTTGGTAATTATGCTTATTACCCAGGCAATAAAGTTTGCAATAGAGATAATATTACCCACTGCGTATGTAGTACACCGTACCAAATGTTTATAAAATAGCTTTTGTAAAAAAATTTACTTCACAAAAAACACAATCTTTTACGACATATTGAATTCGGCGGAAATTAAACCAACAAAACAACAAGTTTTATCCTCCTTCCTTATGATCTCGTGAGCTGAAATGGTTAGGTAGTTTAACATATTTTCTTCGGTTATGGTTTGGCAGTTGCTATTATGTTTGTTTAATTTGCCGACTTAAAAATGTCGTAATAGATTAAATATTATTTAATGCTCTTTAGCGATTTTTGTGAAGTCGGTTAAACTTTTTTCTTAAATTTATTTTATTTTTAACTTTTTAGTGTATTCAGATCAGATATCTCTCTCACTCTATCTCTAGTTCCCGTAACCCCTTGTGGGGCATGGGGCGGGAGAAGCACTTCACCTGATTCGCGACAACGACTGCAAGTGGGCCTACAATTTAAAGCGTACTCTGAACCATTGGTATTTTTTCCGTAACCCCCATGATCTTTTTATCATAATCTTTTGTTAACAGAAAATAACCATGGGTTGTCGCCGGTGGAATTCGAACCTGGGACACCCGAATTGGCAGGCCGACACGTTATTACTTACTCCACCGATTCAGATACACGACTCGAAAAATACTAAAAAAAAATACTGCTCGTACGAACAAAGCAATGTCAACAGTTGCAAAGAAAGAAAAGAAACCGAATTATCCAAATCGGGAAATAGATTACGAAATTAGTCACGGTCACGTTTTCATACCTCACCTTAGATACAAAATTCTTACCATGGCGCTAGGGAGTCACCGTACTCTATGCAGCAAGAGAGAATCCTCACTCCAGGAACAAAATTGTTTATCATTTACCAATGAGGAGACGTATTCTGTTTAACAGAATCAAATTCAGAATCATCTTAATCACTCCACGCGGTACAAAATTTGATTACCCCTCCCTCACCCTCACCCTATTTCAAAATTTTTCCTCATAGTAGCAATAACGGATCGTACTGTATACAACAAAAAGCAATCATCCAAATAGATTTAGGCTTCCACGCGTTATGAAAGGCTGCATATAATAATTATAATTTCATAATTATGAATTTAAATTTTATGTCATAAGGAGAAAATCTACATGGTGTTTTAGACCTGACGTGCTAAAATGATGGGGCGATAAATCCCACCTAGGCAAAGAAAAAATTGTATGTAGGGGAGAGGGGGGGCAATCTCAACCGCTTGGGAGTTACAGGGTCATTCATAGATTTCAGTTTTTCATGGTATGTACATTATTTTTTTATTTCTATCTTTTGATCTACCCAACACAGCGACATCAAACGAACGCTAAAAAACTGCTATCCCAATGACGTTTCCAAAGTTGTCAACAATGTTGATCTAACTCCTACCATTGCAGGAACAGTCACTTCCAAAACTGAAAAAAATTGTTTGCGATTACCCTTTTTTTATTGGATTGCCCTTATTACCTTTCCAAAAAGGTACAAAATTGCCCAGGTAGAGAAAGGGTGTGGAAATTCATAAGTAAAAAGGTTATCGGGAAATATTTCAAAATATGCAATTTAAAAAAACTAAACTCATATTGACTATAAAATCCTTTTTATTGAATTCAAAACGTATTAAAATTAATCTCAGTAAATTAGCTGCTCAAAACGTCCACTGCCACTTTGGCAGTATTTTCGTGGCTGGATTCCCAATTCTGCTAACTAAATCCACCTTAGTGTTAACAGGACTTGAATAAACTTTATCCTTAATTGTTCCTCATAAGAAAAGGTCTGGAGATCTAGTAGGCCAAGGAATCGGTGTTCCTCGGCCAATCCAGCGGTTAGGAAATTTTCACTTAGTATTGCCTTCATAATGTTAGCAGTATGCGCTGGTGCTTTATCGTGTTGGTGAAACATGGCAGTTCGATTATGCACAGGGATCTCCTCTATTAGTTCCGGCAGTGTATTGTCCAAAAAGTCCGGATAAATTTCACTATTAAGTACTTGCGGCAAAATAATTGGTCCTACCAAATGTTTGCCGATGATACCAGCCCAAACATTAACACTAAATCTCTGCTGGAATGAGGTCACCTCTGTCCTGTGTGGGTTAGTTTCCGACCAGGTATGGAGGTTATGGAAGTTCGTGATATCACCCCTGGTGAATTGAGATTCATCCGTCCACAGAATTCGGTCCCGAACCGCCCTGTCGTGTTCCAGATGCCATGTGCTAAATTCCAGTCTTCTCTCGGAACCTCCTTCCAGCAGTCCTTGGATTGGGTGATGGTGATATGGATGTAATCACTCTCGTTGATTAACCCTCCAAACCTTAAATGAAGACTCTCGCTAATCGTCTTGCGACTCGTCTCGTTCTTGTCTCAGGGGTCTTGTCTCATGATGGTGGTTCCCCAAGTTTCCGGTCGTGTCTCCCTGTCGTGTGATTTTACACTTCCTGTTTATCTTAACCTTCGGAAAGTCTGTGTAAATACTCCTCTTTGGGGTGCTCGCCGATTAGGGAATCTCCTTTGATATTCCAGTACAGCCGCTCTCTCGTTTTGGTTTACTACACTATAAATGTCAATAATATCCGCGTATTCCTCAAAAGTAAATTCTACCACTGTGTAATAATTTTTGCTTAAAAACACCCGTACTTATTGATTTGTTTTTCAACTATGATAGGTATTCTTGCTGACTGATCGTCTTTTACAGTAAAATTTCCATCAGGTACGAGTAACGGAACGCCACGATACAAGGGTGTGAATTCTGGCTCACACAAGCTAATATCGGCAATAAAAGAAAATTATACTAACATTTTTGTAACATTTTTGCAGCAATAATAGAAATTATTTACCTGTTAACCCAAAACAAACATTTTCTACCTTTTATCTTAAAAATTTTCTTTATTTAAAGAATTTCCTACCTAAAGTGCAATAAAATAATTAGGTAGTCAGGGATTTTTAAAGATGCAGTTTTTCTTTTTGGAAAGGTAATAAGATGGGCATGGCCATTTTTGTCACTTTTGGAAGTGACTGTACCTGTGATGTTAGGAGTTAGATCAACCTTGTTGACAATTTTGTAAAGGTCATTGGGATAGTAGTTGTTTAGCGTTCGTTTGTTTGATGTCGCTGTGTTGTGTAGATGAAAAGACAAAAATAAAAGAGTAGTGTGTATACCATGTTAAACTGAAATTTATGAATCACTCTGTAACTCCGAAACGGTTGCGATTGCCCCCCCCCCTGCATACAATTTTTTCGTTGCTTAGGTGAGATCTATCACCTCACTCATTTTGGCACGTCAGATCTGAAACACCCTTTATACTGCAAAAAGTGCTTAGTCCTGAATTACACGAGAGGGATTTTACCCCATAACTCACGGCAATTCTCTTTTGTACAAAAGTAGAAAAACCCTCGGAGTGTTGCTACGAAAGGGGCTTTGATTGACCTTAAAAAACTGGTTCATACGTATTTTACAGGGTTGAAAATTTGTATTCACCGGCTCAAGCAAAACTAAATCAACCTGACACCAAAAATTTTTCGAGTCCTAATGAGGAAGTTACGAGAATGGACAAAAGCAAATCAGGAAAACTCAAGCAAAACCCCTATGATTCGTGATTGACACTCACAGATGACCCTCTTGCTACCTCACTTCTCTCACCAAGAAAAAACAGGTTTTCGTCACTCATGGGGTAAAATCCCTCTCGTGTAATTCAGGACTTAGATATTTCCCTGCAAAATTTTGTTAAGAAATTCTACAAAATTGTACAGCTTTATAGTTGCAATCAGGATGGTAAAGCTTTTTAAGAGCCAGCAAGTGCTTTTTTTCTCTTTGGTAAGTTTGATTATACAAGAAAGAATTTCTCTTCCATTCGGTTTTTACGTAAAAGTTTAGGAGAATAAAGTTATTTGTGAAAGCTTTTCTACTTGTAGGGTGTTCATTAAATTTTTTTAAACTTTTCAGGTGTAAGTTATGTTAATCGTTTTAAACATTTTTTTTAAACATTTTTTTTTTTTATAAATTTAGTCGTGTTTGGCATCAGATCCAAAAAATTTAGAAATGAAATCTACCTTGGGTTTTCTGCGCCTATGAAAGTTGAATCTTCTCATAAATTACACACACAAACACATTTTTTTAAATATTTTTAATCTTAAATATTATTAATGAATCTACTTTTGCCCTGGTGATACTGAAAAACATGTTTAGAAGTCCTCGTGATTTGTCTCCAATTGGTTATAAGTTATTTTTAAATTAGAAGAGATTAGAAGAATAGTAATATAATAGGATATTTTTGGAATTCTTTCTGGCACAGATGCGTGTAACTATGTTTTGCCGAGAGTGTAGTTTACTATTAAATAATTTATTAAGCTTACCCGATCCTTCTCGTCCCTGGGTGTCCCGTTTTGTTAAACCATACTTTTTCTTAATCTGAGATCTGATCGAGCTATAGCTTGATTGCTTAAGAAAAGTGAGCATTTGGACCCTTTTCCATGCAAACCAGAGCATCAGCTTCAACAATTTTATATAAGCAGTATCTAAAGAAAACAATTTCTTTAAATACTAACAATCGGAGCAATTGATTCGGTTTTATACAGGGTGTTTCAGATCTGAGTGCCAAAATAAGTAGGGTGGTAAATCTCACCGAAAAAAAATTTTTAAATTGCAATCTCAACCGTTTGGAAATTACAGGGTGATTCATTCAGTTTTTCATGGTAAGCACATCACTCTGTTATTTTTATCTTTTTATCTACCTAACGCAGCGACACCAAATTAAACAAACGCCAAAAAACTACTCTTCTAATGACCGTACCAAAACCAACAGTGAAAAAGTTTTTTGAAATTAACAAAAATGCAGCATGTTCCCAATTTTTCTTCGAAATTCATGTAAATAATATCCGTTTTTTTACTTTTATAAAATTTTCCATCTCATTATCTTTCCAAAAAGATGCAACATGTCATTTAGAAATTTATAAGTAGAAATCTCACCGGAGAATATTATAAAAATCTGCAATTTAAAAAAATTAAACGAAATTAATCCTAAAAAGATTTCTTTTTAATTTGAAAATAATTAAAATTAATCTTAATAAGTTACAAAAGGTGTTCAAAATTTCCACCGTCACTTTGCATGCATGCCTTCTAATTCTCCGTTTGAGACCTATTGTAGTCAACCTCTCTCGTATTTTCATCGCTGGATTCCCAATTCTGCTAACTAAATCCATCCAAGTGCTACCAGGAATTGAATAAACTTCATCTTTCATTGTTCCTCATAAGAAAAAGTCCAATGGGGTAAGGTCTGGAGATCTAGCACCTTGTCACCTTGCACCTTGTCCAATCCAGCGGTGCACCTTGTCCAATCCAGCGGTTAGGAAATTTTTCACTTAGTATTGCCTTCACAATGTTAGCAGCATGCGCAGGTGCTCCATCGTGTTGGTAAAACATGTTCGTTCTATTATACACAGGGATGTCCTCTATTAGATCTGTCAATGAATTCTCCAGTAAGTCCGCATAAATTTGACTGCTGAGCACTTGCGGCAAAATGAATGCTCCCACCACATAGTTTCCAATGACACCAGCCCAAACATTGATACTGAATTTCTGCTGGGATGAGGTCATCTTTGTCCTGTGTGGGTTAGTCTCCGACTAGATGTGGAGGTTATGGAAGTTCGTGAGATTCATCCGTCCTAAGAATTTGGTACAGAAACGCCCTGTTGTCAATATCGTGTTCCAGAAGTCAAGTGCTGAATTCCAGTCTTCTCTCGGAATCTCCTTCCAGTAATCCTTGGACTGGGTTATGGTGATGTGGATGTAATCTCTCTTAATGAATAACCCTCCAAACTTTAGCTGACGACCCATCTCGTGCTCATTTCAAGGTCTTGCCTTACAAAGTTGATTATTTGTTGCTCGACGATGGCTGAAGTTTCCAACGTTTTGGGTCGCGTTTCCTTGCCGTATGAAGTTACACTTCCCGCTTCTCTTAGCCTTGGGAACGTCCGCGTAAGTACCTCTCTCCTTTCATATTCGAGTACAGCCGCTTTTTTGTTTCAGTCTACTACACAATAAATGTAAATTATATCCTCGTATTCCTCAAAAGTATATTCTGCCAATTTTAAATAATTTAAGCTTAAGAAAACTCGCAGTTATTGATGTTTTGTTCAATTATTATCGATATTCTTCCGGACTGACCCTCTTTTACAGCAAAATTTCCGGCAGGTATTAATAACAGAATGCCAGGATACTAGGATGTGAACTCTGACTAACACAAGCTAATATCATCAATAAAACAAAATTACACAGGCATTTTTATAACTTTTTTGCAGCAATTACCTGTTTACACTAAACAAACATTTTTAATCTTTTATCTTAAAAATTTTGTTTAGTTGAAGAATTTCCTGCTTACGGGGGATTTCCCTGGAGCATTCAAAACTGACCCTTTTTTCCCAATTTTATTTTGAGGAACAGGGAAAAGGTATTGACAGGTATTCGCCAATCACAAACAGGAAGGTATCCGTCATGCATGTCCCACTTTGGTCCCGGATTCCGGGTGCTTTAGTAGTCCGATCTGAAAAATTCCGAATGCTCCTCAAAATATACCCTCTTCCTGGGTGCTGAATGAGAGCTTTTTTCAAATTTCGAATTCTGTAAAAAATGGCGCCACTTTTTGGAAAACAATTCAATGTTTTGCCTTTTTTTCTACTCTTTTAGCCCGGAAAAAATATTAAATATTCGAATTTCAAAAAAGCTCTCATTGAGCACCCAGGAATAGTATAAACTTTAATTTAAATCAACAAAAACCCGAATCGGTTAAATAGATTTGACGCAATCCGGGACCGAAGTTCAAAAAACGTTGTTCGAGAAAAACGCGTTTAAAGTTTTGCCATGCACGAAACGAAACGAAAACGTAAATAATGCATTTCCGAGCGAATCCCGAGAAAGGGCAACTGTATTAGAGTTCTGAAAATGATCTAGAAATGTTATAAAAAAGGAAGTAAAAAGAAGAGTTTGTTTTGATGACTACAAAAATTATTTTTCGCAGATAGGTGCGCTCCTGTGCCGGTTGCGCCTGCAGGGATTTAAACGGACCCTGCGCCCTCGGCTTGTAAACAGAATAACTCGGAAACCGAACTAAATTTTCAAAAATCCCTTTCAGGGAACATTTTTGGGGATATGTAGAAGAGATTGAACTAAAAAAATATCTAAATTTTGAAACCGCTCGAGGAGAAATCCCCCTTAATGTGCAATAAAATAATTAGGATGTCAGGGATTTCTAAGGATGCTGTTTTGCTAATTTTTTCTCTGTTTGAAATTGTTTTTCTGTTCCGTTAAAAAGTAAATTTGTTAAGGCAGGGGAGATTGTCCATAAGCTCGCTATAAATGAATCAATGCAGACGAACCTAGGTTACTCTATACAATTAATCGCAATAAAACTATTGTACGAATCAAACTTGCTAAGCGTTGGTATTACAGCGCTAAACTTGGTATGTATCTTAGGTCTAAATAATATGGCATAGCCTTTGGTAGGCTGAAGTTTATGGTAAGGACAAACCTTAGTGCCATCTCAATCCGAACCAACTTAATGTCTCTTTTACTGCAATTAGTAACACAACTCTATAAAGTAGAATCGAGGCCCTGTTGAACATGTCTAGTAACTAACGTACCGGCCGGTAACCTATTCAATGATCGTTGTGACCCATTCTCATTCAGCGGGATTGATTTGGATGAACTGACTACTGCTTTAAATTCGATCAATTCCAATGCAGCTGGTTCTGATAAGCTAAAACCGAGACTTATTAAGCTGCTATTTCCGTTTGTAGGAAGATTCATTCTTTGCATTATTAATACATAACTGATGTCGTCTTCCTTTCCTAGCAAGTGGAAAATCGCAACTTTATTACCTATACCTAAAAAGTCATCTTCAGAATGTCTGGCTGACTGTCATCCCATAAGTCAATAACGTTTCCTTTCTAATGTATTCGAGAAAATAATTTTTTATCAAACACTTCATTATGTAGAGCAAAATGCGTTTTAACGCATTGACACTCGGGCTTCCGTGTCTTCCACAGTTGCGAGACAGCAGTACTTTAAGTGATTTTAGACATCGGAGATGGCCTGGATCAGAATAACTTCACAGTGCTGCTATTGCTCGATTTTTCTAAGGCCTTTGACTGTGTTGACCACTATTTACTCATTAAGAAGTTTAATGCCTTTTATTAATTTCAGTAGCTCTGCTACCGTTTTAATCGGAAGTTTTCTATCCAACCGCTTCCAAAGAGTGACAGTCAGTGGTGAGCTGTCAAGTTCGACGTATTACAGGGATCTGTACGTGGTCCACTACTGTTTACTCGCTTTTTTAACGACTTATCTACTTGGGTTCGCGACGTGTCAATTCATCTATGTATATGTTGAAAAATGTGCAGGTCTAAATATGTATGTAAATCTATTGGACTACACTAAAACACTGCATAGAATGTATAAATTTTGACCTAAATAGGATAGATAATTGATCGAGGAATAATCGATTGGTGTTAAACCCATCCCAAAATGCCCGTTTATTTGCTCTCATAATAATAATAGGTTCGATGTCAACGGTCTTGTTCCAGTATATTTCAGTGGTTTCACTTTGCCTGAGCCGAGCTGCGTATTTACTCACGAAACCAGCTTTAGTAGCGGTATAAAGGGCTGCGATAATGGCAAGGCATGGTATTTTGTCGCATGGTATTTGTCTAACACTGGTGAAAACCATGATATATCCACACTTCAATTTGGGAAGTTTAATTTTTACTTGTGTAGATAGCATAGCCCACAAAATGGAGGTTGCTTTTAAAGACTGCATACGCTTTGTTTTCGCATTAAGCGGGTTTGACCATGTCTAACTTTTCGGTTATATTAAGAATATGTCGGAATACCTAAAAAAATGTTCCAATTTACAATGTCACGACTGTCACTTATGTCTATCACTTCGACCAAATTGATCTTTTCAGACCAGATCCTATACGAAGCCACTTAATAAATCGACGTGTTTGTCCAATGGGAGTGATCGCATTGCCAACTGACATTTCGAGTAGCCACAAAATGGCTCAGCGCCCATAAACCGAGAATACGCTCCTTTTTTGCCAGGCGCTCCCCCCTCTCTTTCAATGCCCTCATGTCGTAGTACCTAGGCCAACGTACTTACCCTGGGGCAGTTCTTTGAGTGCATTGAGACAGACAGTATTATATCCGGAGTGCCGCTTGATTGTCTGACATATATATTTTGATATCCCGTATTCTTCTTTAAGTAATCTCACGTCTGCAGGCTTCAATGGCGTGTATCTCTGCTTGAAAGATGGTTGGTTCATAAACTCCGATGCCCGCTCTGTCACCCATCTTGGAGCAATCCGTATACCAAACCAGAGATTCCTTTTCAAAGTGACATGCCTTTTCAGCATGACATCTGAAATTGAGTTGATTACGGGATCATACTTGACTTCTACAAGGTTTTCCTGCCACAAATCAGATTTCCTACGTTGCGTTCAAATGAGGATTCCATTTGAGGTTTTGATCTAGAAGCACACCTAGGTATTTGGTGTTTCTTCAAGGATAGGAGCTTCTAACCTCAGCTTCCTTCTCTTCTTCTTGGTTGTTTTCCTGGGTTGACTGTGAGTCGGTCAGTAAGATACCAGGACTGGCCATATTGAGGGATTTTCCAGTCTTCCAGATATTGTTCCGTCATGCTTGCCTGCAATGGTAATTACCAGGTCATCATTACCAGGTCCTTTAATCCTTTGTGGGGCATAGGACGACTTTCCACCTGGCCCGGTTCTGCGCCAACGCCTTTAACTGTTGCCATGATTGGTTGATCTCGGGGCATTCCTTCTCTACGGCTTTTCTTCATGTGTTGCACGGACGTCCAATTCGGCGTCTTCCTTGTGTTCCGAACGGGTTCCAATCTAGAACCTGTTGTGCGATTTTGTTTGCCTCTTTTCTTAGTATGTGACCTATCCAATGCCACTTTCGCCTGCGAATACTGATGCCTGTCCAGTCCTGCCCTGTAAGTCATGGTAATCTCAGTAAAAGTATTAAATGCACCTCGAACCTTATTGATGCAAGCCTGTACATCAATTTCAACTCCGCCGGCTGCTGGGACTATACTTCCGAGATAGCAAAATTTATCCACTTGGTCTATTTGCTGCCCTTCATGATAAATGTAATGTTGTCTCTTGGAGTCCAAGCTCATAAGTTTGGTTTTAGCAGAATTGACCTTAAGTCCTGCTCTGCGACCTTCTCTGCTCAGTGCTTTGGTAATTAGGGCTACATGAGACTCTGTTTGTTGGACAGGAGACCATACATCGTCGGCATAATCCAGGTGCGTAAGGTGGTTAAAAAGTTACCATTTAATCTCTCACGAGGTGACAGTATATATCCTTGTCTCACTACTTTTTCTCTTGTGTAGGATATGGCATTGCGCTCCTGAGTAGGACTCCTTTATAATGGTGAAATTTTTTTCTGGAATGCCTCTCCTACGTAAAGCGCCCATATGTACTCTCGATCAGCGCTGTCAAACGCCTTCTCGAAATCGACGAACAGTAGATGTAAAGGGAACCTCCATTCGGATTGCTCGGTGATAATTCGTAGGGTATTGAACAATTCTCAGGAAAGCCTGCCTTTTTATTATTTAGAACTCGACAGTTTGTTTGATTCGGATTAAGATGATTTTTGAATTTGTAGACTGCAGTTAAAAAACAGATACCGCGCAATTGCTACAACTACTCAGGTCGCCTTTTTGGGAATCTATACAATTACGCCTATTTTTCATTTTGCGTCTGCGAACTCCAATATGGTCGGAGTTGAGATGTTAATACTGGCTACACCCGGCGGATGTTCATGCTCCTGTAAAAAGGTATTCGACGGTTCAAAGGTGCTCCTTAGGACTTCGAAAAAATATACTCTCCACCTCTGCAGTTGATGTTCCTCCGTGATTAGAAGGAATCCACTAATATCTCTCACAGGAAGTTTAGTTGCAAGAGTCTTCCCAGCCAGTTTCTTGGCAAAATTGTGTAGATCTTCACTGTCATCGCCGTATGCCGTTTTGCTTGCATGTCTTACACTTCTTCGAGCGGCTTCTGTAGAGATCGGTATGCAGTTTTGATATGTTGTTTAACTGCAACGTTGGCAGCATTATCTATGCCGGTTTTAATCTGCCTCCGTTCATGCATTTTGGACCTTGTGGCGTCACTGATGCATGGCCGTATTTCGCTCTCTTAATTGTCCCACTTGTTCTGTACCACAGCTCAGAAAACATTCTTTTGCGGCTTCCCATTTTTGGTCGATGGAGTCGTCGGGGTTATGACGCAGTGCATCAAATTTTTGGCTCAATGTGGTATATGCGCTGCGGATGTTCGGCGTCTTAAGCCTCTGCACATTGAGCCGTGGCATATTAGATGTTGCGTTACTTGGTTGTACTGCTGCTGTGGATACGCGAAATTTAGCTGTTACAAGATGGTGATCATTGCCAATATCAGCTCCGTGCTTATACATTGCATCGAGAAGAAATTTTCTCCAGCTTTTGGAAACAGCAATATGGTCAATCTGATTCTCAGTTCACACGGTAACAGTTGAGAACTGTAATTTTTACCGGAATTTTCGTATAAAAATTCCAGAACTTTCTCACCATTTAAGGAGATGAGCTGGGGCTTTAAAGTTACAATGCTCTCAGCAGGCGTATAACTCTCACTGTGTGTTCTTTATCTCTAGGTGGTTTAGATATATTTACGATGTGTCGTATTGCTTCCGCCAAGATTTCTCAGTAACCACCATACCACCATATACGCTTAAAGTTTAGACTCTCAACAGTACTGATCAATTTATCACGACTAGCAGTATCAAAGCTATTTAAGAGATCATTGGCGACTGCTAGGCACCCGCTTTCAATAAATTCTTGATGGAGGCGTTCCTACTAAGGAAATGATGTTAAAAGTGAAATGTGGCTTCCAATTTCCAGCAGGATTGGTCTATGTTGGTTGTGTGTGAAATCCTCTTCGCAGAGATGCGTCTGTTGACAAGAAGGAGAGGTCCGGATTATTTGTATAGCCCCACCTAGCGAATTTGTATGATCCTCTCCCTTTGATCTCCCTTTGAATCACAAGGTGTATGTTATTGGATTCCGCATAGCTTGCTTCTGTGTTATTTAAAGAGGGTGTGGTGACTGTTAAAGTAACCCACGTAGGCTGAGGGATGTGGCAAAAATGGTAGAGTTTGAGTGGGCTAGAATGAGGCAGGTGGTGTATGTCGTTATTGGACTTCGAGAAAACCAGTCTTCCATCTGCGAAGTAATTACGGGCATGCACAGCTGCCCCATACGATTAGTGATATAGTGTCTATTCTTGTAGGCGGCCTCTGAAACGCAAATCGTTTTCGATTACTGTACAGGTGTCCTGCAGCGCGACCAGGTCTTTATTCCTCTAGCGCGGAACTGGCTTTTAGGTCGTCTTATTCCCTCTATATTCAGTTAGCAGAGCGCTATTGTTGATTCAAGTCTCTTTGGCCTTGGGAAGATACCCGTTCGGGTTGAACTTGTTGCATTATGTGAACTTTCTCTTGGGCAGGAGATCGCATGTAATAGCTTGGCGCCAGTAATTTCTTACTCTTCCGGTATGTAAATTACTTTAAATTTGTGTATTGTGATGTCAATATTAAAATATACCCTAGCAAATTATACTACAAAATGTTCTACACTTCGGAGTAACAGTTAGATTTTTATTATTACCAATACTCATGGAAAACCCTATGATGCTAGCGAATATTTGTTATATATGCAGATTAATAATTCGGATTCAGCTTCGAAAAGTGTTTCTTAGATTATTTCTTGGTACGACTAGAAAGTACCAAGCTAGAAAAAATATTCAAAGTAAGATTTCGAAGATTATTAATAAGTAGTAGAAAGAGGGTAGGTGAAAGAATAGAAACTTGCGTTATACTGGAACCAGATGTCTCACAAAATATTTTACTTATTTTTATTATATATGTAAGCAGTTTTCTTACTAAATGCACTTTACCCAAACATTTTAAATTTATCTAATTTAGGTTTCATTATTTTATTTTATCTCAAGCGGTAAATATCAATTAAGTGCAAATGCTACGTTTAAAATTGAAACTCCTGAAATAAGTTCCAAAATATGTTTTACAAGAAAAGCATTCTTGCTTTATTTTTCTTGCAAAATAATACGAAATACAAAAGATTGTTGGCTAAGTAGCTTTCCGAAGCAGAATTTCCCTCAGAAAGGTAGAAATTATATTCATAAGGATTTACTGGTGGAGGAAATTCCATCAGATAAGAGCGCCCAAATAGAAAATGTTTTCAGTTCAAACCGAGTTCACCAGTAAAACAAGATAGCAGGTAAACAAGAGTAATTCGCGAAAAATCCTACTTTCAGTTACCTTAAAAATGTTCTGTGAAAATGGAATTAATAAGCAGAAAAACGTCCTTGGCCGCAGATTATCGCCACAAAACACATTTACACCCGCATCTTAGGTACATATGGTGCAGTCATAACTCGGGAAAGGAAAATGAACTTATTTCGCTCTGACATAATGTGCTCTCACACCTGTTGACTGTCTGTATAAGTACTTTCGCCCCTGCCGCAACCTTTCTTCCTTTTGGATGTTTTCCATTTTAAAATTTGAGATAGAATACATAGGATTGAAGTCGATCAAACCATTCATGTAAATTACTTCAATCATGTAATGGTCCGTTAGAGGTAAAAGTATTGTTTAAATTGAGCTGTCTTTCCCTATTTCAAAGTAGTTATGAAATGTTGAAATCCCAACTGTTTCGAATTTGTTTTGTTTGCAGAAAACAAATACGCAATGTATGTAACTACACATGTAATGTATTGCTGATTTCTGACATATGCACAAATGTAGATGTTTCAGAAAACATCAAGATGTTATATTACTACGTAGGTACTTTGAATAATTTTTCCTTAAGGGAGTCTTCTACCTTACGACGCCGCTTTTGATACTGTTTTGCTAAGATGAGTCGTAGGGACACCAATAATGCGATTGAAATGCGGTTTTTTGGGTTTTCTTATTCTTTGAAAGTGAATTTTTTTTAATTTTTATTGTTTCTGGTTTGTTCTTTGTTCGACTTTGAAGTACCCCTTGGGAAAGTTCATATCAAAACGGTTGACACGATTCAGCTCATGAAAATCATCTAAAACAAAAAATAGAAAAATATCTAGTTTTATTATCCCCTTGGTTATAGTTTGACGAACGGAATTTTTAAAATTTAAAAATTTCCCAAAATAGTCAACATTAAAAAAAAATTGGTTTTTTAAAAGTTGTTAAATTGTAGATAGATGTGGAACTGTATCTATCGCGATCCTGTTTTTACTTAAAAAAATCCCAGTAATTTAGAATTTGAGTGTTTTAAAGAATTTGACGCGAAATAAGAGAGATAATCGAACAAAAGGCCACAAGAAAAGGTGATAATCTAAAAAAAAAATTAAAAAGTTTAATTAGCATCCAAAAAAGTAAAAACAGGATCGCGTTAGATACAGTTCCATCAGAAGTCAGGGAAGCAACGTTAGTTAAAAATATTTCATCAGAAAATTTCACAAGCTTTATTAGAAAAAGGTTTAAATTTTGCATTGGAGCCAAAGAAGCCACCTGTAGATTAAATTATAGCGGATGTCGAGGTCGGAATATGGAATTTTCCAAACGAAGTGAAGGAAAAGCGATTAGAATAGAGTCAAAAGAAATTATAGGAAAATACGTAAATAACGGAGTTAATTATGAACACGAGAAATTTAAAATGTACCAACAAGCCGTCAAATCTCTTAAGGAAAAGGAATGTTCTTAATTAAAAGCTGACAAAGGAAATACAGTAGTGATCCTGGATAAATCTGATTATTATGGTAGGAAATGAATCGCAAGGCGATTTGGAGTGTCGTCATCTAAGGTTTGGATTACGTCCATATCATCATCACCTAGCCCAAAGACTATTGAAAGGAGATTCTGAGAGAAAACTGAAAATTAGTACTTGGCTTCTGGAATGCGACATTGACGGCAGAGCTTTTCTGGACCTTTTTCATTCAGATGAATGTCAATACACCAGGAATGATGGTCGAACACTAACCCACACAGGGTAAAGGTGACCTGATTTCAGCAGAGATTCAGCGTCAAATATTGACGCTGGTATCATAGGCAACTATTTGGTAGAACCATTCATTTTGCCGAAAGTGCTTAATAGTGAAATTTATGCAGACTATTTGGACAATACACCGCCAGATCTAACAGAGGAGAACCATATGGATAATTTTAGGGGAATGTTTCACCAACACGATGGAGTACCACCGCATATGGCTAACATTGTGAATGTAATACTAAGTGAAAAAATTTCCCAACCGCTGGCGGTGGACATTTTTAGCGGCTTTTGGTACTCGTCAAGATTAATTGTAATTATTTTTAAATTCAATAAAAAGCATTTTAGAATTTATTTAAGTTTAATTTCTTTAATTTGTTGATTTTTATAATATTCTCCGATAGGATTTCTACGTATAAATTTCTACATGTTTTCATTACGGGGACATGTTGCACTTTTTTGGAAAGGTAATAAGGTGGGCAATCTAATGAAAATAAAAAAGGGGTGTACTAATTACATGAATTTCTGTGAAAGTTTGGAAAAATGCTGAACTTTAGGTAATCGCAAACCATTTTTTTCACTTTGGAAGTGACTGTACCTGTTGACAATTTTGTATTTTTGTATTTCAACTTCCTCGAACTTTTTTAAATCTGTCCTGTTGGAATCTCGCGTTTTTAAAGATATTAAATATTTCATATTGTAAAAGGTTCCATAAAATAGTGCCCTTATGAGATAGACGATAAGTCGGTATATCTGTTGTGGTCATTTATTCGTCTGAAGTTATAACTGGGCTTTATTTTTTAAAGAATGAAAATGGTAGTGCTATAACTGTAAATTAAGAACGCGACAGAAGCATAAATATTGAATATATCCGGATTCAATTAGATAATTTTGATTTGAGTGTAATGTGGTTTCATCAAAATGATGCATGACGCTACATATCTCGTCAAATAAATTTGATGTTAACTGATCACCAATATCATGCGCTATACACCTTTAAATTTCTAGAGTGGTCGTAAATTTGATTAATGCCAATAAGGCTACAACATCAAATGTTTTAAAAACAAACATTTATGCTGGTCGAACATAAGTGCCGATTATTTTCAAAAAATAATGTCAAGACCAATAAATAAAATAAGAATTAAATTGCATTAATATGTTATGCTCTCAAAATCCTATGGTACTAGTTTTCTTTCTTTCTTTCTTTCTCTCTTCTTTACTCCGTAAGAAATGTGACCGCTATACGAATAGCATTGGGTTTTGATTAACATGTTTCTATATGTATCTTCCATATTCTAATGGGATATTGATGAATTTTAATTTCATTACATCGAACGGCACGATCACCATGCCCTGGCTTCCGGGTTCGAGACCAGGTCTCCCCGTGGGTTTTTAAAATTGAATTAAAAATCCACTCCGTCTCTGGGCTGTTCGGTTGCTTGCAGCAATGCTTAAACAAGACATTAAATTTTCCTCAGTCCCCTTACCCTAATTCCCTTCCGGTCAAAGCCATGCTGATGCATGAAAGGGTTGTCCCCTAGGCCTTGTCCACATGGTAAAAAAAAATATTCAAACTCAATTTCTGCTAAATTTATTATCTCTGTGCTGAACTAGCATCGATTTGTGTCAAATTAAAAACAAATTGTAGTTGGCAAGAAATCTTTTTATGACCATCACTTGTTTTGATAGTGCCTCTCTCACGTAGCCTTGTACTTGAATTGGAATAGTCGTTTCTTTATTAGAATAACTGATTTGTTAAAAAGAAAAAAAATATGCTGTAATTTATCTCGGCCTTAAGTTCTTTGAGGTAGGCAAAGTGTTCTTTGCCTTTAGTTGAGTTAGCTCTTTAGAAGGCCTACAGATTCAAGAACTGGACTGTACTAAATTGACTGCGAAAAGGCCTCGCAATATTTATGCTATAAACGAGATCTGGATATAGTTCAGAAAATAAAGAATAGCATGTTAAAATGCTTTAATAGGTACAAACTCAGAACACATGCTGTGCATGGTCAAATTAAATGTGTAGGTACTAGGTACTCTAAGTATAATTGGTTCTTAATTCCGTAATAGTGCTAGAAAGTACAAAACTAAATACAGAAAAAACAAGTTTTTTTTTAAAAAAAGCTTCTATTTGTTGTTACTTTGAAAAACTAACATTCAAGATTTTGTTGTAGTGACTAATGGCTTTATTGAATTAGTCTCAATTAAGCCAACAGTGTACTGCTTCAGCTTCGATAATTTCTAGAAAAGTAAAGACAATTTTCACAACCGAAGTTATTTAGCCTTTGAGTTTCCAGGACTTCCCAATATGCTGAATACTGAGTATTATCAATGAATAGTAATATTGATAATAACACAGAAAAGTAAGCATTTTAATCATTAATAATTGAACTTATTTATAGCAAGACACATAATACAAAATTAATATTATTCGATCCATCTCCTTATTTATTTTGTTCCGATTATAAAATGTATCTTTTAGATATTTTCATACATCTCAAATACATCTTTTTTATATTTTCCTATATATAAAAGATGTATTTGATAAAAACTCTATGTAACTCGATAGCGAATAAATCTTTTCTACGAAACCGTAAAAAACAATTTTTCTGTATTTTCATCGAAACCAGGGAGTCGAAACGGGACCGAAGCCTGTCATATTTAGGTTGTTTTAACTGGTCTTGATTTCGGTACCGAAATTAAAGCCGAAATTTAAAGTGTACCGAAATAGGGCGACCGAAATTAAATGGTCCCGAAATAAATAGACCTTAAAAATATGTAACCGTAACCGCCAGACCGAAATTCAAAGATCGAAATTCAAACACCGATTTAAATTGGTACCGACCGCGGAAGAAGTTATATGTCCGCTCTTGCGATATTTTCACATTTTTTCACTACCTTCATTACATAGCATATTCGGTAAATGTCTAGATGGAGGGACCGTCGGTTGGTGGAAGGTTGGTGGGAAGGGGAGGGGGCTGGGAATGGGAGGGGAAGGGGGGAAGGTTGGGGTCGGGAATGGGAGTGGGGATTGGTGAAGGGGAGTAAATGTCTAGGTGAAGGGAGAGTGGTAGGGAGTAGAGGGGAGTCGGATGGCTTTATTATATAGAAATCCCAACGACAGCAATTTAACTCTAACCCTAACGTATCAGTTGTAACCAAAACCGAAAATTTTATATCTACCTGGTTTTTAACCGCATCCGAAAACTATATTTCACATTTCGGTTTTAACCGAAACCTAAAATTAAATTTTACGTTTCGCTTCTAACCGAAACCGAATTGAAGAAAATTTATTACGGTTAAGGTTGTTGCAATTGCGGTTTAAAAACCCCAATTTGGTTTCGGTTGACCGTAACCGATTTATAATTTCTGTTGTGGTCCCATTTCGACTCCCTGATCGAAACTACACATGCTCACATTTTGACTCAATCGGTTAACGGGAAAAAAGTGACAATTCTAAGATTTGATTATTAGTTAGTTAGATAGCTGTGAAACTATATAAAATCGGTTACAAAACATACGAATAATCGAATCTGATAAAATTATCCTTCAGATAATATTGATGTTAATATGAACAATCAATATCATTTTGAATTTGCGAGATTTCTTGCATTAAAAGAATTATGACGTACGTACCCATGTACATTTTTTTGAAAAATAATGAAAAAAACTTGAAACATAAAAATATGGTGAACATTTTGATTTTAATGTTCGAACCCCATATGCGGAAGAAATAACCAAAATGGAAATATTTTTAGGTGTATGTATTGGCTTTCAAATCGCGATATAGCATGAAAAATGAACAGGTTACATTAGATTACAGCTATTAACAGCTAGCTATATGAAATTGAGTGTCTACATACATCTAGTAGTAAAAAAATTTCCGGATTTTCTTTATCATATAAACATATTTTTATTAAATGTTCAATGAGTACATCTTAAGGTACATATTATAATTTCAAATATAATATATGAGAATATTATCGAAAACATTAAAAAAGGTAGCGTGGGTTGTGGTTTCCCCGGCAGACGTCAGTTTTTATCGCAATATAAATATTATGTACCTACATATACATATATTCTTAAACTAGATAGCAAAAAGCAGTTTTTGATGACCCGGACTTTAAAAATTTAAACTCTTAGGGGTGTGATATTTTTTATATTTTTATAGCACTAGTAATGTAAATATACAGAGGCAAAAATTGCTTTTCACATTTTCTTCTTTTCCGTAATGGCACGCCGTTTCTTAATATTTTGTATTTAGGCGTAGAACCACTCACGAGTTTTTCTGCTGACAACAGATCACGCTAAAGGGTCATTGGAAGTTGCACATTAATGTAGGTATGTCGAATTCCACCTTTTAATGTAGATCCACCTATAATCATTGTCATCGAATTTGATTGAGTTTTTCTCCAGTAAGTGCGGGAGATTTTAGGCACGTCCAAACTAAGTATTATAGCAGTTGTACATTACCTGAAAAAAACGGACCGAGGATCTAGCCGAGAGGTACCAGTATCTAATACAGTTTAGTAAAACCCTCTTACTGAAGTCATCTCGTGATAGGAATTTTTTATCTCTCTTATTCTATATTCATGCTATCGATTAGTAGTGGATGTTATTTTTGAGCTGTCAACTTCAGCGCGTCCTGCACATTTATTTATCACCGAAAAATATGTTTTTGTGAACTTTAGGATTTGCTTAATACTTTGTAAAAAGTTTTGTACCTACCTAAAAATAATAAAGGTTTTCTAAAAAAACATTCCGTAAATCCTCAAGTTTTTGCCTCAAAAATCAGAACAACCCCTCAAAATAAAATGTAAATTTTATACATATTATTGTTTTTTAGTAAGCAAGTTAATTTCAAAAAATTTATAATTATCAAGCTTTGTTGGGTACATATTCACCTACTGTTTGTTTACAAATAAATGCAAATTTTTTCCGGCCGAAATATTGAAATTTAAGGGATTTATGCCGCAGGTTCACTGCTGTCATTGACTGATAAAAAAAACCAAACCATCGTTAAAACTAGCCATGGGGTGCGTGTGGACTCTGAGGTCCACACGAACAACTTCGCAGTATGATAACGAGTGAAACCGTGTCGGTGGGTCTGGTAGGCCCACGATAATAAAGAAATATTCTTATATATTTATGTATATATATATATATATATATATATATATATATATATATATATATATATATATATATAGATATATATATATATATATATACAGTGTCGGTCAAATACAATCTTTTGGATTCAACATCGTCTTCGAACTTGTATCATCCCATCTGAATTTTGTAAGTTAAACTTGTCAGAGAAGAGAACTCTTTTCTTCGTCACTTCTTTTCTTCTCATCTGAATTTTGTAAGTTAAACTTCGATTCGTCAGAGAAGAGAACACTTCAAAGTTTAACTTACAGAATTCAGGATGATACGAGTTCGAAGACGACCGGGGGACCGGTTGAATCCAAAAAATTGTATTCGAACAGTTAAGCATGGAGGAAGGAAAAGCGTGATGGTCTGGGGACGTGTTTCCGGTCAAGAAGTAGGACCACTACATCGCATTGATGGCGTTATGGACAGTTTCCAGTATAAAAATATACTAGAAACCGTTATGCTTCCATATGCAGAGGACAATATGGCGTTGAAATGGAGGTTCCTGCAAGACAACTACCCGGTACACACTTCCAAACTTGTTAAAACTTGGATGAGTGCAAGCAAAATTGATGTGTAAATATGGCCAGCCCAATCTCCAGACTTAAGCCCAATAGAAAATTGTTGGACTATTGCAAAACAGAAGGTCAGAAGATATGGCAAATGGGCAACCGGGGAAAAACTTTACGAAGCAGGTTAAATTGAATGGGATAAAATGTCTCCAAAAATAATTAATAAAATTATTAGTTCTATGCCGAAGAGATGTATTGGATGAATATTGGATACTCAACTAAATATTGAGTTTGTCTACAATAAAATGAAGTAACATTTAAGTTCTTTTATCAGTTCCCTTTGTTATGACCTAGCGAAAATGCAATTGTTACCAGATTTTAATTTTTATTTCGTTATGCATTTGTTGTTTTAAAAAAGTTTGTACTAATAATAATAAGGAACACATAAATAATTAATAATAATATTTTTTTTTCAAAGTAATCACTTGCAATACAGATATATCAAAACAAATTGGTTCTATTGCATTCAGTTCCCTTTGTTTTGACCGACCCTGCATATATATATATATATATATATATATATATATATATATATACATATATATATATATATTACATATATATACTACGTGAAAACTTAATAAAATTCTTACATTAATTGTTTTATTTTCCATTAATATCAACTATTTGCCACTTATACTTATTTACAGTATTTTTGTTTAAACAAAAAAACCTCTCAACCAAAGTTAATTATAATCTAATCAACTAATATTTATGATATTACACGACGATTGGCACCATCCCGAAGTCGATATCATTTTTTATTCGCGGGATACCAATGACGAAAAAAATTACCCCAAAACGTACGTACGTACACATGTGCGTACACACACACATTCACCCAGCCGTCTTCACCAAATTGTGTTGTAATGCTATTGTGACCTTCAAATTTCAATTTATGTTTTCATTTTCGGGCCCATTACAATAACTTCCCTATAATTGGGAAGCTAATAAATATAATTTTTTCCGTACCATCAACCACATATTTTTAAAAAAATTGAAAATTCTAAAAATGGCGGCGTTTAGAAAAATGCTGGTACAATTTCGCGCAAAAAAGTATCCTTTCCTTGCACGCCAAACTTGCAACTTTAATATTATTCCCCACACCAAATCACCTCAGGTTCGAGTTTGCAGCATCTAACTTTTTTTTGATATCCCATATCTGAAATATTAAGTACTTTAAAGGTAGGTTCTAGTCGAGCGTCCTGAAAAATGGCTGAAGTTTATGAATTTTTTTCTTGCAAAAGAAGGTCAATAATGTATACTTCAACTTTTTCAGCTATTAGTACATTTACTTAAGTTCACAAAAACAAGTTCTTTAATTCTTTAAATTGTAAAATTTGCGCGATATATCCACGCAATTCTGGAGCCGTGTAGCGCGTGCAATGCGCTGCGCCGTGCAGGATTCCGCCTTCCTCTTTTATCTGAAACACAAAAATCAAAATTATTTGCGGGGCCATGGACCATTTTTAGAAAAATTCAGTGATTTTTGATAAAATGGTAACTGTTTGAAGAAAAAGTGGATCTTTTTGCCCTTTTTTTGTTGTCCATAGTGGTTAAATAAAATAGTTTTAAGAAAAAAATTTGAACCGACTTCACAAAAAGCGCTAAAACGCATAAAATAATTTTGAATTTTATATCTATTACGACATTTTGAAATCGGTGCAAATCAAACAAACCAAACAACTACAACAAAAGTACTTAATCGTCCTTTCTTATGAACCCGTGAGCTGAAACGTTCAGGTAGTATTATTTATTATTTTCAATTGTGGTGATGTAGTTGTTTTATTTATTTAATTTGCACCGACTTCAAAATGTCGTAATAGATATAAAATTAAAAATTATTTTTGTGAAGTCGGTTAAAATTTTTTTTTAAAACTATTTTATTTTACACTTTTAAGTGTCTTCTACTCTAGACAATGAAAAAAGAACCATCCATATCGGTCCACGTGTTAAAAAGTTAAGTTCAACAATGTGGGATCATACACTTTACAACAAACAAAGAACCATCCAAATCGGTCTATGCGCTTCAAAGTTAGGTTCCTTCCCCACCCCTCTACTCCCATCCAATCAAAATTGTTTCTCGTGGTATCAACCAGGAAACATACTCTACCCAATAGAAAAAGAATTATCCAGATCGGTCCACGCGTTACGAAATTTAGTCTGCCCCTCCACCCACCCTAGGCCAAATTTTTTTCTGCAATTATCAATGGGGGATCATACTCTGTACAACAAACAAAGAACCATTCAAATCGGTTCACCCCCCCCCCCCCCCACTCTTTTAAAATTTTGTTGACATGGTACCAATCGATGAACATATTCTACCCAACAAAAAAAAGAATTATCAAAATCGGTCAACGCGTTACGAAGTTAGACCCGGTCAGACATAAAAAAAAATCTACACGTCGACCTTATAACCTCTTTGTTTTGGGGAAGTCGGTTAAAAAATAGTAAATATTAATACTTTTTGTTGAAAACGGTCCATGGCCCCCTAAATTCAATAATCTTTATTTAGTAGGAAAAATAAATCAATCAGTTGAACGGTTTCACTGCAACACTGCAGGGCCGGAAAAACATGGTTTTGAGAAAAACGCGTTTAAAGTTTGAAAAAGAAAAAACGTGGGAAGGAATATAAGTTTTGTTTCTTACAGCTAGTCAGCTGTTCCTGGACCATAGAGCAATCCTTTCTCTTCCTTCTAAAACTGATTTTGACTACTACATATATTCAAGGAAAATTATTTGGTCCAAACAGAACATATAAAGAAATTTTTATACCTGCTAAGCAAACAATTCGGCATGATTTTCGGCCGTTAAGCGTTCGCACTAAATCGGCTGTAACTTTTACATTTTTCCGAACTTCGTCAAATCATTATTACAGCTTTTTAAATAGCTAATTGATTCTTTTTTAGGCACTGTGTATAAAATTAAGTGCGATGATTGTCCGGCAATATATATTGGAAAAACAAAAAGGGAAATCTTAACAAGATTTTCCAAACATATCGCAGGCACAAATAACAACAAACCTAAGTCAGGGTTGTCGAAATATCTGGTCTCTGAAGGTCACTCCTCTAATATCAATAATATTAGCTTACTCCATGATTTACGAGAAGGTTACGTGATGGATAGATTTGAAGTATTTGAAATTAGAAAAGTTTTGGCTGAAGGTAGTGTATTAGTGAATGATCAGAGAGATTTTACAGATATTAGTCCGTTGCTTAAGCCAGATCTTTTTTTTTGTTGATAATGGTCAGTAGTCCCCTTGATAATGCTCTAAGAAGGCGAAACGCGTCGGGTTAACATATGTATTAACTAGATTAAATAATTAAAATTCTGAAACAATTTTATACAAGTGTTTTTTATTGAAAATTTACATTTTCTAATTCGTCAAATCGTTTTAGAGCAGTGATGTCCAAACCAATGCCCGCGGGCAAGTGAGCTTTTGAGCTTTTAAATTCATATATGCACTTGTTTGGCTGTATTCGGTTTCCTGTTTTTGCGTTATTTAACCGTTAAAGCATACACAAGCTAAAAAGATTGTCATATTTAAGTAGTTTTATAAGCAATTATACAATATCTGAAAATATACAACCTTTTGCAAACATTTTAAGGTTCTAAATTAAACAAACAGTACGAAATGTTTCTAAAGCTTTTAAGCATTTCTCACATTAAGTAGTGTGAGTTTGGCCATCACTGTTTTAGAGGCTTATGCTTAGACATTATATGGATTTAAAATATGCAAAAAAAGAAAAATTAATTTTTTGAAATTGCTCGACTAGAACCTACCCTTAATTCTGTTTTCATTACGTGTTTTCTAACTATAGTGGTCTCCGGACAATTCGCACAGTCAAGGTGGGCAAGGTGTTCGAAGAGTTTCTTCGGTTGAGAAGGCAATCCAGCTACTCAGTACATCAGTTATTATTCCGTTGTTCATTAAGTCGCCTGCTTTGCACTCGTTGCTTCTCTGTTTTAGAAGATATTGCGAGTATTTTTTTCTGATATTGTCCTAATAAAAGCTCGAAGAGCAATCAACCGATTTACAATACTTTTTTTGTTAAATCTTCGCAATCATACCGGCTTAGTGGCCGATCTTCACAATTTTGATAATTAATACATTTAAAGACCACTTGAAGAGAAATAACCTTAAATAATAACAAAATAATGTAAACAGCCGCCATTTTGTTAACAACAAAATACAGAAAAAACGTCTGCGCACAACTATAGCTACATTCATAGGAATATTAAAAATAATAATTTATTATTTTGAGAACGAGTAGAATGAGTTATTTTTCATGCCATCACATCGAGGGTGATATATTTGCAAATTTTCAATGTTTTTATTAAAAGTTGGTAAAAGCATACTTGAAAGTATACTCAATAATATGTTCCTTACCTGATCCTGCAATAATTATATACCTTTGCAATAAATTCGTTAAAGTTCGCAATTATTTACGACAATAAATGTGTAAATTTAATTTTTCTGCAAAATATTGAAACTCTATTTGATACAATTAGTTGACGAAATTAATAATTTCACATTTAAAGTTTTTTTTCTAATTGAATCGTAAGAAATGTTGAATCAATATCCGGTATGTGATGAATAAAGTTATGTAGATTTTCAAATATCTCATTCGCAACAAAATTAATAAACAAATTTGTGGATTGCTTTACGGAATCGTGACTATTTTTAACTCAATAAAGCTTTCATTTCCGCTAGGTGCACATGAGATTAAAGGTTATCACTGAAATTTCAAAAACACTTTACAAAATTATTCGACATTTCGCCACCCCATTAAATATTCCTGTCACACAGTTTAATTAATACCTGGTAAGCAGATATTGATCCCACCGTGGCTTATTTATTTGATCCTTATATAAATAAAATAGTAAATCCGAAGCAAATCTGACATACAGAGTTGATTTTCCGAAAATGATTAATACGTTGAAAACCAGCTCACATAACCTTTCATAAGTAATACAATGGGACAGAAGTCATAGGATAGACCGAAGACAATTCGACCCTGTTTAGCTTGTAAACCACCCGGCCTGATAGTAAGGTCCTGATTAATCGTTTCGGGCTCCGACTTTATTACATGTTGATGTGCAGTTCCATTAGTTGTCCACGGGTCAATTACTCGACCCTTTCACAGTAAAAGAACTGACCTCTCAGAAAGTATTTTATGTAGTTTTTATTGACCTTTTTTGCAAGAAAGCTTTTACGGATTTTTTGTTAGACAAAAGCAAGATTGGCCGTTTGAATATAATCGTCGGTTTTATGTAATTGTAAGAACAAACAAATTGACATACTATGTAGAAATGAGTAACATTTGTTGATGGAAATTGCTTATCAAGGGAGGTTTTCTTTCCTTGATCCGAACGTTACATAATTGTTGCTAAACTTTTGTTGTGAGGAAAACTAAATCAAAAATCAACGCAATATTTCCCGCAATTTATTTATTAAAAAAAATTACTTTAATAAAAATTTCCAAAATGATAAGCGTACTGGACATGCAAACTTCAAAAAATCCTTTAGAACAAGCAAATTCATAAATTTATAAAATTAGCTGAAGATTTTTATTTATGATGCTGCAAAAAAAAAATAAAATTTAGGAAAATCTGTTCCAGGAGTTAAGGGGACTGGGACCAGGGAAAAACATTTTGGAGGATTTTTTTTTCAAATTCAATTTCTGGAAATTTGTGTTTTTTAAGATTTGATGCCAGTTTCTTCAGAATCCATAAAAGGTATCGCTGTAAAATTTTGAGAATAGTTTTAACGCATAAAGGGCTAATTCCTATCACGAGATCTTTTTAAAATTTGGATTTTTTAACTTCCCACATATAGGAAGTTATTGTAATGGGCCCGATTTTCAAAATTTTTAGTTTTATTTTTTTTTTACATTTCAAAGTCACCATAGTGTTTTACGCATGTTTTTGAACACATGTATGTGTGTGTGTGTGTGTGTGTGTGTGTGTGTGTGTGTGTGTGTGTGTGTGTTGTGTACGTACGTACGTACGTACGTTCGGACCCACTTTTTTCGACAACGAAATCTCGCGAACGAAAAATGATAACGACTTCGCTATGGTGCCATTCGAAGCGTATTATTGTCAATAAGAGCTGAAAGAAATTTAATCAATTTCGGTTCAGCCGTTTTTTTGTTTAAACAAAAAAACTGAAAAAAAAGTTGATTTTAGACTTTCTTGAAAAGGATTTCTTCGATATAATTTGTTCTGATGACGTTCGGGACATCAAAAAGTCGGATAATAACAATTTATTATGAACAAAAATTGTTTATAATGATAAAAAATTGTTTATAACAATAAATAATTGTTTATAACAATAATAAATTTATAATGATAAAAAATGGTTTAACTTAGTTGAAAATTGATTATGAAAATTGGAAATTGAACACAAAATTGAAGATTGTTCATAGCAATTGAAAATTCTTATAAACAATTTAAAGTTTTGTTACCACAAAAAATTGCTTTTATGAATAAACTTTGTTTATATCAATTAAAAATGGTCTATAACAATTAAGAATTGCTTATATCAATTATAAATTGTTTATAACCATTCAAAATTATTAATAACAAATGAATTCCAAACAGAGTGCATTTATTTGGTTTTAAGTAAAAAATAGTGCTATAACGGAATAATTTTTTAAAAAATTTTTGCATCTAATTAAACGAAATTATCATGATAAATTAAATTCATTAGTTTATTGATTTATAAATTTAAACTATCAATTTTTTAAGTATTTTTAAATGAGATACAAGTGGGCGAAAGTTTTTTTTTGAAAAAGATTCATCTGATCTAATTGGTTCTGATACAACTCGATACTTAAAAAAAAATCCAGAACTTTTATAGTTTTTTGTAACATTAAAAAAACCATAAATAGTTGATATTAATGTAAAGTATGAATTTTATTGAGTTTTCACTTACTCGCTTGTACTATGATCATGAAATTTATCGCTATTAACAATTAAATATTGTTAATAATAATTAAAAATTGTTATTAGCTGGGAAGTTGTTCGTGTGGACCTCAAGGGTCGCACCAATGATGCGATACCCAGAATCTGGACCCACCCCACTAGTTTTGGGTTAAAAAATTGAGAAATTTATAAAACAAATATATAAAATATCAATCTAAATAAAAAAAAACCCATGACAGGAACTCAAAAAGGGTCAGGTATTTAATTTAAAAAAATAATTAGGGTTCTATCATTTCCAACTTCTGAGACAAGTGACAGAAACCTAACATGTAGTTGTATAGGCAGTCACAGTCACCTTAATTGGAGAACATAACCATTCACATTTCGACTGATTGCTCTGCCCCAGATGGGAACAACCGACGATGCTAAATTGTGCCCTCAATCGTACTGTTTTGGTTAGCCCATTTTGTCCGAGGTAGACATAGGCGAAAGCCTGATGTTTCTGAATTTCAAGTTATAATTCTTGATATAGCCCACTGGGAGGTCAGTACGGCGGGTCAAAATTAACCAAAAATTCTAACAGCTATTGTAAAACAATTTTGAATTGAAATTAAGATAAGTATAATAGATGAATGATAATTAATATTCGAGATTGGTCGCCGTATTGGATGTAGATTTTGAAAAAAATATGAAGAAACTGGTAGACTAGAGAGAAAAATAGGAAGTGGAAGAAACCGTACTCCGTCGGAGAGAAAGGAAGACCGTTTAAAGCGTTTATGTTTGAGGGATCGGTTTCAAACTGCTGCACAACTTCAGAGTGAATGGATAAAAAGCCAATCAAAGCCTTGCTCCGTTCGAACTGTGCAAATGACGCTCAGTAAGTTAGGTTAAAGTCAAGATCTCCTGCAAAAAGACACTCCTAACCAAGAAAATAAATATCAGCCTAATTAAATGATGGTGTAAGGAACATCGGAATTTGACTGTGAATGACTGGAAAAGAGTTATATATGACTGAAAAAGGCAGCGGCCAATATTTAACTTCTGAATGGAAACGTCAATGCTGAGAGGTACAGGGAAATTATTTCCAAGAGACTTCTCTCAACTTTAAAGGATAAGAAGCCAACCACCATCCAAATGCTTAATTAAAATGTCATTAGAGAGGTATGGGAAAATGACATCAGCCAAGATATCCTGCATAATTTGTATTCGAAAATTCCAAACAGGATTTAGTCTAAAAGAGTTTCTATTGCGTATAAACGTTGTTTATATTTTTCAAAATAAATAAACAAATAAAATTTTCGATATATTTGGTTCTTATTATTTCTGCTTAAAAATCCCATACCTACTGATAATAATCCGATTTTTACATGTTTTTTTATTTTTCATTTTATTATTATTTTAAGCTTAATACAATCTATTACATAATAATACAAAAATTACAAGCTATAACATAGTACTAATACTACAAGCTATAATAAATGATAAGACATAATAAATAAATAGTAAAAGCTACAATATGAGCTATAATTATAGTAGATACGGGCTGGAAGGAAGAAGAATTAAGAAAGGCGATCAAGATGGGCGGGATCAAGATATAAGGCTTTGTGAAGGGATGATTTACTCAGATGGAAGTCAAATGAGGAAAAGTAGTTTACTTTTCGTAGCATCCTGGTAATTGGCTCGCTTTGGCCGCAGTTCGTGCGATGGCGGTTGAGTCGGAAAAGGGGAGTGGACCAAAGGTTGCGGGGATTGATATAAATGGGTAAAGATTGCAGGATTGAAGGGCAGTCTATGGCACCATAACTAATAAATGAAGAGAATGTCGGAAACAGCACCTAACCATGCACTCCCAACTTTTTCCGTGTGCCCACCTAACCACAAGCCAACTTCTTCCGACCACTCCACCACCTCTGCTCCGATTTACGTCTGTCCCACCCCTTCTCTGTATACGCCAAACCTTGCACCCGCTACTTCCTACGCATGCTCACCTAATTGCATGCCGTCATCCTGCTACGCTTTCGCCCCGTCTCAAACAACTTCCCCTTGTCCCACCTACAGTTAAATTGACTTTGCGCTCTGCTGATTCCAGCGATGGACGATACCTCTTGTCCCGTTTACGGGACCGTCGCATTTATGACAACGTACGTCTATTTCTAGCCTATCTGCATAAGGTTTCATAAGATCTATCCACCTATGCTGCGTACGTCAGTTCTCGCCGCATTTCCCATCTCAAAAAATGTCGCAATGACTCCTTAAACTACTTTCGCTCTTAACCCCCCCCCCCCCCCCCCCCACTTTCTCTATTTCTGACTTCACTCCCTAATGCACCTGCGTTCTCCGATGAAGTACCTCTCCCCAGCAGCTTGTCAGTCTATTACCAGAACGTAAGAGGACTTCGCACAAAAACATCAAATATTTTCCTTAACTCTCACAAATTCCCGCACGATATCTTTGCCTTAACTGAAACCAATCTAACACCAGGAATTCTTGACAACGAACTATTCCCTCCAAACTATACCATTTTCCGTGTTGACGGTTGTATAGGCACCAATGATCCACCAGGTCGCGGGGTTCTCATAGCTGCTCACAACCTTATGATGCCACCCTGTTAAAGACCTCCGACTCAATATCAGAATTTGTATGTATAAAAATAGCACTAAATAAGTGTCTTCTGTACATCCTCTGTTGTTACATTCGCCCCTCTCAACCTTTAGACGCCTACGAGCCCATAATTGAAGCGATCGATACCCTGCTTGAGAACGCTAACGCCTCCGATGAATTTATTTTATTGGGTGACTTTAACCTCCCCCGTATTCAATGGTCATTGTCCGAGGACTGTTCTCACTTTGTCCCCCTTAACGCATCTTCGGCCAAAGAAGCCTTCTTTACCGATCAGCTCTCCGTTTCAGGTCTGTTTGAAGTAAGCGGAGTCAGGAACTTCCTGGACAGACAATTAGACTTAATGTTTTCTTCAGACCCAGTTAACTCGGCGACCATCTTCTCTCCTCCCTCGACCGTCACCATTCTCCCTTGTTCCTCGTTTTCTCCTACGAGCAACCTCATGCCGTTTCAAGCTCCGAGTCCTCTTTATCCTCCAATTTTCGTAAAGGCGATATTGGCGATATCCCTCAATATCTCCCAATTGACGTTACTTTAGAGCCGTTCTATTCGGAAATACACGCTTGTTTTACACAATCTATCCCTCTTCTTCCTCGTAAAAACTGCTCCTCCTCCTCCGTTTGGTACGACAAAGAATTACGCTCTCCGCAACAGGAGAAATAAACGTTGGCAAACTTTTCTTTTGACCCAGACTGATTCTGACTATTCTTCCTACTTGTCTGCTTACATCTCTTTTTCTGAACCCCCAAGTGTTTTTATAACTTTATTAATTCCAAGAAGTAATCCAATGGATACCCTTCCACCCTGAAGCTCGAGAATACCTCTTCGTCTGATCCTAAGGTTATCGCTAACCTCTTTGCACACTTCTTCAGTAAATCTTTCGGCGACAATTCTCTACAACCCGACCTTAACTATTTTGCATTCATGGACAAATGCACTCAAACGTCGTTTACATCTTTTGACCCTGATCCTGAACTAATCGCAGCCAGTATTAATGGGCTTGAGGACGACTTTCACCCAGGTCCAGATGGCATTCCGGCCATCGTTCTGAAAAAGTGTGCCATGCATCTAGTCCAACCCCTTTCTTTGCTTTTTCGTCTCTCGGTCACTCAAGCGGTTTTCCTTCATTTATGGAAAAATTCGTATATTATTCCCATCTTCAAAAAAGGCTGCAAGAACGACCCATTGCTAAATTATCATCCATATCTAAACTATTCGAAAAATTGGTCTATGATTCCATGTTCTTCCACTGTAAGTCTATCTTCTCACTCTCCCAGCATGGCTTCCTCAAAGGTAGATCTACAACCACCAACCTTACTGACTTCGTCTCTAAAACACTATGTGCCCTGGAAAACGATAAAGATATTGATGTTATCGCCACCGATTTTAGTAAAGCCTTCGACAAGATCTCTTGTTCAAACTTGATCGCCTAAGCTTCCCGACCCCCCCCCCCCCCCCCCCAGATTCATCTCCTAGATTCGATCCTACCTCAACAACCGTCATTACAATATTCTTTTCAGCTCATCAATTTCTAACCCTATTGTCGCTCGGTCCGGGGTCCCTCAGGGCAGAAACCTCGGCCCATTGATTTTTATCCTTACGATAAATGATGTTGAATGTGTCATCAAACACTCAGAGCTGTCCATTTATGCTGATGACATGAAAATAATCAAACATATCTCCTCTACAACCCACTCTCTTCTCCTGCAAAAAGACCTCGATTCATTCACCACATTGTGCATGAAAAACTTTCTAGACCTCAATGTCTCAAAATGCCATCTCTTATTCCCGCAAGCGTCTTACCACCACCCCGAGAGTCTATATGTTAACCGAAGTACCAGTCCCTATCGTTACCTCTTTGTGTGACTTAGGAATAATCTGTGATAGTGAACTCAATTTCCGTTCTCGCATTGACAGCATAATTAACAGAGCTAACTCCGCGCTAGGGTTTGTGAAGCGCTGGTCTAGAGAGTTCTCCAATCCTTATTTTTCCAAATCTCTCTACGTCTCCTTCGTTAGACCTCTCCTTGAATATGACAGCCAAGTATGGTCACCTACACAAACAACTCACATTAATAGGATTGAATCTGTCCAGCGTAGGTTATTCGCTTCACCCTACGTGATCTTCCGTGGGTTGACAGATTGAACCTTCCACCCTATGAAAACCGTCTGAAACTGATCGACTTGCAATTCAGGAAACCCTGGTTTGGCAGGTAGGAAACAGCATACCAAAAAGGATATTTGGATCCTGATGGACATCTACAATCTCTATCTGTATCTGTATGTAACAGCGGCGGTCCATGGTTGTTTTCTGCAGACAACAGATCACGATAAAAAAAGGGGTTGCAGTGAATGTCAGTGATTCGAAATCCACTTTCAATTGTAGGTCCCCTTGCGTCCGTTGGCTTGAATCAGGTGAAGTTCTTCTCCCGCCACATGCCTAATGTAGCAGTCGCTACATGTATTAAGATTTATTATTGTTTAAACGAAAAAGTCAATTTATTAATTATTGATAAGTATCAAAATAAAATTATTCGTAACCTAAACTGTCAAAAATCTTTCGGTCAAATTGCACACTTTAATAAAATTTCTTCGTGTGCAATACAAATACTTTGAAAACTAAAATTATCATTTACTCACAGACACAAAAATACTGTACACAATACAAATAAAATTTTTAACACTATTTGTTTGTATTGAAAATAAAAAATTGTAATATTTTGATGTATAGAATTTTCAGTAAGTATTTACAACTCAAACTGTAAAGAACTAAAAATAAAATCAAAATATAAACTAGTGGGGTGGGTCCAGATTCTGGTTATCGCATCATTAGTGCGACCCTTGAGGTCCACACGAACAACTTCCCAGTTAATAACAATTTTCAATTGTTATTAACAATATTTAATTGTTAATGGCGATACATTTCATGATCATAGTACAAACGAGTAAGTGAAAACTCAATAAAATTCATACTATTCGATTTATCGTTTTATTTATCATTAATATCTACTATTTATGGTTTTTGTATCATTTTTCTAATGTTACAAAAAAGTATCTGTTTTTTTTTTTTTGAAGTATCGAGTTGTATCAGAACCAATTAGATCAGATGAATCATTTAAAAAAAAAACTTTCGCCTACTTTTATGTCATTCAAAAATACTTAAAAAATTGATATTTTAAATTTATAAATAAATAATTTAATGAATTTAATTTATCATGATAATTTCGTTGTAATTAGATGCAAAAAACCCAAATAAATGCACTCTGTTTGGAATTCATTTGTTATTAATAATTTTGAATTGTTATAAACAATTTTTAATTGATATAAACAATTCTTAATTGTTATAGACCATTCTTAATTGATATAAACAAAGTTTATTCATAAAAGACATTTTTTGTGGTAAAAAAAATTTCAATTTTTTATAAGAAGTTTTCATTATTTATAATAATTTTCAATTGCTATTGTTATTATCCGACTTTTTAATGTCCCGGTCGTCATCAGAACAAATTATATCGAAGAAATCCTTTTCAAGAAAGTCTAAAATCAACTTTTTTTCAGTTTTTTTGTTTAAGCAAAAAAACGGCTGAACCGAAATTGATTAAATTTCTTTCAGCTCTTATTGATAATAATACGCTTCGAATGGCACCATAGCGAAGTCGTTATCATTTTTTGTTCGCGAGATATCGTTGTCGAAAAAGTGGGTCCGAACGTACACACACACACGCACACACACACACACACACACACACACACACACACACACACACACACACACACACACACATACACACACGCACACACACACATGTGTTCAAAAACATGCGTCAAACACTATGGTGACTTTGAAATGTAAAAAAATTTTAAAACTAAAAATTTTGAAAATCGGGCCCATTACAATAACTTCCCTATATGTGGGAAGTTAATAAACTGAAGTCGTTATTAATATAATGTATCTATCCAAGTTTCTCTAGATACGAAGATAGCGTAAAGGACTGAGGCCTATTCTAGTCTACTCCCTAATTCTCATGTTATGCGATAATTATAATAATTTTGGAAAAGTTGTAACTTTTTTGATATTAACCGGGAGCAGATGCTTCCTTTTAAACACCCTTAATATTTTTCATAACATAAAGCAGCAACAAGCCACCTATTGAGGGCTTTTGAAGCACAAAAACCCTTGCGGAAAACCTCAGCGTAAGTACCCTTGCAAACTACACTTACCTATCATCTAGTGCAGCTGAGCGTAGTTGGGTGTACGCCGGAGTACTATGCATGACCCAATGTAACGCAGCTATTGTTTATGGTTTTTGACAAAAATTTAAAAAAAATATTTATTGTAGACCAAGTTATCGCCATATTTTTTGGACCCCGTCCCACAAGTCATACCATTTTACTGGTTCATTTAAAATCAATCAAACTACTGTCAAAACAATTATCTAAAATACTCTTTTTTTACGCCACTGACTGGCCTTAACCCCTTAAAAGTTGTCAATTCGGTAGTATCATCTACGCCAGCAGCACAGAAATTTTCAGAAGCTTTTATCCAGCACTATCTATCGGTATATTAGAAATAAAAATATATTTATTTTTATACTTCTTTTGGCTTTTTAATAACTACTTTTATAAATAAAAAAAATCAAATCAATAGATATTGTCTTTCTATGAAAAATTATTCTAAAAATACTTATTTTCCAATCCGTTAAAGTAGAACATCCCCTTAAGAAAAAACATATATGTAATTTCAACTCAACAACATTTAAGTATTTAACTACTTTCAATGTTTCATTTGTGGTTCAGTATACTTGTATGATTTTATAGCCAACCCTATAAACAAGTAAAATAAGGTCCTAAAAAAATAGTTTTCTTAAAAAGCAGTTAAAAATTAAAAATTCAGTTTAGTCGTACTTTTTTCCAGAAATTTTCAACTAGGTAAACTCTTTTGCGTAAGTGTCATTTAAGAATGTACATACATATTCTGTGTTTCCAAGTACTGGCGCGGAGCTACACTCAAAGCAACTTCAAACCGAATCCACTTGTGCTTTTTTCTTCAAATTTTCCATTTACCATATTTTTCAAAGTTCAATTCTTATGAAAATGCAAAATGTACTCGTAACATAAGTGTTTCATTCCAATTGATTTTAATTAAATAGATCTACCTTTTTCATTAGTTTGAAGAGCCCCTTCAAGAAAGGAAAAAATTCTTGTTTTACTTTTATTTTCGAAAGGGCATTAACTAACAAATAAATGAGAGTTTTTGGGAAGTAGTAGAAAAACTTGTTGGACCAAATGAAATTTCCTTTAAATCAACCACAATTCACGGTCTTCTATTGCAGCTTCTAACCATGACCTAGTTTTATTCAAGACAATAAAGGGTACGGTTCGAGGCGACAGAAGTGATAGCACTTTTGCTACTGCCGTCTTCTATATAAAGCACTCTGCCAAACAGAAATAGTACTTGGCTAAGACGATTTTAGAAACAACAAACAACGACCTGTTCGATATTTTACGGCAGTACCATGCCGCTGCCCGCAAACCAGCATCGGTGGGATTTTCGTAGAGCGCTTGTAAATAAAAGCTTGGGGTTCCCCCTGTGTACTAGCGGAAAACTCAACTCTTCTGTAAATAAGGAAAGCTTTTTCACATAATTCAAGTTCATTTTCATAGATATTTAGAAGTACAGCGGTAAATGATGAAAATTTATCTAAAGTTGCAAGGGAGCTGAAATATTACCGTCCTCCATCTCATTTATGCCAGTTCGAATCAGGCGCACTGGTAATATCTTTGCATAAAAGAGTCGAAAGTCATGTAGAGTTTTTTATTATGTTTTACTTTTATGTTTGAGTGTGCATTTAGCTTGGGAACTTTTTATGTGGAACATATGTAACTACAGGCATCCTTGAAATTAATAGATTTCTTGGTTCTGACAGAAAAAAATGTTATTCTTACTTATAATATGAGGCCGAGTTACAAACTTTTTAACTTGTGTGGAAATAAACAACAAAATGAAAATGAGATTGAAATATGCATTCAGAAAAACTTCAAAGATAAATATGCACTGTATGATATCGGGTTCTCACTTCATGTACATATTATAATCACCTTTTAGTAAAAAGCATACAAATACAGTTAAAACAAAAGAATAAAAATTAATCGCCACACGGTAAATTTTACGAATGAAGTAAATTTTACAGTGCTGTTCCGTAAATATTGCCAGTGAACACATTAAAATATACTGGAAGGAGCACTTTCCCATGAAAAATATCATCGTTATAATTATGACATACAAAGTTACATCAAGGATACGAGATTTTATAAGAGGTGACGGGATTAGAAGGAGCAGATAATAAACAAGTAAATACCATTTATATCTTTCTGGGTCATTCGTCTTCTGCATCGTCTCTCTACCTGGTCCGGTTCTGAGTCAATGCCTTTAACTGTCGGCACGATTTGTTGATCTGGGCGCCTTTCTTCTTTACGAATGTTCCTTATGTCCCATTCGAGTTCTAATCTAGAGCCTGTTGAGCTATTTTGTTTGGCTCTTTTCGTAGTTTACGGCCTATCCATTTCCACTTTCGCTTGCGAACACTAGTGTCTATCCCGTCTTGGCCTGTAACTTGTATATAATTTTGATATTTTTTTGCTGTTAGTTTTTGGCTATGTAATGCAGGAGACATATAATCTTCAGCAAAAGATGTAGCAATTCTATTAACATTACGTCGACAAGTTAAACAAATAATTTTGGTGGAGCATCACATTCTGCCTTTAGTAAATCATTTGATGTAGGTTCATCAAATCGCTTATTCTCACTCGCACTTTATAGTCTTTCATGGATAAATTATTATTTTTCGTGTTTCTAGAATATTTTTTGACTTTTCTATACAGGGTGTTTCAGATCTGACGTGTCAAAATGAGTGGGGTGATAGATCTCACCTATAAAAGCAGAAAATTGAAGGGGGGGGGGGGGGGCAAATTTCAACCGTTTAGGAGCTACAGTGTGATTCACAACTTTTCGTTTTTCATGGTATGCACAACACTCTTTTATTTTTGTCTTTTAATCTACCCAACACGCTAAAAACTGCTATCCCAATGACCTTTCCAAAATTGTCAACATTTTGCTTTTTTATAGCAAAATTTCTATCAGTAACCGAATGCCAGGATACAAGGGTGTGAATTCTGGCAAGCACAAGCTAATATCGGCAAGAAAACAAAATTACACTAGCATTTTTATAACTTTTTTGCAGCAATAATTAAAATTAATTACCTGTTAACCCAAAACAAACATTTTCGACCCTTTATCTTAAAATTTTTTGTTTATGCAAAGAATTTCCTACCTAAAGTGCAATAAAATAATTAGTTAACCAGCGATTTCTAACGATGCGGTTTTTCTAATCCTTTTTCTACCTTGCAATGTTACACCTTTTTGGAAAGGTAATAAGATGGACATTCCAATAAAAATTAAAAAGATGTGTGAATTTCGGAGAAAATCTGGGAAAATGCTGAATTTCATTTTTGTCACTTTTGGAAGTGACTGTACCTGTGATGTTAGGAGTTAGATCAACATTGTTGACAATTTTGGAAAGGTCATTGGGATAGTAGTTTTTTAACGTTCGTTTGATATCGATGTGTTGCGTAGATCAAAAGTTAAAAGTTAAATAGTAATGTGCAATACCATGAAAAACTTAAATTTATGAATCACCCTGTAACTCCCAAACGGTTGAGATTCGGGCATTTAAAGGGGCAGACCACCATTTACAGTTTGTTTTTCAGTGAAATTTAGGGAATTTACAGAGAAGTAAATAAGAAACATAAATGGCGTATTATTGTATATTATATATCTTTACATACAATATAAACGGTTTGGGCTGCACTCATGTCGACACATCTAATTGGGTCGCTTTGTGGGCTTTGCCTGGTAGGTAGCATTTGGAGGTTCTGAAAATAAAGACACTGCTGTCTTGCTACTGCAAAAAAATTACAGAAAATCGAATTTTTTAGTTTTTCTAAAGAGCTTTGACGTTGAAAATTTAAATGAGATCCATCATAATATTTTTTTGGCATTTTTCCCTTAATTTTTCAGTGGTTTAACAGATTGCTAATTAAAATACTTTTAGAAAAAAAGCTGGTTTTTGAACTAATTTAAAGAGTAAACGACATTTGCCAGACTTCAAGACTTCATCAGGTCAGCTTCTTTTTAACCGACTTCCCAAAAACAAAGAGGTTCTAAGTTCGAGGTTTTTTTTATGAATCACTGACCGGGCATAACTTCGTAACGCTTTGGCCGATTTTGATGATTCGTTTTTTGTTGGGTAGAGTATGTTCACCGATTGGTTGAGGGGGAGGGGGGCAAGGGACTCGGGTGCTGTGGTAGAGGCGCATGCGTAAGTCGGCTGTAAGAGCGCTAGCATTCAAACCACAGCGACTGGGGTAGTCGCAAACGACGCGGAAAGAATCAAACTTCACTTTGTGACTATAAAAAAATTTATACTTTGAAAGTGCAAGGGTGGTCTACCCACTTAAGACCGTCTGCTGCAGCCGAAATTGAGCAATTTTGAATCAATTCTGCAGTCATACTCACTTCAAGTGAAGATCTGTCTACCGTTAAGTACATCTCTTGCGTCCACTTTCTTCTGCAGTGCCATGCCGTGATCCTTACTTGTTTAAGATCGGCAAAGTAGGGCGGATAATTATCCTAATTAAAATGTCAATTCTTGGTAGGAAAGTTTTATAATTTTTACCAAGAACTTTTATAATTTTTAATCTGTGAAGTATAGTATTAAAACACGTTTATACCACTTTTGACTAAAAAAAAGTTAGTGATGGGAGATTTTAGTTTAGAGTCGCCTGTTTCAAACTAGTTACAGAAATTATTAAATCTCATATTTTCCTGGCATTCACGGTTATTCACGGTTTTTCTTTCAAAACTTTTTTATTCCAAAACAATTTCTAAGAGCTTGCTAAATCCCCTAAACATTTTTACTCAAAATAACCATATGTGGAATAAACGAGTTTTTATTCTGTATATTTAAGCAACCAGATTGTAATGGCTCTTTTCCCCAGAAGCCTCAATAGAGGGGTTGCCGGAAGCTCTATAGTCGCCTAAGGTTCTAACTAAAAAAACTTGAAAACTTGAAAAAACTCAGAGTTTCTTTCTTTCCGGTTCACCATCAATGTTTCTTATTTCTAGCTATTTATTTTACGTCAGTGAATATTGTCGATAATGTACGGGGATTCGGATAGATTGACAGGCTAACACTACGACCAATCTTGCGGAAGACCAACAGACTAACACCACAGAAGGTCGATAAGTATGGGTAGATTGACAGGCTAACACCACGGCCGATCTTGCGGAACAGGAATAGATTAACAGTGACAGGCTAACACCATAGTCAATCTGCGGAAGACCACCAGGCTAACGCCACGGAAAGTCGATAAGGATGTTTAGATTGACAGGCTAACACCACAGAAGATCGATAAGGATGGGTAGATTGACAAACTAACACCACAGCCAATCTTGCGGAACAGGAATAGATTGACAGGCTAACACCATGGTCAATCTGCGGAAGACCAACAGGCTAACACCACGGAAGGTCGATAAGGATGGGTAGATTGACAGGCTAACACCACGGCCAATCTGGCGGATGACCAACAGGCGAACACCACGGAAGGTCGATAAGGATGGGTAGATTGACAGGCTAACACCACGGCCAATCTTGCTGAAGACCAAGAGGCTAACACCACGGAAGGTCGGTATGAGAGGAATAGATTGACAGGCTAACACCACGGCCAATCTTCGCGAACGGACAGGTAAAACTAAGTACAGCTAACTACTGGGACTTTTGTATTCCAATTTAAGCCACTAGTGCTTATCGGGGTTGGGTTTGTAGCTTCTGACTTAAGCGCACTTAGGTCTGAACTGGATCCCTTTTGATATAATACTACTCGAATTCTGTACGGTGATGCTCGCTTTTATACTTTTGGCTAGGCCCAGGATTATTCCCCACCACAATTGATACAACGAAGATGCACACACTCAATTGACTCAATTTGATACAACGGAGATGCACACACTCAACTGATTATGGTTTGTTATGCAGAGAACAATGTGTGAAATTCACGAATCCACGCTGCTAGTAGAACATCTGGTTATCGCGCCCAAGCTTCCTATGATTCGGATATGACACTGAGATGATTACTTTTTGTTTTTAATGTCAATTATGTTGCGTAAAATACCGGAATAAGAAGCAATGTAAATTGAACCAAATTTCAGCCCATTTTGGCCCTAATGTGTGTGCGTGAAATTCGTAAGTTCATGGCTTGTAGTTTAGGTGGTTTTGCTTGACCGCAACGGTCGGACTCTTAGAGTCCAAACTATGGACTCGTGGTACACGATTTATTGTGGTTATTTGCCATATATATACTTCTGTATGCTCAGTGACGCGACTCTTTTCGTATGTTAACAAATATGTGTAGTGTAGATATACCAAATAAACTGAACCGTGAGTCACGAGTTAAGAGTTAGGAGTTTTAATTTTCACAAAAACTCCCCCCCCCCCCCCCATAACGCATCGTAACGTTTCACAAGACCCCCTCCCCCGTAACTGCGTTACGCAATACTTGAAAGGCCCCAAAGGACGTACACGAAGAAAATGTATACGGGATTTTGTGAGCTTACTTCTTTTCGAAGAGCGTGGCGGGGAGATTTTCACAAACACTGACCGCAAGCTTCCAAGGACCAAAAAATGTAAATCCAATAAACATTTTCAATTTTTCTAGATTCTGACACGCCTTTGAATTGGAACAAAACACAATCAAAGGTAAAAGTTGAAGAAAATATTAGCAAAGTGTAGTGTAGCTAGCACTCTTTTTTATATAAATTTGTTTCTCTTCTCTGAACGCAGGTATCAGTTCAACAGTAATTCTTACAGTGGTGCACCAATGGAAGAATTACTGTGTAACTGATATCTGTGTTCGAAGACTAGAACCAAATAATATCGCTGAACGCACAAAATAAGTTAATCATATAAAGTGTTCTATTTTCCTAAGACTTGTTCTCTGTTTAATAATTGGCGCATATTGTAGCACGAAAACCGCAGTCTGTTTTAAGAGGGTCGTCTACACTTGAACGCCATTTTTCAGGCCGATTTTTTGAATTTTTTTGAAATTATAATCTGTAGTTGAAAAAAAATTGTTGTTTTATTGATTCATTGATGTATGACCTCCCCAGCTGTTTTTGTGCAGACCCATTTTTCTGGCATTTTTCGGCATTCTGGCGTATGTGAAAGCAAAAATAAAATTTTTTCCTATACAAGTATTACTCAATGAAGGTGCTGAATTAGGATTTTCCTGTTTGGATAAAAATTGTGAGCGGGACAACATTTTTTAATCTTTTTTAAATCTTTACTTTTTTTCGCACAAAAATGGCTCTTAAATTTTTTTTTCATGCACAGTAAAAATCCTAGTTCTGCACCTCCAAAAAAGGGTATTAAATTAATTTTAAAAAAAATCATGTCATTCGGTCAATTAGTCTCTTCAGAAAGTGTGCAGAAAACTTTAAAAACGTGTTTTCGAGAAAAACGCGTTTAAAGGTTTAAAACCATGCATTTCACGCTTGACATCGACCGGTTTGAGACATTTTTATTAAGAAATTTTAACGTATTGATCCGTATTTATCCTTTCACATGATGACTCTAGGATAGTTATACTTTAAAAATATGCAAAAAAACAAAACTCGATATTTTCAAAATTTTAAGTGTAAACGACCCCTTTAGGGGGATAATCGTGAAGTTAAAAAAAGTGTTTTTCTATAATTTTTTTTAGTGAAATTATTGATTATATAAATTCGAGGTTTTGATAAAAAAAAAGGAAAAACAAATAGCAGCACTGCGTCGTTTCCCTCCCCACCTTTTTTAATAGGCATTACGGTGTTCCAAATATCTCAAGAACCACTAAATCGATTTTGATGAAATTTGGTATATATTTTCTTTATATATATCGCTTGCCCATGCATGATTCGGTTTTTGATTTTATCAATAACTTAGAAAGAAAACGGAAACGTAATTTTTTCACTTTGTTGGTGAAACTAAAGCCATTTGTTAAAAAAAAATATTATTTGAAGCGTTCGTTTAAGGATAACACTGTTCCTTCAGTAAACTTATTTCTTTGAAAATGTTGGTTTCTAATGATCTAGCTCCCAGTAATCAGAAACATATCGTAGGAAAATGGGTGCAGTACCGCCACTTTCTTTGTTTTTTTAAATCAAAATTTCACAAAGTGTTTTCAAAAAGATGTCTGATTGAATTAAATAAAAGTCTTTAATGAATACTTTCTTTCCATGACTAGGTATATACACATATGAAGTATTTGTTAATTTTATAATGTCTCTAATATTTTAGTTCTGGAAAATTACATTGAACTGGAATTATTACTGTTATAATTTTTTTTAAATTGCTTTGATAATATTCAAAGTTTTTTTTCTTTTCAGGTAAGTAATATTCTTTTGAAGTCTTCAGATATCCATAAATAATAATTAAAGAGTAAGTAACACTGTTTAAAATAACCATAACTTAATATTACCTTACCCTATTACCTAAAGTTACCTAACTATAAGACCCGTGACAAAGAGATTGAGACAAAAAGGATACTATTTTTTTCAGTGCGTAGGTCTTTTATTTTTCTGTGAAATTTGAATTTGGACAAGTTTTAGATTTCAATATATTTCATGGACAATACATTTTTTGTTACTTAAATTTTGATCTGAGCACTTCTAATGTACATACATTTATATATATAAGTTCGGCCACAAGGCGATATATCTCTCTCTCTCTCTAGTTCCCGTAACTCCTAGTGGTACATAGCTCGAGAGAAGAACTTCACCCGATTCGAGACGAGGATTTCAAGTGGACCTACAATATAAAGTGAACTTACAATAGAAAATGGATTCTGAAATTTCCTCTGCAACTCTTAATGGCCCTTTTATCGTAATCTGTTGTCAGCAGAAAACAACCAGCGGACGCCTCAAGATCACGGATTACCTTTTTCTTCACATTTCCAATAGTTATCAAATGAAAGGATTTGAAGTGTAAAATACGATAAACTATTTGGCATTATTTTAAACCTAATATGGCGAACGCTCCAAAATGATGAATTAACTGTCTTGGATTTGACATATGAAATCGAAAAGTACAAGGTATCATTTTAGACTTTTCAGTAAGGACGACGCAATGGATATAAAACTAAAATATAGTTAAATAAATTCTAGTTTAAGAAACTAACAAACATCGCTTTTAATTTTTTTATTTACAAATTCGTCGAATACTGACTACTACAAATAAATCAAATCAAACAACCATAAATATAACGAAATGAAAATTCAGAAACAAGCTACAGAATAAAAGTGATTAATTAATAACAAGAAAAATAGAAAAATTAACTAAGTAAACATGTTTACAGATTCAGTATAGGTTAAGAGAAAATAAAAAAGCAAAAAGCAACATGGTAACAATAAGAAACGAAATAAGAATATAACAGTAAAAGTACTAAAAATTAACAAAAAATAAATAAATAAATACAATAAAATAAAATAAAATAACACTAAACTAATTAGAGATGAAAAAAAGAGAAAAGAATACACAAAGAAAAGAATAGAAAAACATTTAACTCCAGTTAAGTCGATCCCTGATCTGCGTCTTAGACAAATGAAAATCAGTACGATCAAAACGACAATTAAATAAGCGAGACATTGAAGTTATAGTGCTATTATGGTGCGTTGGTGAGGGATGTGGAAAAAGTTCTGAGTCCTTAAGGAGCGAGACAGAACCAACAAGTTGAAAGGCCCCAACAATTTTGGGGAATTAATCACACCTCGCAGACAGTCTAAAGCAAAATAGAGACTATTAGCCCAATTTGAGATATATTTCAAGACGGTAGCTTCGTCAAATACTAAATTTTGGGATTGAAGGGTAGTCGGCGGAAGACTCGTCAGATGAGTTCTGAAAACTGCAATCCAAAAACGCAAATTGGTCTGCAAAACACAAAATATCATCAAAAGATTTCACAGCTTTATCAATGTCACACTCATTCAAAACACTCAACCAATCATAGGCAGAAAGCCATTTGTTAAATTTACAGAGATCGACCTTTTTCAAATTATAACAGTAGTTACGCTGGGTTATGTTGAAATTCTGGAACCGGAGGCGATCGAGAAGAGAAAACCAAGTCCAAAAACCTACCAAAGTCATTTACCACGCAATTTACCTGCGACAATCCAAAGGGGGCAGTGCAGTTAACTAAGGCAAAACATGGCAGCAAACAATCATCGTCATCGGAGCGTTCCCAACTTACATCAGCCATGTTGAAGTCACAAAAAAAAACAGCAAGAGCTCAGGAACATGGTCGTCGCGAACACATAACATATATATCAGGGGGCGAGCCAGGTGGACTATAAGCTGTGGCGATGTAAACTTTTTTGTGAGGGAAACCACAGCCTACTCTAGGTATAAGCCCGGAAAACATGACAGTTTGGCCATTTCATCACCAAGCGTTTCGTCATTAGATAACTTTTGTTGTACCAGAGCTAAACCAGTCCTTGCACACACAAATTAAACTGCACACTCTCGTAACCAAGCCCACAGAGAAACGCTGATGTCACCCAGTAGGAAAAATCAGCATTGCTTCTTCAAGAAGGAATAATGGATCACATACGATGCCTCTCATTTAGCTCCGAATAGATCAATCTTGGAGGATATGAAGCAAGAGAATAGAAAATAACAAATAGATTAAGTATTTTTCGCAATATATGCGTAATTTATTTGCTGTACGTCGCGTCGGCGTAGTTCTCATTTTATTAAAAGTTGCCAATAAGTGAGGTGTGCTGCATGCGATTTTTTAACGAGTTTTTAATACTGTTTAAGAAATAAGTGAAATATTAATATATCAATTTCAGAAATATAACTAAACAATCCATTTACACTATTTCGGAGACCTCCATTTTTGCTATCTTAGGAGGTATAAAAGAGTACTCCGTTTTTGTCAATTTTTGAGCTTAAATGGAGCGCTCCTTGCTAATGACATGCATATGTTAAAAGGAGGCCAATTGGAGCTAAAAACGATCGCTCCTATGATCCGTCAGGAGTGCTCCGTGATTGCTTTTAGATTGATCGCCTTTCCTACTGGGCACTGACGCATTTTAAGCTCAATACTTCAACAAAACGAGCACAAGAGAGTTTTCCCCTTAAAACAAATGAAAATTGTATAAGAGAGACACTTTTTATCGTGTTCACATGTTCAGAATATTTGTAGGTTAACCTTAAGTAAAATTCAATTTAAAATATATTGCGAGAAATACTTCGAAAAAGTACAATTCCCCAAACTTTTCCTTATATCTATAGTGGCAAGTTTTGGTTTCTTTACACCACCGATGCTCAGCTGTGAATGTCAGCTTCCGGGCTTGTATCCAGAGTAGGTTGAGGGGAACCGCAAAACGACGGAAAAGACTTCAAAAAATTCACCACCTATAACGTCAAGAATCGCACTGCGCAAGTCACGTCGTACAGCACACAAAAGAATACCAACAGACGCGTCCAAAGTGGAGAGGTGACGGTCACGGCGGAAAACCAAGTAGTTGGGGACAAAAAGCTCGTCGTCAGCAATCCTCCCACAAAGCCAAGTCTCAGTCAAAGAGGCAACGTCAAAACAAGATTCGGTCGGGCCTAATAGAAGGCGATTCGTTTTCGGGCGTAGTCCAGTTACGTTGGAGTAGTAGAGAGAGATTTCGGCAACAAGTTTTTTGAACAGCAGACGAACTGAGACGAAATCTCGGAAGAAACTCCCGGACGGTATGGCTTGGCAGTTTCGCGGCCATCGCACAGTCACTCCTATGGACTTATGGTAAGAAATTAAGTCACTGGCCTTTAATGTTTTGCAATGCATTAGATTCCCGAAACGGGCAAACCATACTTTTTAACCAAGATTTAGGGTTTCTAGAGTTAGGGGTTGTAGAGTTAGGCCTTGTAGAGTTAGGGGCTTGGCTCCACATGAGATCTGATAACTTTTTAATACTGAAAGCGGTATGAGCTTGTGAGTCTTGGCAACCTTTTTTACATGAAATGTTTTTAGTGGAATTTTAGTGCAAATAGTCACTTCCATATTTATATTACTGGTAACAGTTTATCACAGTAGTAAATCTTGGTCCGACCATGGTCTGGTACTTATATATTTTTTAAATTTCTCCTTCCGTACAATTCCGCGCTTTTAGGCTTAAAAATGCTTGTTAGTTTCTTAAATAGAGTATGACTATTTTTACTTCGTTCGAAAGATCGATTTGTTAACTTCAAGTAGAAAAAAAAAGAATCTTTTCATAGAAGCAATAGCTTATGCACTAGGACGAGTTTAAAGAAACACAATCTCCCCCCCCCCCCCTCCTTCTGGTGTTGTCAAGTTAAGAAGCTATTTCTTGAACGCCAGCTGTCCTTTTTAACCGACTTTCAAAAACAAAGAGGTTCTAAGTTCGACGCGTATTTTTTTTTTATGTCTGACCGGGCATAACTTCGTAACGCGTCGACCGATTTTGATGATTCTTTTTTTGTTGGATAGAGTATGTTCACCGATTGGTACCATGTCAAAAAAAATTTAGGTAGGGTGGTGGTGGGGGTGAAACCTAATTTTGTAACGCGTGGTCCGATTTGAATGGTTCTTTTTTTGTTGTACCGAATATGATCCCCTATTGCTAATAGGAGAAAAAAATTTGGCCTAGGGTGGGGGGAGGGGGGAAGGATAGGATAACTTTGTAATGAGTGGACCGATTTGGATAATACTTTTTCTGTTGGGTAGAGTATATTCCATGGTTGATACCAGGAGAACAAATTTTTGGAGTGATGGGGGTGGAACCTAACTTTGTAACGCGTGGTCCGATTTCGATGGTTCTTTTTCTGTCGTATAGAGTATGATCCCCCATTGCTAATAGGAGAATAATTTGGTCCTATGGTGAAAGGTGTGGGTGGGGGGAGGGGTTGCCTAACTTCGTAACACGTGGACCGATTTGGATAATTCTTTTTCTATTGGGTAGAATATGATGCTTGGTTGATACTGCGAGAAAACAAATGTTTCTGGGGTGGGGGCGGGGGAGGGTGGAACCTAACTTTTTACCACGTGGACCGATTTGGATGGTTCCCTTGCTGTTGTTCTTTTCTGTTGTATAGTGTGATCCCCCATTGCTAATAGGAGAATAGGGTGGTGGTGGGGGAGGAGGAGGGGTAGTAACTTCGTAATGCGTGGACCGATTTCGATGATTCCTTTTCTGTTCAGTAGAGTATGTTCCTTGATTGATACCATGAGAAAAAAAGTTTAGTGGAATGGGGGTGGGGTAGGGGGTTATAACTAACTTTTAACGCGTGGACCGATTTGGATGGTTCTTTTTATTGTATAGAGTCGAAGACACTAAAAAGTGAAAAATAAAATAGTTTTTAAAAAAAAAGTTGAACCGACTTCACAAAAAGCGCTAAAAAGCATGAAATAATTTTTAATATTATATCTATTACGACATTTTGAAGTCGGTGCAAATTTAACAAATAAAACAACCACAGAACCACAATTGAAAATTTACGTAACTCTACCTGAACGTTTCAGCTCACGGGATCTAAACGAAGGACGATTAAATACTTTTGTTGTAGTTGTTCGGTTTGTTTGATTTGCACCGACTTTAAAATGTCGTAATAGATATAATATTAAAAATTATTTTATGCTTTTTAGCGCTTTTTGTGAAGTCGGTTCAACTTTTTTTTTAAGAACTATTTTATTTTCTATGTACACTCACTTTTTAGTTGTTTATGTACTAAGAACATCTAGCACTTGGCTTCTGGAACGCGACATTTACGACAGGGCGCTTCTGTGCCGCATTTTGTCGACGGAAATATTATCATTATCTGGGTTAATAAGTGATTATAAAATTACACTTGCCTACTTTACCAGTTATAATTAAAAACATTTTCTAGAAAAGGATAATAATTTCAAGATGGCTGCAGACACATGTTTTGTTTCACTTAAGTCCTCATAACTTTAGTAATCCTTTAAATTTCAACTTAATATTTTGTGAACGCTTTCCTACTTAACTATCACCCTGTTGTTCGCCTTTACAGATAGAACGGTTCACATTGACCGTACTATTAATTAATGAATAATTGCGATAAATTCGTGGGATCCCTTGGTCCTTAGAAATCGCTGAAAGACGTGAGGGATGCACCTGCTTTATACCGCCTCGATATTTCTTCGTCTAATTCACCACGATGGAACGACTAACACCCCCCTACCTACCAAATGCCTTCCACCTTTGATTGATGCCAGGATCGCTTCAACTCTCCCTGGAGATTATTATTTTCTCTAATAAATTTAAAAATTGAAATATTCAAGAGTATCATCAATTCAAATTTTCAAAAATAAAGGAGCGATGGTGATGATCTTACATTATGATCTTTTCGTTCTCCTTCGTCTATCTTTCATAGGTTTTTTATGTGCAGTTATTTAAAAGTTGCGAACATATGCGAGTCGGGCGCAATGAGTGTTCCATACAAGATAACATACAAGGATATGGAGAGATAACAAAGCATTAGTTTGCGTCCGCGCATGCACATTTCATTAAAAGAGTTCGACGGTTGAGTAGCTTTAGTATAAGTTTAATAAATCAAGTTAAAATAAAGGAAATTGCTCCACTAGCTATTTTATTAGTCCTTTTTGCCTTATATTAATTAATAGTAGAATGTGCGAAACCTAGATCATTGAGAACAAAAATACCCTTTTATCTTAATCATTTTGTCACGGGTCTTAACGTAAAAGATAAGCTTCTGTTTAACCGTGACATAAAACATCACCCAATTCTAAGGTACGTATTGTGTGAAAACACACAACAAAGCGGTAGAAGTTGAAATAACATCTGGTATACTGAATTAGTTTTTCTCTTAAACGCAGAATATATTGACATTTGTAAAAAATTGGGGCACTTTGGTGAAATGTTAATCTACATACATACATGAATCCGTTAAGTAATTTCGGAAACTACCAGACCGATTTGAAAATTTTTTTCACCGTTAATTCAATACAGAATATCATAGGTTATATTTAATCCCGGCAAATCTATACTATTACCTACATGTCTATAAAAAGGGATTGAAATGTATGTTCCAGCACAAGTGTGGAATGCCTGGAGCAATATATGTTCACCAAAGTTATTATATGGAACCAATACTGTGGGGGTAAGACGCCCCTAGCACTAGCTAGGAAGAGAAAGAGGGTGGGGGATACTACGCAGATAGGAAAAGAGAGGGAAGGGAGTGACGTGTTAGAATCGAAAACTACGCTCAATTACCAAAAGTCCGAGCAACATCGGGCACGTGCACTAGTAATTAGTAATTAAAATAAAGCATATTAGACAGGCTGAGAGTAAAAGTGGCGTATTTTAAAGTTCCGAGCAAAAGTGGGATAGGAATTGTTGCGCGGAAAAATGATGCGCGTGAGGTTGCGGGCAAAAATGAATTGGAGGAAAAGTGCGGGCAAAAACGACTTAACTGTTTAAGTCGTTTTTGCCCGCAAGAAAAACTTAATTCATTTTAGCCCGCATGGAAATCTTAAGTCGTTTTTGCCTGCAAGAAAAACTCGATTCATTTTTACCCACACGAAAATTTTAAGTATTTTTTCCCGCAAGAAAAATTTTTTTTTAATTAATTTTAAGTCTTTCTTCCCCGCGTAAAAAAACTCGCGTCGCACGAAAAAACAAGTATTTTTGGCCGCGTAGAAAACTCTACACGTTTCTCCCCATATCGCATTTTTACCCCTACAAACATAGAAAATTTGCACTTTGAATATCAGGCCGGTGGGACGTACCTATAAGGTAAATTTGGGACGCTGAATCCAAATACGGTATCAAAAATGCAAAGTTCAGAAATTTTAATTTTTAAACCTTTACAATAAGAAATAAACACAATCTACTTGAATAATGTACATATAAAGAAGAACATTTAGAAATTAACATTTTTTTAAACATATCAATTTTCCATATAAAAGTATAAAGTATATTTTCATATAACTTGACTCGAGCCAAACTTTTATTCCGCGTCACTGTCGCCGCTAGCTATATCATAATCTTTTGAGTAATTTTCGAATCTCAATTTCTTATAAAATTCTTTGTATTTTTGATCGATAAATTGCATCAAATCGTCGTACTTCTGCTTGGTTATTGGCCTTCCGTTGGGGTACATAAGTGATAGCTCAACATTTTCGAACTCATATTCCGTTACTTTTTTTCTACCGATGTAAACATCGCTCATTATATTTTTATCGTCGAACATCATAAATATGTGGAATGGCTGCTCTCGGTCCAGTTTTATTATTCTCACTTTCATCCAGTTTATTTTATTGCGGTCTACATCTTGCTTTCTATTGATAATTAATTTCTGCAAATCCTGGGATGAGAAAAAGTCAGCTGCTTCCATTTTTGAAACTTCAAAGAGGGGATCCTTTTTCTTTGTGATCCTGATAATGTCCATCCAGTGGTCCGGGTTGTTTACTGTTTCGTGCATTTTTCGTTCTTTTTCAATGAGTCCAAAGTTGCGATCACAGCTGTTGTAGCTGTGACCTGATAAGAAAAATTTCTCTTCAATCAAATCAACAGAACTATTGGCTAGATAATGCTTCAATAAAAGCGTTATTTTAATATTGCGGTTTTGTCCTCCGCATGAATCGGAGTATAAGATTACATGCTTTACATTTTCCGGTACATGATTCTTCAAATGCTTGATCAAACAAGAACCCATTTCCTGACCTCCTCTAGCAGCTACATCTTCCGACCATATGTACATGTATGCTGAAATTACATTGCCAATTATTAATTACTTTTCTTTGAACACAAATGAATTTACATTAAATATGGTAATATGTTCTATTACCTTTAGTGGTAATCTCGTCGTAAATACATAGGTTGTACGTTGCGAGTTGACGTTTGTAAAATGCTATTCCCGTTGAAAGTGATGGTGTCTCTAGTACTTTCTGCAAGTCGAAAGTGAGAACTTTCGTATCTTCATTCGCATTTTTGACATCACGTTGAAATTCGCCGTGAATTTTTCTCCGTAAATCGTCGTGTTCCCCTTTCATCTTTTCAAATTTTGCGCGTTCTTCTATAGGCAGCTCTTTGTTTTTCAAATTTACATTAATAAAATCGCAGGTTTTGCAAGTATCTGTGTGTCTTTTCTTAAAACTTAAATTGAATTCATAATTAAAAATGTTACGGAACATATGTTCGGTAGCGAATTCCTTGTTTGTTACTTGACACTCATCTTTATACATCCTGTACATAATTGCCAAGTTTAAGTTAACGTTTAAGTATTTTCTCTCTGAGTCTGATCGTCCGTAATGAGATTCATATTTCGGAAATCGATTAATAAAGTTACGAACACCCTGCTTTACATTGTCACTTATTCGATTTCCTGCGGGCCCTTTTCCTCGTTTTTCTGTTGCACTCGGATTCGATGTAACAGAATTCACTGCCCGATTCATTGATGATGCCGAGATATTGTAGCATGCGAGCATAAATGATCGACATACTTCGTGAGCAACGCCATCGCTATCGCTTAGGAAATATTTAAAGATGAAGTCTCTATTTTTTATGGGAAGTATTGGTAATAACGGATCGCGTTTTGTAGCAGTTGGTTTTTTTTCAACGGATGAGCGTATAAGTAATATTTTCTGACTCTTGTTGGAATGTTCATAATATGTAGTAAATATCTCCTTTTCCTTCCGAGTATTTTTTGGCAATTGAAAATCCGTTTCTAGAGTACATACAAAAGTACAAAAATTATTGATTTTACTTTTATTAAAAAACTAAAATGAGTCACAAACAAGAAAAAGAATCACAAATTGTACCTTCAACATTATCTTCACAACATGTGCTGTTGTCTTCATCTGAATCTACGGATTCTGATCTGCTGTCATCATTGGTCATGTCTGCAATATTATAATCATATTGTTATTAAAAAGCACATTGTTATGACGTAATCTTTGAGAATTTTAAAAATGGAAAAAGTAATATGTAAATTCGTACAAACCTTGTTCCATGGTCACTTTTTTGTTGATGGAAATCACACGTAAATGAAAGAGACACCACTTATCAAGGAGCGTTTAAAATTTGATTTTAAAAACAATAAAACTTGCAGATTTTGCTGCAGAATGCACTGTACTGTTCGACTTTTCACTCAGAAATGAAAGAAAAACAAGTGAAAACAAAGGTGCTGCAAGTCGTCCCTGAATGCACGATTATACATGCTTGCACCATATTGGCCAAAAAATACTCGGAAGCGTAAAAAATTCATTGCGAAAGAAAACGTGGAACGTGGCAAAAGCAGAACGCGAAAATCTTAGCCGGCAAACAATTCATACCACAAATACTTTGCAAATGCGAAATACCCCGCTCAACGAAAATAGATAATTATCAATAGAAAGGAAGACATAGACGGTAATAAAATAAACTGGATGAAAGTGAGAATAATAAAACTGGACCGAGAAGTCATTTCACATATTTATGGTGTTCGACAATGAAAATATGTTTACCGAACAAAAATACAAAGAATTTTATAAGAAATTGAGATTCCAAAATTGCTCAAAAGATTATGATATAGCTAGCGGCGACAGTGACGCGGAATAAAAGTTTGGCTCGAGTCAAGTTATATGAAAATATACTTTATACTTTTATATGGAAAATTGATATGTTTAAAAAAATGTTAATGTCTAAATGTTCTTCTTTATATGTACATTATTCAAGTAAATAAAAAATCATCATTTCATTAATAATCTAGCACTAGATTGTGTTTATTTCTTATTGTAAAGGTTTAAAAATTAAAATTTCTGAACTTTGCATTTTTGATACCGTATTTGGATTCAGCGTCCCAAATTTACCTTATAGGTACGTCCCACCGGCCTGATATTCAAAGTGCAAATTTTCTATGTTTGTAGGGGTAAAAATGCGATATGGGGAGAAACGTGTAGAGTTTTCTACGCGGCCAAAAATACCTGGTTTTTCCTTCGACGCGAGTTTTTTTACGCGGGGAAGAAAGACTTAAAATTAATTTAAAAAAAATTTTTCTTGCGGGAAAAAATACTTAAAATTTTCGTGTGGGTAAAAATGAATCGAGTTTTTCTTGCAGGCAAAAACGACTTAAGATTTCCATGCGGGCTAAAATGAATTAAGTTTTTCTTGCGGGCAAAAACGACTTAAACAGTTAAGTCGTTTTTGCCCGCACTTTTCCTCCAATTCATTTTTGCCCGCAACCTCACGCGCATCATTTTTCCGCGCAACAATTCCTATCTCACTTTTGCTCGGAACTTTAAAATACGCCACTTTTACTCTCAGCCTGTCATTACATTCCCTACAAGAATTGTATTTGTATGTATTTGGATTTTTTAATAAATAAGAGAGTTATGCAAATATGTGAAAGGGTTTGTTTTATCGTAATGAAATTGGTGCTTTTAGGGCTTGGCGAATTCACTAAGACACTTATTTTGAATCACAAAGGATTACAGTCGTTATTGACTTTCACAGCTCATTTCATAACTTTCTTTACAAAATTTCTTCACAGGACAATATTTAACCTAACTTATTAGAACTTTGCTCTTCACGGGTTTAGTAACATTAACTCTTCGCAGTCTTTATACTATTTAGCCTTATTCTAGAAATATTAGCCACTTCGTTCTAGATATTTCCGTTACTTATTTTTTGCTTCTCTTAATTACCAAAGGATCGAGTCGTCTTTGAATGCTTACGTACTTTTCGGCGAAGTCAAGTTCAGCAGTCTGCCCATTGAGAGCTTGTCCGCTAGAATATCTACTTCATAGGCTCTTTTACCCTCATTCCTGGTTCAATTGAGGCAGGAAGTTCCATGACAAAGTTTGCACATGGCTGCGCATTTTAGTTCAGCTTTCTGTGACTGCCGTCAAACAGTGCGTTCGGAAATCGGCTACTTGCTGGTTGATAGTATTGACGTCTGATCCTGACCTGCAACAGAATGCAACGCAATGTTCGTTGGAGGTGTAACAAGTCCGCGCTTCCCATAGTAAACCGTAGAATAATTTGTTGAAATTTTGCTTTTTTTTATTTTTTTTTAAAAAAAAAATTGCAATTTACTTGAAGTGAACATACAAATGTTCTGAACATTTGTTTACGATAAAAAGAGTTTTTTTTTTAATTTTCATTCAAGGTGCGGTGATTTGAAGGGAAGACTCTCTTTGGGGTTGGTTTTTTTTAAGTATTGAGCTTGTCATTGTATTTCTCTTAAGTTTGGTTTTGCTTTGGAGAGTGTGCAGTTTTAATTGTGTGCAGGAATCAATTAATCTGTAATTCAAAGAACGTACACGGCAGTTAATAAAGCAAATAAAAGCCTGATTATTACACCTCTTCCTCCCAGAAATTCTAATAAAAATTTGACGTACTTTCCGTGTATTTTCGTGTACTTCCGTGTACACGCCACTGCCTATTCAAAAATGTCATGTTCTCATAAATTGTGAAAAGTTCCGAATTTGTTTAACAAAGAAGTTCTTTTTGACTTTTTATCAGTATGGGATCTGAGTTAAGCGAATGTAGAAAAAAATATAAGCATTCTCAGTACGATTTTTAAGGGCTTTTAGCATCAACCAACAAGTTATAAGGATCGAGCATCCTTATTCATTTAAATTAAATAAAGCTAATTTAATACCAAATTAATCTGTTAACGAAGCACTTTTCAAGAAAAATGAAGTAAAACTCTTAATTTTCTAAACAATTGCGAAGGACTTGGTGCAAGCTTTTCTAGAGCGTTGAAAGTATAAGGTTAAGTGTAAAAGTTATTGCTTTGGAGTAAGATTTTTTTTCAACGGTCTCTTCGCCGATATTACTTAATGTTGCTTATTGTATGAGCACAATAAAGATATATGTGGCAGTATAACTCGTCGAAGCATTTATTCTGTGACCGTGTAGATATGAGCCTGTTAAAGAGCACACTTATCAGGAGTGTTTTACTTAGATTCGTTCTAGCGATATGGACATCGCTTGTTAGGCCCCTTATGGGCTACTTCAAGATATAACGAGAATTCGTTAGCCGACAACAATGGCTAGCTCTACACGTGTAAAGAAATAACATAACAGAAAAAAGGAAGACAATGACTGGAATGGTTTGTAGGCTTAATTCTTTATGGTCGAGTTTCTACTTATGCCGAAAAATGAATCCCCGCCAAATGCTTTTTCGTGGCTAGCGAAAGATTCCTATAAGAATGGCTCCAAATATTAAATGTATGAAGTATTCAAAAGTGCTTCATTGAATAGAAAGCAAACTATTTTTAAACAGATGAAACTTTTAATATGTTTTACTCCGTAATGAGACCTATTCAAAAAGATAATTGAAAACAGGTGTATTAATTATATGCAGTTCCGAAAAAATTTGGAAAAATGCTGAATTTTAGGAAATCGTTCACATTTTTTACTTTCGCATGCGACTGTACCTGCAGTGGTAATGTATATCTACATTGTTGACATTTTTGGAAAGAATATTAAGATAGTTGTCTTTTTTGCGTGTGCTTGATGTCGATGCATTGAGTAGATCAAAAGTTAAAAATTTACATAATGTTGTGCATACCATGAAAACTTGAAATTAATGAATCACCCTGTAACTCTCGAACGGTTGTGATTGCCGTCCCCTCCCCCTGCTATAAAAGTTTTTGATTGTGTAGTTAGTTGTCTTGTCTTTCACCCCAAAATATTTTGTTACAACTTATGCGAAACACCCTGTATAGGCACTTCCACGACTTCTAGAATTAATATTTAAAAACTGCGCGCGATAGGACGGAAGGCTTTTCTTACAATATCTGCAAAATGAAAACTCGCTTACATCAGAACTGATAAGAGTAAGGGTAAACCTTCATCAATACATCAAATTAAAGATAGCACTGCAGGCAACTTTTATTGTTCGTTAAGTTGCTCTTCAAAAATTTTAAAATAGAAGTAAAAGTAAAAATTACCAATTTTCAGCATTTGTTACAGGAAAGCGAATTGGGGTAGCTGAGCACTCAATAAAAACTTCGGTCAAGTGTGAGTCGGACTCGCGCACCGAGGGTTTGTAAAAACCTGTACTATTTAGAGACATGTGTTTATTTTTCCTGTAATAATTGCAGAAACCTCTATCCACTCTAATTATTACAGATTTTTGACTTTGCAAACTGTGATTAGGGTGGAATGGTATTTTTTTTTAAATTGTTTATCATAAGTCGAAAACTATGCGGCATAAAAGGAAATGAAAATATATTGTGCAATGAACTTGACCTAGTAACCCCACTTTAAAATTTTGACGCTCCTCCCCCTTTCGAACACTTTTGCAATAAAAAGAAAAATTTGGAAGAAAGGTGAGCAAGCATTATTTAAAACTATTCCAAATTTCAAGGCATTACTAGTTGCTGAAATAAGCAGATATGACAGACAGATAGACAGACGAAGTCGCATCATGAGGGTTCCTTTTTTTCTATTTTCTAATAAAGTTAGATAAATATTCTTTAAAACCGTAATATCTCCGAAAACATTAAGAATACTTAACAAAAGCGATAATCTTTGTGAGACATCCTGTAAATGGCAAGATTGTTGTCATATAAATATTACCAATTCCGTGAATTTTCTAATTATTAAAGGCCTTATTTTGATGATTCTGATCACTTGTTTGCCATTAAGGGGTATTTTTTAAATTCACTACCATCAACCCCTTTCCAGGTGTTTTCAATTACAATATAAAATTTCAAGCAACATTTAGAAAAATTCCTTCAAAAGTAAAACAGTTTTCGGGAAGGTAATAAAACGTACACGTGCCATGACCACTTTAATAAATAAGGAATTCTAAGCACCTTAGCAATGTTTCCAAGAATCTGGCAACCCTAGCTATGATTGCGTCGGGGCGCTTTTTTAGATTTATTCGAGAAAGTTTATAGGAACATAGAAAGCTTTCTCATGGTCGCAGTGTACACATAAAGAGGTACATATATAAATCTCGAGTGCTTGCTTTGTTGTGCAGAAATTTCTCCTTCATGTAGTCGACCTGCAAAGTATACAGATTTCATCTCCCCAACTTTTTGATAAATCATGTAAAAACCCATACAATGGAAACTTTTTACATAGACGTTAAGCGTCTTTATACCACCTGAGCTAGGCGGGAGCCAGTATAACTCTTAAAATGCTTTCCTCGTGTATTTTTCCTCAGTTCAGTTCACCTACTCAGTGGCAGTAGTCACATAATAATTTCTCCTTTAAAAACAAGTTTTTATTTTTGAACATTTTTGTTTCCCTTAAAGAAGTGAAGTTAAAAGATAAATTATAGCCACCTGTTCTACTCTTCCTTTATTTATTTTTATTTTTTTATTTAAATGATTTTGTAGACATTTGCGTTTGATACAATAAGGTGGTTTATAGTGCAATTTTAATTAAAAATAAAGTGAATTCAAAGGTTAAACTCAACTAAAAAATCAAATTAAATTTAAGAATAAAATAAAAAATAAATAAATACATATTCCAAATTTAAGTATTAAAATAAAATATAACTACGGTCCTAAAACATATTAGTAAGTAAAGTTAAATATTTTGCGAAAACTATTCTAGTCAGTTGTTATTTCATAGCTCAGTAGTAGCTAACTATTTTAGTCTTAACCTTTGTTACAAAGTGCAAGTTGAAAAGTGAAAAGTTGTTGAATTGTTACTGGTTTGTATTTTATCCTGTTGATTTTTAAGTACGTCCGTATGTTTGCATTTTTCAAAAGTTCTGAGTGAGGGAGTTCTGTTCTTTTGAATAGTTCAAGTCAAGGGCATGGCTTCTTTCACTTTGCTTAAGCTACTTAGTATTTCTGGTATTGCAATGAAAAAATGTTTTATTTTAATTTTAATTTGAGGAAACAATTTGAGTAATTAGTTAAAAGCTCCGCAAATTTAAAGCTTTCTGCGTACTTATAAATTACAATAAAAATTATTGGTTAAAAAGACCAAATCAAAATATTTAAGCTGTAAAACTTATACAATAACTGGAAGCAGGTCCTTTTTATGGTATTATCATTTTATTAAATGCGAATTTTATTTTAAACTTTTTAACTTTTGAATTTTACTGTACCAAAACCTTGTGAGACTACGTTAGAAAGCGTATTTTGTCACTTTCTATTTGCCACTAATTGTACTTTTTTTTTATATGTATATGCGATTTGGGGTATTCTTTTATTTTCAGCCGCGTTAGTTTTTGACTAATGCCCAAAGTAAGTTTATAAGCAATTAAATCCAAAATTATATATATATATATATATATATATATATAGGGTGCTCAGAAAATGTGTAGGAAACGCTATACAAATGGATTATTTAAAGTGTCCTGATCAAAATTTTCTTCCATCCAAGCAAGCTTTTTTTACTGGACTTTCGATTTTTCTCCGGCTTCCGACCGCCATATTAGAGCCGCCATGTTGAATTTTTTTAAATACCACATGATTTTCGAAAGTTCTCATCTAGACGAACAATTTGAGCCCTAATTTATCTCAATCGATTCATTAAAATTTTGAGGACGCCGGTGATCCGTTTGACGTGCAATGTCCCCCATATATATGTAAATTACAGGAAAAGTAAAACGGAGTTGCAGACTTTTTTTAGTTTCCGAATAAAATAAATAAATTTAATTATTTTAATATTTTATGACCATCAATGAGCGAGTCTGACTCGGACTTGACCGGTATTTTTTACTGTATCGTCAGCGCAAAGAAGAAGGGGAAACCTTTCATCTTCACAGCTTGTTCTTTTAAATTCTCCAACCAAATATAACAATTTTCTTTCAATTACAAAAAAGTGTGGTTGACAAGTAATCATTTCAGTGACACGTATGTCATTAACTCGGGATTGTTTTTGCAGTTTGTTGTGAGATTTACGACCTGAGACGCAAACATTTGATTATGACAGAAATTAAACTGATAACCGGATGATATTTGCGGTTCAAAAAGAGGCATTTCACGGTGACTGTGCTGCGAAAAGTTGAAATTCCGAGCCTAAGTTAGTGGGTAGAGTCACAAGTATACATATATCGCCTTTTTTGATAAATCTTAAATTTTGGAATAGTCATCTCAAAAAATGTATAAATTAATTTTCTTAATACAATTTTCTAGAAGAAATAGATTTATGTCTATGTTTGAATGGCCGGCCAGCTTGAAAGTTTTAGGGTTCAACGAAAAACTAACCTCAAATGTGAAAAATTACTGCAAGTTACTACATGTACTATATTCAAAAAAGCAAGGCATAACACTGCCATATTCGTTTTTAATCTGCTGTTCAAAAATTCTAAAAAATATTTGATATAATGACGTTGCTTTAAATTAAAATATTTTGTGAATATCTTTTTTGTTATTGGTTTTTGGTTCGTCTGCATTGCCAAGAACAAGAGCTATGGCAGCGTCATGCTCAATTTTAATATTAAAATTAAATCACCTCCGGTGTTTCCCATGTTAAAATCTAAACTTACACGAATTGGAATTCTAAAAATGCAGATTAAAATTCATAAGATTTTGAAAATTTAAAACAAGTGAGAGGAGAGTTATAGACCATTCATAGAATGGATACGGCATACCAAACGATACCCATGAGGAGCCAAGAAAATCGATGACAACCGTTTCAACTTTGCACACTCGAAAATATAGATTCATCAATGTACCAACAGATTGACAAGCACTCATAGGGTTCTATTATGCAATTAAACACGTTTTCGTAGAATTCACGCATTTGTTCTCTTACTTCAATTAAAGTGAAACACGTAGGCAATAAATTAGATTGTTCTGCGAGGATTAATCTATTTTAAGAGTATGTGATGTGATTTGATTGAGCAATAATAAATCTATGTTAACATGGTTATTAGCGGCATAAGAGAAATTGTAGTGATATGTGCATTGTAATGAATAACCTTACCTTGTAAATAAACTTTAAAACAACTTCAGCTATATTTTTCAGTAAATTCTTCTATATTAGATATTCTTGGTGTGTGGCAAATGTCAGAATAAGTTATTTTAGTTTGGCTATACGCGCATATGATAGATACAAAAACATTTTCGTAGCTTTTATACTGTAAAAATTTTAATTCATTTGGGTATTCTAAGTAAATGAGTTTCTGCAACCAAGTCAGCGGTTGATATTGTCGATGTAAACGACGGAAATAATACCGAAATGAGCGGTAACTTTTAAGCAGTGAAATAAAATAAAAAGTTATTACAATACATTTAATCACTTGTTATTTGTTACTCGATCGTAAGAAATAATTATTTAAAATTCAAATAATGAGCGCCAAGTAACAAAGAATTATTACTGAATAATTCTCAAAATAACAAATAAATTTTGTAATCAAATAAGGTTTATTCGATTTTTCAACTTATTTGATTTTTAACTTTTATCTTTATTCAAAAGAAAAATGCCCATCTCTCCTTTTAAGGAATAAAAAAAACTAAAGGCTCATTGCTTGGACTCATATTAAGTGCTTTTACAATCATCTGTCAATACGTCAGGACCAATAGATTTGTATGTCAATTTTGAATTACATAAATGAGTAAAAAGTACGAAAATCTCAAGCGTTTCTTTATCAGTTTTGTCCAGAATATAAAAATAATATCATTCTACAAAATTTAAACCGGTTAGAACACTATAGATAAAACGTTCACTAGCTCTTAAAATATAAATAAAATGCAAAATTTCTGTTATTTTTATTACAATAGTGATCCACATAGCTAGAACGATCTTACATATATAAATATTCTCGACTTACTATGGTAACAGGATTTACACACAAGAAGTTTAGTTAATGATTAGTACACGGTGAGATGATTTCTGAAACTTTTATACAAAAATGCCAGTAAATATTATTGTTCTCAACTGTAATGATTTTACAACTGTCATTTGGTTCACAATTAATTGTCAGCTTCCGAGTATCAACGAAAAGTACTGGGAAAATTACGGTGCAAAATCAAAAAAATTTGCTGGTTATTCGGAGAAAAATTTCGCACTAGGCAGTCAATAAAGGTAACTAAAAGGTAGGCATCGTACAAAAAGACATATAACTTATAAAGTTTTGAAAAAGACTTATAAAATTAAGCTCGATCTCGTTCAAAAACAAATTTAGCAAAAATTTATATTAATTCGAAATAGTCAAAACAAATTGCGGAGGAATCCAAGAATGATAATAATGATAAGAAAAAATTTCTACCTCTCATGAAATGATATTCTTAACAGTAATTAACTACCAAAACTATCGGTAGTTTACAGTTATGGGAATGATTTCGAATTGCGAACCGCAAAACCCTGCGACTTCTTCCCCTCCCCCTCCACTGCCCACCCTACCTTTACTTTTTTCTTACGAGTAACGTTCTTATAGGTCTTACGTAGGAATATTTTCAAAAAATCCCAAGATATAAAAAATAAAATTATTAAAAGAAAGGAAAGGCTTGAGAAAAATGCCCAAGATATAAAATAATTTTTAGAGTTATGTCAAATGTAATATTTTTAAGTCTGTGTCAAAATAATACAAAAAACCTCGTGTTTACAATCAAAGACACATTATAAAACTTTCAAACTACAAACTGCATTAAGTGTGCTCATTTAAATTTCATTTAAGTGATATTACGTGCGTATGTAAATAAGTTAACTTTTATTTGTTGCAAAAAATTATAATGGATTCAAAAAGCGGTGGATTCCAGCGACAAACGCAGTAATTGAGTCTTTTAATTGAAGGCTTGTATGAATGGTTGCACAAGTATTTATTCTATTTTAGTTAATAAAATTTACCCTTATAAATTTTAATAAAGTCGATGCCGGCAAAAATGAGTTAAGTTTCAGTTGTGGGCAACAAAGAGTTAAATACTTAATTCGTTTTCGTTGTTTTTTTTCAATACCACTTTTGCTTTGTAATGGTTCCGTTTTTACGCGGATATTAATGAAATACTGAAAACTGACAACTTTACTCACAATGTTTTTTGACTCAGTTTTGCTCTCCGCGTATAATTTTTAATTCTACGTTGTTCCAAACCCTAGGGGACAATTCTTTACGTACATCAACTTAGCGGGACAACTTCGGCGAATCGCAACACGACTAGGCTTACAATTTGCCGTTATTTTGCCGTTAATTAGTTGTGGAAAAAATAATTTTGCCGTTCTTATATTTTAAAAATTAACTATAGTAATTTAAGTCGTATCGGAAATCTGTTTCAGTCATTCACTAACGACAAAAAAACGGCAAATTCTAACACAGTTAAATTTTATTTTGAATCATTTTTTTTAAGAATTTTTCAAAGTTGTCCCGCTAACTTTATATAAAGTAAAATAACGGCAAACGGTCTAGTCGTGTTGCGATTCGCCGAAGTTGTCCCGCTAAGTTGATGTACGTCAATTCTTTGATGCGGTAGCATGGCTTTTTTCGGAAGAGAAGTAGGGTAAATGGAGTGAGGCAACTTAAATGTCTTGTTTTTGCATTGCGAGCTAGACAACAGCCCAGAGATGGAGTGGATTTTTTAATTAAATTTTTAAAAAATCACGGGGTGACCTGGTCGTAGCCGGGAAGCATGGCATGATGGCCGTGCCGGTCAACCAATTGATTCAACTGCGTCTTCAATTTGTTTTCTTATTTTGTTTCTAATTTAAAAAAAATTAACGAATAATTACTCTTCCCTCCAAAATGACAGTTGTAGGGAGCGTTTAATTTTCGAATCAAAAGATGCCACTTTAGAAAAAAGTCATACTGGTCCGCTTTATAAACCCTCTCTGAACAGTTTTTGAAATTTGGCCTCGAAAGCAGAAATAATCCTGAATTAAATTTTCACTTCTTAATTTATTTTTATTTTTAAAATTTAAATTCAAGTCAATTGAAAAGAAAAGATAATACGGAATTACATGTAATATATAGACTCCCGTAATCATCAATTTTATTATTGAATTTCTCTAGGCTATAATGGGATGTACTATAAATCAGATATCTTGAAAATTCCTTTGACCTTTAAAACTTTTTATTTTCTCTAAACTTCGCCAAAAGCGTTCCCGAATTGCTTTCCACAAATCTTTCGCTTTTTGTTAGAATCTGTCTACGCGCTATATATTGTACCCGAATTTCGACAGGAATTTAGTCCTTTTGACAGTTTTCTCCCTTAAGCATGAAATACACATTTTTCGGTAGCCATATTACATGCGAACCATCCATAAAAAGAATATAATCCCTCTGTACTGTCTTACCTTTAGACTTCATGATGATTGATTGAAATCTATTGACTTCCAACCTATTACAGAGAATTTCCGTTCATGTGGATACAAAAAATTTATTAAAAAATAGTAGAACAGTCATCACCATGTCATGTGGTAGAGATTTTCCATTTACGTGGTTTTTAATAATAAATAATGTGTTACCTGCAGGTGACATGACAATATTTAAACTAAACTCATACTAACTTATTTCATAAAAAATATTTATGAATAACATCAAGGTTACCTGTTGGTGGCACTTTAATTAAAAACTAATCTAAAGAAAGCGACTTCTTTATCAATGTTTTGGTATCATTGAGCGTATAAATTAATAGGTTTTTCAATTTTATACATTCATTGTAGCACAGAAATTGATAGGTCAATCCACGCCGTTTTTCTCAAAGAGTATTGAAAGTTATATTATTTGTAAAGTGGCAAACAAATCGATACATATTGGTAATTGATGTTGGGAATTCGATAACATTCCGCATCCTATGGAGAATAACGAAATCTATCATTTATGCCAGAGATAAATTGCCTGGTAAGTTGGATTTTATCGATAAAAGTACATAGAGTATCATAAAATGATAGTATAGTTTTGTGGTTTTTATTTAACTCGTCGCATGTCATATATGGAAAAGTAACAACATAGAAATTGCATTTTTGCAGGAAAGACAAAAACCCACAACAATTGAATTTGAAATGCATTACTGCCGCAATGTTCAGTTTAGTGGCAATACAGTGCTACACGCATATCCAATATCATTTTTAGCGGAAAATGAAAACAAAATTATTTAAAGGGAGAAATAGTTTTTTTGAGTTTCTACTTAAATTTTTACTTTAAGAATAACCATACAACAATATAAATAGGAGCAAGGGGCACCGCATTTCTTCACAAAATAGTAAGGAATTCTATCAGGGCTGCCGGAAGAATAATCCGCCAAACTCCAGATCTACTTAATAACTGAAGTTTCGAGAATATGCGGTCTTTGAATTCCAGAGTAGCGGGCAAGTTAGTAAAGAAAGTTGTTTATACATGGGCAAAACTTACCCTTCTGACAGAATTCCATGGATCATTCTCGAAATTTCCCAGAAATATGCTGCTATTGCTAAAGGCAAGAAGTCCTAATCCATGTAAACTAAAACACCAGGTCCCCTTCACATTTGCCTGGAAATTACTCAAAAGCAGCTTTCAGATAAAATTCTAATAGTCTTTCTAAACTCAGTTCGATGAAGTATTTATTTTTTGTTAGAATAATAAAATTTAGTATATATGAAGGTGTTTAAGCCTTAACTGGCTTAAGCAAAAAAGGGGAGGAGCAGGGTTAACAAACGACAACAAGCGTTTGGTTTTATTAAAAAGATTTACTTGGGTATGGGTATTACGTTTTACCTTCAATACCAGGAGATTCAGCTTTACTGGTATGTAATGTGTTCGATTGCTCAAATCGTTACGCTTAATTCAAGCTCGATTATTCAATTAAATTCATTTCCATTTTATTACTGGATTAAGTACAATAAGAAAATACATTTTTTTAAAAAGTACCTATAAAAGTTTTTGAAAATTTAAAACAATAGCGTAATGCGAAATTCAGCAGAAAATAATTAATCAATAAAAAAACCTTAAACTATATAAAGCGTAGAAAAAAACTTAGCGTAATATTTGCAGTGCAAAAGGAAAATGTCTCAGTTTAAAAATAATTATGTTACAATTGAAAGCTACAAACCGTACTAGAGAAGCCAAGATCACACTAAACGAAAAACAGGTTATAACAAACTTAATCTATATTATTACAACACTGCGTTACTTGTTCCTTAAAACTCTGCATTGAGCCTGCACGCTACGTAACGGCTGCTAAGATATGTAATGTATCCTCCATGATTGAAAAGCGAAAAATCAAATCTCCTCAAACGAAATATGCACCTTGTACAGTCATTAAAAGCTACCTTGATTTTCCTTAAACACGTATAACAAAGACGCGGAAAAAGTAGGCTGCCATTGGTAAAGCAGGGCAGGAGCTCAGATTTCACAAGCAACGAAAGCTGGTCCGACGAAAAGGTAGCAGATGACAACCATAGCCGTCGAATCTCACCATAAATCTTACCCATCACATCAGTTACATAATCACAACATGCCATGCTGGCGTTGAGGATTATACTTGACTATCAAAGGGATACATTATGTAATTCAGGAAACCGGAGGGATATGAGGCACGTCAATGTCTCGATGATAGAATTCAATGCAGTGCGACTTACGCGGACTTATAAACAAGTGATTATTAGCTGCCCATGTAATATTATTCAGGGCAGAATTCAACCCGGCAATGCAGTCCTCCATAAGCCCTATAGTTCGGCTAAGATGGAACTGTACACCATCAGTGTACAGTTCGATCCTACAATTCTTAAGAACCTCCGGGAGGTCGTGTATATACTGGCAGAAGAGCAAAGGCCCGAGAATAGAAATCTGTGGGACGACACATGTAAGGGACAAGGGAGGGGAAAACCTGTTTTCACTCTAACCCGCCAAGTTAGCTTGAGGTATCGGTTTCATATTGTGAAGTAGTTGGGATTCTCTGGGCTAGGCAAATTAATTAAGACACTTATTTTCATTCACAAATATTGACAGTTTTTATTCGTTTTATTTCGTTTTTAACCGACTTCTGAAAAACACAGAGGTTCTAAGTTCGACGCGTATTTTTTATTTATGTCTGACCGGGGCCGGGTATAACTCCGTAACGCATTGACCGATTTTGATGTGTAGAATATGTTACCCACTGATACGACGACAAAAATTTATAAGTTGGTTGGTGTCCGGAGGGGGCGTTACACAATTTCTTAATTCACACACCTATTTGGAAGATTCCCATTGCTACTCTATGGGAAAATGTTGTCCTAGGGTAAAGTTGGGGGGAAGGGGTAGCCTAACTTTGTAACGTGGACTGATTTAGATGATTCTGAATGCATAGAGTATCTATTTGTATTTTGACAAAAGTTGTGGCTTGTGGTCAGAGTTGGAGGGGGGCGTCGCCTAGCTTCACATGACATAGAGCGATTTGATGATTTTGATTCTGTTGTACAGAATACGTTTCCTGATTAATAAATGATAACAAGTTTGTACCTAGAATGACAACTATAATTCTCTCTTGCTGTATAGAGAAAAGTGGCGCATGTTAAGAATTTTCCAGGTAGTCGAAACGGGACCGAACTCTGTCATATTTAGGTTGTTTTAACCAGTCTTGATTCCGGTACCGAAATTAAAACCGAAATTTAAAGTGTACCGAAAGAGAGCGACCGAAGTTAAGTGGTCCCGTTATAAATAGACCTTAAAAATATGTGATCGTAACCGCCAGATCGATTTAAATCGGTACCCCGAGGGGTCTGAGAGAGAGATTTTCCACTCTAATACCCAAATATTGAAAGCGCAGTCTTGGCATTGATTTTTTTTTAAATTTATCAAATGTTTTTACTACCTTCATTACATAGCATATTCGGTAAATGTCTAGATGAAGGGACCGTCGGTTAGCGGAGATTGGTAGCGGTATAGGGGAGGGGGGGGGGGGTCGGATGACTTGATTCTGATTGCTAAAAAGTCGGGCGAGGAAGTGGAGGGGCCAGGGAGGGTGTAAATGTGGACAAGGATTTATCCCCCCTCCCACATAACACTCTATTCTTATAATTGGAAAAGGCAAATTATAATATATATTGTAATAAACCCTAACGTTTTTGTTGTAACCAAAACTGAAAATTTTATATCTACGAGGTTTGGGTGCGTGGCTAAATTCAACATGTTGAGAGCACCGGCTAACTTGGTTTCAACACAAGGCACAGTTGGTGGTTGCTTACATTAAAATGGTGAATAAAGACACATTTGAAGTAACTTTGTTAACAGTGGTACTCAACATGTTGAATTTAGTCACGCACCCTTTTCTACCGCAACCGAAAATGATAAACTTTCCGGTTTTAACCGAAACCGAAAATGAAATACGTTTAGGTTTTAACCGAAACCGAATTGAAAAAAATTCATTACGATAAAGGTTGTTACAATTACCCAATTTGGTTTCGGTTGACCGTAACCGATTTATAATTTCGGTTGTGGTCCCATTTCGACTCCCTGTAATTTTGTAAGGGGAGGGTAACATGTTGCCGGAATTATTATAGTCTTATATAAGCATATCAATTTTCGAAATATAAAACTGTTAAATTTCTTTCGGTTAGGTTATTTCTGGAGGCCCTGGGAATTCCAACGTCTGGCTGCGTGGGATATACTAAATATTGTCTTGTTTTCAACACCAACAAAGTAGAAACCTCCTTTAAAACGAAACTACTTCTACAGCCGACACTATGCCTATACAAAAATACACAGTGAATGTTTTTTCAGGGTGCTCTCTAAGAATCTGCTACCATCGTCATTGTTTTAACATTTTATACGAATGACCTATTATACCTGTAATGTTTTAACAAGATTTAATGTTTTAACATGATCCTTCTCCATTCCAGAATTTTTTTTCAAGAATTTCGTATCTAATCTGTGTCAGGAATATAAAACTCAATCTTCTGGCGTAATTTAAATTTTATAATGAATTGAACGAAATTTAAATGTGACACTGAACAACTGTAATAGGAAATATATTCATAATGCATTTTATGTAGGTACAAGTGCAATATCCATGAAATTCCAATAGTGATGATGCATATTGTGTCTAAATATCTCGCGGACCGGTTGTGGCCAAGTCTTCATCTGGACTGTGTTCAGCATATTACAGAGCACAGTATATGCAAATTTAAGCCATCATATACCTAATATACTCAAACACAATTATTTCTGCAGTTGATAAGTTTTATTTGAATTATTTTGAATTAGGAAAATTATAATAAAAAAAGCATTTTTTATTCTGCTCCCACCTTTTAAGTAGTTTTTATCATGTCTACTTTCCACAGTTTGCCTCTCCTGAAGTTTTTGCTTGAGCATCGTTGTTTACTGTTACTCTTGAATGACCTTGGGGGAGCAATATATTTCTACGTTTTATTTATGTCTGACATCGTCTGCGTTTCGAAATAAAAGATAGAAGTTTTTATGATATTTGGGTTCGTGTTACAACACCTACAGCAAAAATACTCAATGGGGGTCCTCAGAGAATAATTCATCCTTTCAATAAAAAGCTCTGTATGTTGATATTAATGTGCATATTATTATTTGAGTCCTTTCTTTAAATTCCCAGACAGACAGTAAAGATGCAGACATGTCCTGCCTCCTTGGCCTATGTGAAGTGTACAGTTTCTTAGAAGTCCTATCTCAAGTTTCTTGCACGTTGTTATCTGTAGTAGCGAAACTGAAAAATTGCTAACCCATTACAGCTTCCTTCATCTCTTGGGAGCCTGTGAAAGCAAACTCTTTAAGGAGTTCGAAGTGTACTTAGTCTAATAAGGACTTAGAAAATGCAAACATATGGAAAGATTTGTTTTTAGAAATAACTTAAAATCTAATTTTAACTTTTAACTTCTTTTCAGTACCTACTGTTGGAATATAATTGTATATAGCTAAACTTTGTTGTTGTTGAACTGTTCAAGTTTCAAAAAGTGTTCGAGGAGCTACTTGTTACAATAGTTTAAGTAAAAATTTATCTATACGCGTAGAACAGCAATATTAAACGAGCTTTCTGTCGTCTTTATATTCACGTGCTTTCTGTCCCTTCGACACAACTTTTAGTGGTACTCAAGTTAACTTTTAAGAACAAAAATTTAACAGATTCGTAAAAAGTTTGGCAATAAATTCACTGACTTCATAAGAAAGGAAATAAATGTCAACTGTGACTATGAAAGCCATTGCACCAAGTATTCGTCGACGACGTCGATGTGAGAAACATCACCTTGAATTATATCGAGATCAACCTGATGTAGTACCATGCTGGGATTCTATTCCAGCACCGCCTATTACACCACCAGCTGCATTTCTGGCTCCTGGATTCAAAAGACTTACAGCAAGAAGAGGTAAGCAATATGATACACAACTTGTAGTTTCCAATTATAATACATTCAATAATATGACAGAATTTTTCAAGTTAAGTATGTTAAGGGGCTATTCTACTTTGTCACTTTCAAAAAATTTAATTTTTTTTTAGTAAATACTTTTAAGAATATCGTGTTAAAATTTTACATCGATCCTGGCACTCTTAGTATAATTTTTTTCATTTTATTCGAACCCGCCTCAGCGCGTTATTGTACGTACGTTTTTAAAAATAAAACTTTAAACGCGTTCTTCTCGAAACCATGTTTTTAGATACTGTCTCACGCTTTTATCGGAAACTACGCGACCGATCCTCTTGAAATTTTAACCACATATTCACTACATGTATAGCTATCGCCTGAACTGGATTATGCCAAAATATTAATTTTTACTATTTTTTTATAACAAACATCTAAAAAAAATCGTGTTTTGCGATCCATTTTGTTATTTTAGCATAAATATGAATAATCGCATATTTTTTACTCACCTTGCGCATTCAGGTGCAGGGCAACGCAGGTCAACTTTATTTTCTCAAATGTGGAACCCTTAGTTTTCCTGCAGATTCCGATACTCCGTTAAATAATAAACATCTTTTTCCCAAAATTTTTTTCATCCGATGCCCGAGAAAACCCGACTCAACGGGCCCAAATGCGATTTCGCACGTCGCTTAATTTTTTGCGGCTCGGGGTTCAGGTTCGCCGACACCCGGGTAGGAATTCTCACGAAATTAGTTGTTTCAGACAACCTGGGTGCCTTGTAAGTACGCAAAATTGTAAAAATGTGTAGAGCTTGAATTTAACAAGTGTGTGTTCAATCGGTTGAACGGGAATGCCAACCGTTTTACAAAATTTTTACTCATGGCAGTCCAAGCGCTATAAAGTGTCAAAATCACACCCCAGCTCCCAGCCAGGCGACTGAGTATTTAGATGCAAGCTCCGGGGAACGGCATGGGAGAATTACAGATCATGCGCACAACTTGACATATTTATTCGTTGCTATGAAATATTTTTCTGTTGCCACAAAATTTTTTGGGCATGCGCTTAATATATTGAAACGGTTAGGCAACCAAATTGTGTGAGAATCGCTAATCGTGATACTATAAATGCGTGAAAAACGTCGATTTTTTATGCCGTCAAAGTAGAATAGCCCCTTAAGGTTTTATTTTGAATTAACAATATACGTGTGTTAGGCTAAGATAAGATAATACATTCAAAAATATCAGCATATAAAATAAAGGTTCGTTATCTTGTACAGTAGATAGGCTACACATTTATTCAAAGTACGAGACGTAAATCGGGCATGTTGGCAATACTCCAGTGATGGATGTGACAGTTTTCAGTGAGCGCCTCTGTGTACTTATGTTTTTTTCTATTTTACGCTTTAGAAAGATTTTTCAAAGTGATTGTAGTATTTCGTAAATATATATGCAAGGTGTCCAGTGAACAAAGTGTTATCTCTGAACCCCATCGAGATTGTTGATAAGGCGAAGTTTATTCGTCTACGATGATTACATGATAGTGTTTAAGGCTCTGATATTAAGCGTCCTTTTATAAAAAGAACAAAGTTTTACTTGTTTTTTTTTTAATAATCCGAAATTTTTTGACAAATATGTGATCATATTGAAATATTCTTATTGAACAATTTATACTATAATCTGTACTTTTAATTTATGCTTTCTATTTATTATTTATTTTGTTCCAAATGTCACTACAATACAGGAACATTTTTTTACTTTAAGAACTTGTTTACTTCTAATGAAAGTGTTTACCCCTTAAGTGTACCTAGTAAGCCAAATAAACTTTATTTGAAAAGTAAAATTTACCCGTTTTAACCGAAATGACGCTTTTAAACTTTAATATGAATTAGTAGAAGTAAACTTTTTTCACTTTTCTCAACTCCTGCAGTATAAAGTAAAGCCGGCCAAGTGTGAACGTTGCCCATCCGCCGAGAGCTTCATACTCACACTATTTTGAATAATTATTATTTTTTTCGATATTCAGTTCGATTTACGTAGGATGATCAAAAAGTTCCAAGTGTTTTTAAATTGCGCGCTAACAGAACGTCGGAGAGCGGCACAGCATTTGTTGTTGTGACTCTTTCTGAGCTCAGTTGTTTTTGTATATTCTATATAGCTTTCTTTTTCGAGAAGTAACAAATCGTCAAATGTCTCGTTTAAAGTTTTCGGATAAGATATATCAGCTTAGGAGCGATCCCGAGTTCTTAAAAATATTTTTATTTGATCATTACGTGATTTTATGCTCGTTAGTTTAGTTTCAAATAATTTAATTTTGTTTCAAAGCAGTTATCTAATTTTTAATGCCCTGCTCCGATAAAAGTAAACTCCGCTCCGGATTCCTGTGTCTACGGCTCATCATAATTTAACACTACGCCAAATGTAAACATTTCAAAAGTTATAGGTGTGTAACTTGACCGATAGATAAGAGTGAAAACATTTGAGAAGATTTGGATCAATTAGTTGAGTGGCACGATCACCACTCTATGGATGCAAGTCCGAGCCTCGATCTCTCTCCGAATACAAATCCGATCCGTCTGTGAGCTATTGTCTAGCCCGCAGCAATGCAAAAACAAGACACATTAAATTTCCCTCATTCTCCGTAGCTAAATTCTTTCCTTCTGGCTAAAGCCATGCGAACGCATCACAGGGATGTCGCCTGGACTTTGGCTACATAATAAAAGTAAAACTAAAACCAACCCCTATAGGATCACTTTCTTGTCTGTCTGTCGCTTATTCTTACGAACGGCTAGCGGTTTCGAGTTGAAATTAGTTCTACAGCCTAGAAGAAATGTAAAAATGTTTAACTCAGTGCAATAAAAAGTGTATTTTCATACTGACGACTAACTCATTAACTAACTAACACATCAAAGCCTAAGGGGTACTTTCCGCTAACCTAGAATATAAAAATTTGGCACCAAGAAGTTCTCATATCTCAAGTAAACGATAACATTTTAAAATCAATTATTTCTAATACCATGTGTAATTTTTACTAGAGCTCTCAGTTGGAATCGGATAACCCGAAAACCCGGGTAGGAATCGATTCCTACCAAAAATTCGGTTCCAATCGGGTACCCGGTTCCAGGCGAGTACCCGGTTCCAAATACGAATCGATTCCATCAATGGAACCTATTCCTCTGTGAGAATCGAATCCGCCACCGGGAATCGATTCCGTCGTATGAACTGCTTAATAAGAATGAGTGAAATTGTAGCAAAAATTGTCACTAATAGTAGGGAGTAGAAGGAATTTTAAATTTTTATTAATAAATCTTAAGTCGTATTTTGTAATTTCACTACGAAAAAGTCTGTAATTTCCAAAGAAACTAGACATTTCCTTAGTGAAATGCAAAATTTCCTCTGTTGGGCTTGAAACTGTATCTGCAATGCACGCTTTCAAGAGGAACCGATTCCTCTGACGGAATCGATTCTGGCGGTGGAACCGATTCTGATAATGGAACCGATTCTCCCTTGGAACCGGATACCCGCGTAGGAATTTAAGGTGGAACCACTGAAATTATTCTGCAACCCCCAATGGCCTTTTCATCGTAATCTGGTGACAACAGAAAACAACTATGGGTCAGACTTATTCTCTATAGAATGAGATCCGGATACCCGGGTAGGAACCGGGTACCTGCGGGTCGGGTTTCTGAGAGCTCTAGTTTTTACTTGGCAAAAATCATTTTTTTTATGTGATTTGACCAAAGCCTAGGGGACAACCCTTTGATGCGTAAGCATGGTTTTGGCCGAAAATGAATTAGGGTAAGAGAAGTGAGGAAACTTGAGTCTTGTTTTTGCATTGCTGCTAGCTAGACAACAGCTCAGGTGTGAATTATTTTAATTTCTTGATAAAAGCTCACGGGGTGACCTGGTCTCGAACCCGGGTCCCTTGGAATGGTCGTCCAACGAATTCATCCAACTCCGTCTCCAAATTTAGAGGTTTCTTTCATACACGCCCCACACCAATCGCTTCCGTAACCCCTTGTGAGGTATGGGCCGTGAGAAAAACTTCACCCGATTCGAGGCGACGTTTGCAAGTGCAAGTGGAACCACTGAAATTATTCTGCAACCCCCCAATGACCTTTTCATCGTAATCTGGTGACAACAGAAAACAACTATGGGTCAGACTTATTCTCTATAGAATGAGACCTACAAATGCCACGTGCCAAAAATTATATAGAAGCGAGAAATGTTCAGCTATTGTTTCGAAGTACCCTTGGTAAAATGACTAATTTTTATATTCTTTCGTTTTGAAGAACAGAGGTAAATGCAGCTCCGTCTGGTAATGCTTCGACGACGCCCGAACGACTGATTTGCTCTTTCTTGAAACGTAGGTATATTGGTACTTAAGCTTCTCGATCTATTCAGTTATGCTAGAACATTGTTGTTGAATGGTGCTTTCGCTAATAGTTTACATCAATCTAGTTCATGAATTATAAGACCATTTAATGAGCAAACACTGCTTAGCGTAGCATAGGCTTGTCAGATAACGAAGATCTCTAGCTATTGTTGAGTCATTTATATCCCATTTACGTGGGAAAATAAACTAAACATATCTATAACCGCATTGTACCAGGATATCCTGGCTGGGTGCAGCATAAAATTAGCATCATCAAAACAAAACAAACAACACAATTTCATTTCGATACCATTGACCATTGGTAATCGAAAAATTGGATTTAGAATGACGTCACGTAGCTTATCCTACTCTACTCGTCGAATATTTTCATTTAATCCCCATGTCAAGGAGGTTTTAAAGAGAAAGCCATATGGGATTTAGAACATTATTAAATAGGCTTTGTTATACAGAATTTCATCTTAATCGGATGTGGAAGTGGCAGTTACAGTGTCAGTTACCGGAAAGATATACTTAAGACCGTTGCATGTTAAATAAAACGTTATAAAAAAAGAGTGATCTGTTCGTTATATACGGAAAGAAATGATAAACTCTCTCAAGAATTTAGTGAGTTTGTAATTGAAGGCAAAATAAGCAAGGGTATGATCAACGGATTGTCCGTCAGCCTCCTAAAACTTGGCCTCTACAACCGCTCAGAGATGAGGAGATAAGGTCCTGCCGCAGAACTTTTCTTAAGAGCGTATGTTCCTATCACTTCGCAATTTGCAGAAAAAACCAAAATTCTTATTTATTAAACTGGCCCGTTAGGGTAGGGTAGGCCCGTAGAGACAAAATACGGGCCCGGTGGGTACCACATACTGGCCCCCGCGAACGGAATTTCTGGCCCGGCACTAAGCGTTTACGGGCCCGTATACAATCGAATGATTGACTTTCAATTTAAAATCTGTCTAGTATATTACACTTTTTCGATCGTGAAAATTTTTTTTATATAGATAATTAAAATGGAAAAAATATTCTGTTGATGACTTAGATGACGGGGCCCCTTTTGAAAGCCCCCCCCCCCCCTCCTGTCGTCGTCCCTGGGGTAGGGCAGAAAAAGACCTTGAAAATATAATAATTTACGTTTTTAATAGAAATTATGAAAAAATAGCGTGAACGAAAACAAAAAAAATCATAAAGAAACTAAAATTTATAGCTTTTAGTACTTTTGTTGAGATGATGTATGGCATATTGTGTAATAGTAAGCGAAGCAAATAGCAAGAGTAAAAGTATTTTGGCCTCAGCACACCAATGGAAAAATTTAGATTTTCTTTATACGAGAACAGACGGAACTCTGTCAAGTTAACATGTTGGAGGGATTCACCCGACAGGCATTTTCGATAATAAATTTTGTGGCCACGTGCACAACCCCTTTTCTCAATTCGCTTACCCTTTTCCGAGATTCGGCAGTTTGCATTTTTACCATTTGCCAAACAAACGTGATTTGGAACCTGATGAAAGTAAACTGACTATCATTCTGCTACAGCAAACATAGCAATCCATTTCTCCCCAGAAGGCAACCGAAATGGAAAAGCTCTTTCATTATTGTCCTTATGAAGACAGACGGATTTTGTTCTTTTTATCCCATTAATATGACCCGAAAAAGTTAATACGGCCTGCCTTACCTACATCTTAAGTAGTGAATGTGGAAAACAAGTCTACTTGGGATATTTCTAATGGTGAAAAGAAGCCGTAAGTGTCAGCTATAATAGCATCCAAATAGTCATTGGCTGTTAGAAAGGTCAAAAATTCCTATTTTGATATCAGTAAAAGTTGTGGAAGTAGTTTTTCTCTTTATTCGGCCCATCGTTGTTATCTTATAACAATTTCACATAAAAAATGTATAATATGCCTACTTCGAAATATTTAATATTTAATTTCAGTAAAGTCACCTTTTACTTTCGCGTTCGTATATTTTTAGTAGGATATCTTTGGGGAGAGGGAAAAAATATTCGCATAGCGGTAACCTGGAATTTGTGGCAAACATTAAATATTTTAATACATAATTTTGATGCTTACTGAAACTAGTTTTTGTCTCTATTCAGTGAATAATATAATTGAATTGTTGTTTCAAAAAAGTTTTAGAAGTACAGTTTTTTCGTTACACAGTCTTTTCTTCTGGAGATGATTTTAAGGTACTCTCAAAACTCAACGTGTCCAAAGCTACTACAATTTAAGATGGATTCCGAACGACCCACATTACTTCTGTAATCCGCGATGGTATTTTTATCGTAAACTGTTGTCAACAGAAGACAATCATGGATATAATTCATATCTCTGACAATTATTCAGATAACTACTCGGGGGTTTTCGTGCGTGGTGATTTCAATTCGTGATCGGATTCTAAAAATGCAATATGGCAATGGCCGAAATGCCTTTAAGAAATTGTAACATTTATTTTGGCTATATTTGCATGACTATGTGTATTATATGAAACGAATTGCGGCTGGTATGTATGTTGCCTATCATTGAACCCTATATTATATATTCCAATTGTACAGGGGGAATCCGTTTTCTGTTTTGTACTGTTTTCAGAGCCGTGCGCTGCGGGGCGGGGAGCAACTAGGAGCAATAAAGTCATAATGTCATATCTTAGTTTAACATTGAGTGTGTGAATTCTCGATAAATTTTTTGTAAGTCTCGCTAAAGGTACCATTTCTGATTTCAACTACAACTCATGCAACGGAAACATATAGGGTTGTTATACATATATGTGATTCAAATTCTTTTCTTAACACGCTGACGTAAATGACGTCTATAGGCGTCGAGTTTCCAGTATATTTAAATAGACAGCTTTTTTAAGGGGGGAAGTACATGAAGACGTTTTCAAAAATCGATTTTTTTTTTATTGTCTTAATCGATAAGTATATGCTCTAAGAATATAATTCAAAAATTCCAAAAGCCTATCTCGAAAATTGTGAAAGATATGCCACTTGAAAGTGGTCGGCGCCGATCCGACTCAGCGCGCTTGGGATCGAGGATCTCTGCTGCGCGCGTGATTCCGCTTACCGGATTTTTTTTCTGCTCTGGAATTTAGAGTGATGAATGCGACTTTGTTAAAGAGCGTTCTCGACGTTTTCAGTCCAAATACCGATTTTTCTGAGAATACCCCTCCCTTCTTAACATCTCCTTATCTGCATCTTTTTCGTCAGTTTTTCGGGACAAACTTTAAACGGCGTTTTCTCAAAACCATGTTTTTCAAATTGGCGTAAAAGATTACAAAAAAACTAGTTAACCGATTTTCTTCATCCAGCACTCATTTTAAAGGGCATAAAAAACTACTCTAGATAGACTACGGACATAGCAAAAAATTCATTTTAAGACCATTTTTGACGCGAAAATAATCAAAATTTTTGCAAAAAAACCCAACTTTTTTTTTCATGCCCGATTTTTATAGTTAATGTTCGAATTTCGAAAAGATCGTAGTCTATCTAGAATAAACAACCCCCTCGAGTATAAAAATGTTTGGTTTTTTGATTTCAGATGAAAATTGCGGCCAGGAGAATTTACGCCGATTTCGATGTCAGCCGCGACACGAGTTACGAAACCCACCAAAAGTTGATTAATTTTGTATTTTTCAAAATGTAAAAAATGTTTTTTCTCTTCTTAAAACATTACCCTAAATACATATAATATCGATTTCATGTGGCCTTTTTTCATTTTCCTAAAAATAAATCCCAAAAAAGTCCTTTTTTTCGGCCTCATCATGTACTTCCCCCCTTAAGTGAGCCTCAACGTGTTTTGATTATAATCTTAATTTGACCTCAGTTACTTTGGAAAATGATAACAAACTTGTTAAATAGTAACAACAGTGGCCGCAGGAGCTTAAATTCTATTTATTGTAATTTGGTTGTTAATGTGTAATACAGAGTTTGCTTAACTTCAGGGGCATTTTAATAGTGAATAACTCGATAAATGACCAATATATGAACTGGACACTTACCTTCCACAGCAAATCATCGGATAATGCTTAAAGATACTTTAGTTTTTGGGTCATTTAAATTTCGATCACAGTGCCCCGGTGAGATTCGAACCTGGGACCTCCGTGATGGAAAGCTTACATGTTATCACTGACTTTAATATACTGCAGTAAATAAGTCGATTCGAATTCTTTTTTTGGGCATGTCTGAATTGTTTGGCTCGCTACGCTTCTGCGTTTGTAAGCATAAACTTAACTTTAAAACAAAAACAAAAAAAAAAACCGTGTTAAATCGTCCGATCATGACAGCCAATAAAAGTCACAATTTCATGAAGTTAAGAGGTGAGCAAATTTGAAACACAGCAACTGAATGTATCTCGTTGAAAATGAACATCGCAAACATCAATTCCGTTGAGTTCTGGACAAATGAAATTAATAGCGTATGGGCCCGAAATTGCAAACAAGGCGTACATCGTCACCTGCTTAAAACAAATAAAAGCATCATTTGGAGCAACACCGAAGAAGTAAGGACCAATGATCCCATTCGATCAAAATGCACACCAAGCCCACATTTGGAACAACTCTAATGTTATCATTAATTAATTAAAAGCGGAAAAAACCAACAAAACTGAAATATAAGAATATGATGAAAATTGTGAAATTTTAATTTCGAGACATGGAAATACGCCTATTGGAAAAGGTATGTTGATGACATATTTTTCATTTCGACTATTATTGAATATTGAAATATTAGGAGGACAACATACATATATTTACATATTTAGCATGTTTCCAAAAAACTTACCGGCGAGTCGTCTGCCTACTACGCAAATGTAACTGGGCTTCGCTCCCAGAGGAATAACCTCTACATCAATTCTACTTATTCATATTTCGACGTGTTCCGTCCATCTGACCGAAACTTGGCTCTCTGGAGCGTTTGCTGATGCCAAACTTTTTGGTCCTGAGTACATGGATTGTCATCTTCGAACTCTGAGCGTTCCTATTGGTGGTGGAGTTGGATATACTGTACGCAGCATGGCATGCGTTCTTGTTGCCACTGCATGGATTTTACCGGCGGCGGCTGCGTACACTTACGAATGGCTTGCCTCCCGCCTTGCAAACAATTCCTTGCGGCCATGTGACGAATTGTTGCTTTTTGGTGATTTTATACCTGTCCATTCCACACCGCTGCATTCCTATTGTTTTATAGTATGACTTAATCTAGTTTCACAGTGTTCCGATGTAGGCAATGACTCCGGCAGATACCTGGACTTAGTGTTTGGTAATGATCCTAGTGGTACTATGGTCAGGCGGTGTTGTGACCGTGTACAAGACGACTTATCATCCCGCTCTTCAGATTCCGCTGCTCTTTGATCCTCTGACTGAAGCATCTTTGATCCACAGTAATTATTGTTTTAATTTAAGAAAGGCTTGTTATTGTATTCTTAGTGACTTATTATTAAATTGTAACTGGTCTAATGTTTTTCACAGTTTTTTATAATAATTTGCTGCTTGCATCTCGCAATGTGTTCCTATTTCTAGATCAAGTAATGCTGGTCTCCTTTACGTCGATCACATAAATCATCTAAAACGTTTAAAAAGTAAAGCTTAGAAGTGATGTTCTTTGTCAATTAATTGTAATTTATATGATCAGTATACCTCAGGTCATGAATCTTCTAACAATAACTATGTTGAGAGAATGAAAGCAATTTAACGTAACGATTCTAAATAAATTTGTAGATCCTCTGACCATTCCAAATCTTTTTGCGCCACTTTTCTTGAAATTAACTGATATTAGCTCTAAGGATTTTACTCTCTTGTCATCATTTCTTCCGACTTGACAAATACAATCTTGCAACACATTAATAGCTTGGCTCATAGTTTTTCGTGTGGACCAGATGGTATTCCTGTTTCTCTGCTAACGAATTGTTCTCATTCTCTAGTTCCTGTTCTGTGTTATTTATTTATTTATCCATTTTTTGTGGCGTCTTCCCTAAATCTTGTAAACCGTCCCTTATTATTTCTCTTCATAAAAAGAGTAACAAATGCGATGTAACTAACTTTAGCAGACAGTTATGTTGTGTTGCTAAGATTTTTAGGGCTCTAGTATGCCTAGGCTCAATAACCTTTTTTAAGTATTTTTAAGTATGGTTTTATAAAGGGAGGTAGGTCAACGACGACTAACTTTTTAAACTTTTAGGGTTTAAGCGTAAAAAAAGCACTTTTTTCTAAATTTTTTTTATAAATATGGATTGAGCAAATTAATTTAAACCTTTTGTACATTATTAAGTATAATTTCAAATTTATTATTATTTATAATATATGTCAAATTTTTTTATGCGAAGATATCGACAAACAAGCCGGTTACGGAGCTTTTCCAAGAACGTCTTTAGAAATAGACGATTTGCGGTGTTCACTCTATCTCAGCTGGAAATTTATAAAGTATCATTAAATTATCATTTGAAGTGAAAACTGATATTTTTTATGAAAAATGCCGCCATTTTGTTAGTGGAAAACCCCCTTAATGTAAAAAAAATTTCTGAAACTGAACGTTGCGGGGAGGTATTTTAGTATCAATGTAGAAAGTGTGTACCAAGTTTGAAATGAATCGGTAATGAATCGCTTAAAGTTTTAATAGCTTTCTGACCTCCCGCAGCTGTTTAAGCTACAGTTTTAAGGAGAGGAGACTAACTAGTCAATAACTTCGAGAGTTTTGCTCTGATCGACTTCAAATTTTTTCTTGAAATGTTTAACTAAAGAAAAGACAATACCCCCCAACCGATATTGTAACCAAGGAAAGAAGAGAAACAAGTTTTAAATATTGTAACGGAAATGGGGCTCTCCGGGGTCGACGGATTAACTAAGACACTTATCTTAAATCACAAATGTTCACAATTTTATTCAATTCATTTAATTAGTTCGTTTAACAATTGCCTTTACACGTTCCCTTCACAATACACTATTTCACTTTACTAATTAGCACTTATCACTTCGCTGGTTACAATGCAACTAATTCTTCACAGTATAAAAAGTAATCTCTTCGCAGTCTACATCACGATTAAACTAACCAGGCTGTTACTCAGCCCTATTTATACTACTTAGCTTAATTCTAGAAACTTCTGTCACTTAGTTCTACAATAGATGTTTCCGTTACACGATTTCACCTTACATATTTACGATAGGTTCGAGTCTTCCTTGACTTTGCAAGTTTGACATTGCCTTCCCTAGATTTCTGGCCACCTGGGGCATTCGCATTACACGGTTCACTATTTTCCTTTTCGTGGCCTACCTCGTGCACGTTACAATATATTGTATCCTAATTTAGGACCTCAATCGAATAAAAAGAAAAAATTGGCGAAGAATTCCAGGAAATATGAAAAAATTAAATATTGAATCTGCGTACTATTGCAATAATAATCTTCCTACCGTGATTGCTTAAATCACAGGAAATTAAACTGAATGGAATTTATGAAATAATTTGATGCAAAAGTCCCACAGTCTACGTTGGTCAAACAGGGAGGTCCTTTACAACTATAATTAAAGATAACTATATCAGATCAACTTTAAGTTTCTTTAAGCACATTACAGAGAAAGAACACATGTAATGGGAATAACTGGAAAGTTTTAGGTATAATTAATAGAGGACAAAAATTTTATACACTTGACGCTTCAAATTAGTAGATTATTTAAATCCGAATCAGTAACCTTAAGTCACAGCTTTAAGGATATGGTTGATTCAGTCGGTCTGCAAATGCCTACAGAAAGGTAAAGTTAGGTCCGTTTTTTTGGTTTTTATTTAATATTTGTAATGAAACTCTACCAACAAACTTCGATTAATTTAATTAATATATTCAGTTTCATCTAATTTTTTCAATATAATGAATTCCCTTATTTCATTTCTTTTTCATTTTTCGCTATTTTGAAGCGAAGAAAATATTATAAAATTTTGTATAAGCAACATAAAGTATGTAATAGTATCATTCAGACTAATTAGATTAATTCAATATTTGAGTATCGTTTTATGTGCAAAATGGAGGAGAGAAAATCCAAAGCAATATGTAAATTGTGTTCGCCCGCCAAATACATGCTTCATTCAGAGAATGATTCCAAGGGCATAGTCAAATTTTCCCTATCGCAGTGTCATTGTACGCATAAAACTGGCTAGATCCATCCCATAACTTGGTGTTTGTTGAACCCTGGGAAATCAATAAAGAGAAAACGAGTTCTTCTATTCAGTTTGGTACAAGTTCTATGACCACGAAAACAAGGATGGGAGATAACAAGGAGTAATAATTAAATAAATGCTCAACGGAATATATTAACAGAGAAGGAGGTTTTATTCTTCCAATAAAACTGTTAACATCGGTTTAGCAAGAAATGCCTTTGACAAAAAAATTTTTTCAAGACGTAACGACGAATTGCAAAATCGCAATTTTAAAATTATTATTAAGCTAAATGTTTGTTTTTAAAGACTGAGGGCGGCCCAAACAATAGATAAAAGGGCTCTCACCGCCAGACGAAAGAAACGACTTTTCAAAAGATAATAGCCCTTATAAACTCCGTGGACTGGGATGAAAGCTTTCGGAATTCCTACATCGTGTTATTTTCCGACACAAGATTTTCGCTGGGCTGTTTCTACAGATTCTATAGACCTGCAAACCGATAAACTACCCTTGACTCTTTGGCTTTTTATTACTGACGTTATCATGAATTGAGTGTCACTGTCAGCAGTGTACTCGAAACCGAAGCTGTTGATTGAAGCTTCTAAAGCCATTGCCATGCCTATATATATACGCCATGAGTAGAGAATTGATAAAGTTCATGGGCACAAGCAAAGCTTTCACCCTGTACCAAGCCCAAGGTACAAGGGCATGGCGCATGTTCACTGCTGTCATATAATAAAATTACATAATCTTATTGCAGTTGGATTGGAGCATTATATACAAGCTTCGGAGGAGAGGACAACCTTGCATGTGTTAGAGTGAAGAGGAAATTGCCAGGGTAAACTTTGCAGTGGTACCACCCCCGCATCGGGCTTCGGCCAAAGTAGTTCCATTAAAGCAAAGATTTGCTTTTGACAAATATTGCGTCCTCCGCGTTAGTAATGCCCCGTTTGTGCATCAAATTCAAAGCCATCTCCTTCGCCACTTTCCGTGGCCTTAAGGAGAATATGACTCCAATCCAGTTCGCCCTTGGACGTATGTACCACTAAGCCGTACATTTACTTCACCAAAGATGTGCTGGAAGCAACACGACCTAGAGTTCGTTTGAAGGGTAAGGACTCAAGCTTGTGGTGTGGAAAAGCGAGGGAATTTCTAGTCGAACGCTTTTGTATCTCGAGATAACAGCTCTTGCTGATGTGGGTTATTTTGACATAACCCTATGGGCTAGTTCCCTGCGTATATAAAACGTATGCTACAGGCAGTCGGTACTTCCTTATTTTTCCATAGAATTCGAGCAGTTTTCTTCTGTTATTTTTAATCAGGGTTTTAGTAGATTCTAATGAAGTTTTATTCTTCACCATCATATTTGCCTGGATTTCTACATTGGGTGGGTATCAGCCCCATTTCACTGATGGAAATTTTGCAGGTCAAATTAACTTTGAGTATTGTGTTCCCAGAGAACTGAATCGAAACTAGGTACATTTTTAAGTGATTGGAAATGTATTTTAAAGGGAAATTCAAAAAAAGGAAGGTAAAAGCACTCGAAAAATACTTGCAGACTTGCATCTACGAATTCCTACAGTTTTCGTACACGTGTTTCTATCTCTCTATATCTACTTATATTACGGAAAGTAAAAAAGAACAACTCTACAAAGGTGAAGCTTTCAAGGGTATACATTAGGTGAAATAAAATTTTCTTAATTGCATTCGACCACTTCAGCTAAGTTGTTCAAGAATCTTCTCAGTTAAGGAGATCTTTTTAAAGAAAACTTAATTTTCCGATTTCTTTGAAACTTCTTAACTTACAATAGACTATAGATTCCATCTGCTTCCTTTTCCGCAAATTTCCAAGCAAACAAATTAAATTGAATTCGTGTTCTGTTCGTTGAAAAAAGTTTCTTGTTCCCTCATTAAAAACCAATATACTGATTGGTAGTCAATTTTAGATACCTTAGAGAAGACTACTGAGAAGGATAAGACAAGCCACTAATTTCGGAACACGTAAGAGCAGAACTGATGGAGTGTTGAATCTTTCATTGAAGGAAGTTACATCTTTTATTGTTCATTGATTTACTCGAAGTTTTTTGTAAGACGCAAAAAACATGTTTCTACCAAATTAAATATTTAATCGAATCCGATTGTCAATCCAATCACGTTTACCCAAAAGCATCAATGGTTTCAGTTACTAAACTAATGGTATCAAATAAAATCCTTTTTAACTCAATGATGAGGTTTAAATTGCTTAAAGACAAAATTTATTCTCTATAGGAGGTGCTTAACCATTTGGATGTTGCGAGCTATTTAAGCAAGTATCAAGGGTTACAACATCAATATCTATTTTAGCTTCGATTAAATTCACAACTTCTGGACAAAGAGTCGAATTTTTTTACCAGATTTTCAAAACTGAAGCGGAATTAAATTCGGTTACTTCTTTTAGCTATGATTTATGTCTGAAACACACTACAGTAATCTGGCAAACGAAACGAAATGCTTAGGTCCAGGTGTTCTGAGTACATGCCACCACTCAGTTTTTTTCCAACTTGGAACCATCAGTGTAAAGATACACTGATATTCCTCATTGAGAGGTCGAGAGGTTATTCTACCGTCCAGAATCTTGGAGTACCCGTAGTCGATACGCGTTTAAGGTCTGAACTGAATTGATCCTGATGGCAGTCGAGAATGCGGTTTGCTTATGGAGAAAATTCACCGGCAGTAGGTGGAGAATGAAGAAAAGGGCTTTGGAGGGTGTAGTTTAGAGGGCACCTGTAATCAATAGTGCTGCCATCCTCTGAACCCTCTCTAGTGATTGCTGTTGGATGACTTTATCTAGTGCAAGATAGGTACTTTAGAGGGGGCATATTGCAACACCTCAGCTAAGATATTAGGGTGTTTGCCCCAGCTCACCAGGGAGTAGTCATCGGCGTAGGCTATAACCTTATGGCCGGAATATTCCTTTCTTGTACCAGGTTGATCGTTATATTAACGACCGAGTATCCCGGTCCGACAAATTTACCAAAGAGGGCGCAGCTCTCCAAGGTGGCCAAGTTGCAGATATTCGTATCCCCCTTAAGAGGGAACTCTGCTTGCATTCCTTGGCGTTGAAAGCATGTAGCAAATCCAGGGCAACCTGGCCGAGTTATAATAAACATAGTACATCCGATCTGCTCAACAGACCGAGAGCTGTTATCGCAGAAATCACTGCGATCTGTGCGAGCCACTGTCTTTTAGGCAAGCATGCAGCTAGGCTGGGTGCCCCTTGCAATACACACTGTCGCAGTTGTGACGACGTGAACGAAAAAGAAACCATTATTCACCTTCTCTGTAAATATCCGGCTCTTGCCAGAGTCAGAAAGAGGGCTATTTGGGAGTACTTTTTTGAAAACCTGAAGGCAATCTCGTCGGTAAATATTAATGAAATCGTCAATTTCTTCAATTCCTCCGGTTGGCTTTAGTTCCTTTTTTCCATAATAAACTTATCTGACTTCAACCATGATTTCAGATAACAATCAGAGTTGCAAGTGAACTGAGTCCAACAAAAACCCGGGTCTTAATAGTGCTAATTGTAGTGTTACCATGATGGCGACGCTTATAAAATCAACCAACCAAGAGTTATAAGAGCACTAACGGACAGATAGCCAGAGATACGTTGCTTTTTATTATATGTAGAGAAAAGAAGAAAGATATATAGATATCAGAACAACAGTCGAGGAAATAAAATTTTTTTTGATGAATTATTACTAAAAACTATGACGTAGGTTGCTACTTAAAGTTTCAGATATGGCAACAACAGTGTGAATATGTCAAATCTGACATTGTCATCGTAAAGTTTGACATGTAATTGTAATCGTACTCAGAACGTTTTGTCATACGAGTGTTATTTGTGTTGCTTACAGGTACTTGAATTATTCATCTTGGTCAAAAAATGGTATTAAATCGTGAACATTTTCATGCGATGATTTTCGACTTTTGGTAATGAAGCACCATGTCGAGCCACCGTGCTTCCCTGGTTTTCCGAATTCAATCGTGGTCGCACTTCGCTACAGGACGAATTTCGTGAAGGTCGTCCTAAATCGGTTGTTGTGCGATTGAATTCGGAAAACCAGCGAACCACGGTGGCTCGAGAGCATTTATTTAATGCATGAATCGTTGCTGTGCGTGAGCTGATATTGCAAGGTCGTCATGGGACATACCGTAAGATTGAAGCATGCTTGGGCATTAGTTCCACTCACATTCATTCAATATTGCATGAACATTTGGCCGTCAAAATGATTTGTTCGCGTTGGATACCGCACAATTTGACAATCGCTCAAACAAGGCTCGTGTCGATTGGTGCAAAATAATGTTAAAAAAATTCAATGGCGGTTCATCAAAAGACATCTATAAGATCGTGACAAGCGATGGTTCATCCGCCGTTATTCCCGCAGATCTAAAATAAAATGCGAGGTCAACGTTGTTCGACGCCTGAAGGAGCGGTTGATGCGTTCAACTGACATGTTTTGGGGGTACCTCAATGGGACTGGAAAGAATGCTTCGAAAATTGGTTCAAACGCATGCAAAAGTGTATAGATCTGCATGGAGAACGTTTTGAAAAACAATTAAGCTATTTTCGATTATAAATATTTATATTTACCTGTCTATCTCAAAACTTAAGTAGCAATCCTCGTAATACCTAAAAAGTAAAGAAATGTGATATATCTTTAAAAGCGGCAGTTTTATTTTAGTTAAGAAGTATTTAATTTAAAATTTTACGACACTACAAAATAATCAAACTGTGGGCAACTGGACTTTTGGAAATAATAAAAAAAAAATATCGGTATTAATTCTTTTCAACACGAATATATTTTTTGCTAGTAGCAAAAATAACTCTTCGGGTTTAAAATTAAATATTCCACTTCTACAGTAACTACTATTAATTTTTTAGTTTTACGTCTTCCTACTGCTTCTTAACGATACTATAATTAAGTTTTTATATGTTTTATATATTACATTTTCTTAATGCTTATTTTAATGTTTTCCTTTATTTATTTTTAGGTGAGTCCTACTTCATTTGTTAATCTTCACTTTATATCTACTCGGTAGATTAGAACATGTATGTAAGTATAAAACCGGAAAAATAAATTGCAAAATTCATTCATAATTTCATAACTGTTTTCAAATCTCAGAATTTAAGGTCACTCATTAAGTGAGTTTCGAAAAATATTAAACTAATATTTCCTATTTATGGCCATCCTGGTTTAAGACATATGTCTTGCTGGAAAAAGTCGTGAGTTCTAGATCCTCGTCCGAATGGGTCAAACTTTTAATGATGCAAATTGTTGTATATTCAGCTGGAAATCACAAACATATATATTTGTATGGTACTTTGAAACCCTGAATGGGGACTCCTCTTCGTTCTTACTTAGGACGATCCCTTGTCCAGTAATACTAGAATTCTATTTTCTTACCACACGAAGAGAAATATTACGGACTTTTTCTACAAAAATTCCTGTAAAAATTACGGTTCTCAACTGTTTTAGTTACTTTTAGGTACGGTTCGCTTAAAGTGTGAATATTTGGAATATTTCTGAAAACAAAGCCAGCAATTCAGTATATCGTATCTTAAGTTGTGGAGTGACCTATTTATTAAGATACTTGTGTTACTTTCTAAAAAGAATTTTAAAATAAATGTATTTATATTCGAACGGTAAGAAGAAATTCAGAATGGAGTTAATCGATTTGGCTTGTGAGTGATTAATTTATCAAAGAGCTACTTCAGGCCCTAAGGTAGACAGTAGCGCCCATATAATTCGAAACGACTTATTGGTTTAAGAATACTCGGAAACTTTTACAGGAATAAAAAGGGCATCAGATCTTTTATTCAGAATGTCTATCGAATCCAAGTGCAAAAATCAACATCTCACTAATAAGGAAGGATATAAACTTTCCTAAAGTGTGGTACTCTTTCAGTATGTTGGTATCCTTTATTAGAAATCACTGCTTGGCATCTCCGAGGCATTGATTTTACGTTTCTAGAAAGCTCCTCCAAATTAGAGGGTTATGTTCGCACTACTTGAGATTTTGTTTGGGGCCAGCCACAAATTCTTAATTGGATTGACATTAATCTTGTGTTGCTAGAACTAAGCTTTAACTAACTTGGACGTGTGGTTGGGATCTATGTTTTGCTGAAACTCCCAAACAGCCAGAAAGTTTTTGTCTTCAAATGGCTGCACATTCTCCATAACATCTTTATATTGGTGATCCAAAATTTCATTTTTTCTATAAATAACTCCAAAACACACCCAGATCATTACTGAGTCTCCTCCCTGATTTATAACAGCGTTTGTAATCCTAGGATTATTCTCATAACCAGCAAGTAAGGTGTTCCTTCATTCCGGTTGGCTTCATTTAAACTCCTTTTTATGGTGCTCACAGATATTCTCTGACATCTAATCCGTTTTATTTCGGAAGCAGATAGTAATGGTGAACCACGTTAATAACTATATTTCATTAATTTTGAAAAACTCACGCTACTCTGCCAACAAAACCGCTGAGTTTTTAGTTTATGTTGTTGTGCTAAATTAATTTTGCTGTTTTTGTTTTAGAAAGATTCTTAATACCTTTATCATGATCTACTTGCAATGGTTCTAGGTCTACTTGCAATGGTTGTCCCGAAATGGGTGAAGTTCTTCTTCAGCCCCGTACTCCACAAGGGGTTACGGAAAATAGAGAGAGAGACTTATTCATATCTATTTGGCAAACCAAGTCTTTAATGTGACGTAAGCATAAAAGATGTAATGGAAAGTTATTAATTTTTTAACATGTTAAACACACTTCATCTAATATTACTTAAAACATGTGTATCTATTCAACATATTATTAAGTAGTAAAGTTATAGTAATTTTAAGAATTTTAATAATATTACGAATATAAATGTTATTAAAATTTATCTTTACTACATTTCTCAAAAAAAAAATGTAGCTGGATTTGTGTATGGACAGAACTCTTAGAAAAGTGCTTCTATCCATCACTTCGTAATTAAACTTTTCAAAATGGTTTAGGATGAATGCAATTTTATCTTATCCTTCTTTCTAGTATATAAAATAAGAAGCTTTAGATAAATTTGAGAAATTTTCACGTCAATATTCCTTAAATAATTCTTTCATAGACTCTTCACATAAGACCCCATAATCATACCATGGCAGACATAAATATTAGTTTTCTAGTTGCCAATCTCAGAGCTATAATAAATCTATAGAAAAGCCACTTATCAAAATCAGGATCTGCCTCGTCTATATCTAAAAGACTTAAGGGATTAGCAATACCAGCATTACATAAAAAATTTTCTCAAGCTTAAACTAAAATCCAATGCATAATGAATTAGGATTCATGGAATAATCACATCTGTAAATGAAAGTTGCATTTGAACAAGAGAGAATCTCTTTCAAAGCTTTTGGCACATCATTTATTTAGGTCAAGGCCACATGAAAATAAATTCCACAAAATATTAAAAATTTCCCGGTAACTCCAATTCATCGAATTATATTAAAGGAACTAGTATAGCGGTAGGTAGTATTAGGTAGTAGGGTATTATCACGTGCCTTGGTTGGTATTTACAGAGTCTTACATACATTTTCTACCACGATTGGGAAAAAAGCATTCTTCAAATTTATAACTTAAAATCCAATTGCAAGTGGATAAAGATAAAATATTAAAGAAAAAACTTCGATGGAATTTCTTACAATTTAAAATTTCTATAGTACGTGTACCTTTTCTGATGATATAGTACCTACAAATAACTATAGCTTAACTTTAACTTGAATACAATATGTGAATGCATTTATTTTTGATAACTAAAATTTCAATATGTTTATACTATATATATATACATGCAAGTAAGATGTTAAATATAATTTGCGAATATGTGTGGGATATTATCAATATTTAATTAAAAATATCGATTAAATGATATTATAAAAACAAACTAGAAACTAAGACTGCAGATTATACAAGATGATGCAGAGATGGACATTTCTTATTCGAACAAACAAACTAAAAGCTCGCTAAATTAAAAATTCGAATAAAAATTTATTTGAAATTTTATTTCTTGTTTGGAGAACTTATTCGAAAATAATTATTTTTGTTTGATGTTCCTTGTTTGAATTTCAAATTATTATTTGTTATCTTTCGTGCGTTATTTATTAATCAAATAATTATTCGTTATTTAATAAATTATTCGCAAGTAATTGTTCGTTGTTTGGTTGATACTCATTATTTGAATTCCAAATAAATATTTGTTATTCGATCATGTGTTATTTCATCATGAAATAATTATTCGCTATTTGATTAATTTTTCGCAATTAATTATTTACAATTGGTGCGCAATATTCCAATATCAAATAATTATTCATTTGTTGATGTCTATTTATGGAGTATATATTTGTTTTCTGGTGTCTATTGGTTTTAATTACAAATATGTAATTATTTATTCGTACACTTGGTACTTAGGAAAATAACTGCCTTTTTATGTTTCCATATTTATAGTAAAGATTTTCCTTTAATTTGTAATTGATAATTGAATAACAAATTATTATTTGAAGTTCAAATAACAAATAATTATTTGTGCATAATTCATCGAATAACGAATAGTTATTTCATTATCAAAGTACGTACGATCAAATAACAAATAATTATTTGACATTTCAATAAGGAGCACCAAATAACAGATAATTATTTGTGAATATCTTAAGATAAATTGAAAATTAAATAATAATTTATTCTAGTCGTTTTTTAATCGATTTTTGATTAATTTATTCGAATGATGCCCATCACTGCATTTTATAAAGAAAGTTATAATCTGACAGTTGTTAAAGGCTGCTGTTTGTAGATAAAAGTCGATTCCATAGTCTACTGGCCTGAACATGTATTTGAACGTGTTAAATGCTCAAAGAAAAATTTACGATAAAGGTACCCAGGTTATTTACATTTAACAGTGCTATAGCAATGTATTAATACTTGTTAACTAATATATGGTATTATTGGACCTATAGTAGCACAATTAGTACATGCAAAAACCTTGGCGTATCTCGTCGTAATTGAAAGCTACTTTGACTTCGAGTCCAACATAGCAGCATAAATCTCGATATCAGCATAATAGCTCATGCCAAAATGAGTTTGTTTAAAAAGAGCGTGTAACTATGGTGATTTTGACGTTACCACTCTAAGTCAGAGTTTTGTTAAAAACAACTCCATGGTCAGAGTATTTAAAATGCCATTGACTGAATACAACTGGTGGAATTTACCAAGACGTGTTTATGTATGACGATTGAGTTACTTTAAACAGGATTTACTAAGTCGGTACTTCTAGACCACACAATAAAGTTAAACTTATCAGTATTTTCTTCAATAAGTTCTAATGGCTGCAAATATACAGTTATCTGAAGTAAAACAAAATTGATAAAAGCTGTTTGCGTTCGATAAATTATTAATGATAATTAAAAGAAAAATTATGGCCCAACAATAGAACCTTGTGGTGAACCCCATTGGTTAGAAATGTTAGTGCATATTTATAGCAATTTACATCCAACCTGAAAGGTAAAATACTGGAAGTTTATAAGCCGGGTTCGTTAAGCTAATGTTTTTAATAAACTTATTGATTATTAATTTGTGGTCAAACTAAATAGTACCATCGTTGATACCTTTTCATCATCAATTCACATACAAATATTATCAGAACGTTTAGAAGAACGTGATCTAAAGCCCGATTATTCAGGATTTCGAAGACTTATAAATACTTCTTCGAAAGCCAAAGAAAAATGTATGGAGAGTGTTCAAGGACTGTCACAATTTGTTTGCTCAAAAACTGACAATCAACAATCGTAGAAAAACCAATCTCCTGACTTCCATATTTCTCTGGCGGCATACGTGCGAATCCGGGTTAAAAGACGCTCCATAACTTTTTGTTAGATCATGTTAAATTTTTGTTGAACATTTTACAATAAAAAAACACATGTTAGTGTAAAATTCATATTGGGAAACACCAATTCTAAATATTTACCTAAAACGTTATTTGCTGGCATTTGCTTTCCTTGAGAAGTTGTACCATTCTAGGCCCATATTCAACGCTCAAATGATATGCTTCTGCGGATGCTGATTACGAGTACGACCCTCATTTTACGCTTTCGTAACATATTAAAGATAAAATAAAACGTTATAGGCAGCAATTGTTCAAGTTTCATTGTTTGAACATGTTACTGAAACTAGACTTTTACTGAGTCCACCTTTGTAATTAGATGCAACAAGAGGTGTTAGATCTGATCCTTGCCTCGGAGTACTCCAAGGAACATTTATTCTCCGATCAAAGGTTCATTCAATTTAATTTAAGGAATCGTGCCTTGTAACCATCAGTCTTCAGGAATTACGGAAAGACTGGGATAAGTATAGGGCATCACTGTCCTCTAAGGCGCCTAGCAGAGGAAATCATAGAGAATGTACGGCGATACAATTTCGGAAACTAAAACTTTAAAACGCAGATATTACTTGGACTTTATCGAATGCAGAATATATCAAGATTCTCTTAGAAACCCATTTTTCCGGCAACTCTAGAAGGGCGGAAGTGCTTCACTTAATGAACTCCTCCCCCTCTCCTAAGCTGGTAGAATTGGTTACGGAGACTAAACTTTGTTGGGCTAAAGGCACTTTTAAACCATTCAAATCACCAGGGCTTGATGGTGTTATTCCTGCCTAGCCAATGCTGTGAAAGCGGGTTAATGTAACATTTATAGCCAAGGCCGACAATAGCTCACATGTCAACCCTTAAAACCTATAAACTATCAATTTATCATCTTTTCTCCAGAAAACGTTGGAGGTTAGTTAACATTCATCTACCTACACTGTAGTATCCCGAAGCCCCTACTATCAGTGTTCAAACACGCGTATTTTAAAGCAAATCTGTAGAAACTGCTCTACAATCTCTGGTACGCACTACAGAAAAATCTCCTAAAGTGGATACATTGATATTAAGAGAGCCTTTAGTAACATTAAACATATCACATATCACAGGGGCACTTGCCCCTTCTTAGAGTAGAGACCAATATAAAGGGGGTATCCTTTCTAGAGGTCAATACGAGTTTAAATGATAGCTCTCACCTAGCCAAACAAAAAATTGTATGGCAGGGGGGGGGGGGGGGGGGCAATCTCAACCGGTTGGGAGTTACAGGGTGATTCATAAATTACAGTTTTTCATGGTATGCACATTACTCTTTTATCTTTATCTTTTGCTCTACCCAACACAGCGACATCAAACTACTTACTATCTCAATGACCTTTCCAAAATTGTCAACAGCGTTGTTCTAACACCTACCATTTCAGGCGCTGCGATGGCAGAGTAGTATCATATCCAACTGTTCGGGATTCCAGGGCACAGTGATATTCCAGACTAGTGCGTAATAAATGAGCGCGCTAGACATAGCTCCAAGCACCTAGTCTCGATGGGCATAACCAACCTACCAAGGAATGATCATTGGTAACTGTATTATTGGTACGCACGCGAAGAGATCCTGACTTTTCTCAAATGGCTTCAACAGAAACTGCAGAGTCGAGAAGAAGGAAGAGACTACATCTCAGTTTCCCTGCTCGTGCCTGATTGGCACTTACGCGGAAAACCTTTCTGGGTGACTATTTCTTGGATAGTCTCTGCGATCTCAAAATGAGGGACATAGGAGTTCTCCATCGCTTCATTAATGGCTCCGGATAATTTCAGTAAGGAGTTAAGGGGTATCTTACTTCTGTAGCATCACACACAACGAACCTATTCGAAGTCTAAAATCCAAAACATATTCAGGCCTCAAGGCTTCCTCGAAGCCTTGTCAAAATTTCCATCACATGTTTTTAAATCAACCAGCAATAAACGAATCTTTGAGGCTTCCTAAGAAGCGAGTTTCAAGGCGAGCTTTGTGCAATGTTAGAAATTTTTCTTCTCAATGTCGTTGTCCACGGCCCACTCCCGATACAAGCCTGGAAGCAAATACGATAGTTCGTCTGGCGTTAATTTCTTTCACCTAATGCGAGATAAGCTTCAAAGCTAGCTGCAATGAAACCTCATAAAGCTCGTTTTGGAGCTTGCATGGTCGTGTCTTGCCCTTAAGCATATCTTTTCAATGAACGGCCACCCAATACAAAACTATCCGACCTTGATCCTCTTATAACTTTATTAGATTCCAGAAGAAACATAAAATGTGAGGAAAGTGTAAGATTTTATTTGAAAAAGGTATCTGTTTATCCAAGTGAAAGTACACTTGTAGTGTTAAACTGCGGAAATTATCCGCAACGCACCAAAATAAATTAGCTGTCGTACCATAAGAGCTTTGGAGTTATGTATAATAAAATCCAAGTCTAATTATCATTTTTTTCTAAAAACTACTCAATGGTTTAGTCTGTTGCAGACGGACACCATTTCAAACATTCGCAAATAGTTTCTCAGACAAAGCCTGACCTATATATAAAAAATTAAACATCCGAGAAGCTTTTCTCACCTGTGAAACATTAATCTTTCGATATAATTCGCATAATCGAGAGGATTTTCGACGTTTACAGGTCAATGGAATTACACCACATTGCTCGGAACCACCAATATATCTCTGTACTTAGTTGTCAGTATCAGAATCGGACATCATTCCGGAATCCAAATCCGTCCGGGTAATAAGCTAATTAATCGATATTCTTGAACGTGTATATTTTGGCATGTTAACAGATTGTGAAAAACGAGAAAAGGAAATCGAAGTCTGTTCGACAATAATATATCTTATGAAAGTCATGGTCGCACATTTGTTTCTGTATTTTTTGAAAAGATCACAAAGGAAAGTCCATTCAACACATTCCGATTCCGAGCACGACCCGTATGCGAAATTAAGTATGTGTTTAAAAATTGTTCCGTTTGCGTAATAAAGATATTCTTGGATACGTTTCAATGAGAATGAAACTGCCTAAAAATTTTCTTCTTGATCTTGATATTCCTCAAGTGCATGGTTTTTCAGTTATGGTGTCAGTTATGATGTGTGAAATGTTTGAAAAACTTTCCTCTTTTACAACTCCACGAGGTGGGTACTCCCACACAATTTCCTATGAAAATAGAAATTTCGTATTGATATCTAGATATTCTATAGAAAAGTATTGAATAAACCGTGAACATTCATAACATTTTTTCATGAATTATATGTTTACTTAGCCTACTTACTTTACATGACATTTAAAAATACTGCAAAATGTAAATACGAACTTTTATGATAATGGACGAAGCACATTTTTTATAAGATATAAGTTTGAGACCGCAAACTTTATATTCGGAAAACAGAATAAAATACAAAACTTTGTCGATAAAAATAGAGATGGATTTAATGATCATGTAATACAAACACTAAGAAATGAAATTTATTTTAATATTGAAAAAAAAACCGTTTAATTTGAAGAAATGCGTTAAACATATCAATCAAATTATCAATTCTATCCTGTGTAAGTCAAGTAAGTCAAGGGTGTAACAACCATTTCGAATATTTTGAGGTAGAAATGGAATTAGATTAGTTTTGATTTTATTTTTGCTGTTGCGTGACCTGTTTTTGTGTAACTACATATAGAGAGGTCATAGAAGGGAACGTGTGGTTACAAGCACTTTGCTGCTTATTATCGCAAAATTTCTGACACTAAGTCATCTCTTTTGATAAAGAGTAATCGTAAACATTTCTGTTTAAGTCTTCCCCTATAAAAGTTCGATCGGGACTCTGAGAGGACTACGTCATATTTTGTTAAGCATAAATTTCCTAAATATCCTCTAAATAATTTTAATGTGTGCTTTGGATCATTGCCCTGTTGGAAAATGAATCCATTGCTGTTTAAACATAAGTCAGAAGGAACAGCGATTTGCTATAGAATACGTTTATAAGAGTATTCCTTCTTTTTTTTTAATTCATAATGTTCCATAGCATTAGAAACAACTCTAGACCATTACTGAGCCACCACCATTTTTCACTGTTGACACTAAACAGTCTACTAACATCTTCTTCATATATTATAAGTTTATTGTATGCTTGATAACATACTTTTTCCAAGATCCTAAATAAAATATCTAAAAAAATTAAGTTTGGGAAAAAGTTAAACTGTGAGATACTGGAATTATCAGCTTCATTTCTTCAGTGTGGTGGATTGGTCTCCTTTCAGATGGTGAGCATACTTTATTGTATGTTTCGAATTACTAGTAATGCCTTTAATACCGGTCAAGCTAAAGTAACCGCCTGATACATGATTTCTTGTTATTTTAGATTTTATATGCTGGGTTCCTTTTGCCCATCACAGTGACACATCACAACATATACACTGCAGAGCAATTGGTTAGGCACATGGTACTAATTGGTAAACACGAATATTATGAACACGTACAAGGCAATTTGGTTTCATATATTAATTCAGAACGGAATTCTGTAATAAGTTAATAATACAGCAATTTGACACAAAATCCTTACTATGTAATGACTTGAGAGTAGGTACTTCCGGTTTTAACAATACTTTCCAATAGTTCTTCCCAAATTTTTTTTAGAATTTTACTTGTTTTCAGCCCAATTGATCTCAATAGATATGTTCTAATATACATATATAATACGAATTTTATGCACATTACTATTTCAACAAAACTAAGGGTGGTGAAACAAAAACTTTTGCGATTTTATAATTAAGGAAGGTAGGGGAGCATAAACTAGCTTTGACGTACAAAAAATCGTGTTAAGAGTCATCGACTTTTATACTATGAGGGAAATAAGTTTTTAGCATAAACTTGTACTCTTGATATTGACCCAAAAAAGAGAACTTTAATATCTAGTAAAATAATACTGAAGCCTTTTTATAATTGATAAAACTATTTATTACAATTTATCTATAATTTTAAATCAACCAATATGTAAACAAAAACTGACAAGTAATGATAAATATTCAGAATACACAAATGAAAATATGCGAGCCATTTTGGGTGAGTCACAATTTTGGCGTGGACTTCAAGGTTACCTTAAAATGATCTTTTTATTCGACAATATTTTATTTTTATACATTTTTGATAAACGCGTATATTGTATTTAATTGTCGATGTGATGGCATTTGATTTAGTTATTAATATTAGTTTCAAAGCAAGACGTATAAATCAGCCCCTGCAACCGATTTATTTTTGTGAAATAGTTAACAAAATGTTGATTTTTCTCATTTTATTTGCTTGTGTTAAAACAATTTGAAAAATGCCGGGTTCTTCCCGGCATTATTACCCAAAAGAATTTTTTAAAACAGCCAAAGACAAAAACAGCACAGGCACGCGGCTTGACTCACCTTAAAAAAGCTTTTCTAACTTTAAAATATAATTTTTTTTTCAAAAAGAAGTTTTTTTTCTAGTATCACCGGAATGAGTTAGATCCTTTTTGACAATTTTGTGAATATGACATAGTTTCAAGGTCCGTTTTTATTTATGATGAGCCGATAAAATTCGCTCATGCCAGTCAGAATGTGTTGCTTGGCAATGAAACTAGCTGAATAACAACAAAATTAAAAGTAAAGTGATAATAAGAGGCGTTTATTTTATTGTTTTTAATATGCTTACACCTACTTAAATGCGTTGAGTAAATATAAACAAAAACCTCATTAAAGGAGAGCAAAATAAACGAAGCTGCTAAATATAATGTCTGACTCAGCTCATGTGCAATTCCGACATAAACATCAAATTGAATTGTAAGTTTAGTTTTCGTCGGGAAAATTTTGTCGTCATATGATGCAGAACTTTATTTAGGTGTTGTCTCTTGAAAAATTCTTTTAGGATGCTGATTTATGACATTTCCTGTAGCTAATAATCCATTCAATAAAATTTTGTCGCCTTACTATTTTATGATATTAATTTTACGAGACGCTAAGCATAATTAGTTACACCAACTTTCATCATGGATTCTATACTTTTCAAAACTTGAGGTTGTAAAATATTTTTCAAATTAGATTCCATTGGAGAGGAGCGTAAATGAAGCGACAGATTGACATTTTACTAAGATTGTTTGGCACGTTCGTAAATGTTATATTCATTTTATAGCGTTAATCATTTAGGTAAACAAAAACGTCAAAATAATAAAAACATTTATGGTCAATCAGTCAATCAGTTTTCGTCTCAAGTGGTTAGAACATTCGTAAAATTAGCACGTCATTTTTTACGGTTTATTTTTCTGAAAAGTATCAACGGAAAGAAAAATTCTTTTTTATTTTAATGCGTCATTGATATTTTTTTTTATAAATTAAGTTGACGTAAAGATAATATGAAATCGCCGGACAATAAAATAAACATTAGCTTGAAATAACATATTTTGTGAGATAATCCTAATTTTTTTTTAACTTTATATTGTTAAAACTATCAAGCTCTGGTACAGGATATTCATTATTTCATTCTGAAGAGGAAACTGTTAAATCTTAAAATCTTACGTTAATATTTTCTCAGACCGCAGATTGCAGTGGCAATCAGTGTCGATCGTTCAATCTCGTCCAATTTCGATACAGAGAGATTTCGTATTAACTTTACCGAGATATAATTCATAACTAATTTAACTGATAACTTAAGAACTGGAACACCGAAGCCGTGCCTCTGATATTAACCACTCTGTAAATTTCTATTTACATCTGACTTTACCCACTTGCAATCGTTGGCTCGAATCGAGTGAAGATTTCCAACGCCCCATGCCCCACAAGGGGTTACGGGAACTAGAGAGAGAGGGATGTAAGGTAGTGTCGCGTTCAAAGTTTGCTTTGAATTTAACTAAAACGCAATAGGAATTGCCGAAACATTAAAATATGAGCTTGTCTGCAAAACAAAAATAGTACCTGTATTGAAAAGGAGGATAATACCGAATAACCAAAACAATGTATACATGCAGCTGTATTTTCGTGAATTTAGAATATTTAAATGTTTCTTATACATGCACTGTTTTCCCATTAAATGGCTAAGGGACGAGATGAAGCCCAAAATACAATGACAACACAACAAATTTGTCCAGCAAGGCTAGGTTAGGTTAATGTGGCAGCCTATCCTAGGACGAGATGCACACTTAGTTCAAAATGGTCCATTGTGACACCGCAGTTGAGACTATGCACTGAACCCTATATAACCCCTAAAGAGAAAGGAGAGCCGACCTAAAGCTCTTAAAAGGCCGAGCTAGATCTCTGTCACCAGTAGAAACTAGTTTTCAGGGAGCCAGCAAAGCACACTAGCACAGCTAACCGGGAACTATTTAGAATTTCTGATAGACCGAACTATATTCCTGTCAACAGTAAAACCTAATTCGGTTAACTCTTTGAAAAAGGGGTACCCCAAAGATCGGTTCCTGCGATTGGCTAGAGCCGGGCAGTTGCAGAGGAAGTGGAGTGTGGTTTCCTCTTCCATTTGAAGCCGCGCCAAGTCTGTCGAAGCTAGTGATTTTATATCCGAGTAGAGAAGAGTAGTAAGTATTCTCGCTATCTCGTCAGCTCTACAGTTACCCGGAATGTCACTATGCCCCAGTCCCCATATGAGGCGTACGTTCAGTTTCTGAGCCATCTCGATCAGATTTGAGCGGCATGTCATGACCGTTTTGGAGGGATTTAATAGCAGCCTGACTATCTGCGTTCTTCAGATGATCTACTTCAGATGATCTTTATAGCTATGATTTCAGCCCGAAAAACTCTGCCTTCCAGCTTGGAACCGTCAGTGTAAAGATGCATTGACTCCTCCCATTAAGGGAGACCTTCCTCCCATTTCTACCTGGTGGGGATATAAGAAAGGCTTGGAAGTAGTTTAGTCAGTGTTTGTTATAACTCTACCGTCCGTAGTCGGTACGCATCCAAGTCTGGACTAAGTTATGCCTAATGTCAGATGTGGATACCGTTTGCTTACGGAAAAGTAGGAGGTAGAGAATTTTGTTGAGGGTTTTAGAGGACACCTGTTACCAATAGTGCTGCCATCCTCTGCCATCCTTTTAATTGCTTTCAGGTGGGTCATTTCTCAGGTGGCCTCGCCACTACCGCAGAAGATTTTCCTAACCACACAGTTGCGACAATCCGATGGTTAAGAGTTGAATATTCCACAATCCTAGCGTAAGTGAACATTTATAATAGGCAACAATGTCCATGCAATAGGGCTTAAAAGCTTGGAACACAGCAGATGCTACACCTAATATGATTATTTTTACGGAATATTTTTCGTAGAAGCAAAACCTGTTGCAATTCGGAAGCAACATGCGATGCGAATAAAATGTTATTCTATGCGATCTTACGAAAATTCGCAGTGATCATATTTGCTGTCTTCACCAAATGCGATACGATCTGAAGAAATATTGATATGCATGGTTGTGTACCTTCTATTATTTAGGTTATTGAGGATGTTCTTCGAGGCATGAAGCAAATCAGGAGCGATGTTGGATCGCTGTCTGCTACTGCTTCACTGAACTCCGACATGTCTTCCGTCAACTCTGACATGCGTGAACTGGTTTCAATGCGTACCGCTTCTGCTCCTGTTGATCCTCTTGGGCCTAAAAGATTACCACGACGAAAACGCATGGCTCGCTTTTAGTGCATTCTCGGCATTGACGTTCGCGTAATGCTACTGATCTTTCGACATTGTATGACTCTACGGCTGATGCTACTTCACTTTCCCTTCCAGCGACCAACAATAACGGGGAGGAATCTTTTGCTGCTGTACTGGGTATCTCAACTGGCCTGGTTTCTCAGCCGTCGCCGCACGTCGTGGATATCGCTCTTGGCGATCAGACTAGTTCTTCTGTTCCAACTAGTTCTGCTGTTGTACTGAGACCTGTGCTGGATGCTCCTATAAATGCGGATATCATAGGCCGGTAGTGCTTCCTCGAAGTGTATTCAATTCCAGAGTTCACCCGGAAGTCCTCTGCGGATAACATCGTGCGCCATATCTCGTCTCATCTTGAGGTTACACCTGATAGCATTAATTGCAGGCGCATTGACAAATCGCATAAATCATGTTGTCATTTCCGCGGAGATCTGGCCTACTAGAGCCATTGTGCGCGAGTTTATCCCAAGAATGGCTCTAAGAATATATCTAAAAATTCAAAAAACTCATCAGCGAGAGGTCTTTTTCTACTACGCAAACGTAACTGGGCTTTGCTCCAAGACAACTAGCCTCTACATCAATTCAACCAATTCATATTTCGACGTGGTCTGCTTGACCGAAACCTGGCTCTGTGGATCGTTTGCTGATGCTGAACTGTTCGGTCCAGAATATATGGTTTTCGTCATCTTCCAGCGGTGGATGCTCCGCCTGGTGGAGGTGTTTTGTGTGCTGTTCGACGTAGCATTCCATACTCCATTGTTGAGCACTCGCATTCGGATGATTCGGAGTTTCTGAGCGTCGTCTTGAACTTGCCTCATAAATGCGTCCTTGTGGCTCCTGCTTACATTCCTTCGGGCGTGCCTGCGGACACCAATGAGGGGCTTGCTTCCCGCGTCGATGATTTATCTAATGCCTTGCGTCCGTGTGATGAGCTGACGTTGTTTGGAGATTTCAACCCGCAGACGGTGAATTGGGTGACTTCTGAAGAGGGTGTACTAACGCCTTCTTATTCATCCACTCCTCTGCATCCTTCATATTTCATTGATAGCTTTGCCTCTTCTGATTTGACAGCGCTCCGATATAGCCAATGACTCCGGCAGGTTTTTGGATTCAGTGTTTAGTACCGACCCCAATGGTACCATTGTCAGGCGGTGTTCTGCTCCTTTGCTTTCTGAGACGTGTCATCATCCTGCTCTTCAGATTGCGCTATTGTTTGATGCTGTGACTGCAGCATCTCCGATCTAACTAACTATTGTTTTAGTTTTAGAAAGGCTGACTATTCTATTCTTATTATTATTGAACTTCTATTCTATTTATTATTGAATTGTAACTGGTCTAATGGTTTTAACGCTAGGGACAAAAAATGTGGTACTGAATGCTTGTTTGTTTATATTTCGCAATGCGTTTTTATTTCAAGGTCGAATATTTTTGGTCTCCCTTGGTTGATCACTCACTAAATCATCTAAAAATTTCAAAAATAAAGCTTGGAAGCGGTTAATCTTATTTAACCAATATACCTTAGATCTTTAATCCTTCTACAATACTTATGTTGAGACAAAGTGAAGTAGTTTTACGTAACGATCCTAAACAGTTTTGGAGATTTGTGAATTCTAAACTTAGAACTGACAGACTGAACGCTGATGTTAAGGGATAACAATAGCATTGATCCTTTGACTATTGCAAATCTTTTTAGCGACATTTTTATTAAGACTGCTTTTCGTTTTAATTACTGTGATATCAGTTTTAAGAATTTTACTCACTTGACGTCATTTCCACCGACTTTGTTGATAATGAAAGATCTTTTATTCAATGACACATTAATAGCTTGGCTGATAGCTTTTTGTGTGGACCAGAGGGTATTCTTGTTTCTGTGCTGAAGAATTGCTCTTATTCTTTAGTTTCTGTTCTGTGTTCTTATTTAACTTATCCAGTTCTTGTGGTGTTTTTCCTAATGCTTGGAAATCGTCCATTATTATTCCTCTTCATAATAAGGGCTACAAATGCGATGTAGCCAATTAAGCGATGTAGCCAATTATAACATATGCTGCATTGCTAAGATTTGTGAGTTTTGATTTATAAGTTGTCTGCCCTAGGATTCCCGTCTTTGTTCGTTGACTGGGTTCGCTCATATTTGTCGAACCGCACTCAAAGAGTATCGTCTCGTGGTTCTTTTTCCAATATTATATACAATTCCTCTGACGTATCTCAAGGTAGCCACCTTGTTCCACTCTTATTTATTATTTACATCAACGATATATCCTTCTTTTTGTCTGTTTTCTAATTCTAATATTCTTTGTTATGCACACGATGCTAAGATTTTCCATGGTGTTCCATTAATTACTTTCCTCTTAATATTAGTAAATGTACAACTATGTCTTTTTGTCGTAAAAGAATTCAACTGGACTTCAGCTACACTCTACATGAAGGTGCATTGACGAGACTTGGGAGTCTGGTTGAAAAGCCGTTTTACCTTCAATGACCATATTAACACGATTGTTACTGAGGTTAATTCGACGCTGGGTTTTGTTAAAAGGTTGGCTAAGGCTACTTTATTTTTCTTTCATTTTCGTCTAATTCTTGAATATGCTTGCTGCGTTTGGTCACCATTTTACAATGCTCACGTTAATCGCGTTCAGGCAGTCCAGCGTAGGTTTGTTCGCATTGCTCTTCGTGGACTTCCTTGGATCAACCCATTGCTATTTCCCCTTACACAAGTAGACTCAATCTTTAAAAATTTCTTTCTCTTGAAGATCAACGGAGCAAATCTAAAATTGTTTTTGTTTTGAATTGCCTTCACGGTACTATTGATTAACCTGTCCTGTTATCCTTTTGTAATATGTCAGTTTCACCTCGCTCCTTGAGAAATCGCGATTTTTTAAAATACCTAAACAACGCACTAATTATGGTTTACACGAGCCTCTCACAAACCTCTATCGTTATTTTAATGCATATTTTGATAAAATTGATTTTCACATATCTAAACATTATGTAAAGACAAATATTCTTTAATATCTTTACTTATTTACTTATTTTTAAATTTTTAGCTTTTGTTTTGCAAAAGTAGTCACCCTTTGGGGTATCTATGTAAATAAATAAATGAATAAATGGGTAAATAATATTAAAGAAATTTCTTAACAAGAGCGGCGTTTCTAATAAAGAAAATATAAATTCCTTTGGCTCTTGATCAGCAGCAGCACCAAAGGGTTAGATTCCCTCTAGCTTCTGGACGCCTTCGAAATCATAATTCCGAAAGCGATGATAATAAAATAAACAGATTAACAATGCTAGGAGATTGCAAAGTCAAAATATTCGTCGAAAGTAATATAATGAAGCAACTTCGTTTAACATCATTTCATTTCCACGCAGTCAGACATTTTCACATAAGTATAACTCCGAACGGACAAAAAATTGGAACAATGCGCCATAGTAATTATTATGCTACATAAAAAGGCTTTTCTAATCATATAATGGGTACCACCCATTGTCATTTGACTACAGAATTAATGCATACTTTAAGATCTTACACAACAATTTTTTTTCCTTTTTCAAAGCATTAAGAATTATAGCTAATTATAATAACAATCAATAAGGCAAACTGAAGGCAACTTTAGTGGATGACTTTTGCCGCTGTCATTGGGAGTAGGAACTGCACCATTGGCGAAATACGGCTCTCTTGGAATCTTCTTTAAAAATATATTGTTAATTTGATATTTACTGGTATAGATTACAAGGATTGCCTACTAATTGATAATTTTTAACCAAACAATAAATTTTTTGATCAATTCAAAAAAATTCCAAAAATTCGGGATACCTCACCAATCGAGAAAGCGAGAGGTAACTATTTCCAAGCCTTTTATTTACGGTTCCGGGGATAATTCAACCTGAAAATCATTTTTGATGGATGCCTCCGTATGTTTATAATATGCACTACTTGATTTTGATCTTTGACTAACCATTTAACCTTTTAAGTCACACTTTTTCTATGTAGTATTTTCGCTTGAATTTTCATACTCGGAGGTTTTTGAGATCTGAAAAACCACCGAGTATGAAAATTCAAGCCCTTCTGTCAAGACTAAATGAAAATATACACACTATCCCACAAAAGTAAACATACCCCAAGAAAAATGTTCCATTCTATAGAATTATTTTTATCGCGTGCACTCTTACTCAAGTCAAACACATAAAATTGTACTTACATAAGTCTCCAATGTACACGCATGAGAGAAGTCCAGTTGAGATTTATTGTAACCATTGTAACCAGCATTAAGTTTTAAATTCGTTAGCTTTTCAGTTGCTAAAAAATAAATTTTGAAAAATATCTATTCGTGTTTCACTTTTATAAAATAAAGGCGAACTTTTTCTACTCAAGGGTATGTATACTTTTGTCGCATACTTTGACTCAAAGGGTTAAATTGGATCAAAGCCAAAAAAGCAAAGTTCAAATATGGAAATACTATTTCCAAGCATTTATTATTTCATTTAAATTAGGGCTTCACGATACTCGAGATAATTCTCGCTGCCGGTATCGTTCTCGACACGATACTGAGACCGGCAGCGAGACCAATATTACTGGTAACAGTGCGATACCGAGAGCGAGATTGAGGTGACAGGAGTGGACGAGATATTAGTTTATATCATTTTATTGTGGACAATTTTTTTTAGTTGTTTCTGCTTTTATCTCAATCGCTTCTTTCTACATTATTTCCTTCTTCAGATATTTGCGCTTTATCCCCAATAGCAAACAAGAGCCTTTGCTACCTTATTTTGGCGATGGGAATATGAAGAAAATGCATATATACATAGATATATCACTTGTCCTCGCTCCCCGTTATCCCACCGATATACCCTTTTTTTATCTTGCCGAGAGCGAGATCGCACCGAGACTGGCCTTTATCTCGCAGAGATTGCGACGAGAGCGAGATCATCTTCACCTTGACGAGACCAAGACCGAGATCTGCCAAAGTCTCGGTCTTGTCTCGGTGCCGTGAAGCCCTAATTTAAATGGATGGCAGGCGTAGTAAAGTTCAAACCAATTGATTTCCGCCTTTGATCATTTGCTGAAATGCGAGTAAAGCGGTTTGAAATATCCCTACTATCCATAAACTATGCCTTTTCTATGTTCAAATTTAAACCGCTGTTTCATGGTTAAAAGCAGTCTATGCGTAATGTAAACAGATGAAATTGCTCACCATATAATTTTCGCAAATATTTTCTAAAAGTACAAAATATGTACGGTAATACACTAGACCAAAAGAAACTGTTCAAAACTTTAACGTTAATGTTAAAATTTCTTTACACGATCGGCGTTTCTGACTAGAAAGGCTAAACTCCTCCGGCTCTTTTTCGATTGTAGCACCACAGAAGTAAATTGAGTCACCCGAAAGTACTGAAAATGACACCAACATAAACGACCTATCTGTATCGAGCCGAGGACTAGGCCATCGTTAATCTTTCCAAAGAAAGTTCGACCGTTACCTCAACACTTAATAGTAGAAGTGAATGTGAAATACACGCAGGTTCGTCTAGTTTGGCTGAAAACCATTAACGAAGCCATCTACAGTGGGCTAATTTTTACGACAGACATGTAGTATCGATCCCATTGTATAGAAATACAACGTGGTATATCATATATGTGTCAACCCATACCATGTCAATACCAACTGAAACGACATGTTATTCTCACACATTGTGGTATTTAAATTCGAAAATTTTAAATTAAAACAGATAACTTGAAAATAATGACATCTCCTAGTTAAGGACAGCTAAATCCCAAGAATTATGTGTGTCAGGGGTAGTCTCATACCATGGGTAGTGATTTTTTTTTTAGGTTGCCTCCAGCCAACCAAACCGTTTCAATAAATTAATTGCATGCCCAGTGGTGTGGCAACAGAAAAAATTTCATACCAACGAATAAATGTGTCAGATTTGTGCGCATGATCTGTAATTCTCCCATGACGTTCCCCGGAACTTGCATCTTAATCCTCAGCCACCTGGTTGGAAGCTGGCGTGTGATTTTAACATTTCATAGCGCCAGAGATGGGCATTTTTTATTCGAATAAAGATACAAAATAAAAGCTCAAATAGATTGAAAAATCGAATAAAAATTTATTTGATTACAAAAATTATTTGTTATTCGGAGAATTATTCAAATAATTATTTGTCTTTCGATCGTGCGTTATTCGATAATCAGATAATTATTCGTTATTCGATGACTTATTCGAAAATAATTATCTGTTATTTGGTGCTTTTTATTCGATTATCAAATAATTATTTGTTATTCGATCGTGCGTTATTCGATAATCAAATAATTCCAGGGCTAATGTATCTGTAAACCTCCGCGAATCAATTGATAATATATTTATTCCATTTAATTGACGCTAATTAATTTGCTTCAAAGATTTCACAAATACTTAATTGGGAAAAATTTACTAAAATCTAAAACATCGTAACATAACAAGAAAGTTAATTTCTTTAGTACGAGACACCTTGTGATATGAAATGCGTGTACCAAGAAATAATTTTTTGAAATTGAACTAAGGGACACCAACAACAAATAATTACTCCATAAAGAGCCATGAACTATCGAATAATTATTTGATAGTCGAATAAAAAGCACCAAATAACAGATAATTATTTTCGAATAAGTCATCGAATAACGAATAATTATCTGATTATCGAATAACGCACGATCGAATAACAAATAATTATTTGAAATTCGAATAAAAAGCACCAAATAACAGATAATTATTTGCGAATAACTTAAAATAAATTGAAAATCGAATAAAAATTTATTCGACTAATTTTTTATTCGATTTTTCAAAAAAATCGTTATTTGATTGAAAATTTATTCGAATAATGCCCACCACTGCATAGCGCTTGGACTGCCTTGAGTAAAAATTTTGTAAAACGGTTGGAATTCCCCTTTAACCGTTTGAACACACATGCTAACTACATCCCCAACACATTTATGAATTTTTGCGTACTTACAATAGAAGCAAAGAATTTCTACCCAGGTATGAGCAATACCATGGTATCGACACCATTTGTTTGTCAGTATAGTATCAAGTAAACATCGACCAAGATTGGGGCTATGTGCTCTTTACGGATGAGTTTCAATGTGACTAATTTTTTAAATAAAATTCAGAGCATAGAATTTTATAAAACGATGAAGAAAAGTCTATAAATCAATAAAAACCCGTTTTTACAATAGAAGAGGGCGTAAAATTTCATCTATTGTGAAATATGTGCGCATCTACCCAGCAGGTGAGCATGAATCAAAACCGGCCTGTATGCTGGCCAATTTTGAAAAATTAATGTAACCACAAGTTCTTCATTCTAAGCTCTTGTGTAAATGACTTTTAGTGTCATATATAAGAGCCAAAAACAGCTAAAATTTCAACAGAAAATGCGAAATATGTAAATACAGTGAACTTATTTTGACACTTTGTATTGCTTCGTACTGCCTAATATTGCATTATTGACTGTGCTCTCTGGTTCCTTTAATCCCTTGTGGGCTTCTACTACATTGACTCTCTAACTGGTCCGGTTTTGCTTCAAAGCCTTCAACTGTAGTCACGATTTGTTCAACTGGGTACCTTCGGGATTTTCTCCTTGTGTTGTGCACAGTCTGTTGAGCGATGTTGTTTGACTCTTTTCTATGTGGGTAGCCTATGCAGTCAGTGTAGGTCTGGTAATTATGTCCGGCCAATGGATGTTGAGGATGCGCCCTAGACACCGATTGACAAAGAGTTGTAGCTTAGATGTTATTTAATACTTTCAATATTGATCAGCCGTACAAGATTTTATATGTTTAGAAGACCCTGGATTTTGTGGATCCAGTTATATTGATATTACGCCATATCTCAGCAAATGTATTAAATGAAACTTGGGCCTTGTTGATGTACATCAGCTTCTGCTCCGCCATCTGCTATAACTATCTCTCTGGCTCCTTTAATCCCTTGTGGAGCATAGGGCGTCAGCCGTACAAGATTTTATATGTTTAGAAGACCCTGGATTTTGTGGATCCAGTTATATTGTTATTACGCCATATCTCAGCAAATGTATTAAATGAAACTTGGGCCTTGTTGATGTACATCAGCTTCTGCTCCGCCATCTGCTATAACTATCTCTCTAGCTCCTTTAATCCCTTGTGGAGCATAGGGCGTCTATTACACCGCACTACTGCGGCGACGATTTGATGAGCTGGGTAAATTCTCCATGTGTTGCGCGGTCGTCCAATTTAGCGTCTTCCTTGAACTCCGTGGGGATTCCAATCTACTGCTGTGCGATGTGGTTTGGCTCTCTTTGGCCTGCGAATACTAGTGTCTATCCCGTCTTGGTCTGTACGTCTGTGCAGGTCTTCGTTGGTAGTGAGCTCCGGCCAATGGATGTTTAGGATGCACAGGAGAAACCGGTTCAGAAATCCTTATAGCTTTGATGTTATTTGACAGGTCACTTTCCATGTTAAACAGAAGTACAACAGAACAGATTTTACGTTGGACTTGAAGAGCCGGAGATTTGTGCATTTGGAGTTGTTGTTATTGCGCCAGATCTCAGCAGGAATATTAATTACAACTCGATTCTTATATATCCTGTACATCAGCTCCAGCTCCGCCGTCTACTGTAACTATGCTTTCGAGATAGCACAATATATCCACTTGCTCTATTTGCTGCTCTTCAGGATAAATTTCATTTTGTCTCCTGGAGTTCAAGCTCTTCAAGTTTTGCGACCTTCTGTACTTACGACTTCGGACATTTGGACTACATGACCCTGTTTTTTGGATAACAGACATACATCGTCGGCCTAGTCCAGAGTTATCTAGGTTGCTGCACATTGCGTTATTAATGACGATCAAGAAAGGTAAGAGTATGCATTCTTGTGTCACTCCATTCATCACTTGGAAGGTCTCCCACGGTTTTTCCTTGTGTAGGACTTGACATTGGGCTCCTGAGAGCTCTTTTAAATTCCTCCATTCGGCGGATTGCTCGATGGTAATTTGGAGTGCTCAATGGTAATTGAAAGTGGATAAATATACTTTTCAAAGATCTTGGAAAGGAATGATAAAATACTGATTGGCGGAAAGTCAGAGCAGTGGGCACTGCGGGACTTAGGGAAGGATATAACTTTAGATAATTTCCATAGTTTGGGAAATGCTGATGATGTGGGGTAAGTATTATATAAATGTGTTAGGGGTGAAAGAACATATGGAAGACACAGCTTTACAAACGTCGGGTTAATTTCATCAATGCCTACTGCATTAGATTTGATGCTTTTAATATATTAGCGACAGGGATATTTCAAGCAGGAGACTTATCGGCTACCGTGTAGGAGGATAATTTACTTACACAAGGATTCGCGGGGCTGGGTCGAACTGCAGCCCTACTCAGATTTCTCCAGAGTTTCCTAGGTGGGATCTTGATGTTAAGTATCTTATTGTGATACTGCTTTTTATTGCCGATACAGTTCGATTACGAAGAGCGCGATATTCATCAAACAGGATCCCAATTCTATATCGTTTCCATTTGATAAAAGCTACATCACGAGCAGTAATTAAACGTCAAATATTAAATGAAAACCAAGATCTTTCAAAGATCTGGTGTTATAAAGATATCCAGTAAGGAAGACGAATGAATAGTAAAATATGTGGGTAAGTCGTTTTCTTGATGCAAATACAGAGCATCCAATACAATAGAATATTGTAATATCTAGTTGCAACATTAAAGAGGTCATCGGTTACTGAATCAAATGTGTTGTAATTTGATGGCTTTTATACAGCACCCACATGGAGCTTAATGCTGTTACATTCAATTTCGGAAAAAATATATTCTTCTTGAAAATAAGTTCCATCACTAGAAAATGTTGGTTTACTCTTAAACGAATTTTTAGTAAATATTGCACTCCACTACCTCGACTTGGACGATCACATCAAAAAACCCTATAGTCCGGTATAAGAATTACACTATCCATTATTTTCGCTTTAAGCCAGGTTTCTGAAACAACTATGATATCAACTTTCGAACCAGAAAAAATGCTTCTGGCCTCATCAATCTTCTGGCATTAAAGTGACATATATTTATACCATTATGCTGTTTATATAAAATGTCAAGCACTATGCGATTAACACCTGTACCATTTCTAAAATCATCGCTAGCCGAGATCATAAGCTGATAAGATTACAATACAAAATATATCAAAATAATAAGAGTAAATAAGATCATTAAAATAATTTAGCGGATCACATAATTTTTATATGAGTTAAAAGCAAACCCTAACATTAATAATATTAAGAAAACTAAACTTATTTGAAAGTAAACCAGAGATGTATTAATTTAGTGAAAATATCCACGCTTTAATTAAGTAAATAAAGTAAATTCTAAGTAGGACGAAAAAAATACATTTAAGGGTTAAAGGAAAAATTACACAAAATTGTTAACATTTATAATATAATATCTAATAATCGGCTACTTTCCCCTATGTACATATATTATCTCAAAAGAAAAACAACTACAACATACCTGTCTTTGGCGTCTCGTGATCTATTTCGTTGTCGGGAAATAATTATTGTAAAATTTGATAAAAACATCGCCCACATGGTCGTATCTCATGTTTTTTTTTTAGCTGAATGTGTCCTGAGCGGATTAAGAATTTATTTTCATCGTTTATAATGGCACGAGACCATAAAACTTTCAACGACTTCCTTGCCTCTCGACTATATAATGACAACTTCTTTGGCAACGTTGTATTGACTTGAATTATTCATGACGATCTCCGACGACGGAAAATATTTCCAATTATGCCGAAAATCTTCAGAAGACTCATCTGATAAAAGCATCTTCGTCAGAATTGAGCTTTGAGACATTTTGAGTAAGAAAATCTTTACTTTAATCAAATTTGAAATTGCCCGACTTTATAGAAGTTCTCTTCCAAGCAGGTAGCCTTAAACTCTAAGCGCACTTCATCATATATGTACCTGCTCTGAAATAGTTCATGCACATAAGCGTAGCGTAGTGTAAGTTCCTCTTAGAAATTTTTGTATATCAAAGGAAATGCCAGTATGAATAATTTACCATCCAACTCTTATCGTAAAGACGAAAATACGTGGGATACTTGTCATTCTACCTCATAGGGAACACGGCTTCATGTTCTTGTTTTGTAAATAAAATCATTATAAGGGTAAGCTACCACAGGTCTCCAAAGCATAATCCACTACCTGCTCGGATTATGTTGAATGAGAACTTGGGGCAAAACTGGAAAATTCGCTAAATTCGACTTGTTAAAAGCGCCCACGTGGAGAAAATATATTCTGCGTGACGTTTGAAACGGCTCATTAAATTATTATCCATCCTTTCTTCAAGCAGATTTTGGCATTTCGCTTTAAAATGGTATTTACAATACAAACATCAACAAAAAGTCAAGGTCGACGAATTTTCTGTTCCTCAAACACAAACTGTTTCTTGGGTTTAAAATTAGGGATCTTTTCTCTGTTTATCTTTTACCGTAGAGTTTTAAGAACATTGCATTGCATTACAAGGGAAAAGTTTGTTTGAAGTTCAAAATTTAATTTAGTTCTCCCGAGTTTCGGTATTTCTAAATTTAGAGAAAATTAGCATTAATAGGATATTGTAAATTTATAGGTATATTTTACATTTAAAATTCTGCAAAACTCGCGAATTTATATGTGCTTTTGGAAAATTTATGTATAGAAGCAAAACCCATACTAGTCATATCCCCTCTACAATTCTTTTCGCGTATAATGGCTATGTATTCTAAATGGTTACTTATAGGTCAGGTTAGAGTATCCCAGTTAACAGATTGTGGATTGTGGTGTAATAAAAGTGGTTGTATTGTAATGTATCTAGTATGCATCAGTAAAATTTGAGTAAAGAAAAAGGATTTTTAATACCGTATTATAGAAAATTTTCATAAAGAAAAACTAATATTTCATTTATTTATTTATAGTTTTTTTGTTAAGTTAGGTGCTGCTGGGTTATCTTCAGACCGCGTCACTTAGATCACTAGATGGGTCCATTATGCCCCATATATTCATGGGAATCCAATTGTCCTAAATATCCTGCACTCAAAGCCATCCCGCTTCCATAAGAGATCTTAGCAGGAATTTGAGCTCTATGCTCTGCAGCTTCGTAAGCCTCGAAAATCAGAAGTAAATACCCAGTAGCCTTTTTCTTCTTGTCTCCAGAGCAAGAAACTCGTAGAGTACATGGCGAATTGATTTGATTTCCTTTGAGTCCCTCCAACTCCGATAGAAATCGTTTGTAACTCGACTAACAGACTTCTGGCATGGTGACCTTTGATCCAGTGACTCATTAAAGCCACTACTAAATTTGGTGTCGGTCTCTTACTGTGCTCAAGCCACAGTTGTCTGTTAATGTAGCATATGTCTCGGTTAGTCCACCGATGATTAGCTTTCCTGTAGGCTTCGCTGGCAATATCTGCCTTAAGGATGCCGATCGGAATTTTCATATTTTTTAAATTTTTCTATAAGATTCGTGTCATAGTATATTCCCACACCTATGCCCGCAATCGATTTAGATCCGTCCGCATATATGGAGTTCTGTAATGCTTCCACCACTTCATTCCTGACCCATTTCTCTTTAGCTTTGTGCTAAAGCTTCTATTGAACCTTATATCTGGGTAATCCATGTCGATCTTGTTATCAGAAGGATTCTAAAATACTCGTTCACCCTATCTTTTCACGACCCTACAGCCTTCAGTCTGACTGCACTTGTCGCTGCCATACTGCAGCATATGTCCAGTGGCAGTAGGTCCAGCATGATCTTCAAAGCCGCTGTGGGCGTAGTAGTTAGAAACCCAGTTATTCCTAGAACGGCCGCTGTTTGTACTTTCGATACTGTCTCTAGGCTACAACTCGCATCCAGAGATGTCAACCAGACAAGTGAGCCATAGCAAACATTGTCTGACTATAGCAGTGTACATTAAATGTACCACTTTGGGTTTGAATGCCCATTTGTAATCCCCTTCCATTTAAGTTTGGAGTCTAATATTACATCGAGATACTTCGCTTCACCAAAAAAAGACAGTTAGTTTTTCCTCCCAGCATTGGTATTCTTCTAGTCTGGTGAAAAGCAAAAGCCCAGCCTTTGACGGGTTAATGTTTAGTCCACTATTAGAGGCTCAGTTTTCTAGCTTTCCAAGCGCAGCCTCTTTCCTCTGACCGTTTTCAAGAATCTGCTGAATTCAATATCGCCAGGTTATCCGCAAATGCAGAAACCATTAAAACTCAATCTAGTGTATCCAGGATTTCGTGCATAACCACCAACCACAATAGTGGTGATATTACACCCCCGCCTCCTCCGTGGTGTTCCCTTTCAATCACCGACACTGGCTCGCTTTACCAGCTTTCGGAATCTTCTGAAGTATAATTGGCTTATACCGTCGACCGCGGCAATTTTAGGGTATTGAATACATTCACTGCTCAACATCCCCACTCCTCGAAAATCGAGATATTCTTTCTTATTGAATACGGAATAGGCGGATCTTTTGACAAGACCCTCCTGAGTCTGAAAGCCCCAATCCCCGTCAACTTCACAGCCTTATGCAGTCATTATCTCGTTTTGGGCAACATCCCCACTCCCCGAATATCGAGATATTCTTTCTTATTGAATACGGAATAGCCGGATCTTTTGACAAGACCCTCCTGAGTCTGAAAGCCTGAATTTGCTTCTATAGACCCGCAATAATATCTGCATTAGGTTTTTTTTCCTGATCTTATCGTTTTCTTAAGGGCTCTTAGCTTCGCTTTATATCTGGACCAGTCTATTAGATCCCTCCTAAGCTTAGCAACATCAAAGGGCACACGCGTTTGCGCCGTAAGCTTTACCAAATCCGAATTCCACAATGGTGGCTTGGATGTAGTCTTTGCTTTATTAATAGGGCAGGTGGGGAATATTTTAACTTCCCAATTTATCTTATGAACATTCATAAAGAGTATCTTTCCAGAATAAAATTATTTGGCTTCACGCGCATGGGGGTTGAGAGAAATGTCGATGATCGGATTCCACATTAAATTGTAGGTTCAGCAACCGTTGTCTTGAATCGGGTGAAGTTCTTCTCCCTCCCCATGTACCACAAGGGGTTACTGGAAAGCAAAGCAAGAGAGAGATATAAGGAGGCCAGAACCTCTTCGATCAGAATATGTGGGCGTTATCTAAAAGCCAATATTCCACTAAAGGACTTGTATGAGCTAGCGTATGTTTAAAGACATACCAGTTTCCGGAAGCAAAGGTTTTCATCCAAGGCTTCACTACAGTCGTTAGAACATGTTTTCTTTCGAGTTTATATCCGGATCTTCGAAAATGAGCAGTTTAGTAATTTTAATTCCTTTGGGGTTCTTGCGCCTCTTGTAATCCTCTTTCTTTACGGTGAATTTTTCTGAATTCATATGCCTCTGCGTAAGTACTGTCGTGACCCGTTACCATTGGGTACCCGAAGAACTGAAGAATTTCTGTTAGTGAACGTTCGACTCGTATCGCTTCGTTCCTTTACGATTGTATTCGGTACTTTTTCAGCCATTTTTAAGTTACACGCGTACTATTGAAGTGTCTATGAGTGACAATAAACAACTACTGCTTAAGTGAAGCAAGAAGAACGAACTGAAAGACTGCGTTATGTAGCAACAGATTAAGCGCCACTTAGGGTAAACTGAAATAATGAGCTTCAAAGATTCAAAGAGTTAAAATTGTCGCTGTGCGTACATTTTTTATGTTAAGAGTATGATTTTTACTCTGAGGTGTGTGTATAGTTTAGAGTAGTTAAGAAAATATTACGATGCATAATAAACTTCTCAAATTATAGGCGTTTTCCGCTTAATTCGTTTATGTATTAAAGCTTCATTCAAACTAATTTCATATATCAATAGCGTACTATGCGCTATAATGAATCTAAAACCACAAATTGGCGCTTCATTCTCAATCAAGTGAAAGATCGCACGAGTAGTGATAAGCGTTTACGAATTAAAAGCCATTTTAATTAATTAATTCGTTTTAAAAACAATTGAAACAAGATAAATTAAATTAAATAATTTATCCATGCCTAGAATCGATCTGCATTAATAACTTTTTTTTCGATCTTGTCGCTTAATTCGATATTACATAACGCAGTTCAATTATTCCGGATTTTGTTTGCGTACATACGTATGCATAGGTATGTTGAGCGATCTGTTGTTGTTTTAAGTCGGTATTATTTCGGCACTGGCAACACTAAAACCTCCTGTTAATTAAATGTTAATAAATGTTTATTTTGTCTTTAGAAAATTAATTAAACTTTTACTGAAACGATATTACAGCGATAGTTTTTTGACAGTGCTCGCCAAATTATAATCAGATGAATGTACTATGCTTACTAAGTAGATAAAGGTTCATCTAAAAGTAGAGTTCTTCGTTCTCTGGCTAAATGACATAATGGCCGATGAACCTTATCCACTCCACAATTTAACGCGTAAGTTTGTGTTCTTGATATGCAAAATGGACAGGAGATATGCTTACGGAAAGGTGGTTTCCGAACTGTCCGGGTTGTGTTACTTTCTTGCTGGTTTTGTCCATTCCTATTCGATTATTTTCAACAACATCAAACGTGTTGTTAAAAATCAAACGAAAACGTTAATGCATTATAGAGCGTGCTTTTAAGGTGTTCGTAAATATAATTACATATGGAGAGCAAAATATTGATGTTCTTTGCATAATATGCATATTATACCTTCCCTATCTAAAACTCATATTTTCCTGGTCTTCTGCTGTTGAAATTAGCCTCTTCCTGCCATCACGTTTTTCAGTAATAAGACAAGACAATTTTCAATGGGATTACCATTAAAAGCTATTTTATATTCATTTTTACCCCGTTGTACGAGCACTTTGACAGTTTAAGCTTCAATCATGTCAAATAAGTGTTGTGTCTTTTGTTAAGTCGCTAGCATGTTAAATAACTCTAAAGAACAAACAGGTGTCAACAGCTACTTAATGTTTTTCAGTTCATTGGTAAGGACGTCGCATATAATGGAAAATGGAAGAAAATACAGTAAGAAAAGTAAGCTCAATTAAGTTTTTCTGACAGCTTTTCATCACAAAAAGTTTCAAAGAGCGTGCAGAATTATTTAAAGCTTATACAGTTAAAATACTACTCAGAATTTACCGTAGCTGTAGAAGGGATATAGTTTTGTTATTGACTAAGATGAGTGTTGTGATAAAACTTTTTAAAAAAAATTTGTTTAATTTTATATTATTTAAACAATGAAGCAACACCTGTCGCCTAATTCATGATACATATAGTTCAGGCAATCTCAACCGTTTGGGAGTTACAGGGTGATTCATAAATTTTAGTGTTTCATGGTATGCACATTACTCTTTTATTTTTATCTCTTGATCTACCCAACGCAGCCACATAAAACGAACGTTAAAAAACTACTATCTGAATGACCTTTCAAAAATTGTCAACAATGTTAATCTTACTCCTATCATTGCAGGTACAGTCACTTCCAAAAGTGAAAAAATGTTTTGAAATTACCAAAATTTCAGCATTTTCCCAAATTTTCTCCGAAATTTATGTAATTAGTATACCTCTTTTTATTTTTATTGGATTCCCCGTCTTATTACCTTTCCAAAAAGGTGCAACATGGTAAGGTAGACAAAGAATTAGAAAACCAGTATCCTTAGACCTCCCTGAGTACCTAATTATTTTATTGCACTTTAGCAACGCCATCTTGATAACTACAGGCCGTAAGGTAGAAACAATGACGTCACAAAAAATGGAAATCAAGATGGCGGTGATCCATCGCCATCTATACGACCAAACGAAAAGTTGTTATCAGCTGTTCAAGTGACAGCTTAGAAAAAATCTTATCCAACTTTTCAATTGCATAATTTATTAATATGTGTATCCCCATTTACCAACAACTATCATATTTATCGTAAAATTTGTTGTATAATGCCAGCAATTAGAGAAAAATCTAAGCTAACTCTTCAAATGTAAAAGTTGTCAATAGATTTGTCCCCATTTACCAACAAAACTCGAAGCACTAGTACCACATATTTTCACAACATCACAAAACTATTATATTATTACTTATAATAGAGTTAAACATAATTTCTTTCACTTTTATAAGTAATCGAGAGTTGTTTACATCTGCTTGATTAAAGGCGGACGTCATTACTTCCCTTCCATTTGACATTTCTTCTGGATATTGCCAATATATTTTGACCGACGATAACTCACGCATAATTAAATTGATCTGAACGAAACTTTTATCACGACATTATCTCACACGTTATTTTATCATACACTAATTATTTCATTTAAATAATGTCTGAAACTCACACAATATTACTTTAAAGTCCGAGGCGAATTAGCCGAAACTTTCACTTTAACTAAAAAATTTATCTACTTGACCACTTAAATGTTACAAAACTTTTACCACAAATAACTCTTTATACGGTTCACTCTCAGTCTTTGCTTAGAATGAGTTTAAAAATTTATCACAATTCTTAAAATTAAACAAAACTTCGGATGACATAATCATGACTTTTTCAATTTTTTCCATTTTGTGTGACGTCGGCGCCAAAAACTGGCTCTACCTTACGGCCTGTAGTTATCAAGATGGCGTTGACTTTAGGTAGGAAATTCTTTAAAGAAACAAAATGTTTAAGATAAAAGGTTGAAAATGTTTGTTTTGGGTTAACAGGTAATTAATTTTAATTATTGCTGCAAAAAAGTTATAAAAATATAAGTGGAATTTTGTTTTATTGCCGATATTAGCTTGTGTTAGCCAGAATTCACACCCTTGTATCCTGGCGTTCTGTTACTCATACCTGATGAAAATTTTGCTATAAAAAAGGGTCAGTCAGCAAGAATAACTATCATAGTTGAAAAAAAATCAATAAGTACGGGTTTTTTTAAGCAAAAATTATTAAAAAATCGTAGAATTTACATTTCAGGAATACGCGGATAGTACTTGCATTTATGGTGTAGTAGACGGAAAAGAGAGGGTGGCTGTACTGGAATATCAAAGGAGATTCCCTAACCGGCAAGCACCCTTTAAGAGGGGGTTAGGAGAAACAGGAAGTGTAACTTCACACGACATAAAGACACGACCGAAACTTTGGGAACTTCTGGCGACGTCGAGCAGAAAATAATAACCATCGTGAGGCAAGACCTTGAGAAGAGCACGAAACGAGTCGCAAGGCGATTAGGATTGTCGTCATCTAAGGTTTGGAGGGTTAGTCATCGAGGGGGATTACGACCATATCACCCAGCTCAAGGACTACTGGAAGGAGATTCCGAGAGAAGACTGAAATTTAGCACTTGGCTTCTGGAACGCGACATTTACGACAGGGCGCTTCTGTGCCGCACTTTGTCGACGGATGAATCTCAATCACCAGAGATGGTATCACGAACTTCAATAAACTTCATACCTGGTCGAACACTAATCCACACAGGGCAAAGGTGACCTCATTCCAGCAGAGATTCAGTGTCAATTTTTGGGCTGGTATCATCGACAACATTTGGTAGGACCATTCATTTTGCCGCAAGTGCTTAATAGTGAAATTTATGCGGACTTTTTGGACAATACACTGCCAGATCTAATAGAGGAGAACGCTATGGATAATCTTAGGGGAATGTTTCATCAATATAATGGAGTACCAGCGCATACGGCTAACATTGTGAATGAAATACTAAGTGAAAAATTTCCTAACCGCTGGATTGGACGAGGTGCACCGATTGCTTGGTCTGCTAGATCTCCAGACCGTACCCCCATTGGAATTTTTCTTGTGGGGAACAATGAAGGATGGAGTTTATTCAAGCTCATTTATCAATAAGGAGGACTTAGTTGGCCGAATTGGGAACGTAGCGACCAAAATACGGGAGAGGCTGGCTGCAATACGTCTTAAACAGGGACTTAGAAGGAAATTGTTGGAATGCATCCATCCATTTTGAACCGAAATTAATTTCTTTAATTTCTTGATTTTTATAACTCTCTCCGAGAGGAATTCTACGTATAAATTTCTACATACTTTCTCTACGTGAACATGTTACACCTTTTTGGAAAGGTAATTAGATGGGTAATTTAATAAAAATAAAAAATGGGTGTACTAATTACATGAATTGAAATGAAATGAAATGAATTTCGGAGAAAATGCTGAACTTTAGGTAATTGAAAACCATTTTTGTCACTTTTGGAAGTGACTCTACCTGTGATGTTAGGAGTTAGATCAGCATTGTTCAAAATTTTGGAAAGGTCATTTGGATAGTAGTTTTTTAGCGTTTGTTTGATGTCGCTGTGTTGGATAGATCAAGAGATAAAAATAAAATGTGCATACCATGAATAACTGAAATTTATGAATCACCCTGTAACTCCCAAACGGTTGAAATCCCCCCCCCCCCTCCCCCCTGACATACAAGTTTTTGTTTGTCTAGTTCAGATCTATCACCCCACTCATTTTGGCACGTCAGATCTGAAACACCCTGTATATGCAATCAACAATTCGTAAACACCGTAGACACACGTAATTAAAAATGTATCTTATTTTTTTTTTATACGATGTGGCCAAATCCTAGGGGACAACCCTTTGATGCGTTAGCATGGTTTTGGCCGGAAGGGCATTAGGGTAATGGGAGTGAGGAAGCTTGAGTCTTGTTTTTGCATTGCTGCGAGCTAGACAACAGCCAAGAGATAGAGTGGATTAGTTTAATTTCTTAATAAAAGCTCACGGGGAGATCTGGTCTCAAACCCAGGGCCCATGGCATGGTGGTCGTGCGGCTCAGCGCATTGATCCAACTCCGTCTCCGTGTTGGACGTGTGACTACGGTCTTACGTAGCCGAATATTTCATTACATACATGTATATATACACAAGAGAGATCCAGCTACTAATTCTTGTTTACAGCTTTTAAAAGGTCAGTTGAAGCCGTAGTTGGGTTTTAGTTTTCAACTTTATTTTTTCTTTAAAACATTTTGGAATTTTCTCTGATTTCGCTGAAGACGTGTGTAAAAGTTGAGTTGTATTTAGAACCCTTAGTATTTCTTATTCACCAAGATGAGCATTCATATAAATCCAAGGACACCCTATTTGTCCAAATCTGATAAACAGTTTAGGAGCTACGAGGGAACATACTGCACTCCGCCACGCCCGCCGCACCCTGACCTGCCGCCACTGCGCAGCTCGTCATATAGCCTATATTATACGCGGAGCATTAATACCAATTCAATGACACCTCATTTGAACCTACTTACTCTAGTGTTGGTGTTGAACTAAATAATCATCATCATCATCATAATTCAAAAGAACTCCAATTTGGCTAAAAGTAAATATTTATAAGGTTTTGTTTTAATCTATTTTGTTTTTCTTTTTACAAATATGCTAAGTTTATGTGATCTGTGTCACTTCTTTCATTCAAGTGGTCTTTTCACTACTTCTCGAAAATGATTACATTTTGGTAGGTACAAAGATCTTAGGGAGCAATTAGTTTAGTTTGATACAAGCGCACTCTCTGATGCGTCGCCTCTCTACTTGATCTTATACATTTGAAGTGAAAAAATTAAGGCTATTTCAAAAAATTTGTAGCAAAGCAATTATTTGTCATTTTTATAAAAAAATTTGCTTGACAAGATGGCGGATATATACGACATTGTTGTTATACCTAGTTTGAAGAACATTGCTGACTGGTGTCAGTGATTCCTACATCATCGATACCTGAAACTATAAAGTAGATTAATATTATGTTTCTGTCACATAGTAGCTATCGTATGACGAAAGGGTTTTTCGAAACTCAAAATTTTTGAAATATATGGCATTTTAACTCAAAATTGTTTGTTGCACTTAGTTTTCAAAAGCATAGTTTTGAGAAAAACATGTCTAAAGTTTTTTTTAATATTATTTTACATATAACAATTGAATTGCGCCGTCACTAATTCGGTTGTAACTTGAAAAATATTGTGTTTTTCAGCACTTCAATGCATCGACTTCTATAAAAAAAATCGATTTTTTGAAACCGAAAAACGGGAAAGCGCCCTTAATATCTCCAGAACAAAATATAATAGCCAATATTGTTGACAAATTTCGTAAAAGTCCTGTAAATAGTGTCGAAGATATTACCGACGCGCCAGTTAAAAAAAATGTCAGTGGTAGATTTTTTAATAAAGCATCTGAATTTTAGTGATTTCGTATACGCTGCATTCGATTTCTGTTTCCGCATCATGCGGAATCACTCCGTACCTCTCATTAGCGTTCATTTTCTAAAATGATGTGATGCCCCATCCTTCCTTGACCGTTCGTTTAATCTCTCTATTTCTCTCCAAATCTATCCCACAAATTTAAGCAAATATTAGAAAAGATTTAAGTCGGTTAAATAATTTAATTTTAAATAAACAATATGAGCTAGTCCAATATACCAGCAAAAAGTCAAACAAGATTTTGCCGATGCTGTTATAATGCAGAAATGTGATTTGACAATTATTAATGTCAAAACTTCGCGCACTAAAACAAACGCCATCCTGAACGCAATCGCTATATTTAAAAATTAAATTTTCTTCTTCGCCAAGCGGGAACTGTGATTCAGCTTCAGGCCGCACGGTGTCCGTATGTCGGACAAGTCGGCCGCACCCTTGGCTGCACAGCGGCCGCACAATAGAATACTATTGTGCTATAGAATGTAGCAAATAAGTTTAGTATACGTAGGGCCGAATTCGGCCGCACCCTCGACTGTATGGCGGTCGTGGGGTGGAATCTACTGATTGGTGGATTATCTTTATATGTAGTTAATTAATTCAATAATTAATTTCACTCGTTTCTGGCCAGAAAATCGACGCCCACAAAGTTTTATTCTGTTTAGAATTTAACATTAATATCTCAATGGAAATAATGAGAACACTTCACTTTACAATAACGAAAATCTAACTGGATGAATGCACACTGTCAACTGAACAGTGTCCGTAACCCAAGGACGAAGACAAGTCTAAGTGTCATAAAACAACCCAAAATGCTGTTTTCGTTTTCGTACTCGTTTCGAGTATCATAAAAATACCGTAGTACGTAGAGATATATAAAATCGTTCAGCCGTGGTGCGGCCGATCGTGCGGCCGTTTAATATTTTTCAAAAACACTACGGACCTTGTGCGGCCGCCGCGCAGCCGTCTACGGTCGTACAGCCGCCGTGCGGCAGAGGTGCGGCCGTCCATTATTTTTACTCAGGTATTTTTACTGTCCTGTTATAATAAGAATGGAAAAAAAAACCGAAAAAACTTTACTCTTTCCATTCTTTTTATTTTAAAGAGGAAAATTGCACTTTCGTATTTTTCACGTAGCCCTTCTTCTTCTCCAAAATACTCATTTTCATTATTGTAACGCTGCAGACAACCAATAATTGCTGAAATCGCTGCTTTTTTATCATCGCCATAATGTTAAATTGTATTTTGACACTAATAAACTCGAACACAGGGTTAAGCACTTGGAAGCAGATGACACTTCGGTGCAGGGTCACAGTAACTCCAGTTGTCCCCGGTGTTATGTCTCGGTGGCAAAATCGAAAACACTCATTAGGAGCTTGTTCTGCCTTTCCTCCCAAAGCTGGCAATTAATCAATTTGATAAAAATTTTAAAAGTCAACTTTAATACTAATTTAAATTGTCAAATAAAATAATTATAATTTTAAAAGCTTTTCTTGGACTGTTGCTGCACACCATGAAAAAAAATTCCATCACAATAACTCAATATGCACAATTCCGTGTCTAACGTTTATGAGGCGAATGTGAATTCTACTATCGGTTACAATCGCGAATTGATGCATTTCGGAACTGCAGCCTAGTCAAGATCAGAATAAATGAGTTGGTAAAGTCATCTTTTTTCGTCTTATCTTCAATCAGCTAAGTCGGGTTTACAATTTTATTCTTTCCACGAAGTTGGAAAAACTTGCTTAAGTTTTTGCAATTCTAGCCTCCTTTATATTTTTAACGACCTTAGATTTGCGGTTTTTAAACTTAAACGGATGTAGAGATAAATTGGTAACCATGATAAAGCCCAAGAAAATAAAATATGACTTAGGGACTATTCTCCATCTACTTTCGTTGCAATTTTGGGTGTATCCTCCTAAGAATTGCTCAAGTAATTTATTCCTACTTAACTTTTCATAAATAAGTCGTGTAGACGGTTCGATGCCGGTGTGCAAAGTATAATGGTGTATAATGGTATTCTGCTAAATTACCAATTACTTTCGCTGTTCTCCAAATAGGTACATCAGACATTTTCACCTGGCTAACAGTATCGTGCATTGGTTTCTCATCTGTTGAACACTTATAAAAAAATGAAGCTTAAATGGCCTTTTTTATTTCGGAAATTGATTGACTATTGTTTCGAATTACCATTTAACTGTCAATTGATTTTGCAATTTCCCTTTGCCGCCGAGACCTTTCTTTTCCTTTTTAACTGTTGGAAGGCGACTACTAATTCTTCTCTGGACAAGTTTAACACATTCATTCTTTTTCACCACTTCATTTCCATAAGACTGTAGGTTCTCAATGGTTTTGAATATTTTGGAATCATATCATAGAGTAAACATTTTCCACTTTATTGTGATGCCGTCCACTTCCATTTGCCCTGTGTTGCCTTCGTGATTTGCACTACCCTTAACCGTAGGATTTTCTTTCCATTCTAGAAAGTTTTTTAACTTATTCTCTTCTGCCATAAATCTCATTTTCTTTATGTTTGATCTTCGGAAGTTTCGCAGTTAACTTGTACTCTTCTTTACTGATTTCTTGAAAGACTTTTGGAAAATTCATTAATTTCATTATGTATGTAGTAACTGACGGCTAATAAACTTATACTTACTACAAATTATTTCTTTATTTTATTATTTATTAAGGGGGAAGAGCTTATAAATTTTGGTTCACAATTTCGAATGAAACTACAATATTATTATTAATATTTTTTTTTTTTGGAAATTAACGTCTGTAAAGACGCCGGCTCTTGGAAAGAAAGCAGTAAAAAAAACTCTTCAACAGCTCGTCTCAACTCATTTTCCTGGGTGAACGGAGTGCCGGCCACAAATGTTGCGGCAATCTACTCCCCGTACAAGACTTAACGGCAATCCTTCCTGGTGGACGGAATCATTCCAAAATACCTTATAAATTATTAATACTGGAGCTATATCTGGATTCAACTAAGTATCTATATAGGGTATTTTAGACCTGGTGTGCCAAAATAAGTGGGGTGATAGATCTCACCTAGAAAAACAAAAAATTGTATGGCAGGGGGGTGGGGGGCAATCTCAACCGCTTGGGAGTTGCAGAGTGATTCATAAATTTCCAACATTTATGGCATGCACATAATTATTTTAATTTTGACTGTTGATCTACTCAACGCAGCGACATCAAACCAACTCCAAAAAACTACTATACCTTTCCAAAATTGTCAACAATGTTGAGCTAACTCCTACCATTGCAGATACAGTGTTTTCCAAAAGTGAAAAAAAAATGTTTTGAGATTACCTAAAATTACGCACTTTCCCAAATTTTCACCGAAATTAATTAATGTACATAACTGTTTTTTATTTTTATTAACTTGCCCATCAATTTCGTGTCAACTTCATCCTTCATTGTCCCCAATAAGAAGAAGTCAAATGGGGTAAAATCTGGAGGTCTAGCAGGCCAAAGAATTGGTGCACCTCGTCTAATCCAGTGGTCACGGAATTTTTCATTCAGTATTGCCTTCATAATGATACCAGAGTCCATCGTGTTGGTAAAACATTGACCTAATATTATCCATAGGGATGCCTCTAGTAAATCTACATACTAGTGTATTCTTCTCTCTTCATAAATTTGGCTACCAGTCCAAACATTGGCTTAGAATTTGGGCTGGAATTAAGTCCCCTTTTTCTATGTGGGTTACCATCCGCTCAAATATGGAGTTTGTGATAACATCCCCGGTAAACTACGATTCATCGGTCCACAGAATTCGGCCCAGACACACCCCGTTCTGCATGTCGCATTCCAGAAGTCAAATGCAAAATTGTTATCTTCACTCGGAAACTTCTTCCAGTAGTCCTTGGACTGGATATGATGATTGAATCGCGTCTCAAGGAATATATTGTGCACAATCTACCCCTATCTTACAATTCACACTTGAACGGAATCAAAAACAATGTTGTAGCCCGTTCGAGCCACTGTCAACATGCTAATTTACTCCGTGTTATAAAATTTCATTAATTACAGTCGTACTTTGATCTTTTCGGCTTTTTGAGGTTCAGCCACCCCTGCCGTGATGGTGTAATAATTTTGTCCAGGCACGAACAGGTTTTAGTCGAGGAGCTCTTTTCCAGATGGTATAAAAAATTCGTTTCTGGCCCTTTATCCCCAAAATTGGTGGGAGCCAACTTTTCTTTAAATGGTTAGCTCAGCGAGCTGATGAGTCCTGCAAGTCGCTGCCAGGTGGAAAGGGATTTACACTTGATTTCTCACTTTCAATTGGATACAAAAAAGTTAAAAATTACCACTTTCCAGTAGTAGTTTCCAAATGTGAGGGGGTGGCTGCGTAATATGCCTGAGTGGCCACCTGTGCTGATTCTCACCTAATTTCTCTCAAACCCTAAGCCCTTTTAGTAACTTTAAACAGGTTTAGTTCCCGATGGGGCAACTATTGTTAATATGGCTTTTGGACCTCCAATTTTCTTATTGCAGAGGCGTCTGTGGAGTGCATTTATGTAAATATTGCTATTCTAGCTAAAACATGGCACAATGGCTATGACAAAATTGGATTTTTAATTTCTTTTACAAAACAAATTTAGCAAACTTACCAGGTGATGTTGGCAGACTGATAGGAATTTGACTGCTTCATATGAATGAAGATCTGTCATCTTGGACTTGTCAATGGGAGAAAACTTCACAATGGTTGGGTGTGAGTCGAATGGATAAGGTAAGGTGGGCATTTAATAATCTCACCTAGATGGCGCTGGATAAATTTCAATTGCCCGAAAAGTCTCACATTACAGTAAGAGAAACCGATTGAAATAGCTGACTCTTTTAGTGTTTTAAATAAATCTGGTTCAATTTAAATAAAACATTCATCGTAGCTCACAACTTTTTTGGATTGTATTTCTGGAGAATTTATTTTGGCTAATTGAGTAATTTGTTCTTTTTTAAGTGGCTCTTACTAAGGCCGAAATCTACAGTACAACTCTTTGTCGAAGTGATATACTAATAAAATATTTTATTGTAAAACTTCTTACAAAAATTTTCGCCTTTGAAATGAAACATCACAGCCAAAAACATACACAAATTATTTTGAAAATGACATGCATTGTTAAACTGCTTACTAATAAGATTTCAACAAGAACTGAATTGTTCCGATTCTCCGTACTAACTGCAGCAATATCGGTTTCAATGAGACATAAAGTGCTTTTCAGTACTTTTTTACGCTAACTGGTCACATCAGAGCAAGACCATTTGCTCCCTTACTTACTTTTGTATGACCGTCTGGAAGACTTTTTCATCGATGACATTTTCGTTCGATTTAGTGATAATTAAGATTTTTGTATGTAAGTTTTGGCTCTGGCTTCAAAAAGTCGACATAATTTCAAAAATTCGACATATTGTATATTTTTAGCTTTTTAACGCTTTTTTAAAGTTGGTTTAACTTGTTTTCAAAAGTATTTTATTAATAAGTCTTCCCCAAGAATTTAATAGCCCACACGTTGTAGATTTGCATTAATATAAGCAAAACGGCTAATAAAAATGTCGTCAACTAAAATTAATTAAAATTAAATTTGTGTTAAATGCGTGCAGTATTTTGTTATAGACATACAATCACACACAAGCAATGAAAGAACAAAACTTGTAGGATTTTGCCAAAATTAGTTCCCATTCAGCGTAAAAAATTACGATTACCATATGTCAATGTCCATGTACATGAATAAGCTCAGGCGAAGTAGTCATTCTTTTTGACTTGTGTCAGTTATAATCCCCTGAGGCGTCACAGAAGTGCGTGCGGCATTAACACCAGAAGTGAAGACATAATTCAGAAAAATCGTCATAACTTGGAACAGCAAATTTTCTTGGGAATATATTTGCAGTTATACCATACCTCTCAGATTTGTGTTTTGCGTTCTCGCAACCTTGGGCATAAACTCGTGGCGTCGGGACGCAGAAAATCAGAAATGTTTTGCATTTTTCAAATCTGACTAATATGTTATGGGATGGTAGGCTTATCTGAATTTTGAAATTGTACACAGAGATCTGATTAATCACGTATATGTAAGTGTAATAAATTGCGTATGGAAAACAGGCACAAAGTGGACGTGTCAATTTATCCACTTAAATAATTTTAATGTGTCTACCTGAGAGTGGATATCTTTCACTGCCGCGAATGACAAATTTTTGCGTGGCATGAAAATGTCCATTTGCTCGTCAAGACTAATTGGTGCACGAATTCCACATCCCGCCAAATTGAATTACTCATCTGGTGCATTGGTTCATTAGCCTGACAATTGCATTGAGTGAATTCAGCATTGGCATTTATTATAAACTGTGAGTTGGACGATATTTTTAGGAACGAATGCATTGTAAAAGAAGAGGCTTTTGGGTAAGTGAATGATTCTATCTCTTAAAGAATTTGAGTTTAAAGGAAAGGGATACGTTTCTCTACAAACATTTATTCAACCCCTAAATCGCAGCTAACTTAAGGGGGAACAACACTTTGAAGCCCGAAAAAGGTGCTCTTTGAGAATTTCTTTTGGCTCACGAATAAATCGGGGTAATGTAGATGATGGTTGGTTGAAAAACATCAAATATCAGAAATTTTTTTATTAAAAAATAATAGTTCATATTATTTTTGTAGAAGTCGCTGTACAGCGTTGCACACTGGACATAGTCCCCTGGTTGTCAACTCTGTGCGAAAGTTTTTTATCGGAAAAACAAATCGGGTTTATTTTTGTAATATATCAGTCCAGCAGAAATAGGTTTCGAACAACAACAAAATTCGTTACAGCAATCTGACAGCGGAATATTGTCGAACAAAAAATAAATCGAACCGACAGCAGCTATCCGGGGTGGAATGAAGTGGATTTTTAGGGGTTGAAAACAGTTTTTCGTGATTTCTGGCTAAACTGCGTATCCTATCGAAAAAAGTTAAATGTAAAAGTTGTAGGAAATAAAAAGATCTACAACTTTTGTATGTACCATTTTCACTTTAACCTCAAAATTTTTCGAAAAAATGGCAGAAAACCGGTTTTTCAGTTTTTAATTTTTTTCTTTGACAAAAAATTTCTATGAAGCTGAAACTTGGGCAAAAGATACTTTTTAGTGTCGCAAAATGGCAGTAACTTTTTCAGACGGAAATATTTCGAGGTTGTTGTTAAATTTAATTTAAAAAAAAAGCGAAATTTTTAACGGCGCTTCCTCTTAAAACTACGCTTCCTACGGAGTTCTGTTTTGGCTCACTTACTCGTTGTTATGTCTACTTTCGATAAATGGTAAAAAAAAAGTATACTGTAATGGAAAAAATGACCGGGAAACTGAAAAAATCGCTTTTTTCGTGGTAATTTGCATATTTATCGTTAAATAATTGTTATTAATTAATAAAACCATTCAAATTTTGTTATATTCACGTTAACGACGATTATTCAGAAACAAATTAATGAATAATTATATGCCATTGTTATGTTTACTTTATTTAATTAACAAAAAAGTATAGTGTGAAAACATAAGAAATGCACATCCCAAATATGTATTTATGGACAATTTTCGTTTTTCGCTCGAAATCAATTAGTTTACTGAACAATATGTATTCATACAATAGGTAATGGAGTGGATCTACAATGATACGGGTCTTGCAGAGTGGTTTTCAATCATAAGACAGTATTTGCATGTTGCACGGAACAAGTACTTCTGGCTGCCGGGAACTACACATGCTTCTGGCTCCGAGTAGTTGATCAAAAATTTCCCAAGTAGTTACGCAATTTTTTGCCGCTAGATGACTTTAATTTTTCTAATGCTCAATAGATGGATTTAAATATATTTGGGTGTAAATGACGTTTGTTTGCTTTCATTTAATATAAGAACGAAGACAAATTTGTTAAATGGATATGAATACGGTGAGTTTTGAGAAATTTCTTATCAGACACAAATTTAAATAAATCATTTTTAGATTTTATTAAAAAATTAAATATTTTTTATTAAGTATTAAGAAAATGTGAGAATACCTCTAACCAAAACAAACAAAAGAGCGTTCCATTGAACGCCTACTCGCGAGTACTTGCGAGTACTTTGCCAGGTTCAATGGAACGCAGCTATTAATAATATTTTTATAAATCAAAATTGTATAAATAATAATACGTCATGAAAAAATCGATTCACTGCCTGTCTCGCCAAATTGAAAAAAAGTATGCATTAAAGTCCTCTTCATGAATTTTTCTCTTATCTTGCTCTCTTTGCGGAGTGTTGGAAATTTTCTTCGTCATATGCAACAAAACTGAACGATTCTTCAGTGTTTTCGACAATGTCATTGAGTACTGTTTCAGTTACAGTACATTGATCTGTTTCCATTTCTTCCGAGTCACTTTCGTCTATAGAAACTTGTGGAAGTTCAGCATTTGAACAATTTTCTAAATTAAAACAATTTAAACACAAGTTGATACATTTCAGACCATGTTTTCTACAGCCGCATATTACAGATGAGCAAACCTTTTCACAGCTGCAACAAACAGTTTTCAGGAGATGATCGGGTATTAATTTATTATCTGTGATATTCGGCTTAATGATATCTTCCGCTGTTTCTTTTCAACCCCAATCTGTACATAGGAAAATTGGTTTTTACCTTACAATATATTTTGTTACTAATTTCCACAGTCACGACAGTACATTATCGTGCACTTGCTTACAAGCATCAATTATATACGTATGTAAATAAATATTAATTTTTATGTCGCACTGTTAATGAAGTCATCAATACAAGTAAAATTTTATTTCACGCGTATCAATACATATAACCTTAATAATAACCTTAACAACAAGCATGCTAAACAACGACATCATATATGTAGTATAGACTGGGCACGCAGACGGGACCGACACTACTACTCGACTATAAATATGCAAATTACCACGAAAAAATCGATTTTTTCGATTTTTTCAATTTTCCGGTCATTTTTTTCATCGCAGTATACCTTTTTCCCATTTTTCGAAAGTAGACATAACAACGAGTTAGTGAGCCAAAACAGAACTCGGTAGGAAGCGTGGTTTTATGAGAAATCGCAGTTAAAAAGTTCGCTTTTTTAACAACAATCTCTTAATATTTCCGTCTGAAAAAATTACTTCCATTTTGCAACACTAAAAAGTATCTTTTGCCTAAGTTTCAGAAAAAATTAAAAATCGAAAAACCGGTTTTCCACCATTTTTTCGAAAAATGTTGAGGTTAAGGTGAAAATGGTAAATACAAAAGTTGTAGATATTTTTATTTCCTACAACTTTTACATTTAACATTTTTAACTTTTTTTTTCAGTTTAGCCAGAAATCACGAAAAACTGTTTGGAACCCCTAAAAATCCACCCCATTCCACCCCGAATAGCTGTCAGTTCGATTTATTTTTTCCTCTTTTACAAGAGCTTGTTCGACAATATTCCGCTGTCAGAGTGCTGTAACGAATTATTATTTTTTCTTCTTCTTTCTATTTATAGAAATAGCGTTCTACTGGACTATATGTATATATTACAGTAGCTTTAGTTAAGCGTCGCCGACTTTTTAAAAAATACTAATTTTTAAGAAAATGACAGTCTCTTAAAGAAATGGTTCCAAAAAGTCGATTTTTTTCGGACTAAAACAATAGTAAAATTTCTAAAAAAACGGCCACTGAGAACTAGTTGCGCAAACATCATTGAGAAAAACTTGGTTAAAGTGTAAATTTTTTGTTTTTAGCATAGCAAAAAGAGCGCGGCGGTTGAGAAATAGCTTCGTTATTTTCCTGAATTCGATTGCACCTTTCTAGGAGGATATTCTCCATAATTCAAATTTTCAAAAAATATAAGAAAAATATCAGTTGTTCAGCGCTACTTTGACGGGTCAAAAATTGTCAATGTTTGGAAATGTTTTTTCAAAAGTATAACTAATTAGTTAAGGATCGGGTAAAGCATATTTTATTGAGTATATACTCAACCTGTTCAATACTAATTTTTATCGAAAAATATTAAAAAATTAAGTAATGAGTCGATCAGAAAAAATTTCTCTCTATTGTCCCACAAAAATGTTGGTAAAGGGTTATTTAAAAACAAACAATATATATAGAATGTAGCTATAGTTATTCTTCATTTTTAAGCATTTTATTCAAGCGGCTTTAACAAATTGTTGTTGTGAGAATTTTAAAAGTCGACTGCGGATAGTATTAGAACTTCCGCAAACTGCAGACTTTGCCGAAAGTTTCGTCGGATTGGGCTGCATTCTCGTACACTAGGTAAATTTAACTATTTGATTAGTAGTGAGTACGCAGGCGATCGAATATTTGGTCGGTAGCGTTACTAGCCGCCGGGCTGGATAAGGGAGGGGAGGACAGCGAAGTTCATTGTTTCGATGTCATTCGACGCGCATGAAAGGTCAAAAATCGGTAGTCTGTGGGCACTCTTAGTCACTGCGACTATGTAATTAAAGTTTTAATATTAATACCTACATTAAACGACCTATTCCTGGGCCATATTTCTGTACTCTTTTACGGCATATCACATGTCAATAACTTTAAGACATAATCCTACAGCACTACGTTCAGCAAAATTTATATGACTACCTCAATTTTGAGAAGAAAAATAGTCACAGAAAAAAAACTTACTACTGTAACAGGCTGGAAAATAGGTATTTTTGGATTTGGTTTTGATATAATTTAATATTGATTTGATTTTTTATTTATAAATATCGTCCTTAAAAAACCAAAAAACCTATAAAAATAATTTCTTTTTTTATTTCTAAAGTGTCCATAGATGGCGCTAGATAGAATCTCTTGAACATTTCCGTTCTGCTGGCGTACCTAAGTGATAATTTGAGATTCACAAATCTTAAAAAAAATCTAACGAATTATTAGTCAGTAAGGTTGCCGTTATAGACCGTAGTAAATTTATTCATTTAAAAAAAATTTATATTACTTTACTAACAAACGAAATGAAAAGTCACCAAATTTTTTAATCTTATTATTATTAAAAAAGTATGAAATCATTTACAATACCTAATAGATTTACTGCGAGCTATATCTATTAATATGTAGAACATCGTGTGCAAATTTGAGAAAGATCGGTCTAATAATGTTTTTATCAACGACTTCAGGTAAAAAGTTTAATCCATTTTTGACAACGTAATGCCGACGGGAACGAAAATAAATTGAACAGTTCTGATAGCGTATTATATAGAAATAGTTAAACGATTAGGCTTGTATTAGAGACTCTTAAGCTCACATACAAAAGGGGTAAAAGGGGTAATATAAGAAGGATCGCTCTGACAATGCACATTATAAAAGATCTGGTGCTTTTGTTGTCGATTGTTTGGCTTTGCAGAATCGAAAATAATAAATTTTTTAGAATATCCCCTTATTATTATTGTTAAATTAACGGTACAGTCATTTGGCAGTTTTCTATTCGAAGCCGCTTTTGCCCTTTTCGTAACGTAAAAACACAATTTTATTTTCAATATCACTAACGGAGCAGCAACGTGTGTTCAGAAAGCGAGTTCATGAACAACTGAATAACAACTAAGGTATTTCATGGACTGAGTGTCATAACCGGCCAAGCTATCTGGCCTCACCTAATTTAATATTTTTTACACATTTTTGAAAAATTATTAATTTATTTACGTAAGTAATAAAAAAAATTATAATATTTCGAACCGTCACAGTGGCGTTCATTAAATTAACACATTTGGTATTATGTATTTTCCTTGTTATGTTAGGACAACGTGTCCACCAGAGGCCATATGATGACTGCGTAATAAATCCGGTGTATCTCAGGGTTCAGTTTTTTTCACCAACCTTATTTCTTCTTCTCTCACTTTCAATCCCGTTTATAGTTTCGTCAACGACAACACCTTTGATTTCGGATACTCTTTTGATTTTGTAATAAATGCTCGTGGGAACCATACATGTTTCTGCAGGGGCCGGGCATATCGCATTGTCCGCGTTAGATAAAGTTCCCACAAAGGTTATAAAACTTATCGATGACTCCACATATCTGAGAACATTGACTTAATGGAGCATCGGCGGAAAGTCGGTTGTTTCTCACTGTTTTATCGCTATTTCCATTGCTAATCTGATTCCTTGTAGATATATTAAAACGCGCGATACAAGAGCTTTCTAAGTAGAATAGCATGAATGTGGAACAATTTACCATCTTCTCTTTTTCCCTTCATTTATGAGCCGAAACATTTAAGCGAGGTGTACATTGTCACCTTCTTTATTCAACACTTTCCTTACCGTTAATTTCTTTTCTATCAATATTGTGCTTCAGCATCTTAGGGCACCTCCCTAGTTTTAGCATTATCATTAAAAAACAAAACATTTGCATATCATTGAGATCAATTTAAATGGGGCTTAAATAATTTCACGTCTCAGAAGGAAAACGTGTTCACTTTGATTCAGCAGTTTGAGAAGTTGAATTGTTGTTTGGTAGTAAAGCAAAAAACATATTATAAGAAGTGCCCATATTATATAATATTTGTAAGTGGACCTACAGGTGGATTCTAATCATTACGTTGTAAATAAACAAAACAACGCAACAAATAAAACGTTAACATATGGAACAAAAGCATTTTGCATGCATTCAAAACATTAAATAAACATTCATTATTTTATGGAAGGTATGACTTTTGAAAAGCACACCAAGAACTCCGATTTATTATATTGATTAGTTGTACTCGCGACTTCGTTAGCGCGGCGTTTTGGAGTTTGAAAGCTAATGCGAAATCTTAAGTGCGTTTTCGTATTCGTAGTTTTCCATCATCCATTATGAGGGTCCCAGGTTCGGCGGCGATCTATGGTTTTTTCTGCTAACAACAGTATGTGAATTCATAATATATTCTTAATTGCAACCCAAAAAAAAAAATATTATATGAACTTTCCATGCAAAAGAACCCCAGGAAAGTTCTGCCTCTTTGAATTTTGTTGAACACCAATATACTCGTATTTCAGTTTTGTCAATGGGCTCCCATGTAGGAGCGGCTGAAATGAGCTTATTCAATGAAAAAGTTTGGGTATCTTTCGGATCATTCACAATGCCGTGACGTCAACAGAATTACAAGTTCACATTTCCCCATGGACCCACTTTTTGCTTGGTTTTACCTGTTGGCACGAAGAATATTAAAACCCGAAAAGGTAAGCAGATTGCAATGGAAACGGTGAAGATAGAAACACCCTAATTTGAATGAATCTCTTGGGAATTGAACTCGTCTGTTTTCTCAAAGAAGCGTTTCCGACACGTTGCAGTATCGTGGGTGTACTCAAGTTGAATTATCTTTTCCTCGACTAGATAATAAAACTTTCATTTACTGTTTCAGGTTGACGTCATTCTGTTTCACTTTCTGGAGTGAAAATTTTTATGAATGAAAATTTGAGAACCGTGATGTCACAGGCAAAGGGGGGAAAATGAATGATACTTAGGGCACGATCTGAAAATTTTATCAAGGGTACCTTTTTATTTTCTTGGTGTACTGGATACGTGCGTTATCTACGTACTCTTTTTAATTAATTCCTACAAAAACAAAACGGAACAGCACTTCAGCACTTAAAACATAAAACATAAAATCTAAAATTATTTTCTAATAACTTTTGAATGGGTGGTTTTTATATCAATGAATAATTGATGTTTTGTGGGGGGTATAAACTACTTCACAAAGATAATTTTGTGTAGATGATAATCATCTCTATCATGGACTACTACACGCTTCGCAAATTGTAAACAAAATTGTGGGAAGAGTGCCAAATCGAAACAATTTACTCGTTTACGGCCAGATTTTAATGGTCTACTCTGATTGTGCTCATTTTTATACACTTGGAGGTTATTTTTGGAACCAATTAGTAAGATGGTAAACAACGGTTAGGAATTTAATAATGAACTTGATAATTAACGGCCATGACAATTTCTCAATAATTTCGATGTTTATATTGAACAAAACAAATTATAAAGTACAATTTGAAGTTGACGAATAGTAACTTGCATGGTCGCAAATTTAACGAACGACAGACTAATTACTAATTTTTAATTTTAATTTTCGAATTTCGTCAATAACTTACTAGTTTACTCGATAAAGAAGAAGAGAGAAAGAAAGCGAAAAGATAGAATACATGTAGATACGAATTTGAAATTAGGCCGTTTACAAAAGTAGGCAAGGTAACCTTACCTAAGTATATTCCTCCAGAGGCTTTTGAGTAGGTGAAGATCAACGAAGTCTAAGACGAAATTAAAAAGCCGTGCTATCGAGGAGATCGGTGTAAATTTATGTCCGGTAAAAAGGCGCTTTCAAGAAGTCGCGACACCTCAAAGGGCGAGCAGGGATAGTTATGTTAAAAGAATCCAACTCAGGAGATTCAATTGAAGGTAAGCAGCGTCTTTCTACAAGGCTTCATATAGGTATAAAGAAATTGTTCCAAGGTTAACAAACTGAACTGCCTCAATGCGATTCATGTGTGTCGTGTAGAATGGAGAACAAACGGGGAAATGTCGTGTCGGATCAAAGACCAAAATAGGACTGATAAAAGTACAGTATAGAAGTTTAGTGTTGTAGGGGTCATCAAATTCTTTTGAGGAATGCTTGACGAAGCCCAAAACCATACTAATTATGACATCAAGGTGATCTTCCCAGATCCTTAGTTTTTTCAAGCGACATTGAATGGCAAAGGTAAAGGACATATACCACAAAGATGTGCACTTACCGATGTTTAGGGAGAGATAGTTAATGGAATGCCAGCTATTGAAGACGTCCGAGTCGAAATTTAAAAGAAAATAGACGGAAATGTTCGAAACAATACGAGAGATCTTGGCGTGTCAATATAACACAGGAATTTAGAATGAGACTTAATCAAGGATACGTCATTGGTGTAGATGATAAAAAGTAATGGTCTGAGATGGCTGCCCTGTGGCACCCCACAAAAATTAAATGAGAAATGAAATGAGACCCGCTGGGTACGATCAGACAGATTTGACAGATATAGACGGAGACTCAAAGAAAGAGAGAGAAAGCTTGAGAACAAGAATTCTATGACTCATTCAGTCAATCTGCAATCTCAATCGCAGAGATAAGTTGGTTGTGATTTGCTTTTCACATAACCATGCTGACATGATTGCAAGAATGGTTTGCAATAAAAGTGAAGGACATCACACCCTCAAAAATCTTATAAATACAACAAAGATTAGCATTTGGTCTGTAATTTTAAATATCGCACAATATAATAATAACTACGGTAAGTTTTTAGGCATTCGGGAAAACATCACAGTGAGCAGAGAAATTAAAACAATTACATAAAGTTGGAAACGTACTAGACTTTTTTACAAAATAGGCAGAATACCGACAGGGCCATCTGAAAAGTTATCAGCAAAGAAATCTACTTTGAAATCGTGTCTTCACCAAAGTCTTTGGATTCGAGAGAACTCTGCGAAAGACTCGTCAAACTATTCTTATATATGTTTTTTTCATTGTAAATCTTTTATATATAACAACTCATACCAAAGTAAAGCAACTGCGTAATTAACTAGGTAGTAGTTAGATCTTAATTTAGAAATTTTTTTTCAGAAAATCTCAACAATAATATGTAGGTATATAAATTCACTTGCCTTATGAAAATATATAATTTATTTCTAAAAGAATTTTTTTTGTTCGCTTTTATTGCTCACTCCGCTGGGGTATATGCTCTATTATCGACTAGCACACTAGCCTTGACTTTTGACTTGGGTCAAGTAACCATCTCTGAAAATACTTTTTTGAGAAAGTAGGTCTTCCTCTAAAAGTTGACACCATTTTTAATTTTTGGAAATATTAACTGTGACCTGAAATTTCTATAAAAACTCCCTTTTTTCATACTCGGCGACTACTCCCTGTTGCTTTGATACTGACGGAATGGGTTGTGCGCGTCAATTTCTTATTTATTATATTTTCAAAAAAAATATTAAAATGCAAAAGAATCTCTTAAATTCAAGAGAATGCAAGTGAATTAACGCAGACTTTAATGAATGCATTACTCTGGAAAGTGATATAAGTTAGGTTAAGTTAAAGTGGCTGCCATCCCGGGAGAAAAGACGCAGTTAGGTCACAGTGGCCCATTGTGATACCACAATTAAGGCTATGGTCTCAGCCCTATTTGTATACCTAAAAATATTATTAGAAGCTCCTCATAAGCCGAGCGAGATCCCTGTCACCTGTAGAAAGCTAGTACAGGGGTTCACAAATACCGGCTCGTGCTGTTGGCTAGAGTCGGGCAGTTACAGTGAAAATGAGGGATATTATATTCTTTTTCCTTATCGTGGTAACTCCTACAGAAGTCATTTAATGGCGCACCGATTCTGTCAGTGTGTCTGCCTAAAAGGCAATGACCAGAAATGAGAACCTCGACAGCGCCGATAATGTTACGCTTTAGCGCGATTAGCTCTCTTACCCGCAATAGGTCAAGAACCGGCCAGATCTGCCGGGTAATTTGGCGTGTGTTTCCTTTGCCATTTATCATTAGCAATCTTGGGGAACACTTTCCAACTTGGTGAGTTATGTCCGAGTCTAATAGAGTAGTGCCGATTCTCGCTAGATCATCAGCTATACAATTGCACGGAGTGTTACTATGCTGCGTTACTTATATGGGCGCACGTTAAGGCGGTCAGCCATGTCATTCAGAGTTTTAAAAAAGTAGCTTGGTTTCGAGAGTGAAATTATTTGCAAACAAAACCACTACTCCCCACCCCCTGACCCCCTCGCGGAGGCCCCATTTTTTATCGCGGATTATGATTCTTCGAGGAAAAATATCCAACTTTTGTCTGAAACAAACCGAAACCTCTGCGAGATTTGCTGCAACTTTTATTTCACACGTTTTCCACGAAAATATGAATATAGATATATACACCGTTTTTACCTGTGGTTTGATGTTATTAAAAAGATCCTCAATATCAAGGAAAGTTTCAAGTGTAACTTCCTTGTACAAGCTGATCCTTCTATATTAACGGTTAGTTAATGCAATTCTGTCTCGACGGGCTTATCTTTATTACACACACGTTGGAAAAAATACAGCTTAGATGGTTCGTCTGTATCTTTAATGTATACATCTAAAGTCTCTCTAGGGTTTTAAGAAGAAATAATAAGAGATTATTGGCCGGAAGTCATTAGGTTTACTATGTGAGATGCTTCAGGAATGAAGACCACTTTTACCCCTATTTAACGAACTTTAATATATGTGAGATTCAAGTAGACTTCATAAATGACTTGCAGCCATGGAATTAAAATCTTGAAGGCTGATTGAAGTTCAGAAGGGTAATACCGTCCAATATCGGTGATTTATAAGGCTTGAACCTGTATAGTGTAGCCTATTTTAATTTCCCTCTACTAAGGATATTACGGAATAAGCCATACTTACCCGAAGCTACTGTAGCTCAACTATTCTTACTGTGAACATCCCGGAAAGTAAAATAGTAAAATAACTTTTGAAGAGCATACATAACCTCTGAGTGTACCAACCCTACATCCTTAAAGAGGCTTTACTGAATTGTAAACTAAAAAAAATATCACTTTCATTTAGTTAATCTATGGAGATTATTTCCCAATGTTTTTTTTTAGTTAGGCCATGTTTATTTAGCAGATATTTTACATGACACAAATTTAATGTAATTTTTTTTTTTGAGAGAAAATACTTGCAGTGTCTAGCGAACTTTACAATGTTAATTTAAGGGCTCAATAAAAAATCACGTGAAATGCACGAAGATTCGACGTAGGAGTTCTTCACAACTCGAATGTAAGTTGACTTTTGTATACCGATGTCGTCCTAGTCTCTATATATATGTATTAGTTTACGCAGAATCGTCATTTCAACTCGAAGTGGAACATAACAAGTGGATTGTGGCCACATACAATCTCCTTACAAACACCTTCAAATTGAAGCTAAAGGCAATAAATTATGGATTTTGTGTGATAAATGCTAAAAAATGTAATAAAAAAAATTAAATCGCCGCCAGTGGGTCTTGTTCCTCAATTTTTCTGAGAATTGGTTTCACATTGCGCATCATCGCTTGGACAATGTTGACATCTAGGTACTTCTTTCAGTTTTCGCAAAATCCGTTTTCGCAACTATTGTTCTGAGTTTGCTTCCCAGCCATTGTCGTATACCATCAGGGCCAAAATACTCCAAAAATTCTCAATAACTCGGAGCTGTGGTACGTTTGGTGGGTTGTCTTCTTTTGGTACAACATTGATGTTGTGATGCCGCAAGAATTCTGTTGTTTTCTTCGAATATTGGCATGATCTCAGATCTAGCCAGAAAATTACGTCATCATTGGCGTGGTGTTTCTGAATAAATCGAACTAATTTAATAGCCCAGTCATATTAGGTAAAAAAAGGGGTCAACCTCGGAATGAAAGATAATAAGCTGTAAATTGGTATAAACCTTTGTTTTGTCGTTCTAAATGTTGTCTCAAAAGTCACAAATGTTTTCGTGTCCGCGTCTTAAGATATTGAAGGTCAAAGGTCATAAAAATCGGTTTTTCGCGAAAATTTCGCTTTCTATTGCTTAAATGAGATTTGCACCTATTATAAAAGTTGTAGAGTATAAAATTCTCTACAACTTTTGTTTGAACTTTTTTTTCATACGATCAACCGTTTTTGCGGTAGACCGCGAAGAGTGCGCCGCGTACAGTCATATATGGCCTAATGCGGTTATCAGTACGTTGTATAAAGTTAATTATTTACAAAATTATAATTATTAAACAATGCCCATTATTTATGTACTAATTATTAATTATTTATATTTAATTAAAATAAGTGACTTAATTATTTATATTTAACTATAGTATATTATTAATTTTGGATTATATATTTTAATTATATTTTAAGTTAAAAAGACAGTAAGGGAATATATTTTATACATATATTTATTTATCATTAAATATAGCATATTATACATTTATTGAAATGTGAGTTCAAATATTAAAAGAATTTTTGTTGATTTTAATTATAATAAAATTGTAAATGGAAGCTAGTTATCTTCTTCTTCTTCGTCGTCTTCTTCTTGTTGTGCTCGAAAATGTTCAATTCATTGTCATCATCCTCATTATCGGTCTATTTCATCTCCAAAAATTCCAGAATTCCAGGATCGTATGCGCTTTCTTCATCGGGATTACTTGGATATAGTGACGCGTTGAGGCAAGCTTGTCCATTGCACTGGCCACAAGCTAAAGAACACAGTAGCCCTGATTTTCTGCATCCACAGCGGGAACCACAACCGTTTTTGCAATTGCAAAATATTATATTTAGTAGTTCGGCTGGTGCTGGAGGCAATAACGTTCTTATGGGCTCCAGGATTTCATTTTTATGACCTTTGACCTTCAATATCTTAAGACGCGGACACGAAAACATTTGTGACTTTTGAGACAACATTTAGAACGACAAAACAAAGGTTTATACCAATTTACAGCTTATTATCTTTCATTCCGAGGTTGACCCCTTTTTAACTTCCCACATATAGGAAGTTATTGTAATGGGCCCGATTTTCAAAATTTTTAGTTTTAATTTTTTTTACATTTCAAAGTCACCATAGTGTTTTAAGCATGTTTTTGAACACATGTATGTGTGTGTGTGTACGTACGTACGTACGTACGTTCGGACCCACTTTTTTCGACAACGAAATCTCGCGAACAAAAAATGATAACGACTTCGCTATGGTGCCATTCGAAGCGTATTATTGTCAATAAGAGCTGAAAGAAATTTAATCACTTTCGGTTCAGCCGTTTTTTTGTTTAAACAAAAAAACTGAAAAAAAAGTTGATTTCAGACTTTCTTGAAAAGGATTTCTTCGATGTAATTTGTTCTGATGACGATCGGGACATCAAAAAGTCGGAGAGTAACAATTTATTATGAGCAGAAATTGTTTATAATGATGAAAAATTGTTTATAACAATAATAAATTTATAATTATAAAAAATGGTTTTACCTGATTGAAAATTGATTATGAAAATTGGAAATTGAATACAAAATTGCAGATTGTTCATAGCAATTGAAAATTCTTATAAACAATTGAAATTGTTGTTACCACAAAAAATTTCTTTTATGAATAAACTTTGTTTATATCAATTAAAAATGGTCTATAACAATTAAGAATTGTTTATATCAATTATAAATTGTTTATAACCATTCAAAATTATTAATAACAAATGAATTCCAAACAAAGTGCATTTATTTGGTTTTCATCAAAATATAGTGCTATAACGGAATAATTTTTAAAAAAAATTTTTGCACCTAATTACAACGAAATTATCATGATAAATTAAATTCATTAATTTATTTATTTATAAATTTAAAATATCAATTTTTTAAGTATTTTTAAATGAGATACAAGTGGGCGAAAGTTTTTTTTTTTGAAACAGATTCATCTGATCTAATTGGTTCTGATACAACTCGATACTTAAAAAAAAATCTAGAACTTTTATAGTTTTTTGTAACATTAAAAATTTTTTAAAAAAACCATAAATAGTTGATATTAATGATAAATAAAACGATAAATCGAATAGTATGAATTTTATTGAGTTTTCACTTACTCGTAATATAATTGAATATTGTTAATAACAATTGAAAATTGTTATTAACTGGGAAGTTCTTCGTGTGGACCTCAAGGGTCGCACCAATGATGCGACTCCCAGAATCTGGACCTACCCCACTAGTTTTACCTAATATGACTGGGCTATAAGCAATGCATTTCCTTTGACACTCCCGATGAATGCGCTGGAAACACCGGCTTCGAGAATGGCGCACCTGACCATTTTTTTTTCAAACAGCTTTTCCTTTAAATTTTACGTTATCTGGTGATAGCTTTGCGTGTAAAATCCGTCATTACCTGCCATCTCAGAACAACCAAATGAGAAATATTTCTTGTCGTCCCTGATAATGACTCTTTCATTTCGAAAATGCTTTTGTCGTAAGTTTCTGCAAAATTTCGGAATTTTGTCAAGCTGTGCTTTGGAATATTTTGGTGCTTTTTGATGTTTGCGGTATTTAACTTCATATATCTTTAAGTTACTGTAAATTGTCGTGTTTGACACATCAAACTCCCGTTCAAGCTTCCTTCCCACTTGATTTTGGCTGATTTTGAGCAGTTTTTCAAGTTTTTTTCCACAAAAAACACGAGGTTGGCCACTGTTTGGTTTTATTTTAAGCGAAATACCGTTTTCACAATCTTCTATAGTTTTACATTTCTTCGATGCACTTATATTTTAATTCTTGAAAGCGTTCACAATTTTTTTTTTCAACCGCCCAATCAATTTATATATATGTATCTAGATTTTTTTATTTCCATTCTGCCCGACAATGAATTAAAAACCTGTGTGTCAGGAGAAAGTATAAACTTTTTACGAAATCCTTTGCAGCACACGTTAATAAAATGAAACTGAAATGCAAATGTTTTGTTTCTTTTATTAATTGAATTTCTTACAGTAAATATCTTACGAAATCCTACTTGGAAGGCTAAAAGTAGAGTTAAGGAATTTCTGATTTGTAAAATGTCTTCAATTGCTAATATTTATGTACCCACTGTATTAATTTGAAAAAAATTTATAATTTGCTTTAAACCGTCCTATTGTTTAAGTGTTTGCTATATGGCTATATTTAAGATGACACCGGCTCAATAAAGTAATAATCAAGAATTACTTTTTGATACTCTTAATATTTCGCTGTAATTTTTTGGCATAAAAAATTTATTGTTAAATTAACTACGTTTATGTATATTACAATTTCACTCAAGTCATAAAGTTTCATATTTATTTTCTCGAATGGTAAAAAAGGTGTTCCTACAAGTACAGCTGCATTTCACTACTGTACTGTACTTTAAATTAATTTATAGAAAAAAGCTTTGACGTTTAATTTTACCCCGTTATAAATCGCTTCGTTAAAATTTCTATTACACTCTGTATGTCGCCAAGAAATTGCAAAGTAATCTTCCAAACAGTATATATTAAGAAATCTGCCATCATATCGAATATCGTAGCAATAATTTTCGACTTAAGTTTCACTTACAAAGCACTCGGTTAAAAGTTAATAACATCTGGCAATTTATGATAAATGAATTTTATTTTCATTTCAGAACCCAGAAAAGACAAGACTGATGCACACGTGGGTGGTAATGGAACACTTTCACCAAGCACAGAGCAATCGTGCCAAGGATCCATCCTTCCGCCCCCAGGTGGAGGTAAGATGGAAACGCCACCATCATCCAGAGTCGAGCGTCCAAATTCCCTTGGACCAAATAAAATATCACGACGGGTTGTCTGCTACCACAATGAACATTGTAAGTTAGTAATATATTTATATTTTAATGAATTTTCATTTATTTGTCATTTTTATTTACTTTCAGTTCCTGAAGGCGGTGGTCCCCCAGGAAGTACACCTCCCCCACCTTCAGGTGATGGTCAACATCTCCTTCCAGGGCATATTTTATTATCTGACCTTCCAGAACCTCCAATTCCGTTATCAGAGATTGGACCAATCCCACCGCCACCGATGTTTTCAACACCAAGCCCCACACTGGTAGCTGGTCGTCCACATGGGCCTGGTGCCGTTAATGATCAGGATTATCAAGATTATGACTATGATGGTAACATAGTTTGCATTTAAAATTAGCTTTATTTTCTAATTGGATTCGACGGTCCTAATTAGATCATGACGGTGACCACGATGAATTGGACTCTGATGAGGAATACATGTTCTCCATGTCACAGCCAAATCCCAATATAGACACCTGTCGGATTGAAGAAATTCCAGCCAAAGAGCCCAAATTTAATGCAGTTCCTTTAAAGTCAGCATTAAAAAAGAAACCTGGCCAAACAAATTCCTCGCCAGGTACCCCAACGCAGGATAATTCGACAAACAATCGTCCTCTGGTTGTGAGACAGGAGGGTAATTATTCCTTAAAGTAAGTACCGTAGTGGGGTAACTATGTACGTTATTTTTTTATTATAAAAGAAAGCTTTGGTGAAGGAATTATAAATTCGAGTGAGCATTTCATTTATCCCATTGTTAACCTTATGTTATTATTCATTCACTCATTCTAGAAACTATAGATCGTTGCCAAATTTTTAAATGTTATAGAAAAAAGTTGGTTAAGGGCGTAGCCTGTTGAACACGCAGAAGGTAGGGTTCAACAGAGTTATTTCTAAATATTACATAAGCAGTTTTTTTTCAGTGTTCGTTATAATTTTCATTGGAAGAACTATCTAAAGACTACATTCAGGATTTTTTTTAGATACTTTACATCGATAGTTTAGAAGTAAGATTGAGGCACTTTAATAACGACTTTATCTAGTGACTAAAGGCGTAAAATCAAAAAGTCCTTAAACATTTGTTGTTGCATTTTAGGGGATTTATCCAAAGAACAAAAATTGTGAGCACACGTTTTTCTTTATGAAAAGGAATCCAAAAAAATTACTTTTTTCCAAGAATTTCATCATTTTTCTTATTGAGTCATCAATCTACATAGATAGATAGACCGAAACTATAAAATTTCCCAGTCGCAGTCGCAGACATATTTTTGAAATCAGTAGGTTATTGTTGATAAAGAATATTTAATTAAAAAAAATCGTTTAAAACTAATTAAACATTTTAGAGCATCTAAAATAAATAAATATTTAAAAAATTAAGAAAAGTAGAAGTAATTAAAAAAGTTTTCTTCATCGCGACATGCTTTCTTTTCCTGGTGAGGAAAATGGCTTTGGGCTTTGTAGGATAAATGTTAATTTTCCAAAGCTAATAAAAGGAACAACGATATTATAGCTGTATCGTCAGAGAATAAGCCTAACTCACATTGGTTTTAAGGTATCGCAAAAAATTTTTATGGACGTTGTTATTCCAAAATGATCTATCCCACGAGAACTGATAAAACGAGTTAATTTTTTCAAACTGTTAAGGCAGGACTGATCTTTAATATGCAGCTAATTGCATGTACCCGGCGTTGCTCGGACTTTTGATAACTGAGGGTCGTTTTCGATTATTTTAATACATCACCACTTCCTTTCCACCCAAACCCTAAAGGTGATAGATGTGCCGTAACCCCATAGTATCTAACGACATTTATAGTGTGATTGTTCATCTCAGTGATCCCGAAAATTATGAATTCGATATTAACATTAGTCGCACGTCTTACTACCGCAGTACATAATGGCATCGAGTGTCATTATTCATCTTACTGACCCCGAAAAGTATGAATTTGACAGTAATATCGGTCGTTTGGATTATTTGTCATAAAACCCTGCCCCCTCCACTCCGTTCGTAATAGCTTAAAATATGCCTAAGAAGATACTGAACCTTCCCAAGAAAGTCCCATCAAAATCGGGTTCGCTGTTTCCGAGATTAGCTCGGGTCGTTTTTGGTTATTTGTACATGTCACCCTCTTCCCGCCCCCATTCATAGGGTTGTCTTATTACCAAATTATTAAATGGTATCGAGTGTCATTATTCATTTTACTGACCCCGAAAAGTATTGATTTGACACCAATATGGGCAGTTTTCCATAATTTTCACATGTCACCGCCCCCCTCTAACCTATATCATAAGTAGCCTGAACTATGCTTATGAAAATACTTCCCGCAAAAGTCCCATCGAAATCGGATTAGTTATTTCCGAAATTAGCCCGGACAAACTAACAGACAGAAAAAATATAAAAAAATTATTGAATGTTTTTTTCATATTATGTAAATAACTAATTTTATTAATATAGATAATGTTTAATGACTGGTTTAACGAAAATATGACGTCGATAATATTTTTATTTATCCAACCGTCCTTACAGACTCAGCGTTAATGCATTTACTAAAAGTATGTCAAATTTGCAAAAATGATCCAATTAGCTATTTATCAGTTTTATGTGATTAGTAAAATATGTTATAGCCAAATTACCCTTCACTGCGTAACATTTATTTATTTAACTCGAAATCTGTGAATTCCATCGTTTTTGCATAACAATGTCAGTATAATGTTGGGCTTAATTTAGATCTCTGCGGAACGACGGTATTGGCGTTATAAGATTTATTTATTCTCAGATTTCCTTCGGTTAACAGTTACATATGAAAACCTTCCTTAAAGGAAACTTTTAATAATCTTTATGCAATAGAGGGTTATTACCGTGCCATACTAAGATTTTTGTGTTTTGATGATTCTTTAAAGTTGGTAGTTAGAAGAGTATAAATATCAAAAGGCGAATTTTTCGTGGAATAATACATAGTTTTCTGAGACCTCATTTTCTAACCAGCCCTCGATAAATTTTTCCGACAGCATGCTCTGTAAATGGTTACTTCATCTCTAGGTTTATGGCTAAAACAGATTGCATGCACGGCAATACGACGAAATTTAGAAACCACTGGTTATTGCACGCCCATTTCTATTTATAAAATCTGTCGGTTATATTCAGTATTGCCAACAATGAAATTGATATTTCGCTTGGGCATGCTATTCTCGTCGCATGTGCTGTCATGCGATTTCAATTTGTTTCACAGTGCGGCAAAACCATTTCGTCGAATCGTTCATCGCATTGCCTTGTTGCACTGTCGTCTGCAATCTGTTTCAGTCATTATTGAAGCAAGAGATGGTGGAATTGAAGACTATGTGTATGCTCGCATCAATAGTGTTGCATTAAGCTATACGGGGTATGCCTATAAGAAACAATACTTGCAAGAGTGCAAGAATATTTGTTTGAGTTCAAAAGCTGCTGAATGAAGACTAGGTCAGCAACTCTACGTCGTTCTTCCAACGGATGCATATTAAGCAACCGGAGGCGATCCACATAAGAAGGAAGCCTGAGTGGATTATTCCACGGAAGGTCTCTAAGTGCGAACCTAAAAAGGTTCCGCTGCACCTACTCAATGCGTCTAAAATGAATAGCATAGCGGGGAGACCAAACAGATGCATACTCGAAAATTGGCCTAACCAAAGAAAAGAATAAGTAAATTAAGGTCTTCCGATCAGAAAACTCCCTTGGCCAATGCTTTACGTAACCCAGAACTGAATTACTCTTAGAAACAGTGCAGAGTGAAATCAAGTTTACGGTCAAGCTTCACACCAAGGTCAGTAACGGAATGCACGCGACAAATATTAGTTTCCACAAAGATATAATCAAAGACGAGCTGATTTTGGTTCCTAGAGAATGACACTACCTCACACTTATCCAAGTGAAGCTAGAGGCCATTAGATCCACACCAGTTCTTGAATGTATTTAAATCATCCTGAATGCAAGAAGAATCATAACTGTTTCTAACGCATGAGAAAACTTCATATCATCTGCGTAGATTAAATCTTTGGAGTGCTTAATCAGAGCAACAATGTCGTCAATGGCAAGAATAAACAGGAACGGCCCCAGATGGCTACCCTGCGGTACGCCAGATAAAGCCCTAACGATTCTGGATGAACTATTACGAAAAGACACTCGGTATGTCCTATCCCTTAAGTAAGAGCAGATCCAGTCGAGCAATAAAGGCGGAAAACCCAACTAAGCATAATCACAGAATGAGGGAGCTTATCAAATGCCTTACCAAAGTCGGTGTAGACGCAGTCAGGCAGAGATAATGTGGCATGTAAATTCAAGCAGGTTTGTTGTCGTCGACTTACCCAGCAGAAAGCCGGGTATTAGATGATTAGATGAGATTATCCCCTTACACTGCCCAACAAGCTGCGAATGTATAACAGATTCGAACAACTTGGGTATGAAGGAAAGCTTCGCGATTGGCCTATAATTTGTTATTAAGTTTGTATGCCCCTTTTTATAAACAGGAATTATAAAGGAGCTCTTCCATAACGTAGGAAATCTACCGGCCTGAAAAGATTTGTTGGAGATGAGTTCCAGTGGAGTGAGTAAGACGTCAGAACAGCATCTCAAGAATGCAAGCGGGAACACCGTCAGGACCAAAATAAAAGTCCATTTTAAGTTCCCTTATACTATCTATGATAATATCACGAGATATAATGGGCAAGAAATGGAGGCAGCGGGACGATCCTCGATATGACCAAAATCTTCCAGGGGAAACACAAAGTTGCCTGATGAAAAGGCGCTCTCAAAAAACAATGCCAAGTTATCGGCTATATCGGGAGCGCTGCAACTAGAGGATCCATTGTACCGCATTGTAGATAGATAATTATCAGTTTTCTTCTTCATATTTACAAATTTAAAAAAGGTTCGAGGATCATTATGCAAGTTATCGCGAATATTATCAAGGTATTCCCTGTATAAAGATGATGATAACGCTAAAAAGCTGTCATGACAATAAACAAAATCACAATAAGCAGACGTGCTTCTACAGCGTAAGTAGGTTTTCCATAACCAATTTTTTTGATTCTTAAGGCTCCGTAGTTCTCTAGTATATCACGGGGGAGAATGACATTATGATCTCAACCGTTTTAGTGGTACACACGAATTAAACAGATCATAAATCCTATCATAAAACACGGAAACGCAATCGTCGATATCGTTATCATGAAAAAGGGATGGGAAATCGATTGAGAGGATCCTGTTTGAAAGATCAGAGATGTCCGCCCTTTTAAAATCAAGAACGTACTGATCTACGTCGGGGTCAACAATATTAGAACCATCCTAGCAAAAAGAGATGAAAATGGGCGGATGTAAACTGTCGATAGCGGATAAATTATGAGAAGTCGGTTCGACTATAGTGTTACTCGAATCAGAAGAAAATATAAGATCTCACTGTCTTCCCATAGAGTTCCTTACATCACTCATTTGTGTAAGCCAAAGGAGGAGATGGCGTCAAGAAAATGGGAATCTTTAGCAGTAAGACAATTTAAGGGAAGGTAGTCATCGTCATCAACGTTGAATACCCATTGAACGTTGGGTAAGTTAAAGTCACCAAGAAGGATGATTTCGTCCTCTGGGTTTCTCATATTATTAATAAAATCTAGGCTTATGACGTCTAGCAGCATTGCTGTACGGTAATACACATTACATCTAACATTATAAACGTAAGCCTAATATTCTTTACAAATATAGTATTAAAGCGAAGCACTCACCAAAGCTTTCTTCAAAATTTATGCAAAACTTATTATTTAAAAAAATATATAAATAGAACATGTTGTAGATATTAGCAGTGAATAACTTGTTATCAAAAGTAATTTGAGTTTTATATATTTTTTGTATGTGTGTTATTTCCCCAAGGTGAAACCTGACAAAATACTTTTAAATTCTAGGCCCATCTTACGACCACGGATTAGGATATGGTAATAAACATTTCTTCCCATCAAGTGTTGGCATTTAGTATTTATTATTTTTATTGCTAAAAGTACTGATCAGAAATCTTCAGGGAATGTCAAACAATTTTATCTTTTCGCTTTTTATTGCTCAAGTTTTCAAATTTTAGTAATAATTTAATATGTCCTTAATTATTTCTAAAAAAACCCATATAAATACATAGTTGACATATTGTTACATCAAGCATGTTATATTTTTAATTTTTAAAATTTTAAGTGGGATCAATTCTGCAAAATTTTTGATTTTATATTATATGACTTGTCTTACATATATATTTTTTACATTCTAACATTTTTTAAATACTTCTGGTACTCTTTAAATGAGTACTTTTTTATTTTATTTCTTTGAAACTCATTTATAAAAGTTATTATTCCATATTTATTCCTTGATGCTGTTAAAAATTTAAACCTTCTTTTAATTAGTAGTACTTTGCACTTTTGGTATTAGATTTAAAATATAACGTCCTTGAAACTTAAGAAATAGGCTACAACGTATAAGCATTAAAAGGTTGTTCGTTCGCGTCACGTTTATTGACTAGAACCAGCGTTAAAAATTGCAAAGTCGATGGGTCGCCTATTTGCTTTTATCTCTTACTATATTTTACTCATGATTAAAATTTTTTTTCAAATCAAGCTTGAATGGACATCTGACAAACTAGATATTTTATAAGATACCATATTTTCCTATTTTTGTCAATATCTTTCTTTAATTTACGTAAAAATTTGTGGGACCACGTCGACTCCTAAACTAAGTGAGCTTAATTTCTATCTACTGAGCTTCAACAGAATACTTCCGATTAGGTACGTTTAGTTAGGTAAAAAAAGAAGAAAGGAAAACTTAAATAGATGGATATTTGTATGTCACAGTAATAATAATGTGCTTGCATGGAATCGCTGAAAAGAAAAACATGCTAGGAAAGTTCCGTGCAATTATTTGGAGCTCGTAATCGTTTCTAAATGGTACTGGAAATTTCAATCAGGATATGTTAACTAGTCATGCAAAATTCTGTCTAGAAGTTCGACTAAGTGGTATATACCCCTATGGAAAAAGTAAGATGTAAAGATTTCCGGTGACACAGGTCGTGTTGTGGTAAAAACATATGGAAAAATAAAGTGGTCTGAAGAATTTTTGCGTATCTTCGTTTATTCTGTTTTATTCATCGATGATTGATTACTATAAAATCCAAGTGTCTAAAAAAATTTAAATGCCATTCTAAACAACTTTGTAAAAAGAGAGAATTCTCATGTGAATTTCTAGTAGTACGTCTAAGTTTAGTTAGGCCTTGAAAAGTAGTGAAATGTAAAACTTGACCAAGTGCACAATTTGCTTTAGCATGGAAGAGAAAAAACTTGGAGGAGGAATAACAGTTACGTGATTGAATCTTTAGCTATGGAAAAGAAGTTAGAAAATGTTTACTTGGCCCGATTTTTCCATTTCCACTTTAAGACTTAGTCATTCATCTTATACTCTGTAAGTTTTCGATTTTACTATTTTTGTGGCCCGTACCATTAAATAATATATATAATCATCTTGGCTCTGTCGCGATAAGAAGCTCTTTCAAGGCAAATCGCATGCATTTCTAAGCCCCTAACGCTACTGAAAATAGGCTAGTGATTTTTATGACCGGTGAATATGTGGATTGAGGAGTGACAAAGTAAAGAGTTTTTCCGAAACCAAATATTTCGGAAACAGAAAGCGATGCCGGTTTTAAATTTTAAAACGTAAACCTACCAGGGGAAAAATTTCACCGATTTGGATCTTGTGATCTATCTATCTAGGAAAGTCCAAAAGTCGGCTGATTTGCTGTGGGTAAAGGGTGCAATGCTGTATTGTGAACGTAGTGGTACACTATCGTGCAACCCTATAAAGTGGTGTTTCATATAACTGGTCTGGCTTTAAAAACTCAAAATTTTTTTTAGACTCAAGATTGCTATTTACAACTTTAATATTATTGTTATTAAACCGTTTATTAGAATCTTTCGAAGAAAATTTAAATACTTATGTGGGGATTTCTGCAATTTCGGCCATAAAAAGTGTACTCCATACTACTCTGCTGTTCGGCCGGCGCTATAATAAACAAAACGAACAAATGAACCATTTTTCTCCTATTGGTCAATTTGTTTTCATTTGGTTTTGAGTGAAATGCGAAAAATAAATTTTTCAACAGCAGAGTAAAGTGGAATTTTAGAAGAATTTTCCATTTAGTAATTGCGCCAGTCCTTTTTTCTTTAAATTAAAAACAACTTTCACTTTAGGTTGCTGAAATATCCTCAACTTGGGTTCACTGTAGGTGCTCTTAAGCAACTAAAAATAATATAAAATTGTAATTTATGCAACCCTTCGTATACCAAAGAGCGTAAATGAACAAAAGTTTCTTTTTCAATGTCGTCCTTTTTTAATGATTTCTTTGGACAAATTCGTTCTGTTCACATGTACCAACCCCTCAAAAAACCTTTTTATTTTTTACAACCAAAATATTTTATGCTACTGAAAACTTTTCAATTTGCCGGAAATCTTTTTCTACCCACTCTCCGAAAAGACATTATTTTACAAAGTGCGTATAAATGTCACAATAAACGACCGAAACGTATTCTTTTCATACAATTCATAACAGATTACCTGCTGCAAATAACACCGAAACCCAGATTATTACGTATTCTAATTTTTATTTTAAATTTGTTTTAATAAATTATGGACTCGTTTAGTTTCCTTTTTAAGGTCTCGTCCGTATTGTGTTCCTTCTTGTGTTTCTTTAAAACTCAAGTTGCAGAGAACCCAAGGAGCTTAATTTCGTATTCTTCGAATTTAAATTTTTTCCTGGTATATATTTCCTGTCATAGCTGTTTTGTTTTTCTAAGAACACAAGTAATTTTATGGTGAGAAATTGATATTTACTCATAAATCTATTTATTCTTAGTTGATTGGCTTACATTTTTATTTTATGAAGCAGAAAGCATCTTGAGCTAAAATAGAGATGAATATTCGGGTATTAAAAATAATATTATTACTTCCCTCCTTGCCTTCGCTTAACTTAGAACAGTTGAGAACTTTTTAATTAACGCAATTACTCATTGTGTCAAGCCAAAGTGTCTTAGTTTCTTATTTGCATAGTGTACAATGCGGCGAAATGAGAACCCAGAAAATTACAACTAGTTTAAAAGCTATCTGTTCGATGAAATATAAATCATTACGTTGATGAAGTGTATGTCCATTCGTAAGAGTTGCGAAGGAACTGAACAAGAGTTAGTGCTTAATTTTCTTGGGGAAGGATAAGAAATTATGCAAGTAAATCAAGTAAGAGCTCAAAAATGCATTTCTGGTTTCTTAATCGAGCAGATTAGTAGCACTGGGAAATCAAGGAAATTTTTTTAAGGCTTCTTTTATGGACGGTTTTCTTAATTGGCTGCTTGAAAAGTCTCTTTTATACCGAATAAGGCTAATTTAGTAAAATTGATGACTTTTAACTTTACTATAAACTTTATTTTAAGCTCAATTAGATATGATCCAACCATATATATTTATATGGATGTGTTTATATGTAAGAAGTTGTTTAAAGAGTAGGTAGAAATGAAATTATTTTTAGAGAAACAGCATGTTTTATTCTTTCAATCCTTTGAAAATTGTTTAAGCTTGCGATGCGATGAAGTCCAATACATTTTTGGCTATCATTTTGGAATTCTTTAAGTTATTTTATGCTTTAGTCTGTATCTCTCTCTAGTTCCCGTATCCCCTTGTGGGGCATGGGGCGGGAGAAGAACTTTACCCGGTTCAAGAGAACGATTTAAAGTAGATTTCGAACCACTGACATTTTCTCTTCTGCATCATGGCAATATGGCAATATGAAGTTAGGGGTCGCCGGATCCCCAAAAAGGTTCAAGCTTTGTCTTATATTACTAATGAGGAAAACATACTGAATATAGGAGAAAAAGGCGGTTAATCGGTCGAGCGACGAGATTGAGCGCCTCTCTCCTCCCCATTCGCAAACTAGGTGGAGAATTTTTATCAAGGTACCAATAAGGAAACATACTCTATATAGCAGATTCGGATAGTTACGAAGTTACGTGGCCCCACCCTAGGTACAAAACTTTTGTAATGGTAGCATACTTACTATGACCAAAATGAATCATACAATTCGGTCTACGCATGCGAAGTTAGGTGCCGCCTTCTTGCAAATCGGGTCAAGCATTACGAAGTTCCATCTCTCTCCACCCACCCCTTCCGAGGTACAATATTTTAGCATGACTGATTATACTTTATACCGCAAAAAAAGAACTTATGCACGGTCATACATAAAAATTTCAATAAAACCAATCAAATTGAGGATCTTCTTGTTTTGCGAAGGCGGTTAAAAATCACTTTCACATACACTTGTGATTCTTTTTAGACATTATTTTGGATGGGGGTGAAAGTTAATGTGGCAACTTTCGAAATATAAGATGGGGTGGGGGGTCGCAAATATCAAAAGCGAATTTGTTAATTATTATTTCCCCTAGTTGTAGACGCCTTATGCTCGACAGGGGGTTAAAGGAACCAGAGAAGCAGTGTACGTTTCGTCTTTTATCAAAGGATAAACTATTAGTTTCCATATCAAAAAGGCAACATCAGAGCAGAATAGATAATTCATTGCTTAATGGTTATCTCACTCAACCATCTCTGATATTTAATTATTAAAAATTTATTGAAATTATAAAAGACTGCTTAAGTTCTTATTATAGTTACAATTAAAAAAACAATAAAAAGGAAACATTTTTAATTAAAATGTAAATTTTCTATGTAAGAGTAAAGTTTTTTTGAAATTATTGAAATTTTGTAATTCAGCATAATATGCCAAAAAGTTTTAGGCAGAAGATATCATTTTGTTATCACTGAATTTATCAAGTCGAACTTGGCTAAATAGAAGAAATTAAAATTTCAAGGGTACAAAATAATATACTCCTCTGGTTTAATGTTCAAATATTTTCAAGTTTGTCTATTCAGATAGCCAATTATAAGAGTTTCCTCAAAAAACTATTGATCGAATCGAATTGCACGTTAGGGCTAAATATTTTTTAATTAACTAAAATATAAAAACTTAAAGCACTACTTTCAAAATAAACGAGATAATATATTATAATTAATAAGTTTAAAAACCGAACATTTACACGATATCTGCATGTGTTATTATTATTATGTATGGCTGCAAGTTTTGAAGTCCCACATCTTATTTTTTTTGCATGTCGATACTTTATGATGCATCCTGAATAGTATATTAATTACATTTTCTAATAAGAAAAATATTTTAACTAATTTATTCAATTTTATTTACAACAGTAGTCGGCCAATGCGTTTTGGCATCGGTTTACCATGTACTCTGGAGAACAAAGAAAATGCCAGACCATATGTGATACGCGAAGACAATGATAGTGATCAAAGTGACGGTCCAATTTTATATCGAGAGGATGACAACGATCGGCAGGCCAAGATAGCAAGAAAAGAAAGTCTTTCACTGAAGTTGCAGTTAAGGCCAGATAAACAGGACCTTATCAATAGAAATATCTTGCATCAACAGAGTGATAATGAAAGGATAGAGTCAAAAGAGGCTATCGGTGCTCGATTAATACGACGACTTTCAATGCGTCCCACAGCCGAAGAACTTGTCGAGAGAAATATTCTTAAAAGTGAGTATTGTACATATTATTTTTGACCTGAATTATTAAATTTTCATCTTTTTCTTAAAGCTCAAACACCCGCCGAAGAAAAGAAACAAAAAGAGGAGAAAAAGCGATATCTGCTACGGAAGTTAAGTTTTCGACCAACTGTAGAGGAATTGAAGGAGAAAAAGATTATTCGCTTCAACGATTACATTGAAGTTACTCAAGCTCACGACTATGATCGACGGGCCGATAAGCCATGGACAAGACTGACTCCTAAAGATAAGGCCGCTATAAGGAAGGAACTGAACGAGTTTAAGAGTTCCGAAATGGCTGTACACGAGGGTAGTCGGCATTTAACAAGGTAAAATCGATTCGATTTAAATTTTAAAAGTTCTCTTAAACAGACCAATCATCACTACCAATATTGTTATTGCCCTCTTTGCTAATTTATTGAGCCCAAGCGAAGTCACCGAAAGATTTAAAATACAAAAAACCAATATTTGACCATTTCAATCCTCGCTGGTACCATGAAAGCTTATTCGATATCCTTCAGAGGACGTACAACAACTCAGACTGCAGTTTGCTTTGTTCATGCTATTCAGAGTGTAACTCTGACAATGAGTTATGAGCAAATTGTGCAAGTTGTAAACTGCTGAAAACCCCATTAAATTCGAATTTATTATGAGGCTTTAACCTTCTTGTGAAATTTTCATGAGACGGCTTGACGGGAAGGCCAGGTTTCTTAGTACATAGTAGGCTTCCTATGGCTACGTTTGCTTTGTTTGCTTGAATCCTATTGAAAAGTCGTTCGCTCATTAATAATGAGAGCATATTCAGTCGTTAATACTACATTCATGGAAGGTATTCATTGTCAGACATTAGATTCGATTCTTTTCAAAAGCAAAGTTATAAAATATAAATTGAAAACTATTTTGAATTCTGATAGCAATTTCAAATTAAAAGCAATTTATAAAAGTTATTTATTTAAATTGGTGGTAAAATAATATTGATCTTAATCGTTTGATTATCGTATACCCTGATCACTGAATTCTTCTGCAATTCATTTACCCTTTTTTAACATTGTGTTTAGTTCTCTAACTATGGTTTAGGTTATTATGCTTGTACTTACTTAATAAATAGTTACAATGTCTGTCTGTTGCGAATGTTTTTGCAATTTTAATTATTTTTAATCTTTAAGATAGTAAAACCATTTAGCCGCTTTTAAAAAGCAACGATTGGAGTTAACAGAAATGTATTTTAACGTATTTTGTCGAGTTTGCATAACATTTAAGTAATTATCTATTTATTTAAAGTATTTGGTAGTAAAATATTACATAATTCATAACAAATGACTGATTTTATTTAGTTTAGAAGTCTTACAATGGATTATGTAAGACAAAAGCAAATGTCTATGACAAAACTTTCTGAAGTTTTGTCTCTATTGTATTGATTTATTAATTGAATTGACTAATTGATATTAATAAATTTTTCATAAGTTAATTAAAATCATGGAAGAGATAGAAGAGCCACCTATAAGTAAAATACAATGTTCGCATCATAAATATTGAAATTACGAATTGAATAGTATTACATAATGCCATAATGTCCTATCTCTTCCTTATATTGAACGTGACAACGGGCCACCAAGTGGCGCTTTTTGGGGGTGATAAGTTTTTTTTAGCTTAGAGATAACAGAAAGATACGTAATTCGCCTGTCGATTGATGCTGGTACTGGTCTTTTTAAATCAGTGAACATAAGTTTTTCAGAGAGTTTCCACTCCGAGTGCCGAGTGGAGGCAAATTTTTTGATGATAATTTGGAGAATAAGTTATATTGTGCTGTCACAAAAAGAAAGCTTATATAAAAACCAAATGTTAATTGGTAAAAACGAGTTCATTATGGCTACATATCGATACCTCGATGGAATGAGCCGCCATCTCAGATGGTTGTCGAAAAACATTCCATTTCAGCAGATCGAATCAAGATGGAAAACTGTGCCATCTCAAACGCCAAATGCCATGCCAAATGCCATGCCAAATGCGAGATGGTTGTTTTGTCGATGACGAACCGATGTACTCGTAGCATATTTTTCGATAACCATCTGAGGTGGCGGCTTATGCCAAGGTGTCAATATACATCCAAATCCGCATATTTCTGCTGTTAGACGGAATATCTGAAGCATAGCTAGTCTCCCATCTATCTAACAACTTTCAGAAACTTAGTAATAATGGAGTCTTTATGGTAATAAGTTCAGAAACTTTATGCGCAAAGATCTTTACTGGCAATTCCTTATGTTAATGTACTAAAACCTGGTCGGAGAACATACATACCTATAAACTAGAAAAAGAGCATGTAAATCGGATCAGTGGTTCTTTAGTCCCACTATTTCTATTCCTGCAGATTCATCTACAAAGCGTACAATAAAGACATAAACTAAACTACAAACTAAAAGACAAAAAAATCAGCGGTGGACACCATCCAAGATCCCGCGTCAACCAAGACACTGTCTGAGTATGCCCTTCAACTGCAGCCTGGAGAGATTAAGTTTAAAATTGGCGAAGTGTTGGTTGAAGAGGCGAGACATCGACGTGATGGGCTCGTACATCCCATACAGAGTTCGATGACGAGAGACATGCAAGAAGTTGCGATTCCTCAAGAAGCATTGTGGGATAGAGATGTTCACGGCCGCCAGTAAAACGGGAGAATGTATTGTTCCCTGCAATAAATCGAACAAAAATAATAGTTTGGAGATGTTACGCCCCTTTTCAAGGGATGCAAGAGAAATCAACCCCAAAAGATCAGTATAAGAAGGAAGCAACCAGGGATCAATTCAGGGAAGTCCACGGAGAGCAAACCTAAAGAATTTGCGCTGCACTGAATCGACGCGGTTGACGTGAACGGCGAAATAGGCAGCCCACACAGGGCTGGCGTATTCCAAAAGCGGTCTGAAGAAGGCACAGTAAAGAAGCTTAGTTAGTTAGGGATCATCGAGTTCCTTATAGCATATTTTAACGAAACCCAACACCGAGTTAGCCCTACCAACGATCGAGTCCATATGATCCTCGAATGAAGGGCGAGAATTGAGGACCATGCCCAGGTCCTTCATCTTATCAACCCTGCCTAAGGTAACGCCGACGTAGTGAAAGAGGAAAGGACGTCTTTTACGGGAGACGGTCATAACGGTGCACTTGCCGGCATTTAAAGGAAGGCGATTGCGCACACACCAATCGCAGGACACAGCCAGATTCTAGTGTAAGGTACTGCAGTCTGCTTCGTGAGAAGCAGTGCGAAAAATCTTAGCCTCGTCCGCATAACACAGAATTTTACTGCAGATCAGGAGAAGCGAAACATCGTTAATATATAGATGAAGAGGAGTGGGCCAAGGATACTGCCCTTTGGCACCCTCAAAGTGACAAGGATTTGAGCAGAAAGAGCTCCCCGAAACAATACTAGACAGGTTAGAGGATAACCAGATGACAAAGCAGGAAGGGAACCCAAGAAGAGTTAATTTATATACGAGGATATCATGGTCGACCCTGTCGAAACCTTACTGAAATGTTTGAATACACAGTTCAGCTGTTTGCCCGCTTCCACGGCTGGTAAAGAATAATTAATGAATTTAAGTAGGTTGGTGGTCGTAGACTACCCCTGAGGAAGCCATGCTGGAAGGACCCCATGAAAGGCCTGCAGTGAAATCGAAGAACGTCACTGACGAGAGACTCAAAAACGTTTGCGATAGGCACAGTCTGGCAATCGGTCGATAATTGGAAACGTCTGACCTACTGCCTTTCTTATGGAGAGGAATCAACACAGAATTCTTCCAAAGTTCAGGAAAGCGGCCGGATTGCAGGGACAGATTGAACAAGGAACAAAGAACACTAGCAAGAGATAATAGGCATTTCTTCAGAAAGGTAGCGGGTATACCGTCGGGATTAGACGCCAAATTAGATGAGTGTTCAGCAACGCGTGCATCGTTGATTACTATATCTTTAGGCTCAAGAGAAGTAGGTGGGAGCCGCGTCAACTGGATAAAATCAGAAGTGGAAATATCACAGAGGGAATCACAGAAAGATGTTCAGAATAAATTCGCGAAAAATTAGAAATTGTGGGAAGATCGTCACTCTCACAGTCACGGTACCTCAAAGAGGAAGGATAGGCGTCACATTTACGCTTCGACTTAATAAATCTCCAGAACAATTTGGGGTCGCTACGCAACGTAGTTCTCATATTAGACAGGTTCTCGGCATAGGAGTCCTGCAGACGAGCAGATAAACGGTGGCAAAGGTCAGAGTACGCCAAATAGCCATCATAGCTTTCTGAGGCACAAAACCTCTTTCAAGCTTTACCCCTCAAGTTCCTCAGATGTCGTGAGGCACCATCAAGCCAGGGACGGAACAGATGAGGGCATCCGGACCTAGAAATGCTAATAGGAACATATCGGGTAAAACAGGCGTAAAGAACATTATATAAAGCCAGATCGACGTCGCACTTTCTCAGCACGCCCGGCCAATCACAGGAGAGTAAGCCGTCATCAATGCACGGGAAGTCAACTCGTTTAAAGTTCAAGTAGAAATCACCGAGTAATGAAGGAGATGCAACGGCGGTGTCGAAGCACATGAAAATCAGTAGAGAAGGATGATGACTCGATTCAGGAACCAGAGGGACCAGACATCTAATTACAATCGTGCCATCAGGATCAGTCGAAAGCACCAAGTCAAGAAACCTACCCGAATCACACATCACAGCATTGCGCCAAGCCGAAAGAGGCTATAAAGTTTAAAAAGGACAAAGCGTATTGTGGAGCAGATGTAATCAAGGTATAAGGCCATCAGCATCGAAAGAATATGCCCAACCGATGCCGGGAAAATTGAAGTCACTAAAGTGCACGATGTTATCCGAGGGAAGTAAGGAATCGGACAAACTGTCAATAGACGCAGCGAGCAGTTCGTACACTGCGGATGGTGAACAAGCGGGAATATAAACAGTCAACACAAATAAGCTTCTGGTAGGGAATCTCAAGACAACGCAAAAGAGCTCGAGGTCTACGAACATAAATACATCGAGGCATTGCATTTTATAATATTTAGAGAAGGGATTGAGAGATCAGACCGTCGGTCGCCTACCAATCCGGAGGTCCCAGGTTTGAACCCCACCGACGGAGCCCCATGGTTGTTTAAAAGTTATAACACTTACAATTTATATTTTATATATTTGGTGAAACTATCGAATGTCGCTCTTCAATCTCTTCTTTATCAACATTTCTTTGAATTTTGTTTAATAAGTCCGGCTTCTGTCAAAGTATATAAGCTATATTCGAGTTTATATCTGATGTGGTACTTTAAGATCTGCGCTTAATCAAATTTTTAAAAATTTAAAGCATATTATTACATTGGACACCAAAGGTTATGAGAAGGCAAATTGCAAATTCTATATTTGCTCCATCGTAAAGTTAAACGTAGAATGACTTTTTGTGTCCTAAGCAAGGATCGTAGATATGCGGTTGTTTAATAATCCAAACATACTTGATCGAGTCATTTTTATACTAATTCCACCAATTCATTTCATACAAGTTGCACGGATATTATTATTGAATAAGCAGTGAATGGAACTGAATGTGAAAGATAGCCTGGTTCAAAAAATATGGGATACAAAAAGTGAATCTGTTGTAGATTGGCATTGATTTTGTAGGAACTAATGGCAACTGCATCTATGATTATGATTACCAAAGACCGGCCAGATCAATCTAAGAATTAGTGTTATTTTGGGGGTTGTTCGCTAAAACATTGGTCACATCACTAATATAATAGAATCTCAGCCGTGCAATGGTCAAAAGATGTACTCTAAAAAAATCTATAAATTGAGTATTGTTTTTAAGCGACGTATTTAAACTTAATGTCCACATACAAACTTTCGAACTAAAAAGTTGAAGTAATATTTTATGTAATAAACGGTAATTTCATCGCCAAAAATGCATATAAAGCAATTTTGGACCCATAAGTACTTAAACCTTTCGACAATAGCACGGCAGATAATTATTCCATAAAATGGATAAATACAAATGGCACCAATCGGCTTTCTGGTTGTCGGATATAAGAATCTTTTTCTTTTCTTTTTTTTATTCTGATAGTGTATTCTCTAAAATATAAGTGTGTAAAATGATTTTAAAAACTAGAATGTAATGCCATAGATACCGTGCTTTTAGTAAGGCGGTACGCGATCTAGAAGTTTATCTCAAAACCATTTCTTTTGAGCCCGTGAAAGTGATAACTGAAAACCAATTATAGAACTCAAAAAGGGATTGAATTAAAGTTTTGTAGACATTTAGGGGTCAATCCATATCAAATCGACCAGTGATGGTCGCTGACAAAATTTATTTCATTTTCATTTACCTAAGTTTGAACTATACTCAGAGAGTTGAAAAAAAGGTATTCATAAATTTTTTAGATGTTTGGTTTTTTTTGAGCCGCCATTTTGTAATAGTGGGTCAGCCTATTTTGCATTTTACAGAGGTTTGTCTTAAATGCTGTAACTTCTTGAAACATGCCTTCATTATGTTTTTATAATGTATAAAATTTCATCACCGAGACTTTATTACTTTTTTAGTTATAAATTTTTAAATATACCAAATTTTTTTTTATGTAATTAAAAAATAATAATAAAGTCTCAGTGATGAAATTTTACTTACTTCCTTACTATTACTCTTCCGGCGGTCTTTCTCGGTGGGCCGCTTCCCTGTACTGTTTTTAAGAGTGGCAATAGGAGAGAGATTGCTTACTACAGACCTATTGCTAAATTATATAGCATTTCAAAACTCTTCGAACTGATGATCCAATCCCAATTGTCCATGGGGTGTAGGTGTTTAATATCTAGCCGGTAGCATGGGTTCCTTCAGGGTAGGTCCACGGTATCCAACTTGTTGGAGTTTGTTTCTGGCAATGGGGGTGGATTTTTGGATGGCTGCCGAACTGACTGCATTTCTACTGATTTTTGATAAGCTGTCGCACTCTTTTATCGTTTTCAAAATGACCAGGTTGGGTTTCCCTCCCCCACTCATTGCATGGATAAAGTCGTATTTATCTAATAGGACTTATCGAGTACGTTTTCGTGGCGAGCTCTCTAATACTTTCGTGGCTGCTTCTGGCGTTCCCCAGAGTAGTCATCTTGGTCATTTGTTATTCATCTTATCTATTGATGATATTACTTATTTGCTTCAAATTATTATTTGTGCAGACGATATCAAGGTTTTTCTCCCAATCAAATCTTTTTGTGGAATGTCGACGTCCCGCAACTACTTACTTTTCAGTACAAGTTTGAAGGTACTTGTATTCAACGGGTGGAAGGAGTGAAGGACTTGGGCATGTATCTTGATAGAAAACATAACTTTATACCTCACATTAATAATATCGCTACCAGGGCCAACTCTTTGCTGGGATTTATCATCCGTTAATCCAATTTACTAGCCCTCACATAAGATTTCATCTGTATACATACCTTGTTAGACCACTGCTAGAGTATGCTAGTCCGGTTTGGTCTCCGTTTTACGGATCTCACATTAAACGTATTGAATCCGTTTAGTGTAGATTTATGAGATCGGCCCTTCGTGCTTTGCCCTGAAGTGACCCTCTTATTCTGCCTCCTTATGAAGAGCGATTGGGACTGCTACAACTTGCTACTCTCGAGAAGCGTTGTTGGGTTGTTGATGTATTTTTTCTACACCAGCTTATGTAGGGAAAGATTGATAGTGCGAAACTTTCTTCCAAAATTTTACCTGGAGAACTATCCAATTACCTGCGAAATCGTTCAAGCTAACAGATAGCTTTCTCGCGCACTAGTTACGGTATGTTCGAGCCAGTTAACCCCATATGTAGGTTTGCTAATGATGTTGGTGATGTTTTCAGCACTAACGTGGACAAGGTAACACTAAGGAGGAGCCTTTACAACTTGTAACCATCCTGTTGTACTCACTCGTTTCTGAAAGGCTCTTGTAAGGTTTTTTTTTATTTTGGTTTGTCTATGTTTTGTATTGGCTTAAGCGTTGTCTATTGCCTGTGCACCCCTGATTGTTGTGGTTGGGTGTGTTTTTTGCTTTTGGGGTACTAAGGTTTTTTACATGTTGGTGTGGGAGCCTCATTCACTTCAATATTTTTTTTATATTCTGGTGGGTAGATTAATTGATTCCTGGTGGTTTCTGAGTTAGAAGGGTTAATTAAAAAAATTGATTTTTAACATGGTCTATTGATGAAATATTATATACTATAATTATACCAGTTCATTGTCGTATTCCTTCTTTTGTCTAATACCTTTCTCGGTACCTATGAACAGAATTTTCTCGTTCTTTCAAAAAAAAAAAAAAAATAAATAAATAAAAAAATCAGGAAAAAGGAACGTAGTCAATGTATCAGTTCAAGTAGAAATCACCGAGTAATGAAGGAGATGCAACGGCGGTGTCGAAGCACATGACAATCAGTAGAGAAGGATGATGACTCGATTCAGGAACCAGAGGGACCAGACATCTAATCACAATCGTGCCATCAGGATCAGTCGAAAGCACCAAGTCAAGAAACCTACCCGAATCACACATCACAGCATTGCGCCAAGCCGAAAGAGGCTATAAAGTTTAAAAAGGACAAAGACAAATTATATTGAGACCTCATATGTTTTGCCCATTCTCCATTTGTGTTGCGTAATGTTTGAGATATTGACTATGTTCGTTTCTCATGCATTTTTTTAAAAGGCTTCCCATATAAATTATATTTTGCAATTTTCCAAACGGTACTCCACTTCCCGTGGTAACAAACTCTTCCTCCCAAAATAAACAAAATACATTTGTGAGATACGGATAAACAAGATCCAAACTTTTACGGTAGCTTCAGCCCTTTCAGAGATAATTGTTTGTGATAGACAGACAGATGCAATAATCGTATGCCGTTTTTACCGTTTGAGGTAAGGAACATTAAAAACTGATCTTCCAACGAAATAGGAATTAATCTTCGGTTCTATTACCTTGATTGAAGCCAATGTTGATTAATCTAATCTTAGTAAATTACGACCTTTAAAAAACTTTTGGTATTGCCCAGTAGCACGCAAAATAAAAATATTTTTCAATACAGGGTGTTTGGCATAAAGTGTGCAAAAATAAGGTGATTGGTTTCACCTAGCCAAACAAAAATTGTATGGCAGGGGGGAGGGGGCAATCTCAACCGTTTGAGTGTTACAGGGTAATTCATAAATTCCAAATTTTCATGGTATGCACGTCACTCTTTTATTTTTATCTTTTGATCTACTTAACGCAGCGACATCAAACAAACGCTATGAAACTACCTTCCTAATTACCTTTCCAAAATGTCAACAATATTGACCTAACTCCTACCATTGGAGGTACAGTCAGTACCAAAAGTGAAGAAAATATTCTGAAATTACCAAAAATTCAGCATTTTCCCAAATTTTCTCCAAAATTTACGTAATCAATACATTTGTTTTGTATTTTTATAAAATCGCCCATCTCATTACCTTTCCAAATAGGAGCAACATGTCCACGTAATGAAAGGATGTAGGAATTTATGCGTAGAAAACCTATCGTGGGAATATTATAAAAATCTGAAATCTAAAGAAACTAAACTCATACTAACCCTAAAATACTTTTTATTGAATTCAATAATGTTATTATTTTACAAAAGCTGTTCAAAATGTCCTCCGGCACTTTCGATGTGTATCAATAACCTGCTTCTAATTCCTTGTTTAAGGTGTACTATATTGTAGCCAACCTCTCTCGTCTTGTATAGCAGACCTTTGAATAAACCTCATCCTTCATTGTTTTTCGTAAAAAAGGTACAATGCAATAAGATATGGAGATCCAGCAGTCAGGAAATTTAATTTGCCTCACAATAGTGGCAGTATGCACTGGGGCTCCACCATCTGGGTAAAGCATTGCTCTAAGATTATCCTCTAGTAGATTTAGTCGTATATTTTCCAAAATTCTTCGCATAAATTTAACTCTTAAACACTTGCGGCGAAATGAATAGTTCTATTAAATGGGTGTTGATCATACCAGCCCAAACATTGACTCAGAATTTGGCTGGAAGGAGGCCCCCCTTGTTATATGTGTGTTAGTGTCTGAACAGGTATGGAGGTTGTCGAAGTTTCTGATACCACCTCCAGTGAACTGCGATTTATCTGTCCACATAATTCGGTTCAGAAACGCCCCGTTCTTAATGTCGCATTCTAGATGCAAATGCAATGCAAAATATTTTTTCCGAATCTTCTTCCAGTAGTCCTTGGACTGGGATATAATATTATAACCGACATCCTGCTGGATGAGTAACTCTCTAAACTTTAACTGAAGACCCTCCTAATTATCTTGTGACTCTCTCGGGAATCTTCCAATGTTTCAAATCGTAATTCCGTTTCAAGTGACATTTCCGGTTTCTTTTAACCTTCGGGAAGTGCGAAAATACCACTTTTTGGGTGCACGTCGATAAGGGAATCACCTTTCATATTCCATTATAGCCACTGTTTCGTTTCAGCTTACCACACAATAAATGAATATTATATTAAAAATAAATTTTGCCATTTTGGCTTAAGAACACCCGTAGTATTCAATTATGATCGATATTCTTGCTGACTGACCCCCTTTTATAGCATTAGTAATAAAACGTCAGGATACTAGAGTGTGAACTCTCGCTAACACAAGCTAATATCGATCATAAAACAAAATTACACTAACAGTTTTATATGTTTTACTTCAGCAAACATTTTCGACACTTTGTCGTAAAAATTTTGTTTATTTAAAAAATTTCCTACCTGAAGTCCAATAAAATAATTAAGAAGTAAGGAGTTGCATGCGGTTTTTCTAACCCTTTCTCTACCTGGACATCTTAGACATTTTTGGAAATGTAATGAGATGGGCAATTTAATCAAAATAAAAAACAGATGTATTCATTTCATGAATTTTGAAGAAACTTTAGGATAATGCTGAATTTTTTATGGATCTAAAAAAAATTGATTTTCAAACTAAAATTTTGGGGAATACATAATTTTGTTTCATTTCAAATGGAAATATTTTGAAAATGTGCCGTTAATTTTTATTTTATTTTCGTTTTTCTAATAGTGGTCAATGTGCTCTTTCAAAAGAAATTTAAAGCACACAAAAATCTTTTACCATTTTCAAGTTACATGAACAAACGCACAGCGGATACCTGCCCTTTTAGGAAGAAATTCTACTTGCCCCCGAATTGTTTTTTTGCCAATAATACTAATTTAAGTCTAGTAGTCGATGTGTGGTAGTAAAACGTTAACAGTAGGTTATAAAATATTTGTTTTGCGAATATTCCCAATGAAAAAAATTAATGTTGTGGTATTTGGAATGGAACTCCTAGGATTTCCGGGTATAAAATAAGATGCAAACTCAGTGCCATTTTTAATAGCACATAATATTTCAAAGTGAGAAGTCACTTAGGAATGTTAGGAATTTTGCAACGGAAATTCCTTCGAAGCAGAGCGTTAATATCACCCGCGATTCCCAGAAAGAAGATTACCATGTAGAGGTGCCTTTCAAAGAGAGAGGTGCCTTGAAGAGTATTACTAAGTTGTGCAGCTGTACAGAAACAGGCCTCTTCAACAGCACAGCCCAGTGCGGAAGCAACGACTTCCAATGGTTAAATGGAAATTATGGGGGTAGGTGGATACGTCGGCGTGGTACTTTGACCTCTATTGCGAGTATAGATTTTCGTTCGACTCGACTAGCTAAAGCTCTCTTCCCTATTTAAATTGATAGTACAGTGCGCGACATTCGCAGTAGGACCCTTTTCCTTGGCCAGCTCGTTCTATCGACCTAACCCCACTTGAATTTAATTGTTTTAGGGGACCATGAGAAATATGGTAGAAGTTGCCACAAGAAATGAACTGAAAAAAAATTTTAGAAGCCGGAAATGAAATAATCTTTAGCAATTGAATCATGAGTAAAAGAGCTTTCTGTAAAAAGAACAACAATTTAGGAGGCCGTTAGAATTTTTGCTTAGAAGGGCAGATATGAGCTGTACATTTGGTCATGTAGCTTGATAATGGTAAACAATTTTTGTGTGTTTTAAATTTCTTTCGAAAAAGACAGATTGACCATTTTTTTAAATCCGAAAATAAAAAAATTAAGGGTAAATTTTCAAAATAAATCCATTAACAGTAACAAAAATATAATTACACAGTCTTTAACACCATTGTGTTACCTGTCAACTGAGATACTAATAACGTCTATCGTAAAAATTTCAAACTTCTATAGCTTGGAGTGGGAAGAAGGTAGACCCCTCCCCATCCTACAATACAATTTTTTTCCTTTTTTCTCCTATATCTATCAGTTCCTTTATTATTGGACACGACCTAAGAAACACTCTGTATATAAGTCTGAAAATCGACCCACATTGTAACAAAATTGTTTAGCCAAATACTACAGTTCTACTATTGCTTTTATTATAATTTATAGAATCGTTGTTTTGTATTTCAGTTTTGCTGAAGTCTGTAAGTCTCAGTCTCCTTTGTATTATTTCTGGATAAACTTCTTACGTGTATTGTATTTTATTATTTCTCAGAAAAAATGCAATAAAGTACAAATCTTCTTAACAACTTTACAATTCAAAATTTTCTCGCATAATAATTTATTTGTAATATTTGATTAAGAATTCTAGTAATATTGTTCTAAAGGAGTATTATTTTTTAGGTTCCATAGGCCATGACAATTGCAATGGAGTAGCGAAATTTTACCAAACACTTTCATCACCGACACCATCAACAATATCACTAGATCTACTACGGCTACACAACAAGGGCAGGATATTTATAAAATATATTGTGCAAGAATAGATAAGAAACAAACTCAGCAACAAATCATCACTTCGAAGTCAGTAGAACTTTCAGCCGTTATTTCAGATCAAGTGAAATCTTCCAAAAACAATGAACTTAGCGTTAGGAACTACATCAATAATATTATTAACTACAATTACAATAAAAAACAAATTAATGATAATAAAAACATTAAGGATAGACTACAAACTGACGACATGAACTGGGACTTGAAAAACGGCGACTACGAACTTAAACTGAACATCATTAACGAAAATAACGGGGACTTTGACTCATCAGATGACTTGGACCAGGACACTAATTTTAATATTGTATTCACGAAGCAAGCTGCTGTGATAGACCTGTTGACGTTATTAGAAATGTTACCTAAAACTAAAAAAATATCGCGTTACTACTTTTAAAAACACTCAAAACAGAGAACAGAGAGAAACACACATAAACACAAAAACAAAGAAAACATTTAATTCAACTCACTTTTGCTATTGGAAATAATAACGCTATTTCTAAACTGTGCGATAAATACTGGAAAGCTGTGAATTTGAGTTTCTTATCGGATGGAAACTGCTTTATGGTTTCACAATTCTGCGTAGATTTTAATGTTTATTTTTTAAATTAGCTATTTTGTTGAGTATTATCTTTGTAACTAAGTATGTACATGAAACATTGTATATCTAGCGTACTCAGCGATTTTCTACTTTAATATTGGTAGAAATTCTACATATCTAGCTCCTGAGTAGATTTGTAAAAGCAATAATAAGTAGAGCCTCTGTAAGGTAACGAATCAGTAACGAGTACTTTTATACTTTTTTAAACACTTCCATTACATTAAGTTGAAATTTGTATGTCATTGGTGTTAATATGTACGAAAATATAGCTGTTAGCCAAATTGTATATTTAAACTTTTAAATTCATTACAGTAACTTGTATGTTTATTTTAGGTAATTGGAATAGACCATCTAGGGGAAGGACAATTATTTTTTATACCTTTATATAATTCTGTTTTTATTGTATCTATTTCTTCTTTCCTGTAAACAGTAATAGTTTAGATATTGAATTTAACAACGATTAAATTTTAAATTTTTAAATTGTTGGCATATGTGAAAATAATGGTTTTGTTCAAGTGGAGCTTTGTTTTCTTAATCATAGGTTTTCTTAACAATCAAATATCTAAATCACGAATATGAAAATGTTTAGGACGTCTTCATGGACTTCAAAGTGAAATACTTAGTTGTGTGTTACATGTACATACATTATACCATTATTTAAACATTATATTATGTTCATTCCAACTTTTGTTTAAAATTGTTTGTTGTTTGTTCTTCTTTAGAAAAGTTTCGATGATTGTGTACTTTAATTCTTAGGGGAGTTGCCAAAAATTTGTTATGGTTTTTCACTGAGGAATTGTCAGTATAGGACCACGTGGGCATATTTTTTGAAATTTGTATTCATTACAAATTTATGTAATTTAGAACATCAAAACTCATTGTATGAACATGGAATAACTGGAAAATTTTGTATTTCTCCTGTTGTTGAGTTTAATGTTACAATCAAAAATGGGTTAATGGACGCAATCAAAATGTTTCATGGTTAGTAATTATTTATAGAGCCCTTTTTGTCCATTGTAAATATCTAATGCAATAATATATAGCATGATTTTACTTCTAAAGTCTAATAAGTCTGTCCAAACTGCAATGCAAAATTATTTGGTAAAACGGATTTTTTTCAACAAAGGGGTGATACACTAATTAGTAAAATATAAGGTTTTTTTTATTTATAGATTTTACTGATATTACGGTCCACAAATTCAATTCTTATCTAGGAATTGGTTAAAAGAGAGTTGATCCTGCTAACGATTTTGTCTTTAAATTCCGCTGGATATCCTTTAATTCTTGAATTTTTCTTGATTCCCATAAACTAATTCCTTTTTGATCGTTTAAATTAATTCTTTATAATTTTCTCCTTTTTTCATCATAGATCAAATTACAAATACACTAATTGAATTTCAATCGTATCATTAAAAAATATTATCTAACCCACGTACAAATGAGGAGTTACAGTAGGTAGAAACTTTCACAACGGAAAGCTATATCAGACGAGGAATTATACTAGCAGAACTCTAAATGGAAGATCTTATTAGGCAGAGAATTTTACATTCGAGGATTTATAATTGTACTCGAGTAATTGGCAAATGAGAAATTGCCTACTTGGTATTTATTTATGAGTAATTGCATGGCACGTCTTTTAAATGATAACTTGAGAGCAATAAGCGACGATTCTACATGCTCTGACCAAACTTGAATCTTACTCTTAACCGTTATTTTGTACAATTTAACTTGCTTTAACTCGTTTGTCATTACCTCTAGTAATATTGAATATTTAGGCCAGCTATCATGGTGATCAACAGGTAAGGAATGGCCAATTCAACATAACATTTCTTTTTGTAAATCTGGTCGTGATATCTAATGGATCATATTATCCTAAAAATTAATAAGCACCTCTTCTAAGAGGTTCATGCAACCACCTGAATGCATTTTTGTAGTTATGAAGGATATCCGAGTTTTTTCTGCATAACAAAGATCTGTCCATCCCATAATGATGCCAGCTTGAAAATTTCTGCGTAAATTGACTAGTTTTTTCGTCGTTGTGCCAAGATCGGATATAACCGTCAGGACCATCCAAAGTGAACTTTTCTTATCGCTAAAAATTACCTGCTCCAAGATAAATGTGACGTCAAAAATTGAAATCGTGAGTTTTTATGACGTTGTTTTAAGTTATGTTACCTTTACTTTTAATCTACGTAAGATTACCGAAATCGTACAAAATTTTTGAAAAACTGGTAAATTTCATTCACGACGAATTTTAATATTTTTTTTTTGCATACAAGAGTCTTAATTTTATAACACTTGCTACGACTATATCCGATTTATTTATTCGCCTTTCAATCTCTCTCACGGAAAGACCGCATTCCATAATTACTTTTCTTCTTCGTCAAATGTTTTACCACATGGCATTTCTGTAGAAAACTTGAATTGAGTAAATTAACTTTCAGTAAAAAAACACATAATGTTTACTGTAAGTTTCTGTCAATGTCACCCAATTTCACTATAAAGCAACACATTGACTTAACAGAACTTGCCCCAAATAGCGACTGGAAGTGCTATTACTTCCTTCTATATCAAATTTCAACTGTAAAGATTCAACGGAAAAAACATCCATATAGCATGAACGCGCATAATTGTACTTGAATTCAAAATACAAATTTTTTGTAAGCAAATGCGTAAATTAGGTATTATTTTTTTCTTAGAGGAAGTATAAATATTTCTAGGGGTGTATCTTAAGGTATTGAGTTATGCAAACATAGTTTCCTTGCATTTTCATTTAGTCATTAGAAAAAATACGAAAAATAGAAAGAAAACTAATCACAACTCAATGTGCGCTAAAAAACTCATCGGAAAATAAAAACTATATATGATAATTAAATTACAATATTGCTAAAGCAAAAACTTAAACTTTTAAAGCTTTTTTAAAAAATTTGCTTGCTTTGAAGATTTTTGGGAATCCAATTATGATTTTATCAAATACTGGGTAAACTAGAAAAAGTCAGAAATCAGAAATACGAGTGTTATATCATATTTACTGTTATATACAAACTAAGATATGAGCTATCACTATTAAAATTCTAATTCCAAGATAATTTCCGAAGGTAAATAATAAAAAGGCCGTTTAATCTTTCTGATAGGTGTAATTTACTTTTACTACAAAGTAATTTATCGTTAGTGTCTTTATTTTTCTTCACTACAACGATATTTATTAATTATGTATCTATTTGACATCACTGCACAATTATATATCCTTTAATTTACTTGCTTTCATTACAACGGAGTTGGATCAATTCGTTGAGCCGCACTACTACCATGCGGCTCAGCTTTTATTAAGAAATTAAAAATAATCCACTCCGTTTCTGGGGTGTTGTCTAGCTCGCAGCAATGCAAAAAACAAGACTCAAGTTTCCTCACTTCCCTTCCGGCCTGATGCTGACGCATCAAAGGGTTGTCCCCTAGGATTTGGCCATTTCGTTTAAAAAAAACCAACAATATTATTACCATTTATGTTAGTTCCTTTATTTTCTGTCACTATCGCTCTTTAGTAGCCATAACCTTTCGAGAGGCTTGGGGTAAGAGTAGAACTGCACCCGATTCGATGACCACAACTGCAAGTGGACCTACAATTTAAGGTAGCTTTCGAACCAGCAACATTACTCAGGAACCCTCAATGGCCTTTGTAGCGTCTATTTTTCATTTTACATACTGCTTTTTTTATGATATCCACACTTTTGTATACGAATCTTAAGCTCAGAATTGTTTATCCAAACAATCCTTCCGGCAAACCTGAGCGTGCGTGACCAAATTTCCGGGAGGTAAGCCTATACTCGTGTCTGCTCGAAATTGATTTTTTGCCTGAAGAGTTCCCGGAATTAAATTAAGTCGTTGCGTCTGCGGCTGTGAGGTTGAGATTTTTTGTTGTTGTTGGATTCTCTGTTAGGATAGCAATCTTTTTTCTCTTTGGAGAAAATTGTACGGCATACAACGTCTTCTTACTCCATTTAAATATTTATTATTTTAACCTTGATATATAAGCTTCTATGTACGTAGACAAGGCAAGGTGATTATTTGCGCAAATTTTCCTTATAATACTTTTTCAAAACTAATTTATCCTTGAATCGGATTCTCTGTGAAGTCTTTAATAGTATTAGCACCAGTAATGCTGTAGAAATCATTTTAAATACGATTAAAGCAGCAGAATGAGAGATCTGGCCGTTGCAGAGCAAATCCTCAGAATTTATCAATTTAACCAGAACATGAAACATAGCTCTACTATAAAAAAATCACCGAAAAAGTGTTTTAATATATGAGTTTTGGCTGATTGTATTTGGAAAAGTTGATATTTGAAAATGTTGGTTGAGTACTATTATCCAATGTTAAAAAAATGTTTCAGCCGTATCTTTTTCAAACTTTTTCTTGTACTCGCTATTATGAAATGTATAATGTGCTTCTTATGGAGTAAACTAATACCAAAGATTTCTACTACTACTAGATAAACGGCTTCGAACAAAGTATAAAAATTGTTTGGTTACTTTTACATATTTCCCGCATCAGGGTAGCGATTCTCACACAATTTGGTTGCCTAACCGTTTCAATAAATTAAGCGCATGCCCAAAAAATGTTGTGGCAACAGAAAAATATTTCATAGCAACGAATAAATATGTCAAGTTTGTGCGCATGATCTGTAATTCTCCCATGCCGTTCCCCGGAGCTTGCATCTAAATACTCAGTCGCCTGGCTGGGAGCTGGCGTGTGATTTTGACACTTCATAGCGTTTGGACTGCCATGAGTAAAAATTTTGTAAAACGGTTTGCATTTCCTTCAACCGATTGAACACACACTTGTTAAATTCAAGCTCTACACATTTTTACAATTTTGCGTAATTACAAGGCAACGAAACAACAAATTTCGTGAGAATTCCTACCCAGGCAACCCTGCAGAATTTGTGGATATGAGACACGTATACTTTTCTTATGTGCATTTCCAAATATCAAATGTACTTCACTCATTGAAAGATCAGAATACACCACAAGTAACTGACTCAGTCATGTGCTTCACATGAATTCTTTTTATTGGTGGTACCTTTTGGTAATTTTTTGACAGGAGTCTATGATTCTCACCGGATGAGAATAGAATTTTGACAGGAGTAAGTTATTATCTCAAATAATTTTGACTGGAGTAAATCATTCAACACTACCTGTACTCTTTATTTGCATGTATATTTTAAAGCTGGATATATTTTGTTTTCCTGTGGTGCCAGTGTTACTTTTTCAAGACTAGCTGGGTAATTTAGGGAGTCGGTTATTTAGTAGTAAGCAATCTTTGCTAATACGCTTATAATTCAAAAGTTGATAGTGTTGCCGGCTGTCAGGAACTGAACCGAATGTGCATACATATTGCAACTGCTTAGATTGGGTGTTTTATTCAGTTAAAGTTTTGGTTGCGGTACTTGATACAATGTCTATGGCTTAAAATTAATTTCAACTAGGAAATTTCCTTGATAACAAAATTCGTGCTTCCATATATCAAATTTTAGTGACAATAATTTTAATAAAATTTACTAAAATTCTTAAAACAGTTGTACCAGGTTAAGGAGTTTAAAATTTAATTCAATGGATATATTAAAAATGTTAATGTATAAGAAATAACTTGAAATTCGTCATTTTCTTTTATATTAACATTAATAATATTTATATGTGATATTAAAAGCGTAAGTAAAAAAGCTTTTCAAAGTAAGGACTTTTTGTATTGTCAAGTTTTTAGATGCTAGTATAATTTCCTTTTCCATAATCTTAGTAAATACAAGCTAAATATTTACTAATTAATATAAATTTTTCATTCTGGAGAATATAAAACAACGACTAATGGAGCTGCATATCCCTTTTAGTTCCAAGCGAAAAATTGAAGTTGTGCATAAAATGCAAATTTGTTTTAAAAGATATGATTACAGTGTTTTAATATTTATTGTAAATTATATAATATATTGAGAAAAGTTTTTTTTTGATAAGTTGGTCACACAGATTGTTATTCTAAGAACGTATATGAAAATAAAAAAAATTATATTTCAATTATTAAAATGAAGGGGATGAGTGAGTGCAACATCTCTGAACATAGAATATGGATATTTTGTTTCTTCAATGTTTTTTACCGCCATCTATTCTGTTGTAATTGATCCAACTACTTTAGTTATAAGCTCTAACCGAGTTAGATAATGATGATCAGTATTAATTTTATACAAGATGTACGAATTTAAAATCATTTAAAATTTTAAAAGACTACTTTTTTCGAAATCTCCAGAGTTCTTTTCTTGTACAACTAGGTGTAAAGCATCATATCGGATATGTCCACACCCCCATTAACTCATTATAATTGTGTACTATCAACGGTTTTTCAAAAAAAATGTCCAGTTGCCTTCTTTAAATTGAAATTGTTTTATTTTCGACCACTGCATTTGTTGATAATAGCAATATTGTGATTGTTCTTCTTTATAAGTTGCTAGAAATATTTCATAAGTAGTAATATCTCTAATTTTTGTTTTACGAATAATGGGATATATTTTCTGTTGCTGCGTAAAGACCGGGCAGAAACATAAGTTTTTGAAACAAGGATCTTGCTAATGAAATACTTGTAAAGAAATTGTCTGCAACTGCATGATATCTCTTCATGAAATAATTACCCATATTTAATAGTTTATGCCTTACCATATGGTTACATCTCTTTTCTTTTATTTCATTTAGTTTATCAAGCTTTTTATTTTTTTATTTGTACCTACCAGCGATTCATCAACGCTTAGATGCTGATTAGGTGTATAATGGAATCTGAGCGCCTTATTTACATGATCTACATACTACAGGTTGAAATTTTGCAAACGTGTCAATTCATGACTATTTCGCAGTGATAAATTGTTGTTGCCTACAACATGGAAAAGTTTCAAAATTAGTTGGAATCTATTTCTTGAAAACATTTGCCCAATCCACGACATATATCCATGATTTCTTGACCAATAACTGAAAATTGTTTGTTTTCGGGTATTATTCATTTCCAAAATAACGGCAGTGAAGGCCATTAACTCTGCAATTGTAGTATTTTTCTTTTATTTCACTCTGGATTAATTTGCTGGTTCAATATTTCTTATAAATTGTCTATTCTGGCTGCGAATTTTTTACTAGCATGTGTTTTGGACTAGGGTTTTCTAAGAATAACTGACGAGAATTATATCAAGTATCCTCCTTTACACTAAATACATGAAAATTATTAAATGAGTCATTGTCACTTTCACCATTATTGCCGTCAATTTCCAAATCACTTACTCTTACTACTAATAGTTTGACGTGGGTGTCGCGTTCTCGTTCCAAATAATAAATTGTACGTCTAACGTTTACGTCTAAATTGTTTATCAGTTCTACTAACTCTAAATCATCGATAAGGGTTTATATATACTTAGCATAAGTATAATTCAGTTTCGAATTGCTTCCTTGAAACTCTAAGCGCATACTGATTCACGCACAACGATATGTTGTCATCGGTACTTTTCGCAGGTCTACTCAACGACGATATATCGTTGTTTGGCACTATAAGGGATATGCAGTGCTCTCTATATTTTTCATAAGGGCTTTTGCTTTACATTTATATCACAATTAATGCAATTAATGGTTGTTGCGGTGTGGTAATTGTTAATGTGGTATGGTAAATAATGGTTCAGGTATTTTGGCTATTATATATTTCGAAGCTAAAAGGCAGTAAAAATAAGGAAAATATATTTCAAATTGAACATAGCTGGGTATTTTATCAAGTTATTTTCCAAAAGAATAATTTTAAAATATCGATGTCCTAACTTTAAAACGATCTTAAACGTGGCTGATTAAAAGAGAGAGAAGCGGCAAATATTGGGATGTTTTACTTTACGTTCAAAATAAATATTGTATTATAATTCTATTGTGCTGTCAATAATAATAAATCGTCGTTAATAGTGAAATTTACAATTTGATGTGGTCTACTTTAAATATTCTCATTTCCTTTTTTGTTAATATGACAGCAATTTATCTAATTTTGTTGAGATTGTAGAAATGTCAAATAAATTTTTTATTTAATACATATGAACAAATTTAAATCATGCGGCTATTGCATTATAACACCATTAAAAACGAAACAACAACTAATATTCTAATGTTAGAAAATCAGGATGTTTAAATATGACGGATTCCACAAATGTTTTGAACGGAAGGAGATCTTTGAGGTTGAGTAGAGATATCCTTATCATCAAAGACCATACTTCACTCTGTGACTTGGTTAAGACTTCATAATAATAGACCCACATCTAATCACCCATTACAATTCAAATTATGCCCTTAGAACTTTTTTATCATGTCCCCCCCTGTTTGAGTTTATATTCGGCCATCAGGGAATGAGTAGCCAGATTGGACAAAGTTTCCTAACTTTAATATTATTGCTTAAAACTCAGTGGGGATACGTAAACGCCCAAAGCTAACTCCATATGTTGATAGGTCATTCACTTATCTCTGGGCATAGTTCCTGTGTCCTGACCACAGTTGCAGAATTATATACTTACCGGTATACAATTGGTAATCCCAGTCAAATCGCTCCCTTCTTAATTCCAAATACCACATCTGGACGATCCTAAGAAATAATGCAATATCACCAAGAAGGTATGTAATTTCCTTAAAACATTCTTTGGTATATTAAAAATTGTAATATACTATAATCGCTCCAAAATCTTGTCGGTACGAACCTTCTATGGGGCAGGGGAAGAACTTCATGCTCACCGCGCAGTGCCTATAAAAAAAGCTATCGGGAGAGTAATCTTTACTCGTTTATGTTTTATTATTTTTCAAGAAAAAAATTACAGCAATTTGCTGAATATATACATATGTACTTTTAAAGAAAGAAGTAGTTATAAAAGTAATTTAGATTGTTCAAAAAGTTCCCGAAACTCGCGTTTTTTTTTTGCTTTGCCAACTAGGTACAACACCTTAAGGGGGTCCGCTCATGGTTTTATCGAATTTTTTTTTCGCTCCAATCGTTAGATTTGTGTTCTGAGAATGTTGTCTTAAAGTTTCAAAGTCTGAATCCGTATAGTTACAAAGCTATCCCCAAGAGAATCGTTGCCGGACGAGCGAGCGCGAGGCATGCCGCGACTCTTAGGTGGGATGCTAGCCGCCCACGTTCGACGGCCACGTTGGCTATTTCAGTATAGCTGCGATCATTGACGAAAATAGTAATGTATACGTTCAAACGAGTTATTTGAGGAAGCCGAGGGTTTACTCTACGGGCCGGGTATAGCTGATTAACATCTAATCCTCGTAAGTCTATTTTTCTCATATATAAAACTTTAAACCCCGTTTTCTCTTTATTTTCTTTTTTAAGACGGTGTGCAGGATTTAAAAAAAAACGATTGAATATATTTGAATAATTTTTTTTATTTTGTAGATAATTTAAATGCCCACAAAGTAGACCTATAACATTCATAAAAAAATCGTTTAAAATATATTTTTAGGGCAATAATAACTAGAAAAAAATAGTCAAAAATTGAACTTTTTTTTTAAACAATGGTTTTATTAGTAGATTTTTACTTTTATATGATATTATAGGTCTACTTTGTGCGGTAAGGTCTTCCGATTAAGAATGTGTTTTCCTTTCTTGCTTCAGATGAAAACTTCGGCCTGCATCATGCACACCGTTTTAATTTTCTACGGCGAGGCGTTGCTAGAAATCTTATCATAAGTCCGCCATTTTGAATTTTTTTTACCCACAAAAATTTATTTTAAATCTTGAATCTTCAGTAAATAACATGATGTAAAATTCTTACGTATTTTTTTTCCTTACTCCTAAAAAAAAATTTCCTTAAAACCACCTTTTTTTCGAGCAATCCATGAGCGGACCCCCTTAAGTGCGCATCGAAGTGTTAAAATGGCCGAGATTTTTCTCGTATCTAGACATAGTAATTTAATATCTTAAAATAAACATCAAAATGCTTCTAAAATTCTTAAAGCGGTGGACCAAAGGAAAAGTATTCTTCTCTGTTATAATGCTTGACGAGTTAATAAGAACTTTAATGCACAATTCTATTAATGTGGAATCAATTAGTATTTTGCGAAACATTATTGTTATTTAAAGCTTATGCAAATTTATTTATTTATTTAACCGAAAATACATTAAGAGCTGAAATTGTCATTTTACATTTAGCAAAGTCTACTGATATAAGAAAAATTCACAAATAATAAAAAAAGATTTTGCACAGGATGTAAAATAATAACTGTCGCACCAAAGAAAAGCTAATACAAGTTTCTACCCTTGAACTGAACATAAAATCAATAAGTAACAGGAGCGGTGCCGAACAGGGAGTTGTGAAATTCTGCCAGTTCACGGAGCACGTATACATTAGAGAGTGGTTAAAAAATATATCTGGACCTATGATGTTATCGGTATGGTAATAATCATGCTTACTGAGCAAGTGTAAAGTAATAAAAAAAATTAAGTTTTTCTTGCACCGTCCCTTATAAAAAAATATGGACATTTTACCTCTCCTTAAATTAAGTGCATGTTTTTAAGAATTAAATAAACATTCAAACATAATAATATTGTTCCCGCATGTAATATTGAATTTACATTAATATTTTCAATTAATTTTCCAAAAATACCTTTCTATTTGTAAAATTCAAGAAGAAAAGACACAGTTTGAAAATTTAATAACAGATGTAAAACTGTTCAAGTCTTTCCCGAATATTTAATCAATTGCAAATAGGAAAAATGCAGGCTTTTATCACAACATTAAAATAAAGAAGATACAGTTAGTTATAAAATAATATCGTCAGGAATACATTAAATTGATATTAAATAATGTGTTCGTTACTAGCAACCAATGGCATACCATAAGAAATTCTCATTTACAGCTGTTAAACATTGAATACCTCATTATTTGACTTTTCTCGATAAGAACCTTTCTATTTACTTTCATAATAAGTTACATGAAAAAAAGCTTTTTAGTAAAAATATATCGAATTACGACAAAAGTTTTTAAAACTTTAGATATTAGTATAATGTAAAATAAAAGCAGGAAAGAGTATAGAAAAGATTGCAAAATTTTCATAAAACTAAGAATTTTGGCAAAAAAACTCAATTCATTTTATGTGAAATCTGACGACGACAACAGAGCTAGAAAAAGTAAAAGTAAAAATAAGTGAAATGTAATAATAACAAAGAAAAGAATGGAAATGCAAAAAGTAAAGAAAGAACCAAGGAGGAGAAATGAAAACGTAAATTTGATGAGATATAAAACACATATTTTTCCTTATGTTTTATAAAACATGAAATTAAGTTGAAATCACTTCTTTTCTACGATATTAGTATTTCGTCACTTCGTTTTCTATTTTTTAAAAGAAAACTTTTGTAATAATAGTAATAAATAAAAAATACAACTTTAAAGTTGTCTTTCTACTTCCTTAGTAAGGAATGAAACAGAACGGAAATGATAACTGCTGAGGAGAAATTGTAATTAATAAGTAAATAAATCATTTAAAATGAGAAAACCTGTTGTATTTACATTCGTTCCATTAAATGTATTATTTGTATAATTAAATATAAGTATGTTTGTCACTTGTTTAGTTTAACTTTGTTTTGTAAGTATTACGTGCAGTCCTTTATTTTAGTTTTTGTATAATAATTTCACTCGTTAAGTTTATTCCTTGTCAAATAGTTTGTACAATTTTCAATATAACTCAATTTCATAATCAAAACTGATTTTATTTACTTCATTAACAATCAGATACTTATTTCTAGGTATTGCACATTATAAGTATGTCATACCTACTTATTTTTTAAATTAACATCGGCAAACACAGGTCCACAGAGAAAACAATATTGATACATTATTTAATTGGATATGTCTTGTCATTTTACACCTTAAGGTAACCAGGTCACGAATGATGGTTAAAATGGGCTTTTTCACGCGTTTAGATATTTTGCTCCTGTTCAGTTGGTATTTAAAATATAAACAAAATGACTAGAAAAAAATAAAAAAATGATAAAATTAACTTATTTAGGTACACTTTTCTCCTTAACCACTGGTGCTATATGCTCCAAATTTATGGTTAACCTGAAACAAGAGTAAGGCAACATTGTATACCTAAAATTTTCAACCTTTTGCCTAAATTGCAATTTTTGTACCATTTTTTTTTTTTGAAAAAAGATCAAAAATCATTCTTTAAAAAAAATGCATTTGGATTTAAAATAAAGTTAAAAATGGAATACAAAGATGAATTTAGGTATAAGAGATGAAGGACATAAAAGATAAGCACTGTGCAAAATTTCATCAAAATAGGTTGAATAGTTTTTTTGCAAATGGTACCTAAAGGTCAAAAAAAGGAACTTACGGGTTGAGACGAAAATCTCTCGTGACAACTGTGTAGACGACCCGTCACCATCTTTTAAAATATCAATTTTTGGGGTTAAATAGTCGCGTTGGTATGACATGTCATACATTTTCTGAAAGGGGAAAGCGCGGGCTTTCAAATAGAACTGTTTTTAAAAAATCGATTTTTTTGACCTCATTCGCGACCTGGTTACCTTAAGCTTAGAATATTATAATGTAATGTGAGTGCGGAAGAGCAACGTGAAGTTGCCGCAGGATGTTCAAGTGGCACGCGCTAGCTGCCTAGCTCGCCGGTATGGGGTGTGAGTTCTTGAACATCATCACTCATCCACAAACAGAAGTTCGCGTGCCTGTGGCGAAGAAAGGTTGTAGTATCCTTTCTTCAGGTCTGCCACAAAAACATAAAAAAACGAGAAACAGAAGACAGAAGGAAGAGCAACAAGTCTGGTGTCACCTGTTGCTCCTAGCCATACTGAACCATCTTGAAAAATCGCAAAGAAAAATTACCCCCATTAGCGATGGTTTAGCTCACTAACCCACGCCATCCCTACACCTGGCTAGGGTGTAGGCCCAACCTGTAAGAAATGCTGAAATGAAAAAGACAAAAAAAAAATTACATTATAAGCATTGGGATAGAGAGGGAGAAGGGATGAGGGAAGCATACAAGACGAAGAAGAAGCGTTAGGGAATTCCTGAAACTACAAGACGTTATTTACAACATATTTAATTCAATAGGATATAATATAAAAAAAAATTTATATAAACCATACTTAAACAGGTTAACTCAGCAGTCCATTACTAATATACACAGTTAACTCTTACGCTGCTTGAATTCTTAATTAAATATTATTTATATAAACCTATTACGAAACTTAAATATACTTTGATCAAAAAAAATTAATTTTCGACTTATTATTAAGCTTTGTTTGTTAATATTTCCTGTGTATTTATACGGCTGTCATATTATATACGAATATTTTTCAATCTTGAATAAAATAATAAAATAATTTTTAAAAGCTTCTCGATATTGAAGTATTACATATCTCATTATTATATGTAGTCACTTACTGCATTCACGACACCCGATTTAAAAAAACTTTAATAATTGACTTTTATCCCCTTGTAATTGAATTACATCTTTTAAATGTCGGGCTGCAATTCTATACTAATGTTTGTGCACAAACATAGTAATATTCACCGATATAAAGGCTCTAAAATCAATTATTTTCTATCTATATGTACTTTACAGTTTTAATGTTTAAGTTTCATAAGAATACTGTCATGAATGGAAAATTAACTTGTAACAGCATCCATATATATTGTCAATAACTCAAAGAATCAAAGAACTTCAAATTTTCACTTTAACAAAAAAAAAATGGCCTATTGTAACAAATATGCCTTTTTTTGAAAATAACGTAATTTAAACAATTGTAAAAAAGTTGACTTAAAGTAGCGAAAAATGTGTTGAAAAAAAATCTGGGAACTGCACATTTTAAAAATACGCTAAAATCCTACTCGAATTGGAAGTTTTGGCTAATATTAAATCAATTATTTCGGTATAGATTTGGAGCCGAATGACTATCATTATAGTATCTGATAATACTCATAACTAAGACACAATTTGGAATAATGGGACGAAATAAAATCTGTACAAAGATTTACAACGTGCTTGTGAATTCGCTTACATAACAACTTTTATAATAGGCTGACTGATTTACAGGAATTGTACATTTTTCAGATCACTTTTCGTTTGCGATAAAAACTTTCCACTAAAACTCAGTTAGGAACAAGTAGAACACATGAAACCGAATAGTGTATTCATATCCACTTTGAGGTTAGTAGAACTATTGATCACTTAAGATAAGCTTTATAAAGCATTGTACTTCTGCGTGTTTCTCGTTACTGCTCCTATCTACTCTAGTTGGTCTAACTACTTTAGTTCTTAACTATGCCATGCTTACTTGGCTCAAATGAATGAATACAAATATATGAATATGTATATAAACAAAAACCTTATACTCCAGGGGTAGGTGTATGAGCTCTCGCTGTGATGGAATAGTCAACCCTAATTCGTCTGTCATCTATTTCCATACCTGAGGACTGTTTCTTTGCAACTTTGGCATCTTCGGAGCTCTCAAAGTATACGAAGCAGAAACCTCGAGGCACGTTCGATTAGCCCAAATTTGGAGAAAATCTCAGTAATTTTGTGTTCAGTCGTATAAATGCTCAGTCCAAATATTCCTAAACAGCGACTCTGTTGAGGATGTTCCCTTGTTCCAACATGTCTTCGTCTTTGAGATAAAGGATTACGAGAGTATGATTTTCGCCGTTCATAACTTTTGCGATCGTATGGTGAGTAAGACCTTGATCGTGATCTGCTGTTTGAGTGCTTATTTCTGTACCTTCGTGGTGTTCAATGAGTGTTTTCGATTTTGCCACCGAGACATAACACCGTGACCCTGCACCGAAGTGTCATCTGCTTCCAAGTGCGAAACCCTGTGTTCGAGTTTATTAGTGCCACCCGCTGTCAAATTGCAATTGAAAATTATGGAGATTAATAAAAAATCAGCAATTTCAGCAATTATATTTATTATAATTATTGGTTGGTTGGGAAAGAGTAAAGATTTTTCGTTTTCTCTCGTTTTTATTATAACAGGACAGTAAAAATAATTAATTAAATATAAAAAATCGCAGCACACAAGCCCAATGCCAGTTATTTTTACTCATCTACTTCATTTGTGTTAGTAGTGTCACAGCTGTTCCTGGTCCAAACCAGGGGCAATCGGTGCTAGCACCAAGGGCAAAATGTGGCAAAAACGAACAATCCGAAGCAAAACTCGACTCATGGCACCGCAATCTTGAACATGCAGTTGCTTCTTCAAGGCACAAGTGTTAACTTAACACCGAAGCAAAATCGAAAACACCCATTAATGGCAGCTTACGGAGACGACCACTACAGAAGTACTAGGTTACTATAAAATTGTGTGTAAAAGTGACTTCCCATTTCAGCACACAGATGGCGCGAAATATTAAGAATAATGGCTCACATTACAATATAAAACAAAACAGGAATGGTGACGGCTGAAATTAAGCGACCAGGATCCAAGTTGTGTTGGAAAGCGTTTGTTGCGAAGTTTAGTACAGGTGTAATTATTAAGAAGATTAAGGCGATAGCACAATAGCGGCTTCGGCTTTTACTTCGAATTCAAATCCGATTCCTGTCAAAATCAAACAAGAGTATGACAAAGCTACTTAAGACAATGACGGCTTCGGCTTTAAATAAAATCAAAAGCCGAAGCGTAGAAAAGAAGGTAAATAAAAATTTCGTTAGAGGAAAATTGGATTGAGTTTTTTCGAGTAAATCCTTGTTTATACAATAAAAGAGGCAGGGATTACAAAAATCACAACAAAACGGTTAAAATACGGAAGAATATTAGCGAGCAAATGGGTATTCCAGGTATTTATGCATATTTTAAAGAATAAAAAAATTTATTTTATTTTGTGATTTGTTATGGTAATTGTTAATTACTAAGGGTGCATTTCTTTATTAATTCCGAATGAGCGTAACGCACCTAATGTGTTTCTTTATTCGTTCGGAATATTCTATTCCTAATGTTCCGTGTGTTTTTACTAGCACCGGCGCGTTCAGAACGGAAAAAAGTCATAATTGTAAATAAATACACAATTTATTGTTTAATTATGTCTTTTGCGTTTAGTTTAAATAATATACCTAAAAAAAATTGTTTATTGAATAATGCTTTAACCTGACTTGAACTTTCAATTGGCAGGAATATTCCTTAGTGTTTACATATTGCTTCTATGCCGTTTATTCTGATGCGTATTATGTTCCTTCTATTCCTTCCACGGAATGAATAAAGAAATACACCCTAAGTGAAATAGATGCATTCATCATTTTTATTTATTTTTGATTTAGATATAGCAATTTCTAACTATGTTGTGATTAATTAATAGTAATTTTCAAGTATTTTGGTAACGGTTTCAGTAATTTTTAATTTGGTAGTATTCACGAATGAAGAAAAATTGATATTGTAGCAGCTTCAGACTCATGAAGAAGTAATTCCGAAGCTGTTACTGTGGCATGATCGACTTCGAATCCTCTGTTTTGACAGCAGGCGGCCTCGGTTTTAAAAGCTGAAGCCGCTATTGGCATTGCAATTAAATTTGAAAGTAATTCAAAGTCACTAATTTACTAAATAATTTTTAATTGAACTAATTACCGACATCATTTAAGACGATACTATATAATCTGTAATGCAAAATATCATAATTTTTTAAATAAATTTAAATCAATTTAAGAGTAAGCCCCCATAGGAAATGTTTTCTCGAAACGTCTGTGAATATAAGGTACATACCTTGCTTTGACATTTGCAATCTCGTAAATAAACAAATCTGTATCTTGATTTTGCAAACAGAAACTACTTGTTTTCAGTTGATATTTTCGTTAATTTTTCTACTTATCGCTGAAAACTATCAAATAACATAATTTTTAGTTATTTATACAAGAAAGCACACTCCAATTAATTGTCAACTTTTATAAATATCTACGAATTTCTCACAACTTTAAAGGTAAAACAGAAATTATCCGCAATAATCTGCACTAAGTAATAGTTTTTCAGTCAATTAGCACTTTATATCACTTTTAAGGGATCGTCTCAGTGTGACCCTCCGAAAAATCACTGATTTTCGCGATTTTTTTTTTTTAAATGTTGAAATAAACTAATCGGTCCGGTTTTTTTTTATAAATAAATACATTCATGACGAATACAAAATGATTTTTTTATGTTTATTTATTGGGTGTATAATAGTTGAATAAATTGTTGAAATGACACGTAAAAAAAGGTCCTGTACGATGTCCACGATTGCGGCCTCAATTTTATTTCAAAAAGATTATTAATCTGTAGGGAAGTCGCTATCGCCCTATGGAGGTTTTTTTTTGATTTGACAAAATGGCGGCGGTTTGAACAAAAAGTATCGAATTTGGCCCTTTTTTCGACAGTTTTTCGTAAAAAAAAATAGGAAGATTTTGAAAAAAAAGCTTCCATAGCGCGATAAAGAATAACATTAAAAATGTTCTCTCCAAATTGGAACTAGATATCTTCAAAACTCTTCCTTTGAGAGTGGAAACCGTTTTGAAAAACACCATTCTGAGAAAAACGCATTTAAAGATTGAAGTTTCTTGGGAGTTTCACTCGTATGTCTATCCGTGGTTGATGTCGAAAACGAACTGAAATGCTTGGCCAGTTTATTTTGGAAAGTTATAGAACGTAAGCATCTTAGAAAGATACACACGCAGGTAAAAAAATAAACAAAAGGAATAACGGTCGAGCGGAGCGCCGAACGAGGCAGATGTCTCGCTCCGTTCCCCACTCCGTTCCCTTTCTACAAGAAACGCTGTAGCGACCGTAATAATTTGAATTTCGATTTGAAAATTTGAGAGAATATTTATTACAGTGTATACTATTTGATAATGCAACAAAAAAAAATCGATTTTTCGAAAATTTCACACTGAGACGATCCCTTAAACTAGTGTGTTATGGAAAATAAGGACCCCTGAGTTCATTGCATCTCAATTTATCTTGGATATTCGTTCTCACCTGGAAAAGCACGCTCATGTACACGATTCATATACGCTATCGCCATTCCTGTTTTCTTTCATATTCTAAGACTAAGAATGCTTCAGGAAAGAAACGTCATCTTTAGCTATTATTGCGCCATCATATCAATAACATGTTTCTAATGCTTCAGAAACGCTTACGTAAGGTAACATTATCTGTTGTGTCTAATGTATGTTCCGAATACTGAATATATTGGTGTGCCTGTTTTATGTTTATTTATTCCCTTTAATATCTACCTTAATCCTCTACTATTATACCGACTTCCCAAAAACAAAGAGGTTCTAAGTTCGACGCGTATTTTTTATTTTTTGTTATGTCTAACGCGTCGACCGATTTGGATAATTCTTTTTCTGTTGGGTAGAGTATGTTCCGTGGTTGATATCAGGTGAAAGAAATTTTGGGGGGATGGGGGTGCGGGGTGGGGGTGGAACCTAACTTTGTAACGCGTGGTTCGATTTAGATGGTTCTTTGGCTGTTGTATAGAGTGTGATCCCCCATTGCTAATAGGAGAATAATTTGGTCCTATGGTGGGGGTGGGGGAGGGGGAGGGGTAGTAACTTCGTAACGCGTGGACCGATTTCAATGATTCCTTTTATGTTCGGTAGAGTATGTTCCTTGATTGATACCATGAGAAAAAAAGTTTAGTGGAATGGGAGTGAGGTAGGGGGTTAAAATTAACTTTTAACGCGTGGGTCAATTTGGATGGTTCTTTCTTCGTTGTATAGAGCAGAAGACACTAAAAAGTGAAAAATAAAATAATTTTTTTTAAAAAAAGTTGAACCGACTTCACAAAAAGCGTTAAAAAGCATAAAATAATTTTTTATTTTATATCTATTACGACATTTTGAAGTCGGTGCAAATTAAACAAATAAAACAAATAAAAAAAAAAAATTTATTCGTCGTATCGGAGTACATCTGGTAGAGTAGTTAAGCTGTGCAACGCCTTTCCTTTATTCTTCCTAATTCAAGATGCTGGCATAATGCTTCCCACTGCTCTAATGTTTTTCCAATTATATCTCTTCTAGCTAGCCATCTTGTTAGGCTCAGATTTGATAGTTTCAAGGGATTTTGGCCATTGTTCAATGTTTTACAAACTGCTTCATATTTTAATCTTCTCTTGTGTGACCGAAAAAACCAGGAACAGGTTTCTTTCACCATGAAATCCAAGGTTCTTGGTAGCGTTTCGGATGCTTTGAAAAATGCAGTAAATGGAAAATACATCGATTCATTATTTAATGATCTCCAGCTTATTTTCTGCTGCTCGCCCACAAACATATTGGCTCCATCAACGCCTATGCTACAGAGATTTTTCACATTCAGACCATAATTTTTAAGAGCACTCAATTACCGCGTCACAAGCATTTAATGGTAGAAGACAATACGTTGTATCCACGATAGTTCTTCTTAATGCTTCAGTATCTAATCATAGCTCCTAAACACTTTATATTGGCACAATCGTTGCTTTCATCAATTATTAAGCTAAACGAAGAGTCTCCTATATCTTCAATTAATTCTTTTTTTAACTCACGAGCTAATTTCTGTGGTTAAGCCTGTGCATTTTGTTCGATGAAGTTTTACGTTGAAGTGTTCGTCATCTAATGTCTTCAATAATTCACCAAGATCGATGTATTTGATAGCATTATCTTCCGCAATAAACATATCTAGTCTAAGTTCCATTATCTGCAATTCCCTTTATTCAGGGACTTTCAAAATGTTAGGTATGGTCACCTAGAAAAGAGAACATTTTCCGACTTTAGCCAAAGAACTAATTCCTATATAAAATGAGTATTATTAATATTTTTTCACGATCAGAACCAATATCTACTATCATTTGATTATAATTTATAAGTACCTTGCACACTTTGCAGGAACATTGAAGGGCATCTTCTTTATACGAAGTGAGCCATCTTTTAAACGGTTCTTCAGCCTCCCACGATTGTTTATATCGTTGAGCATACTGTTCATATTTTAAAAAAGACATCACTATTTATAATAATACACTTTTTCACTTCACTATTATTTTTCACAGTATTTCGACTAACTTCCACTTTTTCTGAAAGTTTTTCGAAGAATAACAAATTTTCGCGATTATTTTTAAGTACGAGCCATCCCTATAAGAGGGTATGGTCAATTGAAGTTCAAAAGAATTTTTAAATATGTCTCTATTCTAATTACGACAGGTCTAGGGTCTCATAAACACAAATTTGTAATAATAGCAGTAAAATCACGATGTCGGTCGTCACACTATATTTCTAAATGACCTTTTTACTTTGTAGACGTGCCCTAAAAAATTAAGGGCACTCGAAGATTTTTTGAAGACATCGGATGTCACGTTTTATATTAACATCACATAAAAAAATTGCGAAGAAACTTTCTGGAATATAAAAAAATATGTTGGTCATCTAAATTTTTTTGATCACAATCCACATCCCTAAGAGGATATGACCGATTCAAATTAAAAAAAATTTCTGCATACAACTGTACTTTAATTCCAACAGGTTCTAGGGTCTTATATTTCGAGCCGTAAAATCTCAACGCTGTCGCACCAAGTCTCTCAATTACTTAGAACATAAAGTTAAACAGGAATGGCAGTATGCCTTTCTGTAGAAGTGAGGGTTTTCTATGTGTTTGTAGACTATGTAGACTATGACAGTAGTATAATTTGAGATTTTTTGAAGCGGGGCCAATATATATGTATCTTTTGAATAATTACAAATTGTAGTAATTCAAAATTAACTAGTATTTATATTTATATTTTAAATTTTATTATTAAATAACATTTCAAAATATGCGCAAAGAAAATGTAATAGATTTTCTAATTATAATACGATCTAACACAATTTAGAAAAACAATTGTGAAACGCTTTGAAATTTTCAATAATTTATGCATATAAACTGTTCCACCTTCTCTTTTAGCCAACTGAGCATTGTTATTGAATACAGACAATGCTTCCTTGTTTCCAGGAACCACCACGTGGATTAGTTAAAATATAATATCATTATAACTTATGTATCTTTTTTGGTCCGCAGCGGTTTGTCTTTTGTCTATTGCATTGATCTTCAAAAAGTGGTTTAACAATGAAACTCTATTGTACATCAATTAGAATTTTTAGGAAGTGACGTTTTTTTGGGAAATCTATATAATTTTAAATAAAATATTTGTAGTTTTAAATCGAATTTATGTGCTGCCCCCTTCTGAAAAATTATCCGCGAGCCAACAGTGATAATAAGGGCAAAGCTATATTACAAATGTAAATAAAGTACTGCAGCCAAGAAAATAGCGAATATTTACTTATTTTATTTTATAAAAGAGACATTAGAGATTATAATTATAGCATATACTTACCTGAAAAAATATTTTACTCGCGCTCTGCGGCGATAATTTGCAACAGTGCATAGTACACTTCATCACTACATTTGTGATTTTTTTTTGGAGTTTTACACCAGAAAAGGTCACAATAAAATATCACAAAGTATTTTTACACTTAATAGCCTTTAATTAACAATCCTTAACACTTGTCACCTCGATAAATTCCTGTTTTTAAACAACTTTCACGACACAACTTATAACTTTGACACTTCTGAAAATAAAAGCAATAAGGGGACACTACCAATTTCACTTTACCATAGAAGGTTGTCCTTTAACAAGAGTTACTTAAACTAACGACGTAGGTGTCTGGCTTAATTCCCAATTTTCTTTCGAGGATCATTTTTAATAGAATAGAATTAACCCTTCTAACTCAGAAGGCGCACTTCACAGGCTGAGGCCCGGAATCAATTGACCTATTCACCAGAATATAACATATATTCAGATGAATGAGGCTCCCACAACCCATGCAATAAAATATTAGTACACAAAATAAAAAATAATAAAAATCCACAACAATCCCAAACACTACAATGAGGGGTGCAAAGACAACAAAGATCGCTTAAGCAAATCCTTACTAAGAGCCAGGTCAAAAATAGGACACATATTCACGGCTCTACACATGCGGTTAATAGGCTCATGCATACCATAGTTAGACCGAGAATGGGTAACATGTAGTAAAGGCAATCTCCTTAAGCTGTACGGGGTCTGCCTATAAGTAACCAAAATCGAGGGAGTACGAGAATCTATATTCGAGTTCAAAAGCTGGTGAATAAATACTAGGTCAGCAATTCTACGACGTTCACCCAGCGAATGCATATTAAGCAAACGGAGGCGATCCTCATAAGGAGGAAGCCTTAATGGATCAATCCACGGGAGGTCCCATAGTGCGAACCTAACAAAGTTCCGCTGCACCGACTCAATGCGTCTAGAGTGAACAGCATAGCAAGGAGACCAAACCTGAGATGCGTACTCGAGAATTGGTCTAACTAAAGAACAAAATAGGTGAATTAGGGTCTGTCGATCAGAAAACTCCTTAGACCACCGCTTAACAAAACCCAGGACGGAATTACTCCGAGATACGATATGATTTATGTGAAGAGTGAAATCGAGTTTTCTATCCAGCTTTACACCAAGGTCAGTAACGGACTCCACACGATGGATAGTAGTATCCGCAAATGTATAATCAAAGACGAGTTGATTGATGTTCCTAGAAAAAGACATAACTTCACATTTATCCAGGTTAAGCTGCAGTCCATTTGAGGCACACCAAACCCTGAAGGTATTCAAATCATCCTGAATGCAGGAAGAATCATAACTGTTTCTAACGCATGAGAAAATCTTCATATCGTCTGCGTAGATTAGAAGTTTGGAGTGCTTAATCAGAGGGACAATGTCGTCAATGGCAAGAATAAACAGCAACGGTCCCAGATGGCTACCCTGCGGCACACCAGATGAAGCCCTAACGACTCTAGATAAAGTATTACGGAAAGAGACTCGGTAAGTCCTATCTTTTAAGTAAGAGCAGATCCAATCGAGCAGTAAAGGTGGAAAACCCAACTTTTCAAGCTTAAGCAAAATCACAGAGTGAGGGAGCTTATCAAATGCCTTGCTAAAATCAGTGTAAACACAGTCGGTCTGGATACCCTCTTGGAAGGCAGAGATAATGTGGGATGTAAGTTCAAGCAGGTTGGTTGTCGTCGATCGACCGGGCAGAAAGCCATGTTGATTAGATGAGATTAACCTTTTACACTGCCCAACAAGCTGTGAATGAATAACAGACTCAAATAACTTGGGTATGCAGGAAAGCTTCGCGATTGGCCTATAATTTGTTATGAAGCTTTTTTGCCCTTTCTTATAAACAGGAATTATAAAGGAGCTCTTCCATAACGTAGGAAATCTGCCAGCCTGAAGAGATTTGTTGAAGATGAGTTCCAATGGAGTGAGTAAGGCATCAGAACAGGATCTCAAGAATGCTGGTGGAACACCATCAGGACCAGAAGAAAAGTCCAGTTTAAGCTCCTTGATACCATTCATGATAATATCCCGAGATATAATGGGCAAGGCAATGGAGGTAGCAGGACGATTTTGGATATGACCAAACACTTCCAGAGAAGGCACAAAGTTGCCTGATGAAAAGGCGCCCTCAAAAAACAATGCAAAGTTATCGGCTATATCGGGCGCGCTACAACTGGAGGATCCATTGTACCACATTGTAGATGGATAATTATCAGTTTTCTTCTTCAGGTTAACAAATTTAAAAAGGCACGGGGATCATTATGCAAGTTACTGCGAATATTATCAAGGTATTCACTGTATAAGGATGAAGATAACGCAAAAAAGCAGTCTGACAATAAACAAATTCAGAATAAGTTAACGTGCTTCTACAACGCAAGTAGGTTTTCCATAGCCTATTTTTTTTATTCTTAAGACTCCGCAGTTCCCTAGTATACCACGGGGGAGAATGACATGATGATCTGGACCGCTTGAGTGGTACACATGAATTAAACAGATCATATATCCTATCATAAAACAAGGAAACACAAGCGTCTACATCGCTATCACAAAAAAGGGATGTGAAATCGATTGAGAGGATCCTGTTTGAAAGATCAGAGAAATCCGCCCTTTTAAAATCAAGAACGTACTGATCTACGTTGGGGTCGACAATGTTAGAACCATCGTAGCAGAAAGAGATGGAAATGGGCGGGTGTAAACTGTCAATAGCGGATAAGTTACGAGAAGTTAATTCGACTATAGTGTTACTCGAATCGGAAGAAAAGATAAGATCTAACTGCCTTCCCATAGAGTTCTTTACATCACTCATTTGGTGTAAACCAGAGGAGGAGATGGCGTCAAGAAAATGGGAGTCTTTAGCAGTAAGACAATGTGAAGGAAGCTAGTTATAGTCATCATCGTTGAATACCCATTGAACGCTGGGTAAGTTAAAGTCACCGAGAAGAATTATTTCGTCTTCGGGGTTTGTCATATTATTAATAAAATCTAGGCTAAGAATTAAAATCTCGTAGAGACTACGACCATCTGCATCAGCATGGTTTGTCAAGTTTGGAGGAATATAGCAACATAACAGGTATATGTGCATCTTCCCTAAATCTATCTTAAGAGCTAAAAGCTCGATTGTGAGCGTGTCGGAAAAGGCAGGGATATCAACCAGGCTGCAATCAAAGTGCGATTTGCATGCAACCAACACGCCACCACCACGAGCCATGGAGTCAGAGTATCTATCCTTACGAAAAATCTGATAGGACTCGTCAAGAATTTCTGCATCATTAAAACCGCAATGAAGCCAGGTTTCGGTCAGAGCGATAACGTCGTAACAACAGGCAAGAGAAGCCTGAAATAATTGGCTTGATCTTGTTCTTAATCCCCTTACATTTTGGTAGTAAAGGGATAGCATACTTAGTTTTTTTGGTTGTTATCAATGGTTCGACTATGAGTGCTTAATGCCATAGTCAACAAGGCTAATATGACTCTTGGTTTCGTGAAGAGGTGGTCAACGGAATTTGATGACCATTACATTACAAAGCTCTTATATTGCACTTTAGTCCGGCCTATTCTGGAATATGCCTCTCCAGTCTGGTCACCGCTCTATGTGTCACAATATATCAATTGCATTGAAGCTGTTCGACGGAGGTTCGTTAGGTTCGCTCTTCGAGGCCTTCCTTGGAATAACTCCCACATTGATAAAATATTGTGAATAAATAAATAAATAACCTTTCGCCACTCCCACACTTCTTCGACGTTCAGATGCCGATTATACCTACTGCATATATACACGATACTGCCATTCCTGTTTAGCTTTATGTTCTAAGCTCAATTACTTAGTTGACGTACCCTACGAGTAAGAAACTAAATGGAGTGGCCCAACAGCAAAGATTCCCGTGGCCAATACTTATCCTTTGCCAGGATAGGCTGAAGAAAAAATGTTTATATGGGGTTGCTTTGGCGCGGTTTTTGAAATTCTGGAGAAATCTATTTAAAAATGCAATTTAAAAGCAGCAACATTTACTAAAATTTCTAAGTTTTATAAGTCTTCGTTTGCGCATTAATATATTGTTAAAACAAGGGAATTAACTTATTAATTTGTAAATCAGTAAACCTTTCAATAAAGCAGTTTTCATATATTAACTCCTTTCAACACCTCCACCTTTGGAGATGAGTTCAAAAACGTAAACAAGACTGACAGCAGAGTTGAAATATGACAGCAAAAATGTAGAAATCAGCACGCTCATGTACACGGATTTTACACGCTAGAGCCATTCCATTTAGTTTCTTGCTCGTAGGACGAACCCTAAAACATTTTAAATTTTTGAAGATTGAGTTTCAAGTAGAACGGGATACTTATGTTGTTTTAATTCTATTGTGGCATCTTCCTGAACTGTTAAACGTTCATAACCTCATAAGCCATAACCTCTAAATATTTATAACGGAAAAAAACCTCATTAAACCCTCAAGCTTCTGAAAAATCTTCAGTTTGCGCGGGAAACCTCTAGATCTAGTAACACTGGAACATAGACAATTCAGTGTGTTTACAAACAATTTGCATCAGGTCCTTAAAGGCCGTATCAGACAGCACTACTGCCGTCAGCAACAGCAGTAAGTGTTCTTATTGGATAATCCGAATCACGTGACCCGAACCACAAATTTTTTCTGCCGAGTCATCTCTAATCCTAATTTTGTGTTGCCATCTCGCGGGCAGCACGATTGACTTTTAACTCCGAACTGACATTTCTCACAGTGGCATTTTTTCGCTAAAAGTATGCTGTCGTGCACGTGTAATCTGATATAGCTACAAGCCTGGAAGCAAATTCGAATAGCTGAGCATTGGAGATGTAAACAAACCGAAATTTTACTATGCAAGACAATAAAAATTCTGTACAATTTTATTTTCTCGTAGTATTTCTCGTAATATTTTTAAAGTATCAAGTTGGAATTTACTTGACGTGACCCTACAAATGTTCTCTAAAAGTTATTTACATTTTTGGCATTAGTACCAACATACATTGATATCGTTCTCATTGTTTTAATTCAGGCCAACCGGGCAATCCGATTCGATCGAATCGAATTTTTTGAGAAATAGAATTTACTAATTCAAAAATGCTTAAGCGTAATCGAAAATAGTATATCATAACTTCCTTTTGCAATTTTAATTTCTTTCATTGGATCATGCTCACTGTTAAAAAATGAAAGTTGAAAATAATTGATTCGATGGAATCGAATTCTACGCTAGGGCTAATAGATTTAAACTTGTATTTGATATTTAGAAATTACGGCTACGTCGACTGTGGAGTAAATGATAACGTATCCGCATTTCATATCGGAGATCCAAACTTCTAATCATACCGTCGGCGAAACATGGTTGTTTTCTGTTGACTACAGATTACGATAAATAGGCCATTAAGGGGGTCGGGTGGTTTGGAATCCACCTTAAATCATATGTCCACTTAGAATCGTTGTCCCGAATCGAGTGAATTTATTCTACCGCCTCATGCCTCACAAGGGGTTAAGGGAACTAAGGAGAGAGAATTGCTGCTCCGGATTGTAAATCTATGGACATTTTCAATTATTGTAATTTCGGTAATTTTTTCAAGCAAAACCAATTAACATGTATTTTATTATGGTATTGAAAATAAGCTATGAAGATTATTAAAAGTTAAAGAATAAAGTTCATTAATAATAAGGCAAAAAGAGTAGGTGAAGGAATTTAACCTTGCGGTCCACCAGCCGTAATTTTGTAAAAAATGTAACGTTATTTCGTCCGGTAGAACATAAATTGAAGGGCGAGTTACAAAACTTTCCATCTGTTTCAGAAGGGTTAAATCAATACCAAATACTGGAAGTTTGGTGGAAAGAGTAGCGTGCCAGATTCTCTCAAAGGCACTGGAAATGGCCAGAGAAAAAGCTCTGAAGGGCGAGCCGGAACTTGGACATATGCGCCTGCGTTTAAAAGTTTCTAAAGAAAGGAGCCCAAGCCGATTCAAATACAGACGCAAACGTGATGTGTAGCTTTGAAAATCATTAAATGAAACCTATGGTTTGGTTGGCGTTGTTCACAATAGTGTCAATGTAATGCTCGAAAGAAAAGATTTGGTGCTGATTACGACCCCAAGATCTTAAACAACGTCAGGCTTGGTTAATAATGTAACATGCTCGAAAGAATCCTGTGGCAAGATGTTATAACATCACTTCGAAAGCGATCATCGAAGCGAAAATATCGCTTTGGCCGTATGTTGCAGCATTTTCGTTCGAATGATAGAATCATTTTCGAAATATTTTTCGAACTTTTTGACATTCCAAATATATTCAGCATTACAAATTTTGCTCTTTTAATTTGATTTTTAATTATGAATTAAAATGATGAATTTTTGGAGTGGAGTTGGTTTATTTGTGGAAGATAGCGAAAATGAAGACGAAAGTGTATTAAATTATCGGGAAGAAAGCCGATTCTTACGGCAGCGTTATAATGTTATGAATATGCCAAACAAAAAGTAATTTTTATATATTTTGTGCACAAAAAAGTTCATTTTTATGACACAGTTTTTATAATTCTTGGTTTCAAGAATCTTTCCGTGTATCCAAAGAAACTTTTTTGGAAATATTGGATTAAATAAAAAGTGAATTTGAATGTGATACAACATCAAAAAATTCAAGAATTCCTATCTCTTCAAAACTGGCAGCAGTATTAAATTTTTATGCTACTGGTTCTTATCAAAGAACTATTGGAGATGTGATGCTTAACTCAATGGACCAGTCTATGGTTTCTAAATCTATAGATGAAATAAGTAGTAGAATTTATGTCCTAAATGGATAAAATTTCCGATTGGTGACGAAAAAACAGAAAATAAGAGATAATTCAAGAGAGTTTTTAATTTAATTTGTATTTTCATTACAAAACTTATGTAGTATATCTAAAATACTTTTATTATTTCAATTTTATTCCTCTTAATTTATAATTTTATAGATTACAGCAAATAATATTAAAAAACTTACATTTTATCTATATCGCTTCTCGTATCACTATCAACAAACCGAAGTGAAGTTTTAACGAAAATTTCGCCTGTCGAAAGTGATACAACATACCAATTATCGACAGATGATCGAACTTCGAAAATTTCGATGTTCTAACATCTTACCACTAGACAGGCTTTCAATCAAAGTAAAACGCTGCAATTCGATATACTTTAATTGTTTCCATTTTTATGTAAAGGAATAAAGAACAAAGAGACAAGGTAAATGAATAGTAACGAATAGAAATAAGAGAACTACAATTTTTAAGAAGACACGGAGAGATACCACCAGGACCACCCGAGAAGCTATTGGCCAAATTTAAGATGTGCTTTACGATCGAAGCTTTTTCAATCACAAGTTCTTGTGATGCGAAATCAATTGGCGGAAGCTTCGTCAAGTAAAATTCTTTATACTAATATCACAGTCTTCATCCAAAAACGAAACGAATTCAGTAAAGAGGTTGGCATTCTTTAAAGGAGTAGAGTAGAAAAGTATCTGTCAGGAAGGCCTAAGCCACTGTAAATTACGGACGATGACATTGCTTTCAAGAATGATTTCAGATAAATAATTTTTAAAAGTAACCTACAGTGTCTGCATAAGTCACGCACATAAAACCTAAAGGTTAATATGGACTAAATAAACAACGATTAATTTTAAGTGAGCTGCACAAAACATAAACAAATTTATAGAAACGCAGATTTATTTAAAAAAACTAAGAATAATAACAAATTTAAATTAATGTTCTTTACCTACCTATATACTTGGCATTTCTTCTCTGCTACTACTATCTTCCCTAATTCGGGGAACATTTTGTTCACAGTTGTCAGCTATGTTTTTTGAACCAGTTTATTAAAAGAACGATTAAACTGTAGTTAACTTACATATCTAACAGTTTTCAAGCATTTTCAAGTTTATATTTTTGGTCAAAGGTTAAGCTTAGCCGTAAAAAAGAAGAGATAAAATATTAGATGCATTTTAAATGCATTGAAAAAAATTGTGTTTGTAAGTTTAACCAACATTTTAATTTCTTTCGTCATATTGCATCTCAGATCATAAAACAAACAACAAAGTGTAGTGTATTAGTATAAATGGAATTTTAATAATATATGATATGCAATAAATCATATTTATGTGATTATATCATTAATAATAGCTTTTCTCATTTATCGAACATATAACTCGCTAACGATGTAAGTAAAATATTTTGATTTCCCGCAGATGTAGATAGAATCTGGATTGAAGCCATTGGAAGGATTGACTAGGGGTGACCGGGTATGGTTGGCTACACTTTTGGAAACTCTGTCATATCCAGGAGAAGAAAACTGCTATTCACTTTATATTTATTGGAAACTTAGCTTGACTATTGTGCTTTACTATAACATTGTCGCGAAACCCTTATTGGAGCATTTATGTCTCTGGTTGGAATATTAGCAATGGGATGCAAATGTGCCAACAAACCCCGTAATGGGGATGGTTGGCACAGAAACAGGGGATGGTTGGCACGTAATTTAGTATCTAAGCAAATCAAAAAACAATTTAAAAATAACTAAATATGTATACACAGACGAGACTATTTATACATAAGACATACATATATGTATATAATGTTTCCAAATACTTCGACTAAATTTATTGCCGATTCTTTTCTAGAAAAAAAGTAAAAACACTTGTTTTACTTCCACATAATAGGAGCGTGAAAAAATTTTTGGGATGTTGGATGTCCGTGGTGGAAAGTGTGAGTACCACGCTGATGATGACCAGCTCACACTTTCGAGTCGAAACATCCATCAAAAATTTTTAGCGTTAAAATTTTTGAGCGATCACCATCCCAAAAATTTGTTCACACTCCTATTATGTAGAAGTAAAACAAGTGTTTTTACTTTTTTTCAAAATGAAATAACTTCCACCAAGAGTCTTTTGAAAGGAAACTTTCTTTTCTAGAATCGAAATATGCATATGCATCTATCTATGTATTTTTTACCTCACTTCTGAAAATGCCATAATGAATAACTCATTAATGTAATCTTTGAAATATGAAATGTTCTTGCAACTTATTATTATTACGGTGACTACCCTGGATCCTGGCACGCTTACCTAACTGGGTACATTTTGGTATTGTTTGTTTTCTTTAAGCATTCCGAATTTTCTTATTCTTAGAAAATTCCTAACTAACCATTTAAATCTTAAAGGATCTGGCATATATTGTCGCCTATTTCAAGATCACGCATCCTAAATAAACAATTCGTAGTCTACGTGAAAAGGGTGGAATTTTTTCGAAATACTTTGACTGAATTTATTGTCGATTCTTTGGATCCCTCGTTTTCTCGCAATATTATCCTAGCTACTCTGTACAAATTTCGATCATGTTTTAACCTTTATGTGTAACAATATAAAACGTTAAAAAGAAATGATTATGTGTGCCAACCAACCCCGAAGAAAACGAGCCAACCAACCCCAAGTCAGTTTTGGGAATTTTAACGTGACTTATGATGAGGTTATAAAAATACTTCAAGAGAATGGTGGAATAAATATTAATTACCGTACGTATAGAATAAGGGTAGCCGCACACTGATCGAGCAAAACTGCTTAAAACTGACTAAACGTGCCTAAATGTGCCTAAACTTGCTCGAAGGGGGATACATCTCGAGTAAGTAAGTTGTGCGGCGCACACTGGTAAGGCAAAACGTTTTTAGTCGTTTAGTCATAATAAAACACATTTAGGCGTGCCGGACGTTGTTTTTAGGAAAAACGTTTTATAGTAAAACAACTTGCATTGCTATTCAAGGCAGAAAATTATTTCTTATTGCTTGGGTTGTATAACTTTTACAAAGTGACATAAATATTAAGTATGGATTTGGACGCTGAAAAATTATTAGTTTTAGCGGAAGAAAAGAGAGCCATATATGACTATAGCATGAAGGAACACCATAACCGTGATAGCTTGGAAAGACTTTGGGAAGAAATAGCAAATGATATGAACGTTGAATTTACTGTTCTCTGCATGTACATTTTTAATCATAATTCGTTTTCGATATTTTAAATTTCAACACTGTTAGTAACAAAATATTGTTTTTTTAGAACATTATAATGAACGAAAAGAAAATCGTACATAATTTAATTTAAATAACTGTACTCTGCGATCTTGAAGTTAACAATTTCGTAAAAAAAATTATAGTAAATACTTTTGGTCCGATATTCCGTTTGGATGTGAATGTAGATTAAGTAGGTATTACGGGAGGACAAATTTGGAATCAAAAACTAAAGTTTTAAAAGAATCATTAGAATTTATTTTAAGAAGTGTGGGGTTAATATAATGACATGAATAAATAAAAATAACATTTGTTTGTTTTCAAAAATTAAATTTACGAACTTAAAATTGAAAAATTAACTTTATACGTAGAAATAATAACATAAAAAATGGCATAGCAAAAATAATATGTTTAAATGATATTTGTTCAACTAAGCTTTTAATAAAAAAAAATAACATCCTTCCAGATCATAAAATATTATCTTTAAATGTAAATGCCCTAATCTATTTCATACAAACAAATTTATTTTGCCAAGATAGAGATCCCTCCGTGGAATTGAAATATTTTAAAAATTTGTTTCGAGTAGCGATACCAATATTTGATGGCCTTCCCGTACTGATTTCTTCGGTTTCATTATCATCACTTACCACATTCATTAATTCATTTTGAAGGTCTGCAATATTTCGTTCTCTTAATCTGGTAATGTTGTGTAGAACACACGTCGCCAATACAATCCACTTCACTTTTTCGGGATTTAAAGAAATTGAACTTTCAAGAACCCTATGGCATTTTTTTGCGACCTCACACGGGAAAGGTCCTTGTGACGGAGTGGGGGGTACCGTGAAAAAATTAGCTTCCCGTGCAAGTTTGCAACGGCCTGATGACCGTCAAATTACTACGCCTCTTGAGTTGTTTCAGTGGGCTGAAAAAACTTTTGAGAAAATTGTTTTAGAATTTTGTTCAAAAGGCGAATATTACAAGGAGGAATCAGCATTAAAAAACGTTTTAACAAAGCTGTGACAATTAAAGGAACGCGACAGTATCATTCGTTTATACCTATAGACTCGAAAAGTATTGCATGTAGGGAAATTTCATGTTTAGCGGATTTCGATGTTCATTCATTGGTGTAACTTATACTGGCAACGTGGTACTTACCAATTACCACGTAAAGCGTACACTAATTATAAATTAACTTCTGTATAATTGGAAAACATAAAAACAATGAAATGTTATTAATAAACGCTTTCTAAACTGCGTAAAGTTATGCATTTTTAATTTTAAAATTAAAATATTTGGAGTAAAATATGGTCTCTTCATTGTAAGTTTTGAAATGATTGAGATCCATGTTTTTTCTCAACAGTTTTCTATTTTTTAGAGTTTAGATGCATAGTGATAATTTTTTCAGATTTTTCATAGCCCCAGAACACACAAAAAATCATTTGTTTATAAACAATTGGTTAAATAATTATAATAAATTTGTTTTTTCACCAATGTTTTCTTAATAAACTAAAGTTTATTCTATTGTCTTCAATATTCTCAAGTTTCGTTGACATTGGATTATTACTTTATGAATAACAAGCTTTTGTTTATAAAGTGCTCAAAAACTTCATTTTGCAATAACTTTGGTTAAAATAATAAAAAAAAATGTTTGTTTAGTAGTATCAATATCATGGTCAAAAAGGAATGTTTTTCCAAAATTTCGACAAAAAATAAAATAATCGATTTTTATGTGAAAATTTCAGGTATTCTGACCCAGAGGGTACGCCTCATCTCCAACAAAAACAAATTCAAATAAGTTGTTATTATTTTCACAAATACTTCTAGAATTTGGTAGATCCAAACCTCGATTAAATAATAACTTTCCAAAATTAGAAGCCCTCAAAAGAGCTCCATCACTATTTCGTCCGAAATCTCCAACATCAACAACCAAAAAGTTTGCATCTGCATCCACCACAGCCTGTAGTAAAATTGAGTGAAATTTTTTATAATTGTAATATGCCGAACCACCGTTTATTGGACATCGTATTCGGATGTGTTTGCTATCAATAGCACCCAAACAGTTCGGAAAATTCCCCACGTGTGCAAATTTCTTTGATACTTCTATGTAGCCATTTTTCCATGGTTGGTTGTTTCATGTACATTGGAGAAAGGATTTCCCAAATTTTTATCCAAGTTTCAATTACAATTTTTCCAACTGTAGTAGCTCCAACACGGAAACAGTAATGTAATGATTGGAAATGTTCTCCTGTTGCTAGGTATCTAAAAACAAAATAATGATGAAAAGGAAAGCGGTTATTAATATGTAGTATGTATGTCTTAATTGTGAACGAAAATTATTTTTCGAGAAACGTTCAATATGTTATTGAAAATGTCAAACATTTTAAAGTTCAATAATCCGATTTTAATCTAAAAATACATAATTTTTTAATAACGATAAGCTGTTAACTTATAACAGTTAACAATAAGCAACTCGTAATTTTTTCTTATATCAACTAAATAAGCTAGCTATCATGACGCATATGTATAAACAAAAAGCTTATATTTTTTCAGGTTCAGACTGTAAAACCAAATGGAATAGCTTACGAAACTCATATGCAAGGGTATTGAGGGAATCTAAAAATTTACCGAGTGGTTCTGCAGCTCCAAAGAAAAAGAAATGGTATCTTTTTGATGCTATGTCTTTTTTAAAAAATGTAGGCCAGCATAAAAAAATGGCAAGCAATTTAGAATACACTGAGAGGGAAGACAATATATTGGCCGAGAACTCAAATACATCTCCTACAAATGAACTCAACAATGAGACATTCCAGTCTCCTTCCAATCTCCTCCCTCCCAACGCACCACCAGTGGAGTTCCGAGGAATGGGAAGAAAGTCAAAAACTACGGCTGCTGAAATTGAAGCTGGACCTATGGTAGAATATTTACGCGCGAAGACTAACCCGCAGGAGCTACCTGAGGATCCCGATTTATGTTTTTTTTAAAGTGTTTCTAGTGATCTGAAAAAGTTAGCTCCACGTAAGCAACGGCAATTTAAAAGTAGAGTACTCTCTATTTTAAATGGCATGCTAGATGATGGAGAGAATTCAACTCCAATTTCTGGATCGTCCAGTTCTTATAATTACTCCAACATTGAGTCTATTCCTACAAATAATATGTCTTCAAATAATATGTCTGACATAAACGCAGAGCAACAACGTTTAATTTATGTGCCTTCATTTACACATCCCACCGCAACAACAAGTAATGCTACTTATTGTGCAATAAATTCACCGCCTGGGGACTCTACTTATTTTCAGAGGAATTCTTTAAAGAATTAAATAGTTTTTTTTTATTTTCTATAACGCATTTTAATTGAATATTTATTAAGTTTTTTATAATTAAAATTAAATATAGATAATAATAAAAGTTTAAAACAATTAATTTTAATGTTTCTTACCTTAATGTAATAATCAGTCTTTCTTCAGGAGATATGCTTCTTCGACAGTTAGTATCTTGCTATCTTTAACCATTGATAATACATAATCAAATGTATTTCAACTTAGTCGGGTAAATTTACGAAATTTTTCTTCATCATTTCGTAACTCGCTTATAAACGATGAAAGCGTTTGTTCCACGGTTCCTTTTCTATTTATTGGATGCACCCATAATGTTCTCTCGACTTCTTCTATTTTTGAAATCCAATTCCACAAAATTACTATAAATACTTCTTCTTCTTCTTTATAGGAAGACATTATCACTATAACTGTATTTTCACTACTAAAAGCTAAATGAAAATATTGAAAAATTACTGCATCAGGCAAATTGTTTTCACTTCAAACAAAATGTTTTTCCATCAATCAAAACGATTTCAGCTAAAACGTTTTTAGGCGGTTTTGCTCGATCAGTGTGCGGCTACCCTAAGATGTAATCACGAGCGATAATAACTAAAACAACAAATTTTTACTTTGACGTCTCAGGAAGTTAAGTAGGAAACAGAATTTGCAGCTCGCGCTCACTTTTGGAGCTAGCGCGCACTCTGGCGCTCGGTCTGTAGCGAAGCACGAATAGAATATGTAGCACTGTCACTTTTGAAATTATTCCTGAAAGTAGCGTTGTTATCCTTAAATATTCAAAAGTTGCTTCAAAAAAACTCAAACTTAGTTAAGCAACAATACAATTTAACAGAAATAAAAGCACTTAACACTTATTCCGCTTTCCTCTGAAATCTTTTTCCATAGTTTTGCCTTCGTTTCTAGGTTTTATATTCGGGATGTCATAAATCCCAGTATACATGTTGTTTCCGAATAGTTTTAATTAAATTTTACTCTATAATCGTGGTCCAAATCCATTAATTTAGAAATGTCACATTTGGCGCGCACCAAGAATTTGAAAGTAGGCAATAGTGCACGCGAGCATCAGCACCACGCGCCAGCGCCAGCTACAAATTCTGGCGGCGATATCAAATGGCTACGTGTTTAACCTTTGACAGTTCGCGCACCACGCGCCAGCACCAGCGCCAGCTTCAAATTCTGTTCCAGCCTTTACATATCCAGGTCGCATCTAAGCAAGTGCTGACTGAACGCTGCATACAATTATGCCGGCGCACAGTACCACGTACCACTCTGCGTTGTTGACTTAAGCATTGGTTTGATCTGTCGTGTTTACTGAGAAATATTTAGAGTGTGCCAACCAACCATACCCGGTCTCCCCTACACACCTGTTAAAGAGTAGAAGAAGTAGTAAAGAGTTTTTAAGGTATAATTATCGATTTAAAGAAAACACGATTTGATTCGATTTACAATTAGAATTTAATTTAACGAATTTTAAAAATGATCTTTGTGGCAGCTATAGCAAGACTGATTACTGATTATAGGAATTAACTGCACTGCACTAGAATAAGGCTAGTGAGCAAGAAAAAAAGAACAAAAGAATCAGTGCTAAACTGTACAATTGTTATTGACAAATCCTCTATAGTTTGCTAGCTCTATTGCGATGAATATAAATTCGTTTTTTGAACAGTATGCCCGCCTTGCTGTATGAAGTCGATCACGTTAATCAGATTAATTAATCGCATCTACAACAGTATTTAATCTTAGGTAGTTTCACAGCTTCACTCTATAGATCCATAGATTTGGCGATAAGGTACGCATCAATATATACTGTTCGGTGCAAATCACTTACTTCATCTTCCAGTGGGCCAGCAATCTTTATTAATTTCAGACTGAATTTCATACAGCGAAAGATATCGATCCATATAAAAGCAAAAGAAAAATCAATTTTTATATTAACAGTTTTCTATGTTAAAAATTTTTTTGGAAAATATCTAGAAACATATTAAGTGAAAAGGAATGTTGCCCCAAGCTGCCTAGTCCAGTAAGGTGTTCCGGTGGTATCCAATAGTATGGGTACAATATTCCACATAGATCCCATTGCGACTCCGATGTTTCCCTAAAAAAGAACGAAAAGGTAATTTTTGGCAATTGTCACGTTTCAAAATTTTAGACATTTTTATAAACAAAAAATTTCACTATTTGGGGAATTCTTTAATACTCCAATAATCCGCTTTTTATTATTCTGCAATATCCGCTATAAACGCCTGTAAAGAAAATACACATGATGCATCTATTTTCTTGCAAATAATTATGTATTAATGGGACATTGTTAATACAAAATCGTGTTATAAGCATAAAGTAAAAATCAATCCGTGGGCTTCACCATTTTCATCCACTTCGGATTTTCGTTTAGAATTTTTAAAAGATTTTATTAATTTATCGTAAATAAAAAATCGCATTAAATTTTACTTAAATTATAAATCTGATTTGATATCACGTTATTTGTTTTGTGTATTTTAAATAAATTGTTCAATTTACCTGATATCGTTAGCCAATTCGTCAGAAGTCACCAGTCCCATCATTGAGTTAATCCAAGTCATTAAGTCACGGTAGTCGCTCAAGGATCCCTGTAAGTCATAAGAGTCCAAAAGTTTTTCTTTGCGAGCAGTAGCCTTTGTGGTAATCTGGTCCCACATATCGTTGATTTCTTTCTGCTTAGAGTATGTTTGCTCAGCGGTTTCGGGATGAGATTGCATCAAGCGACTTGCAGTTTCATCAAGTTAACGTATCTTATCTCGAAGGGCGGCAAGATCACAACACCTTTGTGATTTCTTTAGAGAGTCTGGACACTACGCAGATTGGGGGGTTGGGCGAGGGGAGGAGTAGTATAACTTCGTAACGCTTGGACCGATTTGGATATTTCTTTTTCTTTTTGGTAGAGTATGCTCCCTGGTTGATACCACGAGAAAAATAATTATTGCTGTGCTTGGGGTGGGAGAAGGGGGGTGGAACCTAACTTTGTAACGCGTGGACCGATTTGGATGGTTCTTTTGCTGTTGTATAGAGTGTGATCCCCCATTGCTAATAGGAGAATAATTTGGTCCTATGGTGGTGGTGGGGGGGCAGGGGTAGTAACTTCGTAACGCGTGGACCGATTTCGATGATTCCTTTTCTGTTCGGTAGAGTATGTTCCTTGATTGATACGATGAGAAAAAAAGTTTAGTGGAATGGGGGTGGGGTAGGGGGTTAAAACTAACTTTTAACGCGTGGACCGATTTGTATGGTTCTTTCTTCGTTGAATAGAGTCGGAGACACTAAAAAGTTTTGCGTAAATAGTCCATACCAAACAACTACAACAAAAATATTTAATCGTCATTTCTTATGATCCCGTGAGCTGAAACGTTCAGGTAGTATTATGTATTATTTTCAATTGTGGTACTGTAGTTTTTTATTTGTTTGATTTGCACCGACTTGAAAATGTCGTAATAGATATAAAATTAAAAATTATTTTATGCTTTTTAGCGCCTTTTGTGAAGTCGGTTCAACTTTTTTTTTAAAACTATTTTAAATTTATGGTTTTCTTTTTTTTAGAGATTTCTTCATTATTGATTTTTTTATTTTTAGGTATTTTGCTTTCAGTGTTTTGGCTTCGGGATGTTGTACTAGTCACAAAATACTCAAATATTCAATTTAATAAATCACCGGTAATTTTTAAATTAACGAAAATGAAAAATTGTTTTGTTTTGGCGAATTAATGGTGAAGCGATTTACCTGTATTACAATTCCCATTTCTATCTTGCTACCTCTAAGTGAATTGTCCCTAACGTATTTCAGTCCAGTAGAAATAGGCGTAAAATAAGAAAATATTATAATAATTAGTTACAGCAATCTGACTGCGGAATATTGTCGAACACGCTCTTGTAAAAGAGGAAAAAATAAATAGAACCGACAGCAGGGGTTGAAAACAGTTTTTTGCGATTTCTGGCTAAACTGTGCGTCCTATCGAAAAAAGTTAAATATGAAAGTTGTAGGAAATAAAAAGATCTACAACTTTTGTATTTTCCGATTTCACATTAACCTCAAATTAAAAAAAAAATGGCGAAAAACCGGGTTTTCGCTTTTTAATTTTTTTCTTTGACAAAAAAATTTCTATGAAGCTGAAACTTGGTCAAAAGATACTTTTCAGTGTTGCAAAAAGGCAGTAATTTTTTCAGACGGAAATATTTAGAGGTTCTTGTTAAATTGTTGTTTATAAGATAACATAAGAAATGCACATCCCAAATATGTATTTATGAATAATTTTTGTTTTTTTCTCCAAATCAATTAGTTTACTGAACAATATGTATTTATACAATAGGTAATGGAGTGGATCTACAATGAAACGGGTCTTGGAGAGTGGTTTTTAATCATAAGACAGTATTTGCATGTTTCACGGAACAAGTTTATATTAATAGTATTTTTATAAATCAAAATTGTATAAATAATAATACGTCATGAAAAAATCGAAGCATTTCACTGCCTGTCTCGCCAAATTGAAAAAAAGTATGCATTAAAGTCCTTTTCATGAATTTTTCTCTAATCTTGCTCTCTTTGCGGAGTGTTGGAAATTTTCTTCGTCAGATGCAACAAAACTGAATGATTCTTCAGGTTTCAGTTTTATTGAGTACTGTTTCAGTAACAGTACATTGATCTGTTTCCACTTCTTCCGAGTCACTTTCGTATATATTAAGTTGTGGAAGTACAGTATTTGAGCAATTTTCTAAATTAAAACAATTTAAACACAAGTTGATACATTTCAGACCATGTTTTCTACAGCCGCATATTACAGAAGAACGACCCATTTCACAGCTGCAACAAATAGTTTTCAGGAGATGATCGGGTATTAATTTATCATCTGTGATATTCGGCTTAATGATGCCTTCCGATGTTTCTTTCCAACCCCATAGGAAAATTGGTTTTTACCTTACAAAATATTTTGTTACTAATTTCCACAGTCACTACAGTACATTATCGTGCACTTGCTTACAACCATCAACTATATACGTATGTAAATTAATATTAATTTTTATGTTGCACTGTTAACGAAGGCATCAATACAAGTAAAATTTTATTTCACGCGTATCAATACATACAACCTTAATAATAACCTTAACAACATACATGCTAAACAAAGACATCATATAGTATAGACTGGGCACGCAGACGGGACCGACACTACTACTCGACTATAAATATGCAAATTACCACGAAAAAAGCGGTTTTTTCAATATTCCGGTCATTTTTTCCATTGCAGTATACCTTTTTTTTTACCATTTATCGAAAGTAGACATAACAACGAGTAAGTTAGCCAGAACAGAACTCCGTAGGAAGCTTTAAGAGGAATAGCAGTTAAAAATTTCGCTTTTAAAAAAAAAATTAAATTTAACAACAACCTCTAAATATTTCCGTTTGAAAAAATTACTGCCATTTTGCAACACTAAAAAATATCTTTTGACCAAGTTTCAGCTTCATAGAAATGTTTTTGTCAAAGAAAAAAATTAAAAAGCGAAAAACCGGTTACAAAAAATGTAGATCTTTTTATTTCCTACAACTTTTATATTTAACTTTTTTGGTTAGGACGCACAGTTTAGCCAGAAATCACGAAAAACTGTTTTCAACCCCTAAAAATCCACCCCCGGATAGCTTTTTTTTCTTTTTGCCCTCAAATTTTAATTTTTTAATTTTTTTTGTTAAATGTAGGTTCATGCAAAGCTATGACTTATTTTAATGAAAAAAATGTGGTTCGTTGATTTGACTTAGTTACAAGGACTTGGGCGTTCCACGGCGCAAACTCGAGTTGTCAAGTTTTTGATCAGCTGTATCGCCGCCATTTTGTATTTTTCAAAATTTGTATATACATTGAAACGTCAAAATTATTATGTAATTTCATTCATAGCGATAAATACTTTCAGTTTTTTGTAAAAAATTATTGAAAAAGCTGTTGTCTGGAGGAGGTTTCCCCCTTAAGCTGTTAAGCCAAAAAGAGTTTATTAATTTGTTAGTATTGTTATTTGCTATAGAGAAATCTTATAAAATGAATCTAAAAGTCAATAATTGATAAAGGACGATATGTAGAAAGTTTATCGATAATGATTCATTGGAATGTGAAAGCTTAATGATATTAGTATGAGTAAAAGAAAATCGATTTGGGTCTTGTTTTGTGGAATTCTAATTTAGAGAATTGCCCCAAATCCGTAAATTATATGCCTGTCCTTCTCAAAATAAAAGCTGCTGTAGTAAAAACACTCTGAACAAGTATTCTGTCAACGGTCCCAGCATCCCTTATCAGTTATTCGACAGACAGCTGAGGATCTCATTAATGCATGGCGGCTTTCAGAACGAACAAGTCAGACCCATTTCAAGATAAATTTAGAATTCATTAAAACTTAATCTCTTTCCCTGTTTGCATTAAAGAAAAGCCTTTTTCTATTTAATAAAGGTCACCACTTAACAAGGCACTAAACTACTTCATACGGAAATTTTTATTTGATAAACGTGTATAGATCTAACAGAAATATAATTTTGCACCACTTGTCGAAGAGGTGGAACATCTTTTAAAAACTTTTTGAATTTAAAATCAACCTGACTAATTACCGTAAGGTAAATTTATACAAATAAGCATACGTTTATCTTACTAATTTTTTATTTAAAATGAGTTTGCGACGGAGAACAGCGGTACAGGGGCGTGCGCAGGATTTGCTCGTGGGGGGTTATCTAATTCCATTAAAAAAAAATAAAGGAGATATACAAAGAAAACTATCAACAAATGGATGTAAATAAAATATGATATTTTTATGCAATTGAAAAATATGGTCATATACATTTTAAGTTATTTTTTTAGTATTTCAGTAAAATTTTTCCCTCATGCGCACGGGCTTGCTGCGGTAGTCCTAGATAAGTGCATGATAGTTTGCTCACAAAAAACTTTCGTATTTTAAAATAAAGGATTTTCGAAGACGAAAGAAACTTTCTCCTAATAAATAGTTTGTTCATTTAAAATAATTTACCGAAAAAGCTGGAATCAATGTTTAAACCAGAGCTGAAAGTGATCTAATGATTTCAGATAAAAGTTATAAAATACAAAAATAAAATAGAAGGACCTTATTAAAAATGTTCAGTCAAGTGCGAGTCTATTAGGTCTTCTATTAGTAAGCATTGACTCAGATTTTTTTCCTTGCAAACTGCGGTGATATGGGAGGGACACCGGAGTCGCACCGTAAAGGCTTTTTTGACCTTTAAGGTATGGAATCCTAAAAAGGCATTAATGCTCCAAATGTACTTTAAATGAACCCAGTTGAGAAATAGTAAAAGAAAACCAAAAATCATTGAACACACTTTTAAAATTTCGAATTGATATGTAATTAGAAAATAAACCGCACAGCGCACTGAAAGTCAACCGAGTTCGTTTTAAAAATGTTGCCCGGCTAAATACACGTTTCGATTTGACGTACATGTAACTAGCGACCAGTTTCGGGTCAATCCATATCAAATCGACCAATGATGGTCGCTGACAAAATTTATTTATTTTTCATTTTTTTACCTAAGTGTGGACTATACTTAGAGAGTTGAAAAAAGGTATTCATTAATTTTTTAGATGTTTAGTTAGTTTTACAGAGGTTTGTGTTAAACGCTGTAATTTCTTGGTTTTTAAAGATATTCAGTTCAAACAAAAATCATGTTAAAGAGCATAAAATTTATAATATTTTTTGTTCGGTATATATTTAGGCCAACTTAACGGTAAATACGAAAAAAATCTGTAAATAATAACGTATTCAAACTAAAAACCTGCTCTTTTAAAATTAAAAATGATGAATAGCACTAAGACTCACCTTCAATTTTTTTTCTGCATAATGCCTTTATAGTATACTACTTCCCTAAAAAGTTTCAGGCTTTAGAGTTATATCCTTTTCTTAATGGGGCTTCAAATATTGCGATTTTTCGAAAATGTCGCATTTTCAATTTGAAATATCTCAGAAGGGACACAATTAAAAAATCCAAAATTTTCAGGAAACATTCTTTCTTTATATTATAATAAGTGATTAAAATTTCATCACTGAGACTTTATTAGTTCTTTAGTTATAAATTTTTAAATATAGCAAATTTTTATTTTCAGATTAAAAATGCGTGATTTTCGAAAAATCGCAATATTTGAAGACCCTTAAATAAAAGGATATAACTCTAAATCCTGAAACTTTTGAGGGAAATCCAATAAAAATAAAAAAGAGGTCTACTACACCATAAATATAAAGAATATCCGCGTATTACTCAAAACTAAATTCTGCCGTTTTTTACTAATTTTTGCTTAAAAATACCCGTATTTATTGATTTTTTTTTCAACTATGATAGGTATTCTTGTTTACTGACCCTTCTTTATAGCAAAATTTCCATCAGGTACGAGTAACAAAACGCCAGGATACAAGGATGTGAATTCTGGCTAACACATACTAATATCGGCAATAAAACAAAATTACACTACAAAAAACAAAACAAAATTACAATACATTTTTATAACTTTTTTGGAACAATAATTAAAATTAATTAACTGCTAACCCGAAACAATCAATTTCGAACCTTTACCTTAAAAATTTTTCTTATTTAAAGAATTTCTTCCTAAAGTGCAATAAAATAATTAGGTAGTCAAAGATTTCTAAGGATGCGGTTTTTCTAATTCTTTGTCTACCTTGTCATGTTGCACCTTTTTGGAAAGGTAATAAGACGGGGAATCCAATAAAAATAAAAAAAGAGGTATAAATTTCGGAGAAAATTTGGAAAAATGCTGTAATTTTGGTAATTTCTAAACATTTTTTTCAATTTTGTAGTAGTGAGATCTACATTGTTGACATTTTTGGAAAGGTAATTGGGGTAGTAGTTTTCAAGCGTTTGTTTGATGTCGCTATGTTGAGTAGATCAAAAGATAAAAATAAAAGGGTAACGTGCATGCCATGGAAAACTGAAATTTATGAAACACCCTGTAACTCCCAAACGGTTGAGATTGCCCCCCCCCCCACCCTGCCATACAATTTTTTGTTTGCCTAGGTGAGAGTTATCATTTGTATTCGTATTGACCTCTAGAAACGTTACACCCTGTATATGAAGATACTAAAAAGTAAAAATGAAATAGTTTTTAAAAAAAAATTTGAACCGACTTCACAAAAAGCGCTAAAAAGCATAAAATAATTTTTCATTTAATATCTATTACGACATTTTGAAGTCAGTACAAATTAAGTAAACAAAACAACTATCAAACCATAGATATAAAACTACTTAAACGTATCAGCTCACGGAATCATATGGAAGGACGATTTTATACTTTTGATGTAGTTGTTTGGTTTGTTTGATTTGCACCGACTTCAAAATGTCGTAATAGATATAAAATGAAAAATAAATTAATGCTTTTTAGCGCTTTTTGTGAAGTCGTCTCAAATTTGTTTTTAAAAACTATTTTATTTCTAAAGAAGTAGCTTACATTTGATTACTTTAACTTGGTCACAAAATCTGACCGGGCATAACTTCGTAACGCGTCGACCGATTTTGATGATTTTGTTGTTGTTGGGTAGAGTATGTTCACCGATTGGTACCATGTCAAGAAAAGTTTTGGTAGGGTGGGGGTGAAATCGTGACGTGGTCGGATTTGGATGGTTCTTTTTGTGTTGTACAGAATATGATCCCCATGGTGAAGGGTGCGGGTGGGGGAGGGGGGGGGTAGTCTAACTTCGTAACGCGTGGACCGATTTGGATAATTCTTTTTCTATTGGGTAGAATATGAACCGTGGTTGATACCACGAGAAAACCAATGTTGCTGAGTTGTGTGGAGGGGGTGGGGGGGGGGGGGGGGGGGTGGAACCTTACTTTGTAATACGTGGACCGATTTGGATGGTTCTTTTGCTGTTGTATGGAGTGGAATCACCCATTGCTAATAGAAGAATAATTTGGTCCATGGTTGGGGTTGGGCGAGGGGAGGAGTAGTCTAACTGCGTAACGCGTGGACCGATTTGGATTTTTCTTTTTCTTTTGGGTAGAGTATGCTCCCTGGTTGATACCACGAGAAAAAAAATTTTTGGTGTGGGAGAGGGTGGGTGGAACCTAACTTTGTAACGCGTGGACCGATTTGGATGGTTCTTTTGCTGTTGTATAGAGTGTGATCCCCCATTGCTAATAGGAGAATAATTTGGTCCTATGGTGGTGGTGGGGGGGCAGGGGTAGTAACTTCGTAACGCGTGGACCGATTTCGATGATTCCTTTTCTGTTCGGTAGAGTATGTTCCTTGATTGATACGATGAGAAAAAAAGTTTAGTGGAATGGAGGTGGGGTACGGGGTTAAACATAACTTTTTAACGCGTGGACCGATTTGGATGGTACTTTCTTCGTTTTATAGAGTAGAAGACACTAAAAAGTGAAAAATAAAATAGTTTTTAAAAAAAAGTTGAACCGACTTCACAAAAAGCGCTAAAAAGCATAAAATAATTTTCAATTTTATATCTATTACGACATTTTGAAGTCGGTGTAAATTAAACAAATAAAATAACTACAGAACCACGATTGAAGATAATACATAATACTACCTGAACGTTTGAGCTCACGGGATCATAAGAAATGACGATTAAATATTTTTGTTGTAGATGTTTGGTATGGACTATTTACGCAAAACTTCTGGTGTCCGCTCGGCTAAAGTATCATAATAACATTAATTTTTATTTTGTTGTTGTAGTTGTTTGGTTTGTTTAATTTACACCGACTGCAAAATGTCGTAATAGATATAAAATTGAAAATTATTTTATGCTTTTTAGCACTTTTTGTGAAGTTGGTTCAACTTTTTTTTTTAAAACTATTGTTTTTTGGATTTGTTTTCTCTTACCAACATTTCTTTCGTTTGAATTTAGTCAAAGGTTTACTATTTGGTTCTAATCTTTCTTTTCTGCAATTTAACTACATTACTAAATACATAAATTTTGTTTCGATAGAATGTGATTACTTTCCTGAAATTGCTAACTGTTGCGTAGAAAATAATTATCCCTCGTGACGATATCAGTTCTGGTTTCATCGGCGAAGGTGATGTACATTGGAATTTCCCTCTAAATATTTGCCATTTAAACGTGAGAAGTATAAGGTCAGCTTTTGATGAATTTGCACACATATTTGAGCAATGCAGTTACAACATAATTTGTCTTGGTTGCATGAAAATGTTGATGACAGTGCTATTTTCCTTTGTAACTATTCCTTAATTAAAAATGATAGAAAGTATAGTATAGCAGGGAGTGTGGCTATTTATTTAAAAAATAACTTGCAGGGGAAGGTTATTGCGACTTCTGATGTCGCTATGAATCAGTTGTGATCTCAACATTAATCTCTTTGTAGACAGTTCCTTAAAAAGCGACTTACTTAGTGCACTTCATGGTTCTGAGCTGGCTATTCTTAATGAAAAAGCCACTAGATTTCACGAGTTATGTACTTCACTAATTGATCTAATAATTGATCGAACATTCTGTTGAATGTTAGTAAATTTTTGGTTTCAGGAATTAGTGATCATGAGGCTATATGTGTATCGTTTCGTTTACCGATCGGTGGTGACTCTATCCCAAGATCACATAAAATTAGAGACTTTGGTAACGTTAATATGCGGGAGCTCGTCAACTGCTTGGAGGAATAATCATGGGATCCAATATACAGAACGAATGATGTTAATTCCCAAATCTGTTTCTTTAACACTACATTGCTACAACTTTTCAACCATTATGTTCGAACAAAACGTATTATTCACAAGTACGAGAATTAATGGATGAATAGGAATATTGAAACCCTTATACGAGAACGCGATTTTGCACACAACCTGTGGAAGCGCTTTACAGCAGTTTATCTTCTTCATAATTTTAAGTGCCTGCGAAGTAAAGTTATTAGGAGCATACGTGAAGCAAAAACCTGCGTATGCGGCCGTAAACTTAATCTGTCCTTACCCAAACGTCAGCTCTGGCAAAATATTAGGCAATTAGGAATCACCGGTGGGGTAAGAAACTGTTCATTAAATCCAGACGAAGTTAACAAATTGTTCGTTCAAAGTAGCGATAATACTAGCTCGTATGACAATGCTAATGAGAGCGCTTTCTCTTCTCTTGATGACACAGGAAAATTTTCCTTTAGGTGTGTTACCAGTAACAAGGTCTATTCTGCTTTTTCTTCTATTAAGTCTAAGTCTATGGGTTTGGATGGATTGAATGGGCGTTGGATTCAGCTTGTCCTACCTTATATAGTAGCCCATCTCACCCATATCATCAATACATCTATTATGACGTCGACATTTGCTAGTCACTGGAAGTTTGCTAAAGTGGTCCCTATTAATAATAAACTTAATCCACAAAGTCCTTCGGATTACCGTTCAATTTGTATCCTGCCTGTTTGCTCAAAAATGTCAGAGAAGCTTTTATATTCACAAATGAACTCTTCTATTCAAAATAATAGTCTATTATTTGAATTCCAATCTGCGTTTAGATCTAATCATAGCCCAACGACTTCCACTGTTTACCTTATAGATAGGATCCGAAGGAATATTGATAAACGTCTTGTCTCTGTGCTTGTTCTTTTAGATTTTTCAAAGGCCTTTGACAGCATTAATTTCAAAATTATGTGCAATAAATTAAGTGTATGTATTATATAAATTTGATAATACTGCCACAAAACTTATTTGTTCTTATCTTACTCATAGATTTCAAAAAGTTGTCATTGGAAACTCAGCGTCGAAAAAAAACTCTAGCGACGTGAGAAATATAAAATAATTTCTCAACCCGATCAGCGTTTCTGATAAAAAAAACTAAACTCCTTCGGCTCTTCCTCAACAGCAGCACCAAAGGGTTGGCTTTTCTTTAGCTGCTGGACGCTTTCGCACGATGTAATTCGCTAGATGTAATTCCAGAACAAAAGTTCTACAAAGTTTACTTTGAATTTTTGTTGACAAATTCACTCGGGTCAAGTGTACATTCGTGCATATTTTGCGTAAACTTTAGTGATTTTTAAAGGTCGTTACATGGCCTTCCGAATAAAAATATAATTTTCCGAAAAATATCATGTCAATTTCTCACTGAATCCCAATTATCATAAAAAATTAAGTCAAATTTACACTTATCACTTTCACTCTGTTTCTGCATTGACAGTAAGGGTCGGAAACTGTTAACGAATTTGTGAAGTCACTTTTCTGAGACCCTTTTTTCCACATATGATTCATCTCCTTCAAAGAATTGCAACAGTGCTTTATATCTTTCAACTTGTCTAGCATTTTAACTAATTGTGGCGATATCTGACTGTATACTGACTGTGATTCTGACTGACTGTATACTGACTGTGAGAATACTCTTTAACGCGCCATCTACAGTTTGTTATGTTCATCTGTTCTAAGCAAAAAAAAAGGCGTGCGCGGACTTTCAAAAATCAAAATTTTACACTTAACATTGATTTGCCACTATAAATGATGCATGATTTTAAATTATATTTTTATTCGGATGGCCATGTAACGACCTTTACAAATCACTAGAGATCAACGTTTTACGGCAATCGCGACGATAGTTATGAATTTTCAAAAAAGGTATGATCACAAGAAAAAGTGCAAAAATGCAAAAGTTTATCACCCTTTTACTTCTGGAAAATTTTTTTTTTAAATCCTTTAGCACGATAATTACTTATACCTGTAACATTAATTTGGTGAAGTTTGAACAAAATCGGAGACATCGAATTTTTTCATCTGGTATACTTAAGAAATATATAAGAAATCCAGCCAGCTTAAATTTAAGAACATAATTTTAATTTTTTAATTTTCAAAATTACTTTTTGAAAAACACGGTGAAAAAAGGGTTAAAAACAAAATATATAACTATACAATAGGAAAACGGATTGCCTTGAGCCCAACTTTTCTAAAAATGAAGTTGCTATTCTAATTTTTTACTATGCGACAAGGTCCACCAGTTCAAAAAAGGTGTTTTAGAAAAATCTATTTAAAGTTCATTACTGCGCAGCATCAGCCAGTAGGTATACAAGGCGGGTTCGGGGCCAAAATCTCATGTGTTTTCTTATGGAGGTCCCAAAATGCGTTTTGGCAGCCATCTTTGATTTTGGGGCTTTGGTTTTGTAGCCTACAATTGGTCTTCTTCTTTGTTTGGTAGAAATTATAATATTACCTTCCTTCGGAATTATTCTTGCTGCCGATTTTAATATATGTATACTAAAGTGAATTAGATACATATCTTTCTACCAGTCAGTTTGCCAGACACGTTGAGCTGGAGCAGTTTTACAAAAGCTTTTTATCACACGCTGCAGCTCAGTTTACATTGCAGTAGCACTTTATCTCATACGTTTAATGTTTCTCAGAACATTGTTTATCAAAACGGTGAGCATAATAATTAATTTGGCACAGTCACGCTTTAAGCTGGTAGTGACAGATTGAGGATCGAAATTTTCAAAAATTACCAAAATTGTTGGAACCAATTATTATAATAATTGAATTATTTGTCCGCATTTTCGGAATTCTACTTTTTTAATAACAATTGTATGTACATGAAGTTATCATATCATCATATGATGTATGTAAGTAATAATATTGAGTTCTATGAGAAACTACTAGTGGTTATTAAACGCCAGTAACACAATTAGATATCTCAGGGCCTAGCTCGCAACTGATAAGCTCTCTGCTCTCAGCTAGAGTCAATATTACTTTACACTTACCAATTGACATGAGCTAAAATAACAAAATTAAATATTTGTCTGTTTGTCTGATTAACTACTAACACTGTCCACATTGAATTAGAGTCCGAACTGTGCAACTTTCCTTGCAGCCCTAAAATGATTCGAAGCAAGAAGAGGTCTGTGTTCACATATCTATTCAGACAGAGCCACAAATCTCGTTGGCCTAATCAGCTCCTAAAAACAAATTAAGAAAAGTCAATCAAAATAATTGAAGCCCATTTAGCTAGCGAAATTGCCAACCAAGGCATTACTAGTCCCTTCAGCCCGCCGAGGTTTATTGGAATCTGTTGTAAAGTCCACCAAAAGCCTATACAAAACTATAAGAAATTCAAAACTTACATTTGAAGTATGATATACAATTCTAGCACAAATAGAAGCATGGTGAAACGCCCGACATCTTTCCGCCCTGTCGATTGATACAGCACACAATATCACAACCGGTTGACAAAACTTCAACTAAATATAAAACATAAGAGACATAAGCATTTACTCTCAGTATTGATAAAAGCTAGCAATAATCCTTCAATTTCAAAATACATTAAATTATATGAAAATAAGAGCATACAGATTAATAAATCTTTTGAGGTATGCTTTGATGGTAACAAATAGAAAATTATCAACTTCAAATTGACGATGGCAATATCATTACTCCAATAATAATAAACAATGGATTTAAAAAATGCACAAAATGTGCAGGAAATATTCACATGATCGGAAATCGAAAATTAGGTAACGAGGTACGTAGAATGATTTTTTTAAGAAGGCTTTAAACTGACTAAAAAGGTTTTAAATTAAGTGTAATACTGCAGAAAATAATAGTTTTTTAGTTAGTATGAGGTTTAATATACGGTTGTTATTACGCTTTAAAATGTTCTTCTAACAGGTTGAAATGTAAATTTCCAGATTTGCTGAACAAAATATTATATATATATTTTATTTGTTTTACTCACAATTCTTGAACTTTTAGCCACTTTCTCCCTAACAAAATTAGGCAATTTATTTAAGATACAAAAGGAAGCTTGTCAGAGTAAAGTATTTGTACTATATTCCAATAAAAATGTTAGACGGAAATTAAAATAAAATTTATGATTTCTTCATATTTATATCATTTATTTCTCAAAAAAAAAAATCTATGCTTAATAGTAATTCTTTTACTTCAAACTGAATTCATTTGTTATCACTCAATTTCCCACATGACAAACTCAAAGTAAGCCGAACTCTGTTTGAAGGAAATGAATAAATGAAGTTTAAGTTAAGTTTGTTTGCTTTAAGTTTGGTGTAAATTGCAAATGAGTAAAGTTAATTTAAATATGAAGTGTTTCTGCATTTTGGAAATGGAAAGCATTTTTTCTATTATAAAATGTTTTTTTATTTCTTAGAAATGAACTATAAAAAAAGGAAGTCTACGGCTACAAAAGCAATACATGAAAAATAAATTAAATAAAGATCTACTTTCAAGGAAAAATACTTAAATAGCTTGCCTCATCCACGAAATAGAACTCTTTGGATAAAGAAATGAGCTCCGATTGGTGGGAACCCATTGTACAAAACAACTTTAACGAAAATAATTTTTTTGAAAACTTCCAAATGTCTAGAAGTACCTTTAATGGATACTGTGTGTGAATTTGAGGATGAACTAAACCCTTTAGTCTGGGCATTAAGAGAACCCGTACCTTAAAGTAACTTTTGAGGGTTCCGTACCAAAATGGTAAAAACGGGTCCCTTATCGTGCGACTTCGTCTGCTTGTCTGCCTGTCTGTCACACCTGTTTATTTCAGAAACTACAAATGCTATCGACTTGAAATTTGGAATGGTTTTAAATAATCCTTGCCCAACTACACATTTTTTTTTTGATTTAAATAGGGCTATTAATAATGAAAACATAGCATAGAATTGAAACACTTCAATGAAAAAAGTAAATATTCATAATTCGTCCATCTGACTTGTTAATGATAATAATATTTAAGTAATTAAGCAATGTCACATTTGTGCCCCGTGCCGACGCCTTTTTTGGACGTTGACGTACTTTACAGCACTGAATACTAACTAAAAAAAAATATTACTGAATATTTTTTTCGCGCAAAAAAATGTTAATAATTATACTTTTTGGATGGTTTTTAAATTTTTCATTCTTCAGCATTACTCAATACGTAATATTATCTTTTATTTGAAAGCAATAGTTTGTTTAGATATTACAGACTGGCCAACGTTCGGCACTGGCATACCGGGCATATGTCCGCCATGGTCATATTCCGAGTCCGGCCTTAAGTTTACAGAGTTTACAGAGTTTTAGTAGTTTTTTTAATTTTCCTGTAGTTTTGTTTTGAAATGATATTGGATTATTGAATCTTGATGAATTGAAACTTCATAATAATAATGTTTTTGAGAAGTATTTTGTATTGAACGCTTTTCTTTCAGGATGCCAGACAAATATGTAAGAATGACTGAAAGGTAGGGATGGGCGAGCCTTTGATCTGCCGATTCTTGAATCGATTTTACGAGGGACCGATTCAACTCGATTCGATTTATTTATTTCCGATTTCGATCTATGTATTTAAGATGTGCGAAAAATTAAACAAGCTCGTTCGTGCATTTTTTTTACATTTAATCTTTTAAAAATGTTAAAAGGATCGTAAATGTTAGATAAATGCGTTTGAAATCGCTATAATATTTTAGTGTTATGTTTTATTTCTGGTTTGGCGATTCCACAACGAGAAAGAAATAAGCTATTTAAAGAAAAATCTAAAATTAGTGATATTCGAATGTGCGATTTTAAGTTTTTATACAAATTGTTTTTTGCTGCGAAGTCAATCTCAGTAAAAAAATCACGTGGAATGCACGATTAGACGTGGAATTTCTTAAAAAAAAAGTTGAATTTGTTAAGTTATCAGATCTCATGTGGAGCCAAGCCCTAACTCAGGGTCGCCAAATGTGGCGATTTTTCATCAATCCTGGTTACAAAAAATATGAAATTGGCGATGGCGACTTTTTTGGCAATTTTTCATCGATTTTGGGCGTTTTTGAAAGAAAAATTGACAAATGATTTGCCTATCAAAAATTATTCAAATATTCAACCTCAAATAAAAATACGTAAAAAATATATTCTAAAGTTTTAAAATGTAATATAAATCATTTTAGCAGAATTATCTGAAGAATTTAGCTAATTTGAGTAAAAGTTGCCGCAAGTGCAAGTGACAGAAAATTTGTCGGCTTTTTCGTAGTTTACTTCTGTGATTTTTGATAAGTGTTAGGAGAAATAATGGAGAACGGTTTATCAAAAGTAAGAGATCCAACTTTAGCAAGAAGTCGTATATTTTTGGGAAACCTACCAACATGTACCAGAGAAGAACTCGAAAGTATCTGTAATAGATACGGAACAATTCATGGCTTTCGGATTTGTAAAATTTGAAGCAGAAGCGATTGTTAATAAGGCAGCGCAAGTCCTCAATGGTACAAAATAACAGTCCGCAATGCGGGAATAGGTAAAAGTAAGAAACCACAGCTAAAGAAAGAAATTCTAGAGACAGCTCAAGACAATTTGCAAGAGCTGGACTTTTGAATATGAATAGATTCATTACTTTTTTTACCTTTTATAGAAAATATATCGAATATATAAAACAGCGTCTATAGAAAACAAAAGTCGGAACTTAAGTTTTCATGACAGGCAAAATATTTTTCAAACATAATTTTTAATTTACTTTTTTTTTTTTAAAGAAATATGTAACTTGAGTCTGTTTTTCCTTCCTTGCAATACTTTGCAAAATACCTGTTCCCTTAAAATTTGTAAGGCCGAAATTTCGTTCCTTGTGTTTATTGCATCTTGCGGAGAAATTCTGACAGAAGAATTATGCACAATTTCAGGGTCGCTTGTATCACCGCCGTTATCGTTCTCTTCAATTTCAGGCTCCAAGACCTCTCCATTTATCCACTCTTCTACCTCAAAATTGCTGACATTGAGATTATTATAACGAATATATAAATGAATCATATCGCAAGGTGTGTGTGTAAAAGTAATACAAATCTGAGGGTCTATTGCTTGCAGTAACTCGAGTGTTTGTGCCAATTGGACAGTTACATCCTGTATCAAACCTTCCCTTAAAATACTTAACGGAGTGTCGTCATCATCGTCAACGTCTTCATTCTCCGGTAAGTTGAAAGAATTTTTCCAACAGTTAGAAATCATGTTACTATATAAGCGGCCGTCAGCTGGCAGGTACACAGGGGGATCATCGTGTAACCTATGGTTGCGCGCCGTAACTACGTACACTGACAGAAGTGCGACTGCAACCTCCTCGTGGTGGTGGCTGGTATTAGGCTCCTGCTAAGGTCATGTCTCTACCAGGAGTGCTGGCTAATAGTAGTCGGGCGGAGAGAAGGATACTCTCTTAAATAAAATACCCCAGTCCAAGGTGGAACAGCATACGCCGAGGGACTCGTGGTCAAAGGGGAGCTTGGCCGTTAGTATGCGAACTCCGGATACCTGGCGACCTCCGGTTTTAATTAGCCTTCCTGTGACATCAGGGATCTCTGTCACGGTGGACTTCCAGTTCTCCCAGTTCTCCCCTACTCGTGGGACTAAAAATGAACTGCAATAAAAATATTACAGATGAGGGTGGCACTTCTCTTAAAGTGCCAACATCTGAGGCTGACACAAGGCCTCAATTGGCGGGAACAAACCAATGGACCAGGACAATGCAAGTCCTGCCAGGCTGTGTGAACTGCCAACAAACACTGAGGGTGGTTTCTCTGCAAAGGGGCCAACCTCTGAGGCTAATCTAAGGCCTCATTTGACAGAAGACATACCAATGGATCTGGACAGTGTAAGTCCTGCCAGGCTGTCTGACGTATCACTAATGTCCGATGAGGAATTCATTACCAAATTGGTTGACAAACCCTGAACTCTGACTGCTACTGGGCCCAGAATTTGCACCAAAACAAGTGTTTTATAGGTAAAAAGAATTGAAGCTGGTATAGGGCAAAATTGCAGTTTAGGTACTACTTCAAATAGGCTGAAACTTTAAACGCGTTTATCTCGCAAACTACGCGTTCCCGGGCCTTATTTGCCCCTTTCGGGCTTCCTAAGGGGTATGAATCGACCATTCTGAATCGATTGGCGCTATCAGAAAATATCGAAATTTTGGTCCCTGAACTCTGACTGATACTGGGCCCAGAATTTGCACCAAAACAATTGTTTTATAGGTAAAAAGAATTGATGCTGGTATAGGGCAAAATTGCAGTTTAGGTACTACTTCAAATAGGCTGAAACCTTGAACGCGTTTATCTCGCAAACTACGCGTTCCCGGGCCTTCTTTGCCCCTGTCGGGGTTTCTAAGGGGTGTGAATCGACCATTCTGAATCGATTGGCGCTATCAGAAAATATCGAAATTTTGGTCCCTGAACTCTGCTACTGGGCCCAGAATTTGCACCAAAACAAGTGTTTTATAGGTAAAAAGAATTGATGCTGGTATAGGGCAAAATTGCAGTTTAGGTACTACTTCAAATAGGCTGAAACTTTAAACGCGTTTATCTCGCAAACTACGCGTTCCCGGGCCTTATTTGCCCCTTTCGGGATTTCAAAGGGGTCTGAATCGACCATTCTGAATCGATTGGCGCTATCAGAAAATATCGAAATTGTGGTCCCTGAACTCGGACTGCTACTGGGCCCAGAATTTGCACCAAAACAAGTGTTTTATAGGTAAAAAGAATTGATGCTGGTATAGGGCAAAATTGCAGTTTTGGTACTACTTCAAATAGGCTGAAACTTTAAACGCGTTTATCTCGCAAACTACGCGTTCCCGGGCCTTATTTGCCCCTTTCGGGGTTTCTAAGGGGTATGAATCGATCATTCTAAATCGATTGGCGCTATCAGAAAATATCGAAATTTTGGTCCCTGAACTCTGACTGCTACTGGGCCCAGAATTTGCACCAAAACAAGTGTTTTATAGGTAAAAAGAATTGATGCTGGTATAAGGCGAAATTGCATTTTAGGTACTACTTCAAATAGGCTGAAACTTTAAACGCGTTTATCTCGCAAACTACGCGTTCCCCGGCCTTATTTGCCCCTTTCGGGCTTTCTAAGGGGTATGAATCGACCATTCTGAATCGATTGGCGCTATCAGAAAATATCGAAATTTTGGTCCCTGAACTCTGACTGCTACTGGGCCTAGAATTTGCTCCAAAACAAGTGTTTTATAGGTAAAAAGAATTGATGCTGGTATAGGGCAAAATTGCAGTTTAGGTACTACTTCAAATAGGCTGAAACTTTAAACGCGTTTATCTCGCAAACTACGCGTTCCCGGGCCTTATTTGCTCCTTTCGGGGTTTCTAAGGGGTATGAATCGACCATTCTGAATCGATTGGCGCTATCAGAAAATATCGAAATTTTGGTCCCTGAACTCTGACTGCTACTGGTCCCAGAATTTGCACCAAAACAAGTGTTTTATAGGTCAAAAGAATTGATGCTGGTATAGGGCAAAATTGCAGTTTAGGTACTACTTCAAATAGGCTGAAACTTTAAACGCGTTTATCTCGCAAACTACGCGTTCTCGGGCCTTATTTGCCTCATTCGGGGTTTCTAAGGGGTATGAATCGACCATTCTGAATCGATTGGCGCTATCAGAAAATATCGAAATTTTGTTCCCTGAACTCTGACTGCTACTGGGCCCAGAATTTGCACCAAAACAAGTGTTTTATAGGTAAAAAGAATTGATGCTGGTATAGGGCAAAATTGCAGTTTAGGTACTACATCAAATAGGCTGAAACTTTAAACGCGTTTATCTCGCAAACTACGCGTTCCCGGGCCTTATTTGCACCTTTCGGGGTTTCTAAGGGGTATGAATCGACCATTCTGAATCGATTGACGCTATCAGAAAATATCGAAATTGTGGTCCCTGAACTCTGACTGCTACTGGGCCCAGAATTTGCACCAAAACAATTGTTTTATAGGTAAAAAGAATTGATGCTGGTATAGGGCAAAATTGCAGTTTAGGTACTACTTCAAATAGGCTGAAACCTTGAACGCGTTTATCTCGCAAACTACGCGTTCCCGGGCCTTCTTTGCCACTGTCGGGGTTTCTAAGGGGTGTGAATCGACCATTCTGAATCGATTGGCGCTATCAGAAAATATCGAAATTTTGGTCCCTGAACTCTGCTACTGGGCCCAGAATTTGCACCAAAACAAGTGTTTTATAGGTAAAAAGAATTGATGCTGGTATAGGGCAAAATTGCAGTTTAGGTACTACTTAAAATAGGCTGAAACTTTAAACGCGTTTATCTCGTAAACTACGCGTTCCCGGGCCTTATTTGCCCCCTTCGGGGTTTCTAAGGGGTATGAATCGACCATTCTGAATCGATTGGCGCTATCAGAAAATATCGAAATTTTGGTCCCTGAACTCTGACTGCTACTGGGCTCAGAATTTGCACCAAAACAAGTGTTTTATAGGTAAAATGAATTGATGCTGGTATAGGGCAAAACTGCAGTTTAGGTGCTACTTCAAATAGGCTGAAACTTTAAACGCGTTTATCTCGCAAACTACGCGTTCCCGGGCCTTATTTGCCCCTTTCGGGGTTTCTAAAGGGTATGAATCGACCATTCTGAATCGATTGGCGCTATCAGAAAATATCGAAATTTTGGTCCCTGAAGTCTGACTGCTACTGGGCCTAGAATTTGCACCAAAACAAGTGTTTTATAGGTAAAAAGAATTGATGCTGGTATAGGCCAAAATTGCAGTTTAGGTACTACTTCAAATAGGCTGAAACTTTAAACGCGTTTATCTCGCAAACTACGCGTTCCCGGGCCTTATTTGCTCCTTTCGGGGTTTCTAAGGGGTATGAATCGACCATTCTGAATCGATTGGCGCTATCAGAAAATATCGAAATTTTGTTCCCTGAACTCTGACTGCTACTGGTCCCAGAATTTGCACCAAAACAAGTGTTTTATAGGTCAAAAGAATTGATGCTGGTATAGGGCAAAATTGCAGTTTAGGTACTACTTCAAATAGGCTGAAACTTTAAACGCGTTTATCTCGCAAACTACGCGTTCCCGGGCCTTATTTGCCTCATTCGGGGTTTCTAAGGGGTATGAATCGACCATTCTGAATCGATTGGCGCTATCAGAAAATATCGAAATTTTGTTCCCTGAACTCTGACTGCTACTGTGCCAGAATTTGCACCAAAACAAGTGTTTTATAGGTAAAAAGAATTGATGCTGGTATAGGGCAAAATTGCAGTTTAGGTACTACTTCAAATAGGCTGAAACTTTAAACGCGTTTATCTCGCAAACTACGCGTTCCCGGGCCTTCTTTGCCCCTACCGGGGTTTCTAAGGGGTGTGAATCGACCATTCTGAATCGATTGGCGCTTTCAGAAAATATCGAAATTTTGGTCCCTGAACTCTGACTGCTACTGGGCCCAGAATTTGCACCAAAACAAGTGTTTTATAGGTAAAAAGAATTGATGCTGGTATAGGGCAAAATTGCAGTTTAGGTACTACTTCAAATAGGCTGAAACTTTAAACGCGTTTATCTCGCAAACTACGCGTTCCCGGGCCTTATTTCCCCCTTTCGGGCTTTCTAAGGGGTATGAATCGACCATTCTGAATCGATTGGCGCTATCAGAAAATATCGAAATTGTGTTCCCTGAACTCTGACTGCTACTGGGCACACAATTTGCACCAAAACAAGTGTTTTATAGGTAAAAAGAATTGATGCTGGTATAGGGCAAAATTGCAGTTCAGGTACTACATCAAATAGGCTGAAACTTTAAACGCGTTTATCTCGCAAACTACGCGTTCCCGGGCCTTATTTGCCCCTTTCGGGGTTTCTAAGGGGTATGAATCGACCATTCTGAATCGATTGACGCTATCCGAAAATATCGAAATTTTGGTCCTTGAACTCTGACTGCTACTGGGCCCAGAATTTGCACCAAAACAATTGTTTTATAGGTAAAAAGAATTGATGCTGGTATAGGGCAAAATTGCAGTTTAGGTACTACTTCAAATAGGCTGAAACTTTAAACGCGTTTATCTCGCAAACTACGCGTTCCCGGGCCTTCTTTGCCCCTACCGGGGTTTCTAAGGGGTGTGAATCGACCATTCTGAATCGATTGGCGCTATCAGAAAATATCGAAATTTTGGTCCCTGAACTCTGACTGCTACTGGGCCCAGAATTTGCACCAAAACAAGTGTTTTATAGGTAAAAAGAATTGATGCTGGTATAGGCCAAAATTGCAGTTTAGGTACTACTTCAAATAGGCTGAAACTTTAAACGCGTTTATCTCGCAAACTACGCGTTCCCGGGCCTTATTTGCTCCTTTCGGGGTTTCTAAGGGGTATGAATCGACCATTCTGAATCGATTGGCGCTATCAGAAAATATCGAAATTTTGTTCCCTGAACTCTGACTGCTACTGGTCCCAGAATTTGCACCAAAACAAGTGTTTTATAGGTCAAAAGAATTGATGCTGGTATAGGGCAAAATTGCAGTTTAGGTACTACTTCAAATAGGCTGAAACTTTAAACGCGTTTATCTCGCAAACTACGCGTTCCCGGGCCTTATTTGCTCCTTTCGGGGTTTCTAAGGGGTATGAATCGACCATTCTGAATCGATTGGCGCTATCAGAAAATATCGAAATTTTGTTCCCTGAACTCTGACTGCTACTGGTCCCAGAATTTGCACCAAAACAAGTGTTTTATAGGTCAAAAGAATTGATGCTGGTATAGGGCAAAATTGCAGTTTAGGTACTACTTCAAATAGGCTGAAACTTTAAATGCGTTTATCTCGCAAACTAAGCGTTCCCGGGCCTTATTTGCCCCTTTCGGGATTTCTAAGGGGTATGAATCGACCATTCTGAATCGATTGGCGCTATCAGAAAATATCGAAATTTTGGTCCCTGAACTCTGACTGCTACTGGTCCCAGAATTTGCACCAAAACAAGTGTTTTATAGGTAAAAAGAATTGATGCTGGTATAGGGCAAAATTGCAGTTGTGGTACTACTTCAAATAGGCTGAAACTTTAAATGCGTTTATCTCGCAAACTAAGCGTTCCCGGGCCTTATTTGCCCCTTTCGGGATTTCTAAGGGGTATGAATCGACCATTCTGAATCGATTGGCGCTATCAGAAAATATCGAAATTTTGGTCCCTGAACTCTGACTGCTACTGGTCCCAGAATTTGCACCAAAACAAGTGTTTTATAGGTCAAAAGAATTGATGCTGGTATAGGGCAAAATTGCAGTTTAGGTACTACTTCAAATAGGCTGAAACTTTAAACGCGTTTATCTCGCAAACTACGCGTTCCCGGGCCTTATTTGCCCCTTTCGGGGTTTCTAAGGGGTATGAATCGACCATTCTGAATCGATTGGCGCTATCAGAAAATATCGAAATTTTGTTCCCTGAACTCTGACTGCTACTGAGCCCAGAATTTGCACCAAAACAAGTGTTTTATAGGTAAAAAGAATTGATGCTGGTATAGGGCAAAATTGCAGTTTAGGTACTACATCAAATAGGCTGAAACTTTAAACGCGTTTATCTCGCAAACTACGCGTTCCCGGGCCTTATTTGCCCCTTTCGGGGTTTCTAAGGGGTATGAATCGACCATTCTGAATCGATTGACGCTATCAGAAAATATCGAAATGTTGGACCCTGAACTCTGACTGCTACTGGGCCCAGAATTTGCACCAAAACAAGTGTTTTATAGATAAAAAGAATTGATGCTATTATAGGGCAAAATTGCAGTTTTGGTACTACTTCAAATAGGCTGAAACTTTAAATGCGTTTATCTCGCAAACTAAGCGTTCCCGGGCCTTATTTGCCCCTTTCGGGATTTCTAAGGGGTATGAATCGACCATTCTGAATCGATTGGCGCTATCAGAAAATATCGAAATTTTGGTCCCTGAACTCTGACTGCTACTGGTCCCAGAATTTGCACCAAAACAAGTGTTTTATAGGTCAAAAGAATTGATGCTGGTATAGGGCAAAATTGCAGTTTAGGTACTACTTCAAATAGGCTGAAACTTTAAACGCGTTTATCTCGCAAACTACGCGTTCCCGGGCCTTATTTGCCCCTTTCGGGGTTTCTAAGGGGTATGAATCGACCATTCTGAATCGATTGGCGCTATCAGAAAATATCGAAATTTTGTTCCCTGAACTCTGACTGCTACCGAGCCCAGAATTTGCACCAAAACAAGTGTTTTATAGGTAAAAAGAATTGATGCTGGTATAGGGCAAAATTGCAGTTTAGGTACTACATCAAATAGGCTGAAACTTTAAACGCGTTTATCTCGCAAACTACGCGTTCCCGGGCCTTATTTGCCCCTTTCGGGGTTTCTAAGGGGTATGAATCGACCATTCTGAATCGATTGACGCTATCAGAAAATATCGAAATGTTGGTCCCTGAACTCTGACTGCTACTGGGCCCAGAATTTGCACCAAAACAATTGTTTTATAGGTAAAAAGAACTGATGCTGGTATAGGGCAAAATTGCAGTTTAGGTACTACTTCAAATAGGCTGAAACTTTAAACGCGTTTATCTCGCAAACTACGCGTTCCCGGGCCTTATTTGCCCCTACCGGGGTTTCTAAGGGGTGTGACTCGACCATTCTGAATCGATTGGCGCTATCAGAAAATATCGAAATTGTGGTCCCTGCACTCGGACTGCTACTGGGCCCAGAATTTGCACCAAAACAAGTGTTTTATAGGTAAAAAGAATTGATGCTGGTATAGGGCAAAATTGCAGTTTTGGTACTACTTCAAATAGGCTGAAACTTTAAATGCGTTTATCTCGCAAACTAAGCGTTCCCGGGCCTTATTTGCCCCTTTCGGGATTTCTAAGGGGTATGAATCGACCATTCTGAATCGATTGGCGCTATCAGAAAATATCGAAATTTTGGTCCCTGAACTCTGACTGCTACTGGTCCCAGAATTTGCACCAAAACAAGTGTTTTATAGGTCAAAAGAATTGATGCTGGTATAGGGCAAAATTGCAGTTTAGGTACTACTTCAAATAGGCTGAAACTTTAAACGCGTTTATCTCGCAAACTACGCGTTCCCGGGCCTTATTTGCCCCTTTCGGGGTTTCTAAGGGGTATGAATCGACCATTCTGAATCGATTGGCGCTATCAGAAAATATCGAAATTTTGTTCCCTGAACTCTGACTGCTACTGAGCCCAGAATTTGCACCAAAACAAGTGTTTTATAGGTAAAAATAATTGATGCTGGTATAGGGCAAAATTGCAGTTTAGGTACTACATCAAATAGGCTGAAACTTTAAACGCGTTTATCTCGCAAACTACGCGTTCCCGGGCCTTATTTGCCCCTTTCGGGGTTTCTAAGGGGTATGAATCGACCATTCTGAATCGATTGACGCTATCAGAAAATATCGAAATGTTGGTCCCTGAACTCTGACTGCTACTGGGCCCAGAATTTGCACCAAAACAATTGTTTTATAGGTAAAAAGAATTGATGCTGGTATAGGGCAAAATTGCAGTTTAGGTACTACTTCAAATAGGCTGAAACTTTAAACGCGTTTATCTCGCAAACTACGCGTTCCCGGGCCTTATTTGCCCCTGCCGGGGTTTCTAAGGGGTGTGACTCGACCATTCTGAATCGATTGGCGCTATCAGAAAATATCGAAATTTTGGTCCCTGAACTCTGACTGCTACTGGGCCCAGAATTTGCACCAAAACAAGTGTTTTATAGGTAAAAAGAATTGATGCTGGTATAGGGCAAAATTGCAGTTTAGGTACTACTTCAAATAGGCTGAAACTTTAAACGCGTTTATCTCGCAAACTACGCGTTCCCGGGCCTTATTTGCCCCTTTCGGGGTTTCAAAGGGGTATGAATCGACCATTCTGAATCGATTGGCGCTATCAGAAAATATCGAAATTGTGGTCCCTGAACTCGGACTGCTACTGGGCCCAGAATTTGCACCAAAACAAGTGTTTTATAGGTAAAAAGAATTGATGCTGGTATAGAGCAAAATTGCAGTTTAGGTACTACTTCAAATAGGCTGAAACTTTAAACGCGTTTATCTCGCAAACTACGCGTTCCCGGGCCTTATTTGCCCCTTTCGGATTTTCAAAGGGGTATAAATCGACCATTCTGAATCGATTGGTGCTATCAGAAAATATCGAAATTGTGGTCCCTGAACTCGGACTGCTACTGGGCCCAGAATTTGCACCAAAACAAGTGTTTTATAGGTAAAAAGAATTGATGCTGGTATAGGGAAAAATTGCAGTTTAGGTACTACTTCAAATCGGCTGAAACTTTAAACGCGTTTATCTCGCAAACTACGCGTTCCCGGGCCTTATTTGCCCCTTCCGGGGTTTCTAAGGGGTATGAATCGACCATTCTGAATCGATTGGCGCTATCAGAAAATATGGAAATTTTGGTCTCTGAACTCTGACTGCTACTGGGCCCAGAATTTGCACCAAAACAAGTGTTTTATAGGTAAAAAGAATTGATGCTGGTATAGGGCAAAATTGCAAAATTGGGCCTTATTTGCCCCTTTCGGAGTTTCTAAGGGGTATGAATCGACCATTCTAAATCGATTGGCGCTATCAGAAAATATCGAAATTTTGGTCCCTGAACTCTGACTGCTACTGGGCCCAGAATTTGCACCAAAACAAATGTTTTATAGGTAAAAAGAATTGATGCTCGTATAAGGCGAAATTGCATTTTAGGTACTACTTCAAATAGGCTGAAACTTTAAACGCGTTTATCTCGAAAACTACGCGTTCCCGGGCCTTATTTGCCCCTTTCGGGGTTTCTAAAGGGTATAAATCGACCATTCTGAATCGAGTGGCGCTATCAGAAAATATCGAAATTGTGGTCCCTGAACTCGGACTACTACTGGGCCCAGAATTTGCACCAAAACAAGTGTTTTATAGGTAAAAAGAATTGATGCTGGTATAGGGAAAAATTGCAGTTTAGGTACTACTTCAAATCGGCTGAAACTTTAAACGCGTTTATCTCGCAAACTACGCGTTCCCCGGCCTTATTTGCCCCTTTCGGGGTTCCTAAGGGGTATGAATCGACCATTCTGAATCGATTGGCGCTATCAGAAAATATCGAAATATTGATCCCTGAACTCTGACTGCTACTGGGCCCAGAATTTGCACCAAAACAAGTGTTTTATAGGTAAAAAGAATTGATGCTGGTATAGGGCAAAATTGCAGTTTTGGTACTACGTGAAATAGGCTGAAACTATAAACGCGTTTATCTCGCAAATTACGCGTTCCCGGGCCTTATTTGCCCCTTTGGGGGTTTCTAAGGGGTATGAATCGACCATTCTAAATCGATTGGCGCTATCAGAAAATATCGAAATTTTGGTCCCTGAACGCTGACTGCTACTGGGCCCAGAATTTGCACCAAAACAAGTGTTTTATATGTAAAAAGAATTGATGCTGGTATAAGGCGAAATTGCATTTTAGGTACTACTTCAAATAGGCTGAAACTTTAAACGCGTTTATCTCGCAAACTACGCGTTCCCCGGCCTTATTTGCCCCTTTCGGAGTTTCTAAGGGGTATGAATCGACCATTCTAAATCGATTGGCGCTATCAGAAAATATCGAAATTTTGGTCCCTGAACTCTGACTGCTACTGGGCCCAGAATTTGCACCAAAACAAGTGTTTTATAGGTAAAAAGAATTGATGCTCGTATAAGGCGAAATTGCATTTTAGGTCCTACTTCAAATAGGCTGAAACTTTAAACGCGTTTATCTCGCAAACAACGCGTTCCCGGGCCTTATTTGCCCCTTTCGGGGTTTCTAAAGGGTATGAATCGACCATTCTGAATCGAGTGGCGCTATCAGAAAATATCGAAATTGTGGTCCCTGAACTCGGACTGCTACTGGGCCCAGAATTTGCACCAAAACAAGTGTTGTATAGGTAAAAAGAATTGATGCTGGTATAGGGCAAAATTGCAGTTTTGGTACTACTTCAAATAGGCTGAAACTTTAAACGCGTTTATCTCGCAAACTACGCGTTCCCGGGCCTTATTTGCCCCTTCCGGGGTTTCTAAGGGGTATGAATCGACCATTCTAAATCGATTGGCGCTATCAGAAAATATCGAAATGTTGGTCCCTGAACTCTGACTGCTACTGGGCCCAGAATTTGCACTAAAACAAGTGTTTTATAGGTAAAAAGAATTGATGCTGGTATAAGGCAAAATTGCATTTTAGGTACTACTTCAAATAGGCTGAAACTTTAAACGCGTTTATCTCGCAAACTACGCGTTCCCGGGCCTTATTTGCCCCTTTCGGGTTTTCTAAGGGGTATGAATCGACCATTCTGAATCGATTGGCGCTATCAGAAAATATCGAAATTTTGGTCCCTGAACTCTGACTGCTACTGGGCCCAAAATTTGCACCAAAACAATTGTTTTATAGGTAAAAAGAATTGATGCTGGTATAGGGCAAAATTGCAGTTTAGGTACTAATTCAAATAGGCTGAAACTTTAAACGCGTTTATCTCGCAAACTACGCGTTCCCGGGCCTTTTTTGCCCCTTTCGGGGTTTCTAAAGGGTATGAATCGACCATTCTGAATCGATTGGCGCTATCAGAAAATATCGAAATGTTGGTCCCTGAACTCTGACTACTGCTACTGGGCCCAGAATTTGCACCAAAACAAGTGTTTTATAGGTAAAAAGAATTGATGCTGGTATAGGGCAAAATTGCAGTTTCGGTACTACTTCAAATAGGCTGAAACTTTAAATGCGTTTATCTCGCAAACTACGCGTTCCCGGGCCTTATTTGCCCCTTTCGGATTTTCAAAGGGGTATAAATCGACCATTCTGAATCGATTGGTGCTATCAGAAAATATCGAAATTGTGGTCCCTGAACTCGGACTGCTACTGGGCCCAGAATTTGCACCAAAACAAGTGTTTTATAGGTAAAAAGAATTGATGCTCGTATAAGGCAAAATTGCATTTTAGGTACTACTTCAAATAGGCTGAAACTTTAAACGCGTTTATCTCGCAAACTACGCGTTCCCGGGCCTTATTTGCCCCTTTCGGGTTTTCTAAGGGGTATGAATCGACCATTCTGAATCGATTGGCGCTATCAGAAAATATCGAAATTTTGGTCCCTGAACTCTGACTGCTACTGGGCCCAAAATTTGCACCAAAACAAGTGTTTTATAGGTAAAAAGAATTGATGCTGGTATAGGGCAAAATTGCAGTTTCGGTACTACTTCAAATAGGCTGAAACTTTAAACGCGTTTATCTCGCAAACTACGCGTTCCCGGGACTTATTTGCCCCTTTCGGGTTTTCTAAGGGGTATGAATCGACCATTCTGAATCGATTGGCGCTATCAGAAAATATCGAAATTTTGGTCCCTGAACTCTGACTGCTACTGGTCCCAGAATTTGCACCAAAACAAGTGTTTTATAGGTAAAAAGAATTGATGCTGGTATAGGGCAAAATTGCAGTTTAGGTACTACTTCAAGTAGGCTGAAACTTTAAACGCTTTTATCTCGCAAACTACGCGTTCCCGGGCCTTATTTGCCCCTGTCGGGGTTTCTAAGGGGTATGAATCGACCATTCTGAATCGATTGGCGCTATCAGAAAATATCGAAATTTTGGTCCCTGAACTCTGACTGCTACTGGGCCCAGAATTTGCACCAAAACAAGTGTTTTATAGGTAAAAAGAATTGATGCTGGTATAAGGAAAAATTGCATTTTAGGTACTACTTCAAATAGGCTGAAACTTTAAACGCGTTTATCTCGCAAACTACGCGTTCCCGGGCCTTATTTGCCCCTTTCGGGGTTTCTAAGGGGTATGAATCGACCATTCTGAATCGATTGGCGCTATCAGAAAATATCGAAATTTTGGTCCCTGAACTCTGACTGCTACTGGGCCCAGAATTTGCACCAAAACAATTGTTTTATAGGTAAAAAGAATTGATGCTGGTATAGGGCAAAATTGCAGTTTAGGTACTACTTCAAATAGGCTGAAACTTTAAACGCGTTTATCTCGCAAACTACGCGTTCCCGGGCCTTATTTGCCCCTTTCGGGGTTTCTAAGGGGTATGAATCGACCATTCTAAATCGATTGGCGCTATCAGAAAATATCGAAATGTTGGTCCCTGAACTCTGACTGCTACTGGGCCCAGAATTTGCACCAAAACAAGTGTTTTATAGGTAAAAAGAATTGATGCTGGTATAAGGCAAAATTGCATTTTAGGTACTACTTCAAATAGGCTGAAACTTTAAACGCGTTTATCTCGCAAACTACGCGTTCCCGGGCCTTATTTGCCCCTTTCGGGGTTTCTAAGGGGTATGAATCGACCATTCTGAATCGATTGGCGCTATCAGAAAATATCGAAATTTTGGTCCCTGAACTCTGACTGCTACTGGGCCCAGAATTTGCACCAAAACAAGTGTTGTATAGGTAAAAAGAATTGATGCTGGTATAAGGCAAAATTGCATTTTAGGTACTACTTCAAATAGGCTGAAACTTTAAACGCGTTTATCTCGCAAACTACGCGTTCCCGGGCCTTATTTGCCCCTTTCGGGGTTTCTAAGGGGTATGAATCGACCATTCTAAATCGATTGGCGCTATCAGAAAATATCGAAATGTTGGTCCCTGAACTCTGACTGCTACTGGGCCCAGAATTTGCACCAAAACAAGTGTTTTATAGGTAAAAAGAATTGATGCTGGTATAAGGCAAAATTGCATTTTAGGTACTACTTCAAATAGGCTGAAACTTTAAACGCGTTTATCTCGCAAACTACGCGTTCCCGGGCCTTATTTGCCCCTTTCGGGGTTTCTAAGGGGTATGAATCGACCATTCTGAATCGATTGGCGCTATCAGAAAATATCGAAATTTTGGTCCCTGAACTCTGACTGCTACTGGGCCCAGAATTTGCACCAAAACAATTGTTTTATAGGTAAAAAGAATTGATGCTGGTATAGGGCAAAATTGCAGTTTAGGTACTACTTCAAATAGGCTGAAACTTTAAACGCGTTTATCTCGCAAACTACGCGTTCCCGGGCCTTATTTGCCCCTTTCGGGGTTTCTAAAGGGTATGAATCGACCATTCTGAATCGATTGGCGCTATCAAAAAATATCGAAATGTTGGTCCCTGAACTCTGACTACTGCTACTGGGCCCAGAATTTGCACCAAAACAAGTGTTTTATAGGTAAAAAGAATTGATGCTCGTATAAGGCGAAATTGCATTTTAGGTACTACTTCAAATAGGCTGAAACTTTAAACGCGTTTATCTCGCAAACTACGCGTTGCCGGGCCTTATTTGCCCCTTTCGGGGTTTCTAAAGGGTATGAATCGACCATTCTGAATCGACTGGCGCTATCAGCAAATATCGAAATTGTGGTCCCTGAACTCGGACTGCTACTGGGCCCAGAATTTGCACCAAAACAAGTGTTGTATAGGTAAAAAGAATTGATGCTGGTATAGGGCAAAATTGCAGTTTAGGTACTACTTCAAATAGGCTGAAACTTTAAACGCGTTTATGTCACAAACTACGCGTTCCCGGGCCTTATTTGCACCTTTCGGGATTTCTAAGGGGTATGAATCGACCATTCTGAATCGATTGGCGCTATCAGAAAATATCGAAATTTTGGTCCCTGAACTCTGACTGCTACTGGTCCCAGAATTTGCACCAAAACAAGTGTTTTATAGGTAAAAAGAATTGATGCTGGTATTGGGCAAAATTGCAGTTTAGGTACTACTTCAAATAGGCTGAAACTTTAAACGCGTTTATCTCGTAAACTACGCGTTCCCGGGACTTATTTGCCCCTTTCGGGTTTTCTAAGGGGTATGAATCGACCATTCTGAATCGATTGGCGCTATCAGAAAATATCGAAATTTTGGTCCCTGAACTCTGACTGCTACTGGTCCCAGAATTTGCACCAAAACAAGTGTTTTATAGGTAAAAAGAATTGATGCTGGTATAGGGCAAAATTGCAGTTTAGGTACTACTTCAAGTAGGCTGAAACTTTAAACGCTTTTATCTCGCAAACTACGCGTTCCCGGGCCTTATTTGCCCCTGTCGGGGTTTCTAAGGGGTATGAATCGACCATTCTGAATCGATTGGCGCTATCAGAAAATATCGAAATTTTGGTCCCTGAACTCTGACTGCTACTGGGCCCAGAATTTGCACCAAAACAAGTGTTTTATAGGTAAAAAGAATTGATGCTGGTATAAGGCAAAATTGCATTTTAGGTACTACTTCAAATAGGCTGAAACTTTAAACGCGTTTATCTCGCAAACTACGCGTTCCCGGGCCTTATTTGCCCCTTTCGGGGTTTCTAAGGGGTATGAATCGACCATTCTGAATCGATTGGCGCTATCAGAAAATATCGAAATTTTGGTCCCTGAACTCTGACTGCTACTGGGCCCAGAATTTGCACCAAAACAATTGTTTTATAGGTAAAAAGAATTGATGCTGGTATAGGGCAAAATTGCAGTTTAGGTACTACTTCAAATAGGCTGAAACTTTAAACGCGTTTATCTCGCAAACTACGCGTTCCCGGGCCTTATTTGCCCCTTTCGGGGTTTCTAAGGGGTATGAATCGACCATTCTAAATCGATTGGCGCTATCAGAAAATATCGAAATGTTGGTCCCTGAACTCTGACTGCTACTGGGCCCAGAATTTGCACCAAAACAAGTGTTTTATAGGTAAAAAGAATTGATGCTGGTATAAGGCAAAATTGCATTTTAGGTACTACTTCAAATAGGCTGAAACTTTAAACGCGTTTATCTCGCAAACTACGCGTTCCCGGGCCTTATTTGCCCCTTTCGGGGTTTCTAAGGGGTATGAATCGACCATTCTGAATCGATTGGCGCTATCAGAAAATATCGAAATTTTGGTCCCTGAACTCTGACTGCTACTGGGCCCAGAATTTGCACCAAAACAAGTGTTGTATAGGTAAAAAGAATTGATGCTGGTATAAGGCAAAATTGCATTTTAGGTACTACTTCAAATAGGCTGAAACTTTAAACGCGTTTATCTCGCAAACTACGCGTTCCCGGGCCTTATTTGCCCCTTTCGGGGTTTCTAAGGGGTATGAATCGACCATTCTGAATCGATTGGCGCTATCAGAAAATATCGAAATTTTGGTCCCTGAACTCTGACTGCTACTGGGCCCAGAATTTGCACCAAAACAATTGTTTTATAGGTAAAAAGAATTGATGCTGGTATAGGGCAAAATTGCAGTTTAGGTACTACTTCAAATAGGCTGAAACTTTAAACGCGTTTATCTCGCAAACTACGCGTTCCCGGGCCTTATTTGCCCCTTTCGGGGTTTCTAAGGGGTATGAATCGACCATTCTAAATCGATTGGCGCTATCAGAAAATATCGAAATTTTGGTCCCTGAACTCTGACTGCTACTGGGCCCAGAATTTGCACCAAAACAAGTGTTTTATAGGTAAAAAGAATTGATGCTCGTATAAGGCGAAATTGCATTTTAGGTACTACTTCAAATAGGCTGAAACTTTAAACGCGTTTATCTCGCAAACTACGCGTTCCCGGGCCTTATTTGCCCCTTTCGGGGTTTCTAAAGGGTATGAATCGACCATTCTGAATCGACTGGCGCTATCAGAAAATATCGAAATTGTGGTCCCTGAAATCGGACTGCTACTGGGCCCAGAATTTGCACCAAAACAAGTGTTGTATAGGTAAAAAGAATTGATGCTGGTATAGGGCAAAATTGCAGTTTTGGTACTACTTCAAATAGGCTGAAACTTTAAACGCGTTTATCTCGCAAACTACGCGTTCCCGGGCCTTATTTGCCCCTTTCGGGGTTTCTAAGGGGTATGAATCGACCATTCTAAATCGATTGGCGCTATCAGAAAATATCGAAATGTTGGTCCCTGAACTCTGACTGCTACTGGGCCCAGAATTTGCACCAAAACAAGTGTTTTATAGGTAAAAAGAATTGATGCTGGTATAAGGCAAAATTGCATTTTAGGTACTACTTCAAATAGGCTGAAACTTTAAACGCGTTTATCTCGCAAACTACGCGTTCCCGGGCCTTATTTGCCCCTTTCGGGGTTTCTAAGGGGTATGAATCGACCATTCTGAATCGATTGGCGCTATCAGAAAATATCGAAATTTTGGTCCCTGAACTCTGACTGCTACTGGGCCCAGAATTTGCACCAAAACAATTGTTTTATAGGTAAAAAGAATTGATGCTGGTATAGGGCAAAATTGCAGTTTAGGTACTACTTCAAATAGGCTGAAACTTTAAACGCGTTTATCTCACAAACTACGCGTTCCCCGACCTTATTTGCCACATTCGGGGTTTCTAAGGGGTATGAATCGACCATTCTGCATCGATTGGCGCTACCAGAAAATATCGAAATTTTGGTCCCTGAACTCGGACTGCTACTGGGCCCAGAATTTGCACCAAAACAAGTGTTGTATAGGTAAAAAGAATTGATGCTGGTATAGGGCAAAATTGCAGTTTAGGTACTACTTCAAATAGGCTGAAACTTTAAACGCGTTTATCTCGCAAACTACGCGTTCCCGGGCCTTATTTGCCCCTTTCGGGGTTTCTAAAGGGTATGAATCGACCATTCTGAATCGATTGGCGCTATCAAAAAATATCGAAATGTTGGTCCCTGAACTCTGACTACTGCTACTGGGCCCAGAATTTGCACCAAAACAAGTGTTTTATAGGTAAAAAGAATTGATGCTCGTATAAGGCGAAATTGCATTTTAGGTACTACTTCAAATAGGCTGAAACTTTAAACGCGTTTATCTCGCAAACTACGCGTTCCCGGGCCTTATTTGCCCCTTTCGGGGTTTCTAAAGGGTATGAATCGACCATTCTAAATCGATTGGCGCTATCAGAAAATATCGAAATTTTGGTCCCTGAACTCTGACTGCTACTGGGCCCAGAATTTGCACCAAAACAAGTGTTTTATAGGTAAAAAGAATTGATGCTGGTATAGGGCAAAATTGCAGTTTTGGTACTACTTCAAATAGGCTGAAACTTTAAACGCGTTTATCTCGCAAACTACGCGTTCCCGGGCCTTATTTGCCCCTTTCGGAGTTTCTAAGGGGTATGAATCGACCATTCTAAATCGATTGGCGCTATCAGAAAATATCGAAATTTTGGTCCCTGAACTCTGACTGCTACTGGGCCCAGAATTTGCACCAAAACAAGTGTTTTATAGGTAAAAAGAATTGATGCTCGTATAAGGCGAAATTGCATTTTAGGTACTACTTCAAATAGGCTGAAACTTTAAACGCGTTTATCTCGCAAACTACGCGTTCCCGGGCCTTATTTGCCCCTTTCGGGGTTTCTAAAGGGTATGAATCGACCATTCTGAATCGACTGGCGCTATCAGAAAATATCGAAATTGTGGTCCCTGAAATCGGACTGCTACTGGGCCCAGAATTTGCACCAAAACAAGTGTTGTATAGGTAAAAAGAATTGATGCTGGTATAGGGCAAAATTGCAGTTTTGGTACTACTTCAAATAGGCTGAAACTTTAAACGCGTTTATCTCGCAAACTACGCGTTCCCGGGCCTTATTTGCCCCTTTCGGGGTTTCTAAGGGGTATGAATCGACCATTCTAAATCGATTGGCGCTATCAGAAAATATCGAAATGTTGGTCCCTGAACTCTGACTGCTACTGGGCCCAGAATTTGCACCAAAACAAGTGTTTTATAGGTAAAAAGAATTGATGCTGGTATAAGGCAAAATTGCATTTTAGGTACTACTTCAAATAGGCTGAAACTTTAAACGCGTTTATCTCGCAAACTACGCGTTCCCGGGCCTTATTTGCCCCTTTCGGGGTTTCTAAGGGGTATGAATCGACCATTCTGAATCGATTGGCGCTATCAGAAAATATCGAAATTTTGGTCCCTGAACTCTGACTGCTACTGGGCCCAGAATTTGCACCAAAACAATTGTTTTATAGGTAAAAAGAATTGATGCTGGTATAGGGCAAAATTGCAGTTTAGGTACTACTTCAAATAGGCTGAAACTTTAAACGCGTTTATCTCACAAACTACGCGTTCCCCGACCTTATTTGCCACATTCGGGGTTTCTAAGGGGTATGAATCGACCATTCTGCATCGATTGGCGCTACCAGAAAATATCGAAATTTTGGTCCCTGAACTCGGACTGCTACTGGGCCCAGAATTTGCACCAAAACAAGTGTTGTATAGGTAAAAAGAATTGATGCTGGTATAGGGCAAAATTGCAGTTTAGGTACTACTTCAAATAGGCTGAAACTTTAAACGCGTTTATCTCGCAAACTACGCGTTCCCGGGCCTTATTTGCCCCTTTCGGGGTTTCTAAAGGGTATGAATCGACCATTCTGAATCGATTGGCGCTATCAAAAAATATCGAAATGTTGGTCCCTGAACTCTGACTACTGCTACTGGGCCCAGAATTTGCACCAAAACAAGTGTTTTATAGGTAAAAAGAATTGATGCTCGTATAAGGCGAAATTGCATTTTAGGTACTACTTCAAATAGGCTGAAACTTTAAACGCGTTTATCTCGCAAACTACGCGTTCCCGGGCCTTATTTGCCCCTTTCGGGGTTTCTAAAGGGTATGAATCGACCATTCTGAATCGACTGGCGCTATCAGAAAATATCGAAATTGTGGTCCCTGAACTCGGACTGCTACTGGGCCCAGAATTTGCACCAAAACAAGTGTTGTATAGGTAAAAAGAATTGATGCTGGTATAGGGCAAAATTGCAGTTTTGGTACTACTTCAAATAGGCTGAAACTTTAAACGCGTTTATCTCGCAAACTATGCGTTCCCGGGCCTTATTTGCCCCTTTCGGGGTTTCTAAGGGGTATGAATCGACCATTCTAAATCGATTGGCGCTATCAGAAAATATCGAAATTTTGGTCCCTGAACTCTGACTGCTACTGGGCCCAGAATTTGCACCAAAACAAGTGTTTTATAGGTAAAAAGAATTGATGCTGGTATAGGGCAAAATTGCAGTTTTGGTACTACTTCAAATAGGCTGAAACTTTAAACGCGTTTATCTCGCAAACTACGCGTTCCCGGGCCTTATTTGCCCCTTTCGGAGTTTCTAAGGGGTATGAATCGACCATTCTAAATCGATTGGCGCTATCAGAAAATATCGAAATTTTGGTCCCTGAACTCTGACTGCTACTGGGCCCAGAATTTGCACCAAAACAAGTGTTTTATAGGTAAAAAGAATTGATGCTCGTATAAGGCGAAATTGCATTTTAGGTACTACTTCAAATAGGCTGAAACTTTAAACGCGTTTATCTCGCAAACTACGCGTTCCCGGGCCTTATTTGCCCCTTTCGGGGTTTCTAAAGGGTATGAATCGACCATTCTGAATCGACTGGCGCTATCAGAAAATATCGAAATTGTGGTCCCTGAAATCGGACTGCTACTGGGCCCAGAATTTGCACCAAAACAAGTGTTGTATAGGTAAAAAGAATTGATGCTGGTATAGGGCAAAATTGCAGTTTTGGTACTACTTCAAATAGGCTGAAACTTTAAACGCGTTTATCTCGCAAACTACGCGTTCCCGGGCCTTATTTGCCCCTTTCGGGGTTTCTAAGGGGTATGAATCGACCATTCTAAATCGATTGGCGCTATCAGAAAATATCGAAATGTTGGTCCCTGAACTCTGACTGCTACTGGGCCCAGAATTTGCACCAAAACAAGTGTTTTATAGGTAAAAAGAATTGATGCTGGTATAAGGCAAAATTGCATTTTAGGTACTACTTCAAATAGGCTGAAACTTTAAACGCGTTTATCTCGCAAACTACGCGTTCCCGGGCCTTATTTGCCCCTTTCGGGGTTTCTAAGGGGTATGAATCGACCATTCTGAATCGATTGGAGCTATCAGAAAATATCGAAATTTTGGTCCCTGAACTCTGACTGCTACTGGGCCCAGAATTTGCACCAAAACAATTGTTTTATAGGTAAAAAGAATTGATGCTGGTATAGGGCAAAATTGCAGTTTAGGTACTACTTCAAATAGGCTGAAACTTTAAACGCGTTTATCTCACAAACTACGCGTTCCCCGACCTTATTTGCCACATTCGGGGTTTCTAAGGGGTATGAATCGACCATTCTGCATCGATTGGCGCTACCAGAAAATATCGAAATTTTGGTCCCTGAACTCTGACTGCTACTGGGCCCAGAATTTGCACCAAAACAAGTGTTTTATAGGTAAAAAGAATTGATGCTGGTATAGGGAAAAATTGCAGTTTAGGTACTACTTCAAATAGGCTGAAACTTTTAACGCGTTTATCTCGCGAACTACGCGTTCCCGGGGTATGAATCGACCATTCTGAATCGATTGGCGCTATCAGAAAATATCGAAATGTTGGTCCCTGAACTCTGACTGCTACTGGGCCCAGAATTTGCACCAAAACAAGTGTTTTATAGGTAAAAAGAATTGATGCTGGTATAGGGCAAAATTGCAGTTTAGGTACTACTTCAAATAGGCTGAAACTTTAAACGCTTTTATCTCGCAAACTACGCGTTCCCGGGCCTTATTTGTCCCTTTCGGGGTTTCTAAGGGGTATGAATCGACCATTCTGAATCGATTGGCGCTATCAGAAAATATCGAAATGTTGGTCCCTGAACTCTGACTGCTACTGGGCCCAGAATTTGCACCAAAACAAGTGTTTTATAGGTAAAAAGAATTGATGCTGGTATAGGGCAAAATTGCAGTTTAGGTACTACTTCAAATAGGCTGAAACTTTAAACGCGTTTATCTCGCAAACTAAGCGTTCCCGGGCCTTATTTGCCCCTGTCGGGGTTTCTAAGGGGTATAAATCGACCATTCTGAATCGATTGGCGCTATCAGAAAATATCGAAATGTTGGTCCCTGAACTCTGACTGCTTCTGGGCCCAGAATTTGCACCAAAACAAGTGTTTTATAGGTAAAAAGAATTGATGCTGGTATAGGGCAAAATTGCAGTTTAGGTACTACTTCAAATAGGCTGAAACTTTAAACGCATTTATCTCGCAAACTACGCGTTCCCGGGCCTTATTTGCCCCTGTCGGGGTTTCTAAGGGGTATGAATCGACCATTCTGAATCGATTGGCGCTATCAGGAAATATCGAAATTTTGGTCCCTGAACTCTGACTGCTACTGGGCCCAGAATGTGCACCAAAACAAGTGTTTTATAGGTAAAAAGAATTGATGCTGGTATAGGGCAAAATTGCAGTTTAGGTACTACTTCAAATAGGCTGAAACTTTAAACGCGTTTATCTCACAAACTACGCGTTCCCGGGCCTTATTTGCCCCAGAAAATATCGAAATTTTGGTCCCTGAACTCTGACTGCTACTGGGCCCAGAATTTGCACCAAAACAAGTGTTTTATAGGTAAAAAGAATTGATGCTGGTATAGGGAAAAATTGCTGTTTAGGTACTACTTCAAATCGGCTGAAACTTTAAACGCGTTTATCTCGCAAACTACGCGTTCCCGGGCCTTATTTGCCCCTTTCGGGGTTTCTAAGGGGTATGAATCGACCATTCTGAATCGATTGGCGCTATCAGAAAATATCGAAATTTTGGTCCCTGAACTCTGACTGCTACTGGACCCAGAATTTGCACCAAAACAAGTGTTTTATAGGTCAAAAGAATTGATGCTGGTATAGGGAAAAATTGCAGTTTAGGTACTACTTCAAATAGGCTGAAACTTTAAACGCTTTTATCTCGCAAACTACGCGTTCCCGGGCCTTATTTGCCCCTTTCGGGGTTTCTAAGGGGTATGAATCGACCATTCTGAATCGATTGGCGCTATCAGAAAATATCGAAATTTTGGTCCCTGAACTCTGACTGCTACTGGGCCCAGAATTTGCACCAAAACAAGTGTTTTATAGGTAAAAAGAATTGATGCTGGTATAGGGCAAAATTGCAGTTTAGGTACTACTTCAAATAGGCTGAAACTTTAAACGCTTTTATCTCGCAAACTACGCGTTCCCGGGCCTTATTTGCCCCTTTCGGGGTTTCTAAGGGGTATGAATCGACCATTCTGAATCGATTGGCGCTATCAGAAAATTTCGAAAGTTTGGTCCCTGAACTCTGACTGCTACTGGGCCCAGAATTTGCACCAAAACAAGTGTTTTATAGGTAAAAAGAATTGATGCTGGTATAGGGCAAAATTGCAGTTTAGGTACTACTTCAAATAGGCTGAAACTTTAAACGCGTTTATCTCGCAAAGTACGTGTTCCCGGGCCTTATTTGCCCCTTTCGGCGTTTCTAAGGGGTATGAATCGACCAATCTGAATCGATTGGCGCAATCAGAAAAATTCGAAATGTTGGTCCCTGAACTCTGACTACTACTGGGCCCAGAATTTGCACCAAAACAAGTGTTTTATAGGTAAAAAGAATTGATGCTGGTATAGGGCAAAATTGCAGTTTAGGTACTACTTCAAATAGGCTGAAACTTTAAACGCGTTTATCTCACAAACTACGCGTTCCCGGGCCTTATTTGCCCCAGAAAATATCGAAATTTTGGTCCCTGAACTCTGACTGCTACTGGGCCCAGAATTTGCACCAAAACAAGTGTTTTATAGGTAAAAAGAATTGATGCTGGTATAGGGCAAAACTACAGTTTAGGTACTACTTCAAATAGGCTGAAACTTTAAACGCGTTTATCTCGCAAACTAAGCGTTCCCGGGCCTTATTTGCCCCTTTCGGGGTTTCTAAGGGGTATGAATCGACCATTCTGAATCGATTGGCGCTATCAGAAAATATCGAAATGTTGGTCCCTGAACTCTGACTGCTACTGGGCCCAGAATTTGCACCAAAACAAGTGTTTTATAGGTAAAAAGAATTGATGCTGGTAAAGGGCAAAATTGCAGTTTAGGTACTACTTCAAATAGGCTGAAACTTTAAACGCGTTTATCTCGCAAACTACGCGTTCCCGGGCCTTATTTGCACCTTTCGGCGTTTCTAAGGGGTATGAATCGACCATTCTGAATCGATTGGCGCTATCAGGAAATATCGAAATTTTGGTCCCTGAACTCTGACTGCTACTGGTCCCAGAATTTGCACCAAAACAAGTGTTTTATAGATAAAAAGAATTGATGCTGGTATAGGGCAAAATTGCAGTTTAGGTACTACTTCAAATAGGCTGAAACTTTAAACGCGTTTATGTCACAAACTACGCGTTCCCGGGCCTTATTTGCACCTTTCGGGATTTCTAAGGGGTATGAATCGACCATTCTGAATCGATTGGCGCTATCAGAAAATATCGAAATTTTGGTCCCTGAACTCTGACTGCTACTGGTCCCAGAATTTGCACCAAAACAAGTGTTTTATAGGTAAAAAGAATTGATGCTGGTATTGGGCAAAATTGCAGTTTAGGTACTACTTCAAATAGGCTGAAACTTTAAACGCGTTTATCTCGTAAACTACGCGTTCCCGGGACTTATTTGCCCCTTTCGGGTTTTCTAAGGGGTATGAATCGACCATTCTGAATCGATTGGCGCTATCAGAAAATATCGAAATTTTGGTCCCTGAACTCTGACTGCTACTGGTCCCAGAATTTGCACCAAAACAAGTGTTTTATAGGTAAAAAGAATTGATGCTGGTATAGGGCAAAATTGCAGTTTAGGTACTACTTCAAGTAGGCTGAAACTTTAAACGCTTTTATCTCGCAAACTACGCGTTCCCGGGCCTTATTTGCCCCTGTCGGGGTTTCTAAGGGGTATGAATCGACCATTCCGAATCGATTGGCGCTATCAGAAAATATCGAAATTTTGGTCCCTGAACTCTGACTGCTACTGGTCCCAGAATTTGCACCAAAACAAGTGTTTTATAGGTAAAAAGAATTGATGCTGGTATAGGGCAAAATTGCAGTTTAGGTACTACTTCAAATAGGCTGAAACTTTAAACGCTTTTATCTCGCAAACTACGCGTTCCCGGGCCTTATTTGCCCCTTCCGGGGTTTCTAAGGGGTATGAATCGAACATTCTGAATCGATTGGCGCTATCAGAAAATATCGAAATGTTGGTCCCTGAACTCTGACTGCTTCTGGGCCCAGAATTTGCACCAAAACAAGTGTTTTATAGGTAAAAAGAATTGATGCTGGTATAGGGCAAAATTGCAGTTTAGGTACTACTTCAAATAGGCTGAAACTTTAAACGCGTTTATCTCGCAAACTACGCGTTCCCGGGCCTTATTTGCCCCTTTCGGGGTTTCTAAGGGGTATGAATCGACCATTCTGAATCGATTGGCGCTATCAAAAAATATCGAAATTTTGGTCCCTGAACTCTGACTGCTACTGGGCCCAGAATTTGCACCAAAACAAGTGTTTTATAGGTAAAAAGAATTGATGCTGGTATAGGGCAAAATTGCAGTTTATGTACTACTTCAAATAGGCTGAAACTTTAAACGCGTTTATCTCGCAAACTACGCGTTCCCGGGCCTTATTTGCCCCTTTCGGGGTTTCTAAGGGGTATGAATCGACCATTCTGAATCGATTGGCGCTATCAGAAAATATCGAAATGTTGGTCCCTGAACTCTGACTGCTACTGGGCCCAGAATTTGCACCAAAACAAGTGTTTTATAGGTAAAAAGAATTGATGCTGGTATAGGGCAAAATTGCAGTTTAGGTACTACTTCAAATAGGCTGAAACTTTAAACGCCTTTATCTCGCAAACTACGCGTTCCCGGGCCTTACTTGCCCCTTTCGGGGTTTCTAAGGGGTATGAATCGACCATTCTGAATCGATTGGCGCTATCAGAAAATATCGAAATTTTGGTCCCTGAACTCTGACTGCTACTGGTCCCAGAATTTGCACCAAAACAAGTGTTTTATAGGTAAAAAGAATTGATGCTGGTATAGGGCAAAATTGCAGTTTAGGTACTACTTCAAGTAGGCTGAAACTTTAAACGCTTTTATCTCGCAAACTACGCCTTCCCGGGCCTTATTTGCCCCTTTCGGGGTTTCTAAGGGGTATGAATCGACCATTCTGAATCGATTGGCGCTATCAGAAAATATCGAAATGTTGGTCCCTGAACTCTGACTGCTACTGGGCCCAGAATTTGCACCAAAACAAGTGTTTTATAGGTAAAAAGAATTGATGCTGGTATAGGGCAAAATTGCAGTTTAGGTACTACTTCAAATAGGCTGAAACTTTAAACGCTTTTATCTCGCAAACTACGCGTTCCCGGGCTTTATTTGCCCCTTTCGGGGTTTCTAAGGGGTATGAATCGACCATTCTGAATCGATTGGCGCTATCAGAAAATATCGAAATTTTGGTCCCTGAACTCTGACTGCTACTGGGCCCAGAATTTGCACCAAAACAAGTGTTTTATAGGTAAAAAGAATTGATGCTGGTAAAGGGCAAAATTGCAGTTTAGGTACTACTTCAAATAGGCTGAAACTTTAAACGCGTTTATCTCGCAAACTACGCGTTCCCGGGCCTTATTTGCACCTTTCGGCGTTTCTAAGGGGTATGAATCGACCATTCTGAATCGATTGGCGCTATCAGGAAATATCGAAATTTTGGTCCCTGAACTCTGACTGCTACTGGTCCCAGAATTTGCAGCAAAACAAGTGTTTTATAGATAAAAAGAATTGATGCTGGTATAGGGCAAAATTGCAGTTTAGGTACTACTTCAAATAGGCTGAAACTTTAAACGCGTTTATGTCACAAACTACGCGTTCCCGGGCCTTATTTGCACCTTTCGGGATTTCTAAGGGGTATGAATCGACCATTCTGAATCGATTGGCGCTATCAGAAAATATCGAAATTTTGGTCCCTGAACTCTGACTGCTACTGGTCCCAGAATTTGCACCAAAACAAGTGTTTTATAGGTAAAAAGAATTGATGCTGGTATTGGGCAAAATTGCAGTTTAGGTACTACTTCAAATAGGCTGAAACTTTAAACGCGTTTATCTCGTAAACTACGCGTTCCCGGGACTTATTTGCCCCTTTCGGGTTTTCTAAGGGGTATGAATCGACCATTCTGAATCGATTGGCGCTATCAGAAAATATCGAAATTTTGGTCCCTGAACTCTGACTGCTACTGGTCCCAGAATTTGCACCAAAACAAGTGTTTTATAGGTAAAAAGAATTGATGCTGGTATAGGGCAAAATTGCAGTTTAGGTACTACTTCAAGTAGGCTGAAACTTTAAACGCTTTTATCTCGCAAACTACGCGTTCCCGGGCCTTATTTGCCCCTGTCGGGGTTTCTAAGGGGTATGAATCGACCATTCTGAATCGATTGGCGCTATCAGAAAATATCGAAATTTTGGTCCCTGAACTCTGACTGCTACTGGTCCCAGAATTTGCACCAAAACAAGTGTTTTATAGGTAAAAAGAATTGATGCTGGTATAGGGCAAAATTGCAGTTTAGTTACTACTTCAAATAGGCTGAAACTTTAAACGCTTTTATCTCGCAAACTACGCGTTCCCGGGCCTTATTTGCCCCTTCCGGGGTTTCTAAGGGGTATGAATCGACCATTCTGAATCGATTGGCGCTATCAGAAAATATCGAAATGTTGGTCCCTGAACTCTGACTGCTTCTGGGCCCAGAATTTGCACCAAAACAAGTGTTTTATAGGTAAAAAGAATTGATGCTGGTATAGGGCAAAATTGCAGTTTAGGTACTACTTCAAATAGGCTGAAACTTTAAACGCGTTTATCTCGCAAACTACGCGTTCCCGGGCCTTATTTGCCCCTTTCGGGGTTTCTAAGGGGTATGAATCGACCATTCTGAATCGATTGGCGCTATCAAAAAATATCGAAATTTTGGTCCCTGAACTCTGACTGCTACTGGGCCCAGAATTTGCACCAAAACAAGTGTTTTATAGGTAAAAAGAATTGATGCTGGTATAGGGCAAAATTGCAGTTTATGTACTACTTCAAATAGGCTGAAACTTTAAACGCGTTTATCTCGCAAACTACGCGTTCCCGGGCCTTATTTGCCCCTTCCGGGGTTTCTAAGGGGTATGAATCGACCATTCTGAATCGATTGGCGCTATCAGAAAATATCGAAATGTTGGTCCCTGAACTCTGACTGCTTCTGGGCCCAGAATTTGCACCAAAACAAGTGTTTTATAGGTAAAAAGAATTGATGCTGGTATAGGGCAAAATTGCAGTTTAGGTACTACTTCAAATAGGCTGAAACTTTAAACGCCTTTATCTCGCAAACTACGCGTTCCCGGGCCTTACTTGCCCCTTTCGGGGTTTCTAAGGGGTATGAATCGACCATTCTGAATCGATTGGCGCTATCAGAAAATATCGAAATTTTGGTCCCTGAACTCTGACTGCTACTGGTCCCAGAATTTGCACCAAAACAAGTGTTTTATAGGTAAAAAGAATTGATGCTGGTATAGGGCAAAATTGCAGTTTAGGTACTACTTCAAGTAGGCTGAAACTTTAAACGCTTTTATCTCGCAAACTACGCCTTCCCGGGCCTTATTTGCCCCTTTCGGGGTTTCTAAGGGGTATGAATCGACCATTCTGAATCGATTGGCCTTATCAGAAAATATCGAAATTTTGGTCCCTGAACTCTGACTGCTACTGGTCCCAGAATTTGCACCAAAACAAGTGTTGTATAGGTAAAAAGAATTGATGCTGGTATAGGGCAAAATTGCAGTTTAGGTACTACTTCAAATAGGCTGAAACTTTAAACGCTTTTATCTCGCAAACTACGCGTTCCCGGGCCTTATTTGCCCCTTTCGGGGTTTCTAAGGGGTATGAATCGACCATTCTGAATCGATTGGCGCTATCAGAAAATATCGAAATGTTGGTCCCTGAACTCTGACTGCTACTGGGCCCAGAATTTGCACCAAAACAAGTATTTTATAGGTAAAAAGAATTGATGCTGGTATAGGGAAAAATTGCAGTTTTGGTACTACTTCAAATAGGCTGAAACTTTAAACGCGTTTATCTCGCAAACTACGCGTTCCCGAGCCTTATTTGCCCCTTTCGGGGTTTCTAAGGGGTATGAATCGACCATTCTGAATCGATTGGCGCTATCAGAAAATATCGAAATGTTGGTCCCTGAACTCTGACTGCTACTGGGCCCAGAATTTGCACCAAAACAAGTGTTTTATAGGTAAAAAGAATTGATGCTGGTATAGGGCAAAATTGCAGTTTAGGTACTACTTCAAATAGGCTGAAACTTTAAACGCGTTTATCTCGCACACTACGCGTTCCCGGGCCTTATTTGCCCCTATCGGGGTTTCTAAGGGGTATGAATCGACCATTCTGAATCGATTGGCGCTATCAGAAAATATCGAAATTTTGGTCCCTGAACTCTGACTGCTACTGGTCCCAGAATTTGCACCAAAACAAGAGTTTTATAGGTAAAAAGAATTGATGCTGGTATAGGGAAAAATTGCAGTTTAGGTACTACTTCAAATAGGCTGAAACTTTAAACGCGTTTATCTCACAAACTACGCGTTCCCGGGCCTTATTTCCCCCTTTCGGGGTTTCTAAGGGGTATGAATCGACCATTCTGAATCGATTGGCGCTATCAGAAAATATCGAAATTTTAGTCCCTGAACTCTGACTGCTACTGGTCCCAGAATTTGCACCAAAACAAGTGTTTTATAGGTAAAAAGAATTGATGCTGGTATAGGGCAAAATTGCAGTTTAGGTACTACTTCAAATAGGCTGAAACTTTAAACGCGTTTATCTCGCAAACTACGCTTTCCCGGGCCTTATTTGCCCCTTTCGGGGTTTCTAAGGGGTATGAATCGACCATTCTGAATCGATTGGCGCTATCAGAAAATATCGAAATTTTGGTCCCTGAACTCTGACTGCTACTGGGCCCAGAATTTGCACCAAAACAAGTGTTTTATAGGTAAAAAGAATTGATGCTGGTATAGGGCAAAATTGCAGTTTATGTACTACTTCAAATAGGCTGAAACTTTAAACGCGTTTATCTCGCAAACTACGCGTTCCCGGGCCTTATTTGCCCCCTTCGGGGTTTCTAAGGGGTATGAATCGACCATTCTGAATCGATTGGCGCTATCAGAAAATATCGAAATGTTGGGCCCTGAACTCTGACTGCTACTGGGCCCAGAATTTGCACCAAAACAAGTGTTTTATAGGTAAAAAGAATTGATGCTGGTATAGGGCAAAATTGCAGTTTAGGTACTACTTCAAATAGGCTGAAACTTTAAACGCGTTTATCTCGCAAACTACGCGTTCCCTGGCCTTATTTGCCCTTTCGGGGTTTCTAAGGGGTATGAATCGACCATTCTGAATCGATTGGCGCTATCAGAAAATATCGAAATGTTGGTCCCTGAACTCTGACTGCTACTGGCCCAGAATTTGCACCAAAACAAGTGTTTTATAGGTAAAAAGAATTGATGCTGGTATAGGGCAAAATTGCAGTTTAGGTACTACTTCAAATAGGCTGAAACTTTAAACGCGTTTATCTCGCAAACTACGCGTTCCCGGGCGTTATTTGCCCCTTTCGGGGTTTCTAAGGGGTATGAATCGACCATTCTGAATCGATTGGCGCTATCAGAAAATATCGAAATTTTGGTCCCTGAACTCTGACTGCTGGTCCCAGAATTTGCACCAAAACAAGTGTTTTATAGGCTATCAGAAAATATCGAAATGTTGGTCCCTGAACTCTGACTGCTACTGGCCCAGAATTTGCACCAAAACAAGTGTTTTATAGGTAAAAAGAATTGATGCTGGTATAGGGCAAAATTGCAGTTTAGGTACTACTTCAAATAGGCTGAAACTTTAAATGCGTTTATCTCGCAAACTACGCGTTCCCGGGCCTTATTTGCCCCTTTCGGGGTTTCTAAGGGGTATGAATCGACCATTCTGAATCGATTGGCGCTATCAGAAAATATCGAAATTTTGGTCCCTGAACTCTGACTACTGGTCCCAGAATTTGCACCAAAACAAGTGTTTTATAGGTCAAAAGAATTGATGCTGGTATAGGGCAAAATTGCAGTTTAGGTACTACTTCAAATAGGCTGAAACTTTAAACGCGTTTATCTCGCAAACTACGCGTTCCCGGGCCTTATTTGCCCCTTTCGGGGTTTCTAAGGGGTATGAATCGACCATTCTGAATCGATTGGCGCTATCAGAAAATATCGAAATGTTGGTCCCTGAACTCTAACTGCTACTGAGCCCAGAATTTGCACCAAAACAAGTGTTTTATAGGTAAAAAGAATTGATGCTGGTATAGGGAAAAATTGCAGTTTAGGTACTACTTCAAATAGGCTGAAACTTTAAACGCGTTTATCTCGCAAACTACGCGTTCCCGGTCCTTATTTGCCCTTTTCGGGGTTTCTAAGGGGTATGAATCGACCATTCTGAATCGATTGGCGCTATCAGAAAATATCGAAATGTTGGTCCCTGAACTCTGACTGCTACTGAGCCCAGAATTTGCACCAAAACAAGTGTTTTATAGGTAAAAAGAATTGATGCTGGTATAGGGCAAAATTGCAGTTTAGGTACTACTTCAAATAGGCTGAAACTTTAAACGCGTTTATCTCGCAAACTACGCGTTCCCGGGCCTTATTTGCCTCTTTCCGGGTTTCTAAGGGGTATGAATCGACCATTCTGAATCGATTGGCGCTATCAGAAAATATCGAAATGTTGGTCCCTGAACTCTGACTGCTACTGGGCACAGAATTTGCACCAAAACAAGTGTTTTATAGGTAAAAAGAATTGATGCTGGTATAGGGCAAAATTGCAGTTTAGGTACTACTTCAAATAGGCTGAAACTTTAAACGCCTTTATCTCAAAAACTACGCGTTCCCGGGCCTTATTTGCCCCTTTCGGGGTTTCTAAGGGGTATGAATCGACCATTCTGAATCGATTGGCGCTATCAGAAAATATCGAAATTTTGGTCCCTGAACTCTGACTGCTACTGGTCCCAGAATTTGCACCAAAACAAGTGTTTTATAGGTAACAAGAATTGATGCTGGTATAGGGCAAAATTGCAGTTTAGGTACTACTTCAAGTAGGCTGAAACTTTAAACGCTTTTATCTCGCAAACTACGCCTTCCCGGGCCTTATTTGCCCCTTTCGGGGTTTCTAAGGGGTATGAATCGACCATTCTGAATCGATTGGCCTTATCAGAAAATATCGAAATTTTGGTCCCTGAACTCTGACTGCTACTGGTCCCAGAATTTGCACCAAAACAAGTGTTTTATAGGTAAAAAGAATTGATGCTGGTATAGGGCAAAATTGCAGTTTAGGTACTACTTCAAATAGGCTGAAACTTTAAACGCTTTTATCTCGCAAACTACGCGTTCCCGGGCCTTATTTGCCCCTTTCGGGGTTTCTAAGGGGTATGAATCGACCATTCTGAATCGATTGGCGCTATCAGAAAATATCGAAATGTTGGTCCCTGAACTCTGACTGCTACTGGGCCCAGAATTTGCACCAAAACAAGTGTTTTATAGGTAAAAAGAATTGATGCTGGTATAGGGAAAAATTGCAGTTTAGGTACTACTTCAAATAGGCTGAAACTTTAAACGCGTTTATCTCGCAAACTACGCGTTCCCGAGCCTTATTTGCCCCTTTCGGGGTTTCTAAGGGGTATGAATCGACCATTCTGAATCGATTGGCGCTATCAGAAAATATCGAAATGTTGGTCCCTGAACTCTGACTGCTACTGGGCCCAGAATTTGCACCAAAACAAGTGTTTTATAGGTAAAAAGAATTGATGCTGGTATAGGGCAAAATTGCAGTTTAGGTACTACTTCAAATAGGCTGAAACTTTAATCGCGTTTATCTCGCAAACTACGCGTTCCCGGGCCTTATTTGCCCCTATCGGGTGTTTCTAAGGGGTATGAATCGACCATTCTGAATCGATTGGCGCTATCAGAAAATATCGAAATTTTGGTCCCTGAACTCTGACTGCTACTGGTCCCAGAATTTGCACCAAAACAAGAGTTTTATAGGTAAAAAGAATTGATGCTGGTATAGGGAAAAATTGCAGTTTAGGTACTACTTCAAATAGGCTGAAACTTTAAACGCGTTTATCTCACAAACTACGCGTTCCCGGGCCTTATTTCCCCCGTTCGGGGTTTCTAAGGGGTATGAATCGACCATTCTGAATCGATTGGCGCTATCAGAAAATATCGAAATTTTGGTCCCTGAACTCTGACTGCTACTGGTCCCAGAATTTGCACCAAAACAAGTGTTTTATAGGTAAAAAGAATTGATGCTGGTATAGGGCAAAATTGCAGTTTAGGTACTACTTCAAATAGGCTGAAACTTTAAACGCGTTTATCTCGCAAACTACGCTTTCCCGGGCCTTATTTGCCCCTTTCGGGGTTTCTAAGGGGTATGAATCGACCATTCTGAATCGATTGGCGCTATCAGAAAATATCGAAATTTTGGTCCCTGAACTCTGACTGCTACTGGGCCCAGAATTTGCACCAAAACAAGTGTTTTATAGGTAAAAAGAATTGATGCTGGTATAGGGCAAAATTGCAGTTTATGTACTACTTCAAATAGGCTGAAACTTTAAACGCGTTTATCTCGCAAACTACGCGTTCCCGGGCCTTATTTGCCCCCTTCGGGGTTTCTAAGGGGTATGAATCGACCATTCTGAATCGATTGGCGCTATCAGAAAATATCGAAATGTTGGTCCCTGAACTCTGACTGCTACTGGCCCAGAATTTGCACCAAAACAAGTGTTTTATAGGTAAAAAGAATTGATGCTGGTATAGGGCAAAATTGCAGTTTAGGTACTACTTCAAATAGGCTGAAACTTTAAATGCGTTTATCTCGCAAACTACGCGTTCCCGGGCCTTATTTGCCCCTTTCGGGGTTTCTAAGGGGTATGAATCGACCATTCTGAATCGATTGGCGCTATCAGAAAATATCGAAATTTTGGTCCCTGAACTCTGACTGCTGGTCCCAGAATTTGCACCAAACCAAGTGTTTTATAGGCTATCAGAAAATATCGAAATGTTGGTCCCTGAACTCTGACTGCTACTGACCCAGAATTTGCACCAAAACTAGTGTTTTATAGGTAAAAAGAAATGATGCTGGTGTAGGGCAAAATTGCAGTTTAGGTACTACTTCAAATAGGCTGAAACTTTAAACGCGTTTATCTCGCAAACTACGCGTTCCCTGGCCTTATTTGCCCTTTCGGGGTTTCTAAGGGGTATGAATCGACCATTCTGAATCGAAAAAAATATCGAAATGTTGGTCCCTGAACTCTGACTGCTACTGGCCCAGAATTTGCACCAAAACAAGTGTTTTATAGGTAAAAAGAATTGATGCTGGTATAGGGCAAAATTGCAGTTTAGGTACTACTTCAAATAGGCTGAAACTTTAAATGCGTTTATCTCGCAAACTACGCGTTCCCGGGCCTTATTTGCCCCTTTCGGGGTTTCTAAGGGGTATGAATCGACCATTCTGAATCGATTGGCGCTATCAGAAAATATCGAAATTTTGGTCCCTGAACTCTGACTACTGGTCCCAGAATTTGCACCAAAACAAGTGTTTTATAGGTGCTGGTATAGGGCAAAATTGCAGTTTAGGTACTACTTCAAATAGGCTGAAACTTTAAACGCGTTTATCTCGCAAACTACGCTTTCCCGGGCCTTATTTGCCCCTTTCGGGGTTTCTAAGGGGTATGAATCGACCATTCTGAATCGATTGGCGCTATCAGAAAATATCGAAATTTTGGTCCCTGAACTCTAACTGCTACTGAGCCCAGAATTTGCACCAAAACAAGTGTTTTATAGGTAAAAAGAATTGATGCTGGTATAGGGAAAAATTGCAGTTTAGGTACTACTTCAAATAGGCTGAAACTTTAAACGCGTTTATCTCGCAAACTACGCGTTCCCGGTCCTTATTTGCCCTTTTCGGGGTTTCTAAGGGGTATGAATCGACCATTCTGAATCGATTGGCGCTATCAGAAAATATCGAAATTTTGGTCCCTGAACTCTGACTGCTGGTCCCAGAATTTGCACCAAAACAAGTGTTTTATAGGCTATCAGAAAATATCGAAATGTTGGTCCCTGAACTCTGACTGCTACTGGCCCAGAATTTGCACCAAAACAAGTGTTTTATAGGTAAAAAGAATTGATGCTGGTATAGGGCAAAATTGCAGTTTAGGTACTACTTCAAATAGGCTGAAACTTTAAACGCGTTTATCTCGCAAACTACGCGTTCCCGGGCCTTATTTGCCCCTTTCGGGGTTTCTAAGGGGTATGAATCGACCATTCTGAATCGATTGGCGCTATCAGAAAATATCGAAATTTTGGTCCCTGAACTCTGACTGCTGGTCCCAGAATTTGCACCAAAACAAGTGTTTTATAGGCTGTCAGAAAATATCGAAATGTTGGTCCCTGAACTCTGACTGCTACTGGCCCAGAATTTGCACCAAAACAAGTGTTTTATAGGTAAAAAGAATTGATGCTGGTATAGGGCAAAATTGCAGTTTAGGTACTACTTCAAATAGGCTGAAACTTTAAATGCGTTTATCTCGCAAACTACGCGTTCCCGGGCCTTATTTGCCCCTTTCGGGGTTTCTAAGGGGTATGAATCGACCATTCTGAATCGATTGGCGCTATCAGAAAATATCGAAATTTTGGTCCCTGAACTCTGACTACTGGTCCCAGAATTTGCACCAAAACAAGTGTTTTATAGGTCAAAAGAATTGATGCTGGTATAGGGCAAAATTGCAGTTTAGGTACTACTTCAAATAGGCTGAAACTTTAAACGCGTTTATCTCGCAAACTACGCGTTCCCGGGCCTTATTTGCCCCTTTCGGGGTTTCTAAGGGGTATGAATCGACCATTCTGAATCGATTGGCGCTATCAGAAAATATCGAAATGTTGGTCCCTGAACTCTAACTGCTACTGAGCCCAGAATTTGCACCAAAACAAGTGTTTTATAGGTAAAAAGAATTGATGCTGGTATAGGGAAAAATTGCAGTTTAGGTACTACTTCAAATAGGCTGAAACTTTAAACGCGTTTATCTCGCAAACTACGCGTTCCCGGTCCTTATTTGCCCTTTTCGGGGTTTCTAAGGGGTATGAATCGACCATTCTGAATCGATTGGCGCTATCAGAAAATATCGAAATGTTGGTCCCTGAACTCTGACTGCTACTGAGCCCAGAATTTGCACCAAAACAAGTGTTTTATAGGTAAAAAGAATTGATGCTGGTATAGGGCAAAATTGCAGTTTAGGTACTACTTCAAATAGGCTGAAACTTTAAACGCGTTTATCTCGCAAACTACGCGTTCCCGGGCCTTATTTGCCTCTTTCCGGGTTTCTAAGGGGTATGAATCGACCATTCTGAATCGATTGGCGCTATCAGAAAATATCGAAATGTTGGTCCCTGAACTCTGACTGCTACTGGGCACAGAATTTGCACCAAAACAAGTGTTTTATAGGTAAAAAGAATTGATGCTGGTATAGGGCAAAATTGCAGTTTAGGTACTACTTCAAATAGGCTGAAACTTTAAACGCCTTTATCTCAAAAACTACGCGTTCCCGGGCCTTATTTGCCCCTTCGGGGTTTCTAAGGGGTATGAATCGACCATTCTGAATCGATTGGCGCTATCAGAAAATATCGAAATTTTGGTCCCTGAACTCTGACTGCTACTGGTCCCAGAATTTGCACCAAAACAAGTGTTTTATAGGTAAAAAGAATTGATGCTGGTATAGGGCAAAATTGCAGTTTAGGTACTACTTCAAGTAGGCTGAAACTTTAAACGCTTTTATCTCGCAAACTACGCCTTCCCGGGCCTTATTTGCCCCTTTCGGGGTTTCTAAGGGGTATGAATCGACCATTCTGAATCGATTGGCCTTATCAGAAAATATCGAAATTTTGGTCCCTGAACTCTGACTGCTACTGGTCCCAGAATTTGCACCAAAACAAGTGTTTTATAGGTAAAAAGAATTGATGCTGGTATAGGGCAAAATTGCAGTTTAGGTACTACTTCAAATAGGCTGAAACTTTAAACGCTTTTATCTCGCAAACTACGCGTTCCCGGGCCTTATTTGCCCCTTTCGGGGTTTCTAAGGGGTATGAATCGACCATTCTGAATCGATTGGCGCTATCAGAAAATATCGAAATGTTGGTCCCTGAACTCTGACTGCTACTGGGCCCAGAATTTGCACCAAAACAAGTGTTTTATAGGTAAAAAGAATTGATGCTGGTATAGGGAAAAATTGCAGTTTAGGTACTACTTCAAATAGGCTGAAACTTTAAACGCGTTTATCTCGCAAACTACGCGTTCCCGAGCCTTATTTGCCCCTTTCGGGGTTTCTAAGGGGTATGAATCGACCATTCTGAATCGATTGGCGCTATCAGAAAATATCGAAATGTTGGTCCCTGAACTCTGACTGCTACTGGGCCCAGAATTTGCACCAAAACAAGTGTTTTATAGGTAAAAAGAATTGATGCTGGTATAGGGCAAAATTGCAGTTTAGGTACTACTTCAAATAGGCTGAAACTTTAATCGCGTTTATCTCGCAAACTACGCGTTCCCGGGCCTTATTTGCCCCTATCGGGGTTTCTAAGGGGTATGAATCGACCATTCTGAATCGATTGGCGCTATCAGAAAATATCGAAATTTTGGTCCCTGAACTCTGACTGCTACTGGTCCCAGAATTTGCACCAAAACAAGAGTTTTATAGGTAAAAAGAATTGATGCTGGTATAGGGAAAAATTGCAGTTTAGGTACTACTTCAAATAGGCTGAAACTTTAAACGCGTTTATCTCACAAACTACGCGTTCCCGGGCCTTATTTCCCCCTTCGGGGTTTCTAAGGGGTATGAATCGACCATTCTGAATCGATTGGCGCTATCAGAAAATATCGAAATTTTGGTCCCTGAACTCTGACTGCTACTGGTCCCAGAATTTGCACCAAAACAAGTGTTTTATAGGTAAAAAGAATTGATGCTGGTATAGGGCAAAATTGCAGTTTAGGTACTACTTCAAATAGGCTGAAACTTTAAACGCGTTTATCTCGCAAACTACGCTTTCCCAGGCCTTATTTGCCCCTTTCGGGGTTTCTAAGGGGTATGAATCGACCATTCTGAATCGATTGGCGCTATCAGAAAATATCGAAATTTTGGTCCCTGAACTCTGACTGCTACTGGGCCCAGAATTTGCACCAAAACAAGTGTTTTATAGGTAAAAAGAATTGATGCTGGTATAGGGCAAAATTGCAGTTTATGTACTACTTCAAATAGGCTGAAACTTTAAACGCGTTTATCTCGCAAACTACGCGTTCCCGGGCCTTATTTGCCCCCTTCGGGGTTTCTAAGGGGTATGAATCGACCATTCTGAATCGATTGGCGCTATCAGAAAATATCGAAATGTTGGGCCCTGAACTCTGACTGCTACTGGGCCCAGAATTTGCACCAAAACAAGTGTTTTATAGGTAAAAAGAATTGATGCTGGTATAGGGCAAAATTGCAGTTTAGGTACTACTTCAAATAGGCTGAAACTTTAAACGCGTTTATCTCGCAAACTACGCGTTCCCTGGCCTTATTTGCCCTTTCGGGGTTTCTAAGGGGTATGAATCGACCATTCTGAATCGATTGGCGCTATCAGAAAATATCGAAATGTTGGTCCCTGAACTCTGACTGCTACTGGCCCAGAATTTGCACCAAAACAAGTGTTTTATAGGTAAAAAGAATTGATGCTGGTATAGGGCAAAATTGCAGTTTAGGTACTACTTCAAATAGGCTGAAACTTTAAATGCGTTTATCTCGCAAACTACGCGTTCCCGGGCCTTATTTGCCCCTTTCGGGGTTTCTAAGGGGTATGAATCGACCATTCTGAATCGATTGGCGCTATCAGAAAATATCGAAATTTTGGTCCCTGAACTCTGACTGCTGGTCCCAGAATTTGCACCAAAACAAGTGTTTTATAGGCTATCAGAAAATATCGAAATGTTGGTCCCTGAACTCTGACTGCTACTGGCCCAGAATTTGCACCAAAACAAGTGTTTTATAGGTAAAAAGAAATGATGCTGGTGTAGGGCAAAATTGCAGTTTAGGTACTACTTCAAATAGGCTGAAACTTTAAACGCGTTTATCTCGCAAACTACGCGTTCCCTGGCCTTATTTGCCCTTTCGGGGTTTCTAAGGGGTATGAATCGACCATTCTGAATCGAAAAAAATATCGAAATGTTGGTCCCTGAACTCTGACTGCTACTGGCCCAGAATTTGCACCAAAACAAGTGTTTTATAGGTAAAAAGAATTGATGCTGGTATAGGGCAAAATTGCAGTTTAGGTACTACTTCAAATAGGCTGAAACTTTAAATGCGTTTATCTCGCAAACTACGCGTTCCCGGGCCTTATTTGCCCCTTTCGGGGTTTCTAAGGGGTATGAATCGACCATTCTGAATCGATTGGCGCTATCAGAAAATATCGAAATTTTGGTCCCTGAACTCTGACTACTGGTCCCAGAATTTGCACCAAAACAAGTGTTTTATAGGTGCTGGTATAGGGCAAAATTGCAGTTTAGGAACTACTTCAAATAGGCTGAAACTTTAAACGCGTTTATCTCGCAAACTACGCTTTCCCGGGCCTTATTTGCCCCTTTCGGGGTTTCTAAGGGGTATGAATCGACCATTCTGAATCGATTGGCGCTATCAGAAAATATCGAAATTTTGGTCCCTGAACTCTAACTGCTACTGAGCCCAGAATTTGCACCAAAACAAGTGTTTTATAGGTAAAAAGAATTGATGCTGGTATAGGGAAAAATTGCAGTTTAGGTACTACTTCAAATAGGCTGAAACTTTAAACGCGTTTATCTCGCAAACTACGCGTTCCCGGTCCTTATTTGCCCTTTTCGGGGTTTCTAAGGGGTATGAATCGACCATTCTGAATCGATTGGCGCTATCAGAAAATATCGAAATTTTGGTCCCTGAACTCTGACTGCTGGTCCCAGAATTTGCACCAAAACAAGTGTTTTATAGGCTATCAGAAAATATCGAAATGTTGGTCCCTGAACTCTGACTGCTACTGGCCCAGAATTTGCACCAAAACAAGTGTTTTATAGGTAAAAAGAAATGATGCCGGTATAGGGCAAAATTGCAGTTTAGGTACTACTTCAAATAGGCTGAAACTTTAAACGCGTTTATCTCGCAAACTACGCGTTCCCTGGCCTTATTTGCCCTTTCGGGGTTTCTAAGGGGTATGAATCGACCATTCTGAATCGAAAAAAATATCGAAATGTTGGTCCCTGAACTCTGACTGCTACTGGCCCAGAATTTGCACCAAAACAAGTGTTTTATAGGTAAAAAGAATTGATGCTGGTATAGGGCAAAATTGCAGTTTAGGTACTACTTCAAATAGGCTGAAACTTTAAATGCGTTTATCTCGCAAACTACGCGTTCCCGGGCCTTATTTGCCCCTTTCGGGGTTTCTAAGGGGTATGAATCGACCATTCTGAATCGATTGGCGCTATCAGAAAATATCGAAATTTTGGTCCCTGAACTCTGACTACTGGTCCCAGAATTTGCACCAAAACAAGTGTTTTATAGGTCAAAAGAATTGATGCTGGTATAGGGCAAAATTGCAGTTTAGGTACTACTTCAAATAGGCTGAAACTTTAAACGCGTTTATCTCGCAAACTACGCGTTCCCGGGCCTTATTTGCCCCTTTCGGGGTTTCTAAGGGGTATGAATCGACCATTCTGAATCGATTGGCGCTATCAAAAAATATCGAAATGTTGGTCCCTGAACTCTAACTGCTACTGAGCCCAGAATTTGCACCAAAACAAGTGTTTTATAGGTAAAAAGAATTGATGCTGGTATAGGGAAAAATTGCAGTTTAGGTACTACTTCAAATAGGCTGAAACTTTAAACGCGTTTATCTCGCAAACTACGCGTTCCCGGTCCTTATTTGCCCTTTTCGGGGTTTCTAAGGGGTATGAATCGACCATTCTGAATCGATTGGCGCTATCAGAAAATATCGAAATGTTGGTCCCTGAACTCTGACTGCTACTGAGCCCAGAATTTGCACCAAAACAAGTGTTTTATAGGTAAAAATAATTGATGCTGGTATAGGGCAAAATTGCAGTTTAGGTACTACTTCAAATAGGCTGAAACTTTAAACGCGTTTATCTCGCAAACTACGCGTTCCCGGGCCTTATTTGCCTCTTTCCGGGTTTCTAAGGGGTATGAATCGACCATTCTGAATCGATTGGCGCTATCAGAAAATATCGAAATGTTGGTCCCTGAACTCTGACTGCTACTGGGCACAGAATTTGCACCAAAACAAGTGTTTTATAGGTAAAAAGAATTGATGCTGGTATAGGGCAAAATTGCAGTTTAGGTACTACTTCAAATAGGCTGAAACTTTAAACGCCTTTATCTCAAAAACTACGCGTTCCCGGGCCTTATTTGCCCCTTTCGGGGTTTCTAAGGGGTATGAATCGACCATTCTGAATCGATTGGCGCTATCAGAAAATATCGAAATTTTGGTCCCTGAACTCTGACTGCTACTGGTCCCAGAATTTGCACCAAAACAAGTGTTTTATAGGTAAAAAGAATTGATGCTGGTATAGGGCAAAATTGCAGTTTAGGTACTACTTCAAGTAGGCTGAAACTTTAAACGCTTTTATCTCGCAAACTACGCCTTCCCGGGCCTTATTTGCCCCTTTCGGGGTTTCTAAGGGGTATGAATCGACCATTCTGAATCGATTGGCCTTATCAGAAAATATCGAAATTTTGGTCCCTGAACTCTGACTGCTACTGGTCCCAGAATTTGCACCAAAACAAGTGTTTTATAGGTAAAAAGAATTGATGCTGGTATAGGGCAAAATTGCAGTTTAGGTACTACTTCAAATAGGCTGAAACTTTAAACGCTTTTATCTCGCAAACTACGCGTTCCCGGGCCTTATTTGCCCCTTTCGGGGTTTCTAAGGGGTATGAATCGACCATTGTGAATCGATTGGCGCTATCAGAAAATATCGAAATGTTGGTCCCTGAACTCTGACTGCTACTGGGCCCAGAATTTGCACCAAAACAAGTGTTTTATAGGTAAAAAGAATTGATGCTGGTATAGGGAAAAATTGCAGTTTAGGTACTACTTCAAATAGGCTGAAACTTTAAACGCGTTTATCTCGCAAACTACGCGTTCCCGAGCCTTATTTGCCCCTTTCGGGGTTTCTAAGGGGTATGAATCGACCATTCTGAATCGATTGGCGCTATCAGAAAATATCGAAATGTTGGTCCCTGAACTCTGACTGCTACTGGGCCCAGAATTTGCACCAAAACAAGTGTTTTATAGGTAAAAAGAATTGATGCTGGTATAGGGCAAAATTGCAGTTTAGGTACTACTTCAAATAGGCTGAAACTTTAAACGCGTTTATCTCGCAAACTACGCGTTCCCGGGCCTTATTTGCCCCTATCGGGGTTTCTAAGGGGTATGAATCGACCATTCTGAATCGATTGGCGCTATCAGAAAATATCGAAATTTTGGTCCCTGAACTCTGACTGCTACTGGTCCCAGAATTTGCACCAAAACAAGAGTTTTATAGGTAAAAAGAATTGATGCTGGTATAGGGAAAAATTGCAGTTTAGGTACTACTTCAAATAGGCTGAAACTTTAAACGCGTTTATCTCACAAACTACGCGTTCCCGGGCCTTATTTCCCCCTTTCGGGGTTTCTAAGGGGTATGAATCGACCATTCTGAATCGATTGGCGCTATCAGAAAATATCGAAATTTTGGTCCCTGAACTCTGACTGCTACTGGTCCCAGAATTTGCACCAAAACAAGTGTTTTATAGGTAAAAAGAATTGATGCTGGTATAGGGCAAAATTGCAGTTTAGGTACTACTTCAAATAGGCTGAAACTTTAAACGCGTTTATCTCGCAAACTACGCTTTCCCGGGCCTTATTTGCCCCTTTCGGGGTTTCTAAGGGGTATGAATCGACCATTCTGAATCGATTGGCGCTATCAGAAAATATCGAAATTTTGGTCCCTGAACTCTGACTGCTACTGGGCCCAGAATTTGCACCAAAACAAGTGTTTTATAGGTAAAAAGAATTGATGCTGGTATAGGGCAAAATTGCAGTTTATGTACTACTTCAAATAGGCTGAAACTTTAAACGCGTTTATCTCGCAAACTACGCGTTCCCGGGCCTTATTTGCCCTTTTCGGGGTTTCTAAGGGGTATGAATCGACCATTCTGAATCGATTGGCGCTATCAGAAAATATCGAAATGTTGGTCCCTGAACTCTGACTGCTACTGGCCCAGAATTTGCACCAAAACAAGTGTTTTATAGGTAAAAAGAATTGATGCTGGTATAGGGCAAAATTGCAGTTTAGGTACTACTTCAAATAGGCTGAAACTTTAAATGCGTTTATCTCGCAAACTACGCGTTCCCGGGCCTTATTTGCCCCTTTCGGGGTTTCTAAGGGGTATGAATCGACCATTCTAAATCGATTGGCGCTATCAGAAAATATCGAAATTTTGGTCCCTGAACTCTGACTGCTGGTCCCAGAATTTGCACCAAAACAAGTGTTTTATAGGCTATCAGAAAATATCGAAATGTTGGTCCCTGAACTCTGACTGCTACTGGCCCAGAATTTGCACCAAAACAAGTGTTTTATAGGTAAAAAGAAATGATGCTGGTATAGGGCAAAATTGCAGTTTAGGTACTACTTCAAATAGGCTGAAACTTTAAACGCGTTTATCTCGCAAACTACGCGTTCCCTGGCCTTATTTGCCCTTTCGGGGTTTCTAAGGGGTATGAATCGACCATTCTGAATCGAAAAAAATATCGAAATGTTGGTCCCTGAACTCTGACTGCTACTGGCCCAGAATTTGCACCAAAACAAGTGTTTTATAGGTAAAAAGAATTGATGCTGGTATAGGGCAAAATTGCAGTTTAGGTACTACTTCAAATAGGCTGAAACTTTAAATGCGTTTATCTCGCAAACTACGCGTTCCCGGGCCTTATTTGCCCCTTTCGGGGTTTCTAAGGGGTATGAATCGACCATTCTGAATCGATTGGCGCTATCAGAAAATATCGAAATGTTGGTCCCTGAACTCTGACTGCTACTGGCCCAGAATTTGCACCAAAACAAGTGTTTTATAGGTAAAAAGAATTGATGCTGGTATAGGGCAAAATTGCAGTTTAGGTACTACTTCAAATAGGCTGAAACTTTAAATGCGTTTATCTCGCAAACTACGCGTTCCCGGGCCTTATTTGCCCCTTTCGGGGTTTCTAAGGGGTATGAATCGACCATTCTGAATCGATTGGCGCTATCAGAAAATATCGAAATTTTGGTCCCTGAACTCTGACTGCTGGTCCCAGAATTTGCACCAAAACAAGTGTTTTATAGGCTATCAGAAAATATCGAAATGTTGGTCCCTGAACTCTGACTGCTACTGGCCCAGAATTTGCACCAAAACAAGTGTTTTATAGGTAAAAAGAATTGATGCTGGTATAGGGCAAAATTGCAGTTTAGGTACTACTTCAAATAGGCTGAAACTTTAAATGCGTTTATCTCGCAAACTACGCGTTCCCGGGCCTTATTTGCCCCTTTCGGGGTTTCTAAGGGGTATGAATCGACCATTCTGAATCGATTGGCGCTATCAGAAAATATCGAAATTTTGGTCCCTGAACTCTGACTACTGGTCCCAGAATTTGCACCAAAACAAGTGTTTTATAGGTCAAAAGAATTGATGCTGGTATAGGGCAAAATTGCAGTTTAGGTACTACTTCAAATAGGCTGAAACTTTAAACGCGTTTATCTCGCAAACTACGCGTTCCCGGGCCTTATTTGCCCCTTTCGGGGTTTCTAAGGGGTATGAATCGACCATTCTGAATCGATTGGCGCTATCAGAAAATATCGAAATGTTGGTCCCTGAACTCTAACTGCTACTGAGCCCAGAATTTGCACCAAAACAAGTGTTTTATAGGTAAAAAGAATTGATGCTGGTATAGGGCAAAATTGCAGTTTAGGTACTACTTCAAATAGGCTGAAACTTTAAACGCGTTTATCTCGCAAACTACGCGTTCCCGGGCCTTATTTGCCCCTTTCGGGGTTTCTAAGGGGTATGAATCGACCATTCTGAATCGATTGGCGCTATCAGAAAATATCGAAATTTTGGTCCCTGAACTCTGACTACTGGTCCCAGAATTTGCACCAAAACAAGTGTTTTATAGGTCAAAAGAATTGATGCTGGTATAGGGCAAAATTGCAGTTTAGGTACTACTTCAAATAGGCTGAAACTTTAAACGCGTTTATCTCGCAAACTACGCGTTCCCGGGCCTTATTTGCCCCTTTCGGGGTTTCTAAGGGGTATGAATCGACCATTCTGAATCGATTGGCGCTATCAAAAAATATCGAAATTTTGGTCCCTGAACTCTGACTGCTACTGGGCCCAGAATTTGCACCAAAACAAGTGTTTTATAGGTAAAAAGAATTGATGCTGGTATAGGGCAAAATTGCAGTTTATGTACTACTTCAAATAGGCTGAAACTTTAAACGCGTTTATCTCGCAAACTACGCGTTCCCGGGCCTTATTTGCCCCTTTCGGGGTTTCTAAGGGGTATGAATCGACCATTCTGAATCGATTGGCGCTATCAGAAAATATCGAAATGTTGGTCCCTGAACTCTGACTGCTACTGGGCCCAGAATTTGCACCAAAACAAGTGTTTTATAGGTAAAAAGAATTGATGCTGGTATAGGGCAAAATTGCAGTTTAGGTACTACTTCAAATAGGCTGAAACTTTAAACGCCTTTATCTCGCAAACTACGCGTTCCCGGGCCTTATTTGCCCCTTTCGGGGTTTCTAAGGGGTATGAATCGACCATTCTGAATCGATTGGCGCTATCAGAAAATATCGAAATTTTGGTCCCTGAACTCTGACTGCTACTGGTCCCAGAATTTGCACCAAAACAAGTGTTTTATAGGTAAAAAGAATTGATGCTGGTATAGGGCAAAATTGCAGTTTAGGTACTACTTCAAGTAGGCTGAAACTTTAAACGCTTTTATCTCGCAAACTACGCCTTCCCGGGCCTTATTTGCCCCTTTCGGGGTTTCTAAGGGGTATGAATCGACCATTCTGAATCGATTGGCCTTATCAGAAAATATCGAAATTTTGGTCCCTGAACTCTGACTGCTACTGGTCCCAGAATTTGCACCAAAACAAGTGTTTTATAGGTAAAAAGAATTGATGCTGGTATAGGGCAAAATTGCAGTTTAGGTACTACTTCAAATAGGCTGAAACTTTAAACGCTTTTATCTCGCAAACTACGCGTTCCCGGGCCTTATTTGCCCCTTTCGGGGTTTCTAAGGGGTATGAATCGACCATTCTGAATCGATTGGCGCTATCAGAAAATATCGAAATGTTGGTCCCTGAACTCTGACTGCTACTGGGCCCAGAATTTGCACCAAAACAAGTGTTTTATAGGTAAAAAGAATTGATGCTGGTATAGGGAAAAATTGCAGTTTAGGTACTACTTCAAATAGGCTGAAACTTTAAACGCGTTTATCTCGCAAACTACGCGTTCCCGAGCCTTATTTGCCCCTTTCGGGGTTTCTAAGGGGTATGAATCGACCATTCTGAATCGATTGGCGCTATCAGAAAATATCGAAATGTTGGTCCCTGAACTCTGACTGCTACTGGGCCCAGAATTTGCACCAAAACAAGTGTTTTATAGGTAAAAAGAATTGATGCTGGTATAGGGCAAAATTGCAGTTTAGGTACTACTTCAAATAGGCTGAAACTTTAAACGCGTTTATCTCGCAAACTACGCGTTCCCGGGCCTTATTTGCCCCTATCGGGGTTTCTAAGGGGTATGAATCGACCATTCTGAATCGATTGGCGCTATCAGAAAATATCGAAATTTTGGTCCCTGAACTCTGACTGCTACTGGTCCCAGAATTTGCACCAAAACAAGAGTTTTATAGGTAAAAAGAATTGATGCTGGTATAGGGAAAAATTGCAGTTTAGGTACTACTTCAAATAGGCTGAAACTTTAAACGCGTTTATCTCACAAACTACGCGTTCCCGGGCCTTATTTCCCCTTTCGGGGTTTCTAAGGGGTATGAATCGACCATTCTGAATCGATTGGCGCTATCAGAAAATATCGAAATTTTGGTCCCTGAACTCTGACTGCTACTGGTCCCAGAATTTGCACCAAAACAAGTGTTTTATAGGTAAAAAGAATTGATGCTGGTATAGGGCAAAATTGCAGTTTAGGTACTACTTCAAATAGGCTGAAACTTTAAACGCGTTTATCTCGCAAACTACGCTTTCCCGGGCCTTATTTGCCCCTTTCGGGGTTTCTAAGGGGTATGAATCGACCATTCTGAATCGATTGGCGCTATCAGAAAATATCGAAATTTTGGTCCCTGAACTCTGACTGCTACAGGGCCCAGAATTTGCACCAAAACAAGTGTTTTATAGGTAAAAAGAATTGATGCTGGTATAGGGCAAAATTGCAGTTTATGTACTACTTCAAATAGGCTGAAATTTTAAACGCGTTTATCTCGCAAATTACGCGTTCCCGGGCCTTATTTGCCCCCTTCGGGGTTTCTAAGGGGTATGAATCGACCATTCTGAATCGATTGGCGCTATCAGAAAATATCGAAATGTTGGGACCTGAACTCTGACTGCTACTGGGCCCAGAATTTGCACCAAAACAAGTGTTTTATAGGTAAAAAGAATTGATGCTGGTATAGGGCAAAATTGCAGTTTAGGTACTACTTCAAATAGGCTGAAACTTTAAACGCGTTTATCTCGCAAACTACGCGTTCCCTGGCCTTATTTGCCCTTTCGGGGTTTCTAAGGGGTATGAATCGACCATTCTGAATCGATTGGCGCTATCAGAAAATATCGAAATGTTGGTCCCTGAACTCTGACTGCTACTGGCCCAGAATTTGCACCAAAACAAGTGTTTTATAGGTAAAAAGAATTGATGCTGGTATAGGGCAAAATTGCAGTTTAGGTACTACTTCAAATAGGCTGAAACTTTAAATGCGTTTATCTCGCAAACTACGCGTTCCCGGGCCTTATTTGCCCCTTTCGGGGTTTCTAAGGGGTATGAATCGACCATTCTGAATCGATTGGCGCTATCAGAAAATATCGAAATTTTGGTCCCTGAACTCTGACTGCTGGTCCCAGAATTTGCACCAAAACAAGTGTTTTATAGGCTATCAGAAAATATCGAAATGTTGGTCCCTGAACTCTGACTGCTACTGGCCCAGAATTTGCACCAAAACAAGTGTTTTATAGGTAAAAAGAATTGATGCTGGTATAGGGCAAAATTGCAGTTTAGGTACTACTTCAAATAGGCTGAAACTTTAAACGCGTTTATCTCGCAAACTACGCGTTCCCGGGCCTTATTTGCCCTTTTCGGGGTTTCTAAGGGGTATGAATCGACCGTTCTGAATCGATTGGCGCTATCAGAAAATATCGAAATGTTGGTCCCTGAACTCTAACTGCTACTGAGCCCAGAATTTGCACCAAAACAAGTGTTTTATAGGTAAAAAGAATTGATGCTGGTATAGGGCAAAATTGCAGTTTAGGTACTACTTCAAATAGGCTGAAACTTTAAACGCCTTTATCTCGCAAACTACGCGTTCCCGGGCCTTATTTGCCCCTTTCGGGGTTTCTAAGGGGTATGAATCGACCATTCTGAATCGATTGGCGCTATCAGAAAATATCGAAATTTTGGTCCCTGAACTCTGACTGCTACTGGTCCCAGAATTTGCACCAAAACAAGTGTTTTATAGGTAAAAAGAATTGATGCTGGTATAGGGCAAAATTGCAGTTTAGGTACTACTTCAAGTAGGCTGAAACTTTAAACGCTTTTATCTCGCAAACTACGCCTTCCCGGGCCTTATTTGCCCCTTTCGGGGTTTCTAAGGGGTATGAATCGACCATTCTGAATCGATTGGCCTTATCAGAAAATATCGAAATTTTGGTCCCTGAACTCTGACTGCTACTGGTCCCAGAATTTGCACCAAAACAAGTGTTTTATAGGTAAAAAGAATTGATGCTGGTATAGGGCAAAATTGCAGTTTAGGTACTACTTCAAATAGGCTGAAACTTTAAACGCTTTTATCTCGCAAACTACGCGTTCCCGGGCCTTATTTGCCCCTTTCGGGGTTTCTAAGGGGTATGAATCGACCATTCTGAATCGATTGGCGCTATCAGAAAATATCGAAATGTTGGTCCCTGAACTCTGACTGCTACTGGGCCCAGAATTTGCACCAAAACAAGTGTTTTATAGGTAAAAAGAATTGATGCTGGTATAGGGAAAAATTGCAGTTTAGGTACTACTTCAAATAGGCTGAAACTTTAAACGCGTTTATCTCGCAAACTACGCGTTCCCGAGCCTTATTTGCCCCTTTCGGGGTTTCTAAGGGGTATGAATCGACCATTCTGAATCGATTGGCGCTATCAGAAAATATCGAAATGTTGGTCCCTGAACTCTGACTGCTACTGGGCCCAGAATTTGCACCAAAACAAGTGTTTTATAGGTAAAAAGAATTGATGCTGGTATAGGGCAAAATTGCAGTTTATGTACTACTTCAAATAGGCTGAAACTTTAAACGCGTTTATCTCGCAAACTACGCGTTCCCGGGCCTTATTTGCCCCTATCGGGGTTTCTAAGGGGTATGAATCGACCATTCTGAATCGATTGGCGCTATCAGAAAATATCGAAATTTTGGTCCCTGAACTCTGACTGCTACTGGTCCCAGAATTTGCACCAAAACAAGAGTTTTATAGGTAAAAAGAATTGATGCTGGTATAGGGAAAAATTGCAGTTTAGGTACTACTTCAAATAGGCTGAAACTTTAAACGCGTTTATCTCACAAACTACGCGTTCCCGGGCCTTATTTCCCCCTTTCGGGGTTTCTAAGGGGTATGAATCGACCATTCTGAATCGATTGGCGCTATCAGAAAATATCGAAATTTTGGTCCCTGAACTCTGACTGCTACTGGTCCCAGAATTTGCACCAAAACAAGTGTTTTATAGGTAAAAAGAATTGATGCTGGTATAGGGCAAAATTGCAGTTTAGGTACTACTTCAAATAGGCTGAAACTTTAAACGCGTTTATCTCGCAAACTACGCTTTCCCGGGCCTTATTTGCCCCTTTCGGGGTTTCTAAGGGGTATGAATCGACCATTCTGAATCGATTGGCGCTATCAGAAAATATCGAAATTTTGGTCCCTGAACTCTGACTGCTACTGGGCCCAGAATTTGCACCAAAACAAGTGTTTTATAGGTAAAAAGAATTGATGCTGGTATAGGGCAAAATTGCAGTTTATGTACTACTTCAAATAGGCTGAAATTTTAAACGCGTTTATCTCGCAAATTACGCGTTCCCGGGCCTTATTTGCCCCCTTCGGGGTTTCTAAGGGGTATGAATCGACCATTCTGAATCGATTGGCGCTATCAGAAAATATCGAAATGTTGGGCCCTGAACTCTGACTGCTACTGGGCCCAGAATTTGCACCAAAACAAGTGTTTTATAGGTAAAAAGAATTGATGCTGGTATAGGGCAAAATTGCAGTTTAGGTACTACTTCAAATAGGCTGAAACTTTAAACGCGTTTATCTCGCAAACTACGCGTTCCCTGGCCTTATTTGCCCTTTCGGGGTTTCTAAGGGGTATGAATCGACCATTCTGAATCGATTGGCGCTATCAGAAAATATCGAAATGTTGGTCCCTGAACTCTGACTGCTACTGGCCCAGAAATTGCACCAAAACAAGTGTTTTATAGGTAAAAAGAATTGATGCTGGTATAGGGCAAAATTGCAGTTTAGGTACTACTTCAAATAGGCTGAAACTTTAAATGCGTTTATCTCGCAAACTACGCGTTCCCGGGCCTTATTTGCCCCTTTCGGGGTTTCTAAGGGGTATGAATCGACCATTCTGAATCGATTGGCGCTATCAGAAAATATCGAAATTTTGGTCCCTGAACTCTGACTGCTGGTCCCAGAATTTGCACCAAAACAAGTGTTTTATAGGCTATCAGAAAATATCGAAATGTTGGTCCCTGAACTCTGACTGCTACTGGCCCAGAATTTGCACCAAAACAAGTGTTTTATAGGTAAAAAGAATTGATGCTGGTATAGGGCAAAATTGCAGTTTAGGTACTACTTCAAATAGGCTGAAACTTTAAACGCGTTTATCTCGCAAACTACGCGTTCCCGGGCCTTATTTGCCCCTTTCGGGGTTTCTAAGGGGTATGAATCGACCGTTCTGAATCGATTGGCGCTATCAGAAAATATCGAAATGTTGGTCCCTGAACTCTAACTGCTACTGAGCCCAGAATTTGCACCAAAACAAGTGTTTTATAGGTAAAAAGAATTGATGCTGGTATAGGGAAAAATTGCAGTTTAGGTACTACTTCAAATAGGCTGAAACTTTAAACGCGTTTATCTCGCAAACTACGCGTTCCCGGTCCTTATTTGCCCTTTTCGGGGTTTCTAAGGGGTATGAATCGACCATTCTGAATCGATTGGCGCTATCAGAAAATATCGAAATGTTGGTCCCTGAACTCTGACTGCTACTGAGCCCAGAATTTGCACCAAAACAAGTGTTTTATAGGTAAAAAGAATTGATGCTGGTATAGGGCAAAATTGCAGTTTAGGTACTACTTCAAATAGGCTGAAACTTTAAATGCGTTTATCTCGCAAACTACGCGTTCCCGGGCCTTATTTGCCCCTTTCGGGGTTTCTAAGGGGTATGAATCGACCATTCTGAATCGATTGGCGCTATCAGAAAATATCGAAATTTTGGTCCCTGAACTCTGACTACTGGTCCCAGAATTTGCACCAAAACAAGTGTTTTATAGGTCAAAAGAATTGATGCTGGTATAGGGCAAAATTGCAGTTTAGGTACTACTTCAAATAGGCTGAAACTTTAAACGCGTTTATCTCGCAAACTACGCGTTCCCGGGCCTTATTTGCCCCTTTCGGAGTTTCTAAGGGGTATGAATCGACCATTCTGAATCGATTGGCGCTATCAAAAAATATCGAAATGTTGGTCCCTGAACTCTAACTGCTACTGAGCCCAGAATTTGCACCAAAACAAGTGTTTTATAGGTAAAAAGAATTGATGCTGGTATAGGGAAAAATTGCAGTTTAGGTACTACTTCAAATAGGCTGAAACTTTAAACGCGTTTATCTCGCAAACTACGCGTTCCCGGTCCTTATTTGCCCTTTTCGGGGTTTCTAAGGGGTATGAATCGACCATTCTGAATCGATTGGCGCTATCAGAAAATATCGAAATGTTGGTCCCTGAACTCTGACTGCTACTGAGCCCAGAATTTGCACCAAAACAAGTGTTTTATAGGTAAAAAGAATTGATGCTGGTATAGGGCAAAATTGCAGTTTAGGTACTACTTCAAATATGCTGAAACTTTAAACGCGTTTATCTCGCAAACTACGCGTTCCCGGGCCTTATTTGCCTCTTTCCGGGTTTCTAAGGGGTATGAATCGACCATTCTGAATCGATTGGCGCTATCAGAAAATATCGAAATGTTGGTCCCTGAACTCTGACTGCTACTGGGCACAGAATTTGCACCAAAACAAGTGTTTTATAGGTAAAAAGAATTGATGCTGGTATAGGGCAAAATTGCAGTTTAGGTACTACTTCAAATAGGCTGAAACTTTAAACGCCTTTATCTCAAAAACTACGCGTTCCCGGGCCTTATTTGCCCCTTTCGGGGTTTCTAAGGGGTATGAATCGACCATTCTGAATCGATTGGCGCTATCAGAAAATATCGAAATGTTGGTCCCTGAACTCTGACTGCTACTGGGCACAGAATTTGCACCAAAACAAGTGTTTTATAGGTAAAAAGAATTGATGCTGGTATAGGGCAAAATTGCAGTTTAGGTACTACTTCAAGTAGGCTGAAACTTTAAACGCTTTTATCTCGCAAAATACGCCTTCCCGGGCCTTATTTGCCCCTTTCGGGGTTTCTAAGGGGTATGAATCGACCATTCTGAATCGATTGGCCTTATCAGAAAATATCGAAATTTTGGTCCCTGAACTCTGACTGCTACTGGTCCCAGAATTTGCACCAAAACAAGTGTTTTATAGGTAAAAAGAATTGATGCTGGTATAGGGCAAAATTGCAGTTTAGGTACTACTTCAAATAGGCTGAAACTTTAAACGCTTTTATCTCGCAAACTACGCGTTCCCGGGCCTTATTTGCCCCTTTCGGGGTTTCTAAGGGGTATGAATCGACCATTGTGAATCGATTGGCGCTATCAGAAAATATCGAAATGTTGGTCCCTGAACTCTGACTGCTACTGGGCCCAGAATTTGCACCAAAACAAGTGTTTTATAGGTAAAAAGAATTGATGCTGGTATAGGGAAAAATTGCAGTTTAGGTACTACTTCAAATAGGCTGAAACTTTAAACGCGTTTATCTCGCAAACTACGCGTTCCCGAGCCTTATTTGCCCCTTTCGGGGTTTCTAAGGGGTATGAATCGACCATTCTGAATCGATTGGCGCTATCAGAAAATATCGAAATGTTGGTCCCTGAACTCTGACTGCTACTGGGCCCAGAATTTGCACCAAAACAAGTGTTTTATAGGTAAAAAGAATTGATGCTGGTATAGGGCAAAATTGCAGTTTAGGTACTACTTCAAATAGGCTGAAACTTTAAACGCGTTTATCTCGCAAACTACGCGTTCCCGGGCCTTATTTGCCCCTTTCGGGGTTTCTAAGGGGTATGAATCGACCATTCTGAATCGATTGGCGCTATCAGAAAATATCGAAATTTTGGTCCCTGAACTCTGACTGCTGGTCCCAGAATTTGCACCAAAACAAGTGTTTTATAGGCTATCAGAAAATATCGAAATGTTGGTCCCTGAACTCTGACTGCTACTGGCCCAGAATTTGCACCAAAACAAGTGTTTTATAGGTAAAAAGAATTGATGCTGGTATAGGGCAAAATTGCAGTTTAGGTACTACTTCAAATAGGCTGAAACTTTAAATGCGATTATCTCGCAAACTACGCGTTCCCGGGCCTTATTTGCCCCTTTCGGGGTTTCTAAGGGGTATGAATCGACCATTCTGAATCGATTGGCGCTATCAGAAAATATCGAAATTTTGGTCCCTGAACTCTGACTACTGGTCCCAGAATTTGCACCAAAACAAGTGTTTTATAGGTCAAAAGAATTGATGCTGGTATAGGGCAAAATTGCAGTTTAGGTACTACTTCAAATAGGCTGAAACTTTAAACGCGTTTATCTCGCAAACTACGCGTTCCCGGGCCTTATTTGCCCCTTTCGGGGTTTCTAAGGGGTATGAATCGACCGTTCTGAATCGATTGGCGCTATCAGAAAATATCGAAATGTTGGTCCCTGAACTCTAACTGCTACTGAGCCCAGAATTTGCACCAAAACAAGTGTTTTATAGGTAAAAGGAATTGATGCTGGTATAGGGAAAAATTGCAGTTTAGGTACTACTTCAAATAGGCTGAAACTTTAAACGCGTTTATCTCGCAAACTACGCGTTCCCTGGCCTTATTTGCCCTTTCGGGGTTTCTAAGGGGTATGAATTGACCATTCTGAATCGAAAAAAATATCGAAATGTTGGTCCCTGAACTCTGACTGCTACTGGCCCAGAATTTGCACCAAAACAAGTGTTTTATAGGTAAAAAGAATTGATGCTGGTATAGGGCAAAATTGCAGTTTAGGTACTACTTCAAATAGGCTGAAACTTTAAATGCGTTTATCTCGCAAACTACGCGTTCCCGGGCCTTATTTGCCCCTTTCGGGGTTTCTAAGGGGTATGAATCGACCATTCTGAATCGATTGGCGCTATCAGAAAATATCGAAATTTTGGTCCCTGAACTCTGACTACTGGTCCCAGAATTTGCACCAAAACAAGTGTTTTATAGGTCAAAAGAATTGATGCTGGTATAGGGCAAAATTGCAGTTTAGGTACTACTTCAAATAGGCTGAAACTTTAAACGCGTTTATCTCGCAAACTACGCGTTCCCGGGCCTTATTTGCCCCTTTCGGGGTTTCTAAGGGGTATGAATCGACCATTCTGAATCGATTGGCGCTATCAAAAAATATCGAAATGTTGGTCCCTGAACTCTAACTGCTACTGAGCCCAGAATTTGCACCAAAACAAGTGTTTTATAGGTAAAAAGAATTGATGCTGGTATAGGGAAAAATTGCAGTTTAGGTACTACTTCAAATAGGCTGAAACTTTAAACGCGTTTATCTCGCAAACTACGCGTTCCCGGTCCTTATTTGCCCTTTTCGGGGTTTCTAAGGGCTATGAATCGACCATTCTGAATCGATTGGCGCTATCAGAAAATATCGAAATGTTGGTCCCTGAACTCTGACTGCTACTGAGCCCAGAATTTGCACCAAAACAAGTGTTTTATAGGTAAAAAGAATTGATGCTGGTATAGGGCAAAATTGCAGTTTAGGTACTACTTCAAATAGGCTGAAACTTTAAACGCGTTTATCTCGCAAACTACGCGTTCCCGGGCCTTATTTGCCTCTTTCCGGGTTTCTAAGGGGTATGAATCGACCATTCTGAATCGATTGGCGCTATCAGAAAATATCGAAATGTTGGTCCCTGAACTCTGACTGCTACTGGGCACAGAATTTGCACCAAAACAAGTGTTTTATAGGTAAAAAGAATTGATGCTGGTATAGGGCAAAATTGCAGTTTAGGTACTACTTCAAATAGGCTGAAACTTTAAACGCCTTTATCTCAAAAACTACGCGTTCCCGGGCCTTATTTGCCCCTTTCGGGGTTTCTAAGGGGTATGAATCGACCATTCTGAATCGATTGGCGCTATCAGAAAATATCGAAATTTTGGTCCCTGAACTCTGACTGCTACTGGTCCCAGAATTTGCACCAAAACAAGTGTTTTATAGGTAAAAAGAATTGATGCTGGTATAGGGCAAAATTGCAGTTTAGGTACTACTTCAAGTAGGCTGAAACTTTAAACGCTTTTATCTCGCAAACTACGCCTTCCCGGGCCTTATTTGCCCCTTTCGGGGTTTCTAAGGGGTATGAATCGACCATTCTGAATCGATTGGCCTTATCAGAAAATATCGAAATTTTGGTCCCTGAACTCTGACTGCTACTGGTCCCAGAATTTGCACCAAAACAAGTGTTTTATAGGTAAAAAGAATTGATGCTGGTATAGGGCAAAATTGCAGTTTAGGTACTACTTCAAATAGGCTGAAACTTTAAACGCTTTTATCTCGCAAACTACGCGTTCCCGGGCCTTATTTGCCCCTTTCGGGGTTTCTAAGGGGTATGAATCGACCATTCTGAATCGATTGGCGCTATCAGAAAATATCGAAATGTTGGTCCCTGAACTCTGACTGCTACTGGGCCCAGAATTTGCACCAAAACAAGTGTTTTATAGGTAAAAAGAATTGATGCTGGTATAGGGCAAAATTGCAGTTTAGGTACTACTTCAAATAGGCTGAAACTTTAAACGCGTTTATCTCGCAAACTACGCGTTCCCGAGCCTTATTTGCCCCTTTCGGGGTTTCTAAGGGGTATGAATCGACCATTCTGAATCGATTGGCGCTATCAGAAAATATCGAAATGTTGGTCCCTGAACTCTGACTGCTACTGGGCCCAGAATTTGCACCAAAACAAGTGTTTTATAGGTAAAAAGAATTGATGCTGGTATAGGGCAAAATTGCAGTTTAGGTACTACTTCAAATAGGCTGAAACTTTAAACGCGTTTATCTCGCAAACTACGCGTTCCCGGGCCTTATTTGCCCCTATCGGGGTTTCTAAGGGGTATGAATCGACCATTCTGAATCGATTGGCGCTATCAGAAAATATCGAAATTTTGGTCCCTGAACTCTGACTGCTACTGGTCCCAGAATTTGCACCAAAACAAGAGTTTTATAGGTAAAAAGAATTGATGCTGGTATAGGGAAAAATTGCAGTTTAGGTACTACTTCAAATAGGCTGAAACTTTAAACGCGTTTATCTCACAAACTACGCGTTCCCGGGCCTTATTTCCCCCTTTCGGGGTTTCTAAGGGGTATGAATCGACCATTCTGAATCGATTGGCGCTATCAGAAAATATCGAAATTTTGGTCCCTGAACTCTGACTGCTACTGGTCCCAGAATTTGCACCAAAACAAGTGTTTTATAGGTAAAAAGAATTGATGCTGGTATAGGGCAAAATTGCAGTTTAGGTACTACTTCAAATAGGCTGAAACTTTAAACGCGTTTATCTCGCAAACTACGCTTTCCCGGGCCTTATTTGCCCCTTTCGGGGTTTCTAAGGGGTATGAATCGACCATTCTGAATCGATTGGCGCTATCAGAAAATATCGAAATTTTGGTCCCTGAACTCTGACTGCTACTGGGCCCAGAATTTGCACCAAAACAAGTGTTTTATAGGTAAAAAGAATTGATGCTGGTATAGGGCAAAATTGCAGTTTATGTACTACTTCAAATAGGCTGAAACTTTAAACGCGTTTATCTCGCAAACTACGCGTTCCCGAGCCTTATTTGCCCTTTTCGGGGTTTCTAAGGGGTATGAATCGACCATTCTGAATCGATTGGCGCTATCAGAAAATATCGAAATGTTGGTCCCTGAACTCTGACTGCTACTGGCCCAGAATTTGCACCAAAACAAGTGTTTTATAGGTAAAAAGAATTGATGCTGGTATAGGGCAAAATTGCAGTTTAGGTACTACTTCAAATAGGCTGAAACTTTAAATGCGTTTATCTCGCAAACTACGCGTTCCCGGGCCTTATTTGCCCCTTTCGGGGTTTCTAAGGGGTATGAATCGACCATTCTAAATCGATTGGCGCTATCAGAAAATATCGAAATTTTGGTCCCTGAACTCTGACTGCTGGTCCCAGAATTTGCACCAAAACAAGTGTTTTATAGGCTATCAGAAAATATCGAAATGTTGGTCCCTGAACTCTGACTGCTACTGGCCCAGAATTTGCACCAAAACAAGTGTTTTATAGGTAAAAAGAAATGATGCTGGTATAGGGCAAAATTGCAGTTTAGGTACTACTTCAAATAGGCTGAAACTTTAAACGCGTTTATCTCGCAAACTACGCGTTCCCTGGCCTTATTTGCCCTTTCGGGGTTTCTAAGGGGTATGAATCGACCATTCTGAATCGAAAAAAAATATCGAAATGTTGGTCCCTGAACTCTGACTGCTACTGGCCCAGAATTTGCACCAAAACAAGTGTTTTATAGGTAAAAAGAATTGATGCTGGTATAGGGCAAAATTGCAGTTTAGGTACTACTTCAAATAGGCTGAAACTTTAAATGCGTTTATCTCGCAAACTACGCGTTCCCGGGCCATATTTGCCCCTTTCGGGGTTTCTAAGGGGTATGAATCGACCATTCTGAATCGATTGGCGCTATCAGAAAATATCGAAATTTTGGTCCCTGAACTCTGACTACTGGTCCCAGAATTTGCACCAAAACAAGTGTTTTATAGGTGCTGGTATAGGGCAAAATTGCAGTTTAGGTACTACTTCAAATAGGCTGAAACTTTAAACGCGTTTATCTCGCAAACTACGCTTTCCCGGGCCTTATTTGCCCCTTTCGGGGTTTCTAAGGGGTATGAATCGACCATTCTGAATCGATTGGCGCTATCAGAAAATATCGAAATTTTGGTCCCTGAACTCTGACTGCTACTGGGCCCAGAATTTGCACCAAAACAAGTGTTTTATAGGTAAAAAGAATTGATGCTGGTATAGGGCAAAATTGCAGTTTATGTACTACTTCAAATAGGCTGAAACTTTAAACGCGTTTATCTCGCAAACTACGCGTTCCCGGGCCTTATTTGCCCCCTTCGGGGTTTCTAAGGGGTATGAATCGACCATTCTGAATCGATTGGCGCTATCAGAAAATATCGAAATGTTGGGCCCTGAACTCTGACTGCTACTGGGCCCAGAATTTGCACCAAAACAAGTGTTTTATAGGTAAAAAGAATTGATGCTGGTATAGGGCAAAATTGCAGTTTAGGTACTACTTCAAATAGGCTGAAACTTTAAACGCGTTTATCTCGCAAACTACGCGTTCCCTGGCCTTATTTGCCCTTTCGGGGTTTCTAAGGGGTATGAATCGACCATTCTGAATCGATTGGCGCTATCAGAAAATATCGAAATGTTGGTCCCTGAACTCTGACTGCTACTGGCCCAGAATTTGCACCAAAACAAGTGTTTTATAGGTAAAAAGAATTGATGCTGGTATAGGGCAAAATTGCAGTTTAGGTACTACTTCAAATAGGCTGAAACTTTAAATGCGTTTATCTCGCAAACTACGCGTTCCCGGGCCTTATTTGCCCCTTTCGGGGTTTCTAAGGGGTATGAATCGACCATTCTGAATCGATTGGCGCTATCAGAAAATATCGAAATTTTGGTCCCTGAACTCTGACTGCTGGTCCCAGAATTTGCACCAAAACAAGTGTTTTATAGGCTATCAGAAAATATCGAAATGTTGGTCCCTGAACTCTGACTGCTACTGGCCCAGAATTTGCACCAAAACAAGTGTTTTATAGGTAAAAAGAATTGATGCTGGTATAGGGCAAAATTGCAGTTTAGGTACTACTTCAAATAGGCTGAAACTTTAAATGCGTTTATCTCGCAAACTACGCGTTCCCGGGCCTTATTTGCCCCTTTCGGGGTTTCTAAGGGGTATGAATCGACCATTCTGAATCGATTGGCGCTATCAGAAAATATCGAAATTTTGGTCCCTGAACTCTGACTACTGGTCCCAGAATTTGCACCAAAACAAGTGTTTTATAGGTCAAAAGAATTGATGCTGGTATAGGGCAAAATTGCAGTTTAGGTACTACTTCAAATAGGCTGAAACTTTAAACGCGTTTATCTCGCAAACTACGCGTTCCCGGGCCTTATTTGCCCCTTTCGGGGTTTCTAAGGGGTATGAATCGACCATTCTGAATCGATTGGCGCTATCAGAAAATATCGAAATGTTGGTCCCTGAACTCTAACTGCTACTGAGCCCAGAATTTGCACCAAAACAAGTGTTTTATAGGTAAAAAGAATTGATGCTGGTATAGGGCAAAATTGCAGTTTAGGTACTACTTCAAATAGGCTGAAACTTTAAACGCGTTTATCTCGCAAACTACGCGTTCCCGGGCCTTATTTGCCCCTTTCGGGGTTTCTAAGGGGTATGAATCGACCATTCTGAATCGATTGGCGCTATCAAAAAATATCGAAATTTTGGTCCCTGAACTCTGACTGCTACTGGGCCCAGAATTTGCACCAAAACAAGTGTTTTATAGGTAAAAAGAATTGATGCTGGTATAGGGCAAAATTGCAGTTTATGTACTACTTCAAATAGGCTGAAACTTTAAACGCGTTTATCTCGCAAACTACGCGTTCCCGGGCCTTATTTGCCCCTTTCGGGGTTTCTAAGGGGTATGAATCGACCATTCTGAATCGATTGGCGCTATCAGAAAATATCGAAATGTTGGTCCCTGAACTCTGACTGCTACTGGGCCCAGAATTTGCACCAAAACAAGTGTTTTATAGGTAAAAAGAATTGATGCTGGTATAGGGCAAAATTGCAGTTTAGGTACTACTTCAAATAGGCTGAAACTTTAAACGCCTTTATCTCGCAAACTACGCGTTCCCGGGCCTTATTTGCCCCTTTCGGGGTTTCTAAGGGGTATGAATCGACCATTCTGAATCGATTGGCGCTATCAGAAAATATCGAAATTTTGGTCCCTGAACTCTGACTGCTACTGGTCCCAGAATTTGCACCAAAACAAGTGTTTTATAGGTAAAAAGAATTGATGCTGGTATAGGGCAAAATTGCAGTTTAGGTACTACTTCAAGTAGGCTGAAACTTTAAACGCTTTTATCTCGCAAACTACGCCTTCCCGGGCCTTATTTGCCCCTTTCGGGGTTTCTAAGGGGTATGAATCGACCATTCTGAATCGATTGGCCTTATCAGAAAATATCGAAATTTTGGTCCCTGAACTCTGACTGCTACTGGTCCCAGAATTTGCACCAAAACAAGTGTTTTATAGGTAAAAAGAATTGATGCTGGTATAGGGCAAAATTGCAGTTTAGGTACTACTTCAAATAGGCTGAAACTTTAAACGCTTTTATCTCGCAAACTACGCGTTCCCGGGCCTTATTTGCCCCTTTCGGGGTTTCTAAGGGGTATGAATCGACCATTCTGAATCGATTGGCGCTATCAGAAAATATCGAAATGTTGGTCCCTGAACTCTGACTGCTACTGGGCCCAGAATTTGCACCAAAACAAGTGTTTTATAGGTAAAAAGAATTGATGCTGGTATAGGGAAAAATTGCAGTTTAGGTACTACTTCAAATAGGCTGAAACTTTAAACGCGTTTATCTCGCAAACTACGCGTTCCCGAGCCTTATTTGCCCCTTTCGGGGTTTCTAAGGGGTATGAATCGACCATTCTGAATCGATTGGCGCTATCAGAAAATATCGAAATGTTGGTCCCTGAACTCTGACTGCTACTGGGCCCAGAATTTGCACCAAAACAAGTGTTTTATAGGTAAAAAGAATTGATGCTGGTATAGGGCAAAATTGCAGTTTAGGTACAACTTCAAATAGGCTGAAACTTTAAACGCGTTTATCTCGCAAACTACGCGTTCCCGGGCCTTATTTGCCCCTATCGGGGTTTCTAAGGGGTATGAATCGACCATTCTGAATCGATTGGCGCTATCAGAAAATATCGAAATTTTGGTCCCTGAACTCTGACTGCTACTGGTCCCAGAATTTGCACCAAAACAAGAGTTTTATAGGTAAAAAGAATTGATGCTGGTATAGGGAAAAATTGCAGTTTAGGTACTACTTCAAATAGGCTGAAACTTTAAACGCGTTTATCTCACAAACTACGCGTTCCCGGGCCTTATTTCCCCCTTTCGGGGTTTCTAAGGGGTATGAATCGACCATTCTGAATCGATTGGCGCTATCAGAAAATATCGAAATATTGGTCCCTGAACTCTGACTGCTACTGGTCCCAGAATTTGCACCAAAACAAGTGTTTTATAGGTAAAAAGAATTGATGCTGGTATAGGGCAAAATTGCAGTTTAGGTACTACTTCAAATAGGCTGAAACTTTAAACGCGTTTATCTCGCAAACTACGCGTTCCCGGGCCTTATTTGCCCCTTTCGGGGTTTCTAAGGGGTATGAATCGACCATTCTGAATCGATTGGCGCTATCAGAAAATATCGAAATTTTGGTCCCTGAACTCTGACTGCTACTGGGCCCAGAATTTGCACCAAAACAAGTGTTTTATAGGTAAAAAGAATTGATGCTGGTATAGGGCAAAATTGCAGTTTATGTACTACTTCAAATAGGCTGAAATTTTAAACGCGTTTATCTCGCAAACTACGCGTTCCCGGGCCTTATTTGCCCCCTTCGGGGTTTCTAAGGGGTATGAATCGACCATTCTGAATCGATTGGCGCTATCAGAAAATATCGAAATGTTGGGCCCTGAACTCTGACTGCTACTGGGCCCAGAATTTGCACCAAAACAAGTGTTTTATAGGTAAAAAGAATTGATGCTGGTATAGGGAAAAATTGCAGTTTAGGTACTACTTCAAATAGGCTGAAACTTTAAACGCGTTTATCTCGCAAACTACGCGTTCCCTGGCCTTATTTGCCCTTTCGGGGTTTCTAAGGGGTATGAATCGACCATTCTGAATCGATTGGCGCTATCAGAAAATATCGAAATGTTGGTCCCTGGACTCTGACTGCTACTGGCCCAGAATTTGCACCAAAACAAGTGTTTTATAGGTAAAAAGAATTGATGCTGGTATAGGGCAAAATTGCAGTTTAGGTACTACTTCAAATAGGCTGAAACTTTAAATGCGTTTATCTCGCAAACTACGCGTTCCCGGGCCTTATTTGCCCCTTTCGGGGTTTCTAAGGGGTATGAATCGACCATTCTGAATCGATTGGCGCTATCAGAAAATATCGAAATTTTGGTCCCTGAACTCTGACTGCTGGTCCCAGAATTTGCACCAAAACAAATGTTTTATAGGCTATCAGAAAATATCGAAATGTTGGTCCCTGAACTCTGACTGCTACTGGCCCAGAATTTGCACCAAAACAAGTGTTTTATAGGTAAAAAGAATTGATGCTGGTATAGGGCAAAATTGCAGTTTAGGTACTACTTCAAATAGGCTGAAACTTTAAATGCGTTTATCTCGCAAACTACGCGTTCCCGGGCCTTATTTGCCCCTTTCGGGGTTTCTAAGGGGTATGAATCGACCATTCTGAATCGATTGGCGCTATCAGAAAATATCGAAATTTTGGTCCCTGAACTCTGACTACTGGTCCCAGAATTTGCACCAAAACAAGTGTTTTATAGGTCAAAAGAATTGATGCTGGTATAGGGCAAAATTGCAGTTTAGGTACTACTTCAAATAGGCTGAAACTTTAAACGCGTTTATCTCGCAAACTACGCGTTCCCGGGCCTTATTTGCCCCTTTCGGGGTTTCTAAGGGGTATGAATCGACCGTTCTGAATCGATTGGCGCTATCAGAAAATATCGAAATGTTGGTCCCTGAACTCTAACTGCTACTGAGCCCAGAATTTGCACCAAAACAAGTGTTTTATAGGTAAAAAGAATTGATGCTGGTATAGGGAAAAATTGCAGTTTAGGTACTACTTCAAATAGGCTGAAACTTTAAACGCGTTTATCTCGCAAACTACGCGTTCCCGGTCCTTATTTGCCCTTTTCGGGGTTTCTAAGGGGTATGAATCGACCATTCTGAATCGATTGGCGCTATCAGAAAATATCGAAATGTTGGTCCCTGAACTCTGACTGCTACTGAGCCCAGAATTTGCACCAAAACAAGTGTTTTATAGGTAAAAAGAATTGATGCTGGTATAAGGCAAAATTGCAGTTTAGGTACTACTTCAAATAGGCTGAAACTTTAAACGCGTTTATCTCGCAAACTACGCGTTCCCGGGCCTTATTTGCCTCTTTCCGGGTTTCTAAGGGGTATGAATCGACCATTCTGATTCGATTAGCGCTATCAGAAAATATCGAAATTTTGGTCCCTGAACTCTGACTGCTACTGGGCCCAGAATTTGCACCAAAACAAGTGTTTTATAGGTAAAAAGAATTGATGCTGGTATAGGGCAAAATTGCAGTTTAGGTACTACTTCAAATAGGCTGAAACTTTAAACGCGTTTATCTCGCAAACTACGCGTTCCCGGGCCTTATTTGCCCCTTTCGGGGTTTCTAAGGGGTATGAATCGACCATTCTGAATCGATTGGCGCTATCAGAAAATATCGAAATTTTGGTCCCTGAACTCTGACTGCTAATGGTCCCAGAATTTGCACCAAAACAAGTGTTTTATAGGTAAAAAGAATTGATGCTGGTATAGGGCAAAATTGCAGTTTAGGTATTACTTCAAATTAGCTGAAACTTTAAACGCGTTTATCTCGCAAACTACGCGTTCCCGGGCCTTATTTGCCCCCTTCGGGGTTTCTAAGGGGTATGAATCGACCATTCTGAATCGATTGGCGCTATCAGAAAATATCGAAATTTTGGTCCCTGAACTCTGACTGCTACTGGTCCCAGAATTTGCACCAAAACAAGTGTTTTATAGGTAAAAAGAATTGATGCTTTTATAGGGCAAAATTGCAGTTTAGGTACTACTTCAAGTAGGCTGAAACTTTAAACGCTTTTATCTCGCAAACTACGCGTTCCCGGGCCTTATTTGCCCCTTTCGGGGTTTCTAAGGGGTATGAATCGACCATTCTGATTCGATTGGCGCTATCAGAAAATATCGAAATTTTGGTCCCTGAACTCTGACTGCTACTGGGCCCAGAATTTGCACCAAAACAAGTGTTTTATAGGTAAAAAGAATTGATGCTGGTATAGGGCAAAATTGCAGTTTATGTACTACTTCAAATAGGCTGAAACTTTAAACGCGTTTATCTCGCAAACTACGCGTTCCCGGGCCTTATTTGCCCCTTTCGGGGTTTCTAAGGGGTATGAATCGACCATTCTGAATCGATTGGCGCTATCAGAAAATATCGAAATGTTGGTCCCTGAACTCTGACTGCTACTGGGCCCAGAATTTGCACCAAAACAAGTGTTTTATAGGTAAAAAGAATTGATGCTGGTATAGGGCAAAATTGCAGTTTATGTACTACTTCAAATAGGCTGAAACTTTAAACGCGTTTATCTCGCAAACTACGCGTTCCCGGGCCTTATTTGCCTCTTTCGGGGTTTCTAAGGGGTATGAATCGACCATTCTGATTCGATTGGCGCTATCAGAAAATATCGAAATTTTGGTCCCTGAACTCTGACTGCTACTGGGCCCAGAATTTGCACCAAAACAAGTGTTTTATAGGTAAAAAGAATTGATGCTGGTATAGGGCAAAATTGCAGTTTAGGTACTACTTCAAATAGGCTGAAACTTTAAACGCGTTTATCTCGCAAACTACGCGTTCCCGGGCCTTATTTGCCCCTTTCGGGGTTTCTAAGGGGTATGAATCGACCATTCTGAATCGATTGGCGCTATCAGAAAATATCGAAATTTTGGTCCCTGAACTCTGACTGCTACTGGTCCCAGAATTTGCACCAAAACAAGTGTTTTATAGGTAAAAAGAATTGATGCTGGTATAGGGCAAAATTGGAGTTTAGGTACTACTTCAAGTAGGCTGAAACTTTAAACGCTTTTATCTCGCAAACTACGCGTTCCCGGGCCTTATTTGCCCCTTTCGGGGTTTCTAAGGGGTATGAATCGACCATTCTGATTCGATTGGCGCTATCAGAAAATATCGAAATTTTGGTCCCTGAACTCTGACTGCTACTGGGCCCAGAATTTGCACCAAAACAAGTGTTTTATAGGTAAAAAGAATTGATGCTGGTATAGGGCAAAATTGCAGTTTATGTACTACTTCAAATAGGCTGAAACTTTAAACGCGTTTATCTCGCAAACTACGCGTTCCGGGGCCTTATTTGCCCCGTTCGGGGTTTCTAAGGGGTATGAATCGACCATTCTGAATCGATGGGCGCTATCAGAAAATATCGAAATGTTGGTCCCTGAACTCTGACTGCTACTGGGCCCAGAATTTGCACCAAAACAAGTGTTTTATAGGTAAAAAGAAGTGATGCTGGTGTAGGGCAAAATTGCAGTTTAGGTACTACTTCAAATAGGCTGAAACTTTAAACGCGTTTATCTCGCAAACTAAGCGTTCCCGGGCCTTATTTTCCCCCTTCGGGGTTTCTAAGGGGTATGAATCGACCATTCTGAATCGATTGGCGCTATCAGGAAATATCGAAATTTTGGTCCCTGAACTCCTACTGCTACTGAGCCCAGAATTTGCACCAAAACAAGTGTTTTATAGGTAAAAAGAATTGATGCTGGTATAGGGCAAAATTGCAGTTTAGGTACTACTTCAAATAGGCTGAAACTTTAAACGCGTTTATCTCGCAAACTAAGCGTTCCCGGGCCTTATTTTCCCCCTTCGGGGTTTCTAAGGGGTATGAATCGACCATTCTGAATCGATTGGCGCTATCAGAAAATATCGAAATGTTGGTCCCTGAACTCTGACTGCTACTGGGCCCAGAATTTGCACCAAAACAAGTGTTTTATAGGTAAAAAGAATTGATGCTGGTATAGGGCAAAATTGCAGTTTATGTACTACTTCAAATAGGCTGAAACTTTAAACGCGTTTATCTCGCAAACTACGCGTTCCCGGGCCTTATTTGCCTCTTTCGGGGTTTCTAAGGGGTATGAATCGACCATTCTGATTCGATTGGCGCTATCAGAAAATATCGAAATTTTGGTCCCTGAACTCTGACTGCTACTGGGCCCAGAATTTGCACCAAAACAAGTGTTTTATAGGTAAAAAGAATTGATGCTGGTATAGGGCAAAATTGCAGTTTAGGTACTACTTCAAATAGGCTGAAACTTTAAACGCGTTTATCTCGCAAACTACGCGTTCCCGGGCCTTATTTGCCCCTTTCGGGGTTTCTAAGGGGTATGAATCGACCATTCTGAATCGATTGGCGCTATCAGAAAATATCGAAATTTTGGTCCCTGAACTCTGACTGCTACTGGTCCCAGAATTTGCACCAAAACAAGTGTTTTATAGGTAAAAAGAATTGATGCTGGTATAGGGCAAAATTGGAGTTTAGGTACTACTTCAAGTAGGCTGAAACTTTAAACGCTTTTATCTCGCAAACTACGCGTTCCCGGGCCTTATTTGCCCCTTTCGGGGTTTCTAAGGGGTATGAATCGACCATTCTGATTCGATTGGCGCTATCAGAAAATATCGAAATTTTGGTCCCTGAACTCTGACTGCTACTGGGCCCAGAATTTGCACCAAAACAAGTGTTTTATAGGTAAAAAGAATTGATGCTGGTATAGGGCAAAATTGCAGTTTATGTACTACTTCAAATAGGCTGAAACTTTAAACGCGTTTATCTCGCAAACTACGCGTTCCGGGGCCTTATTTGCCCCGTTCGGGGTTTCTAAGGGGTATGAATCGACCATTCTGAATCGATGGGCGCTATCAGAAAATATCGAAATGTTGGTCCCTGAACTCTGACTGCTACTGGGCCCAGAATTTGCACCAAAACAAGTGTTTTATAGGTAAAAAGAAGTGATGCTGGTGTAGGGCAAAATTGCAGTTTAGGTACTACTTCAAATAGGCTGAAACTTTAAACGCGTTTATCTCGCAAACTAAGCGTTCCCGGGCCTTATTTTCCCCCTTCGGGGTTTCTAAGGGGTATGAATCGACCATTCTGAATCGATTGGCGCTATCAGGAAATATCGAAATTTTGGTCCCTGAACTCCTACTGCTACTGAGCCCAGAATTTGCACCAAAACAAGTGTTTTATAGGTAAAAAGAATTGATGCTGGTATAGGGCAAAATTGCAGTTTAGGTACTACTTCAAATAGGCTGAAACTTTAAACGCGTTTATCTCGCAAACTAAGCGTTCCCGGGCCTTATTTGCCCCTTTCGGGATTTCTAAGGGGTATGAATCGCCCATTCTGAATCGATTGGCGCTATCAGAAAAAATCGAAATGTTGGTCCCTGAACTCTGACTGCTACTGGGCCCAGAATTTGCACCAAAACAAGTGTTTTATAGTTCAAAAAATTGATGCTGGTATAGGGCAAAATTGCAGTTTAGGTACTACTTCAAATAGGCTGAAACTTTAAACGCTTTTATCTCGCAAACTACGCGTTCCCGGGCCTTATTTGCCCCTTTTCGGGGTTTCTAAGGGGTATGAATCGACCATTCTGAATCGATTGGCGCTATCAAAAAATATCGAAATTTTGGTCCCTGAACTCTGACTGCTACTGGTCCCAGAATTTGCACCAAAACAAGTGTTTTATAGGTCAAAAGAATTGATGCTGGTATAGGGCAAAATTGCAGTTTAGGTACTACTTCAAATAGGCTGAAACTTTAAACGCTTTTATCTCGCAAACTACGCGTTCCCGGGCCTTATTTGCCCCTTTTCGGGGTTTCTAAGGGATATGAATCGACCATTCTGAATCGATTGGCGCTATCAGAAAATATCGAAATGTTGGTCCCTGAACTCTGACTGCTACTGGGCCCAGAATTTGCACCAAAACAAGTGTTTTATAGGTAAAAAGAATTGATGCTGGTATAGGGCAAAATTGCAGTTTAGGTACTACTTCAAATAGACTGAAACTTTAAACGCGTTTATCTCGCAAACTACGCGTTCCCGGGCCTTATTTGCCCCTTTCGGGGTTTCTAAGGGGTATGAATCGACCATTCTGAATCGATTGGCGCTATCAGAAAATATCGAAATGTTGGTCCCTGAACTCTGACTGCTACTGAGCCCAGAATTTGCACCAAAACAAGTGTTTTATAGGTAAAAAGAATTGATGCTGGTATAGGGCAAAATTGCAGTTTAGGTACTACTTCAAATAGGCTGAAACTTTAAACGCGTTTATCTCGCAAACTACGCGTTCCCGGGCCTTATTTGCCCCTGCCGGGGCTTCTAAGGGGTATGAATCGACCATTCTGAATCGATTGGCGCTATCAGGAAATATCGAAATTTTGGTCCCTGAACTCTGACTGCTACTGGGCCCAGAATTTGCACCAAAACAAGTGTTTTATAGGTAAAAAGAATTGATGCTGGTATAGGGCAAAATTGCAGTTTAGGTACTACTTCAAATAGGCTGAAACTTTAAACGCGTTTATCTCGCAAACTAAGCGTTCCCGGGCCTTATTTGCCCCTTTCGGGATTTCTAAGGGGTATGAATCGCCCATTCTGAATCGATTGGCGCTATCAGAAAATATCGAAATGTTGGTCCCTGAACTCTGACTGCTACTGGGCCCAGAATTTGCACCAAAACAAGTGTTTTATAGGTCAAAAGAATTGATGCTGGTATAGGGCAAAATTGCAGTTTAGGTACTACTTCAAATAGGCTGAAACTTTAAACGCTTTTATCTCGCAAACTACGCATTCCCGGGCCTTATTTGCCCCTTTTCGGGGTTTCTAAGGGGTATGAATCGACCATTCTGAATCGATTGGCGCTATCAGAAAATATCGAAATTTTGGTCCCTGAACTCTGACTGCTACTGGTCCCAGAATTTGCACCAAAACAAGTGTTTTATAGGTCAAAAGAATTGATGCTGGTATAGGGCAAAATTGCAGTTTAGGTACTACTTCAAATAGGCTGAAACTTTAAACGCTTTTATCTCGCAAACTACGCGTTCCCGGGCCTTATTTGCCCCTTTTCGGGCTTTCTAAGGGGTATGAATCGACCATTCTGAATCGATTGGCGCTATCAGAAAATATCGAAATGTTGGTCCCTGAACTCTGACTGCTACTGGGCCCAGAATTTGCACCAAAACAAGTGTTTTATAGGCCAAAAGAATTGATGCTGGTATAGGGCAAAATTGCAGTTTAGGTACTACTTCAAATAGGCTGAAACTTTAAACGCTTTTATCTCGCAAACTACGCGTTCCCGGGCCTTATTTGCCCCTTTTCGGGGTTTCTAAGGGGTATGAATCGACCATTCTGAATCGATTGGCGCTATCAGAAAATATCGAAATGTTGGTCCCTGAACTCTGACTGCTACTGGGCCCAGAATTTGCACCAAAACAAGTGTTTTATAGGTAAAAAGAATTGATGCTGGTATAGGGCAAAATTGCAGTTTAGGTACTACTTCAAATAGGCTGAAACTTTAAACGCGTTTATCTCGCAAACTACGCGTTCCCGGGCCTTATTTGCCCCTTTCGGGGTTTCTAAGGGGTACGAATCGACCATTCTGAAGCGATTGGCGCTATCAGAAAATATCGAAATTTTGGTCCCTGAACTCTGACTGCTACTGGTCCCAGAATTTGCACCAAAACAAGTGTTTTATAGGTAAAAAGAATTAATGCTGGTATAGGGCAAAATTGCAGTTTAGGTACTACTTCAAATAGGCTGAAACTTTAAACGCGTTTATCTCGCAAACTACGCGTTCCCGGGCCTTATTTGCCCCTTTCGGGGTTTCTAAGGGGTATGAATCGACCATTCTGAATCGATTGGCGCTATCAAAAAATATCGAAATTTTGGTCCCTGAACTCTGACTGCTACTGACTGGGCCCAGAATTTGCACCAAAACAAGTGTTTTATAGGTAAAAAGAATTGATGCTGGTATAGGGCAAAATTGCAGTTTATGTACTACTTCAAATAGGCTGAAACTTTAAACGCGTTTATCTCGCAAACTACGCGTTCCCGGGCCTTATTTGCCCCTTTCGGGGTTTCTAAGGGGTATGAATCGACCATTCTGAATCGATTGGCGCTATCAGAAAATATCGAAATGTTGGTCCCTGAACTCTGACTGCTACTGGGCCCAGAATTTGCACCAAAACAAGTGTTTTATAGGTAAAAAGAATTGATGCTGGTATAGGGCAAAATTGCAGTTTAGGTACTACTTCAAATAGGCTGAAACTTTAAACGCCTTTATCTCGCAAACTACGCGTTCCCGGGCCTTATTTGCCCCTTTCGGGGTTTCTAAGGGGTATGAATCCACCATTCTGAATCGATTGGCGCTATCAGAAAATATCGAAATTTTGGTCCCTGAACTCTGACTGCTACTGGTCCCAGAATTTGCACCAAAACAAGTGTTTTATAGGTAAAAAGAATTGATGCTGGTATAGGGCAAAATTGCAGTTTAGGTACTACTTCAAGTAGGCTGAAACTTTAAACGCTTTTATCTCGCAAACTACGCCTTCCCGGGCCTTATTTGCCCCTTTCGGGGTTTCTAAGGGGTATGAATCGATTGGCCTTATCAGAAAATATCGAAATTTTGGTCCCTGAACTCTGACTGCTACTGGTCCCAGAATTTGCACCAAAACAAGTGTTTTATAGGTAAAAAGAATTGATGCTGGTATAGGGCAAAATTGCAGTTTAGGTACTACTTCAAATAGGCTGAAACTTTAAACGCTTTTATCTCGCAAACTACGCGTTCCCGGGCCTTATTTGCCCCTTTCGGGGTTTCTAAGGGGTATGAATCGACCATTCTGAATCGATTGACGCTTTCAGAAAATATCGAAATGTTGGTCCCTGAACTCTGACTGCTACTGGGCCCAGAATTTGCACCAAAACAAGTGTTTTATAGGTAAAAAGAATTGATGCTGGTAAAGGGAAAAATTGCAGTTTAGGTACTACTTCAAATAGGCTGAAACTTTAAACTTTATTTGCCCCTTTCGGGGTTGCTAAGGGGTATGAATCGACCATTCTGAATCGATTGGCGCTATCAGAAAATATCGAAATTTTGGTCCCTGAACTCTGACTGCTACTGGGCCCAGAATTTGCACCAAAACAAGTGTTTTATAGGTAAAAAGAATTGATGCTGGTATAGGGCAAAATTGCAGTTTATGTACTACTTCAAATAGGCTGAAACTTTAAACGCGTTTATCTCGCAAACTACGTGTTCCCGGGCCTTATTTGCCCCTTTCGGGGTTTCTAAGGGGTATGAATCGACCATTCTGAATCGATTGGCGCTTTCAGAAAATATCGAAATGTTGGTCCCTGAACTCTGACTGCTACTGGGCCCAGAATTTGCACCAAAACAAGTGTTTTATAGGTAAAAAGAATTGATGCTGGTATAGGGCAAAATTGCAGTTTAGGTACTACTTCAAATAGGCTGAAACTTTAAACGCGTTTATCTCGCAAACTACGCGTTCCCGGGCCTTATTTGCCCCGTTCGGGGTTTCTAAGGGGTATGAATCGACCATTCTGAATCGATTGGCGCTATCAGAAAATATCGAAATTTTGGTCCCTGAACTACTGCTACTGGTCCCAGAATTTGCACCAAAACAAGAGTTTTATAGGTAAAAAGAATTGATGCTGGTATAGGGAAAAATTGCAGTTTAGGTACTACTTCAAATAGGCTGAAACTTTAAACGCGTTTATCTCACAAACTACGCGTTCCCGGGCCTTATTTCCCCCTTTCGGGGTTTCTAAGGGGTATGAATCGACCATTCTGAATCGATTGGCGCTATCAGAAAATATCGAAATTTTGGTCCCTGAACTCTGACTGCTACTGGTCCCAGAATTTGCACCAAAACAAGTGTTTTATAGGTAAAAAGAATTGATGCTGGTATAGGGCAAAATTGCAGTTTAGGTACTACTTCAAATAGGCTGAAACTTTAAACGCGTTTATCTCGCAAACTACGCTTTCCCGGGCCTTATTTGCCCCTTTCGGGGTTTCTAAGGGGTATGAATCGACCATTCTGAATCGATTGGCGCTATCAGAAAATATCGAAATTTTGGTCCCTGAACTCTGACTGCTACTGGGCCCAGAATTTGCACCAAAACAAGTGTTTTATAGGTAAAAAGAATTGATGCTGGTATAGGGAAAAATTGCAGTTTATGTACTACTTCAAATAGGCTGAAACTTTAAACACGTTTATCTCGCAAACTACGCGTTCCCGGGCTTTATTTGCCCCCTTCGGGGTTTCTAAGGGGTATGAATCGACCATTCTGAATCGATTGGCGCTATCAGAAAATATCGAAATGTTGGGCCCTGAACTCTGACTGCTACTGGGCCCAGAATTTGCACCAAAACAAGTGTTTTATAGGTAAAAAGAATTGATGCTGGTATAGGGCAAAATTGCAGTTTAGGTACTACTTCAAATAGGCTGAAACTTTAAACGCGTTTATCTCGCAAACTACGCGTTCCCTGGCCTTATTTGCCCCTTTCGGGGTTTCTAAGGGGTATGAATCGACCATTCTGAATCGATTGGCGCTATCAGAAAATATCGAAATGTTGGTCCCTGAACTCTGACTGCTACTGGCCCAGAATTTGCACCAAAACAAGTGTTTTATAGGTAAAAAGAATTGATGCTGGTATAGGGCAAAATTGCAGTTTAGGTACTACTTCAAATAGGCTGAAACTTTAAATGCGTTTATCTCGCAAACTACGCGTTCCCGGGCCTTATTTGCCCCTTTCGGGGTTTCTAAGGGGTATGAATCGACCATTCTGAATCGATTGGCGCTATCAGAAAATATCGAAATTTTGGTCCCTGAACTCTGACTGCTACTGGTCCCAGAATTTGCACCAAAACAAGTGTTTTATAGGTCAAAAGAATTGATGCTGGTATAGGGCAAAATTGCAGTTTAGGTACTACTTCAAATAGGCTGAAACTTTAAACGCGTTTATCTCGCAAACTACGCGTTCCCGGGCCTTATTTGCCCCTTTCGGGGTTTCTAAGGGGTATGAATCGACCATTCTGAATCGATTGGCGCTATCAGAAAATATCGAAATGTTGGTCCCTGAACTCTGACTGCTACTGGGCCCAGAATTTGCACCAAAACAAGTGTTTTATAGGTAAAAAGAATTGATGCTGGTATAGGGCAAAATTGCAGTTTAGGTACTACTTCAAGTAGGCTGAAACTTTAAACGCTTTTATCTCGCAAACTACGCCTTCCCGGGCCTTATTTGCCCCTTTCGGGGTTTCTAAGGGGTATGAATCGATTGGCCTTATCAGAAAATATCGAAATTTTGGTCCCTGAACTCTGACTGCTACTGGTCCCAGAATTTGCACCAAAACAAGTGTTTTATAGGTAAAAAGAATTGATGCTGGTATAGGGCAAAATTGCAGTTTATGTACTACTTCAAATAGGCTGAAACTTTAAACGCGTTTATCTCGCAAACTACGCGTTCCCGGGCCTTATTTGCCCCTTTCGGGGTTTCTAAGGGGTATGAATCGACCATTCTGAATCGATTGGCGCTATCAGAAAATATCGAAATGTTGGTCCCTGAACTCTGACTGCTACTGGGCCCAGAATTTGCACCAAAACAAGTGTTTTATAGGTAAAAAGAATTGATGCTGGTATAGGGCAAAATTGCAGTTTAGGTACTACTTCAAATAGGCTGAAACTTTAAACGCCTTTATCTCGCAAACTACGCGTTCCCGGGCCTTATTTGCCCCTTTCGGGGTTTCTAAGGGGTATGAATCGACCATTCTGAATCGATTGGCGCTATCAGAAAATATCGAAATTTTGGTCCCTGAATTCTGACTGCTAATGGTCCCAGAATTTGCACCAAAACAAGTGTTTTATAGGTAAAAAGAATTGATGCTGGTATAGGGCAAAATTGCAGTTTAGGTATTACTTCAAATTAGCTGAAACTTTAAACGCGTTTATCTCGCAAACTACGCGTTCCCGGGCCTTATTTGCCCCCTTCGGGGTTTCTAAGGGGTATGAATCGACCATTCTGAATCGATTGGCGCTATCAGAAAATATCGAAATTTTGGTCCCTGAACTCTGACTGCTACTGGTCCCAGAATTTGCACCAAAACAAGTGTTTTATAGGTAAAAAGAATTGATGCTTTTATAGGGCAAAATTGCAGTTTAGGTACTACTTCAAGTAGGCTGAAACTTTAAACGCTTTTATCTCGCAAACTACGCGTTCCCGGGCCTTATTTGCCCCTTGCGGGGTTTCTAAGGGGTATGAATCGACCATTCTGAATCGATTGGCGCTATCAGAAAATATCGAAATTTTGGTCCCTGAACTCTGACTGCTACTGGGCCCAGAATTTGCACCAAAACAAGTGTTTTATAGGTAAAAAGAATTGATGCTGGTATAGGGCAAAATTGCAGTTTAGGTACTACTTCAAATAGGCTGAAACTTTAAACGCGTTTATCTCGCAAACTACGCGTTCCCGGGCCTTATTTGCCCCGTTCGGGGTTTCTAAGGGGTATGAATCGACCATTCTGAATCGATTGGCGCTATCAGAAAATATCGAAATTTTGGTCCCTGAACTCTGACTGCTACTGGTCCCAGAATTTGCACCAAAACAAGAGTTTTATAGGTAAAAAGAATTGATGCTGGTATAGGGAAAAATTGCAGTTTAGGTACTACTTCAAATAGGCTGAAACTTTAAACGCGTTTATCTCACAAACTACGCGTTCCCGGGCCTTATTTCCCCCTTTCGGGGTTTCTAAGGGGTATGAATCGACCATTCTGAATCGATTGGCGCTATCAGAAAATATCGAAATTTTGGTCCCTGAACTCTGACTGCTACTGGTCCCAGAATTTGCACCAAAACAAGTGTTTTATAGGTAAAAAGAATTGATGCTGGTATAGGGCAAAATTGCAGTTTAGGTACTACTTCAAATAGGCTGAAACTTTAAACGCGTTTATCTCGCAAACTACGCTTTCCCGGGCCTTATTTGCCCCTTTCGGGGTTTCTAAGGGGTATGAATCGACCATTCTGAATCGATTGGCGCTATCAGAAAATATCGAAATTTTGGTCCCTGAACTCTGACTGCTACTGGGCCCAGAATTTGCACCAAAACAAGTGTTTTATAGGTAAAAAGAATTGATGCTGGTATAGGGCAAAATTGCAGTTTATGTACTACTTCAAATAGGCTGAAACTTTAAACACGTTTATCTCGCAAACTACGCGTTCCCGGGCTTTATTTGCCCCCTTCGGGGTTTCTAAGGGGTATGAATCGACCATTCTGAATCGATTGGCGCTATCAGAAAATATCGAAATGTTGGGCCCTGAACTCTGACTGCTACTGGGCCCAGAATTTGCACCAAAACAAGTGTTTTATAGGTAAAAAGAATTGATGCTGGTATAGGGCAAAATTGCAGTTTAGGTACTACTTCAAATAGGCTGAAACTTTAAACGCGTTTATCTCGCAAACTACGCGTTCCCTGGCCTTATTTGCCCCTTTCGGGCTATCTAAGGGGTATGAATCGACCATTCTGAATCGATTGGCGCTATCAGAAAATATCGAAATGTTGGTCCCTGAACTCTGACTGCTACTGGCCCAGAATTTGCACCAAAACAAGTGTTTTATAGGTAAAAAGAATTGATGCTGGTATAGGGCAAAATTGCAGTTTAGGTACTACTTCAAATAGGCTGAAACTTTAAATGCGTTTATCTCGCAAACTACGCGTTCCCGGGCCTTATTTGCCCCTTTCGGGGTTTCTAAGGGGTATGAATCGACCATTCTGAATCGATTGGCGCTATCAGAAAATATCGAAATTTTGGTCCCTGAACTCTGACTGCTACTGGTCCCAGAATTTGCACCAAAACAAGTGTTTTATAGGTCAAAAGAATTGATGCTGGTATAGGGCAAAATTGCAGTTTAGGTACTACTTCAAATAGGCTGAAACTTTAAACGCGTTTATCTCGCAAACTACGCGTTCCCGGGCCTTATTTGCCCCTTTCGGGGTTTCTAAGGGGTATGAATCGACCATTCTGAATCGATTGGCGCTATCAGAAAATATCGAAATGTTGGTCCCTGAACTCTGACTGCTACTGGGCCCAGAATTTGCACCAAAACAAGTGTTTTATAGGTAAAAAGAATTGATGCTGGTATAGGGCAAAATTGCAGTTTAGGTACTACTTCAAGTAGGCTGAAACTTTAAACGCTTTTATCTCGCAAACTACGCCTTCCCGGGCCTTATTTGCCCCTTTCGGGGTTTCTAAGGGGTATGAATCGATTGGCCTTATCAGAAAATATCGAAATTTTGGTCCCTGAACTCTGACTGCTACTGGTCCCAGAATTTGCACCAAAACAAGTGTTTTATAGGTAAAAAGAATTGATGCTGGTATAGGGCAAAATTGCAGTTTATGTACTACTTCAAATAGGCTGAAACTTTAAACGCGTTTATCTCGCAAACTACGCGTTCCCGGGCCTTATTTGCCCCTTTCGGGGTTTCTAAGGGGTATGAATCGACCATTCTGAATCGATTGGCGCTATCAGAAAATATCGAAATGTTGGTCCCTGAACTCTGACTGCTACTGGGCCCAGAATTTGCACCAAAACAAGTGTTTTATAGGTAAAAAGAATTGATGCTGGTATAGGGCAAAATTGCAGTTTAGGTACTACTTCAAATAGGCTGAAACTTTAAACGCCTTTATCTCGCAAACTACGCGTTCCCGGGCCTTATTTGCCCCTTTCGGGGTTTCTAAGGGGTATGAATCCACCATTCTGAATCGATTGGCGCTATCAGAAAATATCGAAATTTTGGTCCCTGAACTCTGACTGCTACTGGTCCCAGAATTTGCACCAAAACAAGTGTTTTATAGGTAAAAAGAATTGATGCTGGTATAGGGCAAAATTGCAGTTTAGGTACTACTTCAAGTAGGCTGAAACTTTAAACGCTTTTATCTCGCAAACTACGCCTTCCCGGGCCTTATTTGCCCCTTTCGGGGTTTCTAAGGGGTATGAATCGATTGGCCTTATCAGAAAATATCGAAATTTTGGTCCCTGAACTCTGACTGCTACTGGTCCCAGAATTTGCACCAAAACAAGTGTTTTATAGGTAAAAAGAATTGATGCTGGTATAGGGCAAAATTGCAGTTTAGGTACTACTTCAAATAGGCTGAAACTTTAAACGCTTTTATCTCGCAAACTACGCGTTCCCGGGCCTTATTTGCCCCTTTCGGGGTTTCTAAGGGGTATGAATCGACCATTCTGAATCGATTGACGCTATCAGAAAATATCGAAATGTTGGTCCCTGAACTCTGACTGCTACTGGGCCCAGAATTTGCACCAAAACAAGTGTTTTATAGGTAAAAAGAATTGATGCTGGTAAAGGGAAAAATTGCAGTTTAGGTACTACTTCAAATAGGCTGAAACTTTAAACGCGTTTATCTCGCAAACTACGCGTTCCCGGGCCTTATTTGCCCCTTTCGGGGTTTCTAAGGGGTATGAATCGACCATTCTGAATCGATTGGCGCTATCAAAAAATATCGAAATTTTGGTCCCTGAACTCTGACTGCTACTGGGCCCAGAATTTGCACCAAAACAAGTGTTTTATAGGTAAAAAGAATTGATGCTGGTATAGGGCAAAATTGCAGTTTATGTACTACTTCAAATAGGCTGAAACTTTAAACGCGTTTATCTCGCAAACTACGCGTTCCCGGGCCTTATTTGCCCCTTTCTGAATCGATTGGCGCTATCAGAAAATATCGAAATGTTGGTCCCTGAACTCTGACTGCTACTGGGCCCAGAATTTGCACCAAAACAAGTGTTTTATAGGTAAAAAGAATTGATGCTGGTATAGGGCAAAATTGCAGTTTAGGTACTACTTCAAATAGGCTGAAACTTTAAACGCCTTTATCTCGCAAACTACGCGTTCCCGGGCCTTATTTGCCCCTTTCGGGGTTTCTAAGGGGTATGAATCCACCATTCTGAATCGATTGGCGCTATCAGAAAATATCGAAATTTTGGTCCCTGAACTCTGACTGCTACTGGTCCCAGAATTTGCACCAAAACAAGTGTTTTATAGGTAAAAAGAATTGATGCTGGTATAGGGCAAAATTGCAGTTTAGGTACTACTTAAAGTAGGCTGAAACTTTAAACGCTTTTATCTCGCAAACTACGCCTTCCCGGGCCCTATTTGCCCCTTTCGGGGTTTCTAAGGGGTATGAATCGATTGGCCTTATCAGAAAATATCGAAATTTTGGTCCCTGAACTCTGACTGCTACTGGTCCCAGAATTTGCACCAAAACAAGTGTTTTATAGGTAAAAAGAATTGATGCTGGTATAGGGCAAAATTGCAGTTTAGGTACTACTTCAAATAGGCTGAAACTTTAAACGCGTTTATCTCGCAAACTACGCGTTCCCGGGCCTTATTTGCCCCTTTCGGGGTTTCTAAGGGGTATGAATCGACCATTCTGAATCGATTGGCGCTATCAGAAAATATCGAAATGTTGGTCCCTGAACTCTGACTGCTACTGGGCCCAGAATTTGCACCAAAACAAGTGTTTTATAGGTAAAAAGAATTGATGCTGGTATAGGGCAAAATTGCAGTTTAGGTACTACTTCAAATAGGCTGAAACTTTAAACGCCTTTATCTCGCAAACTACGCGTTCCCGGGCCTTATTTGCCCCTTTCGGGGTTTCTAAGGGGTATGAATCGACCATTCTGAATCGATTGGCGCTATCAGAAAATATCGAAATTTTGGTCCCTGAACTCTGACTGCTAATGGTCCCAGAATTTGCACCAAAACAAGTGTTTTATAGGTAAAAAGAATTGATGCTGGTATAGGGCAAAATTGCAGTTTAGGTATTACTTCAAATTAGCTGAAACTTTAAACGCGTTTATCTCGCAAACTACGCGTTCCCGGGCCTTATTTGCCCCCTTCGGGGTTTCTAAGGGGTATGAATCGACCATTCTGAATCGATTGGCGCTATCAGAAAATATCGAAATTTTGGTCCCTGAACTCTGACTGCTACTGGTCCCAGAATTTGCACCAAAACAAGTGTTTTATAGGTAAAAAGAATTGATGCTTTTATAGGGCAAAATTGCAGTTTAGGTACTACTTCAAGTAGGCTGAAACTTTAAACGCTTTTATCTCGCAAACTACGCGTTCCCGGGCCTTATTTGCCCCATTCGGGGTTTCTAAGGGGTATGAATCGACCATTCTGAATCGATTGGCGCTATCAGAAAATATCGAAATTTTGGTCCCTGAACTCTGACTGCTACTGGGCCCAGAATTTGCACCAAAACAAGTGTTTTATAGGTAAAAAGAATTGATGCTGGTATAGGGCAAAATTGCAGTTTAGGTACTACTTCAAATAGGCTGAAACTTTAAACGCGTTTATCTCGCAAACTACGCGTTCCCGGGCCTTATTTGCCCCGTTCGGGGTTTCTAAGGGGTATAAATCGACCATTCTGAATCGATTGGCGCTATCAGAAAATATCGAAATTTTGGTCCCTGAACTCTGACTGCTACTGGTCCCAGAATTTGCACCAAAACAAGAGTTTTATAGGTAAAAAGAATTGATGCTGGTATAGGGAAAAATTGCAGTTTAGGTACTACTTCAAATAGGCTGAAACTTTAAACGCGTTTATCTCACAAACTACGCGTTCCCGGGCCTTATTTCCCCCTTTCGGGGTTTCTAAGGGGTATGAATCGACCATTCTGAATCGATTGGCGCTATCAGAAAATATCGAAATTTTGGTCCCTGAACTCTGACTGCTACTGGTCCCAGAATTTGCACCAAAACAAGTGTTTTATAGGTAAAAAGAATTGATGCTGGTATAGGGCAAAATTGCAGTTTAGGTACTACTTCAAATAGGCTGAAACTTTAAACGCGTTTATCTCGCAAACTACGCTTTCCCGGGCCTTATTTGCCCCTTTCGGGGTTTCTAAGGGGTATGAATCGACCATTCTGAATCGATTGGCGCTATCAGAAAATATCGAAATGTTGGTCCCTGAACTCTGACTGCTACTGGGCCCAGAATTTGCACCAAAACAAGTGTTTTATAGGTAAAAAGAATTGATGCTGGTATAGGGCAAAATTGCAGTTTAGGTACTACTTCAAATAGGCTGAAACTTTAAACGCCTTTATCTCGCAAACTACGCGTTCCCGGGCCTTATTTGCCCCTTTCGGGGTTTCTAAGGGGTATGAATCGACCATTCTGAATCGATTGGCGCTATCAGAAAATATCGAAATTTTGGTCCCTGAACTCTGACTGCTAATGGTCCCAGAATTTGCACCAAAACAAGTGTTTTATAGGTAAAAAGAATTGATGCTGGTATAGGGCAAAATTGCAGTTTAGGTATTACTTCAAATTAGCTGAAACTTTAAACGCGTTTATCTCGCAAACTACGCGTTCCCGGGCCTTATTTGCCCCCTTCGGGGTTTCTAAGGGGTATGAATCGACCATTCTGAATCGATTGGCGCTATCAGAAAATATCGAAATTTTGGTCCCTGAACTCTGACTGCTACTGGTCCCAGAATTTGCACCAAAACAAGTGTTTTATAGGTAAAAAGAATTGATGCTTTTATAGGGCAAAATTGCAGTTTAGGTACTACTTCAAGTAGGCTGAAACTTTAAACGCTTTTATCTCGCAAACTACGCGTTCCCGGGCCTTATTTGCCCCATTCGGGGTTTCTAAGGGGTATGAATCGACCATTCTGAATCGATTGGCGCTATCAGAAAATATCGAAATTTTGGTCCCTGAACTCTGACTGCTACTGGGCCCAGAATTTGCACCAAAACAAGTGTTTTATAGGTAAAAAGAATTGATGCTGGTATAGGGCAAAATTGCAGTTTAGGTACTACTTCAAATAGGCTGAAACTTTAAACGCGTTTATCTCGCAAACTACGCGTTCCCGGGCCTTATTTGCCCCGTTCGGGGTTTCTAAGGGGTATAAATCGACCATTCTGAATCGATTGGCGCTATCAGAAAATATCGAAATTTTGGTCCCTGAACTCTGACTGCTACTGGTCCCAGAATTTGCACCAAAACAAGAGTTTTATAGGTAAAAAGAATTGATGCTGGTATAGGGAAAAATTGCAGTTTAGGTACTACTTCAAATAGGCTGAAACTTTAAACGCGTTTATCTCACAAACTACGCGTTCCCGGGCCTTATTTCCCCCTTTCGGGGTTTCTAAGGGGTATGAATCGACCATTCTGAATCGATTGGCGCTATCAGAAAATATCGAAATTTTGGTCCCTGAACTCTGACTGCTACTGGTCCCAGAATTTGCACCAAAACAAGTGTTTTATAGGTAAAAAGAATTGATGCTGGTATAGGGCAAAATTGCAGTTTAGGTACTACTTCAAATAGGCTGAAACTTTAAACGCGTTTATCTCGCAAACTACGCTTTCCCGGGCCTTATTTGCCCCTTTCGGGGTTTCTAAGGGGTATGAATCGACCATTCTGAATCGATTGGCGCTATCAGAAAATATCGAAATTTTGGTCCCTGAACTCTGACTGCTACTGGGCCCAGAATTTGCACCAAAACAAGTGTTTTATAGGTAAAAAGAATTGATGCTGGTATAGGGCAAAATTGCAGTTTATGTACTACTTCAAATAGGCTGAAACTTTAAACACGTTTATCTCGCAAACTACGCGTTCCCGGGCTTTATTTGCCCCCTTCGGGGTTTCTAAGGGGTATGAATCGACCATTCTGAATCGATTGGCGCTATCAGAAAATATCGAAATGTTGGGCCCTGAACTCTGACTGCTACTGGGCCCAGAATTTGCACCAAAACAAGTGTTTTATAGGTAAAAAGAATTGATGCTGGTATAGGGCAAAATTGCAGTTTAGGTACTACTTCAAATAGGCTGAAACTTTAAACGCGTTTATCTCGCAAACTACGCGTTCCCTGGCCTTATTTGCCCCTTTCGGGCCATCTAAGGGGTATGAATCGACCATTCTGAATCGATTGGCGCTATCAGAAAATATCGAAATGTTGGTCCCTGAACTCTGACTGCTACTGGCCCAGAATTTGCACCAAAACAAGTGTTTTATAGGTAAAAAGAATTGATGCTGGTATAGGGCAAAATTGCAGTTTAGGTACTACTTCAAATAGGCTGAAACTTTAAATGCGTTTATCTCGCGAACTACGCGTTCCCGGGCCTTATTTGCCCCTTTCGGGGTTTCTAAGGGGTATGAATCGACCATTCTGAATCGATTGGCGCTATCAGAAAATATCGAAATTTTGGTCCCTGAACTCTGACTGCTACTGGTCCCAGAATTTGCACCAAAACAAGTGTTTTATAGGTCAAAAGAATTGATGCTGGTATAGGGCAAAATTGCAGTTTAGGTACTACTTCAAATAGGCTGAAACTTTAAACGCGTTTATCTCGCAAACTACGCGTTCCCGGGCCTTATTTGCCCCTTTCGGGGTTTCTAAGGGGTATGAATCGACCATTCTGAATCGATTGGCGCTATCAGAAAATATCGAAATGTTGGTCCCTGAACTCTGACTGCTACTGGGCCCAGAATTTGCACCAAAACAAGTGTTTTATAGGTAAAAAGAATTGATGCTGGTATAGGGCAAAATTGCAGTTTAGGTACTACTTCAAATAGGCTGAAACTTTAAACGCCTTTATCTCGCAAACTACGCGTTCCCGGGCCTTATTTGCCCCTTTCGGGGTTTCTAAGGGGTATGAATCCACCATTCTGAATCGATTGGCGCTATCAGAAAATATCGAAATTTTGGTCCCTGAACTCTGACTGCTACTGGTCCCAGAATTTGCACCAAAACAAGTGTTTTATAGGTAAAAAGAATTGATGCTGGTATAGGGCAAAATTGCAGTTTAGGTACTACTTCAAGTAGGCTGAAACTTTAAACGCTTTTATCTCGCAAACTACGCCTTCCCGGGCCTTATTTGCCCCTTTCGGGGTTTCTAAGGGGTATGAATCGATTGGCCTTATCAGAAAATATCGAAATTTTGGTCCCTGAACTCTGACTGCTACTGGTCCCAGAATTTGCACCAAAACAAGTGTTTTATAGGTAAAAAGAATTGATGCTGGTATAGGGCAAAATTGCAGTTTAGGTACTACTTCAAATAGGCTGAAACTTTAAACGCTTTTATCTCGCAAACTACGCGTTCCCGGGCCTTATTTGCCCCTTTCGGGGTTTCTAAGGGGTATGAATCGACCATTCTGAATCGATTGACGCTATCAGAAAATATCGAAATGTTGGTCCCTGAACTCTGACTGCTACTGGGCCCAGAATTTGCACCAAAACAAGTGTTTTATAGGTAAAAAGAATTGATGCTGGTAAAGGGAAAAATTGCAGTTTAGGTACTACTTCAAATAGGCTGAAACTTTAAACGCGTTTATCTCGCAAACTACGCGTTCCCGGGCCTTATTTGCCCCTTTCGGGGTTTCTAAGGGGTATGAATCCACCATTCTGAATCGATTGGCGCTATCAGAAAATATCGAAATTTTGGTCCCTGAACTCTGACTGCTACTGGTCCCAGAATTTGCACCAAAACAAGTGTTTTATAGGTAAAAAGAATTGATGCTGGTATAGGGCGAAATTGCAGTTTAGGTACTACTTAAAGTAGGCTGAAACTTTAAACGCTTTTATCTCGCAAACTACGCCTTCCCGGGCCCTATTTGCCCCTTTCGGGGTTTCTAAGGGGTATGAATCGATTGGCCTTATCAGAAAATATCGAAATTTTGGTCCCTGAACTCTGACTGCTACTGGTCCCAGAATTTGCACCAAAACAAGTGTTTTATAGGTAAAAAGAATTGATGCTGGTATAGGGCAAAATTGCAGTTTAGGTACTACTTCAAATAGGCTGAAACTTTAAACGCTTTTATCTCGCAAACTACGCGTTCCCGGGCCTTATTTGCCCCTTTCGGGGTTTCTAAGGGGTATGAATCGACCATTCTGAATCGATTGACGCTATCAGAAAATATCGAAATGTTGGTCCCTGAACTCTGACTGCTACTGGGCCCAGAATTTGCACCAAAACAAGTGTTTTATAGGTAAAAAGAATTGATGCTGGTAAAGGGAAAAATTGCAGTTTAGGTACTACTTCAAATAGGCTAAAACTTTAAACGCGTTTATCTCGCAAACTACGCGTTCCCGAGCCTTATTTGCCCCTTTCGGGGTTTCTAAGGGGTATGAATCGACCATTCTGAATCGATTGGCGCTATCAGAAAATATCGAAATTTTGGTCCCTGAACTCTGACTGCTACTGGGCCCAGAATTTGCACCAAAACAAGTGTTTTATAGGTAAAAAGAATTGATGCTGGTATAGGGCAAAATTGCAGTTTAGGTACTACTTCAAATAGGCTGAAACTTTAAACGCGTTTATCTCGCAAACTACGCGTTCCCGGGCCTTATTTGCCCCTATCGGGGTTTCTAAGGGGTATGAATCGACCATTCTGAATCGATTGGCGCTATCAGAAAATATCGAAATTTTGGTCCCTGAACTCTGACTGCTACTGGTCCCAGAATTTGCACCAAAACAAGAGTTTTATAGGTAAAAAGAATTGATGCTGGTATAGGGAAAAATTGCAGTTTAGGTACTTCTTCAAATAGGCTGAAACTTTAAACGCGTTTATCTCACAAACTACGCGTTCCCGGGCCTTATTTCCCCCTTTCGGGCTTTCTAAGGGGTATGAATCGACCATTCTGAATCGATTGGCGCTATCAGAAAATATCGAAATTTTGGTCCCTGAACTCTGACTGCTACTGGTCCCAGAATTTGCACCAAAACAAGTGTTTTATAGGTAAAAAGAATTGATGCTGGTATAGGGCAAAATTGCAGTTTAGGTACTACTTCAAATAGGCTGAAACTTTAAACGCGTTTATCTCGCAAACTACGCTTTCCCGGGCCTTATTTGCCCCTTTCGGGGTTTCTAAGGGGTATGAATCGACCATTCTGAATCGATTGGCGCTATCAGAAAATATCGAAATTTTGGTCCCTGAACTCTGACTGCTACTGGGCCCAGAATTTGCACCAAAACAAGTGTTTTATAGGTAAAAAGAATTGATGCTGGTATAGGGCAAAATTGCAGTTTATGTACTACTTCAAATAGGCTGAAACTTTAAACACGTTTATCTCGCAAACTACGCGTTCCCGGGCTTTATTTGCCCCCTTCGGGGTTTCTAAGGGGTATGAATCGACCATTCTGAATCGATTGGCGCTATCAGAAAATATCGAAATGTTGGGCCCTGAACTCTGACTGCTACTGGGCCCAGAATTTGCACCAAAACAAGTGTTTTATAGGTAAAAAGAATTGATGCTGGTATAGGGCAAAATTGCAGTTTAGGTACTACTTCAAATAGGCTGAAACTTTAAACGCGTTTATCTCGCAAACTACGCGTTCCCTGGCCTTATTTGCCCCTTTCGGGGTTTCTAAGGGGTATGAATCGACCATTCTGAATCGATTGGCGCTATCAGAAAATATCGAAATGTTGGTCCCTGAACTCTGACTGCTACTGGCCCAGAATTTGCACCAAAACAAGTGTTTTATAGGTAAAAAGAATTGATGCTGGTATAGGGCAAAATTGCAGTTTAGGTACTACTTCAAATAGGCTGAAACTTTAAATGCGTTTATCTCGCAAACTACGCGTTCCCGGGCCTTATTTGCCCCTTTCGGGGTTTCTAAGGGGTATGAATCGACCATTCTGAATCGATTGGCGCTATCAGAAAATATCGAAATTTTGGTCCCTGAACTCTGACTGCTACTGGTCCCAGAATTTGCACCAAAACAAGTGTTTTATAGGTCAAAAGAATTGATGCTGGTATAGGGCAAAATTGCAGTTTAGGTACTACTTCAAATAGGCTGAAACTTTAAACACGTTTATCTCGCAAACTACGCTTTCCCGGGCCATTTTTTGCCCCTTTCGGGGTTTCTAAGGGGTATGAATCGACCATTCTGAATCGATTGGCGCTATCAGAAAATATCGAAATTTTGGTCCCTGAACTCTGACTGCTACTGATCCCAGAATTTGCACCAAAACAAGAGTTTTATAGGTAAAAAGAATTGATGCTGGTATAGGGAAAAATTGCAGTTTAGGTACTTCTTCAAATAGGCTGAAACTTTAATTGCGTTTATCTCGCAAACTACGCGTTCCCGGGCCTTATTTGCCCCTTTTAGGGTTTCTAAGGGGTATGAATCGACCATTCTGAATCGATTGGCGCTATCAGAAAATATCGAAATGTTGGTCCCTGAACTCTAACTGCTACTGAGCCCAGAATTTGCACCAAAACAAGTGTTTTATAGGTAAAAAGAATTGATGCTGGTATAGGGAAAAATTGCAGTTTAGGTACTACTTCAAATAGGCTGAAACTTTAAACGCGTTTATCTCGCAAACTACGCGTTCCCGGTCCTTATTTGCCCTTTTCGGGGTTTCTAAGGGGTATGAATCGACCATTCTGAATCGATTGGCGCTATCAGAAAATATCGAAATGTTGGTCCCTGAACTCTGACTGCTACTGAGCCCAGAATTTGCACCAAAACAAGTGTTTTATAGGTAAAAAGAATTGATGCTGGTATAGGGCAAAATTGCAGTTTAGGTACTACTTCAAATAGGCTGAAACTTTAAACGCGTTTATCTCGCAAACTACGCGTTCCCGGGCCTTATTTGCCTCTTTCCGGGTTTCTAAGGGGTACGAATCGACCATTCTGAATCGATTGTCGCTATCAGAAAATATCGAAATTTTGGTCCCTGAACTCTGACTGCTACTGGTCCCAGAATTTGCACCAAAACAAGTGTTTTATAGGTAAAAAGAATTGATGCTGGTATAGGGCAAAATTGCAGTTTAGGTACTACTTCAAGTAGGCTGAAACTTTAAACGCTTTTATCTCGCAAACTACGCGTTCCCGGGCCTTATTTGCCCCTGCCGGGGTTTCTAAGGGGTATGAATCGACCATTCTGATTCGATTGGCGCTATCAGAAAATATCGAAATGTTGGGCCCTGAACTCTGACTGCTACTGGGCCCAGAATTTGCACCAAAACAAGTGTTTTATAGGTAAAAAGAATTGATGCTGGTATAGGGCAAAATTGCAGTTTAGGTACTACTTCAAATAGGCTGAAACTTTAAACGCGTTTATCTCGCAAACTACGCGTTCCCTGGCCTTATTTGCCCCTTTCGGGGTTTCTAAGGGGTATGAATCGACCATTCTGAATCGATTGGCGCTATCAGAAAATATCGAAATGTTGGTCCCTGAACTCTGACTGCTACTGGCCCAGAATTTGCACCAAAACAAGTGTTTTATAGGTAAAAAGAATTGATGCTGGTATAGGGCAAAATTGCAGTTTAGGTACTACTTCAAATAGGCTGAAACTTTAAATGCGTTTATCTCGCAAACTACGCGTTCCCGGGCCTTATTTGCCCCTTTCGGGGTTTCTAAGGGGTATGAATCGACCATTCTGAATCGATTGGCGCTATCAGAAAATATCGAAATTTTGGTCCCTGAACTCTGACTGCTACTGGTCCCAGAATTTGCACCAAAACAAGTGTTTTATAGGTCAAAAGAATTGATGCTGGTATAGGGCAAAATTGCAGTTTAGGTACTACTTCAAATAGGCTGAAACTTTAAACACGTTTATCTCGCAAACTACGCTTTCCCGGGCCTTATTTGCCCCTTTCGGGGTTTCTAAGGGGTATGAATCGACCATTCTGAATCGATTGGCGCTATCAGAAAATATCGAAATTTTGGTCCCTGAACTCTGACTGCTACTGATCCCAGAATTTGCACCAAAACAAGAGTTTTATAGGTAAAAAGAATTGATGCTGGTATAGGGAAAAATTGCAGTTTAGGTACTTCTTCAAATAGGCTGAAACTTTAATTGCGTTTATCTCGCAAACTACGCGTTCCCGGGCCTTATTTGCCCCTTTTAGGGTTTCTAAGGGGTATGAATCGACCATTCTGAATCGATTGGCGCTATCAGAAAATATCGAAATGTTGGTCCCTGAACTCTAACTGCTACTGAGCCCAGAATTTGCACCAAAACAAGTGTTTTATAGGTAAAAAGAATTGATGCTGGTATAGGGAAAAATTGCAGTTTAGGTACTACTTCAAATAGGCTGAAACTTTAAACGCGTTTATCTCGCAAACTACGCGTTCCCGGTCCTTATTTGCCCTTTTCGGGGTTTCTAAGGGGTATGAATCGACCATTCTGAATCGATTGGCGCTATCAGAAAATATCGAAATGTTGGTCCCTGAACTCTGACTGCTACTGAGCCCAGAATTTGCACCAAAACAAGTGTTTTATAGGTAAAAAGAATTGATGCTGGTATAGGGCAAAATTGCAGTTTAGGTACTACTTCAAATAGGCTGAAACTTTAAACGCGTTTATCTCGCAAACTACGCGTTCCCGGGCCTTATTTGCCTCTTTCCGGGTTTCTAAGGGGTACGAATCGACCATTCTGAATCGATTGTCGCTATCAGAAAATATCGAAATTTTGGTCCCTGAACTCTGACTGCTACTGGTCCCAGAATTTGCACCAAAACAAGTGTTTTATAGGTAAAAAGAATTGATGCTGGTATAGGGCAAAATTGCAGTTTAGGTACTACTTCAAGTAGGCTGAAACTTTAAACGCTTTTATCTCGCAAACTACGCGTTCCCGGGCCTTATTTGCCCCTTTCGGGGTTTCTAAGGGGTATGAATCGACCATTCTGATTCGATTGGCGCTATCAGAAAATATCGAAATTTTGGTCCCTGAACTCTGACTGCTACTGGGCCCAGAATTTGCACCAAAACAAGTGTTTTATAGGCAAAAAGAATTGATGCTGGTATAGGGCAAAATTGCAGTTTAGGTACTACTTCAAATAGGCTGAAACTTTAAACGCGTTTATCTCGCAAACTACGCGTTCCCGGGCCTTATTTGCCCCTTTCGGGGTTTCTAAGGGGTATGAATCGACCATTCTGAATCGATTGGCGCTATCAGAAAATATCGAAATGTTGGTCCCTGAACTCTGACTGCTACTGGGCCCAGAATTTGCACCAAAACAAGTGTTTTATAGGTAAAAAGAATTGATGCTGGTATAGGGCAAAATTGCAGTTTAGGTACTACTTCAAATAGGCTGAAACTTTAAACGCGTTTATCTCGCAAACTACGCGTTCCCGGGCCTTATTTGCCTCTTTCGGGGTTTCTAAGGGGTATGAATCGACCATTCTGATTCGATTGGCGCTATCAGAAAATATCGAAATTTTGGTCCCTGAACTCTGACTGCTACTGGGCCCAGAATTTGCACCAAAACAAGTGTTTTATAGGTAAAAAGAATTGATGCTGGTATAGGGCAAAATTGCAGTTTAGGTACTACTTCAAATAGGCTGAAACTTTAAACGCGTTTATCTCGCAAACTACGCGTTCCCGGGCCTTATTTGCCTCTTTCCGGGTTTCTAAGGGGTACGAATCGACCATTCTGAATCGATTGTCGCTATCAGAAAATATCGAAATTTTGGTCCCTGAACTCTGACTGCTACTGGTCCCAGAATTTGCACCAAAACAAGTGTTTTATAGGTAAAAAGAATTGATGCTGGTATAGGGCAAAATTGCAGTTTAGGTACTACTTCAAGTAGGCTGAAACTTTAAACGCTTTTATCTCGCAAACTACGCGTTCCCGGGCCTTATTTGCCCCTGCCGGGGTTTCTAAGGGGTATGAATCGACCATTCTGATTCGATTGGCGCTATCAGAAAATATCGAAATGTTGGGCCCTGAACTCTGACTGCTACTGGGCCCAGAATTTGCACCAAAACAAGTGTTTTATAGGTAAAAAGAATTGATGCTGGTATAGGGCAAAATTGCAGTTTAGGTACTACTTCAAATAGGCTGAAACTTTAAACGCGTTTATCTCGCAAACTACGCGTTCCCTGGCCTTATTTGCCCCTTTCGGGGTTTCTAAGGGGTATGAATCGACCATTCTGAATCGATTGGCGCTATCAGAAAATATCGAAATGTTGGTCCCTGAACTCTGACTGCTACTGGCCCAGAATTTGCACCAAAACAAGTGTTTTATAGGTAAAAAGAATTGATGCTGGTATAGGGCAAAATTGCAGTTTAGGTACTACTTCAAATAGGCTGAAACTTTAAATGCGTTTATCTCGCAAACTACGCGTTCCCGGGCCTTATTTGCCCCTTTCGGGGTTTCTAAGGGGTATGAATCGACCATTCTGAATCGATTGGCGCTATCAGAAAATATCGAAATTTTGGTCCCTGAACTCTGACTGCTACTGGTCCCAGAATTTGCACCAAAACAAGTGTTTTATAGGTCAAAAGAATTGATGCTGGTATAGGGCAAAATTGCAGTTTAGGTACTACTTCAAATAGGCTGAAACTTTAAACACGTTTATCTCGCAAACTACGCTTTCCCGGGCCTTATTTGCCCCTTTCGGGGTTTCTAAGGGGTATGAATCGACCATTCTGAATCGATTGGCGCTATCAGAAAATATCGAAATTTTGGTCCCTGAACTCTGACTGCTACTGATCCCAGAATTTGCACCAAAACAAGAGTTTTATAGGTAAAAAGAATTGATGCTGGTATAGGGAAAAATTGCAGTTTAGGTACTTCTTCAAATAGGCTGAAACTTTAATTGCGTTTATCTCGCAAACTACGCGTTCCCGGGCCTTATTTGCCCCTTTTAGGGTTTCTAAGGGGTATGAATCGACCATTCTGAATCGATTGGCGCTATCAGAAAATATCGAAATGTTGGTCCCTGAACTCTAACTGCTACTGAGCCCAGAATTTGCACCAAAACAAGTGTTTTATAGGTAAAAAGAATTGATGCTGGTATAGGGAAAAATTGCAGTTTAGGTACTACTTCAAATAGGCTGAAACTTTAAACGCGTTTATCTCGCAAACTACGCGTTCCCGGTCCTTATTTGCCCTTTTCGGGGTTTCTAAGGGGTATGAATCGACCATTCTGAATCGATTGGCGCTATCAGAAAATATCGAAATGTTGGTCCCTGAACTCTGACTGCTACTGAGCCCAGAATTTGCACCAAAACAAGTGTTTTATAGGTAAAAAGAATTGATGCTGGTATAGGGCAAAATTGCAGTTTAGGTACTACTTCAAATAGGCTGAAACTTTAAACGCGTTTATCTCGCAAACTACGCGTTCCCGGGCCTTATTTGCCTCTTTCCGGGTTTCTAAGGGGTACGAATCGACCATTCTGAATCGATTGTCGCTATCAGAAAATATCGAAATTTTGGTCCCTGAACTCTGACTGCTACTGGTCCCAGAATTTGCACCAAAACAAGTGTTTTATAGGTAAAAAGAATTGATGCTGGTATAGGGCAAAATTGCAGTTTAGGTACTACTTCAAGTAGGCTGAAACTTTAAACGCTTTTATCTCGCAAACTACGCGTTCCCGGGCCTTATTTGCCCCTTTCGGGGTTTCTAAGGGGTATGAATCGACCATTCTGATTCGATTGGCGCTATCAGAAAATATCGAAATTTTGGTCCCTGAACTCTGACTGCTACTGGGCCCAGAATTTGCACCAAAACAAGTGTTTTATAGGCAAAAAGAATTGATGCTGGTATAGGGCAAAATTGCAGTTTAGGTACTACTTCAAATAGGCTGAAACTTTAAACGCGTTTATCTCGCAAACTACGCGTTCCCGGGCCTTATTTGCCCCTTTCGGGGTTTCTAAGGGGTATGAATCGACCATTCTGAATCGATTGGCGCTATCAGAAAATATCGAAATGTTGGTCCCTGAACTCTGACTGCTACTGGGCCCAGAATTTGCACCAAAACAAGTGTTTTATAGGTAAAAAGAATTGATGCTGGTATAGGGCAAAATTGCAGTTTAGGTACTACTTCAAATAGGCTGAAACTTTAAACGCGTTTATCTCGCAAACTACGCGTTCCCGGGCCTTATTTGCCTCTTTCGGGGTTTCTAAGGGGTATGAATCGACCATTCTGATTCGATTGGCGCTATCAGAAAATATCGAAATTTTGGTCCCTGAACTCTGACTGCTACTGGGCCCAGAATTTGCACCAAAACAAGTGTTTTATAGGTAAAAAGAATTGATGCTGGTATAGGGCAAAATTGCAGTTTAGGTACTACTTCAAATAGGCTGAAACTTTAAACGCGTTTATCTCGCAAACTACGCGTTCCCGGGCCTTATTTGCCCCTTTCGGGGTTTCTAAGGGGTATGAATCGACCATTCTGAATCGATTGGCGCTATCAGAAAATATCGAAATTTTGGTCCCTGAACTCTGACTGCTACTGGTCCCAGAATTTGCACCAAAACAAGTGTTTTATAGGTAAAAAGAATTGATGCTGGTATAGGGCAAAATTGGAGTTTAGGTACTACTTCAAGTAGGCTGAAACTTTAAACGCTTTTATCTCGCAAACTACGCGTTCCCGGGCCTTATTTGCCCCTTTCGGGGTTTCTAAGGGGTATGAATCGACCATTCTGATTCGATTGGCGCTATCTGAAAATATCGAAATTTTGGTCCCTGAACTCTGACTGCTACTGGGCCCAGAATTTGCACCAAAACAAGTGTTTTATAGGTAAAAAGAATTGATGCTGGTATAGGGCAAAATTGCAGTTTATGTACTACTTCAAATAGGCTGAAACTTTAAACGCGTTTATCTCGCAAACTACGCGTTCCGGGGCCTTATTTGCCCCGTTCGGGGTTTCTAAGGGGTATGAATCGACCATTCTGAATCGATGGGCGCTATCAGAAAATATCGAAATGTTGGTCCCTGAACTCTGACTGCTACTGGGCCCAGAATTTGCACCAAAACAAGTGTTTTATAGGTAAAAAGAATTGATGCTGGTGTAGGGCAAAATTGCAGTTTAGGTACTACTTCAAATAGGCTGAAACTTTAAACGCGTTTATCTCGCAAACTACGCGTTCCCGGGCCTTATTTGCCCCTTTCAGGGTTTCTAAGGGGTATGAATCGACCATTCTGAATCGATTGGCGCTATCAGAAAATATCGAAATTTTGGTCCCTGAACTCTGACTGCTACTGGTCCCAGAATTTGCACCAAAACAAGTGTTTTATAGGTAAAAAGAATTGATGCTGGTATAGGGAAAAATTGCAGTTTAGGTACTACTTCAAATAGGCTGAAACTTTAAACGCGTTTATCTCGCAAACTACGCGTTCCCGGGCCTTATGGGTAAGGGGTATGAATCGACCATTCTGAATCGATTGGCGCTATCAGAAAATATCGAAATTTTGGTCCCTGAACTCTGACTGCTACTGGTCCCAGAATTTGCACCAAAACAAGTGTTTTATAGGTAAAAAGAATTGATGCTGGTATAGGGCAAAATTGCAGTTTAGGTACTACTTCAAATAGGCTGAAACTTTAAACGCGTTTATCTCGCAAACTACGCGTTCCCGGGCCTTATTTGCCCCTTTCGGGGTTTCTAAGGGGTATGAATCGACCATTCTGAATCGATTGGCGCTATCAGAAAATATCGAAATGTTGGTCCCTGAACTCTGACTGCTGCTGGGCCCAGAATTTGCACCAAAACAAGTGTTTTATAGGTAAAAAGAATTGATGCTGGTATAGGGAAAAATTGCAGTTTAGGTACTACTTCAAATAGGCTGAAACTTTAAACGCGTTTATCTCGCAAACTACGCGTTCCCGGGCCTTATTTGCCCCTTACGGGGTTTCTAAGGGGTATGAATCGACCATTCTGAATCGATTGGCGCTATCAGAAAATATCGAAATTTTGGTCCCTGAACTCTGACTGCTACTGGTCCCAGAATTTGCACCAAAACAAGTGTTTTATAGGTCAAAAGAATTGATGCTGGTATAGGGCAAAATTGCAGTTTAGGTACTACTTCAAATAGGCTGAAACTTTAAACGCGTTTATCTCGCAAACTACGCGTTCCCTGGCCTTATTTGCCCCTTTCGGGGTTTCTAAGGGGTATGAATCGACCATTCTGAATCGATTGGCGCTATCAGAAAATATCGAAATGTTGGTCCCTGAACTCTGACTGCTGCTGGGCCCAGAATTTGCACCAAAACAAGTGTTTTATAGGTAAAAAGAATTGATGCTGGTATAGGGAAAAATTGCAGTTTAGGTACTACTTCAAATAGGCTGAAACTTTAAACGCGTTTATCTCGCAAACTACGCGTTCCCGGGCCTTATTTGCCCCTTACGGGGTTTCTAAGGGGTATGAATCGACCATTCTGAATCGATTGGCGCTATCAGAAAATATCGAAATTTTGGTCCCTGAACTCTGACTGCTACTGGTCCCAGAATTTGCACCAAAACAAGTGTTTTATAGGTCAAAAGAATTGATGCTGGTATAGGGCAAAATTGCAGTTTAGGTACTACTTCAAATAGGCTGAAACTTTAAACGCGTTTATCTCGCAAACTACGCGTTCCCTGGCCTTATTTGCCCCTTTCGGGGTTTCTAAGGGGTATGAATCGACCATTCTGAATCGATTGGCGCTATCAGAAAATATCGAAATGTTGGTCCCTGAACTCTGACTGCTGCTGGGCCCAGAATTTGCACCAAAACAAGTGTTTTATAGGTAAAAAGAATTGATGCTGGTATAGGGAAAAATTGCAGTTTAGGTACTACTTCAAATAGGCTGAAACTTTAAACGCGTTTATCTCGCAAACTACGCGTTCCCGGGCCTTATTTGCCCCTTTCAGGGTTTCTAAGGGGAATGAATCAACCATTCTGAATCGATTGGCGCTATCAGAAAATATCGAAATTTTGGTCCCTGAACTCTGACTGCTACTGGTTCCTGAATTTGCACCAAAACAAGTGTTTATAGGTAAAAAGAATTGATGCTGGTATAGGGAAAAATTGCAGTTTAGGTACTACTTCAAATAGGCTGAAACTTTAAACGCGTTTATCTCGCAAATTACGCGTTCCCGGGCCTTATTTGCCCCTTTCAGGGTTTTTAAGGGGTATGAATCGACCATTCTGAATCGATTGGCGCTATCAGAAAATATCGAAATTTTGGTCCCTGAACTCTGACTGCTACTGGTCCCAGAATTTGCACCAAAACAAGTGTTTTATAGGTAAAAAGAATTGATGCTGGTATAGGGCAAAATTGCAGTTTAGGTACTACTTCAAATAGGCTGAAACTTTAAACGCGTTTATCTCGCAAACTACGCGTTCCCTGGCCTTATTCGCCCCTTTCGGGCTTTCTAAGGGGTATGAATCGACCATTCTGAATCGATTGGCGCTATCAGAAAATATCGAAATGTTGGTCCCTGAACTCTGACTGCTACTGGGCCCAGAATTTGCACCAAAACAAGTGTTTTATAGGTAAAAAGAATTGATGCTGGTATAGGGAAAAATTGCAGTTTAGGTACTACTTCAAATAGGCTGAAACTTTAAACGCGTTTATCTCGCAAACTACGCGTTCCCGGGCCTTATTTGCCCCTTTCAGGGTTTCTAAGGGGTATGAATCGACCATTCTGAATCGATTGGCGCTATCAGAAAATATCGAAATTTTGGTCCCTGAACTCTGACTGCTACTGGTCCCAGAATTTGCACCAAAACAAGTGTTTAATAGGTAAAAAGAATTGATGCTGGTATAGGGAAAAATTGCAGTTTAGGTACTACTTCAAATAGGCTGAAACTTTAAACGCGTTTATCTCGCAAACTACGCGTTCCCGGGCCTTATTTGCCCCTTTCAGGGTTTCTAAGGGGTATGAATCGACCATTCTGAATCGATTGGCGCTATCAGAAAATATCGAAATTTTGGTCCCTGAACTCTGACTGCTACTGGTCCCAGAATTTGCACCAAAACAAGTGTTTTATAGGTCAAAAGAATTGATGCTGGTATAGGGCAAAATTGCAGTTTAGGTACTACTTCAAATAGGCTGAAACTTTAAACGCTTTTATCTCGCAAACTACGCGTTCCCGGGCCTTAATTGCCCCTTTCGGGTTTCTAAGGGGTATGAATCGACCATTCTGAATCGATTGGCGCTATCAGAAAATATCGAAATGTTGGTCCTTGAACTCTGACTGCTACTGGGCCCAGAATTTGCACCAAAACAAGTGTTTTATAGGTAAAAAGAATTGATGCTGGTATAGGGCAAAATTGCAGTTTAGGTACTACTTCAAATAGGCTGAAACTTTAAACGCGTTTATCTCGCAAACTACGCGTTCCCGGGCCTTATTTGCCCCTTTCGGGTTTCTAAGGGGTATGAATCGACCATTCTGAATCGATTGGCGCTATCAGAAAATATCGAAATGTTGGTCCCTGAACTCTGACTGCTACTGGGCCCAGAATTTGCACCAAAACAAGTGTTTTATAGGTAAAAAGAATTGATGCTGGTAAAGGCAAAATTGCAGTTTAGGTACTACTTCAAATAGGCTGAAACTTTAAACGCGTTTATCTCGCAAACTACGCGTTCCCGGGCCTTATTTGCCCCTTTCGGGGTTTCTAAGGGGTATGAATCGACCATTCTGAATCGATTGGCGCTATCAGAAAATATCGAAATTTTGGTCCCTGAACTCTGACTGCTACTGGGCCCAGAATTTGCACCAAAACAAGTGTTTTATAGGTAAAAAGAATTGATGCTGGTAAAGGCAAAATTGCAGTTTAGGTACTACTTCAAATAGGCTGAAACTTTAAACACGTTTATCTCGCAAACTACGCGTTCCCGGGCCTTATTTGCCCCTGCCGGGGTTTCTAAGGGGTATGAATCGACCATTCTGAACCGATTGGCGCTATCAGGAAATATCGAAATTTTGGTCCCTGAACTCTGACTGCTACTGGGCCCAGAATTTGCACCTAAACAAGTGTTTTATAGGTAAAAAGAATTGATGCTGGTATAGGGCAAAATTGCAGTTTAGGTACTACTTCAAATAGGCTGAAACTTTAAACGCGTTTATCTCGCAAACTACGCGTTCCCGGGCCTTATTTGCCCCTTCGGGGTTTCTAAGGGGTATGAATCGACCATTCTGAATCGATTGGCGCTATCAGAAAATATCGAAATTTTGGTCCCTGAACTCTGACTGCTACTGGTCCCAGAATTTGCACCAAAACAAGTGTTTTATAGGTAAAAAGAATTGATGCTGGTATAGGGAAAAATTGCAGTTAGGTACTACAGTAGAGACTCGATTATCCGGACCTCAGTCATACGGATTCGCGATTATCCGGATTGCCAACCGCGATGAAGTAACTTCGTAGTCTAATCCAGTGATGGCCAAACTCACACTACTTAATTTGAGGAATGCTTAAAAGCTTCAGAAACATTTTGTACTGTTTGTTTAATTTAGAACCTCAAAATATTTGCAAAAGGTTGTATATCTTAAGATATTGTATAATTGCCTTCAAAACTACTTAAATCTTACTTAAAAATCACTTTTCTACATATGTACATTCAATTATCCGGATTTTCAATTATCCGAATGCCTTACGACAACAATTAGTCCGGTTAATCGAGTCTCTACTGTAATTCAAATAGGCTGAAACTTTAAACGCGTTTATCTCGCAAACTACGCGTTCCCGGGCCTTAAGAGGTATGAATCGACCATTCTGAATCGATTGGCGCTATCAGAAAATATCGAAATTTTGGTCCCTGAACTCTGACTGCTACTGGGCCCAGAATTTGCACCAAAACAAGTGTTTTATAGGTAAAAAGAATTGATACTGGTATAGGGCAAAATTGCAGTTTAGGTACTACTTCAAATAGGCTGAAACTTTAAACGCGTTTATCTCGCAAACTAAGCGTTCCCGGGCCTTATTTGCCCCTTTCGGGCTTTCTAAGGGGTATGAATCGACCATTCTGAATCGATTGGCGCTATCAGAAAATATCGAAATTTTGGTCCCTGAACTCTGACTGCTACTGGGCCCAGAATTTGCACCAAAACAAGTGTTTTATAGGTAAAAAGAATTGATGCTGGTATAGGGAAAAATTGCAGTTCAGGTACTACTTCAAATAGGCTGAAACTTTAAACGCGTTTATCTCGCAAACTACGCGTTCCCGGGCCTTATTTGCCCCCTTCGGGGTTTCTAAGGGGTATTAATCGACCATTCCGAATCGATTGGCGCTATCAGAAAATAGCGAAATTTTGGTCCCTGAACTCTGACTGCTACTGGTCCCAGAATTTGCACCAAAACAAGTGTTTTATAGGTCAAAAGAATTGATGCTGGTATGGGGCAAAATTGCAGTTTAGGTACTACTTCAAATAAGCTGAAACTTTAAACGCGTTTATCTCGCAAACTAAGCGTTCCCGGGCCTTATTTGCCCCCTTCGGGGTTTCTAAGGGGTATTAATCGACCATTCCGAATCGATTGGCGCTATCAGAAAATATCGAAATGTTGGTCCCTGAACTCTGACTGCTACTGGGCCCAGAATTTGCACCAAAACAAGTGCTTTATAGGTAAAAAGAATTGATGCTGGTATAGGGAAAAATTGCAGTTTAGGTACTACTTCAAATAGGCTGAAACTTTAAACGCGTTTATCTCGCAAACTACGCGTTCCCGGGCCTTATTTGCCCCTTTCGGGGTTTCTAAGGGGTATATATCGACCATTCCGAATCGATTGGCGCTATCAGAAAATATCGAAATTTTGGTCCCTGAACTCTGACTGCTACTGGGCCCAGAATTTGCACCAAAACAAGTGTTTTATAGGTCAAAAGAATTGATGCTGGTATAGGGCAAAATTACAGTTTAGGTACTACTTCAAATAAGCTGAAACTTTAAACGCGTTTATCTCGCAAACTACGCGTTCCCGGGCCTTATTTGCCCCTTTCGGGGTTTCTAAGGGGTATTAATCGACCATTCCGAATCGATTGGCGCTATCAGAAAATATCGAAATTTTGGTCCCTGAACTCTGACTGCTACTGGGCCCAGAATTTGCACCAAAACAAGTGTTTTATAGGTCAAAAGAATTGATGCTGGTATAGGGCAAAATTACAGTTTAGGTACTACTTCAAATAAGCTGAAACTTTAAACGCTTTTATCTCGCAAACTACGCGTTCCCGGGCCTTATTTGCCCCTTTCGGGGTTTCTAAGGGATATGAATCGACCATTCTGAATCGATTGGCGCTATCAGAAAATATCGAAATGTTGGTCCCTGAACTCTGACTGCTACTGGGCCCAGAATTTGCACCAAAACAAGTGTTTTATAGGTAAAAAGAATTGATGCTGGTATAGGGAAAAATTGCAGTTTAGGTACTACTTCAAATAGGCTGAAACTTTAAACGCGTTTATCTCGCAAACTACGCGTTCCCGGGCCTTATTAGCCCCTTTCGGGGTTTCTAAGGGGTATGAATCGACCATTCTGAATCGATTGGCGCTATCAGAAAATATCGAAAGTTTGGTCCCTGAACTCTGACTGCTACTGGTCCCAGAATTTGCACCAAAACAAGTGTTTTATAGGTCAAAAGAATTGATGCTGGTATAGGGCAAAATTGCAGGTTAGGTACTACTTCAAATAGGCTGAAACTTTAAACGCGTTTATCTCGCAAACTACGCGTTCCCGGGCCTTATTTGCCCCTTTCGGAGTTTCTAAGGGGTATGAATCGACCATTCTGAATCGATTGGCGCTATCAGAAAATATCGAAATTTTGGTCCCTGAACTCTGACTGCTACTGGTCCCAGAATTTGCACCAAAACAAGTGTTTTATAGGTAAAAAGAATTGATGCTGGTATAGGGCACAATTGCAGTTTAGGTACTACTTCAAATAGGCTGAAACTTTAAACGCTTTTATCTCGCAAACTACGCGTTCCCGGGCCTTATTTGCCCCTTTCGGGGTTTCTAAGGGGTATGAATCGACCATTCTGAATCGATTGGCGCTATCAGAAAATATCGAAATGTTGGTCCCTGAACTCTGACTGCTACTGGGCCCAGAATTTGCACCAAAACAAGTGTTTTATAGGTAAAAAGAATTGATGCTGGTATAGGGAAAAATTGCAGTTTAGGTACTACTTCAAATAGGCTGAAACTTTAAACGCGTTTCTAAGGGGTGTGAATCGACCATTCTGAATCGATTGGCGCTATCAGAAAATATCGAAATTTTGGTCCCTGAACTCTGACTGCTACTGGTCCCAGAATTTGCACAAAAACAAGTGTTTTATAGATAAAAAGAATTGATGCTGGTATAGGGCAAAATTGCAGTTTAGGTACTACTTCAAATAGGCTGAAACTTTAAACGCGTTTATCTCGCAAACTACGCGTCCCGGGCCTTATTTGCCCCTCTCGGGGTTTCTAAGGGGTATGAATCGACCATTCTGAATCGATTGGCGCTATCAGAAAATATCGAAATTTTGGTCCCTGAACTCTGACTGCTACTGGTCCCAGAATTTGCACCAAAACAAGTGTTTTATAGGTAAAAAGAATTGATGCTGGTATAGGGCAAAATTGCAGTTTAGGTACTACTTCAAATAGGCTGAAACTTTAAACGCGTTTATCTCGCAAACTACACGTTCCCGGACCATATTTGCCCCTTTCGGGGTTTCTAAGGGGTATGAATCGACCATTCTGAATCGATTGGCGCTATCAGAAAATATCGAAATGTTGGTCCCTGAACTCTGACGGCTACTGGTCCCAGAATTTGCACCAAAACAAGTGTTTTACAGGTAAAAAGAATTGATGCTGGTATAGGGAAAAATTGCAGTTTAGGTACTACTTCAAATAGGCTGGAACTTTAAACGCGTTTATCTCGCAAACTACGCGTTCCCGGGCCTTATTTGCCCCTTTCGGAGTTTCTAAGGGGTATGAATTCTGAATCGATTCGCGCTATCAGAAAATATCGAAATGTTGGTCCCTGAACTCTGACTGCTACTGGGCCCAGAATTTGCACCAAAACAAGTGTTTTATAGGTAAAAAGAATTGATGCTGGTATAGGGAAAAATTGCAGTTTAGGTACTACTTCAAATAGGCTGAAACTTTAAACGCGTTTATCTCGCAAACTACGCGTTCCCGGGCCTTATTTGCCCCTTTCGGAGTTTCTAAGGGGTATGAATCGACCATTCTGAATCAATTGGCGCTATCAAAAGATATCGAAATTTTGGTCCCTGAACTCTGACTGCTACTGGGCACAGAATTTGCACCAAAACAAGTGTTTTATAGGTAAAAAGAATTGATGCTGGTATAGGGCAAAATTGCAGTTTAGGTACTACTTCAAATAGGCTGAAACTTTAAACGCGTTTATCTCGCAAACTAAGCGTTCCCGGGCCTTATTTGCCCCTTTCGGGGTTTCTAAGGGGTATGAATCGACCATTCTGAATCGATTGGCGCTATCAGAAAATATCGAAATTTTGGTCCCTGAACTCTGACTGCTACTGGTCCCAGAATTTGCACCAAAACAAGTGTTTTATAGGTAAAACGAATTGATGCTGGTATAGGGCAAAATTGCAGTTTAGGTACTACTTCAAATAGGCTGAAACTTTAAACCCGTTTATCTCGCAAACTACGCGTTCCCGGGCCTTATTTGCCCCTTTCGGGGTTTCTAAGTGGTATGAATCGACCATTCTGAATCAATTGGCGCTATCAAAAGATATCGAAATTTTGGTCCCTGAACTCTGACTGCTACTGGGCCCAGAATTTGCACCAAAACAAGTGTTTTATAGGTAAAAAGAATTGATGCTGGTATAGGGCAAAATTGCAGTTTAGGTACTACTTCAAATAGGCTGAAACTTTAAACGCGTTTATCTCGCAAACTAAGCGTTCCCGGGCCTTATTTGCCCCTTTCGGGGTTTCTAAGGGGTATGAATCGACCATTCTGAATCGATTGGCGCTATCAGAAAATATCGAAATTTTGGTCCCTGAACTCTGACTGCTACTGGTCCCAGAATTTGCACCAAAACAAGTGTTTTATAGGTAAAAAGAATTGATGCTGGTATAGGGCAAAATTGCAGTTTAGGTACTTCTTCAAATAGGCTGAAACTTTAAACGCGTTTATCTCGCAAACTACGCGTTCCCGGGCCTTATTTGCCCCTTTCGGGGTTTCTAAGGGTATGAATTGACCATTCTGAATCGATTATCGCTATCAGAAAATATCGAAATGTTGGTCCCTGAACTCTGACTGCTACTGGTCCCAGAATTTGCACCAAAACAAGTGTTTTATAGGTAAAAAGAATTGATGCTGGTATAGGGAAAAATAGCAGTTTAGGTACTACTTCAAATAGGTTGAAACTTTAAACGCGTTTATCTCGCAAACTACGCGTTCCCGGGCCTTATTTGCCCCTTTCGGGGTTTCTAAGGGGTATGAATCGACCATTCTGAATCGATTGGCGCTATCAGAAAATATCGAAATTTTGGTCCCTGAACTCTGACTGCTACTGGTCCCAGAATTTGCACCAAAACAAGTGTTTTATAGGTCAAAAGAATTGATGCTGGTATAGGGAAAAATTGCAGTTTAGGTACTACTTCAAATAGGCTGAAACTTTAAACGCGTTTCTAAGGGGTGTGAATCGACCATTCTGAATCGATTGGCGCTATCAGAAAATATCGAAATTTTGGTCCCTGAACTCTGACTGCTGCTGGGCCCAGAATTTGCATCAAAACAACTGTTTTATAGGTAAAAAGAATTGATGCTGGTATAGGGCAAAATTGCAGTTTAGGTACTACTTCAAATAGGCTGAAACTTTAAACGCGTTTATCGCGCAAACTAAGCGTTCCCGGGCCTTATTTGCCCCTTTCGGGGTTTCTAAGGGGTATGAATCGACCATTCTGAATCGATTGGCGCTATCAGAAAATATCGAAATGTTGGTCCCTGAACTCTGACTGCTACTGGGCCCAGAATTTGCACCAAAACAAGTGTTTTATAGGTAAAAAGAATTGATGCTGGTATAGGGAAAAATTGCAGTTTAGGTACTACTTCAAATAGGCTGAAACTTTAAACGCGTTTCTAAGGGGTGTGAATCGACCATTCTAAATCGATTGGCGCTATCAGAAAATATCCAAATTTTGGTCCCTGAACTCTGACTGCTACTGGTCCCAGAATTTGCACAAAAACAAGTGTTTTATAGGTAAAAAGAATTGATGCTGGTATAGGGCAAAATTGCAGTTTAGGTACTACTTCAAATAGGCTGAAACTTTAAACGCGTTTATCTCGCAAACTACGCGTCCCGGGCCTTATTTGCCCCTCTCGGGGTTTTTAAGGGGTATGAATCGACCATTCTGAATCGATTGGCGCTATCAGAAAATATCGAAATTTTGGTCCCTGAACTCTGACTGCTACTGGTCCCAGAATTTGCACCAAAACAAGTGTTTTATAGGTAAAAAGAATTGATGCTGGTATGGGGCAAAATTGCAGTTTAGGTACTACTTCAAATAGGCTGAAACTTTAAACGCGTTTATCTCGCAAACTACACGTTCCCGGTCCTTATTTGTCCCATTCGGGGTTTCTAAGGGGTATGAATCGACCATTCTGAATCGATTGGCGCTATCAGAAAATATCGAAATGTTGGTCCCTGAACTCTGACTGCTACTGGGCCCAGAATTTGCACCAAAACAAGTGTTTTACAGGTAAAAAGAATTGATGCTGGTATAGGGAAAAATTGCAGTTTAGGTACTACTTCAAATAGGCTGGAACTTTAAACGCGTTTATCTCGCAAACTACGCGTTCCCGGGCCTTATTTGCCCCTTTCGGAGTTTCTAAGGGGTATGAATTCTGAATCGATTCGCGCTATCAGAAAATATCGAAATGTTGGTCCCTGAACTCTGACTGCTACTGGGCCCAGAATTTGCACCAAAACAAGTGTTTTATAGGTAAAAAGAATTGATGCTGGTATAGGGAAAAATTGCAGTTTAGGTACTACTTCAAATAGGCTGAAACTTTAAACGCGTTTATCTCGCAAACTACGCGTTCCCGGGCCTTATTTGCCCCTTTCAGGGTTTCTAAGGGGTATGAATCGACCATTCTGAATCGATTGGCGCTATCAGAAAATATCGAAATTTTGGTCCCTGAACTCTGACTGCTACTGGTCCCAGAATTTGCACCAAAACAAGTGTTTTATAGGTCAAAAGAATTGATGCTGGTATAGGGCAAAATTGCAGTTTAGGTACTACTTCAAATAGGCTGAAACTTTAAACGCTTTTATCTCGCAAACTACGCGTTCCCGGGCCTTAATTGCCCCTTTCGGGTTTCTAAGGGGTATGAATCGACCATTCTGAATCGATTGGCGCTATCAGAAAATATCGAAATGTTGGTCCTTGAACTCTGACTGCTACTGGGCCCAGAATTTGCACCAAAACAAGTGTTTTATAGGTAAAAAGAATTGATGCTGGTATAGGGCAAAATTGCAGTTTAGGTACTACTTCAAATAGGCTGAAACTTTAAACGCGTTTATCTCGCAAACTACGCGTTCCCGGGCCTTATTTGCCCCTTTCGGGTTTCTAAGGGGTATGAATCGACCATTCTGAATCGATTCGCGCTATCAGAAAATATCGAAATTTTGGTCCCTGAACTCTGACTGCTACTGGGCCCATAATGTGCACCAAAACAAGTGTTTTATAGGTAAAAAGAATTGATGCTGGTAAAGGCAAAATTGCAGTTTAGGTACTACTTCAAATAGGCTGAAACTTTAAACGCGTTTATCTCGCAAACTACGCGTTCCCGGGCCTTATTTGCCCCTTTCGGGGTTTCTAAGGGGTATGAATCGACCATTCTGAATCGATTGGCGCTATCAGAAAATATCGAAATTTTGGTCCCTGAACTCTGACTGCTACTGGGCCCAGAATTTGCACCAAAACAAGTGTTTTATAGGTAAAAAGAATTGATGCTGGTAAAGGCAAAATTGCAGTTTAGGTACTACTTCAAATAGGCTGAAACTTTAAACACGTTTATCTCGCAAACTACGCGTTCCCGGGCCTTATTTGCCCCTGCCGGGGTTTCTAAGGGGTATGAATCGACCATTCTGAACCGATTGGCGGTATCAGGAAATATCGAAATTTTGGTCCCTGAACTCTGACTGCTACTGGGCCCAGAATTTGCGCCAAAACAAGTGTTTTATAGGTAAAAAGAATTGATGCTGGTATAGGGCAAAATTGCAGTTTAGGTACTACTTCAAATAGGCTGAAACTTTAAACGCGTTTATCTCGCAAACTACGCGTTCCCGGTCCTTATTTGCCCCTTCGGGGTTTCTAAGGGGTATGAATCGACCATTCTGAATCGATTGGCGCTATCAGAAAATATCGAAATTTTGGTCCCTGAACTCTGACTGCTACTGGTCCCAGAATTTGCACCAAAACAAGTGTTTTATAGGTAAAAAGAATTGATGCTGGTATAGGGAAAAATTGCAGTTAGGTACTACAGTAGAGACTCGATTATCCGGACCTCAGTCATACGGATTCGCGATTATCCGGATTGCCAACCGCGATGAAGTAACTTCGTAGTCTAATCCAGTGATGGCCAAACTCACACTACTTAATTTGAGGAATGCTTAAAAGCTTCAGAAACATTTTGTACTGTTTGTTTAATTTAGAACCTCAAAATGATTGCAAAAGGTTGTATATCTTAAGATATTGTATAATTGCCTTCAAAACTACTTAAATCTTACTTAAAAATCACTTTTCTACATATGTACATTCAATTATCCGGATTTTCAATTATCCGAATGCCTTACGACAACAATTAGTCCGGTTAATCGAGTCTCTACTGTAATTCAAATAGGCTGAAACTTTAAACGCGTTTATCTCGCAAACTACGCGTTCCCGGGCCTTATTTTCCCCTTTCGGGGTTTCTAAGAGGTATGAATCGACCATTCTGAATCGATTGGCGCTATCAGAAAATATCGAAATTTTGGTCCCTGAACTCTGACTGCTACTGGGCCCAGAATTTGCACCAAAACAAGTGTTTTATAGGTAAAAAGAATTGATACTGGTATAGGGCAAAATTGCAGTTTAGGTACTACTTCAAATAGGCTGAAACTTTAAACGCGTTTATCTCGCAAACTAAGCGTTCCCGGGCCTTATTTGCCCCTTTCGGGCTTTCTAAGGGGTATGAATCGACCATTCTGAATCGATTGGCGCTATCAGAAAATATCGAAATGTTGGTCCCTGAACTCTGACTGCTACTGGGCCCAGAATTTGCACCAAAACAAGTGTTTTATAGGTAAAAAGAATTGATGCTGGTATAGGGAAAAATTGCAGTTCAGGTACTACTTCAAATAGGCTGAAACTTTAAACGCGTTTATCTCGCAAACTACGCGTTCCCGGGCCTTATTTGCCCCCTTCGGGGTTTCTAAGGGATATTAATCGACCATTCCGAATCGATTGGCGCTATCAGAAAATAGCGAAATTTTGGTCCCTGAACTCTGACTGCTACTGGTCCCAGAATTTGCACCAAAACAAGTGTTTTATAGGTCAAAAGAATTGATGCTGGTATGGGGCAAAATTGCAGTTTAGGTACTACTTCAAATAAGCTGAAACTTTAAACGCGTTTATCTCGCAAACTAAGCGTTCCCGGGCCTTATTTGCCCCCTTCGGGGTTTCTAAGGGGTATTAATCGACCATTTCGAATCGATTGGCGCTATCAGAAAATATCGAAATGTTGGTCCCTGAACTCTGACTGCTACTGGGCCCAGAATTTGCACCAAAACAAGTGCTTTATAGGTAAAAAGAATTGATGCTGGTATAGGGAAAAATTGCAGTTTAGGTACTACTTCAAATAGGCTGAAACTTTAAACGCGTTTATCTCGCAAACTACGCGTTCCCGGGCCTTATTTGCCCCTTTCGGGGTTTCTAAGGGGTATATATCGACCATTCCGAATCGATTGGCGCTATCAGAAAATATCGAAATTTTGGTCCCTGAACTCTGACTGCTACTGGGCCCAGAATTTGTACCAAAACAAGTGTTTTATAGGTCAAAAGAATTGATGCTGGTATAGGGCAAAATTACAGTTTAGGTACTACTTCAAATAAGCTGAAACTTTAAACGCGTTTATCTCGCAAACTACGCGTTCCCGGGCCTTATTTGCCCCCTTCGGGGTTTCTAAGGGGTATTAATCGACCATTCCGAATCGATTGGCGCTATCAGAAAATATCGAAATTTTGGTCCCTGAACTCTGACTGCTACTGGGCCCAGAATTTGCACCAAAACAAGTGTTTTATAGGTCAAAAGAATTGATGCTGGTATAGGGCAAAATTACAGTTTAGGTACTACTTCAAATAAGCTGAAACTTTAAACGCTTTTATCTCGCAAACTACGCGTTCCCGGGCCTTATTTGCCCCTTTCGGGGTTTCTAAGGGATATGAATCGACCATTCTGAATCGATTGGCGCTATCAGAAAATATCGAAATGTTGGTCCCTGAACTCTGACTGCTACTGGGCCCAGAATTTGCACCAAAACAAGTGTTTTATAGGTAAAAAGAATTGATGCTGGTATAGGGAAAAATTGCAGTTTAGGTACTACTTCAAATAGGCTGAAACTTTAAACGCGTTTATCTCGCAAACTACGCGTTCCCGGGCCTTATTAGCCCCTTTCGGGGTTTCTAAGGGGTATGAATCGACCATTCTGAATCGATTGGCGCTATCAGAAAATATCGAAATTTTGGTCCCTGAACTCTGACTGCTACTGGTCCCAGAATTTGCACCAAAACAAGTGTTTTATAGGTCAAAAGAATTGATGCTGGTATAGGGCAAAATTGCAGTTTAGGTACTACTTCAAATAGGCTGAAACTTTAAACGCGTTTATCTCGCAAACTACGCGTTCCCGGGCCTTATTTGCCCCTTTCGGAGTTTCTAAGGGGTATGAATCGACCATTCTGAATCGATTGGCGCTATCAGAAAATATCGAAATTTTGGTCCCTGAACTCTGACTGCTACTGGTCCCAGAATTTGCACCAAAACAAGTGTTTTATAGGTAAAAAGAATTGATGCTGGTATAGGGCACAATTGCAGTTTAGGTACTACTTCAAATAGGCTGAAACTTTAAACGCTTTTATCTCGCAAACTACGCGTTCCCGGGCCTTATTTGCCCCATTCGGGGTTTCTAAGGGGTATGAATCGACCATTCTGAATCGATTGGCGCTATCAGAAAATATCGAAATGTTGGTCCCTGAACTCTGACTGCTACTGGGCCCAGAATTTGCACCAAAACAAGTGTTTTATAGGTAAAAAGAATTGATGCTGGTATAGGGAAAAATTGCAGTTTAGGTACTACTTCAAATAGGCTGAAACTTTAAACGCGTTTCTAAGGGGTGTGAATCGACCATTCTGAATCGATTGGCGCTATCAGAAAATATCGAAATTTTGGTCCCTGAACTCTGACTGCTACTGGTCCCAGAATTTGCACAAAAACAAGTGTTTTATAGGTAAAAAGAATTGATGCTGGTATAGGGCAAAATTGCAGTTTAGGTACTACTTCAAATAGGCTGAAACTTTAAACGCGTTTATCTCGCAAACTACGCGTCCCGGGCCTTATTTGCCCCTCTCGGGGTTTCTAAGGGGTATGAATCGACCATTCTGAATCGATTGGCGCTATCAGAAAATATCGAAATTTTGGTCCCTGAACTCTGACTGCTACTGGGCCCAGAATTTGCACCAAAACAAGTGTTTTATAGGTAAAAAGAATTGATGCTGGTATAGGGCAAAATTGCAGTTTAGGTACTACTTCAAATAGGCTGAAACTTTAAACGCGTTTATCTCGCAAACTAAGCGTTCCCGGGCCTTATTTGCCCCTTTCGGGGTTTCTAAGGGGTATGAATCGACCATTCTGAATCGATTGGCGCTATCAGAAAATATCGAAATTTTGGTCCCTGAACTCTGACTGCTACTGGTCCCAGAATTTGCACCAAAACAAGTGTTTTATAGGTAAAACGAATTGATGCTGGTATAGGGCAAAATTGCAGTTTAGGTACTACTTCAAATAGGCTGAAACTTTAAACCCGTTTATCTCGCAAACTACGCGTTCCCGGGCCTTATTTGCCCCTTTCGGGGTTTCTAAGTGGTATGAATCGACCATTCTGAATCAATTGGCGCTATCAAAAGATATCGAAATTTTGGTCCCTGAACTCTGACTGCTACTGGGCCCAGAATTTGCACCAAAACAAGTGTTTTATAGGTAAAAAGAATTGATGCTGGTATAGGGCAAAATTGCAGTTTAGGTACTACTTCAAATAGGCTGAAACTTTAAACGCGTTTATCTCGCAAACTAAGCGTTCCCGGGCCTTATTTGCCCCTTTCGGGGTTTCTAAGGGGTATGAATCGACCATTCTGAATCGATTGGCGCTATCAGAAAATATCGAAATTTTGGTCCCTGAACTCTGACTGCTACTGGTCCCAGAATTTGCACCAAAACAAGTGTTTTATAGGTAAAAAGAATTGATGCTGGTATAGGGCAAAATTGCAGTTTAGGTACTTCTTCAAATAGGCTGAAACTTTAAACGCGTTTATCTCGCAAACTACGCGTTCCCGGGCCTTATTTGCCCCTTTCGGGGTTTCTAAGGGTATGAATTGACCATTCTGAATCGATTGGCGCTATCAGAAAATATCGAAATGTTGGTCCCTGAACTCTGACTGCTACTGGTCCCAGAATTTGCACCAAAACAAGTGTTTTATAGGTAAAAAGAATTGATGCTGGTATAGGGAAAAATAGCAGTTTAGGTACTACTTCAAATAGGTTGAAACTTTAAACGCGTTTATCTCGCAAACTACGCGTTCCCGGGCCTTATTTGCCCCTTTCGGGGTTTCTAAGGGGTATGAATCGACCATTCTGAATCGATTGGCGCTATCAGAAAATATCGAAATTTTGGTCCCTGAACTCTGACTGCTACTGGTCCCAGAATTTGCACCAAAACAAGTGTTTTATAGGTCAAAAGAATTGATGCTGGTATAGGGAAAAATTGCAGTTTAGGTACTACTTCAAATAGGCTGAAACTTTAAACGCGTTTCTAAGGGGTGTGAATCGACCATTCTGAATCGATTGGCGCTATCAGAAAATATCGAAATTTTGGTCCCTGAACTCTGACTGCTGCTGGGCCCAGAATTTGCACCAAAACAACTGTTTTATAGGTAAAAAGAATTGATGCTGGTATAGGGCAAAATTGCAGTTTAGGTACTACTTCAAATAGGCTGAAACTTTAAACGCGTTTATCGCGCAAACTAAGCGTTCCCGGGCCTTATTTGCCCCTTTCGGGGTTTCTAAGGGGTATGAATCGACCATTCTGAATCGATTGGCGCTATCAGAAAATATCGAAATGTTGGTCCCTGAACTCTGACTGCTACTGGGCCCAGAATTTGCACCAAAACAAGTGTTTTATAGGTAAAAAGAATTGATGCTGGTATAGGGAAAAATTGCAGTTTAGGTACTACTTCAAATAGGCTGAAACTTTAAACGCGTTTCTAAGGGGTGTGAATCGACCATTCTAAATCGATTGGCGCTATCAGAAAATATCGAAATTTTGGTCCCTGAACTCTGACTGCTACTGGTCCCAGAATTTGCACAAAAACAAGTGTTTTATAGGTAAAAAGAATTGATGCTGGTATAGGGCAAAATTGCAGTTTAGGTACTACTTCAAATAGGCTGAAACTTTAAACGCGTTTATCTCGCAAACTACGCGTCCCGGGCCTTATTTGCCCCTCTCGGGGTTTCTAAGGGGTATGAATCGACCATTCTGAATCGATTGGCGCTATCAGAAAATATCGAAATTTTGGTCCCTGAACTCTGACTGCTACTGGTCCCAGAATTTGCACCAAAACAAGTGTTTTATAGGTAAAAAGAATTGATGCTGGTATGGGGCAAAATTGCAGTTTAGGTACTACTTCAAATAGGCTGAAACTTTAAACGCGTTTATCTCGCAAACTACACGTTCCCGGACCTTATTTGCCCCTTTCGGGGTTTCTAAGGGGTATGAATCGACCATTCTGAATCGATTGGCGCTATCAGAAAATATCGAAATGTTGGTCCCTGAACTCTGACTGCTACTGGGCCCAGAATTTGCACCAAAACAAGTGTTTTACAGGTAAAAAGAATTGATGCTGGTATAGGGAAAAATTGCAGTTTAGGTACTACTTCAAATAGGCTGGAACTTTAAACGCGTTTATCTCGCAAACTACGCGTTCCCGGGCCTTATTTGCCCCTTTCGGAGTTTCTAAGGGGTATGAATTCTGAATCGATTCGCGCTATCAGAAAATATCGAAATGTTGGTCCCTGAACTCTGACTGCTACTGGGCCCAGAATTTGCACCAAAACAAGTGTTTTATAGGTAAAAAGAATTGATGCTGGTATAGGGAAAAATTGCAGTTTAGGTACTACTTCAAATAGGCTGAAACTTTAAACGCGTTTATCTCGCAAACTACGCGTTCCCGGGCCTTATTTGCCCCTTTCGGAGTTTCTAAGGGGTATGAATCGACCATTCTGAATCGATTGGCGCTATCAGAAAATATCGAAATTTTGGTCCCTGAACTCTGACTGCTACTGGTCCCAGAATTTGCACCAAAACAAGTGTTTTATAGGTAAAACGAATTGATGCTGGTATAGGGCAAAATTGCAGTTTAGGTACTATTTCAAATAGGCTGAAACTTTAAACGCGTTTATCTCGCAAACTACGCGTTCCCGGGCCTTATTTGCCCCTTTCGGGGTTTCTAAGTGGTATGAATCGACCATTCTGAATCAATTGGCGCTATCAAAAGATATCGAAATTTTGGTCCCTGAACTCTGACTGCTACTGGGCCCAGAATTTGCACCAAAACAAGTGTTTTATAGGTAAAAAAATTGATGCTGGTATAGGGCAAAATTGCAGTTTAGGTACTACTTCAAATAGGCTGAAACTTTAAACGCGTTTATCTCGCAAACTAAGCGTTCCCGGGCCTTATTTGCCCCTTTCGGGGTTTCTAAGGGGTATGAATCGACCATTCTGAATCGATTGGCGCTATCAGAAAATATCGAAATTTTGGTCCCTGAACTCTGACTGCTACTGGTCCCAGAATTTGCACCAAAACAAGTGTTTTATAGGTAAAAAGAATTGATGCTGGTATAGGGAAAAATAGCAGTTTAGGTACTACTTCAAATAGGTTGAAACTTTAAACGCGTTTATCTCGCAAACTACGCGTTCCCGGGCCTTATTTGCCCCTTTCGGGGTTTCTAAGGGGTATGAATCGACCATTCTGAATCGATTGGCGCTATCAGAAAATATCGAAATTTTGGTCCCTGAACTCTGACTGCTACTGGTCCCAGAATTTGCACCAAAACAAGTGTTTTATAGGTCAAAAGAATTGATGCTGGTATAGGGAAAAATTGCAGTTTAGGTACTACTTCAAATAGGCTGAAACTTTAAACGCGTTTCTAAGGGGTGTGAATCGAACATTCTGAATCGATTGGCGCTATCAGAAAATATCGAAATTTTGGTCCCTGAACTCTGACTGCTACTGGGCCCAGAATTTGCACCAAAACAAGTGTTTTATAGGTAAAAAGAATTGATGCTGGTATAGGGCAAAATTGCAGTTTAGGTACTACTTCAAATAGGCTGAAACTTTAAACGCGTTTATCGCGCAATCTAAGCGTTCCCGGGCCTTATTTGCCCCTTTCGGGGTTTCTAAGGGGTATGAATCGACCATTCTGAATCGATTGGCGCTATCAGAAAATATCGAAATGTTGGTCCCTGAACTCTGACTGCTACTGGGCCCAGAATTTGCACCAAAACAAGTGTTTTATAGGTAAAAAGAATTGATGCTGGTATAGGGAAAAATTGCAGTTTAGGTACTACTTCAAATAGGCTGAAAATTTAAACGCGTTTATCTCGCAAACTACGCGTTCCCGGGCCTTATTTGCCCCTTTCGGGGTTTCTAAGGGGTATGAATCGACCATTCTGAATCGATTGGCGCTATCAGAATATATCGAAATTTTGGTCACTGAACTCTGACAGCTACTGGGCCCAGAATTTGCACCAAAACAAGTGTTTTATAGGTAAAAAGAATTAATGCTGGTATAGGGCAAAATTGCAGTTTAGGTACTACTTCAAATAGGCTGAAACTTTAAACGCTTTTATCTCGCAAACTACGCGTTCCCGGGCCTTATTTGCCCCTTTCGGGGTTTCTAAGGGGTATGAATCGACCATTCTGAATCGATTGGTGCTATCAGAAAATATCGAAATTTTGGTCGCTGAACTCTGACTGCTACTGGGCCCAGAATTTGCACCAAAACAAGTGTTTTATAGGTAAAAAGAATTGATGCTGGTATAGGGCAAAATTGCAGTTAAGATACTACTTCAAATAGGCTGAAACTTTAAACGCGTTTATATCGCAAACTACGCGTTCCCGGGCCTTATTTGCCCCTTTCGGGGTTTCTAAGGGGTATGAATCGACCATTCTGAATCGATTGGCGCTATCAGAAAATATCGAAATGTTGGTCCCTGAAGTCTGACTGCTACTGGGCCCAGAATTTGCACCAAAACAAGTGTTTTGTAGGTAAAAAGAATTGATGCTGGTATAGGGCAAAATTACAGTTTAGGTACTACTTCAAATAAGCTGAAACTTTAAACGCGTTTATCTCGAAAACTAAGCGTTCCCGGGCCTTATTTGCCCCTTTCGGGGTTTCTAAGGGGTATGAATCGACCATTCTGAATCGATTGGCGCTATCAGAAAATATCGAAATTTTGGTCCCTGAACTCTGACTGCTACTGGTCCCAGAATTTGCACAAAAACAAGTGTTTTATAGGTAAAAAGAATTGATGCTGGTATAGGGCAAAATTGCAGTTAAGGTACTACTTCAAATAGGCTGAAATGTTAAACGCGTTTATATCGCAAACTACGCGTTCCCGGGCCTTATTTGCCCCTTTCGGAGTTTCTAAGGGGTATGAATCGACCATTCTGAATCGATTGGCGCTATCAGAAAATATCGAACTGTTGGTCCCTGAACTCTGACTGCTACTGGGCCCAGAATTTGCAGTAAAACAAGTGTTTTATAGGTAAAAAGAATTGATGCTGGTATAGGGAAAAATTGCAGTTTAGGTACTACTTCAAATAGGCTGAAACTTTAAACGCGTTTATCTCGCAAACTACGCGTTCCCGGGCCTTATTTGCCCCTTTCGGGGTTTCTAAGGGGTATGAATCGACCATTCTGAATCGATTGGCGCTATAAGAAAATATCGAAATGTTGGTCCCTGAGCTCTGACTGCTACTGGGCCCAGAATTTGCACCACAACAAGTGTTTTATAGGTAAAAAGAATTGATGCTGGTATAGGGAAAAATTGCAGTTTAGGTACTACTTCAAATAGGCTGAAACTTTAAACGCTTTTATCTCGCAAACTACGCGTTCCCGGGCCTTATTTGCCCCTTTCGGGGTTTCTAAGGGGTATTAATCGACCATTCCGAATCGATTGGCGCTATCAAAAAATATCGAAATTTTGGTCCCTGAACTCTGACTGCTACTGGGCCCAGAATTTGCACCAAAACAAGTGTTTTATAGGTAAAAAGAATTGATGCTGGTATAGGCAAAATTGCAGTTTAGGTACTACTTCAAATAGGCTGAAACTTTAAACACGTTTATCTCGCAAACTACGCGTTCCCGGGCCTTATTTGCCCATTCGGGGTTTCTAAGGGGTATAAATCGACCATTCTGAATCGATTGGCGCTATCAGAAAATATGGAAATTTTGGTCCCTGAACTCTGCCTGCAGAAAATATCGAAATTTTGGTCGCTGAACTCTGACTGCTACTGGGCCCAGAATTTGCACCAAAACAAGTGTTTTATAGGTAAAAAAATTGATGCTGGTATAGGGCAAAATTGCAGTTTAGGTACTACTTCAAATGGGCTGAAACTTTAAACGCTTTTATCTCGCAAACTAAGCGTTCCCGGGCCTTATTTGCCCCTTTCGGGGTTTCTAAGGGGTATGAATCGACCATTCTGAATCGATTGGCGCTATCAGAAAATATCGAAATTTTGGTCCCTGAACTCTGACTGCTACTGGTCCCAGAATTTGCACCAAAACAAGTGTTTTATAGGTAAAAAGAATTGATGCTGGTATAGGGCAAAATTGCAGTTAAGGTACTACTTCAAATAGGCTGAAACGTTAAACGCGTTTATATCGCAAACTACGCGTTCCCGGGCCTTATTTGCCCCTTTCGGAGTTTCTAAGGGGTATGAATCGACCATTCTGAATCGATTGGCGCTATCAGAAAATATCGAACTGTTGGTCCCTGAACTCTGACTGCTACTGGGCCCAGAATTTGCAGTAAAACAAGTGTTTTATAGGTAAAAAGAATTGATGCTGGTATAGGGAAAAATTGCAGTTTAGGTACTACTTCAAATAGGCTGAAACTTTAAACGCGTTTATCTCGCAAACTACGCGTTCCCGGGCCTTATTTGCCCCTTTCGGGGTTTCTAAGGGGTATGAATCGACCATTCTGAATCGATTGGCGCTATAAGAAAATATCGAAATGTTGGTCCCTGAGCTCTGACTGCTACTGGGCCCAGAATTTGCACCAAAACAAGTGTTTTATAGGTAAAAAGAATTGATGCTGGTATAGGGAAAAATTGCAGTTTAGGTACTACTTCAAATAGGCTGAAACTTTAAACGCGTTTATCTCGCAAACTACGTGTTCCCGGGCCTTATTTGCCCCTTTCGGTTTTTCTAAGGGGTATGAATCGACCATTCTGAATCGATTGGCGCTATCATAAAATATCGAAATTTTGGTCCCTGAACTCTGACTGCTACTGGGCCCAGAATTTGCACCAAAACAAATGTTTTATAGGTAAAAAGAATTGATGCTGGTACAGGGCAAAATTGCAGTTAAGGTACTACTTCAAATAGGCTGAAACTTTAAACGCGTTTATATCGCAAACTACGCGTTCCCGGGCCTTATCTGCCCCTTTCGGGGTTTCTAAGGGATATGAATCGACCATTCTGAATCGATTGGCGCTATCAGAAAATATCGAAATGTTGGTACCTGAACTCTGACTGCTACTGGGCCCAGAATTTGCACCAAAACAAGTGTTTTATAGGTAAAAAGAATTGATGCTGGTATAGGGCAAAATTACAGTTCAGGTACTACTTCAAATAGGCTGAATCTTTAAACGCTTTTATCTCGCAAACTACGCGTTCCCGGGCCTTATTTGCCCCTTACGGGGTTTCTAAGGGGTATGAATCGACCATTCTGAATCGATTGGCGCTATCAAAAAATATCGAAATTTTGGTCCCTGAACTCTGACTGCTACTGGGCCCAGAATTTGCACCAAAACAAGTGTTTTATAGGTAAAAAGAATTGATGCTGGTATAGGGCAAAATTGCAGTTTAGGTACTACTTCAAATAGGCTGAAACTTTAAACGCAATTATCTCGCAAACTACGCGTTCCCGGCCCTTATTTGCCCCTTTTGGAGTTTCTAAGGGGTATGAATCGACCATTGTGAATCGATTGGCGCTATCAGAAAATATCGCAATTTTGGTCCCTGAACTCTGACTGCTACTGGGCCCAGAATTTGCACCAAAACAAGTGTTTTATAGGTAAAAAGAATTGATGCTGGTATAGGGCAAAATTGCAGTTTAGGTACTACTTCAAATAGGCTGAAACTTTAAACGCAATTATCTCGCAAACAACGCGTTCCCGGGCCTTATTTGCCCCTTTCGGGGTTGCTAAGGGGTATGAATCGACCATTCTGAATCGATTGGCGCTATCAGAAAATATCGAAATTTTGGTCCCTGAACTCTGACTGCTACTGGGCCCAGAATTTGCACCAAAACAAGTGTTTTATAGGTAAAAAGAATTTATGCTGGTATAGGCAAAATTGCAGTTTAGGTACTACTTCAAATAGGCTGAAACTTTAAACACGTTTATCTCGCAAACTACGCGTTCCCGGGCCTTATTTGCCCATTCGGGGTTTCTAAGGGGTATTAATCGACCATTCTGAATCGATTGGCGCTATCAGAAAATATGGAAATTTTGGTCCCTGAACTCTGACTGCAGAAAATATCGAAATTTTGGTCGCTGAACTCTGACTGCTACTGGGCCCAGAATTTGCACCAAAACAAGTGTTTTATAGGTAAAAAGAATTGATGCTGGTATAGGGAAAAATTGCAGTTTAGGTACTACTTCAAATAGGCTGAAACTTTAAACGCGTTTATCTCGCAAACTACGTGTTCCCGGGCCTTATTTGCCCCTTTCGGTTTTTCTAAGGGGTATGAATCGACCATTCTGAATCGATTGGCGCTATCATAAAATATCGAAATTTTGGTCCCTGAACTCTGACTGCTACTGGGCCCAGAATTTGCACCAAAACAAATGTTTTATAGGTAAAAAGAATTGATGCTGGTACAGGGCAAAATTGCAGTTAAGGTACTACTTCAAATAGGCTGAAACTTTAAACGCGTTTATATCGCAAACTACGCGTTCCCGGGCCTTATCTGCCCCTTTCGGGGTTTCTAAGGGATATGAATCGACCATTCTGAATCGATTGGCGCTATCAGAAAATATCGAAATGTTGGTACCTGAACTCTGACTGCTACTGGGCCCAGAATTTGCACCAAAACAAGTGTTTTATAGGTAAAAAGAATTGATGCTGGTATAGGGCAAAATTACAGTTCAGGTACTACTTCAAATAGGCTGAATCTTTAAACGCTTTTATCTCGCAAACTACGCGTTCCCGGGCCTTATTTGCCCCTTACGGGGTTTCTAAGGGGTATAAATCGACCATTCTGAATCGATTGGCGCTATCAAAAAATATCGAAATTTTGGTCCCTGAACTCTGACTGCTACTGGGCCCAGAATTTGCACCAAAACAAGTGTTTTATAGGTAAAAAGAATTGATGCTGGTATAGGGCAAAATTGCAGTTTAGGTACTACTTCAAATAGGCTGAAACTTTAAACGCAATTATCTCGCAAACTACGCGTTCCCGGCCCTTATTTGCCCCTTTTGGAGTTTCTAAGGGGTATGAATCGACCATTGTGAATCGATTGGCGCTATCAGAAAATATCGCAATTTTGGTCCCTGAACTCTGACTGCTACTGGGCCCAGAATTTGCACCAAAACAAGTGTTTTATAGGTAAAAAGAATTGATGCTGGTATAGGGCAAAATTGCAGTTTAGGTACTACTTCAAATAGGCTGAAACTTTAAACGCGTTTATCTCGCAAACTACGTGTTCCCGGGCCTTATTTGCCCCTTTCGGTTTTTCTAAGGGGTATGAATCGACCATTCTGAATCGATTGGCGCTATCATAAAATATCGAAATTTTGGTCCCTGAACTCTGACTGCTACTGGGCCCAGAATTTGCACCAAAACAAATGTTTTATAGGTAAAAAGAATTGATGCTGGTACAGGGCAAAATTGCAGTTAAGGTACTACTTCAAATAGGCTGAAACTTTAAACGCGTTTATATCGCAAACTACGCGTTCCCGGGCCTTATCTGCCCCTTTCGGGGTTTCTAAGGGATATGAATCGACCATTCTGAATCGATTGGCGCTATCAGAAAATATCGAAATGTTGGTACCTGAACTCTGACTGCTACTGGGCCCAGAATTTGCACCAAAACAAGTGTTTTATAGGTAAAAAGAATTGATGCTGGTATAGGGCAAAATTACAGTTCAGGTACTACTTCAAATAGGCTGAATCTTTAAACGCTTTTATCTCGCAAACTACGCGTTCCCGGGCCTTATTTGCCCCTTACGGGGTTTCTAAGGGGTATGAATCGACCATTCTGAATCGATTGGCGCTATCAAAAAATATCGAAATTTTGGTCCCTGAACTCTGACTGCTACTGGGCCCAGAATTTGCACCAAAACAAGTGTTTTATAGGTAAAAAGAATTGATGCTGGTATAGGGCAAAATTGCAGTTTAGGTACTACTTCAAATAGGCTGAAACTTTAAACGCAATTATCTCGCAAACTACGCGTTCCCGGCCCTTATTTGCCCCTTTTGGAGTTTCTAAGGGGTATGAATCGACCATTGTGAATCGATTGGCGCTATCAGAAAATATCGCAATTTTGGTCCCTGAACTCTGACTGCTACTGGGCCCAGAATTTGCACCAAAACAAGTGTTTTATAGGTAAAAAGAATTGATGCTGGTATAGGGCAAAATTGCAGTTTAGGTACTACTTCAAATAGGCTGAAACTTTAAACGCAATTATCTCGCAAACAACGCGTTCCCGGGCCTTATTTGCCCCTTTCGGGGTTGCTAAGGGGTATGAATCGACCATTCTGAATCGATTGGCGCTATCAGAAAATATCGAAATTTTGGTCCCTGAACTCTGACTGCTACTGGGCCCAGAATTTGCACCAAAACAAGTGTTTTATAGGTAAAAAGAATTTATGCTGGTATAGGCAAAATTGCAGTTTAGGTACTACTTCAAATAGGCTGAAACTTTAAACACGTTTATCTCGCAAACTACGCGTTCCCGGGCCTTATTTGCCCATTCGGGGTTTCTAAGGGGTATTAATCGACCATTCTGAATCGATTGGCGCTATCAGAAAATATGGAAATTTTGGTCCCTGAACTCTGACTGCAGAAAATATCGAAATTTTGGTCGCTGAACTCTGACTGCTACTGGGCCCAGAATTTGCACCAAAACAAGTGTTTTATAGGTAAAAAAATTGATGCTGGTATAGGGCAAAATTGCAGTTTAGGTACTACTTCAAATAGGCTGAAACTTTAAACGCTTTTATCTCGCAAACTAAGCGTTCCCGGGCCTTATTTGCCCCTTTCGGGGTTTCTAAGGGGTATGAATCGACCATTCTGAATCGATTGGCGCTATCAGAAAATATCGAAATGTTGGTCCTTGAACTCTGACTGCTACTGGTCCCAGAATTTGCACCAAAACAAGTGTTTTATAGGTAAAAAGAATTGATGCTGGTATAGGGCAAAATTGCAGTTTAGGTACTACTTCAAATAGGCTGAAACTTTAAACGCGTTTATCTCGCAAACTACGCGTTCCCGGGCCTTATTTGCCCCTTTCGGGGTTCCTAAAGGGTATGAATCGACCATTCTGAATCGATTGGCGCTATCAGAAAATATCGAAATTTTGGTCCCTGAACTCTGACTGCTACTGGGCCCAGAATTTGCAACAAAACAAGTGTTTTATAGGTAAAAAGAATTGATGCTGGTTTAGGGCAAAATTGCAGTTTAGGTACTACTTCAAATAGGCTGAAACTTTAAACGCGGTTATCTCGCAAACTACGCGTTCCCGGGCCTTATTTGCCCCTTTTGCGGTTCCTAAGGGGTATGAATCGACCATTCTGAATCGATTGGCGCTATCAGAAAATATCGAAATTTTGGTCCCCGAACTCTGACTGCTACTGGGCCCAGAATTTGCACCAAAACAAGTGTTTTATAGGTAAAAAGAATTGATGCTGGTATAGGGCAAAATTGCAGTTTAGGTACTACTTCAAATAGGCTGAAACTTTAAACGCGTTTATCTCGCAAACTAAGCGTTCCCGGGCCTTATTTGCCCCTTTCGGGGTTTCTAAGGGGTATGAATCGACCATTCTGAATCGATTGGCGCTATCAGAAAATATCGAAATTTTGGTCCCTGAACTCTGACTGCTACTGGTCCCAGAATTTGCACCAAAACAAGTGTTTTATAGGTAAAACGAATTGATGCTGGTATAGGGCAAAATTGCAGTTTAGGTACTACTTCAAATAGGCTGAAACTTTAAACGCGTTTATCTCGCAAACTACGCGTTCCCGGGCCTTATTTGCCCCTTTCGGGGTTTCTAAGTGGTATGAATCGACCATTCTGAATCAATTGGCGCTATCAAAAGATATCGAAATTTTGGTCCCTGAACTCTGACTGCTACTGGGCCCAGAATTTGCACCAAAACAAGTGTTTTATAGGTAAAAAGAATTGATGCTGGTATAGGGAAAAATTGCAGTTTAGGTACTACTTCAAATAGGCTGAAACTTTAAACGCGTTTATCTCGCAAACTACGCGCTCCCGGGCCTTATTTGCCCCTTTCGGAGTTTCTAAGTGGTATGAATCGACCATTCTGAATCAATTGGCGCTATCAAAAGATATCGAAATTTTGGTCCCTGAACTCTGACTGCTACTGGGCCCAGAATTTGCACCAAAACAAGTGTTTTATAGGTAAAAAGAATTGATGCTGGTATAGGGCAAAATTGCAGTTTAGGTACTACTTCAAATAGGCTGAAACTTTAAACGCGTTTATCTCGCAAACTAAGCGTTCCCGGGCCTTATTTGCCCCTTTCGGGGTTTCTAAGGGGTATGAATCGACCATTCTGAATCGATTGGCGCTATCAGAAAATATCGAAATTTTGGTCCCTGAACTCTGACTGCTACTGGTCCCAGAATTTGCACCAAAACAAGTGTTTTATAGGTAAAACGAATTGATGCTGGTATAGGGCAAAATTGCAGTTTAGGTACTACTTCAAATAGGCTGAAACTTTAAACGCGTTTATCTCGCAAACTACGCGTTCCCGGGCCTTATTTGCCCCTTTCGGGGTTTCTAAGTGGTATGAATCGACCATTCTGAATCAATTGGCGCTATCAAAAGATATCGAAATTTTGGTCCCTGAACTCTGACTGCTACTGGGCCCAGAATTTGCACCAAAACAAGTGTTTTATAGGTAAAAAGAATTGATGCTGGTATAGGGCAAAATTGCAGTTTAGGTACTACTTCAAATAGGCTGAAACTTTAAACGCGTTTATCTCGCAAACTAAGCGTTCCCGGGCCTTATTTGCCCCTTTCGGGGTTTCTAAGGGGTATGAATCGACCATTCTGAATCCATTGGCGCTATCAGAAAATATCGAAATTTTGGTCCCTGAACTCTGACTGCTACTGGTCCCAGAATTTGCACCAAAACAAGTGTTTTATAGGTAAAAAGAATTGATGCTGGTATAGGGCAAAATTGCAGTTTAGGTACTTCTTCAAATAGGCTGAAACTTTAAACGCGTTTATCTCGCAAACTACGCGTTCCCGGGCCTTATTTGCCCCTTTCGGGGTTTCTAAGGGTATGAATTGACCATTCTGAATCGATTGGCGCTATCAGAAAATATCGAAATGTTGGTCCCTGAACTCTGACTGCTACTGGTCCCAGAATTTGCACCAAAACAAGTGTTTTATAGGTAAAAAGAATTGATGCTGGTATAGGGAAAAATAGCAGTTTAGGTACTACTTCAAATAGGTTGAAACTTTAAACGCGTTTATCTCGCAAACTACGCGTTCCCGGGCCTTATTTGCCCCTTTCGGGGTTTCTAAGGGGTATGAATCGACCATTCTGAATCGATTGGCGCTATCAGAAAATATCGAAATTTTGGTCCCTGAACTCTGACTGCTACTGGTCCCAGAATTTGCACCAAAACAAGTGTTTTATAGGTCAAAAGAATTGATGCTGGTATAGGGAAAAATTGCAGTTTAGGTACTACTTCAAATAGGCTGAAACTTTAAACGCGTTTCTAAGGGGTGTGAATCGACCATTCTGAATCGATTGGCGCTATCAGAAAATATCGAAATTTTGGTCCCTGAACTCTGACTGCTACTGGGCCCAGAATTTGCACCAAAACAAGTGTTTTATAGGTAAAAAGAATTGATGCTGGTATAGGGCAAAATTGCAGTTTAGGTACTACTTCAAATAGGCTGAAACTTTAAACGCGTTTATCGCGCAAACTAAGCGTTCCCGGGCCTTATTTGCCCCTTTCGGGGTTTCTAAGGGGTATGAATCGACCATTCTGAATCGATTGGCGCTATCAGAAAATATCGAAATGTTGGTCCCTGAACTCTGACTGCTACTGGGCCCAGAATTTGCACCAAAACAAGTGTTTTATAGGTAAAAAGAATTGATGCTGGTATAGGGAAAAATTGCAGTTTAGGTACTACTTCAAATAGGCTGAAACTTTAAACGCGTTTCTAAGGGGTGTGAATCGACCATTCTGAATCGATTGGCGCTATCAGAAAATATCGAAATTTTGGTCCCTGAACTCTGACTGCTACTGGTCCCAGAATTTGCACAAAAACAAGTGTTTTATAGGTAAAAAGAATTGATGCTGGTATAGGGCAAAATTGCAGTTTAGGTACTACTTCAAATAGGCTGAAACTTTAAACGCGTTTATCTCGCAAACTACGCGTCCCGGGCCTTATTTGCCCCTCTCGGGGTTTCTAAGGGGTATGAATCGACCATTCTGAATCGATTGGCGCTATCAGAAAATATCGAAATTTTGGTCCCTGAACTCTGACTGCTACTGGTCCCAGAATTTGCACCAAAACAAGTGTTTTATAGGTAAAAAGAATTGATGCTGGTATAGGGCAAAATTGCAGTTTAGGTACTACTTCAAATAGGCTGGAACTTTAAACGCGTTTATCTCGCAAACTACGCGTTCCCGGGCCTTATTTGCCCCTTTCGGAGTTTCTAAGGGGTATGAATTCTGAATCGATTCGCGCTATCAGAAAATATCGAAATGTTGGTCCCTGAACTCTGACTGCTACTGGGCCCAGAATTTGCACCAAAACAAGTGTTTTATAGGTAAAAAGAATTGATGCTGGTATAGGGAAAAATTGCAGTTTAGGTACTACTTCAAATAGGCTGAAACTTTAAACGCGTTTATCTCGCAAACTACGCGTTCCCGGGCCTTATTTGCCCCTTTCGGAGTTTCTAAGGGGTATGAATCGACCATTCTGAATCGATTGGCGCTATCAGAAAATATCGAAATTTTGGTCCCTGAACTCTGACTGCTACTGGTCCCAGAATTTTCACCAAAACAAGTGTTTTATAGGTAAAACGAATTGATGCTGGTATAGGGCAAAATTGCAGTTTAGGTACTACTTCAAATAGGCTGAAACTTTAAACGCGTTTCTAAGGGGTGTGAATCGACCATTCTGAATCGATTGGCGCTATCAGAAAATATCGAAATTTTGGTCCCTGAACTCTGACTGCTACTGGGCCCAGAATTTGCACCAAAACAAGTGTTTTATAGGTAAAAAGAATTGATGCTGGTATAGGGCAAAATTGCAGTTTAGGTACTACTTCAAATAGGCTGAAACTTTAAACGCGTTTATCGCGCAAACTAAGCGTTCCCGGGCCTTATTTGCCCCTTTCGGGTTTTCTAAGGGGTATGAATCGACCATTCTGAATCGATTGGCGCTATCAGAAAATATCGAAATGTTGGTCCCTGAACTCTGACTGCTACTGGGCCCAGAATTTGCACCAAAACAAGTGTTTTATAGGTAAAAAGAATTGATGCTGGTATAGGGAAAAATTGCAGTTTAGGTACTACTTCAAATAGGCTGAAACTTTAAACGCGTTTCTAAGGGGTGTGAATCGACCATTCTGAATCGATTGGCGCTATCAGAAAATATCGAAATTTTGGTCCCTGAACTCTGACTGCTACTGGTCCCAGAATTTGCACAAAAACAAGTGTTTTATAGGTAAAAAGAATTGATGCTGGTATAGGGAAAAATTGCAGTTTAGGTACTACTTCAAATAGGCTGAAACTTTAAACGCGTTTCTAAGGGGTGTGAATCGACCATTCTGAATCGATTGGCGCTATCAGAAAATATCGAAATTTTGGTCCCTGAACTCTGACTGCTACTGGTCCCAGAATTTGCACAAAAACAAGTGTTTTATAGGTAAAAAGAATTGATGCTGGTATAGGGAAAAATTGCAGTTTAGGTACTACTTCAAATAGGCTGGAACTTTAAACGCGTTTATCTCGCAAACTACGCGTTCCCGGGCCTTATTTGCCCCTTTCGGAGTTTCTAAGGGGTATGAATTCTGAATCGATTCGCGCTATCAGAAAATATCGAAATGTTGGTCCCTGAACTCTGACTGCTACTGGGCCCAGAATTTGCACCAAAACAAGTGTTTTATAGGTAAAAAGAATTGATGCTGGTATAGGGAAAAATTGCAGTTTAGGTACTACTTCAAATAGGCTGAAACTTTAAACGCGTTTATCTCGCAAACTACGCGTTCCCGGGCCTTATTTGCCCCTTTCGGAGTTTCTAAGGGGTATGAATCGACCATTCTGAATCGATTGGCGCTATCAGAAAATATCGAAATTTTGGTCCCTGAACTCTGACTGCTACTGGTCCCAGAATTTGCACCAAAACAAGTGTTTTATAGGTAAAACGAATTGATGCTGGTATAGGGCAAAATTGCAGTTTAGGTACTACTTCAAATAGGCTGAAACTTTAAACGCGTTTATCTCGCAAACTACGCGTTCCCGGGCCTTATTTGCCCCTTTCGGGGTTTCTAAGTGGTATGAATCGACCATTCTGAATCAATTGGCGCTATCAAAAGATATCGAAATTTTGGTCCCTGAACTCTGACTGCTACTGGGCCCAGAATTTGCACCAAAACAAGTGTTTTATAGGTAAAAAGAATTGATGCTGGTATAGGGCAAAATTGCAGTTTAGGTACTACTTCAAATAGGCTGAAACTTTAAACGCGTTTATCTCGCAAACTAAGCGTTCCCGGGCCTTATTTGCCCCTTTCGGGGTTTCTAAGGGGTATGAATCGACCATTCTGAATCGATTGGCGCTATCAGAAAATATCGAAATTTTGGTCCCTGAACTCTGACTGCTACTGGTCCCAGAATTTGCACCAAAACAAGTGTTTTATAGGTAAAAAGAATTGATGCTGGTATAGGGCAAAATTGCAGTTTAGGTACTTCTTCAAATAGGCTGAAACTTTAAACGCGTTTATCTCGCAAACTACGCGTTCCCTGGCCTTATTTGCCCCTTTCGGGGTTTCTAAGGGTATGAATTGACCATTCTGAATCGATTGGCGCTATCAGAAAATATCGAAATGTTGGTCCCTGAACTCTGACTGCTACTGGTCCCAGAATTTGCACCAAAACAAGTGTTTTATAGGTAAAAAGAATTGATGCTGGTATAGGGAAAAATAGCAGTTTAGGTACTACTTCAAATAGGTTGAAACTTTAAACGCGTTTATCTCGCAAACTACGCGTTCCCGGGCCTTATTTGCCCCTTTCGGGGTTTCTAAGGGGTATGAATCGACCATTCTGAATCGATTGGCGCTATCAGAAAATATCGAAATTTTGGTCCCTGAACTCTGACTGCTACTGGTCCCAGAATTTGCACCAAAACAAGTGTTTTATAGGTCAAAAGAATTGATGCTGGTATAGGGAAAAATTGCAGTTTAGGTACTACTTCAAATAGGCTGAAACTTTAAACGCGTTTCTAAGGGGGTGTGAATCGACCATTCTGAATCGATTGGCGCTATCAGAAAATATCGAAATTTTGGTCCCTGAACTCTGACTGCTACTGGGCCCAGAATTTGCACCAAAACAAGTGTTTTATAGGTAAAAAGAATTGATGCTGGTATAGGGCAAAATTGCAGTTTAGGTACTACTTCAAATAGGCTGAAACTTTAAACGCGTTTATCGCGCAAACTAAGCGTTCCCGGGCCTTATTTGCCCCTTTCGGGGTTTCTAAGGGGTATGAATCGACCATTCTGAATCGATTGGCGCTATCAGAAAATATCGAAATGTTGGTCCCTGAACTCTGACTGCTACTGGGCCCAGAATTTGCACCAAAACAAGTGTTTTATAGGTAAAAAGAATTGATGCTGGTATAGGGAAAAATTGCAGTTTACTTACTACTTCAAATAGGCTGAAACTTTAAACGCGTTTATCTCGCAAACTACGCGTTCCCGGGCCTTATTTGCCCCTTTCGGGGTTTCTAAGGGGTATGAATCGACCATTCTGAATCGATTGGCGCTATCAGAATATATCGAAATTTTGGTCCCTGAACTCTGACTGCTACTGGGCCCAGAATTTGCACTAAAACAAGTGTTTTATAGGTAAAAAGAATTAATGCTGGTATAGGGCAAAATTGCAGTTTAGGTACTACTTCAAATAGGCTGAAACTTTAAACGCTTTTATCTCGCAAACTACGCGTTCCCGGGCCTTATTTGCCCCTTTCGGGGTTTCTAAGGGGTATGAATCGACCATTCTGAATCGATTGGTGCTATCAGAAAATATCGAAATTTTGGTCGCTGAACTCTGACTGCTACTGGGCCCAGAATTTGCACCAAAACAAGTGTTTTATAGGTAAAAAGAATTGATGCTGGTATAGGGCAAAATTGCAGTTAAGATACTACTTCAAATAGGCTGAAACTTTAAACGCGTTTATATCGCAAACTACGCGTTCCCGGGCCTTATTTGCCCCTTTCGGGGTTTCTAAGGGGTATGAATCGCCATTCTGAATCGATTGGCGCTATCAGAAAATATCGAAATGTTGGTCCCTGAAGTCTGACTGCTACTGGGCCCAGAATTTGCACCAAAACAAGTGTTTTGTAGGTAAAAAGAATAGATGCTGGTATAGGGCAAAATTACAGTTTAGGTACTACTTCAAATAGGCTGAAACTTTAAACGCGTTTATCTCGCAAACTACGCGTTCCCGGGCCTTATTTGCCCCTTTCGGGGTTTCTAAGGGGTATGAATCGACCATTCTGAATCGATTGGCGCTATCAGAAAATATCGAAATGTTGGTCCCTGAACTCTGACTGCTACTGGTCCCAGAATTTGCACCAAAACAAGTGTTTTATAGGTAAAAAGAATTGATGCTGGTAGAGACAAAATTGCAGTTTAGGTACTACTTCAAATAGGCTGAAACTTTAAACGCTTTTATCTCGCAAACTACGCGTTCCCGGGCCTTATTTGCCCCTTTCGGGTTTTCTAAGGGGTATGAATCGACCATTCTGAATCGATTGGCGCTATCAGAAAATATCGAAATTTTGGTCCCTGAACTCTGACTGCTACTGGACCCAGAATTTGCACCAAAACAAGTGTTTTATAGGTAAAAAGAATTGATGCTGGTATAGGGCAAAATTGCAGTTTAGGTACTACTTCAAATAGGCTGAAACTTTAAACGCAATTATCTCGCAAACAACGCGTTCCCGGGCCTTATTTGCCCCTTTCGGGGTTGCTAAGGGGTATGAATCGACCATTTTGAATCGATTGGCGCTATCAGAAAATATCGAAATTTTGGTCCCTGAACTCTGACTGCTACTGGGCCCAGAATTTGCACCAAAACAAGTGTTTTATAGGTAAAAAGAATTGATGCTGGTATAGGCAAAATTGCAGTTTAGGTACTACTTCAAATAGGCTGAAACTTTAAACACGTTTATCTCGCAAACTACGCGTTCCCGGGCCTTATTTGCACATTCGGGGTTTCTAAGGGGTATAAATCGACCATTCTGAATCGATTGGCGCTATCAGAAAATATGGAAATTTTGGTCCCTGAACTCTGACTGCAGAAAATATCGAAATTTTGGTCGCTGAACTCTGACTGCTACTGGGCCCAGAATTTGCACCAAAACAATTGTTTTATAGGTAAAAAAATTGATGCTGGTATAGGGCAAAATTGCAGTTTAGGTACTACTTCAAATAGGCTGAAACTTTAAACGCTTTTATCTCGCAAACTAAGCGTTCCCGGGCCTTATTTGCCCCTTTCGGGGTTTCTAAGGGGTATGAATCGACCATTCTGAATCGATTGGCGCTATCAGAAAATATCGAAATGTTGGTCCTTGAACTCTGACTGCTACTGGTCCCAGAATTTGCACCAAAACAAGTGTTTTATAGGTAAAAAGAATTGATGCTGGTATAGGGCAAAATTGCAGTTTAGGTACTACTTCAAATAGGCTGAAACTTTAAACGCGTTTATCTCGCAAACTACGCGTTCCCGGGCCTTATTTGCCCCTTTCGGGGTTCCTAAAGGGTATGAATCGACCATTCTGAATCGATTGGCGCTATCAGAAAATATCGAAATTTTGGTCCCTGAACTCTGACTGCTACTGGGCCCAGAATTTGCAACAAAACAAGTGTTTTATAGGTAAAAAGAATTGATGCTGGTTTAGGGCAAAATTGCAGTTTAGGTACTACTTCAAATAGGCTGAAACTTTAAACGCGGTTATCTCGCAAACTACGCGTTCCCGGGCCTTATTTGCCCCTTTCGGGGTTTCTAAGGGGTATGAATCGACCATTCTGAATTGATTGGCGCTATCAGAAAATATCGAAATTTTGGTCCCCTAACTCTGACTGCTACTGGGCCCAGAATTTGCACCAAAACAAGTGTTTTATAGGTAAAAAGAATTGATGCTGGTATAGGGCAAAATTGCAGTTTAGGTACTACTTCAAATAGGCTGAAACTTTAAACGCTTTTATCTCGCAAACTACGCGTACCCGGGCCTTATTTGCCCCTTTCGGAGGTTTCTAAGGGGTATGAATCGACCATTCTGAATCGATTGGCGCTATCAGGAAATATGGAAATTTTGGTCCCTGAACTCTGACTGCTACTGGGCCCAGAATTTGCACCAAAACAAGTGTTTTATAGGTAAAAAGAATTGATGCTGGTATAGGGCAAAATTGCAGTTTAGGAACTACTTCAAATAGGCTGAAACTTTAAACGCGTTTATCTCGCAAACTACGCGTTCCCGGGCCTTATTTGCCCCTTTCGGGGTTCCTAAGGGGTATGAATCGACCATTCTGAATCGATTGGCGCTATCAGAAAATATCGAAATTGTGGTCCCTGAACTCTGACTGCTACTGGGCCCAGAATTTGCACCAAAACAAGTGTTTTATAGGTAAAAAGAATTGATGCTGGTATAGGGCAAAATTGCAGTTTAGGTACTACTTCAAATAGGCTGAAACTTTAAACGCGTTTATCTCGCAAACTACGCGTTCCCGGGCCTTATTTGCCCCTTTTGCGGTTCCTAAGGGGTATAAATCGACCATTCTGAATCGATTGGCGCTATCAGAAAATATCGAAATTTTGGTCCCCGAACTCTGACTGCTACTGGGCCCAGAATTTGCACCAAAACAAGTGTTTTATAGGTAAAAAGAATTGATGCTGGTATAGGGCAAAATTGCAGTTTAGGTACTACTTCAAATAGGCTGAAACTTTAAACGCTTTTATCTCGCAAACTACGCGTTCCCGGGCCTTATTTGCCCCTTTCGGGGTTTCTAAGGGGTATGAATCGACCATTCTGAATCGATTGGCGCTATCAGAAAATATCGAAATTTTGGTCCCCGAACTCTGACTGCTACTGGGCCCAGAATTTGCACCAAAACAAGTGTTTTATAGGTAAAAAGAATTGATGCTGGTATAGGGCAAAATTGCAGTTTAGGTACTACTTCAAATAGGCTGAAACTTTAAACGCTTTTATCTCGCAAACTACGCGTACCCGGGCCTTATTTGCCCCTGTCGGGGGTTTCTAAGGGGTATGAATCGACCATTCTGAATCGATTGGCGCTATCAGAAAATATCGAAATTTTGGTCCCTGAACTCTGACTGCTACTGGGCCCAGAATTTGCACCAAAACAAGTGTTTTATAGGTAAAAAGAATTGATGCTGGTATAGGGAAAAATTGCAGTTTAGGTACTACTTCAAATAGGCTGAAACTTTAAACGCGTTTATCTCGCAAACTACGCGTTCCCGGCCCTTATTTGCCCCTTTTGGGGTTCCTAAGGGGAATAAATCGACCATTCTGAATCGATTGGCGCTATCAGAAAATATCGAAATTTTGGTCCCCGAACTCTGACTGCTACTGGGCCCAGAATTTGCACCAAAACAAGTGTTTTATAGGTAAGAAGAATTGATGCTGGTATAGGGCAAAATTGCAGTTTAGGTACTACTTCAAATAGGCTGAAACTTTAAACGCTTTTATCTCGCAAACTACGCGTACCCGGGCCTTATTTGCCCCTGTCGGGGGTTTCTAAGGGGTATGAATCGACCATTCTGAATCGATTGGCGCTATCAGAAAATATGGAAATTTTGGTCAATGAACTCTGACTGCTACTGGGCCCAGAATTTGCACCAAAACAAGTGTTTTGTAGGTAAAAAGAATTGATGCTGGTATAGGGCAAAATTGCAGTTTAGGTACTACTTCAAATAGGCTGAAACTTTAAACGCGTTTATCTCGCAAACTACGCGTTCCCGGGCCTTATTTGCCCCCTTCGGGGTTTCTAAGGGGTATGAATCGACCATTCTGAATCGATTGGCGCTATCAGAAAATATCGAAATTTTGGTCCCTGAACTCTGACTGCTACTGGGCCCAGAATTTGCACCAAAACAAGTGTTTTATAGGTAAAAAGAATTGATGCTGGTATAGGGCAAAATTGCAGTTTAGGTACTACTTCAAATAGGCTGAAACTTTAAACGCGTTTATCTCGCAAACTACGCGTTCCCGGGCCTTATTTGCCCCTTTTGGGGTTCCTAAGGGGTATAAATCGACCATTCTGAATCGATTGGCGCTATCAGAAAATATCGAAATTTTGGTCCCCGAACTCTGACTGCTACTGGGCCCAGAATTTGCACCAAAACAAGTGTTTTATAGGTAAAAAGAATTGATGCTGGTATAGGGCAAGATTGCAGTTTAGGTACTACTTCAAATAGGCTGAAACTTTAAACGCTTTTATCTCGCAAACTACGCGTACCCGGGCCTTATTTGCCCCTGTCGGGGGTGTCTAAGGGGTATGAATCGACCATTCTGAATCGATTGGCGCTATCAGAAAATATGGAAATTTTGGTCCCTGAACTCTGACTGCTACTGGGCCCAGAATTTGCACCAAAACAAGTGTTTTATAGGTAAAAAGAATTGATGCTGGTATAGGGCAAAATTGCAGTTTAGGTACTACTTCAAATAGGCTGAAACTTTAAACGCGTTTATCTCGCAAACTACGCGTTCCCGGGCCTTATTTGCCCCTTTCGGGGTTCCTAAGGGGTATGAATCGACCATTCTGAATCGATTGGCGCTATCAGAAAATATCGAAATTTTGGTCCCTGAACTCTGACTGCTACTGGGCCCAGAATTTGCACCAAAACAAGTGTTTTATAGGTAAAAAGAATTGATGCTGGTATAGGGCAAAATTGCAGTTTAGGTACTACTTCAAATAGGCTGAAACTTTAAACGCGTTTATCTCGCAAACTACGCGTTCCCGGGCCTTATTTGCCCCTTTCGGGGTTTCTAAGTGGTATGAATCGACCATTCTGAATCGATTGGCGCTATCAGAAAATATGGAAATTTTGGTCCCTGAACTCTGACTGCTACTGGGCCCAGAATTTGCACCAAAACAAGTGTTTTATAGGTAAAAAGAATTGATGCTGGTATAGGGCAAAATTGCAGTTTAGGTACTACTTCAAATAGGCTGAAACCTTAAACGCGTTTATCTCGCAAACTACGCGTTCCCGGGCCTTATTTGCCCCTTTCGGGGTTTCTAAGGGGTATGAATCGACCATTCTGAATCGATTGGCGCTATCAGAAAATATCGAAATTTTGGTCCCTGAACTCTGACTGCTACTGGGCCCAGAATTTGCACCAAAACAAGTGTTTTATAGGTAAAAAGAATTGATGCTGGCATAGGGCAAAATTGCAGTTTAGGTACTACTTCAAATAGGCTGAAACTTTAAACGCTTTTATCTCGCAAACTACGCGTTCCCATGCCTTATTTGCCCCCTTCGGGGTTTCTAAGGGGTATGAATCGACCATTCTGAATCGATTGGCGCTATCAGAAAATATCGAAATTTTGGTCCCTGAACTCTGACTGCTACTGGGCCCAGAATTTGCACCAAAACAAGTGTTTTATAGGTAAAAAGAATTGATGCTGGTATAGGGCAAAATTGCAGTTTAGGTACTACTTCAAATAGGCTGAAACTTTAAACGCGTTTATCTCGCAAACTACGCGTTCCCGGGCCTTATTTGCCCCTTTCGGGGTTTCTAAGTGGTATGAATCGACCATTCTGAATCGATTGGCGCTATCAGAAAATATCGAAATTTTGGTCCCCGAACTCTGACTGCTACTGGGCCCAGAATTTGCACCAAAACAAGTGTTTTATAGGTAAAAAGAATTGATGCTGGCATAGGGCAAAATTGCAGTTTAGGTACTACTTCAAATAGGCTGAAACTTTAAACGCCTTTATCTCGCAAACTACGCGTTCCCGGGCCTTATTTGCCCCTCTCGGGGTTTCTAAGGGGTATGAATCGACCATTCTGAATCGATTGGCGCTATCAGAAAATATCGAACTGTGACTGCTACTGGGCCCAGAATTTGCACCAAAACAAGTGCTTTATAGGTAAAAAGAATTGATGCTGGTATAGGGCAAAATTGCAGTTTAGGTACTACTTCAAATAGGCTGAAACTTTAAACGCGTTTATCTCGCAAACTACGCGTTCCCGGGCCTTATTTGCCCCTTTCGGGGTTCCTAAGGGGTATAAATCGACCATTCTGAATCGATTGGCGCTATCAGAAAATATCGAAATTTTGGTCCCCGAACTCTGACTGCTACTGGGCCCAGAATTTGCACCAAAACAAGTGTTTTATAGGTAAAAAGAATTGATGCTGGTATAGGGCAAAATTGCAGTTTAGGTACTACTTCAAATAGGCTGAAACTTTAAACGCTTTTATCTCGCAAACTACGCCTTCCCATGCCTTATTTGCCCCTTTCGGGGTTTCTAAGGGGTATGAATCGACCATTCTGAATCGATTGGCGCTATCAGAAAATATAGAAATTTTGGTCCCTGAACTCTGACTGCTACTGGGCCCAGAATTTGCACCAAAACAAGTGTTTTATAGGTAAAAAGAATTGATGCTGGTATAGGGCAAAATTGCAGTTTAGGTACTACTTCAAATAGGCTGAAACTTTAAACGCTTTTATCTCGCAAACTACGCGTTCCCGGGCCTTATTTGCCCCTTTCGGGGTTTCTAAGGGGTATGAATCGACCATTCTGAATCGATTGGCGCTATCAGAAAATATCGAAATTTTGGTCCCTGAACTCTGACTGCTACTGGGCCCAGAATTTGCACCAAAACAAGTGCTTTATAGGTAAAAAGAATTGATGCTGGTATAGGGCAAAATTGCAGTTTAGGTACTACTTCAAATAGGCTGAAACTTTAAACGCGTTTATCTCGCAAACTACGCGTTCCCGGGCTTTATTTGCCCCTTTTATGGTTCCTAAGGGGTATAAATCGACCATTCTGAATCGATTGGCGCTATCAGAAAATATCGAAATTTTGGTCCCCGAACTCTGACTGCTACTGGGCCCAGAATTTGCACCAAAACAAGTGTTTTATAGATAAAAAGAATTGATGCTGGTATAGGGCAAAATTGCAGTTTAGGTACTACTTCAAATAGGCTGAAACTTTAAACGCTTTTATCTCGCAAACTACGCGTACCCGGGCCTTATTTGCCCATTTCGGGGTTTCTAAGGGGTATGAATCGACCATTCTGAATCGATTGGCGCTATCACAAAATATCGAAATTTTGGTCCCTGAACTCTGACTGCTACTGGGCCCAGAATTTGCACCAAAACAAGTGTTTTATAGGTAAAAATAATTGATGCTGGTATAGGGCAAAATTGCAGTTTAGTCAAATAGGCTGAAACTTTAAACGCGGTTATCTCGCAAACTACGCGTTCCCGGGCCTTATTTGCCCCTGTCGGGGTTCCTAAGGGGAATGAATCGACCATTCTGAATCGATTGGCGCTATCAGAAAATATCGAAATTTTGGTCCCTGAACTCTGACTGCTACTGGGCCCAGAATTTGCACCAAAACAAGTGTTTTATAGGTAAAAAGAATTGATGCTGGTATAGGGCAAAATTGTAGTTTAGTTACTACTTCAAATAGGCTGAAACTTTAAACGCGGTTATCTCGCAAACTACGCGTTCCCGGGCCTTATTTGCCCCTTTCGGGGTTTCTAAGGGGTATGAATCGACCATTCAGAATCGATTGGCGCTATCAGAAAATATCGAAATTTTGGTCCCTGAACTCTGACTGCTACTGGTCCCACAATTTGCACCAAAACAAGTGTTTTATAGGTAAAAAGAATTGATGCCGGTATAGGGCAAAATTGTAGTTTAGTTACTACTTCAAATAGGCTGAAACTTTAAACGCGGTTATCTCGCAAACTACGCGTTCCCGGGCCATATTTGCCCCTTTCGGGGTTCCTAAGGGGTATGAATCGACCATTCTGAATCGATTGGCGCTATCAGAAAATATCGAAATTTTGGTCCCCGAACTCTGACTGCTACTGGGCCCAGAATTTGCACCAAAAAAAGTGTTTTATAGGTAAAAAGAATTGATGCTGGTAAAGGGCAAAATTGCAGTTTAGGTACTACTTCAAATAGGCTGAAACTTTAAACGCTTTTATCTCGCAAACTACGCGTTTCCGGGCCTTATTTGCCCCTTTCGGGGTTTCTAAGGGGTATGAATCGACCATTCTGAATCGATTGGCGCTATCAGAAAATATAAAAATTTTGGTCCCTGAACTCTGACTGCTACTGGGCCCAGAATTTGCACCAAAACAAGTGTTTTATAGGTAAAAACAATTGATGCTGGTATAGAGCAAAATTGCAGTTTAGGTACTACTTCAAATAGGCTGAAACTTTAAACGCGTTTATCTCGCAAACTACGCGTTCCCGGGCCTTATTTGCCCCTTTCGGGGTTCCTAAGGGGTATGAATCGACCATTCTGAATCGATTGGCGCTATCAGAAAATATCGAAATTTTGGTCCCTGAACTCTGACTGCTACTGGGCCCAGAATTTGCACCAAAACAAGTGTTTTATAGGTAAAAAGAATTGATGGTGGTATAGGCAAAATTGCAGTTTAGGTACTACTTCAAATAGGCTGAAACTTTAAACACGTTTATCTCGCAAACTACGCGTTCCCGGGCCTTATTTGCCCATTCGGGGTTTCTAAGGGGTATAAATCGACCATTCTGAATCGATTGGCGCTATCAGAAAATATGGAAATTTTGGTCCCTGAACTCTGACTGCTACTAGGCCCAGAATTTGCACCAAAACAAGTGTTTTATAGGTAAAAACAATTGATGCTGGTATAGAGCAAAATTGCAGTTTAGGTACTACTTCAAATAGGCTAAAACTTTAAACGCGTTTATCTCGCAAACTACGCGTTCCCGGGCCTTATTTGCCCCTTTCGGGGTTCCTAAGGGGTATGAATCGACCATTCTGAATCGATTGGCGCTATCAGAAAATATTGAAATTTTGGTCCCTGAACTCTGACTGCTACTGGGCCCAGAATTTGCACCAAAACAAGTGTTTTATAGGTAAAAAAATTGATGCTGGTATAGGGCAAAATTGCAGTTTAGGTACTACTTCAAATAGGCTGAAACTTTAAACGCTTTTATCTCGCAAACTAAGCGTTCCCGGGCCTTATTTGCCCCATTCGGGCTTTCTAAGGGGTATGAATCGACCATTCTGAATCGATTGGCGCTATCAGAAAATATCGAAATGTTGGTCCCTGAACTCTGACTGCTACTGGGCCCAGAATTTGCACCAAAACAAGTGTTTTATAGGTAAAAAGAATTGATGCTGGTATAGGGCAAAATTGCAGTTTAGGTACTACTTCAAATAGGCTGAAACTTTAAACGCGTTTATCTCGAAAACTACGCGTTCCCGGGCCTTATTTGCCCCTTTCGGGGTTCCTAAGGGGTATGATTCGACAATTCTGAATCGATTGGCGCTATCAGAAAATATCGAAATTTTGGTCCCTGAACTCTGACTGCTACTGGGCCCAGAATTTGCAACAAAACAAGTGTTTTATAGGTAAAAAGAATTGATGCTGGTTTAGGGCAAAATTGAAGTTTAGGTACTACTTCAAATAGGCTGAAACTTTAAACGCGGTTATCTCGCAAACTACGCGTTCCCGGGCCTTATTTGCCCCTTTCGGGGTTTCTAAGGGGTATGAATCGACCATTCTGAATTGATTGGCGCTATCAGAAAATATCGAAATTTTGGTCCCCTAACTCTGACTGCTACTGGGCCCAGAATTTGCACCAAAACAAGTGTTTTATAGGTAAAAAGAATTGATGCTGGTATAGGGCAAAATTGCAGTTTAGGTACTACTTCAAATAGGCTGAAACCTTAAACGCGTTTATCTCGCAAACTACGCGTTCCCGGGCCTTATTTGCCCCTTTCGGGGTTTCTAAGGGGTATGAATCGACCATTCTGAATCGATTGGCGCTATCAGAAAATATCGAAATTTTGTTCCCTGAACTCTGACTGCTACTGGGCCCAGAATTTGCACCAAAACAAGTGTTTTATAGGTAAAAAGAATTGATGCTGGTATAGGGCAAAATTGCAGTTTAGGTACTACTTCAGATAGGCTGAAACTTTAAACGCGTTTATCTCGAAAACTACGCGTTCCCGGGCCTTATTTGCCCCTTTCGGGGTTCCTAAGGGGTATGATTCGACAATTCTGAATCGATTGGCGCTATCAGAAAATATCGAAATTTTGGTCCCTGAACTCTGACTGCTACTGGGCCCAGAATTTGCAACAAAACAAGTGTTTTATAGGTAAAAAGAATTGATGCTGGTTTAGGGCAAAATTGAAGTTTAGGTACTACTTCAAATAGGCTGAAACTTTAAACGCGGTTATCTCGCAAACTACGCGTTCCCGGGCCTTATTTGCCCCTTTCGGGGTTTCTAAGGGGTATGAATCGACCATTCTGAATCGATTGGCGCTATCAGAAAATATCGAAATTTTGTTCCCTGAACTCTGACTGCTACTGGGCCCAGAATTTGCACCAAAACAAGTGTTTTATAGGTAAAAAGAATTGATGCTGGTATAGGGCAAAATTGCAGTTTAGGTACTACTTCAGATAGGCTGAAACTTTAAACGCGTTTATCTCGAAAACTACGCGTTCCCGGGCCTTATTTGCCCCTTTCGGGGTTCCTAAGGGGTATGAATCGACCATTCTGAATCGATTGGCGCTATCAGAAAATATCGAAATTTTGTTCCCTGAACTCTGACTGCTACTGGGCCCAGAATTTGCACCAAAACAAGTGTTTTATAGGTAAAAAGAATTGATGCTGGCATAGGGCAAAATTGCCGTTTAGGTACTACTTCAAATAGGCTGAAACTTTAAACGCTTTTATCTCGCAAACTACGCGTTCCCATGCCTTATTTGCCCCTTTCGGGGTTTCTAAGGGGTATGAATCGACCATTCTGAATCGATTGGCGCTATCAGAAAATATGGAAATTTTGGTCCCTGAACTCTGACTTCTACTGGGCCCAGAATTTGCACCAAAACAAGTGTTTTATAGGTAAAAAGAATTGATGCTGGTATAGGGCAAAATTGCAGTTTAGGTACTACTTCAAATAGGCTGAAACCTTAAACGCGTTTATCTCGCAAACTACGCGTTCCCGGGCCTTATTTGCCCCTTTCGGGGTTTCTAAGGGGTATGAATCGACCATTCTGAATCGATTGGCGCTATCAGAAAATATCGAAATTTTCTTCCCTGAACTCTGACTGCTACTGGGCCCAGAATTTGCACCAAAACAAGTGTTTTATAGGTAAAAAGAATTGATGCTGGTATAGGGCAAAATTGCAGTTTAGGTACTACTTCAGATAGGCTGAAACTTTAAACGCGTTTATCTCGCAAACTACGCGTTCCCGGGCCTTATTTGCCCCTTTTGCGGTTCCTAAGGGGTATAAATCGACCATTCTGAATCGATTGGCGCTATCAGAAAATATCGAAATTTTGGTCCCCGAACTCTGACTGCTACTGGGCCCAGAATTTGCACCAAAACAAGTGTTTTATAGGTAAAAAGAATTGATGCTGGTATAGGGCAAAATTGCAGTTTAGGTACTACTTCAATTAGGCTGAAACTTTAAACGCTTTTATCTCGCAAACTACGCGTACCCGGGCCTTATTTGCCCCTTTCGGGGGTTTCTAAGGGGTATGAATCGACCATTCTGAATCGATTGGCGCTATCAGAAAATATCGAAATTTTGGTCCCTGAACTCTGACTGCTACTGGGCCCAGAATTTGCACCAAAACAAGTGTTTTATAGGTAAAAAGAATTGATGCTGGCATAGGGCAAAATTGCAGTTTAGGTACTACTTCAAATAGGCTGAAACTTTAAACGCTTTTATCTCGCAAACTACGCGTTCCCATGCCTTATTTGCCCCTTTCGGGGTTTCTAAGGGGTCTGAATCGACCATTCTGAATCGATTGGCGCTATCAGAAAATATCGAAATTTTGGTCCCTGAACTCTGACTGCTACTGGGCCCAGAATTTGCACCAAAACAAGTGTTTTATAGGTAAAAAGAATTGATGCTGGTATAAGGCAAAATTGCAGTTTAGGTACTACTTCAAATAGGCTGAAACTTTAAACGCGTTTATCTCGCAAACTACGCGTTCCCGGGCCTTATTTGCCCCTTTCGGGGTTTCTAAGTGGTATGAATCGACCATTCTAAATCGATTGGCGCTATCAGAAAATATCGAAATTTTGGTCCCCGAACTCTGACTGCTACTGGGCCCAGAATTTGCACCAAAACAAGTGTTTTATAGGTAAAAAGAATTGATGCTGGTATAGGGCAAAATTGTAGTTTAGTTACTACTTCAAATAGGCTGAAACTTTAAACGCGGTTATCTCGCAAACTACGCGTTCCCGGGCCTTATTTGCCCCTTTCGGGGTTTCTAAGGGGTATGAATCGACCATTCAGAATCGATTGGCGCTATCAGAAAATATCGAAATTTTGGTCCCTGAACTCTGACTGCTACTGGTCCCACAATTTGCACCAAAACAAGTGTTTTATAGGTAAAAAGAATTGATGCCGGTATAGGGCAAAATTGTAGTTTAGTTACTACTTCAAATAGGCTGAAACTTTAAACGCGGTTATCTCGCAAACTACGCGTTCCCGGGCCATATTTGCCCCTTTCGGGGTTCCTAAGGGGTATGAATCGACCATTCTGAATCGATTGGCGCTATCAGAAAATATCGAAATTTTGGTCCCCGAACTCTGACTGCTACTGGGCCCAGAATTTGCACCAAAAAAAGTGTTTTATAGGTAAAAAGAATTGATGCTGGTAAAGGGCAAAATTGCAGTTTAGGTACTACTTCAAATAGGCTGAAACTTTAAACGCTTTTATCTCGCAAACTACGCGTTCCCGGGCCTTATTTGCCCCTTTCGGGGTTTCTAAGGGGTATGAATCGACCATTCTGAATCGATTGGCGCTATCAGAAAATATAAAAATTTTGGTCCCTGAACTCTGACTGCTACTGGGCCCAGAATTTGCACCAAAACAAGTGTTTTATAGGTAAAAACAATTGATGCTGGTATAGAGCAAAATTGCAGTTTAGGTACTACTTCAAATAGGCTGAAACTTTAAACGCGTTTATCTCGCAAACTACGCGTTCCCGGGCCTTATTTGCCCCTTTCGGGGTTCCTAAGGGGTATGAATCGACCATTCTGAATCGATTGGCGCTATCAGAAAATATCGAAATTTTGGTCCCTGAACTCTGACTGCTACTGGGCCCAGAATTTGCACCAAAACAAGTGTTTTATAGGTAAAAAGAATTGATGCTGGTATAGGCAAAATTGCAGTTTAGGTACTACTTCAAATAGGCTGAAACTTTAAACACGTTTATCTCGCAAACTACGCGTTCCCGGGCCTTATTTGCCCATTCGGGGTTTCTAAGGGGTATAAATCGACCATTCTGAATCGATTGGCGCTATCAGAAAATATGGAAATTTTGGTCCCTGAACTCTGACTGCTACTAGGCCCAGAATTTGCACCAAAACAAGTGTTTTATAGGTAAAAACAATTGATGCTGGTATAGAGCAAAATTGCAGTTTAGGTACTACTTCAAATAGGCTAAAACTTTAAACGCGTTTATCTCGCAAACTACGCGTTCCCGGGCCTTATTTGCCCCTTTCGGGGTTCCTAAGGGGTATGAATCGACCATTCTGAATCGATTGGCGCTATCAGAAAATATTGAAATTTTGGTCCCTGAACTCTGACTGCTACTGGGCCCAGAATTTGCACCAAAACAAGTGTTTTATAGGTAAAAAAATTGATGCTGGTATAGGGCAAAATTGCAGTTTAGGTACTACTTCAAATAGGCTGAAACTTTAAACGCTTTTATCTCGCAAACTAAGCGTTCCCGGGCCTTATTTGCCCCATTCGGGCTTTCTAAGGGGTATGAATCGACCATTCTGAATCGATTGGCGCTATCAGAAAATATCGAAATGTTGGTCCCTGAACTCTGACTGCTACTGGGCCCAGAATTTGCACCAAAACAAGTGTTTTATAGGTAAAAAGAATTGATGCTGGTATAGGGCAAAATTGCAGTTTAGGTACTACTTCAAATAGGCTGAAACTTTAAACGCGTTTATCTCGAAAACTACGCGTTCCCGGGCCTTATTTGCCCCTTTCGGGGTTCCTAAGGGGTATGATTCGACAATTCTGAATCGATTGGCGCTATCAGAAAATATCGAAATTTTGGTCCCTGAACTCTGACTGCTACTGGGCCCAGAATTTGCAACAAAACAAGTGTTTTATAGGTAAAAAGAATTGATGCTGGTTTAGGGCAAAATTGAAGTTTAGGTACTACTTCAAATAGGCTGAAACTTTAAACGCGGTTATCTCGCAAACTACGCGTTCCCGGGCCTTATTTGCCCCTTTCGGGGTTTCTAAGGGGTATGAATCGACCATTCTGAATTGATTGGCGCTATCAGAAAATATCGAAATTTTGGTCCCCTAACTCTGACTGCTACTGGGCCCAGAATTTGCACAAAAACAAGTGTTTTATAGGTAAAAAGAATTGATGCTGGTATAGGGCAAAATTGCAGTTTAGGTACTACTTCAAATAGGCTGAAACCTTAAACGCGTTTATCTCGCAAACTACGCGTTCCCGGGCCTTATTTGCCCCTTTCGGGGTTTCTAAGGGGTATGAATCGACCATTCTGAATCGATTGGCGCTATCAGAAAATATCGAAATTTTGTTCCCTGAACTCTGACTGCTACTGGGCCCAGAATTTGCACCAAAACAAGTGTTTTATAGGTAAAAAGAATTGATGCTGGTATAGGGCAAAATTGCAGTTTAGGTACTACTTCAGATAGGCTGAAACTTTAAACGCGTTTATCTCGAAAACTACGCGTTCCCGGGCCTTATTTGCCCCTTTCGGGGTTCCTAAGGGGTATGATTCGACAATTCTGAATCGATTGGCGCTATCAGAAAATATCGAAATTTTGGTCCCTGAACTCTGACTGCTACTGGGCCCAGAATTTGCAACAAAACAAGTGTTTTATAGGTAAAAAGAATTGATGCTGGTTTAGGGCAAAATTGAAGTTTAGGTACTACTTCAAATAGGCTGAAACTTTAAACGCGGTTATCTCGCAAACTACGCGTTCCCGGGCCTTATTTGCCCCTTTCGGGGTTTCTAAGGGGTATGAATCGACCATTCTGAATTGATTGGCGCTATCAGAAAATATCGAAATTTTGGTCCCCTAACTCTGACTGCTACTGGGCCCAGAATTTGCACCAAAACAAGTGTTTTATAGGTAAAAAGAATTGATGCTGGTATAGGGCAAAATTGCAGTTTAGGTACTACTTCAAATAGGCTGAAACCTTAAACGCGTTTATCTCGCAAACTACGCGTTCCCGGGCCTTATTTGCCCCTTTCGGGGTTTCTAAGGGGTATGAATCGACCATTCTGAATCGATTGGCGCTATCAGAAAATATCGAAATTTTGTTCCCTGAACTCTGACTGCTACTGGGCCCAGAATTTGCACCAAAACAAGTGTTTTATAGGTAAAAAGAATTGATGCTGGTATAGGGCAAAATTGCAGTTTAGGTACTACTTCAGATAGGCTGAAACTTTAAACGCGTTTATCTCGAAAACTACGCGTTCCCGGGCCTTATTTGCCCCTTTCGGGGTTCCTAAGGGGTATGATTCGACAATTCTGAATCGATTGGCGCTATCAGAAAATATCGAAATTTTGGTCCCTGAACTCTGACTGCTACTGGGCCCAGAATTTGCAACAAAACAAGTGTTTTATAGGTAAAAAGAATTGATGCTGGTTTAGGGCAAAATTGAAGTTTAGGTACTACTTCAAATAGGCTGAAACTTTAAACGCGGTTATCTCGCAAACTACGCGTTCCCGGGCCTTATTTGCCCCTTTCGGGGTTTCTAAGGGGTATGAATCGACCATTCTGAATTGATTGGCGCTATCAGAAAATATCGAAATTTTGGTCCCCTAACTCTGACTGCTACTGGGCCCAGAATTTGCACCAAAACAAGTGTTTTATAGGTAAAAAGAATTGATGCTGGTATAGGGCAAAATTGCAGTTTAGGTACTACTTCAAATAGGCTGAAACCTTAAACGCGTTTATCTCGCAAACTACGCGTTCCCGGGCCTTATTTGCCCCTTTCGGGGTTTCTAAGGGGTATGAATCGACCATTCTGAATCGATTGGCGCTATCAGAAAATATCGAAATTTTGTTCCCTGAACTCTGACTGCTACTGGGCCCAGAATTTGCACCAAAACAAGTGTTTTATAGGTAAAAAGAATTGATGCTGGTATAGGGCAAAATTGCAGTTTAGGTACTACTTCAGATAGGCTGAAACTTTAAACGCGTTTATCTCGCAAACTACGCGTTCCCGGGCCTTATTTGCCCCTTTCGGGGTTTCTAAGTGGTATGAATCGACCATTCTAAATCGATTGGCGCTATCAGAAAATATCGAAATTTTGGTCCCCGAACTCTGACTGCTACTGGGCCCAGAATTTGCACCAAAACAAGTGTTTTATAGGTAAAAAGAATTGATGCTGGCATAGGGAAAAATTGCAGTTTAGGTACTACTTCAAATAGGCTGAAACTTTAAACGCTTTTATCTCGCAAACTACGCGTTCCCGGGCCTTATTTGCCCCTTTCGGGGTTTCTAAGGGGTATGAATCGACCATTCTGAATCGATTGGCGCTATCAGAAAATATCGAAATTTTGGTCCCCGAACTCTGACTGCTACTGGGCCCAGAATTTGCACCAAAACAAGTGTTTTATAGGTAAAAAGAATTGATGCTGGTATAGGGCAAAATTGCAGTTTAGGTACTACTTCAAATAGGCTGAAACTTTAAACGCTTTTATCTCCCAAACTACGCGTACCCGGGCCTTATTTGCCCCTCTCGGGGGTTTCTAAGGGGTATGAATCGAGCATTCTGAATCGATTGGCGCTATCAGAAAATATGGAAATTTTGGTCCCTGAACTCTGACTGCTACTGGGCCCAGAATTTGCACCAAAACAAGTGTTTTATAGGTAAAAAGAATTGATGCTGGTATAGGGCAAAATTGCAGTTTAGGTACTACTTCAAATAGGCTGAAACTTTAATCGCGTTTATCTCGCAAACTACGCGTTCCCGGGCCTTATTTGCCCCTTTCGGGGTTCCTAAGGGGTATGAATCGACCATTCTGAATGGATTGGCGCTATCAGAAAATATCGAAATTTTGGTCCCTGAACTCTGACTGCTACTGGGCCCAGAATTTGCACCAAAACAAGTGTTTTATAGGTAAAAAGAATTGATGCTGGCATAGGGCAAAATTGCCGTTTAGGTACTACTTCAAATAGGCTGAAACTTTAAACGCTTTTATCTCGCAAACTACGCGTTCCCATGCCTTATTTGCCCCTTTCGGGGTTTCTAAGGGGTATGAATCGACCATTCTGAATCGATTGGCGCTATCAGAAAATATGGAAATTTTGGTCCCTGAACTCTGACTTCTACTGGGCCCAGAATTTGCACCAAAACAAGTGTTTTATAGGTAAAAAGAATTGATGCTGGTATAGGGCAAAATTGCAGTTTAGGTACTACTTCAAATAGGCTGAAACCTTAAACGCGTTTATCTCGCAAACTACGCGTTCCCGGGCCTTATTTGCCCCTTTCGGGGTTTCTAAGGGGTATGAATCGACCATTCTGAATCGATTGGCGCTATCAGAAAATATCGAAATTTTCTTCCCTGAACTCTGACTGCTACTGGGCCCAGAATTTGCACCAAAACAAGTGTTTTATAGGTAAAAAGAATTGATGCTGGTATAGGGCAAAATTGCAGTTTAGGTACTACTTCAGATAGCCTGAAACTTTAAACGCGTTTATCTCGCAAACTACGCGTTCCCGGGCCTTATTTGCCCCTTTTGCGGTTCCTAAGGGGTATAAATCGACCATTCTGAATCGATTGGCGCTATCAGAAAATATCGAAATTTTGGTCCCCGAACTCTGACTGCTACTGGGCCCAGAATTTGCACCAAAACAAGTGTTTTATAGGTAAAAAGAATTGATGCTGGTATAGGGCAAAATTGCAGTTTAGGTACTACTTCAATTAGGCTGAAACTTTAAACGCTTTTATCTCGCAAACTACGCGTACCCGGGCCTTATTTGCCCCTTTCGGGGGTTTCTAAGGGGTATGAATCGACCATTCTGAATCGATTGGCGCTATCAGAAAATATCGAAATTTTGGTCCCTGAACTCTGACTGCTACTGGGCCCAGAATTTGCACCAAAACAAGTGTTTTATAGGTAAAAAGAATTGATGCTGGCATAGGGCAAAATTGCAGTTTAGGTACTACTTCAAATAGGCTGAAACTTTAAACGCTTTTATCTCGCAAACTACGCGTTCCCATGCCTTATTTGCCCCTTTCGGGGTTTCTAAGGGGTATGAATCGGCCATTCTGAATCGATTGGCGCTATCAGAAAATATCGAAATTTTGGTCCCTGAACTCTGACTGCTACTGGGCCCAGAATTTGCACCAAAACAAGTGTTTTATAGGTAAAAAGAATTGATGCTGGTATAAGGCAAAATTGCAGTTTAGGTACTACTTCAAATAGGCTGAAACTTTAAACGCGTTTATCTCGCAAACTACGCGTTCCCGGGCCTTATTTGCCCCTTTCGGGGTTTCTAAGTGGTATGAATCGACCATTCTAAATCGATTGGCGCTATCAGAAAATATCGAAATTTTGGTCCCCGAACTCTGACTGCTACTGGGCCCAGAATTTGCACCAAAACAAGTGTTTTATAGGTAAAAAGAATTGATGCTGGCATAGGGAAAAATTGCAGTTTAGGTACTACTTCAAATAGGCTGAAACTTTAAACGCTTTTATCTCGCAAACTACGCGTTCCCGGGCCTTATTTGCCCCTTTCGGGGTTTCTAAGGGGTATGAATCGACCATTCTGAATCGATTGGCGCTATCAGAAAATATCGAAATTTTGGTCCCTGAACTCTGACTGCTACTGGGCCCAGAATTTGCACCAAAACAAGTGCTTTATAGGTAAAAAGAATTGATGCTGGTATAGGGCAAAATTGCAGTTTAGATACTACTTCAAATAGGCTGAAACTTTAAACGCGTTTATCTCGCAAAGTACGCGTTCCCGAGCTTTATTTGCCCCTTTTATGGTTCCTAAGGGGTATAAATCGACCATTCTGAATCGATTGGCGCTATCAGAAAATATCGAAATTTTGGTCCCCGAACTCTGACTGCTACTGGGCCCAGAATTTGCACCAAAACAAGTGTTTTATAGGTAAAAAGAATTGATGCTGGTATAGGGCAAAATTGCAGTTTAGGTACTACTTCAAATAGGCTGAAACTTTAAACGCTTTTATCTCCCAAACTACGCGTACCCGGGCCTTATTTGCCCCTTTCGGGGGTTTCTAAGGGGTATGAATCGAGCATTCTGAATCGATTGGCGCTATCAGAAAATATGGAAATTTTGGTCCCTGAACTCTGACTGCTACTGGGCCCAGAATTTGCACCAAAACAAGTGTTTTATAGGTAAAAAGAATTGATGCTGGTATAGGGCAAAATTGCAGTTTAGGTACTACTTCAAATAGGCTGAAACTTTAATCGCGTTTATCTCGCAAACTACGCGTTCCCGGGCCTTATTTGCCCCTTTCGGGGTTCCTAAGGGGTATGAATCGACCATTCTGAATGGATTGGCGCTATCAGAAAATATCGAAATTTTGGTCCCTGAACTCTGACTGCTACTGGGCCCAGAATTTGCACCAAAACAAGTGTTTTATAGGTAAAAAGAATTGATGCTGGCATAGGGCAAAATTGCCGTTTAGGTACTACTTCAAATAGGCTGAAACTTTAAACGCTTTTATCTCGCAAACTACGCGTTCCCATGCCTTATTTGCCCCTTTCGGGGTTTCTAAGGGGTATGAATCGACCATTCTGAATCGATTGGCGCTATCAGAAAATATGGAAATTTTGGTCCCTGAACTCTGACTTCTACTGGGCCCAGAATTTGCACCAAAACAAGTGTTTTATAGGTAAAAAGAATTGATGCTGGTATAGAGCAAAATTGCAGTTTAGGTACTACTTCAAATAGGCTGAAACTTTAAACGCGTTTATCTCGCAAACTACGCGTTCCCGGGCCTTATTTGCCCCTTTCGGGGTTTCTAAGTGGTATGAATCGACCATTCTGAATCGATTGGCGCTATCAGAAAATATCGAAATTTTGGTCCCCGAACTCTGACTGCTACTGGGCCCAGAATTTCCACCAAAACAAGTGTTTTATAGGTAAAAAGAATTGATGCTGATATAGGGCAAAATTGCAGTTTAGGTACTACTTCAAATAGGCTGAAACTTTAAACGCTTTTATCTCGCAAACTACGCGTTCCCGGGACTTATTTGCCCCTTTCGGGGTTTCTAAGGGGTAAGAATCGACCATTCTGAATCGATTGGCGCTATCACAAAATATCGAAATTTTGGTCCCTGAACTCTGACTGCTACTGGGCCCAGAATTTGCACCAAAACAAGTGTTTTATAGGTAAAAAGAATTGATGCTGGTATAGGGCAAAATTGCAGTTTAGGTACTACTTCAAATAGGCTGAAACTTTAAACGCTTTTATCTCGCAAACTACGCGTTCCCGGGCCTTATTTGCCCCTTTCGGGGTTTCTAAGGTGTATGAATCGACCATTCTGAATCGATTGGCGCTATCAGAAAATATCGAAATTTTGGTCCCCAAACTCTGACTGCTACTGGTCCCAGAATTTGCACCAAAACAAGTGTTTTATAGGTAAAAAGAATTGATGTTGATATAGGGAAAAATTGCAGTTTAAGTACTACTTCAAATAGGCTGAAACTTTAAACGCTTTTGTCTCGCAAACTACGCGTTCCCGGGCCTTATTTGTCCCCTTCGGGCAACTGACTGCTACTGGGCCCAGAATTTGCACCAAAACAAGTGTTTTATAGGTAAAAAGAATTGATGCTGGTATAGGGCAAAATTGCAGTTTAGGTACTACTTCAAATAGGCTGAAACTTTAAACGCTTTTATCTCGCAAACTACGCGTTCCCGGGCCTTATTTGCCCCTTTCGGGGTTTCTAAGGGGTATGAATCGACCATTCTGAATCGATTGGCACTATCAGAAAATATCGAAATTTTGGTCCCTGAACTCTGACTGCTACTGGGCCCAGAATTTGCACCAAAACAAGTGTTTTATAGGTAAAAAGAATTGATGCTGGTATAGAGCAAAATTGCAGTTTAGGTACTACTTCAAATAGGCTGAAACTTTAAACGCGTTTATCTCGCAAACTACGCGTTCCCGGGCCTTATATGCCCCATTCGGGGTTCCCAAGGGGTATGAATCGACCATTCTGAATCGATTGGCGCTATCAGAAAATATCGAAATTTTGGTCCCTGAACTCTGACTGCTACTGGGCCCAGAATTTGCACAAAAACAAGTGTTTTAAAGGTAAAAATAATTGATGCTGGTATAGAGCAAAATTGCAGTTTAGGTACTACTTCAGATAGGCTGAAACTTTAAACGCGTTTATCTCGCAAACTACGCGTTCCCGGGCCTTATTTGCCCCTTTCGGGGTTCCTAAGGGGTATGAATCGACCATTCTGAATCGATTGGCGCTATCAGAAAATATCGAAATTTTGATCCCTGAACTCTGACTGCTACTGGGCCCAGAATTTGCACAAAAACAAGTGTTTTATAGGTAAAAAGAATTGATGCTGGTATAGAGCAAAATTGCAGTTTAGGTACTACTTCAGATAGGCTGAAACTTTAAACGCGTTTATCTCGCAAACTACGCGTTCCCGGGCCTTATTTGCCCCTTTCGGGGTTCCTAAGGGGTATGAATCGACCATTCTGAATCGATTGGCGCTATCAGAAAATATCGAAATTTTGGTCCCCGAACTCTGACTGCTACTGGCCCCAGAATTTGCACCAAAAAAAGTGTTTTATAGGTAAAAAGAATTGATGCTGGTATAGGGCAAAATTGCAGTTTAGGTACTACTTCAAATAGGCTGAAACTTTAAACGCTTTTATCTCGCAAACTACGCGTTCCCGGGCCTTATTTGCCCCTTTCGGGGTTTCTAAGGGGTATGAATCGACCATTCTGAATCAATTGGCGCTATCAGAAAATATGGAAATTTTGGTCCCTGAACTCTGACTGCTACTGGGCCCAGAATTTGCACCAAAACAAGTGTTTTATAGGTAAAAAGAATTGATGCTGGTATAGGGCAAAATTGCAGTTTAGGTACTACTTCAAATAGGCTGAAACTTTAAACGCGTTTATCTCGAAAACTACGCGTTCCCGGGCTTTATTTGCCCCTTTCGGGGTTTCTAAGGGGTATGAATCGACCATTCTGAATCGATTGGCGCTATCAGAAAATATCGAAATTTTGGTCCCTGAACTCTGACTGCTACTGGACCCAGAATTTGCACCAAAACAAGTGTTTTATAGGTAAAAAGAATTGATGCTGGTATAGGCAAAATTGCAGTTGAGGTACTACTTCAAATAGGCTGAAACTTTAACCACGTTTATTTCGCAAACTACGCGTTCCCGGGCCTTATTTGCCCCTTTCGGGGTTTCTAAGGGGTATGAATCGACCATTCTGAATCGATTGGCGCTATCAGAAAATATCGAAATTTTGGTCCCTGAACTCTGACTGCTACTGGGCCCAGAATTTGCACCAAAACAAGTGTTTTATAGGTAAAAAGAATTGATGCTGGTATAGGGCAAAATTGCAGTTTAGGTACTACTTCAAATAGGCTGAAACTTTAAACGCGTTTATCTCGAAAACTACGCGTTCCCGGGCTTTATTTGCCCCTTTCGGGGTTTCTAAGGGGTATGAATCGACCATTCTGAATCGATTGGCGCTATCAGAAAATATCGAAATTTTGGTCCCTGAACTCTGACTGCTACTGGGCCCAGAATTTGCACCAAAACAAGTGTTTTATAGGTAAAAAGAATTGATGCTGGTATAGGCAAAATTGCAGTTGAGGTACTACTTCAAATAGGCTGAAACTTTAACCACGTTTATTTCGCAAACTACGCGTTCCCGGGCCTTATTTGCCCCTTTCGGGGTTTCTAAGGGGTATGAATCGACCATTCTGAATCGATTGGTGCTATCAAAAAATATCGAAATTTTGGTCCCTGAACTCTGACTGCTACTGGTCCCACAATTTGCACCAAAACAAGTGTTTTATAGGTAAAAAGAATTGATGCTGGTATAGGGCAAAATTGCAGTTTAGGTACTACTTCAAATAGGCTGAAACTTTAAACGCTTTTATCTCGCAAACTACGCGTTCCCGGGCCTTATTTGCCCCTTTCGGGGTTTCTAAGGTGTATGAATCGACCATTCTGAATCGATTGGCGCTATCAGAAAATATCGAAATTTTGGTCCCCAAACTCTGACTGCTACTGGTCCCAGAATTTGCACCAAAACAAGTGTTTTATAGGTAAAAAGAATTGATGCTGATATAGGGAAAAATTGCAGTTTAAGTACTACTTCAAATAGGCTGAAACTTTAAACGCTTTTGTCTCGCAAACTACGCGTTCCCGGGCCTAATTTGTCCCCTTCGGGCAACTGACTGCTACTAGGCCCAGAATTTGCACCAAAACAAGTGTTTTATAGGTAAAAAGAATTGATGCTGGTATAGGGCAAAATTGCAGTTTAGGTACTACTACAAATAGGCTGAAACTTTAAACGCTTTTATCTCGCAAACTACGCGTTCCCGGGCCTTATTTGCCCCTTTCGGGGTTTCTAAGGGGTATGAATCGACCATTCTGAATCGATTGGCACTATCAGAAAATATCGAAATTTTGGTCCCTGAACTCTGACTGCTACTGGGCCCAGAATTTGCACCAAAACAAGTGTTTTATAGGTAAAAAGAATTGATGCTGGTATAGGGCAAAATTGCAGTTTAGGTACTACTTCAAATAGGCTGAAACCTTAAACGCGTTTATCTCGCAAACTACGCGTTCCCGGGCCTTATTTGCCCCTTTCGGGGTTTCTAAGGGGTATGAATCGACCATTCTGAATCGATTGGCGCTATCAGAAAATATCGAAATTTTGTTCCCTGAACTCTGACTGCTACTGGGCCCAGAATTTGCACCAAAACAAGTGTTTTATAGGTAAAAAGAATTGATGCTGGTATAGGGCAAAATTGCAGTTTAGGTACTACTTCAGATAGGCTGAAACTTTAAACGCGTTTATCTCGCAAACTACGCGTTCCCGGGCCTTATTTGCCCCTTTTGCGGTTCCTAAGGGGTATAAATCGACCATTCTGAATCGATTGGCGCTATCAGAAAATATCGAAATTTTGGTCCCCGAACTCTGACTGCTACTGGGCCCAGAATTTGCACCAAAACAAGTGTTTTATAGGTCAAAAGAATTGATGCTGGTATAGGGCAAAATTGCAGTTTAGGTACTACTTCAAATAGGCTGAAACTTTAAACGCTTTTATCTCGCAAACTACGCGTTCCCGGGCCTTATTTGCCCCTTTCGGGGTTTCTAAGGTGTATGAATCGACCATTCTGAATCAATTGGCGCTATCAGAAAATATGGAAATTTTGGTCCCTGAACTCTGACTGCTACTGGGCCCAGAATTTGCACCAAAACAAGTGTTTTATAGGTAAAAAGAATTGATGCTGGTATAGGGCAAAATTGCAGTTTAGGTACTACTTCAAATAGGCTGAAACTTTAAACGCGTTTATCTCGAAAACTACGCGTTCCCGGGCTTTATTTGCCCCTTTCGGGGTTTCTAAGGGGTATGAATCGACCATTCTGAATCGATTGGCGCTATCAGAAAATATCGAAATTTTGGTCCCTGAACTCTGACTGCTACTGGGCCCAGAATTTGCACCAAAACAAGTGTTTTATAGGTAAAAAGAATTGATGCTGGTATAGGCAAAATTGCAGTTGAGGTACTACTTCAAATAGGCTGAAACTTTAACCACGTTTATTTCGCAAACTACGCGTTCCCGGGCCTTATTTGCCCCCTTCGGGGTTTCTAAGGGGTATGAATCGACCATTCTGAATCGATTGGTGCTATCAAAAAATATCGAAATTTTGGTCCCTGAACTCTGACTGCTACTGGTCCCACAATTTGCACCAAAACAAGTGTTTTATAGGTAAAAAGAATTGATGCTGGTATAGGGCAAAATTGCAGTTTAGGTACTACTTCAAATAGGCTGAAACTTTAAACGCTTTTATCTCGCAAACTACGCGTTCCCGGGCCTTATTTGCCCCTTTCGGGGTTTCTAAGGTGTATGAATCGACCATTCTGAATCGATTGGCGCTATCAGAAAATATCGAAATTTTGGTCCCCAAACTCTGACTGCTACTGGTCCCAGAATTTGCACCAAAACAAGTGTTTTATAGGTAAAAAGAATTGATGCTGATATAGGGAAAAATTGCAGTTTAAGTACTACTTCAAATAGGCTGAAACTTTAAACGCTTTTGTCTCGCAAACTACGCGTTCCCGGGCCTAATTTGTCCCCTTCGGGCAACTGACTGCTACTGGGCCCAGAATTTGCACCAAAACAAGTGTTTTATAGGTAAAAAGAATTGATGCTGGTATAGGGCAAAATTGCAGTTTAGGTACTACTACAAATAGGCTGAAACTTTAAACGCTTTTATCTCGCAAACTACGCGTTCCCGGGCCTTATTTGCCCCTTTCGGGGTTTCTAAGGGGTATGAATCGACCATTCTGAATCGATTGGCACTATCAGAAAATATCGAAATTTTGGTCCCTGAACTCTGACTGCTACTGGGCCCAGAATTTGCACCAAAACAAGTGTTTTATAGGTAAAAAGAATTGATGCTGGTATAGGGCAAAATTGCAGTTTAGGTACTACTTCAAATAGGCTGAAACCTTAAACGCGTTTATCTCGCAAACTACGCGTTCCCGGGCCTTATTTGCCCCTTTCGGGGTTTCTAAGGGGTATGAATCGACCATTCTGAATCGATTGGCGCTATCAGAAAATATCGAAATTTTGTTCCCTGAACTCTGACTGCTACTGGGCCCAGAATTTGCACCAAAACAAGTGTTTTATAGGTAAAAAGAATTGATGCTGGTATAGGGCAAAATTGCAGTTTAGGTACTACTTCAGATAGGCTGAAACTTTAAACGCGTTTATCTCGCAAACTACGCGTTCCCGGGCCTTATTTGCCCCTTTTGCGGTTCCTAAGGGGTATAAATCGACCATTCTGAATCGATTGGCGCTATCAGAAAATATCGAAATTTTGGTCCCCGAACTCTGACTGCTACTGGGCCCAGAATTTGCACCAAAACAAGTGTCTTATAGGTAAAAAGAATTGATGCTGGTATAGGGCAAAATTGCAGTTTAGGTACTACTTCAAATAGGCTGAAACTTTAAACGCGTTTATCTCGCAAACTACGCGTTCCCGGGCCTTATTTGCCCCTTTCGGGGTTTCTAAGGGGTATGAATCGACCATTCTGAATCGATTGGCGCTATCAGAAAATATCGAAATTTTGGTCCCTGAACTCTGACTGCTACTGGGCCCAGAATTTGCACCAAAACAAGTGTTTTATAGGTAAAAAGAATTGATGCTGGCATAGGGCAAAATTGCAGTTTAGGTACTACTTCAAATAGGCTGAAACTTTAAACGCTTTTATCTCGCAAACTACGCGTTCCCATGCCTTATTTGCCCCTTTCGGGGTTTCTAAGGGGTATGAATCGACCATTCTGAATCGATTGGCGCTATCAGAAAATATCGAAATTTTGGTCCCTGAACTCTGACTGCTACTGGGCCCAGAATTTGCACCAAAACAAGTGTTTTATAGGTAAAAAGAATTGATGCTGGTATAGGGCAAAATTGCAGTTTAGGTACTACTTCAAATAGGCTGAAACTTTAAACGCGTTTATCTCGCAAACTACGCGTTCCCGGGCCTTATTTGCCCCTTTCGGGGTTTCTAAGTGGTATGAATCGACCATTCTAAATCGATTGGCGCTATCAGAAAATATCGAAATTTTGGTCCCCGAACTCTGACTGCTACTGGGCCCAGAATTTGCACCAAAACAAGTGTTTTATAGGTAAAAAGAATTGATGCTGGCATAGGGCAAAATTGCAGTTTAGGTACTACTTCAAATAGGCTGAAACTTTAAACGCTTTTATCTCGCAAACTACGCGTTCCCGGGCCTTATTTGCCCCTTTCGGGGTTTCTAAGGGGTATGAATCGACCATTCTGAATCGATTGGCGCTATCAGAAAATATCGAAATTTTGGTCCCTGAACTCTGACTGCTACTGGGCCCAGAATTTGCACCAAAACAAGTGCTTTATAGGTAAAAAGAATTGATGCTGGTATAGGGCAAAATTGCAGTTTAGGTACTACTTCAAATAGGCTGAAACTTTAAACGCGTTTATCTCGCAAACTACGCGTTCCCGGGCTTTATTTGCCCCTTTTATGGTTCCTAAGGGGTATAAATCGACCATTCTGAATCGATTGGCGCTATCAGAAAATATCGAAATTTTGGTCCCCGAACTCTGACTGCTACTGGGCCCAGAATTTGCACCAAAACAAGTGTTTTATAGGTAAAAAGAATTGATGCTGGTATAGGGCAAAATTGCAGTTTAGGTACTACTTCAAATAGGCTGAAACTTTAAACGCTTTTATCTCGCAAACTACGCGTTCCCGGGCCTTATTTGCCCCTTTCGGGGTTCCTAAGGGGTATGAATCGACCATTCTGAATGGATTGGCGCTATCAGAAAATATCGAAATTTTGGTCCCTGAACTCTGACTGCTACTGGGCCCAGAATTTGCACCAAAACAAGTGTTTTATAGGTAAAAAGAATTGATGCTGGTATAGAGCAAAATTGCAGTTTAGGTACTACTTCAAATAGGCTGAAACTTTAAACGCGTTTATCTCGCAAACTACGCGTTCCCGGGCCTTATTTGCCCCATTCGGGGTTCCCAAGGGGTATGAATCGACCATTCTGAATCGATTGGCGCTATCAGAAAATATCGAAATTTTGGTCCTTGAACTCTGACTGCTACTGGGCCCAGAATTTGCACAAAAACAAGTGTTTTAAAGGTAAAAATAATTGATGCTGGTATAGAGCAAAATTGCAGTTTAGGTACTACTTCAGATAGGCTGAAACTTTAAACGCGTTTATCTCGCAAACTACGCGTTCCCGGGCCTTATTTGCCCCTTTCGGGGTTCCTAAGGGGTATGAATCGACCATTCTGAATCGATTGGCACTATCAGAAAATATCGAAATTTTGGTCCCTGAACTCTGACTGCTACTGGGCCCAGAATTTGCACCAAAACAAGTGTTTTATAGGTAAAAAGAATTGATGCTGGTATAGGGCAAAATTGCAGTTTAGGTACTACTTCAAATAGGCTGAAACTTTAAACGCGTTTATCTCGAAAACTACGCGTTCCCGGGCTTTATTTGCCCCTTTCGGGGTTTCTAAGGGGTATGAATCGACCATTCTGAATCGATTGGCGCTATCAGAAAATATCGAAATTTTGGTCCCTGAACTCTGACTGCTACTGGACCCAGAATTTGCCCAAAACAAGTGTTTTATAGGTAAAAAGAATTGATGCTGGTATACGCAAAATTACAGTTGAGGTACTACTTCAAATAGGCTGAAACTTTAACCACGTTTATTTCGCAAACTACGCGTTCCCGGGCCTTATTTGCCCCTTTCGGGGTTTCTAAGGGGTATGAATCGACCATTCTGAATCGATTGGCGCTATCAGAAAATATCGAAATTTTGGTCCCTGAACTCTGACTACTACTGGGCCCAGAATTTGCACCAAAACAACTGTTTTATAGGTAAAAAGAATTGATGCTGGTATAGGGCAAAATTGCAGTTTAGGTACTACTTCAAATAGGCTGAAACTTTAAACGCCTTTATCTCGAAAACTACGCGTTCCCGGGCTTTATTTGCCCCTTTCGGGGTTTCTAAGGGGTATGAATCGACCATTCTGAATCGATTGGCGCTATCAGAAAATATGGAAATTTTGGTCCCTGAACTCTGACTGCTACTGGGCCCAGAATTTGCACCAAAACAAGTGTTTTATAGGTAAAAAGAATTGATGCTGGTATAGGCAAAATTGCAGTTGAGGTACTACTTCAAATAGGCTGAAACTTTAACCACGTTTATTTCGCAAACTACGCGTTCCCGGGCCTTATTTGCCCCTGTCGGGGTTTCTAAGGGGTATGAATCGACCATTCTGAATCGATTGGCGCTATCAAAAAATATCGAAATTTTGGTCCCTGAACTCTGACTGCTACTGGTCCCACAATTTGCACCAAAACAAGTGTTTTATAGGTAAAAAGAATTGATGCTGGTATAGGGCAAAATTGCAGTTTAGGTACTACTTCAAATAGGCTGAAACTTTAAACGCTTTTATCTCGCAAACTACGCGTTCCCGGGCCTTATTTGCCCCTTTCGGGGTTTCTAAGGTGTATGAATCGACCATTCTGAATCGATTGGCGCTATCAGAAAATATCGAAATTTTGGTCCACAAACTCTGACTGCTACTGGTCCCAGAATTTGCACCAAAACAAGTGTTTTATAGGTAAAAAGAATTGATGCTGATATAGGGAAAAATTGCAGTTTAAGTACTACTTTAAATAGGCTGAAACTTTAAACGCTTTTGTCTCGCAAACTACGCGTTCCCGGGCCTAATTTGTCCCCTTCGGGCAACTGACTGCTACTGGGCCCAGAATTTGCACCAAAACAAGTGTTTTATAGGTAAAAAGAATTGATGCTGGTATAGGGCAAAATTGCAGTTTAGGTACTACTACAAATAGGCTGAAACTTTAAACGCTTTTATCTCGCAAACTACGCGTTCCCGGGCCTTATTTGCCCCTTTCGGGGTTTCTAAGGGGTATGAATCGACCATTCTGAATCGATTGGCACTATCAGAAAATATCGAAATTTTGGTCCCTGAACTCTGACTGCTACTGGGACCAGAATTTGCACCAAAACAAGTGTTTTATAGGTAAAAAGAATTGATGCTGGTATAGAGCAAAATTGCAGTTTAGGTACTACTTCAAATAGGCTGAAACTTTAAACGCGTTTATCTCGCAAACTACGCGTTCCCGGGCCTTATTTGCCCCATTCGGGGTTCCCAAGGGGTATGAATCGACCATTCTGAATCAATTGGCGCTATCAGAAAATATGGAAATTTTGGTCCCTGAACTCTGACTGCTACTGGGCCCAGAATTTGCACCAAAACAAGTGTTTTATAGGTAAAAAGAATTGATGCTGGTATAGAGCAAAATTGCAGTTTAGGTACTACTTCAAATAGGCTGAAACTTTAAACGCGTTTATCTCGCAAACTACGCGTTCCCGGGCCTTATTTGCCCCTTCCGGGGTTTCTAAGGGGTATGAATCGACCATTCTGAATCAATTGGCGCTATCAGAAAATATGGAAATTTTGGTCCCTGAACTCTGACTGCTACTGGGCCCAGAATTTGCACCAAAACAAGTGTTTTATAGGTAAAAAGAATTGATGCTGGTATAGAGCAAAATTGCAGTTTAGGTACTACTTCAAATAGGCTGAAACTTTAAACGCGTTTATCTCGCAAACTACGCGTTCCCGGGCCTTATTTGCCCCTTTCGGGGTTCCTAAGGGGTATGAATCGACCATTCTGAATCGATTGGCGCTATCAGAAAATATCGAAATTTTGGTCCCTGAACTCTGACTGCTACTGGGCCCAGAATTTGCACAAAAACAAGTGTTTTATAGGTAAAAACAATTGATGCTGGTATAGGGCAAAATTGCAGTTAAGGTACTACTTCAAAAAGGCTGAAACTTTAAACGCGTTTATATCGCAAACTACGCGTTCCCGGGCTTTATTTGCCCCTTTCGGGGTTTCTAAGGGGTATGAATCGACCATTCTGAATCGATTGGCGCTATCAGAAAATATCGAAATTTTGGTCCCTGAACTCTGACTGCTACTGGGCCCAGAATTTGCACCAAAACAAGTGTTTTATAGGTAAAAAGAATTGATGCTGGTATAGGCAAAATTGCAGTTGAGGTACTACTTCAAATAGGCTGAAACTTTAACCACGTTTATTTCGCAAACTACGCGTTCCCGGGCCTTATTTGCCCCTTTCGGGGTTTCTAAGGGGTATGAATCGACCATTCTGAATCGATTGGCGCTATCAGAAAATATCGAAATTTTGGTCCCTGAACTCTGACTGCTACTGGGCCCAGAATTTGCACAAAAACAAGTGTTTTAAAGGTAAAAATAATTGATGCTGGTATAGAGCAAAATTGCAGTTTAGGTACTACTTCAGATAGGCTGAAACTTTAAACGCGTTTATCTCGCAAACTACGCGTTCCCGGGCCTTATTTGCCCCTTTCGGGGTTCCTAAGGGGTATGAATCGACCATTCTGAATCGATTGGCGCTATCAGAAAATATCGAAATTTTGGTCCCTGAACTCTGACTGCTACTGGGCCCAGAATTTGCACAAAAACAAGTGTTTTATAGGTAAAAAGAATTGATGCTGGTATAGAGCAAAATTGCAGTTTAGGTACTACTTCAGATAGGCTGAAACTTTAAACGCGTTTATCTCGCAAACTACGCGTTCCCGGGCCTTATTTGCCCCTTTCGGGGTTCCTAAGGGGTATGAATCGACCATTCTACATCGATTGGCGCTATCAGAAAATATCGAAATTTTGGTCCCCGAACTCTGACTGCTACTGGCCCCAGAATTTGCACCAAAAAAAGTGTTTTATAGGTAAAAAGAATTGATGCTGGTATAGGGCAAAATTGCAGTTTAGGTACTACTTCAAATAGGCTGAAACTTTAAACGCTTTTATCTCGCAAACTACGCGTTCCCGGGCCTTATTTGCCCCTTTCGGGGTTTCTAAGGTGTATGAATCGACCATTCTGAATCAATTGGCGCTATCAGAAAATATGGAAATTTTGGTCCCTGAACTCTGACTGCTACTGGGCCCAGAATTTGCACCAAAACAAGTGTTTTATAGGTAAAAAGAATTGATGCTGGTATAGGGCAAAATTGCAGTTTAGGTACTACTTCAAATAGGCTGAAACTTTAAACGCGTTTATCTCGAAAACTACGCGTTCCCGGGCTTTATTTGCCCTTTCGGGGTTTCTAAGGGGTATGAATCGACCATTCTGAATCGATTGGCGCTATCAGAAAATATCGAAATTTTGGTCCCTGAACTCTGACTGCTACTGGGCCCAGAATTTGCACCAAAACAAGTGTTTTATAGGTAAAAAGAATTGATGCTGGTATAGGGCAAAATTGCAGTTTAGGTACTACTTCAAATAGGCTGAAACTTTAAACGCTTTTATCTCGCAAACTACGCGTTCCCGGGTCTTATTTGCCCCTTTCGGGGTTTCTAAGGGGTATGAATCGACCATTCTGAATCAATTGGCGCTATCAGAAAATATGGAAATTTTGGTCCCTGAACTCTGACTGCTACTGGGCCCAGAATTTGCACCAAAACAAGTGTTTTATAGGTAAAAAGAATTGATGCTGGTATAGGGCAAAATTGCAGTTTAGGTACTACTTCAAATAGGCTGAAACTTTAAACGCGTTTATCTCGCAAACTACGCGTTCCCGGGCTTTATTTGCCCCTTTCGGGGTTTCTAAGGGGTATGAATCGACCATTCTGAATCGATTGGCACTATCAGAAAATATCGAAATTTTGGTCCCTGAACTCTGACTGCTACTGGGCCCAGAATTTGCACCAAAACAAGTGTTTTATAGGTAAAAAGAATTGATGCTGGTATAGGCAAAATTGCAGTTGAGGTACTACTTCAAATAGGCTGAAACTTTAAACGCGTTTATCTCGCAAACTACGCGTTCCCGGGCCTTATTTGCCCCATTCGGGGTTCCCAAGGGGTATGAATCGACCATTCTGAATCAATTGGCGCTATCAGAAAATATGGAAATTTTGGTCCCTGAACTCTGACTGCTACTGGGCCCAGAATTTGCACCAAAACAAGTGTTTTATAGGTAAAAAGAATTGATGCTGGTATAGAGCAAAATTGCAGTTTAGGTACTACTTCAAATAGGCTGAAACTTTAAACGCGTTTATCTCGCAAACTACGCGTTCCCGGGCCTTATTTGCCCCTTCCGGGGTTTCTAAGGGGTATGAATCGACCATTCTGAATCAATTGGCGCTATCAGAAAATATGGAAATTTTGGTCCCTGAACTCTGACTGCTACTGGGCCCAGAATTTGCACCAAAACAAGTGTTTTATAGGTAAAAAGAATTGATGCTGGTATAGAGCAAAATTGCAGTTTAGGTACTACTTCAAATAGGCTGAAACTTTAAACGCGTTTATCTCGCAAACTACGCGTTCCCGGGCCTTATTTGCCCCTTTCGGGGTTCCTAAGGGGTATGAATCGACCATTCTGAATCGATTGGCGCTATCAGAAAATATCGAAATTTTGGTCCCTGAACTCTGACTGCTACTGGGCCCAGAATTTGCACAAAAACAAGTGTTTTATAGGTAAAAACAATTGATGCTGGTATAGGGCAAAATTGCAGTTAAGGTACTACTTCAAAAAGGCTGAAACTTTAAACGCGTTTATATCGCAAACTACGCGTTCCCGGGCTTTATTTGCCCCTTTCGGGGTTTCTAAGGGGTATGAATCGACCATTCTGAATCGATTGGCGCTATCAGAAAATATCGAAATTTTGGTCCCTGAACTCTGACTGCTACTGGGCCCAGAATTTGCACCAAAACAAGTGTTTTATAGGTAAAAAGAATTGATGCTGGTATAGGCAAAATTGCAGTTGAGGTACTACTTCAAATAGGCTGAAACTTTAACCACGTTTATTTCGAAAACTACGCGTTCCCGGGCCTTATTTGCCCCTTTCGGGGTTTCTAAGGGGTATGAATCGACCATTCTGAAACGATTGGCGCTATCAGAAAATATCGAAATTTTGGTCCCTGAACTCTGACTGCTACTGGGCCCAGAATTTGCACAAAAACAAGTGTTTTAAAGGTAAAAATAATTGATGCTGGTATAGAGCAAAATTGCAGTTTAGGTACTACTTCGGATAGGCTGAAACTTTAAACGCGTTTATCTCGCAAACTACGCGTTCCCGGGCCTTATTTGCCCCTTTCGGGGTTCCTAAGGGGTATGAATCGACCATTCTGAATCGATTGGCGCTATCAGAAAATATCGAAATTTTGGTCCCTGAACTCTGACTGCTACTGGGCCCAGAATTTGCACAAAAACAAGTGTTTTATAGGTAAAAAGAATTGATGCTGGTATAGAGCAAAATTGCAGTTTAGGTACTACTTCAGATAGGCTGAAACTTTAAACGCGTTTATCTCGCAAACTACGCGTTCCCGGGCCTTATTTGCCCCTTTCGGGGTTCCTAAGGGGTATGAATCGACCATTCTAAATCGATTGGCGCTATCAGAAAATATCGAAATTTTGGTCCCCGAACTCTGACTGCTACTGGCCCCAGAATTTGCACCAAAAAAAGTGTTTTATAGGTAAAAAGAATTGATGCTGGTATAGGGCAAAATTGCAGTTTAGGTACTACTTCAAATAGGCTGAAACTTTAAACGCTTTTATCTCGCAAACTACGCGTTCCCGGGCCTTATTTGCCCCTTTCGGGGTTTCTAAGGGGTATGAATCGACCATTCTGAATCAATTGGCGCTATCAGAAAATATGGAAATTTTGGTCCCTGAACTCTGACTGCTACTGGGCCCAGAATTTGCACCAAAACAAGTGTTTTATAGGTAAAAAGAATTGATGCTGGTATAGGGCAAAATTGCAGTTTAGGTACTACTTCAAATAGGCTGAAACTTTAAACGCGTTTATCTCGAAAACTACGCGTTCCCGGGCTTTATTTGCCCCTTTCGGGGTTTCTAAGGGGTATGAATCGACCATTCTGAATCGATTGGCGCTATCAGAAAATATCGAAATTTTGGTCCCTGAACTCTGACTGCTACTGGACCCAGAATTTGCACCAAAACAAGTGTTTTATAAGTAAAAAGAATTGATGCTGGTATAGGCAAAATTGCAGTTGAGGTACTACTTCAAATAGGCTGAAACTTTAACCACGTTTATTTCGCAAACTACGCGTTCCCGGGCCTTATTTGCCCCTTTCGGGGTTTCTAAGGGGTATGAATCGACCATTCTGAATCGATTGGCGCTATCAGAAAATATCGAAATTTTGGTCCCTGAACTCTGACTGCTACTGGGCCCAGAATTTGCACCAAAACAAGTGTTTTATAGGTAAAAAGAATTGATGCTGGTATAGGGCAAAATTGCAGTTTAGGTACTACTTCAAATAGGCTGAAACTTTAAACGCGTTTATCTCGAAAACTACGCGTTCCCGGGCTTTATTTGCCCCTTTCGGGGTTTCTAAGGGGTATGAATCGACCATTCTGAATCGATTGGCGCTATCAGAAAATATCGAAATTTTGGTCCCTGAACTCTGACTGCTACTGGACCCAGAATTTGCACCAAAACAAGTGTTTTATAAGTAAAAAGAATTGATGCTGGTATAGGCAAAATTGCAGTTGAGGTACTACTTCAAATAGGCTGAAACTTTAACCACGTTTATTTCGCAAACTACGCGTTCCCGGGCCTTATTTGCCCCCTTCGGGGTTTCTAAGGGGTATGAATCGACCATTCTGAATCGATTGGCGCTATCAGAAAATATCGAAATTTTGGTCCCTGAACTCTGACTGCTACTGGGCCCAGAATTTGCACCAAAACAAGTGTTTTATAGGTAAAAAGAATTGATGCTGGTATAGGGCAAAATTGCAGTTTAGTTACTACTTCAAATAGGCTGAAACTTTAAACGCTTTTATCTCGCAAACTACGCGTTCCCGGGCCTTATTTGCCCCTTTCGGGGTTTCTAAGGGGTATGAATCGACCATTCTGAATCAATTGGCGCTATCAGAAAATATGGAAATTTTGGTCCCTGAACTCTGACTGCTACTGGGCCCAGAATTTGCACCAAAACAAGTGTTTTATAGGTAAAAAGAATTGATGCTGGTATAGGGCAAAATTGCAGTTTAGGTACTACTTCAAATAGGCTGAAACTTTAAACGCGTTTATCTCGAAAACTACGCGTTCCCGGGCTTTATTTGCCCCTTTCGGGGTTTCTAAGGGGTATGAATCGACCATTCTGAATCGATTGGCGCTATCAGAAAATATCGAAATTTTGGTCCCTGAACTCTGACTGCTACTGGACCCAGAATTTGCACCAAAACAAGTGTTTTATAGGTAAAAAGAATTGATGCTGGTATAGGCAAAATTGCAGTTGAGGTACTACTTCAAATAGGCTGAAACTTTAACCACGTTTATTTCGCAAACTACGCGTTCCCGGGCCTTATTTGCCCCTTTCGGGGTTTCTAAGGGGTATGAATCGACCATTCTGAATCGATTGGCGCTATCAGAAAATATCGAAATTTTGGTCCCTGAACTCTGACTGCTACTGGGCCCAGAATTTGCACCAAAACAAGTGTTTTATAGGTAAAAAGAATTGATGCTGGTATAGGGCAAAATTGCAGTTTAGGTACTACTTCAAATAGGCTGAAACTTTAAACGCGTTTATCTCGAAAACTACGCGTTCCCGGGCTTTGTTTGCCCCTTCCGGGGTTTCTAAGGGGTATGAATCGACCATTCTGAATCGATTCGCGCTATCAGAAAATATCGAAATTTTGGTCCCTGAACTCTGACTGCTACTGGGCCCAGAATTTGCACCAAAACAAGTGTTTTATAGGTAAAAAGAATTGATGCTGGTATAGGCAAAATTGCAGTTGAGGTACTACTTCAAATAGGCTGAAACTTTAACCACGTTTATTTCGCAAACTACGCGTTCCCGGGCCTTATTTGCCCCTTTCGGGGTTTCTAAGGGGTATGAATCGACCATTCTGAATCGATTGGCGCTATCAAAAAATATCGAAATTTTGGTCCGTGAACTCTGCCTGCTACTGGTCCCACAATTTGCACCAAAACAAGTGTTTTATAGGTAAAAAGAATTGATGCTGGTATAGGGCAAAATTGCAGTTTAGGTACTACTTCAAATAGGCTGAAACTTTAAACGCTTTTATCTCGCAAACTACGCGTTCCCGGGCCTTATTTGCCCTTTTCGGGGTTTCTAAGGTGTATGAATCGACCATTCTGAATCGATTGGCGCTATCAGAAAATATCGAAATTTTGGTCCCCAAACTCTGACTGCTACTGGTCCCAGAATTTGCACCAAAACAAGTGTTTTATAGGTAAAAAGAATTGATGCTGATATAGGGCAAAATTGCAGTTTAGGTACTACTTCAAATAGGCTGAAACTTTAAACGCTTTTGTCTCGCAAACTACGCGTTCCCGGGCCTAATTTGTCCCCTTCGGGCAACTGACTGCTACTGGGCCCAGAATTTGCACCAAAACAAGTGTTTTATAGGTAAAAAGAATTGATGCTGGTATAGGGCAAAATTGCAGTTTAGGTACTACTAAAAATAGGCTGAAACTTTAAACGCTTTTATCTCGCAAACTACGCGTTCCCGGGCCTTATTTGCCCCTTTCGGGGTTTCTAAGGGGTATGAATCGAACATTCTGAATCGATTGGCACTATCAGAAAATATCGAAATTTTGGTCCCTGAACTCTGACTGCTACTGGGCCCAGAATTTGCACAAAAACAAGTGTTTTAAAGGTAAAAAGAATTGATGCTGGTATAGAGCAAAATTGCAGTTTAGGTACTACTTCAGATAGGCTGAAACTTTAAACGCGTTTATCTCGCAAACTACGCGTTCCCGGGCCTTATTTGCCCTTTTCGGGGTTTCTAAGGTGTATGAATCGACCATTCTGAATCGATTGGCGCTATCAGAAAATATCGAAATTTTGGTCCCCAAACTCTGACTGCTACTGGTCCCAGAATTTGCACCAAAACAAGTGTTTTATAGGTAAAAAGAATTGATGCTGATATAGGGCAAAATTGCAGTTTAGGTACTACTTCAAATAGGCTGAAACTTTAAACGCTTTTGTCTCGCAAACTACGCGTTCCCGGGCCTAATTTGTCCCCTTCGGGCAACTGACTGCTACTGGGCCCAGAATTTGCACCAAAACAAGTGTTTTATAGGTAAAAAGAATTGATGCTGGTATAGAGCAAAATTGCAGTTTAGGTACTACTTCAAATAGGCTGAAACTTTAAACGCGTTTATCTCGCAAACTACGCGTTCCCGGGCCTTATTTGCCCCATTCGGGGTTCCCAAGGGGTATGAATCGACCATTCTGAATCGATTGGCGCTATCACAAAATATCGAAATTTTGGTCCCTGAACTCTGACTGCTACTGGGCCCAGAATTTGCACAAAAACAAGTGTTTTAAAGGTAAAAAGAATTGATGCTGGTATAGAGCAAAATTGAAGTTTAGGTACTACTTCAGATAGGCTGAAACTTTAAACGCGTTTATCTCGCAAACTACGCGTTCCCGGGCCTTATTTGCCCCTTTCGGGGTTCCTAAGGGGTATGAATCGACCATTCTGAATCGATTGGCGCTATCAGAAAATATCGAAATTTTGGTCCCTGAACTCTGACTGCTACTGGGCCCAGAATTTGCACAAAAACAAGTGTTTTATAGGTAAAAAGAATTGATGCTGGTATAGAGCAAAATTGCAGTTTAGGTACTACTTCAGATAGGCTGAAACTTTAAACGCGTTTATCTCGCAAACTACGCGTTGCCGGGCCTTATTTGCCCCGTTCGGGGTTCCTAAGGGGTATGAATCGACCATTCTGAATCGATTGGCGCTATCAGAAAATATCGAAATTTTGGTCCCCGAACTCTGACTGCTACTGGGCCCAGAATTTGCACAAAAACAAGTGTTTTATAGGTAAAAACAATTGATGCTGGTATAGGGCAAAATTGCAGTTAAGGTACTACTTTAAAAAGGCTGAAACTTTAAACGCGTTTATATCGCAAACTACGCGTTCCCGGGCTTTATTTGCCCCTTTCGGCGTTTCTAAGGGGTATGAATCGACCATTCTGAATCGATTGGCGCTATCAGAAAATATCGAAATTTTGGTCCCTGAACTCTGACTGCTACTGGGCCCAGAATTTGCACCAAAACAAGTGTTTAGGTAAAAAGAATTGATGCTGGTATAGGCAAAATTGCAGTTGAGGTACTACTTCAAATAGGCTGAAACTTTAACCACGTTTATTTCGCAAACTACGCGTTCCCGGGCCTTATTTGCCCCTTTCGGGGTTTCTAAGGGGTATGAATCGACCATTCTGAATCGATTGGCGCTATCAGAAAATATCGAAATTTTGGTCCCTGAACTCTGACTGCTACTGGGCCCAGAATTTGCACCAAAACAAGTGTTTTATAGGTAAAAAGAATTGATGCTGGTATAGGGCAAAATTGCAGTTTAGGTACTACTTCAAATAGGCTGAAACTTTAAACGCGTTTATCTCGAAAACTACGCGTTCCCGGGCTTTATTTGCCCCTTTCGGGGTTTCTAAAGGGTATGAATCGACAATTCTGAATCGATTGGCGCTATCAGAAAATATCGAAATTTTGGTCCCTGAACTCTGACTGCTACTGGGCCCAGAATTTGCACCAAAACAAGTGTTTTATAGGTAAAAAGAATTGATGCTGGTATAGGCAAAATTGCAGTTGAGGTACTACTTCAAATAGGCTGAAACTTTAACCACGTTTATTTCGCAAACTACGCGTTCCCGGGCCTTATTTGCCCCTTTCGGGGATTCTAAGGGGTATGAATCGACCATTCTGAATCGATTGGCGCTATCAGAAAATATCGAAATTTTGGTCCCTGAACTCTGACTGCTACTGGGCCCAGAATTTGCACCAAAACAAGTGTTTTATAGGTAAAAAGAATTGATGCTGGTATAGGGCAAAATTGCAGTTTAGGTACTACTTCAAATAGGCTGAAACTTTAAACGCTTTTATCTCGCAAACTACGCGTTCCCGGGCCTTATTTGCCCCTTTCGGGGTTTCTAAGGGGTATGAATCGACCATTCTGAATGAATTGGCGCTATCAGAAAATATGGAAATTTTGGTCCCTGAACTCTGACTGCTACTGGGCCCAGAATTTGCACCAAAACAAGTGTTTTATAGGTAAAAAGAATTGATGCTGGTATAGAGCAAAATTGCAGTTTAGGTACTACTTCAAATAGGCTGAAACTTTAAACGCGTTTATCTCGCAAACTACGCGTTCCCGGGCCTTATTTGCCCCTTTCGGGGTTCCTAAGGGGTATGAATCGACCATTCTGAATCGATTGGCGCTATCAGAAAATATCGAAATTTTGGTCCCTGAACTCTGACTGCTACTGGGCCCAGAATTTGCACAAAAACAAGTGTTTTATAGGTAAAAAGAATTGATGCTGGTATAGGGCAAAATTGCAGTTAAGGTACTACTTCAAAAAGGCTGAAACTTTAAACGCGTTTATATCGCAAACTACGCGTTCCCGCGCCTTATTTGCCCCTTTCGGGCTTTCTAAGGGGTATGAATCGACCATTCTGAATCGATTGGCGCTATCAGAAAATATCGAAATTTTGGTCCCTGAACTCTGACTGCTACTGGGCCCAGAATTTGCACCAAAACAAGTGTTTTATAGGTAAAAAGAATTGATGCTGGTATAGGGCAAAATTGCAGTTTAGGTACTACTTCAAATAGGCTGAAACTTTAAACGCGTTTATCTCGAAAACTACGCGTTCCCGGGCTTTATTTGCCCCTTTCAGGGTTTCTAAGGGGTATGAATCGACCATTCTGAATCGATTGGCGCTATCAGAAAATATCGAAATTTTGGTCCCTGAACTCTGACTGCTACTGGGCCCAGAATTTGCACCAAAACAAGTGTTTTATAGGTAAAAAGAATTGATGCTGGTATAGGCGAAATTGCAGTTGAGGTACTACTTCAAATAGGCTGAAACTTTAACCACGTTTATTTCGCAAACTACGCGTTCCCGGGCCTTATTTGCCCCTTTCGGGGTTTCTAAGGGGTATGAATCGACCATTCTGAATCGATTGGCACTATCAGAAAATATCGAAATTTTGGTCCCTGAACTCTGACTGCTACTGGGCCCAGAATTTGCACCAAAACAAGTGTTTTATAGGTAAAAAGAATTGATGCTGGTATAGGGCAAAATTGCAGTTTAGGTACTACTTCAAATAGGCTGAAACTTTAAACGCGTTTATCTCGAAAACTACGCGTTCCCGGGCTTTATTTGCCCCTTTCGGGGTTTCTGAGGGGTATGAATCGACCATTCTGAATCGATTGGCGCTATCAGAAAATATCGAAATTTTGGTCCCTGAACTCTGACTGCTACTGGGCCCAGAATTTGCACCAAAACAAGTGTTTTATAGGTAAAAAGAATTGATGCTGGTATAGGGCAAAATTGCAGTTTAGGTACTACTTCAAATAGGCTGAAACTTTAAACGCGTTTATCTCGCAAACTACGCGTTCCCGGGCCTTATTTGCCCCTTTCGGGGTTTCTAAGGGGTATGAATCGACCATTCTGAATCGATTGGCGCTATCACAAAATATCGAAATTTTGGTCCCTGAACTCTGACTGCTACTGGGCCCAGAATTTGCACCAAAACAAGTGTTTTATAGGTAAAAAGAATTGATGCTGGTATAGGGCAAAATTGCAGTTTAGGTACTAGTTCAAATAGGCTGAAACTTTAAACGCGTTTATCTCGGAAACTACGCTTTCCCGGGCCTTATTTGCCTCTTTCGGGGTTTCTAAGGGGTATGAATCGACCATTCTGTATCGATTGGCGCTATCAGAAAATATCGAAATTTTGGTCCCCGAGCTCTGACTGCTACTGGGCCCAGAATTTGCACCAAAAAAAGTGTTTTATAGGTAAAAAGAATTGATGCTGGTATAGGGCAAAATTGCAGTTTAGGTACTACTTCAAATAGGCTGAAACTTTAAACGCTTTTATCTCGCAAACTACGCGTTCCCGGGCCTTATTTGCCCCTTTCGGGGTTTCTAAGGGGTATGAATCGACCATTCTGAATCGATTGGCGCTATCAGAAAATATCGAAATTTTGGTCCCTGAACTCTGACTTCTGCTGGGCCCAGAATGTGCACCAAAACAAGTGTTTTATAGGTAAAAAGAATTGATGCTGGTATAGGGCAAAATTGCAGTTTAGGTACTACTTCAAATAGTTTAGGTACTACTTCAAATAGGCTGAAACTTTAAACGCGTTTATCTCGCAAACTACGCGTTCCCGGGCCTTATTTGCCACTTTCGGGGTTTCTAAGGGGTATGAATCGACCATTCTGAATCGATTGGCGCTATCAGAAAGTATCAAAATTTTGGTCCCTGAACTCTGACTGCTACTGGGCCCAGAATTTGCACCAAAACAAGTTTTTCATAGGTAAAAAGAATTGATGCTGGTATAGGCAAAATTGCAATTTAGGTACTACTTCAAATAGGCTGAAACTTTAAACACGTTTATCTCGCAAACTACGAGTTCCCGGGCCTTATTTGCCCCTTTCGGGGTTTCTAAGGGGTATGAATTGACCATTCTGAATCGATTGGCGCTATCAGAAAATATCGAAATTTTGGTCCCTGAACTCTGACTGCTACTGGGCCCAGAATTTGCACCAAAACAAGTGTTTTATAGGTAAAAAGAATTGATGCTGGTATAGAGCAAAATTGCAGTTTAGGTACTACTTCAAATAGGCTGAAACTTTAAACGCGTTTGTCAACAACCTCAAGAAATTAAGGTCATTGACCAAGCCAGTCAGCAATACAATTAACAGGCCATTAACCGCCGGAAAATGCAAACTTCATCAGCAGGGTATTAACCGTCGGAAAATGCAAAAATTGCACTTTATGTAGGTTGACTAAAATTGTCAATTTGAAGACCTAGCATTTAAGTTAGCATAAAACTTTGTATAAATATAATTCTGAAATAAAGCTTTTTCATTCATAAAGTTAACGTGAACCAAGCCTTTTATTATCACCCAGAGTGAGGCTGCTCTGGGCACGTTATTTTACCTTGAATCTTGGCAGCACGGAAAAAGCTCAGCGCTGCGGTAAACAAACATTGGTGACCCCGACGTGATCACCCGATCACACATCGTACCCTGCATCTACAAAAAGGTCAACACAGTATTGCTTTTACTTGGATCAGTGGACAACTTTAAAAGCGTGAAAACATCCGCAACCCAGTCAGCTTTAAGCAGCACACATTGGATCATTGGATTTCCTCCAAAGCTTTAACGCACCTGCAGCAAGAGAACTGTATCTAATTTGTCGTCTTCTCTTTACAGCCAGTACACAGCCGATAATTTCAAAATGGAGAAATTATCCAAGGAACAATCCAAGACCGGCAAGGCCATAGAGCGAATGATAGAAAATTACTATAAGGATTCCAAATCAAGGAAAACCATTCGTTATCATAAGAGTAGGTTAGATACTCTGAGGAAAGAATGGACAATTTTCACCACTCGCCACGCAGAGCTTCAGAAGTACGAAGCAGAAAACCCAAATCACCCATACTTCGAGGAAGATTTCTTCTCGCAAGTAAAAACAGTCTATGAAGATCTCAATGGAGAGCTAGAAGAAAACCTTTCTAAACTAGAAAACATACAAGCTGGTGACGGAACTGCTCCAAGCGCTCACAAAGATGATCTGAGCGACACTCAACGACGAATTCGAACCCAACTGGCACTAATGGCATCTCTTAATCGATCCATACAGTCAGCAAAAGAAGCCATCCAATCTCCGCAACCAAGGGCTTTTTATCAACAACATCTCAACAGCCTAAGTAATTATTGGCATACAATAAACATGGCTCACCATGAAATATTAGCAGATGAGGATATAGGATCCTACGATCAAAACATCTATATACAATTGGAATCTCGTTACCAGGCCATGGCAGTAAAATTACTAGGGCTTAGCCAATCGAGTCAACATCCAGATCAACAAACTGGAACTATACATAATACTAATAACACTGAGCATCCCCAGCAATCATTAGTTAGACTTCCTAAAATTACGATACCGATCTTTGAAGGTAATTACTCGAAATGGAAGCAATTTCATGATTTATTCTTAAATCTTATCCATCTACAGCCAATGGCCGATTCACAAAAAATGTTTTATTTGAAATCTAATTTAACAGGAGAAGCAAGTCGTTTAATTCAACATTTACAGGTATCAGATGAGAATTACAAGACAGCTTGGGATATATTGAATAGCAGATATGATAACAAGCGACTTATCGTGTCCGCCTTTCTCAATAGCATGTTATCGATTCCCAGCATGAATGGAGAATCGGCCAGCGCACTAAAACGATTACACGATACCGTAAATGAAGCAATTCTAGGTATCCAGAATCAAGGTATTGATACAACCAAGTGGGATGCCATAATGCTTCATTTACTAATGCAGAAAATCGATAGAGAAACTCATCGTCTATTTGAGCACACATTGGAATACCCCCGTGAAATTCCAAGCTTAACTTCTTTTCTAAACTTTCTTGAATCTAGATTTCAATTACTAGAAACTCTAGGTGACAAGAAGGAGAAAGGGCACATAAACGACAAAGACATTAAAAGACACTCAAGTCTGTTCACTGCAAAACGTGTAGCAACATGTTCACTTTGCAAACAACAACACAATAGTCTACGAAATTGTAACGTTTTTCTCAATTCACCTGTGACTGAGCGACTAAAAATAACTCGCAGACTACATTGCTGTATAAACTGCCTTAAAAATGGACACAATTTGACAGCATGCCCATCGCGAGGATGTCTGAAGTGCAATTCTCGACACAACACTTTGCTGCACTACGATGATCAACGAGAAAACTCATCATTACAGAAAAGCCAGAATCAGACTGTCCACACAGCATTTAAAGAACATGATAGAACATCTGGTTATGTTTTCCTTGGTACTGCTATCATAAATGTGGAAAACAACAGTGAAGAACAAACAAACTGCAGAGCAATTTTAGATTCAGGATCACAGCTGACTTTTATATCAGAGCGTCTTGTCAAAAAATTAGGCATTCCTACCGCTTCTCAAGAAACAGAGGTTAATGGAATAGGTCACTTGAAATTACAAATTCGTGGCAGAGTAAACTTATGCATTCATTCAAGACTAAATGAATTTTCGGTAAGAATAGAAGCTCTTGTACTTCCAGAAGTGACTTCAGATCAACCTAGTCAAATCTTTAACATTGCACGTTGGCCAATTCCAAAGAACATACAACTGGCAGATTCCGAGTTCTATAAACCCAGACATGTAGACATGCTTTTAGGTGCAGAAATATACTGTGATCTAATGTCAGTTGGACAAATTAAAATTGCAAAGGACCTTCCAAGCCTGCAGAATTCTGTATTTGGATGGATCGTTCTCGGTAAAGTTAACCGTAAGACTCGTCAATCTCCAATTTTTTGCGGAATTAGCACAACGTCATTGGAAACACAACTGGGAAGGTTCTGGGCTTTAGAGGAATGCGATACGACAGAAAGACAAATGACACTAGTAGAAAAAGATTGTGAAACCCACTTCAACAAAAATACTTACAGAAACGAACAAGGAAGGTTTGTTGTAAAACTACCATTCTCAAAAACTCCCAGCACACTAGGAAATTCAAAGGACATAGCTATACGACGATTTTTATGTTTAGAAAGGCGATTACAACGGAATACAGCCTTGAAGGAGGAATACAGCGCGTTCATGCAAGAACTTATTAATCTTAAACACATGGAACCAGTTGATAGCATACCAGAACACAACTACTTCCTACCTCATCATTGCGTGCTCAAACCTGACAGCACAACCACAAGACTAAGAGTAGTTTTTGATGGATCATGTAAGTCTTCCACTAATACTTCACTTAACGATATTCTGTTAATAGGTCCAACAATTCAAAGCGAACTCTTTGATATTTTGCTACGTTTCCGAGTATACAAATATGTGTTCACGGCAGACATAACCAAGATGTACAGACAGATTCTCGTAGCTGAAGACGATAGAAGATTTCAAATGATCGTTTGGAGAAATTCGCCATCTGAAAGATTACAATATTACCGTTTGCGAACGGTCACTTATGGGACGGCTTCAGCACCATACCTGGCTATTAAATGCCTGCATCGTCTGGCTGAAGAAGAAGTAGATAAATATCCTTTAGCCTCAAAGGTCTTGAAGCGCGATTTTTACGTCGACGACGTAATGACTGGCTCCGACAGTCTTCATGAGGCTTTAACTCTTCAAACCGAACTAAGGAAAGCACTCACTGAGAGTAAATTTCCTCTAAGGAAATGGTGTGCAAATCATCCGAGATTACTCCATTCTATACCGAAGGAAGATATAGAAAGCATGATAAATATTGGCAACACCGGAGAAGGTCAAGTTAAAACGCTTGGATTAATTTGGACTCCCATCTCGGATAAATTTTCAATTAAAATTACTTCTGCAGATAATAAACGAATAACGAAGCGTTCAATTTTAGGGGATATATCACAAATTTACGATCCCTTAGGATTTGTTAATCCAGTCGTGACCATGGGAAAAATCTTTATGCAAGAGTTATGGAGATTAAAATTAAACTGGGACGAAAGCATTCCACAAGAACTCCAAACAAAATGGTTATCCTTTCGACAAGAACTAAAATATTTGAAAAACCTTCAGATACCTCGACATGTTCTGGTAACAGATATACGGAAGAACGTTGAAATTCATGCTTTTTCGGATGCTAGTGAAAAGGCGTATGGCACAGCAATTTACCTCCGATCTACAGACATAAAAGGCCAGGTCTCAATAAACCTCCTATGTGCAAAATCAAAGGTCGCCCCAAGCAAGCTGGTAACAGTGCCTCGACTTGAATTAGCAGCAGCGCATTTAATGGTAAAATTGGTCAAACGTGTAAAAAATTCATTACCAATTTCAATCGACGCCGTATACTTATGGACAGATTCTATGATCATCATGTCGTGGATCAATTCAGAAAGTTCAACCTTTAAGGTCTTTGTGGCCAATCGAGTGTCTTACATACAAGAACATACTCAGAAGGACTGGTGGAAGTATGTTCCAACAAAACATAATCCAGCTGACCTTACGTCTAGAGGACTAACACCAAGAAAAATACTAACTTCAAGGATATGGTTTGAAGGACCAGAGTATTTAAAGAATGATCCAGAATACTGGCCAAGACCACCACAAGAGAAAATTGTTGTAGAAGATGAGATTCGAAAACAGAAATCAGTACTAATTACAACTACCGGAACATTAGGCATTATATCGTCTATTAATCATAAAAACTCATTTAAATTTCTACAACACATTATAGCATACATTCTACGGTTCAGAAACATCGTTAGGTCTAAACATACACGAACAAACGATAGATCTTTGCAACCAGAGGAGCTTCAAGAAGCGCTTATCATTATCGTAAGAGAACTACAGAATAAACACTTCACCAAGGAATTGAAGCAACTCTCAAGACAACACTCAATAGATTCTTCTAGCAAAATAAAATCATTGACTCCATTTTTAGATAACAATGGCGTTCTACGAGTAGGAGGAAGACTTCAAGCTGCGAACATACCGCTCGACGCTAAGCATCCCATATTACTGCCACATAAAGATGAAATCGTCAAACTACTCATTAAAGAACTTCATGAAAAACATCTTCACGCTGGTCCACAGGCACTGTTGGCAATAGCGCGGCAGCAATTCTGGCCAACTCAGGGAAAGAATCTAGCACAATCAATTGTGCATAATTGCGTTCGTTGCGCTCGTTTAAGGCCGAAATTTGTTACTCAACTCATGGGAAATCTACCTGCCGAAAGAGTGCAGCCGGCTAGACCATTCTTCAACACAGGAGTCGACTTCTGCGGGCCAATTGAAATACACTACAAGATTAGGGGAAAGCGACCCACTAAGGCCTATATTGCGGTTTTTGTATGCTTTACAACAAGAGCAGTTCATCTGGAACTCGTATCAGATCTCACAAAAGATGCCTTTCTAGGAGCTTTAAAACGTTTCATTGGACGACGAGGTAGACCATCCAAAATACATTGCGATAACGCCACCAATTTCGTTGGAGCCAAAAATGAGCTTAAGGAAGTACAGCATTTGTTCTCACAAGAAGAATTTCAAACAAACTTGACCCAATATTGTGCGGATGAATATATTCAATGGTGTTTTATCCCTCCAAGAGCACCACATTTTGGCGGCCTGTGGGAAGCGGCAGTGAAGGCAGCAAAACACCATCTTCGAAGAGTGCTTCTTGGTGCATCTCTTACCTACGAAGAACTTAACACAGTGCTAATAGAAATCGAAGCAGTGCTCAACTCAAGACCTATTACTTCTCTTTCTAGTGATCCAAACGACTTGCAGGCATTGACACCGGGACATTTTTTGATAGGAGAACCAATCACCAGCATGATAGACCCCTATTTAAGAAATCAAAACTGCACACTTCTCAAAAGGTGGGAATTAGTTCAATCAATGCGCAGCAATTTCTGGAAAAGGTGGAGCAAAGAATATCTGCAACAACTTCAAGAAAGAACAAAGTGGCAACAAACAACCGAAGGAATTAAACCAGGAGCACTCGTACTTCTCAAAGAGGAGAATACACCACCACTGAAATGGCCACTGGGAAGAGTAATTGAAGCATTTAAAGGACCAGACAACCTATCACGTGTCGTGGAAGTGAAAACTGAAAAAGGTATTTTAAAAAGAGCAATCCATAAATTATGTCCTCTTCCAATAGAAACAAACCATCAAGAAAAACTACACTCAAATGATGATATTAGTCAAGGAAGAATTCAACAAGCGAAGCACAAAACGGGCAAGATTTTGCCAATTAATGAGTCATGGCTACAGGTTCCTTTCAAGCCCTCGACTGCACTACTAAAATATAACAAACATAAAGCAGATTCAGCTGATAAAAATCAACCAGTAATCAAGCGTAGAAAACGCATTTCCTCACCTCATATGAGCCTGCTAAGTTTACTTCTAGTGCTTATCACAATCCCATTCGCACCAACCAAGGCTTCAAAGGTTAACAATGTAGTAGAAATTAGCTCATGGACACATCGACCACTAATCTACTTCGAGGACGTCGCAAAAATGTCAATGGTAACAGATCGCTGGAATATTATGGCCTACTATAGCTTAAACAACTATTGGAAGGAGATAACTCAATTCAGCAACCAACTTGAAAAACTTAAAAATATTTGCAATAGCTTTCAATCACCTGACTATTGTCAACACATTTTATCACAGTTTAATCGTCAACTAAATGTAATAAAAACCAACAATATGATATTACTGAGGAGAAACGGAAATGATATGAGGACTAAACGATCACCGCTCGACATTGTTGGAACGATCGGCAACAAGCTGTTCGGAATTCTTGACCAAGAATACGCCAATGAAATGTCCAAGACGATTAAAAGAGTACAACAGAATGACAATCATCTTTTGGAATTAATCAAGAACCAAACTTCTATCATTGATTCCACTGAAAACATTATAAAGAAAGATCGCGAATTCTCAGATAAGCAATTCGCAAGGATAAATGATTACTTAACTGAAGTACAAAAGGCGATCCAAAATACAAATAAGGTTTTATCTGAACAAGAACTTTTACAAACGTTCAACACAATCTCTATTCATTCAACTTTAGTTATGATTAATTTTCAACAACTACAGTCAGCATTGATAGACATCGTAACCGATTGCCATAATGGTAAAATCAATCCTTTGCTACTCACCCCTGAACAACTTCGGAAGGAACTCTTTGTTATAAGAGAAAATATTCCATTAACCTTAACAATACCAGGTACAGCAGACCACGCAGATCTCTTACAACTTTATAGCTTAATGACGGTCCAAACAAGAGTCACCACGGAATACGTATTATTCAACATTTACTTACCTTTAGTAAACAAAGAAATATTCCAAATATTTAAATTATTACCAATTCCAGTCAAAATTGATGACGATATCCATCAGGTGAAGATCTCCACTGACTTCATTGCAGTAAGCCTACATCGCGACTATTATTACATGATGACAGATGAGGAAATCTCAAGATGCGCAACAACTCTTCAAGATGTATATGTGTGCAACAAAAAGCATACAATTTTCCACAAATCAGCCGGAAAAGCAACATGTGAACTCAGCCTACTGAATCAGAATAGCAAATTGCCGGAGAGCTGTAAATTAGAATCAACGAATTCAATGCCTTCTTGGATTCAGCTTCACGATCCAAACAACTGGATCTACTCGTTCGAACAAAAAACAGTACTCAATATAGTATGTGGTATTCAAACATATCAAACAATCATACAAGGACTAGGTTTATTATCATTCAAATCAAGTTGCATTATTAAACAGAACTCAATTACCATTTCATCCCACATTCAGTACTCTAGTAAACTACATCACTCATTCATCCCTTCAACGATGCTCGATATTAAACAACTTAAGAGTCATCTCAGCAAACAAGAAGTTAAGACGACTCCAGTCAATCTGTTATAGCGAAATAACACTGAAGATATAAACCAGCTAAAAACTGTGATACAACAACTCCAAACGAACGAGCAGCTACCACACACAGTGTCCACGGATATCCACCAATACACCATAAGCTACCTAGCCTTAGCAGTCATCCTAATATCTCTCGTAGCCTACCTACTACATCATAGAGGAAGATGTCGCAAACCCACCAACGAAGATGCAAAACCAGAACCTCCACCACGTCGATCCAATTTCCAGCTAGGACAAAGTCAGTTGAACATCAACGATCTTCAACGGCCGGGAGTATGTCAACAACCTCAAGAAATTAAGGTCATTGACCAAGCCAGTCAGCAATACAATTAACAGGCCATTAACCGCCGGAAAATTCAACCATCAGCAGCAGAGCATTAACCGCCGGAAAATGCAAACTTCATCAGCAGGGCATTAACCGTCGGAAAATGCAAAAATTGCACTTTATGTAGGTTGACTAAAATTGTCAATTTGAAGACCTAGCATAAAACTTTGTATAAATATAATTCTGAAATAAAGCTTTTTCATTCATAAAGTTAACGTGAACCAAGCCTTTTATTATCACCCAGAGTGAGGCTGCTCTGGGCACGTTATTTTACCTTGAATCTTGGCAGCACGGAAAAAGCTCCGCGCTGCGGTAAACAAACAGCGTTTATCTCGCAAAGTACGCGTTCCCGGGCCTTATTTGCCCCTTTCGGGGTTTCTAAGGGGTATGAATCGACCATTCTGAATCGATTGGCGCTATCAGAAAATATCGAAATTTTGGTCCCCGAGCTCTGACTGCTACTGGGCCCAGAATTTGCACCAAAACAAGTGTTTTATAGGTAAAAAGAATTGATGCTGGTATAGGGCAAAATTGCAGATTAGGTACTACTTCAAATAGGCTGAAACTTTAAACGCTTTTATCTCGCAAACTACGCGTTCCCGGGCGTTATTTGCCCCTTTCGGGGTTTCTAAGGGGTATGAATCGACCATTCTGAATCGATTGGCGCTATCAGAAAATATCGAAATTTTGGTCCCTGAACTCGGACTGCTACTGGGCTCAGAATTCGCACCAAAACAAGTGTTTTATAGGTAAAAAGAATTGATGCTGGTATAGGGCAAAATTGCAGTTTAGGTACTACTTCAAATAGGCTGAAACTTTAAACGCGTTTATCTCGAAAACTACGCGTTCCCGGCAATTATTTGCCCCTTTCGGGGTTCCTAAGGGGTATGAATCGACCATTCTGAATCGATTGGCGCTATCAGAAAATATCGAAATTTTGGTCCCTGAACTCTGACTGCTACTGGGCCCAGAATTTGCACCAAAACAAGTGTTTTTTTTATAGGAAAAAAGAATTGATGCTGGTATAGGGCAAAATTGCAGTTTAGGTACTACTTCAAATAGGCTGAAACTTTAAACGCGTTTATCTCGCAAACTACGCGTTCCCGGGCCTTATTTGCCCCTTTCGGGGTTTCTAAGGAGTATGAATCGACCATTCTGAATCGATTGGCGCTATCAGAAAATATCGAAATTTTGGTCCCTGAACTCTGACTGCTACTGGGCCCAGAATTTGCACCAAAACAAGTGTTTTATAGGTAAAAATAATTGATGCTGGTATAGGGCAAAATTGCAGTTTAGGTACTACTTCAAATAGGCTGAAACTTTAAACGCGTTTATCTCGCAAACTACGCGTTCCCGGGCCTTATTTGCCCCTTTCGGGGTTCCTAAGGGGTATGAATCGACCATCCTGAATCGATTGGCGCTATCAGAAAATATCGAAATTTTGGTCCCCGAACTCTGACTGCTACTGGGCCCAGAATTTGCACCAAAACAAGTGTTTTATAGGTAAAAAGAATTGATGCTGGCATAGGGCAAAATTGCAGTTTAGGTACTACTTCAAATAGGCTGAAACTTTAAACGCGTTTATCTCGCAAACTACGCGTTCCCGGGCCTTATTTGCCCCATTCGGGGTTTCTAGGGGGTTTGAACCGACCATTCTGAATCGATTGGCGCTATCAGAAAATATCGAAATTTTGGTCCCTGAACTCTGACTGGTACTGGGCCCACAATTTGCACCAAAACAACTGTATTATAGGTAAAAAGAATTGATGCAAAATTGCAGGTTAGGTACTACTTCAAATAGGCTGAAACTTTAAACGCGTTTATCTCGCAAACTAAGCGTTCCCGGGCCTTATTTGCCCCTTTCCGGGTTTCTAAGGGGTATGAATCGACCATTCTGAATCGATTGGCGCTATCAGAAAATATCGAAATTTAGGTCCCTGAACTCTGACTGCTACTGGGCCCAGAATTTGCACCAAAACAAGTGTTTTATAGGTAAAAATAATTGATGCTGGTATAGGGCAAAATTGCAGTTTAGGTACTACTTCAAATAGGCTGAAACTTTAAACGCGTTTATCTCGCAAACTACGCGTTCCCGGGCCTTATTTGCCCCTTTCGGGGTTCCTAAGGGGTATGAATCGACCATCCTGAATCGATTGGCGCTATCAGAAAATATCGAAATTTTGGTCCCCGAACTCTGACTGCTACTGGGCCCAGAATTTGCACCAAAACAAGTGTTTTATAGGTAAAAGGAATTGATGCTGGTATAGGGCAAAATTGCAGTTTAGGTACTACTTCAAATAGGCTGAAACTTTAAACGCTTTTATCTCGCAAACTACGCGTTCCCGGGCCTTATTTGCCCCTTTCGGGGTTTCTAAGGGGTATGAATCGACCATTCTGAATCGATTGGCGCTATCAGAAAATATCGAAATTTGGTCCCTGAAATCTGACTGCTACTGGGCCCAGAATTTGCACCAAAACAAGTGTTTGATAGGTAAAAAGAATTGATGCTGGTATAGGGCAAAATTGCAGTTTAGGTTCTACTTCAAATAGGCTGAAACTTTAAACGCGTTTATCTCGCAAACTACGCGTTCCCGGGCCTTATTTGCCCCATTCGGGGTTTCTAGGGGGTTTGAACCGACCATTCTGAATCGATTGGCGCTATCAGAAAATATCGAAATTTTGGTCCCTGAACTCGGACTGCTACTGGGCTCAGAATTCGCACCAAAACAAGTGTTTTATAGGTAAAAAGAATTGATGCTGGTATAGAGCAAAATTGCAGTTTAGGTACTACTTCAAATAGGCTGAAACTTTAAACGCGTTTATCTCGCAAAGTACGCGTTCCCGGGCCTTATTTGCCCCTTTCGGGGTTTCTAAGGGGTATGAATCGACCATTCTGAATCGATTGGCGCTATCAGAAAATATCGAAATTTTGGTCCCCGAGCTCTGACTGCTACTGGGCCCAGAATTTGCACCAAAACAAGTGTTTTATAGGTAAAAAGAATTGATGCTGGTATAGGGCAAAATTGCAGATTAGGTACTACTTCAAATAGGCTGAAACTTTAAACGCTTTTATCTCGCAAACTACGCGTTCCCGGGCGTTATTTGCCCCTTTCGGGGTTTCTAAGGGGTATGAATCGACCATTCTGAATCGATTGGCGCTATCAGAAAATATCGAAATTTTGGTCCCTGAACTCGGACTGCTACTGGGCTCAGAATTCGCACCAAAACAAGTGTTTTATAGGTAAAAAGAATTGATGCTGGTATAGGGCAAAATTGCAGTTTAGGTACTACTTCAAATAGGCTGAAACTTTAAACGCGTTTATCTCGAAAACTACGCGTTCCCGGCAATTATTTGCCCCTTTCGGGGTTCCTAAGGGGTATGAATCGACCATTCTGAATCGATTGGCGCTATCAGAAAATATCGAAATTTTGGTCCCTGAACTCTGACTGCTACTGGGCCCAGAATTTGCACCAAAACAAGTGTTTTTTTTATAGGAAAAAAGAATTGATGCTGGTATAGGGCAAAATTGCAGTTTAGGTACTACTTCAAATAGGCTGAAACTTTAAACGCGTTTATCTCGCAAACTACGCGTTCCCGGGCCTTATTTGCCCCTTTCGGGGTTTCTAAGGAGTATGAATCGACCATTCTGAATCGATTGGCGCTATCAGAAAATATCGAAATTTTGGTCCCTGAACTCTGACTGCTACTGGGCCCAGAATTTGCACCAAAACAAGTGTTTTATAGGTAAAAATAATTGATGCTGGTATAGGGCAAAATTGCAGTTTAGGTACTACTTCAAATAGGCTGAAACTTTAAACGCGTTTATCTCGCAAACTACGCGTTCCCGGGCCTTATTTGCCCCTTTCGGGGTTCCTAAGGGGTATGAATCGACCATCCTGAATCGATTGGCGCTATCAGAAAATATCGAAATTTTGGTCCCCGAACTCTGACTGCTACTGGGCCCAGAATTTGCACCAAAACAAGTGTTTTATAGGTAAAAAGAATTGATGCTGGCATAGGGCAAAATTGCAGTTTAGGTACTACTTCAAATAGGCTGAAACTTTAAACGCGTTTATCTCGCAAACTACGCGTTCCCGGGCCTTATTTGCCCCATTCGGGGTTTCTAGGGGGTTTGAACCGACCATTCTGAATCGATTGGCGCTATCAGAAAATATCGAAATTTTGGTCCCTGAACTCTGACTGGTACTGGGCCCACAATTTGCACCAAAACAACTGTATTATAGGTAAAAAGAATTGATGCAAAATTGCAGGTTAGGTACTACTTCAAATAGGCTGAAACTTTAAACGCGTTTATCTCGCAAACTAAGCGTTCCCGGGCCTTATTTGCCCCTTTCCGGGTTTCTAAGGGGTATGAATCGACCATTCTGAATCGATTGGCGCTATCAGAAAATATCGAAATTTAGGTCCCTGAACTCTGACTGCTACTGGGCCCAGAATTTGCACCAAAACAAGTGTTTTATAGGTAAAAATAATTGATGCTGGTATAGGGCAAAATTGCAGTTTAGGTACTACTTCAAATAGGCTGAAACTTTAAACGCGTTTATCTCGCAAACTACGCGTTCCCGGGCCTTATTTGCCCCTTTCGGGGTTCCTAAGGGGTATGAATCGACCATCCTGAATCGATTGGCGCTATCAGAAAATATCGAAATTTTGGTCCCCGAACTCTGACTGCTACTGGGCCCAGAATTTGCACCAAAACAAGTGTTTTATAGGTAAAAGGAATTGATGCTGGTATAGGGCAAAATTGCAGTTTAGGTACTACTTCAAATAGGCTGAAACTTTAAACGCTTTTATCTCGCAAACTACGCGTTCCCGGGCCTTATTTGCCCCTTTCGGGGTTTCTAAGGGGTATGAATCGACCATTCTGAATCGATTGGCGCTATCAGAAAATATCGAAATTTGGTCCCTGAAATCTGACTGCTACTGGGCCCAGAATTTGCACCAAAACAAGTGTTTGATAGGTAAAAAGAATTGATGCTGGTATAGGGCAAAATTGCAGTTTAGGTTCTACTTCAAATAGGCTGAAACTTTAAACGCGTTTATCTCGCAAACTACGCGTTCCCGGGCCTTATTTGCCACTTTCGGGGTTTCTAAGGGGTATGAATCGACCATTCTGAATCGATTGGCGCTATCAGAAAATATCAAAATTTTGGTCCCTGAACTCTGACTGCTACTGGGCCCAGAATTTGCACCAAAACAAGTTTTTCATAGGTAAAAAGAATTGATGCTGGTATAGGCAAAATTGCAGTTTAGGTACTACTTCAAATAGGCTGAAACTTTAAACACGTTTATCTCGCAAACTACGCGTTCCCGGGCCTTATTTGCCCCTTTCGGGGTTTCTAAGGGGTATGAATTGACCATTCTGAATCGATTGGCGCTATCAGAAAATATCGAAATTTTGGTCCCTGAACTCTGACTGCTACAGGGCCCAGAATTTGCACCAAAACAAGTGTTTTATAGGTAAAAAGAATTGATGCTGGTATAGAGCAAAATTGCAGTTTAGGTACTACTTCAAATAGGCTGAAACTTTAAACGCGTTTATCTCGCAAAGTACGCGTTCCCGGGCCTTATTTGCCCCTTTCGGGGTTTCTAAGGGGTATGAATCGACCATTCTGAATCGATTGGCGCTATCAGAAAATATCGAAATTTTGGTCCCCGAGCTCTGACTGCTACTGGGCCCAGAATTTGCACCAAAACAAGTGTTTTATAGGTAAAAAGAATTGATGCTGGTATAGGGCAAAATTGCAGATTAGGTACTACTTCAAATAGGCTGAAACTTTAAACGCTTTTATCTCGCAAACTACGCGTTCCCGGGCCTTATTTGCCCCTTTCGGGGTTTCTAAGGGGTATGAATCGACCATTCTGAATCGATTGGCGCTATCAGAAAATATCGAAATTTTGGTCCCTGAACTCGGACTGCTACTGGGCGCAGAATTCGCACCAAAACAAGTGTTTTATAGGTAAAAGGAATTGATGCTGGTATAGGGCAAAATTGCAGTTTAGGTACTACTTCAAATAGGCTGATAGTTTAAACGCTTTTATCTCGCAAAATACGCGTTCCCGGGCCTTATTTGCCCCATTCGGGGATTCTAGGGGGTATGAACCGACCATTCTGAATCGATTGGCGCTATCAGAAAATATCGAAATTTTGGTCCCTGAACTCTGACTGCTACTCGGCCCAGAATTTGCACCAAAACAAGTGTTTTATAGGTAAAAAGAATTGATGCTGGCATAGGGCAAAATTGCAGTTTAGGTACTACTTCAAATAGGCTGAAACTTTAAACGCGTTTATTTCGCAAACTACGCGTTCCCGGGCCTTATTTGCCCCATTCGGGGATTCTAGGGGGTATGAACCGACCATTCTGAATCGATTGGCGCTATCAGAAAATATCGAAATTTTGGTCCCTGAACTCTGACTGGTACTGGGCCCACAATTTGCACCAAAACAACTGTATTATAGGTAAAAAGAATTGATGCTGGTATAGGTCAAAATTGCAGGTTAGGTACTACTTCAAATAGGCTGAAACTTTAAATGCGTTTATCTCGCAAACTAAGCGTTCCCGGGCCTTATTTGCCCCTTTCCGGGTTTCTAAGGGGTATGAATCGACCATTCTGAATCGATTGGCGCTATCAGAAAATATCGAAATTTAGGTCCCTGAACTCTGACTGCTACTGGGCCCAGAATTTGCACCAAAACAAGTGTTTTATAGGTAAAAATAATTGATGCTGGTATAGGGCAAAATTGCAGTTTAGGTACTACTTCAAATAGGCTGAAACTTTACACGCGTTTATCTCGCAAACTACGCGTTCCCGGGCCTTATTTGCCCCTTTCGGGGTTCCTAACGGGTATGAATCGACCATCCTGAATCGATTGGCGCTATCAGAAAATATCGAAATTTTGGTCCCCGAACTCTGACTGCTACTGGGCCCAGAATTTGCACCAAAACAAGTGTTTTATAGGTAAAAGGAATTGATGCTGGTATAGGGCAAAATTGCAGTTTAGGTACTACTTCAAATAGGCTGAAAGTTTAAACGCTTTTATCTCGCAAACTACGCGTTCCCGGGCCTTATTTGCCCCTTTCGGGGTTCTAAGGGGTATGAATCGACCATTCTGAATCGATTGGCGCTATCAGAAAATATCGAAATTTTGGTCCCTGAACTCTGACTGCTACTGGGCCCAGAATTTGCACCAAAACAAGTGTTTTATAGGTAAAAAGAATTGATGCTGGCATAGGGCAAAATTGCAGTTTAGGTACTACTTCAAATAGGCTGAAACTTTAAACGCGTTTATCTCGCAAACTACGCGTTCCCGGGCCTTATTTGCCCCATTCGGGGTTTCTAGGGGGTATGAACCGACCATTCTGAATCGATTGGCGCTATCAGAAAATATCGAAATTTTGGTCCCTGAACTCTGACTGGTACTGGGCCCACAATTTGCACCAAAACAAGTGTTTTATAGGTAAAAAGAATTGATGCTGGTATAGGGCAAAATTGCAGTTTAGGTACTACTTCAAATAGGCTGAAACTTTAAACGCGTTTATCTCGCAAGCTACGCGTTCCCGGGCGTTATTTGCCCCTTTCGGGGTTTCTAAGGGGTATGAATCGACCATTCTGAATCGATTGGCGCTATCAGAAAATATCGAAATTTTGGTCCCTGAACTCTGACTGCTACTGGGTCCAGAATTTGCACCAAAACAAGTGTTTTTTTTATAGGTAAAAAGAATTGATGCTGGTATAGGGCAAAATTGCAGTTTAGGTACTACTTCAAATAGGCTGAAACTTTAAATGCGTTTATCTCGCAAACTAAGCGTTCCCGGGCCTTATTTGCCCCTTTCCGGGTTTCTAAGGGGTATGAATCGACCATTCTGAATCGATTGGCGCTGGTATAGGGCAAAATTGCAGTTTAGGTACTACTTCAAATAGGCTGAAACTTTAAACGCGTTTATCTCGCAAGCTACGCGTTCCCGGGCCTTATTTGCCCTTTTCGGGGTTCCTAAGGGGTATGAATCGACCATTCTGAATCGATTGGCGCTATCAGAAAATATCGAAATTTTGGTCCCTGAACTCTGACTGCTACTGGGTCCAGAATTTGCACCAAAACAAGTGTTTTTTTTATAGGTAAAAAGAATTGATGCTGGTATAGGGCAAAATTGCAGTTTAGGTACTACTTCAAATAGGCTGAAACTTTAAATGCGTTTATCTCGCAAACTAAGCGTTCCCGGGCCTTATTTGCCCCTTTCCGGGTTTCTAAGGGGTATGAATCGACCATTCTGAATCGATTGGCGCTATCAGAAAATATCGAAATTTTGGTCCCTGAACTCTGACTGCTACTGGGCCCAGAATTTGCACCAAAACAAGTGTTTTATAGGTAAAAAGAATTGATGCTGGTATAGGGCAAAATTGCAGTTTAGGTACTACTTCAAATAGGCTGAAACTTTAAACGCGTTTATCTCGCAAGCTACGCGTTCCCGGGCCTTATTTGCCCCCTTTCGGGGTTTCTAAGGGGTATGAATCGACCATTCTGAATCGATTGGCGCTATCAGAAAATATCGAAATTTTGGTCCCTGAACTCGGACTGCTACTGGGCCCAGAATTTGCACCAAAACAAGTGTTTTATAGGTAAAAAGAATTGATGCTGGTATAGGGCAAAATTGCAGTTTAGGTACTACTTCAAATAGGCTGAAACTTTAAACGCGTTTATCTCGCAAGCTACGCGTTCCCGGGCCTTATTTGCCCTTTTCGGGGTTCCTAAGGGGTATGAATCGACCATTCTGAATCGATTGGCGCTATCAGAAAATATCGAAATTTTGGTCCCTGAACTCTGACTGCTACTGGGTCCAGAATTTGCACCAAAACAAGTGTTTTTTTTATAGGTAAAAAGAATTGATGCTGGTATAGGGCAAAATTGCAGTTTAGGTACTACTTCAAATAGGCTGAAACTTTAAATGCGTTTATCTCGCAAACTAAGCGTTCCCGGGCCTTATTTGCCCCTTTCCGGGTTTTCTATCAGAAAATATCGAAATTTTGGTCCCTGAACTCTGACTGCTACTGGGCCCAGAATTTGCACCAAAACAAGTGCTTTATAGGTAAAAAGAATTGATGCTGGTATAGGGCAAAATTACAGTTTAGGTACTACTTCAAGTAGGCTGAAACTTTAAACGCGTTTATCTCGCAAACTACGCGTTCCCGGGCCTTATTTGCCCCTTTCCGGTTTTCTAAGGGGTATGAATCGACCATTCTGAATCGATTGGCGCTATCAGAAAATATCGAAATTTTGGTCCCTGAACTCTGACTGCTACTGGGCCCAGAATTTGCACCAAAACAAGTGTTTTATAGGTAAAAAGAATTGATGCTGGTATAGGGCAAAATTGCAGTTTAGGTACTACTTCAAATAGGCTGAAACTTTAAACGCGTTTATCTCGCAAACTACGCGTTCCCGGGCCTTATTTGCCCCTTTCGGGATTTCTAAGGGGTATGAATCGACCATTCTGAATCGATTGGCGCTATCAGAAAATATCGAAATTTTGGTCCCTGAACTCTGGCTGCTACTGGGCCCAGAATTTGCACCAAAACAAGTGTTTTATAGGTAAAAAGAATTGATGCTGGTATAGGGCAAAATTGCAGTTTAGGTACTACTTCAAATAGGCTGAAACTTTAAACGCGTTTATCTCGCAAGCTACGCGTTCCCGGGCCTTATTTGCCCCCTTTCGGGGTTTCTAAGGGGTATGAATCGGCCATTCTGAATCGATTGGCGCTATCAGAAAATATCGAAATTTTGGTCCCTGAACTCGGACTGCTACTGGGCCCAGAATTTGCACCAAAACAAGTGTTTTATAGGTAAAAAGAATTGATGCTGGTATAGGGCAAAATTGCAGTTTAGGTACTACTTCAAATAGGCTGAAACTTTAAACGAGTTTATCTCGCAAGCTACGCGTTCCCGGGCCTTATTTGCCCTTTTCGGGGTTCCTAAGGGGTATGAATCGACCATTCTGAATCGATTGGCGCTATCAGAAAATATCGAAATTTTGGTCCCTGAACTCTGACTGCTACTGGGCCCAGAATTTGCACCAAAACAAGTGTTTTATAGGTAAAAAGAATTGATGCTGGTATAGAGCAAAATTGCAGTTTAGGTACTACTTCAAATAGGCTGAAACTTTAAACGCGTTTATCTCGCAAAGTACGCGTTCCCGGGCCTTATTTGCCCCTTTCGGGGTTTCTAAGGGGTATGAATCGACCATTCTGAATCGATTGGCGCTATCAGAAAATATCGAAATTTTGGTCCCCGAGCTCTGACTGCTACTGGGCCCAGAATTTGCACCAAAACAAGTGTTTTATAGGTAAAAAGAATTGATGCTGGTATAGGGCAAAATTGCAGATTAGGTACTACTTCAAATAGGCTGAAACTTTAAACGCTTTTATCTCGCAAACTACGCGTTCCCGGGCCTTATTTGCCCCTTTCGGGGTTTCTAAGGGGTATGAATCGACCATTCTGAATCGATGGCGCTATCAGAAAATATCGAAATTTTGGTCCCTGAACTCGGACTGCTACTGGGCCCAGAATTCGCACCAAAACAAGTGTTTTATAGGAGTTTGAGCTGAACTACTGACGGGGACGGACGTGCCGCCGTGTCTTGCTCCCCAATAAATTTTTAAAGCGGTTGCGAAAGCGAATCGAATTTTAAAAAATCAAAGTGCTAGTGCCATCTTGCCGGAGTGAAGGGCTTTTATGCTCTATTTGAAAGCACAGTCTGGTGAGTCCGTTCCTATCTATTTTTTATTTTCTTCCATCCAACATTCAATGTAGTACAATCGTGCTGCATTGAATGCGTTTAACGGGTCTCCACTGCAGAGCATTCAGCTGCCTTCGTCGAGATCAAAGTTCAGCACAGCAGGCATAACACTGCTGCTGGCTTTGTTTTCACAGAGGCGGCTTTGCTTTGCATCTGTGGATCCCGTTCGTCAGTCCTTGTGTTTGTGTACGTTTTCGTTTGTTTTGTTTTGGGAAAATTAAGACCGGGACTATGCAAAAATTTTTATTTAATTTTTGCAACATTCGTGGCTTAAAAAGTAACCATTTTTCGGTTTACTGCCACTTGATCGCGGAAAATCCGGCAGTTTTTGCACTAAGCGAAACCAAGGTTGTTTCCGATTCTGATATTAATCAGTATCACATCCCTGGTTATCACTTAGTGCCGCTCTTCTCTCCTCAGAGGGGAATCGCGGTTTATATTAGAAATGATGTGCCATTCTCCTATCTCCCTCAATTCTCTTCTACTAATCCAGAATTTAATTATGTCTGGATTAGATTTAAACTCTATCGGCACATTATTCACTTCTGCTTTTTATACCGCAGCCCGAATATGTCTGACACTGACACTGTGTGCTCCTTCGATAAACTGTCTTCCGATATCGATAAGATTTTGGAATTATCCCCCTCTTCTGAAATCGTTCTTGCTGGAGATTTCAACGTCCACAACACCCAGTGGCTCAGGCATTCTTCTACCACAAGCCCGTCTGGAAGACACGTCGAGTTATTTAGTGAGTCTTTTAATTTACAGCAACTGGTTGAGTGTCCGACTCGTGTTCCTGATACTTCGGGGCACAACGCGCACCTTTTAGATCTATTTCTAACATCGCATCCAGAAAAATACTCGGTTTCGGTGACGTCTCCCTTGGGTAATTCGGACCATTGTCTAATCTCCGCCCAATTCTCCATCTCCTCTCTGACAACCACTAATCTAAACTCCACCAAAAGATTAGTGTGGCATTATAAAAATGCTGATTGGGCGGGACTTAATAAATATCTCAGAGAGCTGGACTGGTCTGATTGCTTTTCTATGAAGGACGTTAACAGAAGCACCGATTATATCTTGAACATCCTATGGTTTGGAATGCATCGCTTTATTCCTCATAGCTTCAAGAACATCAAACCAACTAACACCAATTGGTTCAATAATGACTGTTTCGCAGCCATTAAAAAGAAGGAAGCAGCCTTCCAGGCATATAAATTGTGCCCTTCAGAGGAATCGAGACGTATCTATAGAGATGCGCGGAATATTTGCAATTCAGCAATTAGCCGGGCTAAGTTCAATTTCGACCAGAGCATCAGACGGAAGGTATTTTCTACTCAAAAGGGTAGTAAGGGCTTCTGGTCTCTAGTAAAAACCGTAAAGAACAATTTCACCTGTTCGTCAACACCACCACTCATTTATAATGGGAATGTTTTTACTGACTCATTGGACAAGGCCAACCTGTTTGCTGCTAATTTTGCTGCTAACTCGTACTTGCCACCATCATCGCAGCCACTTCCATCTCTATCACAGTGCATTAGTAGGCAAAAGCCGCTACACTTTCGCACTCGGGAAGTTTTTAGAGTACTTTCGAAACTCGACGTGTCCAAAGCTACTGGGCCTGATGGTTTCTCGCCCCTTGTTTTAAAATGCTGCGCCTCTGCTTTGGCTAAACCTCTGCGCAAACTTTTTCACCTGTCATATTCAACAGGAATATTTCCAAGTGTATGGAAACTTGCTCATGTCCAGCCGATACTTAAAAAAGGAGAGGCATGCGACCCCTCTAACTACAGACCAATTGCACTAACCTCGATCATATCCAAAGTTTTTGAATCACTCATCAACTCTCAGTTGTTGACATATCTAGAAAATAACCATCTTATCAACGATTGCCAGTACGGTTTCCGCGCTGGCCGCTCAACCGGAGACTTACTAACGGCTCTAACGGAGCGTTGGAATCATTGTCTCCATAATTTCGGTGAGTCCGAAATCGTCGCTCTTGATATTTCAAAGGCTTTTGATAGAGTCTGGCATGCTGCCCTTTTAGCCAATCTTCAAACATTTGGTCTGCATCCTACCCTCGTTAAATGGATAGAGAGCTTTTTGTCAGGCCGTTCAATCCGTGTAGTTATTGACGGCGTTACATCTGCATCCCACGAAATAAATGCCGGTGTACCTCAGGGTTCAGTTCTTTCACCAACTTTATTTCTTCTTTTCATCAATGATCTCTTATCCCTTACTCTCAATCCTATTCATAGTTTTGCCGACGACAGCACCCTTGATTTCGCGTACTCATTTGATTCTGTAATGAATTCACGTGGAAATGCTACAGAAGTCAATCGGGAACGCATGTTTAGATCATTAAACAACGACATTTCTAAGGTCCTCGCTTGGGGCAGAGCAAATCGTGTTACGTTTAATGCATCCAAAACTCAATGCTGTTTAATGTCCCTTAAAAAACGCCCAGTCCACCCCCAACCCATTTCAGTCGACGGAGTGAATATACCCAATTCACCCTCCCTAAAGATCTTGGGTATTGAGATATCCAGCAATCTTAGCTGGACTGATCATATATTTGCAATCGCCAAAAGTGCGATGAAATGTTTAGGTTTTCTACAGAGATGTAAGAAATATTTCACCCCACCCGACTTAGCGTTGATCTACAAGTCCCACATTAGGCCTAGACTTGAATATAATTCCCATATTTGGGCAGGGGCAGGACACACCGCATTGTCCGCGTTAGACAAAGTTCAGCGTAAGGCTGTTAAACTTATTGGCGATTCCTCAATCTCTGAGGGCCTTGACTCTCTTGAGCATCGACGGAATGTCGGTTGTCTCTCACTCTTTTATCGCTATTTCCATGGCCATTGTTCTAACGAAATCGCTAGCCTGATTCCTTGTAGACTCATTACAACGCGCGATACAAGATCTACAAGTCGCTCCCACCCCTTTACTCTCCGGGTCAAATTTGGACGTACCGTCAAATTTCGGGAATCTTTTCTTAGCAGAACAACACGAATGTGGAACAGTTTACCATCTTCTGTTTTTCCCTCGTCTTATGAGCCTGAAACTTTCAAACGGGGCGTACATCGACACCTCCTTCACTCAACCTCCTAACCCATTTCCCTCATCCTTAATTCCTTTCCTGCCAAGGCTGTGCTTTAGCATCATAGGGCATCCCCTGAGCTTTGGCAACATCATATATAAAAAAAAAAAAAAAAAAAAAAAAAAAAAAAAGGAATTGATGCTGGTATAGGGCAAAATTGCAGTTTAGGTACTACTTCAAATAGGCTGATAGTTTAAACGCTTTTATCTCGCAAACTACGCGTTCCCGGGCCTTATTTGCCCCTTTCGGGGTTCTAAGGGGTATGAATCGACCATTCTGAATCGATTGGCGCTATCAGAAAATATCGAAATTTTGGTCCCTGAACTCTGACTGCTACTGGGCCCAGAATTTGCACCAAAACAAGTGTTTTATAGGTAAAAAGAATTGATGCTGGCATAGGGCAAAATTGCAGTTTAGGTACTACTTCAAATAGGCTGAAACTTTAAACGCGTTTATCTCGCAAACTACGCGTTCCCGGGCCTTATTTGCCCCATTCGGGGATTCTAGGGGGTATGAACCGACCATTCTGAATCGATTGGCGCTATCAGAAAATATCGAAATTTTGGTCCCTGAACTCTGACTGGTACTGGGCCCACAATTTGCACCAAAACAACTGTATTATAGGTAAAAAGAATTGATGCTGGTATAGGTCAAAATTGCAGGTTAGGTACTACTTCAAATAGGCTGAAACTTTAAATGCGTTTATCTCGCAAACTAAGCGTTCCCGGGCCTTATTTGCCCCTTTCCGGGTTTCTAAGGGGTATGAATCGACCATTCTGAATCGATTGGCGCTATCAGAAAATATCGAAATTTAGGTCCCTGAACTCTGACTGCTACTGGGCCCAGAATTTGCACCAAAACAAGTGTTTTATAGGTAAAAATAATTGATGCTGGTATAGGGCAAAATTGCAGTTTAGGTACTACTTCAAATAGGCTGAAACTTTAAACGCGTTTATCTCGCAAACTACGCGTTCCCGGGCCTTATTTGCCCCTTTCGGGGTTCCTAAGGGGTATGAATCGACCATCCTGAATCGATTGGCGCTATCAGAAAATATCGAAATGTTGGTCCCCGAACTCTGACTGCTACTGGGCCCAGAATTTGCACCAAAACAAATGTTTTATAGGTAAAAGGAATTGATGCTGGTATAGGGCAAAATTGCAGTTTAGGTACTACTTCAAATAGGCTGAAAGTTTAAACGCTTTTATCTCGCAAACTACGCGTTCCCGGGCCTTATTTGCCCCTTTCGGGGTTCTAAGGGGTATGAATCGACCATTCTGAATCGATTGGCGCTATCAGAAAATATCGAAATTTTGGTCCCTGAACTCTGACTGCTACTGGGCCCAGAATTTGCACCAAAACAAGTGTTTTATAGGTAAAAAGAATTGATGCTGGCATAGGGCAAAATTGCAGTTTAGGTACTACTTCAAATAGGCTGAAACTTTAAACGCGTTTATCTCGCAAACTACGCGTTCCCGGGCCTTATTTGCCCCATTCGGGGTTTCTAGGGGGTATGAACCGACCATTCTGAATCGATTGGCGCTATCAGAAAATATCGAAATTTTGGTCCCTGAACTCTGACTGGTACTGGGCCCAGAATTTGCACCAAAACAAGTGTTTTATAGGTAAAAAGAATTGATGCTGGTATAGGGCAAAATTGCAGTTTAGGTACTACTTCAAATAGGCTGAAACTTTAAACGCGTTTATCTCGCAAGCTACGCGTTCCCGGGCCTTATTTGCCCCCTTTCGGGGTTTCTAAGGGGTATGAATCGACCATTCTGAATCGATTGGCGCTATCAGAAAATATCGAAATTTTGGTCCCTGAACTCGGACTGCTACTGGGCCCAGAATTTGCACCAAAACAAGTGTTTTATAGGTAAAAAGAATTGATGCTGGTATAGGGCAAAATTGCAGTTTAGGTACTACTTCAAATAGGCTGAAACTTTAAACGCGTTTATCTCGCAAGCTACGCGTTCCCGGGCCTTATTTGCCCTTTTCGGGGTTCCTAAGGGGTATGAATCGACCATTCTGAATCGATTGGCGCTATCAGAAAATATCGAAATTTTGGTCCCTGAACTCTGACTGCTACTGGGCCCAGAATTTGCACCAAAACAAGTGTTTTTTTTATAGGTAAAAAGAATTGATGCTGGTATAGGGCAAAATTGCAGTTTAGGTACTACTTCAAATAGGCTGAAACTTTAAACGCGTTTATCTCGCAAACTACGCGTTCCCGGGCCTTATTTGCCCCTTTCCGGGTTTCTAAGGGGTATGAATCGACCATTCTGAATCGATTGGCGCTATCAGAAAATATCGAAATTTTGGTCCCTGAACTCTGACTGCTACTGGGCCCAGAATTTGCACCAAAACAAGTGTTTTATAGGTAAAAAGAATTGATGCTGGTATAGGGCAAAATTACAGTTTAGGTACTACTTCAAGTAGGCTGAAACTTTAAACGCGTTTATCTCGCAAACTACGCGTTCCCGGGCCTTATTTGCCCCTTTCCGGTTTTCTAAGGGGTATGAATCGACCATTCTGAATCGATTGGCGCTATCAGAAAATATCGAAATTTTGGTCCCTGAACTCTGACTGCTACTGGGCCCAGAATTTGCACCAAAACAAGTGTTTTATAGGTAAAAAGAATTGATGCTGGTATAGGGCAAAATTGCAGTTTAGGTACTACTTCAAATAGGCTGAAACTTTAAACGCGTTTATCTCGCAAACTACGCGTTCCCGGGCCTTATTTGCCCCTTTCGGGATTTCTAAGGGGTATGAATCGACCATTCTGAATCGATTGGCGCTATCAGAAAATATCGAAATTTTGGTCCCTGAACTCTGGCTGCTACTGGGCCCAGAATTTGCACCAAAACAAGTGTTTTATAGGTAAAAAGAATTGATGCTGGTATAGGGCAAAATTGCAGTTTAGGTACTACTTCAAATAGGCTGAAACTTTAAACGCGTTTATCTCGCAAGCTACGCGTTCCCGGGCCTTATTTGCCCCTTTCCGGGTTTCTAAGGGGTATGAATCGACCATTCTGAATCGATTGGCGCTATCAGAAAATATCGAAATTTTGGTCCCTGAACTCTGACTGCTACTGGGCCCAGAATTTGCACCAAAACAAGTGTTTTATAGGTAAAAAGAATTGATGCTGGTATAGGGCAAAATTACAGTTTAGGTACTACTTCAAGTAGGCTGAAACTTTAAACGCGTTTATCTCGCAAACTACGCGTTCCCGGGCCTTATTTGCCCCTTTCCGGTTTTCTAAGGGGTATGAATCGACCATTCTGAATCGATTGGCGCTATCAGAAAATATCGAAATTTTGGTCCCTGAACTCTGACTGCTACTGGGCCCAGAATTTGCACCAAAACAAGTGTTTTATAGGTAAAAAGAATTGATGCTGGTATAGGGCAAAATTGCAGTTTAGGTACTACTTCAAATAGGCTGAAACTTTAAACGCGTTTATCTCGCAAACTACGCGTTCCCGGGCCTTATTTGCCCCTTTCGGGATTTCTAAGGGGTATGAATCGACCATTCTGAATCGATTGGCGCTATCAGAAAATATCGAAATTTTGGTCCCTGAACTCTGGCTGCTACTGGGCCCAGAATTTGCACCAAAACAAGTGTTTTATAGGTAAAAAGAATTGATGCTGGTATAGGGCAAAATTGCAGTTTAGGTACTACTTCAAGTAGGCTGAAACTTTAAACGCGTTTATCTCGCAAACTACGCGTTCCCGGGCCTTATTTGCCCCTTTCCGGTTTTCTAAGGGGTATGAATCGACCATTCTGAATCGATTGGCGCTATCAGAAAATATCGAAATTTTGGTCCCTGAACTCTGACTGCTACTGGGCCCAGAATTTGCACCAAAACAAGTGTTTTATAGGTAAAAAGAATTGATGCTGGTATAGGGCAAAATTGCAGTTTAGGTACTACTTCAAATAGGCTGAAACTTTAAACGCGTTTATCTCGCAAACTACGCGTTCCCGGGCCTTATTTGCCCCTTTCGGGATTTCTAAGGGGTATGAATCGACCATTCTGAATCGATTGGCGCTATCAGAAAATATCGAAATTTTGGTCCCTGAACTCTGGCTGCTACTGGGCCCAGAATTTGCACCAAAACAAGTGTTTTATAGGTAAAAAGAATTGATGCTGGTATAGGGCAAAATTGCAGTTTAGGTACTACTTCAAATAGGCTGAAACTTTAAACGCGTTTATCTCGCAAGCTACGCGTTCCCGGGCCTTATTTGCCCCCTTTCGGGGTTTCTAAGGGGTATGCATCGACCATTCTGAATCGATTGGCGCTATCAGAAAATATCGAAATTTTGGTCCCTGAACTCGGACTGCTACTGGGCCCAGAATTTGCACCAAAACAAGTGTTTTATAGGTAAAAAGAATTGATGCTGGTATAGGGCAAAATTGCAGTTTAGGTACTACTTCAAATAGGCTGAAACTTTAAACGCGTTTATCTCGCAAGCTACGCGTTCCCGGGCCTTATTTGCCCCTTTCGGGGTTCCTAAGGGGTATGAATCGACCATTCTGAATCGATTGGCGCTATCAGAAAATATCGAAATTTTGGTCCCTGAACTCTGACTGCTACTGGGCCCAGAATTTGCACCAAAACAAGTGTTTTTTTTATAGGTAAAAAGAATTGATGCTGGTATAGGGCAAAATTGCAGTTTAGGTACTACTTCAAATAGGCTGAAACTTTAAACGCGTTTATCTCGCAAACTACGCGTTCCCGGGCCTTATTTGCCCCTTTCGGGGTTTCTAAGGGGTATGAATCGACCATTCTGAATCGATTGGCGCTATCAGAAAATATCGAAATTTTGGTCCCTGAACTCTGACTGCTACTGGGCCCAGAATTTGCACAAAAACAAGTGTTTTATAGGTAAAAAGAATTGATGCTGGTATAGGGCAAAATTGCAGTTTAGGTACTACTTCAAATAGGCTGAAACTTTAAACGCGTTTATCTCGCAAACTACGCGTTCCCGGGCCTTATTTGCCCCTTTCGGGGTTCCTAAGGGGTATGAATCGACCATTCTGAATCGATTGGCGCTATCAGAAAATATCGAAATTTTGGTCCCCGAACTCTGACTGCTACTGGGCCCAGAATTTGCACCAAAACAAGTGTTTTATAGGTAAAAAGAATTGATGCTGGTATAGGGCAAAATTGCAGTTTAGGTACTAGTTCAAATAGGCTGAAACTTTAAACGCTTTTATCTCGCAAACTACGCGTTCCCGGGCCTTATTTGCCCCTTTCGGGGTTCTAAGGGGTATGAATCGACCATTCTGAATCGATTGGCGCTATCAGAAAATATCGAAATTTTGGTCCCTGAAATCTGACTGCTACTGGGCCCAGAATTTGCACCAAAACAAGTGTTTTATAGGTAAAAAGAATTGATGCTGGTATAGGGCAAAATCGCAGTTTAGGTACTACTTCAAATAGGCTGAAACTTTAAACGCGTTTATCTCGCAAACTACGCGTTCCCGGGCCTTATTTGCCCCTTTCCGGGTTTCTAAGGGGTATGAATCGACCATTCTGAATCGATTGGCGCTATAAGAAAATATCGAAATTTTGGTCCCTGAACTCTGACTGCTACTGGGCCCAGAATTTGCACCAAAACAAGTGTTTTATAGGTAAAAAGAATTGGTGCTGGTATAGGGCAAAATTGCAGTTTAGGTACTACTTCAAACAGGCTGAAACTTTAAACGCTTTTATCTCGCAAACTACGCGTTCCCGGGCCTTATTTGCCCCGTCCGGGGTTTCTAAGGGGTATGAATCGACCATTCTGAATCGATTGGCGCTATCAGAAAATATCGAAATTTTGGTCCCTGAACTCGGACTGCTACTGGGCCCAGAATTTGCACCAAAACAAGTGTTTTATAGGTAAAAAGAATTGATGCAGGTATAGGGCAAAATTGCAGTTTAGGTACTACTTCAAATAGGCTGAAACTTTAAACGCGTTTATCTCGCAAACTACGCGTTCCCGGGCCTTATTTGCCCCTTTCGGGGTTCCTAAGGGGTATGAATCGACCATCCTGCATCGATTGGCGCTATCAGAAAATATCGAAATTTTGGTCCCTGAACTCACTGCTACTGGGCCCAGAGTTTGCACCAAAACAAGTGTTTTTTTTATAGGTAAAAAGAATTGATGCTGGTATAGGGCGAAATTGCAGTTTAGGTACTACTTCAAATAGGCTGAAACTTTAAACGCGTTTATCTCGCAAACTACGCGTTCCCGGGCCTTATTTGCCCCTTTCCGGGTTTCTAAGGGGTATGAATCGACCATTCTGAATCGATTGGCGCTATCAGAAACTATCGAAATTTTGGTCCCTGAACTCTGACTGCTACTGGGCCCAGAATTTGCACCAAAACAAGTGTTTTATAGGTAAAAAGAATTGATGCTGGTATAGGGCAAAATTGCAGTTTAGGTACTACTTCAAGTAGGCTGAAACTTTAAACGCGTTTATCTCGCAAACTACGCGTTCCCGGGCCTTATTTGCCCCTTTCGGGGTTCCTAAGGGGTATGAATCGACCATTCTGAATCGATTGGCGCTATCAGAAAATATCGAAATTTTGGTCCCCGAACTCGGACTGCTACTGGGCCCAGAATTTGCACCAAAACAAGTGTTTTATAGGTAAAAAGAATTGATGCTGGTATAGGGCAAAATTGCAGTTTAGGTACTACTTCAAATAGGCTGAAACTTTAAACGCTTTTATCTCGCAAACTACGCGTTCCCGGGCCTTATTTGCCCCTTTCGGTGTTCTAAGGGGTATGAATCGACCATTCTGAATCAATTGGCGCTATCAGAAAATATCGAGATTTTGGTCCCTGAACTCTGACTGCTACTGGGCCCAGAATTTGCACCAAAACAAGTGTTTTTTTTATAGGTAAAAAGAATTGATGCTGGTATAGGGCAAAATTGCAGTTTAGGTACTACTTCAAATAGGCTGAAACTTTAAACGCGTTTATCTCGCAAACTACGCGTTCCCGGGCCTTATTTGCCCCTTTCGGGGTTCCTAAGGGGTATGAATCGACCATTCCGAATCGATTGGCGCTATCAGAAAATATCGAAATTTTGGTCCCCGAACTCTGACTGCTACTGGGCCCAGAATTTGCACCAAAACAAGTGTTTTATAGGTAAAAAGAATTGATGCTGGTATAGGGCAAAATTGCAGTTTAGGTACTACTTCAAATAGGCTGAAACGTTAAACGCATTTATCTCGCAAACTACGCGTTCCCGGGCCTTATTTGCCCCTTTCGGTGTTCTAAGGGGTATGAATCGACCATTCTGAATCGATTGGCGCTATCAGAAAATATCGAAATTTTGGTCCCTGAACTCTGACTGCTACTGGGCCCAGAATTTGCACCAAAACAAGTGTTTTTTTTATAGGTAAAAAGAATTGATGCTGGTATAGGGCAAAATTGCAGTTTAGGTACTACTTCAAATAGGCTGAAACTTTAAACGCGTTTATCTCGCAAACTACGCGTTCCCGGGCCTTATTTTCCCCTTTCGGGGTTCCTAAGGGGTATGAATCGACCATTCTGAATCGATTGGCGCTATCAGAAACTATCGAAATTTTGGTCCCTGAACTCTGACTGCTACTGGGCCCAGAATTTGCACCAAAACAACTGTATTATAGGTAAAAAGAATTGATGCTGGTATAGGTCAAAATTGCAGTTTAGGTACTACTTCAAATAGGCTGAAACTTTAAACGCGTTTATCTCGCAAACTACGCGTTCCCGGGCCTTATTTGCCCCTTTCCGGGTTTCTAAGGGGTACGAATCGACCATTCTGAATCGATTGGCGCTATCAGAAAAAATCGAAATTTTGGTCCCTGAACTCTGACTGCTACTGGGCCCAGAATTTGCACCAAAACAAGTGTTTTATAGGTAAAAAGAATTGATGCTGGTATAGGGCAAAATTGCAGTTTAGGTACTACTTCAAATAGGCTGAAACTTTAAACGCGTTTATCTCGCAAACTACGCGTTCCCGGGCCTTATTTGCCCCTTTCGGGGTTCCTAATGGGTATGAATCGACCATTCTGAATCGATTGGCGCTATCAGAAAATATCGAAATTTTGGTCCCTGAACTCGGACTGCTACTGGGCCCAGAATTTGCACCAAAACAAGTGTTTTATAGGTAAAAAGAATTGATGCTGGTATAGGGCAAAATTGAAGTTTAGGTACTACTTCAAATAGGCTGAAACTTTAAACGCGTTTATCTCGCAAACTACGCGTTCCCGGGCCTTATTTGCCCCTTTCGGGTTTTCTGAGGGGTATGAATCGACCATTCTGAATCGATAGGCGCTATCAGAAAATAGGTAAAAAGGATTGATGCTGGTATAGGGCAAAATTGCAGTTTAGGTACTACTTCAAATAGGCTGAAACTTTAAACGCTTTTATCTCGCAAACTACGCGTTCCCGGGCCTTATTTGCCCCTTTCGGGGTTTCTAAGGGGTATAAATCGACCATTCTGAATCGATTGGCGCTATCAGAAAATATCGAAATTTTGGTCCCTGAACTCGGACTGCTACTGGGCCCAGAATTTGCACCAAAACAAGTGTCTTATAGGTAAAAAGAATTGATGCTGGTATAGGGCAAAATTGCAGTTTAGGTACTACTTCAAATAGGCTGAAACTTTAAACGCGTTTATCTCGCAAACTACGCGTTCCCGGGCCTTAGTTGCCCCTTTCGGGGTTCCTAAGGGGTATGAATCGACCATTCTGAATCGATTGGCGCTATCAGAAAATATGAAAATTTTGGTCCCTGAACTCTGACTGCTACTGGGCTCAGAATTTGCACCAAAACAAGTGTTTTATAGGTAAAAAGAATTGATGCTGGTATAGGGCAAAATTGCAGTTTAGGTACTACTTCAAATAGGCTGAAACTTTAAACGCGTTTATCTCGCAAACTACGCGTTCCCGGGCCTTATTTGCCCCTTTCGGGGTTCCTAAGGGGTATGAATCGACCATTCTGAACTCTGACTGCTACTAGGCCCAGAATTTGCACCAAAACAAGTGTCTTATAGGTAAAAAGAATTGATGCTGGTATAGGGCAAAATTGCAGTTTAGGTACTACTTCAAATAGGCTGAAACTTTAAACGCGTTTATCTCGCAAACTACGCGTTCCCGGGCCTTATTTGCCCCTTTCGGGGTTTCTAAGGGGTATGAATCGACCATTCTGAATCGATTGGCGCTATCAGAAAATATCGAAATTTTGGTCCCTGAACTCGGACTGCTACTGGGCCCAGAATTTGCACCAAAACAAGTGTTTTATTGGTAAAAAGAATTGATGCTGGTATAGGGCAAAATTGCAGTTAGGTACTACTTCAAATAGGCTGAAACTTTAAACGCGTTTATCTAGCAAACTACGCGTTCCCGGGCCTTAGTTGCCCCTTTCGGGGTTCCTAAGGGGTATGAATCGACCATTCTGAATCGATTGGCGCTATCAGAAAATATCGGAATTTTGGTCCCTGAACTCTGACTGCTACTGGGCCCAGAATTTGCACCAAAACAAGTGTTTTTTTTATAGGTAAAAAGAATTGATGCAGGTATAGGGCAAAATTGCAGTTTAGGTACTACTTCAAATAGGCTGAAACTTTAAACACGTTTATCTCGCAAACTACGCGTTCCCGGGCCTTATTTGCCCCTTTCGGGATTTCTAAGGGGTATGAATCGACCATTCTGAATCGATTGGCGCTATCAGAAAATATCGAAATGTTGGTCCCTGAACTCTGACTGCTACTGGGCTCAGAATTTGCACCAAAACAAGTGTTTTATAGGTAAAAAGAATTGATGCTGGTATAGGGCAAAATCGCAGTTTAGGTACTACTTCAAATAGGCTGAAACTTTAAACGCTTTTATCTCGCAAACTACGCGTTCCCGGGCCTTATTTGCCCCTTTCGAGGTTTCTAAGGGGTATGAATCGACCATTCTGAATCGATTGGCGCTATCAGAAAATATCGAAATTTTGGTCCCTGAACTCTGACTGCTACTGGGCCCAGAATTTGCACAAAAACAAGTGTTTTATAGGTAAAAAGAATTGTTGCTGGTATAGGGCAAAATTGCAGTTTAGGTACTACTTCAAATAGGCTGAAACTTTAAACGCGTTTATCTCGCAAACTACGCGTTCCCGGGCCTTATTTGCCCCTTTCGGGGTTTCTAAGGGGTATGAAGCGACCATTCTGAATCGATTGGCGCTATCAGAAAATATCGAAATTTTGGTCCCCGAACTCTGACTGCTACTGGGCTCAGAATTTGCACCAAAACAAGTGTTTTATAGGTAAAAAGAATTGATGGTGGTATAGGGCAAAATTGCAGTTTAGGTACTACTTCAAATAGGCTGAAACTTTAAACGCTTTTATCTCGCAAACTACGCGTTCCCGGGCCTTATTTGCCCCTTTCGAGGTTTCTAAGGGGTATGAATCGACCATTCTGAATCGATTGGCGCTATCAGAAAATATCGAAATTTTGGTCCCTGAACTCTGACTGCTACTGGGCCCAGAATTTGCACAAAAACAAGTGTTTTATAGGTAAAAAGAATTGTTGCTGGTATAGGGCAAAATTGCAGTTTAGGTACTACTTCAAATAGGCTGAAACTTTAAACGCGTTTATCTCGCAAACTACGCGTTCCCGGGCCTTATTTGCCCCTTTCGGCGTTTCTAAGGGGTATGAAGCGACCATTCTGAATCGATTGGCGCTATCAGAAAATATGGAAATTTTGGTCCCTGAACTCTGACTGCTACTGGGCCCAGAATTTGCACCAAAACAACTGTATTATAGGTAAAAAGAATTGATGCTGGTATAGGGCAAAATTGCAATTTAGGTACTACTTCAAATAGGCTGAAACTTTAAACGCGTTTATCTCGCAAACTACGCGTTCCCGGGCCTTATTTGCCCCTTCCGGGGTTTCTAGGGGGTATGAATCGACCATTCTGAATCGATTGGCGATATCAGAAAATATCGAAATTTTGGTCCCCGAACTCTGACTGCTACTGGGCCCAGAATTTGCACCAAAACAAGTGTTTTATAGGTAAAGAGAATTGATGCTGGTATAGGGCAAAATTGCAGTTTAGGTACTACTTCAAATAGGCTGAAACTTTAAACACGTTTATCTCGCAAACTACGCGTTCCCGGGCCTTATTTGCCCCTTTCGGGGTTTCTAAGGGGTATAAATCGACCATTCTGAATCGATTGGCGCTATCAGAAAATATCGAAATTTTGGTCCCTGAACTCGGACTGCTACTGGGCCCAGAATTTGCACCAAAACAAGTGTTTTATAGGTAAAAAGAATTGATGCTGGTATAGGGCAAAATTGCAGTTTAGGTACTACTTCAAATAGGCTGAAACTTTAAACGCGTTTATCTCGCAAACTACGCGTTCCCGGGCCTTAGTTGCCCCTTTCGGGGTTCCTAAGGGGTATGAATCGACCATTCTGAATCGATTGGCGCTATCAGAAAATATGAAAATTTTGGTCCCTGAACTCTGACTGCTACTGGGCTCAGAATTTGCACCAAAACAAGTGTTTTATAGGTAAAAAGAATTGATGCTGGTATAGGGCAAAATTGCAGTTTAGGTACTACTTCAAATAGGCTGAAACTTTAAACGCGTTTATCTCGCAAACTACGCGTTCCCGGGCCTTATTTGCCCCTTTCGGGGTTCCTAAGGGGTATGAATCGACCATTCTGAACTCTGACTGCTACTGGGCCCAGAATTTGCACCAAAACAAGTGTCTTATAGGTAAAAAGAATTGATGCTGGTATAGGGCAAAATTGCAGTTTAGGTACTACTTCAAATAGGCTGAAACTTTAAACGCGTTTATTTCGCAAACTACGCGTTCCCGGGCCTTATTTGCCCCTTTCGGGGTTTCTAAGGGGTATGAATCGACCATTCTGAATCGATTGGCGCTATCAGAAAATATCGAAATTTTGGTCCCTGAACTCGGACTGCTACTGGGCCCAGAATTTGCACCAAAACAAGTGTTTTATTGGTAAAAAGAATTGATGCTGGTATAGGGCAAAATTGCAGTTAGGTACTACTTCAAATAGGCTGAAACTTTAAACGCGTTTATCTAGCAAACTACGCGTTCCCGGGCCTTAGTTGCCCCTTTCGGGGTTCCTAAGGGGTATGAATCGACCATTCTGAATCGATTGGCGCTATCAAAAAATATCGAAATTTTGGTCCCTGAACTCTGACTGCTACTGGGCCCAGAATTTGCACCAAAACAAGTGTTTTTTTTATAGGTAAAAAGAATTGATGCAGGTATAGGGCAAAATTGCAGTTTAGGTACTACTTCAAATAGGCTGAAACTTTAAACACGTTTATCTCGCAAACTACGCGTTCCCGGGCCTTATTTGCCCCTTTCGGGATTTCTAAGGGGTATGAATCGACCATTCTGAATCGATTGGCGCTATCAGAAAATATCGAAATGTTGGTCCCTGAACTCTGACTGCTACTGGGCTCAGAATTTGCACCAAAACAAGTGTTTTATAGGTAAAAAGAATTGATGCTGGTATAGGGCAAAATCGCAGTTTAGGTACTACTTCAAATAGGCTGAAACTTTAAACGCTTTTATCTCGCAAACTACGCGTTCCCGGGCCTTATTTGCCCCTTTCGAGGTTTCTAAGGGGTATGAATCGACCATTCTGAATCGATTGGCGCTATCAGAAAATATCGAAATTTTGGTCCCTGAACTCTGACTGCTACTGGGCCCAGAATTTGCACCAAAACAACTGTATTATAGGTAAAAAGAATTGATGCTGGTATAGGGCAAAATTGCAATTTAGGTACTACTTCAAATAGGCTGAAACTTTAAACGCGTTTATCTCGCAAACTACGCGTTCCCGGGCCTTATTTGCCCCTTCCGGGGTTTCTAGGGGGTATGAATCGACCATTCTGAATCGATTGGCGATATCAGAAAATATCGAAATTTTGGTCCCCGAACTCTGACTGCTACTGGGCCCAGAATTTGCACCAAAACAAGTGTTTTATAGGTAAAGAGAATTGATGCTGGTATAGGGCAAAATTGCAGTTTAGGTACTACTTCAAATAGGCTGAAACTTTAAACACGTTTATCTCGCAAACTACGCGTTCCCGGGCCTTATTTGCCCCTTTCGGGGTTTCTAAGGGGTATAAATCGACCATTCTGAATCGATTGGCGCTATCAGAAAATATCGAAATTTTGGTCCCTGAACTCGGACTGCTACTGGGCCCAGAATTTGCACCAAAACAAGTGTTTTATAGGTAAAAAGAATTGATGCTGGTATAGGGCAAAATTGCAGTTTAGGTACTACTTCAAATAGGCTGAAACTTTAAACGCGTTTATCTCGCAAACTACGCGTTCCCGGGCCTTAGTTGCCCCTTTCGGGGTTCCTAAGGGGTATGAATCGACCATTCTGAATCGATTGGCGCTATCAGAAAATATGAAAATTTTGGTCCCTGAACTCTGACTGCTACTGGGCTCAGAATTTGCACCAAAACAAGTGTTTTATAGGTAAAAAGAATTGATGCTGGTATAGGGCAAAATTGCAGTTTAGGTACTACTTCAAATAGGCTGAAACTTTAAACGCGTTTATCTCGCAAACTACGCGTTCCCGGGCCTTATTTGCCCCTTTCGGGGTTCCTAAGGGGTATGAATCGACCATTCTGAACTCTGACTGCTACTGGGCCCAGAATTTGCACCAAAACAAGTGTCTTATAGGTAAAAAGAATTGATGCTGGTATAGGGCAAAATTGCAGTTTAGGTACTACTTCAAATAGGCTGAAACTTTAAACGCGTTTATTTCGCAAACTACGCGTTCCCGGGCCTTATTTGCCCCTTTCGGGGTTTCTAAGGGGTATGAATCGACCATTCTGAATCGATTGGCGCTATCAGAAAATATCGAAATTTTGGTCCCTGAACTCGGACTGCTACTGGGCCCAGAATTTGCACCAAAACAAGTGTTTTATTGGTAAAAAGAATTGATGCTGGTATAGGGCAAAATTGCAGTTAGGTACTACTTCAAATAGGCTGAAACTTTAAACGCGTTTATCTAGCAAACTACGCGTTCCCGGGCCTTAGTTGCCCCTTTCGGGGTTCCTAAGGGGTATGAATCGACCATTCTGAATCGATTGGCGCTATCAAAAAATATCGAAATTTTGGTCCCTGAACTCTGACTGCTACTGGGCCCAGAATTTGCACCAAAACAAGTGTTTTTTTTATAGGTAAAAAGAATTGATGCAGGTATAGGGCAAAATTGCAGTTTAGGTACTACTTCAAATAGGCTGAAACTTTAAACACGTTTATCTCGCAAACTACGCGTTCCCGGGCCTTATTTGCCCCTTTCGGGATTTCTAAGGGGTATGAATCGACCATTCTGAATCGATTGGCGCTATCAGAAAATATCGAAATGTTGGTCCCTGAACTCTGACTGCTACTGGGCTCAGAATTTGCACCAAAACAAGTGTTTTATAGGTAAAAAGAATTGATGCTGGTATAGGGCAAAATCGCAGTTTAGGTACTACTTCAAATAGGCTGAAACTTTAAACGCTTTTATCTCGCAAACTACGCGTTCCCGGGCCTTATTTGCCCCTTTCGAGGTTTCTAAGGGGTATGAATCGACCATTCTGAATCGATTGGCGCTATCAGAAAATATCGAAATTTTGGTCCCTGAACTCTGACTGCTACTGGGCCCAGAATTTGCACAAAAACAAGTGTTTTATAGGTAAAAAGAATTGTTGCTGGTATAGGGCAAAATTGCAGTTTAGGTACTACTTCAAATAGGCTGAAACTTTAAACGCGTTTATCTCGCAAACTACGCGTTCCCGGGCCTTATTTGCCCCTTTCGGGGTTTCTAAGGGGTATGAAGCGACCATTCTGAATCGATTGGCGCTATCAGAAAATATCGAAATTTTGGTCCCCGAACTCTGACTGCTACTGGGCTCAGAATTTGCACCAAAACAAGTGTTTTATAGGTAAAAAGAATTGATGGTGGTATAGGGCAAAATTGCAGTTTAGGTACTACTTCAAATAGGCTGAAACTTTAAACGCTTTTATCTCGCAAACTACGCGTTCCCGGGCCTTATTTGCCCCTTTCGAGGTTTCTAAGGGGTATGAATCGACCATTCTGAATCGATTGGCGCTATCAGAAAATATCGAAATTTTGGTCCCTGAACTCTGACTGCTACTGGGCCCAGAATTTGCACAAAAACAAGTGTTTTATAGGTAAAAAGAATTGTTGCTGGTATAGGGCAAAATTGCAGTTTAGGTACTACTTCAAGTAGGCTGAAACTTTAAACGCGTTTATCTCGCAAACTACGCGTTCCCGGGCCTTATTTGCCCCTTTCGGCGTTTCTAAGGGGTATGAAGCGACCATTCTGAATCGATTGGCGCTATCAGAAAATATGGAAATTTTGGTCCCTGAACTCTGACTGCTACTGGGCCCAGAATTTGCACCAAAACAACTGTATTATAGGTAAAAAGAATTGATGCTGGTATAGGGCAAAATTGCAATTTAGGTACTACTTCAAATAGGCTGAAACTTTAAACGCGTTTATCTCGCAAACTACGCGTTCCCGGGCCTTATTTGCCCCTTCCGGGGTTTCTAGGGGGTATGAATCGACCATTCTGAATCGATTGGCGATATCAGAAAATATCGAAATTTTGGTCCCCGAACTCTGACTGCTACTGGGCCCAGAATTTGCACCAAAACAAGTGTTTTATAGGTAAAGAGAATTGATGCTGGTATAGGGCAAAATTGCAGTTTAGGTACTATTTCAAATAGGCTGAAACTTTAAACGCTTTTATCTCGCAAACTACGCGTTCCCGGGCCTTATTTGCCCCTTTCGGGGTTTCTAAGGGGTATGAATCGACCATTCTGAATCGATTGGCGCTATCAGAAAATATGGAAATTTTGGTCCCTGAACTCTGACTGCTACTGGGCCCAGAATTTGCACCAAAACAAGTGTTTTATAGGTAAAAATAATTGATGCTGGTATAGGGCAAAATTGCAGTTAAGGTACTACTTCAAATAGGCTGAAACTTTAATCGCGTTTATATCGCAAACTACGCGTTCCCGGGCCTTATTTGCCCCTTTCGGGGTTTCTAAGGGGTATGAATCGACCATTCTGAATCGATTGGCGCTATCAGAAAATATCGAAATTTTGGTCCCCAAACTCTGACTGCTACTGGGCCCAGAATTTGCACCAAAACAAGTGTTTTATAGGTAAAAAGAATTGATGCTGGTATAGGGCAAAATTGCAGTTTAGGTACTACTTCAAATAGGCTGAAAATTTAAACGCTTTTATCTCGCAAACTACGCGTTCCCGGGCCTTATTTGCCCCTTTCGGGGTTTCTAAGGGGTATGAATCGACCATTCTGAATCGATTGGCGCTATCAGAAAATATGGAAATTTTGGTCCCTGAACTCTGACTGCTACTGGGCCCAGAATTTGCACAAAAACAAGTGTTTTATAGGTAAAAAGAATTGATGCTGGTATAGGGCAAAATTGCAGTTTAGGTACTACTTCAAATAGGCTGAAACTTTAAACGCGTTTATCTCGCAAACTACGCGTTCCCGGGCCTTATTTGCCCCTTTCGGGGTTTCTAAGGGGTATGAATCGACCATTCTGAATCGATTCGCGCTATCAGAAAATATCGAAATGTTGGTCCCTGAACTCTGACTGCTACTGGGCCCAGAATTAGCACCAAAACAAGTGTTTTATAGGTAAAAAGAATTGATGCTGGTATAGGGCAAAATTGCAGTTTAGGTACTACTTCAAATAGGCTGAAACTTTAAACGCGTTTATCTCGAAAACTACGCGTTCCCGGGCCTTATTTGCCCCTTTCGGGGTTTCTAAGGTGTATGAATCGACCATTCTGAATCGATTGGCGCTATCAGAAAATATCGAAATTTTGGTCCCCAAACTCTGACTGCTACTGGGCCCAGAATTTGCACCAAAACAAGTGTTTTATAGGTAAAAAGAATTGATGCTGGTATAGGGCAAAATTGCAGTTTAGGTACTACTTCAAATAGGCTGAAAATTTAAACGCTTTTATCTCGCAAACTACGCGTTCCCGGGCCTTATTTGCCCCTTTCGGGGTTTCTAAGGGGTATGAATCGACCATTCTGAATCGATTGGCGCTATCAGAAAATATGGAAATTTTGGTCCCTGAACTCTGACTGCTACTGGGCCCAGAATTTGCACCAAAACAAGTGTTTTATAGGTAAAAATAATTGATGCTGGTATAGGGCAAAATTGCAGTTAAGGTACTACTTCAAATAGGCTGAAACTTTAATCGCGTTTATATCGCAAACTACGCGTTCCCGGGCCTTATTTGCCCCTTTCGGGGTTCCTAAGGGGTATGAATCGACCATTCTGAATCGATTGGCGCTATCAGAAAATATCGAAATTTTGGTCCCCGAACTCTGACTGCTACTGGGCCCAGAATTTGCACCAAAACAAGTGTTTTATAGGTAAAAAGAATTGATGCTGGTATAGGGCAAAATTGCAGTTTAGGTACTACTTCAAATAGGCTGAAACTTTAAACGCTTTAATCTCGCAAACTACGCGTTCCCGGGCCTTATTTGCCCCTTTCGGTGTTCTTAGGGGTATGAATCGACCATTCTGAATCGTTTGGCGCTATCAGAAAATATGGAAATTTTGGTCCCTGAACTCTGACTGCTACTGGGCCCAGAATTTGCACCAAAACAAGTGTTTTATAGGTAAAAAGAATTGATGCTGGTATAGGGCAAAATTGCAGTTTAGGTACTACTTCAAATAGGCTGAAACTTTAAACGCGTTTATCTCGCAAACTACGCGTTCCCGGGCCTTATTTGCCCCTTTTGGCGTTTTTAAGGGGTATGAATCGACCATTCTGAATCGATTGGCGCTATCAGAAAATATCGAAATTTTGGTCCCTGAACTCTGACTGCTACTGGGCCCAGAATTTGCACCAAAACAACTGTATTATAGGTAAAAAGAATTGATGCTGGTATAGGTCAAAATTGCAGTTTAGGTACTACTTCAAATAGGCTGAAACTTTAAACGCGTTTATCTCGCAAACTACGCGTTCCCGGGCCTTATTTGCCCCTTTCCGGGTTTCTAAGGGGTACGAATCGACCATTCTGAATCGATTGGCGCTATCAGAAAATATCGAAATTTTGGTCCCTGAACTCTGACTGCTACTGGGCCCAGAATTTGCACCAAAACAAGTGTTTTATAGGTAAAAAGAATTGATACTGGTATAGGGCAAAATTGCAGTTTAGGTACTACTTCAAATAGGCTGAAACTTTAAACGCGTTTATCTCGCAAACTACGCGTTCCCGGGCCTTATTTGCCCCTTTCGGGGTTCCTAATGGGTATGAATCGACCATTCTGAATCGATTGGCGCTATCAGAAAATATCGAAATTTTGGTCCCTGAACTCTGACTGCTACTGGGCCCAGAATTTGCACCAAAACAAGTGTTTTATAGGTAAAAAGAATTAATGCTGGTATAGGGCAAAATTGCAGTTAAGGTACTACTTCAAATAGGCTGAAACTTTAAAAGCGTTTATATCGCAAACTACGCGTTCCCGGGCCTTATTTGCCCCTTTTCGGGGTTCCTAAGGGGTATGAATCGACCATTCTGAATCGATTGGCGCTATCAGAAAATATCGAAATTTTGGTCCCTGAACTCTGACTGCTACTGGGCCCAGAATTTGCACCAAAACAAGTGTTTTATAGGTAAAAATAATTGATGCTGGTATAGGGCAAAATTGCAGTTAAGGTACTACTTCAAATAGGCTGAAACTTTAATCGCGTTTATATCGCAAACTACGCGTTCCCGGGCCTTATTTGCCCCTTTCGGGGTTTCTAAGGGGTATGAATCGACCATTCTGAATCGATTCGCGCTATCAGAAAATATCGAAATGTTGGTCCCTGAACTCTGACTGCTACTGGGCCCAGAATTAGCACCAAAACAAGTGTTTTATAGGTAAAAAGAATTGATGCTGGTATAGGGCAAAATTGCAGTTTAGGTACTACTTCAAATAGGCTGAAACTTTAAACGCGTTTATCTCGAAAACTACGCGTTCCCGGGCCTTATTTGCCCCTTTCGGGGTTTCTAAGGGGTATGAATCGACCATTCTGAATCGATTGGCGCTATCAGAAAATATCGAAATTTTGGTCCCCAAACTCTGACTACTACTGGGCCCAGAATTTGCACCAAAACAAGTGTTTTATAGGTAAAAAGAATTGATGCTGGTATACGGCAAAATTGCAGTTTAGGTACTACTTCAAATAGGCTGAAAATTTAAACGCTTTTATCTCGCAAACTACGCGTTCCCGGTCCTTATTTGCCCCTTTCGGGGTTTCTAAGGGGTATGAATCGACCATTCTGAATCGATTGGCGCTATCAGAAAATATGGAAATTTTGGTCCCTGAACTCTGACTGCTACTGGGCCCAGAATTTGCACAAAAACAAGTGTTTTATAGGTAAAAAGAATTGATGCTGGTATAGGGCAAAATTGCAGTTAAGGTACTACTTCAAATAGGCTAAAACTTTAAACGCGTTTATCTCGCAAACTACGCGTTCCCGGGCCTTATGTGCCCCTTTCGGGGTTTCTAAGGGGTATGAATCGACCATTCTGAATCGATTGGCGCTATCAGAAAATATGGAAATTTTGGTCCCTGAACTCTGACTGCTACTGGGCCCAGAATTTGCACCAAAACAAGTGTTTTATAGGTAAAAATAATTGATGCTGGTATAGGGCAAAATTGCAGTTAAGGTACTACTTCAAATAGGCTGAAACTTTAATCGCGTTTATATCGCAAACTACGCGTTCCCGGACCTTATTTGCCCCTTTCGGGGTTCCTAAGGGATATGAATCGACCATTCTGAATCGATTGGCGCTATCAGAAAATATCGAAATTTTGGTCCCCGAACTCTGACTGCTACTGGGCCCAGAATTTGCACCAAAACAAGTGTTTTATAGGTAAAAAGAATTGATGCTGGTATAGGGCAAAATTGCAGTTTAGGTACTACTTCAAATAGGCTGAAACTTTAAACGCTTTTATCTCGCAAACTACGCGTTCCCGGGCCTTATTTGCCCCTTTCGGTGTTCTTAGGGGTATGAATCGACCATTCTGAATCGATTGGCGCTATCAAAAAATATGGAAATTTTGGTCCCTGAACTCTGACTGCTACTGGGCCCAGAATTTGCACCAAAACAAGTGTTTTATAGGTAAAAAGAATTGATGCTGGTATAGGGCAAAATTGCAGTTTAGGTACTACTTCAAATAGGCTGAAACTTTAAACGCGTTTATCTCGCAAACTACGCGTTCCCGGGCCTTATTTGCCCCTTTTGGCGTTTCTAAGGGGTATGAATCGACCATTCTGAATCGATTGGCGCTATCAGAAAATATCGAAATTTTGGTCCCTGAACTCTGACTGCTACTGGGCCCAGAATTTGCACCAAAACAACTGTATTATAGGTAAAAAGAATTGATGCTGGTATAGGTCAAAATTGCAGTTTAGGTACTACTTCAAATAGGCTGAAACTTTAAACGCGTTTATCTCGCAAACTACGCGTTCCCGGGCCTTATTTGCCCCTTTCCGGGTTTCTAAGGGGTACGAATCGACCATTCTGAATCGATTGGCGCTATCAGAAAATATCGAAATTTTGGTCCCTGAACTCTGACTGCTACTGGGCCCAGAATTTGCACCAAAACAAGTGTTTTATAGGTAAAAAGAATTGATGCTGGTATAGGGCAAAATTGCAGTTTAGGTACTACTTCAAATAGGCTGAAACTTTAAACGCGTTTATCTCGCAAACTACGCGTTCCCGGGCCTTATTTGCCCCTTTCGGGGTTCCTAATGGGTATGAATCGACCATTCTGAATCGATTGGCGCTATCAGAAAATATCGAAATTTTGGTCCCTGAACTCTGACTGCTACTGGGCCCAGAATTTGCACCAAAACAAGTGTTTTATAGGTAAAAAGAATTGATGCTGGTATAGGGCAAAATTGCAGTTAAGGTACTACTTCAAATAGGCTGAAACTTTAAAAGCGTTTATATCGCAAACTACGCGTTCCCGGGCCTTATTTGCCCCTTTTCGGGGTTCCTAAGGGGTATGAATCGAAAATTCTGAATCGATTGGCGCTATCAGAAAATATGGAAATTTTGGTCCCTGAACTCTGACTGCTACTGGGCCCAGAATTTGCACCAAAACAAGTGTTTTATAGGTAAAAAGAATTGATGCTGGTATAGGGCAAAATTGCAGTTTAGGTACTACTTCAAATAGGCTGAAACTTTAAACGCGTTTATCTCGCAAACTACGCGTTCCCGGGCCTTATTTGCCCCTTTCGGGGTTTCTAAGGGGTATGAATCGACCATTCTGAATCGATTGGCGCTATCAGAAAATATCGAAATTTTGGTCCCTGAACTCTGACTGCTACTGGGCCCAGAATTTGCACCAAAACAAGTGTTTTATAGGTAAAAATAATTGATGCTGGTATAGGGAAAAATTGCAGTTTAGGTACTACTTCAAATAGGCTGAAAATTTAAACGCTTTTATCTCGCAAACTACGCGTTCCCGGGCCTTATTTGCCTCTTTCGGGGTTTCTAAGGGGTATGAATCGACCATTCTGAATCGATTGGCGCTATCAGAAAATATGGAAATTTTGGTCCCTGAACTCTGACTGCTACTGGGCCCAGAATTTGCACAAAAACAAGTGTTTTATAGGTAAAAAGAATTGATGCTGGTATAGGGCAAAATTGCAGTTAAGGTACTACTTCAAATAGGCTGAAACTTTAAACGCAATTATCTCGCAAACTACGCGTTCCCGGGCCTTATTTGCCTCTTTCGGGGTTTCTAAGGGGTATGAATCGACCATTCTGAATCGATTGGCGCTATCAGAAAATATCGAAATTTTGGTCCCTGAACTCTGACTGCTACTGGGCCCAGAATTTGCACCAAAACAAGTGTTTTATAGGTAAAAAGAATTGATGCTGGTATAGGTCAAAATTGCAGTTTAGGTACTACTTCAAATAGGCTGAAACTTTAAACGCGTTTATCTCGCAAACTACGCGTTCCCGACCATTCTGAATCGATTGGCGCTATCAGAAAATATGGAAATTTGGTCCCTGAACTCTGACTGCTACTGGGCCCAGAATTTGCACCAAAACAAGTGTTTTATAGGTAAAAAGAATTGATGCTGGTATAGGGCAAAATTGCAGTTTAGGTACTACTTCAAATAGGCTGAAACTTTAAACGCGTTTATCTCGCAAACTACGCGTTCCCGGGCCTTATTTGCCCCTTTCGGGGTTCCTAAGGGGTATGAATCGACCATTCTGAATCGATTGGCGCTATCAGAAAATATCGAAATTTTGGTCCCCGAACTCTGACTGCTACTGGGCCCAGAATTTGCACCAAAACAAGTGTTTTATAGGTAAAAAGAATTGATGCTGGTATAGGGCAAAATTGCAGTTTAGGTACTACTTCAAATAGGCTGAAACTTTAAACGCTTTTATCTCGCAAACTACGCGTTCCCGACCATTCTGAATCGATTGGCGCTATCAGAAAATATGGAAATTTTGGTCCCTGAACTCTGACTGCTACTGGGCCCAGAATTTGCACCAAAACAAGTGTTTTATAGGTAAAAAGAATTGATGCTGGTATAGGGCAAAATTGCAGTTTAGGTACTACTTCAAATAGGCTGAAACTTTAAACGCGTTTATCTCGCAAACTACGCGTTCCCGGGCCTTATTTGCCACTTTTGGGGTTTCTAAGGGGTATGAAGCGACCATTCTGAATCGATTGGCGCTATCAGAAAATATCGAAATTTTGGTCCCTGAACTCTGACTGCTACTGGGCCCAGAATTTGCACCAAAACAACTGTATTATAGGTAAAAAGAATTGATGCTGGTATAGGTCAAAATTGCAGTTTAGGTACTACTTCAAATAGGCTGAAACTTTAAACGCGTTTATCTCGCAAACTACGCGTTCCCGGGCCTTATTTGCCCCTTTCCGGGTTTCTAAGGGGTACGAATCGACCATTCTGAATCGATTGGCGCTATCAGAAAATATCGAAATTTTGGTCCCTGAACTCTGACTGCTACTGGGCCCAGAATTTGCACCAAAACAAGTGTTTTATAGGTAAAAAGAATTAATGCTGGTATAGGGCAAAATTGCAGTTTAGGTACTACTTCAAATAGGCTGAAACTTTAAACGCGTTTATCTCGCAAACTACGCGTTCCCGGGCCTTATTTGCCCCTTTCGGGGTTCCTAAGGGGTATGAATCGACCATTCTGAATCGATTGGCGCTATCAGAAAATATCGAAATTTTGGTCCCCGAACTCTGACTGCTACTGGGCCCAGAATTTGCACCAAAACAAGTGTTTTATAGGTAAAAAGAATTGATGCTGGTATAGGGCAAAATTGCAGTTTAGGTACTACTTCAAATAGGCTGAAACTTTAAACGCTTTTATCTCGCAAACTACGCGTTCCCGGGCCTTATTTGCCCCTTTCGGGATTTCTAAGGGGTATGAATCGACCATTCTGAATCGATTGGCGCTATCAGAAAATATCGAAATTTTGGTCCCCGAACTCTGACTGCTACTGGGCCCAGAATTTGCACCAAAACAAGTGTTTTATAGGTAAAAAGAATTGATGCTGGTATAGGGCAAAATTGCAGTTTAGGTACTACTTCAAATAGGCTGAAACTTTAAACGCTTTTATCTCGCAAACTACGCGTTCCCGGGCCTTATTTGCCCCTTTCGGGGTTTCTAAGGGGTATGAATCGACCATTCTGAATCGATTGGCGCTATCAGAAAATATCGAAATTTTGGTCCCCGAACTCTGACTGCTACTGGGCCCAGAATTTGCACCAAAACAAGTGTTTTATAGGTAAAAAGAATTGATGCTGGTATAGGGCAAAATTGCAGTTTAGGTACTACTTCAAATAGGCTGAAACTTTAAACGCTTTTATCTCGCAAACTACGCGTTCCCGGGCCTTATTTGCCCCTTTCGGTGTTCTTAGGGGTATGAATCGACCATTCTGAATCGATTGGCGCTATCAGAAAATATGGAAATTTTGGTCCCTGAACTCTGACTGCTACTGGGCCCAGAATTTGCACCAAAACAAGTGTTTTATAGGTAAAAAGAATTGATGCTGGTATAGGGCAAAATTGCAGTTTAGGTACTACGTGAAATAGGCTGAAACTTTAAACGCGTTTATCTCGCAAACTACGCGTTCCCGGGCCTTATTTGCCCCTTTTGGGGTTTCTAAGGGGTATGAATCGACCATTCTGAATCGATTGGCGCTATCAGAAAATATCGAAATTTTGGTCCCTGAACTCTGACTGCTACTGGGCCCAGAATTTGCACCAAAACAACTGTATTATAGGTAAAAAGAATTGATGCTGGTATAGAGCAAAATTGCAGTTTAGGTACTACTTCAAATAGGCTGAAACTTTAAACGCGTTTATCTCGCAAACTACGCGTTCCCGGGCCTTATTTGCCCCTTTCCGGGTTTCTAAGGGGTACGAATCGACCATTCTGAATCGATTGGCGCTATCAGAAAATATCGAAATTTTGGTCCCTGAACTCTGACTGCTACTGGGCCCAGAATTTGCACCAAAACAAGTGTTTTATAGGTAAAAAGAATTGATGCTGGTATAGGGCAAAATTGCAGTTTAGGTACTACTTCAAATAGGCTGAAACTTTAAACGCGTTTATCTCGCAAACTACGCGTTCCCGGGCCTTATTTGCCCCTTTCGGGGTTTCTTAGGGGTATGAATCGACCATTCTGAATCGATTGGCGCTATCAGAAAATATCGAAATTTTGGTCCCTGAACTCTGACTGCTACTGGGCCCAGAATTTGCACCAAAACAAGTGTTTTATAGGTAAAAAGAATTGATGCTGGTATAGGGCAAAATTGCAGTTTAGGTACTACTTCAAATAGGCTGAAAATTTAAACGCTTTTATCTCGCAAACTACGCGTTCCCGGGCCTTATTTGCCCCTTTCGGGGTTTCTAAGGGGTATGAATCGACCATTCTGAATCGATTGGCGCTATCAGAAAATATGGAAATTTTGGTCCCTGAACTCTGACTGCTACTGGGCCCAGAATTTGCACAAAAACAAGTGTTTTATAGGTAAAAAGAATTGATGCTGGTATAGGGCAAAATTGCAGTTAAGGTACTACTTCAAATAGGCTGAAACTTTAAACGCGTTTATCTCGCAAACTACGCGTTCCCGGGCCTTATTTGCCCCTTTCGGGGTTTCTAAGGGGTATGAATCGACCATTCTGAATCGATTGGCGCTATCAGAAAATATCGAAATTTTGGTCCCTGAACTCTGACTGCTACTGGGCCCAGAATTTGCACCAAAACAAGTGTTTTATAGGTAAAAAGAATTGATGCTGGTATAGGGCAAAATTGCAGTTTAGGTACTACTTCAAATAGGCTGAAACTTTAAACGCGTTTATCTCGCAAACTACGCGTTCCCGGGCCTTATTTGCCCCTTTCGGGGTTCCTAAGGGGTATGAATCGACCATTCTGAATCGATTGGCGCTATCAGAAAATTTCGAAATTTTGGTCCCCGAACTCTGACTGCTACTGGGCCCAGAATTTGCACAAAAACAAGTGTTTTATAGGTAAAAAGAATTGATGCTGGTATAGGGCAAAATTGCAGTTTAGGTACTACTTCAAATAGGCTGAAACTTTAAACGCTTTTATCTCGCAAACTACGCGTTCCCGGGCCTTATTTGCCCCTTTCGGTGTTCTTAGGGGTATCAATCGACCATTCTGAATCGATTGGCGCTATCAGAAAATATGGACATTTTGGTCCCTGAACTCTGACTGCTACTGGGCCCAGAATTTGCACCAAAACAAGTGTTTTATAGGTAAAAAGAATTGATGCTGGTATAGGGCAAAATTGCAGTTTAGGTACTACTTCAAATAGGCTGAAACTTTAAACGCGTTTATCTCGCAAACTACGCGTTCCGGGGCCTTATTTGCCCCTTTTGGGGTTTCTAAGGGGTATGAATCGACCATTCTGAATCGATTGGCGCTATCAGAAAATATCGAAATTTTGGTCCCTGAACTCTGACTGCTACTGGGCCCAGAATTTGCACCAAAACAAGTGTTTTATAGGTAAAAAGAATTGATGCTGGTATAGGGCAAAATTGCAGTTTAGGTACTACTTCAAATAGGCTGAAACTTTAAACGCGTTTATCTCGCAAACTACGCGTTCCCGGGCCTTATTTGCCCCTTTCGGGGTTCCTAAGGGGTATGAATCGACCATTCTGAATCGATTGGCGCTATCAGAAAATATCGAAATTTTGGTCCCCGAACTCTGACTGCTACTGGGCCCAGAATTTGCACAAAAACAAGTGTTTTATAGGTAAAAAGAATTGATGCTGGTATAGGGCAAAATTGCAGTTTAGGTACTACTTCAAATAGGCTGAAACTTTAAACGCTTTTATCTCGCAAACTACGCGTTCCCGGGCCTTATTTGCCCCTTTCGGTGTTCTTAGGGGTATCAATCGACCATTCTGAATCGATTGGCGCTATCAGAAAATATGGACATTTTGGTCCCTGAACTCTGACTGCTACTGGGCCCAGAATTTGCACCAAAACAAGTGTTTTATAGGTAAAAAGAATTGATGCTGGTATAGGGCAAAATTGCAGTTTAGGTACTACTTCAAATAGGCTGAAACTTTAAACGCGTTTATCTCGCAAACTACGCGTTCCCGGGCCTTATTTGCCCCTTTTGGGGTTTCTAAGGGGTATGAATCGACCATTCTGAATCGATTGGCGCTATCAGAAAATATCGAAATTTTGGTCCCTGAACTCTGACTGCTACTGGGCCCAGAATTTGCACCAAAACAACTGTATTATAGGTAAAAAGAATTGATGCTGGTATAGGTCAAAATTGCAGTTTAGGTACTACTTCAAATAGGCTGAAACTTTAAACGCGTTTATCTCGCAAACTACGCGTTCCCGGGCTTTATTTGCCCCTTTCCGGGTTTCTAAGGGGTACGAATCGACCATTCTGAATCGATTGGCGCTATCAGAAAATATCGAAATTTTGGTCCCTGAACTCTGACTGCTACTGGGCCCAGAATTTGCACCAAAACAAGTGTTTTATAGGTAAAAAGAATTGATGCTGGTATAGGGCAAAATTGCAGTTTAGGTACTACTTCAAATAGGCTGAAACTTTAAACGCGTTTATCTCGCAAACTACGCGTTCCCGGGCCTTATTTGCCCCTTTCCGGGTTTCTAAGGGGTACGAATCGACCATTCTGAATCGATTGGCGCTATCAGAAAATATCGAAATTTTGGTCCCTGAACTCTGACTGCTACTGGGCCCAGAATTTGCACCAAAACAAGTGTTTTATAGGTAAAAAGAATTAATGCTGGTATAGGGCAAAATTGCAGTTTAGGTACTACTTCAAATAGGCTGAAACTTTAAACGCGTTTATCTCGCAAACTACGCGTTCCCGGGCCTTATTTGCCCCTTTCGGGGTTCCTAAGGGGTATGAATCGACCATTCTGAATCGATTGGCGCTATCAGAAAATATCGAAATTTTGGTCCCCGAACTCTGACTGCTACTGGGCCCAGAATTTGCACCAAAACAAGTGTTTTATAGGTAAAAAGAATTGATGCTGGTATAGGGCAAAATTGCAGTTTAGGTACTACTTCAAATAGGCTGAAACTTTAAACGCTTTTATCTCGCAAACTACGCGTTCCCGGGCCTTATTTGCCCCTTTCGGGATTTCTAAGGGGTATGAATCGACCATTCTGAATCGATTGGCGCTATCAGAAAATATCGAAATTTTGGTCCCCGAACTCTGACTGCTACTGGGCCCAGAATTTGCACCAAAACAAGTGTTTTATAGGTAAAAAGAATTGATGCTGGTATAGGGCAAAATTGCAGTTTAGGTACTACTTCAAATAGGCTGAAACTTTAAACGCTTTTATCTCGCAAACTACGCGTTCCCGGGCCTTATTTGCCCCTTTCGGGGTTTCTAAGGGGTATGAATCGACCATTCTGAATCGATTGGCGCTATCAGAAAATATCGAAATTTTGGTCCCCGAACTCTGACTGCTACTGGGCCCAGAATTTGCACCAAAACAAGTGTTTTATAGGTAAAAAGAATTGATGCTGGTATAGGGCAAAATTGCAGTTTAGGTACTACTTCAAATAGGCTGAAACTTTAAACGCTTTTATCTCGCAAACTACGCGTTCCCGGGCCTTATTTGCCCCTTTCGGTGTTCTTAGGGGTATGAATCGACCATTCTGAACCGATTGGCGCTATCAGAAAATATGGAAATTTTGGTCCCTGAACTCTGACTGCTACTGGGCCCAGAATTTGCACCAAAACAAGTGTTTTATAGGTAAAAAGAATTGATGCTGGTATAGGGCAAAATTGCAGTTTAGGTACTACGTGAAATAGGCTGAAACTTTAAACGCGTTTATCTCGCAAACTACGCGTTCCCGGGCCTTATTTGCCCCTTTTGGGGTTTCTCAGGGGTATGAATCGACCATTCTGAATCGATTGGCGCTATCAGAAAATATCGAAATTTTGGTCCCTGAACTCTGACTGCTACTGGGCCCAGAATTTGCACCAAAACAACTGTATTATAGGTAAAAAGAATTGATGCTGGTATAGGTCAAAATTGCAGTTTAGGTACTACTTCAAATAGGCTGAAACTTTAAACGCGTTTATCTCGCAAACTACGCGTTCCCGGGCCTTATTTGCCCCTTTCCGGGTTTCTAAGGGGTACGAATCGACCATTCTGAATCGATTGGCGCTATCAGAAAATATCGAAATTTTGGTCCCTGAACTCTGACTGCTACTGGGCCCAGAATTTGCACCAAAACAAGTGTTTTATAGGTAAAAAGAATTGATGCTGGTATAGGGCAAAATTGCAGTTTAGGTACTACTTCAAATAGGCTGAAACTTTAAACGCGTTTATCTCGCAAACTACGCGTTCCGGGGCCTTATTTGCCCCTTTCGGGGTACCTAAGGGGAATGAATCGACCATTCTGAATCGATTGGCGCTATCAGAAAATATCGAAATTTTGGTCCCTGAACTCTGACTGCTACTGGGCCCAGAATTTGCACCAAAACAAGTGTTTTATTGGTAAAAAGAATTAATGCTGGTATAGGGCAAAATTGCAGTTTAGGTACTACTTCAAATAGGCTGAAACTTTAAACGCGTTTATCTCGCAAACTACGCGTTCCCGGGCCTTATTTGCCCCTTTCGGGGTTCCTAAGGGGTATGAATCGACCATTCTGAATCGATTGGCGCTATCAGAAAATATCGAAATTTTGGTCCCCGAACTCTGACTGCTACTGGGCCCAGAATTTGCACCAAAACAAGTGTTTTATAGGTAAAAAGAATTGATGCTGGTATAGGGCAAAATTGCAGTTTAGGTACTACTTCAAATAGGCTGAAACTTTAAACGCTTTTATCTCGCAAACTACGCGTTCCCGGGCCTTATTTGCCCCTTTCGGGATTTCTAAGGGGTATGAATCGACCATTCTGAATCGATTGGCGCTATCAGAAAATATCGAAATTTTCGTCCCCGAACTCTGACTGCTACTGGGCCCAGAATTTGCACCAAAACAAGTGTTTTATAGGTAAAAAGAATTGATGCTGGTATAGGGCAAAATTGCAGTTTAGGTACTACTTCAAATAGGCTGAAACTTTAAACGCTTTTATCTCGCAAACTACGCGTTCCCGGGCCTTATTTGCCCCTGTCGGGGTTTCTAAGGGGTATGAATCGACCATTCTGAATCGATTGGCGCTATCAGAAAATATCGAAATTTTGGTCCCCGAACTCTGACTGCTACTGGGCCCAGAATTTGCACCAAAACAAGTGTTTTATAGGTAAAAAGAATTGATGCTGGTATAGGGCAAAATTGCAGTTTAGGTACTACGTGAAATAGGCTGAAACTTTAAACGCGTTTATCTCGCAAACTACGCGTTCCCGGGCCTTATTTGCCCCTTTTGGGGTTTCTAAGGGGTATGAATCGACCATTCTGAATCGATTGGCGCTATCAGAAAATATCGAAATTTTGGTCCCTGAACTCTGACTGCTACTGGGCCCAGAATTTGCACCAAAACAACTGTATTATAGGTAAAAAGAATTGATGCTGGTATAGGTCAAAATTGCAGTTTAGGTACTACTTCAAATAGGCTGAAACTTTAAACGCGTTTATCTCGCAAACTACGCGTTCCCGGGCCTTATTTGCCCCTTTCCGGGTTTCTAAGGGGTACGAATCGACCATTCTGAATCGATTGGCGCTATCAGAAAATATCGAAATTTTGGTCCCTGAACTCTGACTGCTACTGGGCCCAGAATTTGCACCAAAACAAGTGTTTTATAGGTAAAAAGAATTGATGCTGGTATAGGGCAAAATTGCAGTTTAGGTACTACTTCAAATAGGCTGAAACTTTAAACGCGTTTATCTCGCAAACTACGCGTTCCCGGGCCTTATTTGCCCCTTTCGGGGTTTCTAAGGGGTATGCATCGACCATTCTGAATCGATTGGCGCTATCAGAAAATATCGAAATTTTGGTCCCTGAACTCTGACTGCTACTGGGCCCAGAATTTGCACCAAAACAAGTGTTTTATAGGTAAAAAGAATTGATGCTGGTATAGGGCAAAATTGCAGTTTAGGTACTACTTCAAATAGGCTGAAAATTTAAACGCTTTTATCTCGCAAACTACGCGTTCCCGGGCCTTATTTGCCCCTTTCGGGGTTTCTAAGGGGTATGAATCGACCATTCTGAATCGATTGGCGCTATCAGAAAATATGGAAATTTTGGTCCCTGAACTCTGACTGCTACTGGGCCCAGAATTTGCACAAAAACAAGTGTTTTATAGGTAAAAAGAATTGATGCTGGTATAGGGCAAAATTGCAGTTAAGGTACTACTTCAAATAGGCTGAAACTTTAAACGCGTTTATCTCGCAAACTACGCGTTCCCGGGCCTTATTTGCCCCTTTCGGGGTTTCTAAGGGGTATGAATCGACCATTCTGAATCGATTGGCGCTATCAGAAAATATCGAAATTTTGGTCCCTGAACTCTGACTGCTACTGGGCCCAGAATTTGCACCAAAACAAGTGTTTTATAGGTAAAAAGAATTGATGCTGGTATAGGGCAAAATTGCAGTTTAGGTACTACTTCAAATAGGCTGAAACTTTAAACGCGTTTATCTCGCAAACTACGCGTTCCCGGGCCTTATTTGCCCCTTTCGGGGTTCCTAAGGGGTATGAATCGACCATTCTGAATCGATTGGCGCTATCAGAAAATATCGAAATTTTGGTCCCCGAACTCTGACTGCTACTGGGCCCAGAATTTGCACAAAAACAAGTGTTTTATAGGTAAAAAGAATTGATGCTGGTATAGGGCAAAATTGCAGTTTAGGTACTACTTCAAATAGGCTGAAACTTTAAACGCTTTTATCTCGCAAACTACGCGTTCCCGGGCCTTATTTGCCCCTTTCGGTGTTCTTAGGGGTATCAATCGACCATTCTGAATCGATTGGCGCTATCAGAAAATATGGACATTTTGGTCCCTGAACTCTGACTGCTACTGGGCCCAGAATTTGCACCAAAACAAGTGTTTTATAGGTAAAAAGAATTGATGCTGGTATAGGGCAAAATTGCAGTTTAGGTACTACTTCAAATAGGCTGAAACTTTAAACGCGTTTATCTCGCAAACTACGCGTTCCCGGGCCTTATTTGCCCCTTTTGGGGTTTCTAAGGGGTATGAATCGACCATTCTGAATCGATTGGCGCTATCAGAAAATATCGAAATTTTGGTCCCTGAACTCTGACTGCTACTGGGCCCAGAATTTGCACCAAAACAAGTGTTTTATAGGTAAAAAGAATTGATGCTGGTATAGGGCAAAATTGCAGTTTAGGTACTACTTCAAATAGGCTGAAACTTTAAACGCGTTTATCTCGCAAACTACGCGTTCCCGGGCCTTATTTGCCCCTTTCGGGGTTCCTAAGGGGTATGAATCGACCATTCTGAATCGATTGGCGCTATCAGAAAATATCGAAATTTTGGTCCCCGAACTCTGACTGCTACTGGGCCCAGAATTTGCACAAAAACAAGTGTTTTATAGGTAAAAAGAATTGATGCTGGTATAGGGCAAAATTGCAGTTTAGGTACTACTTCAAATAGGCTGAAACTTTAAACGCTTTTATCTCGCAAACTACGCGTTCCCGGGCCTTATTTGCCCCTTTCGGTGTTCTTAGGGGTATCAATCGACCATTCTGAATCGATTGGCGCTATCAGAAAATATGGACATTTTGGTCCCTGAACTCTGACTGCTACTGGGCCCAGAATTTGCACCAAAACAAGTGTTTTATAGGTAAAAAGAATTGATGCTGGTATAGGGCAAAATTGCAGTTTAGGTACTACTTCAAATAGGCTGAAACTTTAAACGCGTTTATCTCGCAAACTACGCGTTCCCGGGCCTTATTTGCCCCTTTCCGGGTTTCTAAGGGGTACGAATCGACCATTCTGAATCGATTGGCGCTATCAGAAAATATCGAAATTTTGGTCCCTGAACTCTGACTGCTACTGGGCCCAGAATTTGCACCAAAACAAGTGTTTTATAGGTAAAAAGAATTGATGCTGGTATAGGGCAAAATTGCAGTTTAGGTACTACTTCAAATAGGCTGAAACTTTAAACGCGTTTATCTCGCAAACTACGCGTTCCGGGGCCTTATTTGCCCCTTTCGGGGTACCTAAGGGGAATGAATCGACCATTCTGAATCGATTGGCGCTATCAGAAAATATCGAAATTTTGGTCCCTGAACTCTGACTGCTACTGGGCCCAGAATTTGCACCAAAACAAGTGTTTTATAGGTAAAAAGAATTAATGCTGGTATAGGGCAAAATTGCAGTTTAGGTACTACTTCAAATAGGCTGAAACTTTAAACGCGCTTATCTCGCAAACTACGCGTTCCCGGGCCTTATTTGCCCCTTTCGGGGTTCCTAAGGGGTATGAATCGACCATTCTGAATCGATTGGCGCTATCAGAAAATATCGAAATTTTGGTCCCCGAACTCTGACTGCTACTGGGCCCAGAATTTGCACCAAAACAAGTGTTTTATAGGTAAAAAGAATTGATGCTGGTATAGGGCAAAATTGCAGTTTAGGTACTACTTCAAATAGGCTGAAACTTTAAACGCTTTTATCTCGCAAACTACGCGTTCCCGGGCCTTATTTGCCCCTTTCGGGATTTCTAAGGGGTATGAATCGACCATTCTGAATCGATTGGCGCTATCAGAAAATATCGAAATTTTGGTCCCCGAACTCTGACTGCTACTGGGCCCAGAATTTGCACCAAAACAAGTGTTTTATAGGTAAAAAGAATTGATGCTGGTATAGGGCAAAATTGCAGTTTAGGTACTACTTCAAATAGGCTGAAACTTTAAACGCTTTTATCTCGCAAACTACGCGTTCCCGGGCCTTATTTGCCCCTTTCGGGGTTTCTAAGGGGTATGAATCGACCATTCTGAATCGATTGGCGCTATCAGAAAATATCGAAATTTTGGTCCCCGAACTCTGACTGCTACTGGGCCCAGAATTTGCACCAAAACAAGTGTTTTATAGGTAAAAAGAATTGATGCTGGTATAGGGCAAAATTGCAGTTTAGGTACTACGTGAAATAGGCTGAAACTTTAAACGCGTTTATCTCGCAAACTACGCGTTCCCGGGCCTTATTTGCCCCTTTTGGGGTTTCTAAGGGGTATGAATCGACCATTCTGAATCGATTGGCGCTATCAGAAAATATCGAAATTTTGGTCCCTGAACTCTGACTGCTACTGGGCCCAGAATTTGCACCAAAACAACTGTATTATAGGTAAAAAGAATTGATGCTGGTATAGGTCAAAATTGCAGTTTAGGTACTACTTCAAATAGGCTGAAACTTTAAACGCGTTTATCTCGCAAACTACGCGTTCCCGGGCCTTATTTGCCCCTTTCCGGGTTTCTAAGGGGTACGAATCGACCATTCTGAATCGATTGGCGCTATCAGAAAATATCGAAATTTTGGTCCCTGAACTCTGACTGCTACTGGGCCCAGAATTTGCACCAAAACAAGTGTTTTATAGGTAAAAAGAATTGATGCTGGTATAGGGCAAAATTGCAGTTTAGGTACTACTTCAAATAGGCTGAAACTTTAAACGCGTTTATCTCGCAAACTACGCGTTCCCGGGCCTTATTTGCCCCTTTCGGGGTTTCTAAGGGGTATGCATCGACCATTCTGAATCGATTGGCGCTATCAGAAAATATCGAAATTTTGGTCCCTGAACTCTGACTGCTACTGGGCCCAGAATTTGCACCAAAACAAGTGTTTTATAGGTAAAAAGAATTGATGCTGGTATAGGGCAAAATTGCAGTTTAGGTACTACTTCAAATAGGCTGAAAATTTAAACGCTTTTATCTCGCAAACTACGCGTTCCCGGGCCTTATTTGCCCCTTTCGGGGTTTCTAAGGGGTATGAATCGACCATTCTGAATCGATTGGCGCTATCAGAAAATATGGAAATTTTGGTCCCTGAACTCTGACTGCTACTGGGCCCAGAATTTGCACAAAAACAAGTGTTTTATAGGTAAAAAGAATTGATGCTGGTATAGGGCAAAATTGCAGTTAAGGTACTACTTCAAATAGGCTGAAACTTTAAACGCGTTTATCTCGCAAACTACGCGTTCCCGGGCCTTATTTGCCCCTTTCGGGGTTTCTAAGGGGTATGAATCGACCATTCTGAATCGATTGGCGCTATCAGAAAATATCGAAATTTTGGTCCCTGAACTCTGACTGCTACTGGGCCCAGAATTTGCACCAAAACAAGTGTTTTATAGGTAAAAAGAATTGATGCTGGTATAGGGCAAAATTGCAGTTTAGGTACTACTTCAAATAGGCTGAAACTTTAAACGCGTTTATCTCGCAAACTACGCGTTCCCGGGCCTTATTTGCCCCTTTCGGGGTTCCTAAGGGGTATGAATCGACCATTCTGAATCGATTGGCGCTATCAGAAAATATCGAAATTTTGGTCCCCGAACTCTGACTGCTACTGGGCCCAGAATTTGCACAAAAACAAGTGTTTTATAGGTAAAAAGAATTGATGCTGGTATAGGGCAAAATTGCAGTTTAGGTACTACTTCAAATAGGCTGAAACTTTAAACGCTTTTATCTCGCAAACTACGCGTTCCCGGGCCTTATTTGCCGCTTTCGGTGTTCTTAGGGGTATCAATCGACCATTCTGAATCGATTGGCGCTATCAGAAAATATGGACATTTTGGTCCCTGAACTCTGACTGCTACTGGGCCCAGAATTTGCACCAAAACAAGTGTTTTATAGGTAAAAAGAATTGATGCTGGTATAGGGCAAAATTGCAGTTTAGGTACTACTTCAAATAGGCTGAAACTTTAAACGCGTTTATCTCGCAAACTACGCGTTCCCGGGCCTTATTTGCCCCTTTTGGGGTTTCTAAGGGGTATGAATCGACCATTCTGAATCGATTGGCGCTATCAGAAAATATCGAAATTTTGGTCCCTGAACTCTGACTGCTACTGGGCCCAGAATTTGCACCAAAACAAGTGTTTTATAGGTAAAAAGAATTGATGCTGGTATAGGGCAAAATTGCAGTTTAGGTACTACTTCAAATAGGCTGAAACTTTAAACGCGTTTATCTCGCAAACTACGCGTTCCCGGGCCTTATTTGCCCCTTTCGGGGTTCCTAAGGGGTATGAATCGACCATTCTGAATCGATTGGCGCTATCAGAAAATATCGAAATTTTGGTCCCCGAACTCTGACTGCTACTGGGCCCAGAATTTGCACAAAAACAAGTGTTTTATAGGTAAAAAGAATTGATGCTGGTATAGGGCAAAATTGCAGTTTAGGTACTACTTCAAATAGGCTGAAACTTTAAACGCTTTTATCTCGCAAACTACGCGTTCCCGGGCCTTATTTGCCCCTTTCGGTGTTCTTAGGGGTATCAATCGACCATTCTGAATCGATTGGCGCTATCAGAAAATATGGACATTTTGGTCCCTGAACTCTGACTGCTACTGGGCCCAGAATTTGCACCAAAACAAGTGTTTTATAGGTAAAAAGAATTGATGCTGGTATAGGGCAAAATTGCAGTTTAGGTACTACTTCAAATAGGCTGAAACTTTAAACGCGTTTATCTCGCAAACTACGCGTTCCCGGGCCTTATTTGCCCCTTTCCGGGTTTCTAAGGGGTACGAATCGACCATTCTGAATCGATTGGCGCTATCAGAAAATATCGAAATTTTGGTCCCTGAACTCTGACTGCTACTGGGCCCAGAATTTGCACCAAAACAAGTGTTTTATAGGTAAAAAGAATTGATGCTGGTATAGGGCAAAATTGCAGTTTAGGTACTACTTCAAATAGGCTGAAACTTTAAACGCGTTTATCTCGCAAACTACGCGTTCCGGGGCCTTATTTGCCCCTTTCGGGGTACCTAAGGGGAATGAATCGACCATTCTGAATCGATTGGCGCTATCAGAAAATATCGAAATTTTGGTCCCTGAACTCTGACTGCTACTGGGCCCAGAATTTGCACCAAAACAAGTGTTTTATAGGTAAAAAGAATTGATGCTGGTATAGGGCAAAATTGCAGTTTAGGTACTACTTCAAATAGGCTGAAACTTTAAACGCTTTTATCTCGCAAACTACGCGTTCCCGGGCCTTATTTGCCCCTTTCGGGATTTCTAAGGGGTATGAATCGACCATTCTGAATCGATTGGCGCTATCAGAAAATATCGAAATTTTGGTCCCCGAACTCTGACTGCTACTGGGCCCAGAATTTGCACCAAAACAAGTGTTTTATAGGTAAAAAGAATTGATGCTGGTATAGGGCAAAATTGCAGTTTAGGTACTACTTCAAATAGGCTGAAACTTTAAACGCTTTTATCTCGCAAACTACGCGTTCCCGGGCCTTATTTGCCCCTTTCGGGGTTTCTAAGGGGTATGAATCGACCATTCTGAATCGATTGGCGCTATCAGAAAATATCGAAATTTTGGTCCCCGAACTCTGACTGCTACTGGGCCCAGAATTTGCACCAAAACAAGTGTTTTATAGGTAAAAAGAATTGATGCTGGTATAGGGCAAAATTGCAGTTTAGGTACTACTTCAAATAGGCTGAAACTTTAAACGCTTTTATCTCGCAAACTACGCGTTCCCGGGCCTTATTTGCCCCTTTCGGTGTTCTTAGGGGTATGAATCGACCATTCTGAATCGATTGGCGCTATCAGAAAATATGGAAATTTTGGTCCCTGAACTCTGACTGCTACTGGGCCCAGAATTTGCACCAAAACAAGTGTTTTATAGGTAAAAAGAATTGATGCTGGTATAGGGCAAAATTGCAGTTTAGGTACTACGTGAAATAGGCTGAAACTTTAAACGCGTTTATCTCGCAAACTACGCGTTCCCGGGCCTTATTTGCCCCTTTTGGGGTTTCTAAGGGGTATGAATCGACCATTCTGAATCGATTGGCGCTATCAGAAAATATCGAAATTTTGGTCCCTGAACTCTGACTGCTACTGGGCCCAGAATTTGCACCAAAACAACTGTATTATAGGTAAAAAGAATTGATGCTGGTATAGGTCAAAATTGCAGTTTAGGTACTACTTCAAATAGGCTGAAACTTTAAACGCGTTTATCTCGCAAACTACGCGTTCCCGGGCCTTATTTGCCCCTTTCCGGGTTTCTAAGGGGTACGAATCGACCATTCTGAATCGATTGGCGCTATCAGAAAATATCGAAATTTTGGTCCCTGAACTCTGACTGCTACTGGGCCCAGAATTTGCACCAAAACAAGTGTTTTATAGGTAAAAAGAATTGATGCTGGTATAGGGCAAAATTGCAGTTTAGGTACTACTTCAAATAGGCTGAAACTTTAAACGCGTTTATCTCGCAAACTACGCGTTCCCGGGCCTTATTTGCCCCTTTCGGGGTTCCTAAGGGGTATGAATCGACCATTCTGAATCGATTGGCGCTATCAGAAAATATCGAAATTTTGGTCCCCGAACTCTGACTGCTACTGGGCCCAGAATTTGCACAAAAACAAGTGTTTTATAGGTAAAAAGAATTGATGCTGGTATAGGGCAAAATTGCAGTTTAGGTACTACTTCAAATAGGCTGAAACTTTAAACGCTTTTATCTCGCAAACTACGCGTTCCCGGGCCTTATTTGCCCCTTTCGGTGTTCTTAGGGGTATCAATCGACCATTCTGAATCGATTGGCGCTATCAGAAAATATGGACATTTTGGTCCCTGAACTCTGACTGCTACTCTGCCCAGAATTTGCACCAAAACAAGTGTTTTATAGGTAAAAAGAATTGATGCTGGTATAGGGCAAAATTGCAGTTTAGGTACTACTTCAAATAGGCTGAAACTTTAAACGCGTTTATCTCGCAAACTACGCGTTCCCGGGCCTTATTTGCCCCTTTTGGGGTTTCTAAGGGGTATGAATCGACCATTCTGAATCGATTGGCGCTATCAGAAAATATCGAAATTTTGGTCCCTGAACTCTGACTGCTACTGGGCCCAGAATTTGCACCAAAACAAGTGTTTTATAGGTAAAAAGAATTGATGCTGGTATAGGGCAAAATTGCAGTTTAGGTACTACTTCAAATAGGCTGAAACTTTAAACGCGTTTATCTCGCAAACTACGCGTTCCCGGGCCTTATTTGCCCCTTTCGGGGTTCCTAAGGGGTATGAATCGACCATTCTGAATCGATTGGCGCTATCAGAAAATATCGAAATTTTGGTCCCCGAACTCTGACTGCTACTGGGCCCAGAATTTGCACAAAAACAAGTGTTTTATAGGTAAAAAGAATTGATGCTGGTATAGGGCAAAATTGCAGTTTAGGTACTACTTCAAATAGGCTGAAACTTTAAACGCTTTTATCTCGCAAACTACGCGTTCCCGGGCCTTATTTGCCCCTTTCGGTGTTCTTAGGGGTATCAATCGACCATTCTGAATCGATTGGCGCTATCAGAAAATATGGACATTTTGGTCCCTGAACTCTGACTGCTACTGGGCCCAGAATTTGCACCAAAACAAGTGTTTTATAGGTAAAAAGAATTGATGCTGGTATAGGGCAAAATTGCAGTTTAGGTACTACTTCAAATAGGCTGAAACTTTAAACGCGTTTATCTCGCAAACTACGCGTTCCCGGGCCTTATTTGCCCCTTTCCGGGTTTCTAAGGGGTACGAATCGACCATTCTGAATCGATTGGCGCTATCAGAAAATATCGAAATTTTGGTCCCTGAACTCTGACTGCTACTGGGCCCAGAATTTGCACCAAAACAAGTGTTTTATAGGTAAAAAGAATTGATGCTGGTATAGGGCAAAATTGCAGTTTAGGTACTACTTCAAATAGGCTGAAACTTTAAACGCGTTTATCTCGCAAACTACGCGTTCCGGGGCCTTATTTGCCCCTTTCGGGGTACCTAAGGGGAATGAATCGACCATTCTGAATCGATTGGCGCTATCAGAAAATATCGAAATTTTGGTCCCTGAACTCTGACTGCTACTGGGCCCAGAATTTGCACCAAAACAAGTGTTTTATAGGTAAAAAGAATTAATGCTGGTATAGGGCAAAATTGCAGTTTAGGTACTACTTCAAATAGGCTGAAACTTTAAACGCGTTTATCTCGCAAACTACGCGTTCCCGGGCCTTATTTGCCCCTTTCGGGGTTCCTAAGGGGTATGAATCGACCATTCTGAATCGATTGGCGCTATCAGAAAATATCGAAATTTTGGTCCCCGAACTCTGACTGCTACTGGGCCCAGAATTTGCACCAAAACAAGTGTTTTATAGGTAAAAAGAATTGATGCTGGTATAGGGCAAAATTGCAGTTTAGGTACTACTTCAAATAGGCTGAAACTTTAAACGCTTTTATCTCGCAAACTACGCGTTCCCGGGCCTTATTTGCCCCTTTCGGGATTTCTAAGGGGTATGAATCGACCATTCTGAATCGATTGGCGCTATCAGAAAATATCGAAATTTTGGTCCCCGAACTCTGACTGCTACTGGGCCCAGAATTTGCACCAAAACAAGTGTTTTATAGGTAAAAAGAATTGATGCTGGTATAGGGCAAAATTGCAGTTTAGGTACTACTTCAAATAGGCTGAAACTTTAAACGCTTTTATCTCGCAAACTACGCGTTCCCGGGCCTTATTTGCCCCTTTCGGGGTTTCTAAGGGGTATGAATCGACCATTCTGAATCGATTGGCGCTATCAGAAAATATCGAAATTTTGGTCCCCGAACTCTGACTGCTACTGGGCCCAGAATTTGCACCAAAACAAGTGTTTTATAGGTAAAAAGAATTGATGCTGGTATAGGGCAAAATTGCAGTTTAGGTACTACTTCAAATAGGCTGAAACTTTAAACGCTTTTATCTCGCAAACTACGCGTCCCCGGGCCTTATTTGCCCCTTTCGGTGTTCTTAGGGGTATGAATCGACCATTCTGAATCGATTGGCGCTATCAGAAAATATGGAAATTTTGGTCCCTGAACTCTGACTGCTACTGGGCCCAGAATTTGCACCAAAACAAGTGTTTTATAGGTAAAAAGAATTGATGCTGGTATAGGGCAAAATTGCAGTTTAGGTACTACGTGAAATAGGCTGAAACTTTAAACGCGTTTATCTCGCAAACTACGCGTTCCCGGGCCTTATTTGCCCCTTTTGGGGTTTCTAAGGGGTATGAATCGACCATTCTGAATCGATTGGCGCTATCAGAAAATATCGAAATTTTGGTCCCTGAACTCTGACTGCTACTGGGCCCAGAATTTGCACCAAAACAACTGTATTATAGGTAAAAAGAATTGATGCTGGTATAGGTCAAAATTGCAGTTTAGGTACTACTTCAAATAGGCTGAAACTTTAAACGCGTTTATCTCGCAAACTACGCGTTCCCGGGCCTTATTTGCCCCTTTCCGGGTTTCTAAGGGGTACGAATCGACCATTCTGAATCGATTGGCGCTATCAGAAAATATCGAAATTTTGGTCCCTGAACTCTGACTGCTACTGGGCCCAGAATTTGCACCAAAACAAGTGTTTTATAGGTAAAAAGAATTGATGCTGGTATAGGGCAAAATTGCAGTTTAGGTACTACTTCAAATAGGCTGAAACTTTAAACGCGTTTATCTCGCAAACTACGCGTTCCCGGGCCTTATTTGCCCCTTTCGGGGTTTCTAAGGGGTATGAATCGACCATTCTGAATCGATTGGCGCTATCAGAAAATATCGAAATTTTGGTCCCTGAACTCTGACTGCTACTGGGCCCAGAATTTGCACCAAAACAAGTGTTTTATAGGTAAAAAGAATTGATGCTGGTATAGGGCAAAATTGCAGTTTAGGTACTACTTCAAATAGGCTGAAAATTTAAACGCTTTTATCTCGCAAACTACGCGTTCCCGGGCCTTATTTGCCCCTTTCGGGGTTTCTAAGGGGTATGAATCGACCATTCTGAATCGATTGGCGCTATCAGAAAATATGGAAATTTTGGTCCCTGAACTCTGACTGCTACTGGGCCCAGAATTTGCACAAAAACAAGTGTTTTATAGGTAAAAAGAATTGATGCTGGTATAGGGCAAAATTGCAGTTAAGGTACTACTTCAAATAGGCTGAAACTTTAAACGCGTTTATCTCGCAAACTACGCGTTCCCGGGCCTTATTTGCCCCTTTCGGGGTTCCTAAGGGGTATGAATCGACCATTCTGAATCGATTGGCGCTATCAGAAAATATCGAAATTTTGGTCCCCGAACTCTGACTGCTACTGGGCCCAGAATTTGCACAAAAACAAGTGTTTTATAGGTAAAAAGAATTGATGCTGGTATAGGGCAAAATTGCAGTTTAGGTACTACTTCAAATAGGCTGAAACTTTAAACGCTTTTATCTCGCAAACTACGCGTTCCCGGGCCTTATTTGCCCCTTTCAGTGTTCTTAGGGGTATCAATCGACCATTCTGAATCGATTGGCGCTATCAGAAAATATGGACATTTTGGTCCCTGAACTCTGACTGCTACTGGGCCCAGAATTTGCACCAAAACAAGTGTTTTATAGGTAAAAAGAATTGATGCTGGTATAGGGCAAAATTGCAGTTTAGGTACTACTTCAAATAGGCTGAAACTTTAAACGCGTTTATCTCGCAAACTACGCGTTCCCGGGCCTTATTTGCCCCTTTTGGGGTTTCTAAGGGGTATGAATCGACCATTCTGAATCGATTGGCGCTATCAGAAAATATCGAAATTTTGGTCCCTGAACTCTGACTGCTACTGGGCCCAGAATTTGCACCAAAACAAGTGTTTTATAGGTAAAAGGAATTGATGCTGGTATAGGGCAAAATTGCAGTTTAGGTACTACTTCAAATAGGCTGAAACTTTAAACGCGTTTATCTCGCAAACTACGCGTTCCCGGGCCTTATTTGCCCCTTTCGGGGTTCCTAAGGGGTATGAATCGACCATTCTGAATCGATTGGCGCTATCAGAAAATATCGAAATTTTGGTCCCCGAACTCTGACTGCTACTGGGCCCAGAATTTGCACAAAAACAAGTGTTTTATAGGTAAAAAGAATTGATGCTGGTATAGGGCAAAATTGCAGTTTAGGTACTACTTCAAATAGGCTGAAACTTTAAACGCTTTTATCTCGCAAACTACGCGTTCCCGGGCCTTATTTGCCCCTTTCGGTGTTCTTAGGGGTATCAATCGACCATTCTGAATCGATTGGCGCTATCAGAAAATATGGACATTTTGGTCCCTGAACTCTGACTGCTACTGGGCCCAGAATTTGCACCAAAACAAGTGTTTTATAGGTAAAAAGAATTGATGCTGGTATAGGGCAAAATTGCAGTTTAGGTACTACTTCAAATAGGCTGAAACTTTAAACGCGTTTATCTCGCAAACTACGCGTTCCCGGGCCTTATTTGCCCCTTTTGGGGTTTCTAAGGGGTATGAATCGACCATTCTGAATCGATTGGCGCTATCAGAAAATATCGAAATTTTGGTCCCTGAACTCTGACTGCTACTGGGCCCAGAATTTGCACCAAAACAACTGTATTATAGGTAAAAAGAATTGATGCTGGTATAGGTCAAAATTGCAGTTTAGGTACTACTTCAAATAGGCTGAAACTTTAAACGCGTTTATCTCGCAAACTACGCGTTCCCGGGCTTTATTTGCCCCTTTCCGGGTTTCTAAGGGGTACGAATCGACCATTCTGAATCGATTGGCGCTATCAGAAAATATCGAAATTTTGGTCCCTGAACTCTGACTGCTACTGGGCCCAGAATTTGCACCAAAACAAGTGTTTTATAGGTAAAAAGAATTGATGCTGGTATAGGGCAAAATTGCAGTTTAGGTACTACTTCAAATAGGCTGAAACTTTAAACGCGTTTATCTCGCAAACTACGCGTTCCCGGGCCTTATTTGCCCCTTTCGGAGTTCCTAATGGGTATGAATCGACCATTCTGAATCGATTGGCGCTATCAGAAAATATGGAAATTTTGGTCCCTGAACTCTGACTGCTACTGGGCCCAGAATTTGCACAAAAACAAGTGTTTTATAGGTAAAAAGAATTGATGCTGGTATAGGGCAAAATTGCAGTTAAGGTACTACTTCAAATAGGCTGAAACTTTAAACGCGTTTATCTCGCAAACTACGCGTTCCCGGGCCTTATTTGCCCCTTTCGGGGTTTCTAAGGGGTATGAATCGACCATTCTGAATCGATTGGCGCTATCAGAAAATATCGAAATTTTGGTCCCTGAACTCTGACTGCTACTGGGCCCAGAATTTGCACCAAAACAAGTGTTTTATAGGTAAAAAGAATTGATGCTGGTATAGGGCAAAATTGCAGTTTAGGTACTACTTCAAATAGGCTGAAACTTTAAACGCGTTTATCTCGCAAACTACGCGTTCCCGGGCCTTATTTGCCCCTTTCGGGGTTCCTAAGGGGTATGAATCGACCATTCTGAATCGATTGGCGCTATCAGAAAATATCGAAATTTTGGTCCCCGAACTCTGACTGCTACTGGGCCCAGAATTTGCACCAAAACAAGTGTTTTATAGGTAAAAAGAATTGATGCTGGTATAGGGCAAAATTGCAGTTTAGGTACTACTTCAAATAGGCTGAAACTTTAAACTCTTTTATCTCGCAAACTACGCGTTCCCGGGCCTTATTTGCCCCTTTCGGTATTCTTAGGGGTATGAATCGACCATTCTGAATCGATTGGCGCTATCAGAAAATATGGAAATTTTGGTCCCTGAACTCTGACTGCTACTGGGCCCAGAATTTGCACCAAAACAAGTGTTTTATAGGTAAAAAGAATTGATGCTGGTATAGGGCAAAATTGCAGTTTAGGTACTACTTCAAATAGGCTGAAACTTTAAACGCGTTTATCTCGCAAACTACGCGTTCCCGGGCCTTATTTGCCCCTTTCGGGGTTTCTAAGGGGTATGAATCGACCATTCTGAATCGATTGGCGCTATCAGAAAATATCGAAATTTTGGTCCCTGAACTCTGACTGCTACTGGGCCCAGAATTTGCACCAAAACAAGTGTTTTATAGGTAAAAAGAATTGATGCTGGTATAGGCAAAATTGCAGTTTAGGTACTACTTCAAATAGGCTGAAACTTTAAACACGTTTATCTCGCAAACTACGCGTTCCCGGGCCTTATTTGCCCCTTTCGGAGTTTCTTAGGGGTATGAATCGACCATTCTGAATCGATTGGCGCTATCAGAAAATATGGAAATTTTGGTCCCTGAACTCTGACTGCTACTGGGCCCAGAATTTGCACCAAAACAAGTGTTTTATAGGTAAAAAGAATTGATGCTGGTATAGGGCAAAATTGCAGTTTAGGTACTACTTCAAATAGGCTGAAACTTTAAACGCGTTTATCTCGCAAACTACGCGTTCCCGGGCCTTATTTGCCCCTTCCGGGGTTTCTAAGGGGTATGAATCGACCAATCTGAATCGATTGGCGCTATCAGAAAATATGGAAATTTTGGTCCCTGAACTCTGACTGCTACTGGGCCCAGAATTTGCACCAAAACAAGTGTTTTATAGGTAAAAAGAATTGATGCTGGTATAGGGCAAAATTGCAGTTTAGGTACTACTTCAAATAGGCTGAAACTTTAAACGGGTTTATCTCGCAAACTACGCGTTCCCGGGCCTTAGTTGCCCCTTTCGGGGTTCCTAAGGGGTATGAATCGACCATTCTGAATAGATTGGCGCTATCAGAAAATATCGAAATTTTGGTCCCCGAACTCTGACTGCTACTGGGCCCAGAATTTGCACCAAAACAAGTGTTTTTTTATAGGTAAAAAGAATTGATGCTGGTATAGGGCAAAATTGCAGTTTAGGTACTACTTCAAATAGGCTGAAACTTTAAACACGTTTATCTCGCAAACTACGCGTTCCCGGGCCTTATTTGCCCCTTCGGGGTTTCTAAGGGGTATGAATCGACCATTCTGAATCGATTGGCGCTATCAGAAAATATCGAAATTTTGGTCCCTGAACTCTGACTGCTACTGGGCCCGGAATTTGCACCAAAACAAGTGTTTTATAGGTAAAAAGAATTGATGCTGGTATAGGGCAAAATTGCAGTTTAGGTACTACTTCAAATAGGCTGAAACTTTAAACGCGTTTATCTCGCAAACTACGCGTTCCCGGGCCTTATTTGCCCCTTTCGGGGTTCCTAAGGGGTATGAATCGACCATTCTGAATCGATTGGCGCTATTAGAAAATATCGAAATTTTGGTCCCCGAACTCTGACTGCTACTGGGCTCAGAATTTGCACCAAAACAAGTGTTTTATAGGTAAAAAGAATTGATGCTGGTATAGGGCAAAATTGCAGTTTAGGTACTACTTCAAATAGGCTGAAACTTTAAACGCTTTTATCTCGCAAACTACGAGTTCCCGGGCCTTATTTGCCCCTTTCGGGGTTTCTAAGGGGTATGAATCGACCATTCTGAATCGATTGGCGCTATCAGAAAATATCGAAATTTTGGTCCCTGAACTCTGACTGCTACTGGGCCCAGAATTTGCACAAAAACAAGTGTTTTATAGGTAAAAAGAATTGTTGCTGGTATAGGGCAAAATTGCAGTTTAGGTACTACTTCAAATAGGCTGAAACTTTAAACGCGTTTATCTCGCAAACTACGCGTTCCCGGGCCTTATTTGCCCCTTTCGGGGTTTCTAAGGGGTATGAATCGACCATTCTGAATCGATTGGCGCTATCAGAAAATATGGAAATTTTGGTCCCTGAACTCTGACTGCTACTGGGCCCAGAATTTGCACCAAAACAACTGTATTATAGGTAAAAAGAATTGATGCTGGTATAGGGCAAAATTGCAATTAAGGTACTACTTCAAATAGGCTGAAACTTTAAACGCGTTTATCTCGCAAACTACGCGTTCCCGGGCCTTATTTGCCCCTTTCGGGGTTTCTAGGGGGTATGAATCGACCATTCTGAATCGATTGGCGATATCAGAAAATATCGAAATTTTGGTCCCCGAACTCTGACTGCTACTGGGCCCAGAATTTGCACCAAAACAAGTGTTTTATAGGTAAAAAGAATTGATGCTGGTATAGGGCAAAATTGCAGTTTAGGTACTACTTCAAATAGGCTGAAACTTTAAACGCTTTTATCTCGCAAACTACGCGTTCCCGGGCCTTATTTGCCCCTTTCGGAGTTTCTAAGGGGTATGAATCGACCATTCTGAATCGATTGGCGCTATCAGAAAATATGGAAATTTTGGTCCCTGAACTCTGACTGCTACTGGGCCCAGAATTTGCACCAAAACAAGTGTTTTATAGGTAAAAAGAATTGATGCTGGTATAGGGCAAAATTGCAGTTTAGGTACTACTTCAAATAGGCTGAAACTTTAAACGCGTTTATCTCGCAAACTACGCGTTCCCGGGCCTTATTTGCCCCTTTCGGGGTTTCTAAGGGGTATGAATCGACCATTCTGAATCGATTGGCGCTATCAGAAAATATCGAAATTTTGGTCCCTGAACTCTGACTGCTACTGGGCCCAGAATTTGCACCAAAACAACTGTATTATAGGTAAAAAGAATTTATGCTGGTATAGGGCAAAATTGCAATTTAGGTACTACTTCAAATAGGCTGAAACTTTAAACGCGTTTATCTCGCAAACTACGCGTTCCCGGGCCTTATTTGCCCCTTTCGGGGTTTCTAGGGGGTATGAATCGACCATTCTGAATCGATTGGCGATATCAGAAAATATCGAAATTTTGGTCCCCGAACTCTGACTGCTACTGGGCCCAGAATTTGCACCAAAACAAGTGTTTTATAGGTAAAAAGAATTGATGCTGGTATAGGGCAAAATTGCAGTTTAGGTACTACTTCAAATATGCTGAAACTTTAAACGCTTTTATCTCGCAAACTACGCGTTCCCGGGCCTTATTTGCCCCTTTCGGGGTTTCTAAGGGGTATGAATCGACCATTCTGAATCGATTGGCGCTATCAGAAAATATGGAAATTTTGGTCCCTGAACTCTGACTGCTACTGGGCCCAGAATTTGCACCAAAACAAGTGTTTTATAGGTAAAAAGAATTGATGCTGGTATAGGGCAAAATTGCAGTTAAGGTACTACTTCAAATAGGTTGAAACTTTAATCGCGTTTATATCGCAAACTACGCGTTCCCGGGCCTTATTTGCTCCTTTCGGGGTTTCTAAGGGGTATGAATCGACCATTCTGAATGGATTCGCGCTATCAGAAAATATCGAAATTTTGGTCCCTGAACTCTGACTGCTACTGGGCCCAGAATTAGCACCAAAACAAGTGTTTTATAGGTAAAAAGAATTGATGCTGGTATAGGGCAAAATTGCAGTTTAGGTACTACTTCAAATAGGCTGAAACTTTAAACGCGTTTATCTCGAAAACTACGCGTTCCCGGGCCTTATTTGCCCCTTTCGGGGTTTCTAAGGGGTATGAATCGACCATTCTGAATCGATTGGCGCTATCAGAAAATATCGAAATTTTGGTCCCCGAACTCTGACTGCTACTGGGCCCAGAATTTGCACCAAAACAAGTGTTTTATAGGTAAAAAGAATTGATGCTGGTATAGGGCAAAATTGCAGTTTAGGTACTACTTCAAATATGCTGAAACTTTAAACGCTTTTATCTCGCAAACTACGCGTTCCCGGGCCTTATTTGCCCCTTTCGGGGTTTCTAAGGGGTATGAATCGACCATTCTGAATCGATTGGCGCTATCAGAAAATATGGAAATTTTGGTCCCTGAACTCTGACTGCTACTGGGCCCAGAATTTGCACCAAAACAAGTGTTTTATAGGTAAAAAGAATTGATGCTGGTATAGGGCAAAATTGCAGTTAAGGTACTACTTCAAATAGGTTGAAACTTTAATCGCGTTTATATCGCAAACTACGCGTTCCCGGGCCTTATTTGCTCCTTTCGGGGTTTCTAAGGGGTATGAATCGACCATTCTGAATGGATTCGCGCTATCAGAAAATATCGAAATTTTGGTCCCTGAACTCTGACTGCTACTGGGCCCAGAATTAGCACCAAAACAAGTGTTTTATAGGTAAAAAGAATTGATGCTGGTATAGGGCAAAATTGCAGTTTAGGTACTACTTCAAATAGGCTGAAAATTTAAACGCTTTTATCTCGCAAACTACGCGTTCCCGGGCCTTATTTGCCCCTTTCGGGGTTTCTAAGGGGTATGAATCGACCATTCTGAATCGATTGGCGCTATCAGCAAATATCGAAATTTTGGTCCCTGAACTCTGGCTGCTACTGGGCCCAGAATTTGCACAAAAACAAGTGTTTTATAGGTAAAAAGAATTGATGCTGGTATAGGGCAAAATTGCAGTTAAGGTACTACTTCAAATAGGCTGAAACTTTAAACGCGTTTATCTCGCAAACTACGCGTTCCCGGGCCTTATTTGCCCCTTTCGGGGTTTCTAAGCTGTATGAATCGACCATTCTGAATCGATTGGCGCTATCAGAAAATATCGAAATTTTGGTCTCTAAACTCTGACTGCTACTGGGCCCAGAATTTGCACCAAAACAAGTGTTTTATAGGTAAAAAGAATTGATGCTGGTATAGGGCAAAATTGCAGTTTAGGTACTACTTCAAATAGGCTGAAACTTTAAACGCGTTTATCTCGCAAACTACGCGTTCCCGGGCCTTATTTGCCCCTTTCGGGGTTCCTAAGGGGTATGAATCGACCATTCTGAATCGATTGGCGTTATCAGAAAATATCGAAATTTTGGTCCCCGAACTCTGACTGCTACTGGGCCCAGAATTTGCACCAAAACAAGTGTTTTATAGGTAAAAAGAATTGATGCTGGTATAGGGCAAAATTGCAATTTAGGTACTACTTCAAATAGGCTGAAACTTTAAACGCGTTTATATCGCAAACTACGCGTTCCCGGGCCTTATTTGCCCCATTCGGGGTTTCTAAGGGGTATGAATCGACCATTCTGAATCGATTGGCGCTATCAGAAAATATCGAAATTTTGGTCCCTGAACTCTGACTGCTACTGGGCCCAGAATTTGCACAAAAACAAGTGTTTTATATGTAAAAAGAATTGATGCTGGTATAGGGCAAAATTGCAGTTAAGGTACTACTTCAAATAGGCTGAAACTTTAAACGCGTTTATCTCGCAAACTACGCGTTCCCGGGCCTTATTTGCCCCTTTCGGGGTTTCTAAGGGGTATGAATCGACCATTCTGAATCGATTGGCGCTATCAGAAAATATCGAAATTTTGGTCCCTGAACTCTGACTGCTACTGGGCCAAGAATTTGCACCAAAACAACTGTATTATAGGTAAAAAGAATTGATGCTGGTATAGGGCAAAATTGCAGTTTAGGTACTACTGCAAATAGGCTGAAACTTTAAACGCGTTTATCTCGCAAACTACGCGTTCCCGGGCCTTATTTGCCCCTTTCGGGGTTCCTAAGGGGTATGAATCGACCATTCTGAATCGATTGGCGCTATCAGAAAATATCGAAATTTTGGTCCCCGAACTCTGACTGCTACTGGGCCCAGAATTTGCACCAAAACAAGTGTTTAATAGGTAAAAAGAATTGATGCTGGTATAGGGCAAAATTGCAGTTTAGGTACTACTTCAAATAGGCTGAAACTTTAAACGCTTTTATCTCGCAAACTACGCGTTCCCGGGCCTTATTTGCCCCTTTCGGTGTTCCTAGGGGTATGAATCGACCATTCTGAATCGATTGGCGCTATCAGAAAATATCGAAATTTTGGTCCCTGAACTCTGACTGCTACTGGGCCCAGAATTTGCACCAAAACAAGTGTTTTATAGGTAAAAAGAATTGATGCTGGTATAGGGCAAAATTGCAGTTTAGGTACTACTTCAAATAGGCTGAAACTTTAAACGCGTTTATCTCGCAAACTACGCGTTCCCGGGCCTTATTTGCCCCTTTTGGGGTTTCTAAGGGGTATGAATCGACCATTCTGAATCGATTGGCGCTATCAGAAAATATCGAAATTTTGGTCCCTGAACTCTGACTGCTACTGGGCCCAGAATTTGCACCAAAACAACTGTATTATAGGTAAAAAGAATTGATGCTGGTATAGGTCAAAATGGCAGTTTAGGTACTACTTCAAATAGGCTGAAACTTTAAACGCGTTTATCTCGCAAACTACGCGTTATCGGGCCTTATTTGCCCCTTTCCGGGTTTTTAAGGGGTACGAATCGACCATTCTGAATCGATTGGCGCTATCAGAAAAAATCGAAATTTTGGTCCCTGAACTCTGACTGCTACTGGGCCCAGAATTTGCACCAAAACAAGTGTTTTATAGGTAAAAAGAATTGATGCTGGTATAGGGCAAAATTGCAGTTTAGGTACTACTTCAAATAGGCTGAAACTTTAAACGCGTTTATCTCGCAAACTACGCGTTCCCGGGCCTTATTTGCCCCTTTCGGGGTTCCTAATGGGTGTGAATCGACCATTCTGAATCGATTGGCGCTATCAGAAAATATCGAAATTTTGGTCCCTGAACTCTGACTGCTACGGGGCCCAGAATTTGCACCAAAACAAGTGTTTTATAGGTAAAAAGAATTGATGCTGGTATAGGGCAAAATTGCAGTTTAGGTACTACTTCAAATAGGCTGAAACTTTAAACGCGTTTATCTCGCAAACTACGCGTTCCCGGGCTTTATTTGCCCCTTTCGGGTTTTCTAAGGGGTATGAATCGACCATTCTGAATCGATAGGCGCTATCAGAAAATATGGAAATTTTGGTCCCTGAACTCTGACTGCTACTGGGCCCAGAATTTGCACAAAACAAGTGTTTTATAGGTAAAAAGAATTGATGCTGGTATAGGCAAAATTGCAGTTTAGGTACTACTTCAAATAGGCTGAAACTTTAAACACGTTTATCTCGCAAACTACGCGTTCCCGGGCCTTATTTGCCCCTTTCGGAGTTTCTAAGGGGTATGAATCGACCATTCTGAATCGATTGGCGCTATCAGAAAATATCGAAATTTTGGTCCCTGAACTCTGACTGCTACTGGGCCCAGAATTTGCACCAAAACAAGTGTTTTTTTTATAGGTAAAAAGAATTGATGCTGGCATAGGGCAAAATTGCAGTTTAGGTACTACTTCAAATAGGCTGAAACTTTAAACACGTTTATCTCGCAATCTACGCGTTCCCAGGCCTTTTTTGCCCCTTTCGGGGTTTCTAAGGGGTATGAATCGACCATTCTGAATCGATTGGCGCTATCAGAAAATATCGAAATTTTGGTCCCTGAACTCTGACTGCTACTGGGCCCAGAATTTGCACCAAAACAAGTGTTTTATAGGTAAAAAGAATTGATGCTGGTATAGGGAAAAATTGCAGTTTGGGTACTACTTCAAATAGGCTGAAACTTTAAACGCGTTTATCTCGCAGACTACGCGTTACGGGGCCTTATTTGCCCCTTTCGGGGTTCCTAAGGGGAATGAATCGACCATTCTGAATCGATTGGCGCTATTAGAAAATATCGAAATTTTGGTCCCCGAACTCTGACTGCTACTGGGCTCAGAATTTGCACCAAAACAAGTGTTTTATAGGTAAAAAGAATTGATGCTGGTATAGGGCAAAATTGCAGTTTAGGTACTACTTCAAATAGGCTGAAACTTTAAGCGCGTTTATCTCGCAAACTACGCGTTCCCGGGCCTTATTTGCCCCTTTCGGGGTTTCTAGGGGGTATGAATCGACCATTCTGAATCGATTGGCGATATCAGAAAATATCGAAATTTTGGTCCCCGAACTCTGGTACTGGGCCCAGAATTTGCACCAAAACAAGTGTTTTATTGGTAAAAAGAATTGATGCTGGTATAGGGCAAAATTGCAGTTTAGGTACTACTTCAAATAGGCTGAAACTTTAAACGCGTTTATCTCGCAAACTACGCGTTCCCGGGCCTTATTTGCCCCTTTCGGGGTTTCTAAGGGGTATGAATCGACCATTCTGAATCGATTGGCGCTATCAGAAAATATCGAAATTTTGGTCCCTGAACTCTGACTGCAACTGGGCCCAGAATTTGCACCAAAACAAGTGTTTTATAGGTAAAAAGAATTGATGCTGGTATAGGCAAAATTGCAGTTTAGGTACTACTTCAAATAGGCTGAAACTTTAAACACGTTTATCTCGCAAACTACGCGTTCCCGGGCCTTATTTGCCCCTTTCGGAGTTTCTAAGGGGTATGAATCGACCATTCTGAATCGATTGGCGCTATCAGAAAATATCGAAATTTTGGTCCCTGAACTCTGACTGCTACTGGGCCTAGAATTTGCACCAAAACAAGTGTTTTTTTTATAGGTAAAAAGAATTGATGCTGGTATAGGGCAAAATTGCAGTTTAGGTACTACTTCAAATAGGCTGAATATTTAAACACGTTTATCTCGCAATCTACGCGTTCCCAGGCCTTTTTTGCCCCTTTCGGGGTCTCTAAGGGGTATGAATCGACCATTCTGAATCGATTGGCGCTATCAGAAAATATCGAAATTTTGGTCCCTGAACTCTGACTGCTACTGGGCCCAGAATTTGCACCAAAACAAGTGTTTTATAGGTAAAAAGAATTGATGCTGGTATAGGGAAAAATTGCAGTTTAGGTACTACTTCAAATAGGCTGAAACTTTAAACGCGTTTATCTCGCAAACTACGCGTTCCGGGGCCTTATTTGCCCCTTTCGGGGTACCTAAGGGGAATGAATCGACCATTCTGAATCGATTGGCGCTATTAGAAAATATCGAAATTTTGGTCCCCGAACTCTGACTGCTACTGGGCTCAGAATTTGCACCAAAACAAGTGTTTTATAGGTAAAAAGAATTGATGCTGGTATAGGGCAAAATTGCAGTTTAGGTACTACTTCAAATAGGCTGAAACTTTAAGCGCGTTTATCTCGCAAACTACGCGTTCCCGGGCCTTATTTGCCCCTTTGGGGGTTTCTAGGGGGTATGAATCGACCATTCTGAATCGATTGGCGATATCAGAAAATATCGAAATTTTGGTCCCCGAACTCTGGTACTGGGCCCAGAATTTGCACCAAAACAAGTGTTTTATAGGTAAAAAGAATTGATGCTGGTATAGGGCAAAATTGCAGTTTAGGTACTACTTCAAATAGGCTGAAACTTTAAACGCTTTTATCTCGCAAACTACGCGTTCCCGGGCCTTATTTGCCCCTTTCGGGGTTTCTAAGGGGTATGAATCGACCATTCTGAATCGATTGGCGCTATCAGAAAATATGGAAATTTTGGTCCCTGAACTCTGACTGCTACTGGGCCCAGAATTTGCACCAAAACAAGTGTTTTATAGGTAAAAAGAATTGATGCTGGTATAGGGCAAAATTGCAGTTAAGGTACTACTTCAAATAGGCTGAAACTTTAATCGCGTTTATATCGCAAACTACGCGTTCCCGGGCCTTATTTGCCCCTCTCGGGGTTTCTAAGGGGTATGAATCGACCATTCTGAATCGATTCGCGCTATCAGAAAATATCGAAATTTTGGTCCCTGAACTCTGACTGCTACTGGGCCCAGAATTAGCACCAAAACAAGTGTTTTATAGGTAAAAAGAATTGATGCTGGTATAGGGCAAAATTGCAGTTTAGGTACTACTTCAAATAGGCTGAAACTTTAAACGCGTTTATCTCGCAAACTACGCGTTCCCGGGCTTTATTTGCCCCTTTCGGGTTTTCTAAGGGGTATGAATCGACCATTCTGAATCGATAGGCGCTATCAGAAAATATGGAAATTTTGGTCCCTGAACTCTGACTGCTACTGGGCCCAGAATTTGCACAAAAACAAGTGTTTTATAGGTAAAAAGAATTGATGCTGGTATAGGGCAAAATTGCAGTTAAGGTACTACTTCAAATAGGCTGAAACTTTAAAAGCGTTTATATCGCAAACTACGCGTTCCGGGGCCTTATTTGCCCCTTTTCGGGGTTCCTAAGGGGTATGAATCGACCATTCTGAATCGATTGGCGCTATCAGAAAATATGGAAATTTTGGTCCCTGAACTCTGACTGCTACTGGGCCCAGAATTTGCACCAAAACAAGTGTTTTATAGGTAAAAAGAATTGATGCTGGTATAGGGCAAAATTGCAGTTTAGGTACTACTTCAAATAGGCTGAAACTTTAAACGCGTTTATCTCGCAAACTACGCGTTCCCGGGCCTTATTTGCCCCTTTCGGGGTTTCTAAGGGGTATGAATCGACCATTCTGAATCGATTGGCGCTATCAGAAAATATCGAAATTTTGGTCCCTGAACTCTGACTGCAACTGGGCCCAGAATTTGCACCAAAACAAGTGTTTTATAGGTAAAAATAATTGATGCTGGTATAGGCAAAATTGCAGTTTAGGTACTACTTCAAATAGGCTGAAACTTTAAACACCTTTATCTCGCAAACTACGCGTTCCCGGGCCTTATTTGCCCCTTTCGGAGTTTCTAAGGGGTATGAATCGACCATTCTGAATCGATTTGCGCTATCAGAAAATATCGAAATTTTGGTCCCTGAACTCTGACTGCTACTGAGCCCAGAATTTGCACCAAAACAAGTGTTTTTTTTATAGGTAAAAAGAATTGATGCTGGTATAGGGCAAAATTGCAGTTAAGGTACTACTTCAAATAGGCTGAAACTTTAAAAGCGTTTATATCGCAAACTACGCGTTCCGGGGCCTTATTTGCCCCTTTTCGGGGTTCCTAAGGGATATGAATCCACCATTCTGAATCGATTGGCGCTATCAGAAAATATGGAAATTTTGGTCCCTGAACTCTGACTGCTACTGGGCCCAGAATTTGCACCAAAACAAGTGTTTTATAGGTAAAAAGAATTGATGCTGGTATAGGGCAAAATTGCAGTTTAGGTACTACTTCAAATAGGCTGAAACTTTAAACGCGTTTATCTCGCAAACTACGCGTTCCCGGGCCTTATTTGCCCCTTTCGGGGTTTCTAAGGGGTATGAATCGACCATTCTGAATCGATTGGCGCTATCAGAAAATATCGAAATTTTGGTCCCTGAACTCTGACTGCAACTGGGCCCAGAATTTGCACCAAAACAAGTGTTTTATAGGTAAAAAGAATTGATGCTGGTATAGGCAAAATTGCAGTTTAGGTACTACTTCAAATAGGCTGAAACTTTAAACACCTTTATCTCGCAAACTACGCGTTCCCGGGCCTTATTTGCCCCTTTCGGAGTTTCTAAGGGGTATGAATCGACCATTCTGAATCGATTTGCGCTATCAGAAAATATCGAAATTTTGGTCCCTGAACTCTGACTGCTACTGAGCCCAGAATTTGCACCAAAACAAGTGTTTTTTTTATAGGTAAAAAGAATTGATGCTGGTATAGGGCAAAATTGCAGTTTAGGTACTACTTCAAATAGGCTGAAACTTTAAACACGTTTATCTCGTAATCTACGCGTTCCCAGGCCTTTTTTGCCCCTTTCGGGGTTTCTAAGGGGTATGAATCGACCATTCTGAATCGATTGGCGCTATCAGAAAATATCGAAATTTTGGTCCCTGAACTCTGACTGCTACTGGGCCCAGAATTTGCACCAAAACAAGTGTTTTATAGGTAAAAAGAATTGATGCTGGTATAGGGAAAAATTGCAGTTTAGGTACTACTTCAAATAGGCTGAAACTTTAAACGCGTTTATCTCGCAAACTACGCGTTCCGGGGCCTTATTTGCCCCTTTCGGGGTTCCTAAGGGGAAAGAATCGACCATTCTGAATCGATTGGCGCTATTAGAAAATATCGAAATTTTGGTCCCCGAACTCTGACTGCTACTGGGCTCAGAATTTGCACCAAAACAAGTGTTTTATAGGTAAAAAGAATTGATGCTGGTATAGGGCAAAATTGCAGTTTAGGTACTACTTCAAATAGGCTGAAACTTTAAGCGCGTTTATCTCGCAAACTACGCGTTCCCGGGCCTTATTTGCCCCTTTCGGGGTTTCTAGGGGGTATGAATCGACCATTCTGAATCGATTGGCGATATCAGAAAATATCGAAATTTTGGTCCCCGAACTCTGGTACTGGGCCCAGAATTTGCACCAAAACAAGTGTTTTATAGGTAAAAAGAATTGATGCTGGTATAGGGCAAAATTGCAGTTTAGGTACTACTTCAAATAGGCTGAAACTTTAAACGCTTTTATCTCGCAAACTACGCGTTCCCGGGCCTTATTTGCCCCTTTCGGGGTTTCTAAGGGGTATGAATCGACCATTCTGAATCGATTGACGCTATCAGAAAATATGGAAATTTTGGTCCCTGAACTCTGACTGCTACTGGGCCCAGAATTTGCACCAAAACAAGTGTTTTATAGGTAAAAAGAATTGATGCTGGTATAGGGCAAAATTGCAGTTAAGGTACTACTTCAAATAGGCTGAAACTTTAATCGCGTTTATATCGCAAACTACGCGTTCCCGGGCCTTATTTGCCCCTTTCGGGGTTTCTAAGGGGTATGAATCGACCATTCTGAATCGATTCGCGCTATCAGAAAATATCGAAATTTTGGTCCCTGAACTCTGACTGCTACTGGGCCTAGAATTAGCACAAAAACAAGTGTTTTATAGGTAAAAAGAATTGTTGCTGGTATAGGGCAAAATTGCAGTTTAGGTACTACTTCAAATAGGCTGAAACTTTAAACGCGTTTATCTCGCAAACTACGCGTTCCCGGGCCTTATTTGCCCCTTTCGGGGTTTCTAAGGGGTATGAATCGACCATTCTGAATCGATTGGCGCTATCAGAAAATATGGAAATTTTGGTCCCTGAACTCTGACTGCTACTGGGCCCAGAATTTGCACCAAAACAACTGTATTATAGGTAAAAAGAATTGATGCTGGTATAGGGCAAAATTTCAATTTAGGTACTACTTCAAATAGGCTGAAACTTTAAACGAGTTTATCTCGCAAACTACGCGTTCCCGGGCCTTATTTGCCCCTTTCGGGGTTTCTAAGGGGTATGAATCGACCATTCTGAATCGATGGGCGATATCAGAAAATATCGAAATTTTGGTCCCCGAACTCTGACTGCTACTGGGCCCAGAATTTGCACCAAAACAAGTGTTTTATAGGTAAAAAGAATTGATGCTGGTATAGGGCAAAATTATAGTTTAGGTACTACTTCAAATAGGCTGAAACTTTAAACGACCATTCTGAATCGATTGGCGCTATCAGAAAATATGGAAATTTTGGTCCCTGAACTCTGACTGCTACTGGGCCCAGAATTTGCACCAAAACAAGTGTTTTATAGGTAAAAAGAATTGATGCTGGCATAGGGCGAAATTGCAGTTAAGGTACTACTTCAAATAGGCTGAAACTTTAATCGCGTTTATATCGCAAACTACGCGTTCCCGGGCCTTATTTGCCCCTTTCGGGGTTTCTAAGGGGTATGAATCGACCATTCTGAATCGATTCGCGCTATCAGAAAATATCGAAATTTTGGTCCCTGAACTCTGACTGCTACTGGGCCCAGAATTTGCACCAAAACAAGTGTTTTATAGGTAAAAAGAATTGATGCTGGTATAGGGCAAAATTGCAGTTTAGGTACTACTTCAAATAGGCTGAAACTTTAAACGCGTTTATCTCGAAAACTACGCGTTCCCGGGCCTTATTTGCCCCTTTCGGGGTTTCTAAGGGGTATGAATCGACCATTCTGAATCGATTGGCGCTATCAGAAAATATCGAAATTTTGGTCCCCGAACTCTGACTGCTACTGTGCCCAGAATTTGCACAAAAACAAGTGTTTTATAGAAAAAAGAATTGATGCTGGTATAGGGCAAAATTGCAGTTAAGGTACTACTTCAAATAGGCTGAAACTTTAAACGCGTTTATCTCGCAAACTACGCGTTCCCGGGCCTTATTTGCCCTTTTCGGGGTTTCTAAGGGGTATGAATCGACCATTCTGAATCGATTGGCGCTATCAGAAAATATCGAAATTTTGGTCCCTGAACTCTGACTGCTACTGGGCCAGAATTTGCACCAAAACAAGTGTTTTATAGGTAAAAGAATTGATGCTGGTACAGGGCAAAATTGCAGTTTAGGTACTACTTCAAATAGGCTGAAACTTTAAACGCGTTTATCTCGCAAACTACGCGTTGCCGGGCCTTATTTCCCCATCCGGGGTTTCTAAGGGGTATGAATCGACCATTCTGAATCGATTGGCGCCATCAGAAAATATTGAAATTTTGGTCCCCGAACTCTGACTGCTACTGGGCCCAGAATTTGCACCAAAACAAGTGTTTTATAGGTAAAAAGAATTGATGCTGGTATAGGGCAAAATTGCAGTTGAGGTACTACTTCAAATAGGCTGAAACTTTAAACGCGTTTATCTCGCAAACTACGCGTACCCGGGCCTTATTTCCCTATCCGGGGTTTCTAAGGGGTATGAATCGACCATTCTGAATCGATTGGCGCCATCAGAAAATATCGAAATTTTGGTCCCCGAACTCTGACTGCTACTGGGCCCAGAATTTGCACCAAAACAAGTGTTTTATAGGTAAAAAGAATTGATGCTGGTATAGGGCAAAATTGCAGTTGAGGTACTACTTCAAATAGGCTGAAACTTTAAACGCTTTTATCTCGCAAACTACGCGTTCCCGGGCCTTATGTGCCCCTTTCTTGGTTTCTAAGGGGTATGAATCGACCATTCTGAATCGATTGGCGCTATCAGAAAATATCGAAATTTTGGTCCCTGAACTCTGACTGCTACTGGGCCCAGAATTTGCATCAAAACAAGTGTTTTATAGGTAAAAAGAATTGATGCTGGTATAGGGCAAAATTGCAGTTGAGGTACTACTTCAAATAGGCTGAAACTTTAAACGCGTTTATCTCGCAAACTACGCGTTCCCGGGCCTTATTTGCCCGTCCGGGGTTTCTAAGGGGTATGAATCGACCATTCTGAATCGATTGGCGCTATCAGAAAATATCGAAATTTTGGTCCCCGAACTCTGACTGCTACTGGGCCCAGAATTTGCACCAAAACAAGTGTTTTATAGGTAAAAAGAATTGATGCTGGTATAGGGCAAAATTGCAGTTTAGGTACTACTTCAAATAGTAATACTAAGGGGTACGAATCGACTATTCTGAATCGATTGGCGCTATCAGAAAATATCGAAATGTTGGTCCCCGAACTCTGACTGCTACTGGGCCCAGAATTTGCACCAAAACAAGTGTTTTATAGGTAAAAAGAATTGATGCTGGTATAGGGCAAAATTGCAGTTTAGGTACTACTTCAAATAGGCTGAAACTTTAAACACGGTTATCTCGCAAACTACGCGTTCCCGGGCCTTATTTGCCCCTTTTGGGGTTTCTAAGGGGTATGAATCGACCATTCTGAATCGATTGGCGCTATCAGAAAATATCGAAATTTTGGCCCCTGAACTCTGACTGCTACTGGGCCCAAAATTTGCACCAAAACAATTGTTTTATAGGTAAAAAGAATTGATGCTGGTATAGGGCAAAATTGCAGTTTAGGTACTACTTCAAATAGGCTGAAACTTAAAACGCGTTTATCTCGCAAACTACGCGTTCCCGGGCCTTATTTGCCCCTTTCGGGGTTTCTAAGGGGTATGAATCGACCATTCTGAATCGATTGGCGCTATCAGAAAATATCGAAATTTTGGTCCCTGAACTCGGACTGCTACTGGGCCCAGAAATTTGCACCAAAACAAGTGTTTTATAGGTAAAAAGAATTGATGCTGGTATAGGCAAAATTGCAGTTTAGGTACTACTTCAAATAGGCTGAAACTTTAAACGCGTTTATATCGCAAACTACGCATTCCCGGGCCTTATTTGCCCCTTCCGGGGTTTCTAAGGGGTATGAATCGACCATTCTGAATCGATTGGCGCTATCAGAAAATATGGAAATTTTGGTCCCTGAACTCTGACTGCTACTGGGCCCAGACTTTGCACAAAAACATGTGTTTTATAGGTAAAAAGAATTGATGCTGGTATAGGGCAAAATTGCAGTTAAGGTACTACTTCAAATAGGCTGAAACTTTAAACGCGTTTATATCGCAAACTACGCGTTCCCGGGCCTTATTTGCCCCTTTCGGGGTTTCTAAGGGGTATGAATCGACCATTCTGAATCGATTGGCGCTATCAGAAAATATCGAAATTTTGGTCCCTGAACTCGGACTGCTACTGCGCCCAGAAATTTGCACCAAAACAAGTGTTTTATAGGTAAAAAGAATTGATGCTGGTATAGGCAAAATTGCAGTTTAGGTACTACTTCAAATAGGCTGAAACTTTAAACACGTTTATCTCGCAAACTACGCGTTCCCGGGCCTTATTTGCCCCTTTCGGGGTTTCTAAGGGTATGCATCGACCATTCTGAATCGATTGGCGCTATCAGAAAATATCGAAATTTTGGTCCCTGAACTCTGACTGCTACTGGGCCCAGAATTTGCACCAAAACAAGTGTTTTATAGGTAAAAAGAATTGATGCTGGTATAGGCAAAATTGCAGTTTAGGTACTACTTCAAATAGGCTGAAACTTTAAACGCGTTTATCTCGCAAACTACGCGTTCCCGGGCCTTATTTGCCCCTTTCGGGGTTTCTAAGGGTATGCATCGACCATTCTGAATCGATTGGCGCTATCAGAAAATATCGAAATTTTGGTCCCTGAACTCTGACTGCTACTGGGCCCAGAATTTGCACCAAAACAAGTGTTTTATAGGTAAAAAGAATTGATGCTGGTATAGGGCAAAATTGCAGTTTAGGTACTACTTCAAATAGGCTGAAACTTTAAACGCGTTTATCTCGCACACTACGCGTTCCCGGGCTTTATTTGCCCCTCTCGGGGTTCCTAAGGGGTATGAATCGACCATTCTGAATCGATTGGCGCTATCAGAAAATGTCGAAATTTTGGTCCCTGAACTCTGTTTGCTACTGGGCCCAGAATTTGCACCAAAACAAGTGTTTTATAGGTAAAAAGAATTGATGCTGGTATAGGGCAAAATTGCAGTTTAGGTACTACTTCAAATAGGCTGAAACTTTAAACGCGTTTATCTCGCAAACTACGCGTTCCCGGGCCTTATTTGCCCCTTTCGGGGTTCCTAAGGGGTATGAATCGACCATTCTGAATCGATTGGCGCTATCAGAAAATATCGAAATTTTGGTCCCCGAACTCTGACTGCTACTGGGCCCAGAATTTGCACCAAAACAAGTGTTTTATAGGTAAAAAGAATTGATGCTGGTATAGGGCAAAATTGCAGTTGAGGTACTACTTCAAATAGGCTGAAACTTTAAACGCGTTTATCTCGCAAACTACGCGTTCCCGGGCCTTATATGCCCCTTTCTTGGTTTCTAAGGTGTATGAATCGACCATTCTGAATCGATTGGCGCTATCAGAAAATATCGAAATTTTGGTCCCCGAACTCTGACTGCTACTGGGCCCAGAATTTGCACCAAAACAAGTGTTTTATAGGTAAAAAGAATTGATGCTGGTATAGGGCAAAATTGCAGTTGAGGTACTACTTCAAATAGGCTGAAACTTTAAACGCGTTTATCTCGCAAACTACGCGTACCCGGGCCTTATTTCCCCATCCGGGGTTTCTAAGGGGTATGAATCGACCATTCTGAATCGATTGGCGCCATCAGAAAATATCGAAATTTTGGTCCCCGAACTCTGACTGCTACTGGGCCCAGAATTTGCACCAAAACAAGTGTTTTATAGGTAAAAAGAATTGATGCTGGTATAGGGCAAAATTGCAGTTGAGGTACTACTTCAAATAGGCTGAAACTTTAAACGCTTTTATCTCGCAAACTACGCGTTCCCGGGCCTTATGTGCCCCTTTCTTGGTTTCTAAGGTGTATGAATCGACCATTCTGAATCGATTGGCGCTATCAGAAAATATCGAAATTTTGGTCCCTGAACTCTGACTGCTACTGGGCCCAGAATTTGCACCAAAACAAGTGTTTTATAGGTAAAAAGAATTCATGCTGGTATAGGGCAAAATTGCAGTTGAGGTACTACTTCAAATAGGCTGAAACTTTAAACGCGTTTATCTCGCAAACTACGCGTTCCCGGGCCTTATTTGCCCCTTTCGGGGTATGAATCGACCATTCTGAATCGATTGGCGCTATCAGAAAATATCGAAATTTTGGTCCCTGAACTCTGACTGCTACTGGGCCCAGAATTTGCACCAAAACAAGTGTTTTATAGGTAAAAAGAATTGATGCAGGTATAGGGCAAAATTGCAGTTGAGGTACTACTTCAAATAGGCTGAAACTTTAAACGCGTTTATCTCGCAAACTACGCGTACCCGGGCCTTATTTCCCCGTCCGGGGTTTCTAAGGGGTATGAATCGACCATTCTGAATCGATTGGCGCTATCAGAAAATATCGAAATTTTGGTCCCCGAACTCTGACTGCTACTGGGCCCAGAATTTGCACCAAAACAAGTGTTTTATAGGTAAAAAGAATTGATGCTGGTATAGGGCAAAATTGCAGTTGAGGTACTACTTCAAATAGGCTGAAACTTTAAACGCGTTTATCTCGCAAACTACGCGTTCCCGGGCCTTATTTGCCCCTTTCGGGGTTCCTAAGGGGTATGAATCGACCATTCTGAATCGATTGGCGCTATCAGAAAATATCGAAATTTTGGTCCCCGAACTCTGACTGCTACTGGGCCCAGAATTTGCACCAAAACAAGTGTTTTATAGGTAAAAAGAATTGATGCTGGTATAGGGCAGAATTGCAGTTTAGGTACTACTTCAAATAGGTTGAAACTTTAAACGCTTTTATCTCGCAAACTACGCGTTCCCGGGCCTTATGTGCCCTTTTCTTGGTTTCTAAGGGGTATGAATCGACCATTCTGAATCGATTGGCGCTATCAGAAAATATCGAAATTTTGGTCCCCGAACTCTGACTGCTACTGGGCCCAGAATTTGCACCAAAACAAGTGTTTTATAGGTAAAAAGAATTGATGCTGGTATAGGGCAAAATTGCAGTTGAGGTACTACTTCAAATAGGCTGAAACTTTAAACGCGTTTATCTCGCAAACTACGCGTACCCGGGCCTTATTTCCCCATCCGGGGTTTCTAAGGGGTATGAATCGACCATTCTGAATCGATTGGCGCCATCAGAAAATATCGAAATTTTGGTCCCCGAACTCTGACTGCTACTGGGCCCAGAATTTGCACCAAAACAAGTGTTTTATAGGTAAAAAGAATTGATGCTGGTATAGGGCAAAATTGCAGTTGAGGTACTACTTCAAATAGGCTGAAACTTTAAACGCTTTTATCTCGCAAACTACGCGTTCCCGGGCCTTATGTGCCCCTTTCTTGGTTTCTAAGGTGTATGAATCGACCATTCTGAATCGATTGGCGCTATCAGAAAATATCGAAATTTTGGTCCCTGAACTCTGACTGCTACTGGGCCCAGAATTTGCACCAAAACAAGTGTTTTATAGGTAAAAAGAATTGATGCTGGTATAGGGCAAAATTGCAGTTGAGGTACTACTTCAAATAGGCTGAAACTTTAAACGCGTTTATCTCGCAAACTACGCGTTCCCGGGCCTTATTTGCCCCTTTCGGGGTATGAATCGACCATTCTGAATCGATTGGCGCTATCAGAAAATATCGAAATTTTGGTCCCTGAACTCTGACTGCTACTGGGCCCAGAATTTGCACCAAAACAAGTGTTTTATAGGTAAAAAGAATTGATGCAGGTATAGGGCAAAATTGCAGTTGAGGTACTACTTCAAATAGGCTGAAACTTTAAACGCGTTTATCTCGCAAACTACGCGTACCCGGGCCTTATTTCCCCGTCCGGGGTTTCTAAGGGGTATGAATCGACCATTCTGAATCGATTGGCGCTATCAGAAAATATCGAAATTTTGGTCCCTGAACTCTGACTGCTACTGGGCCCAGAATTTGCACCAAAACAAGTGTTTTATAGGTAAAAAGAATTGATGCTGGTATAGGGCAAAATTGCAGTTGAGGTACTACTTCAAATAGGCTGAAACTTTAAACGCGTTTATCTCGCAAACTACGCGTTCCCGGGCCTTATTTGCCCCTTTCGGGGTATGAATCGACCATTCTGAATCGATTCGCGCTATCAGAAAATATCGAAATTTTGGTCCCTGAACTCTGACTGCTACTGGGCCCAGAATTTGCACCAAAACAAGTGTTTTATAGGTAAAAAGAATTGATGCTGGTATAGGGCAAAATTGCAGTTTAGGTACTACTTCAAATAGGCTGAAACTTTAAACGCTTTTATCTCGCAAACTACGCGTTCCCGGGCCTTATTTGCCCCTTTCGGGGTTTCTAAGGGGTATGAATCGACCATCCTGAATCGATTGGCGCTATCAGAAAATGTCGAAATTTTGGTCCCTGAACTCTGACTGCTACTGGGCCCAGAATTTGCACCAAAACAAGTGTTTTATAGGTAAAAAGAATTGATGCTGGTATAGGGCAAAATTGCAGTTTAGGTACTACTTCAAATAGTAATACTAAGGGGTATGAATCGACCATTCTGAATCGATTGGCGCTATCAGAAAATATCGAAATTTTGGTCCCCGAACTCTGACTGCTACTGGGCCCAGAATTTGCACCAAAACAAGTGTTTTATAGGTAAAAAGAATTGATGCTGGTATAGGGCAAAATTGCAGTTTAGGTACTACTTCAAATAGGCTGAAACTTTAAACGCTTTTATCTCGCAAACTACGCGTTCCCGGGCCTTATGTGCCCCTTTCTTGGTTTCTAAGGGGTATGAATCGACCATTCTGAATCGATTGGCGCTATCAGAAAATATCGAAATTTTGGTCGCTGAACTCTGACTGCTACTGGGCCCAGAATTTGCACCAAAACAAGTGTTTTATAGGTAAAAAGAATTGATGCTGGTATAGGGCAAAATTGCAGTTTAGCTACTACTTCAAATAGGCTGAAACTTTAAACGCGTTTATCTCGCAAACTACGCGATTGGCGCTATCAGAAAATATCGAAATTTTGGTCCCTGAACTCTGACTGCTACTGGGCCCAGAATTTGCGCCAAAACAAGTGTTTTATAGGTAAAAAGAATTGATGCTGGTATAGGGCAAAATTGCAGTTGAGGTACTACTTCAAATAGGCTGAAACTTTAAACGCGTTTATCTCGGAAACTACGCGTACCCGGGCCTTATTTCCCCTACCGGGGTTTCTAAGGGGTATGAATCGACCATTCTGAATCGATTGGCGCTATCAGGAAATATCGAAATTTTGGTCCCTGAAGTCTGACTGCTACTGGACCCAGAATTTGCACCAAAACAAGTGTTTTATAGGTAAAAAGAATTGATGCTGGTATAGGGCAAAATTGCAGTTAAGGTACTACTTCAAATAGGCTGCAACTTTAAACGCGTTTATCTCGCAAACTACGCGTTCCCGGGCCTAATTTGCCCCTATTGGGTTTTCTAAGGGGTATGAATCGACCATTCTGAATCGATTGGCGCTATCAGAAAATATCGAAATTTTGGTTCCTGAACTCTGACTGCTACTGGGCCCAGAATTTGCACCAAAACAAGTGTTTTATAGGTAAACAGAATTGATGCTGGTATAGGGGAAAATTCCAGAAACTTTAAACGCGTTTATCTCGCAAACTACGCATTCCCGGGCCTTATTTGCCCCTTTCGGGGTTTCTAAGGGGTATGAATCGACCATTCTGAATCGATTGGCGCTATCAGAAAATATCGAAATTTTGGTCCCTGAACTCTGACTGCTACTGGGCCCAGAATTTGCATCAAAACAAGTGTTTTATAGGTAAAAAGAATTGATGCTGGTATAGGGAAAAATTGCAGTTTAGGTACTACTTCAAATAGGCTGAAACTTTAAACGCGTTTATCTCGCAAACTACGCGTTCCCGAGCCTTATTTGCCCCGTCCGGGGTTTCTAAGGGGTATGAATCGACCATTCTGAATCGATTGGCGCTATCAGAAAATATCGAAATTTTGGTCCCTGAACTCTGACTGCTACTGGGCCCAGAATTTGCACCAAAACAAGTGTTTTATACGTAAAAAGAATTGATGCTGGTATAGGGAAAAATTGCAGTATAGGTACTACTTCAAATAGGGTGAAACTTTAAACGCGTTTATCTCGCAAACTACGCGTTCCCGGGCCTTATTTACCCCATTCGGGGTTTCTAAGGGGTATGAATCGACCATTCTGAATCGATTGGCGCTATCAGAAAATATCGAAATTTTGGTCCCTGAACTCTGACTGCTACTGGGCCCAGAATTTGCACCAAAGCAAGTGTTTTATAGGTAAAAAGAATTGATGCTGGTATAGGGCAAAATTGCAGTGTAGGTACTACTTCAAATAGGCTGCAACTTTAAACGCGTTTATCTCGCAAACTACGCGTTCCCGGTCCTTATTTGCCCCTTCCGGGGTTTCTAAGGGGTATGAATCGACCATTCTGAATCGATTGGCGCTATCAGAAAATATCGAAATTTTGGTTCCTGAACTCTGACTGCTACTGGGCCCAGAATTTGCACCAAAACAAGTGTTTTATAGGTAAAAAGAATTGATGCTGGTATAGGGCAAAATTGCAGTTTAGGTACTACTTCAAATAGGCTGAAACTTTAAACGCGTTTATCTCGCAAACTACGCGTTCCCGGGCCTTATTTGCCCCTTTCGGGGTTTCTAAGGGGTATGAATCGACCATTCTGAATCGATTGGCGCTATCAGAAAATATCGAAATTTTGGTCCCTGAACTCTGACTGCTACTGGACCCAGAATTTGCACCAAAACAAGTGTTTTATAGGTAAAAAGAATTGATGCTGGTATAGGGCAAAATTGCAGTTAAGGTACTACTTCAAATAGGCTGAAACTTTAAACGCGTTTATCTCGCAAACTACGCGTTCCCGGGCCTTATTTGCCCCTTTCGGGGTTTCTAAGGGGTATGAATCGACCATTCTGAATCGATTGGCGCTATCAGAAAATATCGAAATTTTGGTCCCTGAACTGTGACTGCTACTGGGCCCAGTATTTGCACCAAAACAAGTGTTTTATAGGTAAAAAGAATTGATGCTGGTATAGGGTAATATTGCAGTTAAGGTACTACTTCAAATAGGCTGAAACTTTAAACGCGTTTATCTCGCAAACTACGCGTTCCCGGGCCTTATTTGCCCCGTCCGGGGTTTCTAAGGGGTATGAATCGACCATTCTGAATCGATTGGCGCTATCAGAAAATATCGAAATTTTGGTCCCTGAACTCTGACTGCTACTGGGCCCAGAATTTGCACCAAAACAAGTGTTTTATAGGTAAAAAGAATTGATGCTGGTATAGGGCAAAATTGCAGTTAAGGTACTACTTCAAATAGGCTGAAACTTTAATCGCGTTTATCTCGCAAACTACGCGTTCCCGGGCCTTATTTGCCCCGTCCGGTGTTTCTAAGGGGTATGAATCGACCATTCTGAATCGATTAGCGCTATCAGAAAATATCGAAATTTTGGTCCCTGAACTCTGACTGCTACTGGGCCCAGAATTTGCACCAAAACAAGTGTTTTATAGGTAAAAAGAATTGATGCTGGTATAGGGCAAAATTGCAGTTAAGGTACTACTTCAAATAGGCTGAAACTTTAAACGCGTTTATCTCGCAAACTACGCGTTCCCGGGCCTTATTTGCCCCGTCCGGGATTTCTAAGGGGTATGAATCGACCATTCTGAATCGATTGGCGCTATCAGAAAATATCGAAATTTTGGTCCCTGAACTCTGACTGCTACTGGGCCCAGAATTTGCACCAAAACAAGTGTTTTATAGGTAAAAAGAATTGATGCTGGTATAGGGCAAAATTGCAGTTAAGGTACTACTTCAAATAGGCTGAAACTTTAAACGCGTTTATCTCGCAAACTACGCGTTCCCGGGCCTTATTTGCCCCGTCCGGGGTTTCTAAGGGGTATGAATCGACCATTCTGAATCGATTGGCGCTATCAGAAAATATCGAAATTTTGGTCCCTGAACTCTGACTGCTACTGGGCCCAGAATTTGCACCAAAACAAGTGTTTTATAGGTAAAAAGAATTGATGCTGGTATAGGGAAAAATTGCAGTTTAGGTACTACTTCAAATAGGCTGAAACTTTAAACGCGTTTATCTCGCAAACTACGCGTTCCGGGGCCTTATTTGCCCCTTTCGGGGTTTCTAAGGGGTATGAATCGACCATTCTGAATCGATTGGCGCTATCAGAAAATATCGAAATTTTGGTCCCTGAACTCTGACTGCTACTGGGCCCAGAATTTGCACCAAAGCAAGTGTTTTATAGGTAAAAAGAATTGATGCTGGTATAGGGCAAAATTGCAGTGTAGGTACTACTTAAAATAGGGTGAAACTTTAAACGCGTTTATCTCGCAAACTACGCGTTCCGGGGCCTTATTTACCCCATTCGGGGTGTCTAAGGGGTATGAATCGACCATTCTGAATCGATTGGCGCTATCAGAAAATATCGAAATTTTGGTCCCTGAACTCTGACTGCTACTGGGCCCAGAATTTGCACCAAAGCAAGTGTTTTATAGGTAAAAAGAATTGATGCTGGTATAGGGCAAAATTGCAGTGTAGGTACTACTTCAAATAGGCTGCAACTTTAAACGCGTTTATCTCGCAAACTACGCGTTCCCGGTCCTTATTTGCCCCTTCGGGGGTTTCTAAGGGGTATGAATCGACCATTCTGAATCGATTGGCGCTATCAGAAAATATCGAAATTTTGGTTCCTGAACTCTGACTGCTACTGGGCCCAGAATTTGCACCAAAACAAGTGTTTTATAGGTAAAAAGAATTGATGCTGGTATAGGGCAAAATTGCAGTTTAGGTACTACTTCAAATAGGCTGAAACTTTAAACGCGTTTATCTCGCAAACTATGCGTTCCCGGGCCTTATTTGCCCCTTTCGGGGTTTCTAAGGGGTATGAATCGACCATTCTGAATCGATTGGCGCTATCAGAAAATATCGAAATTTTGGTCCCTGAACTCTGACTGCTACTGGACCCAGAATTTGCACCAAAACAAGTGTTTTATAGGTAAAAAGAATTGATGCTGGTATAGGGCAAAATTGCAGTTAAGGTACTACTTCAAATAGGCTGAAACTTTAAACGCGTTTATCTCGCAAACTACGCGTTCCCGGGCCTTATTTGCCCCTTTCGGGGTTTCTAAGGGGTATGAATCGACCATTCTGAATCGATTGGCGCTATCAGAAAATATCGAAATTTTGGTCCCTGAACTCTGACTGCTACTGGGCCCAGAATTTGCACCAAAACAAGTGTTTTATAGGTAAAAAGAATTGATGCTGGTATAGGGCAATATTGAAAGTTAAGGTACTACTTCAAATAGGCTGAAACTTTAAACGCGTTTATCTCGCAAACTACGCGTTCCCGGGCCTTATTTGCCCCGTCCGGGGTTTCTAAGGGGTATGAATCGACCATTCTGAATCGATTGGCGCTATCAGAAAATATCGAAATTTTGGTCCCTGAACTCTGACTGCTACTGGGCCCAGAATTTGCACCAAAACAAGTATTTTATAGGTAAAAAGAATTGATGCTGGTATAGGGCAAAATTGCAGTTAAGGTACTACTTCAAATAGGCTGAAACTTTAAACGCGTTTATCTCGCAAACTACGCGTTCCCGGGCCTTATTTGCCCCGTCCGGGGTTTCTAAGGGGTATGAATCGACCATTCTGAATCGATTGGCGCTATCAGAAAATATCGAAATTTTGGTCCCTGAACTCTGACTGCTACTGGGCCCAGAATTTGCACCAAAACAAGTGTTTTATAGGTAAAAAGAATTGATGCTGGTATAGGGCAAAATTGCAGTTAAGGTACTACTTCAAATAGGCTGAAACTTTAAACGCGTTTATCTCGCAAACTACGCGTTCCCGGGCCTTATTTGCCCCGTCCGGGGTTTCTAAGGGGTATGAATCGACCATTCTGAATCGATTGGCGCTATCAGAAAATATCGAAATTTTGGTCCCTGAACTCTGACTGCTACTGGGGCCAGAATTTGCACCAAAACAAGTGTTTTATAGGTAAAAAGATTTGATGCTGGTATAGGGCAAAATTGCAGTTAAGGTACTACTTCAAATAGGCTGAAACTTTAAACGCGTTTATCTCGCAAACTACGCGTTCCCGGGCCTTATTTGCCCCGTCCGGGGTTTCTAAGGGGTATGAATCGACCATTCTGAATCGATTGGCGCTATCAGAAAATATCGAAATTTTGGTCCCTGAACTCTGACTGCTACTGGGCCCAGAATTTGCACCAAAGCAAGTGTTTTATAGGTAAAAAGAATTGATGCTGGTATAGGGCAAAATTGCAGTGTAGGTACTACTTCAAATAGGCTGCAACTTTAAACGCGTTTATCTCGCAAACTACGCGTTCCCGGTCCTTATTTGCCCCTTCCGGGGTTTCTAAGGGGTATGAATCGACCATTCTGAATCGATTGGCGCTATCAGAAAATATCGAAATTTTGGTTCCTGAACTCTGACTGCTACTGGGCCCAGAATTTGCACCAAAACAAGTGTTTTATAGGTAAAAAGAATTGATGCTGGTATAGGGCAAAATTGCAGTTTAGGTACTACTTCAAATAGGCTGAAACTTTAAACGCGTTTATCTCGCAAACTACGCGTTCCCGGGCCTTATTTGCCCCTTTCGGGGTTTCTAAGGGGTATGAATCGACCATTCTGAATCGATTGGCGCTATCAGAAAATATCGAAATTTTGGTCCCTGAACTCTGACTGCTACTGGACCCAGAATTTGCACCAAAACAAGTGTTTTATAGGTAAAAAGAATTGATGCTGGTATAGGGCAAAATTGCAGTTAAGGTACTACTTCAAATAGGCTGAAACTTTAAACGCGTTTATCTCGCAAACTACGCGTTCCCGGGCCTTATTTGCCCCTTTCCGGGTTTCTAAGGGGTATGAATCGACCATTCTGAATCGATTGGCGCTATCAGAACATATCGAAATTTTGGTCCCTGAACTGTGACTGCTACTGGGCCCAGAATTTGCACCAAAACAAGTGTTTTATAGGTAAAAAGAATTGATGCTGGTATAGGGCAAAATTGCAGTGTAGGTACTACTTGAAATAGGCTGCAACTTTAAACGCGTTTATCTCGCAAACTACGCGTTCCCGGTCGCCCAAAACAAGTGTTTTATAGGTAAACAGAATTGATGCTGGTATAGGGCAAAATTGCAGTTTAGGTACTACTTCAAATAGTAATACTAAGGGGTATGAATCGACCATTCTGAATAGATTGGCGCTATCAGAAAATATCGAAATTTTGGTCCCTGAACTCTGACTGCTGCTGGGCCCAGAATTTGCACCAAAACAAGTGTTTTATAGGTAAAAAGAATTGATGCTGGTATAGGGCAAAATTGCAGTTTAGGTACTACTTCAAATAGGCTGAAACTTTAAACGCGTTTATCTCGCAAACTACGCGTTCCCGGGCCTTATTTGCCCCTTTCGGGGTTTCTAAGGGGTATGAATCGACCATTCTGAATCGATTGGCGCTATCAGAAAATATCGAAATTTTGGTCCCTGAACTCTGACTGCTACTGGACCCAGAATTTGCACCAAAACAAGTGTTTTATAGGTAAAAAGAATTGATGCTGGTATAGGGCAAAATTGCAGTTAAGGTACTACTTCAAATAGGCTGCAACTTTAAACGCGTTTATATCGCAAACTACGCGTTCCCGGGCCTAATTTTCTCCTATCGGGGTTTCTAAGGGGTATGAATCGACCATTCTGAATCGATTGGCGCTATCAGAAAATATCGAAATTTTGGTCCCTGAACTCTGACTGCTACTGGGCCCAGAATTTGCACCAAAACAAGTGTTTTATAGGTAAACAGAATTGATGCTGGTATAGGGCAAAATTGCAGTTTAGGTACTACTTCAAATAGGCTGAAACTTTAAACGCGTTTATCTCGCAAACTACGCGTTCCCGGGCCTTATTTGCCCCTTTCGGGGTTTCTAAGGGGTATGAATCGACCATTCTGAATCGATTGGCGCTATCAGAAAATATCGAAATTTTGGTCCCTGAACTCTGACTGCTACTGGGCCCAGAATTTGCACCAAAACAAGTGTTTTATAGGTAAAAAGAATTGATGCTGGTATAGGACAAAATTGCAGTGTAGGTACTACTTCAAATAGGCTGCAACTTTAAACGCGTTTATCTCGCAAACTACGCGTTCCCGGTCCTTATTGGCCTCTTTCGGGGTTTCTAAGGGGTATGAATCGACCATTCTGAATCGATTGGCGCTATCAGAAAATATCGAAATTTTGGTCCCTGAACTCTGACTGCTACTGGGCCCACAATTTGCACCAAAACAAGTGTTTTATAGGTAAAAAGAATTGATGCTGGTATAGGGCAAAATTGCAGTTAAGGTACTACTTCAAATAGGCTGCAACTTTAAACGCGTTTATATCGCAAACTACGCGTTCCCGGGCCTAATTTTCCCCTATCGGGGTTTCTAAGGGGTATGAATCGACCATTCTGAATCGATTGGCGCTATCAGAAAATATCGAAATTTTGGTCCCTGAACTCTGACTGCTACTGGGCCCAGAATTTGCACCAAAACAAGTGTTTTATAGGTAAACAGAATTGATGCTGGTATAGGGCAAAATTGCAGTTAAGGTACTACTTCAAATAGGCTGCAACTTTAAACGCGTTTATATCGCAAACTACGCGTTCCCGGGCCTAATTTGCCCCTATCGGGGTTTCTAAGGGGTATGAATCGACCATTCTGAATCGATTGGCGCTATCAGAAAATATCGAAATTTTGGTCCCTGAACTCTGACTGCTACTGGGCCCAGAATTTGCACCAAAACAAGTGTTTTATAGGTAAAAAGAATTGATGCTGGTATAGGACAAAATTGCAGTGTAGGTACTACTTCAAATAGGCTGCAACTTTAAACGCGTTTATCTCGCAAACTACGCGTTCCCGGTCCTTATTGGCCTCTTTCGGGGTTTCTAAGGGGTATGAATCGACCATTCTGAATCGATTGGCGCTATCAGAAAATATCGAAATTTTGGTCCCTGAACTCTGACTGCTACTGGGCCCAGAATTTGCACCAAAACAAGTGTTTTATAGGTAAAAAGAATTGATGCTGGTATAGGGCAAAATTGCAGTTAAGGTACTACTTCAAATAGGCTGAAACTTTAAACGCGTTTATCTCGCAAACTACGCGTTCCCGGGCCTTATTTGCCCCGTCCGGAGTTTCTAAGGGGTATGAATCGACCATTCTGAATCGATTGGCGCTATCAGAAAATATCGAAATTTTGGTCCCTGAACTCTGACTGCTACTGGGCCCAGAATTTGCACCAAAACAAGTGTTTTATAGGTAAAAAGAATTGATGCTGGTATAGGGCAAAATTGCAGTTAAGGTACTACTTCAAATAGGCTGAAACTTTAAACGCGTTTATCTCGCAAACTACGCGTTCCCGGGCCTTATTTGCCCCGTCCGGGGTTTCTAAGGGGTATGAATCGACCATTCTGAATCGATTGGCGCTATCAGAAAATATCGAAATTTTGGTCCCTGAACTCTGACTGCTACTGGGCCCAGAATTTGCACCAAAACAAGTGTTTTATAGGTAAAAAGAATTGATGCTGGTATAGGGAAAATTGCAGTTTAGGTACTACTTCAAATAGGCTGAAACTTTAAACGCGTTTATCTCGCAAACTACGCGTTCCGGGGCCTTATTTGCCCCTTTCGGGGTTTCTAAGGGGTATGAATCGACCATTCTGAATCGATTGGCGCTATCAGAAAATATCGAAATTTTGGTCCCTGAACTCTGACTGCTACTGGGCCCAGAATTTGCACCAAAACAAGTGTTTTATAGGTAAAAAGAATTGATGCTGGTATAGGGCAAAATTGCAGTGTAGGTACTACTTCAAATAGGCTGCAACTTTAAACGCGTTTATCTCGCAAACTACGCGTTCCCGGTCCTTATTTGCCCCTTTCGGGGTTTCTAAGGGGTATGAATCGACCATTCTGAATCGATTGGCGCTATCAGAAAATATCGAAATTTTGGTCCCTGAACTCTGACTGCTACTGGGCCCAGAATTTGCACCAAAACAAGTGTCTTATAGGTAAAAAGAATTGATGCTGGTATAGGGCAAAATTGCAGTTTAGGTACTACTTCAAATAGGCTGAAACTTTAAACGCGTTTATCTCGCAAACTACGCGTTCCCGGGCCTTATTTGCCCCTTTCGGGGTTTCTAAGGGGTATGAATCGACCATTCTGAATCGATTGGCGCTATCAGAAAATATCGAAATTTTGGTCCCTGAACTCTGACTGCTACTGGGCCCAGAATTTGCACCAAAACAAGTGTTTTATAGGTAAAAAGAATTGATGCTGGTATAGGGCAAAATTGCAGTTTAGGTACTACTTCAAATAGGCTGAAACTTTAAACGCGTTTATCTCGCAAACTACGCGTTCCCGGGCCTTATTTGCCCCTTCCGGGGTTTCTAAGGGGTATGAATCGACCATTCTGAATCGATTGGCGCTATCAGAAAATATCGAAATTTTGGTCCCTGAACTCTGACTGCTACTGGGCCCAGAATTTGCACCAAAACAAGTGTTTTATAGGTAAAAAGAATTGATGCTGGTATAGGGAAAAATTGCAGTTTAGGTACTACTTCAAATAGGCTGAAACTTTAAACGCGTTTATCTCGCAAACTACGCGTTCCGGGGCCTTATTTGCCCCCTTTCGGGGTTTCTAAGGGGTATGAATCGACCATTCTGAATCGATTGGCGCTATCAGAAAATATCGAAATTTTGGTCCCTGAACTCTGACTGCTACTGGGCCCAGAATTTGCACCAAAACAAGTGTTTTATAGGTAAAAAGAGTTGATGCTGGTATAGGGCAAAATTGCAGTTTAGGTACTACTTCAAATAGGCTGAAACTTTAAGCGCGTTTATCTCGCAAACTACGCGTTCCCGGGCCTTATTTGCCCCTTTCGGGTTTTCTAAGGGGTATGAATCGACCATTCTGAATCGATTGGCGCTATCAGAAAATATCGAAATTTTGGTCCCTGAACTCTGACTGCTACTGGGCCCAGAATTTGCACCAAAACAAGTGTTTTATAGGTAAAAAGAATTGATGCTGGTATAGGGCAAAATTGCAGTTTAGGTACTACTTCAAATAGGCTGAAACTTTAAACGCGTTTATCTCGCAAACTACGCGTTCCCGGGCCTTATTTGCCCCGTCCGGGGTTTCTAAGGGGTATGAATCGACCATTCTGAATCGATTGGCGCTATCAGAAAATATCGAAATTTTGGTCCCTGAACTCTGACTGCTACTGGGCCCAGAATTTGCACCAAAACAAGTGTTTTATAGGTAAAAAGAATTGATGCTGGTATAGGGAAAAATTGCAGTTTAGGTACTACTTCAAATAGGCTGAAACTTTAAACGCGTTTATCTCGCAAACTACGCGTTCCGGGGCCTTATTTGCCCCTGTCGGGGTTTCTAAGGGGTATGAATCGACCATTCTGAATCGATTGGCGCTATCAGAAAATATCGAAATTTTGGTCCCTGAACTCTGACAGCTACTGGGCCCAGAATTTGCACCAAAACAAGTGTTTTATAGGTAAAAAGAATTGATGCTGGTATAGGGCAAAATTGCAGTTTAGGTACTACTTCAAATAGGCTGAAACTTTAAACGCGTTTATCTCGCAAACTACGCGTTCCCGGGCCTTATTTGTCCCTTTCGGGGTTTCTAAGGGGTATGAATCGACCATTCTGAATCGATTGGCGCTATGAGAAAATATCGAAATTTTGGTCCCTGAACTCTGACTGCTACTGGGCCCAGAATTTGCACCAAAACAAGTGTTTTATAGGTAAAAAGAATTGATGCTAGTATAGGGCAAAATTGCAGTTTAGGTACTACTTCAAATAGGCTGAAACTTTAAACGCGTTTATCTCGCAAACTACGCGTTCCCGGGCCTTATTTGCCCCTTCCGGGGTTTCTAAGGGGTATGAATCGACCATTCTGAATCGATTGGCGCTATCAGAAAATATCGAAATTTTGGTCCCTGAACTCTGACTGCTACTGGGCCCAGAATTTGCACCAAAACAAGTGTTCTATAGGTAAAAAGAATTGATGCTGGTATAGGGAAAAATTGCAGTTTAGGTACTACTTCAAATAGGCTGAAACTTTAAACGCGTTTATCTCGCAAACTACGCGTTCCGGGGCCTTTTTTGCCCCTTTCGGGGTTTCTAAGGGGTATGAATCGACCATTCTGAATCGATTGGCGCTATCAGAAAATATCGAAATTTTGGTCCCTGAACTCTGACTGCTACTGGGCCCAGAATTTGCACCAAAACAAGTGTTTTATAGGTAAAAAGAGTTGATGCTGGTATAGGGCAAAATTGCAGTTTAGGTACTACTTCAAATAGGCTGAAACTTTAAACGCGTTTATCTCGCAAACTACGCGTTCCCGGGCCTTATTTGCCCCTTTCGGGTTTTCTAAGGGGTATGAATCGACCATTCTGAATCGATTGGCGCTATCAGAAAATATCAAAATTTTTGTCCCTGAACTCTGACTGCTACTGGGCCCAGAATTTGCACCAAAACAAGTGTTTTATAGGTAAAAAGAATTGATGCTGGTATAGGGCAAAATTGCAGTTTAGGTACTACTTCAAATAGGCTGAAACTTTAAACGCGTTTATCTCGCAAACTACGCGTTCCCGGGCCTTATTTGTCCCTTTCGGGGTGTCTAAGGGGTATGAATCGACCATTCTGAATCGATTGGCGCTATCAGAAAATATCGAAATTTTGGTCCCTGAACTCTGACTGCTACTGGGCCCAGAATTTGCACCAAAACAAGTGTTTTATAGGTAAAAAGAATTGATGCTGGTATAGGGCAAAATTGCAGTGTAGGTACTACTTCAAATAGGCTGCAACTTTAAACGCGTTTATCTCGCAAACTACGCGTTCCCGGTCCTTATTTGCCCCTTTCGGGGTTTTTAAGGGGTATGAATCGACCATTCTGAATCGATTGGCGCTATCAGAAAATATCGAAATGTTGGTCCCTGAACTCTGACTGCTACTGGGCCCAGAATTTGCACCAAAACAAGTGTTTTATTGGTAAAAAGAATTGATGCTGGTATAGGGCAAAATTGCAGTTTAGGTACTACTTCAAATAGGCTGAAACTTTAAACGCGTTTATCTCGCAAACTACGCGTTCCCGGGCCTTATTTGCCCCTTTCGGGGTTCCTAAGGGGTATGAATCGACCATTCTGAATCGATTGGCGCTATCAGAAAATATCGAAATTTTGGTCTCTGAACGCAAACTATGCGTTCCCGGGACTTATTTGCCCCTTTCGGGGTTTCTAAGGGGTATGAATCGACCATTCTGAATCGATTGGCGCTATCAGAAAATATCGAAATTTTGGTCCCTGAACTCTGACTGCTACTGGGCCCAGAATTTGCACCGGAGGTTAGGTATTTGGTTTTGGTGCGATTCTCGTGATTTTTCTTGGCTGATTTGATTATAGACCAATACAGGTAAGTGTTTTATATACCCTCTTGGATTATTTACTGTCAAATTTGTTTAAGCTAGTTCATACTTTTAGGAATCCGCAAGTGTGTGCGCTGGCTATTTTCGAATTTCACTAGGTAAGTAACAATTTAAAATGTTTATAATTTATTTTCCGTGACGCTAAATTATATAATTCAAATTTTCCAATGATTTATAGGTTGCTCTTTTGGATATACCGGGCTCGTTCCATCTTCCGCCAGGATTGCTTCTGTTTCAGCATTTCCTTCCAGATAAGGGGTGAGTAGCAAATCCCATCCATCTCAAGATTGAACGAGCTTCAGTTCCTTCTGATTTCGCTGGTTACGTTCTTCAAATTCTGCCGCTGACCTGAAAAAGGACCAAAGCACAGCGCCGGATCATCTTTAATTGTAAATGAGGACAACACTCCACACAGGCATTTAATATTCACAATTACACTATTTCAAATGGTAAGCTATTTTATTTTTATTTTAGGAGCAACCTGTAAAAAAATTTAGGTTTCTTTAGAGAGTGCACTCTATAGAAAGGAAATCCAGCAACTTATTACGAAATTTGTCACGGTTACCCTTTCACACCTTTTCTTATATACAAAATTTTCACCATCGCACTATTGTGAAACCGTACTCTACACAGCAAGAGGGAATAATCAAAGTCAGAGCATCATCGTAGTCACTCAAGGTACTTATTATCATTTACCAATCAAGAAGCGTATTATGTACAACAGATTCAATATCATCGAAATCGGTCTATGCCTTACGAAGCTATTCGCCGCCTCTCCTTCAACTCCCACCATAAGCCACATTTTTTGTCATGACACAAATAGATACTCTATGCATTCAGAATCATCTAAATCAATCCACGCGTTACAAAGTTAAACTATCTCCACCACAATCCTTGGTCAACATTTTTCCTTAGAGTTGCAATGCAAACAAAAAAAAAAATCATCCAGATAGGTCAACGAGTTAAGATGTTCGGTCTACACGTTGAGAAGTTGAACAACCATCTCCTCCTTCCCCGCCCAACTACAGGAGATTTTTTTTCCATTATTAACAATCCGATCATATTCTATACGATATAAAAAGAATCATCCAAATCAGTCCACGCATTAAGAAGTTAGCTACCATCCCCAACCTCCACCCCCCCTGAAGATTTTCGACTTGGGGTAACAATCGAGGAACACTCTACCCAACAAAAAAAGAATCATCCAAATCGGTCGACGAGTTACGAAGTTAGACTACCCCTACCCCTCCCCACCTCACCCTAGGTACAAGTTTTTTTAATTATCATACTCCATACATCACAAAAAGAATCATCTAAATCGGGCCACGTGTTACGAAGTTGGGTTTCACCCCACACCACCAGAAAAATTAGCCTTTTTAAAATTAAAATAGTTATTACTATGAATCGGAGATGGTGCAGACATCGAATCGAAGAAAGGAGCAATCTGAAGCAGGATGATGACATGTCTCAGAAACCAAGGGAGTCAAGCAGCGCCTGACCAAGGTTCCGAATGGGGCAGTGCTGAACACTAAATTCATAAATATACCTGAGCTAGCAATGCTGAAACATTGTATCGGACTGAAAGAAGAAAGGTAATCGATGAAAGACATCTGCAATGCCGACGAGTGGGATTGAATTAACGCGTCCAGATATCCAGCTGATAGTTGGCAAGTTAAAATCTGCGAAGAGTAGTAGTTCAGTAGCAAGAGAGAGTGTCAATGCGGGAATCGCATAGGTCGTAAAGGAATGCAAACTGCTGAAATAAACAAATTCATGTCCGGCAATTTTAGAACAACACATACAAATTCGAGGTGATTAGAGTTCGAGAGATCAACAAGAGAACACGGGATATCACGATGAACAGCACACAGTACTCCTTCCTCGACAGGGGCAATCAATGTGGACAGATATCGATAACGCTTCAGTCAAACAGACCACGTCGAAACATGAATTAGTAGAGCCGAAATAGAGGCTGCACATCTTAGAACGAAGGCAAGTTACATTAGCCTAGTAGAACGTAATCTTGCTGAAAAGTTTTTTGGAGTATGTCTGGAGTCAGAATGATTTTGTGGAATAAATTCCCGGCCAAAGGATCCAAAGGTCAAATCTCAGAAGAGACGTCGTCAATCACAGTGCCGTTTAGGAGGCTGTTAAGGGGAAAAATCCTGAGAAAGAGAGCTGTAGATGCAAGAAACAAGCTAGTGTGAGAAGGAACTCATTTATGAGCTACGGGATATTCTCACAAGCATGCGTCACACTCTTTACAGCATGGTGAGGGCATAACTACGGCGGGACATGACTCAACTCCATGGTTCACCGACGAGGTGACGTCCGCAGTATTCGCCGTCAGGTTAGGTTGCCATTTCTCATTCAGGGTAACAGCAGCCTGTCTTGAGCTGCCCTTTGATCAGGATCTGGTCATTTGGTCTTCGATTTTAGCACCTGGCCAGATTTCCTCTAAAAGGGAGATCGCCTGGATATAAAGCTCCGTAGACCTTTGAACAAAGCATGCGACAAGCTTTACATGGCTTGGATGCCAATCAACGTCTCGGCAATAGGGAGCACGTCCAGGGTTTGTGTCCTAGAGATGACAGGGATTAGGAAGGTCATCGATGGCAGTGCCCCCTGCCATGGAAAGTTCGAAAACACTCCTCGAGGTGGACAGATATCAAGGAGACTCCGTTAGAATACATCCGGTTACTCCTTGCTGCAAACCATCCAATAGGCACGGAAACGTATAACACCTTGGTTAATAGGAGTTTGATTTAAAAGAGTTCCTGTCTCTTCCCCCGACAAAAATTAGTCAGCACCACTAAAGGTCGAAACTTTAGGAGCCTGTCATCGGCCGTCCCACGTGGAGGGTGAATTTGGACTTCCTGCAGTACTAAAAGTTACGGCACGTACACTAGGTGTTACTTCTTCTCAACGTCCCGCTGCTAGTCTGAGGGCACACGGCCTATCAACTACCAAACAAACCACATAAATTAGATTTTAAAAATTTTCAATAAAATACTTACCAAATTAATATTTGTATACTAAACAAAGATCTCGGAACTGATAATTTTATTTTATTAATACTAAAAATTCCAAATAGCATCCTATAGAACTCATTCATTGTGGTAAATCAAATATGTTTATATCTGCGGCGTGAAACTACTTGAAAAACCAACCTGGTTTTAGTCTACTGGTATATAAAGATAATAATATTTACAACTAAAAAAATTCTTGCAGAATTTCGATTAAACCCAACATCCGTGTTTTACAAGGGTTGCCCTTTTAACAACTTGCTCCTTCTGCCCTAACATCGCATAGTAACTGAAAATATGAAAAATTTTTTCGAGACTTCATTCATTAGGTTTGGATTTTATGCTTATTTGCAGTATACAACGGAAAACCATTCTCAATATTTATCAATCTCAAAATTTCCTGTTCCTGTTTAGGGTTGCTTAATCTATTTATAACGTCATACTTTAAGTAGTTAGTTCTTGAAATGGTCCTAATTTTGCCTGGACTAGTGCTAATAATTTATTTAAAACTTATAAATGCATTGAAAGTTGGGGAATTCTGAACAGTAAGACATAGCCGCATTAATCTTTCCGTAGTTCCTGATTTAAGCTCACTCCATTATCCCCTTAGATCGACTTATTCAGGAACTTGCTTCATGAAACATTCATTAGACACCATTAGCGATCCTAAAAAAGTGTTTGCGTGGAACTTTTCATTACTGTTGAGCAACAATGAACAGGCATACTCGATTCAAGATGTCGAGGGTATAGTCGCGAACATCTCTGCTGCTTGTTATAGAATATCTTTCTAGTTGAACTTAAAAGGGATCACGGAAAAGGTTCCAGGTGTACAGAGAGTCTTACGGCATTGAACTGCAATTATGCAGAGGACAAGACCACTTCTGGTTTTGGAGCTGTTAGTCAAATACATTATATGCCACCCCTTAAGCCGCAGTGGTATTTGCCGTAAGCCAAACTGCTGTAATGGAGGGGAGAATTTAATGGGGTAAAACATCAAAGTAATTGGGGGCAAATGGATGGGAGTTTTGGCTAAAAGCTTTTCGCTATTGCGATATGCAGCTGACAAATTATCTAGGAGTTCTCTGTTAATCCGTACCGGCCGAAGAATTTTCAAATCCAAGGAAAGTGGAAATTAGTTTGTCAAATTGCCAAAAACTTGTTTCGCAGTCTCACTTGAGGTGTAAATTGCTTTTCAATTTAGTAACTGGCGACGATAATGAAGTTCTGGAATTACAAAGCTCAATTGAAGGGAAGGAAATACCTGGAAAGCAATTGCTTGGGTTCCTTGTACTTCGAGCAAAGTTTGAAACTGTTTTGTGTTGTTACAATGCCATGCAAATACACCACCTAATGGATTTCGCTCTTAAACGGAAAGTTTCCTTTCAGTTCAGATTTATTATGTCCTCTTTTAAATATCTTTTATACTCTCGCTTATCTTTAAAGTTTAATAAGTGTACACTCCTAAACCAGTCTACTATAAATATATTAAAATAACGTAGAATATTGTCTTATGCTCTTGGAGGGAGTGGGCTTGTTTTAATGTAAACACAATTTTCACTTATCTAGATTTATTTACAATTTGTTCACACTCAGTTTCTTTAACGAACAATTAATTTAGTTTATTCACGACTTATTATTAAATAGTTAATCACTTGATAGCTTAGCTAAATACACTTTCTGTTAGTTTAATCTCATTAAGAAACTCTTACTACTGGATAAGTAGCTTAATCAAGTTGAATTTTCGCGTTTGCGAAATTAGTTGCGTGAGAATAGCAAAAATAGCAATTCTAGCGCGGCGAAACCTGATATTAAGCTATTTGGTTTGAGAAAATTTTAACGTGGAAGGGAAAGGTAAACGAATTAAGAAGCGATTGATATTTTATGAAATGTTTTAACGGGAATGTAAAGTAAGTAGGAATATGTAATTTTAGAAAAGAAAATGCCAGGTAAGTATGTTGGAGAAAAAATTAGGTTGAAGGCATAACAGCTCCACAGTAGCTTTACTGACATATCCTTTTTACGCTACCATGCCATTGAGATCAGTTTTATTTTTGAAGTCATCTTTTCCCCAACACCATTTTTTAAAACTTAACAGAGATAAATTTATTAACTCACCCAAAAGGAAGAAGTTTTTCTTTTCATTGTGTCTGTAAGTACATATGTATATGCGGATTTTTCTCAGAAACTTTAAGCGATGTTGGATGTGGTTTTCTCCATCTCTCGTAGTCTTATTTTATTTAACTTTTATCTAGCTGTTCAGGGAACTGAGCAGTAAGTGCGCTGCGTAATAACTTTACCAAGCGTGGACCTATTTGAATGACTATTTTTGTGCTTGGCGTAAAATAGATATAATAACAATTTTGAACCTGATAGTCTAGGACAGTGATGTCCAAACCTATGCCCGCGGGCAAGTGAGCTTTTGAGCTTTTAAATTCGTATATGCACATGTTTGGTTGTATTCGGTTTCCTATTTTTGCGTTTTTAATCGTTAAAGCATACAAAAGTTACAAAAATCGTCATACTTAAGTATATTAAGTCATATCTTAAAATATACAACCTTTTGCAAACATTTTAAGGTTTAAAATTAAACAAACAGTACGAAATGCTTCTAAAGCTTTTAAGCATTCCTGACCTTAAGTGGTGTGAGTTTGGCCATCACTGGTCTAGGCGTATCTAGAAGGAAATTTACAACACTTAAGAGAAGTAATATGAAAGAGTTCCGAGTTGGCTCAAAATTAATAAATGTGTGTATCAATCCGCGTCGACCACTCAGCCTAAGGCTTGCTAATGGCACTGACCTAGCGCTGGTATCATTGTCTCCAGAATTTTGGAGAGTCCATACTCAAAACTTTTGATATTTGTAGCCAACTTCAAACTATTAAAATGGACCGATTTTTGGTAGGACGTTCACCCTGTGTAAAAATAGATGTTGCTGTACTGATCTCCATGACATAAATGCCGCTGTTCCTCAGGGTTCAGTTTTTTCACTTTCCTTTTTTCTACTGTTTATTAATGACCTTTTATCTTTCATCATCAGTCCAAATGATAGTTTTGCTGAAAATACGCATTTTTGGATCATTAAACAACGACGTTTCTACGATCCTCGCTTGGGGCAGAGCAAATCATTTTACATTTGTGATGAGCACTGAAGTTTTCTTCAGTACTCGAGAAGAAGTCGAGAGATTTTCAAAGAAACGAAATGATTTAGGTTTGGTTTGACTCTGATCTTTATTGAAAAAAATAGTTTTAAAAAAAAAGTTGAACCGACTTCACAAAAAGCGCTAAAAAGCATCAAATAATTTTTAATTTTATATCTATTACGACATTTTGAAGTCGGTGCAAATCAAACAAACCAAACAACTGCAACAAAAATATCTAATCGTTATTTCTTATGATCCCGTAAGCTGAAACGTTCAGGTAGTATTATGTATTATTTTCAATTGTGGTTATGTAGTTGTTTTATTTGTTTAATTTGCACCGACTTCAAAATGTCGTAATATATATAAAATTAAAAATTATTTTATGCTTTTTAGCGCTTTTTGTGAAGTCGGTTCAACTTTTTTTTTAAAAACTATTTTATTTTTCACTTTTTAGTGTCTTCTACTCTATACAACGAAGAAAGAACCATCCAAATCGGTCCACGCGTTTAAAGTTAGTTTTAACCCCTACCCCACCCCCATTTCACTAAACTTTTTTTCTCATGGTATCAATCAAGGAACATACTCTACCCAACAGAAAAGGAATCATCGAAATTGGTTCACGCGTTACGAAGTTACTACAACTCCCCCACCCCCACCTCCACCATAGGACCAAATTATTCTCCTATTTGCAATGGGGGATCACACTCTATACAACAGCAAAAGAACCATCCAAATCGATTCACGCGTTACAAAGTTAGGTTCCACCCCCCTTCTCCCACCCCAACTAAACCAATAATTTATTTCTCGTGGTATCAAATAGGGAGCGTACTCTACCCAAAAGAAAAAGAATTATCCAAATCGGTCCACGTGTTACAAAGTTAGGTTCCACCCCCCCCCCCCCCCCCCCCACCAACAATTGTTTTCTCGTAGTATCAACCAAGGATCATATTCTACCCAATAGAAAAAGAATTATCCAAATCGGTTTACGCGTTACGAAGTTAGAGTACACCTCCCCCCCACCCCCACCTTTCACCCTAGGGACAAATTATTCTTCTATTTGCAATGGGGGATCATACTCTATACAACAGAAAAAGAACCATTGAAATCGGACCACGCGTTACAAAGTTAGGTTCCACCCCCACCCCCCACCCCCCATCCCACCAAAATTTTTTTCTCGTGGTATCAATTACGGAACATACTCTACCCAACAGAAAAAGAATTATCCAAATCGGTCCACGCGTTACAAAGTTAGACTACCCCTCCCCTCCCCCCACCCTATTCCAAATTTTTTTTCTCCTATTAGCAATGGGGGATCATACTCTGTACAACAAAAAAAGAACCATCCAAATCGGACAACGCGTTACAAAGTTAGGTTTCACCCCCACCCCCCACCACCACCCTACCAAAAATTTTTTTGACATGGTACCAATCGGTGAACATACTCTATCCAACAAAAAAAGAATCATCAAAATCGGTCAACGCGTTACAAAGTTATGCCCGGTCAGACATAAAAAAAAAAAAAAAAATAAAAAAAATAAAAAAAAAATACGCGTCGAACTTAGAACCTCTTTGTTTTTGGGAAGTCGGTTAAAAATGACTGAACTTAAATAATAAAATTATTGCTAACATACAATGATTACTTGTAAAATTTTACAAAATTCATGCTAAGTCCATTGACTCATGCAGAATGTGCGGAAAAAAGCATATATTGTAGAGATTAAAAATTGTTCGTGGGTAAATGAACTTAGCGTGTTATGAATGAGCGAAATTATGATTTTACGTTTCCTGAGCTAATTGTTCAGGTTTGAACATTCTGGGGCCCACTAGAAAGGATAACGTTGTTAAATTGCTGCTGTAGTGACTCCTGTGCGACGGAGGGTTTTTCTTGGATGGGATTTACCATTTTCGTTGAAATCTATGACAGCAGACTTATGACTTGATATTTGACGAGTATTTCCATATGAGAGTGCTAAGATGAACATCATATCATCATCAGTGCAGGGTGCTTTTTGCATGTTGCTGCTTCTGGTAGCACTTCTTTTAGTTGACTCGAAGTAACCCTTACGCTTTGGTCCAATTTCCTTTGTTTTCAGATAGCACTCATCCTGAAGGTGGATAACTCCGGTATTGTTCAAGAGCAGTTGCCTTCTTGAGCCTTTACAAATGACTGCGGTGACCTTGGTCTCATTGGTTATGTACATCCAAGTGTTCCATGTCATTAAGTTCCTCCAAACTATGCCGCTCAAACTTATTTGGTGCATTTGCAGGACGGACTGTCTGTAATACTGTAAGCGATCGATGGCGTGCTGAGATAGGTTTTTATTTCATTCAATGCGCAGGCTTGTAGTTGATCTTCTTCCAGGGTGAAGTAATCCTGGTGGTCAAAACTTACAGCAAGTGTTGTAATTTTTAGATCAGCTATTGCAAATCTATTGTTTGCAATTATTAAAGGAGTGCGTGTCACATGTATTAAATCGTTTATGGTTGTTTTCACAATATTCAAATATCCGTACAGTAGTATACTACTATTACTTGCTTCTACGTCCAAATGTATCTGTGGTGTTGATAATATTCGGAGATTGGTGCCGATATTATGTAACACATTTTGAATTAATGAAACAATGTCCTGTGGTTTGAGGAAGTTGAATAAATGTCCGCATTTGTGGAGTGTGTTTAACCAGCTTTGATACTTTTCTTGTAGGTCGCTATAGTAGTCTTCAGTACTGAAAAATATAGAGAGTACTTCCAATTCTGTTGTGGTCCCCTCCGGTGTATCAGGTGATCATTTTCCTGACAGAAGAAATAACTTGGTACAACCTATCGTCAAAGTTTTTTAGTTTTTCGGATATAACAGATATTGATTGATTGACCTTTGTGGACAATAAAAGCATTTGTTTATCGATGGAATGCAAAAGGTTTTCCTGATTTTCTTGCAAAAGCTCAACTTCAGTGTAGACTTGGTCGTTCACTCCAAAAATGCTGGTCAGAAGACTGAAAAGTGGCAGGAGTAATGTTTATCTATTTCTTCTTTGTGGGAGTTGTGGAAACTTCCCTTTAAGTTGTTGGATGAAATTTTATCAATTTGATTGATTTGCGACCATAATTCTGGTTCAGGCTGAGCAGTGGAGCAAATTTTCCTTTTCTTTTTATTTTGCTCAGAATTCGTTTTCTGTTTTAAGTAATCCAACCTTTTTCATTACTAAAGTGGTCATAGTTTTGATGCAGTTTGGATCTGGGGTTGTGTCTTCGGACTTACGTATTACGATGGGTAGTTGGCAGATCTTATGAATAGGCCGTTCGTTTTTGAACTGTCCGGAATATGTCATCATCGCCTGGATGTAATTAGACAATTTGCCCCAGTGTGAGTGTGATCCCCCATTGCTAATAGCAGAATAATTTGGTCCTATGGTATGTGCTTAGGAGTAGTCTCACTTCGTAACGCGTGGACCGATTTGGATAATTCTTTTCTTTTGGGTAGAGTATGCTCTCGGGTTGACACTATGAGAAAAAATGTTGGTGGGGTTTAGGATCGAGGGGGGGGGGGGTGATTTGGATGGGGAGGGGGAGGGGAAGGGGTAGTAACTTCATATCGCGTGGACCGATTTCTATGATTCTATTCGGGTAGAGTATGTTCATTGATTGATAACATGAAAAAAAAATTTTAGTGGAATGGAGGTGGGGTAGGGGGTTAAACCTACATTTTTAAGGCGTGGACTGATTTGGATGCTTTTTTTCTTCGTTGTATAGAGTAGAAGACACTAAAAAGTGAAAAATAAAATAGTTTTTAAAAAAACAGTTTAACCGACTTCACAAAAAGCACTTCGTAACGCGTCGACCGATTTTGATGATTCTTTTTTTGTTGGGTAGAGTATGTTCACCGATTGGTACCATGCCAAAAAAATTGTTTTTGGGGTGGGGGCGAAACCTAACTTTGTAACGCGTGGACCGATTTGATTTTTTTTTGTACAGGGTACAATGCTAATAGGAGAAAACAATTGGCCTAGGGTGGGGGGAGGGGGAGAGATAGTCTAACTACGTGGACCGATTTGGATAATTCTTTTTCTGTTCGGAAGAACATGTTCCCTGGTTGATACCACGAGAAAAAAATGTTGATGGGGTTGGGGTTGAGGGTGGGGGTGGAATCGTACTTTGTAACGCGTGGACTGATTTGGATGGTTCCTTTGATGTTGTATAGAGTGTGATCCCCCATTGCTAATAGGAAGAGTAGGTCCTATGGTGGGGGTGGGGTAGTCTAACTTCGTAATGCGTGGACCGATTTCGATTATTCTTTTTCTGTTCGGTAGAGTATGTTCCTTGATTGATACCACGAGAAAAAATATTTCAGTGGGATGGCGGTGGGATGGGGGGTTGAACCTAACTTTTAAACGCGTGCACCGATTTGGATGGTTCTTTTTTCATTGTATAGAGCAGAAGACACTAAAAAGTGAAAAATAAAATAGTTTTTAAGATAAAAGTTGAACCGACTTCACAAAAAGCGCTAAAAAGCATAAAATAATTTTTAATTTTATATCTATCATGGCATTTTGAAGTCGGTGCCAATTAAACAAATAAGATAACTACAGAACCACAATTTAAGATAATACATAATACGACCTGAACGTTTTTGCTCACGGGATCATAAAAAAAGACGATTAAATACTTTTGTTGTAGTTGTTTGGTTTGTTTGATTTGCACCGACTTCAAAATGTCGTAATAGATATAAAATTAAAAATTATTTGATGCTTTTTAGCGCTTTTTGTGAAATCGGTTCAACTTTGTTTTAAAAACTGTTTTTTATAATAAATTTTCTTTATCCACAAAATATCATGTATAATATTCGGATGTACTTATAACAGCTTCATCAAATCATTAGCTTTTGTCAGTCGGATCTTGTGAAAAGTTCTCGTGTTCGTTTACTTTAACAGAAATTAAATTTTGGTCCTCAGAGATTTGGTCTAAGTATATAAGCATTGGTAGCAATGGTACGGCCCAGTAGAGACCGAGGAACTGTGATCTTTGATGGCAAAGTAGATGTCAGATGAAGATCGTTACGTGCAGTAAGCAATATGGGTGACTGAGGCAAGTGCCGTCTATCTAAAAGAGCCGAAATAAAAGGTCCATGTTGCCGGGTCAATACATCGAAAAAACGTCGTAAATGCTGGCGTGCAATAGAGAAGGTTACATTTAAGGGGGTAGCAACGTTTTTTCTGCATCTTGGTACGTGGAAGCTCACATAGCGTCATCACATAATATTTTATTTTGAGAAGATTCACAGTAGTAGTACAAATTTAGCTCTACAACATAAAAGAGTCCCACAATTTTATTTCATTCCTAATTACGGAAAATATTCATGAAAATTGATTTTTTTCATTGCTCAGGTCCAAATTTGAGTGATGGAATCAAAACGACTCGTTTTGAGAGTTCTGCACCTTTCAAAGCATAAGAGTGCCATATCAGAGATATATGTAGATGCTGGTCCTGCGGTGAAGAAGCGGTTTCTACTAATATAATTAATTATGTTTAGTTACAATATTTAGTTAGATTATATTATTCTGAGAAATGAAAACAAATATTTTAAATCATCCTTGATTACTTTCATTCCGACTGTACGAATAAAATCAATGTAAAACATATTAAGTTAACCTGTACACTTCGGCAAATTTTGAATAGTGTGAAACACAAACACTTTGAAAGGTAAAATAATCATTTTGTCATATACACGTCTACTGTACTCTATGCAAATAAAATTCTAAACTATATTTCGATGTATAAAAAACTAATTTTCAAAATAAAAATATTTAAATAACATAAATTGAATTTTTCATTAATTCTATTAAAATGTATCTAGTCTTTATTTATATTCGAGGAGGGTCTAGATTTTTTGAGAATTCACTAATATAGATTAAGCCCGACTATCTCGGAAGATCCATGTTTGCATGCATATTGCCGTGTAGCCCGAAAAGACCCGTATACGATGCAATATGTTCAGATTCAGTAGAAAAGAAGCAACTTATGCTATCCTCTCATTTATGTACCTATTAAGATGACATTTGGGATACGGACATAGTTCGATGAGCCAATAACAGAAATGATGAGGTTTTAAGAAAAGAAATTTATTTTAAACCTTTCTCACATAGATTATACCCAAGATTTATTTCACCGCCCCTCCTAAAATGAAACAAAAAAATGTTTTAGCAGCTTAGTCATTTCACTGATAAGTTCGTTGCACAATTTCCTGCACCGTTTCACTTTACTTATTTAAAGTTTTCACTTAACTGGTTAAAACACAACTGTTCAATATCACACTGTGCACTTGCACTCTAAATCACGACTAAACGAGACGGAGTTGGATCAATTCGTTGAGCGGCACATCCAACATGCCATGGGTCCCGGGTTCGAGACCAGGTGACCCCATGAGCTTTTATTAAGAAATTAAAATCATCTACTCCGTCTCTGGGCTGTTGTCTAGCTCGCAGCAATACAAAAAAAGAAACAAGACTCAAGTTTCCTCACTTCCCTTAACCTAATTCCCTTCCGGCCAAAACATGCTAACGCATCAAAGGATTGTCCCCTAGAATTTGGCCACGTTGTATAAAAATAAAAATAAAAATTAACCAGACTGTTACTCAGCCCTATTTATGCTACTCAGCTTAGTTTTAGAAACTTGAAGGACTTAGTTCTAGATGTTTCCGTTATTCATTTTCGCGACATTTATTCACCATAGGTTCGAGTGGTCCCTTACTTTCCAAATTTCACTACCCTTGCCTGGGGCATGCGCATTACACGGATCAATATTTCCCTTTCCGTAACCTACCTCGTGTACGTTACAATATGAAAAAATTTAAAGATGGCAGTAATTTTTAGCGTTTCTTACAAGAAAGCAAAGGAACAAGTAAAAGCACCTTCGTGAGCAAACATTTTTGTGAAAGAAAGAAGTATATTTGTTTACGCAAGACTCTATAAAGAAATAAAAAATAATTCAATAAAAAGAAACAAACAAAATATCTTGCAAATCTGCAAAGAGATGAAATCATAACTGGAGGAAAGAATAGAAACGGATGAATTCTTATCGGCTTACCGGACATGCAAGCAGTGTGGTTCCCAATTTAGCAGCAAGAAGATGTCTCCGCAATAAATAAAATATTGTAGGTACTGGGTGTCCTGCACACCAGTCTACTGTTGTCTTTCTTCGTTGTTTGCCTTGGTTTGTTTCTAGTCCCTTGGTGGTTTCCTGTAAGGAAAACCGTTGCCTCGAGAGTACCAGACTCCCGGGCCTTTAAAATTTGCCTCTATTTCAAGGTCTTTAGAAAAGGCACAAAAATAATTTATTTTGATATAAACACAAACTTTATAAATTTTATATTGAAATATTTGTTTTTTAATAAGCCATGTCATATCACAGATGACTAAAACCAAACTAAAAACTATTTACATTTTGATTTGCTTAAAAGTATTTTCTCTAACATAAGCCTACTCATAACTTCGCAACAAATAATTTAAAATTACAACTGAGTAAAATAAAAAACCTAACAAATGTGAAAGAGTTGTGTCACAATAATCGTATTGTTACCACAGTACTCCTCCACTAGCTAATCCTTAGGATTCAGCGGAAACGTGCCGGATGCTTAATGGTACGTCCTACCTTTGTCATTCTAATAGAGAAATAAGTATTTCCGTCCTTCAAAAAGGTGATTTTGGTATCGAATCGTACTGTTTTTCTTGTTATATTGTCTGTCCGTGATTATTTACCGGTGGTTCAGGGTTCCCAAGCACTTGTTGTAAGGACACCCTTTTGTTAATACGGTTGGTTCGTGTTAGATTGTTGTTCACTGGCTCTAACAATTTTTGTGGAGTGCTTTTCGTTTGTATGTTATCGTTTGAATTTGGTGATGATTTAGAATTTGGCATATGAGTGTTTGTCCAAATATCAGGATTCTCAAGCGCTGACTTTAGAGACACCCTTTCATTTACCTGGTTGTTTAGTGTATCGTCGCTTTACTCTGGCAATTGTGACGTAAATGTAGTTGTTAATTTTGCATTAGATGAAGTGTTCTGAGATTCCTCAAAGTGTGAGTTGCTGAAACAAGGTTTCAGTCTATTAATCGAAACGTTAACTTCTTTTCCTTTAATATGTAATTTATAAAATTTGTTGTTTCTTTGTATTACTTTATGGAGGAGGCTGTAAACTAGATCGGGAACTATCTATTCTCATAAACACGAAAGGACAATTTTTTAGTTTTTTAAAGATAAAGATTTTTTGTGTCGTATGACGAGATGCCGGAAATGGTCGTACATTTTTGAATTGGTGCCCAAGTTCTTTATTAAATTCATTTTGATTATTTAATGATGTTTTAAGAGAACAATGCCAACGTTCAATAAACCTATTTCCTTGAGGATGATAAGCCGTTGTTCGACAACGTTTAACTCCTAGTAATTTAGATAATTCTTTAAATAACCCGGACTCAAACTGTGTTCCTTGGTTGATAATTATCGTTGCTGGAATACCAAATCTAGCAATACAATTTTTTAGTAAGGCTGCAGGTACTGTCTCCGCGTTGATGTTTTCAATCGGGATTGCTTCTGGCCAGCGAGTATATCTGTCAATAAGTGTTAAGCAATACTTAAATCCTTCCGAAATTGGCATTGAACCGATTAAGTCCAAGTATATTGTATTTAAACGGTCTGTTTCGTGTTGAAAATCAGAAAGTGGAGGACTTACATGCCTTGAGATTTTGGCTATTTGGCACGGCCAAATAAATCTGTTAACTACAAGTTTAACTGAAGCCCTGATTCCTGGGTGGCTTAAATTGTGTATTGCCGATGAAATTTCTAAACGGAAACCCATAGGAATATATGGACGCATTTTGTTGATTGAAACATCACAAACGATTTCCTTTTCTGAATTGATTAATTTTACTTTAACCATTTTAAAAGAGAAATTTTGTATAAGTCGTTGAAGTTCGAGGTCATTGACCTGCGCTTCCGCAATAGTTTCGAAATTTATTGTACCAATGATGTTAATATCATTGAGTCTAGATAATGTGTCAGCGACTATATTATCCTTACCAGATATATGCCTGATATCTGTTGAAAATTGGCCAATGAAATCAAGGTGTCTGAACTGTCCAGGTGATGCTTTTTCGGACTTTTCGTGTAACGTCAATGGCTTATCGTCTGTGAAAATTGTAAAATTTCTTCTTTTTAACAGAAATCTAAAGAGCTTAATACCATTATAATTTGCCAAAAGTTCCCGGTTGTTGTATTCCATTTGAGCTATTGATAGAAGAAGAATGGAAGATGGAAGAAAAAAACCTACTGGTTGCCAAACGTTGTTCTTGTTGCACTACAGCACCAATGCCATAATCAGATGCATCTAATGCTAAGTGAGCATTTGTGGAAGGAAATGTTAATAATGGTGCTTCCGATAATTGAGTTTTAGTTACTTCGAATGCACCAGTTGCTTCTTTTGTCCAAATTATTTTTCTTTTACCATCTTTTTTGTCGCCGGTTAGGAATTTGTTTAACGGCATTTGAGTGATTGCAGCGTTTGGTAAAAATTTCCTATAAAAATTTATCATCCCGAGGAAACGGATTAACTCTTTAACTGCCTCCGGGAGTTTCATGAAGTTAATAATTTCAAGGCGCTCTGGTAAGGAGACGGAGTTGGATCAATACGTTGAGCGGCAAGACCAACATGTCATGGGTTCGAGACCAGATGACCCCGTGAGCTTCTATTAAGAAATTAAAATAATGCACTCCGTCTCTGGGCTGTTGTCTTGCTCGCAGCAAGGCAAAAACAACACTCAAGTTTCCTCACTTCCCTTACCCTAATTCCCTTCCGGCCAAAACCATGCTAACGCATCAAAGGGTTGTCCCTAGGATTTGACCACATCGTATATAAAAAAAAATCGTCTAATACCCTTACCTGAAACAGATTGTACCAAAAGTTTAACTCAAATTTCCATGAAATTACATTAAATTAATGGTACGACCATATTTTTCCAATTTAGAAAAAAATTGTTTTAGATGGTCTAGATGTTCGATGTCGGATTTAGAAGCTATTAATATGTCGTCGAGGTAAACGAAACAAAAAAGGGTAAATCGCGTAAAACCGAATGAATAAATCTTTGAAAAGTTTGTGCAGCATTACATAAGCCGAAAGTCATTCGTGTAAATTCAAAAAGCCGAAAGGTGTACAAATTGCAATTTTAGCGATGTCTGAAGAAGCTACTGGAATTTGGTGGTATGCCTTAACACTAGATTTACGGGTGCTGCTTATATACCTATTTTTATTGAAGTGAGCCAATTTGACTCATACAATAAAATTGAAGCTTTTTGAAAAATAATAACAGTTCCAACTAAATTGAAATAATTGATTTATTATTAAAAACTTCATTGAAAACATTTTTTACATATAAACTCTGTTTTTGAAATACATTTTCCGCAAACATTTTTATTGCACTTAGCTCCAAAAACGTTTTGTTCACACGATGTATAAAACGGAATGATGAAAGGTAAATAAGACACATTTTGACACCAGCTAACTAATAAATTGACAAGATTGATCATGAATGTTCAAGCAAAGCCATAAGTTTCATGTGCTTAAAGTAATTAACTGTTAAATCATTTTATGAGTCAATTTGGCTCATAGCCGTAAAAATAGGTATACCACATTCGAATATGCGAAATGAGGGGGTCGGCGGAGGGGAGTAACCTATATTTACCTATATTTCATTACGTAACTAAAAACCAACATATGTATTTAAAAAATAATATTTCAGTTTTATATATATATATAGCAATAACATTTTAATTGGCTCAGTCCGTAAATCTAGTGTTAATCAAATCAATTGTTGAAAAATTGTTCTTCCTTCTAATTGATTTGTGAAATCATGAATGTGCGGTATATGATATCTGCCGAGAGTTGTTTTAGCATTAAGCCTTCTGTAATCACCACAAGGTCTCCAATTGCCATTCTTTTTCATCACCAAATGGAGTAGGGATGACCATGGACTATCAGAAGGACGACATATTCCTTGTTCCGATAAAATTTGGAATTCTTTTTTTTCCGCAATAAGCTTTTTAATGTAGGACATCATGTTTGGCTAAATTACTTTACTGTTGAAAGAGTATTGAAATTGTTGAGCAATTTATTTACTTCGGGATTGAATTTAGGATCAGCGTAAATGGCTAGAGATTCTGAATTTAATTTGACTGATTTGGTGATTGACCTTATGGAAGTATCAATGAGCACCCTGTTCTTCAAATCTACTAACAAACCATACCTACGCAGAAAGTCCGCACCAATAATGGGTTTTGAAATATCAGCTACGATAAACTCCCACTTAAAATTTCTACGCAAACCTAAATCCAAAGTTAGTAATTTCTTACCATAAGTATTGATAACGGATGAATTCGCTGTTAAAGTGTAAGACTGCTAAAGCTGTTACATTTTGAGCGGAAATTTGGAATTACAGAAACGTCCGAACCGGTATCGATTAGGAAATGTTTGTTTGATGTTCTGTCAAAAATGTGTTAGCGACTTTTGAGTAAGTCAGATTTCCCCGTCGCTAATGGAGACTGATTTATTAGTTTGTTGACTTCTTTACGACGAAATTACATGGTTGAGAGCATTTTTTGGCATTAATACCAAATTTAAAATGGTACCAGCACAATTCTTTCCCTTTAGAATTGCTGCGACTTCTCGGATGATTGCGTGATTTTGACCTTGACAAATTTTTAACTGAAAAACAAGAAGATGAACGAGAAAATTTTCTAAACTGTTCAGTGAGTTGGCTCGGTTGATACTGAATAAACTTCTGTTCGACAGGTCACTTCTAAAATTTTATCGGCTATCACTGAAAGTTCATCCAGTTTACCGGGACTACACAATGATTTCAAAACATCATGATTTAGTTTGCCGGAGTTCAGAGTCCTCATTTCACGTAATAGAAATGAGGGACGTGAATCTCCTAAAGTCAACTCATTTAAGAGTTGCTTTAGTTTAACATGGTCGGAAGTGGAAAGGCGTGAAATTAACGTTTCTTTAAATTTGGAGTACTTATCAACCGTTGGATTGATTGAATTTAGTCTGTTCTGTGTGATAACTATTTGCAAGATCAAATTAAAACTCCAGTTGGAGGATCCATGCCTGCGGATTCGAACGCAAAAATGGTATTGTCTTCACCGTAACTGTATTTACCGATATCGCTGCTGGGGAAGGAGAAAGTGGACTAGCCAATTGGCCTGTACCAGAAACGCATGGCTTAGCCCCTTTGTCTAATAATATATCGCTAAATTCATTCATTGTAGTTGTTGCGAAAGTTAACAATCTTAAAACACAAATATATATTTTTTACTCACAATAGTGTTAAATTAACAAAGATATATTTTAAAATCAATAAGTAGACAAGAAAAATAATTCAACCTAGACTTGGCTGATTTGTCTTCTTTTCCTATTCATGAGGATCTTCAATTTGAGCGGGGTCCCTTTTTCGCTGGTACCGTCATCAACTGGTGATATTGAGTACACTTCACTTGCTGTGGCTGGAAAAGTTCTGTGCTTTACTAGCGAACACCTTACCACATAATGGGGGGGGGGGGGGGGGGCCCGTTCACGTTCAATTCCGTCGAACTTGCTTGGTCGTTATTTTTCCTTATTTTAGGTTTCGGCGTTTCTTGAGCTTAATCACGAATGCCTTACCACTCTGGTAACCACTCTGGGGGCATTCGCATTTAATTTGTTGAACTTGCTTGCTCCTCACGTCGGGGTTGTAGGTACTGGTTGTCCTGCACACCTGCCTGCTGTTGTCTTTCTACGTTGTTTACCTTGGTTTCTTTCTGTAATCGCCTGGTGGTTTCCTGTAAGGAAAATTGTTGCCTCGAGAGTACCAGACTCCCGTGTTTTTAAAATTTGCCTCTATTTAAAGGTCTTTAAAAAAGGCACAACAATAATTTATTTTGATATAAACACAAACGTTATAAATTTTATATTGAAATATTTATTTGTTTTTTAATAAACCATGTCATGTCATAGATGACTAAAACCAAACTAATAACTATTTACATTTTGATTCGCTTAAAAATATTTTCTCTAAACTAAGCCTACTCAGAACTTCGCAACAAATAATTTTAAATTACAACTGATAAAATAAAAAACCTAACAAATGTGAAACAGGTGTGTTACAATAATCGTATTGTTACCACAATATCAATAATTATAAAAGGTATAAATTGAAGTACAATAAAGAATTGAAATCGAACCTAAGAGTATCATCAAGCCATTCCAACATAAGAATTTCCTCAGAAGACATAAGACTGCATGTTCAGTCTAATGCTATCCAACATATCAACAATATTAGTGTTAGTTACGATTTTATTTACCGACGTATATAACCAAGTTGCGAGCAGAAAACATGTTATTAGCTAAGAATGCTTTACGCTTAGCAAGAATATATTAGCGAAGGATATACATAAAACAGGTAAACAGTAATTCTATTTCAATGTTGTTTTGTATTCCAAACCCGTTTATTTGTAAAGTCAGATTAATTGCCTATACCCGCAAGGATGTTCTGATAATTTACTTTATGCATACACGGCTTTAGATAGTTTAGTGGCCATGTTTGTTTTAAAGCTCAGTAGTATAAATATGCGGGTTCTGGCTCAAATGTGCAGGTGCACCTAAAAATTGGTTAAATTGTGAGGGAAATCGAGGTCTGACGTCACATTTTTGCACATTTTTCATGCGCCAGAAACCCCATAACAATTTTTGGAGGTGCAGTTTCGGTCTTGTAGGCTACAATTGAGAGATAAGGAAAAGAGATAAGGATTTTCGGTCTTATAGGCTACAATTGAGAGATAAGGAAGAGAGATAAGGATTGTCGGCCATCTTGGATTTTGGGTTTTCGGTCTTATTGGCTACAATTGAGAGATAAGGATTGTCGGCCATCTTGGATCTTGGGTTTTCGGTCTTATTGGCTAGAGATAAGGATTGTCGGCCATCTTGGATTTCGGTCTTATAGGCTACAATTGAGAGATAAGGATTGTCGGCCATCTTGGATTTTGGGTTTTCGGTCTTATTGGCCACAATTGAGAGATAAGGATTGTCGGCCATCTTGGATCTTGGGTTTTCGGTCTTATAGGCTACAATTGAGAGATAAGGAAGAGAGATAAGGATGTCGGCCATCTTGGATTTTGGGGTTTTCGGTCTTATTGGCTACAATTGAGAGATAAGGATGTCGGCCATCTTGGATCTTGGGTTTTCGGTCTTATAGGCTACAATTGAGAGATAAGGAAAAGAGATAAGGATTGTCGGCCATCTTGGATTTTCGGTTTTTGGTCTTGGAGGCTACAATTGGTCTTCTTCTTCTTTGGTTTGCATCTGGACTTAGATCTAAACCTTGGATCTGAACCTAGATTGTTTAGTAAGATAAGGCACCTGTCGGCCATCTTGGATATTGGGTATTCAGTCTTGGAGGCTACAATTGATGTTGAAGATAAGAGTTTGTTGTTTTGAGTCTTTAATTACGAAGTACAGCTTTATCAGCTAAATGAAATAACATGAGGCGAATTTAATTGGATTGAAGATAAGAGTTTGCTGTTTTGAGTCTTTAATTACGAAGTACAGCTTTATCAGCTAAATGAAATAACATGATGCGAATTTAGTTGGAAAAACAGAATATTGCGTATTAAAGATTTCACCACTTTGAGTAAATAGATGAAGATTATTTTTTAATTTCTTTTGCAAATTCTTATTTCTATGATATCATTTGTTTTCAAGCAAGTTTTAACATGTTTTTCTGGTCGAGCTGTGATTGATAAGCGAGCTGGTGACTGCGTAGAAATTAATAATTTGGCGGCAATGTTAAGGTCGTTGGGTGATAAGGTTTTGTAGATGAACCTGACCTCGTGCTGAAAATAAGAGTTTGTTGTTTTGAGTTTTTAATTACGCAGTACAGCTTTATCAGCTAAATGAAATAACATGATGCGAATTTAATTGGAAGCAGAATATTGTAACCTCGAACTTTAAAAGATTATCATGCAATTTCTTTTCCAGATCTAAATATAACCATTAATTCGAGGTTATATTATTAAATAATTTCGTGTTTTATGCAACTAGCAAGTAAGTCATTCCACCGATTACGTCATCTGGACCTTGACTACTAGTTAATATAACACCATTGAGGAATAGTTAAAGGAATTTCTGTAATTAGGGAAAAAATCTGATGTTTAAAAATAACATGCATCGCTTTGCAGAAATCCGTTAATAAGTAATAAACGTCTAGTCAAGATAGCTAGAATGGTTTCTTTCGATACTTTGGAGAGGTTTATCATGTGAAGAACTTGCAAAGAAAATAAATATCTTTTCATAGCCTTAAACTTCGTTTCTTTATGATTCAGCCGTGATAATTTTAATAAGGGAAACCATTGATTCGTAATTATGCTTTAAATTTATATCAAACTAGCAGCTACCAAACCCATATAACAACCTTGAACTGCAGAAGAAATGAACAAGATCATTGCCGTTGTTGTAGCACTTTGTAAAAATTGCCTCAAAACTGTGAATTTAGACTAGAACAAACAAAATCGAAGTAGCTGAAATGTCCTCTTTCGATACTTTAAAGAGATTTATCATGTGAAGAACATAAGAAAATAAATTTCATATATGCTTCATGTAACAATAGACCCAAATTGTGATCTCACCGAGTTCAGTTTACTTTTAGTTTGTCATCTAATTTTGGCAAATGTCAGCTTCCGGGTTTTTTGGTTTCTTCTTTTTTCAGTCGTAATAATCTTAATAAGGAAACCATATTTTTCTTGAATCATAATTATGTTTTAAATTTATACCAAACTGACAGCTAACAAACCCATATGACATTTAAAATTAAATTTTTGTATACGTCATGTAACAATAGACCCAAATTGTGATCTCACCAAGTCAAACAAACGAAAAACTACTATCCCAATGATCTTTTCAAAATTTATAGAGAAATACAGCTGAACCAATGAAAGAAATTTAAAGCGCATTAAACAAGGCTTTAATAATCGTATTGAAAGCTTTCTATTGAAAAATGATGATGAAGGAATATTGGATCCAAAACAATTTTTCTACAAAATAAAACCTCGAGTTATAAATCTTCTTGAAGCAAGTTTACAGAAAATCCTCTGAATTAGGCTCAAGGAAATTGATATGTTACTTAGAAGATACATTTCATTATATAATCCATTATAGAAATCTCCAAAAAGTAGTTTAAAGTATGAATTGAATTTTTCATACATTCATAGAGCTCTTTGATTCAGACAATGGAATTGATTAAAAATTTCATTATATAATCCCTTATAGAAATCTCCAAAAAGTAGTTTAAAGTATGAATTGAAGTTTTCATACATTCATAGAGCTCTTTGATTCAGACAATGGAATTGATTAAAACTCATACATTCATAGAGCTCTTTGATTCAGACAATGGAATTGATTAAAACAATATATTGATCTTAGTACTTTGCATAGATCAAAAGCTGTTAACACTTTCTGATCTTAAGCTCTTAGATGGAATTTGTATTTATCACGAGGAATGACACTAATTTTGTGATCTTAAGTATATTCAAATGTTCAACAGATGCTTACTATTGTCAAGACTTATTCTAATATCACCATTAAATCTTTTGGTTGAAGCACAGTTCGGTTTACTAAAATTATCACAGTTTAAAAAATTATTAAATTTATTTTTGGTTTGTCTTTTACTTTGTTTGCATTTTAGATTCATATAGATTAGATTTCTCTATATAGAAAAATTAGCGAATAATTCATCTGATGAAAACTTAATATTAAACAGATCCTTTTATAAAAATGACGATTTATTATATAGGTTCAGGATAATTTTGGGGTGCTATGCTTAAGTATTGAAAGATTGAATTACAATAATTATTAACTGACGTTAATGTGTATAACTTTATATGTTCTCGCAGGCATTCTACTGCTAATAATAAGTGTTTGGAAAATGTTATCCCATCACAAAGCTCAACATATTTAATTTACTTCGACTGCAATAATTTATATGGGTGAGACATGTCTGAATTCTTATCATATGAGGAATTTCAATGGGATAGAAAATACGGATATCAATATAATGATCATTCTTCAAAGTTCAGAAATTGAATATATATATTTGAAGTAGATTTAACTTATCTAGAATCACTTCATGACTTACACAATGATCTACCATTTTGCGCAAATAATATAAAAATCCTCTGAATTAGGCTCAAGAAAATTGATATGTGCCTTAGAAGATACATTTCATTACATAATCCATTATAGAAATCTCCAAAAAGTAGTTTAAAGTATGAATTGAAGTTTTCATGTATTCATAGAGCTCTTTGATTCAGACAATGGAATTGATTAAAACAATATATTGATCTTAGTACTTTGCATAGATCAAAAGCTGTTAACACTTTCTGATCTTAAGCTCTTATGATGGAATTTGTATTTATCACGATGAATGACACTAATTTTGGGTTCTTAAGTATATTCAAATGTTCAACAGATGCTTACTATTGGCAAGACTTATTCTAATATCATCATTAAATCTTTCGGTTGGAGCAAAGTTCGGTTTACTAAAATTATCACAGTTTAAAAAATTATTAACTTTATTTTTGGTTTGTCTTTTACTTTGTTTGCATTAGCAAGTATAAACATGTATTTGAAAAAGGGTATACCCCAAACAAAATGTGATTACAAAATATCAAATTTCTTCGAAATAAAAACACTCGTAATTCACTTAATCAATTTTTATTTAAAATCGGTAGAGTTCTATTAAATCTTCCTGACATATCATTATTTTATATAATTAATTTACATATTTCTAAATCCTGGTATTTCGTCCATTTTGTTTTCGATAAATTTTAAATTGCAATCTTCATCCATCTCATACACAGTGTTGTTGATCTCCACTGTTTGAAACTCTGACTGCGGTTCCACTGATTGATGATTTTCGAAAATGAATTTTACAAAGCATATTGTCAATACAAGAACATCTTTTTGTCTCTGAAATTCCTCCATTTTCTGAATTATAGGCTGTGTTACTTTATTTAGATATTCCTGTTTAATATCACCATCCTTAAGATTTGTATTAAGTTCGATGTTTTCGAATTTGTATTCATTACATCGATTGATGTATTTGAATCGTGTTATAACCCGAACAGGTTCATATGCACCATTTTTTAGATATTTTTGAATGTGTTCTTGAAATTTGTTTAAGTAATGTTCTTCCAGTAAATACTTCAGCGCATTTATTCCGAAAGCCAGTTGATTATACACCGCTAATATCATTTCATCCCATACTGGGGTGAATTGTATCTTAAAAGTATATTGTTCGCGAGGAGTCTTTACGATAGATTTTCCTTCCATTTTATTTCTGTAATAACATTTTTTTATTTACTACGCATATATTAATTACTCTGCAACATACCTGATCTTCCTTCCTTTCCTGAATCTGGTCTATCTAAATATTTGCCTCAGCTTTTATAGCAAGTATTTTACCCCCCACTGGAAATTTTTAAAACTTGAACTGCTTAAAATTAAATTAAATTGAAGATTTCATTAACGTTATTCCCTTAAATAAAGTGTTATATATCAATGTCAAAGGCAATTTTTTCATCTGAGAATAAAACGATTGAATTACAAAGTTTAGATTCCATTCGCTGCGAGTTTAGATGCTCTAAAAAACAAAACAAAAATCTGAATGATGAAGACTTTAGAATAATCCATAATGAATTTAATAAGAAGAAAGGGGGGTTTTCATATGATTACTTAAATTCTTTTGATAAATTTAAAATGAAGCATGTGTGCCCTTCAGGATTTTTTAATAAACTTAGCAATAAGAAGAAGAATATCAGCATGTCGTTAATGTATAGAACAAATTTAATTCTACATAAATATCTACGAGTTTAACCCGAATCATTATTACACAACACCAGGATTGTCATGGGATGCTATGTTAAAACACATCCAAATTAAATTAGAATTATAGAAATAATACATTTCTAATTCATTTCATTTCAAATTTCATGAAAAGCGGTATTCGGGGAGGTTTAACACAATGTTCCTTACGATATTCTCTATCTAATGAGAGATTTTGATTTTTTTAAAAGGGTTAAAATATTTGGTTTAGATTGATGTTATTAATTTATATAGACGAGTTATTTCAGAGTCACTTCCATATGCAGATTTTGTTTGGATAGATAATTGTGATATTGAAGATTAGGATTGAGAAATTTTCCAAATATCTTTTAACGTCTTCTCAATAATATAAATTCAATATTTTTTTATTTCCCCAGCATGCTTTAACATGGAGAAGGGATATTAAGATAGCTACAGAATGGGAAAGTTGAGGTAACCATTTAGGTCTTCGTGTTTTAATTGCAAAACCCAATTTTCATAGTACTACGCAATTTACAATAAATATGGCTGCAGTAGAATTAAACAAAATAAAAGTGACGTATAATAAACCAGTTTATTTAGGGTTTATAGTTTTTGAAATATAAAAATTAAATTAGAATTTATAGGTTTAAAGTCTAACATCGTCCGGGCTATCCCAATCCTCCTCTAAATGATTAGCAGCATCAAGCCGGGTCCTCATCTCGAGGGCCAGCGCTTCGACGCTGAAAACTGATATAACACACCTCCTTCCGCTAACTGAGTGATTAATCTATAAAGAAGAAAATAATAAAAAATACCATGTAAAATAATTTTAAAAACTAACCGTTCGCAACCCCGTCAAATTCTCCGAATATGGAGTGGCCACTTCGCACCACTCAGACTCCCATCCTAACCTATAAACCAGGTTTATCGGGGTTAGCGGAGAATTTACCAGCTCCTGCAGCCGCTCATGAGGATCCTCGTAATCCTCTGGGATATTCAACACCTTAAGAACTTCTTCTATAATTCTCTCCATTTTGGTGAATGTTAAAACTCATAAGTGATTCATTGCTTAAATAGTATCCGCTTATCTCTATTCATTTTTCATATTTTTTTGCTCGCCTATAAAACTTATTTGTTGATTAACCATGAAACTCTCATTAGACTTATTTTTTAATCATTCCATAAAACTTCCTTCAAATTTAATTAAATGACCTCCGCTTATCTTTATAGAATTCTAAATTTAAATTTAAATTCTTTACATATGATTTGAAAGGAATTGTGGTGACCAAAAAAATATGAAAAATGCTTATCGATAGTTAGCTGCTACTGAAATTATATAGAGATAAGTGGGGAATCGTTTAATTAAATTTGAAGGAAGTTTTATGGAATGATTAAAAAATAAGTTTTATGAGAGTTTCATGGGTAATCAACAAATAAGTTTTATAGATGAGAAAAAAATGTGAAAAATGAATAGAGATAAGCGTTTCCACCAAAGTGTTGGTATTAGCTATTAAATCATTATTCATCCCATGCTTATCGATAGTTAGCTGCTACCGAAATTATATAGAGATAAGCAGGGGATCGTTTAATTAAATTTGAAGGAAGTTTTATGGAATGATCAAAAAATAAGTTTTATGAGAGGTTCATGGGTAATCAACAAATAAGTTTTATAGATGAGAAAAAAAAAGTGAAAAATGAATAGAGATAAGCGGTTCCACCAAAGTGTTGGTATTAGCTATTAAATCATTGTTCATCCCTTTTCTTTTATAGTATTATGAAGACATCAAGTCCCTTTCCGTAGCACCCCTTACACATTGCGCTATCGCTACATCATTTTTGTTTGCTTTTTATATCTCAGAATAGTCGAATATAATTCACTTTTCAACGCCTAAAAAACCCGACAATCGACAGCAAAATTCAAAGATTGAAATTGAGAAAGATTATTTCCTTATTAACGAAAAATTTTATAATATAACGATAGGTCTATGTTAATTGCTTTTTATGAAACAACCTGTAAATCTTTGTACAGCAAATATGACTTAAAAGATAATACAGAACTGATGGTTAAATAAAAGGTACTAGAGCTTCAAAGTATGCATAAATTATAAGTTAACTGATTTATCATGACGGCAAGAGCGGATGGTCAAATACCTGATTCTCATTTATTAGGTCGAAGAACAACTTTTATCAGCTCTATGAATAGCTATATCAGGTCTATAAACAGCTATATCAGGTCTACTATCAGCTTTAGCAGGTCTATGAACAACTATATCAGGTCTATGAACAGTTATATCAGGTCTACTATCAGCTTTAACAGGTTTATTACCAGCTTTAGCAGGTCTATGAACAGCTATATCAGGTCTATTACCAGCTTTAACAGATCTATTACCAGCTTTAGCTGATTTGTTTTACTAGATCTTCTAAATTTATAGCGAAATGTATGTATCGATTCCTTTTCGATAACGTCCTTTCTTCAACAAACTATCTTTATCGATTACTAAATAGCCATAATTGTCTTTCCAGCAAACACTGCAAATTATGTTGCTTATCAACTAAATGAAAACAGTTAGACAAAGCCGGCTCCCTGGAGACACGGGATATAAAAATTAATTAAATTGTTTTAATTAAAAGTCATGGGAATCATAATATGATTAGTCGCGATTTTGTTTTTCTTACATGCTATCTGTTATTGTCAGAAATCGATCTATTACTTTATCTCCTAGCGAAGTTAGGATCCACTAATTGCATACAGCAAGTACATTCAGGGTATAAAATTGAAATCAAAAAATGAAATGTAGAAGAAATCGGCTCATCAGATATCAAATGTAATATTAGACTCCTGTTACCATCTACTAGAGTCATGTATGTCTCTAAAATATCATTTGGATCCATATAGAGAATTGGGAGAGGTGAAGTTAAAATAAACATATATTTAATAGAACTTTTTTCCATTTATTTACAAATTTAAGTAATATCCATTACTAGATGTTATTTTTGTAAATATTAAATTAAAATAGTTCCCATTTGCTAGTTTCCTAACAACATAGAAGCCTCCATCGTTAAGTTTCTCGATTGTGCGGTGAGTAATTTTAGCGCTGTATCTCGGCGGCAGAAAAACTTGGTAATTCTCTAGTTCTAAAAGGATCCTGGGCCCATACTTCGTTGTTACATTGCTGCATCCTATGATTTTATACTCTAACAACTCTTCCATGTCTTTAACTGCAATCGTAGGTTTAAAATTTGCAGAGTTCAGTTCTTCGAGCACTTCAAAGTCTTCGATGACTGCTTCATTGATTATTGGTAGCTGAGGCATGTTAGATTATTTTAATTTCACTAGGAACACGAATTTCATGTATTTTCAGTTTCACTGATTGACTTTACATTGAAAACTAAAAATTTAACTAAAAATACTTGGCTTTTATACTCGAACTGATATTTAATCAAAGATAAGACCCTAACAAACAAAATTCTTATAACCGCAATTTCCGTTTAAATGTAAGCTGTTTTACATGTTAAAACATGCTGGGGAAATAAAAAAAATATTAAATTTATATTATTGAGAACACGTTAAAAGATATTTGGAAAATTTCTCAATCCTAATCTTCAATATCACAATTATCTATCCAAACAAAATCTGCATATGGAAGTGACTCCGAAATAACTCATCTATATAAATTAATAACATCAATCTAAACCAATTCCGGAGCTATGGAAGCTTAACGGATATTTGGGAAAAATCGCAAAAATTACCTTTTAGATCTAACTTGATCTACAAAAGGTCAGAAAAAATCGAAAAGTATCAACCTAGATCAAGGGTTCAACCTTTCAATTTCACCAATTTTCACGGTATGCATATCATTATTTTACATGGATTTTTGGTGATTAATAAAAGCAACGCAATGTGTAAGTGGTGCTACCGAAAGGGATTTGATGTATTCATGATACGTACTATAAAAGGAGAGGGATGAACAATGATTTATTAGCTAATACTAACACTTTGATGGAAACGGTTCAACTTCACATAGGTAATTATTGTTTCATGTTACATGTTTCATGATTCATGATTCATGATTCTTGTTTCATGTTTCGTGTTTATTGTTTTATGATTCATGTTTATTGTTTACTGTTTCATGTCTTTTAGACTTGATTCTTAAATAAGATCAATATGGATGAGAATCTTACTAAGGAAATAGCGAGGGTGCGAAATGCCATCAGAAAAAAGTTTAAAGCTCTTAAGATGGGAAAAATGGAAACAGAGACTCAGCTAGAGCAAACTTTTAAGTCTATCACCAAGCCGCTTGAGACACTTGTATTGAGAACACGTTTAAAGATATTTGGAAAATTTCTCAATCCTAATCTTCAATATCACAATTATCTATCCAAACAAAATCTGCATATGGAAGTGACTCCGAAATAACTCATCTATATAAATTAATAACATCAATCTAAACCAAATATTTTAACCCTTTTAAAAAAATCAAAATCTCTCATTAGATAGAGAATATCGTAAGGAACATTGTGTTAAACCTCCCCGAATACCGCTTTTCATGAAATTTGAAATGAAATGAATTAGAAATGTATTATTTCTATAATTCTAATTTAATTTGGATGTGTTTTAACATAGCATCCCATGACAATCCTGGTGTTGTGTAATAATGATTCGGGTTAAACTCGTAGATATTTATGTAGAATTAAATTTGTTCTATACATTAACGACATGCTGATATTCTTCTTCTTATTGCTAAGTTTATTAAAAAATCCTGAGGGGCACACATGCTTCATTTTAAATTTATCAAAAGAATTTAAGTAATCATATGAAAACCCCCCTTTCTTCTTATTAAATTCATTATGGATTATTCTAAAGTCTTCATCATTCAGATTTTTTTTTTGTTTTTTAGAGCATCTAAACTCGCAGCGAATGGAATCTAAACTTTGTAATTCAATCGTTTTATTCTCAGATGAAAAAATTGCCTTTGACATTGATATATAACACTTTATTTAAGGGAATAACGTTAATGAAATCTTCAATTTAATTTAATTTTAAGCAGTTCAAGTTTTAAAAATTTCCAGTGGGGGGTAAAATACTTGCTATAAAAGCTGAGGCAAATATTTAGATAGACCAGATTCAGGAAAGGAAGGAAGATCAGGTATGTTGCAGAGTAATTAATATATGCGTAGTAAATAAAAAAATGTTATTACAGAAATAAAATGGAAGGAAAATCTATCGTAAAGACTCCTCGCGAACAATATACTTTTAAGATACAATTCACCCCAGTATGGGATGAAATGATATTAGCGGTGTATAATCAACTGGCTTTCGGAATAAATGCGCTGAAGTATTTACTGGAAGAACATTACTTAAACAAATTTCAAGAACACATTCAAAAATATCTAAAAAATGGTGCATATGAACCTGTTCGGGTTATAACACGATTCAAATACATCAATCGATGTAATGAATACAAATTCGAAAACATCGAACTTAATACAAATCTTAAGGATGGTGATATTAAACAGGAATATCTAAATAAAGTAACACAGCCTATAATTCAGAAAATGGAGGAATTTCAGAGACAAAAAGATGTTCTTGTATTGACAATATGCTTTGTAAAATTCATTTTCGAAAATCATCAATCAGTGGAACCGCAGTCAGAGTTTCAAACAGTGGAGATCAACAACACTGTGTATGAGATGGATGAAGATTGCAATTTAAAATTTATCGAAAACAAAATGGACGAAATACCAGGATTTAGAAATATGTAAATTAATTATATAAAATAATGATATGTCAGGAAGATTTAATAGAACTCTACCGATTTTAAATAAAAATTGATTAAGTGAATTACGAGTGTTTTTATTTCGAAGAAATTTGATATTTTGTAATCACATTTTGTTTGGGGTATACCCTTTTTCAAATACATGTTTATACTTGCTAATGCAAACAAAGTAAAAGACAAACCAAAAATAAAGTTAATAATTTTTTAAACTGTGATAATTTTAGTAAACCGAACTTTGCTCCAACCGAAAGATTTAATGATGATATTAGAATAAGTCTTGCCAATAGTAAGCATCTGTTGAACATTTGAATATACTTAAGAACCCAAAATTAGTGTCATTCATCGTGATAAATACAAATTCCATCATAAGAGCTTAAGATCAGAAAGTGTTAACAGCTTTTGATCTATGCAAAGTACTAAGATCAATATATTGTTTTAATCAATTCCATTGTCTGAATCAAAGAGCTCTATGAATACATGAAAACTTCAATTCATACTTTAAACTACTTTTTGGAGATTTCTATAATGGATTATGTAATGAAATGTATCTTCTAAGGCACATATCAATTTTCTTGAGCCTAATTCAGAGGATTTTTATATTATTTGCGCAAAATGGTAGATCATTGTGTAAGTCATGAAGTGATTCTAGATAAGTTAAATCTACTTCAAATATATATATTCAATTTCTGAACTTTGAAGAATGATCATTATATTGATATCCGTATTTTCTATCCCATTGAAATTCCTCATATGATAAGAATTCAGACATGTCTCACCCATATAAATTATTGCAGTCGAAGTAAATTAAATATGTTGAGCTTTGTGATGGGATAACATTTTCCAAACACTTATTATTAGCAGTAGAATGCCTGCGAGAACATATAAAGTTATACACATTAACGTCAGTTAATAATTATTGTAATTCAATCTTTCAATACTTAAGCATAGCACCCCAAAATTATCCTGAACCTATATAATAAATCGTCATTTTTATAAAAGGATCTGTTTAATATTAAGTTTTCATCAGATGAATTATTCGCTAATTTTTCTATATAGAGAAATCTAATCTATATGAATCTAAAATGCAAACAAAGTAAAAGACAAACCAAAAATAAATTTAATAATTTTTTAAACTGTGATAATTTTAGTAAACCGAACTGTGCTTCAACCAAAAGATTTAATGGTGATATTAGAATAAGTCTTGACAATAGTAAGCATCTGTTGAACATTTGAATATACTTAAGATCACAAAATTAGTGTCATTCCTCGTGATAAATACAAATTCCATCTAAGAGCTTAAGATCAGAAAGTGTTAACAGCTTTTGATCTATGCAAAGTACTAAGATCAATATATTGTTTTAATCAATTCCATTGTCTGAATCAAAGAGCTCTATGAATGTATGAGTTTTAATCAATTCCATTGTCTGAATCAAAGAGCTCTATGAATGTATGAAAACTTCAATTCATACTTTAAACTACTTTTTGGAGATTTCTATAATGGATTATATAATGAAATGTATCTTCTAAGTAACATATCAATTTCCTTGAGCCTAATTCAGAGGATTTTCTGTAAACTTGCTTCAAGAAGATTTATAACTCGAGGTTTTATTTTGTAGAAAAATTGTTTTGGATCCAATATTCCTTCATCATCATTTTTCAATAGAAAGCTTTCAATACGATTATTAAAGCCTTGTTTAATGCGCTTTAAATTTCTTTCATTGGTTCAGCTGTATTTCTCTATAAATTTTGAAAAGATCATTGGGATAGTAGTTTTTCGTTTGTTTGACTTGGTGAGATCACAATTTGGGTCTATTGTTACATGACGTATACAAAAATTTAATTTTAAATGTCATATGGGTTTGTTAGCTGTCAGTTTGGTATAAATTTAAAACATAATTATGATTCAAGAAAAATATGGTTTCCTTATTAAGATTATTACGACTGAAAAAAGAAGAAACCAAAAAACCCGGAAGCTGACATTTGCCAAAATTAGATGACAAACTAAAAGTAAACTGAACTCGGTGAGATCACAATTTGGGTCTATTGTTACATGAAGCATATATGAAATTTATTTTCTTATGTTCTTCACATGATAAATCTCTTTAAAGTATCGAAAGAGGACATTTCAGCTACTTCGATTTTGTTTGTTCTAGTCTAAATTCACAGTTTTGAGGTAATTTTTACAAAGTGCTACAACAACGGCAATGATCTTGTTCATTTCTTCTGCAGTTCAAGGTTGTTATATGGGTTTGGTAGCTGCTAGTTTGATATAAATTTAAAGCATAATTACGAATCAATGGTTTCCCTTATTAAAATTATCACGGCTGAATCATAAAGAAACGAAGTTTAAGGCTATGAAAAGATATTTATTTTCTTTGCAAGTTCTTCACATGATAAACCTCTCCAAAGTATCGAAAGAAACCATTCTAGCTATCTTGACTAGACGTTTATTACTTATTAACGGATTTTTGCAAAGCGATGCATGTTATTTTTAAACATCAGATTTTTTCCCTAATTACAGAAATTCCTTTAACTATTCCTCAATGGTGTTATATTAACTAGTAGTCAAGGTCCAGATGACGTAATCGGTGGAATGACTTACTTGCTAGTTGCATAAAACACGAAATTATTTAATAATATAACCTCGAATTAATGGTTATATTTAGATCTGGAAAAGAAATTGCATGATAATCTTTTAAAGTTCGAGGTTACAATATTCTGCTTCCAATTAAATTCGCATCATGTTATTTCATTTAGCTGATAAAGCTGTACTGCGTAATTAAAAACTCAAAACAACAAACTCTTATTTTCAGCACGAGGTCAGGTTCATCTACAAAACCTTATCACCCAACGACCTTAACATTGCCGCCAAATTATTAATTTCTACGCAGTCACCAGCTCGCTTATCAATCACAGCTCGACCAGAAAAACATGTTAAAACTTGCTTGAAAACAAATGATATCATAGAAATAAGAATTTGCAAAAGAAATTAAAAAATAATCTTCATCTATTTACTCAAAGTGGTGAAATCTTTAATACGCAATATTCTGTTTTTCCAACTAAATTCGCATCATGTTATTTCATTTAGCTGATAAAGCTGTACTTCGTAATTAAAGACTCAAAACAGCAAACTCTTATCTTCAATCCAATTAAATTCGCCTCATGTTATTTCATTTAGCTGATAAAGCTGTACTTCGTAATTAAAGACTCAAAACAACAAACTCTTATCTTCAACATCAATTGTAGCCTCCAAGACTGAATACCCAATATCCAAGATGGCCGACAGGTGCCTTATCTTACTAAACAATCTAGGTTCAGATCCAAGGTTTAGATCTAAGTCCAGATGCAAACCAAAGAAGAAGAAGACCAATTGTAGCCTCCAAGACCAAAAACCGAAAATCCAAGATGGCCGACAATCCTTATCTCTTTTCCTTATCTCTCAATTGTAGCCTATAAGACCGAAAACCCAAGATCCAAGATGGCCGACATCCTTATCTCTCAATTGTAGCCAATAAGACCGAAAACCCCAAAATCCAAGATGGCCGACATCCTTATCTCTCTTCCTTATCTCTCAATTGTAGCCTATAAGACCGAAAACCCAAGATCCAAGATGGCCGACAATCCTTATCTCTCAATTGTGGCCAATAAGACCGAAAACCCAAAATCCAAGATGGCCGACAATCCTTATCTCTCAATTGTAGCCTATAAGACCGAAATCCAAGATGGCCGACAATCCTTATCTCTAGCCAATAAGACCGAAAACCCAAGATCCAAGATGGCCGACAATCCTTATCTCTCAATTGTAGCCAATAAGACCGAAAACCCAAAATCCAAGATGGCCGACAATCCTTATCTCTCTTCCTTATCTCTCAATTGTAGCCTATAAGACCGAAAATCCTTATCTCTTTTCCTTATCTCTCAATTGTAGCCTACAAGACCGAAACTGCACCTCCAAAAATTGTTATGGGGTTTCTGGCGCATGAAAAATGTGCAAAAATGTGACGTCAGACCTCGATTTCCCTCACAATTTAACCAATTTTTAGGTGCACCTGCACATTTGAGCCAGAACCCGCATATTTATACTACTAAGCTCCTTGGAAACCCAGTCTATTTAAAGGAAAAGAAAGGAAAGCAGTTCATATTATTGTTGTCCATTATCCCAAAGGACTAATACGATTATTAACCCAATTATGAGTTGGCAAATAAGAAAGATCTGTCAGGAGAATACGGGGAATTTTCCATGTTATAGCTTAATTATGCCTTCACACATGGCACAACCGCAGTTTTCGAGTCGAAAATCCACAAATTTCAGATCAAGGAAGAAGTGCGTCCCGATCAGGCAATGTATATAAGTTGACTAAACGGAAAACTCAAGCAAAAACCCTACAATTCGTAATTGACATCACAGATGACCCTATTCCTACCTCACTTCTCTCTCCAAGAAAAAAACAGGTTTTCATCACTCATGGGGTACAAACAAACCCTCTTGTGTAATTAAGGACTTTAGTGCGGAACACAATGCGTAGCTGGCGCTGTAGCCGGGCCTGTCAAAAGCTAAAAATGTAGCTGGCGCTGGTGTTGTAGCTGTGTTTTCCCAACTTTTAACTTTTGGCGCGCGCTATATTTGACACTATATAAAAATTCTAAAAGGAAAGCGGAAATATGGAAGGAAATAGGCCAACAGTTGCAATTAAGTGGTAAAGTATTTCCCGGCGTTATTGAATATTAATTTAAATATGCCAATTTATTATATAGTATAATAATTTTATTTTATTTTTAGTTGAATAATGCAAAACTAAGTTGAAGCGACTTCAGGATTCCTACTGTCGTGATAGAAATTCTAAGAACAGAGTATCCGGACAGGAAGCCGATATTGCAGATAGGTGGAAATATGCTCAAAATATGGATTTCTTAGCTGATAATATAAAGCCTAGAAGGTTATATTATAAATTCAATAATTATTTTCAATATTAAAATAACATTTGTTTATAGTACAACGTCTAATTATTGTGTGGAGGATACACCTCAGGAAGATTCGTCCCTTAGCCATACAGAAGATAAATCGCAAAGGGAAATGAATATTGGGGCATCGTCATCAAGCAACATATCGCTTGATGATACACTAATGAGTCCTCCGCCTTCAAGGGAGGTACTAGAACTGTTTTCTGATCCAGAAAGCAGCAGCAGTGCTGATAAAACCCATCCAAATATTCGAACAACGCCGGTTGCTGGATGCAGTGGAAACATATTTAAGAAAAGGAAAGGAGGCAGCGAAAATTTAGAGGAGCAAATATCCGGGGCCACGACATGCATCCAGACTTTCCTAAAAAAAAAAGAAATGACACCTGCTTGTCAGTCTTCTGATGATGAGGATGAGCTCTTCTGTCTGGGCATAACAAAGAAACTAAAAAAGTTTAAAACACGACTCAAGAACGCTGTGAAATTAAATTTGATGCAATATGTTCAGGAGGTCGAAAATTCCTTTGAAGAAGATCCAACTAACATAATGCAGCTTTTTACTGATTAATTTTTAGTATAAGTTAGATTTAAGTTTTTTCACTTATATAAGTTTTAGTTATAATATTTTTTGATAGTTTTAATATTAATATAAATTTATGTAAGTTTTTGTAATTTTAGATATTTAATTAGTTGTTAGGTTTTCTTTGTAATTAGCTATATTTATGAATATATTTTTAAATTTAATTTCGATTTCAACTTTGTTTTATTTAATTTGCAATAAATAAATTTCAAATTATTTCAGAGTGCCTAATAGGAACTAGAACGAAGCTTTAAATTAAAAATGCGGGTTTTCCTTTATAAAGTTAACTAAATTCCATTTGATATGTGGAAGTATATATATTTAGTTATGATAGATTTGATGAATAAAAAATAAATGGGGGGAAAATTTAACATTACTTTGAAAGAAAGTGGTTGTAATAAAAGTACTAAAAGAATGAAAGGATTTCAATAAATTTGCATTTGACGGAAAACAGAGAAAAATAAATGAGTGAAAAAATAATTAAATCCTATATTGCCATTATTAAAAACTTTATTGTTACGATTATAGCTAAGTAAGCAATAATTATATATATGAAAATGAGAAATAAAACTGTCTTGGGTCACTGATTATTCATTCCTTGAATCGTTAGTTTCATTGTTGAGAATTCCCCCCACCCGCGGTAAGGGTTCCAGCAATAGCGGTACAATAAGTAATCTGCCCCACCAGTGGTAAGAGATTCACTTAAACATTTGTACATTTGGTCCTTCGAGCACAAGAACTCAGCTTTACCTAGCTGGTTACATCCACTAAGATGACGTTTCCGGAATATCTGAAGATACTATTCCGATCACAAGAACTCAGCTTCACCTAGCTGGTTACATTAAGAAGATGTTTCTGAAGTACTGGAAGATACTATTCCAAATATCCCAGCCCCCTAACGAAGTAGGCTTGGAATATTTTAACATTATAATTTATTTTAGTATAAATTGGTGTTGTATTATTTATTTAAGCTTAATACAAGCTATTGCGAAAAAAATAAAAAAATAAAATACAAGCTATAACTTAATACTAATTCAACAGACTATAATAAATGAATAATTAAGAATAAATAAATAAAAGGTATAAGCTACAATATGAGCTATATATATATTGATTACTGGCAGAGGGCGTAAGGAAGAAGAATTAAAGTAGGCGATCAGGATCAAGATGGGCGGGGTCAAGATATAGGGCTTTGTGGAGTGATGATTTACTCAGATGGAAGTCAAAAGAGGAAAGGTCGTTGACTTTTCGTAACATCCTAGTAATTGGCTCGCTTTGACCGTAGTTTGTGCGATGGCGGTCGAGTCGGAAAAGGGGAGTGGACCTAAGGTTACGGGGATTGGTATAGATGGGTAAAGATTGCAGGATTGAGGGGCAGTCTATGGCACCAGTTAATAATTGGTAAATGAAGAGAATGTCGGAAACATCACGACGCTTGTTTAGAGGTTGTAAGTCGATCAGTTTCAGCCGGTTTTCATAGGGTGGAAGGCTGAATCTGTCAACCCACGGAATATCACGTAGAGCGAAACGAATGAACCTACGCTGGACAGATTCAATCCTATTAATGTGAGTTGTTTGTGTAGGGGACCATACCTGGCTGGAATATTCAAGGAGAGGTCTAACGAAGGAGACGTATAGAGATTTGGAAACATAAGGACTGGAGAACTCTCTAGACCAGCGCTTCACAAACCCTAGCGCGGAGTTAGCTCTGTTAATTAAGCTGTCAATGTGGGAACGGAAATTGAGGTCACTATCACAGATTATTCCTAAGTCACACAAAGAGGTAACGATAGGGACTGGTACGTCGGTTAACATATAGACTCTCGGGGTGGAGATAAGACGCTTGCGGGAATAAGAGATGGACTGGCATTTGGAGACATTGAGCTCTAGAAACTTTTTCATGCACCATGTGATTAATGAATCGAGGTCTTTTTGCAGGAGAAGAGAGTCGGTTGTGTAGGAGATATGTTTGATTATTTTCATGTCATCGGCATAAATGGACAACTCTGAGTGTTTGATGACACATTAACCAACAACATTTATTGTGAGGATAAAAATCAATGGGCTTAGGTGGCTGCCCTGAGGGACGCCGGAACGAGCGACAATAGGGTTAGAAATGGATGAGCTGAAAATAATATTGTACTGACGGTTGTTGATGTAGGATCGAATCCAGGAGATGAATCTGGGGGGGAAGCCTAGGCGATCAAGTTTGAACAAGATAACGTTATGGGAGATCTTGTCGAAGGCTTTACTAAAATCGGTGGCTATAACATCAACATCTTTACCGTTTTCCAGGGCACATAGTGTTTTAGAGACGAAGTCAGTAAGGTTGGTGGTTGTAGATGTTCCTTTGAGGAAGCCATGCTGGGAGAATGAGATGATAGACTTACAGTGGAAGAACATGGAATCATAAACTAATGTTTCGAATAGTTTAGGTATGGATGATAATTTAGCAATGGGTCTGTAGTTGGACACATCGTTCTTGCAGCCTTTTTTGAAGATGGGAATAATATAGGAATTTTTCCATAATTGAAGGAAAACCCCTTGAGTGACCGAGAGACGAAAAAGCAAAGTAAGGGGTTGAACTAGATGCATGGCACACTTTTGCAGAACGATGGCCGGAATGCCATCTGAACCTGGGTGAAAGTCATCCTCAAGCCCATTAATACTGGCTGCGATTAGTTCAGGATCAGGGTCAAAAGATGTAAACGACGCTACGTTTGTCCATGAATGCAAAATAGTTAAGGTCGGGCTGTAGAGAATTGTCGCTGAAAGATTAACTGAAGAAGTGTGCAAAGAGGTTAGCGATAACCTTAGGATCAAATGGAGAGGTATTCTCGAGCATTAGCTTGGAAGGGTAACCATTGGATTTCTTCTTGGAATTAATAAAGCTATAAAAACGCTTGGGGTCGGATATGAGGCTAGTTTCCATCCGTTGGAGGTACTCATGGTAGAGGGTATCACAACGTTCAGAAAAAGAGGTATAAGTAGATAGATAGGAAGAATAGTCAGACTCAGTCTGGGTTAGAAGAAAAGTTTGCCAACGTTTATTTCTCCTGTTGCGAAGAGAGCGTAATTCTTTGTCGTACCATACGGGGGTGAGGAATAGTTTTTACGAGGAAGAAGAGGGATAGATTGTGTAAGACAAGCGTGTATTTCCGAATAGAACGAGTCTAAAGCAACGTCAATTGGGAGATGTTGAGGGACATCGCCAATATTAGAGTTGAGGAGCAAGTGATTTAATTTGTCAAAGTCGCCTTTGCGAAAATTGAAAGATAAAGAAGACTCGGAGCTTGAAACGGAATGAGGGTGCTCGTAGGAGAAAACGAGGAACAAGGAGGATGGTGACGGTCGAGGGAGGAGAGAAGATGGTCGCTTTCTGCGACAGCGTACTTAACTGGGTCTGTAGAAAAGATTAAGTCTAATTGTCTGTCCAGGAAGTTCCTGACTCCGCTTACTTGAAAGAGACCTGAAACGGAGAGCTGATCGGTAAAGAAGGCTTCTTTAGCCGAAGACGCGTTAAGGGGGACAAAGTGAGAACAGTCCTCGGATAATAACCATTGAATACGGGGGAGGTTAAAGTCACCCAATAAAATAAATTCATCGGACGCGTTACCGTTCTCAAGCAGGGTATCGATCGCTTCAATTATGGGCTCGTAGGCGTCTAGAGGTTGAGAGGGGCGATTGTAACAACAGAGGATGTACAGATGGCACTTATTTAGTGATATTTTTATATATATAAATTCTGATATTGTAGAGTCGGAGGTCTTTAGAAGGGTTACATCATAACGGTTGTGAGCAGCCATGAGAACCCCGCGACCTGGTGGATCATTGGTGCTTATACAACCGTAAACACTGAAAATGGTAAAGTTTGGAGGGAATAGTTCGTTGTCGAGAATTCGTGGTGTTAGATTGGTTTCAGTTAAGGCAAAGATATCGTGCGGGAATTTCTGGGAGTTAAATATTGGATGTTTTTGTGCGAAGTCCTCTTACGTTCTGGTAATAGACTGACAAGCTGTTGGGGAGAGGTTCTTGTTCGGAAACCGCGGGTGTAATAGAGGGGAAGTCAGAAATAGGGAAAGCAGGGGGTTAGGAACGAAAGTAGTTTAAGGAGTCATTGCGACATTTTTGGAGATGGGAAATGCGGCGAGAACTGACGTACGCAGCATAGGTGGATAGATCTTCTGAAACCTTATGGGAAGGCATATTGAATAATTCATGGTATTTAGTGAAAAGTTGAAGTAAGACTGATGGGTCTGTGGGTAGGCCTTCTTGTTATATACTTAACATGACGTTGGTGCTGGTTTTACCGTAAACACAGACGGAGTTCGGTTTGTCGTGCAAATAGGCTAGAAATAGACGTACGTTGTCATAAATGCGACGGTCCCGTAAACGAGACAAGAGGTATCGTCTATTGCTAGAATCAGCAGAGCGCAAAGTCAATTTAACTGTAGGTGGGACAAGGGGATCGATAAATGAATGATGTTCGGATAAAGGAGTTTTGGCTAGCGGAATGGGCGGGTTAACGCAGGTAGAAGTTGTTTGAGACGGGGCGACAGTGTAGGAGGATGACGGCATGGAATAAGGTGGGCATGCGGAGGAAGTAGCGGGTGCAAGGTTTGGTGTATACAGAGGAGGGGTGGGACAGACGGAAATCGGTGCAGAGGTGGTGGAGTGGTCGGAAGAAGTTGGCTTGTGGTTAGGTGGACACACGGAAGAAGTTGGGAGTGCATGGTTAGGTGGGTGCGCTGGATATACGGAACTCAAAACAGTATTGGTTGGGTTGACGGTTGGAATGGACGTGTTCGAGGGCTTCGGTGTAACTGGAACAGGGGGGTTAAGGGTTTGAGAATAACTAACTTTGTAATGAGTAGACCGATTTGGATAATTCTTTTTCTGTTGGGTACAGTATGTTCCGTGTTTGATACCAGAAGAAAAACACTTTGGTGGTGGGGGTGGAACCTAACTTTGTAACGCGTGGTCGGATTCTATTGTTTAGAATATGATCCTTGGTTGATACTACGAGAAAACAAATGTTGCTGGGGGGGGGGGTGGAACCTAACTTTGTAAAAAGTGGACCGATTTGGATGGTTCTTTTGCTGTTGTATAGAGTGTGATCACCCATTGCTAATAGAAGAATAATTGGGCCCATGGTGGGGGGTTGGGTCGGGGCAGGAGTAGTCTAACTTCGTAACGCGTGGACCGATTTGGATAATTCTTTTTCTTTTGGGAAGAGTACGCTCCCTGGTTGATACCACGAGAAAAAAATTTTGGTGTGGTTGGGGTGGGAGAAGTGGGTGGAACCTAACTTTGTAACGCGTGGACCGATTTGGATGGTTCTTTTGCTGTTGTATAGAGTGTGATCCCCCATTGCTAATAGGAGAATAATTTGTTCCTATGGTGGAGTGGGTGGAGTAGGGGGAGGGGTAGTAACTTCGTAAAGCGTGGACTGATTTCGATGATTCCTTTTCTGTTCGGTAGAGTCTGTTCCTTGATTGATACCATGAGAAAAAAGTTTAGTGGAATAGGGGTGGGGCAGGGGGTTAAAACTAAAAAGCATAAAAAAAAGCAATGTGTAAAAGACTTGCGATATTGACGAATTAATTTAGACTTCAATTTATTCACTGTTTCTGAAATTAACTTACAATGCAAGCTCTTAAATTCTATAGCTGACTTTAAAATTCACATCAATATTAAACATTCTTAATTAAAATTAATTCAATAAATTATTACAAAAAAATTGTGAAGAATCTACAAAAATTCAATTCGAACCGGTTTGTAGCTGTACTGCGACTTCCACAGTTTAGAAGAAGATATAGTTCCACTTAATTCGGGTCTGAATCCACAATTCCCAATACTATGCACAAACAATACAATTACAAACTAATAGTACGCGAAATATTACGATGTCGTAAGGAATTAATTAATATTAAGACTGATACAACTGGTTTGTTACGTAACTGTAATTTTTTACAACTGAGCAGTAAACAAAATTCCACTATTACGTGTATCTGTCTACCATTCTCAAACTGCACAGAAACAGTACAAAACAGAACAGTACTTTTTTTAGATTAATTGGGTGGAAATATTAATAAATTCAAATGCGGCGAGAATAAATAAACAAAAGTTTAATTGAATGAAATATTTGGCAATTATAATGAGAGGAGTAAATGATCAAAAAAATTAAAAATTAAAAAAAAGGGAAAAAGGAAAGTCAATGGGAAAGAAGATTAAATTTCACGAATGGAAAATTCACAAAAATTATTTGTTGAAATAAAGAAAGGAATTCAAAATATCAAATGAAAGTAAAAATTATGAAATTAAACAAAACCTATGCTGAAAAAAAGGAAAATTGTTAATAATAAAACATCTGTTTAATAGAAATAGGTTCGCAGAAAAAATTGCCAATAAAAGTGCTATTAACTGCTATCACTAATTTTCAATCAGATAAAACAATTACCAATGTATTTAAATTGCTGAAATCAATCCTATTATCACTTTGTACTTTTCACTAGCTTTACTGTCACAAGAAAAAGATTGATTGTAGAAATTCTTCTGCTTTTACAGCCTTTGGAGACTTGATTTTCAATATGGCAGAAATTCTAGAAAATTCACAAATTTTGTGGAACTTAAAACCATAATTTGAATTTTAAATTTTCGCAGTTACTATAGTCAGTCTTTAAAGCAAGCAGTCGCAAGGGAACCATCCTGCAAAGCGGTCGATGTTTAATTGAATAAATGTTTCAGGTTCCAATTTAGTTCTTTCCTTCTTTTGTTAAATCCTATCCCAAGTTAGATAGTTATATTACACAATTTTTATTTTATTGTTTTTTAGTATTGCTTTTGTCTCTGTCAGTTTCTTCTTTCTCTTCAACAATAAATACTAATTAATAAGAGGCAAATCATTAAATTTTGTTGTTATAAGTGAAGTAGGTAAATACCATTAAGAGAAAGGGGTTGTTAGTTGCAGCGCGAGTGTGGTAAACATAACATTAGTTAATAAGCAAATTTTGTTGCTTACATTGAAAGCAAATTAATAAATGCCGAAAATAATTGACGCACTTGTTCTTTATTGCAGCGCGCGCTGCATTTGATGTACGATACCAACTCAATAAACCGAAATGAACTTACCAACCAAATTAAATATAAACCACCACAACACAATCGAACGATGTGTACACTTATGAGATTGCACCTACGAGGAAGTAACTAAAGGAGAAGAAAAAAGCTCAGGAAATCATGGCAATTTTAAGCTTGTGTGAGATTCCCATGCATACAATCTTATAAGCGAAAGGCAGACGATTAGAAAAATATTTTACATTTGGGGGTTTTGACGCGTATTTTAAAATATTGAACTAAATAATAAATTGTGTGCCGACAGTGGCCAACTTAATCAACTAGAACTTTCTGAAAATTTTGCAAAGAAATGGGTAAAATCCAGTCAAAAGGTTCGGACAATAATGGGAACATAGTAAACCATGTTATTTTCGAAGATACAGTAAAAATTGAAAATAATCAGATAATAATATTGTTGCTAATAATAGCGATTATTAAACTTGTCGAGTTTCTTTACTGTGTATACAAAAACCATGAGAGGAAACTAAGAAAAAGATATTCAAACGCGGTATTAAAAGCTTAAAATTTTGCTGTACAATGCATGACTGTATTGCCATTCCATTGGCACTCCTACTTCTGTTTACAATATTAACAGATATAACGATTTCAGTGATATAAAACCTAGTAAAACAATTTTACCAAAAATAATAAAATATAAAATAAAACACCGTTAATCCTCTTATGCCTACGTTTCGCGTGTTTATTTACGCTTCATCAGGGCTGTATAACAACAAAAATGAAATGGAATATAATATAACAGTCAACTATACAATAAAGTATGTTATACCTCAAGAATTAATTTATCTGAAAGCAACATAACGGAGGATAGCAAAACAAGAATGAGAAGCGAAGCAATTAATATAATAACAAATTCTTATAACAGAATCAATAATGATAGAAAACATAATACGATCATAAAGGATTATAACATCACAAAAAATTTTCTTAAGACTAATAGTGATTTATACGTATTGAACAGTGATAAAGGTAATTCTTCAGTGATTATGAAAAAAGCTGAATATATAGCAGCAATGTCCGATTTGCTTAAAGATAATAATATGTACAAAATATTGGATAGGAATCTAACGACAAAATTCCACAATAAAGCATTAACACTGGTTGACAAACTGTTTGAAAAGGATAGTATTACGAAGGAACAGCACGACAGAATAAGAAAGGTGAATCCTATATCTCCGAAATTATATGGTATGAGGAAAACACATAAACAGAATTTAGCTATGTGACCGGTAGTATCATGTATTAATAGCCCGTCGTACGCTATTGCACGGTTTATTCACACTATACTTACACCATACGTCAATACGTTGGAGTTTAACATAAAAAACTCTAAGGAATTTGTACAGAGCATTTGGAACATACAATTGCCACCTGACTATGTGCTGATCTCGTTGGATGTCATATCGCTGTTCACAAACATACCAAAAGAGTTATTTTTTCAAATCATGAGAGAGCAATGGCAGTCAATTTCAGAATACGTAAACCTTGACATAGAAATAATAATGGAACTTATTAGTTTTATATTTGAGAGCAGTTACTTTAAATTTAATGGCAAGTTTTATCAACAATTGGATGGAAGTGCAATGGGTAATCCAGCTAGCCCAATAATTGCTAACATCGTCATGAATTTCGTTATTAAGAATGTCCTGAATAAACTGGACTTTATAATACCTTTTTTCAAATTATATGTAGATGATTCAATTTTAGCCGTTCCGAAAGAGAAGGTGGACTAAGTGGTGAAGTGTTTCAATAGTTTCAATAGTAAAATTCAGTTCACAGTAGAAGTTGAAAACAACGGATCCTTACCATTCCTAGACACATTAGTTAATAGAGAAGAAAATGGCACACTAACTACGGATTGGTATATAAAACCGAGCAGTTCAGGTAGGGTACTGAACTTCTTATCAAATTGTCCTATACAATATAAACGTAATGTAGTCTTAAATATGATTAATAAAATTTACAACATTTGCTCTGCTAAATACATAAATACAAATATATATCGAATGAAACAAATATTGAAAACTAATAACTACCCATCTTACTTTATTAATCAAATCATAGTGAAATGCCAACGTAACATAAATAATATTAATAGGATTAATAGGATAGAACAGACGAATATGATAGCACAACAGCAGACATATAAATATATCAAATTTCCTTTCGTATCGCATCTTTCGTATAGATTGGGAAAGCTATTTTCAACCGTTCCAAACACAAAAGTGGTATTTTATAATATAAAAACAGTGCGGAATCTTTTCACTTACATCAAAGATCGTGATGAGATGGATTCCCTATCTCACGTAGTTTACAGAGTAGATTGTAGAGGTTGTGGCTCGTGTTACGTTGGCCAAACGAGAAAAGTACTAAAAACCAGACTAAAACAACACCATTACGATTGCCAAGATAAAAATAAAAGCAAAAAAGAAAAAACAGCACTCGCAAAACACCATTTTGAGAGTGGTTGTCATGTTTTTAAGTTCAGCGAGGTTAGAATTTTAGACCGGGAAACTAACTGGCAGAAACGTAACATAAGTGAAATGATACAAATACAATTGAACTCTAATAACATTAACTATAGAACGGACACACAACACTTAAACCCTAACTATAAATTCCTCTTACAGAAGTACACAGAAAACAAGAGTAGCTGATAACAGCTCAGTATTTTGCGATTCTCCAGAGACGATGGTCGGTTGTTCTGTGTTTGTAATAGTTAATAATTTCAGATTTAGTAATAATTAGCTTGGGTGTTGCCAATGTTTTTCTATGATGTCTAACGTAAATTTTTGAGAGGTGATATATAAAAGTAAATATAAAGGATTTCTTGAGGTATAACATACTTTATTGTATAGTTGACTGTTATATTATATTCCATTTCATTTTTGTTGTTATACAGCCCTGATGAAGCGTAAATAAACACGCGAAACGTAGGCATAAGAGGATTAACGGTGTTTTATTTATTATTTTTGGTCCCCATACCAGCAACAATTGAACAACAGTAACATAATAAGCTTGGGACAAGAATTTGAGATCAATTATTCCGTGTGTTTATACCACCAGCCCGGATGGAATTAACACAGCCATATATCTGTCGAATGGACCAATTAAATAAAATCGAAGAAGAATTCTAATAAAGTTCAACAAGAGCAAAAACAGGCAATACACGGAAAATACTCAGAAAAAGAAGAGTTAGTAAGCAACCTTCACAAAGAAGCAAAAGAAGTAGCAACAGTGCCAGAAGAAGTAAATACGATACTTAAATATAAAGTAATTTACAAAAACATAAAGGAATTAGTGGATAATATTTTAAAATTAGTAACAAATCAAAGAGGTTACAACATGCCATTCGATATCAAGCCAGCAACATCTCTGCTTCAAACCTAAGATGAGAAGCATGAGGAAACAGAAACCTTTATCGAATCTATGGAGCTGCTGGATGAACTAACATCAACAGACGCGAAAGAAATTATGATTAAATTCATAAAAACTCGCATATCTGGAAAGGCCAAATACGTAATTACCGATGAAATCAACACAGTAGCCTTAATAAAAAACAAACTAAGAGAAAGATTCTCAATGAAATTATCATCAGGCAATTGCGAACATGCCAACAGGGCAACAGGAAGCTAGAGGCGTTTAACAATGCTAGACAAAGAGCAATCATGAAGCATTCAAAACTATAGAAGCAATCAACCTGGTTGATCAGGGAATTACCCAAATAGAGGTAGAAGCAACTGGCATACCTACAATATCAGATACAGCAATAATGGCAGATACAACGATAACGACATATATAAAAATAACAGGCAAAATTGTAACAACTGGCAAACTCATAACAATCAAAACAGGGTAACCTACAATATTAACAGTAGCTATAACAGGAATTACCGGCCCATGCAAGCGCAGAAAAAAATCAAAGGCGAAATAATAACAACCAGAGAAGTCCACAAAGCAGACGAATTCAGCACTATGAATCGGGGGAATGCCAAAACCCTCAACCAAAATCAGAAACGGAACGGTTCTGGGTCCCATCAACTCATACCTCCCAAGAATATTAAATAATAATCTCTCCTTAACCAATTTCGTTAAGGCGTATGCCGAAATGTGTACTACAGTATGCACCTTCATTGTGGATACAGGGGCAGATATTTCAATATGCAAAAGAAGTAAAATTAGTAATGATCGATGGTATCAGCCAAGAAATACCTCAGTGACGATTTCTCTATAGGTGCTGACGCAATTCTGGGACTATACTTCTTAACAAAATTTAAATCAAATATAGGTTATGACCACCAATCTTTAGCGGTCCATCTCCAAACTCAGTCATCATTCCACCAAGATGCGAAATTATCAGAAAACTTAACATTTCAACACAAAATAATTCCGAAGATCTATGACTTGAAACCTGGAATATTCATTGGGGGATAAATTCTTTCACCCAACAACCCAGTAGTAAAAATTCTAAACACAACAAGCAAAATAGCTACACTACAAAATATAAAACTTTCAACAAAACCACTTTCAGACTTCAGTATAATTAAAACACCTACAATTAAAATAACAGAACAAGTAATTGTAAAATTAAAACTAGAAACTAACTTAAGCTATGCTAGATCACAATTCGAAAAGTTATGTCGCGAGTTTAGTGATATTTTCGCTATAGAAGATGAGCCGCTCACATCAAATAACTTCTATGAACAACATATAGAAGTAGCAGATAACTTACCCGTATATACAAAAAACTACCGAACTCCAGAAGCGCATAAAACCGAAATAAAAATAGCATAAAAGCATAAAATAATTTTTAATTTTATATCTATTACGACATTTCGAAGTCGGTGCAAATCAAACAAACCAAACAACTACAACAAAAGTATTTAATCGTCATTTCTTATGATCCCGTAAACTGAAACGTTCAGGTAGTATTAGGTATTATTTTCAAATTTTTTTTAAAAAACTATTTTATGTTTCACTTTTTAGTGTCTTCTACTCCATACAACGAAGAAAGAACCATCCAAATCGGTCCACGCGTTAAAAGTTAGTTTTAACCCCCTACCTCAGCCCCATTCCACTAAATTTTTTTTCTCATGGTATCAATCAAGGAACATACTCTACCGAACATAAAAGGAATCATCGAAATCGGTCCACGCGTTACGAAGTTACTACCCCTCCCCCTCCCCCACCTCCACCATAGGACCAAATCATTCTCCTATTAGCAATGGGGGATCACACTATACAACAGCAAAAGAACTATACAAATCGATCCACGCGTTACAAAGTTAGGTTCCACTCCCCTTCTCCCACCTCCACCCCAGCAACATTTGTTATCTCGTAGTATCAACCAAGGATCATATTCTATCCAATAGAAAAAGAATTATCCAAATCGGTCCACGCGTTACGAAGTTAGACTACCCCTCCCCCCCCCCACCCACATCTTTCACCATAGGACCAAATTATTCTCCTATTAGGAATGGGGGATGATAATAGAATTAATCCTTCTAACTTAGAAGGCGCACTTCATAGGTAGAAGCCTAGAATCATTTGACCTATTCGCCAAAATATAACTAAATATTAAGGCGAATGAGGCTCCCAAACCCATGCAAATAATATTATTAATTAGCACACTAAAATACGCCCATACACAACAATCACGGGGTGCAAAGACAACAGAGATCGTTAATGCAAATCAATAATAAGAGTCAGGTCAAAAGACAGACACACATTCACGACTCTATACATGCGTTATATAAAAATAGTGTTTCCAACAAAATGCAAAGCAAACAAAAAGAAAAATTAAAACCAAAACCAGTGCAAGCAAAAGAACGAATCACAAATTATAGATCCTCCTTTTAAGTGTCACTTTGTCCACATTAATATCAAAAACGTCTCCAATATTATTAGCAGACCTACACATGCGGTTAATAGGCTCGAACATGCCGTAATTAGTGCGCGAAAAAGCAATCTGTAAAGGTGCTCGATTACGTAGGGAATAGGACAGTTCTCTAGGCAATATTTTGGAAGCTAGTTCAGCGCTGTCCAACTTTCCCTGCAGAAGCTGATGCAAAAATGTTAAATCAGCAACCCACCGTCGCTTCTCGTGTGTAGCAAGTTGCAGCAAACCCAAGCGCTCCTCATAAGGTGGCAGAATAAGAGGGTTATTCCAAGGCAAAGAACGTAGGGTCGATCGCACAAATCTGCGCTGGACGGACTCGATACGTTTAATGTGTGTTCCGTAAAATGGAGATCATACCTGACTGGCATATTCAAGCAGGGGCCTAGCAAGGGATGTATAAAGATGGAGTCTTATATGAGGTACTGGAAATTCCTTGGACCAACGAAGAATAAATCCCAGCATAGAGTTTGCCCTAGCTACCACGTTATTTATATGGGAGATGAAGTTCAACTTACCATCAAGATACACTCCCAAATCCCTCACCATTTCCACCCGTTTTATACCAGTACCCCCAAACATGTACTGAAAAGTACGGAAGCTGCGAGACTTCGAAATAGACATAACCTGACATTTCTCAATGTTCAGCTTTAGATTGTTGTTGCAGCACCACTCATAGAAAATGTGCAACTCTGATTGTAAAATCTCACAATCAGCGTTAGATTTTATTGGAAGAAAAATCTTAATATCGTCAGCATATATAAAAATTTTTTTTCTCTTTCTTTTTTCTTTAATTGACGTTTTGTAAGTATGTGGGTTGTAATTGGATATAATTTTTAATTAATTTTTTTTTTACTGTTTGCCAACCTTGACAGACGGCCTCTGAGCCATTGTCTAGTTTATTAGCAAGTACTATACGTTCCATTCTAGGGTTTCTCTATTTTTGTATTATATATAGTACAGGTATTTAGTATAAGTATATATATACATATGTGTATTTTTACTGTTATTATGTTTTTAGTTTATATATTATGTATATTATTATTATTATTATTTTTTTTTTAATTTAAATGAATTTGTAATGGAGTTTAATTTTAAAATTGAAATTTTGTAATAAACATTATTAATTAATTATAAGAATTTTACATCTTTGCAGCAAATATGAAATATCATCAATAGATAAGATGAATAACAATGGACCCAGATGACTGCCCTGGGGAACGCCAGAATGAGTCACAAAATCATCAGAGAGTGCGCTACGAAAACGCACTCTATAAATCCTATCAGACAAATATGACTTAATCCAGACAATAAGGGAGGGCGGGAAACCCAACTTAGCCAATTTAAAAGTAATGATAGAGTGAGACAGCTTGTCAAAGGCCTTACTAAAATCAGTGTAAATACAGTCAGTTTGGCATCCTTCCATGAATCCGCCCACAGTGCAAGAAATAAACTCAACCAAGTTTGAAACCGTGGACCTACCCTGAAGAAAACCATGCTGCCGAGTGGAGATTAGGCCTTTACACACTTCGGATAATTGGCATTGAATCAATAGTTCGAAGAGCTTAGGAATACAGGACAATTTAGCAATTGGCCTGTAGTTGGAAATGTTTCTTCTATTGCCACTCTTGAAAATAGGAATTAAATAGGATATCTTCCAGAGCGCTGAGAAATGGCCCCGTGAAAGAGACTTCCTGAATAGTAATAGCAAAGGCCACAATAACACCGAAGAACATTTCTTTATGACTGCAGGAGGAATCCCGTCAGGACCACTAGAGAAGTCAGTTGGAAGTGCAGTAATATGCCTCAACAGGATCTCCTCCGTGATAGATGGAACTGAAACCACGGGTAAAATTCGGCTCTTAATGTGCGAAAAGTTTCCATTGTCCGGGATGAAATCAGATGATTCAAATGCACCCTTAAAAGATTCAGCAAATAAGTTGCAAATAATATTAGAATCATTGCTGGAGATCTCCCCGAATTCCATAGTCGATGGGTAGCTATCAACCTTTTTCTTCAAGTTGACATATTCGAAAAATGCACGGGGATCAGAGAATAATCTGTTCTTAAAATTTTGAAGATATTCTTCATATAGAGAACGAAAACGGCTTATAAATTGTTCATGGCAAATACTATATTCATGCCAGGCGTCAGCACTGTTAACACGTAGATACTTTTTCCAAAGTCTATTCTTCCTATTCTTAAGAGTCTTCAATCCTCTGTCAAACCATGGTGGAGGGGAGTCTCTACCCCTAACCCGAACTTATCCTTCAGTCAAGTCATGGGGAAGAAAGCTATCGTCATCATCATCCGCTACCCATCGTACATTGGGTAAGTTGAAGTCCCCCATTAGGATAATTTCATCCTTAGAACCCAATCGATCATAGATGTAGTCAATATGTTTAATGAGAATATCATACTGACTCCGACCATTACTATCTACGACATTAGACGCATCAGGAGGTATATAACAACAAATTAAGAAGAGGCTGCTCGACTCAAATGAAATTTTTACTGAAACTTGTTCCAGCTCCAGTTGGTCAGAAAATAAAGGAGTGTCAAAAAGATTAGTATTAAGAAAATTCCTGCAAGCTATGAGAACCCCACCGCGTGCGGTCGAGGCAACATGCCTATCCCTACGGAAAACCTGATAAGAGCCATTAAACAGCTCCGCGTCCGAAATACCCTGGTGTAGCCACGTCTCGGATAAAGCAATCACATCAAAGTCACAGTTGTTAGATGAGAAATAAAAATTATTTATTTTGGTCCTCGGTCCTCTCACATTCTGGTAGTAAAGAGAGAGCTTGTCCCGTTTTTTGAACTAGGTGACTGAAGTGCTCCTGACCTGGTGCGGCGGCGAGAATTGGGTACGAAGGTCTTACAAAATACATTCTGGGGCCAGAAATTATCACCAAGCATAGTATCAGCCAATTGAGAAGGAGTCGACAACAAGAAGGATGCGTAGGGCTTTGACTGCCCAATTATTTTCTTACAGAACACCTCAGACGTGTCAATACCCCTAGACCGAAGGAAACGCAATATTATGTCACAAGAGGTTCCAGGCGTCAGACGAGAGACAAAGATAGACTTTGGACGAGGAACGGCAGAGAGTCCAACCTCTTCAACATCAGATACGCCAATGTTCGAGGGTATGATTATAGGAATCACACCATTACTTCCGCACAAATCCGCCTCACTACCCCCATTGATGCCATCAGATCTGCCAGCAGTGACCACCGGACCCGGAAGACCAGTATCCGCTACGGAGCAACAACAGAAAAAGAACCAGAAAAGAACAGAAAAAGAACCATCGAAATCGGACCACGCGTAACAAAGTTACCGTGCACCCAATAATGCCGATGACATAAGAAGATTTGTAGCTTTCTGTAATTATTATCGCCGATTTGTACCCAATTTCGCTGAGATGGCGCTACCATTGAATAAGTTGCGACGAAAAAAGTGTCACTTTAAATAAAGTAATATATTAAAATTAATTAATATATTCGCATTCAAGTAACTAGGCAACCAAAAGCTAAAAGACTTGAATATTATAATCTACAAGCCGCAAAGATATATATGCATCTCAAATAAAGAAGAAATACACTGGGCCCAAATTATATTTAAGGAAGTCCTCTTTTGTGGAGCTTCCTTCAATGATGTAGTAGGATTATATTTAAGGAAGTTCTTATTATTGTAGAGCCTCCTTCCTAATACTTCTTCGTATCTATAATAATTTCTAGATAAATTATATAAATATTTAACTAATACTCCAATATTTATTTTTAATTGATATTTATTTAATTTTAATTTTGTTGTTTCCAGTTGAAACAATCTGGTTATACTGAAAATTATTTACAACTTTTTTGTATCCTACTTTACGTTATATACATGTTAAATATTTTCTTTGTATTGAGTACAGTATTTTATTGTCATGGAATAAATGATTATGATAATTTTTAAAGTGTTTGTGTTTCATTCAAATTCTATTCAAAATTTATCGAAGTGTACAGGTTGACTAAAATATTTTTGACAGTACAGTCTGACTGGATATTATTAAAGTAGATTTTAATATAAATATTTTATTAATAATATAATCAAATAATAAACTTTTACTTAAAATATGAAATATTAAATTTTTAGCTACTGCTACACCGTTCAGTAAAGCAAAATGCGGAAACCGATACGCACTTACGATGCAATGAAATTTAAGTAAGTACATCGTAATAATCCCAACAAGAGATAAGGAAGCAAATACCATAGCTCAAGCGGTAGTCAATGGGTTCATATTAACATACGGACCGATGAACAAAATCAAATCGGATCTAGGAACAGAATATAAAAATCAGATTTTTACCGAAATATGTAAAAATATAAATAATATATAAATAGATAGGAAAATAGATATATAGCAAAAAAAATTTTTTTCCTACTAATCACAAACAAGAAATATGTAGTTGTTCAAAACAACAACAGTGATGATGAGGATAAAAAGAAATCTCACGATAAAAAGATTTTGAACTCAGACAATATTTAAAAAGGAAATAAACGAATAAAATAAATCAAAGTCAAAATTGAAATATCTAATTAACTTTAAGGAATACGAAATTCTGAAATTTATAATTAATTCGAATTGAACTTTAGATAAAAAATAAAAAAAGAAAACACGTATACAGATTTGGTTAATTTTCACTTTTAATTCAGACTTGTACAAGTTTATTAACGTTACGGTTCACTGTTTAAAATTGACTGTTATATGAAAGAAAATTCAATTACTAAATGGGCGAGTAAATAACCACCTGTTAATGAATCTCATACATGAATAGAATAACCGAAAAAAACTTTATTTTTATGTACATGTATAATTTCACAATAGTGCGATAAAGTTCACTCAAAAAAAAATATTAAAATGCACTGCTGAAATAAATGGTTAAATAAAAAGGCAAAAAAAGTCAAAAATATGAATAAAATCTCCACACTCGTCATTAATAAATTATATATAGTCAAAATGCTAAATGCTAAAAGCATATTTTGACTAATTCACTGCTAAAAAAAATATAGAGAAATTCACGAAACAAATTCAATTAAAAAAAAACTTCAAAACAACTTACCGAAATTAATAATGAAAAAATATAATTATCAAAAATTTCAATTGTCCTCGTCTAAAACCTCGTAACAAGGAAACATTCGTAACTTTATTATAACAAATTGTTCATTTATACAAAAAAAACTAAACTTATCTAAATTAATTTTCAAAAGAAACCTTTTTCTTGCTCCAAAATGGCTGAAAACTCAAAATGAAAGAAATGAGGAAAGTTGACGTTTACAAGCTCTTTTTATACCTTCTGTTGTCCCCATTTCCCCTCCAAAAATTTATAAATTGCTATTATTTTAAGTATTCCTGACTAAAACCTTTTCGCAAATTATTTCTGCTAGATTCCTTACCATTTAATGAATTTAATGACATGACTTCATTAATTAGAACGTATAAATTGAATCAAAAATTAGTTAAGTTAAAATTGTGCTATAAAATGGCGACAACAGGAAAAATCATAATTTCACGAACTCAACCCAAATCCTTGCGTGTTTTTTCTTCTCGCTTTCGTTTTGTGCATCTCTTTCGCACTCATTACGTAAATGTAAATTAATAAAATCGCGAATAATTCAAAAATTACGTAATTCACCGCGTTGGTACTACCATCAAATTCCCCGCGAAAAGTTACCTCAATTTCATATGACCTTTACTATCAGAAATTGAAGTAGGGACAGTTCGCGGTTTGCAAGTTCGTCTCGCAGTCGCGACGTTTTTTGGTTAATTACCGGCGGTTTATAGTGAATAAACAGGTAAGTGTAGTTAAAAAATATTGCGTGTAATGTGTTATATGTTGTTTCCATGAAATGTGGGCAAAAACATGCCTAATTTTATGTATTTGAAGTCAAGTGTATCAGCTGTCGCAGGTGTGAAAAAATGCAAAATAATCACCTGTAACTGATGCACCATACTTTAAAACATGTACCATTCCTATTGCCGGCAGCTATATTATGTTTTTAGGTTGTTAGGTGTCGGCAATATGCAAAATATTTCATGTTTCTTGCATGTTATGAAATGCATGTTTTTGTTGTTCCAAGAAATTTGTTGTGTTTAAAATGCTTTGATTAATCCCCTTTTTCTTTTTCAGAATGTGCAGGATAACTAGGGAGAAGAAAAGAGGTGCCTGTAGATTTCCCAGGTAAGTGTAATTTAAGACAAATTATGCATATGCTTTAATGTTACAATAAATTAAAATAAAACAATATGTAATATTAGCAATAAGGTAGGATAAAGCTACATAAGTAATAGCAATATACTTAAGAAACAAATATATGTACAGCTACACTCCTACAAAAAAAAAAAACAAAAAAAAATAAATAATTAATTCTTCATGCCGTTTCATTTTTTTCCAAAGGGAAAAGGTGTAATATAACATCAATCTTGAACCCAGCACATAAAATTGCATCGATCCCATAGACAAAGTGCACCGCCTAATTCTCGACCTACGGTAAGCACGGTTAGCGACACATCAAATTACGGAAAGAAATGTATGACACAAAAGGCAATGCACCCGCTGCTATGCTAAACAAGCGCACTCATCTTTTTTGCCTACACCGGCACAAATTAAACAAACATCACGAGAAGAAATTGTTGCAATTCGACACTTCCTTTATTTTCAGTAAATGCATACATCTATGACGAAATTGCTAAACGATTGGTAGTGCGGCCATAGGTCATAAGCTCGATTTTGTATAAATAGAATAAGAACATTCAATATATCTCGGAGTTTGAGTTATTCTAGCTGCTCCATAGGAGTTAAAGCCTTGTGGCTGCTCCAAGGTTTTTACACAGAAACACAACGAAACAGCATAGAAATTTGGTTTCCCCAGTTCCAGCATTACAAAAAATTAAATAGAGAAAACTTTTAACTTATAAGTAAGTGAAAATATACAAGAAGAAGACAATACTTCAGAAGCCAGTAAAAAATGTCGGCCCAAATCTGCAGCCAGCTGTACAGTTGAACGAGGGAACACGAATGAAGGAACATGAATGTCTTTTTGCATTGCCGCGAGCTGGATAAATATTTATTATATATATATATATATATATATATATATATATATATATATATATATATATATATATATATATATATATATACCCCCCGCAACAAAAAAAGCCGCACGTGGAATTTTTTTGATAAAGGGATATAAAAGTTAAATAACAATTTATTATGTAATTTTTCTGTATTTTACATTATTCAAATATAACCCAATTAAAAAGTATGTTTTATGCAATATGTAATTTATTTTCAGTTATAAAAATTTAGTTTTACGTTCGAAATCCAAAAATGCTAGTGTTTAATGCAATGTTAATTCATAAAAAATTAAAAATACAGTAAGCCAGCAATATCTATTTATTTTTATTAAACTTAAAAATGTATTTTCAAAACTTAAAAGTTTTAAAATTGAGTTTAAAATTGCAATTAGTACTTTGTAGTACCGCCCTTTGCTTTAATAACGTCTTGAACCCTATGCATGTATGCAACTGTACATAGTGAATATTTTTAGCAGAAGAGTGCTATTGCACATCAACAACCGTTAAAAGCAATTTGGACATCTTGGAGACTATTTAGCACGAATTGAGCCGGGAAGATATGAAAAAGGAAACCACGTGCGGCTCTTTTTGTTGCGGGGGGGGGGGGGTATATATATATATATATATATATATATATATATATATACATGGGGCGTGGAACGGGCCACCTTTCTGCCCAAAATTTGAAGAGGCGTAGAAAAACCCTCAATAGCTTAAAATGTTTGTATTGATATAACCTTTCAAAAGTCGAGTGGCATTTGGAACCATTTTCAAAATGACGGCTCCAAAATGGCGTCAAACACACCTTATTTTGGGGTTAATGATAATGAAATTCTAAATATTTTACAAAAATTTTTTTTTGCTTAAAATATTGCGTAAGATGTATCACAAACGTAAAAATATATTTTACCATCCAAAAGGCTAGAATCACCCCTCAAATAGGGGTTGAAATTAAAAAATATGGTGAACAAAACCTAAAGTAAAAGTTATTTATGACAAAACGTGACAAAAAAATAACAAAAAAGCTCTCTGTGTTTCACAGGGTTGAGACTGTCTTTACCTTAAAACCGTAATGCCCGCATAAAAATTTCTAGAATACGTATTTTGTAAAATATTTAGAATTTCATTATCATTAACCCCAAAATTAGGTGTGTTTGACGCCATTATGGAGCCGCCATTTTGAAAATAGTTCCAAATGCCACTCGACTTTTGAAAGATTATATCAATACAAACATTTTAAGCTATTGAGGGTTTTTCTACGCCTCTTCAAATTTTGGGCAGAAAGGTGGCCCGGTTGACGTGGAACGCCCCATATAAACTACTCAAAACAATTAAGGAAACAAAAAAAATATCTAAATTTTTTAGTGATTTTTGACGGGCTGTATCTAAGAGAGAAATAATCGTATCGAGGATCTGAAAAAAACATCTTAAAGCTCCAAAACTCTAGTTTTTGAAACTTTCAGCCAAAAAATTTTAAAGGCGACTTCCATCAGTATTTGCAAAGATGAGGTCAATTTACCAAAACAAGTAAAAAAGTCACTTGTTTTGACTTTTTCAAAATTGAAATTACGGATAAAAAAAATAATTATTTTTTATGTCTTGATTGATTCTTTTAGGAAATTTATTCTAGTTTCCGAAACTGCCCTTAAATTTTCTGTACGATCATTGATTGCTGAGATATCAATGGTTCAATACAAAAATGTCCTTTTTCGTTTAATATCAAATATCTCCGCGACAAATCGACGTATCAAGGATTTCAAAAAAGATAATTAAAGCTGAATTAACAAGCTATCTGGTTCATAGGGTGGTCAAGTAAAAAAAAAATTTCCGAGTCCGTGCACCAAAATAAAATTACTAAAAATTTTGAAATTTTTTTCTTCCGCTATTCCTTTGGATTGCGTGAGCACCGTGGCCTTTAAAAACTAGAGTTCTGGAGCATTAAGATGTTTTTTTCAGATCCTCCATACGATTATTTCTCGCTTAGATACAGCCCGTCAAAAATCACTAAAAAATTTAGATATTTTTTTTGTTCCCTTAATTGTTTTGAGTAGTGTATATATATATATATATATATATATATATATATATATATATATATATATATATATATATATATATATATATATATATATATATATATATATACATATATATATACATATATATATATATACATATATATATATATATATATATATATATATATACATATATATATATATATATATATATATATATATATATATATATATATATATACAAAACAATTACCCAACCACAATTGAAGATAATATATAAAACAAAACTACCTGAACGTTTCAGCTCACGGGATCATAAGGAAGGACGATTAAATACTTTTGTTGTAGTTGTCTTGTCTGTTTACTTTGCACCGACTTCAAAATTAAAATATTAAACATTATGTTATGCTTTTTAGTGCTTTTTATTTTTTAAAACCTATTTTTAGATTTCTGAAGTAATATATTATTTATTTTAACAGGAAAGTTGACAATAAATTGTATCGAAGTTAATCAGTCTTGTATTTTATTGTTATAAAAGTAGTTTCATTTCATATTAACAAATTTAAACAAAAAACACAACGCATCCAAATAATTCCGGAAAAATAATATAGTGTCTATGTAAAAGTTGTGGTGGTAATAAAACCTGGTTTTATAAGGTATTCCTTTAAAAGAAATATAACACTTTTTTTAAAAAAAGAATAAGGCTTCATTCTGTTTGTTTTAATGCCTCAAAAACTATAAAAATATAAGCGAGAAATAAAAACTTTTTGATACTCACCCTTAATAAGTCTTGCATTAAATGGCTTACGAGCGCTTGTGGAAATTAATAAAAGCGTGTATGTGGAAAAACTTCTCTTATTATTGCAATCAAGATTTCAAAGTTCGAAATCAAGGCCTTTTTTGTAAAATAGCACTCAGTCTTAAAATTGTTTAGTTTGTATTTTGAACTGTTTTTAGTTGTTCCAGAATGATGTGTGTTTTATAAACAGTTGTAATCATTTATAATAATTCTGACTTAATTAGTAATTAAGCAGAAAGTATAACGACACCTAAATATTACTATAAGATGTTTTACTTCCTACTAGAAGACTTTGCGAGAAACATGTACAGCAAACCGAATAACCGATTATGTACATAAGTAAAAAATCCAAAAAAAAAAGATTAATTGGGTTGTGCTAGTTCCCAAGCAAATTAAAGACTGAAATAAATTGAGTAAACGAAATTTTCTGTAAACGCCTTATTTCGTCCAGCATCTTACTTTAACAAATCTCTCTGCTTTATTAAAGGTAATTTGATTTTTGATTCAACGTCTTAGCTAAGTAACAAATCCTCTCAATTCAAATTTAAATGAGCAATCAATAATTCTTCGTTCTGACTTTCATGGAATTTTGCGGGAATATCAGCAAACCAGATAAGTTTCCAAGGAAATGAACTGCGGAATTAAAAATCATCCAGACGAAAAAAATATGATTCTTAGGTTCTTTTGTAAATTAAAAAGTCTTAGAACGCAAAAGATCTTGATTCCTTTGATATAAGCTGTGGCTGTCGGTAAAAATTCTTACCACCGTCTGGGTTTCTAAGTACAAAAAGAAATCGAGGGCTAAAGACCCTTTAAGTTCTAACGGAAAACGACTTATCCTTTGTTCTTACTTCTATAATTAATCCTTTGGCAGCTCCGATTTTGAAAAAAGCAGCGAGTCAGGCAATGTTCTTAGTATAGTTCTTAGGTAACGTCTGTGTGAAAGAGGGGTGTCGAAGAAATGATTGTTTCGTTTCTAAATCGATTGAATTCCGATCCTAAGCATATTTAGTTTATTTTTTGCATTGTAAAAATCACACTTTTTTTTACTGTAAAATTGGATTAATATAAAGCGCTTTTAAGAAGTCAAAAATTCAGCTTAATCCTTACGACCCAACCACGTACGCATAATCATGTGTCTATCAGATGCAAAGGGGGTCTGTTGTCATTTTGAATTTGCCTTGATTGTCCCTTTTGATTCTGCATTATTATGGAAAAGATACCCTTTTTCAAATGAAGTGTCTATTTACCACTCTTAAATTGTTCTAGATAGGTTAATAAAGCATCTTAAAGCCTGATTAATACACTTCTTCCTCCCAGAAAGTCTAATAAGAACTTGACGTACTTCCGTGTGCACGGAAATTACATGGCAATTTGTGGGTGGTAAATAGACACTCACCTAGAAACACAAAAAAAATTGGCAGGGGGGAGGGAGGGTTTGCAATCTCAACTGTTTGGGATGGGGGTGATTCATAAGTGTGCAATTTTCACGGTATGCGACATCAAACAAAAAACAAAAAACTACAATCCCAATGATCTCTCCAAAAATTGATCTAGCTCCTACTTTTACAGTTGCAGTCACTTCCAAAACTGAAAAACTGTTTTGCGATTAAATTATTATATAAAATATTACATAAAAAATTAATACATCTAATTGTTATGACGTGCTTTTTCTTGTCAAAGTAGAGAAAGGATGTAGACATTTATAAGTAGAAAACCTTTTCGAGAATATTATAAAAATCTGCAATTTAAAGTTATTAAACTTATACTAAGGCTTAACTGTTTTTTATTAAGTTTAAAACTTAATACAATATATGTAATTGTATTACAAAATCTGTATCTCCCATATTTTCGTCGCTGCAGTCTCAATTCTGCTCTTCTCAATTCGTTTCTATCTTTAACAGGCCTTCAGTAAAGCTGAGTTTAATTAGGTAAGATCTGGAGCAGGCCAAACATTGGCAAAATATTGCCGTATACAGAGGGATATCCTCTAGTAGATCCATCCGTGTTTTCTCCAAAATGAATGGTGTTATTAAATGGGTGCCGATGATACCAGCTAAAACATGGGCACGGATTTTGGTCTTATGTGCGTTAGTATTCAACCAGATATGGATATTGTGAAAGTTTATAAGTTTGTGATACCATCCCTAGCGAACTGCGATTCATCCGTCTACATCTTCATCTGGGATATGATGATGGACACGTAATCCTCCCCGAGGAATAACTCTTCAAACTTTAACTTAAAACCCTCCTAATTGTCTTGCGACTCGTTTCGTGCTTGTTTCAGGGACTGGCCTAACGAGGGTGATTATTTGCTGCTCCACGTCCGCAGAATCTTCTTGTTTCAGATCGCATTTCCATGCTGTTTGAAGTTACACTTTGGGTTTCTCTTAACCTTCCGAAAGTCCCCGAAGATATCTCTCCCTGAGAGCACATCAATTAGGGAATCTGCTTTGATATTCTTGTACAGCCGCTCTACCGTTTCCGTCTCACACAACACACACACAATAAATATATTCCACGTATTCCTCAAAAGTAAATTCTGCAATTTTTAATAATTTAAGCGTAAGAACGCCCGTAGTTATCGATTTGTTCTTCAGTTGTGATCGATATTCTTTCTGACTGACCATCTTTTATAGCAAACTTTCCATCATCAATGGGATACCAGTTTTTGTATGTTGTCGTTGCGTTGAGTAGATCAAAAGATAAAAATTAAATAGTGATGTGGGTACCATGTAAATTGCAACTTTATGAATCACTCACCGCACGTCATGCCATAAAATTTGATGACCCAAAAATAGAAATGATAAGTTAAGATTTTTGGAAAAATGATTAAATGCTTACCTGACTATATGCCTGAGTAAGCTAACACATGCTACCTACCTCAAGTACATTATTTGTTAGGGAGGATAAGCGCAAAAAGAACGCAAAATAAACAATATTTTTGCAGTTTTACCTCAGGTAGCTATTTATGTACATTTCGGTAGTTATTCCAATTTGATTCGAAATCACTTCTTTCGTGAAAAAACCACACGAATAATATTACGCAAGTAAAATCAACAACTTTATTTCCAAGCAAATACGCAATGTCGAAATGTTCCAAACAAACAATTATTAGGTAGTTGTTTTGTTCTTGCCCAGAACATTTTGTTCTATTTTCGTTAGCAATTTTTCGTTATTGTGTTTTGTATACATATAAGAAAGCTTCACAGTCATCCTTTCTTGCAGATATACAGGGTGTCAATCATCAATATTGCAATCAGTCTCCGTAACTAAGAGCCCTTGGGAACATACGGAAACTTCCCATATTAAGCCTTAGGAAAAGGTCCCAAAATGTTACTTTATTGTCGTATTTTTCTAGATAGTATAGATACATACTACCAGGTCCCAGTTCTAACCTTTACGAAAGACTTTAATTAAAAGCTTCCTACAAGAAATGAATGGGACGAGAATGAAGTGGTAAGAATAACGCAGACATCCATATGAGTGCAGGTGCAGGAGCGGGGGAGTATACTGTAGAGAATGGCAGTGGCATGAATCATACGGACTGCTGGACAATATAGTATTTTTCAGGCTGAAATAGTATCGATTTACCAAGCAGTGCTGCTGGTGTTGAAAAGAGGAGAGTCCAGTAGGGACATCCGCATACACACTGACAGCCAGGCTGCCGTGGTGGTGCAATCAAAGGTCGTTTAATTAGGTAAGGATATTCTAGGAAGTATATAATCTATCTTATATTGCCATGTAGTGAGGTGACTCTATGCTGGGTACGAAGCACAGGAATATTCGGGAGAATGAAAGCGCGGAAGAATTAGCTAGAAGGAGTTCTGAAATGGATATATAATAGCAACGGACTATGTGAAGACTCCAATCGGAGCCTTAAAGAAGGATATCTATTAAAATGCATTGAGGAAAGCTGATCTTTGGAGACAAAACAGGGACACATGTTGTATTGACAGACAAATGTGGCCTGTATATAGAAAGAAGAAAACGAGGAGAATGCTCAGCGGACACAGAAGCTTAATGGGGCACTAACAGGCCACTGGATCATAGGTAATCACGCAAGTAGGCTGAGACTTGTTGCTAATGAGTTTTTTATCGCAGCTGCAATGATCCGGAGGAGATCGAGTCAGTTCGCCATGTGCTTTGTGAATGCTCTGCCCTGGCAGACAGAAAAAAAACCTAATTAGTAGTAGACGAAATATATTTTCCGCAGCATTCCTATAACCTAACCTAACCTAAACTAATAATATGGAGAAACCAATTGCAAGAAAGTAGATCGTATTTGCTTCCAAGCTTGTATTTAGAGTAAGCTGTGGATTGGCAACAATGACAAGTACAAATTTCCACTGCCTCTGTGCTCACCAAAGTTTTACAAAGCGGGTTTGGTATTAATTTTGGCTTTCGCGAAACAGATTCCTGAAAAACGACCACAAAATATAAGGATAGTTTACTTACGGTATAAATTAACCTTTTGTGTAAATCTTTACTTGACTTCAGTAATATTTCCCCAACAAAATTTATTCAAAATTAATTACATGAACGTACCCACTATTTTTCTGAAAACATACTGAATTTTTTCAGACACCACCTCTTGAGTAGTGCCAAAGCAAGGTATAAGTTGGCTCAAAAAAGTATTTATTTCTTGAAATATTGAGACAATGCAGTAAAATTATTCTTTTTAAATGCAAAAATGGCACATTATTAATCCCCGATATTAAAAGAAACTTGCTGCGCTAAAGCACATCTTCGTCATTCTTAGACTCGCAAGAATAGGGAAATTAAGTACTTGGTCGGGAAAAATTAAATAATTTTGGGTAGGCAGAGATTTTTTGTTGGGATCTATTGAAAGGTCGGTGGTGAGTAACTTAGTTTCCCCAATTCGGTCGCCATTTTAAAGGGCAACAGTTTTTAGGGATGGAGGAATCGAACTGAGAAAATCGAGAAAATAGAGAAACACAAATTTTGTTTCGCTTTATTAGGCTCAATTTGTCATAACTAGAAAAAACCGATGGACTTCACATGACAATAAATTATATTTTCTTCACCAAGTGATTAATTTTGCAATTCTAAAGAACTGAAAATGAGTGATGATAGTTCAGAAGACCTTGCTCCAGGCTGGATACCATATAGCAGAAGAACGGAGTGGGCGGACGTAACACCTATCCGAGTTAGCAGCGAGAAATTTTGAAGGCCCTTAGAGTTAACCAGGCATGCACTAAAATGGAATGCTGTCAACTACTGTATGGTAGTATAGGTACTAATTGTATGATAACACTACCATATTTTAAGAGATCTGAAATGCATTTAACAATTTCTTAGGTACGAAATTTTAAATTTGTAGGATTATTACACAAATTAATGATGATGCGTCGTGTCTTGCCTTAAGTGGATGGTAATCGGAAATAAATAAATCGATTCGAGATGAATCGGTCCCACGAAAAATCGATTCAAAAATCGGCAGATCGAAGGCTAAAAGATCGATTCGCCGAGATCAAATCTAAGATGGCCCATCCCTACAGTTTATGTAGTAGTATGCCTCTGTAAAGAATTAGCTAGACATCTGTAAAACACTCATTTTAAAACTTATTGAAGTTGATAAGTACCTAAAATTGCATGTTCTTTATAGATTTTTTAAATGATGTTGTACTTGAGGATTTTTTCGTTGGTATATTTGGATTCCTCATGGCTTTATCTATAATCTTATGCTATTAAAAAAAAAAATACCTCCTATATAAGGCGCAGGGGGGTGTAAAGTAACAGGGTGAATTTGGGGGTAAAAAGCTTGCGCGCATGATTTCTCATGAACATAAAAAAATAAAACAAACTTTATTGGAAAGGTGTTTTTAAAAGCTGCAAATTATTATAGGATTTTTCTTTTTAATTTTTTGAAGAAAAGTTATTTTAGTTTAAAGAATCATGGAAAAAATTATGCCATTTTTACACCTAAAAAAATTAATAACTTTAGCCAGGGTTAAAATTTTGATAATCCCCTATGACAAGTTGAAGAAAACACTTAGAAAAATAATAACTCTGTAAGTCAAATAAGAACTCTGTAAGTCAAACGGTTTCCAAGAAACTTTGCAAGAAAATTTCTTTCTGAGAAAATCCACTTTAAAGTTTAGCAACAGTTAAGGTTTAAGAGGTGCGCGCCTGCACTATAATCTGTTCCAAGAAGATTGACAGTATACGCTCTTATGGACTATTCCAGTCTGCTTTATTATACCAAAATTTTCCTATGCATGCATTCCTCTTCCTCAGCACGCTGCTACCATGATTTCAACTCAGAACATTTTCTGAATTTTCCTCGTGGAGTCGGGCTGCCATATCAAAAGCATGTAAATATAACAAGTTTCTCGATGAGTCCATAACCATTCATTTGGGCTTTTTTTATTAACAGCTGCGCAACATTTTACCAAAAATATATACATACATATTTCCAAGGCCTTGCCTTGCCGTTCCAAAGTTCTTTTTATGGAGAAGCCTCGATTCCACATGTATTTGTATAGCGCATAGATTTTTCTAAGCCGAGGTGCTCCTCAACTGGGCTGGCTACTACCAACGGAGTGTGAAGTTACTACCAGCACTAAATGGACATTCCTTCAAGATAACAGGACAACCAAACTTAATTTTAATTTTTTAATTTTTTTACGGTATTAAAACTTAAACTTTGATGATAGAAATTGGGCGGAAACCGTAACCGTGTTTGAAAAATATTTAGATTCATTCAATAGCCTGGTTTTTTATGATTTTTTACTAATTTTTTGTAACGAAAAACCTACTTTTGTATCTGTGGTACCCGAAACACTGATATAAGGTACTGTAAACTGGGGCTACTTTGACATAGTTTGGAAGCTTTTTGGGATGTAACTTTTTTTAAATCGTCTAATCTAGTTTGTTCTTTTTAGTCTCAACAATTGATGCTTTGGCTACGAGTTAGCAGAAATCCAGGGCGTTTGGACCCGCCGCTTAGTACCTTATTTTTTTTTAATTTGGTGTCAAAGTAGCCGCAGGCTAGAGCTTTTTTTACATGACGCCTAATTGCATCAAAAGTCAATGTTTTGCATCCGCGGGGTTACTTCGACACCTGAAAAATAAACGGATTTATTAAGATCTCTAATTATAATCCAAATTGTTTCTTTGGTTTACAACAACAAGAATAAACATACAAAATTAACAAAAACTTCTTCTAAACAATATAAGGCACGTTGGCTTGATCATTATTATTATTGTAGGAACTTTCATCACAATAAATCAACAATATACATCTAAAAATAGAATGTCACTCCTAAGCAGGGTTCTGGGATCCCTTGCTGCACATTCCCCAACCCCTTCCCTTGCAGGTGACGCAACATATCCAGTTTTTGTGAAGGTGATGAAATTTGAATTGAATTTAAAGTCACAGTAGGATCTAGCGGCATGCTCTGCGATGTTGAGGGTTGGGGATCCTGCGTGTAGACTGCACTTGTTCCATCTTAACTTCATTCATACCTGCAATCTGTCTGTGGCGTACTTTGTTCTCGCTGTAACATCTTGTCCCTTTTTAAGAAGTCAAGCAGTCTTGAATCTAAGACTCTTCCGGTTTCGCATCCACCACTAGGAAGTTTTTGTAGGACAACTTCTGGATCAAATGGGGGAGAAATGTCACTCGAACAGCGTTATGTGAATTATTTTTAATATTTGTTTCAATGGCCACCCACAACATCTGCAGCAGAAATGGAAACTGCGTTTCAGGTAACGTCCCCTTGCGCCTAGTCTCTTGCCTACATTTATCGAGAATTTTGCGCCACTGTTTCTTAAAGGGTGCGAAAATTCCCACATCTAATGGCTGCAGAAGATGGGTTGACGTGTGGTAGAAGAATTTAAAAAAACCACATTTCCAAAATTTCATGTCAAGCCAACCAGAACTGCTGTTATTATAAACGGCTCCATGTACTTCTCCTGTCCAGTTATCGTAAAGGTTATTAGATTTGTAGACAACCATCGGAGGGAGCAACTTCCAATCTGCTGTGCCAAAAAACATTGATGTCCTAGAATGTTCTTGAACTCGTTCGACGCATTTTTGCCCTCGAGGTACCAGAACCTTTTTAGCACCAGGGTCATCGGTGATATTGGTTTCGTCGTAGTTATTAATTTGATTGGGACTAGCATCTTCTATTGCTGTCTTGATATTGTCAAAGAATTCCGTGATTTAACGACGTCCCGCAGATGAATTGAGATTATTCCTGGCAGCAAAAGCATTCACGAAGTCAGGACCTGGCCTGTTGTCAGGCCATTGAGAAACTGTTATACCCTGCTTGTTGAAAAATTTCTGGATAACGGTACGAATATCACTTGAAGTTAATGGGAATCCCCACTCTGAAACAATACCCATTGTTTTTGCAAGAAGTTGCTCTTCGTCCCTGAGCAAAACAGTAAGATAGCCGACTTGTCCCAGGTGTTGTTTGTGGATCCTATTTTAAGTGGTGATTCGGCCAACTGTATATCTCTCTGCTGCGGCTTTTTGAGACAATCTTCCTGACTTAACTTCTGCGACAGCCTTGTCGAGATTATCTTGACTATAATTTTTATATTTCCACCCTCCTATCTTCTTTTTATAATTTCTAACCATATTTTACATCTTTTTGCAATCTTCTATTCATTCATTTATAATCTAGAAGTAAAAAACACCTAATTATTAACTAATAAAAACAAAACAAGACGTTTTACCTCCAAATTACCTTATTTCAAAGTAGCCCCAAAAAGTGTCATAGTAGCCCGCAATGTCAAAGTAGCCCCGGTTTACGGAAACGATTATCACAAAATTAAAAAAAGGTCAATTTTACAAATCTTAAATTTAGTATTACTTTGTGACCCTGTTAAGCCCTTAAAATTAATAATAATTGCAAAAACGAGCATTACAAATTATTTGTGAAAAAATTTTCTATAAAAAAGCTCAAATTCGTTTTATCATAAAAATGTCAAACGAAAAGTTATAAGCCCCTAAAGATTTTTCTCTAAATTTGCGATCTATTTAGGCTTATAAGGCTTCTGTTAATAATGCTACATGAAAAAGTTAGTAATAAAAGTTATATAGAATTTAAAGCTCGGTATAAAATTGTTGTACGGCTCACGGTTATTAAGATATCAACATAAAATATTTCCACTCTTGTTTTCAAAATAATGGCCGTTTCGAGGGGTGGAATGGGTTGCGATCCCAACAAACGATCCCAAGATGTTTATTAAAACTACCATTTGATTGGACTATAATAAATAAATGCATTTTATTCAATAGCATGTTTCTACGATATTCCAGCGCTCGGGCGAATTCTGTTGATTAATCCAGATAGATATGGAGCTTACGTCATACACACTCTGGTCAGAAAAGCCCAGAAACACTCCCGACAACATCACTTAAATTTATTTCCACTGCGAATAGTTTTGACACCCTTTAAGGTATAGACAAAAATATTGTTTAAAGTATTTTCTACTGTTAAAGAAAAACCTGACAGGTATATAAAATGTGGGGTGATTTGAGGAAGAAATTTCTCATTCTTGTATTGTTGTCAACTATTTATATTCAAACATACAAAGCTATTCAAATTAGGAGGCGGTGAAGGTGTCCCTGCAGAAACAATAGAGGCTGAGCGTTGACTGATTAATTTGCCAAGACTTTCGAGAGCAAAGGGTACAAATGTACACAGAGCCATTGAAGCCCAGACAATGCTTATTAAAGTGATAGGCCTTACCGTTCAGAGTCCTTTTTTGCTTTATTGAATAAAGTCTAATAAAAGAACCTTTTCATCCTTTCTCATTGTTAAGACTGGCACATTTAGCAAAAATCGAGGTTAAAGCCAGAAAGGCATTATTGTGGATGTTTAAGGCCCAAATTAAAAAATATATTTGATAATATCAGCTTATTTTAGAAAGATAAAAATTTTGACATGTTTATTCATACTTTAGAAAATTTAATTAGAGAGGCTGTGCTTAACGTCTTTAGTAGTAAAGTTAAAGCATTAATACGAAGTTAATTTCGATTAATTTAAGAAAGATATAGATTTTTCGTCGTCCTTTTAAAATTTTTGTGTCTTAATGTATGGTCTGACCAATTCTATCATCAATTTCGCTTATTCGCTTTTAACTCTGTCACCGAATTTTTGTTCCTGGACGTCACAAATGTTTATATGTGTGTACTATTGGAATTCTTTTAATAAGAAATGTTGTCTTTTGTTACTTACTTATCAGCTGATTTTTGAACTGACTTCCCAAAAACAACAAGGTTCTAAGTTCGACATGTATTTTTTTTCTTTCTCTGTTGCAAAGAGTACGACCCCGATTGCTAGTAATGAAAAAAATTTGGTCCAAAGGTGGGGTAGAGATGGGAAGGGGTAGAGTTGGATGATTCTTTTTCCGATGTATATAGAGGTGTAAAAGTAACGAAAAAAAAGCGTACCCGTATGTATTCGTTACTATAACAATTAGTACTCGTTACTATCGTATCGTTACGTTATTCGTTACTTCTGATACCTCATAATATGCTATACCAGACTTGGCTTTAAGTTATTCTAAATTTAGTTTGATTCAATAGGTGAAGTGTATGCAGAACTACAAGTAAACTGTTGACGGAATCTACTAAATTTGCAATAGATTGACTATCTTGAAAATTTTAACCGTGAACCTATGTTATATCACAATACCATCGCAATCCATTATGCATCGATTATAATGAAAAAGCAACAAATAGGTGTCGAAAATTATTTATTGACAATAATATTTAAATAACATTCTAACGATAAATCAACATAAAAATAGTTTTGCTTAAAATGAAATTAAACATAAAAAATTAAATAAAACATGTTTTAAACAAAATTAAAACAACAACAAAAATCTTTTGTTCTTAGAATGAAATTCAACATAATAATAAAATAAAAACATATTTTAAACAAAACTAAAACAACAAAGAAAATCTTTTTCCTTAGAATCAAATTGAACCTAGAGTACCGCAATTGTTATGGGCAAGCGTTAACATGTAACATCTGCGACTTGCTTGTCGCGCCATTTCGGTAAAAAAAAACATATAAAATAAAAACATTTTATGGCAGGAATCTCTGGTTCATATTTAAAAATAAAATCTTTTCCATTCGCCTTGGTTTCATAGAGCTGCGCCTTTCACTTAATATTTGGCCCGATTTGGAAAAAGTCCTTTCAGATCCAACCGAGGTAGCCATCACTGATAAATATTTCTCAGCCAAGTTTGAGAGTTCGGGGTATAGAATTGCCCGCGCCTGCCACCATTTCAAAGGACACTCGTTTCGAGGAATAATGCGTTCTTCTAGATATTGCCTCATGGTAATTATGCTGCTGCTAACTGTAGAGTTTGAAGCAGACGCTGATATCGAGTCGTTATCAGCGTGAGTGTCGCCAGCAGATATAGCGAACGTCGATTCGTTCTCTTTAGATTCTATTGACTGCTAATGAAAGTTAAACTCATTTTGCAGCTCAGTTTTCAATGCATCTTTGGCAGACTCATAACTTGATGCATCAATCCTAAATGCCAGCTTTTTAAAACGCGGGTCTAACAGTGCTGCTTTAGATAACACTGGGTGCCTGGAACAATTCTTGAATCTACTTTTAAATTCCGTTATTATTTTATTTGCCAGTTTCTTTCCTGTATCTGTAAAAATATTTGTATCTAAATTGTGAAAAATTCTAATTATACTTTCTGTCGAACCCGGGACCATTGAAACAGTCACTTCTTTTTCTGAAGACATTTCTTCAGTGAGTTGCTTGAATGGTTTCAGAATTTATATTATTTCTGGCAGTGTCTGCCATTCGACTTCCGAAAGATTTTCTACCGGATTCTGTAGGATTCCAAGAGACGCTTCTAAAGGTTCTTGAAGTGAACAAATCCTCTCAATCATGTCCAGGGTACTGTTCCATCTGGTCACTACGTCCATTTTTAGCTTCAATGGTTTTTGATTAGGCCTCAGCTGCTCCTGCATTGCAATTCGTTTTTTGGTAGCTATTGGACTCTTGTGGAAATGTTCCACAATGGCTTTTATTTTTTTAGCAGTTCCCCGAGTCCACAGTCCTGCAGTCCTGCACGCACGACTAAATTAACAGTGTGAGCGATACACGGCAAATGTTCATAATTTGTTAATCGTATAGCCGCCTTCATGTTCGCTGCGTTATCTGTAATGCAGACAAATATTTTATTTTGTATGCTCCAATGTAAGAACAACCTATACAGCTCATTTTTAATATATTCGGCCGTGTGTCGCTCATGACATTCAAAACATCCTAATAAAGCAGACTTCAACTCCCAATTTAATATATAATGGGCTGTTACAGCTTGGTAAGAAGTTGTTGCTCTCGAAGTCCAGCCATCGGTGGTGATCGATATATATTTTGCACTCTCCAATTCTTCTTTTAATTTTTTTTGGACTTCTGAGTATTGAGCATCCAATAAAGGATTGCTTAATATGTATCTTGAAGGTATTTTGTAACCTGGTTCTAAGTAATTAATAAGATCTTTAAAACCCGCGTCTTCAACTACAGAAAAAGGCTGAAGGTCTTTAATTATCATTTAAAAAATGAAATCATAAATTTTTTTTTCTCTTACTACACCTACTGGACGTTTAATAAAGTCACTTAACTTAGTCTGCTGCGAATTGGTTTCATTTGCTTTAATTACAGGATTAGTAGATTCTGTACTTGCTGAAGTTGATGGTATAGGAGCTTCCAGAACTGCTGCATCTGATACGGAGCGTGGCATGATGATTTCATAGGTTGATCTGTGTTTTTTTTATGAGATGCCTTTTCAAATTTATAGTAGAGCCACCTTTCACTGAATACAACGAATTACAAAGATCACATTTTGCCTTATCGTCTTTAGCCTGTGTAAAAAAACCCCATAGTTTACTTCTTTTCTTATCCATTGTAGCAGGTAAATTGAACTATGAAAAAAAAAAATAAGTGTAAATAATAATAAATCGAATATAAATACTTAACAATATTTGATAATTAATAGAGCTTTTGTTAACCAAGAAACATTTAAATCTTATTAGAGCGGCTTTATTATAATATCTCTTTTAAGATAAGAACAATAAAAAACGTAAAAATACGTGATAAGAAAAAACCAAAACATACATATTTCTAATTTGTAAAAAATACTTTCTTACCTTGTTTGTTTTTGTTCCAATCTAAAACTTTATCTACACACACAATACCTTTAGTAAACAGTAAAAAACTAAACTTGGACGAAAAATTTCCAAATTATACTACTTAATAAACGTAAACAAACATCGCTCTTTGTAACGTACGTTTTTAAATTCACCGAATAAGCGCACGCATGCGTAAAACATACGATCAGCAAATGTTCAATATACGCATCAACGGTACCAGCTTGAACTGAAACAGTGTAGGTGTCCACTAGATGGCGCACCCGTTACTCAGTACCGAATAGGGATGGGCGATCTTCGATTCGATCCGGGTGAATCGATCTTTAAGCCTTCGATCTGCCGATTTTTTAATCGATTTTTCGCGGAACCGATTCGGCTCGAATCGATTTATTTACTTCCGATTCCCATCTATTTAAGACAAGACGCGACACGCTAATAAAACTGAGCAAACTCACGTGGTAATTTTTTCGCATCAACATTAATCTGTGTAATAATCCTGTAAATTGAAAATTTCGTACCTAAAATATTGTTATTGTTATTACATATACTGCCAAACAGTGTAGTTGGCAGCATTCAATTTTAGTGCATCCCTGATTAAATCTAAAGCCCTTGAAAATTTCTCGCTGCTAACTAGGATAAGTTTTACGTCCGCTCACTCCGTCCTTCCGCTATATGGTATCCAGTCTGGAGAAAGGTCTTCTTCTGAACAATCATCACTGATTTTTAGTTTTTTTAAATTGCAAAATTAATCACTTGGTGAAGATAATACTTGGTGTTAAAACTTAGAATAAAGAACTAGAGGAAAGGACATCACTCGGAAAAATCTAAGCATTTTTCTTTATGTAGTAGAGTCTGAGCTATGTGTGCGTTTCGACATGAAAGTAGTAAAATTATGCTTGTATACAAGAGGGGCCAACTCATTTTGATAATATTTTAAATTAGGTGTTTTTAAAATATATTCTTGTAACACTTTTAATATAATATAACTTTGCCCGAACATATTTTATTAATTTACTTAATTTTACTATTTAAAAATACTTTGCTTATGCCCCAAATATTTCAGTATTACAGAAACGACTTTGATTTCAAGGGGACATTCGGTCCAATTTGACATTTCAGGCGTCATTCCCCCTTCACGCACTCGCCACTTGGACCGCAGCAAAAATACTTATGACACGTACAGGGTTTTTACTTAAGATAGCCTTTCCTCTTGTTCTATATTTTAAGTGTTAAAATAAATGGAATCGATCTACGAACATCGATCTTTTTAGGGCGATTAATCGATCTTCGAAATCGGAAAAAAATTGCAGATCGATCCGTACTGAATCGATTTTCTCAGTTCGATCCCCCATCTCTAGTACCGAATACATACAGTTTGCTACAGCTTTAGATGTATAGAGTTTGCTTGGTACCAGGACACAATTTTAAACGGTGGGGTTGTAGTGGCGGATTTGGATGATTCTTTTTTATGTTATATAGAGTATACTCACTCATTGCTAATATGAGGATACATCTTTCACTAGGGTGGTGATGGAGGAGGGGTAAGCTGACTTCGTGACGTGTGGACCTATTTGTATTATTCTTCTTTTGATGTGTAGAATATGTTGCCACACTGTTACGACGACAACAATTTATGGGGTAGGGTGGTTTGCGGAGGCGGCGTTACCTAATTTCTTAATGGAAGATTCTTTTTGTTGTATACAGTAAGACCACCCATTGCTACTATATGGAAAAATTTCGACCTAGGTTAGGTGTGGGAAGAGGGGTAACCAAACCTTTTAAGGCGTGTACTGATTTTGAAATCATAGAGTATCTATTTGTATTCTGACAAAAATTGTGGATCATGGTGAAAGTTGGAGGCATAGGCCGATTTTGATCCTGTTGTGCAGAAACGTTTCCTGATAGATAAATGATAACAATTTTGTAGCTATTCTCTCTTACTGCGTAGAGAGCAGTGGCGCACTAGGGCCATGTTAAGAATTCTCTAAGGTGAGGGTATAAAAGGGTGTCCGTGAGTAATTTCGTAATATCTTCTGTTTCCATTCTTTAAAGTGTCCCTCTGCAATTTTTGAAATGGCCTTGTTCGAACCAGCAGCATTCTTTGAGTCGCACAAATGAAGTCACTAAAAATCGAAAAATTAAATAGTTTAAAAAAAGTTTAACCGGCTTCAGAAAAAAAGCTAAAAAAAATTATTTCTCATTTTTATTAAAATTTTTGTAGTTGTTTGGTTTACATGACGCGATACAGACTGAAGATCTCGTCACACCCGAACTGCGGTAGAGAGAGTGCTCTCGGATTTTTGTGCGCTTAACTGAGAGGGCGTAATTAATACTGGGTTTACGCGTCCGTGGTGTGGATCAGTCAGAATTGTAACACGAAACTCGTAATATTAACACTACTGTGTCGTCAACTCCTTTCCATGCCCTTTAGAGATCTAACTTCTTAGCAGCGGTGCAAGGTATTTTTAACCGAACATTTTCACTACCTCCTTCTCGACCTAAACGCAGGCATTTTGAGTTAATTGTCTTCAATCCAAATAAGTGAGGGAATAATTACGGTTTGGGTTATCTACACTTTTCATAATTTGCATTTTCGGCTATATCAGTTCACCACCCAAGGAAAGGAGAAGACTATGCAGACAATCCTCAAATTTCCCTAGCAGACGCCTGCTTAATTGCTTGGATCGTATCTTGGAAAAGAAAGATAAAATATCTACATTCCCTAAATTCCCTGTCTGTTTTATTATTACTGGAGCCAGCAGGGATTTCATTGGCTCCTTTTTTATTTACTTCACTTAATCTGTTCGTTTCACAATTTCGTTTACACGTTTTCTTCACAAGATATTGTTTCACTTTACTTAATTACACTTATCACTTCCCTTACACTTATGGCCTCATGGGATATGCGCATTACACAGTTTAATATTTCGCTTTTCGTGGCCTACCTCGTACACCTTGCTTTTCTAGGGTCGTTCATAATAATAGAGTATGAGTGTGGTTTGAATGGTCAGTGAGCTGAGCACTTGATCTATTTCTTGGACAGATCCCTGTTGCTGTATTTGTTGCGTTAAGTTTGATAATTTGGATGTATTTTTCGATTGTTTCTTTGTCCTTCTTTGTGAAGTTTTTTCTTTTTATCAGCTGGAGCAGGTGACGTTCATTCTAGTTCATATCCGTGAGCCGAGTTTCTAATTCTTTGGCTTAATCTACATCTAATATTCCGAACAAAGAGTTCACAGCCTTGCCTAAAATATCAAGCGGAGATCTTCGTTCTCTGGGTTTTTCGGGGGATTAGGATCCCTGCTTGTGAATTAGATCGCAAGCTTCTTCCAATTGCTGCAATTGAAGGTATAATTGTTCATGAATTGCAGTACAACGATGCTTCTTTATTTATGTAACGGTTCAGAGTTTGTGAACTTCTTTAACATAATTCCGAGGTTCCACCAGCTCCCTCCAATACTGTTAAAGGACGTCAAATACATACTAGCATGTTCCATTTACTTGTTAGCAGCTGTGTTTTCCCGAATATCTCGAAATATATTCCTGGGAGATTCTGCAATGGAGTAATATCAAGTTAGTTGCATGAAGGTGTCGCTATTTATGGAACTAGTAATAGTGATATCAAGCATAATGTTGCCTACTGTTTTCCGCCTTTGTGTAACTTGGTTTCGGCTACTTTTATGAGGTTGGAGTAGCCTGTCACGCTGTTTATTTTGTAGGCTGTCCTTGACACGATGATGTCTTCTTCACTTAGTACTACTGTGTGTTGGGTTTTTCTGTGATTGATTGACTGGTAACACACGAATCTCGGTTGCTGGAGAATGGACGGACGAGTTGAAGCCTTCTAGGATACGGTGATCCTCATCTGGATATTCTCAAGTGTTGGTTACACCTCAGAGCGGTAGCAACCGGCAATGCATCCTAGAATGTAGCCAAGTAACTAATGCGGGAGGAGATAACCTCTTGAAAAAATCCACCTAACTCCGAGGGAGTCTGAAGTGTCGTCGTCCCCTCTGCAGGACCCAGGGGTAATTGGGTCGCGAATGGCGTTTCCTCGGGCGCTTCTGTCGGAGTGGAAGTGTATTGTATGGGAGACCCCAACAGGTTGGCTATACCCACGGTACCCACAACACAACAGTAGCAGCTTTGGGAAAATTACCTTTTGAAGGAACTGTGGCGGCTATGAAGGCTGGCTCGCCCCCGCCGGCTGAAACTGCAATCCTGGAAGACGGTGCCATTGGCATAATAATAACTAGCACTTCCTCAGGTGCGGCGGTCCAGAGACGGGAGACTCTAACGAGTTGGCTATCTCCGCGATACACACACCAGTAGAAGATGCAGATCTGCCTTCCGAAGGGTTAGCTCCGGTTAATCCGGAGGGGGTTCCTTGTCCTGGCTCAGGACTAAAGCGCTACGGCCTGGAATCTTTCAATGTCATAGACAGTGAAAGGGTGAAGGTTGTAACTAACGCATGGACTAAGAAGGAACACTGGAGACGGTAGGAACACATGGATTTATGCAGATAGGCTAGGATTCTAGCAGTGACCCAGGAAACCGAGGTTAGTGGCGACAGTGGGATAACTTTATACTCAGTTGCCCCCACTAAGGGAGACTGGGAGGGGACGAAAAGGGGACCCGGTTATGTGGTCTGTTTCGGCTAATCCCCAGAGAGGTGTTTTTAGTGGGTAAGAATCTCACACTACCGGAGGGCACGGGAGGTCTAGTGTCTTTTGGAAGATTTTCACCTCTCCCGCAAAAGAAAAAGACAAGAATATCGGTAAGCGGTCTTGATATTAACTTATTTCGAGTGCGCATTGTTACGACCCTTGTCAAGTTATAACACCTAGATGTGTTTCTTCGATCCTTCCAAGAGACCACTGTGCTTGTGGAAGTGCTTCATCCTTTTTCTAGAACTACATTGTCCAGGGTACATTTAGCTAGTACAGTTCAGTCAACTCTAGGTAAATGTTCTTATCTTCCAATTTCTCTTTCGTTTTCGAGACCGTATGAGTAGTTATTATTTTCTTTTCAATGTCTGTTATTTTTTTTACCGATGATGGACTTTACCACCAAAGAACGTGATCTTTAAGCATTGCTATAATCTGTTCCAAAAAGATTGGCATTGGCATTGGTTGGACTATTCCTGTTTGCTTTATTATACCATCATTTTCCTTTGCATGCATCCCTCTTCCTCGGCACGCTGTTGCCACGATTTCAACTAAGAACATTTTCTGATTTTTCCTCGTGGACGCGGGTTGCCATATCAAAAGCATGTAAATATAACAAATTTGTTGATGAATCCATAACCATTCATTAGGGATTTTTTTTATTATATCAAGGCCAAATGACTTAAAATGCGGTACATCCTAACGCAGTTGAACATTATTCGGCCCTGATAACAAAAGGATGACCCTGCTTGAAAAGGAGGTAACTTCGAAGATATAATCCTGGTGCGCAAGCAGCACTTAATAATAATTACCAAAAAAGTTGTAGGGTTCTAACATATGTATTAATTGAATTTGTATAATTTTACATTAAATAATGCAGTATCTTTTGTATAGGGTAATTTTTAGATATAGATTATTTTAACAAAAAATACGAGGTTATCCCGTTTTTGTAGCAGAAACCGATTGTTTCCGTACTCAAAATGACATTTAAACTGTACATCACTGCGAAAAAGTATTTCAAGTATACCAAATCCGTTTAATTCCTTAACAAAACAAGATTTTTAAAGAGCGTTTTTTAAGATGTAGCTAAAGCACATATTATAATGCGGTAGCATGGTTATGACCGGTAGGGAATTAGGGTTAGGGCAGTGATGGAGTTATGATCAGGCTCATTGGGCAACTGCCTGGGGCATCAGCACGGAGGCACAGAAAGAGATAACTTTTTTGTCCTAGTTGGAAATATTTCGGTTATTAGACTTCTCATTCAAATTTATATGTTTGCATTGTACTGTATCGCATTTATGATCACTTTATTATGGTTTCAGCTGTTTTTAATGATAAGATGATAAGAATTATAATGAAATCTTATTGTAATATTTGCAAATCGAGGTGAAAACACTTACCCTATTCCCTTCCGGCCAAAACCATGCTAACGCATCAAAGGGTTGTCCCCTAGGATTCGGCCACATCGCATAAAAAAAAACTTTAAATCCCCCTGAACGTTGCATTTCTGAGTCCGGGCAGGTGATTCTGCCAAATTTCGTTCCTATTAGAATTAGGACAGGCTGGATAGGTACCGAAATAAATCTCCAGATCTAGCACGCCCAAATAGACGCGAGAGATTAAAAAAATATGTTTTACGCAGAAATCGCCACACAAAATGTGTCCTTGCAAAGTGAAGTTGTTCCAGATTAGAAAAATGTGGGAAAATTATATCGAGAAAATATGAAAACATCAATTTGTCTAATATTTGTGTAATAATCTGCGAATCCGTTAATTGTGTTCGAACAGGACAATTGAGATATCTTATTAAAATGAAAGTACTTAAAAGTCTTTTTAACCAACTTCCCAAAAACACAGAGGTTCTAAGTTCGACGTGTATTTTTTTTTATATCTGATCTAACTTTGTAACGCGTGGTCCGATTTAGATGGTTCTTTTTCTGTTGTATAGAGTGTGATCCCACAATGCTAATAGCAGAATAATTTGGTCCTAGGGTGGGGTGTGGGGGTGGGGGGGAGTAGTAGTCTAACTTTGTAACGCGTGGACCGATTTGGATAATTCTTTTTCTGTCGGGTGGAGTATGTTCCCTGGTTGATACCGAGAGAAAAAAAATGTTGGGGGGGGGGGGGGGGGGTTGAACCTAACTTTGTAAAGCGTGGACAGATGTGGATGGTTCTTTTGCTGTTGTATAGAGTGTGATCCCCCCATTGCTAATAGAAGAATAATATAGTCCTAAGGTGGGGGGTGGGGGGGAGTAGTCTAACTTCGTTACGCGTGGACCGATTTGGATAATTCTTTTTCTGCTAGGTAGAGTATGCTCCCTGGTGGATACCACGAGAAAAAAATGTTGGTGGGATGTAGGTGGGGTAGGGGGTTAAACCTAATTTCTTAACGCGTGGACCGATTTGGATGGCTCTTTCTTCGTTGTATAGAGCAGAAGACACTAAAAAGTGAAAAATAAAGTAGTTTTAAAAAAAAAAGTTGAACACAAAAAGCGCTAAAAAGCATAAAATAATTTTTAATTTTATATCTATTACATTTTGAAGTCGGTGCAAATTAAACAAATAAAACAACTACAGAACCACAATTGAAAATAATATATAATACTACCTGAACGTTTCAGCTCACGGGATCATAAGAAATGACGATTAAATATTTTTGTTGTAGTCGTTTGGTTTGTTTGATTTGTACCGACTTCAAAATGTCGTAATAGATATTAAATTAAAAATTATTTTATACTTTTAAGCGCTTTTTGTGAAGTCGGTTCAACTTTTTTTTTAAACACTATTTTATTGGTGATTCCGACCGAAGGGTTGGATAGTCGTTTTTCGAATTTTTTTATACGATTATGCTTTTAATGTGGGGCCATATATATGTTATCATGATTGAGAGTCCCATACACAAATGTAGAGAAAGAAACAATAAATCATAATTAACCACTATAAATAATAATAAAAAAAGAAATTTATTTCGAGTATTACATTTAGAAACATAAAAGAAAAAGGAAAATTATAATTTTGTGTGTCCAAAAAGTCGCAAATATTTTGCAAAATGAATTTATTTTGGAATTGAATTAAAAAAACAAATAATGAAAAGGAAGTAAAATTTTCTTCTTTCTGGTTGGAATCGCTTAAAATCCGTTTACGAGCACTACACCATGAAAGGGCTCAGAAAATCGATTTTCTGCAAATTATCGCATTTGAAAGTTTCTGCTTTCTTTCTCTTTCCAGTGATCGGCCCTTAAAATACATTAATTTTTCACGAGCCAAGTATCGCTTTAAAGTTACCCGAGTCAACGAAGCTGATAAAGCCGCTTATGCAGCTACAAATAGGCTAGAATTCACGTAACAAATAAGAAAAGGTTCTGCGATGATGATGCGAAGGCGATGAATATTATGGCACTGAAAACCTTTAGTAAGGTACATTTATTTCCCTTTACTTTCTTTTGCACTTTTCCGTAAACATATTTTTATTTTTATCTATTGGTACGCTTTTTGAATTATCCGATTGATCTGAAATTTTACACACTGTTAGAACATTGTTACAGTTAAAAGTTAAAACTTTTGAAAAAATTTACATTTATGTCAAAAAAATGGACAAAAAAGAACACATCAAAAACATTTTTGGCATCTTGGAATAAAAAACTAAAAGATAGTGCTGAAACAAGTAAACGATGCAAGATTTTAGAGGTGCTCAACAGAGGACAGATACATTTGAGAAGCGAGAAGGAACAAGAGCAACCTTGCAATTGTAAAATTAAACCTAACTTTGTAACGCGTGGACCGATTTGGGTGGTTTTTTTGTGTTGTACAGAGCATGATCTCCCATTGCTAATAGGAGAAAAAAAATTGCCTAAGGCGGGGGGAGGGGGAGGCATAGTAGGGATTAGATATTATTCCGTGCAGTATTAAGTAGAACGGGGAGTTAGAAGACAATATACTTTATATAGAATCCAGACCAAAAGTGTGAAACTTGGCGAAAAGGGCAACATGATAGACACTATTAAAGGTTTTTAAAGTATTCAAGCTTTCGATTTCGGGCTCCCCAAAGTTATGGAGGCAGTATTCTAATACTTCGTAACGTTCATAAAAGAAAACTGCTTGATTATAAGCGCACAAAGAAAAAGGATAGTGCCACTCAAACAATTAATCCAGTGCCTTCCACAATAAATTACGGGGTGTTATCTAGTTTGGAATTTTTATGCTGTGCGGTAAAGACTGCAAACCATAAAAAAATTTCAGCTCACGATTCGTTGTTACTCTTTCCAATTGTCGCAGATTAAATAACTCACTAAACGAAGCCCAAAATAAATGACGGCAGTCCGTTATGTTAACCAACTTTGTCGATGACTATGTGCCTGTTTAGACGGTTCCTCAAAATGAAAATTTGTTCGCAGGTGTCGCTTTGAGTCGAGAGATTGCCATGGCAATTGGTATAAACGAAATGGATAATTCCAACACTTACCCAACATTACAATGAAATGCAGCAACACGCCAATAGAAACAGTCACGTGACCAGAATGCACTTCCTTCCTGCCCGAACTTGCCCCTCACCATAGTATTTAGAGATGAAAGTTCAATTCGTCGACTCGTCTGAACAGGCACTATGCCGCTCTCGTTTTTTGTTTGACAGCGAATTCAATAACAGAAAATTATATTTGAAAGCTAAAAGTGGGAAATATTAACAGCAAACAGCTTTAAATATTGTAAAGTGTACTTTCAATTTGATAAATTAACTTTATATAACTTACGCGAGTTACATGCCAGGCATAACACGTGCACCCACAAATTCCCACATTTAACATTTTCCATAGGTTATCATATTCATATTTCATTTAATTGTAAAACTGCAAGCTAATGTCTAGAAGTCAAGTAATTCTCAGTATTGTAAATTCATGTTACGAAAAACTGAAAACATGATATCTTAATAAAATTATGAGGTGAGAAAACTTGTAAGTCAGTTTCAGTCTTTATCAGATATTCGTGTAGACAAGTAAAACTTTTGTATCAATAAAGTTGCTAAAATAAATCAAGTCAGTGTTTAAATTTTATTTTTTTTATTATCAAATGAGATAAATAACATAACTGGCGCAGTCGTGCGGATTTTTTTTTCGTTCGCTAAATCTTAAATTCATCTAAAGATCGACGGTTTATCGGTTTGATGTGAATTTCAAGAAAAGTAAAGGGAATTTTTCTAATAATCGACGGGTTATCGGTTGCGCAAGTGAAATCCCTAAGCTTAAGAGCGAGTGAAAATAAAAGGAACCAAGACAAAACAGAGATTCCACCTCGGACGTAGGATTATCGTTCAGGAAATCTAGAAGCCAATCATAAGAGGAAACCAACGACGGATCATCGCTAGAAAATTTTCTCAAGCCCAAATATCCAAAACGAAGGAACATCGTCGGAAAATGTGGCAGGCTATCTTTATGTAAGTCAAGGTTGAATATTTCTCAATTCCTTTATGCCTAATCCCAGAAAACAAAACCCTCCATACCCTGTATCAAATATTTTTAATAGATTAAGCTTATTTAGGTTTAGATCCAGTGAGAATATAAGTGAAAATTTAAATAATATTCAATCAGAAATTGAATTAGATAAATTAAATTACAGTGAAAATACCACATATATAAATAATTTAAGTGACAAAGAATTTGAAATTAGTTTAAACGCAAAAGAACTTAGTGCATATAAGAGTGAAAGTGATTTAGATAATTTGTGCGGAAATAAAGATACATTTTTCTCTCCAAATAATTCAATCATTTCTTATAACAACGACTCCAAAATGGAAGGAAGTAGTAATAACGCTCAAAATTTTCAAGTGACCCCACCATCATTAATTAATAACCAAAGTGATACTGGTATTACAGCCACTACAACTGTTACGCTTACAGATGTTTTTAACTCCCTGAGAGTTCCCGACGCGATCAAAGATTTGCCAAAATTTGAAGGGAATTCAAGGTTACTTTTCGATTTCCTCGACAATGTCGACGAAATCCTTTCAATGATCGCAATAACAAGCGGCACACCATATGGTCAATTGTTGCTCAGAGCAATAAGAAACAAGATAGTGGGACCAGCTAATGAAGTTCTTAACATGTATGGAACTCCATTAATTTGGGACAATATTAAAGAAACCCTTATATTACATTACTCAGACAAGAGAAATGAAACATCTCTCATAAGAGATTTGCACAGAACAAGGCAAAATAACAGTACTGTGGAAAAGTTCTATAGTGAAATAGTGGAAATACTTGCGAGTATGACAAATCATGTGAATATTCATGAAAAGGACCCAAACGTTGTCAGTGCAAAAAAGTCCCTATATTCAGAAATGTGCCTAAATGCATTTTTGTCAGGGCTTAGAGAACCACTAGGCTCAATAATCCGGGCTACGAAGCCACAATCCCTCGCCGAAGCATTCGCATTTTGCATCAAAGAACAAAATATGTTCTACTCTAAAATAGACGGTAATAAACCAACGTTACCCCCAAAATCACTCCAAAATTCTCACCCAAACCCCATTAGAAGTTATTTACCACAAACAAGAAATCAACCAAGATTCTTTTCTCAAACACCCCCTTTTCCTCAAAGAACGACTCAAACTCAATATTTAACGCAACAACAGAGATTCCCGCAATCCAATAATAATTTCTTCCAACATCCACAGAGAACAACCCCATTCAATAGTTTTCCATCTCAAGTCAGATCTCAATTTCACAATAAACCAGAACCAATGGAATTAGGTTCAAGCAATACGAGACTTAATCGTCCTCAACCCCAAAGCAAACCACACTTTAACAATTTCTTTCGATCAACCGGACAACCGAATTTCACTAGCAAAGAGCTATTTAATGTCGTAGAAGGAGGTTTAGGTACAAATTTCGATAACTATTACCCACCGAATCCCAACTCCTATAAACAGGACTTAGATAATTACTACAACCCCAATGACGAAGGAAACTACACGGATGATAACTATAATATTGATTCAATACCACTAGAATTACCTAACAACGAAGTTAATGATGGAAATTTTCCACCACCAGCCTTGATAGACAAATCGGATACTTAGACGTGAATAAACATGGTTTCATCCTTCCTTATGTAAACATCTCATCTCCCTTTGGACACCCATTAAAGTTCTTGGTCGACACAGGTGCATCTTCCTCCTTTATTAATCCAGAGTATGTCCACCCAGACGATCTTGTAGAAACCAAGCCGACCGTTATTACAACGATTCTAAACAAACACAGTTTGAATAAAGAGATCGTCCTGCCCAACTTTTAGGAGCCAAAGTCGATCTTTCTAACCAAGTGCTGATTACCAGAAATGCGATAATTCCCCTACATTTTAAACCTAATTTTATGTCTGGGAAGTACACTATCCCTCCAAATTCAAAACTTATCGCCAAAGTACCAGTAGATATACAACACGGTAGCATCTACATCAAGTCCATTGAGATTAAGCCCAAACTTTTCATATCAGAAGGTATTTATCATTCCGAAGACTGGTATAGTCAAGTAGAGGTGATAAATTCAGCACACCATGAACAAGACGTTCTTATAGAACAGCCCCTAAAAGTAGAAAAATATTCCCTGGAAGAATTTACGGAAGTTAATAACTTTAACATAAATTACGATTGTTCAATGGAATCATTTCCAAAGGATGTTACAGAATCTCTCCGAACAACCCATTTGAACAAAGAAGAATTAATAGCTCTAAATAAGGTCTGCAGGGAATACGACGATATCTTCTTTAAAGAAGGTCAGAAGCTAACATTCACAAATACAGTTAAACATAAAATTCGAACTACGGACGAGATCCCCCTATATACAAAGTCATATAGGTACCCGTATGTTCACAAGGAAGAAGTCCGACGTCAAATTAACGACATGCTCAATCAAGGTATAATCCGTCCTAGTTACTCTCCATGGAGCTCTCCCGTCTGGATCGTTCCTAAAAAGAGAGATGCCAGTGGCAAAAATAAATGGAGACTAGTGATAGATTATAGGAAATTGAACGAGAAAACTGTTAGTGATCGGTATCCAATACCAAACATAACAGAAATTCTGGACAAACTTGGCAAAAGTATGTATTTTTCCACTTTGGATCTGGCCAGTGGATTCCACCAGATAGAGATGGATTCACGAGATATACAGAAAACCGCCTTTACAGTCGAAGGAGGCCACTTCGAATATATACGAATGCCTTTTGGGCTTAAAAACGCCCCCAGTACCCTTCAAAGAGTAATGGATAATGTGCTGAAAGAATTACAAGGTACTGTGTGCCTTGTATACCTTGACGATATAATCATCTACTCTACCTCGTTACAAGAGCATATCGAAAGCCTGAAGAAGGTTTTCCAAAAATTGCGAGAAGCTAATCTGAAGGTGCAATTGGATAAGTCGGAGTTTCTGCACAAGGAAATAGATTTCCTAGGGCATGTAGTCACAACAGACGGTATAAAACCAAACCCAAGCAAAATAGAGGCTATTAAAAGTTTTCCTATACCAAGGACGCAAAAAGAAATAAAGTCTTTCTTAGGCCTTTTAGGGTATTACCGAAAATTTATTAGAGATTTTGCAAGACTCACTAAACCCCTCACGGAATGTCTCAAGAAAGGTAAAACGGTTGTGCTTAGCGACCAGTATATTAAAACGTTCAAAACCTGCAAACAAGATCTACTCATGAACGACCCCATACTACAATACCCCGATTTTGGCAGACCTTTCGTCTTAACGACAGATGCCAGCAATTACGCCATTGGAGCCGTCTTATCTCAAGGCCCTATAGGTAGTGACAAACCTATATGCTATGCAAGCAGGACCCTTACCAACTCTGAAGTCAACTATTCGACAATAGAAAAAGAGTCGTTGGCTATAGTATGGGCTACTAAGTACTTTCGACCGTATCTATTTGGAAGAAAGTTCACAATTGTCACCGACCATAAGCCTTTGACATGGATTATGAGTCTTAAGGACCCTAATTCGAAACTAGTTCGTTGGAGACTAAAACTAGAAGAATACGACTATGATATAGCCTATAAAAAGGGTACAAAAAACTCCAATGCAGATGCCTTAAGCAGAATCAAGCTTACAGAATCCAAACATTGTCGTGAAGCCGAAGTATTTGTAACGGAAAACGAAACCAGAACTACTAGCACATCCATGCAAAGTGTCAATGGTACCACCGTACATTCTGCGGAAGAAAACATGGGCGACGGTATCCCAATCTCAGAGAGACCTTTAAATGAGTTTGCACTACAACTCATTATTGAAACTTCAGGTAGAAATCCCGAAGTCAAGCTAGAGATGCCTTTTAAGAATAAACAAAGAAGAACTGTTCACCTAAGCGATCATTCAGAATCAATATTAATTGATATTTTCAAAAAATACCTATCACCTAACCGTCTAACTGCAATCTACACTAATGACGACATTTTTAGAACAGTACAAAGTACTTATTCCAAATTTTTTTCTCAATCCAAGATATTTAAACTCGTCAGGTGCACAGAGATACTCAAAGATATTACAGACATAGACGACCAGGATAAAATCATTATCGATTATCACATAAACAACAACCATAGAGGCATTAATGAAACACTTTCCCATCTTAAAAGAGAATTCTACTTCCCATTCATGAAGAATAAAATCAGTAAAGTAATTAACAATTGTGACACCTGTCAATCATTGAAATATGACAGAGATCCTCCCAGAGTACAGTACACTATACCTGAAACACCTACCAAACCCCTAGATATTTTGCACATAGATATCTACGCTATTAACAATCAACAAATCCTTACTGTCCTGGACAAATTTTCCAAATTTGCTGCCGCCTACACCCTTACCTCTAGAAATAGTATTTCAATAATTAAATGTCTTAAACACTATATAAGCCTACACGGCATCCCAAAGAAAATAGTTTCAGATTCTGGTACAGAATTTACCGCTTCGATATTTAAAGATTTTTGCAAACAATACTGTATAAAGCTCCACATTACCTCGCTTCATCAGAGCAGTAGTAATTCACCTGTTGAGAGACTGCACTCAACTCTAACCGAAATATATAGAATAATCCGTGACAAACTTAAAGATAAAGATCATGAGGAAACCCTCAACGAAACCCTTATCACTTACAATAACGCCATTCACTCCTCCACAAAACTCACACCCTACGAAGTATTCTATGGTAGAACTTATAAATTTGAGAGACTTCAACACCAAAACGTCCATGACTATTTGAAAAAACTGCACGAATTTCAGAATCAAATCTACCCCTCTATCAAAGCGAGGCTAGAACAAAACACCTCAAAGAACATAGAAAAATTAAATGAAAATAGAGACCCCCCAATACAGTTTCAAGAAGGTACAGAAATCTTTAAAAAAGAGTGTAGAAGAAACAAATTAACCCGTAGATTTACAAAACATAGAGTAAAGAAAAATAGGAATGTTACCTTACTAACCATTCAAAATAAAAAGCTGCATAAGTCAAAGATTAAGAAAAAACGTAAATTCCAGGATCATTCCACTGGCGTTGGGGCAAAAGATAGAAATCCAAGACCTGACCAACAGTAAGGGAATTCTACCCATGCAACTAGGTACAGCTCGGACTATACAAGGATACAACAACTTAATCCACGTAATAAGACTGACACAATACGAACAAAACATAGACAAAATAACTGACTCACTAGATAAATTTGAACGCCTAAAACTAGACGAAACGAAAGACTCCTTAAACGTTATCAAATTAAAATTGAAAGAACTAAAACACAGACTACAGACTCTAACACCCAAATTTCGAAGTAAAAGAGGACTTAGTGATGGACTAGGGACATTAATTAAAAGCATAACCGGGAATATGGATGCAAATGACGCAATAGAACTAAACAAACAAATTGAATCAATAATAAACAATGAAAGTAATATCAACAACCAGATTAATCAACAAAATAAAATTAACAAAGAAATGATTGAAAGATTTGATAATGTCACTAATCACATAAATAGTCAGCAACAAACAATCACAGATTATCTGAGACACTTCCAAGAACATTATACAAACAAGATTAGAATAGAAGATTCTATGATTAGATATTTGCAATTCCTAAATCAAATAAATTACAATATAGATCTACTTAATGACCATATAAATAGCATTTCAGAGGCAATAATACTAGCAAAATTAAACATTATCTCGAAACATATTCTAAGCAGAACAGAACTTTCACATGTATATTCAATATTTGAGAAGCAAAATATTATAATAGATTCAGACGAACATATATATGAAATGTTAGGACTCCAAGCTTATTATAACGATACAAATATTATATTTAACATTCGAATACCCATTATATCTAGAGAAACACATTCACTATTCCATATTATATCCCTACCTACAGATAATAATGAAATAATTCCCACAAAACCCTACCTAATATTAAATCCCGAGAATATTCAATTCCTAGACCAGAGATGCCCGAAGATAGAAAAAGTACATTACTGCCAGGAAACCACCTACAAAGAATACACCAACAACTCACAATGCATCGGGAATTTAATAAACAACAGACCAGCACACTGTGAACTACAGGCAAGAGGAAAAATTACGGAAATCTACCAGCCAGAACCCAACTACATACTTCTCATCAACGTTCCGGAAACAACAATTTTCACAACTTACGGCCCCAAAACACAAAAGATCAAGGGAACCGCACTGATTCATTTCAATAAATGTGAGATCAAAATTAATGATATTACCTACAGTACAATAGAAAATACATACTGGGACGAAATAAACATTTACCCTACAATATTCAACGAAATCAACATTACAATAGCCGCCAACAATCTAAACCTGAAAAAGTTAGAAAATTATCAATTTTCGGAAAGAAGTCTCCTGGAGTCATACGTACACATCGAAGATCTCTACAAATCAGCCGGGATAACTAGCATAACCCTCATCGTCATAATCATACTCACCCTTCTCGTGATATACAGGAAATTTCAAAACAATTATGGAATATATCCATCAGCATCAGTTATTCCCAACTTTAATCCGGCAACAAACATCCCGACAAACGCTCCGGCCAACGAACCTGCAAGGATCCAGTTCCTTTGGCCTACGCTCAACTCAAAGGGGGGAGGAGTTACATGCCAGGCATAACACGTGCACCCACAAATTCCCACATTTAACATTTTCCATAGGTTATCATATTCATATTTCATTTAATTGTAAAACTGCAAGCTAATGTCTAGAAGTCAAGTAATTCTCAGTATTGTAAATTCATGTTACGAAAAACTGAAAACATGATATCTTAATAAAATTATGAGGTGAGAAAACTTGTAAGTCAGTTTCAGTCTTTATCAGATATTCGTGTAGACAAGTAAAACTTTTGTATCAATAAAGTTGCTAAAATAAATCAAGTCAGTGTTTAAATTTTATTTTTTTTATTATCAAATGAGATAAATAACATAACTCGCGCCTAGATAAAATACCACTCCGAAATTACAAACTCAAATGTTATTGTGTCTATTGTGCTAGCGCCATACTTTAAAGTCATTCACTTATGTCAGCCAGCAAGTCGCATCGGTCTAATTTTTTTTCGTTTAGTTTGTCGACGCATCTTCCTGTCGGACTAGTAATGCAAGAATCAAGAATGTCTAACCCACTCTGTTTATGTGAGATCGCCCGCAAGTACGACTATTTGAAATACTTTTGACACGGATACTTACTAGTACGGAATCTTTAAGCATGGAATGTTGTGTTTTTTTTATTATTGTTTCGTTAAAGTATGACAATAATTATGATAGAAATCACTGTAATTTATTTATATGAAATTAAACTTTAATTTTTAATAAAATAGAATAAGAAATATTATGGGGAAATGGGTATTGTTTCGTTAGAAATATCTACTATCAAATAATTACTTAAACCTTACTGGTGTTCTCTTAACCAAATAACGAATAATAAATTATTATTTGCGTATTAGTTCAAATAATAAAAAACTTTTTAGTTAAACAAATTTTTTGTTAATTAATTTTTACATTTACTCAGTTACATTCATTGATTTACATAATTGGATTTTCACAACGAAAATTTCCAACACGTTTGTACTATTGAGATTTTACAGTCAATAATTAAACATTTTTTTGCAGATATGCAAGTAGTGATTCTAATAATATCGTGCTCACGGTTCTTACAAGGATTTCCTTTAATATACATTTTAATCGCTTAAAATAAAAACCTTCAGGTTCAAAAACCTCCTTTTACTGTAATATCCCTAAATCTCTTCAACAGAATTTTTTACTAGTAACTGTTAAATCTCCTACACCATAAAGGTTCAATAGATACAATTCAATTTAAATAATCAACTGCAGTTGAAATTCGAAAATTTAGCAAAAACCTCTCGGCAGAAATTGCTAGCTTTTTACTTGCCGTAACCGGAAAAACGTTTTTACAACCGCAAATTCCATGTAAGCTTGCAGGCATTCCGGATAACCAATCAGGCAAATTGAACTGCGACAGTTTAACCATTCTCATCGACGACGGATTTTTTAGTATCGGGAATACTGCAGGTATAGGAGGTTATTTCAATCATGAAAATTAAAGCCATAGGCGAAGTTTGCTTACAGTGTGGTGGAAATTTAAATCCTTTTTTGAATGGAAATTATTTCGATAACTCGCCTTTTTCGCCCGGCGTAATTTTCACTGGTCCAATCGGCCTGGGGGCTTCTCATCCCTAAGATGAAGTCAGCTTCAGTTAATGTTCTTCAGCATTAAATGTGAAATGCTTAACGGTCCCGAAAAACATTCCCTGGGGGCAATAAAGAAAATGACATACAACTGGAGCCTACGACTAATGCTCCTAATTGTCCTTCAAAAATTGAGAAAGTTAAAATTGAGCCCACTTCGCCAAAAATGTCTACTACACAACTTCATAGCCGGAGGTTAAAGATGCCCATTCCAAGTTTGGAAATTAATTTTTCCTTAGATCCTTGTCTCCGGCATTAGCATGATCTGTACGCACAATGGGAGGAAACACCTTCCACACCGCCAACTTACCCTTGATGATGGCGCATTACTTGAAGGATATTGTGCAAGCAATGTAAAATCCAGGGAAGCCTAAGAGCCCCATTAAAGTGGGTTGGAGGGATTTTAAGCTTTGTACTTGATGTTAAAATGTATTCCACCGACTATCGTTTTCTGCGATAAATTAAGAGTGTAATGCTGTTGCAAACATTTACCCGCTAGTCTAAAAGCTTGCAATCTTCTGAAGTAAGCAACGCCCTCGTTTCTGTTTAAATTTTATTTTATTAATGATTCAGAGTACAGATTAATGTATCGTGAAATACATTTCCTTATTTTACTTTACATACTATTCATAATATGCCACTTGCCGCTCTGCTTATGAACTTAAATTCTTATTATTTCCGTGGAGAGGATTTTTAAATTTACAAAAGACTGCCATTCGCTACCCCATCGGCAAACGAAAATCAATGGAGATCCCAAGCTGGTTAATTAAGGGCTTTGTTGAACATACACCGCTTCTATAAATTTTTTTGAGCACAATACATACAAACCATTGTTATTTCCATCCGAAAACTTTTAATGATGGTTGCTGAGCGAAAAAGATGCAATTTTTCGAAATGTTTATTTAAATTCCTGTTTGATTTTTTTTTATTCTTTATTTTTTGCGCCAGAGGTGAAAATCTTTCAAAGACACCAGGAGACCCGACTGCCTACGGTAGTGTGAGATTTTTACTCACTAAAAACATCTCTCTAGGGATTAGTCGAATCAAACCACTTTATTTGGGTCCCTTTCGTCCTCACCCCTTGTAATCTCAGCGAGAAATACCCGGACTAATCCAGTTTTCTTCCCTCACCTCGATTCCCCATGTCAACGCAAGCATTTGCGTATGAAACACCTCTACTATCCGTTCAGCCTCCATCCAGTGGTGTTCCATTAGCCTCCTCGTGCTTGCTAAGACAGGACACTATGTGCACCGCGGTCTCTTACTCCTCCAGGTACAGCCTACAGCTATCATCCTCATCTTCTTTATATGACACCTGACTTTCCATGTTTTGTTAATAGTGCCGTCAGCCATCACAAAGTCCTTTGATCTATGCCTAGGACTCTCTTCTGTTTAGCACTTCTGGGCGATGTTATCGCCATCTTAGCTTGCTTACACGAGTTCGCGACGGTCCCCTGCTCCAAATGCTACCTCGTGGTCCACGTTTCTAACAGGCCCACTGCCGTACCTCTGCCTAAGGCAGTGAACGGCTCCGGGCCTTGGCCTTCTCTCTTGTTTCCTTCGATTTCCACGCCAGTGTCATCTCATTGAAAGACGTTCATGCGTTGAGTTTATGGACACACTCCAGGGTCATTACTGTATTAAACTCTGTGTTGTCCATACATCTGATCACCGGCTGCTTTTCGATTACCACCACTATCTTCTTATATCGCACCTGATTCTGTAGCACGTAACCCAGCGCATAGACCAGAGTATGCATCTCCGCCTGATACGCCCACAGATTTAGATGGGTATTTAGATTCAGGTCTTCACTGTATGATTTATGGGGCATCTAAGTATACTCTGTTATCCTCGTTGGTTTCTTTCTGCATTATTTCTTTCTTCCGATATTTGCATTTTATCCCCAAAAGCAAAGAAGAGCCTTTGTTAGCTTGTTAGATTGGGCTTTATGTCGCCGAAATTGCGACGAGGGCAAGATCGTCTTCACCTCGACAAGACCCGCACCGAGATGTGCCAAAGTCTCGATCTTGTCCGGGTGCTGCGAAGCCCAAACTTATACCGGCGACAGGCATTTTCAATTCCGGTATCTTATTTCTGACAAGATCTAGGATTTTCCTATGCCCATGGTTACTGAGGGTATATAGGATGAATGGGGTCCTTGGTCAGTAATAATTATAGGAGGACGTAGTCCCTTTATTTGTGGAATCCCAAATCCTACAACTTCTTTTGAATCTGTAAATACTTTAGATAGATTTTATTTGAATGGAAAAAAAAAACTTTTTATATTTTAATTAATTTAAACTTTTATTTTTTTATTTATTTGTATTGTTTCCAGTTAGGTTGTTCTGGCTAGACTAATTTATTCATTTACAATTTTTGTATCCTACTTCACAATTAATACATATATAGGTAGTTTATAATTTTCTCTGTATAGAGTACAGTATTTTATTGTCAATGATTGAATGATTATTATATTTTTTAAAGTGCTTGTATTTCACACTATTTCAATTTATCGAAGTGTACAGGTTGACCAAAATATATTTGGCAGTTATTTTATCTGTACAGTCTATTTGAATATAATCAAAGTGGCTTTATTTAAAATATTTTATTTAAATAATATAATCAAACTGATGAATATTTTAATTAAAAATTAATTATTAAATTTGTAGCTATCGCTACAGTTATCACGAGACCTGTGCCACTTTGCACCTCGATCTATGTGAAGAGCTGACTAGACTAGCATCATATCTAACGCCCATGTTAGCGTAATTGGAAAGGCACCTATTATTCCCATACAAGCCAGCCTTTGAACCTTACTCAATTGCGGCCTTTGAAGTACTTGCCCACCAGACCACGAAGGCATATGAAATGATGGGTCATAGAGTAAATCCAGAATGCGGCTCTTGGCCACACACTCTCCCAGAGTGGGGCCCTCCCTAACTGTTAGCTCTTTGGTTTTTTTCCTCTGCATGTCTTTTCCAGGTAAGTCCTGAATCTAGTAAAATGCCCACATAATTGATTAAGCCCGCGACAGTAATTTCTTCTCCGAACAGTTTTCTATAGTCAAGACTTTCCTTTTCCTAGAGAAAATGATGAGATCAGACTTCTTTGCATTAATGCATTGAATATTAAAAAATCTGATACTGTCCCATGGATTAAGTTCTTTGCGCTTGTAGACACAACAAGGTTGCTTAGATATACTTTAAAATAAAAAAACAATAAATATATCCTTAAAAATCTTTGAATTTCCATATTCTTCAATTTTGACAAGTCTGGCTACTGCGCCAGCTACAAGCGCCAGCGTAAACACTCGTACTGTTAGATAAGTCGGCTGGTATATTTCATAAATTTTTTCAGAATGGGAACGAAAAGATGCCGCTGTGAGTTATAATGTTGTATGAATTTAGGAATTTTGTGTAGTCAAAAAAGCAGGTATAGCATTTCTAAAGATCGTGCTCCTGCTCTCTGGACAATTAATAAAATAGTTTTGAAAAAAAAGTTGAACAGACTTCACAAAAAGCGCTAAAAAGCATAAAATAATTTTTAATTTTATATCTATTACAACATTTTGAAGTCGGTGCAAATCAAACAAACCAAACAACTTCAACAAAAGTATTTAATCGTCCTTTCTTATGATCCTGTGAGCTGGCAGGTTCAGTTAATATTATGTATTATCTTCAATTGTGGTTCTGTAGTTGTTTTATTTGTTTAATTTGCACCAACTTCAAAATGTCGTAATAGATATAAAATTAAAAATTATTTTATGCCTTTTAGCGCTTTTTGTGAAGTCGGTTCAACTTTTTATACAACGAAAAAAAAGCTATCCAAATCGGTCCACCCGTTAAAAAGTTAGGCTCAACCCTGTACCCCACCTGCATCCCATTAAAAAAATTTTTTTTCTCATGGTATCAATCAAGGAAAATACTCTACCCAACAGCAAAAGAACCATCCAAATCGGTCCACGCGTTACAAAGATAGGTTCCACCTCATACCCAACCAACATTTTTTTTTCGTGGTATCAACCAGGGAACATACTCTACGCAACACCAACATTTTTTTTCACATGGTACCAATCGGTTAACACACTCTACCTCTAAAAAAAGAATCATCAAAATCGGTCAACGCGTTACGAAGTTATACCCATAAAAAAATAAATCAAAATACACGTCGAACTTAAAACCTCTTTGTTTTTGGGAAGTCGGTTAAAAAGTGGTTTGGCTGATTTCGGAATGGTGATTTTGACTTAGAGGATCCAATTTGCTCTGGACGGCAATCCGGCATTGATCATGATATTGTGTTTACCTTGATGGAAAGTAACCCAAGATATTGATAAAGGCATAAATTTCGACAACTCGACCGCTTTTCGTCATCTAAAGAAGCTTTTATACATATGTACCAATCGGGGAGAATTCGGCTTACGCAATTGGAGTAGCCGTTAGAGCTGTTAAGTACAGGATCCCATGTCCTAAGTTCCACAAAGCGGGAAATCCAATGCGACCGATCGTCAGCCAAATTAATTCGCCAAGCTACTTGTTATCAAAGTATTTGATTGATGCCTTGAAAGCATTAGTGGGAAACACGGAACATCATATTAAAAGTTCCACACAATTTGTGTCGCTTTTGAGTGACTTGAGGCTGGAGGAGGATGAAGCTTGGGTTAGTTTCGATGTCGAGTCGCTTTTTACTTATGTGCCTGTACAGCTCGATGCAGTTGATCCGAAATGATTTATACTGAAACAGTGACTTAGTGAGTTTTGTTTGTCATCAACAACACTCTGCACCACAGCAACAACAACAGCAAGTGCATCAACCGAAACAACAGCTTACGGCTTCAGGCAGTTTTCCCACGCTCAATATAACTTGAAGCGAAACGTTCGGGGTGAGTACTAATATTTGTACTCATATAACTTAGATACCATTTACACGGCTAATCCGAAATATTTACAAATGAATATGAGCAACCGCGAAAGCCTATAAAGTTATATATGGCCCTAGTGCACCACGGTACTCTATACAGCAAGACATTTATTAATCAGTAAACGTTTTCTGTACAACAGAATCAAAATCGGTCTATGTCTTATGAGGTTAGGCTCCGCCCCTCCTCCCACTCTCATCACAAGCCACAATTCTTGTCAGAATACAAATATATACTCTATGCATTCATAATCATCTAAATCAGTCCACCCGTTACAAAATTAGGCTACCCCTGCCATCAGCGCAACCTTAAGTCAACAGTTTTCCATATAGTAGCAATGTGTGTACTGTACATCAGGGAGTCTAAATGGGACCACAGACGAAATTATAAATCGGTTACGGTCAACCTAAACCAAATTGGGTTTTTTAAACCACAAATGTAACAACCTTAACCGTAATTAATTTTCTTCAATTCGGTTTCGGTTAAAACCAAAACGTATTTCATTTTCGGTTTCGGTTAAAACCGGAAAGTGAAATATCATTTTCGGTTGCGATTTAAAACCTCCTAGATATAAAATTTTCTGTTTTGGTTACAACTAAAACATTAGGGTTTATTACAATATATATTATTATAATATGCCTTTTCCAAATTAAGAATAGAGTGTTATGTCGGAGGGGGGATTAATACTTCTCCAAATTTACATCATCCCCGGCCCCTCCAATTCCCCGCCACAACTTTTTAACCATCAGAATCAAGTCATCCGACCCCCTCCCTCTACCCCCTACCATCCTCCTCCAACCGACGTTCCCTTCATCTAGACATTTACCGAATATGCTATGTAATGAAGGGAGTGAAAAAATGTGATAAATTTAAAAAAATAATCCGACTGTAATTTTGGTTGAATATTCCTGAATGTCAGGACTGCGCTTTCAATAACTATTGAACTGGGCATTAGAGTCGAAAATAACCTCTCCCACAGACCTCTCGGGATAAAAATTAGTCACCTCGTGAGCCGAAAATATCGCAAGAGCGGTCATATAAATTCTTCAGCGGTCCGAACCGATTTAAATCGGTCTTTGAATATCGGTGGTCATATATTTCACGGTCTAGTTATTACGGGACCATTTAATTTCGGTTGCTCTATTTCGGTACACTTTAAATTTCGGTTTTAGTTTCGGTACCGAAATCAAGACCGGTTAAAACTACCTAAATATGACAGGTTTCGGTCCCGTTTCGACTACCTGCTGTATACAACAAAAAAAAAATCATCCAAATATGTATGTGTGCATTAAGAAATTGGGTAACGCCCCCTTGGAACATTACCCCAAGCCATAAAATTTTGCCGTGGTATCAGCGGGCCAATATATTCTACACATAAAAAGAAGAATCATCGAAATCAGTCCACACGTTACGAGGTTAGCAAAACCACCCCCCCCCCCCCCACCACCACCCTAGTTAAAATTTATCCTCACATTAGCAATGGGGGATTATACTTTATATGACATAAACAGATTCATCCAAATCGGTCTACGAGTTAACAAATTGACATCCAACGCCTCCCCTATTAGCTTATTATAGTAGAGAATACTCTATACAAAAAAAAAATACATGTCAAACTTAGTACTTTGTTGTTTTTGGGCATATGTATTAATTATACATATAAACCTTCTCCTAGAGACACTCGATTTATTGATGAAAACTGGAATAAAATCTGTTCAGCTATTTTGAGATATGCGCTTTGAAACAAACAAACGGCTGAACTTCACTTTATACTATTTAGAGAAAAAGAGAAGATTAGTACTAGTACTAATTAAACTTTTTTCTAATATTATATTATATAGATAATTTTGCTATACTTATAACGCTCTTTCAAGAGAGAATGATACTGACCATCCCGTAAAAACGAAGAAGAGCAATAGTGTTGTAAGCAGAGAAAAAACTGAAACATTAGTACAATCAAAGCTCCTTATTCACGGTTTCGTTATTGACGTTTTCAGTATTCGCGGATAAAAAAATTATGAACACTTTCTGTACAATGAAATTCTCAGTTATTTTTTATAGAGCGTGTCCGAAAATAACTGTCCCCTTGGACAATTTAAATAAAATATCAAAAAAGTAAAGTAACACTAAACATTATTTTTTCTTATTTAGTTCAAATCTGTCCCCTTTTTGTTTAACAACGGCTTTTAATCGCTCAGGAAAGTCATTGGATGCGGTTCATTAGGAATATCATTCCTTATCTTTTGCAAAAGTCACTTTAATTGTTTCAAGTTAATTTTTTTAATAGTATTTGGCATAGATAAAATTGGTCCCCATATACAGAAATCTAATGGGTTTAAGTCCAGTGACGAGGCAGGCAATTCTTCCGCTGATATGAAATCTTTCAAATTGTCTTTGCACCACCGCTGAACCAGTCTGGATTTATGAATCGGTGCCGAATTCTGTTGATAACAAAGTATCTGTCCAAATATAATTTGTTCGTCGCAGGTAAGAGGTTTTTAATCAAAATAGGATTCAGATAAAAGCTTTGATGAATTTTTACACCTTTTATAATAAAAATTAGTTCAGTTTGCTTCTCTTATATACTGCACACCAAACCATTACCGACGATACACCCTGAAACCTTGAAATAACTTTTTTTCACAGTGAATATCATAAAGCATAAAGCCTGTTATTTTGTGGATTATAGCAATATTGTAGTAAGAAGAGTTTCTTGTCGGATAAGATGATATCGTGCCGCTTCAGAAGCTCCCGACATTTGCTGCATCTAGCATATAAGACTCTTCTTTAGCATCACCTCTGTGCTGTTTAAGGCAGCCAGTGGGGGAGCAAAAGAGGAGGACCACCGAAGGTGGTCCAAGCAAACCTACAACACAGAAGGGCTGCCTCGGGTAAGTTTTGGTTAAATTTCGGGACTGCGACAAGCTGGATTTGGAATCGTTTATGATACCAAGGACAGCAGGCCGCGGACCTGTATTGTATATAACAAAACGAAAATTAACTGTATGCCGTCCACAGACTTGTGTACAAGGGACCTTACAGCTGTCAGATTGGAGGTATGTGCGGGGGGACGCAGATACTGGGAGCTAATCTGCTCTGCGTACTTCTCATACGAGTCCACTGAACCACCACCGACAAGAGAACTCAGCGATCTCATCGAGTCGACAAACGCGGCGCACATGCAAATTGGATACGATGCGAACTCACACCACATCAACTGGGGGAGCAGCGGCAGTAATAGATACATAATAGATAATAAAACACAGAAGGGCTGCCTTGGGTAAGTTTTGGTCAAATTTCGGGACTGCGACAAGCTGGATTTGGAATCGTTTATGATACCAAGGACAGCAGGCCGCGGACCTGTACTGTATATAACAAAACGAAAATTAACTGTATGCCGTCCACAGACTTGTGTACAGGGGACCTTACAGCTGTCAGATTGGAGGTATGTGCGGGGGGACGCAGATAGTGGGAGCTAATCTGCTCTGCGTACTTCTCATACGACTCCACTGAACCACCACCGACAAGAGAACTCAGCGATCTCATCGAGTCGACAAACGCGGCGCACATGCTAATTGGATACGACGCGAACTCACACCACATCAACTGGGGGAGCAGCGGCAGTAATAGAAGAGGTAAGTACCTTATCGATTATTTGCTAACTACTAACCCAGTCGTACTAAACCGTGGATCTAACCCTACCTTTGACAATGGCCGTAGGAGGAAGGTAATTGACGTCACTCTCGCCAGTAGCCACATATCAGAACTGGTGTCTGGATAGTGTCTGACGAGCCATCGTGCTCCGACCACAAGCATATCCTCTTCAGATTTGGAGAATGTGTCAATAGGTTCATGGGCTCGATCAACTCTACGCAAGATGTCGAACTTGCAGCAGACCTTGTAAACGATGTCATCCAGACGGCCTTGAGGGGAAGCTGTCCGGTGCCAGGAAGGTCCCACAACAGGAACGTTCCTTGGTGGACGAGGGAACTTGCAAGACTAAGGGCTACTACCAGGAGGCTGTTCAACATCTTGAAAAGAGGCGGGTGCTGGGAAGCATACAGAAAATCTCTAACTGCCTACAACCGAGAACTGCGCCGTTCTAAAAGATTCAGCTGGCAAAAGTTCTCTCAAAACGTGGAGGGCGCTCGCGATTCTGCGGGACTGCATAAAGCCCTTATGAAAACTACGTCCGGTGACTTGGGCACACTCCGGAAACCGGACGGGACATACACCCAAACCAGGGAAGAAACGCTAGAGATTCTGTTGCAGTCCCACTTCCCTGGTTCGAGGGTGGAAGATCTAAACGAGGCAGAGAGGCCCAGCCTAACAGACCACCTAGCAAAGACTGGCGGACTGGAGGGTTGTAAGCTCGGTCTTTACATGCAAAGCTATCAAGGATGCTATTTCATCCTTTGAACCATTCAAGTCCCCTGGTACGGATGGCGTGTACCCGGTGCTCCTATACAATACATATACAGGGCGTTCTTTGCACTAGGATACATACCCTCTATCTGGGGGACTGTGAAAATAGCCTTTATTCCAAAGCAAGGCCGTGTAGATTACACACTTGCTAAGGCATACAGGCCTATTAGTCTAACATCGTTCATGTTAAAGACGATGGAAAAAGTCACTGATCGGGTGATCAGGGAGAGGTACCTTCTACACTCACCACTTCGCGCCCGGCAGCACTGGGAGCTGGAGGGAGCGGTTAATGGCAAGGGAACTGCGATTGCAGCCTTCTTGAATATAGAAGGCGCCTTTAATAATAAATCATTTTATGTGATCACCCGGGCCCTAAGAAGGAGAGACCTTGGGACGACCTTCTGTCGATGGACAGATTTGTTGCTCAGGTCTCGAGATCTTACCTTGAGTCTTCTCGACAGGGCGATCAGGGTCTGCGTCACAAAAGGCTGTCCGCAGGGTGCGGGGCCTGTCACCCCTCCTATGGTGCCTTATGATCGATTTGCTAGTGGTGCGCCTTGATGAGCGGGGCTTCTTCGCGCAGGGATATGCAGATGAAATTGTAGTTGTGGCATCCAACCAGGGGCACTAGACGTAGTTGCAACCTGGTGTAATGAGGTTGACCCCAAAGTCAACCCTGACAAAACGGTCGTCATTACGTTCACTAGGAAGAGGAACACGACGGGTCTGACAATCGACCATCCTGGGCACTGCGCTACCCCTCAAGGATCATATAGAGGTTGAAATCCTGGCTCTATATGCGGTCTACAAACTAGAGGAAGCCGGTCTCCTTGGGGGAAACATGGGTAACGGCCACACGACAATAATGGAGATTCTTGAAGCCAGACCTGAGTTGGCCATGTTAGCTGATCAGATGCCGGCAAGATTCTCACCATTCCAACCACCCCTAATACGCGTGGAGAATCGTGAGACCTGGTCGTTTTCAGCTGTCCGTCAATAGAAACTAGTATGGTACACGGATGGATCCAAGACTGAATGGGGCGTTGGGGCAGGGGTCTGGAGTAACTCTCCTAGATTGAGTTTATCACTGGCGCTGGGAAAGTACACCACGGTATTCCAGGCTGCGATCTTCGTTATACTGGCATATACTTACGAGAACCTAAGAAAAGCTTATAAAAACACAAGCATCTCAATCTTTTCGGATAGTCAAGCTGCAATCAAAGCAATTGCTTCATCTACTACCAGATATAAGCTGGTGTGGGAATTCCAAGGGTGCCTAGATGAACTGTGTACAACTTAGCAAGTCAACTGTATTGGAACAAAATTGAGGGACACGCTCACTCAAGAAGCCTTATGCCCTTACCGTCGCCGGAAAGATCCAGGGAGCTCCTTAAGCTGAGCAGGTTGGATGTTAGAGCTCTGGCTGGCCTACTCACCGGCCACTGTCAGCTAAGGAAGCACCTGGTAAGGATAGGTGGAGCCATCGACCCCACCTGCAGACTCCGTCTGGAGGATGATGGGACCCCATTACACGTACTATGTGAATGTCCTGCAGTGGCCGGGCGCAGATTTAGCCTATTCGGGAAACCAAACCGAGCGGGGTGAATGACTGCCAACTGCGGGAGCTGTTGAACCTCTTCAAGAGTATGGTTTCACAAAAGAGGCTAGTGAACTTGAGAGAGAAACCCTTAAAACGAAACTGTCAATGGCCAGTCATTATCAAGCGGAGTTCGTCCTTACACAAACAAAAACACCGGCATGTATAGCTGGGCTACTAGGAGAATTGATCTATTTGGTATAATGTCAACTTGTTGATATCAAGCTTAGGAAACCCACCATATGATAAACCGAGCTCCCTGTATCGTATTGTGACAGGGAGTACTTCATGACTAATATCACACACTTGTTAGTCGAACGCGGAAACGAAATTCCTTGCTAAGAGCTTCTAAGACCAAGATATTACGTAACTGGAGATTGGTATGGATGTAACACTGCATCGCTTAACAACGCCCTTTAAGCTACAGCTTTCAATGACCGACTGGGTTTTTGATGATCCAAGAAAACTCATCGAATCTGGACTCTACTTTACGGCATTGCTAAAAAATTTACGACCCCAGATAATGTATCATTCGGAAATGCAAAGAAGAGCCCATATAATCACACAAAATTCTTTGAGCCATGAAGTCGGAGCTGGAAATTAACAAGAGCTGCAACATTATGGAACTCAGTTCCTTATTACATGGTACATAAGTGCAGACAGAAGCAAATGATGATATCAATCTCGTAGAAATTCAATGAATGGTTTGTTTAAAATTAAAAAATTAAAATAATTTTATTAAAACATTACACTAACAAGATATATCTTAAAGCTTAATGTAGAAATAGATTAAGAAAGAGGCTAATTTAACAATTAGCATTAATTATGAAGAACATACGAAACTAATTAAATTAACAAAACGCTTGAACTTCTTAACTTCGAATAAATATAAACAGAGAATAGAAAAAACATATTCCAAATATTAAGTTCTATGTAGATTTTAATTATTCAAAAAGATTTTCTAAAAAATTACGACAGCTGCTTCTCTTTCTCAGTTCGATTGGAAGCAGGATCACAGTCTAATGAATTGAACGAAAACCTGGCGTTCACTATGTTAAGAGGAATAACGCGAAACATGTGAAAAAGTTCTACTGAGTGAATTCGAGTTTTCTATAAAATTAAGATGGCTCTTCAGTTTTAATTTAATTCCGTAGAAGCATGACTGCACTAAATTTCAAGAAATAATCAAGAGTACAACCCAAAAGAGACTTAGAGAAGTAAGTATATGATTGAATAGTCGTAGTCCAAAAATATATCGCACAGTGGAATTGAATGTCACAAAACTTCGCACCCATATGAAGTCAACCGAATCAACAAGGATCTTACTAAGCAGAAGACGAGTATTTTAAGGCGAATAAGTCAGAGATAATCGTAGCTTTCATTGGGTCCTATATACTTTACCAACGACACTGTTGACATAATTTGACCAACTTAGAAACTTTAAAAATAATTCCAAGATTTTTAACTGAATCGAAATGGATAATAACTGTATTTTCAAGAATAACACTTGGAAATGAAGAATAGTCTAAATTAGATTTGTAGATATAATACCGTTTGATTTGGAGGCATTAAGATTTAAAGAATTTTGATCAGTCCATTTCGAAATATTCATCAGATCATTCAATTCATTGTCACAGCTGTGACAATGCTTATTAAAGGGAGCAGCCATTCTGGCCGCACGCTCGCCTATTAGGCAGTGGCCTGTGCAGGCCGCGGCTAATTTCGCAACGACGCGACAGCCCGTAACTTGTTAAGCAGCTCTGTTGTTTTTCCTCTTTTATCAAAACTTCGTCAGGTCGCTCTATCCTGAAAGAGTTCTACTATCAACCGTTTTGAAGTTACAGGGTGATTCATAAATTTCAGTTTTTCATGGTATGCATAGTACTCTTTTATTTTTATCTTTGGAAAAAACCTTAGAAACGTCAAGGTTGAGGAAAGCGATCTTTAAAAGTTCCTCAGCAGGAAAACACTAGAGATCTTGTTAAACACTCACTTCCCTGGTTGTACAAATCCAGAGCCCTCCAAAAATAATATCAATACCAAGCAGAGATTTAAAAACAAACTGCAGGGATTATTTCCGAGGACAGGGTACGATGGGCGATAAACAAATTTGATCCATACAAGTCACCGGGGCCAGGTGTGATAATGGCATTAATGCTTCAAAAAGTACTTGACCTGGCAGTCCCCTGGCTGGCGACGATTTTCAAAGGACGTCCTGGGATAAACCATATACCAGAGTCCTGGAAGCTGGTTCGATTCGTGTTCATTCGCAAACCTGGGAAATATGGACATGCTGAGCCAAAAGATTACACGCCGGTTAGCTTGACATCGTTTTTACTAAAATCTCCTGAAAGGGTTATAGATTCGTATATTATGGAGAATATTAACCCTAGCCTGCTATCCGTAACTCAGCACGCCTATTCAAAGGGAGAATCAGACACAGCTGTGCATGTGATGGTGTTTGAGATCGAAAAGTCCCTACACTGCGATAAGTTGACCTTTGTACTTTTATTGACATATGCACATAGAAGGTACCTTTAAAAACGTAACCATCGGGGCACCTTTAAAAGACCAAATCTAGAAGGAATGCAGTTGGAACTTAAGTCACATGCGAAAAACCTTGAACTTATTCTAGACCGCAAAAACCATTTTGAAAGCTTAAAGTGGAAGAAAGGATTGCGCCTGCAAAAGACTCTTCGGCACAAAGTGGGGATTAAAGCCTCACATAACGCATTGGGATATATACTCCGATTGTGCAACCAATTTTAGAACCCGTGAACATCGCCAATATCGATACAAATGGCTCTAAATTTGCATCGATTGTAGAGGAAGCAGTGTACTGCCAAGAGCTAAATCAGGTTTCTCAGGTCGGCTAGAGTGGGAGATAGTATCGTGGTGGTGAAATTATAGTACCAACCCGAGAATTATAGTATGCTTGGTAAAAACGACAACACCAATCCAAAAAGGTATAAATCCGTATATCTTAATAATGTTGTGATTGAACATTACATGTATGTAGTGGTGGTCATGATGATCCACAATGTTATGGCTCTGTGCGCTGTTGCGCTGATGCTATTATTGTTGTTATTATACTACATACAATATACGTGTGCATACATATCTGTGGCTACTGGTCAACTAGTGATAATTCCAAATTGGAATTTTTCATTAAAGTCTTTTAAAATTATATAAAATTACAAATATAACGTTAAAACACTGAAGATACATATTATCCAATAGTCAATCATTGTTTTAATGATTAATTTATGAAAAAAGAGTAAGTCGGTATATTTGTAATTTTATATTTTAAAAGACTAATGAAAAAGTCAAATATGGATTTATCACTAGTTGAATAGTGGCCCCAGATCTTGGGGCACGGGAGTGCCCCCGCGAAGACTGGACACTACCAACCTTTTCTCGAACCGTTTCGTCCTATTTTTGAACCCTCATAGCTTCGGTATGGCAAATACCAGAGAGCCCAAATTCTCAGTATAAGATTAAGTTAGCAGACTAATAAAACACACTAAGTTTTATTTGTCCAGCTTTTATACTTTAGATTTTAGTAATACCTGAAATACGTCGATTTCGCCACTCATGATCATCAAAACCTCCAGCATCAAAACCTCTAGGCTACTTCCTGAAGTCTCAGAAAGCTGAAATTTGGTATGATGGCTAGGATTAGCACAAAAACAGCAAAAATATTAAGAAATCTGTAACTTTTACCATCCACCCCCCATAAAGGGCGGTGCAGGTCTGCATATAAAATTTCTTCTAGGGTGGTACTTCCAAAAGTTAAGCTGAAATTTTATATGCACACTAGGATAAGCACGCAAACAAAAAAAAATTAAGAACTCTGTGACTTTCATCCTCCAAGCCCTCAATTTCTCATAAGGTAATTTCCAAACTTCTAAAAGCCCTAGAAAGCTGAAATTTGGTATTCAGACTAGGTTCTGCACGAAAACGAGAAAATTAAGAAATCTATAACTTTCACCCTCCAACCCCCCATAAATGGGATGCAGGTCCGTATATAAAATTTATTCTAGGGAGGTACTTCCAAAAGTTCTATAAAGCTGAAATTTGATATCAAAGCTAGATGTTATTAGTACATAAACAACTAAACAGTGAGTGTGCTATGAAGAAAGAAACTGCTGGCGTGCAAGAAATACCTTCTTCACTCGATTACGCCAGATCGAAGGGCCGCCGGGGGGTTATTTTTCTTTAAACTCGTCCTAGTTTCAAATCTATTGCTTCTATGAAAAGATTGGTTATTTCTACTTGAAATAAACAAAACAATCTTTTGAATGAAGAAAAAATAGTCATACCGTATTTAAGAAACTAACAAGCATTTTTAAGCCTAAAAGCGCGGAATTGTACGGAAGGAGAAATTTAAAAAAAAAATACAAGCACGAGGCCATGGTCGGACCATGATTTACTGCTTGCGTTTTGGATGCAAATTTGGTTTCCGACTAAAATGTCAATCAGAGATTTCTTGTTATTTCGGTTCATAAAGTGAACATGTTTTTACTTTTTTGGAAAGATAATTTAGTCTGATTTAAGTTAATATAAATAAAGCACAACAGTCAGCTATAGTTGAATATAATCGGTTAATAGGTAAGTACCATCGGTTATTGCAAATAAAAAGCCAACAATGAAAAAAGGCAACAATAGAGAGTGGGCTATGAAAAAAAAATAGCTGACGCACAAGAAATACAGCGAAAAAATAAAAAGAACTAGAGCATCTTGCAAAAAGAAATGAAATTCCATCAAAAACATTTCAATGAAAGAAGGTTGCCAATACTCACAAGCTCATACCCCTTTCACTGGTAAAAAGTTATCAGATCTTATGTGGAGCCAAGCCCCTAACTCTACAAGGCCTAACTCTACAACCCCTTACTCTAGAAACCCTACTTCTTGTATGTATGGCTTGGCGGTCTCATGAATCTAAAGCATAACATAACATTAAAGACCTGTGACTTAATTTCTAACCAGAAGTCCACAAGTGTGACTGTGCGATGGCCGCGAAACTGGCAAACCATACTTTTTGACCAAGATGTACGGTTTCTAGAGTTAGGGGTTGTAGAGTTAGGCCTTGCAGTGTTAAGGTCTTGGCTCCACAGAGATGTGATAACTTTTTAACAGGGAAAGCGGTATGAGCTTGTGAGTCTTGGGAACCTTCTTTACATGAAATGTTTTTGGTGGGATATGTACATGTCAAGGCAGCTTTACAACGCGAATTTGCGATCAGCTGCAAAAAGTTACTTGATGAAGAATCGAACAATTGAGTGACTAGTTAGTTAGTGAAAGCATTAATTAAGTCAGACTTAAAAGCGAATTTCGACGAAGTGAAATTATAGTACACTTGCGTACTATAATGGAATCAGGATTGCGGATAGTACAGCTGGTCAAATTATAGTACATGTACTATAATTATAGGACGGTTGAGAACCCTGAGCTAAATGTTCGATCATCATACAGACTTCCCAGCGAGTGCAGCATATATCAAGCTGAAACCGTTGTACACATAAGGCGGCCGAAATGGCTCACAGTCTGCTGGCGATACGCACTTCGGCAACATATTTAAATTTTAACGATCCTTAACTGCCTTAGTCTTAGCACAAAATCGTTAATAAGTAAATTTTTCAAGGATCTAGAGGAAGCTTCTAGGTGCAACATTGGGAGTATTCTAAAGTTCGCGACAGAGACGGGCACCTGTAGTTTAAACAAAGGTAGCAACACGACGACCGCAGTACAACGTCTATAGGATATAGAACACGCATATGTGGTAACGCTATGGACCAGGCGTGGTCTATGTGAGGCTTTCGAGGCCGCTACTTTAACATGTGCAAATCAAAAGTCAAGTGCCGCTTTATGTTTGACTCCAGTTGACGTTTTCGTGTACCGAAAACATATGTGTGTGTGTAATCCAAAATCACGAAATAAACTTCGGCGAGAATATATGCTTGTTGTGTTTCTTACCATTGCAAAGAAAAGATCCCTAATGGAAAAAATTTTACCATTTGATTGAACTGTCTCACATACAAGCGATGTTAAATTCTTTCATTTTTAACTAAATATCTTTTTAAACATGAAGATCTAACAGAAAGCCTGACTTGTCTATGTTAAAGCATCCATGACTAAGTTTAGGATATCGAACGATAATTAACCCTACATTATTAATTCAAATGCGAATCAGAATTTGATTATAACTTGTCCCCCAGGTTTTATTTAAGTCTGACCCATCGACCCAATTCTATCTTGGCCTCCGACACTAGAGACCACCACTCCTCTTGGTCCTACCCGATTTCTTACCTGTAGATAGGACCTATATCTCGGTAAGCCCCACATCTGTGACCCGTATTTATTTTCTAGATTTTAGTCCATCATCTAATGTTAAATAAAACCGTTTAACTTAAAAGTTTTTTCCTATTTGTTTTAAAGGCACTTTATGGCCACGAAAAGGAAATAGTGAACCGTGTAATGCGCATGCCCCAGGTGGCCAGAAATCTAGAGGAAGAAATGTCAAACACGACTCGAACCTGTCGTGAATATGTGAGGTGGAATAACGGAAAGATCTAGAACGAAGTGGCAGAATTTTCTAGAATTAAGCTAAGTAGTGCAAATAGGGATAAGTAGCAGCCTGGTTAGCTTAGTCGTGATTTAGACAGTACATGTGATAATGGGAATAGTTAGTTGTACTTTAAGGTGTAAGGTGAAAACTGCTAATTAGAAAAGCGAAACGTTATATGGTGAAGAAAACGTGCAAAGGAAATTGTGAAGTGAACTAATTAAGTGACGTGAATAAACTTGTGCGCGTTTGTGAATGTAAATATGTGTCTTAATTAATCCATCGAGCCCGAAGAGCCCCATTTTTTCTTCCGATTCCAAATATAAAAAAAAATTTTAAGTAATTACCGTTTTTAGTCATAAGATATTATGACATGAAATGTTCAATGCATTTCGAGTTTGAGTTTGAAACGAATCTGCAAAGACGACTATTTTGCAAGCTATTAATATTTTTGCTGTTAAATCAAAGCAACTAAATGATGGCCTTTCTATCAAATCATTTAGATTTCTAAACTCTGATTTGTAAATGGAGTTGACTTCCTTAATAGCATCTTCTTCGTTGTCATGTCACGAGAATACCTGACTTTGTATTAAAAGTTTATCATCGCGCAGCTTTGTTTTGATTTTTGGGTTAATTCGGCTTTCGCGAGTTTGACAAACCCAAGTTGCCAGAAATTTAAAGTGTGCCGAAATAGAGCGACCGAAATTAAATGGTCCCGAAATAAATAGACCTTAAAAATATGTGACCGTAACCGCCAGACCGAAATTCAAAGACCGATTTAAATTGGTATTGATGTGAATGGGAAGTTGTGGGGAGGGGTGGGGAGGGGGAGGGCAGGTGAGGTGAAGGGGAAGTTGTGGGGAGGGGAGGTGAAGGGAAGGTGAGTAAATGTCTAGATGAAGGGAGTGTAGTAGGAAGAAGAGGGGAGTCGAATGACTTCATTATATTATATAGAAATCCCAACGACAGCAATTTAACTCTAACTCTAACGTTTCAGTTGTAACCGAAACCGAAAATTTTATATCTACGTGGTTTTTAACCGCAACCGAAAACTATATTTCACATTTCGGTTTTAACCGAAACCGAAACCGAAACCGAAAATTATATTTCACATTTCGGTTTTAACCGAATCCGAAAATGAAATCTTGCATTTCGGTTCTAACCGAAACCGAATTGAAGAAAATTAATTACGGTTAAGGTTGTTGCAATTACGGTTTAAAAACCCCAATTTGGTTTCGGTTGACCGTAACTGATTTATAATTTCGGTTGTGGTCCCATTTCGACTCCCTGGTCAAAACAGAATACTTTATATAGGATATATTTATTTTTTTAAGAAAGATGTGGTGATATTTTTTGCGATCACACTTTTTGAATTTTATCCAAATAGAGAACTGTCACATGAGTGTAAATTGCAAATGCGAGGTAGTGATTTACCATCCTTTCCAACTGTTATTCCAACATGTCCTTAAGGCCGAAACACAATGCGAGCAACACAACATTTTACGACGTTAAAAACGCTGTTATTTGATTTCAAAAACACGTGTATGTATCGGGGGCAGTGGGCCCGTTCAGTAACGTGAGATTTTGGGATACGTTCAGTTACGTTGTTTGACGTTTATAATGATTGTTTTGACCGTTTTTTCGTTTTTTTCGGTACTCCTCATAAGCCAAAATTACCGCGCAAGCCACTTTAATTATTCTTTTTAATTTACTTTTTGAAATGTTTGCCATTGTTAATAAAATTAAACCAAAACAACACAACTGTCAGAATTTTATTTCCCTAATGACAGTTCTTTACGCGGCTCGTTTTTCCGTCATTATGTTTTCACAGGCGTACCTGTTGCCGTGTTTTACGTATTAAAATGTTGCGTTATTCGCATTGTGTTTCGGCCTTTACGGTGTAAGCTGAGTTTGTTTCCAATAAACAATATACACTGCTAAGTTCAAAATACCCGGGGTTTATCAAATATTTAAATAAAATCTTTAGGGCAAACAAAAAATTTAACTTCAGTGCTCAACTAGTATGAAATTGATTTTCTGTAAGAAAATAAATGTAAGAATAGAATTTATTACTGTTAAATAGCAATAACAAATGCTACTAATCATATGAAGTAAATTAATTTAATAACATTTAGATTTATTAGATATACTGATAAATAGCTTATTGGTTAAATTTTAAAAATCGTCATAAAGTTGAGTCGGTTTTGTGGGTTGGATAAATAAAGCTACTATTGATGTCATATTTTCGTTAAATTAATTGAAAAATTTTTGCACAATAAAGAAAAGTCCTAACTTTACAATATGAAACAACTAACTTATATTTAAATTCCTTGTAGGTTGGTACGTTTTTGCATAACTACCCCCAATTATAAAATTAATGCCTGCATCATAAGTTTTTAGAAAAAAAAAGTTTCTTTAAAAAAGTTTAATTCCTTTGTACTTCAAGGGGCTTCCTTATCTCTATTTTCACTTTGAAATTAACACCAAGTTCGGCGGACCATTAACTCTTCTAGGATTGTCGAATTTCTAACGAGATCAAGAGAATATGCAAATAGAAACCTTAGACTACCAGTGCAAGCAATTCCACCAGAAACTGAGGCAGGGTAATGAGTAAAATATTTAATTTGGCTCCTGGACTTAATTCAAAATTAAAATTCCTGGGAAGGTTTGAAATTGCAGAACTTTCCGAAAACTCTCTGAATTATTTGTGCAATTAAAATCGATTCGTCTTTCTCTTTTGGGTTTGCACTTGTAACCGCCCAAGGATGCATAATTGAAGAATTATTTTTCTGAATGAGTAGAATTTACTTGTAGAATTCATATTATGAAATCTGGTGCTGCCCGGGTTGTCTATACTGAAAATATAGGCATATTCCTAGACTTTTTATGTTTTTTATGCCCCTTTTCCCCTCCCTTTTTTCGCAATTTTTTAACTAAAAAGGGAAGATCTGAATCTGAAAGATGAATGATAAGCTATATTATATATCTACTTGCAAAATAATGTTCTGGGGTAAATTCCCAAGGACTGGAAGCGCTTTTTTTATGTGAAGGTAAGGTACACCAGCAATGAATTTGTTACACTGATTCACAACCTTTTGATGCGTTAGCATGGTTTTAGCCGGAAGGGAATTAGGGTACGGGAAGTAAGGAAACTTGAATATCTTGTTTTTGCATTGCTGCTAGCTAGAAAACAGCACAGAGACGGAGTGGATTATTTTAATTTCTTAATAAAACTCACGGGGAAACCTGGTCTCAAACTCGGGAACCATGGTATGGTGGTCGTGCCGCTTGATCCAGCCAATTGATCCAGCTCCGTTTCCAATGATACTATACTACGAGACTAGAGGCCGTAATACTGTCGGGGAGATCACTCTAGCTCAATAATTTACGAGGTCAAAGTTTTTAACCAACTGCCCCCAACTAGATTTGCCAGACTAATTTTATCTTATTTCCCTACCATCGATTTATTGATGTAAGAGTTGATCTACTTTCTTTTACCAATAACAACCTTCGTTAGGTTTTTTTTTCCTGGGAGGATTGTCCATGCAACGTTTATTGAGTATTTTCTCAATAGTTTCGTAAATAGCGATTGTATGTATGCGATTGGTCAATGGTTCAATTGCATTGGGTTATTAAAAATAAAAATATAATATCAACATATAAAGAGGTTATAATATCAATAAACTACACACATAATAATTCTAACACACTTTGCTGATATTTTGTACGGGGCAACTTCCTTAGTCCTGTTATTAAGATATCTGAATCAGGTCGAAATCTGGGCAGTAAGTTTGCATATGTAATGATGCGTGAAATTTTTCGCGTATGATCTCTTCTAAATACCTGAACATTTTTGTTAGTCGATTCAGATACCTCTTCGAAAAGTTTTCCTATCGACAACAACGCATGGTCTATAACACCAGAGCCACGAATAATTACTTTGTGCACAGAAGCAAAGAGATTATACCAGGGATACTCTTGAACCAGTTGAACCAAATTCCCTAAATTTATTTTTATTTATTTTATATTCTTATAATAAACTCCGCAGTATGATTTAATATCGCTCTATGAGGTCCTTCTTTAACTCTGCAATTTCAGCTAATACGTCAGAGTTAAGGGTAGGCCGCGGTTGGACGACCGCCCAGGGCGCCAAATTTGCTTGTTCATTGAGCGAGTCCTACTTACTAGTAAATTCCCTAAATCTAGCTACAAAATCGTTATGATGGCAACTGTTCCAGCCCTAACTGGCATAAGCGAAAAAAGGGGCTATTGCCGGGTCAGGACTAAAACTAACTATTCAAAGCTAAAAATAAATGAAAAAAGAAACAATTTTTAACCGACTTCCCAAAAACAAAGAGGTTCTAAGTTCGACGCGTATGTTTTTTTTCTTTTATTAACTTCCCACATATAGGAAGTTATTGTAATTGGCCCGATTTTCAAAATTTTTAGTTTTAATATTTTTTTACATTTCAAAGTCACCATAGTGTTTTACGCATGTTTTTGAACACATGTATGTGTGTGTGTGTGTGTGTGTGTGTGTGTGTGTGTGTGTGTGTGTGTGTGTGTGTGTGTGTGTGTGTGTGTGTACGTACGTACGTACGTTCGGACCCACTTTTTTCGACAACGAAATCTCGCGAACGAAAAATGATAACGACTTCGCTATGGTGCCATTCGAAGCGTATTATTGTCAATAAGAGCTGAAAGAAATTTAATCAATTTCGGTTCAGCCGTTTTTTTGTTTAAACAAAAAAACTGAAAAAAAAGTTGATTTTAGACTTTCTTGAAAAGGATTTCTTCGATATAATTTGTTCTGATGACGATCGAGACATCAAAAAATCGGATAAACAATTTATTATGAACAGAAATTGTTTATAATGATGAAAAATTGTTTATAAAAATAAATAATTGTTTATAACAATAATAAATTTATAATCATAAAAAATGGTTTTACCTGGTTGAAAATTGATTTTGAAAATTGGAAATTGAATACAAAATTGAAGATTGTTCATAGCAATTGAAAATTCTTATAAACAATTGAAATTTTTGTTACCACAAAAAATTTCTTTTATGAATAAACTTTATTTATATCAATTTAAAATGGTCTATAACAATTAAGAATTGTTTATATCAATTATAAATTGTTTATAACCATTTAAAATTATTAATAACAAATGAATTCCAAACAGAGTGCATTTATTTGGGTTTCATTAAAAAATAGTGCTATAACGGAATAATTTTTTAAAAAAATTTTCGCATCTAATTACAACGAAATTATCATGATAAATTACATTCATTAATTTATTTATTTATAAATTTAAAATATCAATTTTTTAAGTATTTTTGAATGAGATAAAAGTGGGCGAAAGTTTTTTTTAAAAAGATTCATCTGATCTAATTGGTTCTGATACAACTCGATACTTTAAAGAAAAATCCAGAACTTTTATAGTTTTTTGTAGCCATAAATAGTTGATATTAATGTATAGTATGAATTTTATTGAGTTTTTGTTAATAATAATTGAATATTGTTAATAACAATTGAAAATTGTTATTAACTGGGAAGTTGTTCGTGTGGACCTCAAGGGTCGCACCAATGATGCGACACCCAGAATCTGGACCCACCCCACTAGTTTTTCATTTTTTTTATGTCTGACCGGGCATAACTTCGTAACGCGTCGATCGATTTTGATGATTCTTTTTTTGTTGGGTAGAGTATGTTCCAATTGGTACCATGTCAAAAAAATTTTTGGTAAGGTGGGGGTGGGGGGGGGGGGGGGGGGGTGGGGGGTGGGGGTGGAACTTAACTTTGTATCGCGTGGTCCGATTTCGATGGTTCTTTTTCTGTTGCATAGAGTATGATCCTCCATGACTAATAGGAGAATAATTTGGTCCTATGGTGAAAGGTGTGGGTGGGGTAGTCTAACTTCTTAACGCGTGGACCGATGTGGATAATTCTTTTTCTATTGGGTAGAATATGATCCTTGGTTGATACTACGAGAAAAGAAATGTTGCTTGGGGTTGAACCTAACTTTGTAACACGTGGACCGATTTGGATGGTTCTTCTGCTGTTGTATAGAGTGTGATCACCCATTGCTAATAGAATAATAATTTAGCCCATGGTGGGGGGTTGGGCGAGGGGAGGAATAGTCTAACTTCGTAACGCGTGGACCGATTTGGATATTTCTTCTTCTTTTGGTTCCCTAGTTGATACCACGAGAAAAAAAATTGTTGATGTTGTTGGGGTGGGAGAAGGGGGTGGAACCTAACTTTGTAACGCGTGAACCGATTTGGATGGATCTTTTGGTGTTGTATAGAGTGTGTTGCCCCATTGCTAATAGGAGAATAATTTGGTCCTAAGGTGGTGGTGGGGGAGGGGGAGGGGTAGTAACTTTTTAATGACTACTCTGCACATTACCTCTTTCTAAATCGATGCCCTCTGCTACATTTAACAAATTTGAATATTTTCCTATAAATTTTGATTTACTCCTTGCCACTGCCTTCCAATTATCTGCAATTCTTTTACATATATTATTGATGCGATTTTTAAACTTACCAGTGTCTACATTTTCAGCGTTTGGTAATGCTTCCTTTAAAACTTCGAAAACTTGATGGGTATTTTCAGTGTTGCTTCCACTTTTAGAGAACCAAATCTCAAAGATATACACCCTTGAAAATGAACACTTGTAAAATGTACCTCAAACAAATATACGAACATTAAATAACACTACAGGTATGGTTAGCGATTCGTAAACAACAGCTGCGCTGAGTCTACAAAGCCATAGAAGCTTTATAGAAATCGTGGGAGCAAGGATGTGCAGCTAGTACTTATTATATTAAAAATGTAATGTTCTAGCAGTACAGGGTGTTTCAGATCAGACGTGCCAAAACGAGTGGGGTGATATATCTCACCTAGGCAAACAAGAAATTGTATGGCAGGGGGGGGGGGGGGGGTGGAAACTCTCAACCGTTTGGGAGTTGCAGGGTGATTCATAAATTTCAGTTTTTCATGGTATGCACATTACTCTTTCATTTTTATCTTTTGATCTACCCACCATAGCGACATCAAACAAACTCTAAAAATAACTATGCTAATGAGCTTTCCAACAATTTCAACAATGTTGATCTCACTACTACACTGCAGTCACGGCCAAAATTGAAAAATATGTTTTGAAATTATCAAAATTTCAGCATTTTCCAAAATTTTCTCCGAAATTTATATAATTAGTATGCCTCTTTTTTATTTTTATTGGATTGCTCGTCTTATTACCTTTTCGAAAAGGTGCAACATGTCTACGTAGGGAAAGTATTTAGCAATTTCTACGTTGACATCTTATAGGAGAATATTATAAAAATCAACAAATTAAAAAAATTGAACTAATATTAACTCAAAAATTCTTTTTATTGAATTTAAAAATAATTACAAACATTTTTTTCAATTTTGGCCGTGACTGTACCTACAGTGGAAGTAGTGAGATCAACATTGTTGAAATTTTTGGAAAGGTCATTAGGATAGTTATGAATTATGAAATTTATGAATCACTCGGTAACTCCCAAGCGGTTGAGAGTCGACGCAAATTAGATTTATATAAAAAATTTGCCCTTAAAAACGCTTAAAGTATCAGTCACAATATGAATCACAAATACCAAATTCGCGAGAACAGATATAGGGACAACAGGTAATTTGATAGTTCAATGATAACGCTAATTACACTGGTCCAATGAGCTATCTTCCGATCATTAAATGTAAATGATTATGTAAAAAACCGAAAGTTATTTATACCTGCGCGAAACTCGTTTAGTAGTTAATTCAAATTTAATATTTGTGGTATAATTACTTGAGTTTTATTGAATTTTGAGCTATGACGGACTCTAGTCAAAGACATTTTGAAGAATGAAATCTCTTAACATAATTTTCCCTAACTGTGAATTGTGAAATTCACAAAGATGGCGGATTGACATAAATCTTGACATAAAAAATCTCTAGTGAAGACCCGGGGGTAAAGGGAATGAAATTTGTGGTTTGTTTATTTTATGTTTTATTTTTGTTTTGTTTTGGGAAATCGGGTAAGGAAATTTGGGGTATTTGGTTTTAATGCTGTTTTTTCAAGGTGACAAGGCACAAGTGAGAGCAATTAATATATGTGTGTAAAATGCAACTAGTGACAAATTAAAATATAGAACTAGAGGAAGTGCCTTATGATCAGAAAATTAAGCATTTTTTCTTCACGTAGTTGAAGTGTAATTTATTTATTTAAGCTTAATGCAAGCTGTTACATAAAAAATACAAAAAAACAAAATAAGTACTACGAACTAAAATAACAGATAATGTAAGCTACAATATGAGCTATGATTATGATAAATATAAACTGGGAGGAAGCAGAATTAGGAAAGGCGATCAAGATGGGCGAGATAAAGATATAAGGCTTTGTGAAGGGATTATGTACTCAGATAGAAGTCAAAGGAGGGAAGGTCGTTGACTTTTCTTAGCATCCTGGTAAATGGTTCGCGTTGACCGTAGTTCGTGCGATGGCGGCCGAGTCGGAAAAGGGGAGTGGACCTAAGATTGCGGGGATTGGTATAGATGGGTAAAGATTGCAGGATTGAAGGGCAGTCTATGGCACCACTTAATAGCTGATGAATAAAGAGAATGTCGGAAATATCACGACGTTTACTTAAAAGTTGTAAGTCTATCAGTTTCAGACGGTTTTCATAAGGTGGAAGGTTAAATCTGTCTACCCACGGAAGATCACGTAGAGCAAAGCGAATGAACCTGCGCTGGACAGATTCAATTCTGTTGATGTGGGTTGTTTGCGTAGGTGACCATACCTGACTGGCATATTCAAGGAGAGGTCTAACGAAGGAAATATAGAGAGATTTGGAAACATACGGATTGGAGAACTCTCTAGACAAGCGCTTCACAAATCCTAGCGCGGAGTTAGCTCTGTTAATTATGCTATCAATATGGGAACGGAAATTTAGTTCGCTATCACAGATTATTCCGAGATCACACAAAGAGGTAACGATAGGGACTGGTACGTCGGTTAACATGTATGTTCGGGGTGGTGGTAAGACGCTTGCGGGAATTTGGAGACATTGAGCTCCAGAAAGTTTTTCGTGCACCATGTGGTGAACGAATCGAGGTCATTTTGAAGAAGAAGAGAGTCGGTTGTGGAGGAGATATGTATTATTTTCATGTCATCAGCATAAATGGACAGTTCTGAGTATTTGATGACACAATCAACATCATTAATTGTAAGGATGAAAATTAATGGACGGAGGTGGCTGCCCTGACGGACGCCGGAACGAGCGACAATGGGGTTAGAAATGTATGAGCTAAAAAGAACATTGTACTGACGGTTGTTGAGGTAGGATTGAATCCAGGGGATTAATCGAGGGGGGAAGCCTAGGCGATCAAGTTTAAACGCTATGGGAGAGCTTGTCAAAGGCTTTACTATAATCGGTGACGATCACATCAACATCTTTACCGTTTTCCAGGGCACATAGTGTTTTGGAGACGAATTCGGTAAGGTTGGTGGTTGTAGATCTTCCTTTGAGGAAGTCATGCTGGGAGAGGGAGAAGATAGACTTACAGTGGAAGATCATGGAAACATAGACCAATTTTTCGAATAGTTTAGGTATGGATGATAATTTAGCAATGAGTCTGTAGTTGGGTACATCGTTCTTGCAGCCTTTTTTGAAGATAGGAATAATATAAGAGTTTTTCCATAATTGAGCGAAAACCCCTTGAGTGACCGAGAGGCGGAAAAGAAAAGTAAGGGGTTGAACTAGATACATGGCACATTTTTTCAGAACGATGGCCGGAATGCCGTCAGGACCGGGGTGAAAGTCATCCTCAAGCCCCTTAATACTGGCGGCAATTTGTTCGGGGTCAGGGTCGAAAGATGTAAACGACGTTTGAGTGCATTTGTCCAAGAATAAAACTAGTTAAGGTAAGGTTGTAGGGAATTGTCGCTGAAAGATTTACTGAAGAAGTGTGCAAAGAGGTTAGCGATAACCTGAGGATCAGATGAAGAGGTATTCTCGAACTTTAGGGTGAAGGGGTAACCATTGGATTTCTTCTTAGAATTAATAAAGCTATAAAAACGCTTGGGGATATGAGGCTTGTTTCCATCCGTTGGAGGTACTCATCGTAGAGGGTATCACAACGTTCAGAAAAAGAGGTGTAAGCAGACAAGTAGGAAGAATAGTCAGACTCTGTCTGGGTCAGAAGAAAAGTTTGCCGACGTTTATTTCTCCCGTTGCGGAGAGAGCCTAATTCTTTGTCGTACCAAATGGGGGAGGAGGAGCAGTTTTTACGAGGAAGAAGAGGGATAGATTGTGTAAGACAAGCGTGTATTTCCGAATAAAACGCTTCTACAGCAACGTCTATTGGAGTTGAGGAGCAAGTGATTTGATTTTTCAAAGTCGCCTTTACGAAAATTGAAGGAAAGAGACGACTCGTAGCTTGAAAGGGCATGAGGGTATTCGTAGGAGAAAACGAGGAACAGGGGAGGATGCTGACGATCCAGGGAGGAGAGGAAATGGTTGCTTTCCGTGACAAACGAGTTAACTTGGTCTGAGGAAAAGATTAAGTCTAATTGTCTGTCCACAAAGTTCCTGACTCCACTAACTTGGAAGAGACCAGAAGCAGAGAGCTGATCGGTAAAAAAGGCTTCTTTGGAGGAAGAGGCGTTCAGGGGGACAAAGTGTGAACAGTTCTCAGACAATGACCATTGAAAACGGGGGAGGTTAAAGTCCCCCAGTACATTGAATTGAGAGGGGCGAATATAACAACAAAGAATATATAGAAAACACTTATTCAGTGTTAATTTGATACATACAAATTCTGGTACTGAACAGCCGGAGGTCTTAAACAGGGTGGCATCATAACGGTTGTGAGCAGCTATGAGAACCCCACGGCCTGGTGGGCCATTGTTGCCAACCGTCAACTCGGAAAATGGTATAGTTTGGAGGGAATACTTCGTTGTCGGGAATTCCTGGTATTAGATTGGTTTCAGTTAAGGCAAAGATATCGTGCAGGAATTTGTGGGAGTTAAGGAAAATATTGGATGTTTTTGTGCGAAGTCCTCTGACGTTCTGGTAATAGACTGCAAACTGCTGGGGAGAGGTACTTGATTGGAGACCACAGGTGCGTTAGGGGGGAGGTCAGAAATAGAGAAAGGGGTGGAGGGTTAGTAGCGAAAGTAGTTTAAGGAGTAGTTGCGACCTTTTTGGAGATGGGAAAGGCGGCCAGAACTGACATACGCAGTGTAGATGGATAGATCTTCTGAAACCTTACGGGAAGGGATATTGAATGATTTATGGTACTTAGAGAAAACTTGGTGTAAGGCGGTTGGGTCTGTAAGCATTAAAGAGTATAAAGGAGGAGATCTAAGGTTCTCGTAAAATACAACTCCAACTTGCCACTATATCTAGCTACAGATGCATATGACTTTTGAGGCTTTCGCGGTTGCTCACTGACATTTTTTATGTTTTCCGGATTATCCGCGTAAAATTATTAAGAGTGCTAATAAAAGTACTCACCGGTTTTCCCGGTGACCACGCTCAATGAAACTTGATGCGAAAAGTTCGGGGTGAGTACTTTAATTAGCACTCTTAATAATTTTAAGCGGATAATCCGGAAAACATAAAAAATGTACAGATGCATATACCACCGGCTTGGGTGCAGTATTGTCGGATACTATGCCTAATGGTGAAGAAAGGCCTATAGCATTCGCATCAAAGTCGCTATCAAAGACAAAGCGGAAACACCCGTAATTAGATAAGGAGGCTACAACTATCTACTGGAGATTAAAATAATTTTTTCAATATGTATATGGGCGTTAATTTACTCTACTAACTGACCACATGCCCTTGACTAAAATATTACACCCACAAAAAAATCTGCCTGCAATGTCAGCCTTGCAATTGCTTCACTACGTAAATTTTATGTCAGGGTTTCAGTACGAAATTAAGTATCGCAACATGAAAGCGCATGTAAATACAGACCTTTTGTCTAGTTTTCCTGTCGAAAAAGAGGAAGAAGAAATGGATGGCAATTTTACGTATCTTATCAACCATATTGAAATTCTTCCGGCAACCAAAAGTGAATTAAGGAAGTAAACTTTAAAAGACCCAGAATGATTGGAGTACTATAACGTGTTACATTCAATTTAACCAAGTTTTATTTACAAAAAGGATGTGTTTTTAACGGTATCAGGGTAGTGATACCCAGATCATTACAACGAAGAGAGCTCGACGAGCATACTGCTCATACATATATGGTTCGCATGAAGGCCCTTGCCAGAAGCTATACGTGTTGGAGGCATATTGACCAAGTCTTTGTGTCGTAAATGTCACAGCTGTGCGAAAATTAAAGCAAATACAAAGAGATTACCGATACATCCCTGCGGCCACCCAGCTGAAGATGAACCGTGTCAGAGACTCGATTTAGATTTTGCAGCACTGGACAATAATTTTTTTTATTATAGTTGATGCTCGTACCAAGTGGGCTGAAGTAATCCTGCAAGTAAGTTTCTCAGTAACGAAGACTATTGAAACCGTAAGAGAACTATTTGCAAGACAGTGGAAACTGAAAATGGACCTTAATTTCGAAGCTTTTAGGTTGCTGATGCAGTACCGAAGGATTCCAAATAGTGTAACCGGAAGAAGTTTATTTGAATAAATGTTCAATCGACAAATACCGTTTTTTCTGTTTCTTTCACTTATATATACATATACATTTATTTAGGGTTCCGTACCTCAAAACCACAAAAGGAACCCTTATAGGTTCACTTCGTTGTCCGTCTGTCTGTCAAGACAGACACTGGCAAATAAATCAAAACCTATAGGGTACTTTCCGTTGACCGCTAAAAAACAACTCAGTTCACAGAAAGGGCGGTACCGTCATTATCGCGATACAAAAAGGTTAAGTTAGCTTTCTATGTTTTCTATAAAGTCCTATTCAAAGTGTGGATTAGTTACTAGATATTTCTGAAAACTTTCTTGATAGTTTATACGATGTTGCTTTAAAGTTTTCTATAACTTTTTGCAATTTCGAGAAATATTTTAAAAATTCCATGACATTCAGTAAGATTCTTGAAATACAACAATGTTATGAAAAAGTTTGTTCAATAACTTTAAACAAAACAATTTTTTTTGCAAGTTATTCAAAATAATTGGGGTCCATGAAAGTCTAAAACAGCACCGGTGCTAAGCTATAAGACAATTTGGTCTTTTAAAGAACGTCCAACAGCTCGTGACGCGAACTGCTCTCTAACTCCCTGATATCCCACAAGGGCTTTTGAAGGATCCATATTTTGCGCTTGGCAAAAGCTGGTCACTCAAATAAGACACAGACACAATCTATATGTAGGGTCAGCTGCTCTACCGATTTTTGCTAAGTGCTTTCTTAGATGACGGTGTACGGTGATCAGACTAGATATTAGTTTCGCATTCGGTCTGCCAAACACGAGACGGTCAGGATTCCCAGCCGCATTTGTTCTTCTCATTTGTCCAATTGAGTCTTAGTAATGCAGATTAAAATCCCGTACGCCGGCTCTGGCCAGTACACTCGGCCTTTCATTATAGGGGAAACCGCGATGCCTCGGTATCCAAACCAAGTTGGTTCGATTGATTTTTCTCAGTTTATCTAGTGGCATTCCCATACCAATTTTGATTTGGCTACGGAATAGCTTTGACCGCAGCCTGACTATCGTAGAAGATAAATATGTTCCTACTTCAGTAGGTTCTCGTATGCATAGCCTATCTACATATATAGCGCTTAGTGAACAAAATGTCATGTTTTAGAGTAGAGTGTGAATTATTACACTACGTCAGGCGTTAAGTCGTAAAAGTACAATTTTTGTTGACTTATTTAAACGAAAATTTTGTTTCATATGATTATCAGCTTTTTTTAAGGATATATCACAAGCAAATTTAAAACTACTAGTCTCCAAAGGCAGGCGTGAAATATAAAAGGATGAAGTACAGTATTTATGCAAGGCTTTTCTTATACATATATATCCCAAGATGTTTCTGAATTCATTAACCAAATGAAAACAAAAGACTTCTTTATCAAATATCAAGTATGCTTTCCATGACTGCAGTAGCATTGCCGGCAAAATGTACTTATAGAAATCTATATATAACGGATACTCCAAAACCCTTAATGTATTTTCGAATAACATGAATAAATAATTTCTGTGCGAATATTTCTGAATAAAAATATCAAACACTAGATACAAGTGCGGCACCAGTGCCAGGATTCTGGCTCTGCATTCATGTATCCTGTAGTTGAATATATTCAGTTCGTGATCTCTAAATTATAATTTGAAAACGTGCCGCGAAATCCAACGATATCATTTTACTGGTAGTATCCACCAATTTCAAGAATGCTTGCTTGCGGAGAACCATCCTTCATCTGGCATCCTGGGACTTCGATTACGTTTTCCAAGGTGAGCTTCTGCAGCCCTCATTGAATTTTCAATTAAGCTGCTAAGTTAATGGTGAATTATTTCTACACAGTGATGTACAACGTTTCGCATCGTAGAGTATCGTACAACGGTGCTCCCTTTATCGTTTCAGGGGTTTATCTCGGAGTTCAATCGGCATTAATAATTTTGACTGCTTCTTGAAGGATTGGATTTGTCGTGAAGTCAACAACATTTCGTATGGAACGTGAATGCCAATAATCTATGACAAGGATAATTTTCGATTTGTGGTGACGTGAAAAAGTAAAAAATATGGCTTTATTTACACAGACACAATATTAAATAAAAAATCAGCCAGTACTTGATTTTTACAGAAATGCGTCAGTTTTAATAAAAATAATTAAAGTTAGGCTAATACTTAACATAATGATAATCATAACAACTTAAGACTTAGGTAAAATTACTTAAATTTTTTAAAACTTTAGAGGTGCGCCAAGAAGTTGTTTTGAGGCAGACCTACATGTTGCAGTAAACTTGATAGTTATGGTTGGCCATGTAAACCCGCACTTGTTAACTGGGACGTGTACACTCCACAACAGCTGATTACGAACGCTCTCTTTTTAATTCCATTAAGGATTCTCACATAGGATTTTAGAAAACTCTGTTTGTCTTTACCAAAATTCATAAAAGCATTTTAAATTATCGAAAAAAATACTCCTCCAGGCTGTTCGGATAGCATCAATTAGCGCAACTTTATTGTTAAATTGTTTTCCTTCTGAACAAACTTTACGGGAAAGCCAATCCCAAAGGATTTTAATAATGTTTAAATGAGGCGACAAAGCCGAATATTTGCATTTGTGGAATTTTCCGCTTGAAGTCACGCTAACCTATTTTAGTAGTATGAAAAAGAGCATTATGTTGTTGAAAAATAAACTGTGATGTTTCCACAGATTGACTTTTTCAACCAAATATTACCTCAAATTCAATTTTTTGAAACCGGCAACGCCTTGATGGCGATGTGTCAGTTGCGGCGGGATATAACGAATATCATGTAGGAAAGACCGAAGGGAACAGCGCAGCGGGCGTCATCTCAATATTTAAATGAGTTGTCGCTGTCGCCATGCGGACAACTGTACGATGTGAATATAAAAGAGCATTTCACTGAAGCCAATTAACTAAAAGAAAATATTTGTTTAATTTGTCTGTTAACAGTAATTATATTTGGCAGTTTTTAAGATAATAGCCATTATTAATAACATAAGGTAAAATTATAGAATTCGTACCTCTAAAAATGTTTTCCTTTAATTAATTTCAAATGAACTCTCTAACCAAATTAACAAGCTCAATTATATGTCAACTGAGCTGCCACTGCGCTGCTTTCTAGTTCTGTTCCACGGTCTTAGCGCTGTCATATTTTTGAGATTTGAGCCACCGTTGTCGCTGCTCTCGGTACTGTTTCAGTCTTAAGTGCCGTTCCACACTTGTCGTACTTCTGCGCAATGAAATCCGCACGAGTGCCCACACCTGTCGTGTCGGATTTTATGTAGAACACGAAAGGTAGTGTGTGTAGTGGTAATATTGAAGCATTTTCCGAACCTAAATAAACATTGATTCGTATTGTTACGAAAATGAAGAATTATTTTCTATACAAAATAAACTTAATACTAGAAATTTGAAATAGAAAATGAATTTAGCAATTTGCACTTAGAAAACGTAAATTATCGTAGTATGCCTCGAAACAAGAAATTGACAACGATTCAATTTTTTTGACTTGAAAATTTATTAAATAATTTTTCTTTCGACTCGCTGGATGAGATACGCTAAAACGAAAAAAGCGAGTTAGAGTTTTCTTTACCATAGAAATTTGAATTAATAAAGTTTTTTGTAAACGTAATTTTAGTAGTGTTTATAATAAAGAAGTGATAAGAAGACGAGGGATTTAATTGATTGATCTTAATCAACTTTTTTGCACGTGTTGGTAAACCAAGTAAGTCTTCTTTGCCATAAAAATCCTTTGCTGGGGATCGCCTTTCTGCTGCTACTTCCGCCGAGATAAATTTAGTTTCACCTAGGAAGAAGATAATTCTTAGTGAGACATTTTTTGGTGAAGGTTACAGGTTAGGTTAGGGAAGAGTTTTTAACAAGCTCGTGAACAGAAGCCCTCATCGGAAATCGAATTTGAAGTTACTTGATCATCTCTTCACAAAAAGTTATCCCCCCGTCACGTCACCGGCCCGTAAACTGGGGCTCAAATTCTTAGTGGCCGCCACCTGAAGCTACAAAACGCTTACTATAAAAGCACCTTTGGCGAGCGTTCTAACTTTTATATTCGTCGAGAGAAATCCCCCCGAACGACAACTTTTGAAGACAAGAAGGCTTTATTAAACTGTCTTCGAGGTTTTACTCAAGGCTGCGTCGGTTACAGTATGAATGCGTGCTGTGCCGATAACTAAGTAAAGTCCGTGCGTATTTCCCTATACACCCCTGCACACCCTCTCTGCAACAAACTGCGTTGAAGCAGGACAAGTGTGGTACGGCACTAAGTCGTGACGTTAGACAGCTAGCGAAATGTCAACAGCACATTTCTGTTATATGTGTCGTGCCCACAAACCTAATTACTAAAATTTACCAAAAGTATATTTACGCAGGACCGGAGTGGTAGAATAATAATATAGTTTTTAAAAAATAAGTTTAACCGACTTCACAAAAAGCGCTAAAAAGCATAAAATAATTTTTAATTTTATACTTATTACGACTTTTTGAAGTCGGTGCAAATGAAACAAACCAAACAAATACAACAAAAATATTTAATCGTCATTTCTTATGATCCCGTAAGCTGAAACGTTCAGGTAGTATTATGTATTATTTTCAATTGTGGTTATGTAGTTGTTTTATTTGTTTAATTTGCACCGACTTCAAAATGTCGTAATAGATATAAAATTAAAAATTATTTTATGCTTTTTAGCACTTTTTGTGAAGTCGGTTCAACTTTTTTTTTAAAAACTATTTTATTTTTCACTTTTTAGTGTCTTCGACTCTATACAATGAAAAGAACCATCCAAATCGGTCCACGCGATAAAAGTTGTTTTAACCCCCTACCTCACCACCATTCCTCTAAACTTTTTTTCTCATGGTATCAATCAAGGAACATACTCTACCGAACAGAAAAGGAATCATCGAAATCGGTTCACGCGTTACGAAGTTACAACCCCTCCTCCCCCACCACCACCGTAGGACGAAATTATTCTCCTATTAGCAATGATAATAATATTTAAGTAATTAAGCAATGTCACATTTGTGCCCCGTGCCGACGCCTTTTTTGGACGTTGACGTACTTTACAGCACTGAACACAACTAAAAAAAAAATTATTGCATAATTTTTTCGCGTCAAAAAATGTCAATAAATATACTTTATGGATTGTTTTTAAATGTTTCATTCTTCAGCATAACTCACTACGTTATACCTTCTTTTATTTAAAAGCAATAGTTTGTTTAGATACTACAGACTGACCAACGTTCGGCACCGTCATATCCCCAGTCCGGCTTTGAGTTTACGTGTGTTTTTTTAGCCGACTTCCCAAAAACAAAGAGGTGCTAAGTTCGATGGGTATTTTTTTGTTTTTTGTTTTTTTTTATGTCTGACCGGGCATAACTTCGTAACGCGTCGACCGATTGATGATTCTTTTTTTGTTGGGTAGGGTTCACCGATTGGTACCATGTCAAAAAATTTTTTGGTAGGGTGGGCGTGGGGGGTGGGGGTGAAACCTAACTTTGTAACGCGTGGTCCGATTTGGATTGTTTTTTTTACAGAGTATGATCCCCCATTGCTAATAGGAGAAAAAAATTTGGAATAGGTAGCGCGGAGGGGGAGGGGTAGTCTAACTTTGTAACGCGTGGTCCGATTTGAATAATTCTTTTCCTGTTGGGTAGGGTATGTTCCGTGGTTCATACCACGAGAACAAAATGTTGGTGGGATGGAGGTGGGGGGTGGGGGTGGAACCTAACTTTGTAACGCGTAGTCCGATTTCGATGGTTCTTTTCCTGTTGTATAGAGTATGATCCGCTATTGCTAATAGGAGAATAATTTGGTCCTATGATGAAAGATGTGGGTGGGGGGAGGGGTAGTCTTACTTCGTAACGCGTTAACCGATTTGGATAATTCTTTTTCTATTGGGTAGAATATGATCCTTGGTTGATAATACGAGAAAACAAATGTTAGTGGGGTGGTGGGTGGGGAAGGGTGGAACCTAACTTTGTAACACGTGGACCGATTTGGGTGGTTCTTTTGATGTTGTATAGAGTGTGATAACTCATTGCTAATAGAAGAATAATTTGGTCAATTGTAGGGGGTTGGGTGGGGGGAGGAGTAGTCTAACTTCGTAACGCGTGGACCGATTTGGATAATTCTTTTTCTTTTGGGTAGAGTATACTCCCTGGTTGATACCACGTTATTGCGGTTTGGGGTGGGGGAGGAGGGTGGAACCTAACTTTGTAACGCGTGGACCGGTTTGGATGGTTCTTTTGCTGATGTATAGAGTGTGATCCCTCATTGTGGAGGGGTAGTAACTTCGTAACGCGTTAACCGATTTCGATGATTCCTCTTCTGTTCGGCAGACTGATACCATGAGAAAAAAGTTTAGTGGAATGGGGGTGGGGTAGGTGATTAAAACTAACTTTTAACGCGTGGACCGATTTGGATGGTTCTTTCTTCGTTGTATAGAGTAGGAGACACTAAAAAGTGACAAATAAAATAGTTTTTAAAAAAAAAGTTGAACCGACTTCACAAAAAGCGTTAAAAAGCATAAAATAATTTTTAATTTTATATCTATTACGACATTTTGAAGTCGGTGCAAACTAAACAAATAAAACAACTACAGTACCACAATTGAAAATAATACATAATACTACCTGAACGTTTCAGCTTACGGGATCATAAGAAATGACGATTAAATATTTTTGTTGTAGTTGTTTGGTTTGTTTGATTTGCACCGAATTCAAAATTTCGTAATAGATATAAAATTAAAAATAATTTTATGCTTTTTAGCGCTTTTTGTGAAGTCGGTTCAACTTTGTTTTTAAAAACTATTTTATATACATTATTCTTGACCTGTATCAATTGAAACAACCAGCGGATCTTTATGGATGCAGGAAGATGACTTCTACGTTTTCCTTGATCATTCACGTCAGTCAGATCATTCATAAGACACAAAGTTCTTTTGTTTCTCAGCAACCATAGCTCACACATGGCCGTGAAGGATAAAGAATACTGTAGACAAAATAAGATTATTTTCAAAAATTTTTAATAACTTGGAATTGCAAAATTTTTTGAAAATTTGCTCGGGTCATGTGTTTATTTCGTACATGTGATAAATAATTTACCGAAATATCGGTGTGACAGTGTAGTGATCATAATCTGATACAGCTGTCTAGATCGGTGTTTGTATTTTAATTTTGTTGGATTTACACCTAGTGTTCGATTTTTTTCGAAGGCGTCCAGCAGCTAAAGAAAAGCTAACCCTTTGGTGCTGCTGTTGACGAAGAGCCAAAGGAATTTAATTTTAACGCCGAACGCGTTAATAAATATTTTAATATTTGCTTACTTTGCTCGAGTTGAACGGTTTAGTTCGGAATTTTTTGCAATTCCAAGTTCTTAAATATTTTTGACAATTTGCTCGGGTCATGTGTTTGATTCGTACATTATGTACATGGAATTATTTTGTTGACATTTTCTCCGCACTATTTTCGACAACTTAAAAAAGGGTCTTAACACCGCTTGGGACAGCTGGATACCCTCAAATTTAGGATGCTCCAAGCAGAGTTGCCAGATCGGGCGATTTCTCGCCGATTGGGCTACTTGAGCCGTCAATTTGGCGACAAAATTTTCCTCTCTGCGACAAGGCACTTTTTGGGCGATTTTTTAATTCTTGCTCAGCGCTTTTGGGCTATAGGCTGAATCAGATTGCACGGGAGCCTACAGCAACAGTTCGTGTTGGCTAATCGAAATCACATCACCCGACGTGACAGTAGATATTTTTTTGCTGTCGAGTCATCTCAAATTCTAATTTTGCTCGAATAACTTTTTCCTGAACTCCGAACGAGTCCAAACTGACGTCTATCGCAATGGCACTTTTTCGCTCAAACTCAAAGTATGCTGTTGTGTTTATATCTAAAATATGTTCATTTTTAATCACACCAATTGCCCAAAGGCAGTTCTTGGTTATGTTTTGAAAAGGGGCATGCACGATTGAATAAGTAATAAATTTCGTTTCCTTTATATAAATATTAATTCCTGAAAGATTAAAAGGTACGTTATAAATAGATGGAAGCAACTGGGTGAATTATTAAATACTTAATTAAGAGTATTTTTTGTTTTTCAGGACGTATCTACCAAAATTTTAAATTTGTGTTACTTGTATCTATTGCTGTGATTACTGTTATAAATATTACATTAAAATTGTAAAAACAACAATTTTAAGAGGGATTTGATTGATTATAAAATGAAATGGCGACTTTTGGGCGATTTCAAATAATGAAGCGGCGACGTTGGGCAACTTCAGCGCCACGGCTCGGCGAAATACAGTTTCTGTATTTTTGGTCTGTTAACTATACTGACCATGTTCATTCCTTTTGCGGTTTAAAATATTGCAGACGAGGATCCTGGCATATCTATTCCAAGTTGTTAGTAACATAACGAATAAGGCAGTCATTCCACCGATGTCAAGCAATCATAGCCCATCTATTTTAGATACAGCTGATGACAGTGGTGGTAGTGGGGTCCACTTCGATTTTCTTTTTTGGACGAAATATTTCCGTAGGTGGATGTATATCATTGCACATTAGATGTCCGCAGGTAGATGTAGTGCAGCAGGGGTTGTTTTATCAACTTGTGACGCTGGATTGACGTTCTTAAGCAGGTGCAGAATGTCACTCCGTTTTTTATGGTCGGAAGTGGAAGTAGTACCACTGCGTCTAATATATCCGCAGATGGAAGTAGTGATGATCGATGTCCTTCCGCATATGGACGATGGTACAGCGCTTGTCTTTCTACAAGTGGAAGTAGTGTTACTGCGTCTTATATATCCGCAAGTGGAAGTATTATCATTGCGTCTAGTATATTCGCAGGTGAAAGTAGTGAGGGTCTTGCATGTCATCAAGAATCATTGGTAGCTCTACCAATTGAATATTTAAGGGTCATAATTTGTCGACAAAAAGTGTTAGCGTGTTAACATATTCTGAATCAGAACCGTTTTGCATTTTTACGATAGTTTCACTTTCAGACAAAGAATGTGTTGTATTCTTGAAAACAATAAAGATATAATAGAAAAAGTTGATCTGATAGACTATGCTAAACTAACCTTTAAAACAATGTGGTGATGGGTTGCTCGAACCACTTCGTTCTTCTTTTTTGGATGAAAGACTTTCGTAGGTGAAAGTATACCACATAGTTTTAGATGTTCGCAGGTGGACGCAGTATAGTAGTGGTGGTCTTGTTCACTTTTTCTTAATGGATGTATCAGGTTAAAAGTAATGCTTTAATGATATTCTACCGCCGGTAAGAAATATCATGGCGAGCTAATGCCCACAGGCGGAATTAGTGCCACTGCCTAAGATATCTGACGGGCTGTCTAATCTATTCCTTCCGCAGGTATGAGGTGTGCTGCTAAGAGCTGTATGTTCCGGTGTAAGTAACGCTGGATATCCACAGCGCTTGTATATCCACAAGTGGAAGTAGTGTCACTGCGTCTTGTACGAACGTATGTATAAGTATTACCACTGTATCTAGTATATTCTCAGTTGGAAGTAGTGAGGGTCGATGGAGAATGCTACTGCGTCTTTTATGTCGCATGTTTAAACACGAAAATAATCAAACAAAACGACTACTGCGTTTCTATAAAAACGAAACATGAATAAACTAACAAGTTAGAATTGTAGCAACAAAATGTTGCCAACTTCGACTCAGTGGTTCTTAAAATATGTGATGTTTTGCCGACTGCCGCCACAACAGTAAAGTGCGGAACACAATGTGGAGTTGGCGTTCGTAGCTGGTGCGGTAGCAGATCTGTCAAAGGTTAAAAATATGGAAATTTGATATTTCCGAGTTAGCTACAGCGCCAGCTACGAGCTCCAGAACCACATTGTGTTCCATGCTTAATAGTAACAAAATATATGTGAAGACCATCCCCTCTACCTGCAACAGAGGCTAAGACAGATGCTGAAAAGTTAAATATCCCAGTCTTCCATTGTGGCAAGAAGAAAAATCCAAAAAGAAGCGTGTTGTTTGGAACCCTATTTGAGCAGTCCGCCTAATAAAAATTGTTCAAAATCGCTGAATGCAAAGGATGATCTCAAGAAGCTATCATAAGGGGCATTGTTTTATGTATATCATAATTCTTTGTCAGATTAATATTTTTTTATTGTTCATTTTCTTGTAATAATAATTAGGTATTGCAAGTTTTGATCTCACGAAGTGCCAGTGTTCATTTAAAAGACTAAAAAGTTATAATTAATTATAGACATGGTATGAATAGAAGTATCACTTTACGTTTGTGTCCAAAAATCAATGATTTGAATTTACTTGTTTCTATTTCCTAAACCGCCTAAAACGGGTATTTTACGAATGCGTTCAACTTACTTGACCCCTGCTTCAACTTACCTCTGTACTAAGAGTGTTGAAACGAAAATACTACTGGACAACCTCAAATATAAAAACTTAGCTATAAATTTTAATTCTTCTTGCGCATTGTACTAGATAAAATTTAAACAATTTAAAAAAACGTGATAGATATGTCTTTACCCCATAGTATCCGACGACAATCGAGTATCATTGTTCATCTCAGTGATTACGAAAATTATAAATTTTACATTAACATCGGCCGATTTCGATTATTTTTTTCATATCAACGACACCGCAAACTATGGATTCTACAAACTAATTCGGTTTCGATTATTTGTACATGTCGGTTTCGATAATTATTCTTAAATAAACATATGAGCTTATAAAATGATAATTAGTTTGTAATCACAAACAGACATACCAATTTTATTAATATAGAAGATTAGCTATAGAAACTTTTATAGAGGTTCTTCTTAAGGGCTAGCTTAGAAAAATTATATCTAAGCTTTCTTGATCAATTTCATTTTTATGCGTTCATAGTCTCTAATTTAGGGTGCGGATGTCCAATCGAAATAGGAAATCCTATAAGTATAAGAAGTTCTTGCGGTATATCTTCAGGGATGAGACCGGATTAGCGGTAAGTAATAACGTATTAGCTTTCTATCCCGGAGATTTAAGTTTGAGCCCCACTAACGGCAACCCATTCTTGTTTTCTGCTAACAATAGATTTCGATAAATGGTCATTGGAGGTTGTAAATCAATGTTTTTGGTTCTGAATCCACTTTAAATTAAGTTTTTCCGTCACTACTTTCACACAAACTTTCTTTTTCAAAAAGCTTCTAACATATTAGGTGAAGTGAGGTAAAAATAGTACTTATCGATAGTAGATGAAAAATCACCCGAACATATAAGGTCGATAACCTACCGTTGCGAAGTCATTAGTGCTTGTAAAACGTAAGAATGTGATATTATCGGATTTTCTTAATCTATTTTGTTAAATTTGTTTAAACATGATCCCTGCGGGGTTTGTATCTTTTCCTTTAAAGATCATTCCGCTAAGAATGTTTATATAGACATTTAGCCCATTTGGATAAACCGATTTATGAGTCGAGTTGTGACTGTTAAAATAGCCAAAATATGAAGACGTTATTCAAATTGTGTAAAAAAAATTGGCGGATCCAATATGGCGGCGGACACAAATTTAAAAAAATAGTTTTTTAACCCTTCCAGTCACACTTTTTCTATGCATTATTTTTGCTTGAATTTTCATACCCGGGAGTCGCTGATCACAACTATGAAGTCAATATTTAATAATTCCCAAATTTAAGATGACGGATGCACAAAATCGAGAAAACTATTAAAAGGCCCTAGGACAAATTATTTTCTCATAAATCTGTACAACAACAAAAAACCATCCAAATCGGTCCACGCGTTATAAAGTTAAGTTTCACCCCCACCAATTTCGTATATAGGGTATTTTGAGGTCGCTGATTAAGAAGCTTTACTCAACATTTAAAAACAACAAAATGACAGATCCAATATGGCGGACAAAAGTTTAAGTTTGCCAAATTTTCATGAAAATATGTATATCGGCTTTTTGTGGTCACTAATTTAAAATCTTAATTAAAAATTTACGAAAAAACAAAATGGCGGATCCATTATGGAGGTCTCAAAATAATAGCAAAAATTTTTCAAAATGATAGTATTGGCGACCTTATACTACTAATCTTATATTGAAAATTGAATTAAACAAAAATGAGCTAACTTGTACAGGCTTCTGTTTATAACATTATTTAAAAATAGTTAAATAATCGGGAAAACTTGTTAGAGAGTGGGAAGCTTTCGACTTATGTAATGTTAAACATTAAAGTTTGAAACTGGAACTTATACCAAATATTATTCTAAATGTTACATTAGTTAAATAAGAAAGCAAATTTATTGTCAACATATTATAACGTTTAAAAGTACTCGATTTTCCATTTCGTTCAAATCCAGGTCACTTTTACACGGAAAACTTGGTGCGAAGCTATAGAACGGTCAGACCCTCGTGCGCGCTGCGCTGTTTCTAACAGGGCAGGTACCAACCTACATAATTAGACCCCAAAAAGTTCCCAAATCAAAGATTGATTTTAGGGACTTGGCCAGCTTTTCGACATTTGGAACCACTGTGCGCCGGTCTTGCTCGTAAATGGAGACGGAGTTGGATCAATTCGTTGCGCCGCACGACCACCATTCCATGGGTCCCGGGTTCGAGACCAGGTCTGCCCGTGAGCTTTATTAAGAAATTAAAATAATCCACTCTGTCTCTGGGATGTTGTCTAGCTCGCAGCAATGCAAAAACACGACTTTCACGTTTCCTCACTTCCCTTACCAATTCCCTTGCGGCCAAAACGATGCTTACGCATCAAAGGGTTGTCCCATAGGATTTGGCCACATCGTATAAAAACTAATCTTAAATACTCGGTTACGAGCGCAACTTTGTTTATTACAGTGTAATAAGTCTCATCCCACCAAGACAAACTACGACTTATGCTCTATTAAAAGCACAGTCCAGTGAGTCTGGTCCTTTTTATTATTTTCCTTCCAGTATCCTGTATTCAAGGTACCACACCCGTGCTACGTTTAAGTTTAATGTATTTAACGGTTCTCCACTGCTGAGAATTTGGCTGCCTTCGGTGTGATTAAGGATCAGCACAGCAGGTACATATAACACTGCTGCTCGTTTTGACTTCGTCGAGGTGTTTTGTTTTGGGCAAATCAAGATCGGAACTATGCACAATTTTTTTTCTAAAGTCCGCATCACACGAGGCGAGTTTACTCGCTTTATTTGCTGAGACCTCTACCGGCAATTGAGCTGGCTGAGGAGATGGAAAATTGACGTCACTGCGGGCTCCGTTGCATGAGCGGATGCTGGATTCTACAGATAGAAGATGTGCTATTTTTTTCGTTTGATTCTCTGCTGGATTTGAGTGAGAACCAATCAGAAAGCAGTATTTTATCACGTGAGTGACATGCGCATACAAAGCGTAAGACAATATCGTAAGCACGTATATTTCTGTGATATTGTTTTAGAAAGTGAAGTGTTCGTTGCAATGAATAAAGAAAATATGAATTAAAAGTCTGAAAAGTGGTCAAAGGATCAAATTTAGGCATTAATTGATGCCTTTAAAGATGAAACATGTTTATATGCATCCGATTTAGCAAGTTATCATAATAAACAATCCAGGAATCCAGCTTTGGAGCTCGCATCGTGTGAAGCCAACAATAGAAAAAGCTATCACATCACATCTAGCGTCATCGCACGCTTGAAACCTAGCAGCGAAACCAAGCAGAAAATCCAGCGAGTAAACTTGCCACGTGTGATGCGGGCTTAACTTTTGCAACATTCGTGGCTTGAAGAGTAAACATTTTTTGGTTTACTTTCACTTGGCCGCGGAAAATCTGCCTGTTTTTGCACTAAGTGAAACCAAGGTTGTTTCCGAGTCTGATATTAATCAGTATTACATTCGTGGGTATCACTAAGTGCCGTTCTTCTTTCCGCAAGGGGAATCGCGGTCTATATTAGAAATGAAGTGCCCTTCATCCATCAATTCTCTTTTACTAATCCAGAATTTAATTATGTCTGGATTAGATTTCAATGCCAATGGCAAATCATGCATTTATATCTGCCCCTGACACTCTGTGTTCCTTTAATAAGCTATCTTATGATATTGATAACATTTTGGAAAAACATCCCTCTTCTGAAATCGTTCTTGCTGGTGATTTCAATGTCCATAACACACAGTGGCGCAGGCAGTCTTCTACCGGAAGACACTTCGAGTTACTTAGTGACTCCTGTTCAAATTTTTCTAAGTGGAATTTATTTTATTCAAATATACTTCCTTCTGATAATTCCGTTTCTCCAAAGTTCAGATATGAAACGTTACATTTTTAGTTACATCGTATTCATTCTCTAACATGATATTGGCCACTAACTCCACCTTCTTCTCTAGATATTTTTCTTATTACATAATTCAAAATTCTAGAAACTTCATTTCCTTTGCCAATGATCTAGTAGGCAGTAAAATAATGTCAAATTCGTCTTGTGAAATTGCTCATCAGTGAAAGGTGAAGCTGGATAGTTTCTAAGATTGTTTGTAATAATTGTATATTTAGGAAGAATAATAGGTGAGTACGTTTGCGATCTTATTATTTGTTAACTTTTGGGGAGTAATTTATAAGAATTGAATGGTAATTTTCACGCGATTGCCTGAGATCGGTCGTGTTTACAATTTTGTGCTGCTAAATTAAGTTTGTTTACATTTCATGAATTCAGGGTGGAAATTTAACAATTAAAATTCATTCATTTCTATTTCAGATACATAATATACTATTACAAAGAGGAATCAAACAACGGATGGATGAAAATTAGATAAGTATAAATTTATTTTGAATATTGATTCTTTGTGATGTATTTTTACTTCTTTCAGATTTTGTCTTCATTGATGGTCATCAACAACTCTTTTAATTTAGAACAACTGGTTGATTGTTCGACTCGTGTTCCTGATACTATACGTCACAATGCGCCTCTTGGGATTTTTTGCTAACATCGCATCCAGGTAAGTACTCGGTTTCGGTAACTGCTCCTTTAGGCAATTCGGACCATTGTCTTATCTTCGCCCAATTCTCCACCTCCTCTCTGACAACCAATAATCTTAATTCCACCAAAATATAAGTGATTGGGCTGGACTTAATAAATCTCAGAGAGCTTGTCTATTACCGATTATATCTTCCAACACCGATTATATCTTGCATCGCTTTATTCGTCATAGATATAAAAACATCAAACTAACTAACGCCAATTGGTTCAATAATGACTGTTCCATAGCTATTCAAAACGAAGAGCTAGCCTTCCAGGCATATAAATTCTGCCCTTCAGAGGAATTTAGTCGTATCTATAGAGATTCGCAGAATATTTGCAAGTCGGTGATTAGTCGGGCAAAGTTAAATTTCGACCACAGCGTTAGATGAGCGGTATTTTCTACTTAAAAGGATTATAAGGGCTTCTGGCCTCTAGTAAAAAATGTAAAGAACGATTTCACATGTTTGTCAACACCACCACTAATTTATAATGGGAATGTTTTCACTGGCTCATTGGACAAGGCCAACCTGTTTGCTGTTAATTGGAAGCGATATTGAGTTATTCGAATTAATTTGTAATCTTCCAATGTATTCACATAATATGGCAATTAATTCGGATGTACCCATTAGACTCTAGCGTATGCTTTACAAACTGGAAAATTATTATATTAAAAGTTAAAAATATTGATTTTTTAAGATAGAGGAGAAAGAAAAAATAAAGATAACTGGACTTTTGACAAAAATAGCGTTTCCTTACTACTTAGAATTTTATTGAAGCCAGTTTGGATCGATAAACAGTTTTTGTCCAATATCTTCCATTATAGTAGTTCATTACACCTCTTCAGAGATGGAAAAATGTATGGATTGTCAGGATTTAGAAAAGGAATGTGTTAATAAAGTAATATTTTGAAAAAAAACTTACTGGAAAATTATATTCGAATTTTTGTAATTCTGCATAAAATTGTACCAAAATTCGGGTTGGGAAATATGTATTACTTCGTTGGAAAACGTATTTTGCCACTTTTTATTTGGTTACGTTTTCACTTGGTACGTTGCTTTAATAAAATTTGTAATATTTACCACGAAGTCACGCATCTATAAATATTGAAATATTATAAGTAACCTGACTCCGAAACAGTTTAGACTTTCCCTGATTTTTGAGATACAAAATTCCATATATTCTTCATGATTTTTTTGCGGTTGAAACGAAACTGCGATCAAAGGAACATTTTTTGGGTATCAATAATTGCGGCTGCATTATTTACAGATGTCAATAAATGCAACAATATTGAGAACTTTAGGTATATTAATTCTGTATTGCAGTAAAATTTTTTAGCGGGAGAGGAGAAAATCTTCCATAAGAAACTGGACTGCCCGTTAGTGTGAGGTTTTACTCACTAAGAACACCGCTCCGGGGATTATCCGAAACAGACTACATAGAATCGGGTACCTTTTCGTTCCCACCCAGTTGAGTCAGTGCTAGCATGTTAAATTGTTTGCAGGATTTCATCGTCCCCAGTGCTCCTTCTTGGTTCATGCTTTAATAACGACATTAATCCTTTCTCTGCCCAAGACAGTGATGGGTTCCCGGCCTTGATGATTTGCGGCTAACTCCTGACGTCTTCCTCAGCTTGACTGCTAGTCACTCTACCAAAAAGTTCCTTGAGCTGATCCCGATTAATCGACTGGATCTTAACGAAGGCCGTTACAAGAATCTAATCCTTGCTTTCTTTAAGGCCTCCGTCGGACATCAGATCGTCAGATTGGTTTAACCTGAGTTTTCGTCTCCATATCGCTGCATTCGAGACACTCTTCACTTGGATGTGTCTCTGATATCTTGAATTAAAATTATATAATTTAGTATTATAAAATTATGCAAAAACGATTTCTTTCTTTGTGAAATAATAAATAATAAATTTTTTTTTGCATGAAAAAATATTCGAAAATTATTATTTTCTGTTTATCTCATCGTCAAATGTTATGTACAAAATTTTATTCATTTATTATTAAAATATTTGTGACCACAGTGGTGGCTTCTCAAAAAATGTTCTGACTTGTAATTGTAACTATCTTTGATATAAATAATCTGAAACAAAAAATAAATAAATTGAATATAGTTAAGTATTAGCGGTGAGTGGTGAGTTGATACACATATCCACAAGCCAGATACTACACTGCATCGTAGCATATGCGCTACGGAGGTAGAGTGGGAGAAGTTCGGGTGTTACCTGGGTGAGCGTTTGAGGGTTGCCATACTGCTGTGGGGAGGGGGGGGGGGGAGGGGGGATCTCGCTTCTTCGTTTGGCCGACTCTCCCGAACATTATAATGCGGGCACTTTTTAATTGTCCTTAGCTGCACACGATTTAAGGAGAGGAACGTGGAAGGAAAGCAGGAAAGAGGATTACATACTGAAAAGAAAGGAGAGAAATTAATAGCGATGTCACCTGACGTGTCACCATCTCAGCCTTCAGGGTTTGAAAGGCTTGTTGGGCTCATCCCTCCCCATACCATTTATACCTAGAAAAAATATCATCAATACTTACCTGACGTAACTCATCCGCCCAGAATTCTGAAGAACCTACATATATCACATCAACATAATTTAAATTTGTATACTTATCTTAATTTGTCTACTTAAATGAATTAAACCTTTGAATTGTATACTAACTTTAGTTTGACTAAATTAATTAATTCTTTACGTAAGAGCCTGTATACAAATGTGTATTGATATTAGAGCTGTAAAGAAAATGACAAAATATTTGTCATTAATGTACGCCTCGAAACACGATTCCAGAAAAATGCATTTGTTTACCTTGTTGCTGTCCACTTAGCATCACCAGAAGGCATCAGTTAGATTTTGTGGTCACGTTGAGCCGGCTCGAGTTTGCTTGGAAGATTTTGAATCAATGTCTCGAAATTAGTTGGGCAGTAAACAACAGGAATTGTAATAAAGTTGGGATAACAATTAGAAGGGCGTTTCAATTATTTTACCTGGCAAAAATAATTAGTGGCAAATAGTGGCGGTGGATTTGAGGGATAAGAACTTTACTTGATATAGGAAATACAGTATCATACACCATCCTTTGACTGTGCCAAGCCCTACCTGTCAGGCAGAGCCCCAATATCCCAGGACAGGGACATTTGGCCGAAACTACATGTAACAGAGAAGGTTGTAACACCAAAAATTTTGAAAAATATATTTTTGGAATCCTTAAAAGTGGCCCTTTCAAACGATATCCCACATGATACAAAATGCAAAGACTAATAACTTTAACTTTAAGAAAATTTCGCTAAAACAATTAAGGTTTGATTTCCCCTCCCCCCGGACTTCCACTTTAACATGGTGGGGGAGCTTAGTTCACACATAGGAATAGCCGAGACCCCAGCGTGAGTGTGTATGACGAGACCCAGCCCAGTAAGGTCTTAATTACGGCATACTTGACTACGTTTTTGTAATGGACGAAAATTACAGTATTCTGAGGACAACGACGAAGAGAACATGCTGCGAAAATGCAAGGCCATAATCAAAGACATGAAGGCTGTCAACAATAAGCAGTGGGGCATTGCCATGGGGGTTAAAAACGGTCTAGCCGAACTGGAAGATTTGATCGATGCGATCAGCTATAACTGGAAGAGAGGACGCAGGATCGCCTCTAGTCCGGCACAACGGGAAACGGAGGCGCACAAAAAGCGAGCCGTAGAAAGCGTGGTAGAACTAGAGAGCGATGAGGATGAATCACCGGCAACCTGGAATGTCGTGAGGTCCAAACTTGCGCGGAGAAAAAAGAAGGAAGAGAACCCCCGAAAAAGACGGTAGACACCACCGGGACGGTAAAGGGGAAGAGTGCAAAACAGAGGAGGATCAGGGTGAGCCCGGAGGCGATCCTGATCAAACCAGAGAAGCGATGCAGACGTCCTCAAGGAAATCCGGGAGAAGACCAAGCCCGAAGACACTGGTACCAAAGTCCAGTCCATGCGGCAGAGACGGTCGGGAGGTGTCCTCCTAGAAATTGGAGAAGAGCCGAAGGAAAGGGGTGCCTTTCAGGAAGCTGTTAAGACCATCCTGGGAGATTAGGCAATTGAGTCTAACCTGAAGCCTAGACAAACCGTCGAGATCAGGGACCAGCCCTTCAACGGGACATCTCGAAATTAGGAGAGGTTCCTTTTTTGCGTGAGAGGTCAAAATCTTCTAAAGACACCAGGAGGCCCGATTGTCTCTGGTAGTGTGATATTTTTGCTCACTACAAACACCCCTCTAGGGATTTTCCGAATCAGACCACTTTATCTGGATCCCTTTTCGTTCCTACCCAGTGCGATCTCAACGAGAGAGACCCGGACTAATCCAGTATTCTTCCTTCACCTTGATTCCTTGGGTCAGCGCAAGCATATGCTTATTCTTCTACCAAGTGGTGTCCCATCAGCTTTCTTCTTCTGGTTGCTAGTGCAAGACCCTAGCACACTATGTGTGCCGCCTTCTCTTGTTCCTCCCAGCCTGCAGGTATCATCCTCAAGAATCTTCATCTTCTTTAGATGACACCTGAAGTTACCATGTCCTGTTAGTAGTGCTGTCAGCCATCTCAAGCTCCTACGATCCATATCCAGCACACTTCTGGTCACTGCAATCGCCATCTTAGCCTGTCTGCACGAGTCCACGGCGTTTCACCGCTCCCAGTGCTCCCTCATGGCCCACATTCCTAACAGGTCCTTTGCCGTGCCCCTGCCAGCGCAGTGAACGGCTCCGGACTTTAGAAACTTGAAGCAGCCCCTTGTTTTGCCAGAACGTCTGCTTTCTCATTTCCTTCGATCCCCGCGTGTCCTCGGACCCATGCCAGTGTTATCTCATTTTATGAGGCATACACGTTTAGTTTACGGACACATCCCAAGGCCAGCGCTGTGTTGAACCGCACACCGTCCATACACCTGATCACTGCCTGATTATCTTCTTGCCCCTTACCCGACTCTCTATCATGTAATCCAGGGCGTTGACCAGAGCCAGCACCTCTGCCTGAAATACTGATTTGTATGCCCCCAGGCAAATATGGATGTTCAAATTCAGGTCATCACTGAAGATTCCTGCGCCTGCTCTTCCATCAATTCTGGATCCATCCGTGAATATGGTAACGTCGGTTAGACGGTTTTCAGGGAGGGACCCATCCCCCATAAGCGTTTCGTCTATCAATTACCCTTACGTTGCTTATACCATAAAGAGGCATATCTAATTCTGGTATCTCATCTTTGACAAGTACCAGTATTTTCTATGCCCTTGGATATCACGAGATCTGTACCAGTTTGCTCCTCGATCCATGCAAAGAGCTGCTGATGCAGCAGTTCTGTTCACATATATGTCTAAAGGCAGCAAGCCCAGTATCGTCTCTAACGCCATTGCCAGCGTGGTTCTAAAGGCCCCTGTTATCGCCACACATGCTAACCTCTGAACCATGCTCATTTGCCTTTTTACGGCGGACTTTGAAGCGCTTGGGCACCAGACCACCGAGACATGTGAAATAATCGGTCTCACCATCGCAGTGTAAATCCAGTATGCGGCCTTTGGCGAGATACCCCACCTCCGCCCACACATCCTCCCACACTGATGTAGAGCCCTGTTCGCTCTTTGGATTTCCTCCTCAACATGTTTTTGCCAGGTAAGTCTTGAATAAATACCCCCAGATACTTGACCGAGCCCAAGAACGTAAGTTCTTCTCCAAAGAGTTCTACTTTTTTATGGTGGACACGATTTGATCAGACTTCTTTGCATTTATGAAGAGCCCCTGTTCCACACACCATTGCTTCACCATCCTCATACCGCTCCTTATGGTGTCTGCTACGGCGCGTTTGAACTTGCTTCTTGCCATAATTGCTATGTCGTCGGCATAACCCACGTTATGTATGCCTTCTTCCTCAAGTCTACGAAGTAATGTTTCAACAGTAATGTTCCACAGAATGGGGGATAGCACTACTCCCTGTGGACATCCTCTGCCTTTCCTCCTTCGCAGTCTCGATTCGCCTCTCGGAATGTTTACGTTCTACGTTCGACAATAGCATCCTCCAGCCTTCCGAAGTCTATATTTTCAAAGGATCCTTCAATGCCAATTATTGCGGCCATCGCTATGACTCTGCCATTAAGCTCTTCTTCTAGCACTCGCACCACCTGATGGAGTGCCGTTTCGGTAGATCTCCCAGGACAATAAGCGTGCTGGTGCCTACTTATTTTTTGTTTGCTTATTTGTTCAATACAGATTCATCACAAATGACTATTACAGCAGTATATATATATATATATATAAATTATTAAACTAAAACTAAAAATAACTGTGGGGGAGCAATCAACAATTTTCAAATCACCCACATCAGCTTAGGCACTGCCTGAGTAAGCCCTTCAGCCGCAACCTAGAGAAGTCCATGTCGAACTTGGTGAAATGTTGATTGAAGAGGCGAGACATCAACGTGATGGGCTCGTGCATCCCATATAGAGTTCGATGACCAGGGACATACAGGAACTCTCGATTTCTTAAGGAGCGTTGCGGGATCGAGATATTAACCGCCTCCAGTAGTTCGGGTGAGTTTATCGTTCCCTGCAATATATCAAACAAAATTACTATTTTGGCAATATTGCGCCTCTTTTCGAGGGTGTCGAGAGAAATCAGACACAAACGATCGGTGTAGGAGGGAAGAAGCAAAGGATTAATCCAGGGAAGCCCGCGGGGAGCAAACCTAAGGAATCTACGCTGCACTGCCTCGACGCGGTTGACGTGCACGGCAAAGTAGGGGTACCACACAGGGCTAGCGTATTCCAAAAATGGCCTAACGAAGGTGCAGTAGAGAAGTTTGGTTAAGTAGGTATCATCAAGCTCCTTAGATCATCTTTTAACAAAACCCAACATCGAACTAGCCTTAGCAACGATCGAGTCCACATGATCCTCGAAAGAAAGACGATAGTGGATAACTAGCGAGCGTAGTCCCTTCGATGTGGTAAGCCACAGTCCTTCCCATTGCTTTCAAGAAAAAAGACGTCAGGCTCGCGGGTCTATAGGACGTCGGTTCCGTATAAGATTCTTCCCGATTTTGGTAGAAATATTACCTTAGCCCCTCTTCACGATACCGGGACATATCCTATTGCAAGGCATACTGTGTATATTCCCTTAAATATTGGTGCTACAATTTCACTGCCCCACTGAAGAAGGCCTGGGAATATACTATCTAAGCCTGCTGCCTTGAACGGTTCAAACGATCTAATAGATCGTTTTACCCCCTCAAGCGTCACAATCCTTTCCACCTCAGAGCGATCCGTGGCATTCACATCATATTTCCTCATATGCCCGGACCCCATACGAACCAAAACATGGTCTGGCGTACTAAGTTCTGGCAGTAATACCGCCTGAACTCCCCGCCTGACTAAAATGCAGGATCTCGTTCTGCTATCTGAATTTACGCAAAACAGATTAGCGATTCTCTCCGGGAGCCCTTGTACACTCTTTCTGAGTAGCCATGGTTCCTGCAGCAGTGCTATATCCAGCTTCTCTTTCACAAAACAAAGTCACAGCATATGTGATGCCGCCTCATTGTGATGCAGATTGAGTTGCCAAACTTTCAGGGTGTTCCCATCCACCTCCATCGGTACGGAGAGAGGTTACGATTGGCTCAACTCCAGTTAACTCCAGAGGGCAGAGAGTAGCCATCGTTGAGATAGGTAAAAAAGCGGCGGCAAAACCGCTGGAGCGGTGGAAGATTCAGATCGGCTGGGTCTACATTAGAGAGAGGAAAAAACAGTCGTAAAACGATGCTTTAGGTGTCTTGGGTATGAGCACGTGGCCAGAGACTCCAAAGGACCGAACAGGAGCGCTCTGTGCTACAGGTGTGGAACAGCAGGACACAAGGCGAAGACATGTACCGCCTACAAACGCTGCATGCTAAAGGCAGACAGAGGCCTGGAGAAAGACCGCCTGACACACGTGCCGGGCTCAGGGCGATGCTGCGTCTTCCAAGATGAACTGGCCAAAGCACTCATGAAATGAAGCGCATACTACGAGGGAACAGGACGGCCAACGACCTCCTGCACCAGCTGGTATCCGAGAGGCATGCTGACATTCTGCTATTACTGGTACTCAGACCTCCTCGGAACCACAGCTATCTCGGTCTTGGACGCAGGGAAGACTCTGGTCGCTAAGCAAGGAAGGGACAAGGGCTTTGTATTGGTCAAATGCGGGAATTTGACCTAAGGTAAGTGGAATAACGGACAGCCGTCTGCCTTCCGCCCCTTGTGCATGTTGGACACTGCTGCAAAGATCTTCGGAAAGCTCATTGGTGCGAGACTTACATCAGCGACCCAAAACGTCGGAGATCTCTATGGCTTCAGCTGCTTCCTGACGCCAAATGAGTCAATCCAAGAAATCCGGGATAAGATCGACGGCCTGGAAGACGAAATTATGGGGACGACGGGACACATGGTAGTGGCCGGAAACTTTAATGCCACATCCTGATTCCCGAGGGAAATATATAATGGAAATGGCCGCCAGAATAGGGCTTATAGTGCTAAACGTCGGCGCAGTAACCACCTTCTGGCGCCCTGGGAATAGATAAACTATCCAAGACGTTTCCATTGCCACTGAAAGCCTATCACATATACAGAGCTGGATAGTTCTTGAGGATTACACTGTGAGCGACCACCAGTACATCGAGTTCGACATCTACGACGGGGGACAACAGCGCAGGGATATCTGATGCGTACCGATTAGGTGGAACGTTGAGAGAATGGACGTCGAGAGGTTCACAAGAGGCGAGAGACGAGAAGTTTGGAGGAGCAAACCCGAGCGGAAGAGCGGGCATGCAAAACCTGGTAACCTGAACCATGGAGCTCGTAGTGAAAGCGTGCGATGCCTTTATGCCGAGGATAAAAGCACGCCACGGAAGACAGCCGGTGTACTGGTGGACTCAGCAGATCGCAGGCCTACGCAGAGAGTGCCTTAAACTTCGGCGCGGTGCACAAAGGGCAAGAAACCGGAACGAGGAAAATCTTCGATCCGCAAAGTATAAATCGTATAAAGCCCGATGCTGGCGAGACTTGGTAGATGACGTAAACAGGGATCCATGGTGGCTCGGATACAAACTAGTGACCCAGAAACTTGGAGCCCTTAAACCCACGTGTGTGATGGAGGCCGCCAAAATGGAAAACATCGTGGACGTACTCTTTCCAGAACATCCGGTGAGGTGACGGTCTACCAAGTGAAGTCTTGAAGATGGTGTACTGCCAAAACCCGGAGCTGCTGCTGCGCATGTACAACACATGCTTGGAGTCTTTTGCTCATGCTGGAAAATAGCGCGCTTAGTTTTAATAAGCAAAGGTAAGGGGGATCCCGGACATCCGTCTGCCTACCGCGCCTTGTGCATGTTGGACACTGCTGTAAAGATCTTCGGAAAGCTCATCAGGGCGAGACTTACATCAGCGATCTAAAACGCCGGAGATCTCTCGCCGAGACAGTATGGATTCAGGGCGGGGCTAGCCACGGCGGATGCAAATTTGGAGGTTACGAAAGCCGAAGACCATAGCCGCTACTCGCGTAGGGTGGTGCTTTTGGTCACACTAGATGTCAAGGACGCCATCAACTCCGCGCAATGGGTAGACATGCTGGAAGCGCTAGAGGGCCCGTTCCAAATTTCGAGATATCTCTTGCGGATAGTTCACGACCATCTGAAGGACCGATACTTGTTGTGCGAGACAAAGGAAGGAAAGCGAATAAGGAGGATTACGTCGGGGGTAGCGCAGGGATCGATACTACGACCGGATCTCTGGAACGCCACCTACGAGAGTCTGCTACGAATCAAACTGCGCGAAGAGACGTCCTGGTCGGGTATGTGGACGATGTTGCTGCAGTGATATCAGCACGCGACGTGCACCAGGAGCAGCTTAAGCTGAACCAGGTGATGCGAGCCGTAAACAGCTGGATGACGGCGCACGGACTGTCGCTGACCCTTAGTAAGACGGAGGTCGTCGTCCTGACCAAAAAGAGAATCCCGGGTGAGGGGAAGGGGGAGGGGTAGTCTTACTTCGTAACGTGTGGACCGATTTGGATAATTCTTTTTCTGTTGGGTAGAGAATGTTCCTTGGTTGATACCACGAGAAAAAAATTTAGGTGGGGTTGTGGGTGGAGGGTGGGGTGGTGGTGGGGGGTGGGTTGGTGGTGTGGGGTGGGGTGGTGAGTGGGGGTGGAACTTAACGTTGAAACGCGTGGTCCGATATCGATGGTTCTTTTTCTGTTGTATAGAGTGTGATCCCCCCATTGCTAATAGGAGATTAATTTGGTCCTATGGTGAGGGATGGGGGGGAGTAGTCTAACTTCGTAACGCGTCGACCGATTTGGATAATTCATTTCCTGTTGGGTATGCTCCCTGGTTGATACCACGAGAAAAAAAATGTTGGTGTGGTGGGGTGCCCTCGTGCCCTGGTACCCATGCTAGCGTAATGCTGTTGCTCTGGGCCAGTTCTTTAAGCCCCTAAGTGCCGCCTGCCTGTCGAACATAATATATATTTAAGCACCGCGTATTCCTCTGTTGGTAATTTCACGTGCGCAGATTTCGATGACATATATCTCTGCTTGAAAGATGGTTGGTGTAGAACCGAGCGATTTGTACAGCCTTAATATTGGTCCATAGACCCCGATGCGCGTTCTTTCTTCCATCTTTGATCCATCCGTGTACCAAACCAGAGATCCCCTTTCAAAGATATGTCTGTTATCGAGCCAATAATCTCTGCTCTCAAGGATCAGCTTGAATGGCATATCAAAATTGTGCCTCTTCGGCATGATATCTGATATTGAGTTGATCACCGGAACGGTATAATGGTTGTTTTACTAGGGTTGACTCTGAGCCGTTCCCTAGCACACCAGGATTGAACCACATTCAGAGCATTTTGCAGTCTTACTAATAGGGTCCTATCCTGCTTGCTTTTGATGGTAATGACCATCCGTGGTCAATCGTAGCCAGCATTAGTCAGTTTGACGAGGATAACAAGTGACCACAGCAGTGGGGAAAGAAGTCCTCCCTGAGGTCAGCCTCTAGTAGCCCTTACTGTTACCGAATTGTCCCCCAGCCTCGCTGTGATGTTCCGGTTACTCAGCATTGCCCCAATCTGTACCTAATATGTTGGTCAATGATTTTCTTCATTGACTTGAGAAGGAAGGAGGATAGGCTTATCGGCCGATATGCCTTGGGTTGAGCCGCTGGTCGCTCCCCCACTCTTGGGTATAAAAGCTACCTTTACCTCCCTCCACGGACTGGGGATGTAGCTGAGTTGATAGCTAGCCCAAAATATTTTTAGGAGTATTAGCAACAGATCATCTAGGCCCTGGTGCAGAAGAGCTGGGAAGATCCCGTCACCACCAGGAGATTTGTAGTCTTTAAAGGAGTTAATGGCCCACCTTACTGTCCCGGCTGTAAAGATTTTACCCGAGCTGCTCCTCAATCACCGCGCACATTGAGTGTATTCTTCTGGCATTGAAGACTCATGGAAGTGTGTTTCCAAGAGTAATTTCAGTGTTTCCGCAGAGTCAGTGGTGTAAGATCCATCAGTCTTCTGGAGGAGGCCTATGCCATTGGAGTGATCTTTTAAGAGTACTTTTTAGAGGCGTGCTATTGCAGGTAGTTTGTCAATCTCTTCACAGAACTTCCTCCAGGTTTTCCTCTTGGATCTCCTTAATTCTTTGTTGTACTCAGTCAGGGCCTGCTTGTAATCGTCCCAGGCTCCTGAACGCTTGGCTTTATTGAAGAGTTTTCTTGATATAGCTTTTAGCTTGCTTAGTGTCCTGTTCCACCCAAGGCACATCTCTAGCTGCCTCTCTGCGTCTAAAAGTATTACTATTTTCATAGCTTTGTACCATCAGGTCTTGTAGCTGTTTTGAGGCCCTTTCTAGGTCCTCCTGGGTTTCTAGCGGACGTCATGTTCTCCAAGTTTGGACTGTCTATCGTAAGTTCTAGAACTTCTTGGCGAACTATATTTGTAAAGGTTGCTTTATTGCCCTTATTTAATATTTCAATGTTGTTTTTAATGAAATAGTCTAATAGGTACTCACCTCGGCTGTTTACCCCGGTACTTCCTTAGATTGTGTGGTGGGCGTTCGCATCACATCTGATGATGGACTTCCTATTGTGTTTATGGCAGTAGCACAATAGCTGCGTAACTTCCCTTGGAGGTGGTGGTTGGTCCGAGTCTCCAGGGAAATAAGCAGAGGCCACAACCACCCCCTCTGTTTAATTCTTCACTCGGTTCCTTTACCGAGCTGCGAAAGTTCGTGGTAGCCAAAGTACAAAACCTTGACTTTTATGATATGATGCTTAGGTACAATACCTATGCATCTGAAAATATCACTTGGTTAAAGTAAAACACCACTTGATTTACGTAAATACTCCGTCCGACTGACTGAGGGGCAACTTTTATTGACATATTTATATTTTATCTAGTCACATACAGAAGGTTACAATTTTAGCAGAGTTCAGCAAAGTAATTACAAGTTCGTTGAAATTCCCACAAAATACTTATCGCAGGTTGTCTGAAAGCACAAAATTCTCACGTACGTCAGCGATCGTATTATCGTAGGAAAATTCTTGCCACGGCAAGTGCCAAGGGATCATATAGCAAAGCTTCTGACTGAGAATTTTGTGCTTGCAACTTGATCTTGTTACCTTGACAATTTTGTGGAAATTTCTTTATAATTAATATTATGAGAATTAGATTTCACAAAATTGAAAGTTATAAGTTTAATGAATTTAATTTATGAAATTGGAATTTAATTTATGAAATTGGACACCCTCCTTTCCCTTGGGCGTCGGCACAGCCACTAAGACAGCGACCAGATCCCTAGTGATTAGCTCTGGAATAGGAAGAAAGTTAATCTTTGGTTTAAACAGTAGGGCAGCACGAAGAGCTCCGTGCTCGCCATCATAGACTAACTTACCCTGTTTTGATGGAAGTCCCTTTATCAGCCTTCCATGAACCCAATGTTCCTGTATAAGAGCCACATCTAGCCCCTCCAGCGCGAATCTTCTGCTAAGGACATCAGTGTCAGCTTTGGCATGATGGAGATTGATTTGGCGGAACTTTAGAGTGGCTCTATCGGCTGCCCTTGGCAGATTATGACGGACCTTTTCCTTTGGGTCCATCGCTCCTTCGGGACCTTCGGTCCTTCCTTCCTGTCTGGTTCAATACGGGCCTTGGAGGTCCCCGGTACCATAAGTGTCACCTTGGGTGTTGTTAGAACCAGATCAGTTCGGGTTGAGTGCAGCCCTGTGCCTGTTGTGGCCGCAGAATATCCCACTTTTTGGCCTCTTTAGGTTTAGGAAACCAGAGCCGTCTGCGCACCAGCCGCGGTTTTGATCGGTGCTGGATTCGCTCCACCTCTCGAGAACGTGCGGCTTGCTTTCGTAGCCCGCCCGTCGGGTTTTTAGCTTCTTCGGAGCTAGACCCCGCCGAAGGCTGAACCTTAGCAAAGCCATTTTTGGGCCTGAGCTGTACCTGCCCGAACATATAGTTGACTTTGAAGAAGGTCTTCTTGAGAGCCTCAGCCGAGATGTCATCTACTGAGAGGACTATTACATTGGCTGTTTTCCTCTGTCTCCCTCTTCAGTATCCTCCAGGCCGAGACCCTCAGTTGGTGATTCTGACCCTCAACTTGGTCAAGTATCTCCTCATTTTCAGTTCCTACCAGGACTTTGGAACGAGGAAGCTCCTCCTCCACGACCGCCCTTAGTTTTGCCCCTTCCCATGGCTAAAGCTCAACCACAGACTGTTAAAGCCACTCTGAGGTGGCCTTATCAGCGCAGTTGATCATCAACCAGCCTGGCCTGTGTCCGGTATGCTTGTTATCCCGAATTTTTCTGAGGATCGCCCTTTTGCACGAGCACAAGCTGCTCGGTCGAGAGCGATGCCTCAGGGAATTCATCCGATAGGATGCCCATACGTACTCGCGATTCCTTGTATGAGAGGGCTATTGGAGTCTTGCTTCTCTCTACGGGTGACTTCTCCGTTTGGTCTCCGTTGTAGTTTTCGGAGTTCTCCTCCTTTTGGCCTCAGTTGATCCAGGGGGGGGGGGGGGGGGGGGGAGTCCTCCGCTCGGTTCCTTTTGCCGCTGTCCGGTGCCACTACCCTAGGCACCATCGCTAGTATCCTAGCTGCTTTCCGGTCGTGTCCCTGTGACAACAGTTTTTCGAACCGTTTTTTTACAGCTCCGCTGAGATTTTTCCTCATTGGTCTACTGTTGTCCACTACCTCCTCGGGACTTTTCCCTGAGTCCTCTGCGGCCTCAGGTTTGTCAGGCATAAATAAAATATCAAAATACACGCCGAACTTAGAACCTCTTTGTTTTGGGGAAGTCGGTTTAAAACTCCAAGACAGCCGGAAGTTGCGGCTGTCAGCGATGATGACACAAGCAGAGATTTTTAGTACTGCCAATGCTGTTGTATGTCAGTGTTCAAAGTTCAGTGGAGAATTCAGTGGTGGCACGGTAAGGTTCGTGCATGGTCTAAACAGCATCCTTGGTATAAAGTGCTGGACATATACATTCTTTGCCGTCTAAGAATGGTGGACCATAGAACCAAAGATTGCAATGTGTTAGTTTTTCTGGATTAATCCCCCTGGAAAGTATATCGGCATGATTTTCTTTTAACGTGTCTCCTTTGTTGTGGAATCGAGATCTGTTGAATACCAGCGATTCTGTTTTCATCAAGGATCTGGAATGATGGAGATGTAGCATTTATCCAAGCGAGGGTGATTTCTGAATCCGTCAATAAAAAGGTAGGCGTATCGTCTAATTTTAAGCCCCATTTAATTCTTTGGATCAATTCTGCTGCTAATTTGGCTGCACTTAACTCCAACCGTGGAAGAGTTAGTTTTTTCGTTGGCGCTACTCTAGATTTGGCATATAAAAGACGGATAATGATTCTTCCTTCTCTGTAAACTAAACGTATGAATGTATATGGCGGAACCGTAAGCCTTTTCTGACGCATCGGCAAAACAATGCAGTTGTGCAGACGTCGGTGTGTCGTTTGAAAACAGATGGCTTGGAAATTGAATGTTATTCAGGGTTCGTAGCCCATTGCGAAACGTTGTCCACGTCGTGTGTAGTTCCGTCGGTAGTGCAGCATCCCAATTAAGCTTACGCTTCCATAACTGTTGTAGAAACATTTTGGAAGTGATTACAACGGGAGCAATAATGCCGCGCGGATCATATAGTCAGGAAATGCCAGATGCGACTGCTCTTTTTGATATTTTGCCAGTGGGATCCCAAGTGCTTCTAATACAGAATTGATATGTTTTTGGTATCCACGTTAATCCAAGGGTTTTGACGGAAATGTCCTTTTCACCCGTAAAGTTCAATTGAACTTTCTGGTCTTCTGGAGCTATGTCTAGCAGCAAACGTGGATAATTAGCGCACCACTTTCCTACTATGAAAAATCCCTTTTTAAATAGGGCAATCAATTGTGTTTGACCAGATTGTTTGCTCCTTTCATAACATTGTCCACGTAGCAATCGTTTCGAAGGGCTTCGCTTCCATATGGATAATTGATTCCTTCTTCTTGAGCTAGGTGTTGAAGACACTTTGTCGCTAGATACGGTGCTGAAGATGTTCCATATGTGACAGTACGCAGCTGATAACATTTGAGCATTTGATTTGGATAGGTTTTTATACGCAGTGATAAGGAAGGAAGTAGTGCGAGGATGGAATATTCCTTGGGTTGGTGTCTTCTATGTGACCCAATTGAATGCATTCATTCATAAAGTTCTTATATTGTTGTAATTCTGGATTTTTTGCGAGCTTTTTCTTTAAGGCATTAAATTTTCTTAGGGCTATGTCTCTCGATTGCACTAGAATGCTTGGGTCCTTTGCAAATGATAAACGTTCTATAAATCGTCCTGTGCTATCTCTCTGGCTCGTTTGAATAGAGTATCGCACAGAAAATGGTAATAAAATTCTGCACCTAGAATAAGGTGTATGCGATCCGTTCGATCAAAGGTGGGGTCAGCCACCTAAATATTGTGTGGTAATTTCCAACTTGTGGTGTCAGTATAAAATTTTGTCTAAACGGGTCGTAATGATAATTTAAAAAGGCACCGGGTCACTTCAAAGTATTTAATTGTGTTTTAAATACATCTAAAATTTTAATTGTATCGACTTGATCGGTTGAAAGTTCTGCGGCAACTATTTTTCACAATGCAATTAAATAATCTAATTATGTACTAGTAATTTTAAAGAGATAAAATACAACTTCGCCTTATATCTGTTAGTGTGAATTCAAAAGCAAGGGGATTAGTACAATGTGCTTCAAGATTATTAATTTTACGTTCAAAAAGGTAACTTCAATTATTATTATTTTTTACAATGTCTAGTGGTTGGCTTGGTTGACTAGAAATTGTTTGTGTCAGGACAAAGGCTTCCAGTCTGGTTGAAAATTCATTTATTCTGGAATTCAGTGTTGCGCTTATTCTTCGCTGTGAATGTTGTTTTCCACTTGCAATGCCTTGGATATACATTGATGCACGAGCAGCTTTTACACCCAGTTTTCTAACAGCTCTGGTTGAGATTACATTTAGTTGTGAACTAGAGTCGAGAATGGAACTACATTCAATTTCCTTTCCATTGTCACTCACTTATTTAACTCGTGTGGTGCTCAATAGAACTTGGTTTACTTGACCTTTGTTAGTTAAGGTCGTTAATGTCAGTGATTGATCACTCATTGCTGTACAGAGTACGGGAGCAAGATGTAGGTCTTCGTTGTTGAAATTCGGTTTCTGGATACCGGGATTTGATTTTATCTCTGCAGACATTAATAAATTTGACTTTGTACTTTCAGAATCTTTGATGGGTTCCATCTGTATCAGTGTGTTCTGATTCCGAGAGCATCTTCTGCATCCCCTGAGAGTATATTTTAAAACCATGTGCCCCGGTTTTAGACAATTTATACATAAATATGTCATGTTTGCGCAGTAGGTTTAGTCTGTGTATAGGTGACAAGTTTAAGAAGCTTCAGCAACAAAAAAGTGGATGATTATCATTGCAAGCTGTTCGTTTCGAGCTTGATGATATAACTGACGTCAATGAATTAGCTGCACTTGGCCTTTTATGGTTCTCTTCCAAGCTCCTTGCTTTATGACCCAACCCCTCATTGTGATTCAGGAAATTATAGAAATTCGTTTAGAGATTGTAATTGTCATTTTGGGTTTCTGAGACACTGCTCATATTGATAATACGATGTCTTATCAATCTTCTTGAGCATTTTATGCAGTGATAGACGACACCGTGTTGATAAGCATTCTTGTGTGGTCTCGTGCAAAGTCTTAATAGCGTTAGCTGAGAAAATCACACCTGCATGGGATGGCTGATTCAGTAATTTGTTACCCAGACTAACAATCTCGGATTTTGATATCTTTCTTGTAACATTTTTCAAGCAGCATTGTAATGTTCTTAGGTTAGCGTAAAGTGCCGCAATAACTTTTCGGCTTCTCCAACAAGATTTGTTTTCAGGTACCACATCTTCTGGCAGTTTCTCTGGTTGTGGACCATTTAAGAAAACAAATTATAAAATTGTCGCCATTTAGAGTAATCACCGTCAAACTTTTTGTGAAGTCGGTTCAACTTTTTTTAAAAACTATTTTATTATACAGACATTCTACGATAAATTATATACTACAACTACCTTTTAGCTTGTTTCTTCCATACGCTCATACTCTGATAAGATTTTCGCAATCTAATTAAAAGCCATTCGAACCAACGAGCCAGTATTAATCTCGAGGAATTCTCAACTCTTTTAATTCCAAACTTTCTTTTAACAGCATTATCTCCTTCAGGCCAACTGAACAGAAATTACTGAGAAACTGGTAAAATTTAAGGAAAAGCAGGAAGTTCTCTTCGACTTTGTTATTAACTGTTGCATTGTCTTCCAAAACAACGTCTTTCTATTTAGTACAAGTTATAGTTACCCTTCCGGCTTGCATTTTGTTCCTGACAATGTTCATCGGAAAAGTTTTCATTGTATCTTAATACTACAACGTGAGTTTCCTATTTTGCATGACTGAAAACAAACGACTTAAATTGTGTTTATACTATCTTTCAGTTCCAAATCGTCTAGAAAACTTTCACCAAATAAACAGTAAAATTACTTGTTAAAATACAGTAGAACTAGCCTAACTCAATGGACTTTGTTAATTATTCTCTCTCTATTTAGATATCTTTTTGGGTGAAGTTTTCCCGAATTGAAATTAGATATAGAAAAGAACGAAAGCTCGAGGCTTTTCTCAAATTTTATATAAGTTATTACACTAGTTTGGAAATTGAATGACCTTTTTAATTTTATCCGCGGTACGGTCGATTAACGGAAGGCCTATTTAGCTTACAGCTATTACCCAAATTCCTTCCACATAATCTAATATTTTCAATGTTATTTTATGATCCTTTAGCCCCGGAAACTTTTAGCGTTACCCTCGTAATAGTTTCAATGTTCCATAAAGCCTACTTAACAAATTTCCAGGAAGTACATTTTGTGGACTTGGCAGACATTTTTAAGTCAGCAAAGTTAATGCCCCACTTCCTGGCTCCAAAAATATGAAGAAGGCTGACTTATGAAAAGTACCCAAACTTCTTAATTGGTTTCTTCCAACAAAGAAAAAGGACTACTGGAGAAATGTATAAAAACTTTTTCGATCTGATGACATTCTGCACAAAGTTTTTCTATGTCTTTTGTTTGCAGAAAGCTTCAGAGAGGAATTGAGTTTGTTTGTTTATTTTGTTGCTAGAGTACCGAGAGTAGAAATTCAAAGAAAATACTAAATTGAATTACGATGAGTTCTTAATTATTTTGGCCGCCTAAATAGAAGTGGGAAAACTTTGTTACCTGCTGTGAGTTAAGTGTAGTGCAATCATTTTGAGATGTTCATTAAAAGTTTTCAGCTCAACTCGGGCGGCGACTGAGTTAATTTCTTTAAGAAAATCCATTTAGATTTTTAGTCTACAATAGAAAATGCATAAATTTATTTGGAATAATACGAATCTTCTTTCGTTGTTTTGAAATTACCGGAAAACCTCAGTATATTCAAGAGTTGTAATAAGTGCTGAGGCTTGACATCTTGTCCCTTCTATAACTTTACTTTGGAAACTGCCCAAGTTTGTAATACTATAGTAGTGCCACAGCCACATTCATTAAAGTCTTATATTCGGGTGAGTGTGTGTTCAATCCAACATTATACATATATTGACTTAATTCTTATTATCTACAAACAAACTAACATGTCACTACAAAGATAATTCAAAATAAAAATTTTCAACTGATTTCACGAAAAGATAAAATTTAGATTTAATTCTGAGCATTTTGAAGCCAGTGCAAACTAATATAACAAATAAACCAGATATCTGTGTACAATCAAAAATGATATATAGACTATCAACATATGTATTTCAGCGCGGAAGGTTAGGTAAGTCGTCGCTGAAGTAAGTGATAACGTGACGGCCTTCTAATCCGAAGATCCCAGGTTCGAATCCCACCGGGTCGTCGACATTTTCTTGTTTTATGCAAACAACGTATTACGATAAAAAAGTCATTCCAGAGTGCAGAGAAAATGTCGGTGGTCCCAAATCCACTTTAAATTATATAGGTCTACTTGCAATCATTGTCTCGAATCAGGTAAACATCTACTCCCGCCCCATACACCACAAGGGTTTACAGTATCTAGAGTTGGGTTAGCTTGGAAACCTTTCAAGGGAAAGGCACACTTAGGCCAGTGGGATTAGATTCTCGTCCCTATAAAAAGATAACTAGAACAATTTTATATTCCATACACTAACAATATATCATCTCAAGACTAATTGGTAACAATTTGGTGTAATGAAAAACATTAAACGCTTAATATCTGAAAGTACCTTTTAAGAATCGATACCCAAAATAGTTTTTAATCCATTCAACCCATTGACATTCTTTGGAGACGGAGTTGGATTAATTGGATGAGTGGCACGACCGCCGTGCAATGGATCCCGGGTTCGAGACAATGTAGGTCTCCCCATGGGTTTTTAAAATTGGATTAAGAAATCCACTCCGTCGCTGGGCTATTATCTACTTCGCAGCAATGCAAAAAAATAAGATAAAGTCTCCTCACTCTCCTTACTATAATTCCCTTGCGGCCAAAGTCATGATAACGCATCAACGCATGGTGTGCACACATTCTCTTTACCATAATTCCCTTGTCCCCTGGGCTTTAACTACATCACAAGAAACCGGAGCTGTTCAAAAAATTCTAGCAAAAGGGATTAGCTGGGAAATACCCTATAGTTTTCTCACGAGGTTGAGGACAGGTTGCTGAAAAAATTTAGGGTATACTGCAAAAGTTTAAATCTCGTATAGGGATGCAACATCGATCTTAAACACATCGATATTTGAAAACGCGAGAAAGCAGCGATATTATTAAACATCGATAATATGGACGATGACTTTGTTTAAAATGCGGTCAGAGACATTTTAAAAAACATAAAGGAATATGGCACGCCGTTTTAACAACCACAACCGATGGGCGTTTAAGAATTCACAATATTGTACGAGAGGATGTGCTAGACGAGGAATGAGTTAAAACCTAGTCGATATTTTCAAATCACTAATATCAGACAAAACGGTTGTTATAATCATGTGGGAAACAAATAGGAAGGCTGAAAAGGAAATAGCAAAGTATAACCTCGAAAAGAAACCCAAAAATGTAACCCAGCAAGAATTGTATGCGTATTTTGGTATTTTATTAGCCGCTGGACTGAACCACCCCAACTTGCAGCCTACAAAGGAGTTAGGGAAAACAACAAATGATCCCGTATTTAGAGCAACAATATCGCTTAAACGGTTTTGATCTATAAATCGATTCATAAGATTTGACGATCAAAGAACTCGTGCTGAGCGGAAAAACACCGATAAATCGGCGGCCATTCGAGGCACTTGGTTAATGGTGAGGCTGCGTATACACCAACGGCAGCAATAACTGTTGATGAGCAACTATTTCCTTTTAGAGGAAATACAAAATTTATGCAATATATTCCATCGAAGCCAGCAAAGTACGGCAGAAAATTATGGTGGTCCTGCGATTCCTCCAATGATTACCCTTGTAAAGGAATTTTATATACTGGTACAGAAGCGGGATAACAGAGAGAATCCAATCGTTAATAAAAGGAGCAGAACGTGCAACACAGGCAATTTAAATTTTGAAAATTTTAATAAAGTAATACGTTAGTCCAAGATAATTAACTCAGCAAATACACAACACTGAACAGAATTTTTACAATTTCAAGATCATATTACAGGCATCACAGGTGAAATTTAAGAAATTCAGACACCTGTGACAGATCCTGTAATTTTGTTAAAAACTTGAAAATTGAACTAATTTCATAATTTAAACGTACACAAATGATTATTACAGCACTATTATCACTTTATAAACCATTACTTATTTAATTATTAACAATCACCAAAAAAACCTCAAAAGTCCAATTCGCAACACTCGCAACTTTCAAACCGCGAACTGTCAACTGACAGAAACCACCTGACATATCAAATCAAGGTGATTTTTCGCGCAGAATTCAGTGGCATTGTCAGAATTAACGCGAGTTGCATAATTTTACTTTTATTCGCGATTTGATAAATTTATATTTACACAACAAGAGAAAACGAGGCAAAAGGTATAAGGGAGATAGAATGAAAATTACCTTCCACAAAGAAATTATTCAAATATGGCTATCAATTTTGTGATCCGCCATGTTATAGCAAAATTGCTTTTATTAACAGTACTTGGAAGATTTTATTGGAAAATTATAGAATGTGTTCAATCACTGGCCAATTCATTTTTCCAGCAATCAAGTGTGAAATCGTGATAAATAAAATTAAATGCATGGAGAAATTGCAATCATGGACAGACAGGCATCGGTCTCTTAGTTTTCCTGAATTTTCAAAGGTCGAGTTACAGCAAGGTTTTTTTTTGGAATAAGCAAATTGTCAGAGAATTCCTACATGCCTTACTTTATATTTACGTTTTTTATTTCCTTTCAGGTTTTTATTGTTTATATATTTTCCTTTTTTTTTTAATTATCATTTTTTTTTGTGAATTATTTCTTGGTTGTGAAAATTAGTGTTAGACTTAAGTAGGATAATTGTAATAAAATTGAATTATAAGTGTTCTCAATTAATTTAATATTAAACAGCCCGCGAACTCACTATTACAAATTCCTGAAAATATAGTATGACTGCTATTCCCAGCAAACCTATTTTTATTAGTGCTTACAAATTTTTTCAAAACAAATTCCATAAATGATAAGTCCGAAAACGTTCTACTCTAAAAAAGCAAATTTTGTTTCGCTTACGCAAAGCAGATCCTTAAAAATATGATCACTGAGCACGCTGTAGCAAAAGCGTTACCTCTGCATGGGTCTGGTTCATATTACTTAAAAATAAAATCCCTAATGTCAAAATCTCTAAAAATAAAATCCCTAATGAAAAAATATCTAAAAAAAGAAAACCATAATGTTAATATCTCTAAGAGTGAAAATTCCTAATTCAGAAAATCTTTAATCAAAAAAGCGTTAACTATGAATTTTATAAAAGAAAGATTTTGAATATAATCCGGGCGCGCGGATAAATTGTGTACTGAGAGAACGATTACTAGTTTTTACATATGACCATCGAAAATGTATTATACGTTTTTAAATCATCTTTAAATCGTCTTATATTCTAATTTCATCGAGATATTTTAGTTCTGAAATTTGGCTAATTTTTCTGACTCTTTTTATTTTCTACATTTAAGCAACAACTTTTTGCATATGAACTCTAACATTTTCCTTACAAAGTGATTCTGATTTTGCAAAAATAGTTGCAATCTAGGTGAACAGCAAATATCTGTACAAAAGACGATAAATCGCATTATTTCTGGAGACGAAATTAAAATTCGTCTTGAATATAAAAATAAAATAAAAACAAAAAAATATATGCGAAGAGAGACATGAAAAATCATAATTGGCATTTCAAAAGGAATTGCATTAAGTACAAATTTATTATGAAATTTGTGTTTTATCTAGATCTATTTTTAATTCATGAATTTTTGGGCTTTTTTTAGGGATTTCTTCTTTTCTTAGAGCTTTCGTCATAAGGGATATTTTTATTTTAGAGATGTTCTCGTTATAGATTTTTATTTTTAGGGATTTTGTTTTCAGCGTTTGGCTTCGGGGTTATTTTTTTCGGGATTGTGTATTAATCCGCCTCTGCATTACTAGTGCAGTACCTTTTGAATGCATTGGTTTGTTGGGTAACTTTGCGAAATAATGAATTGTTGTAAAAGGAACTAGTTATTTTAGATGATAAGCAGTCTTGTTAATACTTTTCTTTCTTTAGGCAGTAGTAGTACACGTTGGTAGCATACAGTTTCAGCAACAGCAACAGTTCAAGCACGAAACTATAAAAAGAAGGGCCGAACAACTATCGCCGGACCTTATCACGGAGGGAAGCACCAAAACTGTGAAGCGAACTGGCAGTATGAGCCAAACTGAAAAGGTTGGTAAACTTAGTTGGTTGTTTAGTCGGGCTGTTTACTGCTGAGGTCAGCAATTCCACTCGGAGTCCAATTATCACCGTTCTTGTAGAGCTGGACATTTGCAGAGCAGGTGAATTCAATTTATTCTTCATCTCTACAGCTTCTGCAGAATTCATTGGCGATGACTTCAATTATGCAATGGTCAGTGAGGACACCGATGAGTGTTCGAATGCGTCTTCTGTCGAAGGATAGAAGGTTTGAAATTCTTTTAAAGTTTATCTTTGGACATAGACTACGTGTTGTGAGACAGCAAGTAATATTTTCCCATTGTTCCCAAATCGTATAGGAATAATATTTTTCAATTTGACTTTTAACCATATTAAGGGGAAGGTGTACCCTTTCCATGTCATCTGTGCTTAAACCCTTTTCGGCCAGTTCCTTAGTTTTTCATTTCACTCTATGCCGACATGTCCTGAAACCGAACAGAGTTGAACCGTAAGATGTAAAATCGTTTCAAGTGCATATAACATCATATAACAGCATATAACACATTTCGAATTTATCAAATTGGAATTCAATGCTTTTAGAGCTGCTTTACTCTCCAAGCAAATGGTGATCACAGTCTCTGCATCTGTTCTGCCTGCACAGCGAGTGCAGCTTTCATTTATTTTTGAGTCTACAAGAATTTTCTATTTGTAGCACTCCAGCTCCAATGCCCTTTTCTGTTTTTTAACCGTCTGTGAAGATTGATGTTCCCCTAATAATCTTATAAGGGTGCTTCCAGTTTTTTCTGCTAGGAATGTTAACGGAAAAAGGGTTTTCCGAAGTCGTACTGTGCTTTCATATAATCAGTTGTGGAGTGTAACCCATTTCGATTGAAGAGGTCCAGTATGACCACATGGCCACAGTTCTGTAGCGACCAATGTTTATTCTCTCTTAGTCGGAATGCTACTAAAACTGCAATGTTTTTGTGTGCAGTTCTATGGGTTGCAGGTGTAGGATCATTTCCAGACCAGCTTGTGGTTTGGATTTTATCGTACCGGTTATTTCGAAGCAAGCTTGCCTTTGCACGTTCCTTAGAAAGTTGAGATGTGACTGCTTGTTTAACACATCCCACCAAACTATCGCTCGGTGTCTAAGAATGGATCTGACGATCGCTGTATACATTGAATGTACAATGTGCGGTTTCATGCCCATTTCTTACCAAAGGTTGTTTTGCATGCAAATAATGCGTTGAGTTCTTTCTTCGTCCTCTCTTCCACTTTCCCTTTCCAATTTAGCTTGGTGTTGAATGTGACGCCGAAAAACTTGGCTTTTGGAGAGATTTTGAGAACACTTCTCGTTTTGGTAGTTTCCAAGTAAAAAGTTTGTATTGTCTTCTGAACTGCACCATTTGTCTTATGGGGATTAACCGTAGTGCCAGTGGTTCCTACCCATCTTGAGATGTCTTTTAACGCAGAGTTTATAACATCACTGAATATTTGTAAGAATTTTCATCGACCATTTGTACCGAATTTAACAGCGATACAGGCCGCTGCCTTCAGATTCACAGGGGAACCAACGCGTTTTCATTAATTTGTTGGCGTGCCGTAACTGTAGATACTGTAGGAAGTCCGCATCTCCCTCCACGTAGGGCGGCTGGTAACAGCCATGTAGTTTGCTATAGACTGGCTAATGATGACGGGCGGAGAGACAGTCACTCTCTTGATCAAACTCCCCCAATCCAGGGTGTTAAGCGACTACCGTGCCCATTGGATAGTTTGCAGCTGGGGGCAACTACCTGTATTCTAACGGAGCCTCCTTGATACCTGTCCGCCTCAAGGAGTATGCAGGACCACCATGGTAAGGGGCTCTACCATGGTTGATTCCCCACAACCCCAATAATATATCGAGACCATGAGTACCACCTTGTCGCGAAAATGGTCGTTCATGAAATTAAATTATGTATAAAAAACCTCGGATAAAACCGAGACTACTTCGTCAACCTGAAAAGCGGGACAACCCGCCGTCAAGGCAGACCCGGCCCACGGGTTAAGTGGGCAACCTTCTGCGAGCATTGCTCGCTCCTCCAACACTTCTGAGGCCAACACGGTGACACTCCCCAAGGAGTCCTGTTAACCACCTTTATCGGGGAAAGTGCACGTCACTGCCAAGGACCCCAAACCCGGTAGCAGCAACACTGTTCCTCCTCTCTCTGCGAAACCTGATCGTGTTAGTGCGCAAGGCTAAAGCCCCGGACATACATCCTCCAGCGCGCCTCTCAGGACACCCTATTCCAACCCTACGACCACCAAGCAGAAGGGAAATGACTTAACTGTGGCCTTCAAAGAGAGACGGACTGCGCTTAGAATCATCCGCAAACTGAGCTCCGTGTCTCAGGAGAAACTTAGAGAGAAGGACAAAACCTCTCTGCAATGGGCTAATAAGATTATTGCCCAAGGTAGCGCGTCGGCCTCCAAAGGCCCTTTGCAAGCTACCCCGAAGAGGTTGCGATCGCCTAACGAGCAGCAGCCACCAGGCCGATTATAGATCGCAGCAACGCGGACGTCTCCATCACGCCAGACAAATGGAAGGTGGTGAAGATCGCGTTGCTGAAGGTGTATACGGAAGTTCTCTCGTTGAACCCTGGCCCTCCTCCACGTTGACTTGATGCTGGTTGTCATCAAGGCCACATTAAGCTACTTGCCTGCTCGGACCAGAGGTCAGTGGAGCTTCTTGGCCAGGCAGTTTCCCGTCTTGGCGAAATCTGGACTGGCGCAAGAATTGAAGCTGTTTCCAGGGATAAAATCCCCTGCAGACCTAGGTCAGGGGCCTGGATACCAGCTGAACCTTCGGATCCTGCAGAGATCCTAAAGTTCATCCAAATGGCCAACCCTGAACTACCTACCCGTGATTGGAAAGTAGTCCATAAGCTACCAGCTCTATCAGCCTGAAGGTTTATGAAAAGGACCTAAAGGCGCTAAATGCTAGTAAACAAGAGGAGGATTCAGCAGCCTTCTCAAGCAACACCGGGGAAAAGGAAGGAGTACAGAGTGTAACGACAGTTTCTGCCGTTGTCACTCCCTCACCAGAAGATGGTGAGGCGATGGTCGACGCTATTATGGTAGTTGACCCCCTCCCGGATCCCGAACCAAAGTTGGAGGACCAACTACTTGGTTCCTCCACTGACGAAGATGCCAGCAATGAAGGGGAGACTGCTGACATCACTGTGATAGAAGTATCTTCACCTAGACACAGTGATGCTAAGAGTGGTCCAAATTAACCTTCATCATTCGAAGGCAGCGTCCGCAGCCCTTCTCCTTCGTCTTGCTTGTCCAAGAACCTTGGATCATCAGAGACAAGGTTTGCGGACTCAACATGAAGGGGTATAAGCTCCTCTATTTACAAGGTACAAGTAAACCAAGGTCATGTACCCTCATTAAGAATAAAATTAATGCATTTATTCTCTCACAGTTCAGGGATAAGGACACAACAACAGCCATACTCGAGTTACAAGACAACAATATCTGGATAACCTCCAGTTACATGGCGCACGATGTGGCGGACATTCCTGATACAATACTCAGGAATGCGATCCAGGAAGCCACTAGACAAAAGAAGACGCTGGTGATCGGAGCAGACGCCAACGCTCATCATATAGTCTGGGGCAGCTCGGACGTCAACGAAAGGGGTGAGTTACTTTTTGATTTTATTCTCGGAACTAACCTCCAGATTTGTAATGTGGGTGCAGAACCCACTTTTACTAACTCAATTAGGCGGGAAGTTCTAGACATTACCTTAGTCTCAGAACAATCCGTCCACTTAATAACGGAGTGGAAGGTATCCAAGGAACCATCCTTCTCCGACCATGCCTATATTGAATTTGGTATAACACTTCACAAGATGATGTGCCCTCCCTATAAAAACAGGCTAAGGACAAACTGGGACCTCTACAGGATGGTCCTCAGTAATAGCCTGCCTACTACAGGTCCACCCGTAATTGATAGTAAACAAACCCTTGACAAGGTGGTGGACACTTTGACGCTTGCATGTAATGAGGCCACACAAATTTCCTGCCCCGACAGGATCCCTAGAGGCCAAACCTCCGTAGTTGTCGAGTGAGATCATGACCCTAAGAAAGGAGTGTCGTAAGCTTTTTAACCAAGCGAAGAAAACTAATGTCTGGACTTTTTATAAAGAATGCCTCAAAAAATTTAAGAAACTGATTAGGAAAGAAAAACGATCCTCATGGGTGGGCTTCTGTTATAAAATCGAAAGCTCCTCTGAAGCGAGTCGTTTGCGGAAGATCCTCTCAACAACGCCCATCACCCCAAGCTTCCTGACCAAAAGTGATGGTAGTTGGACTTCATCCAGTCTTGAGTCGCTGGAGCTACTTGTAAACACTCACAGTGTGGAGCTGCCGGATGCTCCAAGCGACCATGAACTGGTCCACAAGATACTTGATGTAAGAAAACTGAAATGGGTGATACGAAGTTTCAAGCCCTATAAATCACCGGGATTAGATAATATCATCCCAGCTGAACTACAACTAGCTTCCGAGATACTTATTCCGTGGCTAATGGTTATCTACGAGGATTAGCTTAACCTCACCTATATTCCATCCTCATGGACGAAGGTGAAGGTGGTCTTTATCCCTAAAGTAGGAAAAGCCTCACATTATAAGCCCAATGATTTTAGGCCCATTAGTCTCTCCTCCTTCCTGCTCAAAACCTTGGAGACACTCTTAGATATGTACATTAAAGAAACAATCAATCATTCCAAATTGTCTCTCTCGCACCATGCTTACACTAAAGGTAAGTCCGTAGAGACAGCCCTACACGAACTTACCACAGAAGGAATATTCACTTGTAGCCTTCCTTGATATTGAGGGTGCTTTTAACAATATTAGATCAGAGGCGATAATGGCATCCTTGAGGAGGCTTGAAATCGACGATCCTCTCATCAAACTTATTGACCTCATGCTAAAAATCAGGGTCATTATCTCCAGCTTAGGAGGATCCAATATCCAAAGAGTGGTAACTAGAGGTACTCCTCAGGGTGGAATCCTTTCACCACTCTTATGGAACTTAACCCTGAATGAGTTACTCATAGACCTGGAGTTGTCCGGTCACAAGGTTATTGCATATGCCGATGATATTGTCCTGATATGTTCAGGTAATACACTGGCTGAGGTGTTACAACATGCCCTCTCCAAGACTTCATCATGGAGTGATGGGTGTGGTCTGGGTATAAACCCAAACAAAACAGAGATAATACTCTTCTCTCGGAGGCATAAAACACCTCCTATTAATTGCCCTAAATAGAAAACTTACCTGGAAGCCTAATATCCAAGAAAGAGTACGGAAAGCTACAGTAGCGATGTACTCGTGTAAGAAGGCTATAGGGAAAAGATGGGTTATGGAACCACGCATTGTAAATTGGCTCTATACAAGTGTCATACGGCCTATACTCATGTATGGGGTGATTGTCTGGTGGCCGGCACTAAGTAGAGCAACCAATCTCAAAGCAATGGACAAAGTTCAGAGGATGGCAGCACTGCTGATAACAGGTGCCCTGAGAACCACACCTTCTAAAGCCTTCTGCAGCGTGTTTCAAGCAGGAATCATGGCTATAAAAGTAGCTGCGGACCACCTGAATCAACTAACGCTACCTACAGAAAATGTATGTATTTTCATAGATATCCAGGCAGCTATTAAATCCCTTTCGGGAGTATACACAACCTCCAAAACGGTTATAATATGCCGCTCAACACTAAATGACATAGCTGAGCATCTGAAAGTACGGCTTATCTGGGTGCCTGGACATAGTGATATTCCGGGCAATTGCAGAGCCGACGAACTAGCGCGAATCAGTACCACACATTCTGATTCGGACATTAACCACCAGCCGGGTAAAAAGCTAGCTACATGCAAAATGGAGCTCTCACAGGAGGCTCTCAAGATTGCTTACAATAACTGGCAAGATGAACACACCTGCCTGATTACCCGACAGATATGGCCAAAGCTTGACCCTAAGCGGTCAAGAGGCTTCATCCTACTCAGACGCAAAATAATTAGCACTACAGTAGCCGTAATCACGGGTCACTGCCTCATAGGTAGACACGCCGATACGCTGGGCGTGCCCTCAAACGACTTGTGTAGGAGTTGCCACGACGAGGAGGAAGAGGAAACCATACTTCACCTCCTCGGTAGCTGCCCGGCCCTAGCCAACAGTAGGAACCGGTTTTGGGCCCCTCCTACTTCAAAGAGTTAACCGAGCTGGGCTCCACGGATGTCAGAAACCTGACTCGATTTATCGGGAGTTCAAAATGGTTCCCGAGGACGAATTAAGGATGAACACACTTCACAACCCAGTCAAAATAATTTTGACTTCCCGTGAACTAGTTCCACTGGATGCAAGAAACTGATTCGGTGCACAGGGGACAAAATGTTAACCCTCTTATTCCTTAGGTAATTCTATTGGGTTGTTAATTTCAAGCCTCAATGTGGTAGCAAAAAGGGCCTCTTAGGCCTAAGTGTGCCTTCTTAGGCAGCCACTTTAACCTAACCTAGCCTAGCAGCGATTCAGCTGTCTTATACCAGCTTCCTCCGTAGAGAAGATAATGGATAATGTTTTGGGATTGCTAAATGCTTTCTTAATAGCAGAGCTATTTCTCAATCGTTCTAGTAACCTCATGTAGTTCTGTGTCTACGGATTTACATTAAGTGTAAGCGTCCACTACATAGATGCTTGGTTGACTGAATGTGTTGCCTGAGATTTAAGAAACGACGAGAGGCTAATATGTTTATAATCGTTGGTAATGTGTGGCTTGGTTTGCCAGAGGTGAGTGAGGGCTCAAAGACTGCTTTAAGCCAAAGGGTAATACTACCCAAGGTATTTTGTAGCATAGCGGGGATGATTCCGTCCGGCACTGCAGAAGGATTTCATCGCCCATGCTACTTTGTCCTTGCTTGTGCAGTTCTGGATTGCCGTTAGGTCTTCTATGGAGAACACATCTCGTAGTCTATGTTGCATACTCTCTTCCGTGCTCCCAAGGAAATGGGTGGAGACGAGCTGTTCGAGCAGTTCTCGACTGTCTTCTGCCTAAGAGCCGTCGTCTTTTCAGAGGTGTCCCAACGGAGTTGGGGCTAGAGTTTCGTGTAGTCTAGCTGCTTCTGTTGTCAGAAGCTTGTTGTAGCAGTAGCTACAAATTTAATTTTTAATTAAAATTTCATAAGTTTGATTATATTATTAATAAAATATTTTTTTTAAATCCACTTTAATAAAATTCAATCAGACTGTACAGATAAAATAATTGTCAAATATATTTTAGTCAACCTGTACACTTCGATAAATTTTGAATAGTGTGAAACACAAACACTTTGAAATATATAATAATCATTTATTCATTGACAATAAAATACTGTACTCTATACAGAGAAAATATTGAACAAACTACCTAAGTATTAATTGTAAAGTAGGATACAAAAAATTGTAAATAGATTTTTAGTCTAACCAGATTGTTTGAACTAGAAAGATCAAAAAGTTACATAAAAATAAATATTATAAAAAATAAATATTTGATGACTTAATAAAAAAATACAAAATGTATCTAGACAATTTTTAGGAATAAAGAAGTACTAGGATCTGAGGCCCCACAACTGAAGGGACTTCCTTAAATTCAACCTGGTCCAATCCTATATATATAATAACTTCTTCATTGGTGACCCCGACGCTCCGGTCGCAGCATTAGTGACCTCGCAATTTTAAAAACAGAAGTACCCTCTACCCAAGGTAAGGTACTTTCTGGTTTTTTAAATAAAAAGCAGAAGACATCAACGCAAAATTTAAAACAGAAGTACCCCCTACCCAAGGTAAGGTTCTTTCTGGTTTTAAAATAAGAAGCAGAAGCCATCAACACATATTTTAAAAAAGAGATACCCCCTACCCAAAGTAAGGTATTCTCTGGTTTTAAAAATCAAGCAGCAACATTTTTAATAAGAGGTGCCCCCACCCGTGGTAAGGCATCCTCGTTATTAAAAAAACCATCAACAATAAATCAGCAATCAACAACAACAAAATATTTAATAAGAGGTGCCCCACCTAGGGTAAGGCACCCTTTTTATTAAAATATTCATCAAGCAACAATTTCAAGTCAACGTTTCAAAAAAAGACATCTTTAGAAAGAAAGAAAAATCAACATAACAAAGAAGCAAGAAAAAGAAAACAGGCAACACATCTGTTAAATTTAATATTGGTATGTTCTTTTTTAATTAAAATTGACGTTATCGTACAACAAAAACATACACAATTCTGCAATACATCATCTTTTTTTCAAAATTTGTATCTTTTTCAATAAATAATGTATCTTTAACTCAAATTAAAATACAGTTTATCATGGTATAATCATCTGAAAATTTGTACATAATAAGGGGTTGTACTTTCATTTTGTGATTCGCGAAGTTAAGTCTCGTTAAAATCAGTGTATAAATAAACAAGTGAAATTTTACCTTTAAACAGTGAATAACTACAATCATGATGACTAGTGAAGACGAGTCGAATTTTTCACAACAAACTTTACATACAAATGCTACAAATTTCAATGAAAACAATTATATAGCCACGACTTCAATTAAACTACCAAGCTTTTGGACTCCATATCCAGAAGCTTGGTTCATTCAAGCCGAAGCCCAATTTGCTTCTAAACGAATAACGGTAGACAAAAAAAATACAGTTACGTTGTTCAGTCTTTACCAGAAGTCATAACAAATGTTCTAGATTTTTTACAAACTCCTCCACTTTTAAATAAATATGAAAGTTTGAAAAATACTCTAATAAAAAGGTTTACAGAATCAGAAGAAAAAAAGTTAGAGCAACTTCTATCTACTACCGAAATCGGAGATAGAAGACCTTCAGAATTTTTATCGCTCTATGGAAATTCTTGCAGGCAATTCATCCACATTTAGCAAATCGTTAATTAAAAAATTATGGATGAGAAAATTGCCAGCAAATATAAACATAGTCTTAATATCTTCCGGAAATCAAGATATTAAAGAACTTTTAGATTTGGCAGATATTTGCAAAATTCAATTTATATCGGAAATAAACAAGAACACGAAATTACAATTTTATAGATAACAATTTCCTTTTAACAAAAATAAATAATTTAGAAAAAAATTAGAAAATCTCGAAAATTTGATAAAAGGATAATCATGTCAAAACCAACCTTCTTATTCACGTTCTAGAATCAGATCGAGAGATCATTCATTCTCTAGGAACAATTCACATAGCAGCCAAGTTTCAAAAGCTAGAGATAACAATTCTTATTGTTGGTACCACAATAAATATGGTACCAAAGCGAATAAATGCATTTCGCCGTGTTCTTACAAAACTATTAATAATCAAAAAAACTAATTAACCCCTCAGTGAACAATATATTTAACAATAATATTTCTTAACGTTTATTCATTTTTGACAAAGAAAACAAATTCAAATTTCTAAAAGTTACAGATGCTGATATTTCAGTCGTACCTAACGAATTCTTTAGAAAATTTAACAAAGATCCTAACTTATATTAATCCGCAGCAAACGGTTCTACCATTAACACTTATGGTACAAAACTACTTAAAGTAGATTTCGGTCTTAGGAGAGAATTCATTTTCCCATTTATAATTGCTAATGTCAACAAGCCCATCATCGGAGCAGATTTTTTAACAAAATTTAATTTACTGGTCGATTTGAAAAACAAAAGATTACTCGACGGTAAAACAACATTAAGTGTTAGTGGAATCACGGTAAACGCAAATACTCCAACTCCTCGTTACTACGCAATCAGTAATGAGTACAAAGATTTCCCACATTAACGCAACCACCTCGTTATGATATTCCAGTTAAACATAACGTTGTACATCGAATAGAAACTAAAGGACTACTTCCTTTTTCTCACACATGGTTAAATTAAGTCTGTGCCAATTATCATCTTCTTCAGTATCTTATACACTACATCTAGTAGCAAAGAAAAATTCTACAGATTGGCGACCATGTGGAGATTATCGTAGACTCAACGCAATCACAGTTCCGGATAGATACCCATTACCACACATACAAAATTTCTCAAAGAACTTAAACGGTTGCACAATTTTCTCAATAATTGATTTGGTAAGAGCTTACCACCAAATTCCAATCGCTAAAGAAGACATACACAAAACAGCAATTACAACTCCATTCGGATTATTTGAATTCACTAGGATGCCATTTGGTCTAAGAAATGCTGCACAAACATTTCAAAGATTCATGGACCAAATCATTAAAAATTTAGATTTGTCTATATTGACGATATTTTAGTTGCCAGCAAATCTAAATCCGAACATCAAAATCATTTAAACCAAATTTTTAAACAACTATCAGAATTCGGAATCAATATCAATTCATCCAAATGCATTTTCAGAGTTGGAACTTTGGACTTCCTCAGTCACAAAATATCAAAAGAAGGCATCTTACCTTCAGAAGACAGAGTCCAAATTATTAACAATTTTCCTTCTCCAAATTCTATTCAACAAATTCAACAATTTATAGGCATGGTTAATTATTACCATAGATTTATTCCAAATCTTGCCAAATTACTAAATCCAATTTACACTCATTTGGCTCTACTTCTCAAAAAGAAACCAAATAACACTAAAAATTTTTCTTGGCCAGCAGAATGTGAAGATCAACTTAACAAAATTAAACAATCATTTTCAAAAGCAACTTTATTTAATTTTATCCTATGGAAAATGCAAAATTCAATTTAATTGTGGACGCTTCTGCTAGCGCTGTTGGTGCAGTTCTCCAACAATCCAATGCAAATCATTGGGAACCCATTGCATTTTTCTCTAAAAAATTAAAAGAAGCAGAAATCAAATATTCAGCATTCGACCGAGAACTTTTGGCATTATATCTAGCCATCAAACATTTTTGACATTTTCTAGAAGGTCGAGAATTTACAGCTTTTACAGACCACAAACTGCTCATTACAGCAATATGGTCTAAAACAAAAAGAAGTCCAAGACAAACTAGACATCTGGACTGCATAACTCAATTTACCTCAGATATCAGACATATCAAAGGCAAATCAAACACAGAAGCAGATACTTTATCTAGAATTTCTATCGAAAATTTTGAACATTCAAAGCATAACAATACCAAATTTGATTTAAAAACTATCGCTGAGTACCAAAATAGTGATGAAGAACTTACACATCTTTTAATAACTCAGCATAACAGACCAGATAATTCAAAATATAAACTTATTAAAATTAAATTAAACACTTCTGAATCTGACATTTGGTGCGAAGTTTCTACTAAAAATTCACGGTCATATATACCCAAAGAACTTCGAAAAACTATCTGTAATACCATACATAATTTATCTCTTCCAGGAATTAGAACAACACGAAAATCTATTGTTTCAAAGTACTTTTGGCCTGGAATGAATACAAATATTAACAAGTGGACTAGAAATTGTGTCAATTGCCAAAAAGCCAAAATAACTAAACACACAAAATCAGAAATCGGTAAATTCGAACTACCCAAAACAAGATTCGAACATATCCATTTAGATTTGGTAGGTCCTTTACCGTCTTCAAATGGATATTCTTACATTTTAACAATAATAGATAGATTTACTCGATGGCCAGAAGCTTATCCAATCAAAGATATACAGGCAAGCACAATTATCAATACGTTATACGAACAATATTTTCCACGTTTTGGTATTCCTCTAGAAATTACCACAGATCAAGGTACTCAATTCGAATCCAAATTATTCGAAGAATTTACAAAAATTTTAGGATCACATCGAATCCGTACTACTCCTTATCATCCACTATCAAACGGAATGATAGAACGCTTTCACAGACAATTAAAAGCAGCCATACGCGCTCGTGACGGCCAAAATAATTGGGTCACACAATTACCTGCAGTCCTCTTAGGTTTCCGAACCACGATTAAAGAAGACTTGCAATGTTCTCCAGTAGAACTTGTCTATGGACAACCTCTTCGCGTTCCAGGAGAATTTATCATTAACAACAATTCAACAATTCAAGATCCATCAAATTTCTTAAGTAAAATTAGATCTTGCATAAATAACTTCAAACCTTCACATTCTCGAAAACAAAATTCTAAAATCTACGTACCTAAAGATTTTCAAGATACAGGATTTGTTTTTATTAGAATCGACAGAAGCAAATCTTCTTTACAAAACCCATATGAAGGTCCGTTCAAAGTATTAAACAAACTGGACAAATTTTATAAAATCGATTACCGTGGTAAAGCTACAAACATTTCAGTCGACAGACTAAAACCAGCATTTATCGAACACACAGAACAAACAATTACACCAATCAAAAACAAGACAAAAAAGGAAGTAAAATTTCAATTATAATTTTTTTTATTACTAACAATATTATTATTCATCATATTCTTAATTTTACGATTCACTTAAAATGGACGTTTTCACTGAGGGGGGAGTAATGTAGCAGTAGCTACAAATTTAATTTTTAATTTTTATTAAAATTTCTTAAGTTTGATTATATTATTAATAAAATATTTTTATTCAAATCCACTTTAATAATATCCAATCAGACTGTACCGTCAAATATATTTTAGTCAACCTGTACACTTCGATAAATTTTGAATAGTGTGAAACACAAACACTTTGAAAAATATCATAATCATTTATTCATTGACAATAAAATACTGTACTCAATACAGAGAAAATATTTAACAAACTATCTATGTATTAAATGTAAAGTAGGATACAAAAAATTGTAAATAGACTTTTAGTATAACCAGATCTGCCGATCTAAAAACAACTTAAATTAAAATAAAAGTTTAAATTAAATTAAATTAAAAAATATTTTTTTTTTAATTTGAAATATAATGTATCTAATAGATTGCAGATACAAAAGGAAGTTTTAGGGTTTAGGGCTCTGATAATACGCCCCATATTAAAAAGGAGCTCTATTCGCCTAAACACTTCACTTCTCCTTATTGAAAATTTTTCTGGTTTAAGTCCCAAGAAGTTGAAGTCGCTCTGTTCACCTTGGTGCATGGCTACACGTTTCGATGGATAGGACCCGATCTCTTAATAGCGGCCGTTAGCGTTTCTGTGATAAGGTTGACTGATTTTTAAATTAGTGTCTTATTCGAAATGTCGTCATTTGAATGGTGTTTTAAGCGAATTGTGACAAAATTAGAAAATTTAGACCAGTCGGTTTTGATCGGGTTTTGAAATGGTTTGATTGATTCTTTGTTAAAATTAATATTGAATGTTACCCTAAAATGATCCAAGAAGGAAAAGTTATGCTTCAGATTGAGCTAAAGTTAAATCTATTACTTCCTACCTAGATTTGTTTTGAAAAGTAGGATGTTTGCCTCGGTTAGAAATATCTAGGTTGGAAAGTATTATGAATTCAAAAATTGACTCACCTCTAGTATGACGGGCGTTTGCATCCATCCCGATGACCAAGTTCACTCTGTTGGTCCTGATATAGTTCGCCTGACGAACTGCCGCCCCTTTCCACTACTTTAAAATCTTTTAGCGACATAGCGACAGATAGTCTGGTCAGAGCGATTAGTGATCGCAGCAACGCGGACGGTTCTATCACGCGAGTTACATTCCCAGACACCTCAAATAACATAAGTCACAAAAACGTGACATATCCAAATACCATTCGACCTGAAATTGTCGAGCTCATGGAAAACTTACACCTCAGTCAAACTGTGAAATAAGTTTCCCATGAGAAAAGCTTATTCATCATAACTTAAACTCATGAAAACTGTCTCTTGGATATAAAAATAAGAATGTACTTAGTTAGTTGTTCGTCGTGACTTAAGTCGTTTAATTCAACTCCTCTTAAGAGTCAAAATATATAAAATTAAAGTATCTTTCTTTTCAAAAAATAAAATAAACTTTCTCTTAATAAGAATTTTTTGTGAGTTTTATTTAAAAAATTATTAAAATAATTTTTTTATTTGAAAATAAAAGATTTTCATTTAAGTGGCGCAGTCGGTAGGATCTCTCTCAAAAGAAAGAGATCCAGTGATGTGTATAATTACATATATAAATATGTACATATCGAACCTATAAGAAAAAATTGTGTCTGTGTAAAAAGAAAATCGCTGTAAATTTTGTGTCTTTGAAAATCATATGCATAACAAATCTAACAGAAATAAAAGTTTTGATAGAAATCGAAATTCAATTAGTGCAAGTGAAAACGAAGGAGAAAATATTGAAAATATGGCAACTCAAGAAGAAGTAGCATTATTGGTCCAATCAATGCGACAACAACAAGCCGAGATACAACAATTACGAGAACAATTAAATCAACAGCGAATTCAGCAGCAAAATGTTAACCCCAACCCGGGAGCTCCAATGTTCCAATTGACAACAGACCAAGTACTCAACCATTTTCGGCATCTAAAGGCATTTAACGGAACAGATGACTACAAATTAACTGAGTTTATAAAATCTGTAGAAAATGCAGCAGCACTATGCAACAATGACGGCTTCCGACAATATGCTCTTCAAATTGTACTAAACGAGAAGATATTGGGTGAGGCTAAAAGATGCGTACAAAGACTAGGAGATGGAATCACTTGGGAAGCTTCAAAGGCCGAGCTAAAACTACACTTTCGTCCTCGCAAAGACTACGGAGAACTAATAAATGAATGCAGAAATGTAAAGGTAGGAAATCTTAGAGAACTTTTTAATATAATTAAGTCGGTAAACTATCAATTAAATGAATTATATAATTTTGAAGAAGTAGAAAATAGATCAGTAATTTACTCACCAGAAAATAACAATAAACATCTGGTAGCAATTGTTATGGAAAAGGTTGATAGTCTAGTTCGTGGAAATATAGAAAAAACTTATATTTTAATTGAAATTTATAATAAATTTGCTGAGTTAAAACTTCTAGATGATGAAAGAGCAGTCAGTGTTGTTCATAGAAAATCTAAAATTATTCCTAGAAATTTTAATCGCGAATTTAATCGACAAACGAACAGACAAACGAATAGACCAATTAATAACGACAAAATAAATTCATACGGACAACATAACAGTTATAACAGTAACAATAATCGTAATCTTAATAACAATTATAATTTTAACAACAACAGAAATCATAACAGCAATTATAACAATAATACATTTAACAGAAATAATTCAAATAATTATCACAGATCAAATTATAACAATAACTCAGTGCGACAAAATATAAATAACAATTCTGGGAGGTTTAGCACTTCCAATTCAAATAGATTTCGTAATAATCATAACAATTTCAATTACCAATAATAACTCTTACGATAGGTAGCCAGAAATTCAAATGCCTAATCGATACTGGTTCAGAGACTAGTATAATCAAACCCTTAGTTTTAGAAAATTTTCCCGAAATAAAACTTTTAAACCCCTTATTTTACTCTACAATTAATGGTGTAAATATAATTGATCGTGAGATAATCACCCCACTTCCAAAAGAATTTTTAACAAAAGGTACGATTTCGTGGAAAGTGATTGCATTGAACGGAAGAAAATATGACGCAATAATCGGTCAGAATTTATTAACAGCAATAAAGGCAATAGTAAATTTAGAGAAAAGGCAATTAGAAACGAGTAAGAATATAATATTGTTTGAAGATGAATCACCCTACGAAATAAATGAAATAACTTCCCTGGAAACTAATGAAGGAAATATAATGAATAATCTAAAACTAGATCATTTGAATGAAGAAGAATACAAATCTGTCGCAAATTTATTGAAAGATTATCAAGAATTATTTTTTAAGGAAGGAGATAAACTCTCCTTTACTCACGAAGTGCAACATGAAATCATTACAACGACTAATAATCCAGTTTATTCGAAAATTTATAGGTATCCGAAGATACATGAACAAGAGATCGAAACACAGATTTCTGAAATGCTTTCTCAAGGAATTATTAAAGAAAGTAATTCTCCTTACAATTCACCCCTTTGGATAGTTCCAAAAAAGCCAGATAATTCCGGTAAACAAAAGTGGCGAATAGTCATTGACTATCGCAATTTGAACGAAGTCACCGTTAATGATAAATTTCCAATTCCTAATATTGATAATATATTGGATAAATTGGGAAAAGCTCAGTATTTTACGACTTTGGATTTAGCCAAAGGCTTCCATCAAATCCTCGTAAAAGCTGAAGACCGGAAACAGACAGCGTTTTCTACTCCAATCGGACATTATGAATATGTCAGAATGCCATTTGGACTTAAGAACGCCCCAGCAACCTTTCAGAGGTTGATGAATTCAATTCTCAGGGACTACATAAATAAAATATGTGTAGTCTACCTTGATGATATTCTTATATTCAGCACCTCTCTTGAGGAACATATCCTTAGCATCCGAAAAATATTTAATAGATTACGAGAAGCAAAATTAAAAATACAGATTGACAAATGTAATTTTCTCCTTAAGGAAACGGAATATCTTGGTCACATTTTAACACCAGAAGGTGTACGACCAAATCCAATGAAAATTGAAGTCATTCAAAATTTAAAACTTCCAACAAACCAAAAACAAATTAAATCTTTTTTAGGGATCACCGGATATTACCGAAAATTCATAAAAAACTATGCAAAAATCGCTCAACCACTAACAAAGTATTTGAAGAAAGGTTCCAAAGTTAATCCAAATGACCCTTCTTACATTGTTGCCTTCGAAAAACTAAAAGAACTTATAACTAATCATCCAATCCTTCGATATCCAGATTTTAACAAAGAGTTTAAACTTATCACTGATGCAAGTAATTTCGCCATTGGAGCTGTCGTAACTCAAGACGGTCACCCCATTTGCTTTGCCTCCCGAACCTTGAATAATCATGAACAAAATTACCCAACAATCGAAAAAGAACTCCTTGCCGTAGTTTGGGGAGTAAAATATTTTAGGCCATATCTCTTTGGAAGAGAGTTTGAACTACAAACCGACCACCAGCCAATAAAATGGCTGCATACGAAATATTCAGGTAAGGATATTAACCCTAGACTTCAAAGATGGCTTCTTCAATTAGGCGAGTATAATATTAAAATTGGTTATATCAAAGGAAAGGAAAATAGAATCGCAGACCTTTTGAGTAGAATAAACGTCGAAACGCAAGAAATCAATTCAATTAACAATACCAACAATGAAAATGGTAGAAACCAAAATTCTTTAGAAAACAAAGATTTAAGTGATACATTAACTCAATTGTTTTCAGAAGGTGTTGAAAATTTGAGCACCGGTACCGAAAATTTGGGCACAAATTCTATTACTGAAAACTCTAATAATATTTTTAACGAAGTCTTAAATAAAAAAGGTGAACAAATAAATAACTTTGAAGTTGATAATGGTAGAAGAGAATCTGTAGAAGTATTAACTATCCACTCTCAAGAAGAAAATTTAGAAGATCACATTCCTATACTCGAAACTGTGGTTAATAGGTTTAAGCTACAACTAATATTTGTAGAAAACAAGGAAAAAGAGTTTGAAACGATATTCAGAAACAGAAGAATTTTTATCGATAAAAACGATTTAATTAATGACAATGTCAGTGATATTTTAAGAAGATATTTAGGTAATAAATTTAAGATAGGAATTTATACAAATTTAAGTGATCATGACTACAATCAGCTACAACAAAAATTAATTACGTTATATCCGAACCGTACTATTTTCAAATTCGTTAAATGCAGTCACTTTGCCACAGATGTGGAAGATGAAGAAAGATTAAAGAAACAGATAGCATTATTCCATAAGAATGAAGTAGGACATTCTGGGATCATTCCCACCTATGAAGGTATGAAAAGGAAAATTTACCATCCAAATCTCAAAACAGAAATATGGAAAATAATTAATAATTGCGAAATTTGTTCTTCAGCCAAATACGATCGGAAACCAATAAAAAATAAATTTCATTTAACAGAAACACCTTCGAAAATCGACGAAGTAGTGCATGTTGACGTTTATGTGAATAGTAAACATTCATTTATAAATTTCATCGATAAATTCTCAAAATTTGCAACAAGCTTTTATCTCGAAGATAGAAACAGTCGAACAATAGTAGAAAAACTCAAACAATTTATCTCCATTCGAGGAAAAATCAGTAAATTTATTTTTGATAACGAGTTTGGTTCCAAAAATGTTAAAGAATTCTGCACGAAAGAAAATATTCAATTTCATATTACGAAACCGAATAGTCATACGGGAAATGCCGACGTTGAACGGCTTAATAACACCATAACCGAACGAATTAGAGTTTTAAATTTAGAAGAAAAGCAACCCATTAAATTACAAATGCTTAGTGCTATTTTATCATATAATAATTCGTATCATTCCACTATAAAATGCACCCCAGCCGAAGTACAAAATCGCGAAGTTGACTTTGATATTATAAAACGAAGAATAGATGAAAAGAAAAATCAGGTAATAACAAAAAGAAATAAAAACCGCGAAAATTATGTAGAAAGTAGGACAACAGGGTTCATTAAAAATTATAAATCACTTCGTCACAAAGAAGAACCGAAGTTTAGGAAATATAAATTAGCTAACATCCACGAAAGTAATATAAAACGTCCTTTTAAATTTACAGGTAAGAACACTGAAAACCATAGTCATATGGATGCTGGTCCTAGCAATGATTCCTCTAACACAGGCAACGCTAACAATTGAACAAATTCACTCTGAGGCCGGATTTACGGAGATAAAAATAGATGAAGTAGAAATAGTAAATAAATTTGACATAGCCCTTCACATAATTCATCCCAACGAAATTTTAGATATTATAGATATTATGGAACGTAATATTGAAATCCTAAATGTTACTAACAAAAATGCACTAATAAAACAAATTAATTCAATTAGAAGTAAAACCCTAACATTATTACCCAACAGAAGTAAAAGAGGCTTAATAAATATAGTAGGAAAAGGACTAAAATGGCTTTTCGGGACACTTGACGAAGACGATAAACTAGATATTGAATCACATTTAAAAGTAACAGACGAAAATAACCAAAATATAATCAAAACTATTAATCAACAAATTAGAATCAACGACAATTTCAACAATTCAATTACTCTATTAAAAAGCATTATAGAAGCAGATAGAAATAAAATTGTTACCGAATTAGAAAACATAAAAAATTTTGAAAAGAAAATATTAGACCAAGAAATCTTCATTGAACAACAACTGAGAATAAACATGTTAAGAGACCAAGTGGAACAAATTCAAGATAATATAATGTCAGCCAGAGTAGGAATAGTTCATCCAAGCATACTTAGCGACAAAGAAATTAGAGAATATGACATTGATATAAAGAAATTAAGTAATATTAAAGTAGGAATTGCTAAATTCAGGGACAATGCCATTATTTTTGCAATAAAAATCCCAACAGGAATCTTAAAAACAGATAAAAAATTAATTGTTCCAATCGCAAATAAAGATAGTAAGCAAATTGACGAAGAACTTGAATATGTTGTTAGAATTAAAAATAAAACTTTCACGTTTCAGACCAGTTTAAGTTTACAAGAATTAAAACAAAGCAAACATTGTACAGAGAAAAAGAAATGTAAATTAGTAAATAGTCCAGCAGAAGAAATTATAGAAATAGGAAATGATTTTGTAATCTTAAATAATATGAAAAACAAAAATTTTAAGAGTTCTTGCGATGAAAGAAGACCTATATTAAATGGAAACTTTGTAATAAATTTTGTCAATTGCTCAATTAAAATTTGTAATAAAACATTTAGTAATAAGCTATCTGAATTTACAGAAAGATTTGTAATTCCAAATGTAGAAAGTGTAACTTTGCATGACGAAATGTTAACCTTCGAGAAGATTACCCTGCACCAAGAAAATAATATTAAAGAAATTAAGGAGTTGAAGTACCATAAAATTGTTAATTACAGTTTAGGAACAGGAAGCATCATTTTAATAATAATAATTTTGTTAATCATATTTTATAAAAGAAAAGGGCTTAAAGTTAAGATAATTCAGGAGAATCATCAGTTTAAGGAGGGAGGAGTTACATTCCCAGACACCTCAAATAACATAAGTCACAAAAACGTGACATATCCAAATACCATTCGACCTGAAATTGTCGAGCTCATGGAAAACTTACACCTCAGTCAAACTGTGAAATAAGTTTCCCATGAGAAAAGCTTATTCATCATAACTTAAACTCATGAAAACTGTCTCTTGGATATAAAAATAAGAATGTACTTAGTTAGTTGTTCGTCGTGACTTAAGTCGTTTAATTCAACTCCTCTTAAGAGTCAAAATATATAAAATTAAAGTAACTTTCTTTTCAAAAAATAAAATAAACTTTCTCTTAATAAGAATTTTTTGTGAGTTTTATTTAAAAATTATTAAAATAATTTTTTTATTTGAAAATAAAAGATTTTCATTTAAGTCGCGCGATAGATGGAAGATAATAGAGGTCTGTTGCGCTTCTTAACCAGGCGATTTCCTGTCTCAGTGAAATCTGGCCTGGTAAAAGGCTCGAGGCCGTTTCCAGAGATAAGATCCCTTGTAGATCTATATATAGGGCCTAACACAATTAAACTTTCGGATCCTGTAGATATCTTGAAGTTCATTCAAATAGCTAACCCTGGGCTTACCGACCCATGATTGGAAAGTAGCCCAAGTAAGTGAAATCAAGGGAAACTCTAGACATGTCGTTGTGAGCCTGAATGAGAAATCCCTTCCCCCTCTTCTTGATCCCAATGGCATGATATGCTACGTTTTCAGCTACTTTAACCTGAAGCTCTACCAAAAAAACCGCAAAGCGCTCACTGATAACACCTCGTTGAAGAAGGAGGAACAAGGTGCAACTACCGCCACTGGGAAAACCACGGAGAGGGAAGAATATCCGGGTATAGCGGCAGTTCATGCCGTTATCACTCACTTTCCAGAGAATGGTGATGCGCTGCTCAACTCCACTATGGGGGTTGACACTCTTCCCGATTTCGAACAAGATTTGGAGGACTTGTTTCTGCGTTCATGCACTGGTGAAGATGCCAGTAACGAAGAGGAAGCCTGCTGGCATCACTGTGGTAGAGGTATCCTCACCCAAAGCCAATGATGATAAGGGCAATTTAGATTAACCTTCATCACTCTGCGGTTTTTCTCCTTCATCTAGCACTGAAAGGAGAGGTGTTCGACTTCGTCCAAGAACCTTGGGATGTCAGAGATAAGATTTTCGGACTCAACCTGACGGGGTATAAGCTCCTTTAAAAACAAGGTTCAGGTAGACCAGGGTCATGTATCTTCATTGAAAATTATGTTAATGCACTTATCCTTCCTCTATTTAGAGATAAGGGCAATGTTGCAGCTACGCTGGAGCTTCAAGCTCATACTATTTAGTTGACCTCCAGCTACCTAGCGCACGATGTGACGGACATCCCTGGTTCAAGATTTAGGAATTCGGTCAGGGAAGCCCTGAAGCAAAAGAAGACGCTGGTGATCGGAGTGGACGTCAACGCGCACCACACAGTCTGGGGCAGGTCGGACATCAAAGAAAGGGGTTAGCTTCTTTTTGATTTATTCTTGGAACTAACCTCCAGATATGCAACGTGGGTGTGGAACCCAATTTTTCTAACTTGATTAGGCGGGAAGTTTTGGATATTACACCAGTCTCGCAACAATCCGCCCATTTTATAACTGAGTGGAAGTTATCTAAGAAATCGTCCTTTTCCGACCACGCCTATATTGAATTCGGGATAGCGCTCCAACAAGAGATACAGGTTTAGAACAACCTCTACATAATTGTCCTCAGTAATAGTCTACCTGTTCCAGGTCGCCTGGTATCGAAAATATACAAACCCTCTACAAGGTTGTGGATATTCTAACGCTTGGGTGCAATGCGGCGATGCCTACACGGGGAAAAAACAGAGTATGTACTACTTTATTTCTAGTAAATTCCAGAGTTTCGATATTCTAAGGCTTTTCGTAAATCTTCTAATGACTGAAAAAATTTAGATATGTAGAAGAATAAAGATTTCGATACGTAGCAGATAATTTGTAAACACTAAATACCTCAACGTAGATGAATATTGATTGTTGAACTTTAAATTTGGAACAATGTTGTTGACCTTTTTCTCTTGGTTAGCTTTGTTTCGTTTAATAAAAATGGCATTACGAGAAAAGCTAAAAGACGGATGGAATTATGAATGAATTATTAAAACGACCTATTTTGCTAATAAGCATAAATTTAACAATCTTTGCACTTCAAAATGTAACACCATGTATTCACTACGACGTCCTAAAATATACTCAACTGAGAAACGAAGAAGTCGAACAGAGTTATAGAATAATCTTCATTTTTCGTAAACAAAACTTTAGTGATGAGTATCAGATACTCTATTGCTAGTGATGTTTACCTTACAAGACTAGCAAACTAAGGCACGCGTCAATTCCGAGTATTTCGTTAGTTAGAAATTCGTAGAATTTTAGATTTACTTTATTGTAAGGTGCCAGATGATTATATTCGCTAAGGAATAAAATATTACCTTACGAGAAGGTTAAGTTCACTCATACACAAGTGAATTTGCTTCAATACTAAGGTGAAAATAATAAAAAAAATTTACTTGAATTATGGAGTAAAAAGAACTATATAGTTTTTCCAGCGAAAGTAGAATTTACTTTACATATAGAAAAATTTATTTTAATTAAAGTATAAATAACTTGATCATTTCACTATATTTTAAATGTGAATATTACTTTACGGAGCGAACAAATTGCTCATACGTATGTTTACTTTTATTAACAATTTAGTGTTAATAACCTAAAATGTGTTTCTACTCGTGTAAAGTAAAAATTACAAAATTCATTTTTCTCCGTGTACTTCTTGTCCCGATCGGCACCCGAGAGCTAAGCTCAGACCTCCGTTTAACCGAGTAAACACAACGAATGTTTGGACTTCCTATAATTAATGCATCAGTAAATTTAAAAAATTGATCAGGAAAGCAAAAAGATCCTCATGGGAGGGCTTCTGTAATAAAATTAAGACTTCATCCAGTCTAGAGTCGCTGGAGTAACTGGTTTATACTGACTTTCCGGGTTGCTCAACAGCTGACGTTACCGAGCTGCCGGGTATTTATTTATTTAAGATTCGTCAACTAGTACTACTACAGGATTGAAAATTAAATAGATGATGAACAAAATAATAAAAACAAAAGTAAATTAAACCAAAACTTAAAATTTACGCGTGGAACTTAATAACTAATAAAAGAAACACTTATTAAGGTACGAACCAACTTGCACTGCCTCGATGCGGTCGATGTGAACAGCAAAGCAGGGGGACCAAACAGGGCCAACTATTCCAAAATTGATCTAACGTAGGTACAGTAAAGAAGCCTGTTTAGGTAGGGGTCATCGAGTTCTCCGAACTATTTTTTATTTACGAAGCCCAACATCTGCCGACAATAGAATCGACATGATGCTCAAAGGACAGACGAGAATTAAGTACTATGCCCAGATCCCGATACATATTAACCCTGCACAAGAAAGCGCCATCGATTAAGTAATCGAGAAAGATAGGACGCCTTCTGCGGAAAAAGTCATAACCGTGCACTTTCCGGCATTTAAGGGAAGACGATTATGAGAACACCAGTCACAGAAAGTAAAGAGATTGAAATTCAAGAGACCACAATCGGAGTCATGAGAAATAGTGCGAAATATTGTATTTAGACAGAAGGAGGGAAACGTCATTAATGTATATAATGGAAATCAACGGGGCAAGGATGGTAGCCTGAGGCACCCCTGGGGTCAGAAGTTAAATGTCGGAAAGATCTCCCTGGAATAGGAGACGTTGAGTACGGCCCGGCACATAAGAGGAAAGCCAGTCGACGAAGTTGGAGGAAAAGCCGAATTCTCAGGTCGACCCGAATTCTGTGGTCGACCCTATCGAAAGTCTTATTGAAATCCGTCAATACACAATCGACCTATTTATCTGACTCGTTACTCTGAAGAGAGTAGCTAAGGAATTTGAGAAGGCTGGTGGGCGTCGACTTGCCTTTAAGGAAGCAATGTTGGAAATAAGTCATAAAAGGCTTACAGTCAAATCGCAGAATATTTCTGACAAAGGCCTGAAAAGCCTAAAGGACAACCCTTTGTTGCGTTAGCATGGTTCTGGCCGGGAGAGAACTAGGGTAAGGGAAGTGAGGAATGCCTTGTTTGGCGACAGCAGGCCAGAGAGGGAATGGATTATTTTAATTTCTTAATAAAAGCTCACAGTAAGACCTGGTCTCGAACCCGGGACTCATGGTACGGTGGTCGTGCTGCTCAGCAAACTGATCCAATTCCAGAGCTCAAGAAAGTGGCAAGAGCACAAGGACAAGTTGAACGAAGAAGAACAAAGGCAAGAGACGACTGACATTTCGTTAGGAATGAAGCAGAAATACCATCAGAATCATCAGAGTAGCCATCCGTCATCAAATACCAAGTCATTGGGTTTAAGGGAAGTAGGCGAGAGCCGCGTCAAGTAGGTGAAATCAGAAGAAGAAACATCATCAATAGATAAGATGAATAACAAAAGACCAAGATGACTACCCTGGAGAACGCCAGAAGGAGCCACAAAGCATCAGAGAGGACGCACACGAAAACGCACTCTATAAGTCCTCAATACGACTTAATCCATGCAATGAGTGGGGGCGGGAAACCCAACTTGGCCGATTTGAAAATGATAATAGAGTGAGACAGCTTATCAAAGGCCTTACTAAAATCGGTATGAATGCAGTCAGTTTGGCAGCCATCCAAAAATCCACCCATATTGATGGAAACAAACTCTAACAAGTTTGAAACCTGAAGTTTGAAACCTGAAGGAACCCATGTTGCCGGCTAGATATTAAACCCCTGCACCCCATGGACAATTGAGATTGGATCATCTGTTCGAAAAGTTTTGGAATGCAAGTTAAGGGAAATAATAACGCCGAAGAACACTTCTTTAAGACAATAGCAGGAACCCCGTCACACAAGAAAAGTCATTCGGAAGATCTACAATATGCTTGTATTTCTATTACTAATGTGCGAAAATATTCAGCAGTCAATCCATCAAAGATATCTCTTTCGAAACATGCTTATATTAAAGGTAGGTCCGTCGACAATGCCTCACACGAACTTACCACAAGTATAGAGCACTCGTTACTGCATAAAGAATATTCACTTGCAGCCTTCCTCGACGTCGAGGATGCTGTCATTAACATCAGGCTAGAGGCGACAACAACATCCTTGAAGAGGCTAGAACTTGACGACCCTCCCATCGAACTTATTGACTGTATGTTAAAAATTAGCTCATGGACTCCATTTTGGGAGAATATAGCATACAGTCGTTAGTAAAGGTACTCCTCAGGAGATATCCTTTAACCAGTCTTGTGGAACCTAACTCTGAATAAGTTCATCATAGACCTAGAGCACTCTGGTCACAAGGTTATCGCCTACGCTGAGGATATTGCTCTGATTTGTTCAGGTAAATACCCAAACACACTGGCTGAAGTGTTACAACACGCAATTTCCAAGGTATCATCATCGAGCGATGGGTGTGGTCTAAGCATAAGCCCGGATAAGGCGGAGTTAATACTCTTCTCTTGGAAACACAATGTTTCTAATATAAATTGGCCTACACTTAACATAGTTAGGCTGAAATTGAGTAATCAGGTTAAATATCTAGGAACAAATTGAGGATTTTGTAGGCACTTGGTGAAATTTCTGGTTATTCACCATGATGTATAAATGAAAAGACTTGTACATATTAATAATATAATATTGTAGAATTAACAAGTGTTTTCATTTATACATCATGGTAAATATCTAGGTCTTGTCCTAAATAGAAAACTTACCTAGACTTAACTTATCTACTAAAGAACTTTTTTGACAAGAGCGGCGTTTCTAATAAAGAAAATCTAAATTCCCTTGGCTCTTCATCAACAGCAGCAGTAAAGTGTTAGATTTTCTTTAGCTGCTGGACCACTTCGAAACCAACCAAAAACTGGATGTTAATCCAATTGAATCAAACACCGAAGTAGACAGCAGTATCACAAGATCACTAACACTGTCACATTAACCTATCCGTAAAACATTTTTCAAAATGCACAAAATCATTTGACTCGAGTGAACTTTACGCAAAAAATTCCAAAACAGACCGTTCAAAACTCGAGCGGAGCAGGAATATTTAAGAAATTTCTTGACAAGAGCGGCGATTCTAATAAAGAAAATCTAAATCCCTTTGGCTCTTCATAAGCAGCAGCACCAAAGGGTTAGATTTTCTTTAGTTGCTGGACGCCTTCGAAATCAACCGAAAACTGGATGTTAATCCAACTAAATCAAACACCGAACTAGACAGCAGTATCGCAAGATCACTAACACTGTCAAATTAACCTTTCGGTAAAATATTTTTCAAAAAGTACAATTAATGTACAGAAAATCACTTGAACCGAGTGAAATTTACGGAAGAATTCAAAACAAACTGTTAAAAACTCTGTACTCTTGTACGCGGTTCCACAAAATGTCAATTGATGATGGTGGGGAATCATACGCATAACGAAGTTGTGCCTTCAGGTGAGCCCATGAATTCTCAATTGGATTGAGATCTGGGCTCTGTGCCGGCCGTTGTAGAAGTGAAAATGGTTCAGAAGAAATCCATCCTTGTACCGATTTAGCGGTATGTTTTGGGTCTCGGTCTTGCTGAAACGTTATTTTATTTTCCGCCAAAGGTAATCTCTCAATAGTTTACCAAAGATTACTCTCCAGAATTTCCCGGTACATGTGCTGATTCATGGCGCCCTCAATGCGATACAGTCCGCCTACACCCCACGCAGTCATACAGCCCCAGATCATCAGCGAACCTCCGCCATGCTTTACAGTTTGCATGACGTGCTTAGATTTTAATCGTTCTCCGATCTTCTTTCACGCCCAAGAACGCCCATCAGAACAATAACGATTAACTTTGGTCTCATGTGACCAAATAACCGTTTTCCGTTGATCAAAAGACCAATCTTTATGTTTTCTGGCAAGGGCAAGGCGTTCTTTTATATTTTTCTTCGAAAGGGCTGGCTTCTTCTTTTTTTCAACACATTCCATTCCTCCCTTTTTGATAGACTGCTCGACCATTCGCTGGTCTTTTTCCGCTCCTGCAAAATTTTTGCTGCTATAGTTGCTGAAGAAGCCTCGTCAGTCACAATACATTGGCCAAGAGTCCTCACATCTTGTGTTGTTGACTATGACTTAGATCGACCACCTAACGAAACTGTACAGATAATTTTTTTTTCATTCTTTGCACAGACGCCTGGCTAATTATACATTAGGCCGCTACTTCACTTGTAGATAATCCACTTTCTAACAGTAAACTAACTTGTTTTTTAACATCTGCCGCAAACGATCTGATTTTGAATATTTTCAATACACTTCCGGTCACAATATTTACTGTATCACTAATGAACCTCTACACAGCACTAACCAAAATGAAATTAATTTCAATAACACCAACAGATTATAATTAAACACCGTTATGTACCGTTAACCAAACATGTGGATTCATACCAATTGCAGCGGGCAAAACTAAGTTAGTGAAACATTGCAGATTCTTATATTTGTATTAACATTATGAAAACATTCTCCTTTTAATATTATTCACTAATAATAATAGTTTGTAAGTGTTGGAAAACTTTTTTTATTTTATTGTCAAATTTCTTAATAATACAAAATATTTATGAAATCTACCTTTATTGGTATATGTACGACGAATTATTCAAATCGGTCCACGCATTACGAAATTAGATTTCACCCCTTACCCCCACCCCACCGAAAATTTTTCAAAATGGTACCAATCGGGGAAGGCACTTCACACAACAAAGAAAAGTCATCCAAATCGGTCCACGTGTTACGAAGTTATACTACCCACCACCCTCCCCCACACCCACGGACCAACTTTTTTCATTATAAGCAATGGTGGATCGTACTCTATACAACCAAGAAGGAATTACCCAAATCGGTCCACGCATTATGAAGTTAGTTTTGAGCCCTTACACTCACTCCACCCTACCAAAAAATTGTTTTGAAATGGTAGCAATCGAGGAACATACTCTACCTAACAGAGAAAATATCATCCAAACCGGTCCGCGCGTTATAAGGTTAGACTACTCACCCCCCGCCCTCCTCCTTACCGTTCCCAACTTTTTTTCATTATTAGCAATGTGAGATCATACTTTATAAAACAGAGAAAGAATCATCCAAATCGGTCCACGCGTTACGAATATAGGTTTCACCCCTACCCTACTAAAATTTGTTTTGACATGGTAGCCCTAATTGCTTACTCTACCCAACAAAAAAAGAATCATCAAAATCGATTCCCGCGTTACAAAATTATGCGCGGTCATACATAAAAAAAATTAAAAAGCAATAAAACGGTACATCGGCTTGACGTTTGGCAGTACCGAAAAAAAAAAAATTTAAAAGCAATAAAACGGTACATCGGCTTGACGTTTGGCAGCACCGAAAAGTTTCACTGCTTCATTCCAACGCCGCCATAGGCCAAGAGAACAAGTAATAGTCCGTTTAGTAAACTTGTGAAAATAGCAAAATAGAACTAGTGTTACTGTTATTTGTAAAAATATATTTATGCTTGGTAACAACACACATTTTTTATTTGCACGTTTTATTCATGTTTCCATAGAGAATAATCCTACTGTCTAGGTGCCGAGTGCGCAATTCAGCGCGGCACCATTGCACTTTAAATTTTATAACTGTGAAACGATCCAATTATGAGGCTTGTCAAGCAGGAGACAGAGATGGAGTTGGATCAATTGGTTGAGTGGCACGACCACCATGCCGTGGTTCCCGGGTTCGAGACTAGCTCTCCCCGTGGGTTCAAAAAAGAAATATTATTAAAATAATCCACTCCGTCTCTGGGTTATTTTCTAGCTCGCAGCAACGCAAAAACAAGACATTAGAGTTTCCTCACTCCCCTTACCCTAATTCCCTTCCGGACAAAGCCATGCTAACGCATCAGGGTTGTCCACTACGCTTCGGGTACATCGTAAAAAAGCATTTTCTACACACTTCAAGCTATTCTTTGAGATATTTAAAAAAATTGAAATGGTCGAAGTTTTTAAAAATAACTAACTAACACTAACATCTTAGTCAACAATACGTTGACTAATTCTCTACGTTCTATGCTTGGCACATTATCTCTAAGTGTCGTAAACTCATCACCCACTCACTTCACGGACAGTTCGGCTACACTTTTAGACCTTTTTATTGTGGCTGATTCTGACTCAGTTCTTTTCCATAACCAAATCGATCTTTCTGCTTTTTCTAGACACGATCTAATCTACATGACATATAACCTCGGTAACTATAATAACTCTCCATTTTCGTTTACATACAGAGATTTTCGGGCAATTAACGTTGAGCAACTCATTTCAGATGCAGAAACGGTTGACTGGGAGCATATCTACTTATTTGGCAGTGCAGATGATCAGATTGAGTATTTTGATAATCGGGTGGAATATCTTTTTGATACACATGTTCCAGTAAGGACTAAGTTTGGCCCCGTTTCCGATGTACCCTGGCTTACTGCCGATATACTCTCTTTAATTCACCAACGCAACAAAGCATACAAATACTGGAAACGTTTTAAAATCCCTGAAATGTGGAACAGCTATCGTGTTTTGAGAAACAGAGTTACTATGAAAGTTCGGAAATCCAAGGCGTCGTTTTATAAATCTAAACTTGACATCAGGCTTCCAGCCAAACGGCTTTGGAATAATTTGACGAGTATCGGAATTGATAAACGTAACAAATCCACCATTGATGAGGATCCTGACGCACTTAATGAAACATTTATAAATTTTAACACACCTTTTAATTTCTTCGGTGATGCTTGCGAATCTATAACCGGCGGTAACTTTTCTTTTGTTAATGTTAATGAGGAACAGGTTGCCAACGCTATTTTCTCCATGAAATCTAAAGCTGCTGGCCTAGACAACATTCACCAAGATTTCATTAAAGTTATCCTGCCAATCGTTTTACGATATATTACACATATTTTTAATACTATTATAACAACTTCCGCCTTTCCTTCTAAGTGGAAATTGGCTAAAGTTATTCCAATTCGTAAAACCTCTCGGTCTACCACACCTGAATACAGACCAATATATCTTCTACCATTTTTGTCAAAGGCCTTTGAGCGGATACTTTCCTTACAAACCAACGAACACCTAAAGGCTCACTCCATGTTGATTGACTTTCAATCTGGTTTCCGCGCTCAGCATAGCTTTATCACGGCCTTGCTTAAAATAACTGATGACATTCGCTGTAGTATTTCCTCGGAACTGATCACTGTCCTTGCATTGCTTGACTTCTCAAAAGCATTTGATAAGGTTGACCATTATCTCTTAATAGACAAACTTTGTCGTAAGTTCGGCTTTACCAGATGTGCCAGTAGGCTTATTTGGTCCTACTTAAGGGGGAGATCTCAATGTGTTGTGTGTGGTGATTCTGTGTCCGGGCTGCTTCCTATTTCCATTGGCGTGCCGCAGGGGTCGATACTTATACCTTTGCTTTTTGTGTGTTTTATTAATGATCTACCTATGGTTGTTAAAAATTGTAAGTATCATATTTATGCCGATGACGTTCAAATATACCTCTCTCGTCCTCTAGGGCTTGTTGATGACCTAGTAGATAGATTATGTGAGGACCTTACAGCAATATTAGGTTGGGCTGAGAGAAACAAACTTGTATTAAATGCGTCGAAATCTAATGCTATTGCTATTTACAAGCGGAACTTTGATAGTTCTTGCTTACCTCCCATAGTTATCTTGGAATAGTCACATTGACAGTCTTGTTGCTAAAATTTATGGGACCCTACGCAAACTGTCCTTAGCGGCTTATTTTATACCTCACGAAACACGTCCATATCTTGTAAAGACACTTATTGCACCCATTCTAACTTAGGGAAGTGAGATTTTTAGCAAGACGGATTCTGTATCCTTTAGGAAGTTACAAGTCGCTCACAATTCCTCTGTACGATATATATTTGGACTTCGGAGACATGATCACATTTCTCAGCATGCCAACTCTATTTTCGGTTGCTCTCTTAAGACTTATTTTCCATATCGCTCGATATGTTTTTTAAATAATCTTCTTATTACCCGATTTCCCGGTTACCTCAGTGACAGGGTTGTTTCTCTGCGATCATCTAGAAATGTTTCGATAATGACTCCGCATTTTAATTGTATTACTACCGAGAGACAATTTTTTGTTCAGGCGATCAGAATGTGGAATGCGCTACCGCTAAATATTAAAAGGTCATACAACAGCAGCAGGTTCAAAGACATTTTGTTTTCTTATCTCTTAAATGAAGTTGAATAGATAAATAAGCTCTTTTTACTTTTTATTTTTTATTTTCTTCTCAATGTATTCTACAACTTTCTTGTTTAACTGAATTATTTTATATCTTTGTTATTTACATTCTTTCTTACTTGTTGTTAATTTTTATTTTTATACTAATGTTACTCTTATTTGCCTACACTTCGAAAAGACTTGTATCTTAATTGTGTAAGGTCTGAAATATAATAAATGAAAATTTTAAATATAAATTTTTTATTTTTTTTGTATGAAAATAAATGCAAATTTTGAATTCAATACGTAGGTTAGGCACTTATAGAACTGACATTTTTTTCGTGGTCCGGGTCATGTGAAATTCGCCATGTCTTAAACTATTCCCCCATTTAGAACTTTTTAATTGGAAATGCAATTTAAATTATCTTTCATTAAATAAGGGTCGGAGCACATCACCACGTAGGTGAACGTATTTCATTTCTGCACAGCATGGAAACAAACTGAATACGCGACGCTATGCAAGTACTGATTGTTTTATTGAATGTGAAACTTTCTTAAATTGAGGAGAGCTAGCGTATGTATATCACAACCTCAACGGGTGATTTTATTTATGTCCGAGGCAGAATTTGAGGATGAAAGGTACTCAGAAAGAACTCGCTTTTAGGTATTCCTTAATTTATTTTGGTGTCATACACGTTGTTATGAGGCAAAAGTATGTTTCCCGGGCTGCACAATAACTCAAATTTCACGTCCAATTTTTGTAATTCTTAAGTAATCCTAAATTCCTCCTGAGTCAAGTGCCGGCTCAAGTTACTGAGATATGCACATTTAAATGTGCGAACCATGCTCTTGAAAAGGTTGGTGCATATGGACGAACCATAGATACTGCGAGTACACTTTGGATCACCGCCGTGCTAAATCGATTTTTAACCGACTTCCCAAAAACAAAGAGGTTGTAAGTTCGACGAGTATGTTTTTATTTATTTTAAAATTTTTTTTGAAACCTAACTTTATAACGCGTGGTCCGATTTGGATGGTTCTTTTTTTGTTGTACAGAGTATAATCCCCCATTGCTAACAGCAGAAAAAAATTTGGTCTAGGATGGGGGGAGGGGTAGTCTAACTTTGTAACGCGTGGACCGATTTGGATTATTTTTTTTTCTGTTGGGTAGAGTATGTTCCGTGGTTGATACCAGAAGAAACAAATTTTGGGGAGATGTGGGTTGGGGGTGGGGTGGAACCTAACTTGGTAACGCGTGGTCCGATTTCGATTTTCTGTTGTATAGAGTATGATCCCCCATTGCTAATAGGAGAATAATTATGGTGAATTGGATAATTCTTTTTCTATTGGGTATAATATGATCCTTGGTTGATAATACGAGAAAACAAATGTTGCTGTGGTGCGGGGGGGGGGGGGGGGGGGGTGAAACCTAACATTGTAACACGTGGACCGATTTGGATTGTTCTTTTGCTGTTGTATAGAGTGTGATCACCCATTGCTCATAGAAGAATAATTTGTCCGATTGTGGGGTGTTGGGCGAGGGAAAGAGTAGACTAACTTCGTAACGCGTGGACCGATTTGGATATTTCTTTTTCTTTGGGTAGAGTATGCTCCCTGGTTGATACCACGAGAAAAAAAATTGCTGGTGTGGTTGAGGTGGGATAATGGGGGTTGAACCTAACTTTGTAACGCGTGGACCGATTTGGATGGTTTTTTTGCTGTTGTATAGAGTGTGATCCCCCAATGCTAATAGGAGAATAATTTGGTCCTATGGTGGTGGTGGGGGAGGGGGAGGGGGAGGGGTAGTAACTTCATAACGCGTGGATCGATTTCGATGATTCCTTTTCTGTTCGGTAGAGTATGTTCCTTGATTGATACCATGAGAAAAAAGTTTAGTGGAATGGAGGTGGGGTAGGGGGTTAAAACTAACTTTTAACGCGTGGACCGATTTGGATGGTTCTTTCTTCGTTGTATAGAGTAGAAGACACTAAAAAGTGAAAAATAAAATAGTTTTTAAAAAAAAAGTTGAACCGACTTCACAAAAAGCGCTAAAAAGCATAAAATAATTTTTAATTTTATATCTATTATGAAATTTTGAAGTCGGTGCACATTAGGTTAGGTTAGGTTTTATTTTATTTTTTTATGTATGATTGGGCATACTTTTGTAACGCGTGAACCGATTTTGATGATTCTTTCTAACCGACTTCCCAAAAAAAAAGAGGTTGTAAGTTCGACGTGTATTTTGTTATTTTCTGCCTGACCAGGCATAACTTCGTAACTCGTTGACCGATTTTGATGATTCTTTTTTTGTTGGGTAGAGTATGTTCACCGATTGGTACCATATCAAAAAATTTGTTGGTGGGGTTGGGGTGCGGGTGAAACCTAACTTTGTAACGCGTGGGCCGATTTGGATGGTCCTTTTTTTGTTGTACAGGATATGACTCCCCATTAAAAAAAGGTGAACCTACTTCACAAAAAGCGCTAAAAAGCATACAATAATTTTAAATGTTATATCTATTACGATGTTTTGAAGTTGGTGCAAATTAAACAAACAAAAAAAGTATCCAACCACAATTAAAGATAATATATTAAATTATAAGGATGGATGATTAAATACTTTTGTTGTAGTTGTTTTGTTTGTTTAATTTGCACCGACTTCAAAATGTCGTAATAGATATAAAATTAAAACTTTCCTTAATAACTATTTTCTTTTTAAATTCGGTTTTAGAATTTTATGTTTTACTGAAAACTTAATATCTTGTCTTCTAAAGTTGTAAAATCTGAATTGAGGTAATTTTTCCAAAAACGAACCAAAGCACCGGTTGCTTGAATACTTGGAAAAATATCCTTATTTAATTTAATAACTTGTTGTATCAACAGATAATGCGATGACTTTAATTAGGATGTTGACCTGGTAATGAATTTGAGAAATTTTTGTGATGTATGAAAAAATAACGGAATTAATTTTTAAATGGTTTTATTTAGCTTCTTTTTCATATATTTATTTGCTTGTTTTAAATCCTACAACTGACCTATAACTCTTTCTTAACTGCTGTATCGATTTGAAATTTTGCATACATGTTCCATTCCGGCAAGAATACAATATTATGTTACCGTTAAGTTATTTTGTCATAAAGCACCCCTAGGGATGGGTATGGCAAGAGAGCGAAATGTACATATAATCGAAAACACCGATATTAGTGTCGAATCTTTAGCTTTTTGTGTCGCTGAGATAAATAGCGCCACTCCCGATGTTAATATTGAATTTATAGTTTTGGGGATTACTGAGATGAATAATCACGCTCTAAATGTCGTTCGACACTATTGGGTTACCTAGCACCTAAGGTGTAAACATTTTTTAACACTAGATATAGATACAGTGTACTGGTAGGAAATCTCGTAGGACTAAGAGCAGTGAAGTCCGCTAGCGTTGGAGGCCAAGATCACCTTTGGGTTTATGTATTGGCGGAATAAGTTAGTAATCAGATATCATGATCAGACTTAAATAAAACCAGTTCCTATTTAAATTAAAAAAGTAAGGTTGAGGGTCAGGTACTTCCTCTCCCCCCCCCCCACCCCCTAGATTTAATCTTTTGTTTATTTACATTATTTTATTTTATGTATGTGTTAATTTTTTATATTCTTTACAAATAAAAAGTTAATAAAAGTGACAAAATAATAAAATAGCAAACATTAAGTTAAAAACTAAGCATCTTGGATCTTTCGCGAATCTTCCAAAAACATCATTCTTAAATCGGTCTTTGTATTCGAGGACCCATTTTTTATGTATGTGTATGATCATATAGAGACCATTGAATATATTTTCAGTCATTGTAGATCTCATGACGCGCCGTACAGTAAATAAAGATCTTTCGATGACCCTTGTGGTTGTGATAGAGATATAAGAATATATTTTTTGTAGTTGGAAAGAATGTCTCAGTTTCTTTAGTACTTTTGCAGTTCATTTGAGCCTTCTTTTGTCATTTTTTATCACGTCAATCGTTATACCGTATTTCAACTTCATCAATAATATTTTTAATATTGTAATACTCAATTATTTTTAAACTCATAAAATGTAATTTTTACCACTGGACAAGGGTCCAGCAAAAATAAAAAATAAGCCGGTAGATTGTCATCCGAGATGTTACTTAATACAGAAGAGCTAAAATAAACTTCTAGAAAATTAAAAGGTTGGCAAAAGTACTAATGCGTTAAATAAAAAGCGTAAATAAAAAACTTATTAACTTGTTCAGAAGACAAGGTGGTATTTTTAACCGACTTCCCAAAAACAAAGAAGAAACTTAGAAGTTCGACGTGTATTTTTTTTTAATTATTTTTTTTAATGTCGACTTTCAGCTGGTTTAGTTTTACGGGCGCGTGCTCGAAAATCGCTCTGGAGATGACTTTTTGGGCTTGCTGGATTCGTGTTGAGTGCCCTTTCTTTCAGTATAAGTTTTCCGTTTTGCATTATATTTTCTCTTTATATAGAACAACATTATAAAATGCTTTGAATTTTTTTTCCAAAAAATGTCAAAACACTCTTTCTAATAAACTTAAACTCATAATTATTTCGAAAGAGCTCGCTAAGACCTTTCCAATTAGCACTCGATCACGACCGTAGAACGACTGAGTCAGAATTACAATTCAGAAGCCCTTTCAAATTTTCCGAAATCATTCGAATCGAGCAGTGAATTCAACCCAATTCCAATTTCAATATGAGAACATGCAGCTTACATTAAGGAAAAAACAGGGAAGATGGAAATGGCAGTGAGAATAAGTGCTGGAACAGAACTGAGGGCAGCAGCTCAAATCTAGAAACCACCATGGAACAGAATTAAAAATCAGCGGCAGCTCTTTAGACTTTTTATTGAGCTTGTCAATCTGGTTTGAGAGTTTATTTAAAATTAATTAAAGAAAAGATTTGTTGCAAACCTATTAATTGTCACGAATTTAACAATTTTCTGTACTATTATTAATAATATATCTACTTCCCCAAAAATTGCCAAATTAAATAATTGTTAACAAACAAATTAAGGCAAATATTTCCTTTTAGTTAATTGGTTTAACTGATATGCTTTTTCTCAGCATGTGCTTTTCAGCGCATGTGCAACAGCGAAGGATCTGGTAGATCTAGGTTAGAAAGGAAAAAATATTTTATGTAACGGGAAAAGAGTCTATCTTTCCCTTTCTCTATAGGGGTTTGACATTTGAAAAAAAACCAGTCTTACATTTTAACGAAAATCTTCTAAAGTTTTAGGGCTAGAGACGTTATTAATATCTCAGTTGACAGGTAATACAATGGTGCTGAAGACTGTGTTATTTGTTGTACTGCTAATAGTTTTAAAATAATTGATTTTTAAACTTAAATTTTCGGAAAAAAAATCAATTCATTTCAAAGGGAAATAACTTGAAAAATTGTCATATGTTTTGTATTTTGGTGTTTAAAATAGTCACTAATGTGTTCTCTTTCGATGAAAACTTGAAGGGTAAAAAAATTTTTACCACTCTCAAGTTACATTACTAAACGAACAGCTCATAACTGCCCTCCTAAGAAAAAATTCTACCCGCCTCCTAAATTGTTGATCGTTTTATATCTTGTGTTAAAATTTGGGAGTTCTGAAAAGGACTATGTTTTTAATAGTCCTGAAAAGGAAGCAATTAATAATTTATCTGTAGTCGATATAATTTTACCCAAAAGAAAAATAACATTTAGTTAAAAGTTGTCGGAAAATTTACTAAAAGGTTTGCTTACCCTGAACTGAACTTACACTTCACCGTACATACGTATGCGTGGTCGTTATTATATATTTGTTGTATGCCAAGCATTCCTATTGCTGTAAAAGTGCAAGTCTGATGACTCGAAGCAACTAACGCACCAATGTCCATTCAATACATTTATATTGTGTACTATTCTGTTCAGATAGCGGGCAACAGATTTCTACTTGTGAAAAAATGATTTTGTTATTGTTCTCAATAAAGTGCTTGTGGCGACGCTTGTGACGTTTTTTGCTCTCTCCCGTTAAGAAAAATTGCTTTTACATAACATATTTCTAAAATGTCTGCCGTCACTTCAAATACACAGTAGAGCTCTTTTTCGCATGGCTCTTTTGATTTTCTTTAATTTTATTTCCGGTTTCTAAAATTCTTGTTATGAGTACATCTTCTGGTGACCCGTATACCATTTCTTTCATGTTCCCCCATAAATAAAAATGAAATGGGGTTAGATCGGGAGAGTGAGCTGACCAAGGACAAAATTTCAATAACTGGGATACTAAGTTTTTGCACACCCGCTGTGAAACATCCTGTATAGTTGGCTGCACTGATTCAGTGGCAGCTCATTTAGATTTTGAAATGACGCTAGCTACACTGTCACAGCGCTGCTGCTGCCGCTGCGGTGCGATTATTCTATACTGCACAACAGGGAACCATGTTCGCTAATCTTTTAGCTACCGTTGCCACTGCGCTGCTGTTACCGCTGCTGTTTGTTCTGTGCCAGACTTAAATGATATACAGAACTAGTGGGGTGGGTCCAGATTCTGGGTGTCGCATCATTGGTGCGACCCTTGGTAGGAGGAGATGAGCACGTCATTAAGCTGGTTAGCAGCCACTTCAAGTTCACCAATCGAACTGATTGAGGTGACCGACAAGACATCCCTCGAGCACACAGCAGCCCTGAAGGTGTGCCAATTTGTTTTCTTGGGGACAGTGATATTAGAGATAATCTCAGATCGGCCCTGAATGTCAAATCGGATATGTTGGTGATCCGACAGCGATGCTTCATCTGAGACTCGCCAGTTCCTTATGAACTCGGACAGGACTCTGCTGGCCAGAGTGAGATCTAGCACCTCTTCTCTGGCTGCAGTGATGAAGGTAGGTTTGCACCCTCTATTAACTATATTAATATTTTTATCTATAAGAGAATTTAGCAGGTACTCACCTCTTTCATTAACGTTGCTGTTGCCCCAGACCGTATGGTGGGCGTTCGCGTCGCATCCAATGATGAACTGCCGATTCGTCCGTTTGCAATAGCTGATGAGCTCTTGTACCTCATCAGGTGTGTAATGGGTCTTTTCCCCTGAATCCTCAATAGAGGGTTTGCCGGGAGCTATGGAGTCGTCCAAGGTTCTTAACTAATTGAAAAGACTCATTTACAAAATAAATATAGAAATATTTTATTCAGGGTTTCTTTTTTTCCGGTTTACAATCAATTGCTACTTATTTCTAGCTTCTTATTTTACGGCTAATGCTACGGGAAGTAGGTGAATAGAGAGGGTTATGGTCGACACTTGCAGTCAGAGAGATAGATGCGATGTAGTACGGACGGCGGTTCTTATTTCAGTGAATCTCGTGGATAGTATTCGGTATCCGACGAGTGTGGGTACGTCGTATTCTTAATATAAGGGAAATACGGCTATCACGTACAATAACCAACAGGCTGACACCACAGAAGGTATTGCACGTCTACAAAGCACTTAGCATGCACTAACTAATACTAATGACCAACAGGCTGACACCACAGAAGGTCCGGTACGGCTACAAAGTACAATAACCAACAGGCTGACACCACAGATGGTGTTGTACGTCTGCAAAGCACTAGCAGGCACTAACTACTACTACTACGGATGACCAACAGGCTGACACTACAGCTGGTCGAGGAAACGGACAGGTAATCTAACTACGGTCGGTACTGCTTGCGCAGATGAGACTTTATCGCCTCGAAAGCAAACCACTGGGGTTTGTAAAAAATGAGCCTGAAGCTTCAGTTCTAAGCGCACTTAGATCTGAACTAGATTACGGTCGTAATTCTTCTGCTCGATTTCTGTACTGTCATGCTCGCTTTTATACTTTTGGCGAGGCCCAGAATTATTCCCCACCACTATTTTCTGGCTTATTTCTCTGAATCAACTTCATGCAACTCAGAGGCATACACTCAACTGATTCTGGGTTGTTATGCAGAGAAGAACAATGTGTGAATTTCATAAACCTACACTGACAGTAGAATATCTGGTTATCGTGCACAAGTTCCCTATGACTCGGCTCACTGGAGCATTTGTGAGTGGCGCCTTTGTACTGCTTGAACCAATGTTTTGCAACGGAGACGCACACACCCAACTAGATTATGGGTTGATGTGCTAAGAATTAAATGACAACGCAGCTTAGTGGGAATAATCGGGCTTGTATACTTGTGGATTACGTCATGCCCACCTGCATGCCATGGAGCTTTGGAGTTTTTTATGGACATGTATATCGAATAATTTGCACAAAAGTGAAATGTCTGAGAAAATGACATGGGCGACAGCGTAAATCTATGTACGGAGTAAAATGCTTCGTTACAGGTGCAGCAGTTGGGCTGTCTCCAGGGAAGTAAGCTGATGCCAGGACGATTTCCTGCATACCTCCTACTGTGGGGATCTCAGCCAGGATCGCCACAAGGTCCCTGGAAATAAAGTAAGTAACGGGGAGATGATTAACACTTTTGTCAATCAGGATGGCCGCCCGTGGCCCAACCTCTCCCCGGTGATAAATCAGCTTCTCTTGGTGAGAGAAAGGCTCTGGGGAAAGTAGCCTCGAACCACATGTGTCCGAGGGAACTGACCTTCCTCAGTAAGGGCAATGTCGAAGGCACACTTGGCACGGATATGCTCAAAGTTGCTTTTGACCCAATCCGCCGTCTGAGCATTTGCGCAGACAAGAAGGAGCCAACCAGTCCGGGGTAAACAGCCCTCGAACTCTGGTTTGACAACTGTTCTTTTTTCAATTGTGACGTCAATAATCGCCTCTTGTAGAAGAGCCATCTGCTCAACTGTTAGGGGGCGATTAATCACGTCCGTTGAGGTCAAGCCCAGCTTGACGCTACCCACCACCTGGCTGTAGGTGGGTTTTACAGATCCCACTTGGGTCGTTTTGGACCTTTTGGTCTTGGGCTGTTCCTAGGACTTTTCTTCAAAACGTGTCTTTTGACCTCCGGCTTACCGGGTGGTTTCAACTTGGTTACCTCCAGGACTTTTTCTCTGGGGAGGCCACTTGCCAACGCCTTGTTGAACCTTCTCCTCTCTGCAGAGGTGAGTTTGACGAATCCGGACTCAGCTTGAAGTTTCAGCTGGTTTTTGGAAACGCCAATTTTCGAAAGCCCGGATATCTCCAAGCACAGGCTAGCATTGTCAGGCACCAGGGTGCAGACAGAATCGAGATCCGAGAATTCATCTCCATATAGCAATTCCCGTCCGCTTTGCACTGACATAGAGGTGGCACAATTGCTCACCGACATTTGTGGTATTCCAGAAGAGTGCCCAAAGGCTCCACTTCGGGAAGCAGAAGGCCGAAGCTTACTGTTAGCGTTTTGTTCAACTGTGGCCATTCCCTTACTGGCCTGGTCACAGGTTGATGCATTTAGAACTGCATCAGGTTCTTTAGTTGTATTGTTTGAAAAATCCATGTAGATCCCACGAGTAATCGGGAAGAGGAGAGTCACCCGCAGCAGAGCCCGTTGCTACAAGGAAGTCTTGATAAAACTGGAGGGCGACCGGTATCCAGAGTTCGCACACTAGCGGCCAAGCACCCCCTTGACCACGCATCCCTCGGGGTATGCTGTTCCACCTTAGATTGGGGTATTTTTTAGAGAGTATCCTTCTCTCCGCCCGACTAAAATTAGCCAGCACTCCTGGCAGAGACAAGACCGTACCAGGAGTCTGTTTCCAGCCACCCCCACGGGGAGGGTGTAGTCGCACTTCCGTCAGTGCACATAGTTACGGCACGTACACCGAAGTGTTGCGTGTGAATCCCCCTATGTGCCTGACGGCCAATATTTAATTGTTAAAAGCGATGAATTTCATGATCATAGTACAAACGAGTAAGTGAAAACTCAATAAAATTCATATTATTCGATTTATCGTTTTATTTATCATTAAAGTCAACTATTTATGGTTTTTTACCATTTTTTTAATGTTACGAAAAACTATAAAAGTTCTGATAAAAATATCTGATTTTTTTTTAAAGTATCGAGTTGTATCAGAACCAATTAGATCACATGAATTTATAATCGGTTTAAACAATTCTTAATTGTTATAGACCATTTTTAATCGATATAAACAAAGTTTATTCACAAAAGAAATTTTTTGTGGTAAAAAAAATTTCAATTGTTTATAAGAATTTTTCATTGTTTATAATAATTTTCAATTGCTATGAAGCATCTTCAATTTTGTATTTAATTTCCAATTTTCATAATCAATTTTCAACTATGTTAAACAATTTTTTATGATTTTAAATTTAGTATTGTTATAAACAATTATTTATTGTTATAAACAATTATTTATTGTTATAAACAATTATTAATTGTTATAAACAATTTATCATCATTATAAACAATTTCTGTTCATAATAAATTGTTATTATCCGTCTCGATCGTCATCATCCTTTTCAAGAAAGTCTAAACAATTTTTTTTCAGTTCTTTTGTTTAAACAAAAAAACGGCTGAACCGAAATGGATTAAATTTCTTTCAGCTCTTATTGACAATAATACGCTTCGAATGGCACCATAGTGAAGTCGTTATCATTTTTTGTTCGCGAGATTTCGTTGTTGAAAAAAGTGGGTCCGAACGCACACACACACACACACACACACACACACACACACACACACACACACACACACACACGCACACACACACACGTTCTATAGGGACTTATAGCTCTTAAAGCACACAGTCTGTAGACTGTTGAGAGTTTTCTTCTTGACTCTTGCACCGCTAATGCTTTTGCTCAGATTGGGAGGCATATAGAAGCACAGAGCTCACTACTCTCAATAGCAGGGCTCTTCTATCTGGTTTGGGCCACCAACATTTGGAAGCATCCTGGAAAGAGCCGCTTGTATGTTCGAAGTTTTTTTGCTCGAATATTCCAGGTGCGATTTGACATTTAGCCTATTGTCCAGCATTACTTCTAGGTATTTCAGTGATTGTTTAGACCTGACATTGACGTATTCCACCGTTTTCCGGCTTGTGATTAAGATCGCCGCCGTCTTTTGTTCTGCTAGTTCATGCAGACGATAGCTTCTTTTGTTGTCGCCTCTATTTGATGGGTATATTTTGCTGTTGTAACGATCGCAATGTCGGCTGCGAATCCTATTATTTTCGTCTCTTGGGGGATCTGTAGCCTAAGAACTTCATCATACATAACGTTGAAGAAGGGGACCTAGGACAGATCCGTTCCTGCATCACTGGGCAGACGTTATAGTATTCCGTTTCTGCATCACTATTTTATCTATGATACCTGGAGCGCGCTTTTCGAAATCCAAATTGGTACTCTGATAAAGCACCTTTTTCCTCAGCTATCGGGAGTAACCTTATTCGCTCCAATATTTTCCGCATTGTGTAAAGGAGGCAAATTGGGCTTTAGGATGAAGGTTCTCCAGGTAGTTTATCTCCTTTTGGTAGCAGCTTCCATTTTTCCGGAAACACACCTTCCATTAGACATCTTTTTAAAACTTCTACGAAAATGTTCGGTCATTTGAGAATCGCTGTTTTCAGGGCTTTGTTTGGAATTCCGTCCGGCCCCGGCGATTTGTTGTTTACTATTATTTTGAGCACCGACTAAAGTTCTTCCACCGTAACTGTTGGGATTTCCTCTACATTAATTTGTTCTACGACAGTAGAAGCAGTCTTTGGACATTGTGGGAAAAGCGTCGTTATTATTTCTCTCAGCATTATTGGGCATGTAATCTGGGGAGATTTTTGTCCTTTTATTTTCGACATAACATCTGTAGGCGGTTCCCCAAGAATAAATGTTAGCCTCTTCGCACAGGTGTTTGAAGTTTTCTCTTAAACTGTCTTTAATGGCATTCTTCAAAGCATTTATTTCTTCTTTGAAGGCAGCGGGTTGTATTCCGGTCTACCTATCGACCTTTGAAGTTTTCGTCTGCTTTTCAGGCATTTCGACTGAATCTTTTCATTCCACCAATAGCATGGCGAGTCTCTCCTATTGGGCTTCCTGCGCGGCATTGCTGCATCGCATGCTCTATTCGTCAGTTGAGTCAGGTGGTTCCTACCGATTTTTGCGGATCCCAATTCCATTTGGTACGCATTCACTACTTCTTCGAATGTCTCCTTGTCGAACAACCAATCTTTCCATTTTGGGACTGTTATTTTAGGGCGTCTTTGACTAGAATTCGTTTCTTCTTTTATTTCGAAAATAACAGCTTGGTGGTCGCTATGTGTATAGTCCTCACTAACCCTCCATATTGTATTCCGGAGTAGGGAGCTGATTACAAAAGTTAGGTACATAATCGACCCCCTTCCGGCTTTTTGGAAGGTATTTTTCCTTCCATCATTCGCTATCTCCACATCGAGCACAGCAAGCGATTCTATGAGGCTGCGCCCCCTTGCATTTCTCACTCTGCTACCCAACTCTGCAGCGCACGCGTTAAAATCACCAGCAATGACCATCGGTGATTTAGTGTGGGCATCGGCTACGAGTTCATCTAGCATCTTTTAATACTCTCCATGTGACCAACTGGGTGGAGCATAGCAGCTGTAGAAGTGTATGTCCTTTATTTTCGCGCGCGCGTGTGTGTGTATGTGTGTACGTACGTACGTTCATTCGTGGTAATTTTTTCGTCAATAAAAAATGATACCGACTTCGGGATGGTGCGAATCACTATCATTAATGATGATCGAGCCGTTTTTTTGTTGAAACAAAAGGACAATGAAACGATGAATCTAATAATATGCATTTTATTGAGTTTCCACTTATTAGTTTGTACTATCATCACGAGGTTTATCTTTATTAACAATTAAATAATGTTAATACAATTGAATATTCTTAATAACAATTAAACATTTTTGACAACAATTAATTATTGTTAACAACAATCAAACATTCTTATAAGCAAATAAATATTGTTAATAACAAATAACAATTAAATATTGTTCAAAATAATTAAATTTGTTAGTATCAATTAAACGTTGATATTAACAATCAAATATTACACAACACATATGCTTCTCAAAAATAATTTTAAGATATTGTAGTGATCTTTATATTATATATATATATAAAAATGTGTTGAAATTTTTGATTTTCATGAATATCACTCTTATACTGGAAAGCTGTTCGTGGGTACCTCAAGGGTCGCACCAGACCCACTCCACCAGTTAACGTTGGCATTTGTAAAATAATAAAATACGACTTTTTCGTATTGTAGCATGCGCCCCGCGAGTTTATCTGTAAATTATTAGCTATTAGGTAATACTGGACAGGCCGACCCTTAAGCTTTAGAGATTTCAAGTAAAACGTTGGTGAAGGTTTTATAAAAATAAAAAACAAGTTATAAGTATCTTTTTAGTGAGTTTGTGAGGAGCGTATTAAAGGGTTCGTATGAACATACTGATAAAAATTGTAAAAAAAAAGGTTTTGTGCCTAGGTACTATGACTATTTTAAAACTATTGTTGAGTTTCTTCTTCTGTAAATTTTTTCAATTGTATTATTTTAAGCTTTGAAAGTGCGCTTAATTTATTTTGGAATAAAAACTAATAAGTTTGTTCAAATTCCTTCTTGTTGAATTATTCCTTACTGCATACTTTCCTTCATGCTGAAACCCAACGAAACTGTGGATAAAATTGTTATTGAGGTTTTATACATAGTACCAATAAGGACAAATTCTAATTTAACGGTACTAAAAATAAAATTAAGCCTTGAAAAATGCCATGTGCACTTACTGGTACTTTACTGTATATAAAAAAAACAATATGAGCCTGTTTTATGTCTAATGTTGTTTGCATATAACTTTGCCTTATTAGATCAAAATGGCAAGCGCAAATAAGAGTTTTTAAGTGCCACGTTTCTCCTTATTAACGCTAACTTGAAATTTACCGAATGTTGCGCCTTCTGTGAACGCCATAAAAGAACATTGACTCGGTGCACGTGACTTGGCACACTCCGCTCCAACTTTATAACTCCTCTACAAACTTCAGTTCTTTCAAAAATTGAGCTCTTTAAAAGCTTTGAACTGACGAAAAGGGACTGTATTAATCGTACTACCTCCCAGTCGTGTTCCTGTATATACGCCACACCACTCAATGAGCAAGTTCTTCGGTGAACCTGGATTAAGTGGAAGATTTATTAAAATTTATTAATTGGAAGAGCTTATTCAACCGATTATGATGACTTTGTTGGGCTTATGTAAAGCTGATTAAATACACTTTATGATAACAAATGGCAGAGTGTTATTTTATGAATTTGTTTAAAATGCAGATTCATTCTATTTCCCGAGTCCCACAACCCTATTCAGAACAAAACGCATCCACAATGAATACTGAACACTCGTGGAGAACTAATTGGGTAAATTGCATAACGAAATGATTAACTATTATGAATTTTTTTAATCACATTCATGTGAATACCTTCAATAACACAGGTCTACAAAATTTTAGGTCATAATTGTTATTGGGCAACTGGGCGTCATTTCCGAAGTAATTTGCTGCGTAGAAGCCGAAGCCGAGTTCAGGATTGGGCCATATTTTGAGATATTTGAGGTTATGTACTCGTTGTAAAACACGCGAAATAAAATTTATATTTTTTACAGAATTTAGAATATTTATTTACATTTGAGATGACAATAAAATCAAACTGTCATCATTATTGCCTTGCAATCTACTTCGTTATCCCCGCAAAAATTTAGAGCAAAAAAACTTTTTAAATCATGAGTAAGGATATTTCCAAATAGCATAGATATATTTAAGGGGAAAAATATTCTCAAAACATTTTCAAAAAAGGAAAACACTGCTATAAGGTTTATTCTCTATATATTTAAATGGTAAATTTTAAATTCATAGACAACGAACTATCAAAGGAGAGCAAACAAAAAAGCTCCTTCATTTGGTCAAAGGAAATTTCCATAAATAGTCGAAACCTATAAACATAAAAATCGAAATCGTTATCGTGCGAAGTTAATGTAATGTTAAAGTAATGCGAACGAAACAAACTAGTTAAGAAAAACTGAATTGTCAAAAATTTTGTGAAAAAATGTGAATAATTTGACAAACATTAAATGGAGTGTTTAACTTTAAAGAAATAGATTTTATTACATTTATTATTGTAGAATTATTCGAAGCAAAATTGGTGGGCAAACGGTGTGTGTATCAATCTACAGGTCTCGAATTCAAAACCTATTATCGGCGATTGGTTACTTTTGTGAGTCCTTTTCAACCGTGTAGTAACGGAGACTTGAACTTGTTCTCCATGAGCGATTAGGTTTGTTGACTGTTGTAGAAACGAAATGGAAGTGATTTTTGACAAGTAATTGTGATTTTTATGTTTGCCGTTGAAATAAGTATGTACGCGTCAATATGTTGCGGAATAAAAAAAAATTAAGACAACATGAGGGTTTTCCAGAAATTCGCTGTTGAGATACGACCAATGTTTTTAAATATATTTGTCAACAACGTCAGAGAGCAGATGTTCTTGAAACTGCTTCTTTGGAAAGTACCTAGCATAAAATTTAGAGCAGCTTCTTTGCGATAAGGAAGTAGCACAGCTCGGTATATCTCCAGTGCCTTCACAAACCATAAATTCTGGTTAAAGTTTGTGGAGTGCAGGTGCACATTCTCAATGCCATCAAGCAATTTTTTAAGTCGCGGTACACCGGTAGACATCTTAAATAAAGGCGACCTAAAAGCCCACTAAGAGCTTTTCAACTTTTTCTGGCGTAATGGATGAGTCCCTTAAATTGGCGTGTTAGATGGCAAAAATGTCGGAAACTTTTATATGGCTGTATTTATTGCATTTTCCCCTTTTTATTAGACGGATGATATCAACGCTTTACAGCTCGCTGTTATGTTTGCATCTTTTCATTCAAATGTAAAACGTAACATAAATCCTGGAGATGCTAGTTTTATGCCACCATAGATCAACTTTTATGGGCGAATGATAAAATGTTGCACATTCTGAAAGGTAGAATTTTTTCCCTTAAAATGAAAACGTTATATCTTTCAAAAAGTGCGAATGTGTTCTAAATTTACCACAAATCGAAAATGGAGTTATATTGCTTTGGAATTGTGATATGAAAAGTTTATTTTAAATTTTAATGTCATGATTCAAACCGAATTTCATGACAACTTTTTGTCACGCTTAAATATCATCTGATACTGTTTTGCTGTCTATTAAGCCCGTTTTATTCGAGTTAACCCGATTCGCTTAAACGGAGCTTTTTCCGATTTTCGTCTGAAAAGTTCTCTATCGATAGAAAGTAGATTTTAATGTTGAATGTTAAATTGTGCGTATAAAATTAATTCAAGCCTAAGGGATATCCATTATAACCGAAATGACGCAGCCATAGAAAATCCAGAGAACGTACATTTTCTACTTCTATCCAACTTTTCGTACGTGCTCGACTTATTTGCTCAGTGGGAAAATGTTGGAAACGCTTATTTAATTGACCAAGACCCTTTCCGAAATCAGAAATTGTGTCCATTAAGAGGAAGGTATGAGACACATCTCTCGTTTAATCTCATGAATTTTGCGCCTGAATAGGTCAAATTAATTCATTGGACTGAAAGATTGTCGCAGTTAGATGTTTCCTTCAATAATTAAGAATTCTGCAACTAATCAAAAAGGTAAGTAATTATTAATAGCTCAATATTGTATTTAACTAGTGTCCTTCCTTTTACCTGGATATTACTAGGCAAAAGAAAAGACTACCTTGTTATTGTAATATTTATATGCTACAACCCAAGGAAACGCAAGCAAAGAGGCAAATTAGGAACGATTGGTTTTCTGTTGTAAAAATTTGGTAGTCCTACATATAAAATAGTTTTGGTTGGAGTACTTTATGCATTAACAATTTTTCGGTTCGATTTTTTCTTTACTTTTAACTGTTGCTTCCAATTGTTAGAGGAACTTGTAGTGAACTAGGGAAGGAGACTAGTAGGAAATTAAAAACGCTATCAACCAACTAAAATGGTTAGAAATGTCGAAATTTTGGAAATAATTTTTTTTAAGGTATACTACTTTAGCGCATCGAGGGTAACATTTTCATTCTTACGCAAGTTGTTCAAATAAAGCAACAGTGTTCGGTTTTTGCGTGCGCCCCTATCAGAAATAACATGATGGAAAGTCGCTTTTACTGTAAATACATAACACGAGTTACTTCTTAACTCATGATATAAACTTGTCATGTTCAATTAAAACTTCAATTTATTTAAAAAAAAATCCAAAGTTTCGTAGGAATGTTTGTAAAGTTAACGTGCTTCCGGGGTCGTTCGTACTAATTGTGGCGTGAAACAAAATTTTAAGGGGGCATCCATAGGAAATCTCAAATAAAATTAAAACAATTAAAAACAAAATTGATTATTAATATTACGTCAAAATTAATTAAATTTTTATTTAAAGCAGTTATAATCGAATTACACTCTTACGATTTGCTTCACTTAAGCTCTTCCTCTAGTTCTTCATTCGAAGGTCTATTTACGAAATTTAATAAAATAATTAACAGTGATAAGTGTAGATTTTTACCACTCATTTATTTGAGTGTCATTAATATGTAATTTTGTCTCTATTTTAGTTTTCAATATGGCAAAAAATAATTCTGAAAAGTGCCGGGAGTACCTACAGACCTACCTAACTACAGTGATGTTAAAAGTGGTCCAAGTTAACCTTCATCACTCGAAGGCAGCGTCCGCTTATCCTTGTCCAAGAACCTTGGGTCAACAGAGACAAGGTTTTCGGACTCCACATGAAGGGGTATAAGCTACTCTACTTACAAGGTACATGTAAACCAAGGTCATGTATCCTCACTAAGAATAATATTAATGCCCTTATACTTCCTCAGTTCAGTGATAAGAACACTACAACAGCCATACTGTAGCTTGAAAATAACAATATCTGAATAACCTCCAGTTATATGGCGCACGATGTGGCGGACATTCCTGGTTCAACACTAAGGAATGCGGGCAGGGAAGCCACTGAGCAAAAGAAGACGCTGGTGATCGGAGCAGACGCCAACGAACATCAATAGTCTGGGTCGGACGTCAACGAAAGAGGTGAGTTACTTTTTGATTTTATTCTCGGAACTCACCTCCAGATTTGTGACGTGGGTGCAGAACCTACTTTTACTAACTCAATTAGGTGGGAAGTTTTAGATATTATGTTTGTCTCGGAACAATCCGCCCACTTAATAACAGAGTGAAAGGTATTCAAGGAACCATCCTTTTCCGACCACGCCTATATCGAATTTGGGATAACACTTCAAAAACAAGCTCAGAACAAACTGGGACCTGTTCAGGATGGTCCTCAGCAATAGCCTGCCTATCACAGGTCTACCTGTAATTGAAAACAAACAAACCCTTGACAAGGTGGAGGATACTCTGACGCTTGCGTGTAATGCGGCGACTCAAATTTCTTGTCCCGACAGGGTCCCTCCGTGGTGGTCGATTGAGATCATAACTCTAAGAAAGGAGTGTCGTAAGCTTTTTAACCAAGCGAAAAAAATTAATGTCTGGACTTCTTATAAAGAATGTCTCAACAAAATTAAAAAGCTGATTAGGAAAGCAAAGCGTTCCTCGTGAGAGGGGTTTTGTAATAAAATCGAAAGCTCCTCTGAAGCGAGTCATTTGCGGAATATCCTCTCAACAACGCCCATCACCACAAGCCTCTTGACCAAAAGTGATGGTAGTTGGAATTCGTGCAGTCTTAAGTCGCTGGAGTTACTTGCCAGCACACACTTTCCGGGGCGCTAAGCAACCAGTTGTGGTTGCCGGATACTCCGAGCGGCCATAAACTGGTCCAAAAGATACTCAATGAGAGAAAACTGAAATGGACGATAAGAAGCTTCGAGCCCTATAAATTACCGGGATTAGATGGCATCATCCCAGCTGAACTACAATTAGCTTCCGAGATACTGATTCCGTGGCTAATGGTCATTTATGAGGCTTGCCTTAACCTCACCTATAATCCATCCTCATGGACGAAGGTGAAGGTGGTCTTTATCCCTAAAGGAGGAAAAGCCTCACACTATAAGCCCGATGATTTTAAGCCCATTAGTCTCTCCTCCTTCCTGCTCAAAACCTTGGAGAGACTCTTAGATATATATATATATATATATATATATATATATATATATATATATATATATATATATATATATATATATATATATATATATATATATATATATATATATATATATATATATATATATATATATATATATAAAGTAAGGTAAGTCCGTAGAGACAATCCTACACGAACTTACAACAATCATAGAGCTTTCGCTATTACAAAAAGAATACTAACTTGCAGCCTTCCTTGATATTGAGGGTGTCTTTAAGAATATCAGGTTAGAGGCGATAATGGCACCCTTGAGGAGGCTTGAAATTGACGATCCTCTCAACGAACTTATTGACCTCAAGCTAAAAAGCAGGGTCATTGTCTTAAGTTTCGGAGGATCCAATATCCAAAGAGTGGTAACTAAAGGTGCCCCTCAGGGATGAATCCTTTCACCACTCTTATGGAACTTAACTCTGGATGAGTTACTCGCAGACCTGGAGCTGTCCGGTTACAAGGTTTTCGCCTACGCCGATGATATTGCCCTGATATGTTCAGGTAAGCCCCCCCCCCACACTGGCTGAAGTGTAAAAATACGCCCTTTCCGAGATTTTTCATGGAGTGATGGGTGTTGTCTAGGTATAAACACGAACAAAACTCTCTCGGAGAGATAAAACACCTCCTATTAACTGCCCTTCACTAAACGGGGTTAAACTGGAACTGTGTAATCAGGGATCAGGGATGGGGTATGGAGCCACGAATTGTGAATTGGCTCTATACAAGTGTCATACGACCTATACTTACGTATGGTGTGGTAAAACTGCTTGTTAAAATATCACGGTCGCCATGTGGTAGATGTTTCTTTGGCTGTGTAGTTTCTCAGCGAGTAGATATACCTTGGAGCAGCCGAAAGGCTTTAACTCCGGTGGAGCAGGTAAATAAGTGTTAACTCCAAAACTGATAGATTATACTAGGAGCAGCTTAATTAAGCTTTAACTCCTAATCGAAAAGACTGGTTTCGACTAATCTTGTTTATTCAATTAACATACTATATTTATACAGAATTTTTGCTTACTACCTAAGTTCAAAAGTACTTATTTGCTAACATAACTTAATAGGTTATCATTATTACTAAATATTCAAATTATTGCAAAGTACGCAAATTATTGCTAAATACTCACATTATTGGTAATTACTCTAAATACACTTAATATACTTAATACTCATATCCAATGCATTCACCTGTAAATATCAGGTGACATATTTTCTTTAATTGCTCGCGTGCTTCTCTTTACTGCGCGATGCACTTTCACGTCAGTCAGAGCTTTGGTTCATTGTTTGTTTTCGTTGTTCTGAAATGAAACTTGAGTGCCGTAATTTGGCTCTACTGCCTGGCTTTGTTTACGTTTACCGCAAATTGCAAAGTGCAATTTGAGGAAGATCACGACGGATATTTACGTGCGTTATAGATTTGAGTATTTACTACAACGGGGTGATTGTCTGGTGGCCGGCACTAAATATATGAACCCATCACAAAGCAATGGATAAAGTACAGAAGATGGCAACACTGCTGATAACAGGTGCCCTTAGAACCACACCTTCTAAAGCCCTGAACACTATTCTCCACCTTCTACCGTTGGACCTCTTTGGTAAGCAAACCACATCCTCATGCGCCATTACGCTTAACTCAATCCAGACCTGGAAGCGAATTGACTTTGGTCACTCCAAAATATTGGACAGAAGAACTGCCAGCAATATCGACTATATCTCGCCCAAGCCTTTCTTTGGATCAAAATTCCAGATCGGAATGGGGGGAGTCGGTGCATCTCTACACTGACGGCTCCAAATTGGAAGTCAAAGTGGGTGGAGGTATCTCCTCGGAAAATTTGGACCTCAATGTCCCATTCCGCTGGCCTGACTACTGCATCGTGTTTCAGGCTGAAATCATGGCTATAAAGGTAGCTGCGGACCGCCTAAATCATCTAACGCTACCTACAGACAATATATGTATTTTCACAGATAGTCAGGCCGCTCTTGGGAGTATACACCACCTCCAAAACGGTTATAACATGTCGCTCGGCACTAAATGACATAGCTGAGCATCTGAAAGTACGGCTCATCTGGATGCCAGGACATAGTGATATTCCGGGCAATTGCAGAGCCGACGAACTAGCAAGAATCGGTACCACTCGTCCTGATTCGGACATTAACCACAACCTGGGTAAACCGCTGGCCACATGCAAACTGGAACTCTCACAGGAGTCTCTCAGGATTGCAAACACTAATTGGCAGGAGGAACACACCTGCCTGATCACTCGAAAGATATGGCCAAAGCGTGACCCTAAATGGCCAAGGGAGCTCATCCTACTACGCAAAACAATTAGCATCACCGTAGCCGTTACCACGGGTCACTGCCTCAGGTAGACATGCCAATAGACTGGGCGCGCCTTCAAACGACTTTTGTAGGAGAAAGAGGAAACCATACTTCACCTCCTCGGTAACTGTCCGGCACTAGCCAACCGCAGGAGCCAGTTTCTGTGCTCCCCCTTCTTTGAAGAGTTAACCGAACTGGGCTCCACTGATGTCAGGGACCTGGATCGATTTATTAGGAGTTCAAAATGGTTCCCGACGACAAGTTAAGGCTGTACACCCGTCCCAGCCTAGTCAAATTTATTTTGGCTTCCCGAAAGCTGGTTCCACTGGAGACAGGGAACTGGCTCGGTGCACAGGGAACAACATGTCCACCCTCTTATTTCTTAGGTTGTTTTTATGTTATGTTATTTTTGTAGCCTCAACGTGGTAACACAATGGGCCTCTTTGGCCTAAGTGTGCGTACCACTTTAACCTAACCTAACCTAACCTACAGACTGCGGAAAAAGACTGCTAAAGAAGCTGCAATCAAGCACCCTTGTGCAGAAATGTTTTGGCAATGTTGGCGTAATAATTACAGTAATTGTTTTGGCAACGTTGGCACAATTATGTCCAGGTAAGGGATGTGGGCTATCAAATAAGTGGTTGTCCCTCCACCAATTTAACCGTGTAATTTTTTTTTTTAAATCCAAAAAACTTCATAGCAAACATTTTTTCCTCGAATATATTAACGACGGTACTATCTCCGAAATCTAATAAAGTGGTCGGCAAATAACAGTTCTTTTTTTAAGATTATCTACTCGTAAAGTTATTAAACTTTCTCATGTTAGTGTTTTTGGGTTTTTAGCTTAACTAAGGGAGAACTCTCGTATAGTAAGTATATCATTATTTTCTTCAACTTTTTCTGTTCCATCATCTGTATCAAAATATGAGTAAAATTTCATATAGTCTATATAGTGGTCGTTCCAATGGCTCCTGGTTTTTGAATATATAATTTTAAAAGTCGTTGCTCGGACCAACCTGTTTTACCGAAACCAAAAATAACTGATTATTAAGGTAACCAGGTCACGAATGATGGTTAAAATGGGCTTTTTCACGCGTTTAGATATTTTGCTCCTGTTCAGTTAGTATTTAAGATATAAACTCGCGGTTTTAAACATGCTTTAGAGGACGAATTACGGATTAAAATGAGTGCTAAACAAACCCTGCGACTTTATTAGTGTGAAAGTTATTAAAATTACAAAATTACAAGTGTTAAGTACTCTCCTCACGTTAAACAAATTACACCACTCAATTATCACTTTTTATTTACTTTTCTTTATTAACCAAAATTTTCTTATTACTAACAATTGTTACTTAATCAACTTCCTTACTGAAGGTAAGGTACACTAATTGTTTAATACTTTTACAAACAAAATTTCCTATCACTAACAATTGTCTCTCCGAAACGAATCAGCCCGATAGCGCTTTTTATTATTCGCGACTTTCCTTATTTATTATTAATCTTTAAAAACAATCGCGACTGAACTGCTTTGCGTTTAACACCAGACTCTTTTTTCGACCTCTCGGTTAATTACATTAACCGTGTCTACACCAAAGCTTTGAGCTTTGAGCTTTCTATTGATGTAGGGAGAGATCATCGTCGCGATCCCTGTACATGTGTCTGTACATGGGTACTTAGAATGTTTTGTCAGCGTTTTTCCGTGTGAACGAATTATTTTCGTTCTTACGATTTATCGGGAATATGTTTATGTAGCATTTTACATGCTACGAAGGTTTGTATGCTGGTTGAGGCAGTGAGTGTAATTTAATATTTTTGTTTGTTACACTTCAATTTTACGCTGGCTCAACCGAATGCATATGGATTCGGATTTATGACTTATTTTGTTGGATAAGCTGAATCCAATATGCGGCATAGCCTTGTTGACTTTCCGTTGTATATCGGATTAGGATTTTTATGACTTATGTTTATAAGTGAAATCCGATATACAACACAAGAAAAAAATAAAAAATGACAAAATTAACTTATTTAGGTACACTTTTCTCCTTAACCACTGGTGCTATCTGCTCTAAATTGATGGTGAACCTGAAACAAGAGTAAGGCAATATTGTATACCTAAAATTTTCAATCTTTTGCCTAAATTGCAATTTTTGTACCATTTTTTTTTGAAAAAAGGTCAAAAATCATTCTTTTAAAAAAATGCATTTGGATTTAAAATAAAGTTAAAAATGGAATACAAAGATGAATTTAGGTATAAAAGATGAAGGACATAAAGGATAAGCACTGTGCAAAATTTCATCAAAATAGGTTGAATGGTTTTTTTGCAAATGGTACCTAAAGGCCAAAAAAAGGAACTTACGGGTTGAGACGAAAATCTCTCGTGACAACTGCGCAGACGACCCGTCACCATCTTTTAAAATATCAATTTTTGGGGTTAAATAGTCGCGTTGGTATGACATGTCATACATTTTCTGAAAGGGGAAAGCGCGGGCTTTCAAATAGAACTGTTATTAAAAAATCGATTTTTTGACCTCATTCGCGACCTGGTTACCTTAAATTTATCTGCATTGTGATTTGGAACTGTTAAACAGAGCTGAGTCTATTTGAGATAAAAGTTCTGCAATTTTTATACGAAAATTCCGGTAAAAATTCTAGTTTTCAGCTATAATCGTATTACCTTACTTTTTGTGGAATAGCACTGTAAACTTTCCTGGGTAGGAATTCTCGCAAAACTGGTTGCTTTCAGACTTGCCTTGGAAGTACGCAAAAATTCATAAATATGTATGGGATGTAGTGACCATGTGTGTGTTCAAACGGTTGAAGGGGAATACCAACCATTTTACAAAATTTTTACTCATGGCAGTCCAAGCGCTATGAAATGTCAAAATCACACAGCTTCCAAACAGGCGACTGAGCATTTAGAAGCAAGTTCCGGGCAACGGTATGGAAAAATTACAGATCATACGCACAAACTTGACACATTTATTTGTTGGTATGAATATTTTTTCTGTTGCCACAAAATTTTTTCGGCATGCGCTTTATTTATTGAAACTGTTTGGTTGGCTAGAGGCAACCAAATTGGCTGAGAATTCCTACCCTGAACGGTGAGCCCCGATTATCAGAGAAGAGTACTTAAAAAACCATAAATTTCGCCAGTTGTTCCGCGATAAATTGTGAATTTGGCCATACGTTTTTCATAAATCACCCAGTAAATGTTATTTGTCAACAATTTTACCGTGATATTTCTTAAAAATATCCTATATGCCTTTATACAATTGAAAACAAATTTGAGCAAATTATTGCTGAAATTATCGCCTTAGTGTGTACACGTAAGGTAAGTTTACACGAGACAGTAAAATTGTGATACCTAACGATATATTCCAGCCATAAAGAACGTTTACGTTCCGACGATGGATTGAAGCATAAGCGAGAATTTTTGGACAATTTTTCCGAAGTACTGCATTGCAAAAAGCGCCTGGAAAAATGTCACGGCATATCACGCGTGGAAAAACTTAGAAATTGTAATAGTCTGTTACTGACAGATCTAAAACAAATGAAGAGCTACAAAACTAATTGCAATCATACCCACGAGAAAGATAATAGCCACTGTCGTTATTGTTAATATTTTATTACGTCCAAAATTGTGACACGAAGAAATATTTTAGGTGCTCTAACAATTTAGCAGATGAATTGAGGCTTGATCGCCCGAAGCAATTCAAAACTAGATTAGAACGTTAGCTCAGCGCATTGAGAAGTTAATAAATTGAATCAAAGGGTTGTCCCCTAGGATTTGGGCACATCGTTTAAAAAAAACTTTAGAGGCAGGACACAGTAGTAAAGGAAAGACGTTTGCAAACGCTTCGTCAACTTTTTAATTTCCAATTGAAATTGGCCTCCTAAAATTTTCTTTAAGAGTCTTTCTTTAACTGCGGTTTTGACTTTTTAGCAATTCTATTTTGGTATATGACCTTTCCTATATCCCATAAGTGTACAACTAATTCATATTCTGATATCAAAATATTTTCTTATAATAATTGTAGGATTTAAATAATTTAAAGGAAATTTTATGCGAAATTGCCTGCTGCAATTTGTTTTCAGAACTGTTCATGGTTATTTGCCGCAAGTTATTGCAGCACTGTGTACAGTTAACTTTAAACTTGCGCAATTTTTTAAAGAATGCTATTAGTTGAGGATAAGCGGAGTGAAAACCTCGCTCCAATAGATAAGAGGTGCCGCAGCTGATTTAATAAAGCACTTTGTTTTTTTTTATTCTGTCATTCTGTCTGTTGATTTCATTCCTCGTTTTGAGGGGGGACTTACAGCAAAGGGTAGAGGATGTTAAAATCCCCAACCACTAACGGAAGGATTGATCATCACTCCCAGGCCAGGTCTTTTTCATGCACATGAAGTAAAAAATAGCCTCGGGTTGTAGGAAAACTATTGAAACCAAGTTTTTGATTTCATAACATCATTCATTTATCTAATTACTCTATTATGAGAAGAGGTGCGGGTGGTAACATCTCCTACACTTATCGGAAACTATATCCTTGAACTCCCCACCAGAAACAGCTTTTATAAGCGGGGTGGTCCTTGGTCAGGTTCCTACCTTCTTATCCACTATTTATAAATGGCGTAAAAAACAAACAAAAAACCGATTCCGAACAAGTTATATCCTAGAAACTCAAAAAAGGAGGTGATCAGCTTGTTAAGGACGGTTCATCTCCTCTACGGCAAAAACGAAGAATGCAGTCGTGTTTAGCATCCTATAGAACATAGGGGAAGGTGATTTCGAAGCTACTCCCGATTTTTCCAAATTTGATATTGTAGCTGCAAAACTTTTCGTTAACACTAACTCTTGAAGGATTTGATATTCATTAATATCATTTTTCAATTCAACCTTTGTCCATACTCCTTTTTCCGCCATTTTCCCACAACATACTGAGGCTTTTGTGCACATAATGAAATTATTTCCAACTCATTTCGAATGCCGCAGTAAGCTTACACAAGCAACTGTTTTCCTCGCTATACTTGCGACAAAAATTGTTGCTGTAAACAATTGCAATATTTACAGCATCTGTACAATATACACTAACAAACTCTTTTTTTGAAATCAACTTGTGCAGTTTTGTTTTGAATTATACAAAAACATACATATACACGGCTGCTTAAATATTGTGTTTCTTGCAACGCAATTACAATGAGTCAAACCGTAATTAAAAAAAATATTTGTGACAATTGGGATGTACTAGATTACAGCTGCAATTTACTTGTTAGCAAATTATTTAAATATATCATGTTATTGTTCGAAGTATTATTTTACGTTTGCAGTATCATTGGCATCCAATAACTACGTACCGTGCAGAATTAAGCCTTAAGTGGATCTTCTGCCCATTAAGTCCTTAGGAACTAAAAGCTCCAGCCGTGCACCACTGACTGTCTTTAAAAAGTTGATTCAATATGGGTAAATTGGATAGCAACAGATAACAGATCAAAAAACAACAAAGCTTTCACAAAAGATTTAGCAGTAAAAACTCCTGATGCTAAAGTAAAGGAGAAAAATTGATTGAATTTGAAGGACCCTCATATCTCTATTATAGAAAACATCCTTATGAACTTTTCATTACTTTTCAGCATCCTTCCTAAATAAAAGTGGCAAATTCTTGCCTATGGCAATTTCTATGGCCAATTTCCGCTTCTTTTTATTTTAAGATTGTTATCACTATTATTTCAGCATTTCACTATTTTCCTAGATATAAGTTTTCGAGAAACATAACCCGCGAAATTGAACACCGGAGAAAAAACCTGTAAGCACCTTCTTTCTATATTTTCCAGTTCAAGGGGTAGGAGTAGAATAGTGAAATACAGTGTGGGATCCACACTGTGGATAGTGGGGGAGGGGGGGGGGGGGTAACAGTTTATTCCATATTCCACCTTTCCATTTCAAAGTGGAAAATCGATTCCAATCTTCATTTCTGGAAATCAGCGAACCGAGCTGACTGCTGCACATTTGACTTCTTAAGGTGGAGCACTTCCTGTTAATTTCCCTAACATTCCAGAGGATAAATAATAAGTGCTGGAGCTTTGAGTTCTGGTTCAAGTTTTTATGCGTTCCATAAAAAGCACAGCAGAAATTATGTCAGTATACGAATGTACAATAGTGTGTAATTTCGCTTACTACAACAGACTTCTGGAGGATTTTAAATATCTTACCTGTTTAGATGCTCAAAGAGCTTCCTAATTACTGGAGATGGTTATGTGTTCAAGCAAGCAAATACTTAAAAATGTTGAAGCAAATGAAAATTATTATTTAATTCAGTTGTTGAAAATCACAAACAAATTTATTGTTTGACAACTTAGTAACGTATTCAATTTATTTGCATTAAACTCAGAAATAAAAAATTAAATAATTTTGCATTAAATAGAAAGCTGCAATCAAAACACCTACATAAAGTATAGTCTATTTAAAAAAAAAATACAAAAATGTTCAAAAAAATTTCTTTTGATTTGAATTTAATCGTCGTCTTGTATTTTGTCCATTTTGTAAATAAATGCATTGTGGTAAGAAAATTGTTCCTAGGCAAGAAAGAATGAAAAGCACTTTTTCCTAGAGAAATATGTTACGTAACTAGCTTGGATGCTGTAGTACTATTCAGAGCAATATGGACATGAAAAAAGAACAAATCATGGCCAAGCATGAAACATACCAGTCCATTCATTCATCTAGCAATTAATAGACCAGACGGGACTAGACGCCCCATTGTTTTCATGCACGAGTATTTTCTACTTTGGTCGAGAGTTGCATTTTTCACCGAAGATTAAAACCTTTTGTCTAAGGTTTTATTTCATTTTTTCTCATTTTGCATGTGAACGAAACCTGAAAAGCCCAACAAAGTGCACAGTTTATACCTTGCCTAACTCTCCTGCTCGTTTGTTTACACTGGAATGGGGTAACGTTTGAGATCTTTAGGAAGAGATTTTGAAACAGATGTCGAGATGATATGCATTGGCAAGTTCTTTGTTTGACTTGTCGTTGTTCACCATAAATGACGATACTTGAAACTGACAAGTGTCATTTCTTATTGTCTATCATTGAAAACCCTAAAGTATTCTGTTTTAAAAAATGTTTGCTAAAAAATGTTTAACCATCAATAAAAAATCACTTTTACTGTTTGAAAAGTACTCGTTTTATATCGGATAAACAAAATATTCATTTTTATAATATGGCGGCATGTGGATTTTTTCAACTTTCAAATCTGCTTATCAGTTAAGAATGAAATGTTTTTCTCCTTCTAGTCCGACAGGGAACTTGTTTGCAGCTGGACATAAATTTTATTGCAAACCACAAACAAATTAATTGCGCCGAAGTTAACGGTAGCATAAATTTCAAGTTCAGCGGATTTCTGGATGTCCGTATCCCGAAAAACACTGATTATACCACACCCAAGCCTACTTGCAACACCAAATTTGAATAGAAGGACGTTTTATCACATGGGGGGAATCAGTACAATCCCCTGTCGTTTGCTTAATTGTTCACCTAATCAAATCAAGGTCATTTTTACTTGAGGGTACGTTTCATGTACTACAATATAACTGTTTTGACATAGCTTGACGTAAGTCGTTACGCCGACATTCGACTACTATATACTTCAAACGTTTCGAAGAGGTCTTTCCCTGCTAGCACTCGCAAATACTGAATTTGTCCTACGCCGCAGCTGTCAAAGTAATTGAAAAGTCGAAGTTCTTTGTGTATCAATAGAAGGCCATAGAAGGCCATCGTAAAGATATACAGATACACATCAGCATAAACACGATAATGACTACCTGTATGAGGCTGGTATCCGGCATCGTAGTACGGGGCTGAAACCTCTACTCTAGGAATCGCAAATGAAGAAGTGTAGTTCATGGGCAGTCGAGAACATTCAGCCAATGCACACTTTCCTCGTACTTATAAGCTGTCAAACCAATACTAACTGCCTTCCTATTCTTACATAAAAGTACATAAGCCGGAGAAAAATATGTGTATTTTGAACTCACTTCCTCAAACCAGTTTGAGAAAAGCAAATTTAGGACAAATATGCGTTGGCTCATTCATCGCGATTTCTCCAACGTCGTCTTTTCTGATAAAGTGTCCTATTAAACAAAGTTGGTCTCCTCGCGATGGTCGTTTATACCAGCGCACTATTAAATACCCAGCAAAAATTTATGTCTGAGGATGCTTCAATCAGCGCGGATTCGAATGTTAAGAATTCCTTACGGATAATGTTAATTCCAATAATGGATCTTGTAGGAAGATAACGACCAAAATATCGTAGTCGCCCTTGATGAAAGTGAAAAGTTAAAAATGGCATAGACCAGGGAATGGTCCCCACATTCCCGAGATGCTAATTCGATAGAAAATAAGGCAAGACTTCCTTGAAGACAAGTCTTCACCCTCTTTTAGTTATTTCGCCCCGTTACTCTGGCGTTCTTTGCTGGTACATAACAATGACACATTGAGAGCATGTCGAGAATATGGCAGGCTGTTATTGACAACTACGGGAACCGGATAGGTAATTGCGCCAAAGATGGGAAACCCTTCTTGTGTATAAAAAATTGTTAAGTATAAAAAAGCATATTTTTTATATGTTTATTTTTGTTGAACCATCAGTCGGACTACTTCAGTATTTTCAAGCAAGAGACTGAGGCATAGCTATACAGGTAGGGTTAGCATGTTCAGCGGATAGAGTAACGCAGACGGGTCGCTCACCGCAGGGGAGTACGGAAGCATAGTGATATTACGGGAAACTGAAAAGCTAACTCGGGTATAACTTATCTGATAGGTGAGTCGTTCGCAACAAGCAAGCTGAACATTAAAAAAATATTTGTCATAAATGCAAAGAAATAAATGGTAAACGGAGTACAGCTGCGTAATGACATAGCAGATATGGTCAACCTTCGAGCTAAAACGCTCAAAAGAAATTATTTTGCATAAGCAAAATTAGCGACGTCGTGGCATTCATCACGGGTCATTGCCTCATAGGTGGGTACGCGACCTGTGCGTGCCCTCACTTGGCTTAAGGCATTCCTCATATCCTCTGCAATTGTCCGACAGTAGCTAATCGCAGAAGCCGTTATCTAGGCTTATCAAAAAAGGAGGCTTTTGAGGAGCTAGCCGAATTGGGACGCCGTCGATGTGATAACGTGTTGGCCTTCTATCCTGGAGGTCCCAGGTTCAAACCACACTGTGCGACCCATGTTTTGTTTTTCGATAACACCTAAAACCTTGGAGCTCATTTAAGTCTGACACTTTGGAGCTCATTTGTGTCATCATGACCTTCCTAGGTACCTGTGCCTCCGCTGGCCGCACCCAGTGTAAAGCCATCGTAAATGACTCGGGCAGGTTGCTCGACCTAGTTTTCTTCATCGGCCCGAATGATTCATTAGTGCACCGGTGCCGAACCCCTCTGGTCACGGAGTCCTGTCACCATCCTGCTCTTCAGGTCTTTTTCTGTTTTGATGCTGTCGAGTACTTCTCCTCCAGCTTGCACGGCTGTTACTTCAACTTCAGGTCTGCCGATTTCTCCATTGTCAATGATTGGCTTTCGAACTACAACTGTGCTGCTGTCCTAACTGAGTCGGATATTGACCAGGCTGTCCATTCTTTTTGCAGCGGTCTTTATACCTGATTCACGCAGTATGTTCCGATCTCTTTTTCCACTTCTTCCCCCTCCAGTTCGTCGCAACCCTAGATCGATGACGATTTAAGGGGGCGAACTCGTTCGAATTCGGCCATCACGTCATCACATTTAGATATTTGAGGTTATGTACTCGAAAAATGGCTAATTTTGAGCTTATGTATAGGATGCAAAAAAATGTTTGGTCTTTTTTTTTACTTTCATAATTTAGTTCTATTCTTACCTTTCAAAATAAGCTATGGAGCGTTCACCTACGATTTTTTTTTGTAAAGTTACGACCATTTTAAGTTATGAAGTTCATATTGCATATAAACATAATGTATCTATTTATATGAAATATGAACTTCATAACTTAAAATAGTCCTAACTTTGCAAGAAAAAATCGTAGGTGACCGCTCCATAGCTTACTTTGAAGGGAGAATAGTACTAAATTATGAAAGTAGAAAAAAAAAGATCAAAAAATTTTTTGCATCCTGCAAAAGTAGCCTAAAAACCCATTTTTCAAGTACAAGTACAAGTATAAATAAAAAGTTTCAATTTAAACAACAAAAATTAATTAATTTTTAATAAATAAATTGAATCTATTAGATTTTTAATAGATATCTGTTGTTGAGGATCAACTCAAATATTTAAGACTTTAATTTTAATTCGACTTTTGTTAGCCGTGGAACCATCGACATTCATCCATTGTTTTGTTGGAGGCATTCATTGGAACCCTTAAATAGAAGGATTATCGCACAAATCCATTTACACGTCGTTTGAGAACTTAATATTGTACTTTCTACGTATGAATTCTTAATGCCATTCACATCGTGCAACAATAGGAACAATGGATTCCAGGTAACACTCTCGCATCTCGTTTCACTTATTATTACCTCGTCATTTTCCGTTGAGGGAGCTTTTGTGATGATATACCTCGGAACACCCATTGGATACGATAACTTTATTGCTATGTTTCTCAGTTCAGATAAACCATTAACCATAGAAATAGTCCATTTATATCTCATCAGGCACATCTAAAGCCGTTATTCTACCATTATGGTTCTGGAAATGTTTTACCGCTCACGTAGTTTACTTGTAATGGGACCCGTTTTTCTCAAACGAAATTCGCTTCCAACTTTACTACCTTCTATATCTAAGTACAAATTTCAATGCAATAATAAACTGACACCGAAACTTGAATGCCCCTTTGTTTCCAGAATTAATTAAGTACGCTTAAATATTTTATATAATAGTTTTTGTGATAACATTGATAATGATTTTCACGACAGCATTAATCGAAATGCTCGAAAATAGAATACACTATTCGAAATGGGAGAATAATGCTAGATTTCTTCAGTGCGCCTGTAGATGTTACATGATAGAAAGCCCGAAATTGGACTTTTTCTCAAAAATAGTTCGTTTTCTGTTGGAGGTGTGGTCGGGACTTCTCTGTTTAATTTTCTAGAATTTTATTCACGGCATTATGTCTACAAAGCGCGAAATAGCATGATATCATCTAATTGTGTGAGGTACTATGGATATGATAATAAAAACTCTATTACAAGGTGTCTTAAATTGAATCGTGCACCGCAAAACAGGGAATTTCTGAACAAAATTGAATATCATTGGTAATTTTATTTCTGACCTTATTTTTGTACCTGGGTATAAGGGTTGGTGGTTGACTTACATTTCATAATGCCATCTTGAACAGATTGAAAGAACGGTTTGCAACGAAAATAAAGGACATCAAAGACTAAGGATTCAAAAATCTGAGAGACTTTGAAGCAAGTATTATTTTATCTATATGTCCTACACAAGGGAAAACTGTCGCAGCCCTTTGAAATGCTGAATGGAGTGCGACCAGGATGCATACTGTCACCTTTGCTTTTCCAGATTGTCATCACTGATGTGTACTAGATGACCACCCATCGCGAGAGATTAGATGGAAATTTTCTAAGTACGTTACGCACCTGGACTATGCCGATTATGTAGCTCTAATGTTGGGAAGCTCGCAGAGCAGTCTTTAAGATTAAGACCAAACTTAGACTGCAGGAGACAAAATGAAATGTGGCGCAGCAAATGGAACACGTTGAAAAATTTTGCTATCTCGGAAGCACAGTTAAAGTAGACGGGGGAGCTGAAGCTGATGTAGAGGCTCACATTAATAAGGCTCGAGTTGCATTTAATACTCCTGCTGAGATATGGCTCAATAACACCATCTCCAGGCACATAAAACTCCGAATCTTCGAACCAAACGTAAAATCTTCTGTTATATGGCTGTTTAACATGGAAAGTTACCTGTCAAATAACATCTAAGCTGCAAGCCTCTGTCAACCGGTGTTTCCGGTGCATCCTTAGCATCCATTGGCTGGAGGTGCTTGCCACCACGTGACGAGAGAGACTTACAGGCCACGACAGGATAGGCACCAGTATTCACAGGCGAAAGTGGTAATAGACAGGCTATATACTAAGAAAATTATAAAGCATAAATAGGAAATCATGAAATTTTAGTCTTAACATAATTTTTTGATTGATTGAAGTCAATGTTATCAAAGTGCAAATTAAAATAGCGAGACATCGACATGATAGGCTCGTGAAAACCATAATTCTTACAATATATTTTAAGGAAATCATGGATCGACTCGGATTAGATATATTGCCTTGAATACAATCAGAAGCGAAATCAATTTGGAGTTCTTATGTGTTTAGATTTAAGAGAGTCGAGATTTATAATTTTAAGCCTATCTAAATAAGAAGGTAAAATAAAAGAGTTAGTTCAAGGAAGCCCGCGAAGTGCAAAGAAAAAAAAAGCGACACTGGACTTTCCCAACCAGTCCAATGTTGTCGTGATAATATGGCGACCAAACACAGCTAGTGTACTCCAAAATTCGCATAACGAGGGTACACTAAAAGAGCTACGTAATCTAAGTGTCGTCGAATTCCTTACACAATAGTTCAATAAAATCCACTAACTTTAATAAGGATCACATCAATGCGGTCGTTGAAGATCACTATTAAAATGCGTCTAAGTCATAATTTAAAATTTCGCAGCTGAGCACAGACGAAACAACGCGAAAAATTTTGGCATCGTCAGCTTAACAGAGAATTTAAGAATATCTCAATGGATTCGCCATAATGAGTATGAGTGAACCCGAGGGCAGCGAACTTGTGAATTAAAATTTAAGGCGGTCAAAGGCTTTATTAAAATCCGTGAAGATACAATCCGTTAGAGATAATGCGATACAAATTAGCAATGGGTCTATAGTTTGAAATATCACAACGTTTGACATTCTTATGAAGAGGGATGATAAGGGATGATTTCCAAGATTTTGGGAAGAAACCACAAAAAATATATAAATTAAATAAATAACAAAGAGCAGGAACAATTTTTATTTTATAAAACAAGATTTGCCAAGGCTGGCTACTTCAAATGATATACATATTTACAACTTGTAGGTACGTAAGATAAATATAATCAAAGTTCAACAATTTGCTGAAGTTGGGCTTTCAGCTGCAACTTGGAACATCCTGAAGACCTTGCGTCTTTTTTTAAGCGGGTCGAGGGAAATCAGACTATGTCTGGCAGGATAAGGAGCGAGGCAGGTAGGGTAACGCCAGGGGAGGCCGCAAAGAGCGAACCGAAGGAATCTACGCTGGACTGACTCGATTTGGTTAATATGTACTGCGAAGTAAGGATCCCAGACCAGACTAGGTCTGGCAAAATGCCAGTAAAGAAGCCACGTCAAATAGGGGTCGTGAAGCTCCCTAGACCATCTTTTTAGAAAGCCAAGCGTGGAATTGGCTCTGCCAACCAGAAAGTCTACGTGGGCCTCTAAGGAGAAACGGGAGTTAAGAAACACCACCAGGTCCTTGATCAAGTCAATCTTGCTCAAGGTGCAACCTCGCATGGAGTAGTAGAAGGAAATGGAACGCATCATAAAAGACATAACGGTGCATTTGCTGGCGTTCAGTGGAAGACGATTATTGGAGTACCAGATCTAAAAATTGCGCATATCGGAACTCAACAGAGCACAGTCATCGTCGCTGGAGACCGCACGAAAGATTTTAGCATCATCGGCATAACACAGGATTCTGGACCTGGGCAGGATTAACGAGACGTCATTGATGTAAATTATTAATAGGAGCGGACCAAGGATGCTACCAGAGGTGACCGAGATTTCGGTGGATAGGGCGTCATGGATGCGCTGGCAACAGCCCGACAGGTAAGATGACAGCCACTCCACAAAGAGCGGCGGAAAAACCGAGCATGCAGAGCTTATGAACAACTCTGTAGTTGGATATGTCTGCCTTGTCTCCTGTAATTGTTGGAGACTGGACGAGGCTTACGATATTCCTGGATACTTAGGGCGTAGTTCTTCAAAGTGGGCTTCCTGTCCTAAACAACGGATATCTATTAAAAATATAATAGATTCAATTTATTTATTAAAAATTAAGAACGCCCCTTTTTGTTGTATAAATTTAAATTTTTATTTATTTATTTTTTATACTAGTTTTAGTTTGGCTTCTCAATACTAACTGTGTTGAACAAAGAAAAAAGTTATAAAAAGCAAATTGTTTCGTTATCAGTAATTAAAATCAAGATGTAGTCTTTTATTATATGTTGAAATTACACATTGAAATCATGTACAAATTTTAAATTCAATGTTACCAACAGTTTAATCATTAGTTTCAGCCATATTGTCTTTTCATTGCCAAAATATTGTTCAGTGCATTCAATTGTATTTCGCTTTTTCCGCCCAACCATTGGGCACAGTTGTTATCGAGTCGTCGTCGAATAAACACCTTGTGAAGAAGAAGGGCTTTGTTTTATTTTTTAATCGTCGCAGCAAATGCAAAAAAGCTTGCATTCTACATTTTGGCGCCCGAGCAGGGACATTCCCAAATTATTAATTTCAAGTGAAAATTTGGCAAGATTTAACCATCATAAATTCACTCACATTTCAAGGCTGGATCAATCAGTTCAATCCGCCATCTTTACCTCTTTTCGTCGTGGGATCATCATATTTATTTTCGCATCAATTCTACAAATTTAATTGCTGGGAATAATAAATTGATCGTGAAAAAATTGTCGCAGTACATCCCTCCTACACAAGTACAATTAATCTCCAAAGACGCTGGAAGTAAGTACATCTGATCACAATTGGATAACACGTGCAGCATTCTTTAAGAAATTTTTATGACTAAATTCGTCGGGTATTTCAAAGGTAAATTCTTTCAAATTTATGAGGACAATATTATCATCAGTGCTATTTCGATTACTTTATTGGCCAAAATTATTGAAATTTGATAGGTTGACCTTGACTTTGAGAAATGTGTACAGTGAAATTGCTTTGATAAGTTGACCTTGATCTTGAAAAATTTATACAGTGAACTTGAATTTATTGCTGTCAATATTGTTTACGAGCTTGCAAATGGATTATTCTTAGGCATTTATATATGAACAATTTTTTTTTTTTTTTTTTTTTTATACGATGTGGCCAAATCCTAGGGGACAACCCTTTGATGCGTTAGCATGGTTTTGGCCGGAACGGAATTAGGGTAAGGGAGGGAAGTGAGGAAACTTGAGTCTTGTTTGCATTGCTGCGAGCTAGACAACAGCCCAGAGACGGAGTGGATTATTTTAATTTCTTAATAAAAGCTCACGGTCATCTGGGCTCGAACCCGGGACCCACGGCATGTTGGTCTTGCCGCTCAACGCATTGATCCAACTCCGCCTCCAATTTGTGTGAGATTAAGTCAACTTAAGTGCAAAGGTTGATATATCACATGAATTGAACAAGTTATAATATATCATTTAAAACACCCTAGAAGCTATATAGATAGAAAATTTGCTACAAACTACTAGACAATTAAGTAAATAATTGAATAGTACCTTTGATGTCACTACTTACTGACATTACAAATGAACTTAAGAAGAATTTAGTGTGGTAATTTGAGAATTCAACTCTTGACGTTTACTTTTGTCTTTCAATAAATCTTTTTTATTAACTAAGCTCTTTTGGACTTATATAAATTAAAAAAGAAACGCTATCGTGGATTGGGTTGAGGAAATTTTGAATTATTCATTTATAATGTCTGAACAACTCACGGAACTTAAGGCACAAAGAGCATCTACCAAAGGGTGCATCACCAGAATAAGGAACCTGATCGATTCCAAGGCAGGTTCTTTGTCGTATACTGAATTCGAATGTCGCTTAGGAATCCTAGAATCCTATTTCAAGCAATTGTTATCCTACCAGTCGTCAATTGAAAAGTTGGTTCCAGAAGATGCGAATGAAGAGAAGATTAGGGGGGAGTTTGAAGACTTGTATTGTGCTACAAAGTCAAAAATATTAACGCTGATGTCTGGCCATCGTAATTCTAGCAGTTTTCAAGAACATTCCTTTATGGCAAATGCTGCATCCTTGAATAACCTCCCAAAACTTAAATTGCCACAGTTTTCTGGAAAATATTCCGAATTTCCAAACCTTATCGGAAGTTTCTCCAAGCTCGTCGACAAAAATGACACATTATCGCAAATTGAGAAATTTAATCATTTACTTTCTTGTTTAAGTGGTGCTGCATTGCGCACCGTCAAGGCATTTGAAGTTACTGAAGATAACTATTCCAAGGCTTTAAGCCATTTGGAAGCCAGATACGACAACAAATATTTAATATTCCAAGAACACATCGTCGATTTGTTTAATATGCCTAAAATAAAAAAGAATTCTGCAAGTCAACTTCGATATTTAGTGGACGGGACCAATGCTCATTTGAGTGCTCTGCTGACTTTAGGCTCATATGAAGATATAACCAACGCTTTAATAATTTATCTGGTCAATGCAAAATTAGACCCTGACTCGCAGTGTAAGTGGGAGGAATCAATGGAACGTTCGAAACTACCGACTTGGAAAGAATGTGCGGATATCCTAAATAAACGTTGTCAGTTTCTCGAAGCTAGAGATACCAAATTTCAACAGAAAATTGAATCGTCGTCATCTCCCAAGTTATTTGACTTGCTTAGAGGAAGGAAGTTTAATTCGAATTCTACCTCTTTAACTGCCTCCAATTCTGCTTGTTTATTTTGTAAAGAGTACGGCCACGCTATCTACAAGTGCACAAAGTTTCTTGAGCTTCCAGTGTTGATCAGATTTGAACAAATCAAAAGACGGGCATTATGCGTTAATTGCTTATCAAAGGGCCATAGTGTAAAAAGATGCCCTTCTCAAAAATGTCGTGTTTGCTTAATGCCACACCATACCCTTCTGCATCGATATGCTACAGCTGCCTCGTCATCAAATGAAACCTCAGATCATCCTAATCATAAAGTGGAACCCAGGCAACAGTCCTCCAGCGTTGATCATTCTTATCTAACTTCATCATTATTGTCAAAAGATCAGGCGAAGTGTCAAGTTTTCCTTGCTGCAGCTGTCGTTGAAATCAAAGACAACATTGGCCGTTATCATCTTGCGAGGGCATTATTAGATTCAGCATCTCAGCTCAATTTCATTTCAGAAAACCTAGCACAATCTCTGAAACTAAAGAGATCAAAGTCTGAGCTAAATATTAGTGGTATAGGGGATACTTCTTCTAAAGTTCGTTGGTCAACAGAAGCTGTCATTAAATCCAGATTTTGTGGCTTTGAAACTAATCTATCTCTGTATGTCCTTCCACATATAACTGGCTTACAACCGGAACGAAAGGTTACAATTGATAACTGGAACATTCCTTCCAATATTCCATTAGCGGATCCACAGTTCTTTAAACCACAAAGGGTAGACCTTCTGATTGGCGCAGATATAATTTTCCAGTTGCTTTGTGTGGGTCAAATTAAGCTGAGCGATAATTTACCAACTCTACAAAAGACGGTGTTTGGCTGGGTTGTCTCAGGAAAGTACTCAAATTCAACGTCTTTGCCTTCTATACTATCCTGTCATATCAGCTCCGACAAAGAAGAAGCTGAAGCAATTGTTTCAGAAGACAAATCTTTGAATGAACTAGTTGAAAGATTTTGGAAGGAAGAAGATATCGAAAGGACCTCAACAAAATTAAGCGGCGAACAAATGGAATGTGAAGCTGTATTTCCAGATATGAGTCGCCGTCTACCTGATGGAAGATTTCTACTAAAATTACCCTTTAGAGAGTCTCCACTGCAGCAGTTAGGAAATTCATTCGAGGTCGCACGTCGTCGTTTCGGCTACCTAGAAAGAAAACTCAGTAAAGATCCTGATTTAAAAGCAAAATATTCTCAATTTTTACGAGAATATCTCAGTGCTGGTCATATGGAAGAAATTTCTATGAAGGATGTTCCGCAATCTCACTACTTTATGCCTCATCGTTGTGTTTTGCGACCTGAGAGCTCAACAACCAAGTTACGGGTCGTTTTTGACGCCTCTTGCCGCACTACATCAAACAAATCACTAAACGATTTACTTATGGTAGGACCAAATGTCCAGGATGATCTTTTTTCAATTATTTCTAGATTTCGCTGTCACAAATTCGCTTTGACCGCCGATATATCAGCTATGTATCGTCAAGTACTAGTATATCCTGAAGACAGAAACTATCAACTAATTTTGTGGAGAGATAACCCGGACGAGGAGATTCAAATATTTCGCCTAAAAACGGTCACCTACGGCACGGCTTCAGCTCCGTTTTTAGCGACGCGATGCTTGCGTCAGTTAGCTGAGGAGTATTCAACAAAGTTACCCAGAGCCTCGCGAATAGTGGAACAGGACTTTTACATGGATGACCTCCTAACAGGGGCAGATACTCGTGAGGAACTGTATGACATTCGTCAGGAGGTGGACATAATTTTAAAATCAGCTCAATTTCACCTTCGAAAATGGTACCCCAATGACAGACAACTTTTATCGGAAATTCCTGAGCAAGAGCGGGAGACGCCTTTAAAACTAAACGAATCCGACGTCGTCAAGGCTCTTGGTATGATTTGGGAACCAACAGCAGATCAGTTTCGCTTTCAATACAAGCCCCCAGTGGTCGTTTCGTCAAAGATTACAAAGAGAAGTATTTTATCTAATACTGCCCGTCTATTTGATCCGCTGGGACTTATAAATCCTGTCGTCGTTCGAGCGAAAATATTTTTACAGGAACTTTGGCTCCTCAAATTAAATTGGGACGAATCATTACCCCAAGACCTACAGCATCGTTGGTGTCAATTCATGGAACAATTAGAGAAGCTGAACACTATAAAAATTCCTCGATCGGTACTTAGTGTAGAGAGGGTGTCTAATTTAACACTTCACGGATTTGCAGATGCATCTATAAGGGCGTACGGTTGTTGTATATATATTCAATGTACAGATGATGCTGGCAACATTTCCGTGAACTTATTAGCAGCTAAATCAAAGGTTGCTCCCATGAGAACTACTAGATCATTGCCTTGCTTAGAACTTTGTGCTGCTCTACTTCTTTCAAGACTTGTCGCCAAAGTTCGAAACAACTTTCCAAGTCTCATAAACGAAGAATACCTTTGGGCAGATTCGGAAATAGTACTCGATTGGCTGGCCAGCCATGCTTCTAATTGGAAAACTTATGTTTCTAACCGTGTATCGGAGATCCAAGGGCTGACAGAAAGGTCGATCTGGAGACATGTCAACTCTAAAGCTAATCCTGCTGACATGATTTCAAGAGGTGTTGAAACCGGGGAACTTTCCAAGTCTATGTGGTTTTCAGGTCCAGATTTCTTAGGGCTATCGAAGGATTACTGGCCGCCTCTTAAAGAACGCCATTCGAGTATGGATAGCTTACCGGAGAGAAGGAAGATGAAGTCAATTCTAGTCTGCAATGTAACAGATTCATTTCTGGATACTCTGTACTCAGTTAGTGACTTTACTAAAAATTTTCGTCGCTTTGCATATATACTGCGATTTTACAGAAATCTTGTGGCCAGACGTAATAAGAATGTAGTCGAACCCGGTGAATTATTAGCATCTGAAATTGACGAGGCGTTTATGCGCATTATTTGGGCTATTCAGCAGCATGAATTTGCCGAAGAAATGCGAGCGTTGGAATATGGGCACGAGGTTTCAAATAAAAGTGCTATTAAAAGATTAGCACCCTTTCTGGATGAGACAACCAATGTCAAGTTATTGCGAGTAGGTGGTCGTTTGAAGCATGCTGAATTGACTGCGGATCGCCGATTTCCTATTTTATTGCCCCGAAACAACTTCTTCGTCAGATCGTATGTGAAGTATCTACATTTAAAAAATTACCATGCAGGCGCACAGGCTCTTGTCTCTATAATTGAACAAAAATTTTGGCTAGCACGGGGTTATGCCCGCAAAATAGTACGCAATTGCATCCATTGCTTTCGATACCGCCCTCGCCTTGCGCAGCAAATTATGGGTGATCTACCTAGAAGTAGAGTGAACATATCCTTGCCATTTACCCATAGTGGGGTAGACTTTTGTGGCCCAATAATGACGACCTATCGGATTCGAGGAAAGGTTCCGTATAAGTCATACGTCGCGCTATTTGTCTGTTTCGTCATTCGAGCCGCTCACATAGAAGTAGTTTCGGATTTGACGTCTGAGGCTTTCATCGCTGCCCTGAAAAGGTTCATCGGTAGAAGGAATTTGTGTAGGCACCTCTATTGCAATAATGCAACGAACTTTGTTGGAGCTCGGAAGCGGTTAGAAGAATTCAAAAACTCGTTCCTTCAAGAACAAACTCAAAGGGATATCAGGTCCTGGTGCAGCAATAACTCGATTGAATTTCACCATATACCTCCGAGGTCGCCACATTTTGGCGGTATCTGGGAAGCGGCTGTTAAGTCCGCAAAGGCCCATTTATATCGAACACTTCAGAACTCAATGTTAACTTTTGAGGAGTTAACGACAGTCATGGTACAAATAGAAGGCGTCCTGAATTTGAAATTCGGATCGGCTGATAGAGGAGTAATGGGTCTAACTCCTCTATCAGCCGATCCGAATGATTTCCAAGCTCTAACTCCCGCACATTTCCTAAATCAAGCCCTATTAGATACTTTCCCTGAACCTACCTTTTTGGCAGCGCTGGTCCAAAGAATATCTGAACCAATTGCAAGAAAGGTCCAAGTGGCAGTCAAAATCTTTCAACGTTCAGATAGGAGCAATGGTACTGATTCATCAAGATGATCTCCCACCTTATAAATGGAAGCTTGGTCGAGTGGTCAGAACTATTTCGGGTCCTGATGGTCATGTACGCATGGTGGACATAAAAACTCCTTCCGGCATTCTTCGGCGAGCTGTGGCAAAAGTTGCATTGAAAGTCTACTAGTCCTTTCAAAGGCGGCGGGATGTTTCGTTATCAGTAATTAAAATCAAAATGTAGTTTTTTATTATATGTTGAAATTACACATTGAAATCATGTACAAATTTTAAATTCAATGTTACCAACAGTTTAATCATTAGTTTCAGCCATATTGTCTTTTCATTGCCAAAATATTGTTCAGTGCATTCAATTGTATTTCGCTTTTTCCGCCCAACCATTGGGCACAGTTGTTATCGAGTCGTCGTCGAATAAACACCTTGTGAAGAAGAAGGGCTTTGTTTTATTTTTTAATCGTCGCAGCAAATGCAAAAAAGCTTGCATTCTACACAAATAGTTATAAAAGAAATTCTAAATAAATGGAGATTTTTATACAAGTGCAAATTGTTCAAATGGATTATCTGAAATGAAATTAAAGTTATGAAGTTGGTCTATGCATTACAAAATATTCTGCCGCCCCTACCCCGCCCCACCCTCATTTTTGCATGGAATGTTAAACATTTATACAAGAAATCTATCTTTCATATGAGTAAATTTAGTACAAATTAAATTTGTTGACAGCATACCTGTGCTCGTAAATAAAACAGAAATATAGGTCATCTTTTCACCGCATTTGAATCATTACTCCTTGGTGTATCAAAAGTCTTGAACACATTGTTGCTTTAATACAACCAGTTAGGTCGAAAGTCGGAACCCTTGGTTAACGTCTGGAAATACAGAAATACATACCGTTATAAATCAATTTCCTAGATCCGTCTATGGCAGATGTAATGAAGGCAACATTTGTTTAACAAAATTAATTTTGTGCCCCATAAATCACAGGACCAGGTGAGGCAGTAATAAAGGTTCCTCTAACTTGAGTAATTGCCGTCAACATCAAAATAGAAAATCTGATGACACCTTTGTTAATAATATCAATTTAGCTTGATTTTCGAAAATTTCGAAAAACTAATCGTATTTCCTGCCTTAGGTTTTCCTAGTTTAAAAATTCCGGAGGCCGAAAAGTTCACCATAAACACGAAATCAGTAAACTTAGCAATTTAAGGAACTACAAGAATTGCCGCCCTTCATTCCTAAAAGGTGTGTGTACACAAGTGAAAGTCAGTCTTAAACTTCGCCGATTTACGCAATCTTCCTTAATCCTAGCAATTCAAGACGGATGCCACCTGTTGACCCGCTAGGCCATTGTTTTATCACTTGAGGGAAAATTGTCCTCGTGAACAGTTCAAAGGTTCGTTTCATGAATGAGAAGTTGTTGTACGTGCTCGGAATAATAAAACTTTTGGATATTAAACTTCCCCAGAAAAATCGATCTTAGAAAGGATATTGTAGAAACCCGTCTTCCTAGGAAGTGATGATGCGAATTAAGGTAATCCAAGATAAATTATCTCAAAACTTGTAGAAGTCACTGATTATGTAACTGCAAATATTACTGTATTACGGTTTTTTTCAGGAAAATTCAACCAGAGTTTTATGAGAAATGTTATTTTCGGGAAAGTCTGCCTTCTTCCATTTTGCTTCTCGAGTGCGTATACATATTTGCTATCAAATGACCACAATCAAAATGGTTGTGGAATATCCCGAGGGCCCTTGAGAGAAGTTTTTAATCCATTTTAGATGATGAGAAAAGCGCCTGAAGACAGCATAACGAGGCGAGCTTAGGGATCACTACGTAAACGTGACATATGGCATAGCAGCGATTTGTACCGATATGCAGTAGAGGAATATGTTCAAATTAAGCGGTTGTTAATAAATTTAACAGAGTTGGGCTGGTCAAATTGCTTTTCTGCCGGAAATGGTGCTTGATACGTGGATTATATTACAAACATATGTAAAGCACATATAATGCGGTTGTGCCACTTATCTAAAATTATATTTTATGCATAGGAATGATTTCAGTGGGACTTCTGTGATATTAAATTCTAAAAGTAGTTTTAAGAAAAAGTTACACCGACTTCACAACGAGCTCAAAAAAAATAAATTATTGAATTTTAAACCTATTTAGATATTTTTAACTCCGCGCAAAGTTAATTAAACGAAATGTTATTGTTATTGCATCTTCGCAAACTTAAATAAATCCTTGTAGCTTATGATCTCGCAAGCTGAAATATTTCGTAGTTTCATATAGTATCTTTTAATGTAGATAGATATCTGTCTTGTTTTATTAATTTGGTGCTTACTTGAAAATGTTTAAGTAGGCATAAAACTGAAGAATATTTTAAGGGCTTTTATGAAGTAGGTTCAACTTTTCTAAAACTATTTTACTTTTTCCTTTTAAGATATATCTCTCTGGTTCCATTACTAGGGTATGGGGAGACCACTACCCCGATTCTGCGCCAACGCCTTCAACGGCTAACCCGATTTGTAGATCTGGATCTACCGATCTTCTACATCTGTTGCGCGGTCTACAATTTCGGCGTATTCCTTGGAGTTCCCTGCGGGTTCCAGTCAAGAGCCTGTTGAACGGTGTTATTCGGCCCTTTTCTCAGTGTGTGGCCTATCAAACCAACATCGCCATCTTGGCCTGTAAGTCTTTGTATGGCTTGGCTTATAAGCCTGTGTAGGTCTTCTTTGATGAAGATGTGGAATCTTGTTCATCATACATAACAACATTATTGCGCCATATCTCAGCAAGATAATAAATGCAGCTCAAGTCTTGTACATATTGTACATCAGCTTCTGCTCCGCCATCTGTGGTAGCTATGGTTGAGAGATAAAAAAAATATATCTACTTATTTTGTTTATGCTTCTCAAAAACTGCTGATTGTATGAACAACTCGAATAGTATGTAAAATTTAACATTAGTTGACTGATAAGTGACATGAAAACCCCCGGCATACTTAATGTTATCAAAACTAAACCGTTTTTAATAGACTAGCAAGTAGATATTTTTTATTAACCGTTCCTATATATTAAATTAGACACATTATTTATCAAGATGAACGGCAGTTCACTCGGTTCGTGGGGACGGTAGGCACGGCCAACCCCTACGCACCCCTATTTACGCCAAAACATGGCGAGTAAGGTTAGTTGAATTATTTATATGAAATTTTTTACTATTTTATGTTTTATTTATTATTTGACAATAACATACATATATATATATATATATATATATATATATATATATATATATATATATATATATATATATATATATATATATATATATATATATATATATATATATATATATATATATGTCATTCTTTCTCAAGGAATGACCCCATACAAGCCAAGAACGGTTTAGTCTATTAAAAGTTTATAGGTGGTCAATCGAAAGGTCTTGAAGTCTACTTTCAAAATTCGAGTGGCCTTTTTATCGAAACATCTGGGCTGATCAAATATGGCTGCCAAAACCACGTGACTTCCAATTTTTTTTTACTATATTAATTATTATAAAACCAGCATCATGTACTTGATTGAGGTCCTTAACGCCCATAATGAGAGGTATTGAAGTCTACTTTCAAAACCCATATGGTAAATTTTTTTTTGAATCGAGTAAAACCCAATATGGCGGCCAAAACCACGTGACAAGTGGTGACTTTTAAAAAATCAACCGATTTCCATCACATTTGGAATATGGGGGTTTTAAAGGTCACTGATCACGAATCCAGAGTTAGATTTGTACAATTCAAGATGGCGGATCCAATATGGCGGACGAAAATTTAATTGCGTGTTTTTCACCAATTCCTCTATACAGGGGTTTTTTGGGTCGCTGAGTAATAATAGAAGCGCTGATAATGTATATTTGAATGGTATTCTTATGTAATCAACCGATTTTCATCAAATAACCCAATAACCCAACCTTGCATTTGTTTTGTTTGTTTGTGTTTTTTTAAATTTATTAACTGAATCGAAAATTTGACACTAATCTACTTACTACTGAAGCTCAATGAAGCTGTTATTAGTCGAATATCTTTTAATCATTAATGTTTAATTTTTAACGATAAAGGCATGATTTTTCATGATTTGAGGTACAGCTGGAGCATTGCTAAATCTTTTATTCAAAAACCTGACATTCTTTTGATAGTCATGTTGACTGTAATAAAAACTTTTCATGGTATTTGTAAACCTCGATTTCGACCATTCAAAAAGCCTTTGAGTGCTTAATATTGCTTGTTTGGGTTTACATAATAGACTATATCTAACAGCTTCTCTTTTGAATGAAGCTCCTGATGCATCTTAAGGACCTTTAGCATGCGCTGTTGGATGACAATGCCATTCGGCCTTGACACCAAAATCTCTTTCATGATTCACGAGATTCACCATTTCATATTTATTTTTAAAATGCTGTTTAGCACCATCACTAAAGTAAATTAGTTTTTTTGGCTTATGATTCTGTTTAAGGTAGGAAACCAATAATTTTTGGATGGTGTAAACAGCAGCTGTGTCATGCTTTGTAGACTCAGAAAGAAATAGCAAACTTTTATGTTTAAGCTCAAAATTTTCGGCATAATAATAAACTACTGGACATAAAGTAGCCTGGTCATTGTTAAAGTGAAATGGTTGTACAGCATTCTGTGCCACAAATTTGTAATTTTCAGAAAAATTTAAAACAAGTAACAGTTCTCCAGATTTTAAATTGCGTTTCGTCGACTCATATAATTCCGATTGGTTTTTGGTAATAAATGAATGAGTTTTTAAAGTAATCAATTTTTCCATTAGTAGTTCCCCGAAATCGTCTGAAGGAAGGGTTTGAGTTAATAATGTACATCCATCGGCTGCTGTCCATGATGAAAATTCCACCTCGAAAATATTTCTTTCCCTTAATCTCACTAGCAAATAATTCCTGAGTGTTTCTACATTTCTGCATTTTCATCTAGACTTTGACACTCCGTCTCTGGGCTGTTATCTAGCTCGCAGCAATGCAAAAAATAAGACTCAAGTTTCCTCACTTCCCTTACCCTAATTCCCTTCCGGCCGAAACCATGCTAACGCATCAAAGGGTTGTCCCATAGGATTTGGCCACATCGTTTATATAAAAAAAAACTAATTTTTTCTAAACAATCTTAATAATCCACCAATCGAAGTTCTGAATCAGCCGTTAGTTTTTTTAGGTCAACAGAATCAATCATTAATTTACAATTTTCATGTATCGTGCATACACAAACGGTGTGAGTAGCGCTGGCACCGGCTAGAATGCAATTTTTGGCACGCAATTGAGCAAACTTGCTAAAACTCACAGGTGATTCTTTATGTTCTTCTGTATAAGTTGAATAAAGATCTTTAAAGTCTAATAGAACAAGGTGTTTTTGTATCTGAGTACGACCATTAGCAGTTTTACAGATACAACGTCTTTTATTCCGGGCATGACTCTGTTATAAGAGGTATAGAAATCTATAATTTTTTGTGTAACTGCTGAATTCAAACCATGACCTTTCCTTTTACAAGTTTCGGCTAAAACTCCACCCGAAGATTTTAAAACTTTCGATTTTTTCGCGAAATTCCAACTACAATTAAACTCTTGGGCGATTTTATTAGGGCTCCAACTATCTGGAGCTACTGTGAGGATACGTAACTTTTAAGCATCATTAACTTCTAGTGAACTGAATTTATCTTTTAAACCCTGTAACATACTTTCAAGTTCTGCTTCTCGTTCAGAAGAAGATTTACATTATCTTCATCACTCTTGGAAGTAGAACTGTTTCTATTTTTATTAGGACTATTTTTTCTGCACATACCACAAATTTTTGCAGATTCTGCAAGCAGAGGAAATGAACGTCGTATATTTTTTATTTTTGAAACCATAAGGATTGCAACATCTATCGCTATGAAAATGTTTTGTAGGTGACATTTTATAATTTAGTCATATAAACAATTAAACTTTAAATAAGATGGTTTGAATAATAATTTCGTAAGTTAATTTTTATAAACTTTCAAAGAAACTCCAAGCTAGAAGTTTTACTTTTTGAACCCACACAACCCCCGACCATGAAACAAATTATTCTTCTATTAGCAATGGGGGAGCATACTCTATACAACAGGAAAAGAACCATCCAAATCGGTTCACGCATTAAAAAGTTAGGTTCCACTCTCGTCCTGCACCCCTCCCTACCAAAATTCTTTTCTCGTGGTTTCATCCAGGGAGCATACTCTATCCAACAGAAAAAGAATTATCCAAACCGGTCCACGCTTTACGAAGTTAGACTACTGCCCACTTCCACCCCCACCCCTCACCCTTAGACCAAATTAATCTCCTATTAGAAATGGGGGATCACACTCTATACAACAGAAAAAGAACCATCGAAATCGGACCACGCGTTGCAAAGTTAGGTTCCGCCTCCACCAGCAGCCTTTCAAGTTCGTTTTAAGCTTCGGCTCATTAAAGGCTCCTCTCTTTTTCCCCGCCAAATAAAATTTATGCTCAGGTAGTAATGGGTGATCGAACTGAGAAAATCGATTTAGTACGGTTAAATCTGTAATTTGTTTCCGATTTCGTAGATCGATTAATCGCCTTAAAAGGATCGATATCCATAGATCGAATATATCGATTCAGTTTATTTTGATATTTCATTTATTTCAGCATTTTTAAATTGCAAGTAATTAAACCTGTTTCTACACATAAAAATATAGGGTCATTATTGAACCAATTTATTAAATAATAGAAAACAGTCTTTGTAGCTTACAAATCTTGGGTATTTCAGAAATGTTGCTTATTTAATCGGAAAACAATTTGCGATTATGGAGCGGAGTACTCGTCTTCATTAAAGGAACACAACTAAAAATGTACACCCGAAAAGTAAAAGAGAAGCACAACTTTTGTGCCGCGTATTTGCAAGCGCAAACATTTTTTTACTAATATCACAACATGTCCCAGAAACCTTCCAGGAATATTATGAGTATGTACGAAGAACATTCTCGTAAGGTTTCTGGTCTTAGCCCTAAAAATGTATATCTTGGGGACGTCTTTTGAAAATATTCTGGGAATGTTTTATTCTTTCGTTTTAAACGGAAATCACCGCAAGTGAAAGTTGAGAGTTCACCTTTATCTTCCTCCCTGTCTTCACCTTGAGAGAAACATTACTACCTCTCAGTTGAAAATTTCAAAATGTACGCAGTTCTGGTTTGCTATTAAAGTGCTAATTGTGATCGAAAACACTTACACACTTTTCATATGAAAAAAGGCTATGTAAGATTTTAAAGCACGCAAAATAAATTCTTCGTCTTTTTGATTTATTGTGGAAAGGTTTTTTATACAATTCACCATTGCTTAAATGTCTAAATCCATATTATTTTAAAAGTGTAAAATCTGTCAAATTTGAGACTTTATATTAAAAAAAACTATTAATAAGTGTCAAATCTTTAATAGATTAAAAATGGTCAGAGCTCAAAAAGATATATATGCTTCTTTCAGGAGATTAAGATCTACGTAGCATCTACATGTATTCCACGCGAGTTTCTTACTAGGATTATACGTGGCAGTATATATACTTGTCTATTCCACTAGTTATATTCTACTTTTTTGATCTGACAAATCCGCGTAAACGGAGTTGGATCAATTCGTTGAGCGGTACGACCACCATCCCATGGCTCGCAGGTTCGAGACCAGGTCTCCTCGTGAGCTTTTATTAAGAAATTCAAATAATCCACTCCGTCTCTGAGCTTTTCTCTAGCTCGCAGGAATGCGAAAACAAGACTTTTAAGTTTTACCACTTCCCTTAAACTAATTCCCTTCCGGCTTTAGCCACGTCGGATAAAAAAAAAACTAATATGCATAACATCTAGGATGTCGGTATACAAAATTCAACTAAATTTCGAAGCAATTACAAGTTGCATCGTGTATTTCAAAACTAATTTGTATAAAAACTTAAAATCGCATATTCGAATATCACTTATTTGAGATTTTTCTTTAAATAACTTATTTCTTTCTCATTGTGGAATCACCAAACCAGAAATAAAACTAAACAAGCCATCGATGACAAAATCATGCAGTAGTACACAGTTAACACTAAAATATTATAGTGATCACAAGAGCATTCACCTAACAATTACGATTCTTTTAATTTTTTTTTACATTTGTCGGATTATTACACAAATTAAAGATAAAATGCAAAAAAATCACGAGTAAGCTTGTTTTTTTTTTTTTTGGTACGTCTTAAATAGATCGAAATCGGAAACAAATAAATCGATTCGAGCGGAATCGGCCCCACGTAAAATCAATTAAAAAATTGGCAGATCGAAGGCTTAAAGATACTAATACGTAACACCTAGCAGATCTCTTGAGATCGAAACGAAGATCGCCCATCCCTATGCTCAGGTGGCTGAAGTCGCTTTTACAATATGTCTCATCGTTCATCAAAATGTAATGAAATTTGGTCAGGTATACTTCCCAGAGCTTTCTGGCTACTTTTCCCTTCCTCAGAACAGTCCGGTATTTTTTGGAATTTGTACCACCTTAAGTTGAACGTTAATTTGTTAAGTTTCCCGCCATACCTCACACAAGGTTATTGGGATGACTGTCATACTCTTTCCTTATATTTTTGACAATTCCTTGTCAGCTAGGCCCTTTTCTTACCTAACTTTTTATTTTTGTCAGCAGACCAACCCTTCTTATGTTTGGAAATTGTCCATCTCACCCTTGACAATTAAGTTCATAGTTTTAGTTTGGTTTCCAGCCACAGAATAAGAATATCGAAGGCTGGTTAAAGTTCAGCAGGGATTATACCTCCCAAGCTCGATAATTTTTAATGCGTGAAACTGTATATCAGTCAATTTCAGTTTTCTTCTATCAAGGTTGTTACGGACTAGGCCATATGAGTGCAAACCATAGTTCAAGAGTTTCCAAAATAGATTAGGTCAGCTTCCAACTTTTTTGACTATGAGACTGGTAGTACTTGGTATAGTTGAGAGGATCTCACACAAACGACTTACTTCGGAGGTGCTTTTGATATTGTTGCAATAACTCTCCCACGAAAATTCTTTTTCAAATTGTTTTCTTACCAGTTTTTTTTTATTTTCTGAGGCATTCCTTGTAGAAGGTCGATTCGTTCTTTTTGCTTAATTAAAAAGTTTGCCAGATTACTTTCTAAGGGAGATGATTTCAGAAAGTTGCTTACTGTCTCTCGGTTTGAGAACAATTAGCCAGTATCTAACCCTAAAGATCATGACTTTAGGAGCCTAATAACAGTCATCCCAAGTGTAGTGTGCAGTCCCATTTCCTGCAGGATTTACATCTAAGGCACACTAGGTGTTACGTATTAGTCTTCCTGTGAGTCTGAAGGCACAGACCAATATCGGCACTAAGAAACATAAAAAATTATGCAAAGAGTTTAAGATGATTTTATTATGAAATATAACAAAAAGCAAAACGGGTCGATTTCGGTTCAGGTTCAGGAACAATTTTTGTTTTTTATGAGCTCGTAAATGACAAGTCCCCTTCCATACTTTATGACTTCATAAATTTGGTAACTTTTTCAGATAATCTGTCAATTCCCGATTCTTTTTTCCCTGCGTAATTTTTACATCAAAACTTTTAAATTTCTCAAGTTTTGAGGATTTCTCTGAGGGCTTTCGATTTTTATTGGAAGTATCAAGAATAACATGCAGACCCTACTACAATACGATAAAATTTAAAAAACTTTTCCTTTTTATTTGTGAATATTTTCCTTTCAAGATAAATGTTAAATAAAACTAAAATTATTTAAAGCTCAATTGCTCCTTTCCGTAAATTTTAACTTAGAGTGGGTGAATATATCTTCGCTTTATCATCTCGCACAAAAATATCCAATGCATCCAGGACCCCAGTTGTCTTTTAAGACCCTCACGTGGTCGAATTTGAAATTGAACTGAATTATATGTACATATATGAACAGTTCTCACAGGTGGAAGCCGGCTTTGCTTTGCATAATGCACCACTGATACAAACAAAATGCTTATAAGTTCTCCTATACTTTCACAGAAACAAAATTTCTGCAGATTTATGGATCAATAAGAGCCAAAACGGCATTCTTTTATATGCTTTACTCATACTGGTATTCCTTGCAATCGCTTGTAGCTCCGGCAGGATTTTAAATTTTGTGTCGGTGCTAAAATTTGTGGAGGATTTTATAAGAACTCCAGAATATAATGTTATGCCCAAGGTTACTAATTTAAAGATTTATAAAGTGAAATAACGCTTGAAGCCAAAATATGTTCATCTAACCTAATTAAATTTTAAACTACGCTTTTGGCTCACACTGAAACTTTTTTTCAACCAGAGTTATCCATTTCCCCATAACAAAAGCTTAGCGTTTAGTGTTTCCTGCTTTAATTAAAACTGTGAAAACTTCCTAGTTCCAGGATATAATTAAAATAATTTCCTGGTTATGACATGCATAAAGTTATTTGGGGCTTGTATATCTTTGGGACATACTACGTATTATCGTAATTACATACGTGCATTAAAAGAACCTTTTTGTTTTTTGTTGGGTTAGTATCGGTCTTTTAAAAGTAACCGGAAGTTCGCGGATTTTTTCAGATAACGCTTGTTACGACTTATTTTAAAATTTTCCTGCGATGGAAATAATAAAAGCTGTTGGCTGAAACAAGGAAACCAAGGATAGATTTATACTTACTTGTTCATTTATGTTGATATGATGCTACAAAGAAGTTCATCTTAATTATAGATAAATAAATCAAAAGTTGAATGGTTACCTCGAGAAAAGATAACTTAAAGAAATGAATTTTTGTCTTATATATATATATATATATATATATATATATATATATATATATATATATATATATATATATACACAGTGTCACAAAAGTATTGGGACACTAGCATTTTTTTTACATTTTCAACTTTGTGGGTATATAAAAAAGTGTTTAATTAGAAAAGTAAATTTCGTAATGGTAATAATTGCTTTGTTTGTTTTGTTCGAAATTCTTTTCACAGTTACAAAAAATTTAAATAAATAACAAAAAAATAACGAAAATAATGCACAATAGCAGAAAGACAATCGTAGTCATGTTATACGGAAACAGTTCGAAGTATACCTGACAGAATGCTTGAAGCACCCTGTCAAATTGCCAACTTCTGTAATGGTTTTGTGGCTGCATGTCCGGATATGGATTTGGGTCTCTCCATTTTATTGATGGTGCAATTAACTCCGAAAAATACCGAAATGTGCTGCCATCAATACCTCTCCTTCAGCCGCCTGAAGGGAGTTCATTTTTCAACAGGATGGAGCACCAAGCCATACTTCAAAATCCAGTAAAGCCTGGTTGCAGGGCAATGGAGTACCAACAATGGAGTGGCCCGCTAATAGTCCAGATCTTTCCATAATAGAGAATTTATAGGGAGTTATTAAGAAAAGAGTTGGAGCGGATCCATCCAGGAGAAATAAAACTGTTCTTTGTGAGAAAATAAAAGAAATTTGGAATTCTTTTACCGCCGAGGATTGTGAAGAGGGAGATTAAGACTTGTTAAATCAATGCCACTCCATATTAAAGAGGTTGTAAAACAAAAACGTAATGAAACGAAATGCTGAACATTAAGAAATCTACAGTAAATTTAATTTATTTTTCCTATTTTTCCAATGAATATGTATTGTTAAGCCTATGGTAAGACTTAGACGAAGAAGGGGTGCCGGGTCAGTAATTGACAAGACCAAAATAATGTTTAAATTCAATATTTTTATTGAACCGAAAAATTCACTTAAAACTAAATAAAAATTCAAATATAAAATAATAATCATAAACAAAATCCAATAGTAATATAAAACAATCCAAAATATAAATAATATAATAATAAAATAATAATTCAACAAAATAAATCCAAAATTATAAATTCAGTGATAAAAAAAATGAAGATGAAAGCCGATGAATCCAATTATTTTTCTGTAGAAATAAAAAGAAGAAAAAACGAGATTAGTTATATGTATTGAAGAAGAATTATAGTAATGTATTGCTGAAAACAGCACGAAACGACGGCCGAAACCAGCACCACGAAATCTATAACCACACGAAGAAAAGAGAAAAAATAAAAGGAAAAAGGCAAAAGGAAAATTAGCTAAAAGGAGGAAAATCGAATACAAAATATATAAAATATATAAAAATGCTGAAATATAATACAATATAATTCAAAGAAAGGCTGAAATCAGCAATACCTTGTAGAGAAATCTCTGATAGCCGAAACCAGCTTAAGTTGACCAGTCGGTCTCAACTCTGAAAGCAGAATGATTTTGCTTGCCGAGCGCACTCTATTTATATCATTCGAAAAGCATTGACTAAATGGGAAAAGTCCCGTAGCTGCTTTTCGAATGATATTTCTGTGCGAGTGTTTGAGACAGCTGATAGCTGTCATAATATTTAGTGAAATGTTGCTGTGTCATTTTGTTTTGGGAAAATATTGCGAGGTAAGTTTGTTTTTGTTAGAGATTTTGGAATTTTTAATTAATTTAATTATTTTATAGGAACTGGACTGGAAGGAAGGATGGACGGAACCATTTAGGAAGTAGGAATTGGTATTTGTAGGTAAATTATGTTAATATGAACATTTTTAACCTTGTTTTTCATTTTAGGTTGAGGATTCAACATGTATCATTTTCGTTATTTTGTTGTTATGTATTTGAATTTTTGTAACTGTGAAAAGAATTCTCAACAAAACAAATAAAATAATTATTGCTATAACGAAATTTTCTTTTATAAATAGTATACAATTTTTTATATACCCACAAAGTTGAAAATGTGAAAAAAATGCAAGTGTCCCAATACTTTTGTGGTTGGGTAATATATATATATATATATATATATATATATATATATATATATATATATATATATATATATATATATATATATATATATATATATATATATATATATATATATATGAAGATGGCCTGGAAAGAAGGAAAATGATCCAGAATTTGACAAACTAATGATTTTGATTTACCTTTGGTACTGCGTGAATGTTGTGGTTAGTTAAATATTAGGGTAGATAGAAAAGATAATTTTAACTGAACTATTGTAATATAATTTTTTTGAGACGTCTAAATAGTTTAGAAAATAAGTAGTTATATGAGAATTTAGAATTCAATTGAGTTTAGAATTGAGATTTAATTTAGTTTTTCCGTAGGGACGGTTGATTGTAAATTTTTTTTCAAATAAATAGTTTATAATGGATGGATGGATATGGAAACTTGAGTCTTGAGTTAGTAGGGAGTAAAATGTAAAATGTAATTTAAGATGAACTGTAGGTATAAGGAAATACAAATAATATTAATATTAAAAATTAACTGAATTGAGGCCAGGAAAATGTAAAACTTTTAGTTAATTAACTATTAAGAAGATTAGCATAAGGTAAACATAGATCGAATTTAAAGAGTCATGCAGACGGCTCATTTTTAGTTAAAGCATACAATTAAAGCGAATTTGCTTAGATAGTATTTGAGGGAATACACAATGAAAAATTAACTGTCCGCTCACCTAGACAAACAAAATATTGAATGGCATGGGGGGGGGGGGGGGCGGGGGCGGGAATCTCAACCGTTTGGGAGTTACAGGGTGATTCATAAATTGCAGTTTTCCATGGAATGCACGTTACTCTTTTATTTCTGTCTTTTGATCTACTCAACATACCGACATCAAACAAACGCTAGAAAACTACGACCCCAATTACCTTTCAAAAAATGTCAACAATGTTGATCTCACTACTACCACTGCTGGTACAGTCACGGCCAAAATTGCAAAAAATGTTTAGTAATTACCAACATTTTAGCATTTTCCCAAATTTTCTTAGAAATTTATGTAATTAGTACACCGCTTTTTTATTTTACCTTTCCAAAAAGGTGCAATATGTCCACTTAGGAAAAGTATTTAGAAATTTATACGTAGACATTCTATCGGAGAATATTATAAAAATCAACAATTTAAAGAAATTAAACTCAAATTAATTCTAAAATGCTTTTTATTGAATTTAAAAATAATTACAATTAATCTTGATAAGTAACAAAAGTCGTTCAAAATGTTTACTGCCACTTTCGATGCATTTCAACAATCTCCTACTAAGTCCCTGTTTAAGGCATATTGCAGCCAGCTTCTACCGTATTTTCGTCGCTGAAATTCCAATTCGGCTAACTTAGTTTAACTGGGCTTGAATAAACTTCACCCTTCATTGTTCTCCATAACAAAAAGTGCAATGTGGTAAGGTCTGGAGATCTAGTAGGCCAAGAAATCGGTGCACCTCGTCCAATCCAGCGGTTAGGAAATTGTTCACTTAGAGCAACCTTTACAATGTTAGCCGTATACGCTGGTACTCCATCGTATTGGTGAAACATACCCCTAAGATTATCCATAGGGTTCTCCTCTATTAGATCTGACAGTGTATTGTCCAAAAAATCCGCATAAATTTCACTATTAAGCACTTGCGGTAAAATGATTGGTCCTACCAAATGGTTGCCGATGATACCAGCACAAACATTGACACTGAATCTCTGCTGGAATGAGGTCACCTTTGCTCTGTATGGGTTAATGTTCGACCAGGTATAGAGGTTATGAAAGTTTGTGATACTATTCCCGGTGAATTGACATTCATCTCTCCACAGAATTCGGCCCAAAAACGCTCCATTCTCCATGTCGCCCTCAACAAGCGAAGTGCTAAATTTGAGTTTTCTCTCAGAATCTCCTTTCAGTAGTCCTTGGGCTCGGTGATGATGACATGGACGTAATCCCCCTTATAAGTAACCCTCCAAACCTTAGAAGACGGCACTCCTAATCGCCTTGCGACTCGTTTCGTGCTCTTCTCAGGGTCCTGCCCGACGATAGTGATTATTTGCTGCTCGACGTCGGCAGAAGTTCTCGAAGTTTCGTGTCGTTGATATTCCAGTACAGCCGCTCTCTCGTTTCCGTCTACTACGCCATAATTGTAAATAATATCCGCGTATTCCTCAAAAGTATATTCTACGGTTTTTTAATAATTTTTGCTTAAAAACACCCGTAAGAAATTATTTGCTTTTTAACTAGGATAGGTATTCTGCTGACTGACCCTTTTTTATAGCAAAATTTCCATCAGGTACAAGTAACAGAACGCCAGGATACAAGGGTGTGGATTCTGGCTACCACAAGCTAATATCGGCAATAAAACAAAATTACACTAACATTTTTATAACTATTTTGCCGTAATAATTAAAATTAATTACCTGTTAGCCCAAAACAAACATTTTCGATCCTTTATCTAACAAATTTTGTTTGTTCAAAGAATTTCCTACCCAAATGAAAATAATTAGGTACTCAGGGAGTTCTAAGAATGCGGTTTTTCTAATCCTGTGTCTTCCTTGCCATGTTGCACTTTTTTGGAAAGTTAATAAGATGGGCAATCCAATAAAATAAACAAATTATATGAATTTCGAAGAAAATTTGGGAAAATTCTGAATTTTAGGTAATCGCAAACCATTTTTTTCGCTTTTGGAAGTGACTGTACGTGCAACGGTAGGAGTTAGATAGATAGATTTTTGGAAAAGTCATTAGAATAGTTGTTTTTAGCGTTTTTTTGATGTCGCTATGTTTGGAAGATCAAAAGATAAAAATAAAAGAAATAGATAGCTGTATTATATTCTGATCACTTACACTGTCACACCAATTTTGCGGTAAAATATGTTTAACCGACTTCCCAAAAACAAAGAGGTTATTATACACAAAATATGCACAAATTCCACGTCTCTCGAGTTTTTAAAAAGTTTATTCTGAATTTTTGTTGACAAAATTCACTCGGGCCAAGTACATACAATTTTTTTTTTGGATTTACATCTAGTTTTTGGTTTAGTGCAAAAGCGTCCAGCAGCTAAAGAAAAGCTAACCCTTTGGTGCTGCTGTTGAGGAAAAGCCAAAGGAGTTTAGTTTTTCATCAGAAACGCTGATCGTGTTGAGAAATTATTTAATATTTCTCACGTCGTTGGAGTTTTTAAAAAGTCTATTTTGATTTTTTGTTGGCAAATCTACTCGGGTCAAGTGTATACATATATATATATATATATAGAGGTGGTGCTACAAACATATACATCGGTCGTGTTCGTCGACGAATTTATACTTGAGTGACAAATATTGTACAATGTAGAAGTTGTTTATTTCAATTTTGTTGCTTTCTCTTTCTTTCAAAAAAGATCTCAAATTAAAAGTTTTTTTTCTTTCGAAAGTAATTTTTTTATTTCCTTATCGTATCAATCAATTTTAGGTTATTTTGAGTTCATCATTTCACTTATATTTTTTTTCCGCCGGCAATTTAACCATTACATGGGCTTCCAAACTACTATACGTGGCGCCCATCACTAAAAACTTTCTTCAAACGAGCTAGTCCACATTTATGCTCCTATAGGTCAGAGCATAACACGCTAATGCGATGGGTATCTTAGATTTCAAAGGCTGACTTGTATTTAATTATTTCTAACAAGACTTCGAATAATAAACAAATATTTGCATTTTAAAGGCTTTCATTATAACATCTATATGATATGGTAATGTGTAATCGACAGTTATTTCACTTTTTGCCCGGGTATTGTATAGAATGCCCACGGTTCGCTGGATAATGTGTTGAATCCATAGTTTTTGTACACCAAAATTATGTATTGACTTTTCCAGAATAGTTCAAGAAGACTTTTGTAAGTATATATAATATTTGTGCATCAATTATTGAGTTATTTTCCCAAAATTAGAACTGTTTTAGAAAAAATTGACACATTTGTTTACTTACTTCAGGCCAGTGGAATATTTTATCGCAGGTCGGGGAGGAAAAGGTTTAAAACATTGCATCAATATTGATTTGGTGCACAAAGGGAAAAAAATGTCATTAAGTTAAGTGTGCGGTTAAATTATTTCCAGATCCTGGGAAAATCTCGCTATAAAATATTTGTAGCTCTTCAAGAATGTATGAACTTAATTGTCAAGGGCGAGATGGACAATTTCCAAGCATAAGAAGGGTTTGTCTGCTGACAGGAAGAAAAAGTTAGGTTAGAAAAGGGTATAGCTGACAAGGAATTATCAAAAGTTTAAGGAAAGAGTATGACAGGCATCCCAATACCCTTGTGTGAGGTATGGCGGCAAACTTAACAACTTAACGTTCAACTTAAGGTCGTACAAATTCCTAAAAATACCGGACTGTTCTGAGGAAGGGAAAAGTAGCCAGAAAGCTCTAGGCAGTTTACCTGACCAAATTGCATTGTATTTTGATGAACGATGAGACATATTGTAAAAGCGATTTCAGCCAGTTACCTTAGCATAAATTTTATATGGCGTGAAAAAAGAGAGGAGCCTTTAATGAGGCGAAGCTTAAAACGAACTTGAAAGGCTGCTAATCCGTCATAGAATTTCAACCCCGATGGAGAATGGCATATGAACGACGTGCTTGATATGGTACACAATTTAATGAAATCTCGAGCATTTTATTGCAATAAGCAAATTCATGTAGGAATAAGTAATCAAGAGAATCTAACAATATATAATAAAACTAATTTAAAAAAAAATTGGAAATGTTTGTTTTGACAGTTAATAATAGCAGGGTCAAACTTTTCTGGTACAGTTCTCATTTGAACACGACTTTTGTACAAGGCAGTTTGTGTGGATCAGAACGCTTCATTACATTGATTACCACCCTCTGGGAATTTCATAGAACGCCCGCATTAAAAACATACCCCGTAATATCCACAGATTTTTTTTTTTTTGCGGGAGAAGTGAAAATCTTCCAAAAGACACCAGACAGCCCGTGCCCTCCGGTAGTGTGAGATTCTTACTCACTAAAAACACCTCTCTGGGGATTAGCCGAAACAGACCACATAACCGGGTCCCTTTTCGTCCCCTCCCAGTCTCCCTTAGTGGGGGCAACTGAGTATTCAGTTATCCCACTGTCGCCACTAACCTCGGTTTCCTGGGTCACTGCTAGAACCCTAGCCTATCTGCATAAATCCATGATTTCCTACCGTCTCCAGTGTTCCTTCTTGGTCCATGCGTTAGTTACATCATTCATCCCTTCACTGTCTACGACATTGAAGGGTTCCAGGCCGTAACGCTTTAGTCCTGAGCCAGGACAAGGAACCCCCTCCGGATTAACCGCAGCTAACCCTACGGAAGGCACATCTGCATAAATCCATGTTTTCCCACCATTTCCAGTGTTCCTTCTTGGTCCACGCGTTAATTACAACCTTCATCCCTTCTCTGCCTACGGCATTGAAGGGTTCCAGGCCGTAACGCTTTAGTCCTGAGCCAGGACAAGAAACCCCCTCCGGATTAACCGCAGCTAACCCTTTGGAAGGCAGATCTGCATCTTCTACTGGTGTGCGTATCGCGGAGATAGCCAACTCGCATCTCTGCACCGCCGCACCTGAGGAAGTGCTAGTTATTATTATGCCAATGGCACCCTCTTCCAGGACTGCTACGGCAGTTTCAGCCGGTGGAGGCGAGCCAGCCTTCATAGCCACCGCAGTTCCGTCGAAAGGTAATTCTCCCAAAGCTGCTACTGTTGTGTTGTGGGTACCGTGGGTATAGCCAACCTGTTGGGGTCTCCCATACAATCCACCACCACTACCACAGAAGCGCCCGAGGAAAACGCCATTCGCGACCCAATTACCCCTGGGTCCTGCAGACGGGACGACGACACTGCAGACTCCCTTGGAGTTAGGGGGATTTTTCAAGAGGTTATCTTCTCCCGCATTAGTTACTTGGCTACATTCTAGGATGCATTGTCCGGTTGCTACCACTTGGAGGTGTAACTAACACTTGAGAATATCAAGATGAGGATCACCGTATCCTAGAAGGCTTCAACTCGTCCGTCCATTCTCCAGCAATATCCACAGATAATAATACTGTAACGAGACCGTGTACGTATATTAAATATATTTATTTTATAAATTATAAGCGCATATATATATATATATATATATATATATATATATATATATATATATATACTTTCAATATCTAATGAGCGCCCAAGATTTCATGAAAATATTATTTTCAGCCTAAATTTATTATAGCAAAAACTTATTTTTTTCCTTTTTAGTACATTTTTATATTTTATTGTTAAATAAAAGCTTTTTTTAAAAAAAATTTTTTTATTGTTTAATTTTTGAATTGAACGCCAAATATGTGCAACTCAATGAAAATACACCGTAGTAGTTCAGTGCTTAGTATTTTAATGTATCTTTAAAATTTCGTTTACCTTTCTTGTTTTAGACGATCCTGTGATGAGATATCAGATCTTTTCTTCTTGGTGCCGTAACAAAAGCAGCGTACAGGAGCCATGACTCTAAAAAAACAACATTTTTATAAAGTTTACGTATTTAACATAAAGATAGTGTAATCTATTTTAATAGAAAAACATACAGTTCTATGTATCACAAATTTTTCGTTTCGTTCAAATAAGTAAGCAATATTTGTGAAATAGACATTGATTTGTAAGCTGCAAGGTCTCTGTTCTATTATTTATTAAATTGGTTTACTAATGACCCTATATTTTTATATCGCAACAGTTTTAATTATTTGTAATTTCCAAATGTTGAAATAAATTGAAATGTCAAAATAAATTGAATCGATCTGTTCTAACTATGATTACCAATCTTCTTAAGGCGAATAATCGATCTACAAATTCGGAAAAATTGCAGATCGATCCTTGCTGAATCGATTTTCTTAGTTCGATCCCCATCCCTAGTTCAACACATATCGTGTGTCTATCTAAAATGTGCTTTTTATAAGAAAATAACCCCTTTCATATCAGGAAAACATAAGAATGCTATGATGCAGGCAGAGATGTTGAAGCAAACAGGAAAATGTGTGGGGTAGTGGTGCAGAGACAAAATGTTTCCTAATCTGTAAACATTTCTTTTCAATTTATGACAGATAACTTCCATTACGTGGGATAACCCGGGGTTTTTAAAAATCCTTAGAAAAATGTTAAAGCTGGACAGAATTGTCTTTAAACTACTTCACAGTCATTTTGTCAACAAAACCACAACACGATCTCAATTTAACAACAAACGAACTAAATAAATCGAACTAACCTAAAATAAATTCTCGTCATAATCAGCGAAAACACCGACTGAAGTGATCTTTCCACTCGACCTCCTTTAACAGCTGATATAATTGTTAGTCTGCAGTGCATATGTCATAAAGTTTAGAGATGATGGGACCGTTGTCACTGTTCATGCTGTTATTTTTGTTTTTATTAATATACAAGCTTTTCCAAGCATCTAGTTCTTTTGTATTCGTAACAGCTTCTTCCAGTTTAAGTGTATATGCAGTTATATTAAAATGATTATATTCAATCATGTGCTGTGCTACCGACGATCTTGGATAACGTGTAAAGCAGTACGAAGAATTGCTTACCTGGCTGAATGCTGGGTAAAGGATATCTAGCGATATCTAGGATTAAGTTAGATTAAGATCAAGATAATTAATTTTACATTTAACCCTACAGTAGTCGCGCACCTAAAAGTAACGGGAGGAGTCGCGCAGAATACATACGTAGTCCTTTTCCAAATTGAAATAAAAAAATATTTAAGCATAACTTTTTTATCAATTCTCTTATGAGCCAGTGGTTTCATCCAAGTCTGAGACTGAGTTCTCTTTCTGCAACAATTATTTTGAAATTATCCAAGCCATCCTTACAGTTTTCTAATTGACATACAACCTTTCAGCCGGGGAGAAATAGAAAATATTTTAAGTGCAAATTTCGTTCTAACCTCAACAACAGTTGAGTCATTTCGGTGCCAAAAAAAAGAAAATCTCAGAAAGTGCAAGCATCTCAGATCGAGGACGTAGCAACGCTCAAATAGCCCTACGTACAAGGAACCACGATTTTAATCGTAATGCCGAATTCCTTGCACCATTTTAAATAATCTCGGTTCACTTTTGGGATATTTAGAACCAAAAGTAACTGATACATAGGCACCGGTATCATCATCAACCGGTAGCCTGACAGTGCACCCAGTTCATCGTTATTTCATCCCAGGAGTGTACAAAAAATCGTTCAGAGTTGATTAATTTCTGGGAAGGATTTATTCTTCCCATTTAAGAATGCCAGAAATCTTGGCGAATCCTCAAATATTGGACTTCACCTGTATCTGTCAGTCCAACGGATTCATTACGAGACGGATCAACGAGAAGCTCTGCTAATCAAGTTTGGCAGCCAATTCAAAGTATTATCTCAAGTGGCTAGTCTGTGGAGACAAGTGGGTGACGGTATATGCCCGGTATGTAGTCAGTCAACCGAGAAAGTGGTTCCTGCAGCTCCACCTCAATCAACTGAGAAAGTGGTTCCCACAAACTCGCTTTCCTCCTTGGCGCAGCCTGCTCCAGATGTAGATGCTACTGTTGGTTCGATCGTGCCCCAGATGGCGACGGGTACTGGTGTCGTAATCAATGTCTCTCCGCTAGTGTCATCACAACCCACTTCCACCGCACCTACGATTAACAAATTTGGCACCACCTGGTCGGTATTGGAATGGGAACAGAGATTAAAGAAACTAGGCAGCAAATACTCATCTTCATCAAACGACCATACTTCATTCCTCCTTAAGGGTGCCCCTCACAACGCCACCGTTTCCTGGGTACATAGCTTTTTTTCCCGGAATTTTACATTCATCCCCGTTAGCTGGCTGAAGTTACCCTTGGACGCAAGGAAATTCAGCAACTTCAAGATCTCCATCCCGAACAAGTATGTGTGGCTCATCAGTAACCCCACCAGCAAAATATTCACTCTCGGGACTATCGAAATATCCAAGTGGTCTAGGAAGTATGTTAAGTTTAACCCTAAGCCCTCTGCATCTAACCCTAAATTAAATAATAAACCAAATCCTACTAACTATCCCAAAGGTAATTCCAAACGTCCTTCTCCCATACCTAAATTTAGTATTCAGCCTAATCGTAAGAACATTAGCACTAGTAACAACATAATCTCTCATCACTCTTCCACACCTAGTGATCCAAACTCCAATTGGCAATTCAAAATGGGTAATTTCCAGACTTTAAACTAAGTACTCGAATCAATTATCCTAACTTTATTTATTCTCACTCCCTTAACCCCTTAGATCCACTTACAGCAAAGCCCTCGAACACATCCATCGCAGCCGACAACCCTATCACCACTGTCTCGAATTCTGTATATCCAGCGCATCCACCCAACCACGCACTCCCAACTTCTTCCGAGTGCCCACCTAGCCACAAGCCATCATCTTTCGACCACCCCACCACCTCTACTTCGATTTCCGTCTGTCCCACCCCTCCTCTGCATACACCTAACCACGCACCCGCTACTTCCTCCGCTTGCCCACCTAATTGCAAGTCATCATCTTCTTTCACTATCGCCCATTCTCAAACTACTTCTACCTCCGCTAACCTGCCCCTTCACCTACAGTTAAATTGACTTTGCGCTCTGCGGATTCCAACGATGGACGATACCTCTTGTCCCGTTTTCGGGACCGTCGCATTTACGAAAACGTACGTCTATTTCTTGCTTATCTGCACGACAAAACGAATTCCGTCTGTATTGATGGTAAAACCTGCACCAACGTCATGTTAAGTATACATCAAGAAGGCCTGCCCACAGATACAACAGTCTTACATCAACTTTTCACTAAGTACCACGAATCATTCAATATCCCTTCCCATAAGGTTTCAGAAGATCTATCCACCTATGCTGCGTACGTCAGTTCTCGCCGCATTTCCCATCTCCAAAAAAGTCGCAACGACTCCTTAAATTACTATCGTTCCTAACCCCCCCGCTTCCACCTTATGAGAACCGTCTGAAACTGATCGACTTACAACCCCTAAGTAAACGTCGTGATGTTTCCGACGTTCTCTTCATTCATCAGCTACTAGCTGGAGCCATAGACTGCCCTTCAATCCTGCAGTCTTTACCCATCTATACCAACCCTCGCAACCTTAGGTCCACTCCCCTTTTCCGACTCGACCGCCATCGCACGAACTACGGTCAACGCGAACCAATTACCAGGATGCTTCGTAAAGTCAACGACCTTCCCTCCTTTGACTTCCATCTGAGTAAATCATCCCTTCACAAAGCCTTATATCTTTATCCCGCCTATCTTGATCGCCTTTCCTAATTTCTCCTTCCTCCCAGTTTATAGTTATCATAATCATAGCATATATTGTAGCTTACATTATCTGTTATGAATTATTGTTTATTTTAGTTTGTAGTATTTATTTTGTTATTTTGTATTTTTTATGTAATAGCTTGCATTAAGCTCAAATAAATAAAAGATTGTCCTTCAAGACAATATTTAATAGGCCATATGTAAGTAGAGCTTAAAAATTTATTAAAATTTATACCAAATTAAATTGAAATGATATAAGAAAATAAGGCACCTTGGGCGGTAGTGCCACTTTTTCACCTGTTACATAGAATGCTTTTGAATGATCCTTATTTTGTCCAATTACAAGGAAAATTTTGTTATAGAATTAATTTTTGATGTATTTATACCTTATCACTTAGTTAATCACTTAGCATAACGCATTCTCTCCGGGAAAGATTTTTGATTGATTTAAATGTGCAAAAAGACAATAACAGTAGCACTTTTGGCTCGAACCTAGAAATATCTAGAGAAATTCACTTTAAATAAAACCAACACAACATCACATTAAAGTAATTAGAATCGAAGTTAGTACCAGTACAGTCTTAAACAGTGAGAACATTCCAGTCTTTTTTGTAGCTAATTTATTTGGTTTATTTATATATATATGTATATATATATATATATATATATATATATATATATATATATATATATATATATATATATATATATATATATATATATATATATATATATATATATATATATATATATATATATATATATATATATATAGTAATATATTCATGTAACAAAATCGATATTTGGCACGTAAAAATTTAAGCGGAAATAGAAAATTTATTATATAACAGTTCAAAATCAATTTACGGTTGATCGTACTTATAAAGAAATTAGTCTAATTGACTCGTCATAGCACTTGGTGTCATGCGTCAGCGATCTAGCGCTAGATATCTGCCTCGCGACTTCTAATATATATTAGTTCACGGCCATCCATATTTCGTTCAAATTAGCTCGTTTGTATAAAGAAAAAGCTAACAAATTGCTCGCAGTATTCGATTAATCTCAGCCAAATTGTTTCTTTTGTATTAGTCGAATCTAGCCTCCTAAAGGAAGCAACTTTAAATACTATTGTAGAAATATAAGAACCAATTCACAGGGTCATTTCATTTTTTGTTGAATTTGTTAAGCATTTCAGGATAGGCTTAATTACTTAATAGTCAATTTATCAAGACATTGTTGGAGATATAGTGATAAGGTAGAAATTTTATATTTTATTTGAATATAATATGGATAATTATATGAGCTAAATTTCGTTGTTTGATTTCAGGAAACCCCAATGAAGCTTCTTGTCCTTCTTGTTTCCCACGTCCCCTTCCCTCCCTGTCCGCATGTATTTTATTGTATTTTTTTTATTGCTTTCTATTATTTTGATTTATTTTGTTTTCAGCACTATTATAGGTTGGGTCTACACCCTAGCCAGGTGTAGGGATGGAGTGGGTTAGTGACTGAACCATCGCATAATGGGGGTAATTTTTCGTGTGTTTGGTTTTTCTTCAGGATGGTTCAGTACGGCTAGGAGTAACAGGTGACACCAGGCCTGTTGCTCTTCCTTCTATCTGTCTTTCGTTTTTTTTCTATTATTTTGTGGCAGACCTGAGAGAAGGACTCCACAACTTTCTTTCGCCACAGGCACGCGAAATTCTGTTTGTGGATGTGTGATGATGTTCAAGGACACACACCCCATTCCGACGAGCTATGCACGTGCTGCCAGCTAGGCGTGCCACTTGGACATCTTGTGGCAACTTCACGTTGCTCATTCCGCACACACATACATTACAAAGTAGCAAAGTCGCTGACTTGGCCCAGCTCTTCAACTCTATTATAGGCTGGGGTTAGCTTGTTAGCAGAGTTCCCTTCAGACAGTTCCAACATGACCTCCGAAGACTGTCTTTATTGCATGTTGAACCATCCAGATCAAATTATGGCATGCATGCACCAATTAATCATTTATGTAAGGCTGTTAATGCATGTCCTAATTTTGATTTAACTCTCGCAAGGGTTTGCTTACTTGTTTTCTTCCTCTTCCTTTCTTTTGCTTGTTATATTTTCCTTTGCATGTTGGTGTGGGAGCCTCATGTCATCGTTTTGATAGGTGAAATGATTCTGGGCTCCTGGCTAAGAAGTGTGCTTTCTGTGTTAGAAGGGTTCTGTTGCAAAATTATAATATTTCAAATGTACTGACGGCAAATGTAACTTTTACTTTCCAACTATTTTCCTTAATACATTCCTTCCTGTCAAATCAATTTAAAATGTCTAGTGTTCCTGTTCTTACAAACGTAATTTTTGCAAATTAAGTTCATAGGTGCTTTCGCGCGACCTGAGACAACTGAGAATTCTCAGTTGTCTCAGTTGAAATGTGCTTTAGCGAAACCGTCTCAGTTAATTTTTAGCCACAAAAAATTGCATACAGATATTGAGCAACTGAGCAAGTGAGACTGGTTTTTCACGTCTCAGTTGTCTCAGTTAAAGAATACTAAATAGTCCCGGTGAATCAGTTAAAAGTGTATTTATTTATATTTTGGTAGCTGCTATTTGCGTCAACGGACTAAATAGTGTCCTTAGTAAACAGAAAGCAATATTATTTTCTTAATTTCAAATTGGAAATGTTCGTAATATTAACAGCTGTAAAAATTGACATTTCCTGAACTCAGATAACTGAGACGATTGCTGAAAGTTTCGTCTCAGTTGACCAACTGAGACGTGTCGCGCGAAAGCACCTCATGTATTAACGATTGCCAGTACGGTTTCCGCGCTGGCCGCTCAACCGGAGACTTACTAACTGCTCTAACGGAGCGTTGGAATCATTGTCTCCATAATTTCGGTGAGTCCGAAATCGTCGCTCTTGATATTTCAAAGGCTTTTGATAGAGTCTGGCATGCTGCCCTGTTAGCCAAACTTCAAACATTTGGTCTGCACCCAACCCTCGTTAAATGGATAGAGAGCTTTTTGTCAGGCCGTTCAATCCGTGTAGTAATTGACGGAGTTACATCTGATTCCTACGAAATAAATGCCGGTGTACCTCAGGGTTCAGTTCTTTCACCAACCTTATTTCTTCTTTTTATTAATGATCTCTTATCCCTTTCTCTCAATCCTATTCATAGTTTTGCCGACGACAGCACCCTTGATTTCGCGTACTCATTTGATTCTGTAATGAATTCACGTGGAAATGCTACAGAAGTCAATCGGGAACGCATGTTTAGATCATTAAACAAAGACATTTCTATGGTCCTCGCTTGGGGCAGAGCAAATCGTGTTACGTTTAATGCATCCAAAACTCAATGCTGTTTAATGTCCCTTAAAAAACGCCCAGTTCACCCCCAACCCATTTCAGTCGACGGAGTGAATATACCCAATTCACCCTCCCTAAAGATCTTGGGTATTGAGATATCCAGCAATCTTAGCTGGACGGATCATATATTTGCAATCGCTAAAAGTGCGATGAAATGTTTGGGTTTTCTACAGAGATGTAAGAAATATTTCACCCCACCCGACTTAGCGTTGATCTACAAGTCCCACATTAGGCCTAGACTTGAATATAATTCCCATATTTGGGCAGGGGCCGGACACACCGCGTTGTCCGCGTTAGACAAAGTTCAGCGTAAGGCTGTTAAACTTATTGGCGATTCCTCAATCTCTGAGGGCCTTGACTCTCTGGAGCATCGACGGAATGTCGGTTGTCTCTCACTTTTTTATCGTTCTAACGAAATTGCTAGCCTGATGCCTTGTAGACTCATTACAACGCGCGATACAAGATCTACAAGTCGCTCCCACCCCTATACTCTCCGGGTCAAATTTGGACGTACCGTCAAATTTCGGGAATCTTTTCTTAGCAGAACAACACGAATGTGGAACAGTTTACCATCTTCTGTTTTTCCCTAGTCTTATGAGCCTGAAACTTTCAAACGAGGCGTACATCGACACCTCCTTCACTCAGCCTCCTAACCCATTTTCCCCAACCTTAATTCCTTTCCTGCCAAGGCTGTGCTTTAGCATCATAGGGCATCCACTGAGCTTTGGCAACATCATATATAAAAAAAAAAAAAATGTAACATCATTTTTGATTTAAAAATTACGAAAGCAATTACGTAAAAAATTATAGTAAAGTTGTTGTTGAAGTAAGTGATAATTTATTTATTTAATTAACTTAATACAAGCTATAACATAATAATAATACTAATACTACAAGCTATACTAGATGATAAATGATGGAATTATAAATAAATTGAAAAAGCTACAATATGAGCTCTCATTAAGGAACAAACTGGCTGGAAGGAAAACGAATTAAGAAATGCAATCAGGATGGACGGGGTCGAGATATAAGGATTTGTGAAGGGATGATTTACTCAGATGGAAGTCAAAGGAGGAAAGGTCGTTGACTTTTCGAAGCATCCTGGTAATTAGCTCGCTTTGACCGTAGTTTGTGCAATGGCGGTCGAGTCGGAAAAGGGGAGTTGACCTAAGGTTGCGGGGATTAGTATAGATGGGTAAAGATTGCAGGATTGAAGGGCAGTCTATGGCTCCACTTAATAGCTGATGACTGAAGAGAATGTCAGAAACATCACGACGTTTACTTAAGGGTTGTAAGTCAATCAGTTTCAGACGGTTTTCATAGGGTGGAAGGTTGAATCTGTCTGCCCACGGGAGATCACGTAGAGCGAAGCGAACGAACCTACGCTGGACGGATTCAATCCTATTGATATGGGTTGTTTGTGTAGGTGGCCATACCTGGCTGGCATATTCAAGGAGAGGTCTAACGAAGGAGATATAGAGAGATTTGGAAACATATGGATTGGAGAACTCTCTAGACCAGCCCATCACAAACCCTAGCGCGGAGTTAGCTCTGTTAATTATGCTGTCAATATGAGAACGGAAGTTAAGTTCCCTATCACACAAAGAGGTAACAAAAGGGACCGGTACATCGGTTAGCATGTAAACTCTCGGGGTGGTGGTAAGACGCTTGCGGGAATAAGAGATGGACTGGTATTTGGAGACATTGAGTTCAAGAAAGTTTTTCATGCACCACGTGGTGAAGGAATCGAGATCTTTTTGCAGGAGAAGAGAGTTGGTTGTGGAGTAGATATGTTTAATTATTTTCATGTCATCAGCATAAATGGACAGCTCGGAGTGATTGATGACGCATTCAACATCATTTATTGTAAGGATGAAGATCAGTGGACCGAGGTGGCTGCCCTGGGGGACGCCGGAACGAGCGACAATAGGGTTAGAAATGGATGAACTGAAAAGAACATTGTAGCGACGGTTGTTGAGGTAGGATTGAATCCAGGAGATGCATCGGGAGGGGAAGCCTAGGCGATCAAGTTTGAACAAGATAACATTATGGGAGATCTTGTCGAAGGCTTTACTTAAATCGGTGGCAATAACATCAACATCTTTACCGTTTTCCAGAGCACATAGTGTCTTGGAGACGAAGTCAGTAAGATTGGTGGTAGTAGATCTTCCTTTGAGAAAGCCATGCTGGGAGAGGGAGAAGATAGACTTACAGTGGAAGAACATGGAGTCATAGACCAATTTTTCGAATAGTTTAGGTATGGATGATAATTTAGCGATGGGTCTGTAGTTGGACACATCGTTTTTGCAACCTTTTTTGAAGATGGGAATAATATACGAGTTTTTCCATAATTGAGGGAAAACCCCTTGAGTGACCGAGAGGCGGAATAGCAAGGTAAGGGGTTGAATTAGATGCGTGGCACACTTTTTTAGAACGATGGCCGGAATGCCGTCAGGACCTGGATTGAAGTCGTCCTCAAGCCCGTTGATACTGGCGGCGATTAGTTCGGGATCAGGGTCGAAAGACGTAAACGACGTTTGAGTGCATTTGTCCAAGAATGAGAAGTAGTTAAGGTCAAGTTGTCGGGAATTGTCGCTGAAAGATTTACTGAAGAAGTCTGCAAAGAGGTTGGCGATAACTTGAGGATCAGATGAAGAGGTATGCTCAAGCTTTAGGGTAGAGGGGTAACCATTGGATTTCTTTTTGGAATTAATAAAGTGATAAAAACGCTTGGGGTCGGATATGAGGCTAGCTTCCATCCGTTGGAGATACTCATGGTAGAGGGTATCACAACGTTCGGAAAAATAGATATAAGCAGATAGGTAGGAAGAATAGTCAGACTCGGTTTGGGATAGAAGAAAAGTTTGCCAACGTTTATTCCTCCTGTTGCGGAGAGAGCGTAATTCTTTGTCGTACCATACGACGGATGAGGATTAGTTTTTACGAGGAAAAAGGGGAATAGATTGTGCAAGACAAGCGTATATTTCCGAATAGAACGCTTCTATAGCAACGTCGACTGGAAGATGTTGAGGGATAGTGCCAATGTTAGAGTTGAGGAGCAAGTGATTTAATTTTTCAAAGTCGCCCTTGCGAAAATTGAAGGAAAGAGAAGACTCGGAGCTTGAAAGGGTATGAGGGTGTTCGTAGAAGAAAACGAGGAAGAGGGGAGGATGGTGACGATCGCGAGAGGAGAGGAGATGGTTGCTTTCCACGACAACCGAGTTAACTGGGTCTGAAGAAAAGATTAAGTCTAATTGTCTGTCCAGAAAGTTCCTGACACCCAATAAAATAAAATAAATAAAGTCACCCAATAAAATAATTTCATCAGAGGCGTTAGCGTTCTCAAGCAGGGTGTCGATCGCTTCAATTAGGGGCTCGTAGGCTTCTAGAGGTTGAGAGGGACGAATGTAACAGCAAAGAATGTACAGAAGACACTTATTTAGTGCTAATTTGATACATACAAATTCTGATATTGTAGTGTCGGAGGTCTTTAGCAGGGTAGCGTCATAACGGTTGTGAGCAGCTATGAGAACCCCGCGACCTGGTGGATCATTGGTGCCTATACAACCGTCGACACGGAAGATAGTATAGTTTGAAGGGAACAGTTCGTTGTCCAGAATTCCTGGTGTTAAATTGGTTTCAGTTAAGGCAAAGATATCGTGCGGGAATTTGTGGGAGTTAAGAAAAATGTTAGATGTTTTAGTGCGAAGTCCTCTGACGTTCTGGACAGTTATGATAATTCTTGTGAACAGACAGTCTATTTATTATCATATTTGCATTTATTATAATAAATAGTCACCATCTATGTATTTAGGGTATTAACACTTGTGTCCGTTTGATTAATTACGTTCGCGAAACAAATAGTACAAAGTAATTGTTTAATAAAGTATCCGTGGTAGTAGCGATCGTGTAAAGGTTATAATAGTGTCTAGTTCGCTAGTATTTTGCTGTGGATTTTACTGATTAAGTGCGTGAATTGCAAAGTTCAATAAATTGTTTTTATCAAATATTACAAAAAGTAAAAGAAAATCACTCATCTTTTCGAAGTGTCACTCGTTTTGTTGTGCATAGTTCTAAATGTGAAATATGTGTTACCTGAGTGTAATTTATGCTCCCTAAGTGAGGTGTGAATGTACCTGCGATCGTGATGAGATGATTTGTGTATTAGTGCAGCTGTTAGTTGGTGTTCTGCATAAAGGACAGGTGTAGTCTATGACTCCGTGCGGCTATTTTTGTTGTTTTCATGGTGAGCTCTCCTGACTGGGGATTCCGTTTAAGACTTGCGAAAAGTAAGCCACTCCGAAATTTTTGTTAAGTGGAACCGTGACTTAAAGGGTAGTTTGCCGGGTTTGAAAGTAAAGAAAGTTATTGTTTGATGATTTTGTGTATTTTTTTGTGAATTAAGTTACCGTGACAATTTCTAGTTTACAAAAAAAAAAAAGATTTCAGGAAGGCGGTGAGCCTTTTTATAGTTTTCGTTAGTTTTGAAATTCGAAAGTGACCTAATTTGTGCTAAAGAAAAGTACTAACAACAGGTAAGATCCATTTTAAATTAATATTATTTAAATTCTGATATAATTCCAAAATTTATTATTAATTATAAAGGTAAAAATTAGTCCTAATCTTTATCAGAGCGTACTTTTGTAGTAATTGGTGATTTTAATTTGTGAGGTTAAGTCTGGGATTTTGTGATAAGGTTTTTATTTTATGTTGTTTTCATCGTATTTTTTCCTCATTCTAGATCCTCCAGGTGCTGTTTTTGGGTTTACAGGTTGCAGATCTTCTCAAAACATGCAGCACATTTCTGTCACGCAGACCTTTAAAGCAACAACGCCGGCATCGCGAAATGTATTCGGGTGAAGTAGACCGTCATTAACGAGCGGAATAAACATGACTGGTATCAATATTTATCCTACGAGGGAAACAAAATTACTTATTAGTTCAAACTGGTGATAACGTTATTTCATTTTATTACAAAGTCGGTTGGACGGAAAACCAAATAAAAATCTTCACCGCTACCTCCCTCTTTAAGAACTTTTTTAGTATCACCACTTTTCCATTTATTTTACTTCTGAATCATATTATTGTGATTTTCTTCTAGAAAGGTACTTAATATAAAATTGAAAGCCAAAGGCATACTCATTTTAGAAAAGATATCAATTTAACCTTTTGATATTTAAAAAAGATTTTGACAGCTTTGCATATGTATGCGCAGTAAAGTTTAAGAAAAGGGCCTTATTCAGCTCTACCCGCCATTTTTGAAATCTTGCAGCTTTCTTTTAAATTACTTTGTATTAGCACTTTTCGATTTATTTTAATTCTAAAAAAATTAAAATTTGCCTTGCTTTGTTGCCTATGAACTGTTGCTCAGTTGCCTAGTTGCAATGACGTTTACGTAAAGGTCCACTGCTTTAACACCTATTTGGGATGGCGGCACATGTTTTGACAACCGTATGAGGTATCCATTCGTATTCGCGATCAAAAATAGCATTCTCGAAATCGACTTACATTTAAAGTGATTCCCTTCATTCGCGGATTGCTCGATGATAACTAAAGGGGTGTTTATGTGGTCGCTGCAGGAACCATCACGAAATGACACGGAAATTACAGTTAAAGGATAAATGCGATTATTACAAATGCCTATTACTACAGCTCCTCAATTCGCCGTTCGCCAAGAATGTTCAGGTCCGGAAGAAAAATCCGCTGCGGATGTTTAGTGTTTTAAGCCGTGGCATATTAGATGTTATGTGACGTAGGCGACTGTGTGCATAATTGAAACGTAGGTGTAACAAGGTGCCAATCTCCAGCTTTTAAAAACAGCTATATATTAAGTCTGGGGAAACCCAGGGTGTTAGATGGCATTTTTTAATAAGGATCCACCGATAAGACGTTGCCGCGAGTTACAAAAGTTAACAAACATCTCCCCATATGCGTTCCTGTTTCCAAACTTTCCAATTACATGTTCCAGGACGATGTTGAGCCAATTTTGACGTTGAGATCTCTCATAACTATTTTGACATCACCTTTAGGAGCCTTACCAAAAGTGTCGCCAAAAAGCTGGTAGAAAGAATGCTTTATTATTATATTCACTTGCCAAATTGGCACATAGCACTAAATTTTTGAGACGTTATGTATAGAATCTGGCGATGATAATTGGGCCACATTGGTGGCCAGTCCAGTAGTGATCGACGAGCAAGTCTGGTTAGCGGTTGCTGGAGGATGGACGGATGAGTTGAAGCCTTCAATGGGCAATGCATCCTAGAACGTAGCCAAGTAACTAATGCGGGAGGAGATAACCTCTTGAAAAATCTTCCTAACTATAAGGTTGTAGTAGGCCATGCCAAGAGAGTCTGGAGTAGTGTCCCACTCTCTGCAAGACCCAGGGGTAATTGGGTCGCGAATGGCGTCTCCTCAGGCGCTTCTGTAGGAGTGGAGGTAGACGATATGGCAGACCCTAATAAGTTGGCTAACCCCACGGTACCCACAACGCAACAGAAGCAGCTTTGTGAAAATTACCTTTTGAAGGTTCTGTGGCGGCTATGGATTCTGGCTCGCTCCCGCCGGCTGAAACTGCCGTAGCAGTGAAGGGGTGAAGGTTGTTATTAACGCATGGACTAAGAAGGAACACTGGAGACGGTGGAACAGCATGGATTCCTGCAGATAGGCTAGGATTCTAGCAATGACCCAGGAAACCGAGGTTAGTGGCCACAGTGGGATAAACTGGTTACCCAGTTGCCCCCCCCCCCCCTAAGGGAGATTGGGAGTGGACGAAAAGGGACCCGATTCTATGTGGTCTTTTTCGGCTAATCCCCAGATTTTCACCTCTCCCGCTAAAAAAAGCCTGGTTAACAAGAAGCCTAGACCTGACATGTGGGGTCTTTCCAATTCTACCTGGACAGAGAATAGAAACACAGTATCAGTAAGATGTAATCTCTTCACTTCCTCTCCATCTAGTTTCGCTTAATCCTAAAATATTTATTTTGTACTACATACATACATCAGGTTATGCTTCTATCATTCAATACAAGGATGAAATTTAATTTGTTAAGCAACCACCACCCGTGCCAAAGTATATTTGGGCTTCCACTATTAACACCTATGCACCCGGAAATCCGAACTTCGTCACATAATTTTATACGTTCTTAAAATACTCTTCAGCGCTCAATGTCTTTTTTCTTGTCTATATCCTCTGATATTGAAACCATCTAACTAAATAGAATGCCACTTCCATGTACATTCGAATCAAGAGCTGCCACCAATAAATCCTTTATTCCAGTTGTGTAGTTATTGCCGGGAACTCATGACTTTTATTTTGATGTCGAACGTGCAATGTGCTTCCTTTGAAGGGTACCTATCGATCGGGCCATCGAATTTCCACTGAACACCTTTTCCTCTTTTATTGCGAAATGCTCTGAAGTGATTTCGTCAAAGAAATTTTCGAATGATGCGAGTTCCTATTACGACTTGCCCTCTAATGCCCGCAGACGTTGCTCTGTCTTAAACGATTTTCCAAGCAACTAAGTCAGCCGAAATAAATGGGGTTGGGTTTGCGTTCTCAGATAAACTCACGTATTCGTGTGCGAGATAAAGCAGAAATGGAATTTATTCTTGCTCATAAGGCTGAAATGCCTTCGGCTTCACAGAATGTGAAAGGACCCTTTCAGCGTGTATAGCTGCTTTGTGTGGGAGCAATTAACAATGAAATCCTTATAGCATACTTGTGGGAGTACGACTGTTTGGCACTGCATTAGTGAGTGGTTTTGAAATAAAGTCCCCACGTAGGTGTACTAAATAGAGATGTCTTTTACGTGGATATCTCGGACAATCGATTGGAACATTTTTTAATTATTGAACTACTTCATCTGTGTAGGTATAATGTCTTCAATACAATGATGATTGCGTTTCAAATCCCTTTGAATCAAATATCCAATAATCCTCAATCGTAATTTCCATTGAAATCTTCAATAAATCCTCTTTTCAGGAATGCCGCACAAAAAAAAACACACACAACTACGGGGCAGTGAAAGCATTTTCTTTATAGAAAACAATAAAATATGTAAAGTTAATTTGGCGTGTCGGTCCGATTCGGTACTATACTATAACATACCTGAATTCCTAACAGGACATACGTAGAACAAACCGCAGCTACTAATTAATTTGAGCAGGTGCCCCAGGCCTGTCTTAGCTATATCATGAACTCTAGCTATTCCTCAGCCGGACCCAGGCAACCTTCAAAAGCCGAACTAGAGGAAGAGCTGTAACTCGATTTTAGTGAAGCAAATTTCTTTTGCAGTAGAATTTTGAGCGATAAATTAAGATTTAAAGTTGGGCCAAAAGTAAATTTAAAATCCTGATAATTCGTTACAGAATAATTTGATTTTAACTTCTCTGAATAAAATATTTAAGCGGCATATTAATCTTGACGTTATATTATAGGTCAAGCGAATCAATTTTGGTTTTTATTAATTAAATCTTATTTAAGATTTCCTCTTGATGCCTCCTAAAAATTTAGCTTGACGCCTTCCTGGTCATAACGACCCAAAACATTAAAATCAGTTTTCGCGTTAACCTCACAAATATTCTTACAAAACTTTTGATTTTTTCCATAAATTGAGGGTTTAATTGAACTTCACATGTTTATAGAATGTATTTCGAAGTAATTCGAGCTATGCATTTACAGGAATTTTAATTATTTGCGCAAGAAAACCGAACATGCTAATTAATTTAAAGAAATTCTGGGTGTTAAGGCAAAGTCGGTTCACAAAAACTCACCAAATAGTCTAATAATTTTATTTGAGTCATTACATAAAGTTTTAAAAGAAGCTATTTTAACATATTGAACAAAATTTAACTTAATTCAGTCGAGGAAACTTTTTCATACAAAAAAGTAAACAACATTTGACAGTATATATATTTGTCCCTCTTTTGACAGTATATATATATATATTTGTCCCTCTTTTTAGTCTGCTTTTGTCTCTATAATCCAACGACCCCAGCTGATTTTAAATTCCTGGAGCAGCTTCACTCACGGATAGGAATTTTACACAGTACAGCGCTTCCTCTAGTTCCTTATAACCGTATCAGATTGCATGTCATCCGACAGCATCAGCAACAGCACGGACAATAGCAAAATAATTATCGCATACTTTTACCGAACAAATGCCACTGCAAAAAACGTCAGTTCGGAGTTAAAAGTCAAAAGTTAATCGTGCTGCCCGCGAGATGGCACCTCAAAATTAGGATTAGAGATGACTCGGCAGCAAAAATTTTTCTGCTAACGAGTCGGGTCACGTGATTCGGATTAGCTAATAATAACACTTTCCTGTGCTGCTGCTGCTGCTAATGGCAGTAGTGAAATCTGATACGCTCTTTAGGCTAAGGGTGAGACCGGCTGTTGGTGTAACGACGATCGTCAAGGGAAATTGCCAAATCTTAGGCGTTTTCACAACAGGTTTTGCAAATCAATAAAATTTGAGGGGCCACTTGAGATTGAGGTTAACTAATCGCCACGTGAAGCATCCCTACCCGCTCAACTCTCTGTCCATCGCCGGCTGTAGCGTGGCGACAGGTGCAGTATTTATAAGATACCTTCATAACGGTATGTTCAAAGTACTTTAGTTATCATCGATAAATTTTCACAGTAATACCATCAGAGGCAGCATCGAATAGTACTATTACAAAAGTAACTGATGAAACAGCTAATAATATTTAAGAAATTGTTATGTTACATGAATATGTATTTTTAAAATAAAATGATTTTTTTCGTTACCAAAAATTTAAATATTTGGTTTTTAATTATGCAATATTTCTTGATCATGCCATATTCATTTGCTGTAATAAACAATCCTTTCATGTATATTTGTTATACATTATAAGTCGATGTTTCACATCTCCCATTTCCCCGTTTTTTTTCCGATGATGCCCAAGCTTCGAGGACGCCTTACAATCCTGTAGCAAAGCCGTGGTAGTAAAATAATTAAGGGTAGTATGAAGGGGGTTAAAGCGTTAAGTGAAGGAAGTGACGATATACGCTTCGTTAAAAAATGTTGGCGCTCATATGATGAGGAGCAAGTTGTTAATGGTAAACGACTTCCAAAAAGGTATGTACAAATTTAACTTCAAAGTTATGGGTAAAAAGAGGTGAGATTGGTAGAAGGATGAGAGCCAAGCGATATTTCATCGATGCTCTTAGAGATTGTGGAGTCATCAATAACAATAATAGTTTTTCTGTCATCTTTGTCTGTTCAAATATCGGAATAAAAATGGAGTGTAAGCTACCCAGCTTGTAGATTAGCGCAAAGTCAGATGGAGTGAAATTTTTTACAGCTTGGTTGAAAACTTCAGCAATTTATCGCATTTCTAGAAACTGAAAATATATGCTCACTCCTGCTGGATATTTCAAAACCCAAGATGTTAAAAAAGAGCGAATTGGCATTAATAAGTTAGAGCCCTTGATGGGTGCCTTTTAAAGGATTTTAACCGATATTGAATAAAAACGGTACCCAAAATCAAGTTTGCTGTCCTCAGCGAAACTAGATATGATTGGAATTTAAAGTAAGTAAACGTTATTATTAATGAATTAGCTGGTGGAAGAACCAATCTATACAGTACATCGGCATTTAATTTGTAGGGATGAGATGCAATTCCATCTATTATTGCACAACATTTTCACAATATACAGGGGGTTTTAGATCTGTTGTGCCGAAATGAGTGAGGGGATAGGGGGGGGGGGGGGATCTCAACCATTTGAGAGTTACATAAATCTGCATTTTTCATGGTACGCACATCATTATTATATTTTTATCTAATAAGCTAGTCAACGCAGCGACATCAAACAAACGCTAAAAAACTACTATCGTAATGACCTTTCCAAAATTGTCAACAGTGTTCATATAACTCTAACCATTGCAGGTACAGGTTTCAAAAGTGAAATTTTTTTTCTAAGGTTACCTAAAATACAGAATTTTTCCAAATTTTCTTCGAAATTCATGTAATTACATCCGTTTTTTATTTTTATAAAATTCATCATACTACCATTCGAGAAAGGTACAACCTGGTAGAGAAAGGATTATAAAGATCGATTCCTTAGAAATCACTACCTAATTATTTTATTGCACTTTAGGCAGGAAATTCTTTAAACAAACAAAATTTTTAAGACAAAGAGTGGAATGTATTTGTTTGGGGTGCGCAGGTAATTAATTTTAATTATTGCTGATAAAAGAGGTATAAAATATTTGTTTTATTTTCGCTATCAGCTTGTGTTAGAGAGAGTTCACACCTTAGTATCATGACCTTCTGTTACTACTACCTAATGGAAATGTTGCTATAAAAGATTGTCAGTCTGCAAGAATATCGAACGATGTTGAAAAACAAATCTATAGCTGCGAGCGCTCTTAAGATAAAATTATTAAATATAAGCAGAATTTACTTTTGAGGAATACGTGGATATAATTTACATTTACTGTGTAGTAGACTGAAACGAAAAGCGGCTGAACTGAAATATGAAAGAGATTTCCTAATGGACGTGCACCAAAAAGAGGGATATTTTCGCGGAGTTTTCGAATGTTAAGAGAAACTGCAAGGCACTGCGAGTTGAAAGATCGGAAAATTTTGCCGACGTCGAGCAGCAAATAATTACCTCCGTCGGGTAAGACCCTTAACGAGCCGGAGACGAGTTAGAAGACGATTAAAAGTGTCTTCAGTTTAAGTTTGGAGGATTATTCATCGAGGAGGATTACGTCCATATCATCAATGAAGCAGATTCCGAGAGAAGTTTAAAATTTTGCATTTGGCTTCTGGAATGCGACATTGAGAACGGAGCGTTTCTTGCCGAATTCTGTGTACGGATGAATCGTAGTTCACCAAGGATGGTATCACAAACTTCCTCAACCTCCATACCTGACCGGATACTAACCTACATAGGGCAAGGGAACCTCCTTCCTGCCCAAATTCTGAGCCAATATTAGGGCTGATATCATCAACACACATTCAACAGGACCAATCATTTTGCCGCAGGTGCGTGATAGTTAAATTTATTTATTTGGTGAATACACTGCCACATCTACTAGAGGACATCAGTATGGTTAATCTTAGAGCAACATTTTACCAGCGCGGTGGCACCATCGCATTATGGTATCACTGTAAAGGCAATAGTGGATGAAAAATTTCCTGCCCGGTTGTTTGGACGAGGTGTACCGATTCCTTGGATTCTCCAGAACTTACTCCATTGGAATTTTTTTATGGGAATAATGAAGGATGAAGTTTACTGAAGACATAACAATAGAGTGGATTTAAGAGGAAGCACTGGGAATGCAGTGACGGAAGTACGGGAGAGGATGGCTACAATACGCCTTAAATAGGGAATTAGAACGAGGTTATTAGCATGCATCGAAAGTGGCAGTAGACATCTTTAACAGCTTTTGTAACATACTAAGATTAATTGTAAAAAGTGTTAATTTCAATAAAATTATTTTTAGGATTAATTTCAGTTGCCCCCCCCCCCCAAACATTTTCTGTTTGTCTAGATGAGATCTATCACCCCACTTATTTCGCCACACCAGATTTGAAACACCCCGTATTGTGGACTTGGGGGCTTCGAAACATTGAGTCAATCCAGAGGCAAATGAAGTGACCTTTATACTGAGATATATCGCCTTAACCTTGACATTGTTAGAGGCACCTACAATACAATTAAGGAATATTTCAAAGTAACCACTGCACTGCAGTTTCAGCAGACTTTATTCAATAACGTATTCATCCGCCGTATTGCAAAAATTAGATATCGGATAGTATAAATTATAACCTTGTTACGTTCTTCACAATCGGTGTAATTTGTACGATGAATGCGTTACCAAATACGGCACGATCACCCCACCGTGGATGCAGGTTTAATCCTCGGCGCGATTACGAGTTTTTCATAACAAAAATTAATTCTATTTCTGCGATGTTATATAGCTCGCAGTGATTCAAAAAAAAACCAAGGCATTCATCCCCCTAATCCTAATTTCTTTCCTGCCATAGCCACGTTTAGACAAATCGTAGGCTTGTTCCCTGGTCACAGACCCTTGCGCACGGGGGGTTTTTAAAATTTTCTGTATTTCTTGATTAGGAAAAATTTTTCTGAAATACTAAAAAATTTTTTTTAAAAAAAAGTTGAACAGACTTCACAAAAAGCGCTAAAAAGCATAAAATAATTTTGAATTTTATATCTATTACGACATTTTGAAGTCGGTGCAAATCAAACAAACCAAACAACTACAACAAAAATATTTAATCGTCATTTCTTATGATTCCGTAAGCTGAAACGTTCAGGTAGTATTATGTATTATTTTAAATTGTGGTTATTTAGTTGTTTTATTTGTTTAATTTGCACCGACTTCAAAATGTCGTAATAGATATAAAATTAAAAATTATTTTATGCTTTTTAGCGCATTTTGTGAAGTCGGTTCAACTTTTTTTTAAAAACTATTTTATTTTTCACTTTTTAGTGTCTTCTACTCTATACAACGAAGAAAGAACCATCCAAATCGGTCCACGCGTTAAAAGTTAGTTTTAACCCCCTACCTCACCGCCACTCCACTAAACTTTTTTTCGCATGGTATTAATCAAGGAACATACTCTACCCAACAGAAAAGGAATCATCGAAATCGGTTCACGCGTTACGAAGTAACTACCCCTCCACCTCCAGCACCACCACCATAGGACCAAATTATTGCCCTATTAGCAATGGGGGATCACACTCTATAGAACAGCAAAAGAACCATCCAAATCGATCCACGCGTTACAAAGTTAGGTTCCACCCCCCTACTCCCACCATTACCCCAGCAACAATTGTTTTCTCGTAGTATCATATCATATTCTACCCAATATAAAAAGAATTATCGAAATCGATCCATGCGTTACGAAGTTACTACCCCTCCCCCTCCCGCACCACCTCCACCATAGGACCAAATTAATCTCCTGTTAGCAATGGGGGATCACACTCTATACAACAGAAAAAGAACCAACGAAATGGGACCACTTGTTACAAAGTTAGGTTTCACCCCCACCCCCCACACCCAACCCCCACACCCAACCCCCACAATTTTTTTCACCTGGTATCAACCACGGAACATACTCTACCCAACAGAAAAAGAATTATCCAAATCGGTCCAAGCGTTACGAAGTTAGACTACCCCTCCCCCCATTCACACCTTTCAGCATAGGACCAAATTATTCTCCCATTAGCAATGGGGGATCATACTCTGTACAACAAAAAAAGAACCATCCAAATCGGATCACGGGTTACAAAGTTAGGTTTCACCCCACCACCCAAATACACCCAACCAAAAATTTTTTTGACATGGTACCAATCGGTGAACATACTCTACCCAACAAAAAAAGAATTATCAAAATCGGTCGACGCGTTACGAAGTTATGCCCGGTCAGACATAAAAAAAAAATTAAAAAAATTTAATACGCGTCTAACTTAGAACCTTTTTATTTGTGGGAAGTCGATTAAAAAATGACCTAAAATGTATGTGACGATATTTCTTGATTGCATAATATATGGTATTTTATGTACATCCATTTGTTGATAGTTTTCTTTCTATAGCTCCTTTACTTTTTTTTAATGAACTTAGAAATTTAGACAGAGTTCAATAATCTTCTTATTCACAAGCTTAAACTTACCCTTCCGTCACCCTTACTTTATTCATAAACGAGAGGATTAACTTACATACAGGACCTTTACACGGTGTGGCCCTTAGTTTAGTTCGTTTTTTATAGGGCGAAAACTAATTGGACTGAAGTTTCCAGTAGTTGTTGAAAAAAATTCCACCTCAGTTCCATTTCGTTCTGTTAGTTAGATTTTCGACTCGCCATATTTTTCCGCTGTAATCGAGGTGGCATGTTTTTCCCCTCCAATCTCAGATGGCGGCTTATTCTATCCAGTTATTGATATGGACAGATTTACGTACTAGAGAGATCTCAAAAGTAACTATCACCATCATAAGGGAGTACTGCTCAAGAGCCCAATGTCACTAAGGGAAAACTTTCGGAGCCCTTCCAATGGAGTGAAACAAGGATGCATACTGTCACCTTTGCTTTTCTTGATCGGTATTAATGATTTATTTACGCTCCCTGACTATGCCGACGATGTATGTCTTCTATCCAATAAACAGAATGTTCGAAGTCTACTAAAACCAAATTTATAAGTTTGGACTCCAGGAGACAAAATTAAATTTATCTTTAAGAGCAACAAAGAGAACAAGTGTAGACATTTTGTTACTTTGATAGATACATAGTTACAACAGATTAAAGAGCTGAAGTTGATGTACATGCTCGTATCAAAAAAGGATAAGTTGCATTTAATGCTTTTGCTGTGATATGGCGCAATAACCACATCTCCAATATGGAAGTGACCAGTCAAATAACATATAAGCTACAAGACTTCGTCAACCGGCATCTCTTGCACATCCTTAACATCCATTAACTGGAGGTTATTACCAACGAAGACCAGTTGGGATAGACATCAGCGTTCAAAGGCGAAACATGCAACATAATAGGCTCAATTTGCTTTGGACTAAAGCCCGTATGTGACCCAAGGAAGAAGCTGAATTAAACGGCCGCGCAACATGTGAAGGAGATCCATAGATAAGGAAGGTACCTACAAACGGTGGCGGCAATTAAAGGCGTTGAAACCCGACGAAAGAAATAAAATCTGAAAAATTTGGCGCAGGGTCCGAGGGGGGCACAGGAACAATGGCTTACACTTTGAACAAGAATAAAATCATGTTTGATTGGTAAATTTATTATTTATATATTTTACTTATTTATTATTATGATTAAGTTTTAAACTGAAAACCCCCCCTCTTTCCCAAAAATTTGCAGTTTTTGCACTACAGTTCTTGGAATTGACTAGAATATACGTAACTCGTGATGCACAATTTGGAAGATAATAAATTACAGATATTTTATGTGTTACAACATCTGAGGCAATTTTACTTCTTTAATGATATTCGTCGAAAATGTAATTGGTTATTTTATTGGTATTTTTTGACATTAAATGTGATTGTTTACTTGCTTGTACAGTTTGTTTATTTCTTGTGTAAATTTACAGGATAGATACACAATCTAGTATTAAGAAAAATAAAAGAATCAATGTATAATATTTCTCTGATGTGATATTAGAGTTAAAATGTAAAATATTTGACTTTTAAAAAAGCACGAAAATCTCGGAAACCTCGAAAACCGTAAGAGTTTGTACTAAGGTTTATTTGGCTTAATTGAGTCTAAATGATCTCCCCTGTCACCTCCGCAAAGCAAATAATTTTTTTTTTTATGTAAATATGGCACTATATTTGGCACAAACGTTATAAATGTAAATGTAAAAATGCTATAAAAAGAGACAAAAAAGAAACTACTTAACCTATAAGATGTATACTAAGTTTAACAAAAAACGGTTAAGTAACTATAAACGACAAAAACAATAGAATGAACAAGAACAAACAAATGGATAAGAACAATAAAAGAACAGGAACAAGAAACTAACTTAGAAGAACAATAGAAAAACAGAACAATAGCAAAAAACCGCGTAGTATTAAAATGACTGAAAAAGTATAAAATGAATGACTGAAAAAGTATAAAACAAAAAATTTTAAAAGCCACCAGGCAAGCGGCAGCTCCAGGAAGAGTTCCTTAAAAATTTTGAAATATTTTAAATGTAACCTAAAATGACGAAAAAATCGCCGAAAATTAAACCGAAAATTTTGAATAACTAGAACACTGAACACTGAGTGTTCTCCGCAGGGACGTTTGCCACTTTTCTACTCCCCCGGAACACTCAGCATCAAGTGTTCTAGACGAACGCACGAAAAATTTTGACCGCGATAGAGTCCCGCGGGACCAGTCTGCAGAGTCGTAGACATCTGCAAACTGATCCCATCATCCTCTCAGTTCTTCTCTCCCAACGGGAGAATCACTTTCCCCGCAGCACTTGCAGCAAATCCAAAGCGGAGAGAAGCTCCGTGGACAAGACGCTACAAGGCTGCGGCCTATTGTCACCAGTGAAAAGTGAGACTGCCATTCTGCACCGACGCTAGCGGCTGCCAGGTACAGTTGAATGTGTCGGCGTTCGTTGCCAGAAACTCGAGACGGAGTCGTTTACTCAGCCTAACAACGAAGTGTCTCTTAAGTGCACGTGTATGTAACTGTGTGTCAGTGGCCTGTTGCCCAGGCTCGATCCGCATGCAATACAAATGAACTGTTGATTTAGCTAGTGTAATAACAAAGCTAATTAAACAATTCACCTGGCTGCATGTCCTTGGCCCCAGTAAAAACGATGTTCTAGTAATGCCGAAACGCGGGCAGATTACCTGGCACAAGTGACGGACCAGTAGCATCAATTCGCACAAGGCCGGGCATGTGAAGTATCGGTGGAACAAAGTTCCTTCACCCCCACAGACCGTGCAGACTCTTTGAACGCTCTGGTCAATGTGCGACAGCTGATTTGAATGCTATATCAGAGTCTCTATAATTGGACGGATAACTGTAGACCACTCTGCTAGTCACCCCTCCGATTACTTCCATCTATTAACACCTAAGTGTTCAAGTGTTAACGCATCTGCAAATAGATCGCGCAGCCGACGTGATATCAGTGTACTGAATGGCGTGTGCGGCGGTTGATTCACCACGAAAGCGTTCACCACCTCTGTGCCAGGTGACCTGGTACTAAGTTGGCTGAAACGCTCTCGTGCTGTATCAACCAATTGGTTTAATTGTGTTGTATGTGGGTGTATTAGTATGTTCCCAGAGGCATCAATGATATCTCCGAGAACTGTAAGCTGTCCTGTATCGGCTGTTACACCTCGAGCATTACTGAACACCGAATCCACTAATTCAGGATTTAACCTGATCGGTATAGCTGAAAAATCCCCGTACCCAATTTCATCCCATTGCAAATGGAATGCCGGTCTTATTCTGCCCCAGGTCGTGATCGTAGAGATCATTTCCTGAGACCAGTCGTGCGGATAGGGTGGGCGGACTGAAAGCAGATAGTAATGCTGAGAAATCAAGCTGTCTTCACACCGGAACACTCGTTGGAATGCTCTGATCTGAAGGCAACGAGTTTTAATGACCATGTCCGTAAGACCCAATCCACCCTCCACTTCTGGTCGCCAGAGCGTGCTTTCAGCGACCCATCTTCTCCCCCCCCCCCCCCAAAATGCGTCCATGATTTTTGCCTGCAAAAGTTTAACGAAGCCTTCCTCGAAGTACTCCGACTTAAGCAGGTGAACGATGGACGAGGTAATCAGGTAATTGACAACGACTGCACGTCCTTTCAGCGAAAGGGGGAACAATCTAGTCCGCCACGAATTCGCTGCTCCGGAAAGTTTCTCCAGAGCCATGCGGCGACTACGTGTTTTACCATTGAGCCCGATATACACACCTAAATACTTCAAGCAAGTATTGGTCCATTGTATGCCGAGGGGAGAATCTGAACGATTCCGCCAGCTCCCACACCATAGGCCTTGGCTTTTGCTTAGCGCCCGCTAATCGCTCATTTTGTTCGAAAACACTACGAGCGACTGGAAATGCATCTTCTTTCGTAACGAAAATAGACAGGTCGTCAGCATACGCTAGAATAAGTGGCCTTATAGTAGTGTATGGTAAGGGTACTGAATATTGTCTCAACGATTGACGAAGATTCACTAACAGCGGCTCCAGTGAAAAGTCATAAAGCATTCCTGACAACGGGCATCCCTGCCTGATACCCCGACGAAACGGAATAGGAGACAATATATGCCCATTATGCTTTATGAGAATCACTGAATCTCTATACAGATCACTGATGATCTCAATCCATCTGGACGGAAGCCCAAATTTATCGAGCACTCTCAGTAGATACTCATGAGAGACGCTATCAAACGCCTTTTCTTGATCTAACGAGATCATGGCCATCTGCGAACCAGTCTTTTCGTGGTAGGCGTAAATATGTTTAGCTACGGCGATGTTGTCGTAAATAGTACGACCTGGTATGCAGTAGGACTGTTCCGGGTTCATAACCGATGCTATCACTGAGCTTAATATAGTTCGGAGTGCTTTGCAAACTATAGCCTCTGAAGATCTCTATTCTTGGGTATTAAACGCATAACGGATCTCCGCCAACTTGAGGGAAATTCGGTATGTCCAACCATTGCAGAACTGAAGACCTCCAATAGGTCTGGAATCAAAAGATTCCTGAAGCGTAGAAAAAATTCTGGAGTTAGACCATCATAACCAGGAGAGGTATGACGGCGAAGATCCTTCGTTGCGGTGAGCATATCACCGGTTAGTGCTCTGTCCAGGAATTCTCTACTTTCATTAGAGAAAGCAGGAACGTACTGGAAGAATTCATCAGTGGACGTAGATGTTGGCAACGTCGGTGCAGCATATAGCTGTGTGTAGTAGTTTCGGATATAATCCGCAAGCTCGTCTCCGTGTAGGAGTTGCCCAGATTCGGCAAGAATCGAATCTACTTCACAAGAACCGGTACGTCGTCGTGTTGTCTGGATGAAGTACTCGGTCGGAGACTCGCCCTCTCGCAGCCAGCGCGACTGATTTCGGAGTACAAAATCCAAACTATGTTTGTAATTTTGTTCTCTCAGCGGTTCTTTTAATCTCTCGTATTGCGAGAGCAATTCTGGTTGCGCGGGCAGAAGCGTACCAATCCGGGTGACTTCGGCCGTCAAACTCGATGCTATATACCTGCTTCGATTGAATCTCGTCTCGATAAATGAGCGAATCTGAAGCTTTCCAACATCCCACCAATGACTAAGGTTCGCGTAGTCATTTCTCGCCATTGATGCCAAAACTGTATGAATTCTTCAATGAACTGCTCTGAATTCAACAAGTTATTGTTGAAAATCCAGTAGGCAGTTCGCTTTTCGACCAAAGTGCTAGTTGCCACAACAAGAAGATGATCACTTAATGAACACACTTCATGAGTGACACTAACGAAAAAGTTAAGAAGGCTAGACGAGACGTAAAGTCTGTCTATCCTCGAACCCGAAAAGCTACCCCGGACATTTCGGGAAACCCTTGTGTATGACCTAGTCGTTGGATTAAGCCAACGGTAGACATCGACAAGGTAGAGCTGTCTGACTAGGTTCCGCAATCGTACCGCGTTCACTGAGTTGAATTCAACTCCGGAATGGCGGTCGAGCGCAGAATCCAGTGTACAGTTGAAGTCACCCCCAAGGATAACTTCACCACCGAAGTTCGCAAGATGCGACAGGACAGAGTCCATTGCCTGCCTTGCGATATCCTGGTCATGCGGTAGGTACACGTTTACTATCCTTAGTGTTTTGTCTCGCAAGACGAATTCTAAGGAAGACGCGAAACCTGAGCAGATGTCTGTGTATACAGACAATTGTCAATTTGTGCTCTATACATGGGCTGCGACACTTTTTAGCACGTTTTCCGAAGGTTGTGTGGTACCAACATGTTTGTTGAGCTTGGTGCTTGAATATGTCCTGAGCCTGTGATTATTGCGTGATGTAGTTCTGCTACGTGATCTCGACTTGAGGCTTTTGAACTTACCAGCTCACTTACCAACTCACTCACATCACTAATTTTTGCAAGTTCTGGGTTATCTTTTGTTGTATTAATTTCTGATATTGGTCGTAGCTGTTGCAGCAAGTAGCTTCTATTTTTGTAAATTCTGCTGATGTGCCGAAACTTGCTGCAACAGCTGCTCTAGCGTGAACAGGTAGCCGTTGACCGCAAGTTTCTTTAAGCGCTTCGTCTGTCATTGCTGATTTTGCTACACGTTTCATTTCGAAAAAAAGCTATAAATCACCTAACGGCATTTCTGATAATAGCCGAATAGCCGATTCAGTATGCGTTGCTGATTACCTGAGAAATATGTGATTAGTTTAGTTTTAATATATTCGTACTTGCGACGATCCGAAGGTGCTTCATTGATGATGTCACGTATTTGGGGTAGAATAATTGGTTCCTGCGATGCCAGGACTGTGTGGAATTGTTGCTTGTCTGACGTTATGCCTAATGCTAAAACCCAATAGTCTAATGTCGTTTGATGTCACTCTGGGAATAGGTAGTTTTACAAAAACTGCTGTTATTTTCTGTGCTGATTTAAACATATTTCTGAACGTGTGAGTTTAGTTTTATTTTGTTTTTGAGTAAAATGCCGCGAAGAAACCTTAATAATGCACGCAGCACGATGCTAACAAAATGCAAGAAATAATAGAACGCGCGCACTAAATATATAAAAATGGATGGAAATGTGTATTGGGGTAATTAAAAAAAAATTGATTTTTTAAGTTCCAATTGCATAAAAAGCTAGTTCTCTATAAAATAAAAATTCTTGCAGAATTGGAGTCTCGTAACTCATTTTTAAGCAGTCGCTCAAGCTCGCTGAACAACATAAGCACTTCCACTGCTAAAATAGCTCAACCGAAAAACCTCAAATTAGGGTATTCATACGATTTTAGTTGAAGTAAAGAAAATGTTCGAAAATTTTTTTTATTTTAGGTGAAATCGAAAGTGCTATCAAGTCGCCAGTAACTTAATTCTGATTTACAAATAAATTAGATTTAGACTCCAATTCAGCAAAAATTTTTATTTTATTGAGAACTAACTTTAACTAATTTGGTATACTATTATTTTCCAGAGCAAAAATTATCTCTAAATATTTTGTAAAAGCGTAATTTTTTTTTCATTTGAATTGAATTTGAAAAATTTCAGATTTTTCCAGTTATGTGTAAATGAAAGAGTGGTTCAAAAGGGGCCGTTCTAATATTATGTAACGCAGTTTTCTGACCCCCCCCCCCCCCTAAACGTTACGTAACAGTGAGATGTTTTTTTTACCTAAAAGTATCAATTATGTTGCGCAAAATACCGGAATAGGAAGAAATGGAAATTAAACGCAATTTAAGCTTACTTTGGCCCTAATGTAAGTTCATGGCTTGTAGTTTAGGTAGTTTTGCTTGACCACAACGGTCGGACTCTTAGTGCAGATTATGGACTCGGGGTACACGGCTTATTGTGGTTATTTGCCATATACAGTCGACTCTTGATAAGTTGAAACTCAAGGGACCAGGGAAAAATTTCAAATTACCAAGAGTTCCATACTGTCTATAATTTGAATTTCAAATTATAGAGAGTATGGAAGCCAGGACTTCAAATTATTGCACGTCGGCGGGCAAGATAAATTCAAGGGAAAGGGAAAAGAATTAAAATAATCGAGAGATTCAAATTAACGAGTTTCACCTTATCGAGAGTCGACTGTATATACTTCTGTATACTGTGACGCGACTGTTTTCGTATGTAAAAAAAAAATTGTAGTTTATGTATACCATATAAACTGAGCCGCGATTCATGAGTTAGGACTTGTAATCTTAACAAAAACTTAATGTTCCGTAATGCGTTGCATGACCCCCCCCCCCCTATAACGCACCGTAACGTTTCACAAGAACCCCCTAAAACCGTTACGTAATACTTGAAGGGCCCCAGAGGGACGCAAAAAAATGAATATAGTTGATTATATAGGTAAATAATATGGTAAACAGGTTTTATTCCAAATTAAAGATTAGGAATCAGGCTTTCTTAATATTAGTAAGAATGTACACATTAATTACGGGGTAACAAAAGAAAATATGATTTTTCCATTAAAAATGCCACGAAAATATACCATTATAACTAGAAAAGTACTGTACCGATCAGAATGCACTATAGGTCATTTGACAGATAATAACAATGCCCTTAAATTGATATCCAATACCTTTGGTATTCCCTGAAATATTCCAAAGGGAGTTTCAAATGTTGGAGATCCTTTTTGTCCTTCTTACAGATTCGTAATCAGCGTATCATTTTACATAAGAAAGGGGAGACTAGGTTGGATTGCAATTGGATAGCCTAGGATAGAAATAAAACAAAATAATAAGCGAAGTTTCTAAGAAAAAGCAAATATACATAAAAAGATGATTTTGCTTATGAACACGTTACAAAATATTTTAAAACAGGTAAGCATCTCCCATATTATCACAAAAAAAAACTTAACAATCTACAATTCAACATAAAATATAAAGCGATAAATTGTGGGGATAAGTTGGAATAAATTTAGACATAAATATCTTCGCTGCCATAATCTAATCTGTGAAGCAATGTATTACATTTTTGGTAAATTTCAAACTGAGTTGAACCTAACTCACTTATTTTTTTAGCCGTTTATTATTCTCTAAAGAACATACGGCCCTCTTTGGTAACAGGTTTTGCAACCAACAGACACTTTCATCTTTTCCACGTTCTCTCCATCTGGTTTTATGTAAGAAAAAACGATTTGAGTATTTCACGTAATCACATACTCTGGCGAACTCACCCTTTTAAGCACAGGAATATTTCCAGTAGCTGGGGCTAGCCGATCTATTAGGAGGAAACCCCTGAAAGAAAGATTGAGAGGCTGCCACATGGGAAAAATATTTAAATTTGCCAGCACTCACTGAGGGGTACTAAGAACTTCCGGTAACTTTTATCCGACATTTCTTTTTGAGGGGCTGTTTTCCTGGTGTTCAATTCTCCAAGCGGGAGTGGATACTCCTTCTTTTTACAACCAGATGGATTTTTTTGCTTATCCAATGTTAGTGGGTTATCAATTGTGCGTAATCTGAGACAAATGCAGAGCACATGGCTGGGAGGGTTCAGTAATGGAAATGCGAAAATCGTTTTGCTGATTTTGTAAAATAACGGTTGAATGACTTTTATCACAAAATTAAGGAGGGGCTAAAAGGAAAAAGTTACTTTAACAAAAAAATTCCTTTCAAAGACAATTATGACATTATTGCAAAAACACTCCCTTTGCCATTTTAACAGAAACTAAGTTACTTACTAATGGCAAAATAAACTGTTCAAGGTTGAAAGTTATCAGAATGAAAACTTGATTGTGTACCAAAATGAGTTTTTAATTCCTTTAAAGCCTTTCATTAATTAAGAAGCAATTTTCCATGTAAAACAGCACCTTCAGCAATAAGTTCATAGAAATACGCGCATATGTGACAAGAGCGGATATTGTACTTCCCTACCGGCATAATTGCAACGTAAACATAACAATTATGAATGAACATGGCGCACGCTTGTGGCACCTGTGATGGAACTAATGCTTCGATTAACAACTATATTTAATCAGCACAAATAAATAAAATTTGAGTCTGGTTACCCACTCACCAGTGTTTTCAATAAAAAATTAAAAACCTCTTAAGCCCCAGAGGTAAGCTGAGGAAGCACAACAAAGCAAATTAATTTTCTTAAGCCTAATATATATATATATATATATATATATATATATATATATATATATATATATATATATATATGTATGTATATATATATACATATATACATACATATATATATATATATATATATATATATATATATATATATATATATATATATATATATACATATGTGTGTAATGGATCGAAGTAAAGACGTCAGGATTCCGAAGAATTTAAAATGCAAAATATCTGACTAATGTACAAGATTTATTTAGAGAATTCAGATTTACAGTCTTGCACGTTTTCGCGTTAAAAAGCAGCTACAGGCCGTATTCCTCTGACAGGTCGTTGACAGAAAGTGACAGATGATGTATTTGCTATATGGATTGAGCGCAGGGTGTACCAACAGACAACGTTAAATTATTCGAATCGTTTAGAGATCGGTTGCGTTCGGCTGCAGCTCGGCTGTCCTGACCATAGGATTCGTCCTCGGATCCTGTGTCGTCTTCTGAAAGTTCGTCATTTGAGCTCGTGCACCAAGGTTTCATGTTTGATTTCTGGGTGCTCCTGGGATATCCTTGATCCTATAGCGGTCTTTTCCTTAGACCTCTGCTACTATGTAGGGGCCTTTATATTTTAACTCCAGTTTTCTGGACTCGCCCGTTGAAATTGCCGGTCTTTCGATAAGTATCAGATCGCCTTCTTGATACTTTCGTGGAGTCTTCTTTCTAGAATCAAAGTAATCCTTTTGGGCTCGTTGGGACATTTTAATGTTCGCTGCTGCTTCTCGTCTAACTTCATCTAAGTCCAATTGCTTCGGAGAATCGTCGTCTTGAAGTGTAAGCAAAATTTTGTTTTGTAGAGGATCTCTTGGTTGAAACCCAAAGAGTAACTCGCGCGGTGTGCGCTTCGTCGCTTTGTTTTGGCTTGAATTGATACCCCATTGAATTGCTCTCAGTAACTGGTCCCAAGTTTTCTCGCCATCTGCCATTGTTCTTAAGGCATTGAAGACTGTCCGATTACAACGCTCGATTTTCCCGTGGCGATCTTGCAGCTGTAAGGATATGACGGGTGCCGTTGTCCTCGCAGTACTTCTGGAAATCCTTCGAAGCAAAAGCAGTTCCTCGGTCAGTAATCATGCGTGTCGGCGTTCCAGAGCTTAAAATTATCGTATTAAAACGTTTTATCGTAGCCTTTGCTGAGGTTAGGACGATTCCTAAAATGTGTGTATTTCCCGCTACACTTTTAGGAAGAGGACCAAGATGGTCCATGTGTACAGTGTGAAAAGGTATAGTGACTTTCTCTGTGCAATGCAGCTCTCCTTCTAACTTTCCTGATGGTCGTTTGTAATATGCGCAACTTGCGCAGGAAGATACGTACCTTTGGGTCCTACGTCGCTTCTTAGAAAACCAATAATCTCGCTTTAGGTGCTGAAGTATCCTTTCCAGGCCGTGGTGTCCGATGTCATCATGGCAAGTCTTAATAACCCTCCAAATTGCGTCCGTAGGTACCACCCATTTGAAGCTGCCATCTACTTTTCGGAATAAGCGTCCTCGTTTAAGTGAATAATCTGTATCTCTTGGTTGCTTGTCGGTTTCCTTTCTAGCACCGATACAATATTCGCTAACTTCTTGTCCTGCATTTGGATTGTTATGAGCCAGTCTTCACCATTTATATTAAGGGAGAACACCTTAAGCTCCGCTTCCTCCATGTCTCGTGGATCGTCGTGTGGATGTCTGCTTAAACAATCGACGTGTTGTATTAGTAGCCCTTTTCGATACACGACTTCGAAGTCAAAATCTGACAGAGTTAGCCACCATCTAGCTATATAGGGTACTATGTCTTTCTTCTTCGTAGATTTAATAGCTTGGCAATCCGTGATGACCTTAAATCTTTTGGCTAAGAGGAAGCTACGAAAGCGCGACAAAGTCTCGATGACCGCGAGCACCTCCAATTCAAAACTATGGTAGACTCGTTCTTGTTCCGTTGTCCGTCTGCTGAAATAACTTACAGGGCGTAATTTAACATCAAGATCCCATTGCAAGAGTATGCCTGCCAATCCTGAAGCCCATGCATCCATTCCAAATTGGGGTTGAAGAGTGTTAGTACTGGTCGAGACGTTAAGATTCTCCTTAATTTAATAAATGTATCCTCCTGCTTATTTGTCCATACAAAATCTTTATTTATTTTTACAAATCCGTTAGAGGTCTTGCAATGATTCCGTATTCCGGTACGAACTTCCTAAAGTAATTCGTAAGTCCGATAAATTTCCTTATCTCGTGGACATTTTCTGGTATCTTGAATTCCCGAACTGCAGCAATTTTCGTATCGTTTGGCCGTATGCCTTCAGACGTGATCTCGTATCCTAAAAATTCTACAGATACCTTAAAGAAAAATGATTTCTTTAACTTCAAGTTCAGACCTTCTTGTGAAAATAAACTCAGGAAATCGACTAAAATGTCAACACCCTGCTCGAAAGTCCTATAGGGAATGACCATATATATAGGCAACTAAATTACCCTTGCGCATTTTCCTCGCAATGTTGTTCATCAGGCGCTGAAACTGAGATGGCCCATTACATAGCCCGAATGGCATCCTGCGGAACTCATATACGCCATCGGGTGTAACAAACGTGGTAAATTAACACGATTCCGTTGCAATGGGAATTTGGTAATACCCAGACGCGAAATCCAAAACACTAAAATATTTACTGCCACTCAGGTGCTGGAGTAAGTCCTCAATAATAGGAAGCGGATGTCTGTCCTTGATCGTGATGTCATTGATCCGACAATAATCTATGACCATTCTATCTTCGCCATCCTTTTTTTACAAGAAGTGCAGGAGATGAATATTCCGAGTTTGATGGCTGAATTGTCCCAGCTGCAAGCAACTCTTTTACAATAATTTGAATCTTTTCTCGTTGCGCATACGACAGGCGATAGGGACGGCAACTTACAACATCTGGCTTGTAATTCGAAATTGATTAAGTGTCGTGCGTTGCTGCTCGTTAAGTTCACCATAAATTTCGTTTGCATCAATCGGTTCAGGTGACGACTGTCCAACAATTGGAGACATTTCCCATGAAATATGACGTTGGTTTACACCTAGTAAGTTCTCCTTCACAAAATTGCATGAGGGGACATCATTGCTATCTATTACAAAATTTCGCGTTTGTTTATTTATGTCGGGGGTAATTTCACCATCATCAAATTCGTTCCTCGTAACAAACTTAAAGGAATTCAAGTTTTCACATACCTGTTCGTTTTCCAACACGTCGCTTCTCTCAGGAATCTCATCAGCGATTAAAGAGTTACATCTCTCACTGCTCACGTCACAATCGGTACTTTTGCTTATGATTAGCTGTCCCTTCTTTTTCAGCGCCACTACATGTTCTAAGTCTATGAAGTCTCGCCCTACAATGACATCGGTATGTAATAAATCATCTTTAACAATAAGAATAGGTATTTCAGCTTCTGCCGAATCCACCAACAATTCCACTGTTGCACGTCCTATAGTAACACATTTACCATTACCGAAACCTTTCAGAGGAATACTCCAATGTTCACTAGGTAACCCGAAAGCCTTCGCCGTCGACTCTTTAATGATAGGTTGATAGCAATTGTAGCATTTTTTGTTTTGTTGTGGTTTTGGGAACTGAATGCCATTACGTCTTCGTAATTCTTGTATTGCCGCAACAACTCGGCTGGCGTTTCGAAATGTTGGAGTGACAAAGCTACTCTGATTTCGCTGTTACCTAAACCATTGATGAGGTATCTGACCCTTGATGAATTGCTCATGTAAGTTCTGTTTGCAATCGCCATAACTTCAAAAAAATATTGCTCGAATGTCTCTTCTGGTTTCTTTTTCCGCCTACTCAGCATTAGATGGACTTCAGATTCGTCGTGTACTACAGGGAAAGCTGCTAACAATCCAGTTTTCAACTCATACCACGTAGTTATGGCAGACTGGCTGCCTTGCAGCCAAAATTTCGCAGCTCCTGCAAGTTTAGAAGAGGCTAGGAGTAAGACAGTTTTATCACCCAATTCGTAAACGGTGTGTAGCTCCTCAATTTTTTGTAACCACTGTTAACTAGAAGGACCTGTTTTGTCTCCTGGATCAAAGCTTGGAGTAATATCAATTAGTTCGCGTATGTTTTGTTGAAATTTGACGTGTATTTACTACCGAAATAGAGTCTGTAGAGTCTTGAGACTTGAACTGAAAAAGAAGCAGATTCGTTTTAGCTAATTCAAGCTGCAATTTTAATACTTCCTCCTTTCGACGTAACAACTCCAATTCTTGGTCAATAGAGATTCCAGCGCTGGTGTCTTTTATCGTATCCCCATTCTCATTGATGCTCATCTCAATTAAATCGTTCGTCTGAGACTGCGCTAAAAACGCTGAGCTGGGCAATCCTTTACCAAAGTCCAGAAGATTTCCTTCGTTGCCTTTTTGCGGTGCTATTTTATTCTTGTGGTCTTCCATGCGGTAAATATGCGACGTTGTCGTTCGTAGAGGAAAATTTCTTGTGCACACGTTGCAGGTTATGTCCAAAAATGAATTCTATAATCCCACTTCTGACTGTAATGGATCGAGGTAAAGACGTCAGGATTCCGAAGAATTTAAAATGCAAAATTTCTGACTAATGTACAAGATTTATTTAGAGAATTCAGATTTACAGTCTTGCACGTTTTCGCGTTAAAAAGCAGCTACAGGCCGTATTCCTCTGACAGGTCGTTGACAGGAAGTGACAGATGATGTATTTGCTATATGGATTGAGCGCAGGGTGTACCAACAGACAACGTTAAATTATTCGAATCGTTTAGAGATCGGTTGCGTTCGGCTACATATATCTATATATATATATATATATATATATATATATATATATATATATATATATATATATATATATATATATATATATATATATACATATATATATATATATATATATATATATAGATATATGTAGCCGAACGCAACCGATCTCTAAACGATTCGAATAATTTATATAATATATATATATATATATATATATATATATATATATATTGTAACGTGCACGAGGTAGGCCACGAATAAGGAAATAACGAACCGTGTAATGCGCATGCCCCAGGTGGCCAGAAATCGAGTAGTTGCAAAAATCTTGAGGAAAGTCTGCAGCGAGATAGCAGCTCTCAATAAGGTAGTCAGAGAGAGCCAAACTGCCAAGAGGGAGATCAAGGATTTCAGTAGCAGGCTGAAGCAAATTAAATGATGCAGACGAGAAAGATGCCCGGATCAAGGAACAGGAAGTTGAGATGGAAAATCAGTTGGTTGGAAAGCTCACGCCAGCAGGAGCTAAACCTCGCAGAGAGTAGAAGAGACCACGCGAAATGTGAAGAGTCTCAAAAGGCCGGAACTTTAGAGGAGAAAAGAGTGAAGCTTAGAGGGAATGGGACGCTAGGAGCCTATCTCAAGGTGTAAGAGTCGGCCTGGAAGAAGGGAATCTTTACACGCGCCGGTATGGTGGCAGGACATGTGTGGGACGTCCCTATGGATACAGTGAAATTTATCGCTATTTAGGGGTTAAAACTGAAAAAATTAATAAATACTGAGTGTTTCAGATCTGGCGTGCCATAATGAGTGGGGTGATAGATCTGACCTAGCCAAGCATATAATTATATGGCAGGGGGGGGGGGAACTCTCAACCGTTTGGGAGTTACAGGGTGAATCATAAATTTCAGTTTTTCATGGTATGTATGCACATTACTCATTTATTTTTATCTCTTCATCTACCCAACACAGCCACATGAAACAAGCGCTAAAAACAACTACCCTAATTACCTTTCTAAAAATTTCAAGAATGTTGATCTCACTACTACCACTGCAGGTACAGTCACGGCCAAAATTTAAAAAAATGTTTTGAAATTACCAAAATCTGAGCATTTTCCCAAATGTTCTCCGAAATTTATGTAATTAGTATACCTCTTCTTTATTTTTATTGGATTGCCCGTCTTATTACCTTTCCAAAAAGGTGCAATATTCCAAGGTACACAAAGAATTAGAAAATTCCGCATTTTTAGAAATCTCTGACTACCTAATTATTTTATTGCACTTTAGGTAGCAAATTTTTTAAGTAAACAAAATTTTTATGATAAAGGGTCGAACATGTTTCTTTTGGGTTAACAGGTAATTACTTTTAATTATTGCTGCAAAAAAAATTTAAAAACGTTAGTGTAATTTTGTTTTATTGCCGATATTACCATGTGTTAGCCAGAATTCACATCGTTGTATCTCGGCGTTTTGTTACTCGTACCTGATGGAAATTTTGCTATAAAAAGGGTCAGTAAACAAGAATACCTATCATAGTTGAAAAAAAAACAATAAGTGCGGGTGTTTTTAGGCAAAAATTAGTAAGAAATGGTAAAATTTACATTTGAGGAATACGCGAATATTATTTACATTTATGTTGTAGTAGACGGAAAAGAGAGAGCAGAGTTGACATGAGTGATTTGACGGAAAACTTAATAGAAGAAGTAAAAAAAATATAAAATGAATCACTATAGAAACGCTCTCTCTATGGCGGCAGTGTGAAGCACCCTTTTATCGCAAATTCTATCGCTACCGCTATCGCTTACTTGACGAAATCGCTCTCGCGCCGGTGTGAAACGGCCTTCAACCTTGCTGATTTTTAACTTCCACCGCGGTGACTTTTGACGCCAAATGTTCTCAGATTTTCCAACATTTAAATGTAAATATCCGGTATTTATGGTTGTTTTTGACCATTTTACACAGATTTGTTGTGTTAAACAGGAATGTAGGTTCGGAAAACATCGGCATTTCTCCTTCTTTTGTCGTGAGGGCTTTTTGTGGGTTTGTAGATCATGACAGTTGTCAAATTTGAGATTTTTTGGAGAGGGGTTGACTTGTCTTTTAAATAGTTATTAATTGTATTACTTCAAACTTGTTACACATATTAATAATAATTATTTAATTAATTATTATAATATAACAAAATGTAAATTTAGAACTACAACTACTTTTAGTATATTATTTTAAAAATAAATAGTGCCCTTCTGCAAAATTATTGGAGGGCCACATTGGAAACAAGAGGTCACAATAAATTGCCTAGTTTAAAAATGTAAACACAGTCCCACAAAATGTTAAACATATCAAATGACTATCACCTAATAGATTAAAGATTAGAAATAAAGAATATACTTCGTGGTAAAAGTGTTATCCTAACATTTTGTGGCGAATATTTTTGCATCAGTACACAGCCCAAATTATAGTACAAGGCCTTATTTATTCTGAACAAGATTGTCCAGAATGAGGAAACCAGGCATATAAAGTCAAGTATTCCGCAATCGTTGCTGAGTATAAGATCTTTTACCCACCAGAAGGCGACCAGAATCTGTGAAATGCAACAGGTCTTAGAATAAGACCTCGTCAATGAAGGTTGCGAGGAAATCAAGGAGTTGCACTAGGTTGTCCTTTAGCTTAACCTTGCTGATTTTTTACTTCCACTGCGGTGAGTTCTGACGCCAAATTTTCTCAGATTTTTCGCGAGGAAACCAAGGAGGTGCATTAGGTTGTCCAACATGAAGCTGGATGGCAACAAAATTATCCAATGCCTGAAGCTCCACAATCCTGCCGACGACGTTGACGCGGTTGGTCTATTGGCCGGAATGAGGATCGGAGACATCGATTTCTCGATCAAACAACCGCCCGAAGATGAAGTTCATGGGGATTAATCTGCAACACTCGGAATGTGCTGCGAATAATCCTCATTGTCTTTTTGAAGGACTTCGCCTAATCCAGGTACTTTGGGTTAGAGACTCAACCGTCAGGAGCCTGTGCGATGCCAACTACAACCTATTTTACAGCCAAAACTCGAATCTTAGCAGTAAGCCTAGAAGCTGCATTCTCGCTAAAAAGAGTATACAAACGCTTTTCTGTTCTCTTTTTAGCTCAAGTGACTTGGCAGTGGTCAAGCTGGAGATCACTCACAGAGATGATATGTACATTGCGTTTGTATATGTGGCCTATGAAAGATCTGCACCACCAGCAGAAGTGAAGTAATTCACGTCACATGTTGGGCCGTGATGCCAAACGGAAGACACGTTCTTTTAAAATAACGAGCCAGGTGAGTCTGTTTGATTTAATTATGTATAGTAACCTATTATTGTGTAACAAGGCCAACCACCAATTTTCATGTTTCTAAGCGCGGATGACTTTGATGGTTGGAAGGAAGTGCTGAATATCACACCAACCTCAACAAATAGTTACTTTGAAGTTTGAAAATTGGAGAGTGTCAGATCTGAAATCCTTAACTGATCATAATTTTATTTTTCAATTTAAACCTGGAGATAGAGTCTTCTACGCCCTTTAAAACCCTAAAAATACCAGCTAGTAGAAATTCTGCAGGGCAATCAAATCTAAACTAACAGCTATACCTAATCTAAATATTGAGAATATTCTAGGCTTGGAAACAAAACCTGCTACTTTTGAGAAAGCCATGAACGCGGCGTATAAGGTATCATGTCCACTGAAATTTAGCAAAAGAAAACCTGTCCTCCCTGATGAAATAAAGACATGTCCAATCTAAGAGAGGGGCTGGGATGGATTATGGTAACTCTATATAAAGTTCCAGGTAATCCGCCATCCAAAGAGCCAAGTAAACTTATTTTATTCTTTACAAGTGACATGTCGGGAGCAAAAGGACACCTCGTCCGTGCCATTTTTGTTAATTTGAATTTCTTATTAAATTTGATTTTGCTTACTTCTGTTGAATTTTATATTTGTTATTTGAGTTTTATTTAATTTAATTTATGTGCTTGAATTTCTGTAATACTAGTTTGTAAGATTTTGTTTTCATTGAATAGAGACATTTTTACTGAAAACTTAAGGCTTTTGTTATTCCGGTACAACTTTACTTGTGACTAGATCACACAAGTACTATGACCTCTTTAAAATTTGAGAAATGTCCTATATATTTTATTTCCTCAATAAATTCATTGTTCTGAAATATATCACTCTGGATAGTATAAAATATATTCATCAGCCTTTGTTTCCTCACATAATTTATATCTCAGCAAGCGGAATATCGTTTAAACGAGTTACTTCTAAACGTCTTTTCATATATGTATATGTATTTCTCATAAAAAATCTTAAAATAAAGAACTAGAGGAAGAGCTGAAACCATATTTTAGTAAAGCAAATTTCTTTTAGAGTAGAATTACGAGCGAAGTAGTGGTAGCAACAATACAGGCGTAAATTTAGTCAGATTTAAAGTGGGGCCAAAAGAAAATTTAAAACCTTGATAATTCGTTAAAGAATAATAATTTGATTTTAACTTCTCTGAATAAAATATTTAAGCTGCATATTAATTTTTACGTTATATTATAGGTCAAGCGAATCATCAATTTTGGTTTTTATTAATTAAATGGGGTGAAACCTAACTTTGTAACGCGTGGTCCGATTTCGATAGTTCTTTTTCTGCTGTATAGAGTATGATCCCCCATTGCTAATAGGAGAATAATTTGGTCCTATGGTGAAAGGTGCGGGTGGGGGGGGGGGGGTAGTCTAACTTCGAAACGCGTGGACCGATTTGGATAATTCTTTTTCTATTGGGTAGAATATGATCCTTGGTTGATACACAAATGTTGCTGGGGTGGAGGTGGGAGAAGGACTGTGGAACCTAACTTTGCAATGCGTGGATCGATTTGTATGGTTCATTTGCTGTTGTATAGAGTGTGATCCCCCATTGCTAATAGGAGAATAATTTGGTCCTAGGTGAGTGGTGGGGGAGGGGGAGGGGTAGTAACTTCGTAACGCGTGGACCGATTTAGATGATTCCTTTTATTTTCGGTAGAGTATGTTCCTTGATTGATACCATGAGAAAAAAAGTTGAGTGGAATGGGGGTGAGGTAGGGGGTTAAAACTAACTTTTAACGCGTGGACCGATTTGGATGGTTCTTTCTTCGTTGTATAGTGTAGAAGACGCTAAAAAGTGAAAAATAAAATAGTTTTTAAAAAAAAGTTGAACCGACTTCACAAAAAGCGCTAAAAAGCATAAAATAATTTTTAATTTTATATCTATTACGACATTTTGAAGTCGGTGCAAATTAAATAAATAAAACAACTACATCACCACAATTGAAAATAATAAATAATACTACCTGAACGTTTCAGCTTACGGGATCATAAGAAAGGACGATTAAATACTTTTGTTGTAGTTGTTTGGTTTGTTTGATTTGCACCGACTTCAAAATGTCGTAATAGATATAAAATTAAAAACTATTTTATGCTTTTTAGCGCTTTATTGAAGTCGGTTCAAATTTTTTTTTAAAAACTATTTTTCTTATATGCTTTCGTCTCTGTTAGTCAACGACCCAGCTAATTTTAAATTCCTCGAGCAGCTTTACTCACAGATAGGAATTTTACACGGTACAGCGCTTCCTCTAATTCTTTATTCTAAGTAATAAATACGTTAATTTTTTTTCCATTTAATCTGACATTTTTAAATAATCAATCAAATAAAAATGGTGGCAAAAATTTTACGAAAACTACAGAGGTTTTCTGAATGTAATTATATTAATTATTTCCGATAGCTGCAATTCCAGTTTCCGTTAAAAGTTTTATTCCTTTATAAGCTAAAATTAGAAGTCACCCAACTATTTGCAATGGAAAATAGTTCAAATTACCAAGCGAAACACTTTTGGATATTTGGTAGGTATAAATTCCAGTTTTAGATCCTAAATGAATCGCATATGAGATATGCATATAACATTTTCCATTGTCAGCAAATTCAAATGTCGACTTCCATTTATGTATGTTGAGTTTTCACTATAGAATTATCCTAACCTGCTCCTCCTCTACAACTAAAGTTTTGTTTCATGTTAAGGAATATAAATTCATCCCTAACAGCTGAAATTTAGTTACATGACTGCTTTCTTGATGTTCCATGTTTGAAGTGAATTCTAAGTGGGGTCTTATCCTTGCCACATCGATTTTCACGGTATAATATTATCAGTAAAACAACAAAACGTGTCCTTGCCAATGACTAGCACCCAATAAATCTAATAAGACGTAGGTGGAGTGCTTTGCATACCAAAATGACAACTGAATTGCCCAAAATCTGAAGAGATGAGAATCGAGCATTAGAATCAGCAACTACGCTTATATTTCCAAAAAAGTTACGGGAGCTGCTACAGTAGATACACTTCATAGATAACAGCGATAGGTTGCTGGTAGATAGCTTTTCAGCATGAAAATAATCATATTCTCATCTCTGCATTCGCGACACGTTTTCAAATTATAATCAAGGAGTATTGGCTAAGAATAAGAATCGAGACTGCTCTCCTGCCAGTCAGGAAATTGAAATGCTCGCTTAGTACAGCGATGTACATAATACAAAAACTTTAGGTGACAAAGCCTTCGTATTTCTCTTTCTAATTTCGTAAGAAGCTCGTAAAATATCCTTATTACTATCGTATATTACAGCAGGATTAAAAGCTTCCTTTTTCATTATTACAAGATGACAAATTTTCTAATTACTACATATTTGCTACAACTTCCAAGAGGAGATTTATCGGAAAATTTGTGACCCTCTAGAACTTCATTCAACCAAAAATTTTGAGGACTTTCACGCGAACAGACCACTTAGAAAATTTTTCACCCAATCTGGAGATGGGAAAAATTCTGGGTAGAAAGTGTATAAAAGTGTATCGGCTCAGCTTGATTGGTTAAGGGAGTACGGGATTAGGGATAATTGCGATTTTTTGTTAACAGAACGATAACAAACTCATTAAAAAGTTTCTGACCATTAATTACCTTGCGGCTGAGTGATTATGGAGTAATTAATAAAAAGCTGAAGCTGCAGGCTATATGACCATTGAAAAATAGCTCAAAAATAAACAGGCACGATTCGTTATTTTTGGAAATATATATATGTAGCGGTTTTTTGGTAATTTTTTATAAGATAATTTCAAGGTACAAGGGATACCTAACACCTAAAAAGTTGAAAACGCTTGAGATTCATAAAAAGGTAGAAAACAAAAAGATGTAAGATGTTCCGATTTCATATTTTCTCTGCCCTAGGAGAGTTCCCAAAAGTTTACCATTTACCTATGTTTTTTTTAGGGTTTAAAACATTATGAAACTAAAGATTTGTGTAGGGCGCCCAGGAAAAGTATCTCCACGTTGCTGATTTCGTTTTATTTATTTGTTCATTTGAGCCAGTAACACTGAAATCTCTTCATATGTCAGTCGTGTCTCCCCAACTGTTCGCTGAAGGTGAGTCTTCGTCGGATTCCCAACTTTCTTCAAAATACGGATGGAGGGTTGAAATGCCAGTTGATGCAGTTGGAAACTGAGAAGAAGTTAAATTATACACAGTTTTCGGTTAGCTCCTACAAAATTGGTCCCGTTGTCGCTGTATACATGGGTCGGTATACACGTTCGAGCAATACACCTTCTAAAACAGGCAAAAAATATGGCGACCAGTCCAGCGTTGTCGATGCCTATATTTTCAAAGGTTTTTGTGAAAGATATCCTTGCAGAGGAAGACTAGCCATGTAACAAAGGAATTGACGTGCTTCTTGATACGTGTGCCGCAAAAGATGTCTGTCTGATAATGCTTAATAAGCCAATTGTTCCAACATGTAAATGCTTGTTGTGCAGATGTGCAATCTAGTGCTTTACATGTTCCATTGGTAAAATAATAGGGTGTTTTGTATCATTAGAGCTAGAAGATCTATCTAATCTTCAAGCCACGCGTAGTATACCGTAATAGAGTGATATCGATAATAGAGCGCTGCAGCTATGAAATGATTTCCATTTTCGGAGAGTATTGATTTCATTATTGAACGAATTTCATTGTACCTATTTAATGCAAAGCTTTAGAGAAGCTTCCAATTCCTTCGAAGATATCCAAGAGTTCTCCACAGATAATTTTAGATATCGGAATTGATTTGAAAATTATATGCATCTGCTGATTATTCTAAGTATCTTCATTTAGGATGAGCACCGTTGAAACAGATCGACTAACATGCCGTTTTTCACCGTAGAATGAAGGGATTGGACAATACGTGGTTTTCTTTCCATATTTGTTTGATTTGCTGTTCAAATTTCATCGTGTAAGTAAGACTTCCATTTAGAATGTAATCAAACTGGTCCTTTCCACCATATATCTAGAGTGAGTAGATCATTAGGCGATATTCCACGAGTAGCCAAGTCTGTAGGGTTGTCTTGAGAATATACATGATTCCATAAGTTGCGAGGAAGTATGGTGAAGATACTTCCGGTCCGGTCGACAATTTATTCCCACTTCAAGGGTGTGAAGAACATCGAACACTACTTGAAGTTTAGTCGTAGTACTGGTAGATTTGCATGCTCATTCTCAGAATTTAGTATCGAAGTAGGAATTGGTTCTAAATGACGTAAGGCCTTGTATTCGTCCCTAAATTGGTGGTATTCATTACGATATTTCCTGATGGAACTAAATTTCCTTTCCATCGACTTAAGCCTGGCTATCGGTATAGTTAAAGTATATCCCATTGGAGTTTCTGTATGCTGAATTGGCAGTCGAATCACACGGGTGTGATGAAAAAGCGATTCACAAAATTCTTCTTCTTCGTAATAGTAATGATCCTTTTGAGGAATTTCCTCTATTTCCCAAAATGCCCTCAAAGTTCTGTCGATCTGTCTTACGTTGACGTGTAGTGACGTAATTCGGGTAGCGCTGGTAGACATATTAACTGATCTTGACACAACATTGGGTTTTACCAACACAATGGAGCACCAGCGCATACTGTTAACATTATGCAGGCAATACCAAGTGAAAAATTTCCTAAACGCCGGATTGGACGAGATGCATCGGGAGGATTTAGTTAGCAGAATTGAGAGTGCAGCGACAAATATACGGGAGAGGCTGGGTGCAATACGCCTTGGACATTTTGAACAGCTTTTGTAACTTATCAATATTAATTGTAATTATTTTCAAATTTAATAAAAAGCATTTTAGAGTTAATTTGAGTTTCATTTCGTTAAATGGTTGATTTTTATAATAGGATTTCTACATATATATTTCTACATACTTTCCCTATGGGGACATGTTCCACCTTCTTGGAAAGGTTATAAAACGGACAATCTAATAAAAATAAAAGAGGGGTGTAGAAATTACATGAATTTCGGAGAAAATTCTGAATTTTAGGTAATTACGAACCATTTTTTTCTCTTTTGGAAGTGACTGTACCTGTAATGGTAAGACTTAGATCAATATTGTTAACAATTTTGAAAAGGCCATTGGGATAGTAGCTTTTAGCGTTTGTTTGATGCCGCTATGTTGGGTAGATCAAAAGATAAAAATTAAATAGTAATGTGCATACCATGAAAAACTGAAATTTATGAATCACCCTGTAACTCCCAAACGGTTGAGATTGCCCCCCCCCCCCCCCTACCATGCAATTTTTTGTTTGCCTAGGTGAGATCTGTTGCCCCACTCATTTTTGTACTTCAGATCTGAAACACCCTGTATAACAAGATGAGAGACTCTCGCATTTCACAACTATCCCTCATACCCTCGCCCAACTTTTGAAGCTTATTACGAAGAAGCGCCTGATATCATTTTAGAAAATTAACGTCGGAGAAAAGGAGAAGAAACCAATGCTCTGTAATTGTCTGGTAACCCCCGCTGCATAAATGCATGGATATGTGTAATTTGCTCCGTCTCTTTTGGTTTTTTTCCGCATACATTTATGTGAGACTCTTTGGCGTGATTTAGTAAAGGTGGGCTATGTTAGAATTACACCGAAGCCCATTAAGTTGGAGGTAGCACTTGAGAAAGATCTCCTTAAGAACGTCATATATGCTTGACTTAGAAAATTTCGGTATTTAATTCATTATAAGTAAAAGTTGTGGGTGAATTAGAACTGAAAGTCCAACATTGTGGCAATCTATTTCTTATTTTTCCACAAGATTATTGGCCAAATTTGAGAAATTTTCAGGGAGTCTCCCTTCTTGACAAGTGCTTCACGGTACCGAGGGAAGGCCGAGACTTTGGCATATCTCAGCCCGGGTCTCGTCGGGTTAAAGACGATCTTGCTCTCGTCGCAATCTCGGCGAGATTAAGGCCAATCATGGTCCGGTCTCGCTCTCGGCGAGATAAAAAAGTTCATTTCGGTGAGAAAATAAGAAGCAAGGGCAAGTGATGTATCTATGTATATGTATATACTTTTTATTCTATATAAAATATTTATAATATTTACATATTTTTGAGCAAAGCTACATTAACTCCGCATATATCATACGCCAAATCACTGTGCATCCACGAGTTGATACCCAATAAAGGAGTAATGATATCGTCTTTGCATGCAAGATAAACTTTGACATATGGCTTGGTGCTTCACGATATAAATTCAATTCGCGTCTCCAGTCTGAAACCTCCTAAATACACTCTAAACAATTTTCAGCAACTCATGTGTTATTTTTTTATGAGCTGCTGGAATTACAGACTGTAGGGCTCTCATTCTCTGAATAATTATTTTGGTAAATGTCTACAAATTCTCCAAAACTCTGGATCTTGTGTCGTGGGTATAAAATTAATATCATATAGTAAACCCAGTTAAATTTCGACTAATGGCTCAAAATTTTATCTCTCCCTGCTTGAAAAGGCAATAATAATTGTTCATCGAGTAGAGTCCGATCAACATTTTGTTCAGAATATAGACGAGTTCCTCAATTTTATCGATTAAAATATTAAACAACTTCTTGGGGAAAAGTTGAATATTTTTCAACTGATAATACTTTGGATACTTGTTTAAATAATTTCAAAACATAGAGCATTTTAAGTTTATGATCTTCGACACTGCAAAATTTTTCCAAGCCCATTAATAAAACCTCGGTATTTCTAATTTTTTTACATACAAGGCGGACTTTTTTTACACGTTAACAACATCAGGATTTTCAAAAACTTTCATCTTCACATAGGGATGTTACTTTTCGTGAAAAGTTTTCAAAATTGAAAGGTTTCATGAAACTTTTCAAATTTGAATGAAAAGTTTTATGAGAACTGTGAAAACACCGCGAGAAGAATTTTAAATTTTTTGTGAAAAGTTTCATGTAATCTTGAAACTTTTCACTTTTCAGTGAAAATTTCATAAACTTCATTACATGCTTTATTTTTATTTTTTCACGAAATCTTCATATTGGCAAAAATAATACAATTGCAGTACTCCGAGCTCCATTCATTGCACTTGTGTGACTTAGTAAGTTTGCGTCAATATTTAAAGGTTTTTTTTAAAGACACATTTGACGGATTATTATTTATTATTATTATTAAGGGGTTGGATCAAGGACTTTCCGCATCCTTAAGTCACTGCGACCAATTTGATCTTTTGTGACCCGATCCAGGTTCAGTATTAGGCCGCCCCGTCAATTTTTAGTTCCTTTATCAGACCCAAAATTTTTCTGAGGGCTATCTTGGCTATGTCTGTCGGTGATGGGAAAGCCCCACCAAGGTGTCTAAGCCTCATGCGGCCGAGGGCCTCACAGTGACAGAGGATATGTTCCGCAGTCTCTTCCTCTTCTAGACAGAAACGACAGGTGTCATCATCAGCCAGTCCTAACTTTTTTAGGTGGTAGCCCAGGTGACAGTGACCAGTTAAAAGTCCTGTTATCAGCCTTAAATCTGGTCTGCTGAGTGAGAGCAGCTCCTTCGTTTTCTGTTTTGAGTAGGTTATAAACCTTTTTGCTTGTCTTGACCCTGGGATATTTATCCAGTGTGAGTGCTTACAGTCGTCCTCCCATTTCCGGATTCGCATTGCTATTCGGCTTTTAGAGTAGCCGCAGAATGGCTCCGGTCCAATAAACTGAGAATCCGCACCTTTTTTTGCTAGGTAATCCGCCTTCTCGTTGCCTTCGATGCCCTCGTGCCCTGGTACCCATTCCAGCGTGATGCTGTTGCTCCGGGCCAGTTCTTTGAGTGCAGTGGGACAGTCCCAGACGATTTTAGACTCAAAGGTGTAGGATCCTAAGGCCTTAAGTGCCGCTTGACTGTCAGACATAATGTATATTTTAGCACCGCGTATTCCTCTATTGGCAATTTCGCGTGCGCAGATTTCGATGGCATGTATCTCTGCTTGGAAGATGGTTGGTGTAGAACCAAGCGATTTATATATCCTTGATCTTGGTCCGAAGACCCCGATGCCCGTTCTGTCTTCCATCTTGGATCCATCCGTGTACCAAACCAGAGATCCCCGTTCAAAGATATGTCTATACTAAGCCAATAGTCTCTGCTCTCTAGGATCAGCTTGAATGGTATGTCAAAGTTATGCCTCTTCGGCATAATATCTGTTATAGAGTTGATCACCAGATCACCCTTGAATTCTTCAAGGATTTTCCTATGACCAGACCAGTTTCCTGCTGTGAGGAGATTGGCGCCAGTCAGCCTTATTGCGTTTGAGGCAGCCTCCTTCTTTAGATGTAGATGTAGAGGGGGGAGGTCTAGTAGGGCCTCCATAGCTGCCGTGGGGCATGTGCGCATGGCTCCTGTAACTCCTAGACATGCTGACCTCTGCAGTTTTTGCAGTGTGGATCGCGCTGCCTTTTGTTCTACTTTTGGCCACCACACGAGAGCTGCGTAGGTGACTACGGGTCTTATAATTCTTTTATATGCCCAGAGGGCCATTTTGGGCTTTAGTCCCCAGGTATTTCCAAAGAGTCTTCGGCAGGACCATAGGGAACTCATAGCCTTCCCTGTAACCCTATTAAGTTGAGGATTCCAATGAGTCTTTGATCTAGAATTATTCCTAGATATTTGACCTCACTTGAGAATTCTATCCGTGTTCCTTCAAGAGTAGGAGCCTCTAGCCTTAGCTTCCTTTTTCTTGTGAACGGTATAATGGTTGTTTTACTAGGGTTGACTCTGAACCGCTCCCTAGTACACCTGGATTGTACCATGTTCAGAGCATTTTGCAGTCTTCTTGAAATGATTCTATCCTGCTTGCTCTCGATAGTAATGGCCAGGTCGTCTGCGTTGCCCTGGCAATCGTAGCCAGCGTTGGTCAGTTTGACCAGGAGATCATCGATAACAAGTGACCACAACAGTGGGGAAATAACTCCCCCCTGAGTACAACCTCTGGTGGCCCGTACTGTTACCGAATTGTCCCCCAGCCTCGCTGTGATATTCCGGTTACTCAGCATTGCCCCAATCCATTGGACCGTCGGCAGATCAATACCTCTATCGGTGGCCGCTCCTTCGATGGACGTGGAAGACGTATTGTCAAAAGCACCCTCTATATCTAGGAAAGCACAAAGGGCAATGCCCCTACCATTAACAGCATCCTCCAGTTCCCCAACCAGATTGTTTAGTGCTGTTATCGTTGATTTGCCTGCCTGATATGCGTGCTGGTTTGCATGTAGCGGCGTGTCTTTCAGACAACCGTACCTAATATTTTGGTCAATGATTTTCTCCATTGACTTGAGAAGGAAGGAGGATAGGCTGATCGGCCGATATGCCTTGGGTTGGTCCGCTGGTCGCGCTCCACTCTTGGGTATAAAAGCGACCCTTACCTCCCTCCACGGACTGGGGATGTAGCTGAGTTGGTAGCTAGCCCTTAATATTTTAGTGAGTATTGGCAACAGATCATCTAAGCCCTGCTGCAGAAGAGCTGGAAAGATGCCGTCGCCACCAGGAGATTTGTAGGCTTTAAAGGAGTTGATGGCCCAACTTACCGTCCCGGCTGTGAAGATTTTGCCCGAGGTGCTCCTCAATCTGCGTGTTGAACCACCGCGCACAAGGAGTGATTGAGTTCTTCTATTTTCTTCTGTCAGTGAACACTCAGGGAAGTGTGTTTCCAAGAGTAGTTTCAGTGTTTCCTCAGAATCAATGGTGTAAGAACCATCAGTTCTCTGGAGGAGGCCTATGCCATTGGAGTGATCTTTTGAGAGTACTTTTTGGAGTCGTGCTGTTGTAGGTAGATTGTCAATCTCTTCACAGAACTTTCTCCAGGTTTTCCTCTTGGATCTCCTTAATTCTTTGTTATACTCAGTCAGGGCCTGCTTGTAGTCATCCCAGGCTCCTGAGCGCTTAGCTTTATTAAAGAGTTTTCTTGATTTAGCTCTTAGTTTGCTTAGTGTCCTGTTCCGCCAAGGCACATCTCTAGCTGCCTCTCTGCGTCTGACAGGATTACTATTTTCATAGCTTTGTACGATCAGGTCTTGTAGCTGTTTTGAGGCTCTTTCAAGGTCCTCCTGGGATTCTAGCGGGGCATCATCGAGTTCTTGTATGTGCGTCCTGATGTGCTCCCGGTAGATGTCCCAGTTGGTTAGCTTAGGAACTCTGACCGCTTCCAGCTGCACCTGAGGGGCCTCCATGTCAAATCTTATATGTTTATGATCTGATAAAGAGGGCTCATCCGACACGTGCCAGTTATTAATGTTGTTCTCCAAGTTTGGACTGGCTATCGTAAGATCCAGAACTTCTTGGCGAACAATGTTAGTAAAGGTTGCTTTATTGCCTTTGTTTAATATTTCAATATTGTTTTTAATGAAATAATCTAAAAGGTACTCACCTCGGCTGTTTATCCCGGTACTTCCCCAGATAGTGTGGTGGGCATTCGCATCACATCCAATGATAAACTTCCTATTGTGCTTTTGGCAGTAGCACAATAGCTGCGTAATTTGCCTTGGAGGTGGTGGTTGGTCCGAGTCTCCAGGGAAATAGGCAGAGGCTATAACAATCCCCTGTTTTCCCCTGTGCGTCGGCACATCCACTAAAGCTGCTACCATATCCCTAGTGGTTAGCTCTGGAATAGGAAGAAAGTTAATCTTTGGCTTGAACATCAAGGCAGCACGAGGAGCTCCGTGCTCGCCATCATAGACTAACTTACCCTGTTTTAATGGAAGTCCTTTTATTAGCCTTCCATGAACCCAAGGTTCCTGTATGAGAGCCACATCCAGTCCCTCCAGCACGAATCTCCTGCCAAGCACATCAGTGGCAGCTTTAGCATGATGGAGATTGATTTGGAGGAACTTTAGAGTGACTCTATCGGCTGCCCTTGGCAGAGTGTGACGGCCTTTTTCCTTTGGATCCATCGGTCCTTCGGGATTTTGGCCGACCCTCTTTTACAGAGCCTTTTAATTGGAAGGTAGCAGGCGTATTTTTCCCTGTCACTTCCACTTTCCTGTCTGGTTCAATATGGGCCTTGGAAGTGTCACCTTGGGTAATGTTTGAACCAGATCAGTTCGGGTTGAGTGCAGCCCTGTGCTTGTAGTGGCCGTAGAGCATCCCACTTTTTGGTCTTTAGAGGTTGAGGAAACCAGAGCCGTCTGCCCCGCTGGTTGTTTGGCACCAGCTGCGGCTTTGACCGGTGCTGGAGTCGCCCCACCTCTCGAGACCGTAAGACTTGCTTTAGTGGCCCGCCCCGTCGGGTTTTTAGCTTCCTTGGAGCTATACCCCGCCGGAGGCTGGGCCTTAGCAAAGCCACTTTTGGGCCTGAGCTGTACCTGCCCGAACATATAGTTGACCTTGAAGGTCTTTTTAAGAGCATCAGCCGAGAAGTCATCTACTGAGAGGACTACAACAGTGGATGTTCCCTCTGTTTCCCTCTTCAGTATCCTCCAGGCCGAGACCCTGAGTTGATGGTTTTGACCCTCGACTTGGTCAAGGATCTCCCCATTTGTAAGTTCCTGGCTATCCGGGAAGTAGCCTACCAGGACTTTGGAACGGGGAAGTTCCTCCTCCCCGACCGCCCTTAGTTTTGCCCCTTCCCATGGCTGAAGCTCAACCACAGACTGCTTGAGCCATACTGAGGTGACTTCATCAGCGCAGTTGATCATCAACCAGCCTGGCTTATGTCCGGTACCATAGAATGCGGGTTTAACCTCGCTGTTCTTATTGTCCCGGATTTTTCTGAGTATCGCCCTTTGAACGAGCACGAGCTGCTCGGTCGTTAGCGATACCTCAGGGAATTTGTCCGGTAGGATGCCCATGCGCACTCCTACCGCAACTTCCTTGTACGAGGGGGCTGCTGGAGTCTTCCTTCCCTCTACGGGTGACTCCTGTTTAGCCTCTGTTGTAGTGATTGGAGTTCTCTTCCTTTTGGCCTCTATAGTTCCAGTGGGGAAGTCCTCCGTCCGGCTTCTTTAACCACTGTCTGGTGCCACTACCCTGGGAGCCATCGCTAGTAATTTAGCTGCTTCCGGGTTGTGTCCCTCTGACAACAGTTTTTTGAAGCGTTTTTTGGCAGCCCCGCTAAGGTTTTTCCTCTTTGGTCTGCTGTCTTTCACTACCTCCTCGGGACTTATCCCTGAGTCCTTTGCGGCCTTAGGTTTGTCAACCGATTTGGTAATGAGTTCCTCATCGGACATCAGTGACACGTCAGACAGCCTGGCTGGACTTACACTATCCAGATCCACTTGCATGTCTTCTGTCGTTTGAGGCCTTAGGTTGGCCTCCGAGGTTGGTTCCTTTTTTAGAGGTTCCGCCCTCAGTGTTTTCTGGCAGCTCGGACACCCTGGCAGGACTTACATTGTCCTGGTCCATTGGTTCGTTCGCTGCCATTTGACGGATGAAAATAACTTTTAGAAGCATTTTTTTCGTACTATATAGGTATTTGTTATTATATATTATTTTATTGTTAATTCTATTATAAATCACAAGAAAATATTAACGTCATAATTTAAGTAAGGAAATATTCTTGTATACATTTAAAAAGTAAAAAATATTTTATGTTGTATCTTCAGAATCCAAAGTTATTTCCAATTGTTCAGTCTGTCTTTCATCGAAATGATCGCTTACTTCTTTACTAATAGAGAGCTGCTCAATATCTCTTATGGTATCCTTTGGGGGTGGTAAATAATTTTGGTCCAACATTTGCATACGCATCGATATATTTAATATTCTCTGAGATGATTAATTATTGTTCAGCTATTTCGTTTGCTAACTTATTTTTGTTGCGTTTTGTTTAAGCCCCAGCTTGCTGAATGAACGCTCGCATGCGGATGATGTGGAAGGAGCAATAAGGATTTAAGGCGCAACGTAAGGAAGTTTTGTAATTGATGATAAGCATATCCCTTTCCACCAAGCTATAGCAGAGACAATTTCGGCACGTTCCAAAAAAAATTCTTTTGAAAAAAAGCCTCACAATGAACCAGGAAAGCTAGAACAAAACAGAACTAAACGTTTTTTATTCCTTTCCTTGCATTTCCTGAAAAAAATAGTCGCCTGGAAGCAAATAAAGCAGTTTAGTTTTTCTTGAAATCATTCATGAAGATTCATGCGTTTTTAATACTCAGAAAATAACATTGTTTAGAATACCTGGGATATGTTTTCTCGGTCAATGATCTAAAGAGGTTTTTAGAATGTGTTCTGGAATTCTGCAGATCTTATTAATTTAATAATTTAGTGAAATCTAAAAGCAATATTGCAACTTTTGAGAAACATTTGAAAAGTTTCAATGAAGAGTGAACACTTTCAGCTTTTCATTTCATTTCTGAAAAGTTTCATTTGGAACTTTTCACACTCACATCCCTATTCAGAATCACTCGTTTCACTGTCATCCTCATTGCATCGGGATTCTATATTTAATAATTTTAGAATTGCATGAACACCGAGGTTCATTAAATGCGGAATGTAGCGAAAATGCTGATTAACATGATCAAACTTTACATTTAACTTGGACAATTGTTCTTCTAAAGAAGATACGAAACAGCCGGCGCGTTATCTAGAGTAATTCCTTGAATTTTATCAGTCAAGCCATAATCTACTATCGATTTACTAAACATAACTGCAATATCTGCTCCAGCATGTTTAGCCTTCGTCGGTATTAAGGCTAAGGCTATAGAAATTAACTTAAAATCCTTGTTAAAAAAGTGAGCTAGAACACCATAATAGCATGTGATCTTGATTGACGTCAAACCATCGACGGTGAAAGAAATCGGATGAATTCCTGGCAAAAATTGTTTTCAATCCGTCTCGCATTTTCTCATAATCCTGTCAGTGCTAGATTTAATTGGGCTGCAGCCTATAGGCCTCCACCAATTAGGGCCTAAACCACAGTGAATAAAAGAATTTTTTTTCGTAAAAAAATGAAATTTATTTATTTAAGTACTCAACAAAAAATTTAAATTAATTTATAAATTTTTTTTTACAAGAATTATTTTGTTACCCGAGCTGAAGGCGATGTGGTCTAAGTCATTCTTTATTTTCTCTCGTGGTGCAATTACTACTTTTCTTTATTTAATAATTGGATCAGAAAGTGGCAACTATGTTTTATTGTATAGTGGGAGCAAAATTGTTACTTTAGGCCCGATAAGGAAAAAATTTGTTAATCGCAAAGTAAATGTAACAGAAGATTTTGCTAACAAAAAAGCTAGAAAAGTTGTAATTTAATTTTGCATATGCTATATATAGATACTATTATAATAAAATAAGTTAACCAATATGTATTGAAAATAAATTTTTTCATCTTTATAAGAAATTTATACTTTTATTTGTACAAAAGTCCATTGTTTTATAAAACTAATTTTTTTTCTCGATTTATTCAGTTATTGTCAACTTGTTTACTGGTAGGGCTATAGAATTCATTTTCCCTCGTTTTATTAGCTTATACTGATTCCTTACATGATTTTACTATTATTAGATTACAGATTACCTGCTTAAGGTTTAAAGTTTTTAATAGAATGTTCAAGGTAAAAAAAATTAAAAAGAGACATTTTCGTTTCCTTAATGGGGCCTCCACCAAGTTTCAGCCTACAGGTCTCAAAAGTGTAAATCCGGCACTGATTCTCGTAGTACTTGATACCTTAGCATATTGCGTTTTGGCAGTGGGCCAGTTCTTCCCGTGGATTCAAAAATAATTTCTGGTAAACAGGCCGTCGAAAAGCTCAGTGGCAGATTTTTTGTGGTGTGCACTTTTGAAATTGGCTTTTATTCCATTGGTATTAGATTGCTTCATTTTAATAACCTTGAGAAATTTCCCTGATTTGTCCGTGCCGCAACCCAAGCAGCATAGTCCTTCTTTATTGGAAGTGTCTGTTTACCAATCTCAAATTTCCGTGTAATTTCCTTGTACACGGAAATACATGGAAATACACGTAACTACACGTAAGTACACGATACGTGCAAATAGTTACTTCCATATTTATATTACTGGTAATAGTTTATCACAGCCTGATCCAGATATAAACCTGCTGCCCCCCACCCCAGTTAATAAAGCAACTAAAAGCCCGATTAATACACCTCTTCCTCCCAGAAAGTCTAATAAAAATTTGACGTACTTTCCGTGTATTTCCGTGTACTTCCGGGTGCACGGAAATTACACGGCAATTAGAGGGTGGTAAATAGACACTGCCTTCTTTATTCTCTTCATCAATTGTTTTATAGCGCACAAACTCATGATAAATTTATAGTGGTTTTGCTCCGTTAATCACTGGATCATCACAATGTGATTCACTGATTCATTCCTTATCATGACGATGTAACTCACTAATACTGTCTAATCACTTTCAATTATGCGACAAACTTTTTATATCACAAAATACAAGAGATACCTCTTTCAATGCTTGCTTCATCCCGATATAATTACACGGGAAATCACACGAGAAAATAGAAAATATAATTTGAGAATGGATCGGAACACGCTTGGACAATTCGGAGCTCGTAAAGTTTAAAGCGTATATAACGCGCATGCATTGATAACGATTCCGCGCCGATCCAGCTCGTAATATACGGTGTCTGATATACTCTAGCCCAACGAACAACTACATAAGGAACCCCGACTTGGAGGGGTTCATCAACCATCGACCTCATTATAAATTTTATTAAAAAATATTAAATGTATGTGTACCCTGCGAATAGTTTTAATTAAAGTAAAAGTAAAGTAAAGTCGTAACTTTATTCTGCAAGCATCCAAATGGTGAGCACAAAACAAAACTGGTAAATTTGATTCCAAATATCTAAAAAAGGAATATATTTATTTCGATCAGTACCGGGAATTGTTTCAAGAGAAACAAAGTTACAATGTACGTAAATGTACTGCAGATACCATGATCTAACATAAGCGTTTTCGGCGTTTTGAAGTATCCATCGTTCATGGTAGTACCAGGAAAGCAACATCATTCGCAGTTAAAAAACAAAATGCCTGTGACAACCGATGTTGTTATAATTTTCTTGTGGCTATATGAGGGAGTCGAAATGGGACCACAACCGAAATTATAAATCGGTTACGGTCAACCGAAAGCACCGCAATTGCAACAACCTTAACCGTAATTAATTTTCTTCAATTCGGTTTCGGTTAGAACCGAAGCGTAAAATTTCATTTTCGGTTTCGGTTAAAACCGAAATGTGAAATATAATTTTCGGTTTCGGTTAAAACCGAAATGTGACATATAATTTGCGGTTGCGGTTAAAAACCACGTAGATATAAAATTTTAGGTTTTGGTTACAACTGAAACGTTAGAGTTAGAGTTAAATTGCTGTCGTTATGATTTCTATATAATATAATGAAGTCATCCGAATCCCCTCTACTCCCTACCATCCTCCCATCATCTAGACATTTCCCCTTCCCCTCCCGCCCCCTCCACGCTCTTCCCCGCCCCTCCCTTTCCACTCCACTCATTCTCCGACCCATCCCCTTCTTCCCCAACCCTTACCATTCCCCTCCACACCCCTCCACACACCCTCCCCTGCCCGCCCCCAACTCCCTCTAGCCACTATCCACCCTCCTCCAACCGACGGTCCCTTCATCTAGACATTTACCGAATATGCTATGTAATGAAGGTAGTGAAAAAATTTGAAAATATCGCAAGACCGGACATATAACTTCTTCCGCGGTCGGTACCAATTTAAATCGATCTTTGAATTTCGGTCTTTAAATTTCGGTCTGGCGGTTACGGTCACATATTTTTAAGGTCTATTTATTTCGGGACCATTTAATTTCGGTCGCTCTATTTCGGTACACTTTAAATTTGGGTTTTAATTTCGGGACCGAAATCAAATATGACAGGTTTCTGTCCCGTTTCGACTATCTGGGCTATATTGTTCACTTTCGTAATTTTTTATTTCTTCCGTATATTTGTTCGCTGCTCTAGAAGATGTTTATACCTTGAACGGTACGTGGCTCATATCTCTGAATAGCTTGGAATAGTAGACAGGTTTGGAGGGGGGGGGGGGGGGTTTAAGACGAAAAATTGTAAGTTGTCCGATTTTTCCAACAACTTGTGTTCATTACTAAAATAATGTGTGCTACCATGACCTAGCATATAGCGTTTTCTGCATATTGATGTATCCCTTATTCATGGCAGTATCAAGAAAAGAAAATCAGCATATCTGAAAAATAAAAGACCTGTTGGATCATTTCAAATCATCCAGCCAAAAAATTAAAAAGAAACCCATAGCCTCAGATTTTTATGATTTATTTTCCTTCCATGTAAAATTTTATTTTGATATCTTGAATATTTTTTGAGATATTATTTTTCAAGAATTTATGAAAAAATACGGTTTTTCATTACCCAAACTGTAGCGGTAGTGACATAGTTTAAGTAAGACTTTCATAACTTTGGCAATTTTCATCATATCACAATGATTTTTTGACAAACATGTTCTGAACAACCTACATAATAAGAAAAACATTTGGCAAACATATTAAATGGTGCAGTCATTATCAGTTCAAACCTGATTTTCATAAATATTTTGAATAAAAAACCTAGAATTTTAAAATGATATTCAAAATAAAAGGCGCTCCAGTAACCAAACTATTATTATTCTTTTACGTAATCCTTAAAGAATGAACTAATAGGTTCTGGATAAAAGTTAATTGTAACTTGACTGCTAGTATCTTTAATTTAGGTGGAGGCTCTGGTGAAATACTGCATGGATAGAAATGTGGAACTACTATTATGTTGTGATGCGAACGCCCACAATACAGTGCGGGCAGCACGGGAGACAAGCGGAGAGGCGGAGATTAGCTGGAATTCGCGTTAGGAAACAACTTTGCAATTCTAAACAGGGGGCCAGAAGGAGGTTATTAACGTCACCCTTAGCAAGTTGTTCGATAGAGTGCTCAACTGGAGAGTGGCTGATGTGATGACGTTGTCAGATCAGAGAGCCATAACTTTTGACATTAGATATGGGGTAAACAAGAGACAGATTAGGAGGATGATCAGATTACCTAAGAACACCAACAGTCAAAAGAATATGGAGGTGCTAAGGGAGCGGCAGTTGCACACTCTATAAAAAGCAGTAATGGAGGAGTGTAGCAAATCCTGCACTCCGACTGAAGTAGTGGACCAGGAGCCAACCCCTCGGTGGGACAGGGAACTGGAAGCACGGAAGAAGGAGCGAAGGAAGGCTTTCAACCGAGCCATAAGGACTCAGAATATGGTAGCCTGGGCAGATACAAGGCTTTAAAGGAAGAGTTGAAAAAAGCTCTTAGTGGAAAGAAGAGAAAATCATGTAGGGACTTCTGCTCGAACACGAGAAATATATCTGAAGTCTGCCCACTTCAGAATATGGTCTCAAATTACTCGGTCTCCCGACTCGGACTGGTTCGGGACAGAACGGGAAAGATATCAGAGACCTGGAAAGAAACAAATGAAATCCTGCTGGAAACTTATTTTCCGGGAAGCTACAAATCGGACATGACATAACTTCTGACGAGACAGGGTGCGAATGCCACGGATCACTCTAAGACGGAAAGCATTGTAACGCTTGAGGGGATAAGACGATCTATTAGATCGTTTAAACCATTCAAGGCAGCAGGTTTAGAGATGGTAGCACTAATGCTTAGGGGAATGTACACAGCATGCCTAGCAATACGATATGTCCCGGTTTCGTGGATAGAGGCTTTGGTCATATTTCTACCAAAATCGAGAAGAAAAGACTATACTGAGCCGAAGTCCCTTAGACCCATGAGCCTGACGTATTTCCTGTTGAAAGAAATGGAAAGGACAAAACGGCACTCCAACATAGGATGTGCACAGGGAGGAGTGCTATCCTCCATTATGTGGAACATTACTGTTGACTCATTATTTCGTAGATTTGACGAAGAAGGAATACATAACATATCACATGTTACACGGGACAAGTTCATACGCGCCATAGCAGACACCATAAGGAGAGGTATGTGAAACTGGTGCTCTTCATAAATGCAAAGAAGTCTAATCTAATCGTTTTCATTATAAAATTGAAGAATCTAGTCCTTACGGTCTCGGACTCGATCAAGTATCTGGGGGTAGTCCTAGATTGAAGACTTACCTGGCAAAAGCACGTTGAGGAGAAAATCCAAAGAGCGAACAGGGCTCTACATCAATGTGGGACGGTATGTGGGCGAAGGTGGGGTATTTCGCCAAAGGCCCCATACTGCATCTACACTATGATGGTGAGAACGATTATATCATATGCCTCGGTGGTTTGGTGGCCAAGCGCTTCCAAGGTCACTGTTAAAAGGCAATTCTGTAAGGTTTAGAGGCTAGCGTGTTTGGCGACAACAGGTTCTTCTCGAACCTTGCTGACAATGTCGTTAGAGATGATACTGTGCTTGCTGCCTTTAAACATATGTGCATCAGCAGTTCTTCGCATGAATCGAGGCGCAAACTGGTACAGATCTCATGATAACCAAGGGTACAGAAAAATACTTGTCAAAGATGAGATACTAGAATTATAAATGCTTGTTGATGGTATAAGCAAAGAAAGGGTAATTGATAGACATCACAAAAAGCTTATAAGGGATGGGTCCCTCCCTGAAAACCGTCTAATCGACGTTACAAGGATAGATCCAGAATTTATGGAAGAGCAGGCGCAGGAATCTTCAGTGAGGACTTGAATTTGAACAACCATCTTTGCCTGGGCGCATACACCACAGTATTTCAGGCAGAGATGCTGGCACTAGTCTACGCACTGGACGACTGCTGGAGAGTCGGGTGAGGGGTAAGAAGATAATTTTGGCACTCGACAATCAAGCGGTGATCAGATGTATGGACGGTACAGAGTTCAACACAGCACTGGCCTTGGAGTGTGTCCGTAAACTAAACGCGTGTGCCTCATCAAATGAGATGACACTGTCGTGGGTCCGAGGACACGCACGGATCGATGAAAATGAGAAAGCGGACGTACTGGCAAAACTAGGAGCAGCTTCGAGTTTCCAAGGCCCGGAGCCGTTCACTGCGCTAGGCAGGGGCACGGCAAAGGTCGCGTTAGGAACGTGGGCCAAGAGGGAACACTGGGAATAGTGGAACGTCGTGGACACGTGCAGACAGGCTAAGATGGCGATGGTAGCGACCAGAAGTGTTGAAGAGAGGAAGCAGGCGGCACACATAGTGTGCCAGTGCCCTGCACTACTGTATGGAATCGAGGTGAAGGAAGAAAACTGGATTAGTCCGCGTCTCTCTCGCTGAGAGCGCAAGGGGTAGGGATGAAAAGGGACCCGGATAAAGTGTCTCATTCGGAAACTCCCTAGAAGGGTACAGGCGTTACAAAGTTAGGCTCCACCCCCACCCAACCAAAATTTTTTTTCTCGTGGTATCAACTAGGGAGCATACTCTAGTAGAATAAATATGCGGATTCTGGCGCAAATGAGCAGGAGCACCTTAAAATTGGTTAAATTGTGAGGGAAATCGAGGTCTGACGTCAGATTTTTGCTCATTTTTCATGCGCCAGAAACCGCATAGCAATTTTTGGAGGAGCAGTTTCGGTCTTGTAGGCTACAATTGAGAGATAAGGAAAAGAGATAAGGATTTTCGGTCTTATAGGCTACAATTGAGAGATAAGGAAGGGAGATAAGGATTGTCGGCCATCTTGGATTTTGGGTTTTCGGTCTTATTGGCTACAATTGAGAGATAAGGATTGTCGGCCATCTTGGCCCTTGGGTTTTCGGTCTTATAGGCTACAATTGAGAGATAAGGAAGAGAGATAAGGATTGTCGGCCATCTTGGATTTTTGGGTTTTCGGTTCTGTAGGCTACAATTGGCCTTCTTCTTCTTCTTCTTCTTTGGTTTGCATCTAGACTTAGATCTAAACCTTGGATCTGAACCTAGATTGTTTAGTAAGATAAGGCACCTGTCGGCCATCTGGGATATTGGGTATTCAGTCTTGGAGGCTACAATTGATGTTGAAGATAAGAGTTTGTTGTTCTGAGTCTTTAATTTCGAAGTACCGCTTTATCAGCTAAATGAAATAACATGAGGCGAATTTAATTGGATTGAAGATAAGAGTTTGTTGTTTTGAGTCTTTAATTACGAAGTACAGCTTTATCAGCTAAATGAAATAACATGTTGCGAATTTAATTGGAAAAACAGAATATTGCGTAATAAAGATTTCACCACTTTGAGTAAATAGATGAAGATTATTTTTTATTTCGTTTGCAAATTCTTATTTCTATGATATCATTTGTTTTCAAGCAAGTTTTAACATGTTTTTCTGGTCGAGCTGTGATTGATAAGCGAGCTGGTGACTGCGTTGAAATTAATAATTTGGCGGCAATGTTAAGGTCGTTGGGTGATAAGGTTTTGTAGATGAACCTGACCTCGTGCTGAAAATAAGAGGTTGTTGTTTTGAGTTTTTAATTACGCAGTACAGCTTTATCAGCTAAATGAAATAACATGATGCGAATTTAATTGGAAAACAGAATATTGAGTTCTTGTATAAATATCAAGCGTTCTTAGGTAGTCTTTTAGTATTCATAGTGAAGTCAACCAGTGAAATTCTTATACTTAAAATTCAGGTTCTAAGACAGATTGAAATAATAAAAAAATTTAAAATGTATCAGCAACCGATCAACGAAGCAGTCATCGAAGACTTCGGAGTATTGGAGGAGTTAAATTCTGCAAATTTTAAGCCTGCACTCGCTGTTAAAGATATGGAAGAGTCTCAGAATTTCAAAATCATAAGCTGCAGAAGAACAACAACAAAATATGGACCCAGGATCCTTTTAGAACTGGAGAAGTACCATGTTTTTTTGCCGCCTAGGTTCGACGCTAAAATTTCTGATCATACAATTGAGAAAATGAACGATGGAGGTTTCTTTGTTGAAAGAAAAGCAGCAGGTGGCAGCTATTTTAATTTAATGTTTTCTAAGATAGCACCTAGCACTGGCTATTATTTAAATTTATAAATAAATAAATAAAAGTACTTTTATTAAATATATGTTTTTGTTTCATTTTACCTCCTCCAATTCTCTAGCTAAAATTAAAAAAGTCCAACAATTTTGCTTGATTGAGATTTGAATCTGCAAAAAAAATACTTTAACAAGTCGCCAGCGGTCTAATAATTTCCTAATCTAGCTGCTGAACCGCGGGGTCAGTGGAGTACTTTTAAAAGCCACAATTCTTAAGAGATTTTGAATGGATGCTATAAATACCTGTATCTTCATAAAAAAAACGTCAGTCTAGAAAAGATGTTTTGGTCTGAAACAGTAAAGGCAGACAGTAAATTTTGTGTCTGCGAAGGAGGGTGGAACAATTTTAGAATTGTTAATGTAAGTGTGGATCCTAATGATGTTTTAGAAGTATACATGACTCCAGAAGATGGAAACAGGAGTCTAATATTACGCTTGAGATCTGGCGAGCCAATTACTTCCACATTTCATTTTGATTTTAATTTTACGCCCTGGCAGCATGTAAAGTTAGAAGTCTACGGTAATTGAATTGATATAGAATCAAGCAAATATCTCTCCTTATATTGATTTTAGGAGGTGACATTGTATTGGTTGTTGAATCACAAGATCGCACAGTTAGATATAAAGCTACAAATCATTTCCCCAGGAACTGTCCCTTTGGTGATGAGGATGATTGGAATTGGAATCATCCTATGAAAATTAAAATGGAAAATAAAAAAATTGAGGGAGATGCTATAAATATATCAACATCATAAAATTCATTTAGTTCTTGAGTTCAAGTCAACATATTAACATTAAAAATGGCTAGACGTTCAACAAGTCTTTTGCTTTTATCACTATGCATCTTACACATCAATAGCTTAGAGATCCCGTTAAGTGTAAACCTAATGGATCAAAGTAGTAGCAATTTAGATTTTGCACTAACTCTACCCAATAACGATACTATACAAATTGGCTTATCTTTTAAATTGATGACTTACAGTAACGCTAGCAATCCCAAAGAAGATGTAGTTTCTACTTCAAAAGAAAGTAATGACGAGCAAATTCCTACTACCACATCAAGGATCACTACGAATGATAATCCTAAAAAGAAATTTGTGTCTATTGACGAGGCCATCGAAGGTTTCAGGCAAGAACTATTAAAGAAAGAATTGGATATTGCAGGAATTATTGAGAGCAAAGATATCTTTTATAGGCACTTTAAACTTGAATTCGATGACGAAACTATGCTAACCATTCGTTGTACATATGACAGTAATTACGTAACTCGCTCATTGAAGATATCATGCTATGAATATCGCGAGTTTGAAACTGAAAGAATTCTAAGTAGTGGTGAAGTAGAGATGGTGAAACAAGTTGATGCTAATTATAAAAGCGATGTGGAATTAGTGAATTTGAGAGGAATGAAACAAACATATCAAATGAATATTTCAAAATAAGCAGCTATAAAAGGAAGTGTAATTAATTTTTAAGACAGTTCAAAATGGAGCACATTCATACAAAAATAATTTGGGATAATATTTGCAAATTAATCGAATTAACAGATTATAATAAACTTATTGCTGAATATAAAAAGCGAGATTTATTGACTCCTGCTATCAAAGAGGTTATAAATGTAAAGCCAACATCATTTTTCATTTATTTATATATATTATAATTATTTTTTTGATAGAACGAACTTTTGTTTGACGATTATCAAAAGCATGGGAGGTTCTTTCTTAAGATTTCTAAATCTGATTCAGCAAGAATTCAAGGATATTTGTAGGAGTTTGGACCTTCAAGATGTTTTGCTTTTGCTACAAAAAGAAGAAGAGAAGGCCAAAGTAGTTGGAGAAAAAGTAGTTCAATTCAATATCATCCCAAAGATACATTTCGTTCAAATATACGATCGCAAGGGTCCCTGGCAAACATTTGCGTTAGACAGATTTCGATTTCAAGAGCGAATTCGAAATATGAAGGATATTTTGGATCCCATTTTATTCATCTCGCATAGAAATAAAATTTATAGGTTAAGATTTAAAAATTTTAAATAAAGTAATAAAATAAGAACTCAAGTACTTTTAATATAAAATATATATTTGTATAACAATATTATAATACATTATCTTTCTTAATCCAAGAGTTGTGTTTTGATGAAAATCCGAGCCATTTAACATAAACTTTATCTGCGGTTCTCTTCAATATTTTTTCTACGAGGTAAACATCAGGATTCTTCGTCTTTTGGAGCTCCATTTCATAAAAACTACCCTTTATTGCGGTTCCTTCATGATCTTCCAAGAGATATGTTATCTGAATTTTTGCGATCTTGAAGATCTCTGTAGTCCAGTTTGGTGTATACCCCTTTTCAAATACATGTTTATATTTACTAATGCGAACAAAGTCTCCCATCTTAAATTTTGGCAAATGAAACGTCTTTAAATGATTGTAAACTGTTGATAGCAATTTCTTCTCATTCTGCTTTGTTACATCACGTGGTCTCATTTTTATTGTTCGATGATTACTTGAGTTATATTTTACGAGTAATTTCTTAACCATATCTATCCATCGGTATGAGCCCTGCATACTAAACTCTTTCCACATCATGCTTTTTAATGTTCGATTAAATCGTTCAACTATAGATGCTTTTAAAGGGCTGTATGTAGAAAAATGATTAATGCAGGAGTTTTTCATTAAGTTTTGAAATGAGCTATTGAAAAACTCTTTTCCATCATCAGTTTGTAAATTTGTGGGAGTCCGACCTTCTTTTAGTATGGATTTCATAGCTTGAGTAACTTCGACACCGGTCTTTCTTTTAATAGGAATTGCCCAGGCATATTTAGAAAACCCATCTATTACAGTTAATAAAAAATTATGTCCATTATTGCTTGAAGTATAAGCACCCATTTCAACTAAGTCGGCTTGCCATAGATCATCTATTCCCTTAATTATAACACGTCTTCTTATGAAATTTTTTCTGGCTGGTTTATGAAGCTCATTAACTACTTGTGTTTTATTCATTTTGAAATTGTCAGAGATTCTACATTAATTAACGCCTTTAAAGTGTCTTTCATTTCTTGTATATTTAGATCTATATATTTCATCAACTTCTCATTAATGTCAACAATTGCTTCATTTGCATATAATTCGGCTGCTCTCTTCAATCGCTCTTGCAGATTCGTAATTGTTTCATTCGTATACAATTGACTAGTGTTTTTATCTTTTTCACTTGTTATATTGATTATGTTGTATAACTCCTTTAATTCTCTTTGTAGTACAGCACTTTCCTTATGTATTTGGTCAGTTAGATTGTTGCTGACTAACTGGATTTTTTCATTAACGTAGGAATTACTTAAATGTATGATCTTGTCAGCTACATCGTCAACATATGTTTTATTGGTTGCATCATCCCTATCTAGAGGGCTCTTAAGGTATTTCAAATTTTTAAAACTTAGATTGAAATCTCCACTTTCAGTGAGCTTAAAGCCCACGCCACTTAGACCTTGTATTCCTTGTTCTCCTTGAGGACCAGGTTCGCCTGGTAAGCCTCTAGAACCACGCTTGCCAGTAGATCCTAACTTTACCTTTTTAGAATATCTCCCAAACTTGTCGACACTCATTATTACATTAAAACTGAATATGATTAAAGATGTTATTTATACTATAATGCCGCCTTCTTTTAACTCTTCAATAATTGATATAATTTCATTGTTGTGATTAGTATGCCCAGCACTTTGTGATGCTATTAAGAGACGAAGTCTATCCACAAGTTCATTAGGATCATTCCAATAAACATAATCAATATTATTCTTGGGTATATGCATCAAACCCTTGCCTTCATGAGAAACCAGTTTACTTATAATTTCTAAGTACTTTAAAGCTCTACTTCCTTTTATTTGACCAGCCGCTTTATGATCTCTTTTATAGGCGTTAGTTTCTTTTAAGATAGCTTGATAATTTTCCAAGTCATCCTTACTATACAAAGTTTTTGCAGGTTGTTTCATAAAAAGCAATTCACATAGACCTAGCGTTATTTTATACGATTTTCCGTTAATAAGGAAAAAATCTTTCTCAATTACAATCTTTGAATTTCCAATTTTCCATTCGTTATCATCATCTAAATAAACTCCATAAGTGTTGTCAATTATCAAGCTTTTTTTAAGGTATAGATCTAAATATTTATCAACTATACCGCTTGATAAATTAAGAGGAGAATCTCTCTTTTCCATCAAAGTTCTAGAATGTGTAGGTGTTGCAAAGTTATCATCTTCCGACATTAAGGAATAATCTGAACGTTTTATAGGTGTACTGGTCGGCTCCATTTTCACTTTCGGAAGTTTCATCTTAGGAGTAAGCTTTATATTACCATAATCATCATCATCATCATCTCCATATTCTTCTTTAATTTTAGTCTCATGCTTTGCTTTTGTTATGAACTCATGAAGTGGTTTTGTTATGGGCTTAAATGTCTCCTCAAGACGAGTTTCAGTTTCAACTCGTCCAGTTTTCACAGCGCGAAATTTCTTCTTAATAGCATTTCTAGTTTTGATAAGATTTTTTAATAGTTCGTCTCTCTTTTTAACCATCTTTGTAATAAGATTTGAACTGGTCTGTGAACTGGGTTATACTGATCTAAATGGGTCTATGGATGGCTCTTATCAGGTCTGTGAACAGCTTTTGACAGCTCCGTACCAGCTCTATAAAACAGCTCAAACGGGTTTATGAACAGCTTTACCAGGTCTATGAACAGCTTTACCAGGTGTATGAACAGCTATATCAGGTCTTCTACCAGCTTTAACAGATCTATTACCAGCTTTAGCAGGTCTATGAACAGCTTTAACTGATTTTCTTTACTAGATCTTCTAAAATTATAGCGAAATGTATGTATCTATTCCTTTTCGATAACGTCCTTTGTTCAACAAACTATCTTTATCGATTACTAAAAAGCCATAATTGTCTCTCCAACAAACACCGCAAATACTACGAAATTTTTCGAAGGTCATGTCTGTGTTAACATGATCATTATATATATGCCTAAGATTCATATCATCTTGTTTAAATAAAATAAGAAAGTTAGCGTTGTCACGTATTAAGTGCTTCGGTATATGGGTATAAGTCTGACAGAGATAGAAACTATCAATATTATTATGTCTACCCATGCAAAAATAATCACGTATGTTATTTTGTTTCCCACATGCTACATCATCGAAAATAAAAATTGAATTCTGTTTGGCTTCCTCAGGAGATATAACTTCGCAATTATCAGAAAACGTGTAGTAGCCCAGACCAACAATAGGACTTATCAACTGTTCTAGATACTGATATTTGGGTTGATGTAGTGATTTTGAGTAGATGTAAATATTCTTGAACTTGAGTCCATTTGGATGTTCTATAAGACCAATCATAAGATTGGTTTTACCGCAGTTTGAAGGTCCCACAAGAATACCTCTTATATTATTAGGTATAAGCGAGCTATGTCTTTTGAATTCATTTGTAGATTTAATATCAAGATTTTTTATTGATAAAGAGTCCTTCTGCTTCACGAACTTCATTATTAGAACTGAAATATTTATTACACAACACTGAACTTTTATATCAGTCATCAACTCAATGTGCTGTTGTGAGGACGTCTAAAAGGTTTATCTTATCAGTTGAATGATTGATCATTCAAAGAATCAAAATCGTTCTCGCCAACGTAAATGTCGAAGAGGAGGCGGTTTGTTAAATACAGCAATTAGCAATTTACCATTTGAATTTCATTTGCCTGGATATCAATATTGCGGTCCTGGTACTAAACTACAAAAAAGATTAGCAAGGGGTGACCCTGGAATTAATCCTCTTGACGCAGCTTGTAGAGATCACGATATCGCATATTCTCAACATAAAAATATCGAAGATCGTCATATTGCTGATCGTATATTATCCGGTAAAGCTTGGGAACGAGTGACATCTTCAAACGCATCCCTTGGTGAACGTAGCAACGCCTGCCTTGTAACAAACGCTATGAAGGCGAAAGTAAAATTTGGAATGGGGTTAAGAAAAAAACCTAAAATTCACTCTAGGAAGCCAAAAAGAAAATTAACTCTACAAAAAGGAGTTCATGAAGCAAGAAATATTTTAAAGTTAAAAAAGCCTGATTCATTAAAAGAAGCTATAGGTCTTGCACTTGCTGCTACTAAAAGTGTATTTAAGCGAAAGAAGAAGGATGTAAGACCCCCTCGAATTATTCCGATTCCAAAGGCTGGAGGAGTGCTACCTGTAATTCCTATTTTTGCTGGTCTTTCAGCACTAGGTGCTTTAGTGGGAGGAGTATCAGGTGTCGCAAAGGCTGTTAATGCTGCAACAAATGCTAAAGAACAGCTAAAGGAGAGCAATCGACATAATAATACGATGGAAGCTATTGCATTAGGAAAAAAGGGAAGCGGCTTATATTTGAAGCCATACAGAAAAGGACTTGGTCTATTCTTAAATCCGCCTCCAAAAAACGTCTAAAACTGCTACCTAATCGAGCATTAAATGAAATCGATTTATATAAATATGCGAATAATTTACCACATTTTAGAGGTGTTTTTATGCTTGATGCTCTCCCCAAAAAGCCTAAAAAATATGAGTGTGGAATAGTAAATTTGGACTCTATATCAGGTCCTGGTAGTCATTGGGTAGCATATTACAAAAGTGAATCCAAAAAAGAATACTTTGACAGCTTTGGAAACTTGCAACCGCCAAAGGAAATATTAAGCTATTTAGGAAAAAACATTGTTTACAATTATAAGTCTTACCAAAATTATAATATGATAAATTGCGGTCATTTATGTTTAGAATTTTTATATAATCATTACAATAATAATAAGTAACTATAAATTTAATAGTATAATTATACCTTGTAAGATAACAACTATAAATAAACTTTACATAAAATAACATCTGCATTTCACTTTGAGCTACTATGTCATTAACACTGACTTTGACTGGGGATTCATCTGTGCTTACAGTTGAATACTTTCCTCCGTTGGACTTAAGTTCAGAATACGTTTGCGGACTTATTGATTTACAGACATATAATTCAATTCCTAATGTGGATAATAAATGATGATGATGAAATTAAAATTCCAGAAGGCTCCTATGAAATTGATGATATTGCAGGATTTATCAAAAAGGAGCTAACTAAGACGAAAACTAAACCTATAGTACAAATAACAGCTAATAATAACACCTTGAAAACAGAAATCAAAAGTTCTACCCGAGTATTTTTGAATAAAAATAACTCTATTGGATCATTATTAGGATTTAGTAAACGCGTTCTAGAACCTAATATTTCATATCAATCTGATTTACCAGTAAATATAATAAAAGTTAATGTGATTCGAGTTGAATGTAATATAGTATCAGGCTCTTTTATAAATAATCAACAAGTGCATACATTACACGAGTTCTCTCCTACGGTAGGTCCGGGATATAAAATAATTGAAGTTCCCAAGAATGTCATTTATTTGCCCCTGAACATCAAACGGATAAGTTCTCTTACGCTGAAGTTCGTGGATCAAGACGGTGATCTTATTAATTTTAGAGGAGAAACGATTACAGTGAGATTGCATTTGAAGCCGCAGCATGTTAATATACAATAATACCATTGATAATAAATACAAACACAAAAGTGTTAACTCTTCTAGTCAGCCTAAAGCCACGCAACAGTCAGGAATAAAGCTAACAGTCGCTAACAAGCAATTCTTAAAAACTCTTGGTCTTAAGTTAAAAAATGAGTGAAATACTCGATATTACTCAAGGTGCTACCTATGATAATAGTATTACAAAAGTTGAGTATCACAGCTACTCTCCGTTTTTAGCATCATATAAGAATAGCGATGAAGTTCGAATATCATTACAACATCAGGATTTGTATATTTTACCAAGTGAAAGCTCCTTATATATAGAAGGTGCGATAACAAAATCAGATGGATTGGCCTCAACAACGGCAAAATTAACTAATAACGCCATAGCTTTTCTATTTGACGAAATTCGCTATGAATTAAATGGCGTAGAAATTGATCGCACGAGAAATCTGGGATTTGCTACAGCAATAAAAAATTATATATCTTTAAATCAAAATGAAAGCAATGTGTTACTAAATGCTTCCTGGTCTCCAGATAATTCAATATTACCTACAAGAGGATTTTTCAATTTTTGCATTCCTTTAAAGTTGTTGCTCGGCTTTGCTGAAGACTATAAGAAAATTGTTATAAATGCTAAACATGAACTTATATTGATTCGAAGTAGAGGCGATGAAAATGCTTTTATATCACCAAACGATGAAGTTAAAATAGATATTTTCAAACTACAATGGCGAGTACCCCACATAAGTGTTGCTGATGAAGAAAAACTATCGCTGCTTAAGTTAATCGATACTGGACGACCAATACAAATGAGCTTTCGTTGCTGGGATATATACGAATATCCTATATTACCTACAACTGTCGATCATAATTGGACAATTAAAACATCTACTCAGTTAGAAAAACCTCGATATGTAATTTTAGCACTTCAAACGGATCGAAAAAACGAGAAGAGTAAAGATGCAAGCAAGTTTGATCATTGCGAACTTTCAGATGTGAAGCTTCACTTAAATTCTGAAACATTTCCATATGAAGACTTAAACATTAAATTTGATCGAGAGAGATATGCTTTATTGTATGATATGTATACGAAATTCCAACAATCGTATTATGGGCGGATGCATCAACCGCTGCTTACCCGAGAGAAGTTCAAGGAAAGCGCTCCAATTGTTGTTATCGATTGCTCACATCAAAACGAGGTGATCAAATCAGGACCAGTCGATATTCGTATACAGTTTAAAACACTTAGTAATATTCCTGCAAACACAACAGCTTTTTGTTTACTTTTGCATGACAGAATAGTCGAATATAGTTCATTGACGAGTGAAGTTAGAAAAATAATTTAAGACAACAAATGGCTGCAATTGTGGATATCCAAGGATTTAAAGACGATCATAACAAGTTTATTGTGAAGGAATTGGCAATTTTGACAAACGGAAACCAAATACAGCACTTTATTTTTCAATCTCCATTCAGATTTAAGGATTTAACACCTGCCAAGAGAAGAGAAGCGAAATGGCTGCATGATAATTATCATGGATTCAGATGGACCGATGGATATATTCCCTATCATCAATTACGTGCTATAGTGATGCCTTTAATAAGAAACAAAATACTGTATGTGAAAGGTTGTGAAAAGGCTTGCTGGATCAAAAATACATTTGGTGAAGGTGTAATAGTATATAATATGGAAGAAGAATTGCAGTGTCCAAAATTATCCTCTCTTAAAATTTTTTATAAAGTACCATGCTGTTTAACTCATCAGGGACAATGCGCTCAAGAAAATGTTTATCTTTTAAGAAATTTTCTAGAAAAATAATAAAATTTAGAAATAAGAAATAAATGTCTTATAATTTTATACTACTAAAAGTCTCTGTTTCTGTTAATGTTAAAATAGCATTTTATTAATTTACTCATTTATTTTCCTTCTACATACATTTATTCATAATTCTTATTTTAACAATTTTTAGATAATCTATAGTGTCCCCAAGCGTATGTTTGAATACCATCTTCTCTTATAAATCTTTTATCGTCAAATGGACTCAACGCTACTTTATTAATATATTCCGTATATATTGTATGAAATTTACTTCTAAATCCTAACATGTTGACATAAAATAATTTTTTCTTATATAAACAATCTCTGTAATTATCCACGGCTTTCCCACTCTGTTGCAATTTTTACATCTTTCCTTTTATCTACATTTTCCATAGTCTTTCCATACACCGAATTATTTAATAATTTAAAAAAGTCTTTTTCAAAATTATTTTTTGCGGCAGTTCGATGGAAATTATTTAAATCAATGTAACTCTTTAACCAATTTGATTGTTTAAACATTAAAACTCGATGAATACGCTGCAGTTCTAATCCGTGCTTCACACACTGTTGTAAATTTCTATAGTGTATAACATAATTATATTTATTTTCTAAATCAGCAATCAACTTTTTAATCTTGGCTTCAGGAGGTAATTTATTTTCAGGACAAAAGGGAAGATCATTATGATCGTCATGAGATAAATCTGGATAAATTAAATCAACTTCTAAAATATATCCTACCTCTGAATTTTCAGGAATTTTCATGAAATCTATATTATCAAAGTTATCTACCCAAACAAAACCTGCATATGGAAGTGATTCCGACATAGCCCATCCATATAAATTGTTAGCATCAAGATAAACCAAGTATTTTGAATCGATTGCAGGATTAAACTTTTCATATATTTATTATTAGCTAGAGAATGTCTTAAGGAACATTGTGTTAAACCTCCTCGAATACCTCTTTTCATGAAATTATACATATTTATATCTGTTAACAATTCTAATTTAATTTGAGTATGTTTTAACATCGCATCCCACGACAATCCTGGTGCTGTGTAATAATGACATGGGTCCAACTTATAGATATTTATGCATACTCTTCTAAAATTCTCAAAAATGTCTGCTAGCAACAAAACATCACACTTTAAATATAAAAGTAAATATTGGGAAATATCTCTACAATTAAATCTGTTCCATACGTTAACAGCATGTTGATATTCTCCTTCTGTGCATTCATTGTTTGTAAGTTTATTAAAAAAATGTTCGCGAGGAGGTAGACATGTTTCATTTAATTTATCAAAAGAATTTAAGTAATCATATGGAAAAACCCCCTTTCTCCTTATTAAATTAAAATATTCATCATCTTTAAATTCATTACGGATTATTCTAAAGTCTTCATCAGGCAGATTTTTTGCTAAAGTATCTAAACTCGCAGGCATAAAACGAATGGAATCTAAAAACCGTAATTCAATCGTTTTATACTCAAAGAAAATTTTCTTTGACATTGATATATATACCTCTTTATTTAAGGGAATAACGTTAATAGAACCTTCAATTTCATTTAAGGATTTAATAAATAAATGACTGTCATAACCAGAAAAATTGTGTAAAAAAACTGGGAAAATGTTGGAACTCTATACCTTAGATTGCATTTATTATGAGCTGGACCCCTATACTTTCCGGTAAGATGACAATGATCAATAACCCTATCATTCGCTAATAATTGCTTACAAATATGACAGTATTGCTCTTCTCGTTGCATCCTTATTTCATTTGGTGACATGGGAACAAGCGGCTTACACTTTGAAACATGATTTTTATAGATGTCTTTCACGTCGTCTGCTAATAAATGTACAAATCGACTAACAGCATCTTCACCTTGATAAATCCTGAACTTGCTTAAAGCGTCATCATAAAGGCAATGGATAAAATAAGAGAAAGCACAGGGTATGTGCTCTTGAGTGTTGGTTGTTGAAGACAGCATAGGATTAGGTATGCACGTTTTAATTTCCTTTAGCACGCATTCAAAGTCAGCATAAATAACAAATGGCACACTTAACTTGCGTTCATACTTCTCAAATTCCAAAAAAGCTTTTTCCGAGGTAGGCATAGAAGTCACTATTTTACAGCATTCATTTTTATGTTTAGCAAAAGATTCTATATTATAACAATGTTGAAAACACGAATTACAAAAGTAAATTTGTTTTTTATGATGTGTTAGTTGCTCGTTAAGCAATCTTGAAATATTCTTAATCCAGACATAATGATTTAGAGTTTCATCTTGAAGAAGCAACAAATTTATGTGATTTTCTTTCTCATTTGATGTACAATAAAAAGGTCCCACAATTTGACAACTACCTTGTATAAAATCGTAGCCGAAAACATTCACGCTTATATTTGCATTGATCTCTTCGAATACTTTTATATCACGCAAAGTCATGGGGAATTCCAGCCCAGTAAAATCTAATTTCACTCCATTTATAAGCTCTATTTCGCTATCTGATATATCAGAAACTGAATATGAAGATGTTCTATCAGAATCGCGAGTTGGTTGGTGTAGAGCTGATATAACAGCCCACTTAAAGCAGTAAATATCATTATTTTTTACATTAATGCATGCTTTTTTGTCCATTATAACCTTTGGTAAAGGTATGTAGGAAGAACCTCTTAACAGGTGATATTGGTTAATGTTGATTTCTAAATGAATTATTCGAATCAACGACCATCCACTATCTTTCTCCTGAAATTCTTCTGATTTGGTGTTAATGCAGTTAATCATATTCTTACATAAAGTTGATAAATCGCTGTTGTTGAATATGACAATCATTTTGGATTGAAATGATTTTATTGAAGAAATAATTTCATTTTCGTCTTCTGAGTTTACAACTTTGATATATTCTGCAAAAAGCTCAATATTGAACTTATAAGAAATATGCTTTTCTAACGACATATTTAACACTTCCAAAAGTTGTTGTTTAGATTCTTGTAAGAATTTATTTATATCGAGAAATCCTTCATCTCCATTTTCAAGAATAAATGTTTCAATTCGTTCCCCGAAATTTTCCTTAACACACCTAAGATGTTCCTTTATAGGTATAGACGCTTTCTTTTTATGAATATTGGTACGTACATGATACGTCCAGTCTTTTACTTTAATTTGTAAATTACATGCCTGACAAAACATATGTGTTAAAGCGTCCGTTAATGATGTTTTTAATGATGATGTTGATGGTGAAACTGAAACCGATATAGATGTAGACATATCCTTAGTATCTTCTTTTGGACGATGCGATCTTGTATCCAATGTGCTGCTGTGTATACTTTTTATATGCCTCTGTAGGTTGAAACCCCTTTTAAAGGTCTTCCCACACACTTCACACAAAAAGCACTTCATTTCTATTATATTTCACTTCTTGTACAATTATAAAGAGGTCTTAAGTAGTCTTTTAGTATTAATACACACTTTGAAAGTTTAAAATAAAGTTTTCTTATTCTTTAGAAAACACAGTCTTAAAAACATTTAATAAACCCCGCTTGATTTAGTTTACAAAACTCAGATATGTTGCAAGAAATCAAAGTATAGAAGTACGATATTTAGATTTATATAGATTTATGTCCAACTCTCATCTAATTAGAAATAGAACTAGAGTGAAATGTCAGCAGCACGCGTCTTTTATTAGGCGAATTTATCACATTCAATTATAATTTAGGAAACCGCAATATTCTGTTTTCCAATTAAATTCGCATCATGTTATTTCATTTAGCTGATAAAGCTGTACTGCGTAATTAAAAACTCAAAACAACAACCTTTTATTTTCAGCACGAGGTCAGGTTCATCTACAAAACCTTATCACCCAACGACCTTAACATTGCCGCCAAATTATTAATTTCAACGCAGTCACCAGCTCGCTTATCAATCACAGCTCGACCAGAAAAACATGTTAAAACTTGCTTGAAAACAAATGATATCATAGAAATAAGAATTTGCAAACGAAATAAAAAATAATCTTCATCTATTTACTCAAAGTGGTGAAATCTTTATTACGCAATATTCTGTTTTTCCAATTAAATTCGCAACATGTTATTTCATTTAGCTGATAAAGCTGTACTTCGTAATTAAAGACTCAAAACAACAAACTCTTATCTTCAATCCAATTAAATTCGCCTCGTGTTATTTCATTTAGCTGATAAAGCGGTACTTCGAAATTAAAGACTCAAAACAACAAACTCTTATCTTCAACATCAATTGTAGCCTCCAAGACTGAATACCCAATATCGAAGATGGCCGACAGGTGCCTTATCTTACTAAACAATCTAGGTTCAGATCCAAGGTTTAGATCTAAGTCTAGATGCAAACCAAAGAAGAAGAAGACCAATTGTAGCCTCCAAGACCAAAAACCAAAAATCCAAGATGGCCGACAATCCTTATCTCTCTTCCTTATCTCTCAATTGTAGCCTATAAGACCGAAAACCCAAGATGCAAGATGGCCGACAATCCTTATCTCTCAATTGTAGCCAATAAGACCGAAAACCCAAAATCCAAGATGGCCGACAATCCTTATCTCTCTTCCTTATCTCTCAATTGTAGCCTATAAGACCGAAAACCCAAAATCCAAGATGGCCGACAATCCTTATCTCTCTTCCTTATCTCTCAATTGTAGCCTATAAGACCGAAAATCCTTATCTCTTTTCCTTATCTCTCAATTGTAGCCTACAAGACCGAAACTGCTCCTCCAAAAATTGCTATGCGGTTTCTGGCGCATGAAAAATGAGCAAAAATCTGACGTCAGACCTCGATTTCCCTCACAATTTAACCAATTTTAAGGTGCTCCTGCTCATTTGCGCCAGAACCCGCATATTTATACTACTTACTCTACCCAACAGAAAAATAATTATCCAAATCGGTCCACGCGTTGCGAAGTTATACTACCCCTACCCCCACCCTAGGCCAAATTTTTTTCTCCTACTCTGTACAACAAAAAAAGAACCATCCACATCGGTCCACGCGTTACAAAGTTAGGTTTAACCCCCATATCCCCCCACACGCAGCCTCCACCCACCCTCCTCCCAAACATTTTTTTTACATGGTACCAATCGGTGAACATACTCTAGCCAACAAAAAAAGAATTATCAAAATCGGTCAAAGAAAAAATATATATATATATATATACGTCGAATATTTTTGAGAAGTCGGTTAAAAAATCAATCGAGAACATCGTTGAGTGAGTGGGTTACGTCTTCAAACTACTCCCATCATTCTTCCAGTTCTACGACCCCAACATGATACTTGTTCTGCGGCCTAACATATCCAGTAAAACGCGAAACTTCTGCTCCGCACAGGCGATACAGTTTTCGAGCTACAGTTGGATGTATTGACCTCAGTTGCCAAGGACTACGTCTACTAGAGCCTCCTCAATTTGGCAAATAAAGAGATTCTTGTGGGTCAGTGGCCTGTACAGTGATCGAAAAACTCAGAAAGCTCAAATGGTGTTTTATGGGGGAGTGGGAGGTCGCGGAGGGGTCGAAGATCGATTTTGATGATTGTCATTCGGTTGTACAGAATACGTTTCCTCATTGGTAAATGATAAAAAATGTCACTGCAGGAAGAGGATTGATCACTCTCCTTACATCGGAAAGCGTGCTCCGATTCTGACGATTCTCTCTTGCTGTATAGAGTACGTTGGCGTTCTTGAGCACTGTTGGCCAAACTCACACTACTTAATGTGAGGAATGCTAAAAAGCTTTAGAAGCATCTCGTACTGTTTGTTTAATTTAGAACCTTAAAATGTTTACAATGTACATCTTAAGATATTGTATGATTGCTTACGAAACTACTTGAATATGACGAACTTTTGAACTTTTGTATGCTTTTACAATTAAAACACGCAAAAGCAGGAAACCGAATACAGCCAAACAAGTGCATAAAAGCTCAAAAGCTCACTTGCCCGCGGGCATAGGTTTGGACTGTTCTACCTCATCTTAGCAACTTCTACAGAATTCATTCGAGGTCGCGTAGTGTACATCCGTGAGAGATTTAACGACAACTTAAGTGCTGTAAAGATAGAAAGGCATTGTTCTGCCTTTCAGACAGTTAAGTACTATCCATGATTTTTGCTTGAAAAACACTACAGTAATCTGGCAAACGGAACGAAATGCTTAGCTCCAGGTGTTCCCGAGTAGATAGCTCTACCCGCTTTACCCACTTCCAACTTAGAGCCATCAGTGTAAAAATGCAATAATCCTCCCATTGACGAGGGTCATCCTCCCATTTCTATCTGGTAGAAATAGAGGGGTCGAATTTGGCGTTCAACAAAGTCTTGAGTATAGTGTAGTCAATATTATTTATTATACTTTTTTCACGACTACAGTGCTAAGGCCTAGATATTTAACTTGGAATAAAGGAATAATGGTCACAAAATCACCTGCGCGACTAAAATTCATACAAATTTGGTATAACAAGTCCACTTTTATGTTTAGTTATATAAGAATTAATTTCAAATGGAAATAAGTACATCCAAGTGACCTATGCCCCACAAGGGGCATTCCCACCTACAGTTAAACTGACTTTGCGCTCTGCGGATTCCAACGATGGACGATACCTCTTGTCCCGTTTTCGGGACCGTCGCATTTACGAAAACGTACGTCTATTTCTTGCCTATCTGCATGACAAACCGAATTCCGTCTACATTGATGGTAAAACCAGCACCAACGTCATGTTAAGCATACATCAAGAAGGCCTGCCCACAGATACAACAGTCTTACATCAACTTTTCACTAAGTATCATGAATCATTTAATATCCCTTCCTATAAGGTTTCAGAAGATCTATCCACCTATGCTGCGTACGTCAGTTCTCGCCGCATTTCCCATCTCCAAAAAAGTCGCAACGACTCCTTAAACCACTTTCGTTCCTAACCCCCCCCCCCCCCCCCGCCTTCTCTATTTCTGACCACCCCCCTTATGCACCAGCGGTCTCCGATCAAGTACCTCTCCCCAGCAGCTTGTCAGTCAGAGGACTTCGCACACAAACATCCAATGTTTTCCTAAACTCCCACAAATTCCCGCACGATATCTTTGCCTTAACTGAAACCAATCTAATACCAATTCTCGACAGCGAACTATTCCCTCCTAACTATACCATTTTCCGTGTTGACGGTTGTGTAGGCAACAATGACCCACCAGGCCGTGGGGTTCTCATAGCTGCTCACAACCGTTATGATGCCACCCTGTTTAAGACCTCCGACTCATCAATATCTGAATTTGTATCTATCAAATTAACACTGAATAAGTGTATTCTGTATATTCTTTGTTGTAATATTCGTCCCTCTCAACCTATAGAAGCCTACAAGCCCGTAATTGAAACGTTAGACACCATGCTTGAGAACGCTAACGCCTCCGATGAATTCATTGTACTGGGTGACTTTAACCTCCCCCGTATTCAATGGTCATTGTCTGAGGACTGTTCACACTTTGTCCCCCTAAACGCCTCTTCCGCCAAAGAAGCCTTTTTTACCGATCAGCTCTCTGTTTCTGGTCTCTTTCAAGTTAGTGGAATCAGAATCTTTCTGAACAGACAATTAGACTTAATCTTTTCCTCAGACCCAGTTAACTCGGCTGTCGCGGAAAGCAAACATCTCCTCTCCTCCCTCGATCGTCACCATCCTCCCCTGTTCCTCTTTTTCTCCTACGAACACCCTCACGCCCTTTCAGGCTCCGAGTCTTCTCTTTCCTTCAATTTTAGTAAAGGCGACTTTGAAAAATTAAATCACTTGCTCCTCAACTCCAACATTGGCAATATCCCTCAACATCTTCCAATAGACATTGCTGTAGAGGCGTTTTATTCGGAAATACACGCTTGCCTTACACAATCTATCCCTCTTCTTCCTCGTAAAAACTACTCCTCATCCCCCGTTTGGTACGACAAAGAATTACGCTCTCTCCGCAACAGGAGAAATAAACGTTGGCAAACTTTTGTTCTCACCCAAAATGAGTCCGACTATTCTTCCTACTTGTCTGCTTACACCTCTTTTTCTGAACGTTGTGATACCCTCTACCATGAGTACCTCCTACGGATGGAAACTAGCCTCATATCCAACCCCAAGTGCTTTTATTGCTTTATTAATTCTAAGAAGAAATCCAATGGTTACCCTTCCACCCTAAAGCTCGAAAATACCTCTTCATCAGATCCTCAGGTTATCTCCAACCTCTTTGCACACTTCTTCAGTAAATCTTTCAGCGACAATTCGCTCCAACATGACCTTAGCTACTTTTCATTCTTGGACAAATGCACTCAAACGTCGTTTACATCTTTTGACCCTGACCCCGAACAAATCGCTGCCAGTATTAACGGGCTTGCGGATGACTTTCACCCTGGTCCTGACGGCATTCCAGCCATAGTTCTGAAAAAGTGTGCCATGCATTTAGTTCAACCCCTTACTTTGCTTTTCCGCCTCTCGGTCACTCAAGGGGTTTTCCCTCAATTATGGAAAAACTCTTATATTATTCCCATATTCAAAAAAGGCTGCAAGAGCGATGTATCCAACTACAGACCCATTGCTAAATTATCATCCATACCTAAACTATTCGAAAAATTGGTCTATGATTCCATGTTCTTCCACTGTAAGTCTATTTTCTCCCTCTCCCAGCATGGCTTCCTCAGAGCTAGATCTACAACCACCAACCTTACCGAATTCGTCTCCAAAACACTATGTGCCCTGGAAAACGGTAAAGATGTTGATGTTATCGCCACCGATTTTAGTAAAGCCTTTGACAAGATCTCCCATAGCGTTATCCTGTTTAAAGTTGATCGCCTAGGCTTCCCCCCCCCCCAGATTCATCTCCTGGATTCAATCCTACCTCAACAACCGTCAATACAATGTTCTTTTCAGTTCATCCATTTCTAACCCCATTGTCGCTCGTTCCGGCGTCCCTCAGGGCAGCCACCTCGGTCCATTAATTTTCGTCCTTACAATTAATGATGTTGAATGTGTCATAAAATACTCAGAGCTGTCCATTTTTGCTGATGACATGAAAATAATTAAACATATCTCCTCCACAACCGACTCTCTTCTTCTCCAAAAGGACCTCGATTCGTTCACCACATGGTGCATGAAAAACTTTCTTGAGCTCAATGTCTCTAAATGCCAGTCCATCTCTTATTCCCGCAAGCGTCTTACCAACACCCCGAGAACATACATGTTAACCAACGTACCAGTCCCTATCGTTACCTCTTTGTGTGACCTAGGAATAATCTGTGATAGTGAACTCAATTTCCGTTCCCATATTGATAGCATAATTAACAGAGCTAACTCCGCGCTAGGGTTTGTGAAGCGCTGGTCTTGAGAGTTCTCCAATCCTTATGTTTCCAAATCTCTCTATATTTCCTTCGTGAGACCTCTCCTTGAATATGCCAGCCAGGTTTGGTCACCCACGCAAACAACCCACATTAACAGAATTGAATCTGTCCAGCGTAGGTTCATTCGCTTTGCTCTACGTGATCTTCCATGGGTAGATAGATTCAACCTTCCACCTTATGAAAACCGTCTAAAACTGATCGACTTACAACCCCTAAGTAAACGTCGTGATGTTTCCGACGTTCTCTTCATTCATCAGCTACTAGCTGGTGCCATAGACTGCCCTTCAATCCTGCAGTCTTTACCCATCTATACCAATCCTCGCAACCTTAGGTCCACTCCCCTTTTCCGACTCGACCGCCATCGCACGAACTACGGTCAACGCGAACCAATTACCGGGATGCTTCGAAAAGTCAACGACCTTCCCTCCTTTGACTTCCATCTGAGTAAATCATCCCTTCACAAAGCCTTATATCGTTATCCCGCCCATCTTGATCGCCTTTCCTAATTCTCCTTCCTCCCAGTCTAAAGTTATCATTATCATAGCTTATATTGTAGCTTACATTATCTGTTATGAATTATTGTTTATTTTAGTTTGTAGTATTTATTTTGTTATTTTGTATTTTTTTATGTAATAGCTTGCATTAAGCTTAAATAAATAAATAAAGGGGTTAAAGGAACCTGAAAAAAGGAGGAATGCATGCATATGGATGATCAACTAAAGGATTTGTTTTCCCGTACTGCTTTTATATTCTCCAAATATGTGTCCCAGGGCCAGGCTGGGAAATCAATTCAGGACCACTACATGTTGCTCCGAGCAAGTAGTCCTGTTCCGTCTGGTGTGCGCAATTGTTATTGGAAAGCCTGACTGAGTTGAATATGGAAAATTTCAGAATGAATGGTGAAGGACTGGTGTCGTAGGGAGGGTCCTAAGTTTAATACTGAGAAGACGACAATTTTTCCTTTTACAGGGAAATGGAAACTGAAGCAACAAGCTCCTACATTTGAATAAACGCTGATAGAATTCTCAAGGGAGGTCAAATATTTAGGCGTACTACTACATCAAAGACTTACATGAAACTCCCATCTGACAAGAGTCACAGGTAAGACTATGACTAATTGTCAAAGACTCTTCTGAAAACTTGGGAACCTAGAGCAAATCAGCCATAAAATCCTCAAAGTTGACTATTTGATTTTTTCATTCAAGCTGATCGCAAAAACAGAAAGTATTGGTTTACTAATAGAGAGATCTCGGATTTGATATACTGACGGCTGAGTCTATAATTGTCTGAGACTGTCATATTGTAATTAAGAAACAATCCCGAAGCAACAGAATTACTCTGACCTGGATGTTAGACCACGAAAGCATTGAAGGTAATGAGATGCCGGATCGCTTGCAGAAAAAAAAGGTGCATACTTTCAGTTCATTTTACCTGTGGATTCTCGAAAAGCCTGTTTACAAAAGAAGACAGCGTGTCAGGCTCAGACATCTCGGTGAGACTTTATCATCACCGATAAATTTCCTTGCTGAATGACTTTTACTAAAGGAACTTGCTCACCATAAGTTTAAAAAAAAAGTTCAACCGACTTTACAAAAAGTCTATTCTATCTATTACGACATTTAGAAGTAAGTGCAAATTAAATAAACAATCCTTCCTTATGATTCCGTGTGCTGAAATGTTTAGGTAGTTTTATATAGTATCAATATTCTTCCATTGCTATTTTGGCGGCTGGGAAGGGGAGCCTAAATTCTTGATGCGAGGACGGATTTCGATGGTTCTTGTTTTGTTGTAGAAAATTCTTTGTTTTATTTAACACTTTAATTAACGCTTCACGGTGAACAACAAATGGGGTTATAGTACAAATAATATGGGAATATGTATTATGTTATGCAATTCAACTATTAATAATAACAACAATCATAAGCACAATAATAATATTTATTAATTAACTTTGGCAAACTTACAAATTGTCAATTTAGAAAAGCCAGAACCTAACTACTACAGCTGTCGCGTCATGAGAAAGACACTTGAGAATGGTTGACGTCTCCAAACGAGAAACCAGCGCTTGCTTTCGATGACGGCGCTGAGGCACACTACTCACGCCCACGTCACTGTGTTGGTTATGTAGGGAATCTGAGATCCCCACAGGTACTCTCCCTAAAGTGTCCTGGACCGTAGGTGAAGGAAACGATACTTTTTTTTACTAGCATTAGTTCGAAGTGATCTGAATCAGTTTTTACAGAAAAGACTGGTTTCAGACGATCAATTGAGATAGCTTTCTCCACTCCATTGATGTCGATGATGAAAACACGATCATCCACTCTTCTGACGATTTTATGAGGACCAGCATACGGAGGATCTAGTGGTCGTTTGACAGCATCAACTCGAACGAAAACATGAGAGGAAATGTATAAGTCTTTGAGAATAAATGGTCTTTGTTTAGAATGATGTGCTGTAGGGGTGGGTCTCACTCTTCTGATGAACTCTCTAAACTTTTCCAGGAAAAAGTTATGATCAGCTGGCATATCTTCATAGCTGAAAAATTCGCCTGGAATGCGAAGCTCTGTACTAAACATGAGCTGAGCTGGTGATACATTGAGAACTTTCTTAAAGCATGTACAAAAACCAAGAAGAACGGTTGGTTACAACTGCGGCCAAGAAGTAGGTACACCGCACATCAAAGCAGCTTTGACAGTCTTATGCCAACGATCAATAAGTCCATTAGATTGTGGATGGTATGGTGTTGTGTGTATACGTTGTGCACCAACCATATGAGTAACTTAACTGCAACCAATCTAACACCAGGAATTCTCGACAATGAACTATTCCCTCCAAACTATACCATTTTCCGTGTTGACGGTTGTGCAGGCAACAATGACCCACTAGGCCGTGGGGTTCTCATAGCTGCTCACAACCGTTATGATACCACACTGCTTAAGACCTCCGACTTTTCAATATAATATTAGATATTATTAGAATTTGTATGTATCTAATTAACACTGAATAAGTGTATTCTGTATATTCATTGTTGTTATATTCGTCCCTCTCAACCTCTAGAAGCCTTCGAGCCAGTAATTGAAACGTTAGACACCATGCTTGAGAACGCTAACGCCTCCGATGAATTCATTGTACTGGGTGATTTTAACCTTCCCCGTATTCAATGGTCATTGTCTGAGGACTGTTCACACTTTGTCCCCCTGAACGCCTCTTCCGGCAAAGAAGCCTTTTTTAACGATCAGCTCTCTGTTTCTGGTCTCTTTCAAGTTAGTGGAGTCAGGAACTTTCTGGACAGACAATTAGACTTAATCTTTTCCTCAGACCCAGTTAACTCGGCTGTCGCGGAAAGCAACTATCTCCTCTCCTCTCTCGATCGTCACCATCCTCCCTGTTCCTTGTTTTCTCCTACGAACACCCCCCCAGTCCCAAGTCTTCTCTTTTCTTCAATTTTCGTAAAGGCGACTTTGAAAAATCAAATCACTTGCTCCACAACTCCAACATTGGCACTATTCCACAACATCTTCCAATAGACATGCTTGCCTTACACAACCTATCCCTCTTCTTCCTCGTAAAGCTGCTCCTCCTCCCCCGTTTGGTACGACAAAGAATTACGCTCTCTCCGCAACAGGAGAAATAAACAAACTTTTCTTCTGACCCAGACTAAGTCTGACTATTCTTCCTACTTGTCTGCTTACACCTCTTTTTCTGAACGTTGTAATACCCTCTACCATGAGTATCTCCAACGGATGGAAACAAGCCTCGTATTCGATCCCAAGCGTTTTTATAGATTTATTAATTCTAAGAAGAAATCCAATGGTTACACCTTCACCGTAGTGCTCGAGAATACCTCTTCAACTGATCCTCAGGTTATCGCCAACCTCTCTGCACACTTCTTCAGTAAATCTTTCAAAGACAATTCCCTACAACCTGACCTTAACTACTTTTCATTCTTGGACAAATGCACTCAAACTTTTTTTACATCTTTCGACCCTGACCCCGAAAAAGTCGCCGCCAGTATTAATGGGCTTGAGGATGACTTTCACCCCGGTCCTGACGGCATTCCGGCCATCGTTCTGAAAAAGTGTGCCATGCATCTTACTTACTTTGCTTTTCCGCCTCTCGGTCACTCAAGGGGTTTTCCCTCAATTATGGAAAAATTCGTATATTATTCCCATCTTCAAAAAAGGTTGCAAGAACGATGTGTCCAACTACAGACCCATTGCTAAATTATCATCCATACCTAAACTATTCGAAAAATTGGTCCATGATCCCATGGTCTTCCACTGTAAGTCTATTTCCTTCCTCTCCCAGCATGGCTTCCTCAAAGGAAGATCTACAACCACCAACCTTACCGAATTCGTCTCCAAAACACTATGTGCCCTGGAAAACAGTAAAGATGTTGACGTTATCGCCACCGATTATAGTAAAGCCTTTGACAAGATCTCCCATAGCGTTATCCTCTTTAAACTTGATCGCCTAGGATTGCCCCTCGATTCATCTTCTGGATTCAATCCTACCTCAACAACCGTCGGTACAATGTTCTTTTCAGCTCATCCATTTCTAACCCCATTGTCGCTCGTTCCGGCGTCCCTCAGGGCAGCCACCTCGATCCATTAATTTTCATCCTTACGATTAATGATGCTGATTGTGTCATCAAATACTCAAAACTGTCCATTTATGCTGATGACATGAAAATAATTAAACATATCTCCTCCACAACCGACTCTCTTCTTCTCCAAAATGACCTCGATTCGTTCACCACATGGTGCATGAATAACTATCTTGAGCTCAATGTCTCCAAATGCTAGTCCATCTCTTATTCCCGCAAGCGTCTTACCACCACCCCGAGAGTCTATATGTTAATCGACATACCAGTCCCTATCGTTACCTCTTTGTGTGACCTAGGAATAATCTGAGATAGCGAACTAAATTTCCGTTCCCATATTGATAGCATAATTAACAGAGCTAACTCCGCGCTAGGGTTTGTGAAGCGCTGGTCTAAAGAGTTCTCCATACCTTATGTTTCCAAATCTCTCTATATTTCCTTCGTTAGACCTCTCCTTGAATGTACCAACCAGGTATGGTCACCTACGCAAACAACCCACATTAACAGAATTGAATCCGTCCAGCCAGTAGAAGTGTCACAATAGATCTGATGTCCTTGATGGTTAAGAAGTTGAAGCTTAAGAGATTGATTGTCTCTAACTAAATCTTGAAGTTCTAGGTCAGTTTGTTGAGCATCTTGAATCATTTGGAAGTCTAAAGAAGTAGGCATATTGATGACCTTGACTAAAAACTAACTAAGTTGGTTAAGCTGTCAAGGAGAAGCTTTTTCCGACTTTTGAGCAAAAGCATGAACTAATGGACGATGATCAGTCTTGACGGTGAATGGTCGACCTTCCAGAATATGACGAAAGAACTTAATACTGGAGAAAATAGCAAGAAGTTCTCTGTCGTAAGTACTGTAGCGAGTCTCAGTAGGGCTTAATTTCATAGAGAAAAATCCAAGTGCTTTCCAGAAACCATTTTCGAACTGCTCTAATGCAGCACCAACCAATGGTTGCTGGAGAATGGACGGACGAGTTGAAGCCTTCTAGGATACGGTGATCCTCATCTGGATATTCTCAAGTGTTAGTTACACCTCCAAGTGGTAGCAGCCGGCAATGCATCCTATAATGTAGCCAAGTAACTAATGCGGGAGGAGATAACCTCTTGAAAAATCCCCCTAACTCCAAGGGAGTCTGCAGTGTTGCGTCCCCTCTGCAGGACCCAGGGGTAATTGGGTCGCGAATGGCGTTTTCCTCGGGCGCTTCTGTGGTAGTGAAGGTGGATTGTATGGGAGACCCCAACAGGTTGGCTATACCCACGGTACTCACAACACAACAGTAGCAGTTTTGGGAGAATTACCTTTCGAAGAAACTGTGGCGGCTATGGAGGCTGGCTCGCTTCCACCGGCTGAAACTGCTGTAGCAGTCCTGGAGAAGGGTGCCATTGGCATAATAACAACTAGCACTTCTTCAGGTGCGGCGGTGCAGAGACGGGAGACTCTAACGAGTTGGCTATCTCCGCGATACGCACACCAGGAGAAGATGCAGATCTGCCTTCCAAAGGGTTAGCTGCGGTTAATCCGGAGGGGGTTCCTTGTCCTGGCTCAGGACTAAAGCGTTACGGCCTGGAACCCTTCAATGTCGTAGACAGTGAAGGGGTAAATGATGTAACTAACGCATGGACCAAGAAGGAACACTGGAGACGGTAGGAAATCATGGATTTATGCAGATAGGCTAGGATTCTAGCAGTGACCCAGGAAACCGAGGTTAGTGGCGACAGTGGGATAACTGGATACTCAGTTGCCCCCACTAAGGGAGACTGGGAGGGGACGAAAAGGGACCCGGTTATGTGGTCTGTTTCGGCTAAACCCCAGAGAGGTGTTTTTAGTGAGTAAGAATCTCACACTGCCGGAGGGCACGTGCTGTCTGGTGTCTTTTGGAAGATTTTCACCTCTCCCGCAAAAAAAAAAAAAAAAAAAAAAAATTCAGCACCAATAGCATGATCAGAAGCGTCTGTAGATAGAGCAATGGATGCGGATGGTGATAAAAATGCAGTGACAACAGCTGATGAGATACTGAACTTGCACTGCTCCAAGGCAGCTTTAAGTTCAGGTGTCCAATTAATTTTAGTTTTGTCACGCTTTTTGGCATTTTTCAGAAGCTCGTTAAGAGGTGCTTGAATAGTAGAAGCTCATGAAATGCAACGACGATAATAATTAAGCATACCTAGAAAACGTCGAAGATCAGAAATTGTTTCAGGAGTTGGAAAATTAATAACTGCTTCTACTTTTTCTTATGGAGCTGTGCATGCATATTTACTGGGATTAATAACCAGGTTGTTTTCCCGTAAAATCTTAAAAATAGCTTCGAGATGCTGAAGGTGCTCTTCTGGAGATTTAAAGAAAATAATTAAGTCATCTATGAAACAGGAAGCAAAATCAATCTTGCGCAGAAGGCTGTCCATATGACTTTGACAATTTCGTGTAGCAATTCTAAGACCAGGTGGCATTACATAAAACTCAAACATTCCAAACGGCGTCGTAACAGCTGTTTTGGGGATGTCCTCTTCAGCTACCGGGATCTTATAATATGCTTTAACAAGGTCTATGGTTGAGGATATTGAACAACCATGACAGTGATTAAGTAAATCGTCAATTAATGGAATTGGATAACTATTTTTTGGTCACCATATGAATAGGGCTGGCCCATTCACTACTTCCAGCTCTAATGCCACCATGATAAAGTAGAAGGTCAAAATCAGATTTAGCTGATGAATATTTTTCACCTGTGAGGCGTCGAGGATGTTCCGACACAGGAGGTCCAAAAGTAACTATGTGATGACGAACTTTAGTAGATTTGAGAATAACTGGAAATAGTTTAGGTACAGTAATATCGATAAATTTCTGTAGAAGCTGTCTGTAACATGGTTCAATCGTGTTTGAGATGATGCTATGAATTAATGTTCCAGCAAATAACCTCGTGTTGTCAGTTTGGTTAATTTTGTCAATGAGACATTGACCTAGCAATTCGATAAGTAGTCCAAAATAAGCTAAAAAATCAGCACCTATGATAGCATAATTAGTCTCAGCAATGACAAATGACCACTTGAAGTCTCGACGAAGGCCAAGCTGTAGAGAGAGACAATGATTACTATAAGTATTGATAGTAGAGTTGTTAGCAGCAAAATGTTTGTAATCAGTAACTGTGGGTTTGCGACGAATCCAAGCTCGTGGACTGATTGATAGCATAGAACCAGAGTCAACTAGGAACACTTGGTTGCTACGTTTATCACAAATAAAAATGCGGTATTCTTTAAGAGGCTGATTACATTTGCAGACTTGAAGGTGCAGGGTTGAACACAGCGTCGCGCGCAATTACCATTATTATGATGATAATAACAATGTCTTGCTAGAGAAATGTGTGGTTCTCTGGTGTCAGATCGTCCACAAGAGCGAGATCTGTTACGATTATTATTGAGAGACAGCTTATTTAACTTGTTGTTCACTTCTTTTTGTTGAACAGTTAAGTTATCTAAGGTATTTCTAATTTGTCTGAGCTCTGTCAGGATAACATCTTCAGTAGGGTTTGAAGACGTTAGAAATGCTGAAGGATAGCTGGAATGAGTAGCAGCAGCCATAACAAACTGAGGTGATTCACCACTTTCCATTAAAGTATCGGCACCAGCAGCAAGTTCATCGAGTGAAGATGTAGCTTGAAAGACTCTCAAAAACTTTTGGACAGTTGGAGGAAGTAATGCCAGCCAGCGAACCCTTAAAACATCTTCAGGGGCTTGTGCGCCAACCATGGACCGCATAAGCCTCAGCAACTCTGAATGTTCTCTTCCACCAAGCTCAAGTTCAGCTAAGACCTTGTGCAGTTGCTTATCAGAAGAGTCAGCTAAACGATTAATAAGCTGCATCTTGAGGTAATTATATTTATCAGTAGCAGGTGGTGATTTATTTATGTCAGTAATAGCCATCAATGCATCAGAAGTAAGGTTATTGACAATCAAATGATATTTAGCATTATCAGCCTCAACGTTGTATGGCGTAAAAACGTCTATTAATTATTGCAAGTACAATTAAACAGTTTGTCGCCGTCCAAAAATAGTTATGACGCGACACAAAGGCACTTGTTGTTTGGCACAATGAACAAATAACAAACTGCGTAGTAACAGTCAATCGCGACAAAGAAATATCACGTCGTCATTAATAATAACGACAATCATAAGCACAGTAATAATATTTATAAATAAACGTTGGCAATACCGTGGCTGTTATCATGGGTCATTGCCTCATAGGCAGACACGCCGATAGACTGGGCGCGCCTTCAAACGACTTCTGTAGGACGAAACGACTTGCATGACGAAAAGGAAGAGGAAACCATACTTCACCTCCTCGGTAACTGTCCGGCCCTAGCCAACCGTAGGAACCGGTTTCTGGGCTCCTCCTTCTTTGAAGAGTTAATCGAATTAGGCTCCACTCTTCCCAACCTAGTCAAATCTATTTTGACTTCCCGAGAGATAATTAACAGGGAACTGGCTCGCCGCAGAGGGGCAACATGTCCACCCTCCTAATTCTTAGGTTATTTTTATGGCGGTTGCTAAAGTTTTTGTAGCCTCAACGTGGTATCACAATGGTCCTCTTTGGCCTAAGTATGCCTCCTTAGGCAGCCACTTTAACTTAACCTTACCTTGGCAAACTTACAAAGTTTTAATTTAGAAAAGCCAGAACTGAACTACTACTGCTGTCGGGTCATGAGAAAGACACTTGAGAATCGCTGAATGTCTACAAGCGAGGAATCAGCGCTTGCTTTCGATGGCGGCGCTTAGGCACGCTACTCACGCAAACGTCACTCTGTTGGTTATGCAGGGAATCTGAGACCCCCACAATAATACACAAGGCTTAATTCAAAACAATTCCATGCAATTTTAAAGAAAACCTTTTTAGCATCGCTTTTCGGTTGACTACGTCCATATGTCACTTGCCTCACATCATGGATGATTTTTTTTTCTGTGGCAAGGCGATTTTGATGATTCTAGAGTAATAAACGTCATTGCTTCTATATGCGAAGTCTTTAACTTAAGCTTCGGGTCGGGGGAGGTTGCAACAACTCTGTAATGAATGGACCGATTTGGGTAATTCATTTTCTGCTATTTAGAGTATATTGCTGTATTGCTAGAAAGATAAAAATTTTGAGTTAAAGGTGCTTTGTAGTTAAGGTATCGTTAGGTTAAGAGGCGGAGTGGTGACTAACTTCGTGTTGTATGCATGAATTTTAACGACTCTTTTTAACCGACATCTCAAAAATTTGACGTAGGATTGTTGCTATGAATCCAAATTTGGACAAATGGTGAAGGTGTGAAGAGACGGAGCCTAACGTCGTAACGCTTGAACCAATTTTGATGATTCGTTTTTTTTTGCTGTATAGGGTATTTTACATCATTACTTAAAAGTGGAAAACGAACGAAGCTCGGAGTCCAGGCCTTAATAATAATGCGTCCTTAAATAGTAAATGTTGTAATTTTGTTTATGTATATTATTCCAGCAAAAACATTTGAAAATTTCTTATAATTAAAAAAAAAATTATACAATATTATGTAGGAAGGGACATTTAACAAAGCTATTTAGTTGGCCTCAAAGTATAACTTTTGAGGTATAAATGGACTGGAATAACAGCTATTGTAAGAAACCGAAAAATTTTAATGTTCTACCTTTATTAATAGTTTTACAAGTCTACCTTGAACAATTCCTAAACACCTAAAGCAGACAATAACATTTTCTAGTGAGAATTTATCAATAAAAAAAAGTTAAATCACTAATATATGCGATGCTAGATTTTTCAATTTTGGGAAATTTCGCACACGCTGAAACTCTAAATAAATCACAACCTTCAAATTAAAGCAAGGAATACTTTTGTTATTTTAAGGTTTAATATCCTTCCGAATACTCTTTGTATAGTCCCAAACATCTTTGTATAGTCGCAAACATTTTTCTCCAAAGTGATAAGCTACCCCCCATTCTTAGCACAAACAAGTGCTCATAACTCAAAAGTAATAAAAGCAAAAATATTTGAACTCCAGACGACATTCATTTGTAATTCCATTCCATGCTAAAACATCATGATCTCGTAACCCAGGACGTTGGTTTCCAGGATGCTGCCGATGGGTCACTTAGTCACCTGTTGCTAGAAAGCTTACCTCCTATTCCGCTTGTGTTAGATAAATGAAACTCCATCAATTTCTTAGAAGAAAAAATTTGTTGAATCGGAAAAGAAGTTCGAAGATTTGTTGCAAATATGCTCAAGGGTAGAGCTGGTCACTTTCCGTCACACGGTTTTTTTGTAACAGATTTTCCTTGAATGTAAGCATATAACCTGATTCAAGCGAAAGATTTATGAGCAGACGTCAGCCGAGTGTCAAGCACAAATTCCTGTTACTTATAAGATAACAAAAACCAAGACTTCCAGGGGGCTGTAGATCTTAAGGGAGACTTAGCTCTAAGTTGTTAGAAAGTCTGAGAAAGCGAATTCCAGATTCTGATGCATGCACATGTTTCTGGCATAAAAATTTCCATAATTTATTTCCTAACAGAATGTAGACGTGTCAAGTCCCCTCTGACTTCTTAAGATTGCCCTAAGAAACCCAAAACGAATTGGAGCTTGCTTTTCTTTTTCAGAAAAGTTTAAGATTCCGATAAACTGTAAATTCTAGGAAGTAGCCTTTCAAGTAATGAGGCCAAAAAGGACTAAGGATAAATGAGCAAAAAAGTTGATGATAAATAATGCATTTTCTTGTATTCTTGAAATTCCTTATCGCACAGAAAACATTCGATCCAGGATTGGTTGAAGGTGTAAATAACTCCAGAAAAATTCTCAGAGAGGAATGCAATTATGAAATATTGAGGTATCTGGTAGAATTTGCCCCATTTCTGCTTTTACCCTTCGTTCAGGGTATAGCATGACGGGGTTCATTTTGAGTGTGGCGCTTATATATTGATATCGTTTTATCCCTTCTGTGTTTTGGTGGGAGGAAGTTTCATGGATTTGGTAGTTCAGTAAATTCCTTACAATAGTTGAGTTGCACAGTTGCACTCACTACGTGAGGAGCTTATGTTCAAAATGTTATTTTATATTTTATGGGAAAAGATATTTCTGAATCAGATATAGAGATTATCTGAAAATATGGGAACACTTTTCATTGTTATTACTCAAATATGAAACGCCCGCAAGGAAGAGTTTTGTTGATGTCGTATATGATTTACTTTAGATAAGCGGTACGAACAGTTGTGGACATAGCTATTCTCATGAAAAAAGTTACGTGACACTTTAGCTTTCCAAATGACTAAATGAACGTGATGATTGTCAAATTTTTAAAGATAAATTAATTTAAAATCCAGTTGACTTTATTCAATTATTTACTCATCTACCTCTGGTTCCTTCTCAATATATCTTTTTCATCAGGTTTTCTTCTCTTAAGTTTATTTCTTTCTGAAACCTCGTGGAAAACCAATGTCGGACTGGCAGGGTATTAGGAGTCCACAGACTCCGGGACCTAATAAAATTATAAGTTTTTGTCTTAGAGAATATGTTCAGCCTATTTAGTTAATAAAAATCAAATGTGAGGTAAATTGAAAGCTTGAAAAGATATTAGTGCATAAAAGTACATATTACTTAATATGTACATCATGAAATATCTGATATAATATATATATAAATAATCTACTTGTTAATTTAGGTTAGATTAGAGTGGCAGCCTCTCAGGATGGAAGGCACACAGAGGCCATAATGGCTAATTGTGCTACCACATTGGGGCTAAGTAAAAACCTAAAAAACTTAAAACCACTTGGACCTCCTAATGAATCGAACAGAAGTTAGTTCCTGATATCAGCAAACCACAGTTCGCTAGGCCTACAAAAGAAGTGTGAATCTAGATATAGGCTCTTGCGATTGGATAAATCCGGAGAGTTGCAGATTAAATCAGGTATGATTTCTACTTCTTGCTCATTCTGGCAAAAGTCTCTTTAGTCGCTAATGATACAAGCTGAAAGGGAATAAGCACTAGATGGATAATTCGTATTTTCAGAGAGATTTAAGGACACGTTTAGGGTTATGACGAGGCGGGCTGTACAACTCTTGGGGAATTCTCATCAATTCCGTTCAAGTTAAACCCTAATTTAGTAGATGCTCGAAGTATAACGGCGATGCAGGACAACTTATAGTTTTTAGAGACATAATTTATGTTTCTGGGTACACACTGAAACACACACCAACACAATTAAACAAATTAGAGAATATATAACAAGAGAGTTTCTATCGTCTTCCTAAAAATTTCATTTTTAATACCTGAAAATTATATTTCCTTATGTTCCCCATGTATTTCAGCGCATCATAAACAGCTGTTTAACCAGCTCGCAGTTTCCTAGAATTTGGAAGCATGCACTGGTACTTCCCATTCCTAAAAAAACACCTTGACTTCACCCTAAATGAGCCCTATGGGCCTGTCGAAAACTCTTCAGAAGGACTTGGAACCTCCCGCCGAAGATGATTCTTTGGTTATACAATACGATTGTAAAACCGATTGTCACCGGCCCCACCTTGGTCTGGTGGCATAAACTTCTAAAACGGACGACAATCGCCAAACGGAACAAGCTTCGCAATCGGCTGAAGCCTCTGCATAACAGGAGCAAGCAATATTTATACAACAGCTGCATTATTAATAATTAATATTAACTGGCCGATATTAGTACCCTGAGAGTGCACCTTACTTTAAATATATCGGCTCGATACAGGGGTCACTTACGCATCTTTCAGCGCATTCCTGGCATAGATGCATGCACCGTTTTGGACCACATGACCAAAGAACAGAGCTTTGGTTGAGGATTCTCTTTCCTGAACAAACAGACTCGGGCAGCAGTTGTCAAAGTGTGGAGCCTAATAGCCTTAAATGGTTTAATTATGGCTCAAAAATGAAACATGGTAATGGTCCTGGTGTAAACACTACAGTTTCGGTTGAATTGAGTAGTTGGCCTAGTGTATTTCAAGCTCAAATCCATGCGATGGAAACCAGTACCCAAAATGGACTGAACGGAACTGACATAAGTAGCTAAGCAGTCCTTAAAACTCTATTGATCTGAGAGTTCGTATAATCTAGTATTTGCACACCTGTAACAAAAAGATGTTGATTTGTTTTAGTTCCTAATATTACTTTTATGTACTATTCTCCCTGATTCTGTTATTAAAGTTTTCTTTCTATAGTATTTCTTTATATATTTCTTATATATTTCTTTATTATAGGGAGGTTTCACTGTATATATATATCTATACTAGCGGACCCGGCGGACGTTGTCCTGCCCGAACGTTGGCTAGCTGGTTCAACAAACGGTTTTTCAATAAACTATATACTAAGTGACGTTTTAAATTAAATTTGACATTTCAATTTGCTGTTGCCCAAAGCACAATCAAGAAAATGAATGTAATTTCTCGTTATCCTGCGCCATTCAATTCTGGTATCATGGCCGTACGATATTTGGCGCTTATCATTGGCACATTTGGCGAAATAGGAGGTTCTTTTCGTGAGATTGGTGGTAAATATAATAATGTGATTGCAAAAAGAAAATGTCTGCTTTTGTTTGTGTGTAAATGTCTGAGAGTTTTGTTTTTCCATATAGGATATACAGGCGACTGGAGAGTTGGCGAGTCATGAAAATGGACGCTTCTACGCTGTGGATCCACTGAACCATATGTATACTGAAGGTGGACTGCGAGTAGCAGAGGAATGTGACGCCTTACAAATAACATATGATTAAAGTTAAATCATAAATTACTTTAAAGAAAAAACTCAAATCATTTCCATGACAGTCATATTTTTATTAATGTAAAAAAGAAAGTATTGAAATAAATATTGAATCTTAATACTAAAAGAAATAAAGTTTGTTTTGTTTTTATCTTAATGCGAGTTGTTGGATAATGTTTTTAGTCAATCTCTGACGTGTACAACTGAACAAACTTGATGGTTGCCAACACACGCAACATATAATTGGCCACATGAGAAGCACAGATTTTCTAGATCCAACCCACAAATGAACATTGTTTTGTCTTGTGACTTATTAATGGTCATTGCGAATGCCAAGCGAATTGGAAACTGCAGGTGTGTGAATGGAATGGACGAGGCTGAAGGGATAATTTGGATCCTTGGCGGGGGAACAACTTCACCTTGAAAGTTGCCGGTCCAAATGGTAGCTTCAAGAACATTGTGCATGATTTTTTTTTACCAATCGCATGCCATTGCATAGCTTAGATGGATTTAAATTCCTAAGCAAAATGATTTGTGAACCAATTTTTAATTAAAAGTTATGTGGTAGTATTCCCGGTAAATCCAGTGAATTCAACAGGATAGTTGACTGCTTCGTCAGTATCGAGAACAGAGTCGGTCGATTCAAATCAAATTTCATTGCCAGGCAATGACTGTTGTTGGCTCGTTCACTTAGCCACGAATAATTACTGTAATTAGCGCGCAATATGCTTTCAATCAAAGCACCTTTCGTGGCTACCGCATTGCAAAAATTGTCTGGCAGTTTGATGCATTGTGTGATTCCATGCAATAGATCCATTGATAACGTTGAACAATTGTTCGGAGGCGTAATGTATTGACATTTCGCCAAAAGTATGATTGTTTCAAAACATGAGCTAATTGCGTCCGCATATGTAACGCGTGAAATGATCGGCAATGTCTGACTGATAGCAGCAGTAGAGCGCTATCGGATAGTCTGGTATTAACGTTGAGATCTTTAATCGTTCAATCGAGGACTTCACGTGAATGCCATAGTGCTTTCATGCTAGATAATAATTTTGCATTTTTGCAAAATTTTAGCCATGCCGGAATGCTTTTTTATGTTGTACATTGAATCTGGATATGTGTGAACGTTCAATGGCAACGTTATTCCTGAATGTGCAGTCCGTCCCCAATCAAGCAAAGTTGGTGCAATGACAGATACTACTCAAGTAACTTGCGTATGTTTTTATGCGTACGTCAAGTACCACAGAATTCGACATCAGCGCCAGCTATGTTATACAAACAAAACTACGAATTATTCTCAGAAGGTTAATTATTCATGAACTTCTCAGAAGGTTAAGGTAAATTTTTCATGAACTTATGATTTTTTCATTAAAAAAAATATTGGGTCAATGCCCTCAGAGATTGAGGAGCCGTCAATAAGTTAATTAGCCTTACGCTGGACTTTGTCTAATGCGGACAATGCGGTGTGTCCGGCCCCTGCCAAAATATGAGAATTATATTCAAGTCTAGGCCTAATGTGGGACTCGCAGATCAGCGCTAAGTCAGGTGGGATGAAATATTTCTTACATCTCTGTAGAACACCCAAACATTTCATCGCACTTTTAGCGATTGCAAATATATGATCAGTCTAGCTAAGATTGCTGGATATCTGAATACCAAAGATGTTTAGGGAGGGCGAATTGGTTATATTCACTCCGTCGACTGAAATGGGTTAGGGTGTACTGGGAGTCTTTTAAGGGACATTAAACAGCATTGAGTTTTGGATGAATTAAACGTAACACGATTTGCTCTGCCCCAAGCGAGGATCATAGAAATATCGTTGTTAAATGATCTAAACATGCGTTCCAGATTGACTTCTGTAGCATTTCCATGTGAATTCATTACAGAATCAAATGAGTATGCGAAATCATGGGTGTTGTCGTCGGCGAAACTATGAATAGGATTGAGAGTAAGGGATGAAAGATCATTAATAAAAAGAAGAAATAAGGTTGGTGAAAGAACTGAATCCTGAGGTACACCGGCGTTTATTTCGTTGGAATCAGATGTACCTCCGTCAATTACTCACAAAAAACTCCATCCATTTAACGAGAGTAGGGTGCAGACTTTGAAAGCCTTTGAAATATCAAGAGCGACGATTTCGGACTCACCAAAATTATGGAGACAATGATTCCACCGTCCGTTAGAGCCGTTAGAAAGCCTATGATAAGATGGTTATTTTCTAGATATCTCATCAACTGAGAATTAATGAGTGATTCAAAAACTTTAGATATGATCAAAGTTAGTGCAATTGGTCTATGGTTAGAGGGGTCGCATGGAAAAACTCCTGTTGAATATGACAGGTCAAAAAGTTTGCGCAGAGGTTTAGCCAAAGCAGAGGCGCAGCATTTTAAAACCAGGGACGAGAAACCATCAGCCCCAGCAACCTTGGACACGTCGAGTTTCGAAATCAACTTCCCGCGTGCGATGTGATGGAGATGGAAGTGGCTGCGATGAAGGTGGCAAGCACACGGCAGCAAAATTAGCAGCAAACAGGTTGGCCTTGTCCAATGAGTCAGTAAAAACATTCCCATTATAAATGAGTGGTGGTGTTGACGAACAGGTGAAATTGTTCTATACGGTTTCTGCTAGAGCCCAGAAGCCCTTACTACCCTTTTGAGTAGAAAATACCTTCCGTCTGATGCTCTGGTCGAAATTGAACTTTGCCCGACTAATTGCTGAATTGCGAATATTCCGCGCATCTCTATAGATACGTCTCAATTCCTCTGAAGGGCAGAATTTATTGAACCAATTGATTTAATTTTGGTTAGAGTTTTCGAATTGTAAGTATTTGTTATTTTCCAGTTCAAGGACTCAAACAATACTACAATAAAACAACAACAATAAAATCTGAAAAATGTTTGTATTTAAAGCCTACCCTATCTTCTGAGTTTTATTATTATTTACCCGAAGAGGTTGCAAAAAATATATATAATTTTTACCAACATGTTCGAAAGCTCTAAAGCTCTTCTTTCCAACACTTTCCTTTATCCTACATTGTCCTTTAAAGTTAGACCTAATTATTATTTAGAGCTCACCAGTCACATTCAGTCGAAGACTTACAATTTTAAATTATTTGAATGAATATTTATTTATAGGAATCCTAAAGATTTCGATTTATAGATTTATATTGCAAAACGTATTCCTTAAGAAGGTCTTCAACTTTACGACGCCGTTTTTGATACTGTTTTTCGAGGATGAGTCGTAGGGACACCAATAATGCGATTGAAATACGGTTTTTGGGTTCAACTCGTTTATTCTTATATTTGGAAAATAAATTTTTTGAAACTATTATTATTTATGGTCTGACCTTTGTTTGACCTTGAATTACCCCTTACGAAAAGTTCATATCGAAACGGTTGTTTCATAATCGAAAAAGATTCAGTTTTATTATCTCCTTGGCTTTCGTTTGACTAACGGAATTTTAAAAATTTCGCAAAATAGTCGACATTTAAGAAAAAAATTTGTTTTTTTCATATTTTTGGGTTCAAAAATGAAAAATAAAAAATTTTTAAAAAGCCTTCGTCAAACGATAGCGACATGTTTTTAAAAGATTTTGATAAAAGATTTTACTAATCGATTATTAATATTTAAGAGATATCATGTCAACCAGTTGCAGAAACGCAACTTTACTTACGATTAATCTGTTTCCGACGTCAAGTTTCCTTTCAAACTAAACGAACCAACAAATTTTACATAGCATACAGAAGAAACACGCACACATTCATATAAAGTATATAAAAGACCGTCTGGATGTCCTCGGTAAGAAACTTTAAAAAAAATTCCGCGCTACCGCGAACTAGCCTTATAAAAATGGCACGTGGAGCTGTTGTTTGTTGTGATGTCATTTCCAGGATATGTTCCTGGCACGTTTTAGATTAGAGAAATGCCAAAAGATATAATATTTAAAATGGAAAGGAGTCAAATTTAAAAACTTGGAAAAATTGAGTCGAAATCGAACTCGAAAACCAAAAAGCTTGTACTTTAACACTTTCCCCAAATTTCTGCAGTAATTTCTTCACGTTCTCTTTACATTGTTACTTTAAACTAAAGATACAAATTTCCACTTTCTTAAGTTGAGCATAAACAAATGAACAAAGTGTTTCTTTGCTTCCGCCGTAGGATATTAATTAGTATATACAAAGCGAGCTCTCTTACAAACGAAACTCTTCGCCTAATTAGTTTCACGTTATGAAGTGCTCAGACCGGATCCTTATTAAATTTAACCCAGCAAAATGTCGGCTGAGGATATGTGCTTTTTGATTCAATTTCCTTCAAGTGCCATGTTTCCATTTATATTTGAAATTAAATTCTAGCTCTTTTTGTAGTCAGTTCTAAGCTCTTTTTGTAGATGTCTAACCCTAAGAAATTTGTAAATTTGAATTTGCTGTAAAATGGCCAGTCTTGTATCATTTCATTAGCAACCTAAGGGGAGAGGTTATTGGATTTAAAATTATTAATTCTACGACAATGTTTTTTACTGTTGAATTTTTACAAAAATTGAAGAGTGATGTTTCATAGAAACCATTTGATAATACATATTTCCTCAGGTGTTAATAATTCATTTTTCTCATATAAAAAAATTACTTTAAGAATACAGGTAAATATATTCAATGGCTGGTTAATTGATATATAAAGGCAAGTCACTTTCTGATATCCGCTGCAACCCTAATACTACTGAAAACTGATCCCGATCATTCTCAACAGATTTTCCAGTTGCAATTCTTGAAAGCTAATTGTTAGTTTCTGGAATTTTGGCATTTTTTTAGCAAGAAACCGACCCCTTGAAACAGTTAAGTTAATTCTCTTAGGATTTTAACTACTCCTTCGTTGTTGCTTTCTCTACCAATAAAGTGGCTCATATAGAAATTTTTCTTTCAATAAGCTATCTTCTTTTACGTATTTAGGACCATGACCCTCCGCCGATTGCTTTAAGTTCTTTTGACAGAAACAGGGCTGAAGAAACCCCATAAGGCATTGCACAAAACCAGTTTTAACTCTTTAACAGGTCCTATTAAGATTACCATAAAGTCCCCGAGGCAATTTGGTTATATCGCTCATCAAAGGCATTTTATAAAAGCAAAATCTAAACAATATAGTTAACAAATCAGGATGAATAGTCGGCCCCATCATAAAATAATCGTTAAGTGTTATAATCTTGAAGCTTTTGGCCGAGGCGTTCAAGTTAGTTTTCTTGTACTGCTTTACATCAATAAGAAAAACTCACTTTCTTGTTAATTAGTACTACGTAGTAATAGCCTACGTACGACCCGGAAAGCCTTAAGGAATTCACTGTAATATTTTTGTAATTCAGCTTTTCTTGAAACTAAATTGTTCAAGCCCGCGACGAGCTACCCATTTTGTAGGTCGAAAGAAATTTGATATAAAGGGTACCACATATCTTACGTACGGTATTTGATTGTGAGTCCAGTCCGGAAGTAGTATTTTTCGATCTTTTGCTATTTTTTTATAAGTACACCTAGGTACCGGTACCTTCCGTTATTCGCAAAATCTTCTTACGGACTGATCTGTCTGTATTTCAACGTCATACACTGTCGACAGATCTGCTTATATGTTAAACTACTACTGACTACCTATCCAAAGAAAATATTCTTACCGCGAGGGGAAGGGCGGAGTCATTAATCCACAACCCGGATGCATTTACTATTCACAACCAAATGATAAATGATTTAAATTGATGCTTACTTATATTAAATCAAACACTCTTGCCTTTTCCACCTAGTCTGATAAGTGTTACTCTTGCATGAACTCTTTTCAGACCATATAAGTTATTTTTAAGCCAGAATCTTTTCAACTTTTGGTAAACTTGATAGATATTGGGCGAATCGGTGATATTAGTAGTACAGCGTTCCCGAACGTTGCAGTTTCTACATTCGAAAAGACTTCACCTTCTTTATATGAATGTTTACTTTGTAAAGGACAGCCGCTACAGCATTCATGAAAGAATGATGTTTCTTGTTACTTATTTTGATAGTAGATGAGCGCCAAAACGGAACAACTGCAATTCAGAGCAAAATTGGTATAGAAAAAACCTGCTAGCAAAAACCAGTTAACTATCCATTTTTGGTCGCAGCGGAAACTTAAATCCATTATGTCGCAGCGATAGGGACGACGATCTTTTATTCGATCCCAAAAGATCAACCTTTGAGCCTTCATTCTGCCGATTTTCTAATCTATTTTACACGGGACCGATTCAGCTCGAATCGATTTATTAATTTACGATTCCGAGCTAATATTGAACAAACTAACTCGGGAATTTTATTTTGCATTTTATCTTTAATTTGTGTAAGAATCTACAAAGGTAAAGTTTCATACCAAAAATTTATGATCAATATAATATTTTAGGGTTATCTGTGTAGTTTATTTAGTGAATCCCAACATGATTTCGTCATTGGTGGCTTCTTGTTTTCTTTCTGGTTTGGTGAGAAAGAAATAAGATATTTAAAGAAAATTCAAAAATAATAGATTTTCGAATCTGCGATTTTAAGTTTTTTTTGGTGCGAAGTCAAATTGATAGGATTATAGCAACTATTGGGAGCACCTTCTGAACTTTTAAAAATCATTTTACTTTACGTCAGCAATTCACGAAAAAGGTAAGTGGTGCCATAAATTTTATTTTTTTGTTACTGTTCTGTTTTAGTTTTTCCAAAACAAAGAAGAAATTAAAAAAAAGAAATGATTTTCGCATGTGGGATTTTCAGTTTTCATACAAAGTGCTTTTTGCTGCAAAGCCAATTTGTGTCAATTATAGCAACTATTGGGTGCACCTTTCATAGATTCAGGACTCACCTTCCTTTTGTGTCGCAATTTCACTGAAAAGTTAGTGGTGCGATCAATTTAGCTCTTTGGCCATAATGCTGAGTTACTGTTCGGCTCTAGTTATTCTACAACTACGAAGAAATAACTTGTTTAAAGATAAAATAGTTTTTAAAAAAAAAGTTGAACCGACTTCACAAAACGCGCTAAAAAGCATAAAATAATTTTTAATTTTATATCTATTACGACATTTTGAAGTCGGTGCAAATCAAACAAACCAAACAACTACAACAAAAATATTTAATCGTCATTTCTTATGATCCCGTAAGCTGAAACTTTCCGGTAGTATTATGTATTATTTTCAATTGTGGCTCTGTAGTTGTTTTATTTGTTTAATTTGCACCGACTTCAAAATGTCGTAATAGATATAAAATTAAAAATTATTTTATGCTTTTTATACAACGAAGAAAGAACCATCCAAATCGGTCCACGCGTTAAAAGTTAGTTTTAACCCCCTACCCCACTCCCATTCCACTAAACTTTTTTTCTTATGGTATCAATCAAGGAACATACTCTACCGAAGAGAAAAGGAATCATCAAAAGCGGTCCACGCGTTACGAAGTTACTAGCCCTCCCCCACCACCACCATAGGACCAAATTTTTCTCCTATTAGCAATGGGGGATCACACTCTATACAACAGCAAAAGAACCATCCAAATCGGTCCACGCTTTACAAAGTTAGGTTCCACCCCCTTCTCCCACACCAACAATTTTTTTTCTCGTGGTATCAACCAGGGAGCATACTCTACCCAAAAGAAATTGAAATATCCAAATCGGTCCACGCGTTACGTTCTATTAGCAATGAGGGATCACACTCTATACAACAGCAAAAGAACCATCCAAATCGGTCCACGTGTTACAAATTTAGGTTCCACCCCCCCCCCCCCCTCATCATTGCAACATTTCTTTTCTCGTAGTATCAACCAAGGATCATATTCTATCCAATAGAAAAAGAATTATCCTAATTGTTCCACGCGTTAAGACGTTAGACTACCCCTCCCCCCACCCACACCTTTCACCATAGGACCAAATTATTCTCCTATTAGCAATGGGGGATCATACTCTATACAACAGAAAAAGAACCATCGAAATCGGAAGACGCGTTACAAAGTTAGGTTCCCACCCTTTACCCCCATCCGCCCAAAATTTTTTTCTTCTGGTATCAACCACGGAACATACTCTACCCAACAGGAAAAGAATTATCCAAATCGGTCCACACGTTACAAAGTTAGACTATCCCTCCCGCCCCCACCATAGACCAATTTTTTTTCCTATTAGCAATGGGGGATCATACTCTGTACAACAAAAAAAGAACCATCCAAATCGGACCACGCGTTACAAAGTTAGGTTTCACCCAAACCCCCCACCCCCTATCCCCACCCTACCAAAAATTTTTTTTACATGGTACCAATCGGTGAACACACTCTACCCAACAAAAAAAGAGTCATCAAAATCGGTCGACGCGTTACGAAGTTATTTCCAATCAGACACAAAAATTCAGTCCTTGGTTTTGTTAAGCGGTGGTCAAGGGAGATTTCTGATCGACAGCACTTATTCACTTATTTTTTTCTTTAGTTAGACCAATTCTTGAGTACGCATCTCAGGTTTGGTCTCCTTGCTATGCTGTCCATTCTAGACGCATTGAATCGGTGCAGCGGAACTTTGTTAGGTTCGCACTAAGCTATGGTATGCATGAGCCTATTAACCGCATGTGTGGAGCCGTGAATATGTGTCCTCTTTTTGACCTGGCTCTTACTAAGGATTTGCTTAAACGATCTCTGTTGTCTTTGCACCCCGTATTGTTTTTTTTTTTACTAATATTTTATTGCATGGGTTGTGGGAGCCTCATTCATCTTACTATATGTTATATTCTGGTGAATAGGTCAATTGATTCCAGGCCTCTGCCTGTGAAGTGCGCCTCCTGGGTTTTACAAGGGTTAATTCTACAAAAAAAAACATACGAGTCGAACTTAGAACCTCTTTGTTTTTGGGAAGTCGGTTAAAAAATCAGAAGTACATAATTGATTTCGGAATGTAGGATTTCATCCAAATTATTTTTTGGTGTGAAGTAAATTTTAGAGGATTATAGCAACTAGCGGTAGCACTTATCAGACTTTCTCGAATCATCTTCAAAGCAAAGGAGCACGCTATCTAAATCTCATTTATTTACATTATCTTTTAAATATGTATTATATGAGTGAATATGAGGTACAGTGTTTGAATAACATGTTTGAATTTAACGTTGACAACTTAGATTATCAAATACAGGATAGGCCATTACGTGTACGTAAGACTAGCAATTTTGTTGTTGGAAGATAGGAAGGAAGATAGAGAATTTAATTGTCAACTTTTACTTTGGTGATTGCCGTCTAAACCCTAGAATAAATAACTAGAGGAAAGGACATCATTCGGAAAAATGTGATCTCTATGTGGTAGAGCCCAAGCGATGTGTGGGTTTCGAACAGTAGTGAAATTTTGCTTGTATACAAGAGGGGCTAAATCATTTTCATTATACATATTTTAAATTTAGTGTTTTAAAAATATAGTCTAATTAAATGTTTGATATAATATAACTTTGCCCTACGTTTTTTATTCATTTTATTATTTAAAAACACTTTGATTATGCCCCCAAATATATCAATACTATGGAGACGACTAAAGTTGAACCGATTTCACAAAAATCGGTAAAAGGCACAAAATAATTTTTAATTTTATATCTATTACGGAATTTTGAAGTCGATGCAAATTAAACAAAAAAATAACTATCCACCCACAATCGAAGTTACCACAGTAGGTGGTCAATGAATTGGACAGACATGCGAAATTTATGAAATTTCACAGGAATGCTACCATATTTCTTCAACTTTTTTGTGTTTATCTTATTTTGCGAAAGGTAATCTTAATGCGCTTCTGAAAGATGTGCGTAGTGGAGAAAAACACCAATTTACCTGAAAAGAAGTTTAAGGGTAGTTATACGCATGTTATGTTTTCATTACCTGTTCAGACAGTCGGAAGTTAAGTAGTGTCAATTATATTTGTGTGTTTAAAAAATTAAGTGGCTTTAATATTAAAAGTACATGCATATATACCGTATATTAAAGTGTTTTGTAAAAAAAATGTAATTGTATACGGTATCTGTGGTTGATTCAGTGTAGAATACGGACATCATATGACAAGATTTTTTGAACATGGGGCGTGTAAAAGACGTTAGGCGTGAAAAACGGCAGGTGATTTTAGCTCGGTTGAAAACATTTTCTAACCGGGATATAGCGAAAAGAGAAAATATTCCCTCTTCCACAGTAGATAGTTTGTCAAGACAATTTCGATAGGGGATCTCCACGCTAACAACCAACCGAGAAAACAGCCGTAAAATTACGACGAAGAGAACGGACAGGAAAATAATTCATAGTGCTTTATTACAACGTACAGTATGTATGCGTGTTTTAAAAAGGCAGCTAATTGAGCAAGGAGTGAAAAAATCCGTCCTGACGTAAAAACTTTTGAAAATTAACAACATTTGCCAAACCTATAGGTAACATTCAGTCATGAAAGCCGCTAAGAAGCAGTGTCATATCAACTTATGAGAAGAAGACCAGGAGAACGATATAAAGGGTGTTTTCGATTTTGCTTCGGTGTTAACACTTGTGCCTTGAAGAAGCAAATGCATGTTCGAGATTGCGGTGCCATGACTCGAGTTTTGCTTCGGATTGTTCGTTTTTGCCACATTTTGCCCTTGGTGCTAGCACCGATTGCCCCTGGTTTGGACCAGGAACAGCTGTGACACTACTAACACAAATGAAGTAGATGAGTAAAAATAACTGGCATTGGGCTTGTGTGCTGCGATTTTTTATATTTAATTAATTATTTTTACTGTCCTATTATAATAAAAACGAGAGAAAACGAAAAATCTTTACTCTTTCCCAACCAACCAATAATTATAATAAATATAATTGCTGAAATTGCTGATTTTTTATTAATCTCCATAATTTTCAATTGCAATTTGACAGCGGGTGGCACTTATAAACTCGAACACAGGGTTTCGCACTTGGAAGCAGATGACACTTTGGTGCAGGGTCACAGTAACTCCAGCTGTCCCCGGTGTTATGTCTCGGTGGCAAAATCGAAAACACTCAAAGACGACTGCATACTAAAACAGTGAAACATGCATCGTCGGTAATGATTTGGGGCTGCGTCAGCAGAGATGGTCCCGGACCATATATCGTTGCCGAAAGAACGATGCGCCAGGACCAATTTAAATTTGTCCTATTCGATGTCCTGCTTCCATATAAAAATTCCTTATGTTATACCAAAATATGTTATATTTTATGCAAGATTGAGCTCCCTTCCATACTGCGAAATCAGTTGGAAACGTTCTTAATAGCGAAAGCCTTGATATCTTCCCGTGGCCCTGCAATTCTCTTGATTTAAATCCAATACAAAATTGCCTGGCTTACAAAAGGTTTACAGAGTTCCTAATCCTACAGTAAGAAAATGTTTGGAATAATTGTGAAAGTTTCAAAAAAATGATAAATGCGTGTATATACTACAAATACGCCGGAGCGCACAGAAAGTATTATTAAATCAAAGAGAAGTGTAACAAATTATTAGAAAATCAATAGCTTGTAATGTGTAGAAAAGAATAAATAAATTATATAAAATATAATTAACCAAAAAAATGGCTTTTATAATAAATTTTTGTATATGCATAACATTTTCTCAATATCGGAGGTGCGTCTAATTCATTGAAAACCTACTCTATATAAAACTACCTAAACATTTCAGCTCAAGTGATCATATGGAAAGAAGATTAAATACTTTTGTTGTTATTGTTATTTAATTTGCTCCGACTTAAAAAAAAGTAAAAGAAATAGATATAAATTAAATTAGGCAAGCTTTGTGAGCTACAAAGGTTTACTAATGACCCTTTATTATTATATTATGGAAACAGTTTTAATTATTTGTAATTTCAAAATCTTGAAATAAATTGAAATGTGAAAATAAATTGAATCGATCTGTTTGATCTCTGAATATAAATTTTTTTAATCGATCTACAAAATCGAAAAAAATGCAGATCTATCGTTACTGAATCGATTTTCTCAGATTGACCTCCATCCTTCCTAGATTTACTTACGAGGAACAAGAAACTAATAGAAATTCCCTTAACTCGAAAAACTTGAAAAATTTGTTCTACCTTTCTTTTAATAGTGGGGTGGGTAATATTTCACAAATTACGAAAAATGGCTTGTAGCCGGCGCAAAATTATTTTGTTAAAGGAATCTTGGCACGTTTTTTAAATTGCAATCAACATAGACATGTTTGAATTAAAATGTATACACATCCTTTCAAGGGAAATCAACCATTTATTTCTAAATTTTACTTTAATAAATAAGAGAAGTACACAGAAAAAGTATATCATAAAAAATAATTTCAGAGAAGACAATTTAAAATGATCTAGAAATGTTATAGAAAAGGAAGCTTAATTAGAGCTTCAGGTTATCCACCTGTAAAATGCATTTTCACATAAATTTCCAGACATAGCGTCAGCAAAAAGATCTTTCTTTGTAAACTTAATTAAGCTAGAAAATTCAGTTTATTAGCGATTTCTGTAAAGTTCAGTTGAATAAAGTTATAACCATTTAATAACTCTTTTATTTTAAGTTAAATTATTATTTTTTTTATTCAAATATTTGGCGAATAACGTAATTGGCGCAGTCGGTAGGATAGGCGAACGGTCCTATCCTTAATTCATTCGTAAAAGAAATTATTTTGTTGATCTTCGATAAAACAAACGGCGGTTTACCGTAATAATTATCGAGAAAATAACCAACAGTGTAGTGAGATAGAAAATATTTTATTGATCTTCGATAAAACAAACGGCGGTTTACCGTGATAATTATCGAGTGTAGTGATATTAAGTTGACATCTCACTACCGAATGAATACAAAACTAATATAAGGATAAAAGTGCTGTGAAGTAAAGTGCGAAGGAATATCGCAAGTTGCTCCAATACTGAGAGGACATCGGTAGCAGTGGCCCCAACAGGACCGGAGAGTTTCTACTCATAGACGCCTATCCATCATTCAAAGACATCGGACCTCATAACGAAGGAATATCGTGCTGGAAATGAAGATAATCACCATAACAGTCATCGTTTTGGGATACATGTAAGTCAAGTATTTGAATATTTTTTTTTCCTTTCTCTCCTTAATTTTTTTTCCCTTATATGTTTACTAACCGCTTTAAAACTGGTAGACCAAAATCAGCTCCGTATAATAAAAAATTTTGGTCCCCTCGTACCCTAATAAATATCCCTTTAGACCAGATAAGTGAAGAAAGTGATAGTGAAAGTGCTAATAGAGAATTATTGAATAGTGGTTCAAATAATCGATTAAACTATTTAAATTATAGCGAAATGGCTAACGTTAATAATAATATTGAATTAGTAGCAAACCTTCAAATTCAAATTCGCGGAATTGCTAACGAAAATGTTAATATTGAACCGGCATTAAATCCTCAAGTACAAATTCGCGGAATGGCTAATGCGTCCAATAACGTAGAACCCGCGGTAAATCCTCAAATCCAAAACCAAATATTCGCTGTAAGAAAAGTTTTCGACTCCTTGAGAGTCCCAGACGCGATTAAGGATCTCCCTAGATTTGACGGGAATCATAGACTCCTTTACGATTTTATTAACAATGTAGAGGAAATTTTATCCCTAGTGACAATAGCAGATGGCACGCCATATGCCCAAATATTATTACGGGCAATTAGAAATAACATAGAAGGTCCTTCATTTCCTCCAACGCAACAACAAACGTTACCAATCCCAGAACCAATGGATGTTAGTTCAGGTCATACCTACCGTAGATTTACTCGACCAAATCAACTTCAAAATAGACAACCGCAAAGTAACTATTTTAGACAGACTGGATCACCGAGAATAATTAGTGAAGAATTATTTAACATCTCTAATCCGAATGCCTCCCAACCAGATGTCAGGACGCCTAATCATATTCAAGAATATGATAGATTTTATAACGCCGATCAATACGATAAAGATGTTGTCCAAATAGATGACTCAAATTTTCAATTTCCCGCCTCGACGAACCAATCGGTTACATGAACGTCAATAAACACGGGTTTATTCTTCCGTACATTCAAATATCATCCCCTTTTGGTCGACGTCTAAGATTCTTGATAGATACCGGCGCTTCATCATCATTCATTAATCCAGAATTCGTTCATCCCCAAGATGTCCAATTAATTAACCCCATCAATATAACTACTGCACTTAACAAACATAGAATCGATAAGCAAGTTACCCTGCCGAACTTCGTAGAATTTAACCAGCCTGGTAAAACAAAATTTTTAATATTTAAATTTCATGGTTATTTTGACGGCCTTTTAGGACTCGATGCCTTAACCTTATTACACGCTAAAGTTGATTTAGCAGACCAAGTATTAGCAACAAAGAACGCCGTAATACCCTTGCATTTCAAGCCAAATTTTATCTCGAAAAGATACGTTATTCCCCCGAAATCTAAATCCATAACCCAGTTGCCAGTAGATGTTGAAAATGGTAACATATTTATTAAAACTACTGAAATAAAGCCCGGCTTAATGATATCCGAAGGACTTTACGTAGCCGAAAACTGGTTTAGTTCAGTGCTAGTTGTTAATGAGACAGACTCTGACCTAGATTTATTCATAGAACAACCCATAAAAGTCGATTACTTACCATCTTCAGAATTTCACGAACTCCACAACTTTAATGTCCAATTTGAAAACGAAAGGACAAATACGATCAGCACCGACGACATTAACCATTTAATTAGAACAACCCACTTAAACCAAGAAGAAAAGAAATCGATTTTAAAACTTTGTAAAAATTACGAAGATATATTCTTTAAACAAGGGCAAAAATTAAGCTTTACGAATAAAGTAAAACATCGGATTCTTACCACCGATGAGATCCCTATTTACATAAAATCTTACAGATACCCCTACGTGCACAAGGAAGAAGTAAAAAAAGAAATTAGCGAGATGCTGGAACAAAACATAATTAGACATAGCTATTCACCGTGGAGCTCTCCTGTCTGGATAGTTCCGAAAAAGCGAGATGCTAGCGGTAAAGTTAAGTGGCGATTAGTCATAGACTATCGCAAATTAAACGAGAAAACAATCAGCGACCGTTATCCGCTTCCAAAAACCAATGAAATACTTGATAAACTTGGGAAGTGCATGTATTTTTCCACTCTCGATCTAGCTAGTGGATTCCATCAGATAAAGATGGATCCAAGGGATATACAAAAAACAGCTTTCACCGTTGAAGGAGGTCACTACGAATACCATAGAATGCCTTTCGGGCTGAAAAATGCCCCATCGACCTTTCAACGCGTAATGGACAACGTCCTAAAGGATCTCCAAGGGAAAATTTGTTTAGTGTACCTCGACGATATTATAATATTCTCCACATCCCTCCAAGAACATTTGGAAAGTCTTAAAAAAATATTCGATAAACTAAGAGAAGCCAATTTAAAGGTACAATTAGACAAATCGGAGTTCTTGAAAAAGGAAATAAACTTCCTAGGACACATAGTCACCGAAAAGGGGGTTAAACCAAACCCTGATAAAATTTCCGCTATTCAAAATTTTCCTATACCTCGAAACCCAAAAGAAATTAAATCATTTCTCGGTCTAGTTGGGTACTACAGGAAATTTATAAAAGATTTCGCAAAAATGACGAAACCACTAACAGCGTGTTTAAAAAAGGGAAATAAAATCGACTTCAATGACAATTATGTTAAAGCATTCCAAACCTGTAAGGTCATTTTAACAAATGATCCAATACTAGCCTATCCTGATTTTTCTAAACCCTTTGTATTAACCACTGATGCGAGTAATTATGCAATCGGGGCTATCCTATCACAAGGACCTATCGGTAGCGATCGACCTATCTGCTACGCCAGCAGAACCCTAACGACAACAGAGACAAAATACTCTACAATAGAAAAAGAGTTATTGGCAATTGTCTGGGCGACAAAATATTTTCGTCCGTATTTATTTGGCAATAAATTCAAAATTGTCACTGATCACAAGCCTCTCCTCTGGCTTATGAATTTAAAAGACCCCAACTCTAAATTAATTCGTTGGCGCTTAAAACTCGAAGAGTTTGACTACGAGATAGTCTATAAAAAAGGAGTTCAAAATTCGAACGCCGACGCTTTAAGCCGCATTAAACCAGAAAACTCTGGAAATATAGAACTTAATGCTAATGAAAATGAAAACCTTTCAGTACAAGGCACCTCTAGTTCTACAGTACACTCAGCAGAGGAAAATCTCGACGACGGAATCCCAATATCTGAGCGTCCGCTAAATGAATTCAACCTTCAAATAATCTTAGAGAAATCCAACAAGCGACCCCCAATTTCATTAAAGGTCCCATTCAAAAAATCAACTTCGTCGAACTTTTCGATTACCAGAGTTTACAGAAGAGAATATAACTAGTCTCTTTAAACAATATTTAGCCCCAAACCGACTTAATGCTATATAGGCCGATAATGATACTTTCAGAATTGTGCAAAACGTCTATTCGAAATACTTTTCGCAGTCCAAAATCTTCAAAGTTATACGCTGTACCGATATTTTAAAAGACATAGTAAATAGTGATGAGCAAGATCAAATAATCAACGACTATCATACGAAAAGCAACCATGGCGGAATTAGCGAAACACTTAACCATTTAAAGCGTGAATATTACTTCCCGTTTATGAAAAATAAAATCACACAAGTCATTAATAATTGCGAACCATGTCAAACACTTAAATATGATAGGAACCCGCCTAAATTACAATTTCAAGTCCCAGAAACCCCAAACAAACCTCTGGATATCCTACACACAGATATATACAGCATAAACAACAAACAAATTTCCGACTTAACTGCATTAACTTTGCATTACTTTTTGTAGTTAAATCGTTTTTGCCCGAAAATTTTCAACGATTCGTTTTTGCCCGGAATCTCACGCGATTTGTTTTTGCGCGGAACATTTTCTAAGCCACTTTTGCCCGAACCTTATAAATAGGTCACTTTTACTTTCAGCCCGTCAGTTAAAGGCTGAGTTAGGAGACGCAGCTGACCTTCCAGCTCCTCAACAGAAAATTGTCGAACCTGATCCAGAGATCGAGTTGCAGAAGAAAATTCAAAGCATCCTCAATAAGTCATCTTTAACGGAGTCAAATTCTATTTATTGTACCCAAATGTACAATCCCTGCAAAACGATTCAAACACAATTTAACTTCTAAAAGATAATAAGGTGCAACGAGCGTTGGATTCACTGATGAAAACAGCGTTAGCATCAACAATTGCAAATCACTTTAACTTTATGTAGACAATGAAATACATCTCGTCTTTAATTGTTTTGCGTTTTTCCCGAAACTATTTGATATTTGGCCCGAAGATAGGAATTGGTGGCCGTGTAGTTAAATTTTGATGTTTGAGTCTAATTTTCATTGTGGTGAAATGGGAATCAAATGAAATTGTTTTTAATGTCATCGAGTGGGGTGGAAGATTGTAAAAACGAGTTCAAAAATATAAATGTCATAGCAAAAGTCATTATTAGTGGCTTAAGCAACATTCTGATAACTATTGCTGGACTAAAAACCAATATATTACTTACTTACTATTAGCTAAATGAAGTGACTATTTGCACTTACGTGTACTTCCGTGTCTACACGTATTCGCCAGCTTGATTTCCACTTTGTTATTTTGGCGATAATCATGGCTACAAAAAAGTAATAGATTGGCGATTTTGGCGACTTTTTAGTGCACATTTGGCGATACTGTCTGTGTAATGTCTGGCGACCCTGGTAGAACGTATAAATTCGAGAACAATTTAAAACATAATAACGTACATGAATACTTAGAAAAATTTAACAAATTTCAAACAGAGCTTTATCCATCAATTAAAAATAAAGTGCAAGAGATAGTTAGTAAAAGTATTAGCAAGCTAAATGAAAAAAGAGTTCCTCCAAAGAAACTAAGAACAGGTCTCTTAGTTTATAGGAAAGGGAATAGAAGGAATAAGCTTACGCCTAGGTTTACTAAAACTAGAATTAAGCGAGATAAGTTAGTTAAAATTATTAACGACAAAAATCAAAAAATTCACAAATCAAAAATCAAGATAAAAAATTAAAATGTCAGGTTAATAATGACAGGATTGATTAAAGGACAACGACTAGAATTACGAGACCTTACAAACGTACAAGGACTACTACCTATAAGACTTGGACAAGCAAGAACTATTAAAAGTTATAACAACCTCCTACATATAGTTAATTTAAGTCATTATGAACGGAATATAGAAAAGATATCAAAATCGTTAGAAACTTTCGAAAATATCAAGGAAATACAAGATATTTTTAAAATTACACAAATCAAACTTAACGAACTAAAACAGAAATTAACAACACTTATGCCTAGAATTAGGAATAGAAGAGGAATAATCGATGGGTTAGGTACGGCAATAAAATTTATAACGGGTAATATGGATGCAGAGGATGCCCGCCGCCTTAACGAAGAAATAAATAATTTAATAGCTAATCAATCTTTAATAAAATCCGATTTAAATAGACATACGAGTATAAATAACGCAATGATAAAACGATTTGAAAACATAACTGAACACATCAATAACCAACAAACAATTATTGAAGAATATTTGAACCACTATCATGAGCAAACTAAAAATAAAATCAGAGCCGAAGAAGATTCCTTAAAACATATGCAATACCTAAATGTAATAAATTATAATATTGACCTATTAAATTCTCACTTGACTGGTCTAGCAGAAACATTGGTCCTTGCCCGCTTAAACATTATACCCAAACAAATCCTAAACCCAGATGAAATATCGGAAATCTTTCAAATTTTTGAAAAACAATCAATTAAAATAAAATCAGACCAACATATATACGAGCTATTAAGTCTACAAGCATACTACAATAACACTAACATGATTTTCAACATCCGAATCCCAATACTTTCCGAAGAAAACTATTCCCTGTTACACATAATCCCATTACCAATCAACAACACAAAGAAAATATCCACAAAACCCTATATTATCCACAACCCCCAAAATATTCAATACTTCGACGAAAGGTGCCCGGAAATAGAAGGAACATACCTATGCCAGGAATCAACCCAACAAGAAAAAACCAACGATTCAGAATGCATCGGAAGACTTCTTCAGAACGAGCCAGCAAAGTGTAACCTTATCGATACTACAATTACAACAGAAATCCTAGAACCAGAACCCAACTTTATCCTTCTCGTCAACACTCCAGAGACGGAAATAAATTCATCTTGCGACTTCAATCACCAAGGACTAAAAGGAACCGTTTTAATATACTTCAACAATTGCGACGTAAGAATCAATGGCATCACATATTCAGCAAAGACCAGCATACATTGGGATGAGATTCACATTCTCCCCGCAATTTTCAGTAATATTACCACTTCATCCGTAACCGAACACCTAAGCCTACAGAAATTAAAGTCTTATCACATCGAGAATAAGGAAGCCATCGATCTGTTAGTAACAAAATCTGGAAAACTAGAATACTTAAATTTGAGTATGTCTACGATCATCCTCGGGATCCTCGCAGCAGCCACAGTATATTTAAATAAAAAGAACTACAAACGCCAAACCATACAACAAGTTGGAATCAACGCAGCATCCACGGACCTTCCAGATATCCCTACAGAAGGAACCCATAGGGCCATTTTTCTCTGGCCATCGCTACACCAAGGGGGGAGGAGTTACGTTACACCGAACAACACCTTCCCATCAGCATGCAACATAAGTCACGTGGCATAGCCTCACCTCAAGCTTAATTAGAGCTTCAGGTTATCCACCTGTAAAATGCATTTTCACATAAATTTCCAGACATAGCGTCAGCAAAAAGATCTTTCTTTGTAAACTTAATTAAGCTAGAAAATCCAGTTTATTGTCGACCTCTGTAAAGTTCAGTTTAATAAAGCTATAACAATTTAATAACTATTAGGATGACTATAAACTAAACCACAATTGTTTTCTTTTAATTTCTTTTATTTAACACAAATCTCCTCGATGATTACTCTTGCTCCAACTATTTTCCCTACAGATCTGTAAAAGGAAGAAAACGACTCGTGAGTTTACAACTCAATGGGTTAACTGCCTAAACAACGCAATACCGCACTCATACTTCACACTCACATTAGATCAGCAAAGCGGACATACCATTAGAGCTGACCTAATCCTGGGATTTGGAGGATTGATACCTGGACATACCAACTTAATCAATTCCCCCTTCATCGGATATACCAGATGATCACAGGACTTACTATGGTTTTATTACAATCCCGGACATACCACAGATAAGTAATAAAACCACCCAATAAGCGGACATACCAGATATATCGGGATAATTCACAGGAGTGCGCTTCAGCTTCACCGGACACACCACGATCCGCTGAAGTCACATCCCTCCAATGTGCGGACACACCAGCACTATTGGCACAACCATACCGTGTCCCCCAACTTCACCGGACATACCACATTCCATTGGGGAGCACTTGGACTGATTCATCATCACACACACAAATATTCAACGACAACCTACGATTAGAGGAACTACCACTGATAAATTCTAGCTTTACTACTACCTACTACACAGTATACACAATCCAGTACCCACTAACAGTACAAACTACACAGTACCCACTACACAGTATCCACTAACAGTACAAGCTACACAGTACACAGTACCCACTAACAGTACAAACTACACAGTACACAGTACCCACTACACAGTACACGGTACCCGCTACATAGAACACAGTACCCAAGACATAGTACAAACTACACAGTATACAGTACCCACTACATAATACACAGTACCCACCTTAATAAATTATGAATTTAAATACTGAAATCACTAAAATCACTATATGGATAGATTAAGATCTTTAACTACTTCTCACTTGCACGTTTAATTAAAACTGAGGATCTTTCTTAAGGAGAATGAAAGCAAACCTCAGGAAACTAAAGGGCTGGTATATACCTACGAGGTAACGCTAATTATTTTAGGAATTTTTGGGTGAGGGTCATAACTTACGAAATTTTAAGAGACATGCACAATTTGTTTACGCAAGCGGCGATGGCGCCTTTCCCATTACATTTTCCCAGAAGAGGTAAAGGTTTAATTGGACTTGCCACTTATTGCAACCTACATTGAGTATTTGAATGTCTGAGGATGGAAAAGGGACACAATCTTTCGGATTGTTTATCTATTTTACTATGGTTGTGTTTGTCCTAAAAATATTGGATTTGTCTGAATTGGTTATTACCTGACATAACTCTTTTATTTGAAGTTAAATTATTATTTTTTTTTATTCAAATATTTGGCGAATAACGTAATTCGCGCGCCTGCAGGGATTTAAACGGACCCTGCGCGCTCTGCTTGTAAGCAGTATAACTCGGAAACGGAACGAAGTTGTCAAAAATCCCTTTCAGGGAACATTTTTGGGGATATTTAGAAGAGATTAAACTAAAAAAATCTAAATTTTGAAACCGCTCGAGGAGAAATCCCCTTAATCTGTTACTGACCTTGGTGTAAAACTGGATAGAAAACTCGATTTCACTCTTCACAGAAATCATATCGTATCTCGGAGTAATTCCGTCCTGGGTTTTGTTAAGCGGTGGTCTAAGGAGTTTTCTGATCGACAAACCCTAATTCACCTATTTTGTTCTTTAGTTAGACCAATTCTCGAGTACGCATCTCAGGTTTGGTCTCCTTGCTATGCTGTTCACTCTAGACGCATTGAGGCGGTGCAGCGGAACTTTGTTAGGTTCGCACTATGGGACCTCCCGTGGATTGATCCATTAAGGCTTCCTCCTTATGAGGATCGCCTCCGTTTGCTTAATATGCATTCGCTGGGTGAACGTCGTAGAATTGCTGACCTAGTATTTATTCACCAGCTTTTGAACTCCAATATAGATTCTCGTACTCTCGCAAGTTTGGTTACTTATAGGCAGACCCCGTACAGCTTAAGGAGATTGCCTTTACCCATTCTCGGTCTAACTATGGTATGCATGAGCCTATTAACCGCATGTGTAGAGCCGTGAATATGTGTCCTATTTTTGACCTGGCTCTTAGTAAGGATTTGCTTAAACGATCTTTGTTGTCTTTGCACCCCTCATTGTAGTGTTTGGGATTGTTGTGGATTTTTATTATTTTTTATTTTGTGTACTAATATTTTATTGCATGGGTTGTGGGAGCCTCATTCATCTGAATATATGTTATATTCTGGTGAATAGGTCAATTGATTCCGGGCCTCAGCCTGTGAAGTGCGCCTTCTGAGTTAGAAGGGTTAATTCTATTATTATTATAATTATGGTTTTTTCTCTCCGCAGTATTAGGAAATCACTCGAAATAAAAATTCAAGAAAAAAAAGTTTTTAACTACTGGGCACGAAAAATGTCTCAAAATAAAATAGCATATACGTCCATTGTTATACTTCATTGGTGCAACGGCGAACATAAATAAACAGCTGAGATGAACGAATGAAAACTTCTTCCGTCTAGTAAATTTTGCACTCCATTTCTCGGCTGCTAACATCAGCTTTCGAGAAATTGACGCCGTTGGTGGCCCCGCACAAAATCTTTCTAGTCGGCGTTTCATGTATTTTACTTTAGGTCTGTTCACGTACTTAGTTTTGGGTAAATACATTATGATATTTTTACCCAAACGTGTTCACGTACTCATGAAATGAGGAATATTTGCTGACGTAACATTTCCCCTACTTTAAAATGTTAGTCCAAATTTACTCGAAGAAATATGTTATAAAGCACTCATTATCACTTTGATAGTTATTGCTTTAGTTTTTGTCCACGACTACTCAAATTTGTTCACGTACTCTTGGTATTTGGTAATTTCTCCTATTTAACATCTTTACTCAGAATATTTCAAACCAAAAAGTACGTGAACAGATCTTTTATTTAGCTCGTATATTTATTTAAGGCTGCCCCCTGGGCTACCACCTAAAAAAGTTAGGGCTGGCTGATGATGACACCTGTCTCTTCTGTTTGGAAGAGGAAGAGACAGCGGAACACATCCTCTGTCACTGTGAGGTCCTCGGCCGTATCAGGCTCAGACATCTTGGTGGGGCTTTCCCATCACCATCAGATATAGCTAAGGCAGCCTGCAAAGAAATTTTAGGTCTGATAAGGGAACTAAAGATTGGCGGGGTGGCTTAATACTGAACCTGGATCAAAAGATCAACTTGGTCGAAGTGACTAAAGGATGCGGATAGTCCTTGATCCATTCTTTAATAATAATAATAATAGCTCGTATATTTTCGTCACTTTCTCAATTCAAAACTGGTGCTAACATGGAGAAATGGAATCGCCAATTAGTGTAGTTTCCGCTGGTAGCAAATACGAGTTAAATACTTAAATCGTTTTTGCTTTGAATTTTTTTCTACTGCACTAACAAAAAAGTGGGACACCCTTTTAAACTCAGAATAAAAACGGAACAATCCGAGAATCAGCGTGTCATTTATTCGTCGAATAAGATGACTTCATCCTCTTAAAGAAGAGCTTCTGATTTGCAACAACTTGGCGATTCGCATTCAACTCCATTTGAAATTCCTTTCAAGTTAACATATCATGATCTATTCAACATTTCAGATATGTTGTCATGGCTAATGAATGTATATGTTGACTCAATTTTGCAATGTTGAGGTTGTTTCTTGTGATACTGATAATGGAGATGCTTTTGTCGATGGTATCAACGTTGAAGTCAGCTTAGTACCTTCCACTGTTTGACAAGCAACCTTTTATATTAGTATTCTTTGTCTAACTTTGATCTTGCATTATATAACATCATGAATTTTCTTTTGTGGGATTTTATCTTATTTATTAGATTTATCTAACTTTGAACAATTTTTCCATCTTTCATTTTTATATATTATTTATTGTTACATGCAAGGGCGAGAAACGTATCTTAACAGTTTTTCGATTGCTTAAATTCTTTGTGACTTTGTAATATACACAGTTTTGGTGTCTCTTAATTTGGTTCCTCTTGCCTGATTTAGTACTTAGTCAATAATAATTGGGATGGCCTGGGCAAAACTGGAGCCATGTTGTTTCTGTAGACACAGGAAATAGGTAAATCTATGCCACCTAAATGCACGAGGCATTAGGAATAAAATTGATGAACTTAAAATTATTTTTGGCAATAGTGACCCACATATTATTTGTGTTAGTGAAACCTGTCTGAATAGAAATATATAGTCGATTTATATTGATTTACTTGATTTCGGACTATTCAGATGTAATCGTGTGGATCGTCCCGGGGGGTGGTCCTGCAATATAAGTAGAAAAGTCCTTAAAATCTCGACTTATTGTGATATCTTCGTCTTTATCCTTATAAATTTCATAGGCGTGGAGATCGGAAATAATTTTAACACGTCTTATGGTTATGTGTTATACCCTACTGGCATTTGTTCTCATTGTTACACCAATGAGCTGGAAAATTACTTGATTAGTTCTTTTTAGAAGGTGGAACGTGGTATTTCGCACTTTAATTTCATTATTTGTTTTGAGGGTGGAATGTGGTATTTCGCACTTTAATTTCATCATTCAGCAATCTGAATTGGACGTTATTAATTCCCTCCGAGGAATTTTAATACTGCTTCACCATTTCTATTAGACCTTCTGTTAACTTCTAATGCTGGTTAGCTTCAGTATCATAAGTTCAGTCCACCCAGAATTCTCGATCACGATACTGTTTTCTAGTATTATGACTTTATCATTAATTATAATATGCGAACTATTTCCTTCCGTAATTACAAACGCAAAAATTTCAATTCCCTTTTTTAAAAGCACATCATTGTGGTTTTCCACACTGCTGAATTTTAATATACACTGCTGAAAACATCAGTGATACATTTAATATTTATTTTAGAGATGGGAACCAAATCGAAAAGTATCGATACTTGGCATTGCAATATATCCGCATCTTTCGGTACTTAGATACAAATATACCGTTGAAGAAGTATCGATACTGAAAAGTATTGGAACCATGGATAAAAAATAAAAAAAAATATATATATATATGGTGTAGAAATTGCATAGAAATTACAATTAATATCTTATTGGTTTTTTTTGTTGTTGTTGCAAAACAATTTGCAACAACTTTATCGTTGAGAAATATCAAAATATCGATTTGCTCAAAAGATATACGCATTTGATTGATAATTTTTTTCAAATGAAAACGCATCTCAGCGGGTGATTTCATTTAGCAACTGAATAATTTGAAATTTCGCAAGAACAACTAAAAAAGCAGATGAAATAAAGAACAATAAATTTTTATTTCAATAGAAAACTATTTTTAGCTTTTGCATACTGCGTTCGACTAGAGATTGGACACATACACCAAATAATGAGACGGTGTGTGCTGGGCTGACAATACTTCGAGTATTGAAAGAAAAGTATCGAGATTTAGTAGTATCGGGGGCTGGTAGTACCGATTACAAAACCTCGAAGTATTGAAACCAAAGTATCGATGCTTCGATATATCGATACAGTATCGCCCATCTCTAATTTATTTAACTTCACCTGTTCGTCCGTCGTCAAATCTTGCAAGCCGATTTGGCCTAACTTCCCGATATCCGATTGAGCTGAAAGTTTGCAAACTTTTGGAGATCCAATAACAATGTAATGTAGTATATCTAATATTGTTCTAAATCAAATGTAACGGACGAACGAAGATGGCGGATTACTCTTTTCTGCACAACCCCCTTGATATGGTTATCAAATTAAATGTTCCGTTAGTTCATGTATTACGTCACCGTAATAATATTTCATCATATGTGTCTTCTATTGTTAGTTATCCCCTTAGAACTTACATAAACTTAAGATTATTATGCTTTCTCCGTCAAATAATTTACAGCGAGGGCCCTCAGTACTTTCGTTCGTTGAAGTTTTTTTTTCGTTCGTAACGTTGCTGTGATATTCTCTTAGATAGGTTAAGAACTCTTGTTCAAAGGACGGCCAGGCTCAGCGTAGTCAGGAACGCTTTATTGCAACATTTCGATGTTGGGATATAGAATCAAGTACTTTCTCTATTTCTATTGTCGACTCTTACCTTTATATTATTTTTTATTTTATTTCAATTTGATGCTGACGTTATTTTACAGCCTTATTTAGAATTCCAGTTACTAAAAAATAATTTTAATCTTATTTATTAATATGTAAGTTTATTCCCATAGCAAGATATAATTTTAGAAAAATCCTCTACCGATACATAGGCTCGTCTTTACGTTGTCTTAATTAATTCTTGCTTGGTCAGTGCATATTTTAATGAGTCGATAGAAATCAAGATGTGTTTTGTTCACATAAAGTCGTTTTGTCTAATTGTAAGAGACAAAATTAAGTCGTTTTATTTAAAATTCAAAACCACTTAATTTGGACAAGGCATGTTTTGCGCTCTACCGCCTCATTAAACCAAACAATCATTTTTTTAAGAGAACATAAAGGCGAACGTGTGTATCAGTAGAAGGTTTCTGCACAATTAGTACTTGTTCTCTTCAAATATGGTTAGGTAGTTATTTTATTTGTTTAATTTGCACCGAATTCAAAATGTCGTAAATGTCGGTTTCAAAGTTAGTCAAGACTACCCTTTCTTCCCTCAACTTATGCAAAATTCGTATAATGGCGCTAGTACGCCAACGTACTTTATACAGAGAGACAGAGAGAGAGAATCATTAAAATCGGGGCACGCTTTACGATCTAAGAGGACTGCTCCTTCCTCCGCCCGTGGTCACTCTAAGTGCAATATTTTTTATAATTTGCCCGTGGGGAAACGTATACAAAATCCGTCTATGCCTAACGAAGCTTAATGGCATTCTTCCTCCCACTCTCACCTTAAACCACAATTTTTATCATGATAAAAATGGAGAAAGATACTTTATTCAGCAATAAACGAATCATCCACATTAGTCCAGGCGATATGAACTTACGCTCCACTCCACCACACAATTAATGAACAAACAAGCCACACATCAAAAACAGAATCATCCAAATCGGTCCACACGCTAAGAATTTAGCCCAACCCTCCCCTATCCAAATCAAATATCTTACTACCACAAAAAGAATTTGTCAAATCGGTCCAACCGTTACGAAGTAATACCACCCGTCCCTCTATACCCGCCTTAAGTGGGGGATAAAAAATGATCCAAATCCATCTACGTGTCAAGAAGTTGAGTCACGCCCTCTCCTCCACTCCACCCAATGAATTTTTGTTGTGGCACTAATAGGAAACATACTCTACATTATAAAAGGAATCATCCAAATCGGTCCACGCGTTACGAAGTTAAACTACTACTTCACCCACCCTCTCCCTAGATTCAAATTTTCCCTCATATAAGCAATGGGGGATCATACTCTATGCAACAAAAAAAGAACCATCTAAACCGGTGCACACCCCTAATAAAACTAATAAAACTTTTGACATGGTGCCAATCGGGAAGCATACTCTACCCAACGAAATCATGTCCGGTCACACATAACAAAAGATTTAAAAACTAAAAATATACGTCGAACTTAGTGCATTCTAGTTTTTGGGAAGTCGGTTACAAATAAAAATTATTTTTCTGTAACTGGAATTCTAACTAAAGCTGCAAAATCACGTCCTCAATATCGTAACGTAAATTCGTTTTCTAGAAAATAGAGGTTAGGAAAGTAGCGAAGTTCCGAAAGATTACGGAACGTAACTTGAAAAAGTTAAGCGTAAGTGCTTTTAGTTCCTACTTTAGGGACCGGTGCTATATTTCACATAATTTTGGGTAAGCCTGCAATGGGTCTTTTCCCCTGAATCCTCAACAGAGGGGTTGCCGGGAGCTCTGGAGTCGTCCAAGGTTCTTAACTTATTGAAAAGACTCATTTACAAAATAAATATAAATTATTTTATTCAGGGTTTCTTTCTTTTCGGCTCACAATCAATTGTTTCTTAGTTCTATTTCTTTTTGTATCTTTAATACTACTGAAAGTGGGTGAAGAGAGAGGGTTATGGTCCACACTTGCATTGAGAGAGAGAGAGAGAGAGATGCGATGTAGTTCGGACGGCGGTTCTTTTTATCAGTGGATGCTGAGGTTGGGTACGTCGTATTCTTAGCGTATGGGGGTTCTGATATATTAACAGGCTAACACCACGGCCGGTCGCTATGACGGGAATAGATTGACAGGCTAACACCACGGCCAATCTAGCGGAACTAATACTACGGTTAAGCAAAGTATAACGACCAACAGGCTAACACCACGGCCGGTCACTATGACGGGAATAGATTGAGATTCTAACACCACGGCCAATCTAGCGGAAGTACTAATACTACCGATGCAAAGTATAACGACCAACAGGCTAACACCACGGCCGGTCGCTATGACGGGAATAGATTGACAGGCTAACACCACGGCCAATCTAGCGGAAGTACTAATACTACGGATGCAAAGTATAACGACCAACAGGCTAACACCACGGCCGGTCGCTATGACGGGAATAGATTGACAGGCTAACACCACGGCCAATCTAGCGGAACTAATACTACGGTTAAGCAAAGTATAACGACCAACAGGCTAACACCACGGCCGGTCGCTATGACGGGAATAGATTGACAGGCTAACACCACGGCCAATCTAGCGGAAAGAACATGCAAATCTAACTACTTCAAACTACTGGGACTTTATAGTCCGATTTACGCCACGAGTGCTTATGAGCTGTAGCTTCTTTATCTAAGCAAACTTAGATACGAACTGGACCCCTTGCGAGGTACTACTGCTCGATTTCCTATATAAGTTTCCTTACTGTGCGGTTTTCTTTTATACTTTTGGCGAGGCCCAGAATTATTCCCCACCACTATTTTCTAGCTTATTCCTCTGAATCAACTTCATGCAACGTAGACGCATACACCCAACTGATTATGGGTTGTTATGCAGAGAAGAACAATGTGTGAATTTTACAAACCCACGCTGCCAGCAGAATATCTGGTTAAATCTGGTTATCGCGCACAAGTTCCCTATGACTTGGCGGATAGATGACGTCACGCACATTTGCATGCCCTTTCACTGAAGCATTTCTGCGTGGCATCTTTGTACTGCTTGAACCAATGGTTTGCAACGGAGACGCACACACCCAACTGATTATGGGTTAATGTGCAAAGAAATTAAAATGACAACGCAGCTAGTGGGAATAATCGGGCTCGCATATTTTGTGGATTACGTCATGCCCACCTGCATGCCATGGAACTTTGGAGTTTTTCATGGACATGTACGACGAGATTTGGGCAAAAAGTAAAATGTCGATAAAATGACATGGACGATAGCGTAAATTTATGTACGAAGCAAAATGCTTCGTTACAAGCCGTGCATCATATCAGGTGTATTTTTTCCATTCAGTTTTGTTGTTGCCATTTGTCACCAATTGAATTAAGTTTTGTTGTGACACATTTGTGGACTCTATGTAACTCCAGTTTGGCAAACCAAAACTGAGTTTTTCCTTTACATTATAACAGAACGAAACTTACATATTGTTGGGCAAGTGCACAAATGTTGTATCTCCAATAATTTTGGTTTTGAGTTAAGAGCTTTGGAAAGTTGAAACCAACATGTAAAGAAAAATAGAAGTGCAAATATCATGAAATATCCTACAGTAGCTTTTGAAGCAACGAAATATTAACTAATAAGATATAGAAATTGATTATTTGACAAAACATATACATTTTATTAAAAATGAAGATACTGGTACTTTACAACCAAGACTGTAAAGTATCTCTAATGTTTTACGTTGATATACAACATTTGCAAGTATATAACATCCGATGGAGTCTACTTTGGCGTATATCGTTTTGGAGAATAAACTTTAGGCCCATAGGAGTTGTTTTAGCCAAAAAGCAACAATTATTAAACCATCGATATGACATTTGATTATCAATTTTTGTTTTTGTTTGTTAAATTAATTCGTTCGCACCTTCGCGAAAGAGTACTTCGATCAAATTTCAAGTAACTGGTGCCAATATCAGAAGTCAGAACTCGTTTCGTTTTTCGTGCAGCGGAAAACAGGCTGTCATTACTTTCCTTAGGTTTTGAGCAGGTAACGGTGTTTTATTCAGAAATAATACCTTTTTGAAATTATTAATTCATATAGAACATTTGGAACAGCTAGAACAATGATTTGCTAGCAGCTTGGCTTCAAGTTTTGCGAAAATTCAAAATTATTTAAGATTTGAAAGATATTTCTTTACTTTTAATAGCTTATTAAAAAAGGGTGCAACTTGTTTAAATCATTTATGAACAAAACCAAACTATTTCAGAATTTTATCCATTTAATCCTTGACATCTTTTTCCATTCCATTTTATCAAGAATGAGCACAAACCTTTTCCATACATTTCTCATATCTTAAAACTTTTTAAGACGATTTTGTAACTTTAAACCTATGTGAAAACCTCTGTAACATTCGTAAAGGCTCTTTCGATCGGAACGTTTCACTTCAGGTACTTTCTGTCTGATACCCTTACCTAAGTTCTGCATTTAAGCATCACTTCTAAATCTCTTGTGTCAAGTGCATGAAGCAAGGAGATTCAAGAGCGTTCTCTTTGCAATAGTGCACCTTTTATGCTTCCGTATCCGTTAAAATAGTACACATACGTACACAAGTAAATTCCATCCACGGTAGACGTATTGTGAGGTAGCTAGCATAGCACAAAAAATTTGCAAATATCTTTTGAGAAATGTCTGCTCATTAAATGTCGCAATTTTACGAGCGTCACATTACTTCTCGTCTTACTTCTTCCCTTAAAATCATCTAACATCTATAAAAAAAACATAAAGGAAAAAGGAACATTTCCAAGCTTTATAATTTAAAAAGTATTTGTGCAAAAGGAAGTGAGCAACTCTTCATCCAGATTTTTTTTAAAAGTTAGAATTGCCGAACAAGTATTATTAATAGCAGGACTACAACGAAAGGATGCTGCCGAACAAATTTTATATTTTTGAAATACTACTCTTACCAATTTAGCACGAATGTGAGAGTTATGGCTAAATAAACCTAAATAAACTGTATCAATAGCTAAATGAAAATGTCTGAACATAATTTAATTTTCATAATTTTAATTAATTATTTAAAACTCTGCAATTTCTTTACAAATTAATTTAATTCTTTGTGGCGGGCGGGATATTTATATAGTGGAGTAAAATCACCACAATGTAGAATATTACAATCCAGAACGTGCTGAGCAGTACTTTAATCATACTACATAATTATATCCTTTTCGGGTCAGTTTGTCCGCGATTTTACTTTAAAATTAAGGATGATGTTGTGTTGTAAAGAGAATAAGGATGAATACATTCGCTTTTGCTTCTCCTGGTCATCAGTAATGACGTATTGAGTAGCGCTCTAGATGACCACGCATCGCGAGGGATTAGAGGGAAACATTTTGACCACCTTAAGCACCTGGACTATGCCGACGATGTACATATGCCTCATATCCAGCTTATCTCCGAAGCCCTTGGACTCCAGGAGTTGCATTGAATACTCTTCCTAAGATATAGCGTAATAACAACATCTCCAAACGCACAAAACTCCACAAGCTACAAGCTTTTGTCAACCGGTGTCCCGGCGCGGTCTTAACTTCCATCGGCCGGAGGTCATTACCAACGAAAACCTACACAGCCTTACAGGCCAAGACGGGATAGGCACCAGTATTACGAAATTAAAAACTTGTAAATTTTTTAATTGCACAAATTTCATTATTAAAAGGTTAAAATTTTAGAAAGATATCACGAAGGAACGTATGCGTTTCGCAAAAAAGTGATAAAAGAACGGCATAAGCACCTACATATGTATGTATATGGGTAGCATACCGAAAATTAAAACCAAATTTCCTATTTCCGGATGAAGCAAAGGACTTATATTCATAAGATCTATTTGGTCATTTAAGGAGTAAAGCCGCCCTAATATTCGAAAAAATGAGCTAACTTTTGGATTTATTTTAAAAAGTACATATAAGAAAACAATTACATTTGTAATTGTAACTTTATTTTAATTGTTTTTTCACTTTTTTTACGAAAGGTCGGTTGCACACGGCAAATCTGCGAGGGACCTTTTTTCAAGACCTCAAACGGGCATATTTGCAGCTGTGTAGGTTTGTCGAAGAAAAAACAAATTTTAGAAAATATAGCTCATAAACTAGTAGAATTTTAAAAATATATAATTTTTCAAAACTAAATTCTTTATAAAAGAAATTTACAACTTATCGAAAAATTTGTACGCATTCCTTTAGATCATTAGTGTGGGAAACTATTCTAACACTTTCAAATGAATCATTACAAATGTGTAGGAGTTCTGAATATGCCCGATTTAAAAAATTTAGTTTAGAGAAAAATGCGTTTAATGCTTTTTATAAAATTCCCAGAGCTACGGTTTGTTTTCTTTTTCTCAAGTGTTTAAGGCAACTTTTAATAGTGGCCTTTTTCATTTTAAACAATTTCGTACTTTTCTAAAATTGGTCTTGCTCTTAAGTTCAGCTACACCAATATCGCAGAAGTGTGGTATATTTGCTCCACTTCAATACGTTATTTTCATTTTTTTTATTATATTTAATTCTTTCGTAAAGCTGTATTTCTCTAAAGTTAAGGAGAAGCTGCTGATTTTTACTCGAAAAATAACAGGAATGGATCGGTATAACATATATTGATGCCGTAAACAAGAAACCAGCGTAGTCATTTAATTAGATGAAATACCTGTGTAACTGCAGATTCCTGTTGAGAGATGTTGTTAGCGGTTGTAAGAAGACAGTACCACGGTAATTGTTAAAGTTCCTCAGTTCGCCTTTTCAGAAATCCTTACAATTACACCTTTTTCAATACCATTAGATAGGATTCAGTTTCCCAGCTTCCTTTAATAACGGAATGTTAAACCATATATAAGAACAAAAGTAGATGCCAGTGTAAAAATTGACAAATTTAAAACTTTTAATATACTTAAAAGAATTCAACTTAAAAGTATCTACATATAACTAATATCTCAAATAAAAAGTAATTCAATACTAAACTTTTAAATTAAGACAAGATTGAAAATATTAAGAACAAATGAAAAGAATTAATCAAAAAATAATAAAAAGAAACTCAAAAAAATAAAGAACTTTAGTGGTCGTGTTAAGATAAGATACTTATAAATGGCTAATAAATAAAAACAGTGATGGGCATTACTCGAATAAGTTTTCAATCAAATAACGATTTAAAAAAAATGGAATTAAAAATTATTGACATAAATTCTTATTTCGTTTTTAATACTTATTTGTTATTAGGTGATCTATATTTTAATTTTAAATAATATTGCAGCTTCGAGCTTCTGAACTTAAACTTTGCTCAAAGTGCAAAGTCGCAGTCACAAAGGTCGACTGCGGCCAACTTCATTTGAAATATACATACAAATATCTCTGAAAATGACAGAAGCTGATGCTGCAATTTAATTTCAAATTTGGATTTGGCGTTGCGTTGACATCGACTGAAAACTCAGTTGCAGTCAACTGATCAGTCGGGATTGTAATTCGGGCCTTAAGTACAGTTCCATATTTATACCAAGATTTTTTTTCGCTAACCAGAGGCAAAACGAATTTTCTGTCAGCTAAAAGTTCGTTAAAATCACCTAGCAATTGAATAGAATGCAAAGTTGCCGCTCTGGTGATTGAAAGAAAGATGTAAAGTCAGCATAGTAACGGCTATGTTTTGTTTCACTCGGTGAGCGATTAGTTGTACGAGTCCGTTTAGTGGAGGCTGTGGGGTTCGCTTCAGACAAATTCACACTCATCTGGTACGTAGTTACATATCAATTATTAGATATCATTAAATTTTAATTAATTGTTTGTATTTGTTTTAATTACTTAAACTTAAACTTTACATTTGTTCGACTAAATTTTCTATTCCGACATCACTTCCCTAGTAGGTATTACTAGAGCTCTCAGAAACCCGACCCGCGGGTACCCGGTTCCTACCCGGGTATTCGGTTCTCACCCGGGTACCCGATTTAAGTCGGGTACCCGGTTCCTACTCGGGTATCCGGCTCCAAGGGAGAATCGGTTCCATTATAAGAGTCGGTTCCAACGCCAGAATCAATTCCGTCACAGGAATCGGTTCCTCTTGAAATCGTGCAGTACAGATTCAGTTTCAAGGCCAACAGAGGAAATTTTGCATTTCACTAAGGAAATGTCTAGTTTCTTTGGAAATAACAGATTTTGTTGTAGTGAAATTTCAAAATACGACCTAAGATTTATTAATAAACATTTAAAATTCCTTATACTCCCTACTATTAGTGACAATTTTTGCTTTGCAATTTCACTCATTCTTATTAACCAGTTCATACGACGGAATCGATTCCCGGTGGCGGATTCGATTCTCACAGTGGAACCGGTTCCATTGATGGAATCGATTCCTATTTGGAACCGGGTACTCGCCTGGAACCGGGTACCCGATTGGAACCGAATTTTTGGTATTAATCGATTCCTACCCGGTCGGGTGGGTTTTCGGGTTATCCGATTCTAACTGAGAGCTCTAGGTATTACTGCACATATTTAGCTTTCTATTTTCAGACATTTGCCTGTCATCCGAAAACTGAAAATATTCCTATAACTAGAACAATTTCAAATCTTTTGACTGACCCATTCAAAACGTCTTACATTTTAACGTATATCTTTTAAAGTTCTACTGATAGGGAATGGTTGCATACCAAAAAGACACATGTTGCAGCTTGCAGGTAATTTACAACCAGATCTATCGATTTCTGCATTTTTAAGAAAATGTTATATATTTTTTGTCAAATGTGTTAATTACTACGTATACATGCAGGGTTGAAGCCAGGTTGAACCCAAGTTCAACTCTCATGTATACCGAAGTTGAGTTCAAAGTGGGTCGAGTCAACTCAACTCAAGTAATCTGGCTGAGTCGCGTTGAAATTTTACATGTATACGCGGGTTGAAGAGTTGAAGTGACACATTGTTATTTTACAAAGTTATTTTTGTTTTTGATTTTGTCACAGCAGTTAGTAATTATTTTTATTAAGGTTGTTTTGTGTTTGTGAAGCTTTTAAGATAAAAAGAAGAAATATTTGGGACAAAGAGGAAACAGTAGCTATATTGAGAATTATGTCAAATCAACCCAATTTCAACTCAATCTCAACTCAACTCTTCAACCTGATGAACGCATATACGCGGATTGAAATCTCAACCCCAACTCGACTCAATTTTTCAACTCTGCATGTATACGTAGTAAATGTCGCTTTACCTTTGGAAAGTCCGTGAAAATACTCCTTTGTAAGGTACACGTCGATTACGTAATCTCCTGTCATGTTCCAGTATAACAGCTTTTTCGTTTCAGTCTCCTACACAGTAAATTTTAGTTATATCCGGTTATTCCTTAGAAGTAATTGTATCCAGTTTTTAATAATTTTAGCTCAAGAACACTTCTTGCTGACTAACCCTCTTTTGTAACAAAATTTCCATCAGGTATTAGTAACAGAACGTCAAGATAGTATTGTCTGATCTCTGGCTAACAGAAGTTAACATGGGCAATAAAACAAAATTACTCTAACATTCTTATAACTTTTTTGTAGAAATAATTAAAATGAATTACCTTTGTACCCTAAACAAACATATTTGACACCTTGTCTTAAAAATTTTGTTTATTTAAAGAATAACCTACATTAGTGTGCCATTCTCCAATCTCCCTAAATTCTCTTCTACTAATCCAGAATTTAATTATTTCTGGGTTGTTAGATTTAAACTCTATCGGCACATCATTCATTTCTGCTTTTTATACCGCAGCCAGAATATGTCTGACACTGACACTGTGTGCTCCTTCGATAAACTGTCTTCCGATATCGATAAGATCTTGGAAATATCCCTCTCTTCTGAAATCGTTCTTGCTGGCGATTTCAACGTTCACAACACACAGCAGAGTTGCCAAGTCGGGCGATTTCTCGCCGATTGGGCTACTTGTCAGTTGGGCGAGAAAATTTTCCTCTCTGCGACTAGGCACTTTCTGGGCGATTTTTTAAATCCTCCTGGGCGCTTTTGGGCGATTTTTTACTTCTTGCTGGGCGCGAGCTGAATCAGAATGCACGGCAGCCTACAGTAACAGTTCATATTGGCTTATCGAAATCACATAACCCGACGTGACAGTAGAAACATTATTGCTGTCGAGTCATCTCAAATTCTAATTTTGCGCCAATATTTTTTTACTGAACTCCGAACGAGTCCAAACTGACGGTTATCGCATTGGAATTTTTTCGCTCAAACATAAAAGTATGCTTAATGGCCGTCGTCACGTCGTGGATATCTAATTCTGATACAGCCGACATCAAAATTGTTTTTCTGTCATCCCTGCGGTTGCTTTTGCTATCCTATCTTAGAATAAAGAACTAGAGGAAAGGACATCATTCGGAAAAATGTAAGCATTTTGCTATATGTAGTAGAACCCAAGCGATGTGTGCGTTTCGACATAAAAGTAGTAAAATTATGCTTGTATACAGGAGGGACCAACTCATTTTGATAATATTTTAAATTAGGTGTTTTTAAAATATATTCTTATAACAGTTTTAATATAATATAACTTTGCCCGAACATATTTTATTAATTTACTTAATTTTACTATTTAAAAACACTTTGCTTATGCCCCAAATATTTCAGTATTACGGAGACGACTTTGATTTCAAGGCGACATTCGGTCCAATTTGACATTTCAGACGTCATTACCCCTTAACCCACTCGCTACTTGGCCATGAAGCAAAAATGCTTATCACACGTACAGGGTTTTTACTTAAGATAGCCTTTCCTCTCGTTTATATTCTAAGTATCCTATTTATGTACGTCAATAATTTAATACGTCAATAATAATATACTAATCAGGCTTTTAATTGCTTTATTAAGTAAGGTATTACCGCCCCCGCCCCCCCCCCCCCCCCCCTCGAGGCAATATCTTTGTAAAGTAGTACATAAGGTACGTAAAAGCGGAAATTTCCCGAATTCAAAAGTACACGTAAATACACGTAAGTGCAAAGAGTCACTACCATTAAATACCTACCTAATTAAGGGTATTTGTTGTTTTTCACGACGCCTCTACCACAATTTTAAATTTGTGTTACTTGTACTGTTGCTATGATTACTGTAATAAATATTACATTAAAGTTGTACAAACAACAATTTGAACTTGATTGATTATAAAATCAAAAGGCGATTTTTGGGCAATTTCAAATAATAGAGCGGCAACTTCGGTCGACTGCAGCGCCACGGCTCGGCGACTTTTGCTCCATACCGTCTGGCATCACAGTGGCTCAAGAATTCTTCTACCACAAGCCCGTCTGGAAGACACGTCGAGTTATTTAGTGAGTCCTTTAATTTACAACAACTGGTTGAGTGTCCAACTCGTGTTCCTGATACTTTGGGGCATAACTCTTTTGGATCTATTGTTAACATCGCATCCAGACAAGTATTCGGTTTCGGTAATTGCTCCCTTGGGCAATTTGGACCATTGTCTTATCTCCGCCCAATTCTTCATCTCCTCTCTGACAACCACTAACCTATATTCCACCAAAAGGTTAGTGTGGCATTATAAATGCTGATTGGGCGGGTGTTTGGTACTGGTCCATGACGTCATTCGAAAACAATCCATCCGATCGGAAGCTAAAAAGAAACGGAACCACACAGTATCAAGCCATAAACGAAAATAAAGTTTACTTATCTGAATTGCATAGCAGTTTCCGGAAATATTGCCTTTCTTCTTATTTTCAATCCATAATTACCACAATTACGTAACAAATCTGAAAGAAAAATGATAGCTTAGAACTTTTAGTTAGGTTTAGTTAGTTTGAACAGAAATCATTAAATAGACAGGAATTCAGACATACCAAAATTACGATTGTTAATTAACGCATAATACTGCCACAAAACTTGTATAAAACATAAACACGTTCACGATAATACATATTTTATTTTCTGTAAAAATATACTTACCAAATTCAAAAACAAGAATTTCACAACAACACGACTTGTTCTTTTTTATTCTCTTCTTTTTACATTTTCTTCGTTAAATCCAAAAACTTTCACCACACTGAGCTTTTCAAAATTTGCAGAAATGAATGAAAATACATTGCCAAAAGGGATAAATATATTGCAAAGGGGAAAACATCCAAGAATTATTACCAAAAATGGTAATATTAAGAAATGCGTGATCGAATCATTTCCATATATGGAAATGTTAGTTAAAATAGGGGAAACGACAAGCGGTCCGGCAACAATATAAGATTTTGAAAGCTCTTGATCGAGTCAGTCGAAATCAGCCCATCGCTTGTGTTTATCGAAACCGAAACTTAGAAATCCAATAAATATTAAAATCGTTCAAATCATTAAGTTTGTTGAAACGGTCGTTTTTAAAAAAGCTCGAATAAGAAAACCCAAACAAGTCGTGCGTGCTGTCGTGCCATTTTATCGTGATTAAAATTTGTGTATGTAAAGTTACATAGCTTTGTGGTGCTAGAAACTTTGGAAATCTAAACTTTAAAAATTTGAATTTGTGAAATCTTGAACTTGTAAAAATTTGAATTTGTAAAACTTACAAACAATAAAATTAAGTGATTTTGTGTTACCAAGCGAGTGTTCTTATTTCCTAATGAAATACGAGTATTCGTAATAATAATTGGACTAACGTGTAGCGAACTGGGTTATTATTTTTTTTATGTTTTCAAGGTGTGTTGGATTAAAGTAATCGAAGCAAAATTTTGAGTGTAAGGAAGTGAAACTTTATTAATTACATTGGTGTTTGAATGCACAGCGGGACTTAATAAATATCTTAGAGAGCAGGATTGGTGTGATTGCTTTTCTATGAGAGACGTTAACAAAAGCACCGATTATATCTTGAACATCCTTTGGTTTGGAATGCATCGCTTTAATCTTCATAGCTTCAAAAACATCAAACCAACTAACTCCAACTGGTTCAATAATGACTGTTTCGCAGCCATTAAAAACAAGGAATCAGCCTTCCAGGCATATAAATTGTGCCCTTCGGAGGAATTGAGACGTATCTATAGAGATGCGCGAAATATTTGCAATTCAATAATTAGTCGGACAATGTTAAATTTTGACCAGAGCATTAGAGGGAAAGTATTTTCTACTCCAAATGGTAGTAAGGGCTTCTGGTCTCTAGTAAAAACCGTAAAAAACAATTTCACCTGTTCGTCAACACCACCACTAATTTATAATGAGAATGTTTTTACTGACTCATTGGACAAGGCCCTGTTTGCTGCTAATTTTGCTACCTTGTGCTTGCCACATTCATTGCAGCCACCTTCATCTCCATCACAGTGCACTCGGGAAGTTTTTAGGATATTTACAAAACTCGACGTGTCCAAAGCTACTGGGCCTGATGGTTCCTCCCCCCTGGTTTTAAAATGCTGCGCCTCTGCTTTGGCTAAACCTTTGCGCAAACTTTTTCACCTGTAATATTTAACCGGAATGTTTTCAAATGCATGGAAACTTGATCATGTCCAGCCGATACTTAAAAAAGGAGAGGCATGCGACTCCTCTAACTACAGACCAATTGCAGTAACGTCGATCATATCTTAAGTTTTTAAATCACTCAACAACTCTCAGTTGATGAAATATCTAGAAAATAACCATCTTATCAGCGATTGTCAGCACGGTTTCCGCTCTGGCCGCTCAACCGGAGACTTACTAGCGGCTCTAACGGAGCGCTGGAATCATTGTCTCCATAATTTTGGTGAGTCCGAAATCGTCGCTTTTGATATTTCAAAGGCCTTTGATAGAGTCTGTCATGCTGCCCTTTTAGCCAAACCTCAAACATTTGGTCTGCACCCTACCCTCGTTAAATGGATAGAGAGTTTCTTGTCAGACCGTTCAATTCGTGTAGTAATTGACGGAGTTACATCTGATTCCTACAAAATAAATGCCGGTGTAGCTCAGGGCTCAGTTCTTTCAACAACCTTTTTTCTTCTTTTATCCCCTTCTTTTATTACTCTTAATCATATCCATAGTTTCGCCGACGACAGCACCTTTGATTTCGCGTACTCATTTGATTTTGTAATGAATTCACGTGGAAATTCTAAAGAATTCAATCTAGACTGCCTGTTTAGATCATTAAATAACGACATTTCTATGGTATTCGACTGGGGCAGAGCAAATCATGTTTCGTTTAATGCATCAAAAACTCAGTGCTGTTTAATGTCCCTAAAAAAACGCCCAGTTCAAGCCCTACCTATTTCAGTCGATGGAGTGAATATACCCAATTCGCCCTCCCAAAATATCTTGGGTATTCAGATATCCAGCAATCTGATCATATATTTGCAATCGCTAAAATTGCGATGGGCTTTCTATAGAGATGTAAAAAATATTTCACCCCACCTGACTTACCGCTGATCTACAAATCCCACATTAGGTCTAGAGTTGAATTTAATTCCCATATTTGGGCAGGGGCCGGACACCACGCATTGTCTGCGTTAGACAAAGTCCAGCGAATGGACTTTATTGGCGATTCCTCAATCTCTGAGGGCCTTGACTCTCTGGAGCATCGAAAGAATGTCGGTTTACTCTTACTCTTCTGTCGCTATTTCCATGAGCATTGTTCTAACGAGATTGCTATCCTGATTCCTTATAGACACATGGCAACGCGCGATATAAGAGCTACAAGTCGCTCCCACCCCTATACTCTCCAGGTCAAATTTGGACGTACCGTCAAATATCGGGAATCTTTTCTAAGCAGAAGAACACGAATGTGGAACAGTTTAGCATCTACTGTTTTTCCCGCGTCATATGAGCCCGAAACTTTCAAACGGGGCGTGCATCGATACCTCCTTCAGTCAACCTCTTAACCCGTTTCCCTCATCCTTAATTCCCTTCCTGCCAAGACTGTGCTTTAGCATCATAGGGCATCGCCTGAGCTTTGGCAACATCATATATGTATATATAAAAAAATAATAATAATAAGTCAGGGATTTCTAAGGCTGAGGTTTTTCTAATCCTTTCTTTTCTTAGACGTGTTGTCCTTTTTTGGAAAGACGGGCAATCTAATAAAAATAAAAAACAGGTATACTAATTACATGAATTTCGGAGAAAATTTGGGAAAATACTAATTTTTTGGTAATTTCAAAACATTGTTATCACTTTTGGAAGTGGTAGGAGTTAGGTCAACATAGTTATGTACTTTGAAAATATCGTTGGGATAGTAGTTATTAACTTTGTTTGATGTCGCTGCCTTAGGTAGATCTAAAGAGATAAATAAAAGATTGATGTGGCTACCATGAAAAATGCAAATTTATGAATCACGCCGTATCCGAGAATATCTCGTCAGGTTAGCCACCAATCCAAAAATGATCCATAAAGTTATTGGGTGTGGCAAGGGGCATCGGATATACCTATATATTTATCATGAAATAAATTTTTTACTTTATGGCTGTAAATTGTAATTAACATCAAATAATGGGATGGTAATTTGTGGCAATCACACTCCCAATCTTCTTGGTAACTGTTTCCTGTATGTACAGTAGTATTTTGTAGCTTTCCCTGTAGAACACAAAGCGTGTTTTGGAATGAATTTTCCATCTCGATGGTTTCATGAATTATAATCTCTTTAGGAAGTGAGGAAACCTTTTCCTGGTCTCTAAGTGTATAAGTTTTATACTCGCAATAGCTTTTGTTTAGATTACTTAAAAATCCTTTTTCAGAGCGCTATACCTTAGTTTTTGTCGTCTGTTGCACCCAGAGTTACTTTGGTTGAGACATCTGAGTCTTCTGCTTTCCTCATTGTAACGTTGTTTAATGGTCTCTCGATTTGTGTCCCTACGTAGTTGCTGTGCTACATTGTCTTTCGGGATATTTTCCTGTACTGCTGTGGTCCTAACTTTGGAACGTTAAAGACTATCGTGAGTGACGATCCAGCGATTCGATCCAGAATGGCAGTACTAATTTAGGGGGACAAAATGCAACTACTTAGTCGTCGGTGGGGTAAGTGATATGTCGGCCTTCCATTCCGGAGGTCAAAGTGTGAATTCCACCCATAGCCCCCCCCCCCCACCCTAACCCCACATGGCAAACATATATTGTCGCGAGAATTCGTGAGCGGCGTTTTAGCTCAACCGAACATCGGAAAGTGAGTCAAAATCGATGCGTGAGTTTCACGACAAGCAAATGGATATGTGAACGTTGTAAAGAAGGTAGAAGATTGTAAACAAATATTAAATGTTTGCATATTTGTTAATCTCCGCTTTGACTGTTATTCAAAATATGAAAATCAGCTACACAATAACAATGGCAAGTATCTAGAGTAAGGAGATAATTATATACTATCGTCCCACTCTAATAACATTTTTCCAAAAATATTTATTAGTTCAACAATACCATAACGCAAAAACTATTTCAAAAGAATCTCTATTACTATTTTCTCAGTTACTTAATCTAATAATGTTTTTATAGAACGGAATCAGGCAATTTATCTCTTATTTGTACGTGTCCTGTTATTCGGTTTTATTATGTAAAGGTCCTTTGAGAAAGATAAAGCTACCGATTTTCCATTTTATTCCAAAAAGTTTTCGTGCTTGACGACGTAACTTAATAAAGCAAAACATTTCATTGTCTGAATCTTACACCAGATCTTATTGAATTGGCCAAAATTATATTGGCGCATACAATATTCAGAGAATTTCTTTCAAAGTAAGCCGAAAACTCCCCTGCAATCAACAATTTGATATGAGGATGCTATTGAACACAATCCTCCTCCTCTCAAATCTTTTTTTAGTTCCGGTTTCATTGCTGGAGCCATATGCACTGTACAACATACAATTATCCCTCCTTATTCCGTCCCTGAGTAACTAGTGTGAATGAACGAAATCATATACTACTCCAGATGTGTGTACTACCATACTTCGATATAACGTAAAAGCTCTTCAGGACCCATCTTCATCCCGCCGAAAGCTTCTCACGTACTTCATTTCACAAGCAAAATAAGCATCTCCATACCTCCACGCCTACCGTTATACACTCCATATATAGGGTCGACGGCCCACACTTTGAACATTTTGCACGTTTCATGAACGAAAAATGGTTCATACATAAATGAATATGACTGTATAATATTATATCTAGATATTTGGACATAGGGCAGGATACAGGATCCCATGCAGGTACATCTGATTGTGTAGCTTCCTATAAAATTGCGGCAACATGTGGTGGTCAACGTGGAGCCATTAATTTTGGGCGTCTCTGACGGTACAATGGAACAGAAGCAGTCTACCATGCTCGAGTGGTTTTTTTTATTATTTTTCCGGCATGTCACTAAGTTTATGAACACGCTTCTTCCAAGAGAAGCTCTCAGAATATTACGGTGCTTGATATGAACATAAAAAGTTGAAAATATCAACGAAATGTCTCAGAAAGCATTGAACGAATTTTCGCATCTAAAAAGGAAAAAGTCTTCCGCTTCCTTCACTTTGCAACGTTCCACAAAAACTTACATTGAAGCGAATGAAGCCATCTTCAAGATGACATTTTCTCTGCTTCATCCTTATTACGCTGCATCGTACCATATAACTGTGCCACAACAACATCAAATGCAAAAGGACGTTAGTCCTGTGACTAAAAACTTTTGAATTTATTTTTGCTTTGCAATATTGTCGGAAGTTCAGACTTTTGCAATTAACGGAGACCCGTTGTGAAAGCGAAGGAAATACATCACCGAAACGAGAATGTATTAAAATGGAATTGTTGAAAATAAACGAAAATAAACTTTTGCGGGATCATGGAACTGCGTTAGGTTGTTCTTTTATTATATGTAAGTAAATATCTCTGCTTTCATTACGCCTGAATAAACACATACACATTCGTCTTTGATTTAATGTTATTTTTCCAGGGACCGTAATATTTATAAAAAAAAATTTTGCATTTGCATAGTTATCTGTGAATAAATTTTTTTTGTTAACCTTTAATCCTTAATTTGGTTTTTTTTATGAAATAGGAGTTATCGATAACTTTTTAATTTTTCTCAATAATACATATTCTAGTATCTTTTTTCTTTGTTTGTTTTTTATTTACATTTTCTAATTATTATTATCTATATATACATATTTGTATTTTTTTTATTCATTTATTCATAAAAGATTCATCAAAAGACTACTGTGGATTATACATATAACAATAAAAGTAAATAAAAGAAATTAAAATTGAAATGAAGTTAAACAAAAACTTAAACTTAAGAGTTAAACTAAATACTAAAATAATAAACATCAGCCAGGACACATCCGGCTCCTTAAGCGCTGCTTGGTGAAACTCCAGTCGATGCAGGCAAAGTGTCCATTAAATAGGCAGCACATCGCTGTAATGGTCTCCTGCAAACCATGTAGAGTTCGGTGACCGGCCTCAGGGTGCGCGGCGGGACAGAGATGTTCACAGCCCCGAGCCGAGCCGAGCAATTCTGGTGAATTTATCGTTCCCTGAAATAAATCAAAGATAAATAATATTCTTGGTACAATGAGAAGACGCAAGGGAGTCCAATAAAATCTGTCTTAGTTCTTCACTATAGGAGAAAAGCACCAAAGGATCATCCCAAGGAAGTCTACGCAGTGCAAACCGAAGAAATCTGCGCTGCACTACCTCGATGCGGTAGATGTAAGCAGCGAACTAGAGAGCACAAACAGGGCTAATGTATTCCAGAATTGGTCTAACGAAGGTGCAGCAAAGGAGTCTAGTCAGGTAAGGATCGTCCAATTCCTTAGACTATCTCTTCACGAAGCCCAACATCGAATTAGCCCTGCCAACGATTGAATTTACAAAGAAAGAATTGATTGAAATTACAAAAGAAAGGCGAGAGTTGAGAACCACATCCAGATCTTTAACCGTGTCAACTCTGCTCAAAGTAATAGCATGGCTCACGGTGATAGCATAGTCGAAGAGGATAGGACACCTTTTACGGGAGACAGTCATGGCTTTGTACTTGCCGGCATTTAAGGAGAGGCGATTGCGAGAGCACCAATCACAAAAAGCAGCAAAATCGGAGTTCAGGAAACTACAATGGGAATCATGAGTGACAGTGCGAAATATTTTGGCATCATCCGCGTAACACAGAATTTTAGAGCTAGGCAGAAGAAGCGAGACATCATTATTGTACAAAATGAAAATGAGCGGGCGAAGGATGCTGCCCTGGGACACCCCTGATGTGACACAGATAAGGTCCAAATGGGCTTCTCCTCCGCAAAACAAGAAGAAGACAGCTTATAGACTAGGATTCTATGGTCGATCCTATCGAAAGCCTTACGGAAATCGGTAATCACGCAGTAAACCTGCCTACCCGATTCAATGTTCGGGAGTGAATAACTGTCATGTCGAGTAGTTGGCTCTTCAAACGAGGCCTGAAAAAGCTAAGGTCTATGTCTGTGAAGTACTCATTGAAGAGGCGTGACATCGATGTTATAGGCCTGTGGTCGCGAGGAACTTGAAGAAAATCGTGACTCCTAATGGTAAGGGGCGGGACAGAGATGCCCACAGACATCAGCTGATCCGGCGAACTAATCGTTTCTTGCAATAAATCAAAAAAGAGAGAATTTTGGCAATATTGCGTCTCTTCTCAAGGGAGTCAAGGAAAATGAGCCTCAGGTTGCCAAGGTAAGGGGGAAGCATGATAGGATTATTCCAGGGTATACCCCGGAGTGCAAATCTTAAAAATCTTTGCTGTGTAGGGAGACCAGATAAGGCTGGCGTACTATAAGATTGGTGTAACAAAAGTACAATACAGAATCTTGGTCAAATAGGGGTCATCAAGCTCCCTAGACCATCTTTTCACAAAGCCCAGCATCGAGTTAGCCCTATTGACGATCTATGTCACGTGGTCCTCAAAAGAAAGCTGGGAGTTTAAAACCGCACCCAAATCCTTTGTCTGCTGCGGGAAAATATCATAGCTGTACACTTACTAACATTCAAGGGAAGGCGATTACAAGCACACCATTGACAAAACACAGAGAGATCAATGTTGAGCAGACCACATTCGGAGTCCTGAGAAACAGTGCAGAAAATCTTGGCATCGACTGCATAGCCTACAATTGTGGCGTTTGGTAAAAGAAGCGAGACATTATTTAAGTATATAATGTAAAGGAGTGGACCGAGGATACTACCCTCTGGCACCCCAGAGGTAACAGAGATTTGGTCCGATAGAGTTCAACAAAAATTAAACTTTTCATTAACTCGAGCGACGTGAGAAATATAAAATGATTTCTCAACGCGATCAGCGTTTCTGACAAAGAAAAACTAAACTCCTTTGGCTCTTCCTTAACAGCAGCACCAAAGGGTTAGCTTTGGTTAGCTTTTCTTTTGCTGCTGGACGCTTTCGCACGAAACCGAAAACTAGATGGAATTCCAGAAAAATTATTAAAACACCGATCCAGACAGCTGTATCATATTCTGCATTGTTTATTGATTATTCATTTACAATATTTCATTAATGTGCTTATTACTACAAAAAAGAACTAAACAATAAACTAAATAAAAAAACTAAATAAAAACATTATAACAAATCATATAAAAACAAAGAACAAGGAGAGAATTCGCAAAATTTATATTCAGAAAACAAAAGTGCTAAAGTGAATAAAAAGCAAACAAAAAGCAAAAAGCACAACAAAAACCAAAAAGTAACCTCAACAAAGCTGACTCCTCACATGATTACGCGATAGATGAAAATCAATGCAATTAAAAGCGGAATTAAAAAATCGCGACATCGACGTTATAGGTTCATTTAATCCATAATTAGTACGATGAAAAGGTAACCGAAGAAAGTCGTGATTCCTCAAGGAGCGAGCTGGAACCGATATGCCAAAACGACCCAAGAGAACAGAAGAATCAATGGACCCACGAATGCAGTCGAAAGCAAAAAGGATCCCGGCGTTACGGCGTCTCTTTTCAAGTGTGTCTAAGTGCAGGAGTTTAAGTCTATCAACATAAGGAGGTAATATATGGGAATTATTCCAAGGAAGGCCTCGAAGGGCAAACTTAACGAACCTCCGTTGAACAGCTTCAATGCGATTGATATGTGACACATAGAGCGGTGCCCAGACTGGAGAGGCATATTCCAGAATAGGCCGGACAAAAGTGCAATATATGAGCTTTGTAATGTAAGGGTCATCAAATTCCCTTGGCCACCACTTCACGAAACCGAGAGTCATATTAGCCTTGTTGACTATGGCATTAAAATGATCCTCAAACGAAAATTGAGAATTAAGCCAAACACCCAGGTCCTTAGTCTTAGTAACTCTTGTTAAAGGACAACCATCTATGGTAAAGTTATATTGAAATGGAGACCTTTTTCGTGCGAAAGACATAGATGTACACTTGCTAATATTTAGGGGAAGGTCGTTAATGGAACACCAATTCTGAAAGGCGTCCAAGTCGGAATTTAAGAGTAGGCAATCGGCATTTTCAGACACAGTGCGAAATATCTTAGTGTCGTCGGCAGAACAAAGAATATTTGAGTTAGACAGTATCGCAGATACATCATTGATATAAATAACAATGGGCCAAGGTGGGAGCCCTGCGGTACACCGGAAGTGTTGAAAATTGCATCAGATAGAGCTCCACGAAAAGAAACCCTCTGAGTGCGTTCAGACAAGTTCGAATGAATCCAATTTACAAAAACTCGCGGAAACCCAAGAAGGGAGAGTTTGAGAATAAGAATTCTATGATTTATTCTATCGAAAGCTTTCTTGAATTCAGTAAAAATACAGTCAACTTGCTTACCACCTTCAATTGCAGAAATACAGAAGTTTGAAAATTCCAATAAATTGGTGGTAGTTTACTTACCCCTAATGAAGTCATGTTGAAACGGCTGCAAAAACGGCTTGCAGTGGAAGTATAGAACATCGCAAATAAGTTCCTTAAAAATCCTGGATATACAACAAAGATGAGCAATTGGTCTATAATTCGAGATTTCACATTTATCACCTTTTTGTGAAGGGGAATAATTAATGAGGTTTTCCAAGCTTTCGGAAAAACACCGCAACGAGTTGAGAGATTAAATAAATAACACATAATACATACATATATTTTCACGAGTGAGGCAGGGATACCGTCAGGACCAATTGAAAAACTATCAGTCAAGGTAGAGATTTTCTTCAAAATCGTAACTTCGTCAAATAAAAGGTCTTTGGATTCGAGAGAAGTCGGTGTTAACCTCGTCAAATGGGTAAAATCCTTAAAGCTAATATCACAGATATCATCCAAAAACGCAGTTTTAAAAAAATCGGCAAAAAGGTTTGCTATCGTCAACGGCTCATTGCTTTCGCTGCCTCCGAAAGACAAAGAAGATGGATAGCCATCAAAATTGCGCTTCAAGTTCACGAACCTCCAAAATCGCTTAGGATCGACTCGTAGGGACGCTTTCATTCTATTAATATAATTATTATAAGAAGACACTAAGTCAGATAAAAATTGACTGCGTAAATTGGAATAAGTTAAATAGTCAGCGTCGCTCCTAGAGGAACAAAACCTCTTCCAGGCCTTACATTTAATATTCCTTAAATGTTTTAAGGAACTATCAAACCAAGGCAGACTAGAACGCAAGTTATTCGATTTAGAAATAGGGACACAATAAGTAAAACAGATAGAGAGTAAATCATAAAAAGATCTTACGGCCGCATTAATGTCTCGTTCATAGAGGACGCTACTCCAATCACAAGTTAAGAGCCAGTTGTTCATCACGGAGAAGTCAGCCTTACTGAAGTTATAACAAGCATCATCTGGTACACAAGAAGCCATCATAACTGGATCAATGAAAAGAGCAATATGAAGCGCAGTGCACTAGCAGGATCAGTAGAAAAAATGAGGTCGAGGAACCTTCCGTGATCATTAGAAATACTGCAAGTCTGTGTTAAGCCTGAAGAAGCAAGGCTATCTATAAAAGAAAAAGCAAACTGATTGGCAGACCGAAAAGAAGGAACCAAGCCATCATCCGAGTGTGAGAGCTCCCAGCCAACATCAGGCAGGTTAAAGTCACCCAAAAGCAACAATTCATCAGAAGGCATCAAGGCGTGTGAGAGGTCATCCAGGCAGGAGGCAAACCTTTCAAAAACATAAGACGGAGAACCTGGAAGAATATAAGCTGTCGAAATGAACACAGTTTTGCCAGGCAGTCCAATAGCGATACATAAAACCTCCAAATCTTCGGAATTCGGGATGTCAACCAGTCTGCATGGAACATCGCGACACGAACACCGCCTACCACGGGCGCATCAAGCAAATCAGCATAACGATCACGGCGAAAAACAATGTACTTAGAGCTAAACAGCTCCGCATCCAGAATTCCCTGAAACAGCCACGTTTCAGTCAAACAAATTACACTGTAACAAAGATCGCTGGAGCCATTAAAGAGCCTAGCCGTTTTTGAACGAAGACCAGTTACGTTTGCGTAGATCGACAATTCCGCAATCCGTTTTTTGAGGACTAATTGGCCCAGCCAATGTCATTTTCTAGGAACATCAATCAGCTCGGCTTTGATTATACCTTTGCGGAAACTAATATCCATCGTGTGGAGTCCGTTACTGACCTCGGTGTAATGCTAGACAGGAAACTCGATTTTACTCCGCACATAAACCATATAGTATCTCGGAGTAATTCAGTCCTTGGCTTTGTTAAGCGGTGGTCAAGGGAGTTTTGTGATCGACAGACTCTTATTCAATTATTTTTTTCTTTAGTTAGACCAATTCTTGAGTACGCATCTCAGGCTTGGTCTCCTTGCTATGCTGTTCATTCCAGACGCATTGAATCGGTGCAGCGGAACTTTGTTAAGTTCGCACTAAGGGACCTCCCGTGGAATGATCCATTAAGGCTTCCTCCTTATGAGGATCACCTCCGATTGCTTAATATGCACTCGTTAGAGGAACGTCGTAGAATTGCTGACCTAGTATTTATTCATCAGCTTTTGAACTTGAATATAGATTCTCTCACTCTTGCAAGTTTGGTTACTTATAGGCAAACCCCGTATAGCTTAAAGAGATTGCCTTTACTACATGTTATCCATTCTCGCTCTAACTATGGTATGCATGAGCCTATTAACCGCATGTGTAGAGCCGTGAATTTGTGTCCTACTTTTAATCTGGCTCTTACTAAAGATTTGCTTAAACGATCTCTGTTGTCTTTGCACCCCTGATTGTAGTGTTTGGGATTGTTCTAGACTTTTTTTTATTTGTTGTTTTCTTTTTTCTTGTTTACTAATATTTTATTGCATGGGTTGTGGGAGCCTCATTCATCTCAATATTTGTTATATTCTGGTGAATAGGTCAATTGATTCCAGGCCTCTGCCTGTGAAGTGCGCCTTCTAAGTTAGAAGGGTTAATTCTATATTTCTATATTTAATGAACTACGTACTATTTCCACTGATGTTCCAATGATTGCCATTATTTTATTATTATTGCCGAAACTTTGGACATATAATATCGTTGACTCCTTCTGCAGTTATAACAAAGTTAAAAAATAGAAAAAATAAAAATCAAAACAAACTACTTGTATACTCGAGCAATGTAAGAAATATAAAAATGTCTTAACATGATCGGCGTTTCTAATGAAGAAAAGTTAAACTCCTTTGGCTCGTTCTCAACAGCAGCACCAAAGGGTTAACCTTTCTTCAGCTGCTGGACGCCTTCGCGAAAAAACGAAAACTAGATTGAACTCCAACACAAAATATTTTAAAAACCGATCTAGACAGCTGTATCAAATAAAGATCACTTTCACTGTCACGCTAACCTTGCGGTAAAATTATTTTCACAAAATGCACAAAATGTGCAGCAAAAATTCACTTGACCCGAGTTAATTTTCAAAAATAAAAATCAAAACAAACTACTTGTATACTCGAGCAATGTAAGAAATATAAAAATTTCTTAACATGATCGGCGTTTCTAATGAAGAAAAGTTAAACTCCTTTGGCTCGTTCTCAACAGCAGCACCAAAGGGTTAACCTTTCTTCAGCTGCTGGACGCCTTCGCGAAAAAACGAAAACTAGATTGAACTCCAACACAAAATATTTTAAAAACCGATCTAGACAGCTGTATCAAATAAAGATCACTTTCACTGTCACGCTAACCTTGCGGTAAAATTATTTTCACAAAATGCACAAAATGTGCAGCAAAAATTCACTTGACCCGAGTTAATTTTCAAAAATAAAAATCAAAACAAACTACTTGTATACTCGAGCAATGTAAGAAATATAAAAATTTCTTAACATGATCGGCGTTTCTAATGAAGAAAAGTTAAACTCCTTTGGCTCGTTCTCAACAGCAGCACCAAAGGGTTAACCTTTCTTCAGCTGCTGGACGCCTTCGCGAAAAAACGAAAACTAGATTGAACTCCAACACAAAATATTTTAAAAACCGATCTAGACAGCTGTATCAAATAAAGATCACTTTCACTGTCACGCTAACCTTGCGGTAAAATTATTTTCACAAAATGCACAAAATGTGCAGCAAAAATTCACTTGACCCGAGTTAATTTTCAAAAATAAAAATCAAAACAAACTACTTGTATACTCGAGCAATGTAAGAAATATAAAAATTTCTTAACATGATCGGCGTTTCTAATGAAGAAAAGTTAAACTCCTTTGGCTCGTTCTCAACAGCAGCACCAAAGGGTTAACCTTTCTTCAGCTGCTGGACGCCTTCGCGAAAAAACGAAAACTAGATTGAACTCCAACACAAAATATTTTAAAAACCGATCTAGACAGCTGTATCAAATAAAGATCACTTTCACTGTCACGCTAACCTTGCGGTAAAATTATTTTCACAAAATGCACAAAATGTGCAGCAAAAATTCACTTGACCCGAGTTAATTTTCAAAAATAAAAATCAAAACAAACTACTTGTATACTCGAGCAATGTAAGAAATATAAAAATTTCTTAACATGATCGGCGTTTCTAATGAAGAAAAGTTAAACTCCTTTGGCTCGTTCTCAACAGCAGCACCAAAGGGTTAACCTTTCTTCAGCTGCTGGACGCCTTCGCGAAAAAACGAAAACTAGATTTAGATTTTTTAAAATATTTTGTGTTGGAGTTCAATCTAGTTTTCGTTTTTTCGCGAAGGCGTCCAGCAGCTGAAGAAAGGTTAACCCTTTGGTGCTGCTGTTGAGAACGAGCCAAAGGAGTTTAACTTTTCTTCATTAGAAACGCCGATCATGTTAAGAAATTTTTATATTTCTTACATTGCTCGAGTATACAAGTAGTTTGTTTTGATTTTTATTTTTGAAAATTAACTCGTGTCAAGTGAATTTTTGCTGCACATTTTGTGCATTTTGTGAAAATAATTTTACCGCAAGGTTAGCGTGACAGTGAAAGTGATCTTTATTTGATACAGCTGTCTAGATCGGTTTTTAAAATATTTTGTGTTGGAGTTCAATCTAGTTTTCGTTTTTTCGCGAAGGCGTCCAGCAGCTGAAGAAAGGTTAACCCTTTGGTGCTGCTGTTGAGAACGAGCCAAAGGAGTTTAACTTTTCTTCATTAGAAACGCCGATCATGTTAAGAAATTTTTATATTTCTTACATTGCTCGAGTATACAAGTAGTTTGTTTTGATTTTTATTTTTGAAAATTAACTCGGGTCAAGTGAATTTTTGCTGCACATTTTGTGCATTTTGTTAAAAAATAGAATTAACTATTTAAGCAATCTAAGTAAAATAAATAATCTTATTTCTAAATTATCTAATTTAAAATGAAAGGTAAAATTAAAAATTTTTTAATTATGTATTATGCACCTTGTGTGAAAAAGAATTCGAAAGAGAAATGAAATTATGTTACCTTAAATAAATTACCTAAAAGAATATTTTTAATTTCATTTTTATAAAGATGTACATGTACTCGTACATTATAAATCATATAAATTTCTTAATTTTTCAGTCCATATTATAACTTTATTTCCATAATACACTATTGTTGTTTTGCTAGATTAGTATTATTTAATGACCATTTATTTATTCTTATCTTAAGATCCTGGGTAATTCACGCGTTACTCACGTACATTCGCGTGGTTATATTAGAATAATATTAGACTTTAATATCCCATTTTTAATTTATTTAACATATAAACAGTTAGAAATTAATAACGTTAAGAATTGGGAAATAAAGTTAACGTAAAATTCAATTTAAATTCGTTAATAATACAAGATTGAACGCAGTAGCTCAGAGTATACATTTAAATGTAACGTGAGTTACTACGTAAACCATGATATATTTATAAATTAACATTGCATTTTATGTTAACTTTATTAAGTAATTCTTAACTTTATTAATTTCTTACTGTCTATGTGTTAAATAAGTTAAAAATGGAATATTAAAATCGAATATTCATCTAATATAACAACGCGAATGTAACGTGAGTTACGCTCGAATCACCCAGCTCATTACTACATTTTAAAAGTAACCATTAGCACTAGGGATGGGCGATCTTCGAGATCGATCTTTAAGCATTTGATCTGCCGATTTTTGAATCGATGTTACGTGGGACCGATTCAGCTCGAATCGATTTATTTGTTTCCGATTTCGATCTATTTAAGAAGTTCCAAAAAACACAAGCTAACTCCTGATTTTTTTTTCATTTTATCTTTCATTTGTGTAATAATCCGACAAATGTAAAAATAATTTAAAAGAATCGTAATTGTTAGGTGAATGCGCTTGTGATCGCTATAATATTTTAGTGTCAACTGTGTACTACTGAATGATTGTGTCATCGGTGGCTTGTTATGTTTTATTTCTGGTTTGGTGATTCAACAATGAGAAAGAAATAAGTTATTTAAAGAAAAATCTAAAATAAGTGATATTCGAATATGCGATTTTAAGTTTTTATATAAATTAGTTTTGTATTAGACGATGCAACTTGAAATTACTTCGAAAGTTAGTTGAATTTTGTATACCGACATCCTAGATGTTATGCATATTAGTTTTTTTTTTATCCGACGTGGATAAAGCCGGAAGGGCATTAGGGTAAGGGAAGTGAGGAAACTTGAAAGTCTTGTTTTTGCATTCCTGCGAGCTAAAGAAAAGCCCAGAGACGGAGTGGATTATTTTAATTTCTTAATAAAAGCTCACGGGGAGACCTGGTCTCGAACCTGCAACCCATGGGATGGCGGTCGTACCGCTCAACGAATTGATCCAACTCCGTTTACGCGGATTTGCCACATCAACAAAGTAGAAAATGACTAGTGGAATAGACAAGTATACATACTGCCACGTATAATCCTAGTAAGAAACTCATGTGGAATACACGTAGATGCGACGTAGATCGTAATCTCCTGAAAGAAGTATATATATATATATATATATATATATATCTTTTTGAGTTCTGCCCATTTTTACTCTATCAAAGATTTGACACTTATTAATAGTTTTTTTAATATAAAGTCTCAAATTTGGCAGGTTTTACACTTTTAAAACAATATGGATTTAGACATTTAAGCAATGGTGAATTGTGTAAAAAACCTTTCCACAATAAATTAAAAAGACGAAGAATTTATTTTGCGTGCTTTAAAATCTTACATAGCCTTTTATTAAAACATTTTCATATGAAAAGTGTGTAATTGTTTTCGATCACAATTAGCACTTGAATAGTAAACCAGAACTGCGTCCATTTTGAAATTTTCAACTGAGAGGTAGTCATGTTTCTCTCAAGGTGAAGACAGGGAGGAAGATAAAGGTGAACTGCCAACTTTAACTTTCGGTGATTTCCCTTTAAAACGAAAGAATAAAACATTCCCAGAATATTTTCAAAAAACGTCCCCAAGATATACATTTTTAGGGCTAAGACCAGAAACCTTCCCAGAAAACTTACGAGAATGTTCTTCGTAAATACTTATAAAATGTCCTTAAATCGCTTCTGAAATCAGACATAGCAATGCCTTGGGGACGTATTTTCAAAATATTCCTGGAAGGATTCTCGGACATCTGATATTAGTAAAAAAATGTTTACGCTTGCAAATACGCGGCACAAAAGTTGTGCTTCTCTTTTACTTTTCGAGCGTACATTTTTTACATTTCTGAAATACCCAAGATTTGTTAGCTACAAAGGCTGTTTTCTATTATTTAATAAATTGGTTTATTAATGACCCTATATTTTTATATGTAGAAACAGGTTTAATTACTTGCAATTTAAAAATGCTGAAATTAATTGAAATATCAAAATAAACTGAATCGGTCTATTCGATCTATGGAAATCGATCCTTTTAAGGCGATTAATCGATCAACGAAATCGGAAAAAAATTACAGATCGATCCGTACCGAATCGATTTTCTCAGTTCGATCCCCCATCCCTAATTTCCACTCATGAAGGGTCTCGATACTACAAAAATTGTAGGTAGTAATTTTCTAGCAACAATTGCAGTAAATTTTATATGAATTACAGTAAAATTTCCTCCAAATAATGTTTAGTAACATTTAAAGTGGTATTAGATTACCCTTTTATATGTAACGGACATATGAAAATACTATAAAATATGTAGTAAATATCTTTAGATTTAAAGGAAAATTCACTGTGTTATATAGCAGCGATACTACTATACAAACCGAACTAAAGTCCTATATTTTTAATGGCAAAATATCATTACTACTTTAACAGTAGGCAACCAAATTACGGTGGCTGCCAAGTATTTCCGATAATTCCTTGAAAAGAGTGGACTCAAATTGCGGCCTTTGACCTGTCGTTATGGTTTGCGGAAAACCATAGCGCGAAGTCCAGTTGCGTACAAATGCGTATACAGTAGCAGTTATGGATCGTAGGAGGATTGCTTCTGCCCAGTTAGAAAAGCGATTTTTTATTGTTAGATAGTAAGTGTAGACATTTGATTGTGACAGGGAACCCACAATATCCATATAAATGTGTTCGAGCCTACCAGTGGTTTATCGTTATGCATTTTGGGTCAAAAACATTGAGTTATGATGAGCACTCTAGTTACGCTGGTACTTGGGTGCGATAAATTATAAATTGTATCGAAATCGGCCCTTATAAGACGTTCTGCAACGTAAGTCGATTAATGGCGGTTGAGAATATGTACCTTTTGTAGTTCGTCATCGTCGTTTTGTTCTTTTGATAGGGTGCGAATATCAGATTTAGTTAGATCTATTGCATTAGTTAACAGAGATCTAGACAACGTATCTGCTACAATGTTACTTATTATATGCTGAAAGGATCTGTCAAAATGTGACAATACTTATGTTTTAACATATACCAATCTTTTAACACAGAAGACCGCAGTCGTTTCAGTCTCCGATGTTTTTCCTCATGATGAGGTTATCAAGGCATGTTTATCTATCATGTTCAATGCCACTGGCTCTGATGATATTGCACCAATATCTTTCTAAATGTTATTACCTATAGTTCTTGACAGCTTAGTTTATATCTTCAAATTTTATCTAACATTTTCTAGATTTCCAGAGGTCTGGAAAATGCAGTGGTTATTCCGCTGGCTAAATACTCTTCACCTTCTTCAGCGTGTGACTATCAGGTTCTGAGCATGCAAATCATCCAGTATGTTTCGGAAAATAAATTTATTTCGAAGTAACAATCTCGCTTCCGCTCTGTCTACAGCAGCGTAAGTGCCTTGTTGAAACAATATATTGATATACGCTGGACAATGCTTTATTATTTTTATTATTCTTAGTACTCCCCGACTCTACTAAGCCATTCGATTTTGCGAATAATATGTTACTATCACCAAAACTACAAAAAATGTATAATTTCAAAAACGCTCTCAGTGTGTGATAGTTGTTGTTTAAAAGTTTAGGTGGATTGAGATTACATGTAGTATTCCACAAGGTAGTATTCCACAAGGGCTTGTTGTTTTCGGCTTATTTATCAATGATCTTCTTGATGTCATTGAAGACGTGAACATCCATTTGTATGCTGATGATACTGAGATATACGTTTTTCGTCCAATTGGGTTAGTTGAGAACTGCATACACCATGTCAACCGTGATTTAATAAATATCCTATATAAATCCTCTAAAATCTAATTGTATCGTTTTCTACAGAAAAGAACTAGATCAATCGGATCTTTACAATATTCATCTGATTGGAGTGCTGTTCCCATATTCTGACAGAATTACGAATTTCGGGGTATATTTCAACGGTAACGTGGAGTGTTGAGACCATATAAATGCTGCATTACAGAAGATTCGGCTGCTCAAGCTTTAGAGTAGACTGCTTCAAGCTGATTCAAAGCTAAAGCGTATTCGGCCATTGCTAGATTCTATTTGAAAGCTTCAAATTAATGTCGTTTTTAATGATTGCGTACGAGTTTTTTTATAATTTAAGACGTCACGTCGTCTCATTATAAGAATCTCATACTAGGGTGAACACTTACTGAAATATAAGAGCTTCAGTTTTTGTGAGTAATGTGGTAAACTCTAAATCTCCTACATACCTGTAGTTAATCCAATTACCGCCTAATCGATCGGACGCGTTGCGCGATCGCTCCTCACTCTGTTCAATTTCTCTGAAGTATTTTCGTTTCGTGTGTTTTGTGCGTGTCTCAGCAAAGTGAGTGCCACTCTTTCCCGGTCAATAACTTACCTGACACAGTTTCTCCTTGTTTACATTTTTGTCAGTGACCTTATTTTTAACTGGCCCCTATTTTGTAAGTGACTCAGTTTGTTTTTTGACTTTTAACAGTGCCGGGAAATATTTTTGTTTTTCAAACGGAAGGGATTCAGTTTGTTTATTTTGTTTTTAACTCGAAATTGCTGCAACCTGGTGTAAGGCCTTTTGTTTAACTTTTTATTTTTAAATATTTCCGACTAATCTTCACGCACATAATGGCCCTTTGCAAGGCATGCTCTAATGAGTTGCTAAACAATGGTGTTGCCTGTGATGGCATCTGTGGAGGCGTTTTTCATGGCACTTGTCTTTCACGTGGTCTTACTACATGTAAAGAGTGCTCCAATATTAGGCCCCGTCACGTTTTACGGCTCATGAAGGGATTCGTTGCTACGCTCTCCACGGATCAATCCTACATCGCTGATAAGGTCAACGAGATCTCTACAAACTTTGCTGGACTTCAAATTTTGTCCGATGACTTCGCCAGTCTAAGCTTAAAACTGGACAAGCTGCTTAAGATCGCTGAGGGTTTGACCCGTCGCTTCTTTCAAGCAGGATTTACGAGCTTTCCTTAAAGCTGAGCGGCCTGGTTGCTTCCTTGGATGACCTCCGCGCTGGTTCACCCTCGCTTTCCATCGACCAACCTACGGAGTCTATCATGCCAATCTTAGATGACTTTCGGCGCGGTGTCCGGCACGTCAAGCGGGATCTAGATTCGTGCTCAACAGCCATTGTGAAGAACTTTGAATTAATTGGCTCAGTCGGCTCTGATATCAAGAGTTTAACAACAAAAAGCTATCTCGGCCCCTCTTTTCCTCTGCCCGACACCGCAGATGCTTCTGGTTTGAATTCTCCACTCTCCGGGATGCAACTTTCGCAGTTCCGCCTCAATCCACCGTGAAAGTGATTCCTCCGCATTCCTCCTCGGTGCAGCCTGCTTCAGATGGTGATGCTCCTGTTGGTTTGGTCAAGCCCGTTACAGAGAATTCTTCTTCTTCTGGACCTACATCTTCTAAAGGGGACTGCTTCACTCTCCGGGATGCAACCTCCGCAGTTCCGCCTCAATCTACCGTGAAAGTGATGCCTTCGCATTCCTCCTTGGTGCAGCCAGACGTAGGGAAATCCAGCAACTTCAAAATCTCCATCCCAAACAAATATGTCTGGCTCATCAGTAACCCCTTCAGCAAAATCTTCACTCTCGGGAACATCACAATTTCTAAGTGGACTAGGAAGTACGTTAAGTTTAACCCTTAGCCCTCTGCACCTAACCCTAAATTAAATACTATAAAACCTAACCTCACTTACTGCCCCAAACGACCTTCTCCCATACCTTAATTTAGTATTCACCCAAACCATAAGAATCTTAGAACTAGTAACAACATAATCACTCCTCACTCTTACGCACATCTCACCATTAACCCTAACTCCAATTGGCAGCTCAAAATGGGAATATTTGCAAACTTTAATCTAAGTACTCCAGTCAAGTATCCCAACTTTATATATTCTCACACCCTCAACCCCAGGGGGGTTCCAGTTTCACCGAAGCCCTCGAACACGTAAATTCCAACCGTCAACCCAACCAATACTGTTTTGAGTTCCGTATATCCAGCGCACCCACCTAACCATGCACTCCCAACTTCTTCCGCGTGCCCACCTAACCACAAGCCAACTTCTTCCGATCACTCCACCACCTCTGCTCCGATTTCCGTCTGTCCCACCCCTCCTCTGTATACACCAAACCTTGCACCCACTACTTCCTCCGCACGCCCACCTAATTCCATGCTGTCATCCTCCTTCACTGTCGCCCCGTCTCAAACAACTTCTACCTACGCTAACCCGCCCATTCCGCTAGCCAAAACTCCTTTAACTGAACATCATTCATTTATCGATCCCCTTGTCCCACCTACAGTTAAATTGACTTTGCGCTCTGCTGATTCTAGCGATGGACGATACCTCTTGTCCCGTTTACGGGACCGTCGCATTTATTACAACGTACGTCTATTTCTAGCCTATCTGCACGACAAACCGAACTCCGTCTGTGTTGACGGTAAAACCAAACATATCACCTCCACAACCAACTCTTTTCTCCTGCAAAAAGGCTTCGATTCATTCATCACATATTGCATGAAAAACTTTCTAGAGCTCAATGTCTCCAAATGCCAGTCCATCTCTTATTCCCGCAAGCGTCTTACCACCACCCCGAGAGTCTATATGTTAACCGACGTACCAGTCCCTATCGTTATCTGTTTGTGTGACTTAGGAATAATCTGTGATAGTGAACTCAATTTCCGTTCCCACATTGACAGCATAATTAACAGAGCTAACTCCGCGCTAGGGTTTGTGAAGCGCTGGTCTAGAGAGTTCTCCAATCCTTATGTTTCCAAATCTCTCTGCGTCTCCTTCGTTAGACCTCTCCTTGAATATGCCAGCCAGGTATGGTCACCTACACAAACAACTCATATTAATAGGATTGAATCTTTCCAGGGTAGGTTCATTCGCTTCGCTCTACGTGATCTTCCGTGGGTTGACAGATTCAACCTTCAACCAAATGAAAAACGTCTGAAACTGATCGACCTACAACCTCTAAGTAAACGTCGTGATGTTTCCGACAATCTCTTTATTTATCAGTTATTAACTGGTGCCATAGACTGCCCCTCAATCCTGCAATCTATACCCATCTATACAAATCCCCGTAACCTTAGGTCCACTCCCCTTTTCCGACTCGACCGCCATCGCACAAACTACGGTCAAAGCGAGCCAATTACCAGGATGTTACGAAAGTCAACGACCTTTCCTCTTTTGACTTCCATCTGAGTAAATCATCCCTCCACAAAGCCTTATATCTTGACCCCGCCCATCTTGATCTTTTAATCGCCTACCTTAATTCTTCTTCCTTACGCCTTCTGCCAGTAATCAATAAATATAGCTCATATTGTAGCTTATACTTTTTATATTTTATTTATTTATTATTAATTATCATTTATTATAGTCTGTAGAATTAGTATTAAGTTATAGCTTGTATTTTGTATTTTTATGCAATAGCTTCTATTAAGCTTAAATAAATAAATAATCAGTTGCATTTCTTGCACTCGTCACGTCAAGTGAGCCTTCTGATTCCTCGAGCGCGTTATGTAGTTGGGCTACGTATTTATTTTGCTATTATTTCTCGTTTATGGAATTCTCTTCCTGTTAACATTAGCTTCATCCTGAATTAACCATACTTTTACCAGTTTTTACTATAGTTAGATTAAATTGCAATTTTTCTCATTTTGCTCTCTGTAGTTTTTGATTTTTTTGTTATTTCTGACAATTTTATTTATTGGTAATAATTTTTTTCAGGTTTCTTTTTATAATGTTTTTGTACTTTTATAGTATTTTATAATATTGTATTTTGAATTCTTGTACATATCCATAAATAAATTGAATTGAATTGGGTACTCAAGGAAGACAGAGGCAGAAAAAGAGGATTACTCAAGGAGAGTCCACAAAGAAATAACTTTGAAAACCAAGCATGACGCTCAACTGGACTAGCATAGCCTATTAGGGTGCATAGAAAGTCAGCAGAAAATATGTACATTCATAATAAGTGAACCATTGAATTCCTAAGATCATTTTGAAGTAACACCCATTGCTGCATTCGTTTTGTAAGGATTTTTTTCAAATTAATCTTCGAAGAAAAAGTTCCCAATTAGCAGTTTACGTGCTAGTTACGTGACTGCCCCGAAAGTTGGAACCATTTTTACAATGTTACAATGATCGCAGCCGGCATTTTCCCAAAACGTGCCCAGTTCAACAATTGGAAATGGTTTTTTATGGCAATTTACGTGCTTGCTTCTTGGTTACCATAGCTGCGGGAACGTTTCCAACAACTTTTTAAAAGCAAGCAACACTACCACTTTTTAAAATATTCCATAGCGAATTTCATCTTCTTAAACACTACAATATGAATATTAAATTTGGACATGTGTTAGAGACAATGGCAAATTAAATGTTGGCTTTGCTAGTATGATACAGATATAGGATCACGAGTATTGCGCCATAGAGACGCGTAAACGGAGTTGAATCAATACGTTGAGCGGCAAGACCAACATGCCATGGGTCCCGGGTTCGAGACCAGATGACCCCCTGAGCTTTTATTAAGAAATTAAAATAATCCACTCCGTCTCTGGGCTGTTGACTAGCTCGCAGCAATGCAAAACAAGACTCAAGCTTCCTCACTTCCCTTACCCTAATTCCCTCCCGGCCAAAACCATGCTAACGCATCAAAGGGTTGTCCCCTAGGATTTGGCCACATAGTATAAAAAAAAGGATTTTCTTCCGCATCACCTAAGAGATTGAGTACTTGATGCGTTTTTTTAACTACGTGGTGTCCATAACAACGTTAATTTCCTCTGCATCGTTTTCAGAAGCAGTATTTAGGCATGCGTGACCATGACAGTGGCTACAAATTATCGAGAAATTTAATCCTGCTTCACTACATCCACATTTAGAACCCCATCCGCGACTACAATTGAATCGGTGAATGGAAGAAAAGTTTAAGTTCAAATTCAAATTTATAATAACTCAAAGTTAATATACCTATATAATGTAAAATAAGTAGACCTGACCAAAAATAAAATTGCAGTGTATAGTATTAGATCTCTAATTCTACACACACTGATTTTTTTATTGTTTAATGACTGATCTACTAATTTTACTTGATAAGTATAGGGATATTAACTGAATGTAAAATTTTTGGACTTCCACCCTTTATCCACTCACCAATTCAATTGCAAAAACATTTTATTTAGTGGTACTTGGAGTAAGGTTGTTATTGGTTCTAAAATATTATTTTTCAATGTCCATCCCCAGTGTTCAGGATCAATTGTGTGATTTCCAGACCGTGTTTGAATTTTATAATAAGTCCGATAAAAGTGTTGTTGAGCAACAGCACATGTTGGAGGAAGATAAACTATTTGTCCAGTTTTACTGAGTCGCGTAGATTTAGTAAAAAGTGAATATCTTAGTAAATCTATTGAATCTAGTGTCTTTTATGATCTATAAATTGTGAGAAGGCAGCGTAGACCATGATTACAAATAATATTATGGGCTGTGTTAGCTCTCAAGAATACTTCGGCACAATTTATCAGGTCTTTACTTGTTTCGAACAATTTCAAATTTTTAATTTTCCTTTATTATATGTACAGAGAGAACCTTCCTGGCGGTTGCCTCTCCTGACATTTGGCCCTCTGGTGCTATCGTTCGTGAGTTTATCCCTAAGACCCGTGCGGTTCCGACTTCACAGTCAAAAAACTTGCCAGCCCGGTCTCGGTATATTATGCTAACGTGACCAGGTTGCGCTCTAAAACCGCGCAGCCTTTCTCCTCCTCCTTTGCGTCCAATGCCGACATTATCTGTCTGACTGAGACCTGGCTGTGCACCAGAATGTCTGACTCTGAACTGTTCGGCCCTGAGTTCCAGGTCTTCCGTCGGGATCGCCACTTATCTGACCCGTGTTCACCCGTTGGTGGTGGAGTTCTGTGTGGGGTTAGGGGGGGTCTCTCGTGCTCGGTCGTTGACATTTCAGACTCCCGCGATCTCGAGCGTGTGTGTGTGTGGTACTGAGACTTCCCACCAGAAGATTATTTGTTATTATTGCTTATGTTCCCCCTTCTACAGCCTCCACTTTGTACGAGCTTCTTGCGGCGGCTGTTGCCAGTTTGCCCGGCTCCATGCTTCCCTCGGATGACCTTGTACTCGTTGGTGACTTTAACTTGTCCCGCATTAGCTGGGTACATTCTCCCGACACTGATGGTCTCGCACCCTCGTTCACGTCTACTCCCCAATTTGCTTTATCCTTTTTAGACTCTTTAGCCGCTTCTAACTTGGCTCAATGCTGCAACACTACTAACGATTCAGATAGATTTCTGGACCTTGTGTTCTCGTCTGACCCTGACTGTACGTCTGTTATGAGATGCCTTACTCCCTTCGTTCCTGAATCAAGTCACCACCACGCACTTCTGATTGTAACCGCTGACACGTTTCCCTCCCTATCTGGTGACCTCTACTTTAACTTTAAACGGGCTGATTTCACCTCTATGAATAATTGGCTTCTTTCTTGTGATTGGTCGAGCGTACTGGCGGAATGCGACGTCAACCTGGCTGTGAGCGCTTTTTATGATGTCCTTTACGCCTGTTTTACCCTATTTGTTCTCATCGGGACTTCTCGATCGGGTTCACCACATTTGTTTCGGCCCTGGCTTGACGGCACCTCACGACATCTGAGGAACTTAAAAAGCAAAGCTTGGAAGAGATTCTGTGCTTCTGGATGCCACGATGACTACTTGGTTTATTCAGAACTCTGCTAGCGTTTCTCCGCTCGGATACAGAGCTCTTACGCCGAATACTAGTCTAACGTGAGAGCCACGCTGCGTAATGATCCTAAACAGTTCTGGAGGTTCATCAACTCGAAGCGTAATTGTGACGCTTATCCTTCTTCCTTGAGGTATCATGACTGTGAGAGTGATGACTCGTTTACTATTGCTAATTTCCTTGCGGAATTTTTCCGAACTTCTTTCTGTGATTCCACCTGTGATATTTCCATAAGGATAAGGATTTAGTATTTGACGACTCAAGTGTTGCTGATCATCTATCTAATTTGGCAGACGGCTTCTCGAGTGGTCCCGATGGTATTCCCGCTTGCTTCTTGAAGAGATGCCAACTGCCTCTTGCGGGTGCTCTCTGTTATCTGTTCAATTTATCCTTGCGATCCGGCCGCTTCCCCGAACTTTGGAAGACTTCTGTTTTGATCCTGCTCCATAAGAACGGTAGTAAGTCTGACGTTACCAACTATCGACCGATTGTCAGCCTGTGTCATGCTGCGAAGGTTTTTGAGTCCCTCATCAGCGACGTACTTCGATTTCACTGTAGTCCTTTTTTGCGGTCTTTCCAGCACGGCTTTCTTAAGGGAAAATCGACGACTACAAATCACCTTGAATTCGTTAACTATTCTCTGCCGACCATCGAAGCCGGTAAGCAGGTAAACTGTGTATTTACAGATTTTAGTAAGGCCTTCGATAGGATTGACCATGGAATCCTAATCTATAAACTCTCTATTCTTGGGTTTCCTCATTGCTTCGTCGACTGGCTGTCTTCTTACCTGTCTGGTCGTACACAGCGAGTCCTATTTCGAGTTACTCTTTCCAACCAAATCCTTGCCACCTCGGGGGTGCCTCAGGGTAGTATCCTTGGCCCGCTCCTGTTTATCATATACATTAATGATGTTTCGCTTCTGCTTTCCAATAGTAAAATTCTGTGTTATGCAGACGATGCTAAGATTTTTCGTGCTGTTACCTGTGAATCAGACTGCGGTCAACTGAACTCAGACTTGGCTTCGTTCTGTGACTAGTGTTCACGCAACCGCCTTCCTTTAAACACCGGAAAGTTCACCGTTATCACCTTTTCCCGTAAAAGGCCTCCTTTCCTCTTCGACTACACTGTCGATGGTGTTGTCCTGAGTAGGGTTTACAGGATCAAGGACTAGCGTGGTCCTCAACTCTCGTCTTGCTTTCGACGACCATGTGGACTCGATCGTTGCTAGGGCTAGTTCGATGTTGGGTTTTGTTAAGAGATGGTCTAAGGAGCTTGATGATCCTTACTTAACCAAACTTCTCTACTGCACTTTTGTCAGGCCATTTCTGGAATACGCTAGCCCTGTGTGGTCCCCCTACTTTGCCGTTCACGTCAACCGCGTCCAGGCAGTGCAACGAAGATTCCTTAGGTTTGCTCTCCGCGGACTTCCCTGGATAAATCCTTTGCTTCTTCCCTCTTACCCCGATCGTCTGTGTCTGATTTCTCTCGACTCCCTCGAAAATAGGCGCAATATTGCCAAAATTGTATTCTTGTTCGATTTATTGCAGCGAACGATAAACTCGCCCGAATTGTTGGAGGCCGTCAACATCGCGATCCCGCCGCGCTCCTTTAGAAATCGAGACTTCCTGTACGTCCCAGGTCATCGAACTCTATATGGGATGCACGAGCCCATCACGTCGATGTCTCGCCTCTTCAATCAACATTTCGCCGACTTCGACATGGACTTCTCCAGGCTGCGATTGAAGGGCTTACTCAGGCAGCGCCTAGGTTGATGCGGGCGATATGAATTGGCTGCATCCCTGCAGTTATCTCTTGGACTCGTTCATTTGCACTTCTTATGTTTAGTTTTGTTTAATAATTTTATATACCTCTGTATTAGTCATTTTTGACGAACCTGTTTTGAACAAAATACAGAGTAGAAGTTGTATCACAACCCGTCATTGCGTCCAAAAATAATATACCGCCTTGACATCTTAGATAAGAAGCTAAACTTTGTGATGAAAAGATCTTCTTTTCAATTTTTCCTTTCTACGGTTTACGGAAATGTATTTTGTTTTCAGGAACTCTTCCTATCAATATTACTAACAAATCTATATCCTCTCCCAAAATCATGCTCGTCGCTGAACATGACTATTCAATCGCTGTTTCGATGATGATAAGATCACCATCATACTTAGCTTGCTTCATCGATACTCTTCTGGAACAAATTTTAGATTTGAAAGACGATCTAGATCCATAGTCCTTATTATAAAAATTTTTAAGGACCGTTGAGTCGGATTTAGAAGATGAAAATGGGAGTTCAGGACCATCAAACTAAATATCAACATCAATGACAGTGGATTAGGCCTACTGGGGATACCACATAGTAAAAAAACGCATCTAGTACTCAACCTCTTAGGTGATGCGGTAGAGAGTAAATACAATCACTCTTACGGAAAAGTACCTCTGACAATTTTTTGTAAAGAACTGATTCAACTAAAATTTATTACTAAACCTTTATTGTCGAAAACTCCACCGTTATCGCGATATTCGCATAGTTAATAATCGTGCGGCGCCTCTCGATTTGATGAGGAACTTTTACATAACATTTAAAACACTAAAACTAAGCTGCCTATAAATTTTCAGCCTGTATCTAATTTTTTTCAACTTTGGAGAAATTTATGTCTAATTTTCCTGGAGTGCTACTGTTGCGCGGCAACCAAATTAAATAAATATCAGAAGAAGCCTTTCTTGACTAAATTAGTATTCTCAAGAAGCAAATCCCACCAAAAACATTACATGTAAAGAAGGTTGCCAAGACTCACAAGCTCATACCGCCTTCACTGTTAAAAAGTCATCAGAGCTCATGTGGAGCCAAGCCCCTAACTCTACAAGGCCTAACTCTACAACCCCTACATCTTGGTCAAAAAGTATGGCTTTAGTTCACAGAATTAAAAATGGCTAAATGTTAAAATGTATTCATCGGGAGCGCAAACTCGATTGCAGTATTATACTTCTTTCGAATATGAATAAAAGATATTGATTATTAGGAAATGCTTAATACAACAATGACTGGACTTTTACTCTTCAGATTACTGAAACAATTTACATGCTCAACTTAAAATTTTTTTGTAACTGATTATCATACGAAATTATTTGGACCTCAACTCGAGTATGGAAAGGAGCATATAACAAACTTCTTGATCGCATTATTCTCTCACTCGCATATATATTCATCAAATTAAGTAACTCTGGACAATTAATAAATATATATATATATAAAATAGCTTTAACTAATATAGATCGAAAGCAATCACGTCTGAAGCTTAATTTTTGTAAACCAAACAACAATCTTCGGGATTCATATGAAGGAATATTATCTCTCCAATATTGACGTTTGCAACACAAAGAACGTGTAACTGATTTTTGCACAGATTCAAGCCTGTTAATATGATTTTGATAGCCTGGACTTCAAACCACACAAGCATATTCTAAAATTGGTCTGACTATACGGCGACTTCATGGTAAATGGATCCTTAAAAACTCGACTACTTCTCCTTATAAAGCCTGGACTCGGTGGACTCGGTGCATCTCTACACCGACGGCTCCAAATTGGAAGGCAAAGTGGGTGGAGGCATCTTCTCGGAACATTTGGACTTCGGTGTCTCATTCCGCTTGCCTGACAACTGCAGCGTGTTTCAGGCGGAAATCATGGCTATAAAGGTAGCTGCTGACCGCCTGAATCATCTAACGCTACCCACAGACAATATATGTGTTTTCACAGATAGTCGTTTGATTACCCGACAGATATGGCCAAAGGTTGACCCTAAACGGTCAAGGGAGCTCATCTTACTCGGACGCAAAACAATTAGCAGTACCGTGGCCGTTATCCCGGATCACTGCCTCATAGGCAGACACGCCGATAGAATAAAGGAACCTTCAAACGACTTCTGTGGAAGTTGCCATGACGAAGAGGAAGAGGAAACCATACTTCACCTCCTCGGTAACTGTCCGGCCCTAGCCAACCATAGGAACCGGTTTCTGGGATCCTCCTTCTTTGAAAAGTTAACCGAACTAGGCTCCACTGATGTCAGGGACCTGGCTCGATTTATTTTATTTTATGGGGGTTGCTAAAGTTTTTATAGCCTCAACGTGGTATCACAATGGGCCTTTTTGGCCTAAGTGTGCCTCCTTAGCAGAGATGGGCATTTTTTATTCGAATAAAGATAAAAGCTAAAAGCTCAAATAAATTGAAAAATCGAATAAAAATTTATTTGATTACAAAAATTATTTGTTATTTGGAGGATTATTCGCAAATAATTATTTGTTATTTGGTGCTTTTTGTTCGAATTTCAAATAATTATTTGTTATTTGATTGTTAGTTATTCGATAAGCAAATAATTATTCGTTATTTGATGAATTATTCGCAAATAATTATCTGTTATTTGGTGCTTTTTATTCGAAGAAGTCAGAATTTTTAAGCTTCATCCGCGAACGAAAAAAAGCCAAGCATCCAAACCAAACCTTTATATCTTGCTATATATCTTTCGATTCCATGCATTATAAAAGAAATTTGGCGGTTTTAAGTGGAAAGGTACCGAGAAAATGAAAAAAATTAATTGCGGTATTTTTTTTGTGTCAAAAAACTATTATTTTGAGTTAATTCCAAACCATGAACAAAAGTACATAAAATGTTTGAAGTTTCAGGGAAAATTTTTTTAGTAACCTTGATTACGTCTAACCGGTTCAAAGTGGCTTATATATGACTCCGCTGTCACTAATATGGCGGCAAAATTCGAAAATCTTAAATAAATTGAAAATCTCCTAATAGAACGTCAGTCAAAAATAGTAAGATATATAGGTTTGGTTTGGATATTTGGCTTTTTTTCATTCAGGCATTTAGCTTAAAAATTCTGACTACATGGGCGTTAATGGGTTAATAAAATTGTATATTTTTTATCGCAATGATCTGGATTCAAATAATATTTCAATGGTATTGCTAAACGACCTACAATTTTGGCGTGTAAGTTTCGAATGAAATTGGTCAACACATTGATCTTACTGATGTTTTGAAGTTCTATGAGTTTATTTTTAAATCAAAGAGTATCAATTTTTTTCTACAAATTCCTTAAAATCGGTGAACCAGAATATCTACGCGAGTTATCAACGGTTAACAACAAGACGAAACTTACACTTACTCTTCCTCGATATCAGAAATCAGGGCCCTTATTACAGAACACGACAACTGCCCTTTCTCATTTAAACATGTGCCTCGACTAGAAATTCGTTTCGTGTTCGTGTTCCCTAATCAGGTCCCAGTATTGGAAGATTCTTACCCTGTCCAGGCCGCTCGTTTATGGAATGAGCTCTCCAGCAATTTTCAATGGGCTGGGTCGGTCCATGATATAACCATCTAGATTTTACTTTTTGTTTGTGCTCTCTAGATTTATTATTTTAGTTTTTAAATATCTTGCTCCGCTTTTGGTAAGGTACTTATAAAAGGTTATGTTTCTTGTGTGCGATACCTCAATAAATTAAGTTAGGTGCGCCAGTCTGACTCATACTTGGCCGGCATTTTTTTATTATAAATACGCTAATCACCCTTAACTGCAACCTGTTATTTAAAATACCCACAAAATAGTTCTAAAAAGTTTTGACTTACTTGTGTCCTTAGTCTGCTGCAGTAGGTAGTAAAACTTCCTTAAAACAAGTGTTTTATAGATATTTTTAAATTTACCGAAAGGGATTGAGAATAAGTAAGACTTTTTGATTCCACCATTTATTTAGCCGACATTTTTCAATTAAATTCCGGCAAATATTCAAAATTAGTTACAAAAAGTCACTCCTTTCAATTGAACTATTCCTATTGACCTAACAATTAAACAAGCATTTGTTTGCTTCAATTTAAATCAATGGAGGTTACGGATTAAGAGCAAATTATTTCCATTAGTGCCAAATCGATAAATTCAGGTGGAAGATGAAATGCTCGCACAAATTCCAGTCAGTAACTGAACAAAGACAAAACTTCTACGTTTCGATTAGCCGTGGCTTAAAAATGCTATTCCAAATGTCCAATTAACCAATATTAGGTCTCTGCCGTGATTTTGTGCCGGCGTGAAGCTGATAGGAATCCTATTAGTCCTAATGGGATCAATGAAAGCAACCCTCTACCGTTTTAGCGGGAGGTCAAATCTACTCGGTATGTATCATAGCTGAAGGCTCAACATGATTTAATTAAAGTTCAACGAGGCAAGTAAAAAAATCAGACATGAGATAATTACATCAGAATGTGTTGCAGTCGGCTCTTTTGTATGCTTTTCAATCGTTAAAAATTAATCTATTTTAGAATCCTCTACAATCGGGCATTCCCAAACCATAATATTGAAAATTACCAGTATTTATGTCAACATAATCGGTCACTGACATGATAGAGAAATTTTCGCGTTTTCTCCTCTTTGGTGTTGATTTTCAAAATAATAATAATCAAAATTGATTATGATGAACACTTATTCTGCGATTTTTAAATAGAATTTTTAACAGGCGCTTTAGGAGGAATTTATTGTTTTATGTCATATAAAAACATGAAAATTCAACCTACACGTTATTTGCTGTCACCATAATAACCAAGATCTGTCGAAATGATTTTGTACAGTTCCATAAAAAACCAACTCTAACAATTTTGCATAATCGTCCGTTCATTTTAGCCGGTATTACTGCACCGTACTTTCTTTCTTTTATGAGGAAAATAGCACTTAGTTGCGTGAGGAGTGTGGTTTCGTTTCCTCATCCAACCCCACCCTAGGTATAATTCTTTTTATCACGAAACTAATAGGGGAACATACCATGTAGAACAGAAAACGGACAGTTACCCCAGTTAGCATTTTAAGGCCCAACGACTGAGCTCAAGTTTATTGGTACGAAAACCAAGTGCGTGATACCTTACGGTGACCAAAATAGAAATTTCAGCATCAATGGCCAACACTTGGCGAGTAGCCGAAATAAGATATGTGTTTAGTAAGCGATTTAGATTTAAGTAAGATAAAGTTCCTCGAGGTGTTCCAAATTGGTCACTGTAATCCACCTTTTTAGCAAATTTCATCCCCTATAGAAGAGACATTATAAAGTTATAGTGGCGTTGTAGCTGGCACCTAACTTTGTACTTACTGCCATGATTTTGACTCTTTTTAACCGACTTTCGGAAAACAATCTCTTTGGTTGTAAAACGTGGTTTCACTTGGCTTCCTTTTTATTGTATTCAACGTAGTCCCACATTGTTATTGCTCCTAGTGTTAGAGTGAGGGGTGTGGATTTGGATGAGCGGCTTATTAACCGACTTCCCAAAAACAAAGAGGTTCTAAGTTCGACAGGTTTTTTTTTTATGTCTGACCGGGCATAACTTCGTAACGCATCCACCGATTTTGATGATTCTTTTTTTGTTGGGTAGAGTACATATGTTCACCGATTGGTCCAAAAAATTGTCAAAAAAAATTTGGTAGTGTGGGGGTGGGGGTTGGGTTGAAACCTAACTTTGTAACGCGTGGTCCGATTTGGATGGTTCTTATTTTGTTGTACAGAGTATGATCCCCCATTGCTAATAGGAGGAAAAACTGTGGCCTAGGGTGAGGGGAGGGGGAGGGGTAGTCTAACTTTGTAACGCGTGGACCGATTTGGATAATTCTTTTTCTGTTGGGTAGAGTATGTTCCGTGGTTGATACCAGGTGAAACAATTTTTGGAGGGATGGGGTTGGGGGGTGGGGGTGGAACCTAACTTTGTAACGCGTAGTCCAATTTCGATGGTTCTTCTTCTGTTGTATAGAGTATGATCCCCCATTGCTAATAGGAGAATAATTTGATCCTATGGTAAAAGGTGTGGGTGGGGGGGAGAAGTAGTCTAACTTCGTAACGCGTGGACCGATTTGGATAATTCTTTTTCTATTGGGTAGAATATGATCCTTGGTTGATACTACGAGAAAACAAATGTTGCTGGGGTGGGGGTGGGAGAATGGGGGTGGGACCCAACTTTGTAACGCTTGGAGCGATTTGGATGCTTCTTTTGCTGTTGTATAGAGTGTGATCCCCCATTGCTAATAGGAGAATAATTTGGTCCTATGGTGGTGGTGGGGGAGGGGGAGGGGTAGTAACTTCGTAACACGTGAACCGATTTTGATAATTCCTAAGATACTAAAAGTGAAAAATAAAATCGTTTTTAAAAAAAAAAGTTGAACCGACTTCACAAAAAGCGCTAAAAAGCATAAAATAATTTTTAATTTTATATCTATTACGACATTTTGAAGTCGGTGCAAATTAAACAAATAAAACAACTACATAACCGCAATTGAAAATAATACATAATACTACTTGAACGTTTCATCTTACGGGATCATAAGAAATGACGATTAAATATTTTTGTTGTAGTTGTTTGGTTTGTTTGATTTGCACCGACTTCAAAATATCGTAACAGATATAAAATTAAAAATTATTTTATGCTTTTTAGCGCTTTTTGTGAAGTCGGTTCAACTTTTTTTTAAAAAGCTATTTTATTTTTCACTTTTTAGTGTCTTCTACTCTACACAACGAAGAAAGAACCATCCAAATCAGTCCACGCATTAAAAGTTAGTTGTAACCCCCTTCCCCACCCCCATTCCACTAAACTTTTTTTCTCATGGTATCAATCAAGGAACATACTCTGAAAAGGAATCATCGAAATCTGTCCACGGGTTACGAAGTTACTATCCCTCCCCCTCCCCCGCCATTACCATAGGACCAAATTATTCTCCTATTAGCAATGGGGGCTCACACTCTATACAACAGCAAAAGAACCATACAAATCGGTCCACGCGTTACAAAGTTAGTTTCGACCCCCTTCTCCCACCCCAACCACATGAACAATTTTTTTTGTGGTATCAACCAGAGAGCATACTCTACCCAAAAGAAAAAGAATTATCCAATTCGGTCCACGCGTTACGAAGTTAGACTACTCCTCCCCCCACCTAACCCCCCGCCATGGGCTAAATTATTATTCTATTAGCAATTTTGTTTTCATACTCTACCCAACAAAAAAAGAATCATCAAAATCGGTCGACGCGTTACGAAGTTATGCCCGGTCAGACATAAAAAAAAATAAATAAAAATAAAAAAAAAAAAATTTAAAAATACGCGTCGAACTTAGAACCTCTTTGTTTTTGGGAAGTCGGTTAAAAAATAAAGCAGAATTATTTGTTATGTCGGACACGTTATTACTGGAGGACCCATCATACCACATCTTAGATGGATAGGTGCTCGATTTCTTTTTCATATTCACGAATTTAAGGAAAGTGCTGGAGTCACTATGCATATTATCACAAATATGTTACTAACAAGGTATTACTTATAGAGCGAAGAGGAAATGACCTGGAAGCTGTCATAACAGGCCACAAAACAAGAATACTCTGACGCGCTCTTACAGTGAAAGTAATTTTTCTAAAGTTTGTCCTTCTTATTCCTAAAGTTCCGAAGTTCGGAAGTATGTCACGGAGGAATGGAGCGCCTCTTTCGTTTTAATTGAGCAAAAGAATTAAACAAATTCTATTTGTTTTATTTTTACTGATTATTGTTTTGTTGAGTTTAGTTTTGTCCTCACGTGAGCTCTTGTGGGCTGCTTTTGTTTGTTTTTGCAATAATTGAACCAATCAGTTAATAAATAAGTGGTGTAGTAACATTGAAGGCATTGAACTTTCGCCTGTTTTCAAGTTTTCATACCCATTTGTTCGCATTTGTAGGTGCTATGATTGCCACAGGACTAACTTTCGACTTTGCTTATGTTTTTCGCTAATTGCTGTCTTTTTTAATTCAGTGTTATTCAAAATTTTTAAGATTTCTCTTCTGTTTTTCTATTTTTTTGTGTGCTTTCATTGCGCTACTCCACGTCTCTTTTACGTGGTGCTCGTGTCAACTAGATCGACATCCGACGACGACGTCTTGATGTCATTATGTTTCGTCCTACGCCAGTACGTTTTAATGTTTTTCATTCTTTGAGTGGCTTGCTTCTCATCTTTTCCTGTTTTGTGATGGAGGGGGGGGGGGGTACTGTAGGCTCTCTTTTCTTGCGGGTTGGGTATCTTTTTCTCCATTCTGGTGCTCCTATTTCTGCCTTCCATTTTGTCCTGTTTTCTACTTTTGCCTATTAGTTGTCGGCCTTGATGGAACATACATCACATTTTTTCGATTTGGTCTGGTGTATTTTGATCTGGCTTTGTCCTTTCTTATTTACCTGTTTCCTCTTTTTTTCTTGTGCCTCGCCTCGCCAACTAATGTTGGATGACACTGGGTCCCTGACCACCAAGATGGAGAGGTTGTCGGGCGTTGTTGACGCAGGCGAATCCAATTCACGCGTTCTCTTGGAGAGGTCGCACGAGATGTCCTCCCGGATTCTAGCGCTGTCCGTTTCACTGGAGGATATTCAGTCTACGTTTTCTGGCCTCGATCCTAATCTGCTTCTTCCTGCGGGCCCTTCACCCATCATCAGTATAGTCGAGGATATTTGTCACGGCGTCAAAGAGGTGAAGGGCGACCTTGGTACCTGGTCTGCGGCTGTCTCTGCTAACTTCGAGCTGCTGGGCTCCATATCTTCCGACTTGAGAGCCCTGTCTTCACGCTATGAGATTTTTCCAAATCGCAACCCTCTGTCGCGCCCTGTGCTGAAGCCGTTACTGGGTCTTTCTCCGTCCTTAGTCGCCTCTGAATATCATGGTATTTCCTCTGTGCAGGTTGTTAACTCTACTTCTTCCCTTGCCGTTGATGTCTCGCTTGGATGTAACCGCAGCCACTCCCGGGTTGCGTGCGGACGGAGGCGTCGTCGTGGTGCTGCCTGCAATCCCTCTACAGCCTCGGATCTTCTCGATGATAACTTAATTGATCACGATCCCAGGGTTGTTCAGGCCGACCCTCGTGATGGCGATTCATTGGCAGCAAGGCTTTTGCTGACATGGCGCCGATGATGCCGTCGCTCCCATCTCTTCTCCTTCTGCTGTTACTCTCCGGCCCGCCAGGCGGCCCGAATGCGTTTTTGTATCTAGGGCCCATCCTGAAAATTCTGAGAGGGACATAGCTGACCACATATCTTTTTATGCGAGTATTTTCAGGGGCATGGTCGCTTATCGAAGGTTCAGCCCAGCTCACGGCACTGGAACGTAAGCCTTTTCGGCCTCTTTCAATGTCTTTTCCCCGCTGATTCTTTTCCGTAAACTATCTCCTCAGACATATGGCCCTCTGGTTCCATCGTGCGTGAGTTTGTCCGGATGTCTCGCCGTGGCCCGGTTCCCTATTCAAAAATCTTATCAGCTTCTTCTACTATGATAATGTAACCGGGCTGCGCTTTGCTTTATTGCAATTATTTTTCTCCTCCTACTCTGCTGATTTCGATGTTATCTGTCTGTCCGAAAACTGATTATGTGGCGGCATATCTGACGTCAAGCTCTTTGGTCCAGGATTCCAGGTTTTTTGGCGTGACCGCCACAAAGCAGCCATCATCGTGCATTCCAGGTTGTCCTGTGTTTCCAGACACATGATAGTTTTTCTTCCTCAATTGCTCCTTTAATTTCAAAGCTCACTTCAACTCCAACTCAAGATCCACTCTGCTGAAGATTTATAAATTCTAAACGACACAGTGACGGTTACCCCTCTTAAGTTTGGTGATCGCGAGAGCAGAGGTGGCCAATGGGGTAAAATCCCTCTCGTGAAATTCACGACGAGGCTGACATCTCCAATTATAGAGCAATTATAGCCAACCTGTGCCACGCTGCGAAGGCGTTTGAGGCACTAATCAGTGACGCGCTCCGTTTTCATTGGCTTCGTTAAGAGTAAATACACTACCATCAACCAACTCGAGTTTGTGCATCACTGCCTGCCTCCGACTGAGGCTGGATTCCATGTTGACTGCATATTCTCCGACTTTAGCAAGGCCTTTTTTATGCCGATGATGCAAAAATCTTCCGCGTCCTCTCTTGCGATGAGGACTATTCTTTACTAAACTCCGAAATTCACATTTTTGGTTTTCTAGTAACCGTCTCCCGTTAATGTTTACAAATGCACCGTAATGACGTTTACCTGCAAAAGGAGTCCCATAATCTCTGACTACTCTTTAAATGGAAGTACGCTGGGGAGGCTTGACCGGGTCAGGGGCCTGGGGAAGGTTCTTTATTCCCGTCTATCTTTCGAGGACCACGTTGACTTTTTTGTGGGTTGGGCTAATTCCATGCTTGGCTTTGTGAAAAGATGGTCCAAGGAGCTTGACGATCCTATTTAACCAGGCTCCTTTTCTGTACATTCGTTAGACCTTAGGCTTGAATAAAATTGCTGGAGAATATTGAAGTTGTTATTATCAGGAATGCATAAATTCGGGTTTTGGGTGAGTGTGTTGTATATTATGTTTCTTAAAATGATTAGCTAAGAATATGTCATCAAAAGGGGCAATCGCAAACGCAGTAAAAAATAGTTTTCAAAAAACAAATTGAACCGACTTCACAAAAAGCGCTAAAAAGCATAAAAAAAATTTTAATTTTATATCTATTACGACATTTTGAAGTCGGTGCAAATCAAACAAACCAAACATATACAACAAAAATATTTAATCCTCATTTCTTATGATCCCGTAAGTTGAAACGTTCAGGTAGTATTATGTATTATTTTCAATTGCGGTTATGTAGTTGTTTTATTTGTTTAATTTGCACCGACTTCAAAATGTCGTAATAGATATAAAATTAAAAATTATTTTATGCTTTTTAGCGTTTTTTGTGAAGTCGGTTCAACTTTTTTTTTTTAAAACTATTTTATTTTTCACTTTTTAGTGTCTTCTACTCTATACAACGAAGAAAGAACCATCCAAATCGGGCCACGCGTTAAAAGTTAGTTTTGACCCCCTACCTTACCCCCATTCCACTAAACTTTTATTCGCATGGTAGCAATAAAGGAACATCGAAGTCGGTCCACGTGTTACGAAGTTACTACTCCTCCCCCTCCCCCACCACCACCATAGGACCAAATTATTCTCCTATTAGCAATGGGGGATACAACAACAAAAGAACCATCCAAATCGGTCCAAGCGTTACAAAGTTAGGTTCCACCCCCTTCCCCCACCCAAACCCCACCAACCTTTTTTTTCTCGTGGTATCAAGCAGGGAGGATACTCTACCCAAAAGAAAAAGAATTATCCAAATCAGTCCACGCGTTACGACTGCCCCTCCGAAGTTGAAAATTCAAGTCAATGGTGGTTGCTTTTTGCTTCTAGCGTCACTTGTTAAAATGTCGGTTGTGTTTAAGTTTCTAACTTGCTAAATTTGAACATTTCTGTTTTAAATCTCTGAATTTTCAAGCAATCGGTGAAAAAAGAAAACAAATTTTTTTGAGTGTAAATGATTTTATTGTTCTTTCATTCATTCATTCATTTTTTTAAATTTTACTGGTCATCGGATAATTTGCCGATCTCGCTAAATGGTGGTCTCTCCGGTCCCGAGGACCGCCAATTATCGAGAGTCTAGTGTACCAAAAACTGGTCGAAGTCAAAAACACCGAGCATAAATTAAAAAAGGGAAATAGATTGGTACATTTAGCAGAGTAAAAACAGCAAACAGTACAATCAAAGTTTTGTTCACTTGACACAAAAATAAAACTCGAATAAGAATTGCACACAAAAATTCAATTTAATTGTGCACAAAACCAAGAGACAAAATCATGTCTTCGTTAAAACAGCAAAACAATTACTGATTTTTATAGAAACTTTTTAATTTTCCTAAAATTTATATAATTAAAAATTCCAAATGCTGCGTGGGTGATGGACAGAGGAAACAGTCGTCTCACCACCTTTATAAGTGGCTCGATTTTGATCATTATTTTTTGCAGTAGAGAAAACGTTTCCAGACTATCGCCTTGGTAGGAATTTTGTATCTACGGTGAGGTTATGTAACTGAAGACTGATGACTTATTCTGTAACGTGTTACGGTAGTTGTACGATTCTGTTTACTTTCTGTAAAGTCTACTACTTCTGCAACTGTTGCAATCGCGTTCTTCATACATACCAGCAGCATTTTTCGAGTATCATTTCTGAGGACACAAAGAAAAGCGCTAAAAAGCATAAAATTATATTCAATTTTATGCCTGCTGCGACCTTAGAACATAAAGCTAAACAGGAATGGCAGTATCGCGTATATGTGCCGTAGGTGCGATCGGCATATGAACGTATGGAGAAGTATGGAAGTGGGGAAATGTTTGATGTGCTGTCCCCTTATCTTTAATTACATTTTTAATGTAGCCAATTATAGCGTTGCCCTTATTTTCACTGTCGACTCGCGGATAATTTTTCAGAAGAGGGCAGCACATATTTTTCGATTTAAAACTAAAAATATTTTAATTATAATTATATAGATTTCCCAAAAAAACATCACTTTCTAAAAATCCTGATTGATGTGCAACAGAGTTTCATTGGTTAACTACTTTTTGAAGATCAGTTACCACATATGACTCAAAATAATAATCATTGCAGTACATTGATCAAGCTGATTGCAGAGAGATATTTAAAGACAAGGTATTTCTTCTTAGCAAAAAGTGCCTCCGAAAAATGTTTAATCCGGCAGACATTCAACAAATTGGTATTATTCAGAGTCATGTAGACTTTTTAAATCCGTCATAGAAAGCAAATAATATATATTTGTACTTCAATAAACAATTTGAAATGCAATAGACAAAAGACAAATCGCTGGGGACCAAAAAAGATACATAAGTTATAATAATATCATATTTTAACACATGGTGGTCCCGGGAAACAAGGAAGCACTGTCTGTTTTCAATAACAATGCTCACTTGGCTAAAAGAGAATGTAAACAGTTTCATAATTGTTTTTCTAAATTGTGTTAGATCGTATAATAATTAGAAAAAAAGATATATCATCACCTCTTCAAAAAATCTCAAATTTGACTACTGTCATGGTCTACAAACACATAGAAAATCCTCACTTCTGCAGAAAGGGAAATGCCGACGTTTTCCTAGCTTACTGCCATTCCTGTTTAGCTTTATGTTCTAAGCCTGCAACATTTCGTAGTTGGTGCAAAGTAAACAAACAACTACCTATCTACAATATTTCGCTAGCTATCCTTTTAATTTCAAACACCAATAATTGGAATCATTGAATCGTTTTTGCATACCAATAAGAAGTGGAGTTTATTGGTAATATATAAATTTCATAAATAAAAATGTAATACCGGGATAATGCAGAAGATAGTAGCTGTACCGTGTGATCCCATCTGTCCTTTTCCACTAAGTAGTAATTTCGTTCCGAACAGAAATTTAACAGCAGAAATAAATTCTGTACATCAGAAATGTTGTGAATTGTGTTCGTGGAGTTCATTCTTTTTAATGTAGTTTAAATTAATTTCCCCCAGTAATAAAAATAATATGCTGGTCCGTCGGATACGCGGGATTTATTTTTAAAATAAAACACAGTAAATTATTATTTAATTGGGCAATTTAAAGTAGGCGTGTTGAAATTAATTATGTAATACGGTGTCGGCCAAATGGCCAACGCGGCTGATGATGGTTTCTCTTCCTGTATGACATTTGCCATTATCCAGTTGAATCTACATTTCTGAAGATCCATGTACTCCAATTAATTACAGATAAAGTTCGATATAATGCCACGATGTCGTATTCTACTTACAGTTACAACCTTTCTAACAAAAAGCTTCGCAAAAATTTTAAATGTTTTTTAACAATAACAGTACGTTGTTCTTTTGTACAGCGTTTTAATAACCTCAATGACAGCAGATGACAAATGTCAAAAATTAGGATTGCCAAGTTAAATACAAGGAAAACTAAAGGACATGTCAATCCGCCGAACCCGATGGGTCACCCTGTATTTTAAAATAAAATATCTAACATAACTTTGTTGTGTTATCTTAGTAATTCAAAAAGTAGTTATAAGTAGTACTATAAAGAAATGACGAAAACATTGAAGTCGGAAGTATCCTATTTTTTACAGGAGTATTCTTTCTATTCCACAGTTGCAAAGAATCGTTTGGAGAACAATAAACTGTAACTATGTATAATACCGCCGGGCGAATGTAAATTAATATTAAGCATTTTTTAATCTAACTTAAGGGAATATATATGTTTTAAAATTTTGTTTTCAAACAAATAATTTTTATTCAAAAATTATTTATTACATCTCGAAATAAAGTACTCTTAAATACAATTTTCATTAAAAGATAAGTTATTCCTTGGAATGCATTCGTTGATAATTTTTCATCTAAGCAGGAAAGAAACATATTGACAAAAAATATTTTGATTATCCGGTTTAGTTATTTTTTTAAAATAGGGAACGAAGAAGATTTAGAGGGTCACTGATGAATCATTAAAAGCAGCTTTATAAATTTTGGTCATTACGCTCAAGTTAAGAAAAAGACGAAATGTGTTTGATAAAAGTCGCGAATTCATCGAGGACTAGCAATGGGGTTTGATGAAAGATCTTGGTCCGATTTCATGAATCCATTAGTCTTACGCCACTCCTCGATGGAGTAAGTGCTAAAGTTTCGGCTACCATTTCAGAACTCCCAGGGTCGAACCCCACCGTCGACGACCTGTAGTTGTTATTCTTCTGACAGCAGATTACGATAAAAAGGCAGTTTGGAGTTGCAGAGTAAAACACCGGCAATAGTTCGCAATCGACTTTAAATTGTCCACTTGCATGCCCATAAGAGTTTACGGGCACTAGAGAAAGATTAGTCTAACTATAAGCAACTTACCTAAAAACTTACAAATTTATTAGTAAAATCTTATTTAACAAACAACTTTGATTTACTAATAACTTATTAGTACATCGTTAATATTTATTAGCGAAATTTTATTAGTAGAGTTATTCTGTTTCACAATCTTACAAATAATTTCCAATTATTAGTATTTCACTAAAAAATTATTAGTGAAATTTGTATTGGGGTAGAAAGACTAATAACATTTATAAACTAATTACTGTCTGTATGTTACTGACACGCGTGTCTGCGACTGTTACACGCTTTACGTTTTCAAGTATTGATGGGGATAATGATTTTAAAACTTTTCCGGGGCAGCGATTTTAAGTTAATATTATGAGGTGCCATCAATTTAACGAATGATTTCTTATAAAATTACCCGGTCTTGAGTATTCACTTCAAACTGTGGGCTCTATTTTATAACATAAGGCCAACCGCAAGCAGCGAAGCGCTTTCCTCGAAGCAACAACTTTGCACTGTGGTGGTCAACACTACGTCTTTTCTGATATGCATTGCGGTTTGTAATACTGCTGAGGTCGTTCGAAAGTTCTATTCCATTAATGCTATTCTGAATATTGTTGAATGTCTAGATGACCCGCTTGTACGAATATATGAGCCAAAAGGATACAAAGACCGGTTTGTAGACAGGCATGGAAACCATTCCATGAACGATGTGTTAGTAGGTGGTCCACGATACTATTTTATGCTTCTTCCAAATGGTATTGTCAGAGTGTGACAAACTAGTACTTTATACACCAAAATGTAGAGAAGTAATATATGCTGATGCAGAGATTTAAGGACGTACATAGCTTTCTCGGTTCTGAATTGTATAATAATATTTTTTAACTCCATATTCTAAAAATATATCATCTCAAAACTAATTGGTAAACATTTGGTGTAAAAACTTCGAAAATTGACAATGTTATAACGGTTTTTGTAATATCACCTCACTTGTTTTTGCTTTAATATTATGCAAAACTTTAAAAGCTTCATATCTCCAAATAAAGTTTTAAAAATCAGTGACTAAAATATTTAAAAAAAAATTTACCAACAAATTAACATAATTTTTTTATAAATTTTTTATTTTATCAAATTTAGAAGTCTTTGTCGGAAGCTCAGAAGTATTGTTTAAAGCCTAGAAAACGAAAAAACGAATTTAAATTAATACGGGCTAGTACTGCTCTTATACTTTAGGTTAGGTTAGTTGGTGGCAACCAGTAGTAAAACAGTCCTCGCACAGACCTAAATATGGTTGAAGTTACCTCACCTGGATCGATTTGGCACTACCATATAGTGTTTAGCTGAATAAGCCGCAGCTATTGAGAAACCTAACAACAGCAGAAGTCATTAACAGGAACTCACAGCTCCGTTGGCTTCTCTTCACTAAAAAATCCGCTTTCTTTTCACTCCTTTGAAGCCATATCCCTGGCATTGTCAGCTATTAGGTCTGTTCGATAACTAGCCCTGGAGCGCTCTAGAGCGCCCCTACGCGTTCGATAGCCACTTGGAGCTGCTCCGAACTCATAGTTCTGTGTTCGACGAGAACTTCGTAGCTGCTCGGAAGTGCTCCCAACTCGCCCCAGGAAAATGTCGGAGAAAGAAAGTAGAGCTGTCATGTTTGCTTAGCTGTCTTTGTTTAGTTGTCTTTTGTTTGTTTGTTTAGCTGTCTTTGTTTAGTTGTCTTTTGTCGCTTGATTCATCTGAAAGGCTGGAACCATCTAACAGGAACCAATCATCGTCCAATATTTCACTCAGCAGAGTAATATTAATTGCATCTATTTCAGAAATATTACTTAAAGTCATTGAACTGTTGAAAAGTCGTGAACTGTCACTTTTGCCACGATGATAGTTCTCAATCAAACTTGCGTTCGATAAGATTTCAAATCCTGGAGTGCCCAGGCTGTTTTGATATTTCTCAAAAAACCCCGAATTGCTCCAGACGGCAGCTTATCGAACAAACCTATTGACAACCTTCCCACACCCCCGTGCTAAGTATTCTCGTAGAGCAAGCTTTCTCAAAGCTTATTGTAGGAACGGTATAGTCAGTTCTTTCCTGCAGTACATTTAAAAAGGTCTCACTATCTATGTGTATATTCAGTGAACTATTCGGGGACTAATTCCCGTTTTCTTTCCTAGCCTACAGGCATAAAACGCTATCGTAACCTTTTTCACGCGCTCCTCAATGTTGATTCCGCAGTTTAATTTGGAATCAGGAATGATGCTATTTGGAATCAGGATGAATGCTTCGATTCCTCGGACAATCCTTGTGAACAGCACCAGTTCAGTGTTTTGGGCATTGTCTACTAAGTCCCAAATTACACGAAAGGAATTGTAACCCATGACTCACGGCAATTCTCTTCTGTGCAAAAGTAGAAAAACCCTCGAAGTGTTGCTACGAAAGGGGCTTTCATTGACGTTAAAAAACCGGTTCATAAGTGTTTTGTAGGGTTGAAAATTTCGAACTTTTTTCAGCCACTTCCTGAGCCTACTCTCACTACCTACCCTGTCATCTGGGAACTAAAAAATGCCTGTAACTTGAAAAATAATTTCAATTATTTTTACTAACTTATTCAAACTTAGAATACTTTATCATTAATATTCGTTATAGCCAATTTTCAAGTCATATATACAATAGTAAGAAGCACGAAGGGCCAAAAATTATTCAATTTAATTCTCTTGTTAGTAGAACTAGCCATATAAGATTTTACCCTGTGACAATTTCTCCCCACATGTTGATTCAGTTCTCGGATGCTCCTTTGTTACTTTGAAAGATAATCCGAGGTAACTTTACAATAAATTTAATTTCATTTGTGCTTTATCTACACCACAGTTTTGTTTTTCATGTACTGAGCGGTAGTTTTTTATTCAGAGATGGTGACGGTAGCAAATTCAAGAGTAGTTCTCTATACATCTTAAACAGGGTTGCGAGTAATGCATTACTTTTGGTAATGCATTACCGTCTCATTAACCATTACTTTTGTAATGATTAATGTAAAAAATTTACATTAACCATTACTTTTGTAATTAGTAATGTAAAAAAATTACTCTAACCATTATTTTTTCTAAAAGTAATGTAAACAATTTACATTAACCATTATTTTTTTCAAACGTATTGGAAGTATTTTCCATTAACCATTACTTTTTTTTAAAGTAATGGAAGTACTGTAGAACAAAATATTATAAGTTACTGTTCTGCATATATTTTGAAAAAAATTTACATTAACCAATAATTTTGTAATGAGTAATGTAAAAAATTTACACAATTTACTCATTACAGAAGTAATGGTTAATGTAAATTTTTTACATTAATATTTTCGCAACCCTGGTCCTAAATCAGTTATCTTATGTCGCTTTCACACTTCATCTTACGTTTAGTTATATATACTGCACTTTATTAATTTATATAATTTATATGCAGGCTATTTCGTATAATGTGTGCCAACATAAGTGGTGCATCTCCACTAGACAAACAAATAATTGTATGGCCCGACAAACTAAAGCGTTTGGGAGTTACAGGGTTATTTAAAAAATTTAAAAAATTTTCAAAGCATGCCTATCAATATTTTATGCATAACTTTTGATCTACTCAACGCCATCGCAATATCCTTCTACAAAAGTGAAAAAACTGTTTTACGACTTTTTAAAAATCATTTATTTTTATTTTTATTAAATTGTCCATGTTACTACTTTTCCAAAAAGGAATAACATGTCCAAGTAGAGAAAGGATATACAAATTTATAAGTTAAAAAGCTTCTATTAAACATTATAAAAATCTTTAATTTAAAGCAATCAAACTAAAATTAATCTTAAAATGCTTTATAGTAACCAAGCTGAGATACCCGGCTTCGCTCAGGGAGTTGATTTGAGATTGTGTGGTTGTTGGAATAAAACGATAAACTTTTAAATATAAGAGGTAAAAATTTTTTATTGAAAACATATTCTAACTATTTATAACACTTGTTTATAAACAACATTTTTCATTTCGTTATCCGGCTGTATATATGTACAAATTTTTCGAATTTCCTACTCGAGAGCAAGCTACTTATAGTTGACCGTGAGAAAAGAAGGAGTCTTTGAAGTGAATGCCGCAATATTTTAAAGTAATTCGATTTTAAATTGCAGTCTTTTAAATTGGAATGGCAGTTCAATAGAGATCAGTGGTATTCTGGGGATAAATACTGTGTCTCCTTTGTCCTTTCCAGTCATAAGTTCGGCTTCGATGATGTTATTCGATAGCTGTTTAACGATCATCCTTGTTCCATTACATAATTTTGTTGAGTTGAGATTTCTGAGTAGTATGATCAAAGATCCAATTTTCAGTCGAAGGCAGTGTAATGGCATTCCTGGTACTTGGAAAGAGTTTAAAAATTCTGTAGGAAAGTTGACACCTTCTTCAATGTTTACCACCGTGTCGATCGATTTGTATATTCTCTCCTCACCGGGAATTTTCTTTTGAATATTAAAGTTGATATCGTCGACAATATTGTTTTTAGTTACTAAAATTGGTATAGTTGTGAACAATGTTTGGATAAATTTGTTCCATGAGTTCGTTTTCAGTAGTGGCTATGTTGCAGAGATCACTGTTGAGTTCAATGAGGCCGGTCGGTTTTGATTGTCATTGAGGATTGCTTTGTTGTGAGCAATGTACGGAAGTAGTTCGTTGATGTAGCTTTTTTCCTTTGTTCACAATTTTGAAGTTCGCACACTGAAAGCATCTGTCGCGGTGCTGGCATCCCAAGTTGTACTAAATTCTGGTTTTTTATTACTAAACATTTATCTTCTACGCGAATGAGTCTTTCATTGAAGATGTCGTCGTTGAATTCGATGGCTAGTTCTGGATGAGCTTGCAGATTTGGTATAGTACAGTATTGCGTTAGTTTTCATGATTGCTGGATGATCCTCTGCTAGAATTCCTTGCTTTCGTCGTTGAGAGATTTTTGTTGTTGTATTCGAGGTAGGGATCTCGACATATAGTAATGTTTTCGCGAATAAAACCATTTGGCACAGTTGGAAAAAGCTGTTAATGCTGTGTTCTTAGGTGGTTCGCTTGCAATTTTTCTGGCGTTGTCTTTTGTGAAGTAAACTAACTCTCTGTCCATTCTCCAAATGTACTTCTAGATTTTGCACAGTTGGTTCGTGTTTGTGTATGGGAGAACCGAGAATCTGCCACTCTGCTTCATTACTGTTGATGTATCTTCCCATTTGGTACATGAGGATCTCGTCGTTTCTGTTTTGTTGTTCGCTGCCTTTGGCTATTTGAAATGCTTACTTACAGACATATTTAATGAATTTCACTGAATTGCAGTATACTACGTTTATGACCGCATGGAACATTGTGGAAAATAGTGGGTTATATGGTACTGCTCATTGATTATCTATTTCCAGCTCGTCTCTGCCTCGTATTCGTATTTTTGCTATGAAGCTTCATTTTTGGGGTGATCCTCTTTTGTATTTGAAGTAAATATCATCTCCGGTTTGTGTGTCGTCCAAGTATGGTTTTGGGTATTAGTTTGTACATTTTCCATCACTCATACTTAGCGAACTGGAATTTAATGGCCCGCATAGCCCTTGAATCATGTTTTTTACAACTATGTCGTACAGCTCCGGATCTTCTTGTAGATTGGGAAATTCAGCTTGGATAATTTTGTCGATATCCGTGGGATGAATTCTGTCGTGTAGCCATATGAGATTGTGAGCGTGAGGCAGTTCTCGTTTTTCCATTCGATTGTTTACATCCAGCATCTAACGGTTCTAAAGATGTGGTATTTTGTATGACTTCAATAAATCTTATTTGTTTTTGCCGAAAAATTCGGGCTATTATGTCGTGTCGATCCATGGGGGCTTGTCCGATTTAGTTGTTCTTTGATTTCTGGCCACGACGAGTTGCATGTGATTGTTATTAAATGGTCAGGTCGTCCATATTTTCGTAGGTTATAGTATCTCGAGTGTATTCGTGTACCATTACCATTGTTCCAATGTCGTCAATGTTTTCGTCATTTGTGATCGCGTCTCTAAGGTGGATGTATTTTTCCGTGCGCAGTTTCTTCTGATTCATTTTTATGTAATGCATTCGTTCCGCTTCTATTTTTATATACATATCTACCAGGAACGTTGTTGGAATAAACGGCGAGTGTTGAAAATGTGATTTTATATCTCATTATCTCTGATCATTAAGCGGTAAGTATAGAATTCCTTGGAAGCGACTCTTTTGTTTGTTTCTACGCTTGTTTCAGGTTGGATTTGTTTCACATTAAAATGATATCCGTCCTCTCCGTACAGAAATATTAATGGATATTGGAGAGCATCATATGAACGGTGTGTCTCTGCAATGCATTGTAGTCCTTCTCTTCTGCGTTGTACAATTATGTCACGGCTTGTTTCATTGTTCACAATTACGATGGCGACTTGGTCTATCTGATGTTCATTACATCTACGTTCGTGTTTTTCAGGTGGTCTCTTGTCGGCTCGAATTATAACTTTATAGTGATCAGAAAACATTCGGTCTAGCGATGTTTTGAATTTGTGAATAAGTTGATTGTATTTGTGTAAGATCCTCTGTACATCTTGGATTATTTCTCATCTCAATCCACTGATGTTTGCGCATTGTTGATCAAGTTCTCTTTCTTCATTTCCGATGAAATATACTTGCAGAAATGTATAGTCTTCGTTGGGTAGTGGTAATAATAATCCCATAATATGATAGATTTGTCCTTGGATGGAAAAAAACATAATCGATTTCATCTCTGTTAGTGTTGATCGAAGTGACACCGAAAGAAGTCATTTGGAAGCAGGCGTTGTACGCTTTTATATTTTAAAGAAGGTGGTTTGATTCTGGAGTTTCCCCGGTCATGTAATGTAGATCTGACCCGTGTTCACATTTGGGGGTGGAGTTCTGCGCGCAGTTAGGGGGGAGGGTCTCTCGTGCTCGGTCGTTGACATTTCAGACTCCCGCGATCTCGAGCTCTTATGTGTGGTTCTGAGACTTCCCACCAGAAGCCTATTTGTTATTACTGTGTCAGAGCTGCTTGCGGCGGCTGTCGACAGTTTGTCCGACTCCATGCTTCCCTCGGACGACCTTGTACTCGTTGGTGACTTTAACTTGTCCTGCATTAGTTGGGTACATTCTCCCGACACTGATGGTATCACACCCTCGTTCACGTCTGCTCCTCAATTTGCTTTAGCCCTTCTAGACTCTTTAGCCGCTTCTCACCTGGCTCAATGCTGCGACACTACTAACGATTCAGGTAGATTTCTGGACCTTGTGTTCTCGCCTGACTCTGACTGTACGACTGTTATTAGATTCCTGACCCACTTGGTTCCTGAATCAAGTCACTGCCCCGCACTTCTGATTGTTATGTGTTTCGACACCGCTGACACGTTTTCCTCCCTATTAGGTGACCTCTACTTTAACTTTAAATGGGCTGATTTCACGTCTATGAATAATTGGCTTCTTTCTTGTGATTGGTCGAGCGTACTGGCGGAGTGCGACGTCGACCTGGATGTGAGCGCTTTTTACGATGTCTTTTACGCTTGTTTTACCCGATTTGTTCCCATCGGCACTTCTCGATCGGGTTCACCACATTTGTTTCGGCCCTAGCTTGACGGTACCTCACGACATCTGAGGAGCTTTAAAAGCCAAGCTTGGAAGAGATTTTGTGCTTCTGGATGCCACGATGACTACGACACGACACGAGAGCCACGCTGCGTAACGATCCTAAACAGCTCTGGAGGTTCATCAATTCGAACCGTAATTGTGACGCCTATCCTTCTTCCTTGAGGTATCATGATTGTGAGAGCGATGGCTCGTTTACTATTGCTAATTTCCTCGCGGAATTTTTTCGAACTTCTTTCTGTGATTCCACGTGTGATATTTCCAGCCCTGATTTTGCCCACTTGACGCGGCTCCCGCCTACTTCCCTTGAGTCTAAGGACTTAGTATTTGACGACGCACGTGTTGGCAGACGGCTTCTCGAGTGGTCCCGATGGTTTTCCCGCTTGCTTCCTGAAGAGATGCCAACTGCCTCTTGCTGGTGCTCTCTGTTATTTGATAAATTTGTCCTTGCGTTCCTGCCACTTTCCCGAACTTTGGAAGACTTCTGTTTTGATCCCGCTTAATTAGAAAGGTAGTAAGTCTGACGTTTCCAACTATCGACCGATTGCCAGCCTGTGCCATAATGCGAAGGTTTTTGAGTCTCTCGTCAGCGACGTACTCCGATTTCACTGTAGTCCTTTTTTGCGGTCTTCCCAGCATGGCTTCCTTAAGGGAAAATCAACGTCTACAAACCTTCTTGAATTCGTTGCCTATTCTCTGCCGACCATCGAAGCCGGTAAGCAGGTGGACTGTGTATTTACAGATTTTAGTAAGGCCTTCGATAGGATTGACCATGGAATCCTAATCTATAACCTGTCTATTCTTGGGTTTCCTCATTGCTTTGTCGATTGGATGTCTTCTTACCTGTCTGGTCGTACACAGCGAGTCCTATTTCGAGGTGCTCTTTCCAACAAAATCTTTGCCACATCGGGGGTACCTCAGGATAGTATCCTTATCCCGCTCCTGGTTATCATATACATTTTCGCTTCTGCTGTCCAATAGTAAAATTCTGTGTTATGCAGACGATGCTACTTTTACCTGTTAATCAGACTGCGGTCTCCTGAATTCAGACTTGGCTTCGTTCTGTGACTGGTGTTCACTTAACCGCCTTCCTTTAAACACCGGAAAGTGCACCGTTATGACCTTTTTCCTTTCCTCTTCGACTACATTGTCGATGGTGTTGTCTTGGGTAGGGTCGACAAAACTTCTCTACTGCACCTTCGTCAGGCCATTTCTGTAATACGCTGGTCCTGTGTGGTCTCCCTACTTTGCCGTTCGCGTCAACCGCGTCGAAGCAGTGCAGCGAAGATTCCTAAGGTTTGCTCTCCGCGGACTTCCCTGGATTAACCCTTTACTTCTTCCCTGTTACACCGTCATCGAACTCTATATGGGATGCAAGAGCCCATCACGTCGATGTCTCGCCTCTTTAATCAACATTTCGCCAACTTCAACACGGACTTCTCTAGGCTGCGTTGAACGGCTTACTCAGGTAGCGCCTGGGTTGATGCGGTTGATTTGAATTTCTGTTGACTGCTGCCCACAGTTATTTTTAGGACTCATTCACTTACACTTTTCATTTTTAGTTTTAGTTGAATAATTTATATTTATTTATTTATTTATTCATTTATTTATTTATTCATTTATTCATTTACAATATTTCATCAATGAGCTGACTACTACAAAAAAAAAACTTATATATATATATATATGTATATACGTCTGTATTAGTCATTTGTGACGAACCTGTTCTGAACAAATAAAATAAAATAAAAATTCCTGCGGAGGTGCTTCCAGTGGTGGTAATCGAATTTTTCAATTCATGGAACAGATTCCTGGTGTTTCTCTACTGAATTTTTTCGCGTTGCAAAGTTGCCATTTTTCCGATTACGACATGTTTGTGTTTGTTATTTTCTTTGGTCGGGTAGTAGTGGAATGCTTCATTCTTTAAGTTGTAATGTTTACTTGTCCTTGTCAGCGCTTCTCGTAGGGCTATATTTTTATGGGTAGCTTGCGTTCGCAGTCTTTTATTATAAGATTGTGTCGCAATCTTTGATGCAATTCGTTCATTTCGTTACTCTTCGGTTTCTTTGCTTCTCACGGTGCTCAATTTCGTTCGTTGGGAACATAACGTGCTTCGCGCTCTTCGATTGATTCGTATTTTCGCTGTTCTTTTTGTTTTCGCCGTTTTGCTTCAGAACTGGCAAGATCTCCTCCTCTTTTATGTTTAGGAATTGTATAAAATATAAATCAAATCAACTTTTTATTAAGAAATACACTAAGTGCACTTTAAACACTTTTCACACTTCAATTTCGATTTATATTCAGTCACTGTATCACTTTTTTACTCACACCTCACTGTTTGTTTTATTGAGTAGAATAAATTGAATTGATATGAAACCGACGTTCGAACCCATGATGGATCTTTTTTTATAGTATACCCCTACCAATGGGTAGCCCCACCCATACAAAAAAGGCTTCGAATAGTCCACAATGTTCCAGAATATTTGAGAGTGTTCTGGAACGTTCCACAATGATCTAGGATGTTTCGGGATGTTCCCGAACGTTCCAGACTATTTCCGAACATTGCACAACATTTCAGAATATTCCACGATGTTCTGGAATGTTGTGGAATGCTCTCGAATACTATCGAAAGTTCTGGACTTTTCTAGAAATTTCTAGAGGCCGAAACTTCCAGCCCTTATATCTTCAAAAGCACGCCCTCCAGGTAAAAACAGGTTCATGGATGTGGGATAGAGGGCTACCACACCATATAACTCCCTCTCTCGTACTGAGACTCGTTTCTGAGTTTTACCGGCATTCACATTGCACACTTACTTTAATATTCTATATTGATTAGAAACTTGTTACAATAATCTTCATGCGTTACAAAAGCGGCTCAAAATTCCGTCCGTCACTTTCGATATATTCCAATAACGTTTAAGGTGTTTTGTAGCCAGCGTTTTTCGTATTTTCATCGCTTCAACAGTTCTCCTAACTAATTCGCCTTTACAAAGTGTTTCAGATCTGGTGTGTCAAAATGAAAGGGGTGATAGATCTGACTTAGAAAACAAAAATTGTATAGGCCCCGGGGGGGGGGGGCATTCTCAACCGTTTAGCAGGTAAAGTGTGATTCAAAAATTTTATGTAATGTACATCACCCTTTTATTTTTATCTCGTGATCTACCCAATGTAGCGGCATCAAACAAACTCTAAAAAACTATTATCCTAATAGCCTTTCTAAAATTCTTAAGGGTTGATCTAACTCCTGCCAATGCAGGTACAAAAATGTTTTGAAATTACCAAAAATTCAGCATTTTCCCAAATATTCTCCAAAATTCATGTAATTTGTTCACCTCTTTTTCATTTTTATTAGATTGGCCATCTTTTAACCTTCCCCAAAAGGTCACGTCTAGGTAGAGAAAGGATTAGAAAAACCCCTCCTTAGATATCCCTGACTACTCAATTATTTTTTAGGTGTAGGAAATTCTTTAAATAAGCAATAGTTTCAAGACAAAGGGTCGAAAATATTTGTTTATAGTACACAGACATTTAATTAATTTTAATTATTGCTGCAAAAAAGTTTAAATGTAATTTTGTTTTATTGCCGATATTAGCTTATGGTAGCGATAGTTCTGTTACTAATACCTGATGGAACTTATGCTATAAAGGAGTCTCAGTTAGCAAAAATATCGATCATAGGTGAAAAATACTTCGAGATTTACGGGTGTTCTTAGGCTAAACTTATTAAAAAATGAAAAAATTACTTTGAAGGGATGATCGGATTAAATTTACATTTGTTGTTAAGTGGACTGAATGAAAAAGCGGCTTTATTGGAATATGATAGGAGATTCCCTAATCGATGTGCACCCCAAATAGATGTATTTTCCCGGACTTGGTTACGAGAAACCAGAAATGTAACTTCAAGCAGCAGCTTCAATACTCACCCTCGTCGGGCATGACCCTTAAACGAGCTCGGGATGAGTCACAAGACGATTGGGAGTGTCTTTAGTAAAAGTTTGCAAGGTTTGGAGGGAACGGAGTGTTTCTGGGCCGAATTCTGTGGATGGAATGAAAGATGAAGTTATTAATGGTCTGTTGACGATAGAGACGAAACCTTAAACAGGGAATTATAAGCAGGTTATTGGCATACATCGAAAGTGACGAAGGACATTTTGAACAACTGTTGTGCCATAATAACATTAATTATAATACGTTTTAATTTCAATAAAAAGGACTTTTAGTTAGTGTGAGTTAAGATTATTTAAAATGCAGATTTTTATAATAATTGCTGATAGGATTTTTACGTATAAATTGCTACATCCTTTCTTTATACGGACATTTTGTACCTTTTTGGAAAGCTAATGAGATGGGCAGTTTTTACATAAAAAACCGATGTATTAGTTACATGAGCTTTTATCACTTTTAATTGTACCTGCATTGGTAGAAGCTAGATCAACATTGTTGAGAATTTCGGAAAGGTCATTGGGATAGTAGTTTTTTTAGCGTTTGTTTTATGTCGATAGAGTGCTGTACATTCCAAGAAAATTGCATATTTATGAATCACCCTGTAACTCCCACACGGTTGAGATTGCTCCCCCCCCCCCCCCCTGTAAGACAATTTCTTCTTTATCTAGATGAGGTCCGTCACCCCTTTCATTTTGGCACGCCAGATCTGTAACACCATGTATTGTTAAAGGCCTTCAATAAACTACACCCTACATTGTTCCCCATAAGGGTAATTCCCATGAAGTAAGGTTCGAAAATCTAGCAGGCTGACGAATCGGTGCACCTCGTCCAATCGAATGGTTAGGAAATATTTCATTTAGTATTTCCTATAAAACGTTAGCAGTATGCTCCATCATGTTGGTGAAACATTGCCCTTGGATTATCAAGAGGGATGTAAACTAGTTTATCTCAAAAAAGTTTGCATAAATTTAGCTATTAAGGACTTGCGACGAAAATAGTGGTTCTATTAAATGATTGTAGATGTTACCAACCCAAACGTTGACGCTGACTTTAGGCTGAAACGAGGTCACCCTTGTTCTGCGTATGTTAGTATTCGACCAGATATGGAGGCTGCGAGAGATCTTGAAACCATCAGACTGCCCTGTTCTCTATGTCGTCTCTATGCCAAATGCAAAATTTCAATCATCTCTCCGAATCTCCTTCCAGTAGTCCTTGGACTGAAATCTTGATATGGACGTAATCCCTCTCGATGAATAACCTGTTGTGATCCCAAAATCACTACATTTAATCTCTGTAATACTTACCTCATAATTACTTGCACATGCGCCGACTCATATTACTTACCACACAAAGTGCAGATCCTAAACGGACACATGCAACTATTTAAATTCCCACGCATGTGCATTTGCTCAAGTTACTTACCTTCATAAATTGTCACTTACGACCAAACATTTAACTTGCTGACCCTCATAAATTTCCAATGTCTAAACAATAATTTCATTTAAAATTAACTCAAATGCTCTTATCGCACATTTTCTGAAGTGCGAGCATCAGATTTCATAAGGCACATGTCTTATCTTTTATTCATTTTATTCTACGTTCAGACACATGTCTTATCTTTTATTATTTTTGTGCTGCAATTCTTGTTAGAATATTTATACATAACAAGAATTGTTGAATTGGTCAGCTTGAGGGTAAATAGCACTGAATTAACGAAGTAAGTGGGATATTTTCGCTGACAGTACAGCGTTATGTAAAATTTAATAAAATAAGATTTCGACGCTAAGCTCGTCGAAGTCTGGGATAATCACTCGCGCAAGTAACATCGTGTTCGCGGTCTTAAGTTTGATTGTATATTACAAAGTGCTCTAATTAGTTTTGAAGATTATATTAAATAAATAAAGTTTGTTAATACGGTTCAATTCCGATTTTATTAAATAAATGAAGTTTGTTAATACGGTTCAATTCCGAATTTATGTAATTATAAAAGTAAAAGTGAGTGATAATAAATTTTAAAGAAACGAGAGATCCTTTTTGAGATTCCCTATCCCAGCTTCCCCCTGTGTCGCTCTACTCGCCCTGCGAAAGCAAGGCGGCATCTTGGGTCACAACATTGGTGGCAGCGGTGGGATACGCCAAGTGAATGATAATTCTATTAAATAATACGTAACGACAAATAATCAAATATAAAAGTAAAAATACGCCAAGTGAACAATAATTCTATTAAATAATACGTAACGAACATAATAATAATTTTGCGATAACAAAGTACAGTGCCTTAATAAATTTTTAATTGCGTTAACGGTGAGAGGTTTCCTAGCTTCCCCAAAAAAGCTAAACAGTGTTAAAAAATAAAAGAGGGAGATAAAACCCCACAAAAAACAAAAATATATAAAACTATTTTAACTAAAAGTCGGTGGACGGACGGTCCCGACCCCTCACTGGTGTATCCTGAAAGAGACGGACTGTCTCTTACTGTAAACAACTAAAAGGATTGTATCTTGGCAACTTTAACTTTTAACTACTCATCTTGAAAACTACAAGAAGACGTCGGCCCGGAAACCGACGCAGGCATCACCCTATACAACGTTTTTAAGAATATAACAAGTAAGCAAACAAAAATTTTCAATTATATCAGAAATTTTCTTATTAGTTCTTAGATGGAATAAAATAATTGTTTACAGTTAATAAAATAATAAAAAGAAGAAGCTTTCATTTGATAGTTATTTTAAGCGGTAGCTAATTTGTCAAGAGTGAATAAATTGAATATTGGTGATTTTGGGTCGTGACTGTCACTGGGATATTTATAATTAAAGTTATCGAAATGAGGCATAATTCTATTTATTGTATCAGAAGTGTTATTTTTTATTTCATTTTTTTGGGCTTTATTTCATAGTAAGTGCAGAAAGAGCGAAAAGATTAAAATTTTGCAAAAAAAAGAAAAAAAAATGGACTATACGCTCAATCTTTATTTTGTGCAGTTTGCATTTTGATTTTGTTTTACTTTCATTTGACTAACTTTGCATCCTGAGATCGACGCTTCGCAGAGGTGCAAATGAGATTTTTTTTTCTCTCCTTTTCGTGAAGTATATTTTGATGTGAAATTCTTTTAACCTTTCTCCACGTTTTACAAAAATTTTTAAAAAATTTAAAAGAGCTGAACCCAGCGAATTTTCTTTTGTTTACTGTTTTTTTATCTTCGCGAGACTCTAGCACGCTTTTTAGCCTTGAAAAGAAAGGAGGAAACGATTCTTTTAAACTAGGTCTTGCGTCGCTTCTAATACTAACCTTGGAAGTCTCAGCCTTATAAAAATTATTTTCACGTAATAACGGATTCTCCTAAGCTTACAACACGGGAAGAAGTAAGCTTCCTATTGTTAAGCGGCCTAGCACCGCATTTTCTAGAAGCCGAATCCTTACTCGGGGTAGAACTCGGGAAAGAGCCATTTTAACGTCGGGATTTGAAGAGCTCCCTTATCATAACAAAATGCCAGACAACGCGGATACCCCTGTCAGTTTATCTGACATTCATTTCTTGGTACCCACTTACAGCGGAAATCCAGAAGAACTGGATAAATTTATAGCTTGTGGGAAGATACTTTTTTCGTCAGCAAAATCTGAAGCTGATAAAAAATTTTTTCTGGAAATATTAAAGACGAAACTTGAAGGTCTAGCTTTCCAATTAACTCAGTACGACTCGTACGATACTTGGGACTCCTTAGTAACAGGCCTAAGGACTAAATTCAGACAAGAGAAAAGTAGGGCCATAGCTCAAAATGAACTTATTAAAGCCAAACAAAATTTTAAGGAAGATGTAAAAGAGTTCGGAAATAGACTACTACGATTACTAAATACCCTTAATTCAAGTACGTATTCCGAAGTAACAGACACTGGAGCTAGAACGTACCTGGTGAATGAGAATGCTAAATTAGCAGTTCAAATTTTTGAAGACGGATTGCAAAATCCTAGCCTGAAATTACTTGTGAAAGCACACCACGAAGGTGATTTGCAAAAGGTCATTTCATATGCGGTTGAACATGAAATGCGTTCTGAAAATGATAACCGAAACACAACCACGCTTTATAGACCCAGTCATAGCCAGAATCTCTCTTGTTCTATTTGTGAAAAACGAGGTCATACTCAAAATTTCTGTTATCTGAATCCTAATAAAAATACTATAAAAAGGGAAATCCAACATGTCAGGAGGACAGATTACCCCAATGTTCCGGCTCATAACTCTAGAAATTGGTACGGTCAACAAGACTTTAGTGCGCCCCAACCTTTTAATCCTAGACAAATGGGATACCAAAATTCGAGAAACCATTATAGGCGAGAAGTGCCTAATACTACGAATCGGGAATTACCCCGGACCTCGCGAGAAACTACTCATATAAATAATAGAGGGCCTAAATTAAATCAATATATGATTAAACAAAAGGAAAGGAAACCCGAACAAATGGGAAACGAAAGGATTCGAGAGGAAGCAGTCGGCTCACCTGCTCGAATCAAAGTCAGAGCCGACGTTCATCAACACTAAAACCCTTTAATACAAAGTTAATTATCGAAGTATCACTAGAAAACACAAAATCGGGACTTGTGGCCAACGTAGCATTTAAGCCATCTAAAACGGGATTTAAGAGGTTATTGATAGATACCGGTGCAGAAGTCAGTCTGATTAAACATGAAAAAAATTGCAACAAGATTAAAAATTTAGTTAAACCAGAAGAATCTAGTTTAGTAACACTATCTGGAAAATCAATCCCGGTGTTGGGATCTATTAGAGGAGAAATATTATTATCCAACGATGAATATCAATTTGATATTGAACACTCTTTCTTGGTGTTGGACGACACTTGTTCGAACTTTGATTATGACGATATTATAGGCAGCGATTTCTTGAGAAAATATCGTTGTAGTATCAGTTATGACAAGGATTGTTTAGAGATGAAGTTAAGCGAGCCTGAAATAAATTTGACTGAATGCAAAACAGGGGAACGGGAAGACAATAGAGCTTCAAGACCGATTCCTTACTGTGCTGAATCAAAATCAATTTCAAAAAAGGTAATCGAAAGAACTGAATCAAATCTGAACGCAGAAAAACAAGTAAACTACGAAAGAGACGTAGCTTCGGCTACCAATGATACAATCATTATAGCACCACGGTGCAAAACTTTAGCAGAGATAAGTTGCAATGTAAACAAAGAATTAGTTATAAAAAAGAAAGAAGTAATACCCGGAGTATATCTGGCAGCTACAATAGCCAAACCCGAAAACGAAAAATTACAAATAATGCTCTTGAATAGTAATGAGTATGAAGTGGAATTAGATGCTCGAAAATTGAATTTTGAATATGATGAATTGGATAATTATGATCTACTGAATTATCATCGAGAAGAAGACCCAGTAGAAAGTCGACTAAAGACACTACAGTCGTCCTTAAAACTCGATCATTGTAATAATGAGGAAAAGACCTCAATACTTAATATTTGTAGGGAATATAATGATCTCTTTTTCCTAGAAGGAGACGTGTTGTCTTATACAACAGTAGGAACCCATAGAATCCAAACGCAGGCTGATAAACCTCCTGTATATGTAAAGCCATATAGGTTACCCGAATCTCATAGAAATGAGATACACCGTCAAGTTAATGAAATGCTATAGGCAGATATTATTAGGCATAGTAAAAGTCCGTGGAACTCACCGTTAATATTAGTTCCAAAGAAAGCTGATAGTCATGGCAATAAACAACAAACTGAAGACATTCCTAATCATTTTGCGGCTCGTTTCATGCTCGCTTTTTAATGTGTGCAGACTATTCTGATGCTTTAAATATCGATTTCCTGCTGCTTCAAGTAACATTTCCATTATCTCTTAATCTCCGAAAAGTCGTCAAAGATACCACTCTTTGAGGTGCACTTCAATTAGGGAATCTCCTTTAATATTCAAGTACAGCCGCTCTATCATTTCCGTCCACTAAACTATAAATGTAAATTATATCCGCGTATTTCTCAAAACAAAATTTTTCCTTTTCTTAATAATTTTAGCTGAAAGACACCGTAATTACCAAAAAGCTCTTTCACTAAGATCTACTTTCTGACCGACTTGGCGACTTGATATGTTTATCAATCAGGTTTTACTAATAGAGCGTCAGGATACTAGAGTGTAAACACTGGCTAAAACAAGCTAATAACGACAATAGAATAAATTACACTAACTTTTTTATTACTTATTTGCAGCAATCATTAAAATTAATTACCTGTGTACCCTAAAAAAACAGTTCTCTTGGAAAACTCGTTTATTTAACCAATTTTCTCACAAATAAAATAATAAGGTAGTCCCAGATTTCTAAGAAAGCGGTTTTTCTTCACCTAGACATATTGTATCTTTTTTTCAAAATGAGAAACAAGTGTGTTAATCGTAAAAGATTTTTTTCAATTTTGGATGTGACAAGATCGCAAAAGATTTTTTTCAATTTTGGATGTGAGTGTACCTGCAAAGTAGGAGTTAGATCAACATTGATAAATTTTTTGTAAAGTACATGGGGATTTTAGTATTTTGACGTGAGTTTTATGTCGCTGCGTTGAATAGATCAAAAGAAACAGAAATAGGGCCTTAGATTAGTCCGGTACTAGATGCCAAATTTCGTTCGAAAACCGGAGTAAGAAAATCCTGGTCCCAAACTTACTCCAACATTTTGTAGGAATAAAGTTTTCACAATTGATAAAGATTTCCTTTAACAATTTTTGGAATTTCTTAGTTCTTCGAAGAAAATTATAAATGGAATTCAAGATCGGAGTAAATAAGCAACCGTTTTATTTCACTACCTATTTATTACCTCGCCTTCTTGTCGATCTGTCTGTGCGGTATACATTTTGCAATCGATTTTAATCTAACTTCCCGATGAGCTAGAGACTTGAAACTTTAAACATAGCACAGAACTGGTTGGCAAAGCAATATTAACTCGTCTTCTTGGTTGTCTGTTCGTTAGGTGTCCATACAGAGTCCTATTACTTATCTCACGGTAATCTCATTAAAATATTTAAAATCGATTGAAAAATTACTCATATAAAACCAAAAAGTAGAAAATAATTACTTACAACAAATTTATTATACCCTTTTTTAAAAAGGCATAAATATATAAAAAATAATTTCTTCTAACACCGTATATATTCCTAACCCCATACAAATATTCCTGAAAATTTGTGACTATGAAATTTTAATAACTATGATTTAAAATGAAAACCGTGGGGCGCATGCAATAAGTAATAGTAAGAAATGCAGAGAGTATCTCTCATAGAGAAAACTCATATCATTTGCACTACAATACAATTGTTAGTGACTTAGGTGAACTATTCATTCATCAATTATCTATTGCATGCGCCCCACACTTTTCATTTTTGATCTTGTATTTTCATAGCTATTAAAAATTCATATTTTGTACTTTTTAGTTCGTTTTAAAAACGTGTAATATTATAAAAAAAATGTTATGTAAATCATTATTACTCCTGAATATTCATCCAACAAAACTACGTAGTAATAATGAACCGAACTAAAATCTGACATTTGGCATCTGAATTAACTGACACTTGAGAAAACAATTAATAAAATTTAATTCTTTTTTATAAAGTGTAAGATCAATAATTTATTCTTGTTGCCTTAGAAATAGAAATAGGATGATTTTTTGATGATAATCCTACTTTGAGTAGTGAAAGTATAATTTATATAATAATTTAAGCACATTTTTAAAATTGTATGTTTACTTAATGTGCAAAATTAAAGTAAGTGTACTTCCAAGAAAGGGATAGTAGATGTAAATGAAAAATTTTTAAATATGGGGCAAATTATCCACTTGAAAGGAAATATATTTTCCAAAGAGCAAATTAGAATGCGGTTAAAGCACCAATGTAAGGACTACCTGCGGAGCAGTTTCACCTGGAATATTTCTGTGCAGTTCAGTTACCCAGCTAAAGGCAATAAGAGAAATTATTATGAAATCACTGCTTTCCCATATATACAGAGGACTTTATACATTTCTTTTAATTTGGAGATAAACCATACCCTTCTCTCTAACCGAAGGTTTCTACACAGAAATCCTTAACATATACAAAATTGCACAAACTTTTCATTAGTAATTTCGAAATGAAGCAACTTAGTGACGGAAATGCAACAAAATCCACGACGACTGGTAATTTATAGCATTTCCGGTCAGTGCACTAAAACAGTTAGTAAAGCCAAAATTGCACTTCTGGATTTATTAATTTCACGAGAATGTTTGCGGGGGCAAAAACCACTTGTCATGGCGGTCATTAGAAATATGATTTATCAAGTAATTTCGAAAATTGTATGAATATATGCGACTAACAGTGTAAAAAGCTCCTGAAAACTCCAGCAAACATCCATCAATCTCCAGAGGTACGGGAGTCGCACGTGTGGGCATCTCTGAACAAAATCTTAAAGGCACTTGAGCACATACCGCGCCCTCGTTCCACCTTATTTGCCGCCACAGTTTTGAAATAAGCGAACAAAATTGGCATGGCTCATGCGCTCTGGATTCTGTACGGAATCGATATCTCGTAGTATACAAAAGATGAAAAGCTCCGATTCGACTGCTATGGACAATTTTTGTCGTTCTTCTCGCCAGTTTTCCAGATCATCCCGAATAAGACGGGAAGTGCGTATGGTAGACTTGGTGAAGGGATTCATGGACTTGTGATTTTTCTGATCTTTGGCACTAAGGACCAACTAGCTCTTTACAGTTCTCACCGATTGAGCCGGTTAAGGCTTTGCCGTAAAACGTTCGGGGTAAATTTCTTATATAAAATTTAAAAATTTGTTTTTAACCTTTAAAAATCGATAAAAACTGTCGAGAGTGAGCCAAAAGTTTCAAAATTGCCGGACGTTTCATCTTTCATTGTGCGGATGAAAAATTTTAGTGAATGGGACGATAAAAATCTGTTGCAGTCAGCCGAGTGGCTCAAGGAGTTGATTTGGTGAAGCGTTTCGGTGCATTTTAAACAATTAGAAGCAAAGCAGAAAATTTTATGTGAAAAAGTGCTCTAAGGTCCAGCAGACGATCTGAAATTTCAGTCATTCAGTCGCATGTGTTCTACAAATTCCCAGTGTAGTAAAATCGGACGTGCAACGATATAGTATTCGATTCTCTTTCGTGTGTAAAGTGTGTCCAGCAAAATTGTGTTATCGTGGTCTCGTATGTATGTAATATCGCATAACATAGCGTTAGCGAGGTGTATAATGCACGCTGGTGAATAGTGAGTGCCGGGAAATCTGCAGCATCAGCTTTAAATCTTCCTGGCGGATGGATACTCGAGCATCGAATAGGCATGTAATAAATTTAACATTACCTTTATTTTTCAGTATTTTCAATTTTTTTTTTATGAAAACAATAAAATTTAAATTTATTGGAGCAAATCAAGAACAGAACAGAAACATGTGAGATACACAATAGCCATAACATCCCTCGGGCCTTTCGTCGCAAAAAGTTTGCCCGGTTATTCCCATCATTCCAGACGGGCATTCAACCTGAAACTCGTGATAAGAAACTCGATAAAATAAAAGGCTCAGCCTCATGTCATAAAGGCTCCCATGAGGGTGTTTACGTACATAGGCAGGAGGCATAGAATGAAAATGTGGTCTGGGAGATGAGTGATGAGACAAAACTGTGCGCCTCGCTTTTAATGGTTCGCTGCGTTGAAAAAAATCCTTTTGACTGTGACAAATTTCATAAAATTTATAATTTTTGCTCCTTGTTTTGTTTGGTCTTGTACTCTCTGCGCCAATTTTTTTGCATTCAGATCGTAAAGCGTGTAAATTAAAGTAAAAATAGGAACTCGATTATTTCCAGAAAATTATTCAAATCCAAAAGTGGATGGGCGTAAATTTTGGTCAGGTTTGATTGATTAAATGACAGTGGAACCTTGTATTTTGAGGAGCTTCTTAAAAATGTTTGGAATCTTATCTCTACTTAAGCTTTTTTGATCCTTCAGGAATTTATTAGAATTGTGTTTTTGGATTCAGCGAAAAAAGTCTCATAATTTATTATTTTCTTTAAGCTGAACAGCAATATTAAAGATTTTACAAAGCGGACTCAAAATTGAGAACTGGCTGCTTGCAGCTCGTTTGTACTGTATCACATCTGCTACTTTAGAAAATTATTAATTCTATAAAAAATTGCATTTTAAGTACTTTAATCAATTCGTTTTTAACCTTTGCAATCCACATCGCACTCATCGCTTTCCAAGCATCTAAATTGACAATATCAATGGCTCCATTTGACATACATACAAACATATCCGTACATTAAATAAAATGAATATAATGAAACTTTCGCGAACTTGTATTTAACTGTCCTTTCTGCACATTAAAAGTAAAACATAGATCGACCGCGGCTTCACTGTATTCGAGCGGAATCAATCAGGATATTGCACCCGAATCCAACAGATCAGAACCGAAACGAATGAAGGTATTTTTTTCTACTAGATCGGAACCAAAGCGATCCAAATCGAACCGAATTTGTTGGATCCTAATCGTGACTACATTACTTTCGCATGAAATTTACATCACTACTTGTATATGATATATAAAAGGCAGGCTTGTTTAAAAACAAAATAATTTAACAGCCATCAGAATTGTATACTTGTTCTTGTTGTCCTCAGGGGCAATGAAATTTTGAAATTTCCCATACTGTGAAAAAAGTGAAAATATTTTAACGACATATGTCATGCATTGGAATTTGTAACACATGGGCTGAAAAGTCCCGGGCCTAACAAAGAAAACGCGGTTTTTTTGTTCAAAATTGGCTTTATTCATCAACGTAATCTCCATCAAGAGCCACACAATCATTCCAGCGCCGCTCTAACATTTCAATACCACTTTTGTAGAACGATTTATCTTTTGCCTCAAAATAGGCCTCAGTTTCAGCGATAACCTCTTCATTCGAGCGAAATTTCTTACCGGTGAGCATTTTTTTGAGGTCTGCGAACAGCCAGTAGTCCCTGGGAGCCAAATCTGGCGAATACGGTGAATGTGGGAGCAATTCAAAGTTCAATTCATGTAGTTTTGCCATTGTTTTGATTGACTTGTGACACGGTGCGTTTTCTTGATGAAACAAAATTTTTTTCTTTGCCATATGCGGTCGTTTCTTAGCAATTTCGGCCTTCAAATGCTCCAATAATGCTATATAATATTCACTGTTGATGGTATTTCCCTTCTCAAGATAGTCGTGAATATTACACCACGCACATCCCAAAATACCGAGGCCATAACGTTTCCAGCCGATTGTTGTGCTTTCAGGCGCTTTGGACGAGGTTCATCAAATGCTCTCTACTCAGATGACGCTCGTTTTGATTCTGGAGTGAAGTGATGGATTCATGTTTTATCCATTGTTACATATCGACGCAAAAATTCCGGTTTGTTACGTTTAAACATGGCCAAACACTGCTCAGAATCATCAACACGTTCTTGTTTTTGGTCAACAGTGAGCAAACGCGGCACCCACTTTGAACAGAGCTTTCTCATAGTCAAATGCTCATGCAATATAAAGCCAACATGTTCTTTTGATATCTTTACGATGTCAGCTAATTCACGCAACTTCACTTTTCGATCATTCAAACGATTTTGTGGATTTTTTGATGTTTTCTGGTGTTACCGCCTCATTTGGACGTCCACTGCGTTCTTCATCATCGGTGTCTCTACGACCACGTTTGAAGTCAGCAAACCAACGTTTTATTATTGTTTCCGATGGAGCGGAGTCCTTATAACACTTTTGAGGCCATTGCTCCGCTTGAACGGTATTTTTTCCCATCAAGAAGCAGTGTAAAATTAAAACACGAAATTGTTTTTGATGCATTGTTCCGAAAATAACAAAAGTAGTGTTACTCTTAGCACAATAACTCACAAACTTATAAGTAGAATATCATGAAATTTTAACAGCTTTCTTTTGAAGGTTAGTACTAACTGAAAAAGCGGTTAATGCAATAAGACTAGCGCCATCTATGTGTTAGGCCCGGGACTTTTCAGCCCATGTGGTATATGTCTGTTAACTTGTGCCGCATATGACCGTTTAAGTTGAACATGCATTTATTGGATCTATCAGAATCTATAACTTAACTATAAGTAAAGAAACAATTGTATGTATATAAGCTTACCGGTAATCCGCAATACCGTCAGCAGAATCTTAATTGGTGTATTTCGATACAACCTAATCGTCTACTTGCGACAACTACATGTTTCAACTGATTTTCAACAGCTATTCTGCAATTTAAATCCGCAAAGTAAACTTCAAATGTCGGAGTTAATGCTGCAATTCTAATTAGAATTTGAAATTGTGAATGCGGTTCAGGATTGAACTCAAAAATATTTCTCCCGCTCTTTACAAGTTCTGCATGAATCGGCCACAACTAAGGCTTTCAGCGTCTTTTCATCGAATACTATTTCAAGTCTTAAATTTTCGCAAATGAACGTCGTGTTATGCATTTCCTTTCCATCCGTTTCGCTAATTTTTCCGGAAATTAATTCCTCAGATTGAAAAAATAAGAAAGGAATATCAAGTATATTCTATTCAACTTTTCTTAACACGGCTTTACATATCTAGTAATTTTTAACATTTGTTGAGGCTGAATGCTAAATTAAAAGCTGATGACTTCGAGCTTCCAAGTATTACTTTTAATAGTGAACAAAACTATCACACAAAAGCTTTTTCAAGCCATTTAATTACATGACGTATTAAAGCGACATCCGTAAAGCTTTGGCGAACTAAAATGCATCAACATTAATTATATTACTCAATTTTCATCCTAATAAAAATAAAAGTTAATTATACAAGCTACTATGAGTATTTGTATAATTTTAGACTTCTGAATAAACGAGATTTCAACCTCCATTTTCAATTAAAAAGAAATGTATAGTTAGTTATAAATTGTACTGAAGTTAATAAAGCCTGCATTCCAATGTTTTTAAAGTAGTTATAAAATAGTACATTGTGCAACTAAGGAGGAAACTTGGAAATTTCCACCTTTGTGTGAAATTACCAACCAATTAAACACGCGGGTCAAGATGTCCAGTCTTTTCTCCACCATACAATTTTTATTACACCACAGCCAAAAGTTGCGATAGTTTGAGTTCTGTTCCTATTTTATGGAAACATAACATGGTTTTTAAAAAAAAAATGAATTGACTTCACAACAAGTGCTTGAAGGCATACAATAATTTTTAGTTATATATCTATTGCGACATTTTGAAGTCGGTGCAAACAAAGCAGCTACAACAAAAGTATTATTCGTCTTTCTTTATAATCCCGTGAGCTGAAATGGTTAGGAAGTTTTATACAGTATCTTCGATTGTGGTAGGGCAGTTGTTTTGTTTGCTTAATTTTCAAATAATAAATAAAATTAAAAATTATTTTATGCTTTTAAGCGCTTTTTCTGTTTTATTTTCCAATTTTTAGTGTCTTCATATATAGACTCGAGAATGGTGCTGATACGAGCAAAGCAATTTCAAAAGTTGCAGAGGTAGTACTCTCTAAAGAAAGGAAACAGAATTATCCAAATCCGGCATCACATCACGAAATTAGTCACGGTCACCCTTTCATACCCTCACCTTAAATACAAATTTCTTACCATGGCCCCAGTGAGCTACCGTACTCTATATAGTAAGAGAGAATCATCGTAGTCAGAGAATTCTCGTAGTCACTCTAGGTACACAATGTTTATCAATTATTTATCAATCAGGAAACGTAACATATTTTGTTCAACAGAATCAAAATCCCCACAAGCAACAATTTTTTTCGGAATACAAAAAGATACTTTATGCATTCAGAATTATCTGAATCAGTTCACGCGTCACAATGTTAGACTACCCCTTCCCCTAACCCCAACCTTAGGTCAAAATTTTTCTCATAGTAGCAAGTAATTTATACTGTATACAATAATAAAGAATCATTCAAATATCTATGCATTAAGATATTAGGTGATGCCCACTTCGCACACCGCCCCACCATATAAATTGTTATCGTCGTACCATTGGGGCAACCTATCCTACGTATCAAAAGAAGAATCATCCAAATCGATCCGCATGTTACGAAGCTACCGTACCTCTACCCCCACTACCACCCTAGAACATAATTTATCCTCAAATTAGTAAAAGTGCATTATATTCTATAAAACATAAAAAGAAAATCCGTTCACGCGTTACAAAATTAGACTATCTTTCCCCTCCCCACCTTACCCTAGGACCAAATTGTTTTCATTGTAAGCAAAGGGAGATCATACTCTATACAATAACATATATATGAACTTCAAGCCAATATGGGAAATCAAGAATGCTTGTGTGAAAAATCAGTTTCAGCACCAATTAACTAAACTATAAGTGGAGAATGAACAGGTAACCCAATGTTTTGTAGAGTTCCTTAACTGCAAATAGCATTTGTCATGACAAATAACAAGGACAGACACTAAAAGTGACAGATATACATTTAGAAAAACCATGTATGGCATGCAAAGCAGGCATTCTCACGTATCTCCAGTCCTCAAAACTTCTACGGCTGGGTATCAGAAGGTAGGAAAAAAATGTAGTGTGCCGCGCCGTCACATACACATATATGATTGAGTTGCGTCTACATCTGTGACAAGTTTGTTTTTTTCTGACAGCAGATCACGATAAAAAGGGATGGGGGTTGAAGAGAAAATGTCAGTAGCCCCCTTTAAATTGTAGGTCCACTTGCAACCGTTGTCTCGAATCTGGTAAAGTTCTTCTCCCGCCCCATCCCCACAAGGGGTCACGGTAAAAAGAGAGAGAAAATACTCGCGTTAATTAGAGAATTACACTAAAGCATAATGAAAAACAGAACACTAACTCATCCCTGAGAGTGAAAACGCACACTTTTGACGATCAGCTGTCGTACACTTTTGTTTATATTTTGTGTTTCACAGCTTAGTCAAATAAATTTGTTGACCGAAATGTGTGATGATTGTATATGGACGAAGATATAGTCCTGGTCAGATAAATCTGAAGCTAAAACATACGATGTGGAAACAACTGCCATTTACAGGTGAAAACTAAACACACTTTTAGCTGCTAAAAACACAATTACGCGTTTCGGCTAAATATTTAGCGACGACATTTCGCAGCTAAATGTGCATACAAAATTTAGCCGCTAAACTAATGCTCCAAAAAACTAAGCACGCTGTCCCTTTACTATCAGAATGTAAGGGGACTAAGAACTAAAACTAATCATCTCTTTCAAGCATCCCTTGCTTGCTGCTACGATATTATCATGTTGACTGAGACTTGGCTTCATCATGGTTTTTGTGATGCAGAGATTCTTCATGATTCCTATCAGATTTTTCGTAGGGATAGACATTCTGAATCTCTGTGTAGGGGTGGTGGAGTGCTGGTTGCTTGCAAATCAGACTTTAACTGCAGCTTAATTGATGTTCCTGCTTTCTCTGACTCACTCGCTATTGAACTCTTGGTTCTTAGGCTTTCGCTGCCTAAGCTCAATATATATTTGCTCTGTTGCTATATTCCCCCTAACCTAATAAACGTCGTTGATACTGAAGGGCGCAGTCTTTACGATACACTAACCCTTAGTTTAGACTTCATTTATAATATGACGAACCCTGAAGATGAAATTCTTCTTCTTGGTGACTTTAATCTACCCAATGTTCTATGGGTACCTAACTGTGATGACGATGACTTCCTTCCCTCATGTTGTCCCACATCTGCGGTCTCTACATTTCTTGACACCATTGCTTCCTCTGGTTTTCACCAAATGAGTAATGTAAAGAACTCTATGGGAAGGCAGTTGGATCTTGTGTTTTCTTCTGATTCAACTAACACTATAGTTGAATTAGCTTCTGATCAGTTATCTGCTATTGATAGTTTTCATCCACCCATCTTTGTCACCTTCTGTTACGATGTTGCTAGTATTGCAGATCCTAATCTCGAACACCATACTTATGACTTTAAGAGATCGAACTTCTCTGAGATAACGTCTAATCTCCTTTCAGTAGATTCTTCGGCATTACTGAATAATAATGATATTGACGTCTGCGCCTCCCTATTTTATAACAAGATATATGATTTGTTTAACTCCCTTGTTCCATTAAAACGGATTAGGTCTACATGCTCCTCTCCCCCATGGTATAATGCCGAACTCCGCAGTCTTAGGAACAGGAAGAACAATCTCTGGAAAAATTACTTGCGTTGTAATAGCGCTATAGCATATTCTGACTTTGTGACCTGTTATGATAGTTTTAAAGCACTATCCTCTTCGCTCTATATTGAATACCTTGTTAGTGTTCGCGAAAATATGCACAATAACCCTCGAAATTTCTTTAAATTTGTTAATATGAAGAAGAAATCGAACAGCTACCCATCTACGATGTGGTTTGAAGGATCTTCTAGTAATAACGTGTCCGACATAGTTAACAATTTTGCTTCATACTTTGAGAGTGCCTATTCTTCAGATAACTTTGAGCGATGTGCGAATAATTTTGATCATATTTTGAATCGTCCCGCCTCACCCGATTTTCTGCCGTTTATATCACGGGATCATATTTCGGAAAAAATCAATGAACTCAAATCGGACTTTTCATCTGGTCCTGACGGCATCCCTCCAGCCTTCGTCAAGTCCTGTTCCGATGCCTTTCTTACTCCACTGGCGATTCTCTTTAAAAGGTCTCTTCAAGTCGGTAAATTTCCTACATTGTGGAAGAGCTCTTTTATAGTCCCTGTTCATAAAAAAGGCCATAAGAATATTATAACTAATTATAGACCTATCGCTAAGTTATCTTGCATACCTAAATTGTTTGAATCAATTGTGTATTCGCAGCTTATGGAGCAGTGTATTGGCTTGATCTCTCCCAATCAGCACGGGTTTTTGCCCGGTAGATCAACGACTACTAACTTACATGAATTTACCTCCCATATTATTTCTGGCTTCCAGCGAGGCTTGCAGACTGACTGCATATACACGGATTTCAGTAAGGCCTTTGATAAACTCCCTCACTCCGTAATAATATTTAAACTCGGGAGGCTGGGCTTCCCCCCTGTTCTTCTCGACTGGATTTCATCCTATCTTGGTGGCAGATCTTATCGTGTGTCGCTCCGCGGTTCTACCTCTAGAATCTTCAAGGCTTCATCTGGTGTACCACAAGGCAGTCAACTCGGTCCTCTACTATTCGTTCTTGCCATTGACGACACGTACTGATCACGTACTCTAATGTTCTAATCTGCGCTGATGACATGAAGATCTTCTCTTATATTAAGGATGGTGGTGACGCTGCCCTTATTCAAAAGGACTTAGATACGTTTCTGGCGTGGTGCGAGCATAACGGCTTACACCTCAATTTTGAGAAATGCGAAGCTATGACTTTCTCCAGGAGCCCTAATTCTCAAGTTTATGATTACAACTTTGCGATGAATGGTCTCCGTCGGGTGCTGTCCGTCACTGACCTTGGGGTAAAGCTTGATAGGAAGCTTGACTTTAATCTACATATTAACTATATCGTGTCTATGGGAAGTTTAATCTTGGGATTTGTTAAGCGATGGTCTAGAGAGTTCTCGGATATACCAACATTGATGCATTTGTACTGCTCCTTAGTTAGACCTATTCTTGAGTATGTATCTCAGGTCTGGTCGCCCTACTACGCTGTTCATTCCAAGCGTATCGAATCGGTGCAGCGTAATTTTTTTAGATTTGCGCTTAGAGGGCTCCCATGGGACGATCCACTTAGACTCCCGCCCTACACCGACCGCCTCCAGTTGCTCGATTTGCCCTCGCTTGAGAAAAGGCGCAAAGTCGCTGACTTGGTGTTTATTCACCAGCTCTTGAACTCTAATATAGACTCAAGTTGGCTTGTTAGCAGGGTTTTCTTCAGACAGTCCCAACATAACCTTCGAAGACCGCCTTTGTTGCATGTTGAACCATCAAGATCAAATTACGGAATGCATGAACCAATGAATCGTTTATGTAGGGCTGTTAATTCTTGTCCTAATTTTGATTTAACTCTTAGTAAGGTGTTGTTTAAGAACTATCTATTTTCTGTGCTCCCGTGACTCTCTGTTTGTATGTTGTGTTGCTGAGTTTCCTTGTTTTGTTTGTGCTGCTTTCTTTTTGTTTGAAATGCTTTGGATAAGCCTTTGAAAGCGAAATGTAGTATGTAGGCGGCACGATTTCTAGGGTAACTTTTGACTAAGGTTTTGCTTAAACGATCTCTGTTGTCTTTGCACCCCTTTTGTAGTGTTTGGGAGTGTTTTTTTTTCTCTTTTTAGTTTACTAACATTTTATTGCATGGATTATGGGAGCCTCATTCACCTCAATATATGTTATATTCTGGTGAATAGGTCAATTGTTTCCAGGCCTCTGCCTGCGAAGTGCGCCTTCTGAGTTAGAAGGGTTAATTCTGGTTAAATGAACACAATACCGGGCTTTAGATTCATGTCATACAGTTGCCTGCATGGCGACAGCAGCAGCTCATTTAGATTTTATGATGACGGCCGCTGTGCTACGGCTGCCGAACCATGTTTGCTAATCTTTGCGCTGCCGCTGCCACTTTCGCACAGATTTAATTTGTTTGTGGATTAATACTACTACAGTTAGTATATTCAACAGTTTCAATTTTCAATGAAGTAAGTTACACAAATATGTTCTTTTAAAGAAATCATATATTAAATTTCGCTGTGCGTGTACCCTGATGTGTCTAATTTGTAGAGAAAAACAGAACACAATAACATTGATCTACATCAACCAAAAATTCCATTGTAATAGAGCACGATAGTGGCTAAGTCAAATTTTTTTTCGATAAACTCTTTCTTTACAAATATTTAAAAAACTTGAAAAAAAATTCAATTTCTATCACAAAGGAAACTTTCTTTAGTACAAACTTATTCAAAAGAATTTATTAGTTTGAAAAAGTTTTCCGCGTGTTCTTATGCTAATAAAATTTTGACAAGAGAGTTGGTTATTCCGTAGACCTACATTCTGCCAGCACAAAGGAACTTGCATGCTGAGAGAAGAAATTAATTTTTCTGGCTATTCATGAAGTTCTTTTTGTAAAAGGATATTATGCTGAAAGTAAGAAAAACTGAAAACTATATATACCTCTTTTCTGTTCATACTTGATTATTGATAATAAAACAAAAACATTGGTTGTATCTACATCAAAAAACAAATTTTTTAGTAAATTTTATATTGACCCAATTCTAGTGAGTTGATGATGTCTACTATTTCGTACAGAAAAATTAATTTATATCAATGATAATCTTCGACCATGGACTGCTTATATCAAGCCGATGGATAGATAGATATATAATACGAATGCATCAGCAAAGATTCGGGGTGTAAGTTATTTGCCAAATTTCTCGGTTGCTAATAATAACGGATAACAAGGCGTTTATATTAACTATTAATACTAGCACCAGCTAGTTTAATAAGGAACAAGCCAGTAGGTAACACCAATGGTTAAGTACATGCCGAGAAACTACAGTAATGGCCTAAAAAATTAAGGGTTAGAAACTGTGTTAAGAGGTTGAGTTAAGGAGGGGACGATTTTCACTTTGATTGGAGATTATGTTCTCCGTTGTAGGGTGCCTCTGAAATGTTTTCCGGGCTTTGTTATGCTTTGGGAAGCTGCCAAGCTGATGATCTTCCCTATCTAAGCTGGTTCCTTATTGGTATTTGCTGAGCTGGGATTTTCCCTTGACAAGGTTACCGTTAAGGTACAGTACTTTTCTTCGGGGTTGTCGTGTACTGCCCAAGATGTTAATGGAGTTATGTTGGGAGAGAAAAGATAGCTCGATGGATGAGAAGATATTGTAGCTCGCTAGACACAGTAGGAAATGTAAGCAATACCGCATCGAAACTCTCATCGATCAAAATAAGTCATAATGCCTACTTTCTGGAAAGCTTCGATGACTTTAACATTGAGATGGTCTAGGAGGGATCGATAATGCCTACGCTTTTCATTGTTAATGGGTGAATTCAGCAATAGACGGGAACTGATGTAACCACTGATTAAAAGAAGCATTCGTTTCAATATATAATTTTCGTATACTTCTAAGCACGAAACCCCTCTCCACTTCCCTTGAGGATTATAAAAATGAAAATGCCTGGTTTTTTATTCAATTATTTATATAATTTTTATATATTTATTTAACTCAAACAATTATAAATATATCGGATTTAATGCATTCACAGATTTAAAGGTATAATATGTTGTATTAAAAAAAAAGTTGTCCATCCGTTAACGAAATATCTAACATTAAAAACAATGTTATTAAACTTTTTTAATTATTCGTCGCAGATTACGTTTACTTACACCACTTTTATTTATTTCTTTAAAAAACAATATAATTTTTTTTTTTTTATATTAAAAACCTTTTTTACAATACTCACAATATTAAAACTTTTTTTAATATATTATAAACTTTATACACTCTCGTACACAATGACAATTACGCTGTAAGGCACGTGTAATGCGCATAAAACCTACGTCGGAATGCATAGATTTTCAGAATAATTAACCACGCTTTTCGTTGTTGACTCTACGTATGACTCACCTCACCTTCATATGAGCCACTCAGAAAACAAGTCGATTAACTCCGATTTTTTCTTACCGTCGGAATATAAATGCTTTTATTGTGAAATTCTTTTTGGAAATTAAAACTAGTAGCTTGATAAATCGGCCACTCCACAATTTAAGATACGATATACTGAGTTCACGATTTTGTTTTCAAAAATAATTTGACATATATATTCTGACAGTAAGAAAAAATTAAAAATGGAGTTAATCGATTTGTCTTCTGAGTAGCTCATACATGCCTATTGTGAACATTTTCATGTAGGAAGTGATCAAAGCGAAATGGAATCGGTTCTCACTTTTCCAACTGGGGATGTATTGGGGAATTATCAGTGAGTAATTAATACCAAGGGAGCGTCCCCCAGCCCATCTTAGACGAAACTGCCTTTTCGGTTCACACAGCCTCAAGTGGGTCTCTAGGTCTCTAGCTCTGGCTGAGGTAGATCTCGGCCACTCTCAACGTATAGAGAAGCTATGATAAGGGCAGATTAAGTTTGGATCCGAACAGCGCAGAAAGTACTATTATATGCGATATTCTGTGATACACCAGGATGGCAGCTTTGCCATGTCTGGTTTTTCTCATGCTGTTTGGCCCTACATAAATATATATACTCTTGCAGTCAGGCTCTTCTCCTACCAGAAGATGTTAGTTTCCTGTGCTATAATGCGTCGGGGTCTATATTTTGCAACTAGTAACTAAATACACAAAATATATACGAAATATTCACTTGACCCGAGTGTTTTATCAAAAAAATTCCAAAAAAACTGTTGAAAACACGAGCAACTTAAGAAATATAAAAATCTCATAACACAATCGGCGTTTATATTGTAATAAAGAATATTTAAATTTCTTTAGCAATTCCTAATGGCAATAATTTTTTTTCTTAAGAATTGATTCCGAGATATTCTCAAAAAACCTGTTGTTTGGTACTTTCTTCAGTTATTTACTCATATATCCATCAATTATCCGATATATTTATATTGCATGTCATTTGAAAGGTAATTTTGTCCTCTTTCTTGCTATTTACGCGGATCGGATGAGTTTTGATGAAATTACAGGCGATAAAATTCCAAAAAAGTGATTTTCCAGCATTTTTAAAAAGTCACTTAATTTTAATTGCTCCGTTTAATGCCAAGAAATTTATTTTTCATATTTTCAAAATTTAAGGGGAAAAATCACACAGCTCCACAAGAAAAATTTAAAAAATTAATAATAATGAGGTCTGACTATGTTTGCTACATGTTTTCAAGGTCGCTGAATCCGAATCCGAGGTCTGTTTAACCCCATCACATCAAGATTTTCCATTCGTTATGTACTGTCGAACTGACTATCTAGCTCTTACTTCGGAAATAAGGAGCGTATTGTGACCTTTGCCACTTTTATTTTGAGGATATGAAGTTATGCGGTTTAGCGGTTGCGTGTTAAAGGCTTAGGGTTTTTGGGGTTTTTGGTATAATGGGGCTATGGGGATATTAATTCAAGGGGTAATAAGGGTTTTTGTTCTAATTTTCAAGGTTATGGAAAATCCTGATATGATGGGGTTAAACGGACCTAGGATTCGGATTCACCGACCTCGAAAACATACAGTAAACATAGCAGACCTCATTATTAATTTTTTAAATTTTTTTTTTGTGGGGCTGTGTCATTATTTTACGAAAAGTTTAAGTATAAATTTCCCCAAATTGCACAAAAAATGTAGAAGTTATTAAAAAATGAATGAGAAAAAGAAATTTATCTCCCATCTGGAATCCATGAAAACTAACAGAAATTCGCGGATTCTACGAAGAAGCTCAAGCAGAAAGATGTATTTTCTACCAGAATATATGTATATAATATGTGACAATATAGAAAGTTCCTTTTCTCATTAATTTTTGAATAAATTCTACATTTTTTGTCCGATTTGGGCAAATTTATACTTAAAGTTTTCCTAAAGGAATGATCTTTTACTTTAAATCTTAAAAATATGAAAAACAATTTGCTTGAAATTAAACGGAGCTATTTAAAATTAGTGACTTTTTAAAAATGCTGGAAAAATCACTTTTTTGGACTTTGATCGCCTGTAACTTCATCAAATCTAGTCTAGTCTAGTAGTCTAACTTCGTAATACCTGGACCGATTTGGATGATGCTTTTTCTGTTGGGTAGAATATGCTCCCCGATTGGTACCACTTTTTGGTGGGGTGGGTGTGAGAGTTGGGGTTTGAACTTAACTTTGTAACACATGGTTTGATTTTGGTGGCTTTTCTTTTCTCGTATAGTGTATGATCTCCAATTGCTAATATAAGAAAATATTTGACGTATGGTGGGGGAAGGGGAGAGGTAGTCTATTTTTATAGGTCCTGGATGGATTTGGATGATTCCTTTTGTGATTTATAGAGTATACTCGCCCATTAGTACCACCGACCACGATAAAAATGTATGGGGTAGATAGGAGTGGGAAAAAGGGTGGAACTCAACTCCTTAACGTTTTAGCCGAGTTGGGTGATTACCTTTTTGTTGTATAGAGCCTGATCCCCCATTGCTACTATTTGGAAAAAATGTGACCTAGGGAATGAGTAGGGGGGGGGGGGAGACAAGACCGAGACTTTGGCACATCTCGGTCTTGGTCTCGTCAAAGTGAAGACAATCTGCAAGATAAAAAAAAGCGAATGTCGGTGAGATAACGGGGACCGAGGGCAAGTGATATATCTATGTACATATCTATGCATTTTCTTCTTATTCCCCTCGCCAAAACAAGGTAGCAAAGGCTCTTCTTTACTTTTGGGGATAAAACGCAAATATATGAAGAAGGAAATAATGTAGAAAGAAGCGACTGAGGAAAGCAGTGTATACTTATATGCCCCACAAATCTGAAAATTGACAATTTTCGGAGCGACATAAACGCTGAAACAACTAAAAAATTGTCCACAATAAAATAATAAAAACTAATATCTCGTCCACTCTCGTGACCTTAATCTCGCTCTCGGTATCGCACTGTTACCAATGATATTGGTCTCGCTGCCGGTCTCGGTATCGTGTCGAGACCGGCACCGGCAGCGAGAATTATCTCGAGTATCGTGAAGCCCTAACGTGAACCGATTAAGATGATTTTTTTGGTGATGTATAGAGTATCCTCCCCATTGCTACCATGAAAAATATTTATAGGGCGGGGTGGGCTTAGACCGATTTGAGTGATTTTCATTTAGTTGTACAGCATATGTTACCTTATTGGTAAATGATAAAAAATATTGCATCTAGCAAAAACGGAAGATGATGGAGCAGTCACCTCACTTCGTAATGCATGCCCCGATTTTGACAATTTCGACTTGCTGTATAAAGTATGTTGGCATGTTATCGCCATCGTAAGAATTTTGTATCTACCGTGAGGGTCTTAAAAGGTGGTTGGGAGTAACTTCGGAATTTGAGAACAATTGAAATTTCCATATTTTACAAGCAGCATTTTTCGAGTAACTTATACGAAGACATTAAAACGTGAAAAATTAAATTATTGAAGGAAAAAAGTTTACCGACTTCACAGAAAGCGCTAAAAAGCATAAAATAAAATTTTTCATTTTATATCTATTACGACATTTTGAATTTGGTTCAAATTAAACTAGCAAAATATCTACCAAACCACAATCGAAGATACTATATAAAACTACCTAAACATTATGACTTTTGAGGCTTTCGCGGTTGCTCACTGACATTTTTATGTTTTCCGAATTAACCGCGTAGAATTATTAAAAAAGTGCTTATAGAAGTACTCACCCCGAGCGTTTCGAACGTTTCGAAACTGCCTGAAGTTGACAGTGTCGATCCACACTGCGCAGATTGTACCGGTGCGTAAGCCGTTGTTGCGGTTGTTGCATTTGTTGTTGTTGTGAAGAGGAATCCAAACAAAGAACACTCCTACTACCTAAGCATTTCAGCTCACGAAATCAAAGGGAAAAAGGATTAAATACTTTTGCTGTAGTTGTTTTGTTTGCTTAATTTGCACCGACTTACAAATGTAATAGATTAAATATTGTTGTATGCTTTTAAGCGCTTTTTATGAAGTCGGCTCAACTTTTGTTTACAAAACTATTTTTTCTCTGTTGCATAGTAGCAAAAGACTATCGTCTCTCAAGAAGGTCGGCTTGGTGTATCCTGGATGAAAAGTAATACACAAATTATAGAACGCGAACGAAATAATCTACAGAGAGTTTTGAGTAGCGGAAGTATGCTATGTGTGAGCTTAACAGCCCGCAGTTATCGAATTTTTAACTGCTGAAATTCATCGAATTTAGGAACGATACTGTTGATAGAACTAACTGTGAATCAATGGATAAAAACATTTTCTGGTTGCGAGCTTCGAAAAGCCGTAGTTGGTGACGATAAACGTAGCGGACTTCGGACTGTGTTTTGGAATTCCAAACACGCTTATGTGACCAATTATCTGGAATCTCTAAAATACTTCTAACGCCGAGATTGTCGTTAGAGGAATCCTGGCGCCAACAATCTTGCAACATGACAACACTTGACCACACAACTCGCGTGTAACCGGAGAGGCTCTGCAGAAATCTTAGAATAAAAAGCTAGAGAAAAGGACATCACTCCTAAAAATTTAAGCAGTTTTCTATATGTGCGTTTCGAACATGAAAGTAGTAAAATTTTGTTTGCATACATATATCAATATAATATACATAACTTTTTCCTACTTTATTTTAATTATTTTATTAATTTTAGTATTTAAGAACACTTTGTTTATGCCCCCAAATATCTCAGTACTATGATTTCAAGGCGAAATATAAAGATGCAATGTCCAATTTGACACTTAAGGCGAAACACCCCTCGCCACTTTGCCCAGGAGTAAGATTCTTATAACCCGTACAGGAGTTTTACTTGAAATAGCCTATCCTCTCGTTCTTTATTCTAATGCATAAATTGAAGTTTTAACCGATTCCACAACCTCCCTACTACCCGATCTCGCGCGTTCCGATATCTATTTTTTTCCTCTACTCAAGAGAGACCTCAAGGGTAATCATTAAACCTCTGACAAACTTTGGCATCCTGAATTCGAGAATAGCCGGAAGAATTTTTCAGTGAGCTAAAGCTAAAGGATTGCACTTTGATTTATTTTTTCCCCATCTCGATGTTCTCTTTTTGTTCGTATTCTACAAACAATACACACATTTTCCCACCCTCGTAGTCTATAAGATATACAATATTATATCAGTAGACATACATATCAATGAATAAAGAAATAAATGGATAAAAACCCTAAGTGAAAGTTTAAAAATTATTAAAGTAAGCTTTGAAAATATCTGCCCGCTAGTAGCATTACTTCTTGCTGCATTTTTTATTTGGTTAGGTTGTTCGTCTTCTCACTTATAACTGTGAAGGTTTTCATTCCCGTTCTTTGCGTTGTTACGAATTTGCCTGGACTTTATGGAGTTGAGTGCTTTTGTAATTTCCATACCACATTTGAAAAACGAATTGGCGTTATAAAGGGCTTGAAAGTACATGTGGCTGCTTTTAAATTCACCATAGCATAAAAGGATCACATTTATCCATCACCTATATATTCCATGATGCATTACCAATTTGGAGTAGTGCAAGGTAATGGAAATTTGCCAGGTTGTATCGAGCTTATGTGGAGCAAGGCAGAATCGGGCCAACAGCTTCCTTATGGCATTTTTATTTGAGTCCATCAGACATACTAGGAAGAAGTTATTTCTGGCAGAAAAGCCCTATAATTTGAACAACATTTTGCCAATGAAGAAAAAAACAGGTTTTCATAATAATATTGAGACAAATTCAAAGGCGCCCCTTCGACGTGCAACGGTCTATGACTCATCATCATCACCGATGGGATTTTATGGACCGATAAGTCTAAAATTACCGTTATAAATTAAGCCTCTATATTAAACATTAATTCTTTAAAACTTTTAAACGATGTTTGAGGAAACGTTTCTTATAACGTTCAATTAACAACAACAAACTATTGCCATTTCATTATTTAAAGATCGTGTAAGGGATATATTATTTATTATATTATATTATACTTTCTGATATTTTTATACCAACTTTTATAAGAAAACAAATTAAAAAAAAAGGATATCATCGCCGATGTTATGGTATGAAATATAACTGCTTAACTATTGTCCCAATAAAACTTTGGTGAAGAATTATCTCAAAATAAGAAATGACTTCTCTTTTAATGTTATTATGAATATAGCTATCTCCAACTTTTCTGTTTTTTGTTTTACAATTTTTTAAGGGGTTTTCAGGTTTTCTTCAAGTGGGCTTTAAAAATAGTCATTATCAAAAGTCAGCTTACGTTTTCTTATGAAGCGTTTAAGCGTTTTTTTTTTATTACGAAACGCAAACTTTAATTAGATAAACGACTTTTTTAACTTTTAATCAGGAGTTTTGGTAAGTTCTGCAAGTTTAACCAATTTTGAATTTGAAAACTAGAAATACGGTTCTAACAAGCATTTACCTGTGAGTGATTACTTATTTCTGTAATATAAATCACCTAAAAATTTCCAAAAAACTGATTAAACGTTTTGTAAAAAAACCTGTAGCTAAGTAAACAATTCGTAGCAAAAAACATTTAAACGTTTTATAACAAAACGCTTAGCTAGTGAAACTTTTCCTAAAGGTAGATTTAAAACTATTAACCGAAAATATTTAAACGGAGAAGCGTTTCAGACCTGGAACCATATTAAAAATCATTCACTTCGTCAGAGCGTCACGCGTTTAATATCAAGTTTCGGTAAACTAATTGAGTGTAATTTTACACCAGCATGATTCGAAACTATAGTGATAAAACAAACACAGGAAGACTGGGTATCATTCCGCCGTGTAGTAGACTGGGCATTTTGGTGATAGAAAGACATTTTAAAAACTTACTTTTAATAACTTCTTTACTTATTATTTTAGTTTGATTAAATACACAAACCTTCGGGACCGATGTGATTTTTAATTTACTAATTTTTTAAATTTGATTTGTAATGACTGAACCGTTTTAAGGCAGTATTTCTTTATTTATGTTCTTACAAATATAGTATCATTTATTTTATTAGGAGCAAACTTCTTTTTTAATCATAAACCGAGGGAGTCTTTTGCAATTGAAAACAGGCTTTCCGTAAGGACATTTTCTGCCAACGTTCCACTTAGAAAACTACCGCACAATTCAAAAGCAGTAATTAAAAAAATTTAAATTTAATTTAATTAAAATTTAATTAAACAAATGGAGAAAAAAACCTTCAGGCCTATTCCCAATTCCGAAGGAGTGAAAACATACTTCGATCGAAAATCAAGACCATTCTCTATTCCGTTCGAAATATAAAATCAAAGCAAAAATTCTAAGCCAAAACAAGCTTGCGGAATGTGTAGGTAAAAAAACATGTTATTTGGACGTATCGTACAAAAAAGAGCAGTATGAGAGGCTAATTAAATTATTGCAAACAAGACTAGGCATCCCGAAGTAATTATAAGTGAATTCAACGTGAACAAAACGTTTTTTATAAAGAAGTTTCAAAGTAGTTAAATAGCTTAATCCCTCCCATTTAACCTTAAATTGTTCTATAAGTTTATACATATTCACTGTTGATTACAAAATTTCTGATAAATAAATTAGATTCGGCGACAAAAAAATGTGTTTTTCGCGCTTGAGGGGAAACGATAATTCTTATACAGATAGAGCTCTTTATTTCGATTATATTTCTCCGTTAAACTATCATTTTAACCCGCCGTAGGTCCCCATGTCATCCAAAAACGACAAAAGCGCCAATTAGTCCAGGGAAGTAAGATTTTTGACTTGGCACTCACTCATCCAACAAACCGACACGGTTTTCATGTAAAATAAGCCTATAGAAATAACCCTTATATAAATTCTACAGAAAATTCTTTGCGGTGTTCGAGTTATAAACAATTAAAGTCGAAGAATTGCACATTTTTGCGTATTTTTGAGTTTTGTTGATAAACAAATTACTTGAGCAACAATTCATAGTAATCACTTTCTAGGGAATAGAAAAACCTACAAAATGCCGTTTGAAAATTGTAAAAATGTTAATTTGTTGCTTAGAAAATCGCAAAAAACCATTAAAATATTAGAAAATTTCAATTAACAATAACTAATATAAAATTCAACGAATAAACTTCATATTTCGTAGAAAGGTAGGCTTAATAGTCCTCAGTAAGTGGTAAAAATTTCACATCGATTTGCTGAATAGTTTTTGCATAATTCAATTTGTTTTTCCCAGAGAAGCTAATTTTGCAATAACGTAGTAAAGCTAATTTTGCAATAACGTAGTAACCTAAACTAAATTGGAAAACGCAAAATCCCGATATTTATAGGGCCAAGTTGGAAACATTCACTGAGGAAGCCTTACTCAAGAATAATGGGATAGATTTAACAATTCAGGATTTATCCAATTTAATTGTAAGATCAGCCGGCATACCAAAAAACGCTAGGAATGCGGTATTTAAACGACCATGGTTTAATCATGAATGTCTGGCAGCACGGAAAAAGTCCTTCAGCTTACTTAACATCTTTCGTAAAAATTGCACCCCTTTTAACAAACACTTATATATAAATGCAAACCAAGAGTTTAGAGATCTATGCAGATCTAAGCGGAGAGAATATTACGAGAACTTTGGAGACTTGTTGAACAGTGTAAATGATAGTAGGGGCTGGTGGCAATTAGTAAAAAAGTTCCAGGGACGAAGATTTAATATTGGCGGAAACCTAGATGTGAGTGAACTGAAGGAGCATTTCGAGTTATTGTTAAACAGGCCGGTTAATCCAATGCAGTTCCAATATCCGTCGCCGTTTATAGTAATGGAGGAACTGGACAAAGATATTACTATGGAGGAATTGATGAGGGTATTACTTAGGGTGAAAAATAATAAGGCGGCCGGGCCAGATAATATCCCGGCTGAGTTTTTCAAAAATGCCCCTGATAACTTTCTGACCCATTTCCTGAGGGCTTTCAACGGTATTTTTGAGACGGGAATTGTGCCGGATAGCTTTACACGCTCATTTATATTTCCCATACTCAAAAAAGGTGACCCTTATACTCCAAATAATTACCGAGGAGTGGTGTTTATGGACGCAGTTCAAAAACTCTTCTGTGGTGTTCTTTTAGATCGTTTCAGTGAATATATAGAGAGAGAAAACATCTTAAGCGAATGCCAGGCAGGTTTTAGGTCAGGGTACGGCACAGTGGATAACATTTTCAATTTATATAATTTAATAAATGTAGGCTGGAGTGTAGGTAAGAAAATGATTTACTGCCTTTTTGTAGACTTCAGTTCTGCATTTGCTTCAATCGACAGGCGGGCTTTATTTCTCAAAATGTATAACGTGGGAATTTCTACTAAATTTATAAAGGTGTTAGAAGGTTTATATGCCTTTACGCAGTGTGCAGTATGGGATGGCAAATTATATAGCGATTGGTTAGTGTCAACGTCGGGGGTTCGTCAGGGATGTGTGTTGAGCCCTTTGTTATTCTCCCTTTACCTAAATGACCTGAGCGACTTCATAGGGGGTGGAGTCACAATTGAGGGCATGAATATTCGATTGCTGATGTACGCAGATGATGTGGCTATACTAGCTGATAATCCGGAAGGTCTCCAGAAAATGATTAGTAACCTGGAGAATTATTGCAAGTTATGGAATCTTTCGGTTAATTTGGAGAAAACTAAAGTCTTGATTTTCTTAAAAGGTGGAGGTGTCAGGTCCAGTAGGGAAAAGTGGTTTTTTCAAAATCAGGAGATTAATATATGCAAAGAATATAAGTACTTGGGAGTTATATTTACACCAAAGCTTTCGTTCCAAAAACACTTAAAGGAAAGATTAGATACGGCAAAAAATAGCATAAAAGTAACATGGAGAAAATACGTTTTAAAACCATATATAAAACTTTCGGATAAATTTAAGCTTTACAACGCAGTTAGTAGAGCTATAATAACATACGCTGCGCAAGTGTGGGGCTTTATACCCTTTGACGAGGTTGATAAATTGCTTCGTTTTTTTGTTAAGAAAGTCTTTGGACTGCCAAACTGCACTCCAAGTTATATGCTACACCTGGAAACAGGATTGCCCATGGCTTCATTATTCGCCCTAAAAATGCATTATAAATATATTCTAAAAGTTATCTCCACCATGCCGGATAATAGATTGCCTAAAATTCTTACAAATATAGTAATAAGGAAAAAACTTTCCTGGTATCATTCACTCTGCGAAATGGCAAACAAACATGATATTACCTTAAGTATGACGTCGCTGTCCAATTGCCTAAATGATATCCTGGTGAAAGAATCGGAATGGAGTCAAAGTAAAAATTTAGAGCAGGCTAGATTGTGCATTAGGCATGATTTGTATCAGGAACTGAACCATAGAATTGCAGATGAATCGAACTATATAAATGACAGTCATAACATCAAATTTATAAAATGTATTTTTATGTGTAGGGGTGGCCTGCTGTGGCTGAACGCAAACTCTTTTAGAACGGAAGGAACAACGGAATGTTCTATTTGCAATTTGGGGAAAGAGGAGGACATAGTTCATTTCATTGGAGTTTGTCCTATATTTGGACATCACAGGGCCCAATCGCTAGGAAGCAAGTTACTCACACGCGATGAGGTTATTGATTTGCTGAATGGTAAGGATTGGAATGCCTTATATAACTATTGTAGTGGGGCATTTAAGCTTCGGAAAATGCTGGTAGAGGAATACAATTCTTAATCTTTGTAGGATTCTTCAGATGTTGACGTATTGTCAATATATGTTTTGCTTGATTTCACTTTTGGTAAATCGCTAATTATATTATACTCATTCTTAAGATGAAATGAGATTGCCGATCTAGACAGACGACTACGGTCATTGTCGAAGTAGTTTTTTTTTTGTCTTTGTTATATATTTGTTTATTTTTATTTATTTTTTGGTTATTCACACAAAAGTAAATTTTTTTAATTTTTTATACGTAGGATATAATTGATATTGATGAATTTAACTATAGCTTTAATAAATTTAAATGGACTCAAATAATTGTGAAATGAATTTAGTTTAGTTTTTTTTTTTTTTTTACTTTAAGAGTTCGGCATATGTTTCACTATTGTTGGGCTTAAAATATGCACAGATGTAATTTAAATAATAACATTATTATTATTATTATTATCAATAACCTAGTACGCACAATTTGGAACATAAATGGTTTTGCGCATCTCATACTGAAGGGGAGATGTTGCTCTACGAATACAATTAATTAGAATATTTAAAAAAACATTTTGACCATTCCATAATGACGTTACAAAAGTTTTATTATTTTTACCTTATAAACAAAACAATCCTGAGCGAAGCTAAAAAAACATCAAAATCCATCAAGAAGAACCAGATATAAGGCATGTTCCATCGATTTGAAGTTGCAATCTCAATTTTCGAAAGAAAGAATTTTAGATTTCCCCTTCTACTCGGTCTGGTCTGTCTTCGAATAACGTTAACGTTTAATGTAATACCAATGATGCAGCTTAAGTCCTATTTCTTTTAAAATGTTTAGGCAATAACTAGAACTTTTTATCTTTGAAATGGCGCTGATTTCGTTCCTTAATTGTTATAAACAAAGCAGCAGTGAATTTAAAAAAAACGCTAGCTTCGTTCAGGAAGCACCTAGGATGTTTTTTTTTAATTTGTGAAAAAATGTCAGCTTTTTAAAAATCAAAACGAAATGTACAAAAAAACAGCCCAAGCAACGGAGTTATTCCATTTGTTTATAAGGTGAAAATAATAACACTTTCGTAACATCATTTTGCAATAGTCAAAATGTTTTTTCTTTTAATGTTCTAATTAATTGTATTCGTAGCGCAACATCTCCCCTTCAGTATGAGATACACAAAACCATTTTCTGTTCCAAATTGTGCGTACTACATTATTGCAAAATTAGCTTCTCTGGGATAAACAAATTGAATTATGCAAAAACTATTCAACGAATCAATGTGAAATATTTACCACTTACTGAGGACTATTAAACCTACCTTTCTACGAAATATGAAGTTTCTTCGTTGAATTTTATATTAGTTATTATTAATTGAAATAGTCTAATATTTTAATGGTTTTTTGCGATTTTCTAAGCAACAAATTAACATTTTGACAATTTTCTAACGGCATTTTGTAGGTTTTTCTAGACTGCGGAATCTAAAACAAATGTTCAAATATCGTCGTTTTTGGCATCGACTCTGCAATTATACCAAACTTTTCATGAAGATTTTTTTAAACGTCCTGAGTGGAAAATTTTCCTTTTACTCTGCATAAATTGCACGTAACACTTCACTTTTTACATTTCAAATTGTGAATCCGCTCAGTATTTATTGCAGTAGGCAAATTTAGTTACATTACAATTTCAATTTTAATTCCCCGGAATTGTATTTTGTAATTGGTATGTTCAATTCCTTAGTAATCAACTTAAAAAAGTGTTCAATTCCCTTACGAGAAGTTGTAGTTGCCAGAACTTTTACTTCAAGAAAGCGGAAAAAAGAACTTATTCTTTATTTTGCTCACTTTTTTAAGTATTTTTACCACAAGATAATTACGTTAAACAAATATCTAGAGAAAAAACCAATGCAAAATGATAGAAGGAGGTAATGTAGTGAATTAATCTTACTGACTAAATGACTAATGCAAATTGCTTGCCAACGGTATGGGCAGTGCATGGTGACCAACAATGTTCATGTCTGCCATTGCGGCTCTCATCGTGCATCTATTACAAAAGTAATGGCTTCATTAGTGAAACACGTGTTGTCAAAGCGATAAATTTTTATTTTCGTCGCGTTAGAAAAGGTATAAATTTAACTTCACAAAAAATATCAGATAAGTTTTCCCAAGGGAAATTTTATGCTGAATACGAATCGGGTGTTGCTTTATTGATATTTTTGACTTTTTTTGGGATATCGAAGTATAAAAAATATCAAATGAGCACGTCAGAGCAAGAGATGTACTCTTGCGTTGCACCAGGTATTAGTGGTCTAAAAATCAGCCACCAATATTGCACCCAAACATAAATTCAGCCGTCCTAGCATCGCGAAGTCACAGGAACCTTAATGTACTGAGAAAGCGGCCATTTACAGGACTTGCATGCCGGACCACGAAGGACGTGGACAAAATCATTTTGAAAGCAAATCCTTAGTTTCTAAGTTTTTTTATGCTTCTTTGTTTGTTAATACTTTATCTCTTCAAAGAAGGGTGTTCTTACTGCACCCGAAATACGGTACATTATATTGTACCACTAATTTTGAAACGTCGAAAAAAAGGACCTTCGGGTTTTCGATCGTAGCTCAGGGCCATTTTCCACTACAAAAATAATGTTAATATGAACAATGTAGTAGAATAAAACATCTTTCCAACACACACGTCACTTTTCAAATCGATTCAAAAATAAGACCTTAAGCGAAACGTGCACTTCATTACCAGCTCTCTACTCTACAACTTAACAATATACCGTAATTATTTCATTAGGTCACTGCATCGTTATTTATTGTAATGAAATTCGCGGCAATATCTAATGGTTTGCGAAGGGGAGGGAAGGGATCCATACCAAAGTACGAAAGATATTTCGCAGAATCCCTGCTTAAGAGGACGTGGAACTTTAAGGAGAGGATTGTTAAGTTCTACGAAGTCCTCGTCAAGCACTGCGTATAATTCCAGAGCAAATGAATGAATATATATTTCGATGAACAAACAATAGATTAACAATGATACGTTGAAGAAGTCTTTTTGAACAATTATAGCTTTCTTTTACAAAATATTTGAAGAAGGAAAATTTAATTTCTGGTATACAAATATCTCCACGTGCAAAAAAATTTTTTTTGAAATATTTTTTAAAAGGAAAATTATTTACTTTCCAAGCCCTCTCGAGTATCTCCGTTGAGTTTATTTTTTGACAAATTTCAAATTCGAATATCTCGCGAACCGGTAGATGTCGACTACGAATTTCTTTCACATTAGCGCACCGTTTGACATACAAAATGTTCATTAAAAAGTAATTAGCGTGGAGTAATCTAATGGAATAATTAAGAATATTGTTTAGTTGTATCTCTTGCGTTTTATATTGCTTTTTCTCTATGTATTTGTTTAATAGCTTGTGAGTAAAAGAAAAGTGGAAAGACCTAAATTTTTAAAGAATTAAATTTTTGCTGGTTAACAAATTCTTAGAAGTAGGAATTCAATTCCTCACACGTTGAACGAAATTCCTTCTGTTCTAAATACTTTTTAAATTTAACGGAAATAAAACATTACTAAGTAATTCTAACTCTATACCTCATTATGAGCTTTGTTGGCAATGATATGTTGGCACATATTCGTACTTCATTATCGCTTCTCAATTTTTGTGGTTTTAAAATATGAAAAAAGAAATCCTTTTTATGTAACCGAATTACTCTAAAAAAATTATTTATTGAATAGAAAACTACTGTTCAAAAGAAAGCAACATATGAAAAATGCTCTGAGACGCTTGCAATTCAATTCAGTTTTTCGGAGACCCATGCAATGCAAATGTGATTGAAAAGTACCAGATTTGCAGGGAAATCCTAACACAATTTGTTTCAGCTTTCAGATACCAAATGGCATTCAACGTAATTTTGTTCCAAATGATGTACATTTTTCATCATTTTGCGTTTTGACAAAATTATAACCCTGAAATATCGGTTTTATGTTGAATCAGACCATAAAAATGACAAAATTCGTTCGTCATTTTAAATTTCGGCCCCGTAATCCGCTAGCACAAGAATACATCGTGAAGCCACGGTTTTTTTACAAAGTTTTCTCGCTGCCATGAATTTTAATTTTATTAAAGTGTGCCAGTATGTATATAATTGCTGAAACCATCTATGCACATCAATCCTCAAGTTGACCGGATATTGTTGAAGAAGGTGAAAATTAAGTTACACGATTTTTCTAAATACGCAGAAGTGTAGCTAAATAGAAACGTGTAAAGCTCCCTCCAAGTCTTGCGGAGTATAATATTTTTTATGGCTTTACCAAATTTTCAGTTTCTTTTTCGGTTGTGTAAATTTGCTTGTTTGTAATGCTGACGGTTTCGCAGCTCGCTTTAATATTCGCTCGCCGTGTTCATCTTTTTGCTGGCTAATTATTCGCATCGTCCGTGTCCGTGTACGTACACGCAACACTTATACGGACTACACGGAAGTACACGATAAGTGCAAATAGTCACTTCCGTATTCATATTACTGTTAATAGTTTTTCACAGCCTATTCTAGATACAAACCGTGTATTCCGTGTACAAATTCTCTACACAGGCACGTACGATGCGAATAGACACTGCCTTATTGTTTACCCAATTCGGTTTAGAGTTTTAGATAATCTCACCTTCCTTGTGAACTCTGTTTATTTAACCTGCAACATTAAATAAGGAGCCTTTTCGGGTCGCGAGCTCGTTGTGTTCCTATATGTGGTTATTTTAGTTTTAGGTCGTTCGCTACGGCCATGGGTATCAAAGGAAAGGGTTCGCCGAGTAAAATAAGATAAACTAGTTGACGTTATTCTAAACCCAATATGGCGAACACCCCAAAATGGCGGATTAACTTTTTCTTCGCAACTTCCTTGAGATTGGTGTAATTGGCTTTATTATATGAGGTACATACATATATGTTCTTTTGGTTAAAAGTTTGGAGCACGCTACATATGTATATATTTGCCAAATTACAAAGTTTGTTCTCTCAGCCATAAAAACATTTTATCAAGTATCTCTCGTGGGCTTAATAATAAGCTTCTAGTTTAAAGGAAAATATTATATACCTTGAATAAATTAATTTTTAAAAACTAATTTTAACTGGAAACCAAACAGAAATAAATTTGTTCTTGTATTGACCGGGAATGTAGATGCACATTTCAACGTGTGACACATTTATGATTCAGAAATGAATATTGACAACATCGTAATTAGTGAAATTCATATGAAATGTTCTCTTTCAGCGCTCAACGATATTTGGCCATAACTCAGTGAATATCCAAGGTTCGGTACCTAAACGGTCAAAGGTCTATCTATAGGTCTGTCTGCTGAAGGTCAGTCAAGGCCACTTTTCTCAGTTACCACCACTAACGCTAACGACTTGAAATTTACACAGTTTTAGAATTTATTTGCCTGTATAATATTGGTTTTTAATTAAATTAAAGAGAGGGGAAACTAGAATTTTTTTCGTTATATACCGTACGGATTAAAAAAAAAATATTAATTTTAAGTTGCTTTAGTTTTTTCTGATGCCCGCCCAAAAAATCTGAAATAATTAATACCTACTAATAGAAGATTTGATACATTAATACATATTACAGTAAGAATAAAACGTAGTTCCAGCCATGTATTTATAGTTTCCGACGAAAATAAAAAAATCCATTATGTTTTGCTTTTTTATTATTATACGGAACTGTCGGTGATTCGCACTTGGCCGGTATTTTTAATCCGATCTTTTCGAAATTCTAATTAGTTGAAATTAAGAGTAATAACTGTGAGTTCACGAAATTTTATCAAAATGTAATAAAATTTTTTTTTTTAATTTTTACCAAGATTTATTTTTTCGGTTTCTGGTTTAATTATGTTTTTTTTTCTGTTATTAGCCGTGTACAGCTTTTCAAAAGATTTTTGAATATTTGCGAACTACGCAATATCTCGAAAACAAAAGTTGATTGAACAAAACGATGGTCTTTTTCGGCTTCAGCGTACCAACATTACCCCAAAAAGATACTAAGAGCCCTGCACAAAAATGGCTGTTGATCATTATTATCCAAGTTATGTTGTGCTAAACTAGTGCAGGTACTTGTAGATCTTTTGCAGGTGCTGAGTTAGATTTAGCCGTAAATAATATTATAATTTCCATTTGTCATATACTATCATTTTAAAAGTACTTTGATGTTCCAATTTATTTAAATGTTTGTTGAACTCTTATGACACTTATCATAACTTTTACAATAAATAAAACAATATTTTAAATCTATAGTGTTGTATTTCCAATTGATATAACTTAAGCTCTCTCTAAATAAGTATTCGCCTGCCTGGCTATATGTATTTATTTTTGCTCTCTTGAAGTACTTAGCATCAGTGAGATATATATTAGGCAGTCGCTTAGTAACCTTCCTCTTGTTAAGAACAGACAGTGTACCATGAAGTAAGAACAATAAAATTAGTGTAAGTCACATGAGTGGTTTTATTGAAAGAGATGTAAGAAGTGGTGACGAGGAAAAAGAAAAATAATGTGTTCGTAATTAAATCGAAAGCGATTAAAAAACAAAACTAGTGATTACAATTAAAAAAACTAGTGGATGGAAAAAATTTCTTCAGATTTGTGTGAACACGTGGAGAATCAAGCCAACGAAAGCAAAGTTAAAGTCGAATCTAACATCATACAGACCGCCCAAAAAAATGTCCCACGTTGGAAATATTTCAGAATTTATTCCTGGTGAGAATTTTGAAGCGTACAAGGATCGGGTAGAACAGTACTTCCTAGCTAACGATGTAGAAGAGGTTAAGAGAACTCCCATCTTCATAACGCTTGTTGGTTCCGAAGTTTATAAGATATTAAAGTCCCTAACCGTCCCCAGATTTAAGTTTCAAAAAGCAAGACAAGAGGAAGGAGAAACAATAAGTGACTATATAATCAAACTCAGGAACCTAGCAGAAACATGTAAGTTTGGCGATTTTATCGACGACAATGTTGTAAACGCAGCCAAATTACGTAATAAGGCATTAGAAGATGCACTAACGGACAAATTTATTGTTGGGTTGCGAAATGAACGCATCCAACACAATCTCTTATCAGATGATACCAGAGATTCGGTGAAATGCTGTGAACATGCTCTAAATATGGAGATGTCGGAGTAAGAATTGCGATCTATACAGCCAAGCTCCGGATTGCTAAATACAGTAAAACCGGGACACAATAATTCATCTCGATCAAAACAACTAAAATTACCACAAGGCAGGGAAAAGAATAGCAAATGCCGACGTTGCGGAAATCTTCAAAATGATGACAGCTGCCCTGCAAAAAATTGGATTTGTTTTAATTGCAAGAAGGTCGGTCATACTTCCAAAGTGTGCTTTTATCGAAAATCTGAGCAACGGAGCTACGGCAAGCAGCGAACAAGTGCTCAGGTAAAGACTCTAACATGTATAAACAAGGTAAAAAATCAACATGACAATGCTATCGAGATCGTGGTGAAGATAGGAGAAGTACCGCTTAATATGGAGATAGATACCGGAGCTTGCGTGTCGTTAATAAGTTTTGAGGACTACAAGGATAAGTTTCCGAATAAAAGTGTAAATAATTCGGAGCTAATATTAGGTACAATTTCAGGTAGTAAACTCTCAGTACTAGGGAAGTCTATTGTGACAGTGGAGCTTAATGGCGTAGCCGCGGAATTAGAATTAATTATTGTAGACGGAGCTAAATTTAAACCATTATGTGGAAGATCCTGGTTAAATGTGTTATTACCTTAGTGGAGGGAACGAATTGTAAGTTACCATGAGATAAAAAATATTAGTATTGAGGAAAATGATAAAAGTATTAAAAACTTTGATGTTCATATAGTTAAGGAAATCGGAGAACGATTTCCATTTGTTGTATCTATAGACCCAGACCAAACGATTGAAGGTTATAAAGCAGATATTCAATTAAAACATTGCAGTCCGATTTTTCATAAGGCATACACTGTACCCTTTAGATTGCGTCACGCGGTATCAAACGAAATTAATAAATTAGTGCAAGAAAATTTTTTAGTTCCGGTCAAATACAGTCGGTGGGCTTCTCCCATAGTGTGTGTGCCTAAACCAAACGGTGATATCCGTATATGTATAGACTGTAAGGTCACAGTAAATCAGTTTATAAAAACAGATCACTATCCTATTCCTAATGTGGAAGATATATTCGCTAATTTAGCCAGGTGTAATTATTTTTGCGTTCTAGATCTTGCGGGAGCGTACCAGCAACTGGAATTGGCAGAAAATTCGAGAAAAATATTAACTATTAACACCCATAAGGGATTATTTCAATATACTAGGCTACCATTTGGAGTATCAAGCGCTCCCTCAACATTTCAGTCGATTATTGATCAAATTCTTAGCGGGCTTGAAAACGTTTTTGGATATATAGATGATATAATTATTGGTGGGCAGACAATTGAAAATTGCAAAAGAAATCTATTTTTAGTGCTAAAGAAGTTAAATAAGCATAAAATCAGTAGAGTATTTGGGACACGTTATTGTTCAAAACCAAGTAAAACCCAACCCAAAGAAAGTTGAGGCAGTGATAAAAGCACCTGTACCCTCAAATGTTAAGCAATGGCAATTCTATTTAGGGCTTCTAAATTACTACCGAAAATTTATCCCAAATCTTTCAGAAAGATTAAAAAATATTTATCGGTTATTGCATAAAAATGTCAAATTCACTTGGAATATAGAGTGTCAGAAGGAATTCGAAAGATCAAAAGAATTATTAGTAAAAAAATAACGTTTTGGAAATCTATGATCCACAAAAACCAATAATAATATTAACTGATGCTAGTCCAAATAGGTTAGCAGCCGTATTAGTACATTGAGTGAACGGGGAAGAGAAACCAGTTTTATTCGCTAGTTGTACTTTATCTAGTGCAGAAAAAAATTATTCCCAACTACATAGAGAGGCACTTGCAATCATATTTGCTGTTTAAAAGTTTTTTAAATATATTTATGGGAAAGAATATATAATTTATACTGATAATCAAGCGGTAAGGGAAATATTTAATCCGAGAAAAAGTACACCCGCGGTCGCCGCTGCTAGATTGCAACGATGGGCAATAACGTTATCTATGTTTAACTATAAAATCTTGCACCGCCCCGCAGCAAAATTAGCTAATGTCGACGCCTTATCTAGATTACCTTTAACGGCAGATACAGATGTGAAAGTGGTTTGTATCAATTCTATAAATTTTTCACAAGAAATGCCTTTAAACGTAGAAAAAATCGCACTGGAAACTGCGTTAGACCCAATTTTAAGTTTACAGATTCACCTTGACTGGGTGGCCAAAAATAGTAGTGAGTGATGTGAATCCTTATTATAAAAATAAAAATTCGCTATGTATAGAGGATGGATGCCTTTCCTATGGGAATAGGATTATTTTACCTAGAAATTTACGAATCGAAACCTTAAAAGCACTACATGTAAATCACAATGGAAATGTGCTTATGAAAAAACTGGCACGTTCGTACGTTTGGTGGCCACGACTTGATAAAGATATAGGAGAATTTATTGACTCGTGCGCAGTGTGTCTACAAACCCGAAATGTACCGAAAGAAAAACTGATATCAAAATGGAGTGAATGTCAATATCCTTTTCAAAGGATACACCTAGATTTTTTCTTTTTTGGTGGGAAACCCTTTTTATTATGGGTAGACGCATATAGCAAATTCTTAGATGTAATACAAATGGCAAGTACTATAGCAGAAAATGTCATTCATGTACTTTTAAGAAGCTTTGCAATATTTGGCCTGCCAGAAGAAATAGTCACAGATAACGGGCCTCCCTTTAGTTCTTATAAATTTTCGCCATTTTGTTTAAAAAATATGATTAAACTTAGTCATAGTCCCGCGTATCACCCACAGTCGAACGGTCTCGCTGAGAGATCCGTACAAACGGTAAAAAGAGTTTTAAAAAAAATACTTATTAAGCGATGAAAAACATCTTAAGATTTCGGACAAAATAAACAAATTTTTAATTAATAATAGAAACACTCCCAATAGAGCTACGTCACAAGTTAATCTTTTCATATAAGCCAAAAATTTTATTAGATTTAGTAAATAAAAAACAATTAACAAAAAATAATGTGAAAGAACAATCGCAACAAAAATATTATAAACGAAAGAATTGTAATCAAAATGAACATAAGTGTAGAAATATTATCCAATACAAGATAAATAATTACAAAGTAGGAGAAAAAGCACTGTATAAGAATCATAATATTAGAGAAGCACAAAAGTGGATTTATTGTACAGTAACTAAAAAGTTAAGTAACCTTCGATACATTATAAGAATAGGAAATTCTCAGAAAGTTGTTCATGTTAATCAATTGGGAAAAACAAAAAAGAATTTGCTATATTATTATAAATTCATTTCAAGTGAAAATTGTAATGACAGTCTCAATAAAACTGACAATTTTGAGGAAATGGTTGAAAATAAGGAAAAGAAAGCAAATTGTAACGATATAGATAAGCGAGATAATGTAAATAATAAAGAATATAAAATTAACACACCTAGGAGATCTAAACGAATTAAAGAGAAAAATAAAAAGTCGGAAAAGAAAGAAAGTAAAAAATGAAGTAAAGTTATAAATATATTTGTAAATAATGGAATTAGATAATGGAATCTTGTAAAATTACATAAGTTCAGATTTAGTCGCGGGAAGATTGTTGTATTTCCAATTGATATAACTTAAGCTCTCTCTAAATAAGTATTCGCCTGCCTGGCTATATGTATTTATTTTTGCTCTCTTGAAGTACTTAGCATCAGTGAGATATATATATATATATATATTAGGCAGTCGCTTAGTAACCTTCCTCTTGTTAAGAAGAGACAGTGTACCATGAAGTAAGTACAATAAAATTAGTGTAAGTCACATGAGTGGTTTTATTGAAAAAGATAGAACATATAGCTTAATAATAATTTTCTTTTTTTTAACGAAAATTTGCAAATAAACCTATATACTTCTGAATAAATAACTTTTCTAATGAAAAATCGGTGATATTAAAAAAATTTCAATTTATCGGTTATATTGAATAAATTACTATAAATTATTTATGATTTCAATCCATTGATGGTCGATGGTCGTACGAAGAAAAATTAACTTATATGTTAGATGAATTCTATAGAAACACTTGACAACTTTTTCATTATAATGTTCATACAATATTTCTTTGGCAAAAATTAATATTTTGAAATAAAGAAAAGATTTAGCAAACATAAGCTTTTATAGGAAGAAGATTAATTTATTAAGCACCCTTAAGGCACGAAATAAACAAATAAAAACAGCGACATCCACCTAATTTCAGTTCCTAAAAAAGATGCAACAATCCGTAAAATTACCTCCCAACAATAAAATTGTTCAAGAAAGCTGGAGAAATCAATACGAAAAAAGTTCCAACTCAAATATTTGCTCTGGAAACATCAGGAAGTCTAGTGAAGTCGACAGATCTATTTATTTGTATCGTTTAATTTTCCAGGTGGCAGTGATTAGCAGAAGTAGAACTGTCGGAAAAGTCCTTTAAACTTTTCTTTTATTTTCATGAAAATCTGTAGAAAAGAGAATTAAATGTTAACAAAAAAAAGTGATTATTGCCAAATAAAACATATATTTTAATTGATTATTTACCTTAAAACCTTTTGTAAATTTTTGTTGTTTTTGTCTGAATAAATATTCTCCATAGAAATACTTTTCTTTTCAAAGGTGTTTGCAAATATTTTTGATTTCTCTGGTCTTTTGATTCCTATTGTTTAATTATGGTGGTTGCAACAAAAAGGTCCTTCGTTATCTAGATCGATCTCATAACCGGTCGCTCTAAACCTACGAATAGTGTATTCCAATCTTCCTTGCAATTTCACATTAAATACTTGGTGCCCTTGATTCGTTCGAAAAACTTGTGAGCATGCTGCACGCTGTACTTTGGTGCCCGTTTTTAGTTTATTTTGGAATCTAGAGTTACACCCATGAACATAGTCTGATTTTAAAAGCTATTGCAATACCCAGAAAAGCTGATTTTACCAGTATTATATTCTTTTTCTGGTAAAATACAGAACGAATGCTTTAACCTGGTTAATCCCATGATCAACTTCAACTTCTGCATCTAGCGAATTCGAAAGTTAAAAGCCTGTGCTTATTAAGGCATACCAGCAGCTCTTCGATCAGAGCCAGGCTAATAAAGAGTAAAGCTGTTCCCCAAGTTGGTAGAGCATTGCAATCTATATCGCCTAATGCGATTGATCCTGTTAACTTAGTACCGATATATGCCTATTAGGATTCTATTTGCAGAAATTAGAATACGAAAGGGGGTGAGGCGTTTTTTTTGGGACATTAAACAGCATTGAGTTTTGAATGCATAAAGCATAATACGGTGTGCTCTGCCCCAAGCGAGGATCATCAAATTGTTGTTGCTTAATGATCCGAACATGAGTTTTCGGTTGACTTCCCACGAGAATTCATTAAAGAATCAAAAGATTACGTGAAATTAAGGGTGCTGCCGTCGACGAAACTATGAATAGAATTGTAAGTGAGAAACAAAGGATCATTGATAAAAAGAAGAAATAAGGTTGGTGAGAGAAGTGAACCCTGAGGTTCACCGTCATTTAGTTCGTAGGGATCAGATGTTGCTCCGTCTATTATTACACGGATTCAATGCCCAGACAAAAAACTTTCTATCCATTTTAAGAGAAGAAGATCCACACCAAACGCTTGAAATTTAGCTAAAAGGGCAGCATGCCAGACTCTATCAAAAGCTTTTAAAACATCAAAAGCAACGATTTCGGACTAACCAAAATTATGAAAACAATGATTTCAACGCTCCGCAATATCCGTTAGTAAGTCTCCGGTTGACCGGACAGCGTACTGACAATCGTTGATAAGCTGGTTGTTTTCTAGATATTTCATCAACTGAGAATTGGTGAGTGATTCAAAAGCCTTAGACAAAACCGAAGTGAGTGCAATCGGTCTGTAGTTAGAGGGTCGTGTGCCTCTCCTGCTTTTGGTAAATGCTGTGCATGAACAAGCTTCGTTGCAGTCGTAAACATCCCTGTTGAATAAGACAGGTCAAAGAGTTTGTTCAGAGGTAATCGATTCCTACCAAAATTTCGGTTCGAATCGGATACCCGGTTCCAAATAGGAATCGATTCCATCAATGGAACCGGTTCCACTGTGAGAATAGAATCTGCCACCGGAATCGATTCCGTCGTATGAACTGGTTAATAAGAATGAGTGAAATTGTAAAGCAAAAATTTTCACTAATAATAGGTAGTAGAAGGAATTTTAAATTTTTATTAATAAATCTCGTATTTTGTAATTTCACTACAAAAAAATCTGTAATATCCAAAGGGACTAGACATTTCCTTAGTGAATTGCAAAATTACCTCTGTTGGCCTTGAAACTGAATCTGTACTGCACGATTTCAAGAGGAACCGATTCTTGTGACGGAATCGATTCTGGCGCTGGAACCGACTCTTATAATGGTACCGATTCTCCCTTGGAACCGGATACCCGAGTTGGAACCGGGGTGAGAACCGGATACCCAGTTAGGAACCGGGTAAATGCGGATCGGGTTTCTGAGAGCTCTAGATAGAAGAGGCTGCGATGAAGCTTGTAAGTAAGAATTAGAAAAATTAGTAAAATTGTTTTCTATAGATACTTAATTCTTATTTCTATATATATATTCTGATTGGCACGATTTATATGTTTGGAAGGCTGCTTCTTTGTTTTTTAAAGACGCAGAACATTCAAGTGGTGTTAGCTGGTTTCACGTTTCTGAAGCTATGAGGAATAAAGCGATGCATTCCAAACTATGTTTAAAATATTCCCGTGGATATGATTAACGTCTCTTGTGGAGTATCAATCACTACTTTTTGGTGGAATTTTGGTTAGCAATTGTCAGAGAGGAGATGGAAAATTGGGCGGCAGAGACCAGACAGTGGTATGAGTTGCCCAAGGGAGCCGTGACCGAAGCAACGTATTTCTCTGGATGCGATGTTAAGAAAAGATCCAAGAGATGCGTGTTGTACCCCATAATATCAAGAGCACGAGTCGGACACTCAACCGTTGTTGCAAATTAAATGACTCTCCAAATAACTCTGTGTCTCTTCCAGACGGTCTTGTGGTAGAAGAATGCCTGAGCCACTGTGTGATGTGGACGTTGCAATCACCAGCTAGAACGATTGCAGAAGACGGATGTATTTCTAGAGTCTTATCGATATCCGAAGACAGTTCTGCAAAGGAACACGCAGTATCAACGTCAGACATATTTGGGCTGAGGTATAAATAAATGATGTGTTAATGGACTTTAAATCTAATCCAAACATAATTAAATTCTAGACTAGTACAAATTAATTGAGGGATATGTGAAAATGGTACATCATTTCAAATGTAAACAGATATTCCCCCCTGAGGAGAGAAGGGTGCACTAAGCGATAACCAGGAATGCAATACTGATTAATATCAGAATCAGAACACACTTGGCTTCTCTTAGTGAAAAGTAGCCTATTTTTCAACAGTCAAGGGGCAGTATACTTAGAACTAATTAAAAAACAAATCAAAACAAAAACGTGCAATGACTCAAGGAATGATGAACGGGATCCACCAATGATAAGCAAAGACGCCTCGATGAGGATAAAGACAGCAGTAGTGTTATGCCTGTTGTGCTGAACTTTTATCACAACGAACGCAGCCAAACGCTTAACAATGAAGTATTAAATTATGTAGTGTTAAATTCGATAATCCTTCCGGGTGCTTAGTCAAGAATCTTTTCCACCTTACTCTATCTAACTATTGTCAAAATATAATAGAGTTGTTTACACCTTGTAAATTTACCTGCATGCAGATGGTTGGCAGCTATACTTATGTAAAACTAAGACATTATAGAACTGCACCTATCGTGTAAAATCCGACAATGGACAATCGATTAATATTAAGTTTTGTAAAATTAGAACTTATTTTTTTCATAATATTTCAATTTCAAGATTATTTTATACTTTGACTTTAAGTGTTTCGATTATGGTCAGGAAAAAAGTAACAAATAAATTATCCTAAATTGCATGGACCAATTCGTTTAGAAGTACCATCAAACGCCACTAAAAAAAGATCCAAATAAAAATTTGAATATTATCTGACACATGAAAGTTCAAACGAAAAGCAGCTTATTCCAATTGTGTGTCTCTCTTTTGAGAATCAGTAGCAAAATTAGAGGTTTCGATAGTGGAAATATGATTTTATTAAACCGCGAATTTTTGGAAAAGTCGAAATGTGGTGTTAAAAGTCAATCATTGAAAATGGTCAATAAAAATACTCTCGAACTCTACTTCTTTTTTTTTTCTGAGAAATCATAAATTCAACATTTCCTATATTAATAAACGATGTTAGTCGTAATCAAAAGCCAGAAACAGTTCAGTGTCTACAATCAATTTTCAGCGACAGCCTCTTTTTTAATTTTTTTGAAAGGAAGCCCCGAGTTTTGGTGTTGGTTTTTGGACCGTCCTCGCTTTCGTTCCCATTTTATGATTCGTAGCGTTAGATGGGTGTGGACATTACCTTCTCTAGTTCCAAGCCGTGGCGTTTAAAATTGATCATGTGTGAAAGAAGTGTCGTTTCAACCATTAAAATCTATAAAATGTATGGAAAATGGGCACTTCTTGAGCACTTCTTTTGTTCAGAGCTCCGTCCAGGCAAAACTAGGCCTCTGATCAAAACATTTCCCAAGAATTAATTTAACCTAAATGTGTTATCTTTTCAAATATTTAAAAAAATAGGATGTTTAACAAAGTAGTGCTCAAAGTGTTGGCAACTAAATCTTCTGGAAGTTTAAAAAATTCGTAAAAAGTGTGTTTATTCTTTTTCGTACTGCAGCAAAATGAAATGCTTTTTGACAACAACAACTTGGCTTGCGGTTGCAGCTGCGCAATTTTAATTTTAAAAAACGTGTTGGCGCTTAACGCTCCATTCTACGGCATTCTACATCATTGTGCTTGCATGAAATCTGAAAAACTTGGGGTATTACAACATTTTATTCTGTGAAACTTGACTTTTTTAGTTTCTGCAACTACGCTATAAAATGATGGTTAGTTTCAATGTATCCTTCCATGTTAAAATAATACGTTTATGGCATTGTTTTATATTCTTAAATGTTGAAGTAGGGACACTGTTTTTGCTTGTCATGCTCTTTTCTTTTTTTCTTCTGCAGTTCTAGATATTTGTAAACTCTAAGCGTTATTCTGACAGACGCTCCTCTACTTTATGCTTCGGATTCAGGAGTGATGGCGACGCTTTAAACCAGTGATGGCCAAACTCACACTACTTAATGTGAGGAATGCTTAAAAGCTTTAGAAGCATTTTGTACTATTTGGTAAATTTAGAACCTTAAAATGTTTGCAAAAGGTTGTACATATATTTTAAGATATAGTATAATTGCTTAGGAAACTACTTAAATATGACGATTTTTTTAACTTTTATATGCTTTAAATATTAAAAAACGCAAAAAAAGGAAACCAAATACAGCCAAGGTTTGGACATCACTGCTTTAAACATTGCTAATCTCTTTAGTGATTTTACTTACCTGACGAAGCTTCCACCGACTTCCCTTCAATCCAAGGTTCACGAGGCTTTGGTTGCTAAACATATTTCGAACTTACTGACAGTTACTAAATTAGACCTGATGGCATTGCGACTTCGCTTTTGAAAAGATGTGGTATGTAATTTGTGTCTGCCATTTCCTTCTAACTTAATTTATCTACTCCTAGAGGCTTCTATACGAAATCTTGGAAACTTTCTGTTATCCTTCCTACACTTTAAAAAAAAAGTGAAAAGTGTGACGGCTCTAATTAAAGGCCTATTGCAAACCTTTCTAGCCTTGCCAAGTTCTTCGAAAACCTGGTTTGTTCTTTATTTTCATTGCAAACCCTTGTTATCATCTTTCCGGCATATGTTTATTTAGGCAAATACAACAAATCTACTGGAATTATCGAATTACTGCACATCTACTACTGAAGCTGCCTAACAGGTTGATTGTATCTTCACCGACTTCAGTAAGTCTTTTAATCTAATTAATTATAGAATTCTCCTTTATGAGATGTTAATCAAGTCACTTACTGTCAACCACAAATGTTCACAGTTTTAATTCTCTTCACTGGTTAGTTCGTTTTATAATTTTTTTTACAATTTTTCTTCACCACCACTGCACCACTTATTTCTTCACTGGTAAAAATAAAACTAACTCTTCACAGTATTATATAAACTATATTTTTTTTCAAAATATTCATATGAAGCTCAATACACTTTTGCATACGTTGGAAGCAATTTTCGAAGCACTTTTTCCACTCCGATTGAGGTACCTCCGAAACATGTGATTTTAACGCATCAACCACTTCTTCAGGCGTCGAAAAACGTTGACCTCTCATTTTATTTTTGATCTGCGGAAATAAAAAGAAATCATTGGGTGCCAAATCAGGACTGTAGGGCGGATGACCCTTGCATTGTCGTGGTGGAGAATGATTCGTCTTCTGCGATTGGTTTCCCTTATTTTTAACAAACAGGTGCTGGTGTATCGTTCAGAATTGACCGTTCTACGTTACTGTAATCAACTACTGTCCAAGCATGCCTCAATCTCACGATATGTCACATAACGATCTTGTGATATATGAATTCGGAAAACCAGCGAAACCAGCGGTAGCTCGAGATGGTGCTTCATTAACAAAAGTCGAAGCGAGTTGATCGGCACACTGTTGTTGGTTTAATCCATCCAAGCTTTTAAACTCTCACTTAGACGCCTTCTGTAAAAGAAATTACTTGCTTACAACTGCATGATTGCTCTTTAAATAGACTAGACAAATCTAAAGAATTTGCGATCTTGCTCACTACTCATTTTTCTTTTTAGGATCATAACGCGACCTTAGGTTTCATGGAGACCTGTTCTAAGGAGTTTAGTGATCTCCATATTACTGGGTTCCTCTACTGTACATTTGTTTGCCCAATTCGTCAGTACGTAGTCCAGTATGGTCTACTTTCCGCGTCCATGTTAAGCGCATGAGTCCGCTAAGTTTTTAGGGTTTGCTCTTCATGGCCTTCTAAGAGGCAACAACCGTTTTTTTCACTACATGTAGTATTCTTGGACACCCTGGAAACCAGACGGAAAAACGCCTAAGCTGTTTCGCGTTCGAATGCCTGCAAGGGCCACTAATTCTCCTGAATTGTTAAATTATTTTAATACATCTGTTCCAGTCCAGTGCGCTCTTTGAGGAACTATGACTTCCTCCGTATCTCGCATAGTTCGGTGAATTATGGACTGAATGAACCAGTTACAGCTATGAATGGTGTTTTCAATTTGGCCTACGACTAGGGCTTCACGATACTGGAGATAATTCTCGCTGCCGGTCTCGCTCTCGACACGATACCGGGACCGGCAGCGAGACCATTATCTAGCATCAGAAATAGCAACAATTTTGAGTTCATTTTGCGTTGACTTCGACTGAAAACTCAGTTGCAGTCAACTGATCAGTCGGAATTGTAATTCAGGCCTAATAGTGAATGATTTTCAAATCAAATTGCGCGCAGAGAGGCAGAAATTATTGCCGACAGCTGTGCCAATCATTCCTCCAACTAGCTCAGTTGCTCCTCCTTTAAAAGAACATCATCCAGGCGCGATTCAAACTTCATTAAACGCACTTGCTGACAATCGTCCCTTAAAGGTTTTACAATATGACAGGGTTATTAAATATTTACAAGAAAGGCGTGAGTTACAAAACGATTCAAACACAATTGAACTTCCAAAAGATGATAAGGTGCAACGAGCGTTGGATTCACTGATGAAAGCGCTAGAGTCTACAATTGAAAATCACTTTAACTTTAGGTTAATAATTAAATACATTTTATTGGCAGTCTTTAATTTTTTGGCACGAAGATAGGAATTGGTGGCAGAATAACAGCCGTGTAGTTAAATTTTGATGTTTGGGTTTAATTTTCATTGGGGTGAAATGGGAAGAAATTGTGCTTGTAAAAACGAGTTCAAAAATATAAATGTCCTAGCAAAAGTCGTTGTTATTAGTGGCTTAAGCAACATACTGGTAATGATTGCTTTACTAAAAACCATAGGAACTTGAGGTGTGTAATTAAAGAAATTACTCGTACTGTAGCACAGTATATTGCATAACCAATAAAAAAACAATTTATTGTAATATTATCGCGTTAAGCTAAAGGAAGTGAATATTTGCACTTACGTGTACTTCCGTGTTTACACGTTTTCGCCATCTTGATTTCCACTTTGTTTTTGGCTATAATCATGGCTACAAAAAAGTAATAGATTGGCGATTTTTACGACTTTTTAGTATCGATTTGGCGATGCTGTCTGTGTAAAGTCTGGCGACCCTGACCAGAAGGAAAAATATCAAATTCAGTAGCTTTCCGCCCGGCGTGTTATGAGGTTACAATATAAACTTCCGGCGTGTAAAAGTGATAGAGATGTTTGGGTTTAAAAGACTCGCTAAAGCACTTAAAAGTGTTTCCACAATATTTAGAATGTAACTTTAAATTCAAGAAATCCAGCATCAGAAAAATCACCGACTTGATTCAAATGTGGTACATGATGAGTTCTATCTGCGGGCACGCTAATGGAAATATCAGGCCAACTGGTAAAACAAAACCTATATATCTCCTTAAGAAATACTCTGAAATCACTAATCGAGAGCTCCCTTTCCCTGCTAAGAGGCTATTACACTATTTAATAAATACTGACCTTATGTGACAATATACATATTTGTGTGCCATGCGATCTTGTTCAACATTATGAATTAAAAAAAAAACAATTGTATTACCAACACTTTTAGGACTGATTCTACAAATTAGAAAATAATCCAACCATATTTGTCTAAATCGCACTAAAATATTTTTAAAAATTAATTGTCTAGCGTTCAAAACAACAAATTATGAACACAGCGAACACTTTCTCATTGAAGACCTTACAACTCAGTGATAAAAGGTTCCAGGAAGAATGAAATTAAGATCATAGACAGTCTAGGTCTAGAGAAAACCCGTTTTCCAAAACACATAATAAAATAAAATTATGCAAATTATAGTTTTGCAGAAGAAAATTAGATGGTTGGATTGATAATACAAATGAAGGACATGAAAAATCATAAAGATCCTACAGAGATGTTACGTATGTAAAGGGCTTGTCAGAACCGATATGACGAAAGGATAAAATTGGCCTTTTCATCGACAAAAACTGTTTAAAGCCTATTTTCCAATGTCAAAGGCAGGGACAGAAAGAAGATATATAAGATTAAATGTGGTGGGAATTCATCATCAACATTTGAACTTAATTATGTCGGAACCAGGGCACAATTGCTTAAAAAAAGATTTTCTAACCATAGATCTAATTTAAAAATGGAAACAAATCAAAAAGTTCATTAGCACAACATTGCATATCACATAACCACAAACCAATGTTTGAAAGTGTGGATTAGGGCGGGAAGAGAATTACCACAAGAGAAAATTGTTGGAATCACTCCGTTTAGTTATGCGTATACATTTGATATCAGGATGAACAGGAAGACTGACACAGGAGGCATAAACTCTTGGTATCGCTCTCTTATCCACTGCAACAAGGTTAGAATAGGGGCAAATACATCAAAACCGCAGTCACAGACAGACCACGGTACTAACAAGAAGCAATTATAGCAATTGTAAAGTAAAATTTGTGCACAAAGTAATTTCCTGCTGGACACGTGATTTTTAGTTATGTTAAAGATCTTTAATTGTGATTTAGACAGGAATGGTAGGGTTATTTTGTGATTATGTACAGTGCGCGTATATATTTCAAATAATATTTGAAGAATCAGCCCTGCAGATGTGGGTGAGGAGAAACTAAGCGTTGGAAATAAAAATAAACATAATAAAAATTTTTGTTTTTAACCCATAACGCTGACCAAGATCCTAAACTAGTAGTTTATACCGCATGCCAAGTTTCCCAGTCCGAAAGCCCCCTTAACACTACGGTTAAGTCATATGAGTTCTTATATTATAATGCTATCTTTTAGGAACTCATTTGAGAAGTCATAACATGGGTTTGTCATGAGACCTTATTGCAAATCTGTTTAGATATTCGTGGCAACTCATTTTAAATGCGACATTGGCTTTGCAATTACAATATTTTCAACTTTGTTAAATCTTTAACAGCGAGGGCAAAGAAAAAAAGGAAAGTGCGAAAAGAATTGTGGATTCGCGAGGGGCTTTTAAGGCGGAATTCGAGTAAAGATGTAACAAATTTTGTTATTTCTTTAATGAATTGCTATCTCAAGACAAGAAACGTTTTGAAGATTTCACACGCTTCTCATCAAAAACGTTTAACGATTTGCATTGTAAAATTGAGTCGATGATTTTCGGGCAGACTCCGGTTTTACGGAAAGCGATATCATCTCACACCAGGTATGAAACAAATAAATTGTCATTCTACATGATTATTCATTTTTACGGTTCCGTACCTCAAAACGCAGAAGGAACTCTTATAGGACAGACACTTTCAAATATATTAAAACCTATAGGGTACTTTCCGTTGATCTATTATCATGATATTTGACAAGAAGCAAGGTCTTACAGCACAATTAAAGGAAAAAATCCGAAAATTGTTAATTTTTATTTATATTATATTATATTATAAAAAGATATTACGAAACCCTCGATGCGCGAGTCAAACTCGCACTTGTCTGGTTTTTTAATTATTATTAGATTAAAAATAACATTAAGGTTTTTAGCAACTGGTGAAGTAGAAGTTTACTTAAATCACTAATAATCGACAACTGTAAAAGCAATATATAACACCCTGTACAGTGCATAAACATGGATAAGAAGATCACTGATTAGCCAAAAAGAATGTTCCATCTTAACACCAGTTCAACTAAAAACACAGTTAAATCAAAATTATAAATAACAAGTATCACTACAATACTGCACCTTCTTTTCATTTGCAGTTCCACTTATTTTATTTTTTCATAGTTTTCCTTTTCACTCCGGCGTTCAAAACTAATATTATAAAAGTACCCATAAGATCGCAGTTAACATAGTTGCACTGTAATAAGTGTCAGTTAGACATACTAATATGAGATATTATATAAGTTGATATTAAAGTGTGAAGTCGCCTTAAGGATAGACATTGGCAGCCCTAATATTTTCGCAGAAAGATTTCCCTTTTCGCGTTTTGAATCTATTATCTGTAGGTATAAAATGAGATGCAAACGCAGCACCATTTTTAACAGCACACAATATTTTAAAGTGTGAAAGTCCTTTAAACAGATGAAAATAGTGCAATTTACAAATGGAGAATACGCAGACCCGGATATAATTTTCCGTCAATATCACTCGCGATATTCATAAAAAACCATAATGTGCAAAGTGTGTTTTTTTTTTGCTCCATGTGGATTTTTTGTAGATCATGACGAAAAAATGAGATCAGTAAAAAAAATAAGTTAGCCTAGTGGATACAACCCATTCATTTAAAGCCGAAAAGAATGGCTTAAAAATCATTGATTAATCAAATAAAATATAGATGTTCAGCAAAAAGTTCTGGAGACTGGCCTAAGGCATCTCTTTATAGAGAATCGCAAGACAAACACTTTTTTATACAAACTTTTGATGTACGAATGATGTTCTAGTTGAGAAAAGTCAATTTTTCTTGAAAATTTTCATCCCAAAAGTTCTTAAGACGGTTTTAACGTACTTTTTTGTGACCAGTTATTCTCTGGAAAATTAATAATTTTGTAGAGCATTAAATGTAGATTAATTTAAAAAATATTAATTTTTAGAAAAAAAAATTATTTAAAAAAAAAAAAAAATTTTAAAGAAAAATTGACTTTTCTCAACTGGAACATTATGAAATTTCATTCGTACATCAAAAGTTTGTATAGAAAAAATGTTTGCCTTTCGATTCTCTATAAAAATATGTCTTAGGCTAGTCTCCAGATTTTTTTTATATTTCATTTCAGTAATCAATGGCTTTAATTGAATACCGCATGGGTTTTTTTCACTAGACAAACTTATTTTTTCGTCATGATCTACAAAAAAATCCACACACTTTTGCACTTTCCATACATTTCATGGGTGGTCTAATATGTATATTATATAAATATATACATATATATATATATAAACAGGGTGTAACGTTTATAGAGGTCAATACGAATACAAATGATAGCTCTCACCTAGCCAAACAAAAAATTGTATGGCAGGGGGGGGGGGGGGGGGGGGGGCAATCTCAACCGTTTGGGAGTTACAGGGTGATTCAAAACTTTCAGTTTTCCATGGTATGCACGTTACTCTTTTATTTTTATCTTTTGATGTACTCAACATGTTGATCTCACTACTACCACTGCAGGTACAGTCACGGCCAAAATTTAAAAAAATGATTAGAAATTACCAAAATTTCAGCATTTTCCCAAATTTTCTCCGAAATTTATGTAATTAGTATACCTCTTTTTTATTTTGATTGGATTTTACATTTCCAAAAAGGTGCAACATTTCCACATAGACAAAACATGTAGAAATTGTTACGTAGAAACCCTATCGGTGAATATTATAAAAATCAACAAGTTAAAGAAATTAAACACAAATTAACTCCAAAATGCCTTTTATTGAATTTCAAAATAATTATAATTAATCTTGATAAGTAACAAAAGCCGATTAAAATATCCACCGCCACTTTGGATGCATTTCAACAATCTCCTTCTAAGTACCTGTTTAAGGCGTATTGCAGCCAACCTCTCCCGTATTTTCGTCGCTGCATTCCCAATTCGGCTAACTAAATCCTCCCTATTGTTAACTGGGCTTGAATAAACTTCATCCCTCATTGTTTCCCATAAGAAAAAGTCCAATGGGGTTAGTTCTGGAGATCTAGCAGGCCAAGGAATCGGTGCACCTCCTCCAATCCAGCAGTTAGGAAATATTTCACTTAGTATTTCCTTCACAATGTTAGTAGTATGCCCTGGTACTCCATCGTATTGGTGAGACATTCCCCTAAGATTATTCATAGGGTTCTCCTATATTAGATCTGGAAATGTATTGCTCAAAAAGTCCCAAACATTGACACTGAATCTCTGCTGGAATGAGGTCACCCCTACCATGTGTGGGTTAGTTTCTGACCAGGTATGGAGGTTATGGAAGTTCGTGATACCATCCCTGGTGAATTGAGATTCATCCGTCCACAAAATTCGGTCTAGGCCCGCCCTGTCGTCAATGTCGCGTTCCAGAAGCTAAGCGCTAAATTTCAGTCTCCTCTCGGAATCTCCTTCCAGTAGTCCTTGGACTGGGTGATGGTGATATGGACGTAATAGCTCTCGATTAATAACCCTCCAAACCTTAAATTAAGATACTCTTAATCGCATTGCGACTCGTCTCGTGCTTGTTTCAGGGTCTTGCCTCACGATGGTGATTATTTTCTGCTCTACGTCCGCAGAAGTTCCCGAAGTTTCGGGTCGTGTTTCCCTGTCGTGTGAAGTTACACTTCCTGTTTCTCTTAACCGTCGGAATACCCCTATTTGTGGTGCTCGCCGATTAGCGAATCTCCTTTTATATTCCATTACAGCCGCTCTCTCTTTTCCGTCTACTACACCATAAATTTAAATTATATCCCCGTATTCGTCAAATGTAAATTCTACCATTTTTAATAATTTTTGCTTAACAGCACCCGTACTTATTGATTTTTTTTTCAACTATGATAGGTATTCTTGCTGACTGACACCTATTTATAGCAAAATTTCCATCAGGTACGAGTAACAGAACGCCAGGATACAAGGGAGTGAATTCTAGCTAACACAAGCTAATATCGGCCCTGAAACAAAATTACACTAACATTTTTATACCTTTTTTGCAGCAATAATTAAAATTAATTACCTGTTAACCCAAAACAAACACTTTCGACCCTTTATCTTAAAAATTTTGTTTATTTAAAGAATTTCCTACCTCAAGTGCAATAAAATAATTAGGTAGTCAGAGATTACTAAAAATGGGGTTTTTCTAATTCTTTGTCTACCTTGCCATGTTGCACCTTTTTAGAAAGGTAATAAGACGGGCAATCCAATAAAAATAAAAAAGAGGCATACTAATTACATAAATTTCGGAGAAAATTGAAAATGCCGAAATTTTGGTAATTTAAAAACATTTTTTTCAATTTTGGTCGTGACTGTACGTACAATGGTAAAAGTACCAGACTGCGTTTTTCATCGTTAAAAAAATTTCAAACCCCTATAGCTCGGGGGGGGGGGATTTCCTTTATCACCTAGATCTACCAGATGCTTCATTTTTATATACGCGGTGTGAAACATCGGCATGCTTTTTTAGCAAACACGTGCTGTTCCCCCCGCTTGATGCAAATGTGTTACTTCTTTATAATCCATATAAAGAGACACAAGTTTACATTGCCTGAAGTTGCCGCGGCGTGCTAGATAAAATGTTACGGAATTGTTTATGGAAATATCCTATAATTATAATTAATAATTAATAGACTTAAGACTACAAAATGCGGTTACTTTAGTTAAAATTTCTCTATCACTCTGCCAGCTTTTTGTAAGTTTTATATGCCTAAAGTATCTCTATCCAATCATGCTGACCGGGCTAATTAAAGCATACTTTCTGAAATTAAAAGTTTATCATAGCAAGATATGTTAAATCTAAATAATTTATGTAAATAGTTACTTTTACAAAGGAATTCTTAATACTTCTTTTCAGAAAGGAAAATTGTCGATGAACAAAACTATTGCTCCAGCATGCCACGGAATTATAATAGAATTTCCCTTTTAACTCAGAATGCGCACTTCTCTGTAGGAGCCAAGAAGCAGTTGACCTATTCGCCAGAATATAAAATATATTATGGCGAATGAGGCTCCCAAACCAGCATGCAAAAGACATCAATAGCCAAACCTAGAACGCACACACAACAATCAGGGATGCACAATGAATAGAGATCGTTTTAACGAATCTTTAGTAAGTGTTATACATGCGATTTATAGGCTCATGCATATCATAGTTAGATCGAGAGTGAGCGACATGAAGTATAGGCAATCTCCTAAAGCCATGCGGGGTATGCCTAAAAGAAATCTTATCTCTTTTCGAGTTCAAAGTTCAGAAATTCTACGTGGTTCTTCCAAAATATGGAGAAAGCCTGAGTGGATCATTCCACGGAATAACTCTTAGTGCGAATCTATCAAAGCTCCGCTGTACCGACTAAATGCGTCTAGAATGAACACCATAGAGAGGTGACCATGCCCGGGATACATACTCGAGAATTGTTCTAAAAAAAAAGAATAACTAAATTAAAGTTTGCCGATCGAAAAACTCGCTTGACCACCGCTTTACATAACCAAGAACAGAATTACTCTTAGGAACAATATAGTTTATGTGCAGAGTGAAATCGAGTTTTTTGGCAAGCTTCAGACCAAGGCCAGTAATAGCCTCCATGCGACGGACATTAGTTTTTCCAAAGGTATAATCAAATATGATCTAATTAAGGCTCCTAATAAAGGCGGAAACCAAACGTGTCCAAAACAGAACCAAAAGATTTTCCTTTCTTTCCAACCGGAATGGGAGTCTTAAATTTGTTTCTTTCCGTTTGCCGGAGAAACAGATGGTTACTTTTTCTCGAAAATTTATATTTTCTGCCTTTGTTTTGCATATAAGCCAGGCCTGCGTAAAATAAATGTATGTATAATACTGTATATTTAGACCGGACTTTTCATGTCTCATTTTTAGTTACGGATGTCGTGCCTGATAACCTATTGCTATCATCTTTTTATAAAAATGAAAATTATCTATTCTCTTACTTACTGAATGCACACACAAGAAGTGTTTTTTGCTTTAAAATATTGCGAGGTTAACGAGATTATTTTGGCAAACTACTACTAGTCGGGAGTCTATACAATATTTGTTCGTTGCTTTAGATGATGAATTTATATTTGAGTTGTGTAATCGCCCCTTCAGTGAATTCTCGAAGTTAAGCACGCGGTGCAGCTCAGTTTCCATTGCAGTAGCATTTTATCTCGGACTTTAAACACTTCTTTTCCCAGAACAGTGTTTTTCAACACGACAACCGTCATACCTCAAAAACCAATTGACAGATTCTTTTGTAATTTGGCATAGTCATGCTTTAAGTCATTGGTAATAGATTGACGATCGGAATTTTCAAAACTAACCTAAATTGTTTAAACAAATAAAGATAATAACTGAGTTTTTTCACCGCATTTTCATACTTCAGATTCATGTGCCGCTATTTTTTTTAAGAACTATTTTCTGAAACGACGATCGTCAATCTGTTTTATATATAGTTAAATTTCATTTTCACCTGATCAGTTTTCAGAAGAGTAGTCACCACTCCACTTCGGCGAATATTTCTCTTGGGGTTTCCAATATTTCTAAATTGTGTATATTTCACCATGGCAGCAATAAATTTATCTTCAATTTTTAAAAAATCTTTATTTATCATTAATAATTCCCAAGAAAATTTATCTCTAGGTTGATGTAGCCCCTTTAGCAAATTGTTGTGCTATCAGTTGTATAACTTTTAATTCCTTTTCAAAATTTCCGGAAAATATAGAGACTGAAATTAATCCATTTAACATTGAATGGAAAGACGACAATTTTAAGGATCACGGAAATATCGGATAAGCCGTTGTCAAATACTGAAATTGTCAAATCTAAAAAAATTATTTCTTTACCTCCACTCGCAAAGTTGAAACACAATTGTGGCAGCGACGGCTAATTCTAACAGGAAAGAATAAGAATTTGACTTTTGTTTGAAATCATTTCAAAGTATATTAAAGTGTTATTTACAAGTGCTAATTAGTGATTTTGAATAGATAAAATTATGTTATTGAATTATACTTTCGTACTTTTCCACTACAATTTCAAATTAACAATGGCCCCATGTACCACTTTGTGTTGGCAATATTTCAAAATGGTTTCATATATCATTGTTATTTTGACAATTCAATTCCAAATTAGAAAAATGCTCTATACCGACGAATAGGTCGTCGTTCATTGACATTTGGCAGTTCCAATTTTCTGCATTCGTAGCACTTTCGAATTTTTGACAGCGATCTTTTTTATTCCTTGGTCGTTGGTCGTCGCAATTATATTTCTACTTTATTTGACACGAATCTATTAAAAAGGTTAAGATCAAGAGCGTAACAAGGAATACAAAAAAGATTTAATTGAAAAAAAAAACAAAATCTTAATCGACTGTTTTATGCTTTAATTAGTTTCAAAATAAAACTTTTCCGGACGAAACTTTGGCTTTTCAAAAGACTTTTATGGAGGAAGTATTTTAGTTAAAGGTTCTCATGAAAAATCTTTTCACTTTGACCCTTTAACCCTACAGTAATGTTTTAGAAACTTACATCTTTCTATAAAACTTTTATTAATTATTTACATGGCCCTATGAAAGGAAAACAACAACTTCGTTAAGATGTAAAATTCCCCTCAGAGATTCTAAAACTTTTAATATAGCCTAGAATGTGCTAAAGGCCTTTATAGGAAGACTTCCTTGGGGAGAATCGTCTGTTTGTTTAAAATGCTTTGACCTGAAAATTTGAACGTTTGTTTGATGTTATGGTTAATCTTTGCAGTACTTTCTTCACAAAATAAACATTTCAGCTTTAGAAAGTAATAACATTAAATTATTATACTTTTTTTTACTCTTAAAATATCAATATCTTAGGAAATTATAAGTGATATCCTCTCCCATTCAATGTCATTGATAACTTCTGTTATATTTGCAAGTGAGTGGAGAAGTATTCCCAAAAAGACAACTCATGCTTGTTCTTGCAATTACTTTTTCTAAAGCACACTTTAGTTATTATATCAACTGACCGAATTTATAGTGAATGAGTGTGCATACGGACATTACTGCAATAATCTTTTGTCAGTAAAAAGTAACCCTGGGTTACCAGCATGTGCGAATACGGGTGGGGGGGGGAGGGGTGACCGCCCTCCCCCCTACCTGAGAATTAAAGAGATACACCAGATATAAGGAGAAAATCTGAAACTTAGTTATTTAAAGTGGCCAGATGAAGACTGGCTGAGTTAATGTCTCGAAAACAATAAATTGTGGACTGCGAAATGGAAACGTCAGGCCGAAAAAGGGGAAATCTGCCTCCAACTACCGCTGTATAGATAACTGTGATATCGATATGTACCCTGGAATTCATACAAAAACAACGAAGTTCTAAGTCCGAAACGTATTTCTTTTATTATTTTTTTATGTACCAATTTTGATGATTCTTTTTTTGGTAGATTATGTTCACCGATTGGTACCATATCAAGAAATGATTGGTAGGTTGTAGTTGGAGTAATTTCGTAACGCGTGGACCGATTTGGATATTTGGATGATTCTTTTTTTGTTGGGTACAGTACCGATTGGTACCATGTCAAACTATTTTTTGCTGGGGTGGAGGCGCAACCTAACTTTAGATAATTCTTTGTTTTTTGTACAGAGTATGATCCCTCCATTTTTTTTTATTAATTAGGGTAAGGGAAGTGGGGAAACTTGAGTCTTGTTTTTTTTTGCATTGCTGCGAGCTAAACAACAGCCCAGAGACGGAGTGGTTCTTTTTTTAAATTTCTTAATAAAAGCTCACGGGGTCATTGGGTCTCGAACCCGGGACCTATGGCATGTTGACGTATTGTTCCAACTCCGTCTCCTGTGGTAGTAATGAAAAAGGCCCCGCGGTGGGGTGGGGAAATAATTTATTTTCGTAACGCGTGGACCGATTTGGATGACTCTTTCTTTTATTGGGTTGAGTATATTCCTCGATTGGTACAGTCAAAGAATTGTTTGTTAGGGTGTGGTTGGGGGGGGGGGAGGTGGCGGGGTGAAGCCTACCTTCGTTATGCGTAGGTCTATTTAGAGAAATCTTTTTTTATTGTGTATAGTCTCATGCCCTATTGCTAATAAAAAAAAATGGCCCTAGCTTGGGAAGGGAGGGGGAGGGGTATTCTATCTTTATAACTTGTGGAACGATTTGGATGATTCTTTCTTTGTTGGGTAGAGTATGTAAACCGATTGGTACCATGTCAAAAAAATTGTTGGCGGGATGCGGGTGGGGGTAAAACTTAACTTCGTAATGCGTAGGCCGATTTGGTTGATTCTTTTGTAGTTGCAAATAATAAACAAATGTGTTCCTAGAGTGGGGCGGGAAGAGGAAGGAGGATTCTAACTTCGTAACGCGAGGACAGAGTAGGATTATTCTTTTTCTGACGTATAGAGTATGTTCACCCCTTGGAACCGCGACACAGTTTTTTAAGTTGTTGCAGGGGAAGGCTTGGATATTAACTTGTTAACGCGTACACCGATTTGGATGATTCTTAATATTACATAGAGTGTAATCCCCCATTGCTAATATGAGGATAAATTTTTCATTAGGGCGGTGGTGGGAAGAGGGGTAGGTTAACTTCGTAACGTTTGGACCGATTTGAATGATTCTTCTTTTGATGTGCAGAATGTGTTGCCCCACTGGCACGAGGACAAACATTTAGAGGGTGGGGTGGTGTGAGGAGGGGGCGTTACCCAATTTCTTAATTCACACATCTATTCGGAAGATTCTTTGTTGTTGTATACACTATAATGCTCCATTGCTACTATATGAAAAAAAATTTAACCTAGGGTTGGGGTAGAGGGACGGATAACCTTACTTTTTAACGTGTGGAGTGATTTATATGATTCTGAATGCACAGAGTATCTATTTTGTATTCTGACAAGACACAATTTTTATCTTGTGTTGATAGTTGGAGGAAGGGCGTCACCTAGCTTCGGAAGGCATAGACCGATTTTGATTCTGTTGTACAGAATACGTTTTCTGTTTTATATATAGTTAAATTTCATTTTCACCTGATCAGTTTTCAGAAGAGTAGTCACCACTCCACTTCGGCGAATATTTCTCTTGGGGTTTCCAATATTTCTAAATTGTGTATATTTCACCATGGCAGCAATAAATTTATCTTCAATTTTTAAAAAATCTTTATTTATCATTAATAATTCCCAAGAAAATTTATCTCTAGGTTGATGTAGCCCCTTTAGCAAATTGTTGTGCTATCAGTTGTATAACTTTTAATTCCTTTTCAAAATTTCCGGAAAATATAGAGACTGAAATTAATCCATTTAACATTGAATGGAAAGACGACAATTTTAAGGATCACGGAAATATCGGATAAGCCGTTGTCAAATACTGAAATTGTCAAATCTAAAAAAATTATTTCTTTACCTCCACTCGCAAAGTTGAAACACAATTGTGGCAGCGACGGCTAATTCTAACAGGAAAGAATAAGAATTTGACTTTTGTTTGAAATCATTTCAAAGTATATTAAAGTGTTATTTACAAGTGCTAATTAGTGATTTTGAATAGATAAAATTATGTTATTGAATTATACTTTCGTACTTTTCCACTACAATTTCAAATTAACAATGGCCCCATGTACCACTTTGTGTTGGCAATATTTCAAAATGGTTTCATATATCATTGTTATTTTGACAATTCAATTCCAAATTAGAAAAATGCTCTATACCGACGAATAGGTCGTCGTTCATTGACATTTGGCAGTTCCAATTTTCTGCATTCGTAGCACTTTCGAATTTTTGACAGCGATCTTTTTTATTCCTTGGTCGTTGGTCGTCGCAATTATATTTCTACTTTATTTGACACGAATCTATTAAAAAGGTTAAGATCAAGAGCGTAACAAGGAATACAAAAAAGATTTAATTGAAAAAAAAAACAAAATCTTAATCGACTGTTTTATGCTTTAATTAGTTTCAAAATAAAACTTTTCCGGACGAAACTTTGGCTTTTCAAAAGACTTTTATGGAGGAAGTATTTTAGTTAAAGGTTCTCATGAAAAATCTTTTCACTTTGACCCTTTAACCCTACAGTAATGTTTTAGAAACTTACATCTTTCTATAAAACTTTTATTAATTATTTACATGGCCCTATGAAAGGAAAACAACAACTTCGTTAAGATGTAAAATTCCCCTCAGAGATTCTAAAACTTTTAATATAGCCTAGAATGTGCTAAAGGCCTTTATAGGAAGACTTCCTTGGGGAGAATCGTCTGTTTGTTTAAAATGCTTTGACCTGAAAATTTGAACGTTTGTTTGATGTTATGGTTAATCTTTGCAGTACTTTCTTCACAAAATAAACATTTCAGCTTTAGAAAGTAATAACATTAAATTATTATACTTTTTTTTACTCTTAAAATATCAATATCTTAGGAAATTATAAGTGATATCCTCTCCCATTCAATGTCATTGATAACTTCTGTTATATTTGCAAGTGAGTGGAGAAGTATTCCCAAAAAGACAACTCATGCTTGTTCTTGCAATTACTTTTTCTAAAGCACACTTTAGTTATTATATCAACTGACCGAATTTATAGTGAATGAGTGTGCATACGGACATTACTGCAATAATCTTTTGTCAGTAAAAAGTAACCCTGGGTTACCAGCATGTGCGAATACGGGTGGGGGGGGGAGGGGTGACCGCCCTCCCCCCTACCTGAGAATTAAAGAGATACACCAGATATAAGGAGAAAATCTGAAACTTAGTTATTTAAAGTGGCCAGATGAAGACTGGCTGAGTTAATGTCTCGAAAACAATAAATTGTGGACTGCGAAATGGAAACGTCAGGCCGAAAAAGGGGAAATCTGCCTCCAACTACCGCTGTATAGATAACTGTGATATCGATATGTACCCTGGAATTCATACAAAAACAACGAAGTTCTAAGTCCGAAACGTATTTCTTTTATTATTTTTTTATGTACCAATTTTGATGATTCTTTTTTTGGTAGATTATGTTCACCGATTGGTACCATATCAAGAAATGATTGGTAGGTTGTAGTTGGAGTAATTTCGTAACGCGTGGACCGATTTGGATATTTGGATGATTCTTTTTTTGTTGGGTACAGTACCGATTGGTACCATGTCAAACTATTTTTTGCTGGGGTGGAGGCGCAACCTAACTTTAGATAATTCTTTGTTTTTTGTACAGAGTATGATCCCTCCATTTTTTTTTATTAATTAGGGTAAGGGAAGTGGGGAAACTTGAGTCTTGTTTTTTTTTGCATTGCTGCGAGCTAAACAACAGCCCAGAGACGGAGTGGTTCTTTTTTTAAATTTCTTAATAAAAGCTCACGGGGTCATTGGGTCTCGAACCCGGGACCTATGGCATGTTGACGTATTGTTCCAACTCCGTCTCCTGTGGTAGTAATGAAAAAGGCCCCGCGGTGGGGTGGGGAAATAATTTATTTTCGTAACGCGTGGACCGATTTGGATGACTCTTTCTTTTATTGGGTTGAGTATATTCCTCGATTGGTACAGTCAAAGAATTGTTTGTTAGGGTGTGGTTGGGGGGGGGGGGAGGTGGCGGGGTGAAGCCTACCTTCGTTATGCGTAGGTCTATTTAGAGAAATCTTTTTTTATTGTGTATAGTCTCATGCCCTATTGCTAATAAAAAAAAATGGCCCTAGCTTGGGAAGGGAGGGGGAGGGGTATTCTATCTTTATAACTTGTGGAACGATTTGGATGATTCTTTCTTTGTTGGGTAGAGTATGTAAACCGATTGGTACCATGTCAAAAAAATTGTTGGCGGGATGCGGGTGGGGGTAAAACTTAACTTCGTAATGCGTAGGCCGATTTGGTTGATTCTTTTGTAGTTGCAAATAATAAACAAATGTGTTCCTAGAGTGGGGCGGGAAGAGGAAGGAGGATTCTAACTTCGTAACGCGAGGACAGAGTAGGATTATTCTTTTTCTGACGTATAGAGTATGTTCACCCCTTGGAACCGCGACACAGTTTTTTAAGTTGTTGCAGGGGAAGGCTTGGATATTAACTTGTTAACGCGTACACCGATTTGGATGATTCTTAATATTACATAGAGTGTAATCCCCCATTGCTAATATGAGGATAAATTTTTCATTAGGGCGGTGGTGGGAAGAGGGGTAGGTTAACTTCGTAACGTTTGGACCGATTTGAATGATTCTTCTTTTGATGTGCAGAATGTGTTGCCCCACTGGCACGAGGACAAACATTTAGAGGGTGGGGTGGTGTGAGGAGGGGGCGTTACCCAATTTCTTAATTCACACATCTATTCGGAAGATTCTTTGTTGTTGTATACACTATAATGCTCCATTGCTACTATATGAAAAAAAATTTAACCTAGGGTTGGGGTAGAGGGACGGATAACCTTACTTTTTAACGTGTGGAGTGATTTATATGATTCTGAATGCACAGAGTATCTATTTTGTATTCTGACAAGACACAATTTTTATCTTGTGTTGATAGTTGGAGGAAGGGCGTCACCTAGCTTCGGAAGGCATAGACCGATTTTGATTCTGTTGTACAGAATACGTTTCCTGATTAATAAATGATAACAACTTTGTACCTAGAGTAACTACCATCATCCTCTGACTATGATAATTCTCTCTTGCTGTATAGAGTACGGTGGCACACTAGAGCTGTATTCAGAATTTTCTATGGTGAGGGTATGAAAGGGTGACCGTGACTAATTTCGTAATATGTTGCCGGATTTGTGTAATTTCATTTCCATCCTTTAGAATGCACTACCTGTGCAACTTTTAAAATTGCTTTGTTCGCACGAGCGGCATTATTCAAAAAAATTAAAAATAAAAATTTTTTTTTTTGGAAAAAAAAGTTGAACCGACTTCACAGAAAACGGTAAAAAGCATAAAATAATTTTTATAATCTATTACGACATTTTGAAGTCGGTGCGAATTAAAGAAACAAAACAGCTACCCATCCACAATTTAACATACTATATAAAACTACCTGAACGTTTCAGCTCACGGAGTTATAAAGAAGGACAATTAAATACTTTTGTTGTAGTTGGCGATGTCTCCGGTCAGTGTTGCCACTGCAGAAACATCATTTTCGTCCTTATGTCGATTAAAAACGTGGTTATGAACTCGAATCAGAGAAGAAGGGTTACTGGGTTGGTAATTTAACATGTTATATATTCCCTGGAAAAGTCACAAAATTTTCATTGAAATCGGGAAATCACTTAATAAGGGATTTTTCAGATTTCAGATTCTACCATAAAACCTAGATTCGCTCCTGAAACGATAAAATGTAAAGTTAGAGAAAAGTCAGGGAAATTTGGTCTTGAAAAGCAATTTTCTGTACGTAAAAGGTAGCTTTAAAAAAAGGTAGATCGTCTTCACAAAAACGTTAAAAAAGTTTAAAATAATAATATTTAATTTTGTGTCTATTACGATATTTTGTACTCGGTGCAAATTGTACATACAAGACATTTACTTACCTTATATTTTTATGTAACTAGTATGTTATTGTAAAGTGTAAAAAGTTGGCCATGAAACCGAAATTAGTCCCAGTAGTTCCATGTGCCGAAAATTCAAGGGAAGGTAGTCAAGGACGACTGCGGTGAAGATGATAACTAAACTATCTAGAACTAAGTGAAGTTTCTAGAATTAAACTGGTAAGTTAGTCATGACTTAGACTGCGATGAGTTTACAAGTGATTGATACTTCAAAGAGTAAGTTGTGAAGTAAAGTTAAACGGTATATTATAACATTTTAAATTAAATTGTGAAACGGATCGAACGCGTTATTGAATAAAAATTGTGAAACTTTGAAATTGAAAATAAATGTCTTAATTATTTTGTCGTTACAATCGGTGTCAGAAGCGGAATTTTAAAGGTTTTAAGAGGTGAAGACCTAAAGAGGAAATTAAATAAACGCTCCCTACCTACGGCCGGAAACAAATGTACCATGATAACACTATCACAAGAAGCCACAAACCTTAATTTTTAAAAGCAAGAAGATAAAAGCACTTTAAAAAGCTTAAACTTGCATCCACGTCTCTTAAGATATGTGCGTATGAAGAGAAACTGACCCGCTTCGACCAATCCTATCCTATATCCTGGCTTGGAGGAATACCAATGCTAAAGGTACGGCTTACGAGGCAGCAAAACAAGCCCCAAGAAGTACCATTCGCCTAACAGAAAAAACCAAAATAGAAGGTGCTGAAGAGCTTCGACTACGTTACAATATATTTGATTGAGGATAGTTGATTTGCTTGTTGAATATTATATAATTGTTGTTTGGCGAACAAAACAGTCAATTACACTTCTCAACAATTTTGTTGTGTAATCCGGCTGTTCATGGATCTCTGAACCTAATTCAGTACTCGTTTTGAACTAAAATGCCCTTAAAGTGTGCTAAAATCGAATTAAAAGGCTATGATTTCGACCAAAATAGTACAATTACAGTGAAGTTTACCTTTGAATAAACGATCACATTTTTGTTCAAAACAAATTAAGTTTGTTTCAAACATGTAAGTTGCCAGTTGAGTAGTGTCTGATTTTGTTGTATGTTTCAGTTTTCAAACTATTTGTGCTTTAATTAATTTGTATACAAGATATTGTTTGCAATAAAAATGGATTAAATGCAGTCTAGTGGCATTCAAAACGTAACTATTGCACCAGCCGCAGACAAAATGACATAACTGAATATTTTTATTTCAAAACCTTTCGTTATATTAGAGATAGGAGTCTGGACTTATACATCTAAAGAAGTCACAACCACTATAAAGCAAAACAAAAAAATTAAAAAATCGACAAAACTTCAGGACCTTGCTCCTGCTATAAAATGTATTTTTGTGTAATTAGACTGTTTTGTTTCCCAGTTCCTCACAATAATGTATTTCACTGAAGTTATTAATGTGTTTAATTGTCAGATAAGATCAAATATTATTTTATGCTTTTTACTGCTTTTTGTGAAGTCATTTTTACTTTTTTCAAAAGCTATTTTATTGATTTATTTTTAGAATCTTTCGCAGACTACGTACTTGGAAAATGCTGCTCGTATCAAAAAAACCGATTGCAAAAGTTACAGAGAAAATGTACTATATATTATAGGGCTTCACGATACTCGAGATAAATCTCGCTGCCGGTATCGGTCTCGACACGATACCGAGACCGGCAGCGAGACCAATATCATTGGTAACAGTACGATACCGAGAGCGAGATTGAGGTGACGAGAGTGGACGAGATATTAGTTTTTATCATTTTATTGTGGAAAATTTTTTTTAGTTGTTTCAGCTTTTATGTCGCTCCGAAAAATTCCAATTGTGTGATTTATGGGGCATGTAAGTATACACTGCTCTCCCCAATCGCTTCTTTCTACATTATTTCCTTCTTCAGATATTTGCGCTTTATCCCCAATAGCAAACAAGAGCCTTTGCTACCTTATTTTGACGATGGGAATATGAAGAAAATGCATATATACATAGATATATCACTTGTCCTCGCTCCCCGTTATTCCACCGAAATACCCTTTTTTATCTTGCCGAGAGCGAGATCGCACCGAGACTGGCCTTTATCTCGCCGAGATCGAGATCGAGAGCGAGATCGTCTTCACCTTGACGAGACCAAGACCGAGATCTGCCAAAGTCTCGGTCTTGTCTCGGTGCCGTGAAGCCCTAATATATTAAGAAAGTAGTATCATCTAAATCCGTCATAGCCCTAATTTTTGCCACCCCATTTCCATACTATTAAAGGTTAAAAAAGGCATTTTATACATCACCTATGTGAGATAGCATAATTTGTTTCTTCTCCATTTTGGTTGTTAAATATTCCTGATTTTATATTTTATCAAGAAGTTTCGGTCACATAAGTATTTTAGAATGAGTTCTTTTAATTACGAAATCAAAACAAAAAACTGTATGGCAGGGGGCGTCAATATATAACGATTTTCAACATAACCGGACTTGAACAGTTTCAGCATCGTTTTATGGGTCACCCTGTAATTTTTTATTTATTATCTGTAATTAAAGATCGAGTTGTTTAGCTTTTTCTTTCACCGTTTTCGAAATAGTCGGGGACCAATCTCAAAGAGAAATTCGATATTTCGACAACCTGCCAGAAAAGTTAGCTCAGTTAAATATGTTCACCTTATTTTTAAATGTCTCATTTCAAGCTATAAGGGAAAATGTATGTTCCTTAAGACGTAGATTGTTCTAAAGACCACATACATATAACACTTTTGACTTCAAATGGTTTTTTCACTTTAAGAAAAACAAAGTTTTGCTTGAGTTTGCCAATAAAGCTCAAGAAACTCAAAGTTTTTAAATGAAATCTTTGAATTGGTAGTTTTCTAAGTAACTTCGTTGATTGATTGAAATTGTTATCGTCTTTCAATCGACTTTTCTTATAGCTTTAAAAAACTTTGGCCTGGTAAGCATTTGCAACTTTTTCTAGGCAAAAAATGGGTCACAGCCAGTAAGAATTATAATAATAGAGAATTACAGCAGATATTTAAATGCAATGGACATTCTAAAAGATACAAATGATGTTGATCTGGCAGCACAGTCGGCAGAACTGCCAAGTACAAGAAACCTCCACTTTCTTATTTAAAAAAAAAAACACAAACATGAGAGGTACAACCCCTACATTAGTCACCTGAAAGAAACAAACTCAACATTATATTTTCGACCAGGTGAAAAACTTCGAAGGGGCAGGAAAACAGGGATAGTGAATTAAAATTCAATTAGAATGCTGACACCGCTTTTTGTATAAAATAACATTTTTATAGTTTCTCACTATTTCAATGGGCGCGAGCTTAAGCAACATGCAAAAAAATGGAAAATTTTTCCTGCCAGTCTCGCGAGGGCGTAACGAGGTATTTCGCAAAGATTTTGCCGAGTTCAATGAAAGGATGGTTTGCGAGGCGGAGATGAACGAATGGCGAGAGATTATTTCCATAGAAAATCTTGCAACAACCCCCTCCCAGCATACAAATGCAGAAGATAGTGAATGCATAGCATAAATAGAAAATTTAACTCAACACATTCATCCTCCTAGATACTGGAACGTCACAGACTGCTATGTATAATAGTATGCACCAGGAAGATATTATTTTGCATAACTATAGTGCTTACTGCACGAGGCATATAAAGAGCAGTATAGCGTATTATTGTGCAGTCAGAGCATGACAGTGAGCTGAATTTTTCTTTTTTCCCGACTCGTAGATTAAGGAAAGCTATTGATTTTTGCTTCACTATAAAAGTCATTAGTCTAACCGCACCATAGCAAGCAAGAGGGATTCATTCGCTCCTGCCCCACTTTGGAGAGATGTGCGGGAGTTTTCAATTGATTAAAAATTCCAATTGCTACTGCACTAATGAAATTGATTCAGGAATTCCAACCATTAGGAAAAGAAATATTCAAATTAATTTCCAGGGTGTGGTATGCCTAGCTGAAGAAGTCATCAAGATTTGCTTGCAAATTAGTGGGGATGTCGTTGATAAAAGGCTTTTATAACGAAATGGGCATTACTTAAATCAATAGGCATATCGGGGATAACGGGGAGCTTTAAGATTGCTGTGTCCTCAATCTGAATATGACTATTAAATTTTTTCTAGTTTTATGCTTATTTAGTATCATCGAACCGCACTAAAATCACTCAATTTGGTGACTCTAGGGTTCACAAGTGTCTGCAATGTGAAGAGCGCATTTTCTAGCCTAGTGTTCACATTTTTATTAAATTTCCTGATTAAAGCAAAACTTATAATACTAAACAATAAATGGCCTGATTTGGAAATTAACGAGCAAATCAAATTTTTCTCCGGTTTAAATAATTCAGTCAAAGAAATCAAATTCATTTCACCCATTTGTTGTCTGATTGATTAGTCGCATTATAAGAACTTAAAAGTATTCAGATCTCTGTATAAATCTGTTAAGTTCCAGCAGTGCTATCTCTCCAGATTGTCAAAGAACGTTGGAGCAGTGTCCGGTAATGACGAATGTTCGGACGCGCCTTCTATCGAAGAATAACAGATTGTAATTCAGTTTTGGCCAAATACTTCTCGTTGTGAGACAATAGGTAATATTTTCGCACCGTTCCGACGTCTTGACAAAATAGTATATTTCAATTTGACTTTTCGCTCCGTATAGGGTCGCGTGAACCTTATCCTTGGTTATATCTGTATTTGAACCACTTTTGGCCATTTCCTCGTCCTTTTCATTACCCTCTATGTCCTTGAACCCTGCAGATCCCAATCTCTTAAGGCTCTCACACAGTCTTTGATAGATTTTGATTTTACCAGGTAAAAGTGTAAAGCCTTGAGTGCTGCTGTCCCCTTGAGTGCCCTGTCCACGCAAATAGTGATCACGGTTGCAGACACTTGTTTTGTTGGACAGCCAATGTAGCTTTCCTATAGATATTTCCACTTGGGAGATGCTGCAATCGTTGGTGAGTCAAGACTTGCTTATGTGCAGCGCTTCCGAGAAAACTCCAGCTCCAACCTCCTTTTCCGTTTTCGATCCGTCTGTGAAGGTGAGAGTTCCTCTAATATTTTCAGGGTGCTTTCAATCTACTCTGTTAGATATTATAACGGAAAAGTGTTTTTAAAGTCATATTGTGGCCGCATTTAATCCGTTATGTCCCGTTTGTGCTGCCCATTAGCTGTTGTATGTCTCTAAGTCCGAAAGCTGCCAAGGCTGCCACTTTTCTTGTGTGAAGCGGTATGGGTTGAAGAAGTAAAATGGTTTCCAAGCCAACTTGTGTTGTGGATGATATAGCACCTCTTGTTCCCAGGCAAGCGACCCTTTGCTCTAGGAAGTTAAGGTGAGATTGTTTGTGAACTGCATCCCACCAAAGAATCAACTCATGAGAAAAACTAGGCCTGGCGATCACTGTACATATGCGGTTTCATGCCCCATTTCTTATCAAAGGTTCGCTTGCATGCGTCAACTGTATTAAGTCCTTTCTTCATCCTCTCTTCCATATTCCTCTTCCAATTCGTTTTGGATCAAATATAACTCCCACAAATTTGGCTTTCGAAGAGAATTTGAGTGTACTACCTCTAAGTTTTGATGGTTTCCAGGAAGTTTATATTTCCTTGTTCTTTGTTGACGAGGGATTTGAGGATTTTTTTAGAGAGTTGTTCTAAAGCAGGTGTCATAAGACTCCTCCCCGTGGTGTGTGTCTGTGAACTGTTCTCCTAATGAAGGAATCTACTAAACTGGCTTTAACGGACTGTTTAACGTAGCCTGTTGTCAGTCGTAGTCAGAAATATCACACCTGCCGTTCTTTCGGGTATAGATTCAGGAAATTATTGCCCGGGATCAGTAAGACATATTAGATATTTATTTTTTCTTTCGTATATTTATTCAACATTTTCATGCAAGAATAAATTAATATTATTAAGAAACAAAAAAAAAAGAGCGGGAGCGGTTGAAAGTTGGGTTGCTCGCAGCGGAGGTGTAAACGGTGACCACAATTGTTACCTATTGGCTATCGTCCGCAGCGCCGAGAGGTTAAAATATTGAAAAGTACAAAAGTTATGAACGTACTTAAAGAAAAAACTGCGAGTTTTTTTCAATTTAAACGCATGTAAAGAAAAACAAAATAATTGCGGCAATTGTGTTGAAGGTAAAAAAAGTCTGTAAAAGGTTCTAGGAAATCGGTTCTGTAACTTACTTAATTCAAGGAATTTCCGCAACCCTTTTTCAGACATATTCTGGAGGCTTTTGGGAATCCCAAAACGCAAAAATAAAAAAATCGAGTATTTTCAACCGTCACTACGGAATCCTCTTAAACGTATGTATGGATTTATTTTGTAAAAAACAATAAACTTTCTAAAAATTTGCGTAAGTAACAAGGAAAATAAAACCCAACACAACAATTTTAAATTTACAATAAACTGGTAATGTTCCTTTGACGATTTAAGGGCAAATTAGACAAAATCCCACCCCACTGGTTGAACTAGATTTTCTCTTTTTTCTGAACTGGCAAAGTGTTTAATTGATTATTTTGCGATTGGCAAATGAAGAAAATATAAATCTCAAAAATTGAAGCATTTTCAGAAAAAAAGCCTTAGACAAAGGAGCAAATTCTTCTTTTGAAGGAATACAGAAGTTATTCCTATAAAAAATTTCCCAATAATCGTTTGTCTTGCATGTTCTATGAGCCACAACTCAACAAATCCTAAATATAGAGTTAATTTCATAACTTGTAAAATAAGTGAGCATTTCGTACAAATACACATTCACAATTTCAAAAATGTAGTTTTTTTGTTTATTAACATCAAATTACTAAATGTTTCATAAACTATTTTTGTTACAGTTTACACTATAATTTTCATTAAAAGTACTAGCCAAGGGCTATATTCAGGAATTTTTTCAAATATTTAGCATCAATATCTTGAATATCGCATGAATAACTATCTAAATACACTCCACTGAATGGGGTAAGTGAAAATAAATGTTGTACATTTTTCACTCTATGGGAGGCGGTCACATTAGTATTTTTCCATTATTTATTATTTGTGCTACTTTTTGGTCATCAATTTATGTTATATACCAAATTACACCTTAATAGGATAGAATTGAGTTGCCATTGCTGACGGGGTCGGACGCACGCCGGTCTCGCTCCTCAAATAAACATATACCCAGTTACGAGAACAAATTAATAATTATCAAACTATTACTAAAAGTGCTACTGCTATTTGGCCAAAGGATGTCCTTTTTTGTAGTAACTGGTTGGGTGTACGGATCGTGTTCGAAACGTTGTCTAATCTCCGCTCTGATTGGCCTGGACTTAATAAATATCTCAGATAGCTGGACTGGTCGGATTTTTTTTTTTTTGTATATATGATGTTGCCAAAGCTCAGGGGATGCCCTATGATGCTAAAGCACAGCCTTGGCAGGAAAGGAATTAAGGTTAGGGGAAATGGGTTAGGAGGTTGAGTGAAGGAGGTGTCGGTGTACGCCCCGTTTGAAAGTTTCAGGCTCATAAGACGAGGGTAAAACAGAAGATGGTAAACTGTTCCACATTCGTGTTGTTCTGCTAAGAAAAGATTCCCGAAATTTGACGGTACGTCCAAATTTGACCTGGAGAGTATAGGGGTGGGAGCGACTTGTAGATCTTGTATCACGCGTTGTAATGAGTCTACAAGGAATCAGGCTAGCAATTTCGTTACAACAATGCTTTTCTATGAGAGACGTTAGCCATAGCATCAAATATATTGTGAACATCTTATGGGTTGGGATGCATCGCATTATTCCTCATAGCTTCAAAAACATCAAAACAAAAAGTACTCTGGGTAGCGCTCGAAGGATTACGCTCTTTGAACTTCCACACTTCTATGGATAGGCAGAAAGAAATCTAAGTTCCAAAATCAACCTGTATTTATTTAAAAAATTGTCAGTATTTGGAAAACCTCGTATTTTAGAAAGTTCTTGCAGATTTTTGCAGTATTTGCGGTGATTCACTTTGAAAAAGTCTAATTTATTTATTTATCGATTCTAAAATTTACGAAAGAAATGGGAAGTGTACTCTATCGGGTTTAATAGTTTATACAAAGCACCAAAGTTTCTGGCCAAACACTAAAGACGCTTCCTTTTAAATTTAAAATCCGTTAGAGATGTTGTTTCAACGAAAGCCATCAAACTAATAAACCAAAACTGTTTTATACTTGAGCAACGTAAGAAATATAAAAATTTCTTAACACGATCGGCGTTTCTAATGAAGAAAAAGTTAAGCTCCTTTGGCTCGTTATCAACAGCAGCACCAAAGGGATAATTTTTCCGAAAACTAGATGAAACTCCACAAAATTTAAAAAAAAATTTATATTTCTTACGTTGTTCGAGTATAAAACAGTTTGTTTTTGTTTTTTAGTTTAAAAATTCACTAGGGTCTTGTGTATATTTTCCGCACATTTTGTGCATTTTTGAAAGCCACCAAGCTTGTATATGATGGGGTATTTTTTTGGTTTTTAAATATCTTCAAATTGGTTGTTACGATTTTATAACAAAAGCAAAAAATACAAATTTATTTTAAATTTTTGAGATCCCAATTATCACCGCAAAAATGTTGTAATAGCGTCATTATGTGATCAGTGATGGGCGATGTTTCCAAAAAACATCGATGGTAGATTAATCGACGTTTAAAAACATCGATGTTCTAAAATCGATTATTTAAAAAATCATCGATGTTTTCAAGATTTATTTCAATGTTTAAAAATGTGTAAAAAATGATATTTGTGTACGATATACGTAAACACAATTTTAATAATTAATAATCGTGTAAAATATTCCCTTTAATAATTTAACATCATTTAAGGGGTGCTTCCTGTCCGAAAATTTCAAAAAATACGATTTTGGTTTTTTTTAGTTTTCAAATAGTGCAAAGTCTGTTTTATATTCCTTTCAAGTTTCCACTTTATGTCTATCACAGTAAATTTTTGAAATCTAGGCTACTTTTTTAGAGTTCTGACCAGGAAACCCACGGTCGCCATGTAGTAGTTCTTATTTGTCCGGTTACCAAGTAGTTTGTTGGTTGGTTTAAGTGGTGAGCATTGCCTTCGTGGTAACACTCCAACTAGCGTTGTTAGAGCGCCATTTTAATGGACAGCTAATAATACCTAATATGGTTTTTGTTTCAGTTTCACTCACAAAACCTAATTCGATCTGAAATCATGGTTGTAGCCGAATTGACTAGCACTGGAGGATAGTGAGAGTTATTGGCCCTTTAATTTCGGTAAAGCAAATTATGGTTCTTTGGTTTTTGTGGTGAAGAGTATAAGCTTCATTTTCCATGGATTCAGAGCCAGTTCACAGTTCTTGTACCAACTGCTCCATAATTTCGCTGATAACAGAGGTAAACAAACATGATATCAGGATTACCACATGTACGCCATGTTCATGGCTTTCTCAAAATTAGCAGCTTTTATTTCATGTCGTGAATATTCACAATATTTAGTATAGCTGTTAAATTAGATTTCATTACCATACTGCATTTCTTCCAGTCGGCCTTTTTTGGGTTCCTGAAGGACCTAGGGAATCTTCAGGTTTAAATTTAAGTATCACATTATAATCATAGAAGGATCTCAACCCAGCAACACTCCAATTTTCATCCCTAAAGTTACTATTTGCTGAGGATGCTCCTCCCAACCATACACGTCATCCGTGTTTGGAAACTTGTTCAGTAAAGCATTCTTCTTTTAAACTCTTTCAGGATGGGAAAGAGGAGGATGGTGCAGCCACTAAGGCTTTGACTCCGGTGGAGCCTTAATAAAAAGGTTTAGATTTTCTCGAAGCAACTTTTCAGAATTAACTCCCTAGTCAAACAAGTGATAGAAAACTGTTCAATTTATTGTATATTGCTATTATATTTATACACAAATTATGCTTATAACTTAATTCTAAAGTTTATATTGGGTAATAACATAATAAAGTTCATATCAGAAAAAAATTCTTACCAAATACCCAATTCCAGTGCAATCACTTATGAGTATCAAATTGATTACGTTCGTTAATTGCTCGCGTGCCTTGTTTTGATGCGCAAAACTCTTTCCCGGTGATCACTGCCATGCTTCATTATTTGTTTGCAATGTTCAGGCATGAAACGTGAGCGTACTTTATAATTTGTGGTAGGTTAGGAACTTTATTCAAGTAAGTAATTAATGTTTATATGCATTTCGATCTTTGCCTAATTGTAGTATTTAGTTAAATTATTAATAATTTCTGCTAGCACCATACTGCTTCCTAATCCCATAAAGATAGTCCTGATAATTTATCATTGTGAATCTTTAATAGCTATGAAAATACTTGTAAAATTTAAGATGAGGGAGCCGTGGCATTCGCCCCCTGTTTCCTCAGCGGCACGGAATGTCCGAATTGCAGCTTGCCAGAAAGTGAGTTTCCAGTAGATTTTCTGCATATTATTTGTGCATTTTGAAAATTATTTTACCGAAAGGTTAATGTGACAGTGTCATTGATCTTGTGATACTGCTGTCTAGTTCGGTGTTTGATTTAGTTGGATTAACATCCAGTTTTCGGTTGATTTCGAAGGCGTCCAGTAGCTTATGAAAATCTAATGGCATTAGTTGATATGGCTTCAGGTCCAATACCTCAACCAAGAAGGAGGAACAAGAAGCAACGACCTCCACTGGAACTACCGCGGGGAGGGAAGAAGACCAGGGTGCAACGTCAGTTTCTGCCGTTGTGACCCCTCACCAAAGGATAGTGATACGCTGTTCGACTCTACTATGGAGTTAACTTAACTCAAACCAGAATTGAAATCGAATTGAGTTCGGTCACTACAAAATTCTGGACTGTAGAACTGCCAGCAACACCGACTATACTTTACCACGCCTTAGCCTTTCTTTGGAACGAAACTCGATTCCTCCTTTCCCATCAGATCAGAGTGGGAGAAAGGTCCACCTCACTTGGGGGAGTTATCGCATCTCTACACTGACGGCTTCAAACTGGAAGGCAGGATAGGTGGAGGTATCTTCTTGTAACATTTGAACTTCGATATCTCACTTCGCTTACCTTTCTACTGCAGCGTGCTTCAGGTGGAAATGATGGCTATAAAAGTAGCCACGGACCGTCTGAAATACTTAATGTTGCCTACAGATAGCATATGTATATTTACAGACAGTCAGGCCGCTATTTTATCCCTCACGGGAGTATATACTACCTCTTAAACGGTTGTAGTATGTCGTTCAGCTCTGATTGACATAGCTGAGCATCTGAAAGTCTGCGGCATTTGGGTGCCACAGACCCCCCCTTTTTTTGGTGAGCTAACAGAATTAGGCTCAATTATGTCAACTGACTGTACCGTGTATTAATTAATTAAAACTGAGTTTTACTTGTTTCAAACTTCATTTTTATTTTGCTGATACGCGTATTTCAGTTTATGAGGCCATTTTCAAGGAAGTCAAATACAAACTAATTCTAGTGCTTAGATTTCCCAACATATAATTAGGATCCACTAACGTCAGGGACCTATTGAACGTATCAGGAGCTCCAAATGCTTCCTGGTAACGTGTTAAGGTTAAACCCTTTCCGTCCCCGCCAATATTTATATTGACTCCTCGAGAATTAGATTCCACTGGAGACAGGGAACTAGCTCGATGCACAGAGAGTAAGAGGTTGACCCTCTTCTTTTCTAAGGATTTATATGGGGTATAATTGTAGCCTCAACTTTGGTATCACAATGGGCCTCTTTGGCCTAAGTGTACCTTTTAAGGCAGCCACTCAAACCTTACATAACTTAGGCACATTCGAGAGCAAAATAATTATTTATTTCTAAATTTTATTTTAAGAAATACGAGAAGTACAGTGAAATAGTATATTACCAAAAAATAATTTCGGGAAAAGCAATTTATATATTTCTCTCGCCAGTGTTATCGAAATACTCGAAATAAAAGTGCAGGCGAAAATGGTTTTTCACTACTGGCCATAACAGTTGCCTCAAAATGAAATAGCATACTGCTCGTCCATAGTTATACGTCGTTGGTAAGACCAATAAACTTGATCGTCGGCAAGGTGAGGACAGGGAGGAAGATTAAGCTGAACTGTCAACTTGTACTTGTGATTTCAGTCTAAAGAGTTTGTGAACAAGATTTTTTTTTAATTTGTTTGTATAAATTAGAAGTGAATTATTAACTTTATTTGACTAAATAGACAAAGAACATAATAAAATTGGGGATGGAGGATTTTTTAATTTTGGATGGATGAGCAGTGGTCAAGTGCGCGGGTGTAATAAAAAATACTTTGTTTGCTTACAGAGTGGGTCGGCCGAATGGTCGGAAAATGCTTAGGTTGGCTGGTTGGATAAGTGGTAGGTAGAATGAGGGCAGGTACATGTTTGAAGTTGAGTTATAGAAGGATTTATTGGCTTAAAATTTAAAATTGTTAGTTTTAATCTAAAATTCGGTAATAATCAAAATGATGAGGGTGAATAGTTCTTTGACTAGGTGGGTTAACGAGTGGTTGAGATTGGTTGTGTATCAGAATGTCTGAGGTAATGCTAAGGATGAGCTACTTATTATAGATGGAGGCTGAGTGGTGGAGTGGGGATTGGTGGGTGGGGGCGGGTGACAGACGGAATAAGGGTGGTAATGGAAAAATTAATTGTTTTGTATGAAATGGCAAGGCAGACGTCGAGTTTGAGTTACTGCATAAGTGGGGTTAGGTGGTGGATAGGTTGGTGAAAGAACGACAAGAAAGGCAAATGATTGGATATTTATCAAAATGGTTATCGGGTGGTGGGTGTACACGGGTACCCGGGTAATCCGAAGCTCTAGTTAGTTCCTGGGTCATCCTCGGACTTTGTTTGAGAGAGCTAAATTCAGCAGGCTCCCACCCTTAGTTTCTTTGCGACTTCAAAACTTTTCCAGACTGCTTGATTCGTTGGCGGCACAAAAATTGCAAGAGAGATTGACAAAACGGCGTCGCGTTTTCATAACTTTTGACAATTTCGGTTTTTCGAATTTAAGTTAAGAACTAATTTTACAGAGGCGCCATCTTTTGAGTATCACTGAATATCGAACTCGTTGGTGGAGTAAATGATAATCTGTTGGCCTTCCAACTCGGAGGTCCTAGGTTTGACCCTCGGCGGCAACCTATGTTTGTTTTCTGCTGACAAAAGATTACGATAAATTGGTAATTGGAAGTTGCAGAAAAGAATGTCTGGCTCGGAAATTCTACGACCACTTGCAATCGTTGCCTCGAAACGAGTGAAGTGTTTGTCCCGCCCAACGTCCACAAGGAGTTACAGAACTTGAGAGAGAAACCATATAATGCCATGTTAACATTTGAGGATGCGAGATCATTAGGCTGGGTAGCGATTCTCACACAATTTTGTTGCCTAACCGTTTCAATAAATTAAGCGCATGCCCAAAAAATGTTGTGGCAACAGAAAAATATTTCATAGCAACGAATAAATATGTCAAGTTTGTGCGCATGATCTGTAATTCTCCCATGCCGTTCCCCGGAGCTTGCATCTAAATACTCAGTCGCCTGGCTGGGAGCTGGCGTGTGATTTTGACACTTCACAGCGTTTGGACTGCCATGAGTAAAAATTTTGTAAAACGGTTGCATTTCCTTCAACCGATTGAACACACACTTGTTAAATTCAAGCTCTACACATTTTTACAATTTTGTGTAATTACAAGGCAACGAAACAACAAATTTCGTGAGAATACCTATCCTGGTAAATTAATATTTATTTGTATGGATTAAATATTTCTCATTGTCAGTAAGTAGTTGATTTCTTTGTTTAATTTGCAACGAGTTTAAAATGTCGCATAGTTATAAAATTAAATAATATTCTATACTTATTACAGCTTTTTTTCTAAAGTTGGTTCAATTTTTTAAAATACTTATTTTACGGTGTAGTATTTTAAATCAAACAAAACATATATAATTTCTCTTAAATCTTGAACTTTCGCATGTAACGAAAATGCCTCTTATCGTGGAAAATTCACTGGGGGATATCTCTTCAGTTACCAACATAATTTAGGAATTTCTGATAAACACTAAGTTGAAAACAATCAATTATTATTAACTAAGATGTTTAATTAATAATATGAAGAAACCCGGCAGAAGAGTTACATAGTTAGATTTTTAATTAAAAATTCACGATTTTATTTTATAGAAATAAACTGAAATGGATCGTAATGCAAATGTGCAAGACGTGACGAAACGTTACTTGGAAGCTAAATTGCATTTAGATAAGCAAAGATGTGTCCCAATTGAAATATCAGGACGTTACTTGGAAGATAAATTCTAACCTCTCGTTTTTGCGAAGTCGGTTAACAAAAATGAATTGCATTTCGCAAAGCATGCATTTATAGCAATTATTAAGAATTGCATTGCTATATAACAATATTTTTAACCGATATTGGTACTTTCCCATATCAACCATTTTATTAGTACTTTAATGAAAATATTCATGGATGGAAAAATCGTTTAACCTACTGCCTAAAAATTTATTCAGAGGTCAATGCGCACTTTATCACCTATTATGGATTAATACACGTAGGCCAGTTGCGATTTTTTCGGATTTTCTAAATTTTTAAATAAGCCCAAGTGCTGACTTTATGTCACCTGAAAGGGTCTTCTAGTTTTTGTTATTGTCAATTCATTCACTCTACATTAAACTTATTTCAAGGCTTACCTTTAGAAGTATACTAAAACATAACATAGTTCTTAAAATTTTATATTTCTAACAGACACAATAAAAATATAACAAAGTGCTTATTTTTAATTGATTTTATCGCTCCGCGGTTCAAGATACAGCTCAATTTCCTTTTCAGGTAATAAAACGAAAATGGATCTTTTTAGTTTCATTGGAATTTGAGTTTCCTTACAAACTTTAATTCTATAATTTAGCAGCAAATAGTAGAATAAAATTTTTATCTCCATCAAAGCAAATCGAATTCCTGTAAAATATAATTAAAACAATAATACCTTTGTAAATGTGATATAAGTTTAATCAATATTTACCAATGCAACCACGAGGACCTATTCCAAAAGGCAAATATGTGTTCACGTCGATGTTAGCTTTATTTTCGTCGCTGAAGCGTTCCGGATCAAACTTTTCAGGATTGGGGTAATACTTAGGATCCCTGTGAAGGCCGTAAACTGGCACCCACACCATGCTATCTTTTTCTATTGTAAATTTAAATCCTTCCTCGTCTTCGTAATTATAAGTTTTAACACATTCTCTGTCAAGAGCAACACCTGGAGGCCATTTTCTTAAGGTCTCAGATATAACCATATCTAAATACTTCATTTTTGCCAATTCATCATAAGTAACCGACGTTTTAGATAATCTTTCATTCGTTTCATCAATTTCTTTAATAAGTTTTGACTGGATATCGGGATTGACCGCAAGTTCATATGCCACGAACATCATAACCCCGGAGGTTGTATCAAACCCTGCTAAAAAGAAAATAAAGCTTTGCGCAATCAGCTCACTATCAGTCCATGCCTTTTTTTCACCGCTACCCTGAACGTGATTTTCACACTCGTTATCTTCAGTATTGTTGTCGATGCTATTTGATAATTGACCTTCTTTAAGCTTCATTAAAAGTTGTATCATATCCGGTCTAACAATGCCCTCGCGTTTTCTGACTTCCATTGTGTGTACTATTAAGTCATCAAATATTTTCTGCGACTTTTCACCAACGAAGTTTATTCCAATTAGTTTTGTTAATTGTGGAAAGAGCTTCATGCATAGAAATTTAAGTAAGAAAGTGGGCTTTTGAAACAATTGAATTTCCTGTCCCACCTTGTAAATTTCGTTGTCCTTATTGGTAAAAGAGTTAACGCTAACTCCAAAGGCACATGTTGCAATAACATCATTTGTATATCTAGAAAATATATCTTTCATTTTGTATGCTGTTAGACCATTCTTTTTATAATCTTCATTCAGGTGATCAACTAATTGTTTGCTAGTATCTACTATAAGCTGAAACATCATCCTCATTTTACTTCCCGTAAACATGGGACTTAAAGAGGATCTCATTTCTCTCCATTGTTGTCCTTTCATTGAAAGTAGAGAATTTCCAATAAATTCATCAACAGATTTATCTATTACATTTTTGTGATCTTGAAAATATGCAAAGTCTTTCACAGTTATGTGCTTTATTATTTCCGGGCTTCTGACGAAATACAATGGAACGCCAAACTCAAAAAGTCCAACAACTCTAGAAAAACACAAATGAAACAATAGTATAATTTTTGAATTGTACATGGCATATAGAAAATTAAGATATCAGCTCGTCTATAGTGGGGCTAAAGAGATGAAGGCCGCAGATTAAAAAAATTTTTTTTTAAATATTAATTTTTAATAACTGAACAATATTTACCAACGAAGGTGTAAAGTGCGTTATGAAAAGAGATACACTAGATATTATGTGGAAATCTGTAACTGAGTTATTCAAAGTAGTAAGATGAAGGCTGGCTGAGTTCAAATTACTATCTATTAATAAATAATCAACGACAAAATCTTTTGAAAAAAACTTTTATATTATAAAAATTGGCTGCCTAATATACGCGTTGAACTTAGAACCTTCGCGTTTCCGCATTTCCCGTTAAAAATTGATTTGTGTGTGTACACATATATGTGTGTGTGTGTGTTTTTTTTTTTTTTTTGGTGCGACCAGGAGGTGAGGAATCTTCCAAAGATACCAGTAGCCTGTGTTAGTGGCATGCACGATTCACCGCCAATGTGGTGCCTACGTGCTAAACCTCACCCCCCATCCTCTTCAACCACTCTCCCCGCGGGACTGTCGTTAGGTATTACTTCGCGGGGCTGGTTAGCCATCATGCTATCAACCTGAAGTGTTAATCTGGTGTCTAAGACATTCCAGTCTTCTGAGTTCCTTTTGGACGTTTATTATAAACTCAGTCACTTCTCTCCAATTTTCGTCCCTTTGTAGCATATATTCAATTACTACCGATGGATTCAGTATATTTACACGCCTTGCTTGAAAGCGTGGACAATGAAATACTGCGTGTTCAGCATCTTCCTCCTGATCTAAGCAGTTCGTGCACATCAGAGAGCTGTCATGTCCAAATCTGTGCAGGTACTTCCTATATCCACCATGACCAGTCAAGAATTGCGTCAAGTGGTAGTTGTTTTCTCCAAGCTTGCGGTTGGCCCAAGTTTCAATGCATGGGATCAGTTGGTGCGTCCACCTTCCTTTCGTAGTGTTGTCCCATCGGGTTTGCCACATTAACATCGAGATCTGCCTCTCTTCCTTTTTAATCTCCTTTTTTCTGCGGTTTCCCTGGCTCGTTGCGATTCTTGTGTAAATGCGTCCCATCTCGTCCGCGAGGATGTCGATCGGGATCATACTAGCGATGACACAAGCTGCTTCGTCCGATACCGTTCTATAGGCACTTACAGCTCTTAAAGCACACAGTCTGTAGACTGATGAGAGTTTTCTTCTTGACTCCTGCACCGCTAATGCCTTTGCCCAGATTGGGGAGGCATATAGAAGCACAGAGCTTACCACTCTCAATAGCAGGGCTCTTTTATCTGGTTTGGGGCCACCAACATTTGGCAGCATCCTGGAAAGAGCCGCTTGTATGTTCGAAGCTTTTTTGCTTACATATTCCAGGTGCGATTTGAAATTTAGCCTATTGTCCAGCATTACTCCTAGGTATTTCAGTGATTGTTTAGACCTTATTGTTTGATTGCCCACCTTGACATTGATGTATTCCACCATTTTTCGGCTTGTGATTAAGATCGCCTCTTTGTCTTTTGTTCTGCTAGTTCAAGGCCTGCAGACTCAAGCCAATGCTTAATCTTGGCGATAGCTTCATTTGTTGCCGCCTCTATTTGATGGCTATGTTTCGCTGTTGTAACGATCGCAATGTCGTCTGCGAACCCTATTATTTTCGTCTCTTGGGGTATCTGTAGCCTAAGAACTTCATCATACATAACGTTCCAAAGAAGGGGACCTAGGACGGATCCTTGTGGTACCCCTGCGGAGACGTTATAGTATTCCATTCCTGCATCACTATTATATCTAAGTTTCCTGTTCCTTAAGTAACTTGATATGATCTTCAAGATGTATGCCGGGGCTTCCATTCTAATGAGGGAATTCTTTATGAATTCCCAGTTGGCCGAGTTAAAGGCATTCTTGACGTCTAGTGTAACCACTGCACAGTATTCCTTGGTTCCCCATCTCCACCTTTCACCTTCTATGGCAGAAGCGGCGATGTCCACTACCATTTTGATTGCATCTACGGTGGAGCGCGCTTTTCGAAATTCAAATTGGTACTCTGATAAAGCACCTTTTTCCTCAGCTATCGGGAGTAACCTGTTGTAAATTATTCGCTCCAATATTTTCCCCATTGTGTCAAGGAGGCAAATTTGGCGGTAGGATGAAGGTTCTCCAGGTGGTTTATCTCCTTTTGGTAGCAGCACCAGGTGTTGCAGCTTCCATTGTTCTGGGAACACGCCTTCTATAAGACATCTTTTAAAAACTTCTATGAAAATGTCCGGTCTTTTGAGAATCGCCGTTTTCAGGACTTTGTTTGGGATTCCGTCCGGTCCCGGTGCTTTGTTGTCTCCTATTTTATTGAGCACCGACTGAAGTTCTTCCGCCGTAACTGTCGGGATTTCCTCTACATTAATTTCTTCTACGACAGTACGAGCAGTCGTTGGACGCTGTGGAAAAGCGTCGTTATTATCTCTCTCAGCATTATTGGGCATGTAATCTGGGGAGATTTTTGTCCTTTTAATTTTGACATAACGACTCTGTAGGCGGTTCCCCATGGGTTAATGTTAGCCTCTTCGCACAGGCGTTTGAAGTTTTCTCGTTTACTGTCCTTAATCGCATTCTTCAGAACATTTCTTTCCTCTTTGAAGGCACTGAGCAGCGGGTTGTATTCCGGTCTACCCCTCGACCTTTGAAGTTTTCGCCTGGTTTTCAGGCATTTCGCCCTAAGTGACTGAAACTTTTCATTCCACCAATAGCATGGCGAGCCTCTCTTATTGGGCTTCCTGCGTGGCATTGCTGCATCGCATGCTCTATTCATCAGTTCAGTCAGTTGTTTAGTACCATTTCCTGCGGATCCCAATTCCATTTGGTACGCCCTCACTACTTCTTCGAAGGTCTCCTTGTCGAACAACGAATCTTTCCATTTTGGGCCTGTTACTTTAGGGTGTCTTTGGCTAGAATTCGATTCTTCTTTTATTTTGAACATAACATATTGGTGGTCGCTATGTGTGTAGTAATCACTGACCCACCATATTGTATTCCGGAATAAGGAGCTGCTTACAAAGGTTAGGTCAACCCCCAACCATCAATTTGTTTCGTTTCTCACCTAGATCTCCCAGATCCTTCATTTTCACAGGTGAATTTCTTTGAAACTACTCGACGTAAAAATATATGTCATCGTGTAGAGCAAGACTGTCAAATTCCAAGGCGTACATGAGCAAAATAAATAAGAATTGAGTTTATGTTGGCCAGAAAATAAAAAAAGTTCAATTTTCATAGAAATGGAAGTTTATTTCGAAAAAAGAACACTGTAAAAAGAACGGGGGACTTATTTCCTTTCATAAGTGTAAATAACTGCTCGCACCGATGAGTACTTCAAAACAAATTTTAGTCTGCGAATTTTGAGTATTTTTTAACCTGGCTGGCAAATATTTATTAATTAAGACTGAAACTAAATAACCAACATTCGCGTATAATATGATACTTATTCGATATTTATTGAGAAACTCTAAGAAGACAAGGAAAACTTGTTTTACAACGACGAAAATACGAGAGAGGCTGGCTACAATACACCTTAAACAAGGAATTAGAAGAAGGCATACATTCGAACGGCTTCTGTAACATAATATTATAATATTAATATATTAATTGTTATACCTCTTGAATTCAATAAAAAGGCTTTTAGGGCTAGTATGAGTTTAATTTTTTTAAATTGCTATGTATAAGTTTCTACATCATTTTGAAAGGTAATGAGATTGGGAATTGTGTAAAAATAAAAAACCGATGTATTAATTACATGAATTTCGGCGAAATGCTGCATTTTTGGTAATTTCAAAACATTTTTTTCACTTTTGAAAGTGACTGTACCTGTGACGGTAGGAGTGAGATCAATCTTGTTGACAATTTTGAAAAGGTCATTGGGATAGTAGCTCTTTGGTGTATGTTTGATGTCGCTGCGTTGAGTATATCAAAAGATAAAAATAAAAGAGTGATGTGCATACCACGAAAATTGCTAATTTATGAATCACCCTGTAACTTCCAAACGATTGAGATGCCCCCCCCCCCCCCCCCCGTGCCGAACAATTGTTAGATTGGATACAGTGTTGCCAAGTCGTCGATCAAATGTTTGACCAGATACGGATTGTAAAAGCCACCTTTCTTTTAAAAAAAGTCACCGGATGCATAATAAATTTTTTCAAGATTGCTTCCAATATGATATAAGAAATTTCTAAATAACAGAAATGTAAATACTACTACTATTCAATAAAAACTGTATTTACCTGAATCACACGCGTATTTACCGTTTCACAGGAAATTGTTCGAGTTGCGTTACACTTGCGTTTATCTTAGCAACAAAAACGCTGAATGGGCCCACTTGAAAATGTGGTTTACCACCTGGTGTAATTGAATTAAGTGGTAGTCCAGCCAATATGGACTAAAACTAGTCAAAAACAAAGAGATATGTCGAATATTTACATTAAAACGTTAAAAAATCGGAGAACATTTGGTGTTCAAAATCACCAGGTTTAAGACGTATCGCAGATAAAAATATTCTGTGACTAGGAAGATTTTGGAAAGTAGTAAAGTATCTGATTTGGTGACACCCTCTCTGATTTGTCATCACTCACTGAAAGTCACCAGAAGTCACCAAGAAGGAGGTTCAAAATCACCAACTTTTAGAAGTTTCTGAGAAAAATAATTCAACAAAAAAAATGTTATTTTTTCTTCCTTGGCAAGCAGGCATCCATTAGTCATCGAAAATCATAAATACGTGTTGGAGTAAATTCGCTTTTTCAGGAAAAGCTAAGCCTTATAGTACTATAAATACAGTCATGTCAGATTAAAAGCGGTCTTTCTGCTATAGGCGGTACATGAAAGAAAAATACCAGCCCTGAATTATTCTTCGAAAGCATAGGCAAGTAATTTACAGTTTACTGTCGAACGAACTGTTCGCAATGATTTGAAGTACTAATTTTTAATTCTTTGCAAATAGATTCATCTCTTATGTTTCGTAATAAATCCATAACATTACCGTTACGAGGTTAGATTCTGCCCCCAATAAATTCGTTGCATACACTACAAGTTAGACGTTACCCCTCCTTCATCCCACCTCCACCTTAACCTAAGCCACACGTTAATTTCACCTATGTGGAAAAGTGTTATCATAATAGCATTCATTCAAATTGGTCCATGCACTATAAAGTTAGGTGTTGCCCCATCACCAACCACGACCTAGCGTCACGAAATTATGTTACGCCCCCCTCCTTCCCAATTCCAAAATTTTTTAAATAGTATCTATTGAGCACTATACCTACACAACGAAAAAAGAATAAATTTAATCATTCCACGCCTTACAAAGTTAGACTATCCGTCCCCCCAAGCTAGATATAAAATTTTTCTCAATATATTTATGTATACAACAAACAAAAGAAACAGCTAAATCGGTCTATGAAATTCGTCCTTCCCCCCATCCTGGCGCATTAGTTAAATTGTTAGCATGGTTTCAATGGGCAAACTATAACATCAGGCACTACAAAAAGTAAATAAACATACGTTTCAAAGTTAGAACCTACTTGTTTTTGGGAAGTCGGTTAAAAATGGAAATATGTATACACAGTTAAATGGGATATCACTCCCTTAAAAAAACTTTCATAAACCTGTGTAGCTAATGTAGTATAGCTTTTTCTCAGCATAATGTAATATATGTTATCTATTTATTTAAAACAACATGGTATTTCACATATCTCTCTATGGTTCCTGAACTGCTTGTGGGGTCATCATTTCTTGATATCTAGGCTTGAAAAACGCTTATCTGAAAACCATAAACCATACAAACGAAATGTCTCTTATACCTCGGATTTCACATATTATCTAACAAAATTCTCTTTACGCGACCTTCATAAACAAATGAACTATTTACTTAAACCACAAGATATTTAGTTGTCTTTGAAAATCATAATACACTATACAATAAAAGGTAACTCATAAACACTCACTTCTCATTAGCAAATTGATTATAGGTGTCCACAACTTTGTCAAGCAAGCCTCTTTTTGTAAAGATGTAATCACTCGTGCCAATGAATGGAAGAGGCTTAACATATTTTAGACCTTGCTTTTCAAAAACATCATGATTTCTTGTTGCCCATTTTAAAAGGGAAACCAAAAACAACGCGACTGCAATTAAGGTAAGAATCACGTTTATCATCTTCGCGACTTATAAGCGTACTTGTGATGAAATATCTCACTTTTCACCGGCCTGCAAATCTTCACTTGACGGAGTATACTGATTCTGATATACATATTCATGAATTCTCACTTTGAAACAAGTTTTGTGGGATTCCCAAGCTTGCACTAATAACGTGTTTTTTTATAGTCAAGATTTTAGAATTTCACATTAATCGGTTGACTTTCATTGATACAGAAGCTAAGATAAGATAATATAGCTTGCCTATGACGCAATCGAATTCGGATAGTCATCTTTGATTATTTTGTTTTCGGTTTCAGTGAGTGAGGGAATTAATTGCTTAATTTAGTTATATGCATGGATTTAGTTGTATGCTAGAGATGAGAGTGTATAAACTTGCTGATATCCACATAAGCAATATTGTAAACTGGCAAGAGTCAAAACTAGTTATAATGATGAAATTCAGTATATTTCTGATTGAGACGTCATTACTGAACGAGGTTATAATACTCAGCTGTTTTCTCTCTATACAATTATTGTAGATCACAGTCTTCAGTAACTACTTCCCTGTGCAAACCGCATAAACCATACAAATGGAATAAAACAAGCACACAAATTATTCTCGAGTAGCTCATGCTCAACCAAGAATTTAAATATCTCAGACCGAATTAGAGAGACAACTTCTATAGATCGATAGTGAGGAAGGTTTACTTAATTGCTGATTACGCTAATTTAACACGAATAAAGCTAATTTCACTAACGCGATATTTTTAAGGCAATTATTATAATTTGTTTAAAAAACACTTGGTAATTATGAGCAATTGATTTTACTTAATTTGCAAGCAACGTGTTTCGCTATCTCAAGTCTTCTTCAGGCTACCAAATTTTATTTTCACAAAATATTATATTTTTTGAAATAAAACTTAAAATTGAAACTTGAAAGCGCTTAAAAGTATAAAATTATATTTAATTTTATGTACTCTGCGACATTTTGAAGTCGGCGCAAATTAAACAACCATAGAATGAGAAATATTCATACAAACATGGGAGGGGCGGCTGATAAATTCGCGACTTAAGGCATTAAATGAAAGAAAAGTTTCGATAAGAGAATTGTACTTCTCAATATAGTCCCCCTCAAGAGGAATACGTTTCGCATATATGCAATATATTCCCTTTAAACCGCAAAAAAGAATCCCTTTCCATGTCGTCAAAATGGAATTTTACATTCTCATCAGCAAATCTCCGTCCTCGTAACTTCTTTTTGAAATTGGAAAAGGGAAAGTCGCTGCAGCCAAGTCTGGACGATAGGGTGCGGTGTCAATTTCTGAGCAGCCCATGTCTTTCAGATCAGGTAATTAATCAGCAAAACAACTTTGCGGTCCCAGAAATCAGTAGCCATAAGCTCCGAAGCCGACTTTCCACCTTCAATTTCTTCGTCGGCCTTCCTTCTTTTTTTATCCATTGCGTAGATTTCTGTTTTGACTCGGGATCGTATTGACGAACCCATGTCTCAAACACGGTTACAATTTGGTCGCAAACTTCGTCAAGATTGTTGCTTTTCGAATGGCGTAAGCCTTTTCGGTTCCTAACGCGCATTTATTTTTCAACCGACTTCCCAAAAACCAAGAGGTTCTAAGTTCGACGTGTATTTTATTTTTTTTTATGTCTGACCGGGCGTAACTTCGTAACGCGTCGTACGATTTTGATGATTCTTTTTTTGGTGGGTAAAGTATGTTCACCGATTAATACCATGTCAAAAAAATTGGTTGGGTGGGAGTTAAACCTGGCTTTGTAATGCGTGGACTGCTTTGAATGGTTCTTTTTTTTGTTGAGTATGAGCCTCAATTGCTGATAGGGGGGGGGGGGGGGTAGTCTAACTTCGTAACGCGTGGACCGATTTGGATAATTCCTTTTCTGTTGGGTAGAGTATGTTCCTTAATTACCTTAATTAATTAATTAGAAAAAAGATGTTAGGTAGTGTAGGGGGTTGAACCTAATTTTTTAACTCCTGGACTGATTTAGATGGTTCTTTTGTCGTTATATAGAGTAGAAGACACTAAAAAGTGAAAAATAAAGTAGTTTTTAAAAAAAGTTTAACCGACTTCACAAAAAGCGCTAAAAATCATAAAATAATTTTTAAATTTACATCTAATACGACATTTTGAAGTCGGTGCAAATGAAACAAATAAAACAATTACAGAACCACAATTGAAAATAATACGTAATACTAACTGAACGTTTCAGCTCACCGGATCATAAGAAAGGACGATGAAATACTTTTGTTGTAGTTGTTTGGTTTGTTTGATTTGCACCGACTTCAAAATAATAGATATAAAATTAAAAGTTATTTTATGCTTTTTAGCGCTTTTTGTGAAGTCGGTTCAACTTTTTTTTACAACTATTTTATCTCATATTCAAATGCTCGTGCAAAATTTCTCCAATCCGTTCTTTGCCACTCTGCAACTGACATTTTCTTAAGTCACTACCGTAATAGTATGCGGCGTTCATCTTCACAACTCTCTCGATCTTATAGAAATAAGCGAGTCCCTTTTTTTTACCATGATATACGAAGGCTTAGATGTCTAAAGAGCTGATGACATATTTTCGAAAATTTCTTTCGATGTTTTTCCTTTCTTCACGAGGTACGTTATCACGGCGTGGTGTTCAAATTTGGGTGAACATCGGGATTCGACTGAAACGGTCAAAATTCTCCTTCCACAGATAATTTAACACTGACTAATGTATTGAAAGAAGGTTATATTTATACTACCAATTGATGTAGAGGTATCACAACTGAGATGATGAGTAATTGATAAGTATCTCAGTAGCGAACTTATCAACCTCTCCTTGTATATTAGTCCTCCTTTTTTATGATCTCGCGTGATGAAATGTTTAGGTATGGAAATGTATGATTGTAAATACGTACAACATTAAATATTATTTTATCCTTTTTAGCGCTTTATTTTGAAATTGGTTAAACATTTTTTTAACTATGGTGTCAAATTTTTATATCTCAGTTTCATATTTTTTAAAGCAATAATAATAAAAAAAAACCACGAAATTCCAAAATTCAACTAATCTTTTTTATATATTTAGGGACATTTAAGCCCATGGGGACATAACAACATAATGACCTATATATAAAAAAATTTTCATTAAAATAAAATTTCAATAGGACTTTGCCAAAAAGAAAATAATTTGGAGAATAATTCCGATGCGTTTTCTTTGCTCGTGGGATAGGAGCATTGTCGTGATGAAAATGATGTTTTTTTAACTTCAGTTGCTCATAATGTTAATATTTCATTTTCCTTTATAATTTCGCTCACTTTTGAAAGTGAACAAAAAATGTTTTGCAATTTTTCTCCAGCACCATGTCCCACAAGGGGTCAATTTTCTATCACGTCAACGTGTTGTGCAAAACTTCAACTCAATTAGGCAGACGGTTTGAAGGTGGAACATAGTATTCGCAACGATTAATTCCGTTCAAAAGTGATCAAAAGTGGTATGCTCTTCTTGCTTTTTAGAGAAATCTATGCAAGCAATTCTGTAAAAATACTCTGAATCAAATTGTTCAAAAGTTAATCCTGATATAACATGACAAATTAAAGAAATATTAGGTACTTTTTAATAATACACACAACTTCTATACGAAAAATGCATTCTTATTTACAGTCATAATTTCTACGCGGGGAACGGGCAAATTTAACCATCTGGGAGTTACAGGGTTAATTTAATATTTTCATGGTATGCAATTCACTATTTTACTTCTATCTTTTGATATACTCAGCGCAACCACGTCAAATTTACGCCAAAATTTACTATCATAATGTCCTTTCCAAACCTGTCAACAACGTTGATCTAATTCCTACTACTGCAGCTGCAGTCACTTGCGAATGTGACAAAACTCTTTTGCGATTACCTAAAACACAGCATTTTCCCAAATTTTCTCAGAAATTCATGTAATTAATAAACCGGTTTTTTGATTTTTTATTAAATTGCCCATTTTATTACCTTTCCAAAAAGGCACAGCATGTCCAGGTAGAGAAACGATACAGAAATTTAAACGCAGAACAGCTTTTGCGGAATATTAGTGGGAGCAACTGAGTATCCAGTTATCCCACTGTCGCCACTAATCTTGGTTTCCTGGGTCACTGCTAGAATCCTAGCCTATCTGCAGGAATCTATGTTGTTCCACCCTCCCCAGTGTTCCTTCTTGGTCCATCCGTTAATTTCAACCTTCACCCCTTCTCTACTCACAGCATTAAAGGGTTCCAGGCCATAAACCTTTAGTCCAGAGCCAGCACAAGTAACCTCCTCCGGATTAACCGTAGCTAACCCTACGGAAGGCAGGTCTGCATCTTCTACTGGTGCGTGTACCGCGGAGATAGCCAATTCGTAAGAGTCTACCATCCCTTCACCGCCGCACCTGAGGAAGTGCTAGTTATTATTTTGCCAATGGCACCTTCTTTCAGGACTGCTACAGCACTGTCAAGCCGCCGCAGAACCCTCAAAAGGTAATTTTGCCAAAGCTGCTTCTGTTTTGTGGGTACCGTGGGTAAAGCCAACCTGTTAGGGTCTACCACACCCTCCACCTCCACTCCTACAGAAGTGCCCAGAATTACCCCTGGGTCCTGCAGTGGGGACGACAACACTGCAGACTCCCTTGGCATGGCCTTTCACAACCTTGGATTTAGGGAGATTTTTCCCGCATTAGTTACTTGGCTACGTTCTAGGATGCATTTTCCCGGTATATCCCGGTATATATTGTTCTGTTTTCATTAGGTCCTTTTGATTGGTATAGAGTAGAAGAGTACACAAATTAACAAAATGAAAATTATTTCTGTTCCAGTTCAGAATTCCGGGGGAAATCCTGTACGCAGTCCTACTACTTCGGCGACGAGACATTCAAGTGCACCATGGTTTACTCCGCCAAGTTGAAACATTTTGGTGTTAGTTTTTTTTAAACATTGTTCAAAAGTTGATTACAATATACCTAGGAGATTGATTGTCTATGCTCTTTTTTTTCTACGAACAAAAATATTTTTAAAAAGCACCTTCTTTTCCGGCTCTAGAGTGAATGACCCCCTTAATTTGACCATATACAACAGGAGTTTCAGTATGTTATTCTTCTTTTATATTACTATTTTCTTCTTTGTAGTGCACATATAAAAGCGTTGTTTTTTGGTGTTTTGAACTACAAATGTTTTTCAATTCTATAATCATTGCGCCGTCCTGGCTTAAAAATTTAAAACCATCCGCCATCTTGGACCGTCCGCCAAATTAGTTGTAGAATGATGTCACATACTTTATCTATTTTACTTGTCAAATTCTTTCATTTGATACCCATCTCTACGGGGTTGTGAAGAAAAACGTAATCTGCCATCTTAGGGCGTCCGTCATATTGGGTTTAAACTGACGTCACGAATCTCATCTAATTGGGGCGTCCGCCATTTGAGATTTAGAACAATATTAGATATACTTTATTACATTGTCGGCGGATATCCATACATAGGCGAAATTACAGGTCAATCGGATGTCGGGGAGTGTGTCAAGACCGGCTTGCAAGATTTGACGCCTGACGGACGGGTAAAAACCTTGTATTTACCAATGATTAGCTGAAGTTGGGTTGTCAGCTATTACCTTGAAAAACCGAAACCGAAGCCAGCATATTCGTTAAAGAGGCGGGACATGAAGGCTTTATGCTAGTGTATTCCGTAAAGTGTTCGGTGATTGGGTATATGTAGAAAGTTATGGATCCTCAAGGTCCGGGCCTGGGCGGGGATGCTCACGTCTTTAAGTAGTTCGGCGGATTTGGTCGATCCCTGAAACAAATCTTACAAAATACAATTTTAGAAACCGTCTCTTTTCCAGAGAGTCGAGAAAATCAGACTAAACTTAACAGGATAGGTAGGTAATATCGCGCCAGGAAAGGCCGCGAAGAACGAACCAAAGAAATTTGCGCTGGACAAATTCAATTCGGTCAAAGTAAGGCGCAGTACGGATCCCAAACCAGAGTGACGTACTCCAAAATAGGTCTGACGAAAGCGCAGAAAAGAAACCTCGTTAAATAGGGGTCGTGAAGCCCAAACCACCTTTAACGAATCCGAGCGTGGAATTGGCTCTATCTACCAACTAATAACTCAACGTAGTCATCGAAGAAGAACAACGAAGGAGCCGCGTATTGCGCGGACATGGTGCTTTGGTCAGAAGCAACCACTCCAAGTAGGCAGATACAACCGAAAACCAACCATTGAGGTCGCACTTCACCTCTTAAACGCCGCGGCGAACATCCTGGACAATGGGGATAACGGGAGAGAGGCCCGCAAATGGAACGGGACTGAAGTCAAGGTTCGCGATCACGGTGAAAATGTCATTCAGTGAACCCGATGAGAGTACATCTCGTGTCGCCTTCCTAAGAAGACAGATTAAGATTGGTCGATGTGCCAGATTCGTCTGACATTTACTCGAGAAGGAGAGTGCTTTCACCAAGCATCCCACGAGTCGCAGTAAATGGCAAGACTTAATGTCCGGGCACTCATCACACGTCGAGGGACTGGTAGATCGGGTCCCGCGCCTTAAGCAGCTCGGATGGAAACGCAGGCTACAGACGGCATCACAGATAAGGGAAACAAGCAGAAACTAACAAATTTGAAGGAACAAAACAGAGACCCGCCCAAGATAACAAACAAATAAGCAAAGCTAGGGGGGGGGGGGGATAGAACAACAAAAACAAAAGCAGACCAATTTAGAATAATATTAATAATTAATAGATTAGCAGGAATTAGAACGAAAGGAGTATTATGCAAGAAAACAAAACCAGACCAAAATAAATTATAACAGATCAGAAGTGCGTTAACGAAATATGAATGCACCAGCCAGAAAAGAAACTAGCGAAACTGATATAAAATAGGACGCGGGGAGACAAGATCTAAAAACAAGCAGAAACCAATGAGGGAAGATATTGCATACCAATACGGAAAAGGGGACGGACATAGTGACAGGAAACCCCACAATCGCAGATCACGTAATTAACAGAAAAATGAACATTAAAGAGATGGCTGGATAAGAAGTAACAATTAACAGCAAAATTAGCATCAAACAGGCTGCCTTTGTCCAATGAACCAGTATAAATGAATGGTAGTATTGAAGAACAGATGAAATTGTTCCCTAAGGATTTTAACTAGAGACCAGAAGCCCTACTACTGTTATGAGTAGCAAATACCTTTCGTCTGATACTCTTGTCGTAACTGAACGTAACTGAACTCGACTAAGCACTGATTTGAAGGGCACGATTTATGTGCTTGAAAGGCTGCTTCATTGTTTTGATTGGCTGTGGAACAGTTATTATTTAACCAGTTGATGGTAGCTGGTTTGATGTTCTTTGAGAAATAAAGCGATGTATCCCAAACCATGGCATGCTCAAGAGATAATCTATGCTACGGCTAACTTCTCTCATGGCGAAGCAATTCCACTAGTCCAGCTCTCTGAGATATTTATTAAGTCCAGCCCAGTCATTCTTTATTGAGTACTTATTTTGATGCGATCTCAAGAAAATATCTAAAAGATGTGCATTGTGACCAGTATGAGGAACACGACTCGGCTCTAATATTCACTTGCGTTTTTTTAAATTTCCAAATTTGAAAAATTGGTTGCTTAAAAAAATATGGAAAATAAAGAAATGATGGCGCTACTTACTTTGAGTTGAAAGACAAAGAACTGTTTTATGAAATGTTTTAACATTTATTATCATAACATCTGAGAATTTCTTTTTTTTTCTTAGGAGGAGAAAATCTTCTAAAGATACTGAAGAGCTCGTACCTCCGCTAAAACCACCCCCTGGGATCATGTACAAGCAAATTAGCAATGAACGGCTGGATCTTTCCAGATATCCATCGTCATCTCCCCTTCCTTAATTATTGCAGTAATGGGTTTATAGGTCACTGTGCCGAGCTCAAATTACCATGTCCTGTCAAAAGTGTCATGGACTACTTTAGAGTTTTCCGATCCAGAAATACTTTACCCAGCAGCCTAGTATGATGTTCCTAACGCCAGTTTGGCCGGTCTACACCAGTCCACTGCGCCTCAATCTCTCCAGAGTCCACCTATGATCCATTTCTCCATCAGGCTTCTAAGTCCGGAGCCATGCCCTTGAACATTTGAGTGAGCTCCTCGCTTAGCGAGACTATCGGACTTCTCCTTCTTTTTAATTCCTACATGTCCCTTTACCCAAATCAGTGTCACCTTGTCTGTAAGGGCACAGTCATAGAGTATTAGAACACCATTTTAAAGCCACAGATGTATTCAACACCGCTTGTTTCATACATTTAGTCGCCGTTTGATTTTATCACGTGTTATGAGCATATTTTTTCCCATGACCTGATTCTCGCTCAAGTAATCCAGTGTATACAACAGGGCCAACATCTCACCTTGGTTTACCGTAATGGGGGAATAGGAGGCTTAGATGACATTCGAGATTTAGTTCCGTACTCCAAATATTTGTTCCGTTTGCCGTCAATTCTGCGTCCATCTGTGAAAAGCCTGCAATCTGCCAGTCTTCTCTCAGGTGGTGGTTAGCCATCATTTATTAGCGTTTCGTGATATTTTTCGATAAGCCTTACCTACTTTGCTTATTCCGTCCATTGGCATTTTCAGACTAGATATTTTATGTTTTATTATAATTTTTAATTTTATATCTCTTACGACATTTTGAAGTCGGCGCTATTTAAACAAACAAAACGTACAACCACAATCGAATATACTTTATAAAACTATCTAAACGTTTCAGCTCACGTGATCATAAGGCATGAAGATTAAATACTTTTATTGTAGTTATTTTGTTTGTTTAATTTGCCCCGATTTCAAAAATGATCATACTCTTGCAATACAATTTTTGCACCTCATTAATTTCCACTTCATTTAATCTGTCGGCTTTTTCCCAGCAGAGCACCGAGGCATAATGAGATAATGGGCCTTACCATCTTAATATATATTCAGTACGCGGCCTTTTATACGGGGTCACCACACTCTACTAGGCTCTACTAGCTTTTTGAACCGTTTCTTCGATGTATCTATTCCAGGTTAGTCTCGAATCCAGAAATACTTGACCTCCCTAGACACCTTCGTTTCAATTTTTAGAAAAAAATTTTAATTTGGTTTAATACAATATCGAAGTACGCATTATTTTTTAAAATAATCTCCTGCTATGAAAACGCATTTGTCCCATCGGACTGGGAGGTTTTTGATCCCGCCATCGTACTCTAGTTATAATTGTGTAACTAAATTTTCACTTTATTTTATTGTTTGCTTATTAATGATTAGATATTTCTAATATAAGTAGCTTTTCCTTTTTATTTTTATTATATTTCCTTATAATATTCTTATGTCTCAACTCTTTTCTTTACTTCTTTATAAGTTTTTGTTACGATAATTTCTTCTATTCCTTAATTTACAGTACGAATAAAAGGATTGTTATAGTTCTTATGTACAATAACCGAAGTAAATAAATAAATTGAAATTAAAAAAAATTGAAAATTTGTTAGAAGTCAAGGTCTCCACTCCTGCATCGTTCGGAATCGTTGTCCTCCTAGTGCTTGTTTCAGCAGCCCAAACAGATGGCAATCGTAGACCGATAGATCAGCAATATATGGGTGATGCTCAAGTGGAGTTCACCTTTTTTCCTCTAATTTTTGGTAAGTTAAACGTGCAGTATGGGGCCGAGTGTTGTCGTGGGGAAGAATGAAGTTTCGAATCGGTTGATCATCGGTTGTTTCTAACGATAAGCAGAAATAATTGTACGACACTCTGCAAGAAATGAATGTACAAAACGTCAGGCAAAAAAAAAATTGTTGCGAGCACTTTACCAGCTGACAGCCGAGTCTTGGTGAGCATTCTACTCATTTTCAAAAAAAGACGCGAGCCCTTGTGCAGTGAACCTTTTCAAAATTTCAACTGGTTTTACTCCTTGAGTAAGAAATTTAATAATAATACGTTGCGCAATGGAAGAATGCACCTGTTCCTCCGACATCGTGACAACTACTGGCAAACCGGTTTTAACCGGCCAAGCACCCGCCCTCCCCTCTCTGGACATCACTACATATGCCGCCTGGAAGCGGCCGCTCGCTCTATTAAAACTTATTCGCAGAGAAACAAAAGTTTCGTTTTTGTTTGATTCAACCACGTATGATCAGGTTAAGGAAAAATATATTGAGAAATTAAGATAATAATAAAATAGTTTTTAAGAAAAAGTTAAACAGACTTCACAAAAAGCTCTAAAAAGCATAAAATAATTCTTAATTTTATATCTATTACGACATTTTGAAGTCGGTGCAAATTAAACAAATAAAGCAACTACCCAACAACAATTAAATATAATACATAAAACTACCTAAACGTTTCAGCTGACGGGATCATAAGGAAGGACGATTAAATACTTTTGTTGTAGCTGTTTGCTTTGCACCGACTTCAAAATGTCGTAATAGATATAAAATTAAAAATTATTTTATGTTTTTAGCGCTTTTTGTGCAGTTGGTTCAACTTTTTTTTAAAAACTACTTTATTTTTCACTTTTTAGTGTCTTCTACTCTATACAACAAAAAAAGAACCATCCAAATGGGTCCACGCGTTAAAAAATTAGGTTCAACCCACCAACCCCCCCCCCCCCCCCAATTTTTTTCTTGTGGTATCAATCAGGGAACATACCCTACCCAACAGAAAAAGAATTACCGAAATCGGTCGAAGTTAGACTACCAATCCCCCTCCCCCACCCCGACCTTAGGACCAAATTATTCTCCTCTCCGGTCCGCACACACAGAAAAAAACAAAAAAGCAAAAGTACAGGTCGAACTTAGATCCTTTTTGTTTTTGGAAAGTGTTTACTCCCCTTCCCGTATTCCGCTTATTTTTAATATCCTTCTTATATTTTTGAATAATAAATTTCTATTAAATACGATGACAAACCACTTGGTCTGCCGTAAAATTGTGCAATCTTGAGATTTGTAAACGTGAAGAATCTAATCAATCATTGTTGACCATCTCGATCCTTCCCTCTAAATCTCTAGTCGAGTCTAATTTATTCAAATCATGGGCAATTTCATACTTTTGTAGGTGGAAGTAAGAAAAAGAGCACATGATTTTGTTTATCCTTTTTACAGATTTCCCAAAAATAATGAGCGTCTATTCTCATATGGGAGATGTTATTAGAGAAATGATTTCTGGGGCTTTTTCAATGCAACAAGAACTTCATTCTAAGCATCGTCGTCGAGACGGAGAGAGTCTGCGCTTTCTAGAGAATGAGAGTCCTGTATACAATCCGGAAAGTATCCCTATCATAAGGAGCGCCCACGGAATATGCTAGGTCTTGAAGGTGGCTTCTTACCTTAACCCCAATCATAAGATAAGGCAAAGCTTCATTGCTTGTACACGTAGAATCAACAGCATCAGCTCTAAATCTGGAGAGGCTGCAGTCTGTAGTGTCACGTTGTTGAGAGTGGATGTTTCAATTCCGTTCCGTATCTGATTCAAATGTTAGCGTTTATACCGTTCAACTTCGAATGAAAATGTGTGGAGGGAAAGTTAATATATCAACTAAGTGTTTTGAATTTTGATCTCTAAGAGGATTACAATTTACATTAGAACCCCGTACCATTAAAAGGAACCCTTTGTAGTTTCGGCTTTCATCGCTAATGAGGTGCGTTCTTATAGACGATTTAAACCTATTCTAAGCAAATTTCAAAGTGATTCGTGTCGTGACTACTGTGATGTGAAGGAGATATGTGTTGTGTTATATGACATAAAATGGTGTTTCTCTACTCTCTTCCTAATTGATTGACAGATAAAGCCGATAAGATTTCCGTTAATTAATTCCGTGGTAAGGCAGTTGGTGTAGATTACCTGAAGCAAGAAGCTCTGCAGAACAAGTAAGCCCTTCCTTATTAATAAATTAATAAAGTCGCCTGCAGGTAAATGTTCATCCCCTGTACATGTACTTTTTTTAGTAAGGGAACATTGGCCAAATAGGTAGAAAGCTCTTTAGTGTACTATACCAAGATTTCATTAGATAGCACTAAGCGAAAGCCAGAACATTTCTAGCCACCTTTAGTTGTTTCTCCATATTTTACCTACAGATAACAAAAGGAATATGTAGACATTTCAGATATAACAACCCTCTACGTGCCATCGTTCCTCTTTTAACACTGTCGTGGCTGTTAATTCAAGTTGCTAATAATTAAGGCCTATTCTTCATAAATCCTCTGATGATGAGGGAATATTTAGGTCAAAGTTCAAAAATCCTTCACCGTGCACCTACTCTTCATAAGTTTTTCACTGGTTTCCCTAGGGGAACTGAAATTGCACTCTTGTATGCTCAGATGATTTCGAGAGTGTTGTAGCTTGTAGATTGTACGTGTGGTTTTAGTATTGCGTTTCCCCCTTCTTCTAGCTACTAATTTTTTTAAAATATTTTCCGTATAGTTGAACTCAAAACACGGAAATTTCCACATTAATAATTAACACACGTGATCACGTTACTCCCTTTTATCATAAACTCGCTTTGACATATCTTAATTAACTAACTCATAAAGAGCTCTGTTTACTTTATTTTTCTTTTATATTTCAGCTAAACTTGATAAAATGTTGGTAGCTCAAAGCAAAACGTAATGAAAGCTTATCAACAGAAATATAAGCTGCTTACATATACCACGGTTTTGATGTCAAATGTACAAAACTTAAAAATCAAATTTTTTTAGAAAAACCAAAATAAAAATGATAAAGACGAAAATTTCTCTATATATTTATTTCTGGTAAACGTACACATGATTTTCAATCTTTTTAAGTAAAAAAATTGCAAGTGGTGCGAGACAGTATTGCAGAATGATAAATTAAATAAACGAAACTAAAACTAATGCAAATTAAATTAACATATGTATAAACTACTGGAAACGAAATAGAGCTACAGCTTCAAATACAAATTTAAGTACTACATACTAAAAAAGGAAAAAATTAAAATAAAATAAAACAAAAGTCCTGAATGCTTCGACACTACCCGCATTTTGGGCATTTTCGGGAGGAAGTATATTCCATAAAATTGCGATTTGGACAATGATTGATTTATGAAAAACGCGTAATTAAATTCTTATTTCACATAATGTGGTTTATTTGAATATAACAGATTATATAAAAATATCAAAGCTCTTCGGTTTATATAACAAAGAAGTGAACACTTGAGAAAACGAGTCCGTAAAAGTGCAACATGACTAAACCTCCGCAGACCAAAGATAAAGCGAATATTGTCATTAAACGCTAGTTGCATCTGAGAAACGGATTTTAGCAAGACCTTCGATAAGATTGGCAATGAAATCCTCATTCCTTGTCCCTCTTGAGTTTCCATCTTATTTCGTCCAATGGTCGTCCCTACGTGTAAGTTCGGAAGCAGTTCATTCTATTCCGCGAAGCTCTTTTAGATTTAATCTCTGTCAACTCAGCGATGCCCCAGGGTAGCATCCTCGCCCCGCACTCTTTTATTTTATATAACAATGATTTTTCGCTTCTTCTTTCCAAATTCTGTGTTTTGCTAATGATGCCAAAATATTTCACAGTGTTTCTCAGGACTCCCACTGTGGTCTCCTAAACATTGATTTGGCTACGTTGTGCGAATGTTGTGCTCGCAATCACCAGCAGTGTACTGTTACGACTTTCTCGTTTCTCCTTTAAAGACTTCCCTTACTCTTTGACTACTCTGTGGATGGTATTGTCTTGAGCTGAGTTTACAAGGATCGGAATTTGAGAGACAGCGCAACACAGATTTTTTAGGTTTGCATTCCGTCGTTCCTTCTTCTTATCCCGATCGTCTAACACCTATCTCTCTCCAGACTGACTAATCTGTGGATGGTATTGTCTTGAGCTGAGTTTACAAGGATCGGAATTTGAGAGACAGTGCAACACAGATTTTTTAGGTTTGCATTCCGTCGTTCCTTCTTCTTATCCCGATCGTCTAACACCTATCTCTCCAGACTGACTACTCTGTGGATGGTATTGTCTTGAGCTGAGTTTCCTTCTTCTTATCCCGATCGTCTAACACCTATCTCTCCAGACTCATGTGAAAGAAATATATTTTTTGACTTATTGTAAGTAACGATAAATTCACCCTAATTACTGAGGACTGTGAATATCTCTATCTATTTTGTCACCAAACTCTGTATGGCATGCATGAGTCTTGAATTGAACTTCTGCAGGCTGTGATTGAAGAACAAACTTGAAACATTCAAACCAAACATAATATAAAAATTGCTTAGGATTTTTCCCTGTCTATCTAATGGTGACCTTATGTTTGACCTTAATCTTCAAGATCATTTGAAGGCCAAGCCGATTTTTTTAAAACAAAAAGGTTTTAAGTTCGACGTGTATTTTTTTTATGAGCTTTATAAATGAGAAACTGCTGTAGAATTTCTAATTAACATTCTATATAAATAAGTTTAAAAATAGTTTTTTTATTTATAAATTTATTTTTTTTATGTCTGACCGGGCATAACTGCATAACGCGTCGACCGATTTTTATGATTCTTTTTTTGTTGGGTAGAGTATGCTCACCGATTGGTATCATGTCAAAAAAAATTTTGATAGGGTGGGGGGTGAAACCTAACTTTGTAACGCGTGGACCGATTTGGATGGTTCTTTTTTGTTGTGCAGAGTATGATCCGCCATTGCTAATGGGATAATAATTTGGTCCTGTGGAGGGGGTTGGGGTGGGGAGGGTGGGGGAGAGGAGGGGCGTGGGGGAGTAGTAGTCTAACTTCGTAACGCGTGGACCGATTTGGACAATTCTTTTTCTGTTGGGTAGAGTATGCTCCCTGGTTGATACCACGAGAAAAAAAATTTTGTCGGGATGGCGGGGGGGGGGGGGGGGGTAGGAGCCTTATTTAGTAACGCGTGGACCGATTTGGATGGTTCTTTTTCTGTTGTATAGAGTGAGAGTATTGCTAATATTAGAATAATTTTTTCCTATGGTGGGAGGAGGGGGAGGGTAGTAACTTTGTACCGCGTGGACCGATTTCGAAGATTCCTTTTCTGTTCGGTAGAGTATATAAATAATTTTTAATTTTATATCTATTAGAATATTTTGAAGTCGGTGCAAATTAAACAACTACAGAGCCAAAATTGAAAATAATACATACTACTACCTGAACGTTTCAGCTCACGTGATCAAAATGTACGGACTTCAAAATGTCATAATAGATATAAAATTAAAAATTATTAAATGCTTTTTAGCGCTTTTTTTGAAGTCGGTTAAATTTTTTGTTAAAAACTATTTTATTGACTACGGAAATGAAAAGAACGGACAATTTTACGTTCAGATATGTTCTTGGCCATTTTTTTAATTTGACCTTTCAAGACCATGGAATCAGCGACACCGAAAACCCCCGGGTATCACGCTTGACATAAAAAATATTATAATAAAAATTCGATGCCGCAAAGGGTTAATTGGTCGTTTTCATACCTCTGCATTGTTATTTGTTTGGGCAATTTACTTCTTGCTTTTTCATAATTTTTCGTAACAAAATTCACTAAATACAGTTTCTAATGAGTCGTTTTCACGATTCTGTTCGCATTGTATTTTTGTTCGTGCACACTACGTCTCTGTTTTCTTTATTTTTCTTTCAAAATTCGCTGAGGACAGTTATTAATCAGTCAGATTCTGGTTTTCTCAGCATCGTTCTTATAAAAAACTGGTTATGGCGAAGCTATCTGATAGAGAGCGTGTAACCCTGTTAATGATGCGAGGATCTGGTGATCAAATACGGGGTTATAAGAAAGTGGCTCAATTATTTAATGAACAGTTTCGAGATGAAGATAATAAAATATCCAAAAGTACAGTTGTTCGAACAGTTCAAAGTTTTGAGGAAGCAGGATCAAGTAAAGATCGCGCAAGATCTGGTAGACCAAAATAAGCATTAAATGAGGAAAAGCCACTCTTAATGTTGCGATTCTTTGGTGAAGACCTCAACATCTTGCTACTTCGTGTGGCTTTGGCGCAGGATGTCTCACTTGGATCTATTTCTAAAATTATGAAAATGAATAAATAGTATCCATGTAAAATTCATCTGATCGTACATCAGGAATTATCTAAAGATGATTTCGATAGGCGCGTTGAATTCTGTGAAATAATGATGAATATGATCGATGATGATTCTCTATTGTTGAACAACATTGCTTTTTCAGGGAAGGCCACTTATTGTCTAGCAATGTCAATAGATATAATTGCAGATACTGGAGTGACACTAATTAACACTGGATGCGGGAAAACCATTCACAGTATCTGCAAAAGCTGGTATTTTTAGTGATCAGAAAGTTGGTCCATTTTTCATAGAGGGTAATTTTGATGGTCAATATTATGAAACAAGGCCTTAAAGAGTAATCAAATGGATGAAATTTATTTTCAGCAAGACGGGGCTGTACGTTATTACAGTCGAAGTGTCCGTCGATATCAAGCGGATAGGGCTTTGGGGATCCATTAAGTGGCCAGCACGGTCGACAGATTTAACACCACTGGCCTATTTGCTGTGGGGTTAATTAAAAAGTAAAGCAACTAAACCACAGAATTTGGATAAATTACGTTCTAGAATAATTCACGAAATGAAGGAAATACCCTAAAAAATGTTACAAAGTGCTATCCAAGCTTTTTACAGCAGACTACCCCAATGTCAAACTACTGAAGGAAAACTTTTGTTGTAGACTGACACATCTTGCCTCAACTGGCCGGGTCGTCGATCGATCTTGCCTTAATTGTCATTTTTCTAACGTAACATACATTTTTGTCTTGGTCATTTTCCAGGACATATCTGAACGTAAAATTTTCCGCTCTTTTCATTTCCGTGGTCAAAAATATGAGATCCCATTTAAAAAAAAGTTCACTTAACCTTCTTGAAGGTCAAAGTAAAGGTCAAACCCAATGTCACCATTAAACTAGGGAGACTACAACTTATGTCTTGATCATTTCCCTCTCCGATCAGTACTTTCTGAGGGGGGTCCGAAACTTTTTGAACACCCTGTATATGTAACTGGACATCATCGGCATAAAGGTGGACCCTCAAATACTCCACCAACTTTGGCAAGTCAATAATAAGTAAACTAAAAAGTAATGCACCTAATATCGATCCTGTAGGTACCCCATGTAACCGAGGTAGAGTATTGGAGAGCTTATCATTAAAATTGGTCGTTGATGACGAAAACCCCCCACTAAAACAAGTATAATCTTAGTGACAGTGGGGTTAAACTTTCATAACAGTTAATGTTCATGCATTGAAATTTTAGAACAGATATATATTAACAGTTATAATAATATAAAGTCGTAGATTAAGGTAAAAAAATATTGATGACAAAGCCATAATGTAAAAACGGATAAACCAAATAACGAGCATATTATACTGATTATGGTAAAGTGACGCGCAATTCGACTCACGGCTTAAAGTTGGAAAATTTTAGAGATAACTTTACTGCTTTGGTTTTCTTAGATTTTTCGAAAACATTCGACATTGTTAATTATCGCGTCCTGCTCCAAGGGCTTTTCATCTCTTTTAACTTTACTACTACTAAATTACCAAATACCATTACCTATAAATATAATATTACGTATTAAAATGATTTCAGCTTGAAAAGTAGTGAGTGCAGTAATTTGGGAAATGAAAATATATTTTTAGGTCCGGCCGTCCGTGACGACATGTCCACCCGTGTTTTTCGGGATGGCGATATCCAGAATTTTGGAGTGTGCGTAATCGGTACGTGTTTATGTTTGGACTAAAGCAACTAAGGATGCAGTTTGCTTATTGAAGAGTTCCACGGGCATTAGGTGGATGATGGTGTTTGAGTTAAAGCGAGCTTTTTCGTTTTACTGTTTAATTTTACTTCAATAAACGTTTGATCTTACACTTTCACATTGACTTCAATAAAAATTTAAACTTTTACAAACTATTACTTAAACTTAAAAAAAACAAGATGTAGTGGATGCCCGTGTGCTTCGGGTATTGAGTAAAGACTGCTCGATCTTCTTGCCGGAAATCGTTTCCCTTCGATTGGTGGATCCACTGTGCCAACTTTATGAATTTATTTGGTTTAAGTAATGCCATGTTAGTAGGCGCGTAGGTTTAATTTTATTCGAATTTGAATTAATTTGATTTGAGTTTATTAATTAATTATGTTATTATTTAATATATTTTGTATATTTCTGGAACATTCCGCCCGCCTTGAAATAACTTTGTTATTTTAATTTTTAAGTGCTAGTGTTCATTGGTAAAGGACATAGTTTTGTTACACTTCTTCTAATAAGTCCATTTGATGTTTTTATTATATTTATTTCCTTAATGAGCACTAGACTACCGACAGGTATTATAGCGTTAGCAGTATTCCATTTTCCTCTGCACTGGCTCAGATAGCTTTTAGACCACCGATCCCAGAACTGCTGTTGTGTCTGCTGTACTCGTTGAAAACGACTCAGGGCACTTGACTGACAATTTTTTATATTTGGTTCTATTGGCGCTGTGAGAACCTCCCCGATCAGAAAATACCCCAGTGTTAACGCCGCTAGATCGTTTGGGTCTGAATTGACCTTGAATTTAATATGGATTCGACTTGAACTACTAGAGTGTTCAATTCTTCGTATGTCAAAGACTGGACTTGCACGACTCTTTTCAGGTGATATTTTGCCGATTTTACAGCAGCCTCCCACAGTCCACCAAAATGCGGAGACCTTGGAGGGATGAAATGAAATGAAATGTAATCCTGCACATGTCGATTATTTCGGTTCTTGTTTCCTTAGTTAGAAAAATTTTTCGTAATTCCTTGATGTTCGAGGTTATCACAGTATAGTTTTGCGCACGAGCCCCTTCTTCCAATAAAGCGTCGTAAGACCGCAATAAATGAAACTGATGTCAGGTCGCTTGAACTCCAGATGGATGCAAAACAAACAAATATCGCTATGTATGTTTTTGTAGCTTGCCTTCCTCGCATTCGAAAACCTGTAAAGAACGGATGGCAGAAGTCAATTCCGGAGTTTACAAATGGACGGCTAGGCTGGACCCACTCTGTCGGCAGATTTTCCATTATTTGGTGAATTTCTTTTGGCTTTGTGTAGAAACATCTTATGCACGAATGGTGAATTTGTTTTTCTAAGGTTCCTCCCCTAATAGGCCAGAAGTTCTGACGAGTTATGGATAGTAGTGCTTGAGGACCAGCGTGCATATGCTTGCAATGGAGATGAGTAATCAATGCCTTTGTAAATAGATGAGAATTTGATATAAGCATTGGGTGCTTAGCGTTATAAGGATAAGCGCGTTTTTTAGTCGTCCGCCTACTCTCATGATACCATCAGAGTCCAGAAATGGGCACAACGGTATTAAACTGCTCGTCTTTCCAACCTCTCCGTGCGCGGCTAAGGATTTATAGTCATCTGAAAAGGCTTCCTTTTGTATAATTTTCCCAAAGCACGGTATCTTTCATCAGGTAGTATAGGTCCAAGTGATCGCAGTGAAAGAGGTAGTTTCGAATTTTTAATAAACCTAATGATCTATGCGAATGTGTTTTGTAAACTTCTAAAGGAGTTGATATATTTGCAATTTTCGACAATATTTTTCTCTTCGGAAACAACAAATGCCAATTTGACTTTTCGTCTCTCGGGTGCATAAGATTCTGATGTGTGCTGACCTAGTTGACACTTCCACACTTCTTCGGATTCCATCAGAAAATCAGGTCCATTAAGCCATATTTTGGATTTAAGAAGGTCTTCAGGTAAGGCTCCACGAGAAACCAAATCTGCGGGATTGTTTTTACTCTCAACATTCCGCTAGGCATGTACATCAGATAACTCTTGAATATTGGATACTCGATTTGCTACAAATGTTAACCAAGTTGATGATGACTCTGCCAGCCATGAAAGAACGATTTTTGAATCGGTCCAATAAAATATGGAGTCAGGTGATATCTTTAAGACTGATTTTATTCGAGCTATGAGCTGCGCCATTAATTGAGCGGCACAAAGCTCCAAGCGAGGAATTGTTGTCTACCTTATCGGAGAGACTCGTGATTTGGCGCAAAGTAAACATGAATTAATATTGTGGAAATTGTCCATACATCGGATGTATACACAACATCCATATGCTCTTTCGCCTGCATCGGAAAATGCATGTAATTAAATGTCAGAAAGATTTATATATATCTAGAGATATTGAAAGATTCTAGCATGTGAAGTTGGCTTTTATACTTTAACCAGTTAGTGTATAAATCCATCGGTAAGGATTCGTCCCAATTTAGTTTTGACTTCCATAACTGATGCATAAACACCTTTCCTAAGACTACAAAAGCATTTATAAAATAAATATATAATTGTTAAAATTAAACTGATCCAAGAGTGGTTTCCAAATTAGGCCAAATGTTTTGATTGTATCTGATTCACTAAATTGAATAGTTCCGTCCCGTTTCTCGTGTGGTATTTCCTCCATGAACGTTTTATTATTTGAACACCATTTTTTCAGCTGCATGCCTCCTCCTTGAAGTATTTCCTGGATTTCTTGTTTTATTTCTGTAGACTGTCGACATAAAAGTCTGATTTTATTATACTCGACCCAATGGGGTGAGTTTTTTCAGAATCAAAAGCTAACTGTAACAGAGAACGAGCAGCGAGAAATGCTCGTCTCTCCAAACTATGTTTTGGTATGTACAGTCTTCTGGGTCAACCAAGATTTGGCGATACATTTTTCATATATCGGCTGTTATAGCAATACGACGGACCCGAAATTTTAGTATAATATCGAATAGCTCTTTCTGTATAACTGGAAATACCATCATGACGTCATTTAAAGAGTAATTTGGGGTCGATTTCGCGGAAGCGCCAAAACTACTCTTAACTTCGAAGTTGAACTTTGCGGCTTAATAAAACAATGGTGCGGCATTACATATTTAACGGCTCACACTTCTTCATCCTTAATTTTATGCATGTGCCCCAGTGAAATGTATTCGTGAATGAAATCCTTATAGTCACTCAATAAAGACTGATCCTTATGAAGGCGCCTTTCTAAATTAAGAAAACGTCTAGTGGCCATTTGTAGGGTGTCACCCAGGCAGGACGGATCTTGTTCAAAGGGAATTTTAACCAGTATTCTGCCAGAAGCATTCCTTTTGTAGTGTTCCTTAAAATGTCTCTCACACTGATTTTCTTCATTAGATCTGTTCAGGGTTTCACTTGCATGGCCTTCGAGTTCCCAAAATTTTCTAAGTATTTCTAACAGTGAGTCATTCTCGCCATGTTGCAAGGTTGTAGAGATCAAGCTACAGTTGGACTTAAACTCAGAAGGCGTTGTCGCTTTACCTGCTGTCACCCAACACAAAAGAGTTTTTTGAAGTATAGGTCGGGTTTTTCTCTAAATCTATTTGTCCAACCTGAAGAAGTCTAAAATGAAGTTCTGCGCCAAGCAACAGATCTATGCGATTCGGCTTGTATAAGTCTGGATCTGAGAGTGGAACGGAATATTCCAAGCAGATGTATCGACGATACAAGATGGCTGTAGGGCAGAGATATCCGGGAAAACAACTGCTATTAGCTCTGTAGAAAACTTGTTGAATTTAGAGTTTATATTTACATGTGTTTGGTAATTGGACAGCACATTTACCAGCAATACCGTTTATCACCGTGGATGTTCTTTGCTTGCCCGAGCTGCAGTCGTTCTTATATAAAATTCCATTGTGAAGCGGAGTCCAAAATTGCTCTGCAAGAAATAATATTGCCACAAGTGTCCTTAATAGTGACCATGACTGTGGGCATAAACACATTTGACCTTTCTTTAAGAGAGGACTGGCTTGAGTGTAATGAAAATTGATTGCCTCCACTTGGCGCGAAAGATTGGCCAGGATGAAGGGATGCATAGTCCTTTCTCCTATTTCCATCGCAGTGAATTAATGTATGATGTCTGCCGGTACAAACTTGACAATTGTAAAGAGATTTGCGTAGTTTATCGTCATGAACGAACCTTTTCCTTTCTATCCTGTAGAGACATTTGTATGAATATGCGGCATTTACAAACAGCATTTCCCGCCTTGTTGCATACTGGACAGTGATGACTCTTGCCTGCAACTAAGGTAGTATTCGTGGGCCTATTCGCTTTTGGAGCTCCTGCGTTGATATTGACCGTCTTTCTCATTGCTTCAATTTTTTCAGATTTTTTGCTTAAAAATTTTAATAAGACTTGCAAGTTGGGAAGTCGTAAATCAGGTGCCTTGTCTTCCCACGCTGATCTTAAGGAAGCGTCTAGTTTTGGTAATATAAGGTGGACGATTATGTCGTCCCAATGTTGAACAGGGCGATCTAATGATTAAAGAACGAAGTTGATCACAAAGGAGCGAAGTTGATCTGGTTTGGCTACACTTAAAGGTCGGATATTCAGAAGATTCTCTATTTGCGCTTGACAGATAATCTTTTTGTTTTCGTATTTGTCCTTAAGGAGTTTTAGGGCCGTCTCATTGTTTACTTCATTAAGTTCAAGAGCGAAATTTGAGCTACTGGTGGACCTGTTAAAGGTGATCATAGATATTGAAATTTGTGCAGGTTGGTTAATGATTTTTCTTCATGTATCAATACCCGAAAATTTTCAAAATAATTGGTCCACTGAGTGATTTGACCGTTGAAGGTTGGTAAAGATATTATCGGCAAGCGAGTTTAGAGTTCAGTGTGTCGCCTTTACTATCCGATTCAATTCATTTAAATCTATTTATTTATTTATTTAAGCTTAATACAAGCTATTGCATAAAAAAATACAAAAAATTAAATACAAACTATAACTTAATACTAATTCTACAGAATATCGCTTAATAAGTGTGATTAAATTGGAAAATATAATTCTCCATATGAAGCGCGTTTATTTTCTTTTAATTCATCCTCGTTAATTAATTCTATTTGCGATTGGACTTCTTGAAATTTTAATACATTTGAGCCTCAACATACTTCAAGCGTAACTCACACACACACACACACACACAGAAGCATTTTGACTTTCGTTTTCGAAAAACTCTTTGGTGTGTTCCTGTTGGTCAATAAGAACCACGTGCTGTGTTTTTAAACTGGCTATTTTACCAAACCGCGAAATTAAATTTAGCAGTGAGATCACCTTTATAACACACTATTATGCGCACTTAATTAAGTCACTAAGCTTATATTACGTTTATCTGAATTACCATAGTATTCCATTTGTGCACTATGCCTTTTTAGCAAAACGTCTTAAAAGCGCTTTTGATTTAGTTTATAAGAAATGATTATTATATTGTACACGAATTAGTTTGCAAAAATGTATTTATAAAATGATGTATTTATAAGATGTTAAGTTGAGTCAATATAATTTAATTGAACGTTTTATTTATTTAAATTATATTATGGTTAAGATGATAATCGTTTTACTTAGGAGGAGTGCCTCTTGCCGCCTACTTAGTAGAACTTATAGTCTAACTCTAAAAAATTCTAGATTACGGGAATGTACCATACTTACATTTATTAAGACTTGCATAGTAATATCTATGGTTCGGAACCGACCTTAAATTGTAGTTCCACTTGCAATCGTTGTCTGCAATTGGGTGAAGTAGTCCTCCTGCCTGGTGGCCCACTGTGGGTTACGGAAACTAGAGAGAATTGATCTTTCTATCCTGTCGATCAGTTCATGCAGGCCAGTTCCAACAAACTGCGTTTACTACATGCATGTTGAAGGAGAAACAGCTTAGATGGTTCAACTATTTATCGGACATAGACATCAATAATTCCTGGGTTTTCAGGATCGATGAGGCTTTTTTATAGGAAGTCCCTACATAAGCTCTTTTTGCTAAATTAAAAATTGTACAGTCCTGCTTCCTGAGTGCATGCGACGTAAGCCAAACGTTTTATCTCACTTACACAAAATGAAAAGTATTCAAAAAAAAAACTTTCATCTTGGCATAGTTTTTTTCTGTTTAGAGGGCTTAAACTAAATCCCTGTATGCATCGAAAGCCACAGAGGTTACAACAAATCTGTGGTTTTTAAAAATTTAGAATCGAATAATTGTAGCTAGAGTTATAAATCCGGCGAGGTTGAGCAAAGTCGTTTCGAGAAATCGCGATTGAAAGTTTAAAGTTAGGTCTATAGTAGAAGCTTTGAGCAACATTTATCCGGTACATGATTGTAGACTTCGTTATCAGTTCTATGTCCTTATGTCAGCAGGTGAACTCGCGGTGCCGGCACAGGTAAACAGCTATTACTTCATCATTTTCTCGTTTTGATCCCTGTGATATTATGTTAGCAGTTCTTGTGCGAAATTTGGAGCCTTTTTGAACTTTGTTGGACCACTTTTAATATTTTTACATTTTACAGCGCAGCTGGAGAGTTTTTATAATTTTCACTATTTAGAACGTTTAGCCAATAAAAAACCAATATACAAAATAACTATTATTATTATTATATATACCGGATTCGAAAGATTTTTTTTTATTTTAAGATCGATTAGTTTTTGACTAATTTATACTCGAAAATATTTAGTTATGCATATCTCTATTCCAAACTGTTGGTCTAGAGAGTTTATTATAGATATTAATTCAAAATTGAATTTAATTTAAGTTACATACCTACATATTATGTATGAAGATGCTATTATTCAATTTTAAATTATAAATTTATTTATGAATCACGATTAATGAATTTCTTTTTATTAATTTCAGAAATCGAATAACAAAAGTGAAATTGACTCCTGAATAGCAAATATAGAAAAAAATATGGGAGCTAGGTGGGATGCAGATGATTCTTATTCAGCTACTCTTCAAATCTCGGATTGGTGAAGTAAAATATTTAGATAATAAAGCATAAATAAAAGCACATAACAGGCCAAGACGAAAAAAATAAAGAGAGGACACTTTACGCAAAAGCTCTGCTACGGAACCGAAATAAAATATTTAAAATATCATAAAAAATGTAATGGAAAACATTAGCTGCCATAAAAAATGGATTTACGCAGCCTTTTCAAGGCTGTTCTGATCCTGTATATCTTTCGAGGTAAGCTACTCTAAAATTTGTTCTGTTCTTTCATTCATCACTCCCTTTTATGTTTGTTGGAGTGGGAAGTCGGTTAGAAGGGATATGTCATTGAACATGAATACGTCGGAAAGTTAAAAGCTTCTGCAAATTACATTATTGTGCAGAGAGAAGTTGTACATTTCTGTTTCAATTTTTTATTGAATTTTTCATTTAAGAGTTGAATCAAAGGACTCCGCGAAGTGCTCTCATGGAGAACTTTTGTACTTTTTCATTTCAACAAAAGATAGATTTTAAAGCTACTCAGGATAAGCACGGTGAAGCTAGAGATTAAAAAAGAATTGAGTGGAAAATCCCGGGGGTGTAAATTTACTTTTCAATACTAAATAAGGGGATGAAAAAAGAATCTTTTGTTGAAATATATCGAAAGGAACGATATTGTTTGAAATATTTCAGTCTTTTTTGTAATATTGTGTAAACATGTTGAATGTACATATTTACATATATCATTCATAATGAAATCTACCTGTAGAAATAAGAATAAACCTTTTACGTACAAACATTTTAGTAGAAAATGGAAACTGACTTCAAAGCACTTGGGTTTTTTTCTGTCAAGGTCACTATTTTCAACACCCTACTCTAAAGGCTAAGCGTGGTGCTTTGTGTATCCTATTCTCCAAAGGCAGTTGTGATAGTAAAACTGAGTTTCCTGTTTACATTTTGTAGGAAATTCATTTTAATTTACAGAGTTCTGTAAAGAGGATGTTCCATTTTGTAAGCTGTTTACATTTTGTAGGGAATTCATTTTAATTTACAGAGTTCTGTAAAGAGGATGTTCCATTTTGTAAGCTATAATTTTAACTTATAATAAATTCAAAAATTGCAATCATTTGCAAAGTTTTATTGTTTTGTTAGATTTTTCGATTAATAATGCTTAATTTTATACTTTCGGTTCACGTAGGATATACTACTAGCATAAAATAAATACCGAATAAAAAAAAATTTCTGTGTTTCCAGAAGGGGTGTGGCCTGAATTCGTACTTTATGCACGGACTACTAAACTTTTAACCGAATTCTTAAAAACAATTTAAAAAATTACAGACCAATTTTGAAGTTTCTTCTTTTGTTATATGAAATATGTTCCCCCAAACGTTTCTAATAATGTTATCTTAGATCTAGGGCGGGGAGGAGGCAGCTTACCTTGTATCGCGTGTATTGTATTGATTTTAATGATTCGTTTATTGTGTTGTAAAGTATCTTTCTCCATTTGTATCATGATAACAATTTAATAAAATAGTTTTTAAAAAAAAGTTGAACCGACTTCACAAAAAGCGCTAAAAAGCATAAAATAGTTTTTAATTTTATATCTATTACGACATTTTGAAGTCGGTGCAAATCAAACAAACCAAATAACTGCAACAAAAGTACTTAATCGTCCTTTCTTATGATCCCGTGACCTGAAACGTTCAGGTAGTATTATTACCTTCAATTGTGGTTCTATAGTTGTTTTATTTGTTTAATTTGCACCGATTTCAAAATGTCGTTTATGCTTTTTAGCGTTTTTTGTAAAATCGTTTAAACTTTTTTTTTTAAAAACTATTTTATTTTTCACTTTTTAATGTCTTCTACTGTATACAACGAAGAAAGAACCATTCAAATCGGTCCACGCGTTAAAAAGTTAGGTCTCACCCACTAACTAACCCACCTCCATTCCACAAAAAAAATTTTTCATGGCATCAATCAAGGAACATACTCTACCGAACAGAAAAAGATTCATCGAAATCGGTTCACGCGTTACGAAGTTACTACCCCTCCCCCTCCCCCACCACCACCATGGCACCAAATTAATCTCCTATTAGCAATGGGGGATCAGGCTCTATACAACATCAAAAGAACCATCCAAATCGGTCCACGCGTTCCAAAGTTAGGTTCAAAGTTTGTACTATATATAGGCCGTGGAAAGGGTTGACGAAACCGCCAGGACAGGGGGCGGCGACTAATTTCGTAAGTATGACCGGATTCCGGTGATTTTTTTCCTTGTATAGAAAACACTAAAAAAGTAAAGATAAAATAGTTTCTAAAAATAACTAACCGATTTTACAAAAAGCTCTAGAAACATTTTTTTACCTATTTTATCTTTTTGTTTAGTTCTTCTGATGATTCTTTTTTTGTTGGGAAGATTTTTACCATGTCAAAACAAATTTTGGTGGGGTGGTGGGAGAGTCAACTTCAACTTTTTGTTGTATAGAGAACGATCCCCTATTGCTAATAATGGAAAAAAAATTCCTTCTATGACGTGGGGAGGGGAGGCATCATAGTGTAACTTCGGAACGTGTGGGCCGATTTGGTTGATTCCTTTACTATGCATTGAGTATGTTATTCCATTGGTACCGCAACACAAATATTAAAGGTATGGTGGGGGTGGGAGTCAACTTCTTAACCCGTAGACCTATTTGGATGATTCTTTTTTTGTTATATAGAGTATAATCCCCTATTGCTTTGAGAGTAAATTTGAGAGCGGTACCGACTTTGCCACGCGTAGAGCGATTTGCATGATTCTCCGTATGTTGGATTGAGTATGACATCACATTGCTATTAGTACAAAAACGTTGGGCTTAAGGTGGGGTGGAGGAGGGGTACGCTAACTACATAGCGTGTGTGCCATTAGTGGGCTGTTGGTAATATGTCATAAATTCCACGATGAAGCGGGGGTGGTGGAGGAGTGGAAATTTGGAAACTTCAAATTATGGTCGGTTATTCGTTTATGTAATATATATATATATATATATATATATATATATATATATATATATATATATATATATATATATATATATATCTATTTGTAGAATTACAAAAACTGTGGCTTATGGTGAGAGTTGGAGTAGGCGGCGCCTAGCTACCTAAGGCGTAGACCGATTTTCATGATTTTGGTTCACTGCACAGAATACGTTTCTTCATTGGAAAATGATAAAAAAAATTTTGTACTTTGCGTGACTGCGATGATTCTCTGAGTATGATGAATTTCTCTTACTGTTCAGAGTACGGTGCCGCACTAGCTAGGTAAGAATTTTATATCTAAGGAGAATTCTTTATTTACTTAAACTTAATACAAGCTATTGCGTAAAAAAATAAAATACAAGCTATAACTTAATACTAATATAACAGACTATAATAATTGAATAATTAAAAATAAATAAATAAAAGGTATAAGCTACAATATGAGCTATATATATTGATTACTGCAGAGGGCGTAAGGAAGAAGAATTAAAGTAGGCGATCAGGATCAAGATGGGCGGGGTCAAGATATAGGGCTTTGTGGAGTGATGATTTACTCAGATGGAAGTCAAAAGAGGAAAGGTCGTTGACTTTTCGTAACATCCTGGTAATTGGCTCGCTTTGAACGTAGTTTGTGCGATGGCGGTCGAGTCGGAAAAGGGGAGTGGACCTAAGGTTACGGGGATTGGTATAGATGGGTAAAGATTGCAGGATTGAGGGGCAGTCTATGGCACCAGTTAATAATTGGTAAATGAAGAGAATGTCGGAAACATCACGACGGTTGCTTAGAGGTTGTAAGTCGATCAGTTTCAGACGGTTTTCATAGGGAGGAAGGTTGAATCTGTCAACCCACGGAAGATCACGTAGAGCGAAGCGAATAAATCTACGCTGGACAGATTCTATCCTATTAATGTGAGTTGTTTGTGTAGGGGACCATACCTGGTTTGCATATTCAAGGAGAGGTCTAACGAAGGAGACGTAGAGAGATTTGGAAACATAAGGATTGGAGAACTCTCTAGACCAGCGCTTCACAAACCCTAGCGCGGAGTTAGCTCTGTTAATTATGCTGTCAATGTGGGAACGGAAATTGAGTTCACTATCACAGATTATTCCTAAGTCACACAAAGAGGTAACGATAGGGACTGGTACGTCGGTTAACATATAGACTCTCGGGGTGGTGGTAAGACGCTTGCGGGAATAAGAGATGGACTGGCATTTGGAGACATTGAGCTCTAGAAAGTTTTTCATGCACCATGTGATGAATGAATCGAGGTCTTCTTGCAGGGGAAGAGAGTCAGTAGTGGAGGAGATATGTTTGATTATTTTCATGTCATCAGCATAAATGGACAACTCTAAGTGTTTGATGACACATTCAACATCATTTATTGTGAGGATAAAAATCAATGGACCAAGGTGGCTGCCCTGAGGGACGACGGAACGAGCGACAATAGGGTCAGAAATGGATGAACTGAAAAGAATATTGTACTGACGGTTGTTGAGGTAGGAGCGAATCCAGGAGATGAATCTGGGGGGGAAGCCTAGGCGATCAAGTTTGAACAAGATATCTTGTCGAAGGCTTTACTAAAATCGGTGGCTATAATATCAACATCTTTACCGTTTTCCAGGGCACATAGGGTTTTAGAGACGAAGTCAGTAAGGTTGGTGGTTGTAGATCTACCTTTGAGGAAGCCATGCTGGGAGAATGAGAAGATAGACTTACAGTGGAAGAACATGGAATCATAGACCAATTTTTCGAATAGTTTAGGTATGGATGATAATTTAGCAATGGGTCTGTAGTTGGACACATCGTTCTTGCAACCTTTTTTGAAGATGGGAATAATATACGAATTTTTCCATAATTGAGGGAAAACCCCTTGAGTGACCGAGAGACGAAAAAGCAAAGTAAGGGGTTGGACTAGATGCATGGGACACTTTTTCAGAACGATGGCCGGAATGCCATCAGGACCTGGGTGAAAGTCGTCCTCAAGCCTATTAATACTGGCGGCGATTAGTTCAGGATCAGGGTCAAAAGATGAAAACGACGTTTGAGTGCATTTATCCATGAATGCAAAATAGTTAAGGTCGGGTTGTAGAGAATTGTCGCTGAAAGATTTACTGAAGAAGTGTGCAAAGAGGTTAGCGATAACCTTAGGATCAGATAAAGAGGTATTCTCGAGCTTCAGGGTGGAAGGGTAACCATTGGATTTCTTCTTAGAATTAATAAAGCTATAAAAACGCTTGGGGTCGGATATGAGGCTAGTTTCCATCCGTTTGAGGTACTCATGGTAGAGGGTATCACAACGTTCAGAAAAAGAGGTATAAGCAGATAGATAGGAAGAATAGTCAGACTCAGTCTGGGTTAGAAGAAAAGTTTGCCAACGTTTATTTCTCCTGTTGCGAAGAGAGCGAAATTCTTTGTCGTACCATACGGGGGATGAGGAGTAGTTTTTACGAGGAAGAAGAGGGATAGATTGTGTAAGACAAGCGTGTATTTCCGAATAGAACGCCTCTAAAGCAACGTCAACTGGGAGATGTTGAGGGATATCCCCAATATTAGAGTTGAGGAGCAAGTGATTTAATTTGTCAAAGTCGCCTTTACGAAAATTGAAGGATAAAGAAGACTCGGAGCCTGAAACGGCATGAGGGTGCTCGTAGGAGAAAACGAGGAACAAAGGAGGATGGTGACGGTCGAGGGAGGAGAGAAGATGGTTGCTTTCTGCGACAGCCGAGTTAACTGGGTCTGAAGAAAAGATTAAGTCTAATTGTCTGTCCAGGAAGAAGGTATAAAGGATGACCGTGACTAATTTCGTAATATATTGCCGGATTTTGATTATTATGTTTTCTTTCTTTAGAGTGCATTACCTCTGCAACTTTTGAAATTGCTTTATTCGTACGAGCAGCAATCTTCGAGTCGTATATATGAAGACACTTAAAAGTGAAAAATAAAATAGTTAAATCAAAGGTGCATTAGTACTAACCTAAGTAACTGTTAGATCTTATCTGAAAATCTGGTTCCGGTAGTGACCATGTAGCCCCCCCCCCCATTGAAAAAATTTGTTAAAATGGAATTTGCACAAAAACTTTGAATGACATTGACACAAAAACTTTTTTTAATCTCTTTTCTTGCTTATTTCTGAAAGTATAAAATATGAATAATGAAACTTTGAATACTTTGGTTTAGAAAAGTAGACATGTATATTGTATAAATTGTGGTTGTCTATTCTGAAATATTTGAAAATATAGCTCGAACAAGTAATAAAAAATGTGTATAATATATCTTCTTGTGTGTTTTTATGAAACAGAAGCAGAATGAAGTATTATTTTATTTAAAAGCAAGAAGTGTACTTACTGTATACGTCGAGAATAAGATTGAACGGGCGGAGCCAATATTTGCATCCGTAAAATATTGTGCGATTAATTTTAATGAAACACTTTGAATAGGCAGCGATTTTTATTCTGATCTGTTGAGGATATGGTGGTAAGTATAAAACTCAGTTTCCAGGATCGCAACTCACCCCGTTCGGCCGCACTTTTGAAAAAAAAAATTTAAGGGAAGACAATCTTTTAAACGATATCATTTTTTAATTTGAAATTTTAACAGAAAAACAAGAGATTTTTTGTAGAAAATTTCTCACCTAGTCGTTTTTGCAATTATCATTATATTTAAGAGGTTTCAGGGTCACAAAGTAATTGAAGTAAAGAGTAAGTCACACATATAAGAAGTGTCAAAATTTCGGAAACAATTACATTTGTACTAAACTAAAATTGAGTATTCCGAAATATTATGATCTGGCCTCAAACACTCACAAGGATAGCGTTGAATTTTAAAGATACTAAGATGGTTGTCATATGTACTCTTAACTTTATTTAGTTTGTGGTCTTAAGTGCAATGATAATTGCAAAAACGAATAGGTGAGAAACTTTTCTACAAAATATCTCTTGTTTTTCTGTTAAAATTTCAAATCAAAAAGCTATATGGTCTCAAAGATTGCATTTCCTAAAATTGTTGATCCATCTAGGCGTCTTATAAAACTTTTATTAAAAATATTACGTGAAAAAGTTAGTAATAGAAGTTGTATGTAATTTAAAGTGCTACATAAAACGTTCTTTATAAAAAATTGTTTACGAGTCACGGCTAACGAGATATCGTTAAAAACTTTTGGCACCTTTTTTCAAAATGGCGGCGGAGTGGAAACTGAAAAACGCCAACAGATTCCAACAAGGTCTTTTTCTTTAAAGCTTAGCACTTTTAACATCCAGATATTCACTGAAAGAACTTGGCCCATTTTAGACAGATTCTTTCTTGGTTAGGTTTTCTTTAAATCAGTAGATGGGAATACTATTAATATTATTTATTTATATAATTACTTATAATAATGCCAAGATCTTTCTAAACTTTTCAATGTGTTTTAAATTAAATTTAGGTCTACTTCTCTTTTATGAACATTGAAATTTTTGATTGTTTTTCCTTGAACATTTTATAAATATAACCCTTTGAAAAGTGCTTTTATCAGTAGATACGGCTGTTTTGTACCTACCCCTTATAACTAATTCACTGAACTCGTAAAGCTCCCGGCCTTTTAAAAATTACAAAAATTTCCCGTACAAAATTGTATGTTCCCCCTGGCTCTTTTAATTCTCATTGTTGCATATCATTCACTAAGGAAATACTTTCAGGATGGTTTTTGGTAATTACCTTAAATATCTTTTTGTTGAAACATTTTAACGATTTTCTGACTGAATTATTGTGTGTATTTATGAGGCCAATGAGTAAATAAACTAGTGTTTCGATAATAAAGAAAATATCCATGACGTCTAAGTTCTAAGTAGTGCATAGAACTTAAAAACAAGATATACATTTGTTGACTATCTTTTTACCTATCCCTTAAAAATTTCGAGAGCTGGGTTAGAGACAATATTTACTTTATAGAGATGATTATTCCTCAACGGCATGGATTTGTGAATGCGAGGTCTACCTCTACTAATTTCGTCATCTTTAAATATTATGTTATAGGTCACACAGTTTGACTGTATTTACACATTTTAGGTTAAGCTCTTTGTTCGTGCTAATTTATCTTTACTTATTAGCATGCTTTACATGTTTGGGTTTCACTTATCGTTTCTGGAATGAATTTCATCTAATCTTAACGGCCCTACTCAATGCCTTAAAACTGATTCGCTTAAATCTAACACTTTCCAAGACTTTATGTGGGGTTCCCCTAGGTAACAGTGTAGGGCCAATTTTGTTCTTAACTTACTTACTTATCTCTCTTATCTTCTGTCCAATTATTGTATTGCTGAGATTTTAAGATGTAGGCTTTATTAGAAATAATTCTGACTGTATACTTGTACAGGTTAACTTAAACAGATGAACCAATTGGTGCGTTGTCAATTAGCTTGTCATATTAGTTTGAATTACAGTAAATTTAAGGTTTTTAGTTTCTATCGGAACCGTTAGCCTCTGTGCTCGGATTACGCAAACGATCATTGGGGTTGTGTTAAAGAGACCACAGGAGATTTCTGATCTTGCTTCAGAGCTTCTAAAATGGTTGGCTTTATTAAATTTAACTCCACCCATTTTAAGGATCATTGGGAAATCTTATATGTGCGATTAATTCTAGGATGTGCTTTAATTCTTTAATTGTATGCTGCTCGTATAATTTCTCACTCTCTGTCTGCCTTTACTTACTGTAACCATTTTTGGAGCATATCAGGACCGTGGGAAGGGGGGGGGGCACGGGGGATTCTACACCCAATTCGAGACAACGGCAAGTGAACTTATAATTTAAAGTGGACTCCGGTCTACCGCCATTTTTTCTGTAAGTGGCCTTTTATCGTAATATCGTTTCAAAACTCGTCTTGTCCATACTATGTCAAGAACTGAGTTCATAATGAGAAATCGTTGTTTATGGTATACTTTGTGAGTCTTTCAAATCTATTTATCAAAACTTGCCTAATGTCGAAGTTATAGCACGGCAGAAAAGAGCGTCCGTTGCAAAACTAGCGTTATCCTCTCATATTGTCAATTCAAAACTCGCTATATCCATAAAATGTCTTATTCGTTGTGACGTTACATAACTTGTCTTATCCAAATTATTTTCTATTACATCTCTCTTATTTTTTTTTCAGATCTATAAGTTTTGTCAATAAAACTCTACTACTTTACTTTGTAAATAAATATCCACATTTCCGCAACTTACACTAATTAAAACAAAAAAACATTAATATTTTAATATTTAATTTAAGGGATAAGACAACTTTTGAAAAGGAACGACTCATTTATTATTTATGTGCCTGGTGCCTCTCAGAGCACATTATTCCATCTATAATCAGTTGTATCAGTAGTATCAGTTATGGTCAAAACGAACCTCTAACTTATTGTGCTAGATGAAGAAATATAAATTTAAAATTTAAAGCCATATTTACTAACAGATGATCGTAACTCGATAAATTTTCTAGCTTAAGTAGGGCGTTGTTGCTCCACTTGCAATCTTTGGCATCGAATCTGATGAAGTTGTTAACACAAGTGGTTACGGAAGATAATATTAATTTTCGTTATATAAGAGAAATTTCTTCAGAAATATTTTTAACATATTAATCACCATTGAAAATTAGCTTTGTAGTTTTTTTGAGTAATTGTTAGATATTCCATTCCGCGAATTTTACTAATTAAGTTGTTAATTAAAAAGCTTTCTCGTTATACATGTTCAAATCATTTTACTGATGAATTTTATGCTGTAATTAGCTATAATTCCAATAAATATTTCGCAAATTAGAGAGAATACTAGCTGGTGCCCGCGCCTACGTCTGCGGCTATAGTGTAGATAGATAATAGTGGGGGTAAGCAATACGGGGGATAATGCTCTATTTAACAAAAAAAGAATTATGCAAATCGGTCTACACGTTCGGGAGATATGCTAAAGCAACTGAAGGTGAAAAGTTTTGTCCCGGTAGCAACAGAATCTTAATTCAAAAGAAAAAAATTAAAAAATTTGACTAAAAAAAAGTGTGGGTAGGGAGTGATTGGAGTAAGAGGAGGGAAGACCCTCCCTATTTAAAAAAAAAGAATTATGCAAATCGGTCCACACGTTACGAAGTTAGACAATAGCAACTATAGATGAAAACTGTTTTCCCTAAATCAAATTGAATAAAAGTAAAAAAAAAATTGAATAAAAGTAAAGTGTGGTGAGGGTGGGAGGGTATACAATTGAAAGAAGGGATCATACCCTATTTAACAAAAGAAGAGTTATAAAAATCGGTCCACGGGTTATAAAATTGGACTAAAGCAACTATAGTGTGAAAAATGACGCCTTGTGAAATTAACGAATGGTATGGTGCGAGCTACTACCTTTGTATCCTCCCGCCCCTTGCGAGCTACGACCTTTGTATCCTCCCGCCTCTTGCGAGCTACGACCTTTGTATCCTCCCGCCCCTTGCGAGCTTCTACTCTTATATCCTCCCGCCCTTGCGAGTTACTACTCTTGTATCCTCCCGCCCCTTGCGAGCTAACACCTTTGTATCCTCCCGCCTCTAGCGAGCTTCAACCTTTGTATTCTCTCGCCTCTTGCGAGCTACGACCTTTGTATCCTCCCGCCTCTTGCGAGCTAGTGCCCTTGTATCCTCCCGCCCCTTGCGAGCTACTGTCTTTGTATCTTACCGCCCCTTGCGAGCTATCGCCTTTGTAGTCTATCACCCTTTGCGAGCAAATACCCTTGTACATTACCGCCGCTTGCGAGCTAGTACCTTTGTATCCTTTGTACTTATATCCACCTGAAGTATTTCACAATTTAGCTAATGCCGATTTGCATGATTTAACTTTTAAAATATATAAGGGTATTTAGTTAAACTTTTAAAACATTCCCCACAAATCAGCAATCCTTAATTCATATCAAAAGGATCACCCCCATCTGAGATAATATAATCAAATGTTGAGCAAAAGTGAAAAATCTACGATTAGTATGAAAAATTTAACCGTAGCGAAGTAAAAAAACATCCTGCATATCCCATTTACATCCTCTTTTAGATAAGGGTAGTCACCTCCGGAAGGGTGAAAATTTCTTTAACAAATTTAACTTTATTAAATTAGCGATTTTGCAATTTTACCATTTTGGTGTGTACTTTTTGACGCAATGTATCTTTATCAACCAAATTAATTTTATAATGTAGTAAATCCAACCCCTAAAATTTTTAGAAAAAGTTAAAAACTCCCGGAGATATAATAATTTTTTGAATTTTCTCAATTTGCCGACGGCATTCAATAAAATTTATAGAAAAAAGAAACCTTTATAAAACTCACTGTATCAAAGATAATTCAAAATGGTTTTCATATTTGAATTCTACGCAGTAATACCTTTCATTTGATACCAATCTTGCCGGGAAAGAAGACAAAAAAAAATTTCATAATTTTCAAAAGGGATTCGTCCAGGATTTCGGCATTGAAAAGGTCCTTGCTACAGAGAAAAATTAATATCTCGCCAAATACCTAACCGATTTTGGTAATTTAAAAACCAGAATAAAGCAGAGATTGGTAGCTTTCCACTACTATAACCCGTGTACCTCCAAGGTTTCATTTGTACCCAGCAGATGGCTTCAAGTCGCTAAATCAGTGATATTATAAAAATCTCTAAAATGTCAACTAAATATATCTTGGTTTGGACGAAACTTAGTATAGCGCTTACACACCGCCTTCCCCTTAAATATACATCCACACTTTGCAGATATTGTAAAATTTTCTTAACAAAATTTAACTTTTCATTTTTTCACTGGAAATTTTTGATGCAACATTTAAATTTTCAAATCTCGATGAAATTTTAACCATACCTACGTATTTACATCCCCTTTCAAATAAAGGTAATTACTCCCACGAAAATTGATTTTTTTTTAGCAAATTTAGCAAAAACCTCCAGTCAATCACAAATATCTCACATTTTGTCGTGTATTTTTTTTCAACTACTGTACTTATATCCACCCAATGTATCTCACAGTTTAGCTAATAGTATCCTTCACCACCTGTTGAAAGAATTACTAAAATATATCAATAAACGCCAAAGTTATTCGTACTCAAACATGTGCAACCCCCTATAAGGTGAGATTTGCTTACCTCATTTGAATAACCGGAACTGAAGCTATTTAGTTCAAAATGTTCACTAAATATAAATATCCAAGAACAAATGAGGTAAGAAATTATATCTATAATTCCTCCTCTATCGCTGTATACCAATAAACCTGCTTCGTTTTCATAATTTCCAATAGTAATTAGTAATAGTAGGTATCCAGTTCCTAGTGAAAGCAAGACCGAGTACACCGAAAAAATCATTTCATGGACACATTTTAGCCCTAATAGAGGAGAAAAGGGTAGAGTAATAAAAATCTCTTAAATTTCTATTATTAACAGCAATTGGCAATAAAGCAACTGAACTGGTCATTATGCAAAAGAGCCTCATATTTTGCTCTTTGGTTAGTAACTTCACAACCGCTGCACCGATTTGCATGATTTAACTTTTCAAATATATTAGGGTATTTAGTTAAACTTTTAAGAGATCCCCCACAAATCAGCAATCCTTAATTCATATCAAAAGAATCACCCCCAACTGAGATAATATAATCAAATGTTGAGCAAAAGTGAAAAATCTACGATTAGTATAAAAAATTTAACCGCAGAGAAATAAGAAAAACATCCTCCACATCCCATTTACATCCTCTTTCAGATAAGGGTAGTCACCTCCGGATGGGTGAAAATTTCTTTAACAAATTTAACTTTATTAAGTTAGCAATTTTTCACTTTTGTCGTTTTTGTCTGCATTTTTCGACCCAATTAACCTTTATCAACCAAATTAATTTTCCGATGTAGTAAATCCATCCCCTAATCAACTGTTGAAATAATAATTTAAAAAAATTAATAACTCCAGGAGATATAATTTTTTGAACTTTCTCACTTTTCCGACGGCACCTTTTATCGGCATTTTGGTCGCCTTCCGACGCTTTTCCATCGCTAGTAACTACCCTAAATATACATTTTCGATCTGGAACATGGGGGTGATTTCTCTTCTACAATCGATTACCTATCGATTGATGTAATTTTCAACTCGCTCCGACGAAAACTTCACACCACTTAACGCAAATGATTGAAAAAAGTCCTTTTTTCCGACAAATTTGTGCAAATTTTAGCAAAATCTTCCCACCGTGTTTGCGCGAAAACTATAAGTGATGGAATGGTGTGTTGTTTGTAAAAGTTTCATAACTTTTGGAGTAGATAGTTTTAAAAAAAAGAACGGTCCATTTTGGATCAACCCGTAGAACTTGGAGGATGGCATCCCCGCTTCAATGTTTAACGAAAAAAAGTCAGCGATAAAGTTTTTTCGATTTAAACAAAAACTGCACCAATCAATTTGTGACCGGTTAACCTTTAATTTGATACCACACATCCCTTATTTCGACTTCGGGGTTAGCCATCCCCCACCCCCACCCCCCGAAAAATTACCACCAAAATTTTTTTTATATTTTTTCCAAATTGCTTCGATCACAAAACAAATGAAAATAATTTTCTTCTTTTCAATCGCCAATCCCCAACCTAAGTTATAATTTTTTGAAAATCCATTTTGTAATAGATGAAAAAAGTCTGGTACAAAATCAAAAAAAAATTTTTTTATCTCACCCATTCGCAAGATGGTCCAGCATGTGGTGCGCCACAGTTTTTTGAAAAATTTCAAAAATATTCTACTACTACACTCTCGTGCAAAAATTTTCCTCTAGTACATTTTCAATTTTTTTTTCCATTTCCGAATAGATCTTACGATTCTACGTAAAATGAATACCCACATGATGGGGTTCCGACCAATACTCCCCGAGTTATAAACGAACATAGCACACCAACTCGCATAGGTCCGGCACTTTTTCAAAAACTCTCGAAAAAAATAGCCTATCTCACATGCGGCCATAACATCTACAACATCCGTAAATATGAACGGATTCCGTTTGACAGTTTTTTCTATTTTGGTCCCACCAATTGCAAAAAATTATCCTTTTTTGATCCTTTTTCAAGGACTCCATCTGCAGCCTTAATAACTTTACCATATTCAATGGTAAAAATCCATTCAAACTCTTATCACATCCACGACATTCTCCCCTATCCATAAATATCTCAAACTCATCTATCCGTCACCCCGTTCTTCCGCTATAGCCCCACAAAGGTTCAACTTTAAGGCCTCGCCTACTCGAAACAATCAACCTTATGGTAAAAAATATATACACCATTCCATCGGCAATAACCCACTTTATATTTTAGTAAAAAAAAAAAAAAAAATTTTTCCCATCCAAAAATTCGATATTTCTAGAACAAATTTAAAAAATCGGGCTCCGTTACGACACAGTTTAATTCTTTCACTATCATATACCATTTACCGCATCAAAATCCATCGAACCAATTTTCTTAAACACACTGCAATAGATTTCTCTACCCGCAACCAACTCGCATTTTAAGTATTTAGACTAGTGGATGCCCGCGCCTACGGCTTGGAGGATACTGTAGGTAGGTCATAGCGGGGTAGGGCATAGGAGGGGATGTGCTCTATTTAACAAAAAAAGAATTGGCGAAATCGGTCCACGGGTTCGGGAGATAGGCTAAAGTAAAGTAGGTGAAAAAAAAGTGAGGTAAGGAAAAATCTAAGAATACTGTAAAAAAAAAAATCAAAAAAATAGACTAAAAAAAATGTGTGAGGGTTGCGGGTGGGTGGTGTGGGAGGAGGGATGACCCCCTATTTAACAAAAAAAGAATTATCCAAATCGGTCCACGGGTTAGGGAGATAGGCTAAAGTAAAGAAGGTGCAAACAGTTAAAAAGTTTCTCTTAAATCAAATGTAGTATATTATACTACAAAAAAAAATATTGAAAAATTAAAGTGCGGGTGGATGGGAGGGTATGTAGGTGGGAGGAGAGATCATACTCTATTTAACCAAAAAAGAATTATTAAAATCGGTCCACGGGTTAGGAAGTTGGACTAAACCTTTGTATTTGCCCGCCCCTTGCGAGCTACCATCTTTGTATTTTTCCCGCCCCTTGCGAGCTACTACCTTTGTATTTTTCCCGCCCCTTGCGAGCTACTACCTTTATATTTTTCACGCCCCTTGCGAGCTACTACCTTTATATTTTTCCCGCCCCTTGCGAGCTACCACCTTTATATTTTACCCGCCCCTTGCGAGCTACCACCTTTATATTTTTCCCGCCCCTTGCGAGCTACTACCTTTATATTTTTCCCGCCCCTTGCGAGCTACCACCTTTGTATTTTTCCCGCCCCTTGCGAGCTACCACCTTTGTATTTTTCCCGCCCCTTGCGCGCTACCACCTTTGTATTTTTCCCGCCCTTGCGAGCTACAAACTTTGTATTTTTGCCGCCCCTTGCGTGCTACCATCTTTGTATTTTGCCCGCCCCTTGCGTGCTAACACCTTTGTATTTTTCCCGCCCCTTGCGACCTACTACCTTTGTATTTTTCCCGCCCCTTGCGAGCTACCACCTTTGTATTTTTCCCGCCCCGTGTGAGCTACCACCCTTAAGTCCTTCAAGCCTTTGCAAACAAAGTAGTAAAAAAGCGTAATATCCAATTGCTCTTGGCTTTATAACTTTCTAATGAATTTACCAATTGCAATGAAATAAATTTTAAAAGAAAGCACAGGATTTGCACATTCATGCCCGGTATCACTTATCAATATTTTATAAGCTCTAATCGCATTGATAGAGGGCGGCACAATACACTTTCCATACATTTTAGAAGATTTAACAGAAAGAAACCGTTATATATCCTACTATAACTAAGGAAATTCAAAATGGTTTTCATATTTGAATTCTACTCAGCAATACCTTTCATTTGATACCAAACTTGCCGGGAAATAAAACAAAAAAAAATTTCGGTTTTCAGCTACTACTACTATAACCCGCGCACCTCTGCGGTTTCATTTGTACCCACCAGGTGGCTTCAAGTCGCTAAATCAGTGATATTACAAATATCCTTAAAATATCGACTAAATATATCCTGATTTGGACGAAACTTCGTATAGCGCTTAAGCACCACCTACCCCTTTAATATAAATTCACACTTTGAAGATATCGTAAAATTTTCCTAACAAAATTTAACTTTTCAATTTTTCAATGAAAATTTTTGAGGCAAAATTTCAAATTTTTCAAAATTTTACCCAATCGGGATGAAATTTTAACAAAAATTTTGTTAATAAACTTAACCAAAAACCCCTGTAAACGACTTATTTTTGTAATTCGGTCGTGTATTTTTTTTCTACCACTGTGCTTGTATCCGTTAAACGTATCTTAGCTAATTGTTAATATACTTCAAAGCTTCCATAACAAATAGCTAAAAGAATTATTATAATCCGTTCATAAATACCAAAGTTATTGGTACCTAAACATTTCAATCTCACCTATAAGGTGAGATTTGTGTACCTCATTTGAATAAGCGCAAGTGAATCTATTTAATTAAAAATATTTGCTGAATGTAAACATTTAAGAACAATTGAGGTAAGAAATTATATCTATAATTCCTCCCCTATCCATATATATCAAGAAACCTGCTTCGTTTTCATAACTTCGAGTAGTAATTAGTAATAGTAGGTACCCAGTTCCTAGTGAAAGTAGGAAAGAGTACACCGGTGGATCCATATTCATGTTACTATTCCTAACAAAGTGTTGAATATTGAGCTTTCACATGTATGACAACATTTTAGCCCTAATAGAGTAGAAAAGGGATAAGTAATAAAAATCCCTTAATATTCTATTATTAATAACAATTGGCAATAAATTACATAAAGTGGTCGTAGTACAAAAGAGCATAATGCTATACTCTTTTGTTAATAACTTAACACATACTGCACCGATTTGCATGATTTAACTTTTAAAATATATAAGGGTGATTTAGTAAACGTGTAAAAAATAAAGTTTATATATATATTATTATAAAGTTTCAACCCTTAATTTATACCAAAAGATTCACCCCCATCTCAGATAATATAAACAAAGGTCGGCAAAAGTTAGAAATCTACGATTAGTATAAAAAATTTAACCGTAGCGAAATAAAAAAAACACCCTGTATATCCTACTTGCACCCCCTTTCGAATAAGGGTAGTCACCCCCGGGTGGGTGAAAATTTGTTTAACAAATTTATCTTAATTATTTTGACGATTTTGACATTTTTCCGTTTTTGGGTGTATTTTATACCCAATGAACTTTTATCGCTCTGAATATATTTAGGGGATGATAAATCATACCCTTAAATAAAACATGAAAGAATAATTGGGAAAAATTAAAATTGACCGCAGATATAATTTTTTGAATTATACTCAGTTTCCCGATGAAACTCAATTATCGGCATTTTGCTCAAGTGACGCCGTTTTTGTATTGCTAATAACTACCCTTAATATGCATTTTTGATCGGCAATATGGGGGTGATTTAGCTTCTACAATCGATTACCTATCGATTGATGTAACTTTCACCCCGCTCTGATGAAATTTTCACACAACTTAATGCAAATGAGTGAAAAAGGACAAAATTTCACTTTTCATTTTTTCAATGGAAATTTAAATTTTTTAAAAAATTTACCCGATCGGGATGAAATTTAAGTCATAGCTACACATTAACATCCCTTTTGAAATGAGGGTAATTACTCCCGCGAAAATTGAAATTTGTTTAACAAATTTAACAAAAACCACGTGTGAACGGCTTATTTTGGTCCTTTTGACGTGTATTTTTTGTCTTATACTGCACTTATATCCACCCAAAGTATCCAACAATTTAACTAATAGTATTATTAACCAAATATTAACAGAATTATTAAGATATGTCAATAAATACCGAAGTTATTGGTACTCAAACATGAGCAACTCTCTAGAAGGTGAGGTTTGTTTTTACCTCATTTAAATATCCGGAAATTAAGATATTTAGTTAAAAATATTTTCTAAATGTAAACATTTAAGAACAAATGAGGTTAGAAATTATATCTATAATTCCTCCCCTATCGATACATATCAATAAACCTGCTTTGTTTTCATAACTTCGAATACTAATTACTAATAGTAGGTACCCAGTTCCTAGTGAAAGTAGGTAAAATTTCACCGAAACCACCAAATTCATGTTACTATTACTAACAAAGTATTGAATATCGAGCTTTCACATGTATGGCAACATTATAGCCCTAATAGAGTAAAAAAGGGATGAGTAATAAAAATCCCTTAAAATTCTATTATTAACAACTTTTTGCAATAAATTACGTAAATTGGTCCTAGTACAAAAAAGCCTCATTCTTTGCTCTCTTATTAATAACTTTACAACCACTGAACCGATTTGCATGATTTAACTTTTAAAATATATTAGGGTAGTTAAATAAACTTTGAAAACACCCCCAATAAATCATCAACCCTTAATTTATACGAAACAATTCACCCCATTTATGTAGTATAATCAAAGGTCGGCAAAAGTTAGAAATCTACGATTAGTATAAAAAATTTAACCGTAGCGAAATAATAGAAACACCCTGTATATTCTACTACCATCCCCTTTCAAATAAGGGTAGTCACCCCCGGGTGGGTTAATAGAAACACCCTGTATATCCTACTACTATCCCCTTTCGAATAAGGGTAGTCACCCCCGGGTGGGTGAAAATTTCTTTAACAAAGTTAACTTAATTAAGTTAGCGTTTTTGAGATTTTTCCGTTCTTAGGTGTATTTTTTTACTCAATATATTTTGATCGCTCGGAATATTTTTAGGGGATGTTAATTCACACCCTTAAATAACAGGCAAAAGAATAATTGAAAAAAGTTTAAACCGACCGGAGATATAATTTTTTGAATTATACTCAGTTTCCCGACTGTACTCAATATTCGGCATTTTGCTCAAGTGACGCCGTTTTTGTATAGCTAATAACTACCCTTAATATGCATTTTCGATCTGCAATATGGGGGTGATTTATCTTCTACAATCGATTACCTATCGATTGATATAACTTTCACCCCGCTCTGATGAAATTTTCACACAACTTAATGCAAATGAGTGAAAAAGGACAAAATTTCACTTTTCATTTTTTCAATGGAAATTTAAATTTTTTAAAAAATTTACCCGATCGGGATGAAATTTTAGTCATAGCTACACATTAACATCCCTTTTGAAATGAGGGTAATTACTCCCGCGAAAATTGAAATTTGTTTAACAAATTTAACAAAAACCACGTGTGAACGGCTTATTTTGGTCCTTTTGACGTGTATTTTTTGTCTTATACTGCACTTATATCCACCCAAAGTATCCAACAATTTAACTAATAGTATTATTAACCAAATATTAACAGAATTATTAAGATATGTCAATAAATACCGAAGTTATTGGTACTCAAACATGAGCAACTCTCTAGAAGGTGAGGTTTGTTTTTACCTCATTTAAATATCCGGAAATTAAGATATTTAGTTAAAAATAATTTCTAAATGTAAACATTTAAGAACAAATGAGGTAAGAAATTATATCTACACTTCCTCCCCTATCGATACATATCAAGAAACCTGCTTCGTTTTCATAATTTCGAGTAGTAATTAGTAATAGTACGTACCGAGTTCCTAGTGAAAGTAGGTAAAATTTCACCGAAAACACCAAATTCATTTTACTATTACTAACAAATTATGTAATATCGAGCTATAACATGTATGGCAACATTATAGCCCTAATAGAGTAGAAAAGGGATGAGCAATAAAAATCCCTTAAAATTCTATTATTAACAACTTTTTGCAATAAATTACGAAAACTGGTCCTAGTACAAAAAAGCCTCACACTTTGCTCTCTTGTTAATAACTTTACAACCACTGCAGCGATTTGCGTGATTTAACTTTTAAAATATATAAGGGTGGTTTAATAAACTTTTAAAATACCCCCTATAAAGTTTCAACCCTTAATTTATACGAAACAATTCACCCCCATTTATATAGTATAATCAAAGTTCGGCAAAAGTTAGAAATGTACGATTAGTATAAAAAATTTAACCGTAGCGAAATAATAGAAACACCCTGTATATCCTACTACCATCCCCTTTCAAATAAGGGTAGTCACCCCCGGGTGGGTGAAAATTTGTTTAACAAATTTAACTTAATTATTTTGACGATTTTGACATTTTCCGTTTTTGGGTGTATTTTTTACCCAATGAACTTTTATCGCTCGGAATATTTTTAGGGGATGTTAAATTACACCCTTAAATATCAGACGAAAGACTAATAGAAAAAAGTTTAAACCGACCGGAGATATAATTTTTTGAATTATACTCAGTTTCCCGGCGGTACTCAATTATCGGCATTTTGCTCAAGTGACGCCGTTTTTGTATTGCTAATAACTACCCTTAATATACATTTTGGATCTGCAGTATGGGGGTGATTTAGCTTCTACAATCGATTACCTATCAATTGGTATAACTTTCACCCCGCCCCGACAAAATTTTCACACAACTTAATGCAAATGAGTGAAAAAGCTGCTACCCAGTTCCTAGTGAAAGTAGGAAAGAGTACACCGATGGAACAATTTATCATTATTATTATAACTTTTTAACCAATTTACCAATTTCAATGAAATAACTTTTAAAAGAAAGCACAGGGTTTATATATTCATCCTTAATACTATTATTCATTAATATTTGAAGCTTTAATACCACTGAGAGAGGGCGGTACAATGCACCTTCCCATACATTTTAGTAGATTTAACAGAAAGAAACCGTTATATATCCTACTATAGCTTAGGAAATTCAAAATGGTTTTCATAATTGAATTCTACTCAAAAATACCTTTCATTTGATACCAAACTTGCCGGGAAAGAAAACAAAAACAAATTTCGTAATTTTCCCTAGGGTATTGGCCAGGATTTCGGGGTTGAAAAGGTACCTTGGTACAGGTAAAAATTCATATCTCGCCAAATAGTAAACGGATTTCAGTTATTTAAAAAGCAGAATTAAGCAGAGGTTTTCAGCTACTACTACTATAACCCGCGCACCTCTGCGGTTTCATTTGTACCCACCAGGTGGCTCCAAGTCGATAAATCAGTGATATTACAAATATCCTTAAAATATCAACTAAATATATCCTGATTTGGATGAAACTTAGTATAGCGCTTAAGCACCACCTACCCCTTTAATATAAATTCACATTTTGTAGATATCGTAAAATTTTCCTAACAAAATTTTACTTTTCAATTTTTCAATGAAAATTTTTGAGGCAAAATTTAAAATTTTTCAAAATTTTACCCAATCGGGATGAAATTTTAACCAAAGATAACTATCTTTATCCCTTTTAAAATAAGGGTAGTCATTTGCGCGCAAATTGAAATTTTGTTAATAAACTTAACCAAAAGCCCCTGTGAACGACTTATTTTTGTAATTTGGTCGTGTATTTTTTTTTCTACCACTGTGCTTGTATCCGTTAAACGTATCTCAGCTATTTGTTAATATACTTCAAAGCTTCCTTAACAAATGGCTAAAAGAATTATTATAATCCGTTCATAAATACCAAAGTTATTGGTACCTAAACATTTCAATCTCACCTATAAGGTGAGATTTGTGTACCTCATTTGAATAAGCGCAAGTGAAGTTATTTAGTTAAAAATATTTTCTAAATGTAAACATTTAAGAACAAATGAGGTTAGAAATTATATCTATAATTCCTCCCCTATCGATACATATCAATAAACCTGCTTTGTTTTCATAACTTCGAATACTAATTACTAATAGTAGGTACCCAGTTCCTAGTGAAAGTAGGTAAAATTTCACCGAAACCACCAAATTCATGTTACTATTACTAACAAAGTATTGAATATCGAGCTTTCACATGTATGGCAACATTATAGCCCTAATAGAGTAAAAAAGGGATGAGTAATAAAAATCCCTTAAAATTCTATTATTAACAACTTTTTGCAATAAATTACGAAAACTGGTCCTAGTACAAAAAAGCCTCATTCTTTGCTCTCTTGTTAATAACTTTACAACCACTGAACCGATTTGCATGATTTAACTTTTAAAATATATTAGGGTAGTTAAATAAACTTTGAAAACACCCCCAATAAATCATCAACCCTTAATTTATACGAAACAATTCACCTTATTTATGTAGTGTAATCAAAGGTCGGCAAAAGTTAGAAATCTACGATTAGTATAAAAAATTTAACCGTAGCGAAATAATAGAAACACCCTGTATATTCTACTACCATCCCCTTTCAAATAAGGGTAGTCACCCCCGGGTGGGTGAAAATTTGTTTAACAAATTTAACTTAATTATTTTGACGATTTTGACATTTTTCCGTTTTTGGGTGTATTTTTTACCCAATGAACTTTTATCGCTCGGAATATTTTTAGGGGATGTTTAATCATACCCTTAAATATCAGACGAAAGAATAATAGAAAAAAGTTTAAACCGACCGGAGATATAATTTTTTGAATTATACTCAGTTTCCCGACTGTACTCAATATTCGGCATTTTGCTCAAGTGACGCCGTTTTTGTATAGCTAATAACTACCCTTAATATGCATTTTCGATCTGCAATATGGGGGTGATTTAGCTTCTACAATCGATTACCTATCGATTGATATAACTTTCACCCCGCTTGGACAAAATTTTCACACAACTTATAGTAAATGCATGAAAAAGGTGCTATCCAGTTCCTAGTGAAAGTAGGTAAAATTTCACCGAAAACACCAAATTCATTTTACTATTATTAACAAAGTATTGAATATCGAGCTTTCACATGTATGGCAACATTATAGCCCTAATAGAGTAGAAAAGGGATGAGTAATAAAAATCCCTTAATATTCTATTATTAACAACTTTTTGTAATAAATTACGTAAACTGGTCCTTTTACAAAAAAGCCTCACACTTTGCTCTCTTGTTAATAACTTTACAACCACTGGACCGATTTGCGTGATTTAACTTTTAAAATATATTAGGGTGGTTTAATAAACTTTTAAAACACCCCTAATAAATCACCAACCCTTAATTCGTATCAAACTGTTCACCCCCATTCATGTGTTATAATTAAAGGTCGGCAAAAGTTAGAAATCTACGATTAGTATAAAAAATTTAACCGTAGCGAATTAATAGAAACACCCTGTATATCCTACTACTATCCCCTTTCGAATAAGGGTAGTCACCCCCGGGTGGGTGAAAATTTCTTTAACAAAGTTAACTTAATTAAGTTAGCGTTTTTGAGATTTTTCCGTTCTTAGGTGTATTTTTTTACTCAATATATTTTGATCGCTCGGAATATTTTTAGGGGATGTTAATTCACACCCTTAAAGAACAGGCAAAAGAATAATTGAAAAAAGTTTAAACCGACCGGAGATATAATTTTTTGAATTTTCTCACTTTTCCGACGGAACTCAATTATCGGCATTTTGGTCGCCTGACGCCGTTTTTGCATCGCTAGTAACTACCCTTAATATGCATTTTCGATCTAGAACATGGGGGTGATTTCTCTTCTACAATCGATTACCTATCGATTGATGTAATTTTCACCGCAGTCCGACAAAATTTTCAGTCAATTTAATGCAAATGATTGAAAAATGCGCTTTTTTGCACCGGAACTTATGCAAATTTTTGCAAAATGCTCCCAACGCGTTTGCGAAAAAACTATTAGTTATAGAAAAAAACTTTTGTAATGAGATATTCATAACTTTCGGAGCAGATAGTTTAAAAAAAAAGAACGGTCGATTTTGGACCACTCGTTAGATTTTGGGGGATGGCACCCCCGGTCGAATATTTAAGGGAAAAAAGTCAGCGATGAAGTTTTTTTAATTAAAAAAAAAAATACACAAATCGATTGGTGACCAAATTACCTTTAATTTGATACCCCACATGGGGGTAGTTGGAATTTCCGTTAGGGGTGCGTCCACCCCCACCCCAAAAAATACACCCCCGAAATTTTTTTTTTTATTTTTCCCGAAAAGACATTTAGAAATAAAAATGAACACAATTCACCCGAACTCGATCAGACATTTCCGTTCCGATCACGAACCACTCAAAATTCGAAAAAATGTAATAGATCAAAAATTTAGTACAGAATGAAAATTATTTTTTTTTGAAAATTCCACGTAATATAGCATGTAGACAGCTATTAGCAGACGTTTTTTGAAATTTTTAACAAATATTCTAGTACCCCCCGCGGGGGTGTATTTTTTCCTCTAGTACTTTTTGAAAATTTTATTACATTTTCGAATAGGCCTCGCCCCTACGTGAAAAATGATACGACACATGACCCCCCTCCGAAGTACAGTTTCGGAGTTATTTCGAGTCAAAGTGCCAGAGGGGAGGGGCTTATTGCCACTCCCCCTAAGCCTATATCGAAATAAAATATAGCCTATACCATTTTCGCGCTGATTTTCTAGAATGTGGACTTTTTAGAATTTTGATCCGATGGCCCAGTTTTGAGCTTTTGGGTCTACCGATTTAAGAAAATGGGCGATTAAAAAATCGATTTTCGAGCCTTAATAACTTTGGCCCCGCCCACTCTAAAATTCTTAATTTTTTTTAAACCCATAGCCCCGCAGCACCCGACTCCGACAAACCAAACCCGAACTCGATCCGACACTTGGTTCTCGAGTTATAAGCTCTTAAAGTTTCAACTTTGAGGCCACGCCCCCATTTTGTTATAGCTCCGCCCCAAATTTTAAAGAGCGGACACGATAGCCCTTAACATTTCCTATCATCTGGCAAAAGTTTTTTCAAAAAAAAAATAAGCTACTGGGGCCCTCCTATGGGCCGGGGCAAAATTTAGATATGCCTATAGCACAATATCATGGATTTCTAATAGATGGGCATTTACCCAAACCAAATCGGTCCGGTAGTTTCTGAGATTAAGCGCGCACAAAATCAAAGGTACTCACGTTTTATATATATGTTAGAAGATAGAAGATAGAAGATAGAAGATAGAAGATAGAAGATAGAAGATAGAAGAAGATAGAAGACTAGCTGGTGCCCGCGCCTACGTCTGCGGCTATAGTGTAGATAGATAATAGTGGGGGTAAGCAATACGGGGGATAATGCTCTATTTAACAAAAAAAGAATTATGCAAATCGGTCTACACGTTCGGGAGATATGCTAAAGCAACTGAAGGTGAAAAGTTTTGTCCCGGTAGCAACAGAATCTTAATTCAAAAGAAAAAAATTTAAAAATTTGACTAAAAAAAAGTGTGGGTAGGGAGTGATTGGAGTAAGAGGAGGGAAGACCCCCCTATTTAAAAAAAAGAATTATGCAAATCGGTCCACACGTTACGAAGTTAGACAATAGCAACTATCGATGAAAACTGTTTTCCCTAAATCAAATGTTAATATACTACTCCAAAAAAAATTGAATAAAAGTAAAGTGTGGTGAGGGTGGGAGGGTATACAATTGAAAGAAGGGATCATACCCTATTTAACAAAAAAAGAGTTATAAAAATCGGTCCACGGGTTATAAAATTGGACTAAAGCAACTATAGTGTGAAAAATGACGCCTTGTGAAATTAACGAATGGTATGGTGCGAGCTACTACCTTTGTATCTTCCCGCCCCTTGCGAGCAACGACCTTTGTATCCTCCCGCCTCTTGCGAGCTACGACCTTTGTATCCTCCCGCCCCTTGCGAGCTTCTACTCTTATATCGTCCCGCCCTTGCGAGCTACTACTCTTGTATCCTCCCGCCCCTTGCGAGCTAAGACCTTTGTATCCTCCCGCCTCTAGCGAGCTTCAACCTTTGTATTCTCTCGCCTCTTGCGAGCTACGACCTTTGTATCCTCCCGCCTCTTGCGAGCTAGTGCCCTTGTATCCTCCCGCCCCATGCGAGCTACTGTCTTTGTATCTTACCGCCCCTTGCGAGCTATCGCCTTTGTAGTCTATCACCCTTTGCGAGCAAATACCCTTGTACATTACCGCCGCTTGCGAGCTAGTACCTTTGTATCCTTTGTACTTATATCCACCTGAAGTATTTCACAATTTAGCTTATGCCATTCTTAACCAACTGTTAAAATAATTACTAAAATATATCAATAAACGCCAAAGTTATTGGTGAGGTTTGTATACCTCATTTGAATAACCGGAAGTGAAGTTATTTAGTTCAAAATGTTAACTAAATGTAAACATTTAAAAACAAATGAGGTAAGAAATTATATCTATAATTCCTCCTCTATCGCTATATACCAATAAAATTGCTTCGTTTTCATAATTTCCAATAGTAATTAGTAATAGTAGTTACCCAGTTCCTAGTGAAAGCAAGAGAGAGTACACCGAAAAAACCATTTCATGTTGCTCTTTGGTTAGTATATAAGGGTATTTAGTTAAACTTTTAAAACATCCCCCACAAATCAGCAATCCTTAATTCATATCAAAAGAATCACCCCCAACTGAGATAATATAATCAAATGTTGAGCAAAAGTGAAAAATTTACGATTAGTATGAAAAATTTAACCGTAGCGAAGTAAAAAAACATCCTGCATATCCCATTTACATCCTCTTTTAGATAAGGGTAGTCACCTCCGTATGGGTGAAAATTTCTTTAACAAATTTAACTTTATTAAATTAGCGATTTTGCAATTTTGCCGATTTTCTGTGTACTTTTTGACGCAATGTATCTTTATCAACCAAATTAATTTTATAATGTAGTAAATCCAACCCCTAATCAAATGTTGAAAAAAATTTAGAAAAAAGTTAAAAAATCCCGGATATATAATAATTTTTTTGAATTTTCTCAATTTGCCGACGGCATTCAATAAAATTTATAGAAAAAAGAAACCTTTATAAAACTCACTGTATCAAAGATAATTCGAAATGGTTTTCATATTTGAATTCTACGCAGTAATACCTTTCATTTGATACCAATCTTGCCGGGAAAGAAGACAAAAAAAAATTTCATAATTTTCAAAAGGGATTCGTCCAGGATTTCGGCATTGAAAAGGTCCTTGCTACAGAGAAAAATTAATATCTCGCCAAATACCTAACCGATTTTGGTAATTTAAAAACCAGAATAAAGCAGAGATTGGTAGCTTTCCACTACTATAACCCGTGAACCTCCAAGGTTTCATTTGAACCCAGCAGATGGCTTCAAGTCGCTAAATCAGTGATATTATAAAAATCTCTAAAATGTCAACTAAATATATCTTGGTTTGGACGAAACTTAGTATAGCGCTTACACACCGCCTTCCCCTTAAATATACATCCACACTTTGCAGATATTGTAAAATTTTCTTAACAAAATTTAACTTTTCATTTTTTCACTGGAAATTTTTTATGCAACATTTAAATTTACAAATCTCGATGAAATTTTAACCATACCTACGTATTTACATCCCCTTTCAAATAAAGGTAATTACTCCCACGAAAATTGATTTTTTTAGCAAATTTAGAAAAACCTCCAGTCAATCACAAATAACTCACATTGTGTCGTGTATTTTTTTTCCAACTACTGTACTTATATCCACCCAATGTATCTCACAGTTTAGCTAATAGTATCCTTCACCAACTGTTGAAAGAATTACTAAAATATATCAATAAACGCCAAAGTTATTCGTACTCAAACATGTGCAACCCCCTATAAGGTGAGATTTGCTTACCTCATTTGAATAACCGGAACTGAAGCTATTTAGTTCAAAATGTTCACTAAATATAAACATCCAAGAACAAATGAGGTAAGAAATTATATCTATAATTCCTCCTCTATCGCTGCATACCAATAAACCTGCTTCGTTTTCATAATTTCCAATAGTAATTAGTAATAGTAGGTATCCAGTTCCTAGTGAAAGCAAGACCGAGTACACCGAAAAAACCATTTCATGTTGCTATTACTAATAAAGTATTATATATCGAGCTTTCACATGTATGGACACATTTTAGCCCTAATAGAGGAGAAAAGGGTAGAGTAATAAAAATCTCTTAAATTTCTATTATTAACAGCAATTGGCAATAAAGCAACTGAACTGGTCATTATGCAAAAGAGCCTCATATTTTGCTCTTTGGTTAGTAACTTCACAACCGCTGCACCGATTTGCATGATTTAACTTTTCAAATATATTAGGGTATTTAGTTAAACTTTTAAGAGATCCGCCACAAATCAGCAATCCTTAATTCATATCAAAAGAATCACCCCCAACTGAGATAATATAATCAAATGTTGAGCAAAAGTGAAAAATCTACGATTAGTATAAAAAATTTAACCGCAGAGAAATAAGAAAAACATCCTCCACATCCCATTTACATCCTCTTTCAGATAAGGGTAGTCACCTCCGGATGGGTGAAAATTTCTTTAACAAATTTAACTTTATTAAGTTAGCAATTTTGCTATATTGCCGTTTTTGTCTGCATTTTTCGACCCAATTAACCTTTATCAACCAAATTAATTTTCCGATGTAGTAAATCCATCCCCTAATCAACTGTTGAAATAATAATTTAAAAAAATTAATAACTCCAGGAGATATAATTTTTCGAATTTTGCCACTTTTTCGACGACACTTTTTATCGGCATTTTGGTCGCCTTACGGCACTTTTCCGTCGCTGGTAACTACCCTAAATATACATTTTCGATCTGGAACATGGGGGTGATTTCTCTTCTACAATCGATTACCTATCGATTGATGTAATTTTCAACTCGCTCCGACGAAAACTTCACACCACTTAACGCAAATGATTGAAAAAAGTCCTTTTTTCCGACAAATTTGTGCAAATTTTAGCAAAATCTTCCCACCGTGTTTGCGCGAAAACTATAAGTGATGGAATGGTGTGTTGTTTGTAAAAGTTTCATAACTTTTGGAGTAGATAGTTTTAAAAAAAAGAACGGTCCGTTTTGGATCAACCCGTAGAACTTGGAGGATGGCATCCCCGCTTCAATGTTTAACGAAAAAAAGTCAGCGATAAAGTTTTTTCGATTTAAACAAAAACTGCACCAATCAATTTGTGACCGGTTTACCTTTAATTTGATACCACACATCCCTTATTTCGACTTCGGGGTTAGCCATCCCCCACCCCCACCCCCCGAAAAATTAGCACCAAAATTTTTTTTATATTTTTTCCAAATTGCTTCGATCACAAAACAAATGAAAATAAGTGTCTTCTTTTCAATCGCACATCCCCAACCTAAGTTATAATTTTTTGAAAATCCATTTTGTAATAGATGAAAAAAGTCTGGTACAAAATCAAAAAAAAATTTTTTTATCTCACCCATTCGCAAGATGGTCCAGCATGTAGTGCGCCACAGTTTTTTGAAAAATTTCAAAAATATTCTACTACTACACTCTCGTGCAAAAATTTTCCTCTAGTACATTTTCAATTTTTTTTTCCATTTCCGAATAGATCTTACGATTCTACGTAAAATGAATACCCACATGATGGGGTTCCGACCAATACTCCCCGAGTTATAAACGAACATAGCACACCAACTCGCATAGGTCCCGCACTTTTTCAAAAACTCTCGAAAAAAATAGCCTATCTCACATGCGGTCATAACATCTACAACATCCGTAAATATGAACGGATTCCGTTTGACAGTTTTTTCTATTTTGGTCCCACCAATTGCAAAAAATTATCCTTTTTTGATCCTTTTTCAAGGACTCCATCTGCAACGTTAATAACTTTGCCATATTCAATGGTAAAAATCTATTCAAACTCTTATCACATCCACGACATTCTCCCCTATCCATAAATATCTCAAACTCATCTATCCGTCACCCCGTTCTTCCGCTATAGCCCCACAAAGGTTCAACTTTAAGGCCTCGCCTACTCGAAACAATCAACCTTATGGTAAAAAATATATATACCATTCCATCGGCAATAACCCACTTTATATTTTAGTAAAAAAAAAAAAAAAAATTTTCCCCATCCAAAAATTCGATATTTCTAGAAAAAATTTAAAAAATCGGGCTCCGTTACGACACAGTTTAATTCTTTCACTATCATATACCATTTACCGCATCAAAATCCATCGAACCAATTTTCTTAGACACACTGCAATAGATTTCTCTACCCGCAACCAACTCGCATTTTAAGTATTTAGATAGTGGATGCCCGCGCCTACGCCGCGATGATACTGTAGGTAGGTGGAAAGTGGGGGTAGTTTACAGTGGGGGTAGGGCATAGGGGGGATGTGCTCTATTTAACAAAAAAAGAATTGGCGAAATCGGTCCACGGGTTCGGGAGATAGGCTAAAGTAAAGTAAAAAAAGTGAGGTAAGGAAAAATCTAAGAATGCAATGAAAAAGAAATCAAAAAAAAATAAATCAATAAAAAATATAAGGGTGGGTGAAAAGTGGGTGGGGTGGGAGGAGGGATGACCCCCTATTTAACAAAAAAAGAATTATCCAAATCGGTCCACGGGTTAGGGAGATAGGCTAAAGTAAAGTAGGTGCAAACAGTTAAACAGTTTCTCTTAAGTCAAATGTAGTATATTATACTACAAAAAAAATCGAATAAAATGAGAGTGCGGGGGGATAGGAGGGTATGTAGGTGGGAGGAGAGATCATACTCTATTTAACAAAAAAAGAATTATCAAAATCGGTCCACGGGTTAGGAAGTTGGACTAAACCTTTGTATTTGCCCGCCCCTTGCGAGCTACCACCTTTATATTTTTCCCGCCCCTTGCGAGCTGCCACCTTTGTATTTTTCCCGCCCCTTGCGAGCTACCACCTTTGTATTTTTCCCCGCCCCTTGCGAGCTACTACCTTTGTATTTTTCCCGCCCCTTGCGAGCTACCACCTTTGTATTTTTCCCGCCCCTTGCGAGCTACCACGTTTGTATTTTTCCCACCCCTTGCGAGCTACCACCTTTGTATTTTTCCCGCCCCTTGCGAGGTACCACCTTTATATTTTTCCCGCCTCTTGCGAGCTACTACCTTTGTATTTTTCCCGCCCCTTGCGAGCTACCACCTTTATATTTTTCCCGCCCCTTGCGAGCTACCACCTTTATATTTTTCCCGCCCCTTGCGAGCTACCACCTTTATATTTTTCCCGCCCCTTGCGAGCTACCACCTTTATATTTTTCCCGCCCCTTGCGTTCTACCACCTTTGTATTTTGCCCGCCCCTTGCGAGCTACTACCTTTGTATTTTTCCCGCCCCTTGCGAGCTACCACCTTTATATTTTTCCCGCCCCTTGCGAGCTACCACCTTTATATTTTTCCCGCCCCTTGCGTGCTACCACCTTTGTATTTTGCCCGCCCCTTGCGAGCTACCACCTTTGTATTTTTCCCGCCCCTTGCGAGCTACCACCTTTATATTTTTCCCGCCCCGTGCGAGCTACCATCTTTATATTTTTCCCGCCCCGTGCGAGCTACCACCCTTAAGTTCTTCAAGCCTTTGCAAACAAATTAGTAAAAAAGCGTAATATCCAATTGCTCTTGGCTTTATCAATTTCTAATGAGTTTACCAATTTCAATGAAATAAATTTTAAAAGAAAGCACAGGATTTGCACATTCATGCCCGATATCACTTATCAATATTTTATAAGCTCTAATCGCATTGATAGAGGGCGGCACAATAAACTTTCCATACATTTTAGAAGATTTAACAGAAAGAAACCGTTATATATCCTACTATAACTAAGGAAATTCAAAATGGTTTTCATATTTGAATTCTACTCAGCAATACCTTTCATTTGATACCAAACTTGCCGGGAAATAAAACAAAAAAAATTTCGTAATTTTTCCTAGGGGATGGTCCAGGATTTCGGCATTGAAAAGGTACCTTGCTGCAGGTAAAAATTCATATCTCGCAAAATAGTAAACGGATTTCAGCTATTTAAAAAGCAGAATTAAGCAGAGGTTTTCAGCTACTAATACTATAACCCGCGCACCTCTGCGGTTTCATTTGTACCCACCAGGTGGCTCCAAGTCGCTAAATCAGTGATATTACAAATATCCTTAAAATATCGACTAAATATATCCTGATTTGGACGAAACTTAGTATAGCGCTTAAGCGCCACCTACCCCTTTAATATAAATTCACACTTTGTAGATATCGTAATATTTTCTTAACAAAATTTCACTTTTCATTTTTTCAATGAAAATTTTTGAGGCAAAATTTCAAATTTTTCAAAATTTTACCCAATCGGGATGAAATTTTAACCAAAGATAACTATCTTCATCCCTTTTAAAATAAGGGTAGTCATTTGCGCGAAAATTGAAATTTTGTTAATAAACTTAACCAAAAACCCCTGTGAACGACTTATTTTTGTAATTTGGTCGTGTATTTTTTTTTCTACCACTGTGCTTGTATCCGTTAAACGTATCTCAGCTATTTGTTTATATACTTCAATGCTTCCTTAACAAATAGCTAAAAGAATTATTATAATCCGTTCATAAATACCAAAGTTATTGGTACCTAAACATTTCAATCTCACCTATAAGGTGAGATTTGTGTACCTCATTTGAATAAGCGCAAGTGAAGTTATTTAGTTAAAAATATTTTCTAAATGTAAACATTTAAGAACAAATGAGGTTAGAAATTATATCTATAATTCCTCCCCTATCGATGCATATCAATAAACCTGCTTCGTTTTCATAACTTCGAATACTAATTAGTAATAGCAGGTACCCAGTTCCTAGTGAAAGTAGGAAAGAGTGCACCGGTGGATCCATATTCATGTTACTATTACTAACAAAGTATTGAATATCGAGCTTTCACATGTATGGCAACATTTTAGCCCTAATAGAGTAGAAAAGGGATAAGTAATAAAAATCCCTTAATTTTCTATTATTAATAACAATTGGCAATAAATTACATAAAGTGGTCGTAGTATAAAAGAGCATAATGCTATACTGTTTTGTTAATAACTTAACACATACTGCACCGATTTGCATGATTTAACTTTTAAAATATATAAGGGTGATTGAGTAAACGTGTAAAACACCTTCTATAAAGTTTCAACCTTTAATTTATACCAAAAGATTCACCCCCATCTCAGATAATACAACCAAAGGTCGGCAAAAGTTAGAAATCTACGATTAGTATAAAAAATTTAACCGTAGCGAAATAAAAAAAACACCCTGTATATCCTACTTGCATCCCCTTTCGAATAAGGGTAGTCACCCCCTTGTGGGTGAAAATTTTTTTAACAAATTTAAATTAATTATTTTGACGATTTTCACATTTTTCCGTTTTTGGGTGTTTTTTTTTACCCAATGAACTTTTATCGCTCGGATTATTTTTAGGGGATGACAAATCATACCCTTAAATAAAGCATGAAAGAATAATTGGAAAAAATTGAAACCGACCGCAGATATAATTTTTTGAATTATACTCACTTTCCCGACGGTACTCATTTATCGGCAGTTTGCTCAAGTGACGCCGTTTTTGTATTGCTAATAACTACCCTTAATATGCATTTTCGATCTGCAATATGGGGGTGATTTAGCTTCTACAATCGATTACCTATCGATTGATATAACTTTCAGCCCGCTCCGACAAAATTTTCACACAACTTATAGTAAATGCATGAAAAAGGTGCTATCCAGTTCCTAGTGAAAGTAGGTAAAATTTCACCGGAAACACCAAATTCATTTTACTATTACTAACAAAGTATGTAATATCCAGCTTTCACATGTATGGCAACATTTTAGCCCTAATAGAGTAGAAAAGGGATCAGTAATAAAAATCCCTAAATATTCTATTATTAACAACTTTTAGCAATAAATTACGTAAACTGGTCGTAGCACAAAAGAGCCTCATATTTTGCTCTTTTGTTAATAACTTTACAACCACTGCACCGATTTGCATGACTTAACTTTTACAATATATAAGGGTGATTTAGTAAACGTGTAAAACACCCCCTATAAAGTTTCAACCCTTAATTTATACCAACAGATTCGCCCCCATCTTAGATAATATAACCAAAGGTCGGCAAAAGTTAGAAATCTACGATTAGTATAAAAAATTTAACCGTAGCGAAATAAAAAAAACACCCTGTATATCCTACTTGCATCCCCTTGCAAGTAAGGGTAGTCACCCCCGGGTGGGTGTAAATTTGTTTAACAAATTTAACTTAATTATTTTGACTATTTTAACATTTTTCCGTTTTTGGGTGTATTTTTTACCCAATGAATTTTTATCGCTCGGAATATTTTTAGGCGATGATAAATTATACCCTTAAATAAAACCTGAAATAATAATTGGGAAAAATTAAACCCGACCGCAGATATAATTTTTTGAATTATACTCAGTTTCCCGACGGTACTCATTTATCGGCTTTTGCTCAAGTGACGCCGTTTTTGTATAGCTAATAACTACCCTTAATATACATTTTGGATCTGGAATATGGGGGTGATTTAGCTTCTACAATCGATTACCTATCGATTGATGTAAGTTTCACCCCGCTCTGATGAAATTTTCACACAACTTAATGCAAATGAGTGAAAAAGGACAAAATTTCACTTTTCATTTTTTCAATGGAAATTTAAATTTTTTAAAAAATTTACCCGATCGGGATGAAATTTTAGTCATAGCTACACATTTACATCCCTTTTGAAATGAGGGTAATCACTCCCGCGAAAATTGAAATTTTTTTAACAAATTTAACAAAAACCACCTGTGAACGGCTTATTTTGGTCCTTTTGACGTGTATTTTTTGTCTTATACTGCACTTATATCCACCCAAAGTATCCAATAATTTAACTAATAGTAGTATTAACAAACTGTTAAAAGAATTACTAAGAGATGTCAATAAATACCGAAGTTATTGGTACTCAAACATGAGCAACTCTCTAGAAGGTGAGGTTTGTTTTTACCTCATTTGAATAACCGAAAGTGAAGCAATTTAATTCAAAATGTTTACTAAATGTAAACATTTAAGAATAAATGAGGTAAGAAATAATATCTACACTTCCTCCCCTATCGATACATATCAAGAAACCTGCTTCGTTTTCATAATTTCGAGTAGTAATTAGTAATAGTACGTACCGAGTTCCTAGTGAAAGTAGGTAAAATTTCACCGAAAACACCAAATTCATGTTACTATTACTAACAAAGTATGTAATATCGAGCTTTCACATGTATGGCAACATTATAGCCCTAATAGAGTAGAAAAGGGATGAGTAATAAAAATCCCTTCAAATTCTATTATTAACAACTTTTTGCAATAAATTACGTAAATTGGTGCTAGTACAAAAAAGCCTCATACTTTGCTCTCTTGTTAATAACTTTACAACCACTGCACCGATTTGCGTGATTTAACTTTTAAAATATATATGGGTGGTTTAGTAAACTTTTAAAACACCCCCAATAAGTCAGCAACCCTTAATTTATACGAAACAATTCACCCCCATTTATGTAGTATAATCCAAGGTCGGCAAAAGTTAGAAATCTACGATTAGTATAAAAAATTTAACCGTAGCGAAATAATAGAAACACCCTGTATATGCTACTACCATCCCCTTTCGAATAAGGGTAGTCACCCCCGGGTTGGTGAAAATTTCTTTAACAAATTTAAGTTAATTATTTTGACGATTTTAACATTTTTTCGTTTTTGGGTGTATTTTTTACCCAATGAACTTTTACCGCTCGAAATATTTTTAGGGGATGTTAAATCATACCCTTAAATATTGGACGAAAGAATAATAGAAAAAAGTTAAAACCGACCGGAGATATAATTTTTTGAATTATACTCACTTTCCCGACGGTACTCATTTATCGGCATTTTGCTCAAGTGACGCCGTTTTTGTATTGCTAATAACTACCCTTAATATGCATTTTCGATCTGCAATATGGGGGTGATTTAGCTTCTACAATCGATTACCTATCGATTGATATAACTTTCAGCCCGCTCCGACAAAATTTTCACACAACTTAATGCAAATGAGTGAAAAAGCTGCTACCCAGTTCCTAGTGAAAGTAGGTAAAATTTCACCGAAAACACCAAATTCATTTTACTATTACTAATAAAGTATGTAATATCCAGCTTTCACATGTATGGCAACATTATAGCCCTAATAGCGTAGAAAAGGGATGAGTAATAAAAATCCCTTAATATTCTATTATTAACAACTTTTTGCGCTAAATTACGTAAACTGGTCCTAGTACAAAAAAGCCTCACACTTTGCTCTCTTGTTAATAACTTTACAACCAATGCACCGATTTGCATGATTTAACTTTTAAAATATATTAGGGTGGTTTAATAAACTTTTAAAACACCCCCAATAAGTCAGCAACCCTTAATTTATACGAAACAATTCACCCCCATTCATATGTTAAAATCAAAGGTCGGCAAAAGTTAGAAATCTACGATTAGTATAAAAAATTTAACCGTAGCGAAATAATAGAAACACCCTGTATATGCTACTACCATCCCCTTTCGAATAAGGGTAGTCACCCCCGGGTCGGTGAAAATTTCTTTAACAAACTTAACTTAATTAAGTTAGCGTTTTTGAGATTTTTCCGTTCTTAGGTGTATTTTTTTACTCAATGTATTTTTTTCGCCCGGAATATTTTTAGGGGATGTTAATTCATACCCTTAAATAACAGGCAAAAGAATAATTGAAAAAAGTTAAAACTGACCGGAGATATAATTTTTTGAATTTTGTCACTTTTCCGACGGCACTTAATTATCGGCATTTTGGTCGCCTGACGCCGTTTTTGCATCGCTAGTAACTACCCTTAATATGCATTTTCGATCTGGAACATGGGGGTGATTTCTCTTCTAGAATCGATTACCTATCGATTGATGTAATTTTCACCCCCGTCCGACAAAATTTTCAGTCAATTTAATGCAAATGATTGAAAAATGCGCTTTTTTGCACCGGAACTTATGCAAATTTTTGCAAAATGCTCCCAACGCGTTTGCGGAAAAACTATTAGTTATAGAAAAAAACTTTTGTAATGAGATATTCATAACTTTCGGAGTAGATAGTTTTAAAAAAAAGAACGGTCGATTTTGGACCACTCGTTAGATTTTAGGGGATGGCACCCCCGGTCGAATATTTAAGGGAAAAAAGTCAGCGATGAAGTATTTTGAATTAAAAAAAAAAATACACCAATCGATTGGTGACCAAATTACCTTTAATTTGATACCCCACATAGGGGTAGTTGGAATTTCCTTGAGGGGTGCGTCCACCCCCACCCCGAAAAATACACCCCCGAAAATTTTTTTTTTATTTTTCCCTAAAAGATATTTAGAAATAAAAATGAACACAATTTACCCGAACTCGATCGGACACTTCGGCCCCGATCACGAACAACTCAAAATTCAAAAAAATGTAATAGATCAAAAATCTAGTACAAAATGGGAATTATTTTTTTTTGAAAATTCCACGTAATAGAGCATGTGCACAACTATTCTAGGTAGTTTTTTGAAAAATTTCAAAAATCGTCTAGTACCTCCCGCGGGGGTGTATTTTTTGCTCTAGTACTTTTTGAAAATTTTATTACATTTTCGAATAGGCCTCGCCCCTACGTGAAAAATGATATGACACATGACCCCCCTCCGAAGTATAGTTTCGGAGTTATTTCGAGTCAAAGTGCCAGAGGGGAGGGGCTTATTGCCACTCCCCCTAAGCCTATATCGAAATAAAATATAGCCTATACCATTTTCTCGCTGATTTTCTAGAATGTGGACTTTTTAGAATTTTGATCCGATGGCCCAGTTTTGAGCTTTTGGGTCTACCGATTTAAGAAAATGGGCGATTAAAAAATCGATTTTCGAGCCTTAATAACTTTGGCCCCGCCCACTCTAAAATTCTTAATTTTTTTTAAACCCATAGCCCCGCAGCACCCGACTCCGACAAACCAAACCCGAACTCGATCCGACACTTGGTTCTCGAGTTATAAGCTCTTAAAGTTTCAACTTTGAGGCCACGCCCCCATTTTGTTATAGCTCCGCCCCAAATTTTAAAGAGCGGACACGATAGCCCTTAACATTTCCTATCATCTGGCAAAAGTTTTTTAAAAAAAAAAATAAGCTACTGGGGCCCTCCTATGGGCCGGGGCAAAATTTTGACCTGCCTATAGCACAATATCATGGATTTCTAATAGATGGGCATTTACCCAAACCAAATCGGTCCGGTAGTTTCTGAGATTAAGCGCGCACAAAATCAAAGGTACTCACGTTTTATATATATGTTAGAAGAAGATTAGAAGAAGACTAGCTGGTGCCCGCGCCTACGTCTGCGGCTATAGTGTAGATAGATAATAGTGGGGGTAAGCAATACGGGGGATAATGCTCTATTTAACAAAAAAAGAATTATGCAAATCGGTCTACACGTTCGGGAGATATGCTAAAGCAACTGAAGGTGAAAAGTTTTGTCCCGGTAGCAACAGAATCTTAATTCAAAAGAAAAAAATTTAAAAATTTGACTAAAAAAAAGTGTGGGTAGGGAGTGATTGGAGTAAGAGGAGGGAAGACCCCCCTATTTAAAAAAAAGAATTATGCAAATCGGTCCACACGTTACGAAGTTAGACAATAGCAACTATCGATGAAAACTGTTTTCCCTAAATCAAATGTTAATATACTACTCCAAAAAAAATTGAATAAAAGTAAAGTGTGGTGAGGGTGGGAGGGTATACAATTGAAAGAAGGGATCATACCCTATTTAACAAAAAAAGAGTTATAAAAATCGGTCCACGGGTTATAAAATTGGACTAAAGCAACTATAGTGTGAAAAATGACGCCTTGTGAAATTAACGAATGGTATGGTGCGAGCTACTACCTTTGTATCTTCCCGCCCCTTGCGAGCAACGACCTTTGTATCCTCCCGCCTCTTGCGAGCTACGACCTTTGTATCCTCCCGCCCCTTGCGAGCTTCTACTCTTATATCGTCCCGCCCTTGCGAGCTACTACTCTTGTATCCTCCCGCCCCTTGCGAGCTAAGACCTTTGTATCCTCCCGCCTCTAGCGAGCTTCAACCTTTGTATTCTCTCGCCTCTTGCGAGCTACGACCTTTGTATCCTCCCGCCTCTTGCGAGCTAGTGCCCTTGTATCCTCCCGCCCCATGCGAGCTACTGTCTTTGTATCTTACCGCCCCTTGCGAGCTATCGCCTTTGTAGTCTATCACCCTTTGCGAGCAAATACCCTTGTACATTACCGCCGCTTGCGAGCTAGTACCTTTGTATCCTTTGTACTTATATCCACCTGAAGTATTTCACAATTTAGCTTATGCCATTCTTAACCAACTGTTAAAATAATTACTAAAATATATCAATAAACGCCAAAGTTATTGGTGAGGTTTGTATACCTCATTTGAATAACCGGAAGTGAAGTTATTTAGTTCAAAATGTTAACTAAATGTAAACATTTAAAAACAAATGAGGTAAGAAATTATATCTATAATTCCTCCTCTATCGCTATATACCAATAAAATTGCTTCGTTTTCATAATTTCCAATAGTAATTAGTAATAGTAGTTACCCAGTTCCTAGTGAAAGCAAGAGAGAGTACACCGAAAAAACCATTTCATGTTGCTCTTTGGTTAGTATATAAGGGTATTTAGTTAAACTTTTAAAACATCCCCCACAAATCAGCAATCCTTAATTCATATCAAAAGAATCACCCCCAACTGAGATAATATAATCAAATGTTGAGCAAAAGTGAAAAATTTACGATTAGTATGAAAAATTTAACCGTAGCGAAGTAAAAAAACATCCTGCATATCCCATTTACATCCTCTTTTAGATAAGGGTAGTCACCTCCGTATGGGTGAAAATTTCTTTAACAAATTTAACTTTATTAAATTAGCGATTTTGCAATTTTGCCGATTTTCTGTGTACTTTTTGACGCAATGTATCTTTATCAACCAAATTAATTTTATAATGTAGTAAATCCAACCCCTAATCAAATGTTGAAAAAAATTTAGAAAAAAGTTAAAAAATCCCGGATATATAATAATTTTTTTGAATTTTCTCAATTTGCCGACGGCATTCAATAAAATTTATAGAAAAAAGAAACCTTTATAAAACTCACTGTATCAAAGATAATTCGAAATGGTTTTCATATTTGAATTCTACGCAGTAATACCTTTCATTTGATACCAATCTTGCCGGGAAAGAAGACAAAAAAAAATTTCATAATTTTCAAAAGGGATTCGTCCAGGATTTCGGCATTGAAAAGGTCCTTGCTACAGAGAAAAATTAATATCTCGCCAAATACCTAACCGATTTTGGTAATTTAAAAACCAGAATAAAGCAGAGATTGGTAGCTTTCCACTACTATAACCCGTGAACCTCCAAGGTTTCATTTGAACCCAGCAGATGGCTTCAAGTCGCTAAATCAGTGATATTATAAAAATCTCTAAAATGTCAACTAAATATATCTTGGTTTGGACGAAACTTAGTATAGCGCTTACACACCGCCTTCCCCTTAAATATACATCCACACTTTGCAGATATTGTAAAATTTTCTTAACAAAATTTAACTTTTCATTTTTTCACTGGAAATTTTTTATGCAACATTTAAATTTTCAAATCTCGATGAAATTTTAACCATACCTACGTATTTACATCCCCTTTCAAATAAAGGTAATTACTCCCACGAAAATTGATTTTTTTAGCAAATTTAGAAAAACCTCCAGTCAATCACAAATAACTCACATTGTGTCGTGTATTTTTTTTCCAACTACTGTACTTATATCCACCCAATGTATCTCACAGTTTAGCTAATAGTATCCTTCACCAACTGTTGAAAGAATTACTAAAATATATCAATAAACGCCAAAGTTATTCGTACTCAAACATGTGCAACCCCCTATAAGGTGAGATTTGCTTACCTCATTTGAATAACCGGAACTGAAGCTATTTAGTTCAAAATGTTCACTAAATATAAACATCCAAGAACAAATGAGGTAAGAAATTATATCTATAATTCCTCCTCTATCGCTGCATACCAATAAACCTGCTTCGTTTTCATAATTTCCAATAGTAATTAGTAATAGTAGGTATCCAGTTCCTAGTGAAAGCAAGACCGAGTACACCGAAAAAACCATTTCATGTTGCTATTACTAATAAAGTATTATATATCGAGCTTTCACATGTATGGACACATTTTAGCCCTAATAGAGGAGAAAAGGGTAGAGTAATAAAAATCTCTTAAATTTCTATTATTAACAGCAATTGGCAATAAAGCAACTGAACTGGTCATTATGCAAAAGAGCCTCATATTTTGCTCTTTGGTTAGTAACTTCACAACCGCTGCACCGATTTGCATGATTTAACTTTTCAAATATATTAGGGTATTTAGTTAAACTTTTAAGAGATCCGCCACAAATCAGCAATCCTTAATTCATATCAAAAGAATCACCCCCAACTGAGATAATATAATCAAATGTTGAGCAAAAGTGAAAAATCTACGATTAGTATAAAAAATTTAACCGCAGAGAAATAAGAAAAACATCCTCCACATCCCATTTACATCCTCTTTCAGATAAGGGTAGTCACCTCCGGATGGGTGAAAATTTCTTTAACAAATTTAACTTTATTAAGTTAGCAATTTTGCTATATTGCCGTTTTTGTCTGCATTTTTCGACCCAATTAACCTTTATCAACCAAATTAATTTTCCGATGTAGTAAATCCATCCCCTAATCAACTGTTGAAATAATAATTTAAAAAAATTAATAACTCCAGGAGATATAATTTTTCGAATTTTGCCACTTTTTCGACGACACTTTTTATCGGCATTTTGGTCGCCTTACGGCACTTTTCCGTCGCTGGTAACTACCCTAAATATACATTTTCGATCTGGAACATGGGGGTGATTTCTCTTCTACAATCGATTACCTATCGATTGATGTAATTTTCAACTCGCTCCGACGAAAACTTCACACCACTTAACGCAAATGATTGAAAAAAGTCCTTTTTTCCGACAAATTTGTGCAAATTTTAGCAAAATCTTCCCACCGTGTTTGCGCGAAAACTATAAGTGATGGAATGGTGTGTTGTTTGTAAAAGTTTCATAACTTTTGGAGTAGATAGTTTTAAAAAAAAGAACGGTCCGTTTTGGATCAACCCGTAGAACTTGGAGGATGGCATCCCCGCTTCAATGTTTAACGAAAAAAAGTCAGCGATAAAGTTTTTTCGATTTAAACAAAAACTGCACCAATCAATTTGTGACCGGTTTACCTTTAATTTGATACCACACATCCCTTATTTCGACTTCGGGGTTAGCCATCCCCCACCCCCACCCCCCGAAAAATTAGCACCAAAATTTTTTTTATATTTTTTCCAAATTGCTTCGATCACAAAACAAATGAAAATAAGTGTCTTCTTTTCAATCGCACATCCCCAACCTAAGTTATAATTTTTTGAAAATCCATTTTGTAATAGATGAAAAAAGTCTGGTACAAAATCAAAAAAAAATTTTTTTATCTCACCCATTCGCAAGATGGTCCAGCATGTAGTGCGCCACAGTTTTTTGAAAAATTTCAAAAATATTCTACTACTACACTCTCGTGCAAAAATTTTCCTCTAGTACATTTTCAATTTTTTTTTCCATTTCCGAATAGATCTTACGATTCTACGTAAAATGAATACCCACATGATGGGGTTCCGACCAATACTCCCCGAGTTATAAACGAACATAGCACACCAACTCGCATAGGTCCCGCACTTTTTCAAAAACTCTCGAAAAAAATAGCCTATCTCACATGCGGTCATAACATCTACAACATCCGTAAATATGAACGGATTCCGTTTGACAGTTTTTTCTATTTTGGTCCCACCAATTGCAAAAAATTATCCTTTTTTGATCCTTTTTCAAGGACTCCATCTGCAACGTTAATAACTTTGCCATATTCAATGGTAAAAATCTATTCAAACTCTTATCACATCCACGACATTCTCCCCTATCCATAAATATCTCAAACTCATCTATCCGTCACCCCGTTCTTCCGCTATAGCCCCACAAAGGTTCAACTTTAAGGCCTCGCCTACTCGAAACAATCAACCTTATGGTAAAAAATATATATACCATTCCATCGGCAATAACCCACTTTATATTTTAGTAAAAAAAAAAAAAAAAATTTTCCCCATCCAAAAATTCGATATTTCTAGAAAAAATTTAAAAAATCGGGCTCCGTTACGACACAGTTTAATTCTTTCACTATCATATACCATTTACCGCATCAAAATCCATCGAACCAATTTTCTTAGACACACTGCAATAGATTTCTCTACCCGCAACCAACTCGCATTTTAAGTATTTAGACTAGTGGATGCCCGCGCCTACGCCGCGATGATACTGTAGGTAGGTGGAAAGTGGGGGTAGTTTACAGTGGGGGTAGGGCATAGGGGGGATGTGCTCTATTTAACAAAAAAAGAATTGGCGAAATCGGTCCACGGGTTCGGGAGATAGGCTAAAGTAAAGTAAAAAAAGTGAGGTAAGGAAAAATCTAAGAATGCAATGAAAAAGAAATCAAAAAAAAATAAATCAATAAAAAATATAAGGGTGGGTGAAAAGTGGGTGGGGTGGGAGGAGGGATGACCCCCTATTTAACAAAAAAAGAATTATCCAAATCGGTCCACGGGTTAGGGAGATAGGCTAAAGTAAAGTAGGTGCAAACAGTTAAACAGTTTCTCTTAAGTCAAATGTAGTATATTATACTACAAAAAAAATCGAATAAAATGAGAGTGCGGGGGGATAGGAGGGTATGTAGGTGAGAGGAGAGATCATACTCTATTTAACAAAAAAAGAATTATCAAAATCGGTCCACGGGTTAGGAAGTTGGACTAAACCTTTGTATTTGCCCGCCCCTTGCGAGCTACCACCTTTATATTTTTCCCGCCCCTTGCGAGCTGCCACCTTTGTATTTTTCCCGCCCCTTGCGAGCTACCACCTTTGTATTTTTCCCCGCCCCTTGCGAGCTACTACCTTTGTATTTTTCCCGCCCCTTGCGAGCTACCACCTTTGTATTTTTCCCGCCCCTTGCGAGCTACCACGTTTGTATTTTTCCCACCCCTTGCGAGCTACCACCTTTGTATTTTTCCCGCCCCTTGCGAGGTACCACCTTTATATTTTTCCCGCCTCTTGCGAGCTACTACCTTTGTATTTTTCCCGCCCCTTGCGAGCTACCACCTTTATATTTTTCCCGCCCCTTGCGAGCTACCACCTTTATATTTTTCCCGCCCCTTGCGAGCTACCACCTTTATATTTTTCCCGCCCCTTGCGAGCTACCACCTTTATATTTTTCCCGCCCCTTGCGTTCTACCACCTTTGTATTTTGCCCGCCCCTTGCGAGCTACTACCTTTGTATTTTTCCCGCCCCTTGCGAGCTACCACCTTTATATTTTTCCCGCCCCTTGCGAGCTACCACCTTTATATTTTTCCCGCCCCTTGCGTGCTACCACCTTTGTATTTTGCCCGCCCCTTGCGAGCTACCACCTTTGTATTTTTCCCGCCCCTTGCGAGCTACCACCTTTATATTTTTCCCGCCCCGTGCGAGCTACCATCTTTATATTTTTCCCGCCCCGTGCGAGCTACCACCCTTAAGTTCTTCAAGCCTTTGCAAACAAATTAGTAAAAAAGCGTAATATCCAATTGCTCTTGGCTTTATCAATTTCTAATGAGTTTACCAATTTCAATGAAATAAATTTTAAAAGAAAGCACAGGATTTGCACATTCATGCCCGATATCACTTATCAATATTTTATAAGCTCTAATCGCATTGATAGAGGGCGGCACAATAAACTTTCCATACATTTTAGAAGATTTAACAGAAAGAAACCGTTATATATCCTACTATAACTAAGGAAATTCAAAATGGTTTTCATATTTGAATTCTACTCAGCAATACCTTTCATTTGATACCAAACTTGCCGGGAAATAAAACAAAAAAAATTTCGTAATTTTTCCTAGGGGATGGTCCAGGATTTCGGCATTGAAAAGGTACCTTGCTGCAGGTAAAAATTCATATCTCGCAAAATAGTAAACGGATTTCAGCTATTTAAAAAGCAGAATTAAGCAGAGGTTTTCAGCTACTAATACTATAACCCGCGCACCTCTGCGGTTTCATTTGTACCCACCAGGTGGCTCCAAGTCGCTAAATCAGTGATATTACAAATATCCTTAAAATATCGACTAAATATATCCTGATTTGGACGAAACTTAGTATAGCGCTTAAGCGCCACCTACCCCTTTAATATAAATTCACACTTTGTAGATATCGTAATATTTTCTTAACAAAATTTCACTTTTCATTTTTTCAATGAAAATTTTTGAGGCAAAATTTCAAATTTTTCAAAATTTTACCCAATCGGGATGAAATTTTAACCAAAGATAACTATCTTCATCCCTTTTAAAATAAGGGTAGTCATTTGCGCGAAAATTGAAATTTTGTTAATAAACTTAACCAAAAACCCCTGTGAACGACTTATTTTTGTAATTTGGTCGTGTATTTTTTTTTCTACCACTGTGCTTGTATCCGTTAAACGTATCTCAGCTATTTGTTTATATACTTCAATGCTTCCTTAACAAATAGCTAAAAGAATTATTATAATCCGTTCATAAATACCAAAGTTATTGGTACCTAAACATTTCAATCTCACCTATAAGGTGAGATTTGTGTACCTCATTTGAATAAGCGCAAGTGAAGTTATTTAGTTAAAAATATTTTCTAAATGTAAACATTTAAGAACAAATGAGGTTAGAAATTATATCTATAATTCCTCCCCTATCGATGCATATCAATAAACCTGCTTCGTTTTCATAACTTCGAATACTAATTAGTAATAGCAGGTACCCAGTTCCTAGTGAAAGTAGGAAAGAGTGCACCGGTGGATCCATATTCATGTTACTATTACTAACAAAGTATTGAATATCGAGCTTTCACATGTATGGCAACATTTTAGCCCTAATAGAGTAGAAAAGGGATAAGTAATAAAAATCCCTTAATTTTCTATTATTAATAACAATTGGCAATAAATTACATAAAGTGGTCGTAGTATAAAAGAGCATAATGCTATACTGTTTTGTTAATAACTTAACACATACTGCACCGATTTGCATGATTTAACTTTTAAAATATATAAGGGTGATTGAGTAAACGTGTAAAACACCTTCTATAAAGTTTCAACCTTTAATTTATACCAAAAGATTCACCCCCATCTCAGATAATACAACCAAAGGTCGGCAAAAGTTAGAAATCTACGATTAGTATAAAAAATTTAACCGTAGCGAAATAAAAAAAACACCCTGTATATCCTACTTGCATCCCCTTTCGAATAAGGGTAGTCACCCCCTTGTGGGTGAAAATTTTTTTAACAAATTTAAATTAATTATTTTGACGATTTTCACATTTTTCCGTTTTTGGGTGTTTTTTTTTACCCAATGAACTTTTATCGCTCGGATTATTTTTAGGGGATGACAAATCATACCCTTAAATAAAGCATGAAAGAATAATTGGAAAAAATTGAAACCGACCGCAGATATAATTTTTTGAATTATACTCACTTTCCCGACGGTACTCATTTATCGGCAGTTTGCTCAAGTGACGCCGTTTTTGTATTGCTAATAACTACCCTTAATATGCATTTTCGATCTGCAATATGGGGGTGATTTAGCTTCTACAATCGATTACCTATCGATTGATATAACTTTCAGCCCGCTCCGACAAAATTTTCACACAACTTATAGTAAATGCATGAAAAAGGTGCTATCCAGTTCCTAGTGAAAGTAGGTAAAATTTCACCGGAAACACCAAATTCATTTTACTATTACTAACAAAGTATGTAATATCCAGCTTTCACATGTATGGCAACATTTTAGCCCTAATAGAGTAGAAAAGGGATCAGTAATAAAAATCCCTAAATATTCTATTATTAACAACTTTTAGCAATAAATTACGTAAACTGGTCGTAGCACAAAAGAGCCTCATATTTTGCTCTTTTGTTAATAACTTTACAACCACTGCACCGATTTGCATGACTTAACTTTTACAATATATAAGGGTGATTTAGTAAACGTGTAAAACACCCCCTATAAAGTTTCAACCCTTAATTTATACCAACAGATTCGCCCCCATCTTAGATAATATAACCAAAGGTCGGCAAAAGTTAGAAATCTACGATTAGTATAAAAAATTTAACCGTAGCGAAATAAAAAAAACACCCTGTATATCCTACTTGCATCCCCTTGCAAGTAAGGGTAGTCACCCCCGGGTGGGTGTAAATTTGTTTAACAAATTTAACTTAATTATTTTGACTATTTTAACATTTTTCCGTTTTTGGGTGTATTTTTTACCCAATGAATTTTTATCGCTCGGAATATTTTTAGGCGATGATAAATTATACCCTTAAATAAAACCTGAAATAATAATTGGGAAAAATTAAACCCGACCGCAGATATAATTTTTTGAATTATACTCAGTTTCCCGACGGTACTCATTTATCGGCTTTTGCTCAAGTGACGCCGTTTTTGTATAGCTAATAACTACCCTTAATATACATTTTGGATCTGGAATATGGGGGTGATTTAGCTTCTACAATCGATTACCTATCGATTGATGTAAGTTTCACCCCGCTCTGATGAAATTTTCACACAACTTAATGCAAATGAGTGAAAAAGGACAAAATTTCACTTTTCATTTTTTCAATGGAAATTTAAATTTTTTAAAAAATTTACCCGATCGGGATGAAATTTTAGTCATAGCTACACATTTACATCCCTTTTGAAATGAGGGTAATCACTCCCGCGAAAATTGAAATTTTTTTAACAAATTTAACAAAAACCACCTGTGAACGGCTTATTTTGGTCCTTTTGACGTGTATTTTTTGTCTTATACTGCACTTATATCCACCCAAAGTATCCAATAATTTAACTAATAGTAGTATTAACAAACTGTTAAAAGAATTACTAAGAGATGTCAATAAATACCGAAGTTATTGGTACTCAAACATGAGCAACTCTCTAGAAGGTGAGGTTTGTTTTTACCTCATTTGAATAACCGAAAGTGAAGCAATTTAATTCAAAATGTTTACTAAATGTAAACATTTAAGAATAAATGAGGTAAGAAATAATATCTACACTTCCTCCCCTATCGATACATATCAAGAAACCTGCTTCGTTTTCATAATTTCGAGTAGTAATTAGTAATAGTACGTACCGAGTTCCTAGTGAAAGTAGGTAAAATTTCACCGAAAACACCAAATTCATGTTACTATTACTAACAAAGTATGTAATATCGAGCTTTCACATGTATGGCAACATTATAGCCCTAATAGAGTAGAAAAGGGATGAGTAATAAAAATCCCTTCAAATTCTATTATTAACAACTTTTTGCAATAAATTACGTAAATTGGTGCTAGTACAAAAAAGCCTCATACTTTGCTCTCTTGTTAATAACTTTACAACCACTGCACCGATTTGCGTGATTTAACTTTTAAAATATATATGGGTGGTTTAGTAAACTTTTAAAACACCCCCAATAAGTCAGCAACCCTTAATTTATACGAAACAATTCACCCCCATTTATGTAGTATAATCCAAGGTCGGCAAAAGTTAGAAATCTACGATTAGTATAAAAAATTTAACCGTAGCGAAATAATAGAAACACCCTGTATATGCTACTACCATCCCCTTTCGAATAAGGGTAGTCACCCCCGGGTTGGTGAAAATTTCTTTAACAAATTTAAGTTAATTATTTTGACGATTTTAACATTTTTTCGTTTTTGGGTGTATTTTTTACCCAATGAACTTTTACCGCTCGAAATATTTTTAGGGGATGTTAAATCATACCCTTAAATATTGGACGAAAGAATAATAGAAAAAAGTTAAAACCGACCGGAGATATAATTTTTTGAATTATACTCACTTTCCCGACGGTACTCATTTATCGGCATTTTGCTCAAGTGACGCCGTTTTTGTATTGCTAATAACTACCCTTAATATGCATTTTCGATCTGCAATATGGGGGTGATTTAGCTTCTACAATCGATTACCTATCGATTGATATAACTTTCAGCCCGCTCCGACAAAATTTTCACACAACTTAATGCAAATGAGTGAAAAAGCTGCTACCCAGTTCCTAGTGAAAGTAGGTAAAATTTCACCGAAAACACCAAATTCATTTTACTATTACTAACAAAGTATGTAATATCCAGCTTTCACATGTATGGCAACATTATAGCCCTAATAGCGTAGAAAAGGGATGAGTAATAAAAATCCCTTAATATTCTATTATTAACAACTTTTTGCGCTAAATTACGTAAACTGGTCCTAGTACAAAAAAGCCTCACACTTTGCTCTCTTGTTAATAACTTTACAACCAATGCACCGATTTGCATGATTTAACTTTTAAAATATATTAGGGTGGTTTAATAAACTTTTAAAACACCCCCAATAAGTCAGCAACCCTTAATTTATACGAAACAATTCACCCCCATTCATATGTTAAAATCAAAGGTCGGCAAAAGTTAGAAATCTACGATTAGTATAAAAAATTTAACCGTAGCGAAATAATAGAAACACCCTGTATATGCTACTACCATCCCCTTTCGAATAAGGGTAGTCACCCCCGGGTCGGTGAAAATTTCTTTAACAAACTTAACTTAATTAAGTTAGCGTTTTTGAGATTTTTCCGTTCTTAGGTGTATTTTTTTACTCAATGTATTTTTTTCGCCCGGAATATTTTTAGGGGATGTTAATTCATACCCTTAAATAACAGGCAAAAGAATAATTGAAAAAAGTTAAAACTGACCGGAGATATAATTTTTTGAATTTTGTCACTTTTCCGACGGCACTTAATTATCGGCATTTTGGTCGCCTGACGCCGTTTTTGCATCGCTAGTAACTACCCTTAATATGCATTTTCGATCTGGAACATGGGGGTGATTTCTCTTCTAGAATCGATTACCTATCGATTGATGTAATTTTCACCCCCGTCCGACAAAATTTTCAGTCAATTTAATGCAAATGATTGAAAAATGCGCTTTTTTGCACCGGAACTTATGCAAATTTTTGCAAAATGCTCCCAACGCGTTTGCGGAAAAACTATTAGTTATAGAAAAAAACTTTTGTAATGAGATATTCATAACTTTCGGAGTAGATAGTTTTAAAAAAAAGAACGGTCGATTTTGGACCACTCGTTAGATTTTAGGGGATGGCACCCCCGGTCGAATATTTAAGGGAAAAAAGTCAGCGATGAAGTATTTTGAATTAAAAAAAAAAATACACCAATCGATTGGTGACCAAATTACCTTTAATTTGATACCCCACATAGGGGTAGTTGGAATTTCCTTGAGGGGTGCGTCCACCCCCACCCCGAAAAATACACCCCCGAAAATTTTTTTTTTATTTTTCCCTAAAAGATATTTAGAAATAAAAATGAACACAATTTACCCGAACTCGATCGGACACTTCGGCCCCGATCACGAACAACTCAAAATTCAAAAAAATGTAATAGATCAAAAATCTAGTACAAAATGGGAATTATTTTTTTTTGAAAATTCCACGTAATAGAGCATGTGCACAACTATTCTAGGTAGTTTTTTGAAAAATTTCAAAAATCGTCTAGTACCTCCCGCGGGGGTGTATTTTTTGCTCTAGTACTTTTTGAAAATTTTATTACATTTTCGAATAGGCCTCGCCCCTACGTGAAAAATGATACGACACATGACCCCCCTCCGAAGTATAGTTTCGGAGTTATTTCGAGTCAAAGTGCCAGAGGGGAGGGGCTTATTGCCACTCCCCCTAAGCCTATATCGAAATAAAATATAGCCTATACCATTTTCTCGCTGATTTTCTAGAATGTGGACTTTTTAGAATTTTGATCCGATGGCCCAGTTTTGAGCTTTTGGGTCTACCGATTTAAGAAAATGGGCGATTAAAAAATCGATTTTCGAGCCTTAATAACTTTGGCCCCGCCCACTCTAAAATTCTTAATTTTTTTTAAACCCATAGCCCCGCAGCACCCGACTCCGACAAACCAAACCCGAACTCGATCCGACACTTGGTTCTCGAGTTATAAGCTCTTAAAGTTTCAACTTTGAGGCCACGCCCCCATTTTGTTATAGCTCCGCCCCAAATTTTAAAGAGCGGACACGATAGCCCTTAACATTTCCTATCATCTGGCAAAAGTTTTTTAAAAAAAAAAATAAGCTACTGGGGCCCTCCTATGGGCCGGGGCAAAATTTTGACCTGCCTATAGCACAATATCATGGATTTCTAATAGATGGGCATTTACCCAAACCAAATCGGTCCGGTAGTTTCTGAGATTAAGCGCGCACAAAATCAAAGGTACTCACGTTTTATATATATGTTAGATAGAAGAAGATAGAAGATAGATAGAAGAAGAAGATAGAAGATAGATAGAAGAAGAAGAAGATAGAAGAAGATAGAAGACTAGCTGGTGCCCGCGCCTACGTCTGCGGCTATAGTGTAGATAGATAATAGTGGGGGTAAGCAATACGGGGGATAATGCTCTATTTAACAAAAAAAGAATTATGCAAATCGGTCTACACGTTCGGGAGATATGCTAAAGCAACTGAAGGTGAAAAGTTTTGTCCCGGTAGCAACAGAATCTTTATTCAAAAGAAAAAAATTTAAAAATTTGACTAAAAAAAAGTGTGGGTAGGGAGTGATTGGAGTAAGAGGAGGGAAGACCCCCCCCTATTTAAAAAAAAAGAATTATGCAAATCGGTCCACACGTTACGAAGTTAGACAATAGCAACTATAGATGAAAACTGTTTTCCCTAAATCAAATGTAGTATATTATACTCCAAAAAAAAATTGAATAAAAGTAAAGTGTGGTGAGGGTGGGAGGGTATACAATTGAAAGAAGGGATCATACCCTATTTAACAAAAAAAGAGTTATAAAAATCGGTCCACGGGTTATAAAATTGGACTAAAGCAACTATAGTGTGAAAAATGACGCCTTGTGAAATTAACGAATGGTATGGTGCGAGCTACTACCTTTGTATCCTCCCGCCCCTTGCGAGCTACGACCTTTGTATCCTCCCGCCTCTTGCGAGCTACGACCTTTGTATCCTCCCGCCCCTTGCGAGCTTCTACTCTTATATCGTCCCGCCCTTGCGAGCTACTACTCTTGTATCCTCCCGCCCCTTGCGAGCTAAGACCTTTGTATCCTCCCGCCTCTAGCGAGCTTCAACCTTTGTATTCTCTCGCCTCTTGCGAGCTACGACCTTTGTATCCTCCCGCCTCTTGCGAGCTAGTGCCCTTGTATCCTCCCGCCCCATGCGAGCTACTGTCTTTGTATCTTACCGCCCCTTGCGAGCTATCGCCTTTGTAGTCTATCACCCTTTGCGAGCAAATACCCTTGTACATTACCGCCGCTTGCGAGCTAGTACCTTTGTATCCTTTGTACTTATATCCACCTGAAGTATTTCACAATTTAGCTTATGCCATTCTTAACCAACTGTTAAAATAATTACTAAAATATATCAATAAACGCCAAAGTTATTGGTGAGGTTTGTATACCTCATTTGAATAACCGGAAGTGAAGTTATTTAGTTCAAAATGTTAACTAAATGTAAACATTTAAAAACAAATGAGGTAAGAAATTATATCTATAATTCCTCCTCTATCGCTATATACCAATAAAATTGCTTCGTTTTCATAATTTCCAATAGTAATTAGTAATAGTAGTTACCCAGTTCCTAGTGAAAGCAAGAGAGAGTACACCGAAAAAACCATTTCATGTTGCTCTTTGGTTAGTATATAAGGGTATTTAGTTAAACTTTTAAAACATCCCCCACAAATCAGCAATCCTTAATTCATATCAAAAGAATCACCCCCAACTGAGATAATATAATCAAATGTTGAGCAAAAGTGAAAAATTTACGATTAGTATGAAAAATTTAACCGTAGCGAAGTAAAAAAACATCCTGCATATCCCATTTACATCCTCTTTTAGATAAGGGTAGTCACCTCCGTATGGGTGAAAATTTCTTTAACAAATTTAACTTTATTAAATTAGCGATTTTGCAATTTTGCCGATTTTCTGTGTACTTTTTGACGCAATGTATCTTTATCAACCAAATTAATTTTATAATGTAGTAAATCCAACCCCTAATCAAATGTTGAAAAAAATTTAGAAAAAAGTTAAAAAATCCCGGATATATAATAATTTTTTTGAATTTTCTCAATTTGCCGACGGCATTCAATAAAATTTATAGAAAAAAGAAACCTTTATAAAACTCACTGTATCAAAGATAATTCGAAATGGTTTTCATATTTGAATTCTACGCAGTAATACCTTTCATTTGATACCAATCTTGCCGGGAAAGAAGACAAAAAAAAATTTCATAATTTTCAAAAGGGATTCGTCCAGGATTTCGGCATTGAAAAGGTCCTTGCTACAGAGAAAAATTAATATCTCGCCAAATACCTAACCGATTTTGGTAATTTAAAAACCAGAATAAAGCAGAGATTGGTAGCTTTCCACTACTATAACCCGTGAACCTCCAAGGTTTCATTTGAACCCAGCAGATGGCTTCAAGTCGCTAAATCAGTGATATTATAAAAATCTCTAAAATGTCAACTAAATATATCTTGGTTTGGACGAAACTTAGTATAGCGCTTACACACCGCCTTCCCCTTAAATATACATCCACACTTTGCAGATATTGTAAAATTTTCTTAACAAAATTTAACTTTTCATTTTTTCACTGGAAATTTTTTATGCAACATTTAAATTTTCAAATCTCGATGAAATTTTAACCATACCTACGTATTTACATCCCCTTTCAAATAAAGGTAATTACTCCCACGAAAATTGATTTTTTTAGCAAATTTAGAAAAACCTCCAGTCAATCACAAATAACTCACATTGTGTCGTGTATTTTTTTTCCAACTACTGTACTTATATCCACCCAATGTATCTCACAGTTTAGCTAATAGTATCCTTCACCAACTGTTGAAAGAATTACTAAAATATATCAATAAACGCCAAAGTTATTCGTACTCAAACATGTGCAACCCCCTATAAGGTGAGATTTGCTTACCTCATTTGAATAACCGGAACTGAAGCTATTTAGTTCAAAATGTTCACTAAATATAAACATCCAAGAACAAATGAGGTAAGAAATTATATCTATAATTCCTCCTCTATCGCTGCATACCAATAAACCTGCTTCGTTTTCATAATTTCCAATAGTAATTAGTAATAGTAGGTATCCAGTTCCTAGTGAAAGCAAGACCGAGTACACCGAAAAAACCATTTCATGTTGCTATTACTAATAAAGTATTATATATCGAGCTTTCACATGTATGGACACATTTTAGCCCTAATAGAGGAGAAAAGGGTAGAGTAATAAAAATCTCTTAAATTTCTATTATTAACAGCAATTGGCAATAAAGCAACTGAACTGGTCATTATGCAAAAGAGCCTCATATTTTGCTCTTTGGTTAGTAACTTCACAACCGCTGCACCGATTTGCATGATTTAACTTTTCAAATATATTAGGGTATTTAGTTAAACTTTTAAGAGATCCGCCACAAATCAGCAATCCTTAATTCATATCAAAAGAATCACCCCCAACTGAGATAATATAATCAAATGTTGAGCAAAAGTGAAAAATCTACGATTAGTATAAAAAATTTAACCGCAGAGAAATAAGAAAAACATCCTCCACATCCCATTTACATCCTCTTTCAGATAAGGGTAGTCACCTCCGGATGGGTGAAAATTTCTTTAACAAATTTAACTTTATTAAGTTAGCAATTTTGCTATATTGCCGTTTTTGTCTGCATTTTTCGACCCAATTAACCTTTATCAACCAAATTAATTTTCCGATGTAGTAAATCCATCCCCTAATCAACTGTTGAAATAATAATTTAAAAAAATTAATAACTCCAGGAGATATAATTTTTCGAATTTTGCCACTTTTTCGACGACACTTTTTATCGGCATTTTGGTCGCCTTACGGCACTTTTCCGTCGCTGGTAACTACCCTAAATATACATTTTCGATCTGGAACATGGGGGTGATTTCTCTTCTACAATCGATTACCTATCGATTGATGTAATTTTCAACTCGCTCCGACGAAAACTTCACACCACTTAACGCAAATGATTGAAAAAAGTCCTTTTTTCCGACAAATTTGTGCAAATTTTAGCAAAATCTTCCCACCGTGTTTGCGCGAAAACTATAAGTGATGGAATGGTGTGTTGTTTGTAAAAGTTTCATAACTTTTGGAGTAGATAGTTTTAAAAAAAAGAACGGTCCGTTTTGGATCAACCCGTAGAACTTGGAGGATGGCATCCCCGCTTCAATGTTTAACGAAAAAAAGTCAGCGATAAAGTTTTTTCGATTTAAACAAAAACTGCACCAATCAATTTGTGACCGGTTTACCTTTAATTTGATACCACACATCCCTTATTTCGACTTCGGGGTTAGCCATCCCCCACCCCCACCCCCCGAAAAATTAGCACCAAAATTTTTTTTATATTTTTTCCAAATTGCTTCGATCACAAAACAAATGAAAATAAGTGTCTTCTTTTCAATCGCACATCCCCAACCTAAGTTATAATTTTTTGAAAATCCATTTTGTAATAGATGAAAAAAGTCTGGTACAAAATCAAAAAAAAATTTTTTTATCTCACCCATTCGCAAGATGGTCCAGCATGTAGTGCGCCACAGTTTTTTGAAAAATTTCAAAAATATTCTACTACTACACTCTCGTGCAAAAATTTTCCTCTAGTACATTTTCAATTTTTTTTTCCATTTCCGAATAGATCTTACGATTCTACGTAAAATGAATACCCACATGATGGGGTTCCGACCAATACTCCCCGAGTTATAAACGAACATAGCACACCAACTCGCATAGGTCCCGCACTTTTTCAAAAACTCTCGAAAAAAATAGCCTATCTCACATGCGGTCATAACATCTACAACATCCGTAAATATGAACGGATTCCGTTTGACAGTTTTTTCTATTTTGGTCCCACCAATTGCAAAAAATTATCCTTTTTTGATCCTTTTTCAAGGACTCCATCTGCAACGTTAATAACTTTGCCATATTCAATGGTAAAAATCTATTCAAACTCTTATCACATCCACGACATTCTCCCCTATCCATAAATATCTCAAACTCATCTATCCGTCACCCCGTTCTTCCGCTATAGCCCCACAAAGGTTCAACTTTAAGGCCTCGCCTACTCGAAACAATCAACCTTATGGTAAAAAATATATATACCATTCCATCGGCAATAACCCACTTTATATTTTAGTAAAAAAAAAAAAAAAAATTTTCCCCATCCAAAAATTCGATATTTCTAGAAAAAATTTAAAAAATCGGGCTCCGTTACGACACAGTTTAATTCTTTCACTATCATATACCATTTACCGCATCAAAATCCATCGAACCAATTTTCTTAGACACACTGCAATAGATTTCTCTACCCGCAACCAACTCGCATTTTAAGTATTTAGACTAGTGGATGCCCGCGCCTACGCCGCGATGATACTGTAGGTAGGTGGAAAGTGGGGGTAGTTTACAGTGGGGGTAGGGCATAGGGGGGATGTGCTCTATTTAACAAAAAAAGAATTGGCGAAATCGGTCCACGGGTTCGGGAGATAGGCTAAAGTAAAGTAAAAAAAGTGAGGTAAGGAAAAATCTAAGAATGCAATGAAAAAGAAATCAAAAAAAAATAAATCAATAAAAAATATAAGGGTGGGTGAAAAGTGGGTGGGGTGGGAGGAGGGATGACCCCCTATTTAACAAAAAAAGAATTATCCAAATCGGTCCACGGGTTAGGGAGATAGGCTAAAGTAAAGTAGGTGCAAACAGTTAAACAGTTTCTCTTAAGTCAAATGTAGTATATTATACTACAAAAAAAATCGAATAAAATGAGAGTGCGGGGGGATAGGAGGGTATGTAGGTGGGAGGAGAGATCATACTCTATTTAACAAAAAAAGAATTATCAAAATCGGTCCACGGGTTAGGAAGTTGGACTAAACCTTTGTATTTGCCCGCCCCTTGCGAGCTACCACCTTTATATTTTTCCCGCCCCTTGCGAGCTGCCACCTTTGTATTTTTCCCGCCCCTTGCGAGCTACCACCTTTGTATTTTTCCCCGCCCCTTGCGAGCTACTACCTTTGTATTTTTCCCGCCCCTTGCGAGCTACCACCTTTGTATTTTTCCCGCCCCTTGCGAGCTACCACGTTTGTATTTTTCCCACCCCTTGCGAGCTACCACCTTTGTATTTTTCCCGCCCCTTGCGAGGTACCACCTTTATATTTTTCCCGCCTCTTGCGAGCTACTACCTTTGTATTTTTCCCGCCCCTTGCGAGCTACCACCTTTATATTTTTCCCGCCCCTTGCGAGCTACCACCTTTATATTTTTCCCGCCCCTTGCGAGCTACCACCTTTATATTTTTCCCGCCCCTTGCGAGCTACCACCTTTATATTTTTCCCGCCCCTTGCGTTCTACCACCTTTGTATTTTGCCCGCCCCTTGCGAGCTACTACCTTTGTATTTTTCCCGCCCCTTGCGAGCTACCACCTTTATATTTTTCCCGCCCCTTGCGAGCTACCACCTTTATATTTTTCCCGCCCCTTGCGTGCTACCACCTTTGTATTTTGCCCGCCCCTTGCGAGCTACCACCTTTGTATTTTTCCCGCCCCTTGCGAGCTACCACCTTTATATTTTTCCCGCCCCGTGCGAGCTACCATCTTTATATTTTTCCCGCCCCGTGCGAGCTACCACCCTTAAGTTCTTCAAGCCTTTGCAAACAAATTAGTAAAAAAGCGTAATATCCAATTGCTCTTGGCTTTATCAATTTCTAATGAGTTTACCAATTTCAATGAAATAAATTTTAAAAGAAAGCACAGGATTTGCACATTCATGCCCGATATCACTTATCAATATTTTATAAGCTCTAATCGCATTGATAGAGGGCGGCACAATAAACTTTCCATACATTTTAGAAGATTTAACAGAAAGAAACCGTTATATATCCTACTATAACTAAGGAAATTCAAAATGGTTTTCATATTTGAATTCTACTCAGCAATACCTTTCATTTGATACCAAACTTGCCGGGAAATAAAACAAAAAAAATTTCGTAATTTTTCCTAGGGGATGGTCCAGGATTTCGGCATTGAAAAGGTACCTTGCTGCAGGTAAAAATTCATATCTCGCAAAATAGTAAACGGATTTCAGCTATTTAAAAAGCAGAATTAAGCAGAGGTTTTCAGCTACTAATACTATAACCCGCGCACCTCTGCGGTTTCATTTGTACCCACCAGGTGGCTCCAAGTCGCTAAATCAGTGATATTACAAATATCCTTAAAATATCGACTAAATATATCCTGATTTGGACGAAACTTAGTATAGCGCTTAAGCGCCACCTACCCCTTTAATATAAATTCACACTTTGTAGATATCGTAATATTTTCTTAACAAAATTTCACTTTTCATTTTTTCAATGAAAATTTTTGAGGCAAAATTTCAAATTTTTCAAAATTTTACCCAATCGGGATGAAATTTTAACCAAAGATAACTATCTTCATCCCTTTTAAAATAAGGGTAGTCATTTGCGCGAAAATTGAAATTTTGTTAATAAACTTAACCAAAAACCCCTGTGAACGACTTATTTTTGTAATTTGGTCGTGTATTTTTTTTTCTACCACTGTGCTTGTATCCGTTAAACGTATCTCAGCTATTTGTTTATATACTTCAATGCTTCCTTAACAAATAGCTAAAAGAATTATTATAATCCGTTCATAAATACCAAAGTTATTGGTACCTAAACATTTCAATCTCACCTATAAGGTGAGATTTGTGTACCTCATTTGAATAAGCGCAAGTGAAGTTATTTAGTTAAAAATATTTTCTAAATGTAAACATTTAAGAACAAATGAGGTTAGAAATTATATCTATAATTCCTCCCCTATCGATGCATATCAATAAACCTGCTTCGTTTTCATAACTTCGAATACTAATTAGTAATAGCAGGTACCCAGTTCCTAGTGAAAGTAGGAAAGAGTGCACCGGTGGATCCATATTCATGTTACTATTACTAACAAAGTATTGAATATCGAGCTTTCACATGTATGGCAACATTTTAGCCCTAATAGAGTAGAAAAGGGATAAGTAATAAAAATCCCTTAATTTTCTATTATTAATAACAATTGGCAATAAATTACATAAAGTGGTCGTAGTATAAAAGAGCATAATGCTATACTGTTTTGTTAATAACTTAACACATACTGCACCGATTTGCATGATTTAACTTTTAAAATATATAAGGGTGATTGAGTAAACGTGTAAAACACCTTCTATAAAGTTTCAACCTTTAATTTATACCAAAAGATTCACCCCCATCTCAGATAATACAACCAAAGGTCGGCAAAAGTTAGAAATCTACGATTAGTATAAAAAATTTAACCGTAGCGAAATAAAAAAAACACCCTGTATATCCTACTTGCATCCCCTTTCGAATAAGGGTAGTCACCCCCTTGTGGGTGAAAATTTTTTTAACAAATTTAAATTAATTATTTTGACGATTTTCACATTTTTCCGTTTTTGGGTGTTTTTTTTTACCCAATGAACTTTTATCGCTCGGATTATTTTTAGGGGATGACAAATCATACCCTTAAATAAAGCATGAAAGAATAATTGGAAAAAATTGAAACCGACCGCAGATATAATTTTTTGAATTATACTCACTTTCCCGACGGTACTCATTTATCGGCAGTTTGCTCAAGTGACGCCGTTTTTGTATTGCTAATAACTACCCTTAATATGCATTTTCGATCTGCAATATGGGGGTGATTTAGCTTCTACAATCGATTACCTATCGATTGATATAACTTTCAGCCCGCTCCGACAAAATTTTCACACAACTTATAGTAAATGCATGAAAAAGGTGCTATCCAGTTCCTAGTGAAAGTAGGTAAAATTTCACCGGAAACACCAAATTCATTTTACTATTACTAACAAAGTATGTAATATCCAGCTTTCACATGTATGGCAACATTTTAGCCCTAATAGAGTAGAAAAGGGATCAGTAATAAAAATCCCTAAATATTCTATTATTAACAACTTTTAGCAATAAATTACGTAAACTGGTCGTAGCACAAAAGAGCCTCATATTTTGCTCTTTTGTTAATAACTTTACAACCACTGCACCGATTTGCATGACTTAACTTTTACAATATATAAGGGTGATTTAGTAAACGTGTAAAACACCCCCTATAAAGTTTCAACCCTTAATTTATACCAACAGATTCGCCCCCATCTTAGATAATATAACCAAAGGTCGGCAAAAGTTAGAAATCTACGATTAGTATAAAAAATTTAACCGTAGCGAAATAAAAAAAACACCCTGTATATCCTACTTGCATCCCCTTGCAAGTAAGGGTAGTCACCCCCGGGTGGGTGTAAATTTGTTTAACAAATTTAACTTAATTATTTTGACTATTTTAACATTTTTCCGTTTTTGGGTGTATTTTTTACCCAATGAATTTTTATCGCTCGGAATATTTTTAGGCGATGATAAATTATACCCTTAAATAAAACCTGAAATAATAATTGGGAAAAATTAAACCCGACCGCAGATATAATTTTTTGAATTATACTCAGTTTCCCGACGGTACTCATTTATCGGCTTTTGCTCAAGTGACGCCGTTTTTGTATAGCTAATAACTACCCTTAATATACATTTTGGATCTGGAATATGGGGGTGATTTAGCTTCTACAATCGATTACCTATCGATTGATGTAAGTTTCACCCCGCTCTGATGAAATTTTCACACAACTTAATGCAAATGAGTGAAAAAGGACAAAATTTCACTTTTCATTTTTTCAATGGAAATTTAAATTTTTTAAAAAATTTACCCGATCGGGATGAAATTTTAGTCATAGCTACACATTTACATCCCTTTTGAAATGAGGGTAATCACTCCCGCGAAAATTGAAATTTTTTTAACAAATTTAACAAAAACCACCTGTGAACGGCTTATTTTGGTCCTTTTGACGTGTATTTTTTGTCTTATACTGCACTTATATCCACCCAAAGTATCCAATAATTTAACTAATAGTAGTATTAACAAACTGTTAAAAGAATTACTAAGAGATGTCAATAAATACCGAAGTTATTGGTACTCAAACATGAGCAACTCTCTAGAAGGTGAGGTTTGTTTTTACCTCATTTGAATAACCGAAAGTGAAGCAATTTAATTCAAAATGTTTACTAAATGTAAACATTTAAGAATAAATGAGGTAAGAAATAATATCTACACTTCCTCCCCTATCGATACATATCAAGAAACCTGCTTCGTTTTCATAATTTCGAGTAGTAATTAGTAATAGTACGTACCGAGTTCCTAGTGAAAGTAGGTAAAATTTCACCGAAAACACCAAATTCATGTTACTATTACTAACAAAGTATGTAATATCGAGCTTTCACATGTATGGCAACATTATAGCCCTAATAGAGTAGAAAAGGGATGAGTAATAAAAATCCCTTCAAATTCTATTATTAACAACTTTTTGCAATAAATTACGTAAATTGGTGCTAGTACAAAAAAGCCTCATACTTTGCTCTCTTGTTAATAACTTTACAACCACTGCACCGATTTGCGTGATTTAACTTTTAAAATATATATGGGTGGTTTAGTAAACTTTTAAAACACCCCCAATAAGTCAGCAACCCTTAATTTATACGAAACAATTCACCCCCATTTATGTAGTATAATCCAAGGTCGGCAAAAGTTAGAAATCTACGATTAGTATAAAAAATTTAACCGTAGCGAAATAATAGAAACACCCTGTATATGCTACTACCATCCCCTTTCGAATAAGGGTAGTCACCCCCGGGTTGGTGAAAATTTCTTTAACAAATTTAAGTTAATTATTTTGACGATTTTAACATTTTTTCGTTTTTGGGTGTATTTTTTACCCAATGAACTTTTACCGCTCGAAATATTTTTAGGGGATGTTAAATCATACCCTTAAATATTGGACGAAAGAATAATAGAAAAAAGTTAAAACCGACCGGAGATATAATTTTTTGAATTATACTCACTTTCCCGACGGTACTCATTTATCGGCATTTTGCTCAAGTGACGCCGTTTTTGTATTGCTAATAACTACCCTTAATATGCATTTTCGATCTGCAATATGGGGGTGATTTAGCTTCTACAATCGATTACCTATCGATTGATATAACTTTCAGCCCGCTCCGACAAAATTTTCACACAACTTAATGCAAATGAGTGAAAAAGCTGCTACCCAGTTCCTAGTGAAAGTAGGTAAAATTTCACCGAAAACACCAAATTCATTTTACTATTACTAACAAAGTATGTAATATCCAGCTTTCACATGTATGGCAACATTATAGCCCTAATAGCGTAGAAAAGGGATGAGTAATAAAAATCCCTTAATATTCTATTATTAACAACTTTTTGCGCTAAATTACGTAAACTGGTCCTAGTACAAAAAAGCCTCACACTTTGCTCTCTTGTTAATAACTTTACAACCAATGCACCGATTTGCATGATTTAACTTTTAAAATATATTAGGGTGGTTTAATAAACTTTTAAAACACCCCCAATAAGTCAGCAACCCTTAATTTATACGAAACAATTCACCCCCATTCATATGTTAAAATCAAAGGTCGGCAAAAGTTAGAAATCTACGATTAGTATAAAAAATTTAACCGTAGCGAAATAATAGAAACACCCTGTATATGCTACTACCATCCCCTTTCGAATAAGGGTAGTCACCCCCGGGTCGGTGAAAATTTCTTTAACAAACTTAACTTAATTAAGTTAGCGTTTTTGAGATTTTTCCGTTCTTAGGTGTATTTTTTTACTCAATGTATTTTTTTCGCCCGGAATATTTTTAGGGGATGTTAATTCATACCCTTAAATAACAGGCAAAAGAATAATTGAAAAAAGTTAAAACTGACCGGAGATATAATTTTTTGAATTTTGTCACTTTTCCGACGGCACTTAATTATCGGCATTTTGGTCGCCTGACGCCGTTTTTGCATCGCTAGTAACTACCCTTAATATGCATTTTCGATCTGGAACATGGGGGTGATTTCTCTTCTAGAATCGATTACCTATCGATTGATGTAATTTTCACCCCCGTCCGACAAAATTTTCAGTCAATTTAATGCAAATGATTGAAAAATGCGCTTTTTTGCACCGGAACTTATGCAAATTTTTGCAAAATGCTCCCAACGCGTTTGCGGAAAAACTATTAGTTATAGAAAAAAACTTTTGTAATGAGATATTCATAACTTTCGGAGTAGATAGTTTTAAAAAAAAGAACGGTCGATTTTGGACCACTCGTTAGATTTTAGGGGATGGCACCCCCGGTCGAATATTTAAGGGAAAAAAGTCAGCGATGAAGTATTTTGAATTAAAAAAAAAAATACACCAATCGATTGGTGACCAAATTACCTTTAATTTGATACCCCACATAGGGGTAGTTGGAATTTCCTTGAGGGGTGCGTCCACCCCCACCCCGAAAAATACACCCCCGAAAATTTTTTTTTTATTTTTCCCTAAAAGATATTTAGAAATAAAAATGAACACAATTTACCCGAACTCGATCGGACACTTCGGCCCCGATCACGAACAACTCAAAATTCAAAAAAATGTAATAGATCAAAAATCTAGTACAAAATGGGAATTATTTTTTTTTGAAAATTCCACGTAATAGAGCATGTGCACAACTATTCTAGGTAGTTTTTTGAAAAATTTCAAAAATCGTCTAGTACCTCCCGCGGGGGTGTATTTTTTGCTCTAGTACTTTTTGAAAATTTTATTACATTTTCGAATAGGCCTCGCCCCTACGTGAAAAATGATACGACACATGACCCCCCTCCGAAGTATAGTTTCGGAGTTATTTCGAGTCAAAGTGCCAGAGGGGAGGGGCTTATTGCCACTCCCCCTAAGCCTATATCGAAATAAAATATAGCCTATACCATTTTCTCGCTGATTTTCTAGAATGTGGACTTTTTAGAATTTTGATCCGATGGCCCAGTTTTGAGCTTTTGGGTCTACCGATTTAAGAAAATGGGCGATTAAAAAATCGATTTTCGAGCCTTAATAACTTTGGCCCCGCCCACTCTAAAATTCTTAATTTTTTTTAAACCCATAGCCCCGCAGCACCCGACTCCGACAAACCAAACCCGAACTCGATCCGACACTTGGTTCTCGAGTTATAAGCTCTTAAAGTTTCAACTTTGAGGCCACGCCCCCATTTTGTTATAGCTCCGCCCCAAATTTTAAAGAGCGGACACGATAGCCCTTAACATTTCCTATCATCTGGCAAAAGTTTTTTAAAAAAAAAAATAAGCTACTGGGGCCCTCCTATGGGCCGGGGCAAAATTTTGACCTGCCTATAGCACAATATCATGGATTTCTAATAGATGGGCATTTACCCAAACCAAATCGGTCCGGTAGTTTCTGAGATTAAGCGCGCACAAAATCAAAGGTACTCACGTTTTATATATATGTTAGAAGATAGAAGACTAGCTGGTGCCCGCGCCTACGTCTGCGGCTATAGTGTAGATAGATAATAGTGGGGGTAAGCAATACGGGGGATAATGCTCTATTTAACAAAAAAAGAATTATGCAAATCGGTCTACACGTTCGGGAGATATGCTAAAGCAACTGAAGGTGAAAAGTTTTGTCCCGGTAGCAACAGAATCTTTATTCAAAAGAAAAAAATTTAAAAATTTGACTAAAAAAAAGTGTGGGTAGGGAGTGATTGGAGTAAGAGGAGGGAAGACCCCCCCCTATTTAAAAAAAAAGAATTATGCAAATCGGTCCACACGTTACGAAGTTAGACAATAGCAACTATAGATGAAAACTGTTTTCCCTAAATCAAATGTAGTATATTATACTCCAAAAAAAAATTGAATAAAAGTAAAGTGTGGTGAGGGTGGGAGGGTATACAATTGAAAGAAGGGATCATACCCTATTTAACAAAAAAAGAGTTATAAAAATCGGTCCACGGGTTATAAAATTGGACTAAAGCAACTATAGTGTGAAAAATGACGCCTTGTGAAATTAACGAATGGTATGGTGCGAGCTACTACCTTTGTATCCTCCCGCCCCTTGCGAGCTACGACCTTTGTATCCTCCCGCCTCTTGCGAGCTACGACCTTTGTATCCTCCCGCCCCTTGCGAGCTTCTACTCTTATATCCTCCCGCCCTTGCGAGTTACTACTCTTGTATCCTCCCGCCCCTTGCGAGCTAACACCTTTGTATCCTCCCGCCTGTAGCGAGCTTCAACCTTTGTATTCTCTCGCCTCTTGCGAGCTACGACCTTTGTATCCTCCCGCCTCTTGCGAGCTAGTGCCCTTGTATCCTCCCGCCCCTTGCGAGCTACTGTCTTTGTATCTTACCGCCCCTTGCGAGCTATCGCCTTTGTAGTCTATCACCCTTTGCGAGCAAATACCCTTGTACATTACCGCCGCTTGCGAGCTAGTACCTTTGTATCCTTTGTACTTATATCCACCTGAAGTATTTCACAATTTAGCTAATGCCGATTTGCATGATTTAGCTTTTAAAATATATAAGGGTATTTAGTTAAACTTTTAAAACATTCCCCACAAATCAGCAATCCTTAATTCATATCAAAAGGATCACCCCCATCTGAGATAATATAATCAAATGTTGAGCAAAAGTGAAAAATCTACGATTAGTATGAAAAATTTAACCGTAGCGAAGTAAAAAAACATCCTGCATATCCCATTTACATCCTCTTTTAGATAAGGGTAGTCACCTCCGGAAGGGTGAAAATTTCTTTAACAAATTTATCTTTATTAAATTAGCGATTTTGCAATTTTATCGTTTTGGTGTGTACTTTTTGACGCAATGTATCTTTATCAACCAAATTAATTTTATAATGTAGTAAATCCAACCCCTAATCAAATGTTGAAAAATTTTTAGAAAAAGTTAAAAACTCCCGGAGATATAATAATTTTTTGAATTTTCTCAATTTGCCGACGGCATTCAATTAAATTTATAGAAAAAAGAAACCTTTATAAAACTCACTGTATCAAAGATAATTCAAAATGGTTTTCATATTTGAATTCTACGCAGTAATACCTTTCATTTGATACCAATCTTGTCCAGGATTTCGGCATTGAAAAGGTCCTTGCTACAGAGAAAAATTAATATCTCGCCAAATACCTAACCGATTTTGGTAATTTAAAAACCAGAATAAAGCAGAGATTGGTAGCTTTCCACTACTATAACCCGTGAACCTCCAAGGTTTCATTTGAACCCAGCAGATGGCTTCAAGTCGCTAAATCAGTGATATTATAAAAATCTCTAAAATGTCAACTAAATATATCTTGGTTTGGACGAAACTTAGTATAGCGCTTACACACCGCCTTCCCCTTAAATATACATCCACACTTTGCAGATATTGTAAAATTTTCTTAACAAAATTTAACTTTTCATTTTTTCACTGGAAATTTTTGATGCAACATTTAAATTTTCAAATCTCGATGAAATTTTAACCATACCTACGTATTTACATCCCCTTTCAAATAAAGGTAATTACTCCCACGAAAATTGATTTTTTTTAGCAAATTTAGCAAAAACCTCCAGTCAATCACAAATATCTCACATTTTGTCGTGTATTTTTTTTCAACTACTGTACTTATATCCACCCAATGTATCTCACAGTTTAGCTAATAGTATCCTTCACCACCTGTTGAAAGAATTACTAAAATATATCAATAAACGCCAAAGTTATTCGTACTCAAACATGTGCAACCCCCTATAAGGTGAGATTTGCTTACCTCATTTGAATAACCGGAACTGAAGCTATTTAGTTCAAAATGTTCACTAAATATAAACATCCAAGAACAAATGAGGTAAGAAATTATATCTATAATTCCTCCTCTATCGCTGCATACCAATAAACCTGCTTCGTTTTCATAATTTCCAATAGTAATTAGTAATAGTAGGTATCCAGTTCCTAGTGAAAGCAAGACCGAGTACACCGAAAAAACCATTTCATGTTGCTATTACTAATAAAGTATTATATATCGAGCTTTCACATGTATGGACACATTTTAGCCCTAATAGAGGAGAAAAGGGTAGAGTAATAAAAATCTCTTAAATTTCTATTATTAACAGCAATTGGCAATAAAGCAACTGAACTGGTCATTATGCAAAAGAGCCTCATATTTTGCTCTTTGGTTAGTAACTTCACAACCGCTGCACCGATTTGCATGATTTAACTTTTCAAATATATTAGGGTATTTAGTTAAACTTTTAAGAGATCCCCCACAAATCAGCAATCCTTAATTCATATCAAAAGAATCACCCCCAACTGAGATAATATAATCAAATGTTGAGCAAAAGTGAAAAATCTACGATTAGTATAAAAAATTTAACCGCAGAGAAATAAGAAAAACATCCTCCACATCCCATTTACATCCTCTTTCAGATAAGGGTAGTCACCTCCGGATGGGTGAAAATTTCTTTAACAAATTTAACTTTATTAAGTTAGCAATTTTGCTATATTGCCGTTTTTGTCTGCATTTTTCGACCCAATTAACCTTTATCAACCAAATTAATTTTCCGATGTAGTAAATCCATCCCCTAATCAACTGTTGAAATAATAATTTAAAAAAATTAATAACTCCAGGAGATATAATTTTTTGAACTTTCTCACTTTTCCGACGACACTTTTTATTGGCATTTTGGTCGCCTTACGGCACTTTTCCGTCGCTGGTAACTACCCTAAATATACATTTTCGATCTGGAACATGGGGGTGATTTCTCTTCTACAATCGATTACTTATCGATTGATGTAATTTTCAACTCGCTCCGACGAAAACTTCACACCACTTAACGCAAATGATTGAAAAAAGTCCTTTTTTCCGACAAATTTGTGCAAATTTTAGCAAAATCTTCCCACCGTGTTTGCGCGAAAACTATAAGTGATGGAATGGTGTGTTGTTTGTAAAAGTTTCATAACTTTTGGAGTAGATAGTTTTAAAAAAAAGAACGGTCCATTTTGGATCAACCCGTAGAACTTGGAGGATGGCATCCCCGCTTCAATGTTTAACGAAAAAAAGTCAGCGATAAAGTTTTTTCGATTTAAACAAAAACTGCACCAATCAATTTGTGACCGGTTAACCTTTAATTTGATACCACACATCCCTTATTTCGACTTCGGGGTTAGCCATCCCCCACCCCCACCCCCCGAAAAATTACCACCAAAATTTTTTTTATATTTTTTCCAAATTGCTTCGATCACAAAACAAATGAAAATAATTTTCTTCTTTTCAATCGCACATCCCCAACCTAAGTTATAATTTTTTGAAAATCCATTTTGTAATAGATGAAAAAAGTCTGGTATAAAATCAAAAAAAAAATTTTTTATCTCACCCATTCGCAAGATGGTCCAGCATGTGATGCGCCACAGTTTTTTGAAAAATTTCAAAAATATTCTACTACTACACTCTCTTGCAAAATTTTACCTCTAGTACATTTTCAAATTTTTTTTCCATTTCTGAATAGATCTTACGATTCTACGTAAAATGAATACCCACATGATAGGGTTCCGATCAATACTCCCCGAGTTATAAACGAACATAGCACACCAACTCGCATAGGTCCTGCACTTTTTCAAAAACTCTCGAAAAAAATAGCCTATCTCACATGCGGTCATAACATCTACAGCATCCGTAAATATGAACGGATTCCGTTTGACAGTTTTTTCTATTTTGGTCCCACCAATTGCAAAAAATTATCCTTTTTTGATCCTTTTTCAAGGACTCCATCTGCAACGTTAATAACTTTGCCATATTCAATGGTAAAAATCCATTCAAACTCTTATCACATCCACGACATTCTCCCCTATCCATAAATATCTCAAACTCATCTATCCGTCACCCCGTTCTTCCGCTATAGCCCCACAAAGGTTCAACTTTAAGGCCTCGCCTACTCGAAACAATCAACCTTATGGTAAAAAATATATACACCATACCATCGGCAATAACCCACTTTATATTTTAGTAAAAAAAAAAAAAAAAATTTTCCCCATCCAAAAATTCGATATTTCTAGAAAAAATTTAAAAAATCGGGCTCCGTTACGACACAGTTTAATTCTTTCACTATCATATACCATTTACCGCATCAAAATCCATCGAACCAATTTTCTTAGACACACTGCAATAGATTTCTCTACCCGCAACCAACTCGCATTTTAAGTATTTAGATAGTGGATGCCCGCGCCTACGGCTTGGAGGATACTGTAGGTAGGTCATAGCGGGGTAGGGCATAGGAGGGGATGTGCTCTATTTAACAAAAAAAGAATTGGCGAAATCGGTCCACGGGTTCGGGAGATAGGCTAAAGTAAAGTAGGTGAAAAAAAAGTGAGGTAAGGAAAAATCTAAGAATACTGTAAAAAAAAAAATCAAAAAAATAGACTAAAAAAAATGTGTGAGGATTGCGGGTGGGTGGGGTGGGAGGAGGGATGACCCCCTATTTAACAAAAAAAGAATTATCCAAATCGGTCCACGGGTTAGGGAGATAGGCTAAAGTAAAGAAGGTGCAAACAGTTAAAAAGTTTCTCTTAAATCAAATGTAGTATATTATACTACAAAAAAAAATATTGAAAAATTAAAGTGCGGGTGGATGGGAGGGTATGTAGGTGGGAGGAGAGATCATACTCTATTTAACCAAAAAAGAATTATTAAAATCGGTCCACGGGTTAGGAAGTTGGACTAAACCTTTGTATTTGCCCGCCCCTTGCGAGCTACCATCTTTGTATTTTTCCCGCCCCTTGTGAGCTACCACCTTTGTATTTTTCCCGCCCCGTGTGAGCTACCACCCTTAAGTCCTTCAAGCCTTTGCAAACAAAGTAGTAAAAAAGCGTAATATCCAATTGCTCTTGGCTTTATAACTTTCTAATGAATTTACCAATTGCAATGAAATAAATTTTAAAAGAAAGCACAGGATTTGCACATTCATGCCCGGTATCACTTATCAATATTTTATAAGCTCTAATCGCATTGATAGAGGGCGGCACAATACACTTTCCATACATTTTAGAAGATTTAACAGAAAGAAACCGTTATATATCCTACTATAACTAAGGAAATTCAAAATGGTTTTCATATTTGAATTCTACTCAGCAATACCTTTCATTTGATACCAAACTTGCCGGGAAATAAAACAAAAAAAAATTTCGTAATTTTCCCTAGGGTATTGGCCAGGATTTCGGGGTTGAAAAGGTACCTTGGTACAGGTAAAAATATCTCGCCAAATAGTAAATGGATTTCAGTTATTTAAAAAGCAGAATTAAGCAGAGGTTTTCAGCTACTACTACTATAACCCGCGCACCTCTGCGGTTTCATTTGTACCCACCAGGTGGCTTCAAGTCGCTAAATCAGTGATATTACAAATATCCTTAAAATATCGACTAAATATATCCTGATTTGGACGAAACTTCGTATAGCGCTTAAGCACCACCTACCCCTTTAATATAAATTCACACTTTGAAGATATCGTAAAATTTTCCTAACAAAATTTAACTTTTCAATTTTTCAATGAAAATTTTTGAGGCAAAATTTCAAATTTTTCAAAATTTTACCCAATCGGGATGAAATTTTAACAAAAATTTTGTTAATAAACTTAACCAAAAACCCCTGTAAACGACTTATTTTTGTAATTCGGTCGTGTATTTTTTTTCTACCACTGTGCTTGTATCCGTTAAACGTATCTTAGCTAATTGTTAATATACTTCAAAGCTTCCATAACAAATAGCTAAAAGAATTATTATAATCCGTTCATAAATACCAAAGTTATTGGTACCTAAACATTTCAATCTCACCTATAAGGTGAGATTTGTGTACCTCATTTGAATAAGCGCAAGTGAATCTATTTAATTAAAAATATTTGCTGAATGTAAACATTTAAGAACAATTGAGGTAAGAAATTATATCTATAATTCCTCCCCTATCCATATATATCAAGAAACCTGCTTCGTTTTCATAACTTCGAGTAGTAATTAGTAATAGTAGGTACCCAGTTCCTAGTGAAAGTAGGAAAGAGTACACCGGTGGATCCATATTCATGTTACTATTACTAACAAAGTGTTGAATATTGAGCTTTCACATGTATGACAACATTTTAGCCCTAATAGAGTAGAAAAGGGATAAGTAATAAAAATCCCTTAATATTCTATTATTAATAACAATTGGCAATAAATTACATAAAGTGGTCGTAGTACAAAAGAGCATAATGCTATACTCTTTTGTTAATAACTTAACACATACTGCACCGATTTGCATGATTTAACTTTTAAAATATATTAGGGTAGTTAAATAAACTTTGAAAACACCCCCAATAAATCATCAACCCTTAATTTATACGAAACAATTCACCCCATTTATGTAGTATAATCAAAGGTCGGCAAAAGTTAGAAATCTACGATTAGTATAAAAAATTTAACCGTAGCGAAATAATAGAAACACCCTGTATATTCTACTACCATCCCCTTTCAAATAAGGGTAGTCACCCCCGGGTGGGTGAAAATTTGTTTAACAAATTTAACTTAATTATTTTGACGATTTTGACATTTTTCCGTTTTTGGGTGTATTTTTTACCCAATGAACTTTTATCGCTCGGAATATTTTTAGGGGATGTTTAATCATACCCTTAAATATCAGACGAAAGAATAATAGAAAAAAGTTTAAACCGACCGGAGATATAATTTTTTGAATTATACTCAGTTTCCCGACTGTACTCAATATTCGGCATTTTGCTCAAGTGACGCCGTTTTTGTATAGCTAATAACTACCCTTAATATGCATTTTCGATCTGCAATATGGGGGTGATTTAGCTTCTACAATCGATTACCTATCGATTGATATAACTTTCACCCCGCTTGGACAAAATTTTCACACAACTTATAGTAAATGCATGAAAAAGGTGCTATCCAGTTCCTAGTGAAAGTAGGTAAAATTTCACCGAAAACACCAAATTCATTTTACTATTATTAACAAAGTATTGAATATCGAGCTTTCACATGTATGGCAACATTATAGCCCTAATAGAGTAGAAAAGGGATGAGTAATAAAAATCCCTTAATATTCTATTATTAACAACTTTTTGTAATAAATTACGTAAACTGGTCCTTTTACAAAAAAGCCTCACACTTTGCTCTCTTGTTAATAACTTTACAACCACTGGACCGATTTGCGTGATTTAACTTTTCAAATATATTAGGGTGGTTTAATAAACTTTTAAAACACCCCTAATAAATCACCAACCCTTAATTCGTATCAAACTGTTCACCCCCATTCATGTGTTATAATTAAAGGTCGGCAAAAGTTAGAAATCTACGATTAGTATAAAAAATTTAACCGTAGCGAATTAATAGAAACACCCTGTATATCCTACTACTATCCCCTTTCGAATAAGGGTAGTCACCCCCGGGTGAGTGAAAATTTCTTTAACAAAGTTAACTTAATTAAGTTAGCGTTTTTGAGATTTTTCCGTTCTTAGGTGTATTTTTTTACTCAATATATTTTGATCGCTCGGAATATTTTTAGGGGATGTTAATTCACACCCTTAAATAACAGGCAAAAGAATAATTGAAAAAAGTTTAAACCGACCGGAGATATAATTTTTTGAATTTTCTCACTTTTCCGACGGAACTCAATTATCGGCATTTTGGTCGCCTGACGCCGTTTTTGCATCGCTAGTAACTACCCTTAATATGCATTTTCGATCTAGAACATGGGGGTGATTTCTCTTCTACAATCGATTACCTATCGATTGATGTAATTTTCACCGCAGTCCGACAAAATTTTCAGTCAATTTAATGCAAATGATTGAAAAATGCGCTTTTTTGCACCGGAACTTATGCAAATTTTTGCAAAATGCTCCCAACGCGTTTGCGAAAAAACTATTAGTTATAGAAAAAAACTTTTGTAATGAGATATTCATAACTTTCGGAGCAGATAGTTTAAAAAAAAAGAACGGTCGATTTTGGACCACTCGTTAGATTTTGGGGGATGGCACCCCCGGTCGAATATTTAAGGGAAAAAAGTCAGCGATGAAGTTTTTTTAATTAAAAAAAAAAATACACAAATCGATTGGTGACCAAATTACCTTTAATTTGATACCCCACATGGGGGTAGTTGGAATTTCCGTTAGGGGTGCGTCCACCCCCACCCCAAAAAATACACCCCCGAAATTTTTTTTTTTTTTTTTCCCGAAAAGACATTTAGAAATAAAAATGAACACAATTTACCCGAACTCGATCAGACATTTCCGTTCCGATCACGAACCACTCAAAATTCGAAAAAATGTAATAGATCAAAAATTTAGTACAGAATGAAAATTATTTTTTTTTTGAAAATTCCACGTAATATAGCATGTACACAGCTATTAGCAGACGTTTTTTGAAATTTTTAAAAAATATTCTAGTACCCCCCGCGGGGGTGTATTTTTTCCTCTAGTACTTTTTGAAAATTTTATTACATTTTCGAATAGGCCTCGCCCCTACGTGAAAAATGATACGACACATGACCCCCCTCCGAAGTATAGTTTCGGAGTTATTTCGAGTCAAAGTGCCAGAGGGGAGGGGCTTATTGCCACTCCCCCTAAGCCTATATCGAAATAAAATATAGCCTATACCATTTTCGCGCTGATTTTCTAGAATGTGGACTTTTTAGAATTTTGATCCGATGGCCCAGTTTTGAGCTTTTGGGTCTACCGATTTAAGAAAATGGGCGATTAAAAAATCGATTTTCGAGCCTTAATAACTTTGGCCCCGCCCACTCTAAAATTCTTAATTTTTTTTAAACCCATAGCCCCGCAGCACCCGACTCCGACAAACCAAACCCGAACTCGATCCGACACTTGGTTCTCGAGTTATAAGCTCTTAAAGTTTCAACTTTGAGGCCACGCCCCCATTTTGTTATAGCTCCGCCCCAAATTTTAAAGAGCGGACACGATAGCCCTTAACATTTCCTATCATCTGGCAAAAGTTTTTTCAAAAAAAAAATAAGCTACTGCGGCCCTCCTACGGGCCGGGGCAAAATTTAAACCTGCCTATAGCACAATATCATGGATTTCTAATAGATGGGCATTTACCCAAACCAAATCGGTCCGGTAGTTTCTGAGATTAAGCGCGCACAAAATCAAAGGTACTCACGTTTTATATATATGTTAGAAGAAGATAGAAGAAGATAGAAGAAGATGGATTTTACGTGCACCTAGGCAAAAGGGAGCTTATCGAAATCCCGGAATTGAAAATCCTGGAGCTTTAAAATAAAATATGTCGATATATAAAATTCCGGAGTACAAAGCCAGCATTGCAAATCCCCGGCAACCAAATTGTTGAAATTTCAAAATGCAGATATCCCAAAAACGTACTTTTTTAATATTGTCAAACAACACATTGAGGACTACTTAGGCCCAGCTTTATAGATCAAACTTAACCTCAAGACATAGTTTAACATAAGTTTAATTCTTTTACACTATTTCACAGTGCTAACTAAATCAAGCTTTAAGATTGACCGCTTCAACTCAGTTTATTTAAATGATATATTTATATTTTAAAACATTTTAAGCTCCAGCACTGTTAAACTCAAATTAGCTAACTTATAATGATCTTAAGCTCGAAGTCCGAAAGCGAGCCCTACAAATAAAAGATTTTATTTTAATGAACATTATATAATACAAAAAATTCGAAAATAAGTATTTACATAATGCATATTTTATTGTTATCTGATAAAAATCACATCCTCCCTATTTGAACTCATAAGATCTTACAAAAACTTTTTTAATTTAAAAACTCTTTTCTGCAAAACTGTTACCCACCCTCTTGAAGCATCGTTCTCCAGAAACGTATACAATAAGACGAATTACTTATATCATTTATAAATATACTATTACTATTGGCTACTCGAACATTTGCCAGGTTTGCAGTTTAAATAAGAAAGAAGACATGTATCATATTTTCCTGCAATGTCCAACATGTAATTCCTTCAGAAATGTTTATCTGAAGAATCATATTAGAAACTTTAATACTCTCAACTTTAACAAATTATTGTTAGTTAAAAATAATACATCTCTTAAAATTTTACCATTTGGTTATATTTTTTATTTAAAGCCCTTTTTTTAACAAAAAAAATCGTGTATTCAAAATCATGATTTTGAAACAATTTTGTTTTCTTAAGAAACAGCTTTTGGGTATTTAAATTTAGGATGTCCGGATTTGTATAATGTAAACTTCTTCTGTTTGTTGACTATTCCGGCTACATTCAGTTCGCACTATTCAACTAAGCAAAGATAAAACAGATTTGAAAAATCCGATTTGGATTTGTTCCAATTTTTAACTGAATTCCCAAAAGTAACAAGGTTACAAGTTCGACATGTATTTCTTTTTTTTATGTTTAACCGGGCAAAATTTCGTAACGCGTGGAATGATTTTGATGATTTGATGAGTATTATCCCCCATTGTTAGGTTCCCCAGTTCGTACCATGTCAAAAAAATTTTTGGCGGGATGCGGGTGGCGGTCAAACCTAACTTCCTAATGCATGGCCCGACTTAGATAATTCTTTTTGGTTGTATAGAGTGCTAATAATGAAAAATATTTGGCCCCAGGGTTGGGTTGGTAGGGAGTAGGTAGTCTAACTCCGTAAAGCGTGGACCGATCTGGGTTAATTTTTCTTTGTTGGGTAGAGTATGTTCCCCGATTGGTACCACGTTAAAAAAATCTTTTGGTAGGGGTGAAACCTAACATTGTAATGCGTGGACCGATTTGGTTAATTATTTTTTGGTGGGAGAGGACGGAGGTAGGGGTGAAACCTAACATTGTAATGCGTGGGCTGATTTGGTTAATACTTTTTTGGCTGTACAGAGTATGATCCGCCATTGCGAATAATAAAAAAAACTCGGTGTAGTGGTGATGGGGGTTTATCGGGTAGAGTATATTCTCCGATTGGTACCATGTCAGAAAAATGTTTGGTGGGTAGGCGATTGGGGTGGGAGGTGGGGGTGAAACAAAACTTTATACTGCGTGGACGGATTTGGATGATTCTTTTGTTAACGTAATAGAATATGTTCCCCCATTGGTACTGCGACCGATACCGATTTGGATGATTATTTTTATGTTATATAGAGTATAATCGCCCATTGCTAATATGAGAATAAATTTTTCACTAGAGTGGAGGTGTAGGGAGGGGTGTGCTAACTTCCTGACGTGCGGACCGATTTGGATGATTCTTCTTTTGATGTTTAGAATGTGTTGCCCCACTGGTACCACGATAAAAACTTATGGGGTAAGTGGTGTTCGGAGGGGTCGTTACCCAATTTATTAATCCACACACCTACTTGGAAGATGAATTTTTGTTGTATACAGTATGATCCGCCTTTTCTACTATATGGAAAAATGTTTACCTAGAGTTGAGGTGGGGGGAAGGGGTAACCTTACATTGTATCGCTTGAACGGATGATTAAATACTTTACTACTTCTCATAAAAAATCTTTCGTTCACGAAAGAGTCCTTAGTATTTAAAAGCCTAAAAGTTTTAGGTTGACCGATGTAGTAGTTTACTGGATATCATACTCACTTTGTCTCTTTTTGAAAAATGTAATTTCAAGAAAAAACGCGATTTAAGTTTCCAGTACAGTTTACGCTAAAAGAATGTTAATTTTCTAACTTGCATTAAATTATATATTTCAGGCTTCCAGTCAGTTAGTTTCAAGTGGAAATGAGTAGTCATTTCGAGTGGAGCGTATAACTTCGTCATTTTTAATCCGATTGCTCGAAACTTTTGGGAAATATTTTCAAGATTATCTACTTCAACCCATTATGTACTTCAGAAACTCAAAAATTGCGTCTTTAAAAAATTTCCATTTTATTGTGAACGTAAGGGTGACCGTAAACTATGGTTTTTGCCGAGCACGGGTGTCGCTTAACTTCGTATTTTATGAACCAACGTAAATGGACTCGCCGATTTGAATGATTATTTTGATATTCTATGAAATATGTTCCCCTATTGCTTTTGTGAGAAAAATTATTCATTTTAAGTAGTTTTATTCAAACACGCTTGTTTTTTTAAATTTTCCACAACTTCTTATTTTAAACCTTTGCTTCCGAAATTCGCTAACGCGTTTCATGATACTTTAATGTCTTCAGAGGATTAGCTATAAATTTTAGCTGATTAACTTTATTAGGTTAGGTATACTAAGTCTATTTTAACGCTTTACAATAGATTGTTATAATTTTAGTATTTAACAGTAGACTATTATTCATAAAATCTATCTGATCTTTAAATAGAATTTTGCTGTCTTGTTTACCCTTCCTTATCTTAAAAACTTCTTAACTGTCCATTATCCGCTCACCACTAATGTGATGTAAAAGTTTTAATTTTTCTGGATTTGTACAGTGTCCTGTCTCTTTCAAATGTTTAGCAAACGGAATGTGGTGTCTCATGTGTAATTGAACTAATAGGTTCCTTAAATTATGTTATATGTTTGAATGTAACTAACGCTATAAGCACCACACTTTTTCAAATCACTTTAAAAAGGCAGGAAAAACAGGCAAAATCGAATTTACTCTCTTTCTCATTCTTATTTTTTAGCAATTTATAAAGAATGCTCTTGGAGTACCCATCATTTGTAACTGTAGCTTTAATGATTATCTCTTCTTTTGAAAGATTCTTCTTGCAAAGGAATATGTAATAATATATTAATCATAGAAAAAAAGAGGCCATTTTTAAACTCGAAGGATTTTTGGAATTACTCGGTATAACCGTATCCGCATACGTCTCTTTCCTATACATCAAAGTATAACTTATTGTTTTTAATTGAGGTGGTTAAATCTAAAATATTCAAGGTTCCATCACTGAGTTCAATGTTAAATTTTATATTATCATCCAAATTGTTTGAATTATTAACAAAACTATTTATTCAGTTTAGGAAATTTTATGAATTAAAACAAGCTGACTTCGATTAAATTCACTTTAATTTCACAACTCAAACAAAATGATTTAGAGGTTCGCTATACCAAGCTGATTTTTACTACACTGAATTGCAGCACATCGAGAACAACCTCAGAATACTATCAGCATAGTGACAAGAAATTTCTTATAACGCTTTAAAGATTATTATTAAGATTGAATAGCTTATTTTGAAATTACTTTATAAACAAATGAGCGCGGAAATGTAAAAGTGCTGAGCCCATTGCTATACCATCGCTTTGCACATGAAATCTGTTATTAAAACTAAAATACTTTTGGTCCAAAAAACATTAAGGAGATTTGTCAGCTCTAGTGACTTAGACTGACTTTCAAAATAATTTTTTTTTTCATTTAACATTAATTCCTTAAGCTTCTTAACGGGATTAGAAGGAAACAGGTTCACAACATCAGATGAAATGAATTTAGTACTTCTCTGTAATTTTAAACTTTATCAAATAATTCTCTAGAATTTTAAATACTATATGTAGGTTTGAGATGGTATAAAATGAACACTCCTATAAGACCACTTACTTCATCGTTTAAAGCCAGTGGCGGGTCTAGGATTTCATCATAAGGTTGTGGGTAAGATGTTGTGTGTGTGCGTCAGGCGGGCCTCTAGATTCTTGTTGAGCTGGGAGGCGTGGAGCTAATTTGAAGTTTGTGGTCAGGCTTTCGTTTTCAGATTTCTTAGCAACTAGGAACCAATCACTCCATCAATCTGTCCGTCCGTCCATTCTTTTATTTCTAAACGTATGAAGATGAAATTTGGTATACCGACGTTACCAAAAAGATATTTGGTGAGATTTTGAGAAAAATAAGACTGATCTGGCGAAAAGTTCAATTGTTGATATTAAGGAAAAATTTCAACAATTACATCTTTTTATTAAGAAAAAAAAAGTTGGTCTTAATGGCGGGAGGGAGGGAAGGATTTAACCTACGGCGTTAAAGGGGTTTTCCATCTCAAAAAAGAAAATTCAACAGCGCAAGTGGGCCGCTCCTCCCTCCATACAGACTTGACGCTATGCTCTATCATTCTTCCACCGCTATCCAGGTCCGCATACAATCGATCGGCTAAATTGAACTTGATGTACTAAAAACGTTAATGCTTATTCCTAATGTTACCTAGCGTAAAAAAATACAAAACCTGGCCAGCTTGAACTCATGCTTGGGTCATTAAACAGCATTTCTAGGATCCTTGCTTAGGGCAAATTAACTCTGTGCTGTTTAATGTCCCTCAAAAAACACCCAGCCCACCCTCAACCTATTTCAGTCGAGGGAGTAATTATACCAAATTCGCCCTCTTTAAACATCTTGGGTATTGAGATATCCAGCAATCTTAAGAAATAAGAAATAGACACATCTGCTGAACATCAAACCCTAAAAAGAGTAGAAGTTAATAAAGGAATCCTAAATCAATTGAGATTTCTATACTTCCCTCACCTGGGAGAACAACAGGTGTAAATTGTACAAATTGATTATCTGAAATGAAATAATAGTTATAAATTAAGTAAAACATGGGCTATATAATCTTTTAATAATATAATTTTAACTAAATTGTATAAAATGTTACACAAATTAGCCAAGATTCTGAATTATTGGCGATACAACAGCAACTCTACGCGAAACGTAAACAAATTAAAACGTCGCGTGAAATTCATAAAATTTGCATAATTAAACACTTGTAATTTATAGACAAGTGCTTATATCATGCAATTAGACGAATTTACGGCAATTAAAAGGTTATTACCGCGAAAATTTACCTAAAATCCACACATTTGACACTTAGACAAAAGATGGCAGGATGAACAATTTTTGCAAATTTCTCTAATATTCGCTAATTATTCACATTGCAACGATCAGAATTAGCACTTTTTATAAAAAAAAACAACACTAAAATGACCGCACAGAAAGTATAATAAGGGCGTACCCCTTGGAATCGTATCTTTTCAGTGGTTTTACATGCTAGTTCTAGCATAAATCTAAAAGGTCCATTGAATTACACATACCAAAGGTATTATTTCTATATGCAAATGTGGTGAAAGTTGGTGCAAGGAAATACTGTGTCTTTTATTTTTGGGTAAGCCCTTTTATATTTTGAATAATTATAATTATTAACATTAGTTGTAAGATTTATTTGAATTTTAAAAAATATAAGTGAAATTTTAGTATTAAGGTCTGATTTTGCATAAAACTTTATATGCTAGATTACAACAAAAAGACCATTTAGATTAAGAAGTGAAATTTTTTTTGTGAATTGACTAAGGAAAATATAAATGAAATAATAACTAAAGAAATTTTTTACGTATTTCGAATTGGAAAAAGCAATAAACGTACAAGTAAATAAAAACCCACGTATTTTATTAGACCGCTACATAATCCACCTTAAAAATGGTTTACTGTTGAATCGAATTATTCAACTACGGAACGCTACACATCACAATACGCGATACAATAGCTTCATGTCGCTCGCATCCGTATACCCTCCACGTCAAATTTAGTCGGACCCTCAAATTTCGAGAATCTTTTCTACAAAATTTTTTAATTACAAAAATTTTAAGTACAATATTTTCAAAAAGTTACAAAAATTATTTTTTTTTTTTATTATTTTTAACGTTCATTTTCGAAATTTGACTAGGATCAGACTTACGTTGTCACCATGTATATCAACATTTTTAGAAAGATACTAGGAGCAAAAGAGGAGAAACTATTCACCGGCCAGCACGGATTCAGAAGCGGACGGGGTACAACCTTCCTTCAAAGCCTATGTCAGAGTATGCAGCCACATTATCATTAAACAATCAATAATCTAGGGAGTTTACAGAACATTCTGCTCGCTCATCCAAAATTTTGCGAAATCACTTCGAGTTAGGATTATTGAGATCCTATCTGGAACTCCTCCGTCAGACAACTCAATCCTGCAAGGGTCCCCGTTATCAACTGCGCTGTATAACATACTGACAAACATACTAGACCAACTACAAGCCATTTGATATTACACATACGCAGATAACATAATACTTATCACGACATTCGACGAGCTTAACAGCGTCTTTAGACAAGCCATATTCAAAATTAATGAATGATGCGACGAAACAGGAGCGCTGCAGCTTGTAAATAAGGTTGAAGCAATAATAATAAGCAAAAAGGAAATAAATAATGCTAGACCGATCAACATATTAGATACAGAAATAGCTAGAAAGGACAGCTAGGATTACTGATAGACAGGAAAATGACATGAAAGCCCCATATAAGAGTAGTCTGCAGTAAGTTAGAACGAGTAAATGGGCTAGCTAAATCTATATCGGCAAAAAATAAAGGAGCCCCAGTTACAGCTATTCTAAGAATCACTAACACTTATCACTATATGGGGAGCAAAGGCGACACAAATATAACAGATCCAGATAAAAATAAACAAAATGATACGAACAACTACAGGGCTCAGACAGACAACACCGATACCAGGCTAGCTACTGAATCGGACATTAGCCCGATATTAGAAAGAATCGTTAGCGCAAAGATAAACTTTGGAGCAAAGCATTTTATGATGAGCACACTACAATACACTAAAACAACACCTAGGCGGAACAAGAAACAGAAGGAGACGAATCAAATCTGGGATTGGCGAAACGGTGTAATGTGTGCGCGTGTGAAGCATCGTGAAGTTGCCGCGGGATGTTCAAATGGCAGCACTTCCTAGCGTGCTTGTGGCGACAGAGGGTTGTGGACTCCATCTGTCAAGTCTGCAACGAATAAAAACAAAAACAAAAGACGAATAGAACGAAGAGCAACAGGCCTAGTGTCACCTTTTACTCTTAGCCGCACTGCACTATCTTGAAACAAAACGCAAGAAAAAGTTACCCCCTTAAGCGATGGTACAGGCTCTTATCCACCTCTATCTTGCACATGCCTAGGATGCAGGCCCAACCTATAAAATAGGATGCTGAAAAAAAACAAAAGAAAATAAAAAAGGATTAATTTAAGGCATAGGGAATGAAGGGAGAGTAGGGCAGGAATAAGACGAAAAGGAAGCTTCGTTTGGGTACCTGTAATTAAATTAACTAAAAAAAATGTCATTCTTATTCTCCACAATATATCCTATCAAATATACAATGTTAAAAGAAAAGCAATACGTACTAAATTTAACCTGTGCTTAACAACAAATCACGTTATAGGTCTATCTACTTCATGTTTACCTTATACCTTAGGCGAATATTTAAAAAAAGTAATACTTAACTATTTCACAACAGATAATCAAGATCAACTACCAAGATAACCCTATAACTGCCTTCTTTATGCATTGCAATTTTTCATACATTTGATAAATTCATTACGACCTGTGAATAACGCGATACGAACTGAAATTATCGCAGACTACATCTAGCTAGCTAGATGTTGGAACGATAAACCGGATAGCATGCCTCATTAAATGATCGAGAACAATCGAGAGTAATCGAAAAAATAAATACTTGAAATTAACTGCCACTGCTTCTTCGGGTAATGCGGTATGGCGCAATGAGCGAAGCTCTGAAGACCATAGACTTCAATTGTCTTATCTATCAGGGGTAAGAAGGGTCAATCACACTAATAAATAGATAGATGTGATAAAGAAGGGTCAATCACACTAATAAATAGATAGATGTGATAGATTGTTACCTTTTTATTATAAACTTGCCGCCTAACCTGAATAACTGATGGAACTTTCCTCCTATTCCGCGTCCTGGACATTAAATTAATGTGGCATGGTGCTAAGCTTCCTGATAATTCAAATGTTGTCGTCTGTGAAACTTTATTTCACTTTTTGCAGGCCAGGGAAGTCCGATGGAGTGTCTTGCCTGGTCAGCACCTGAGGCTAGCAAATTTTTTTTTTCTTTCTCAACCGGGCGTTTAAAGATGACCCGTGGAAATCTTACTGCCGTTTTTCTTTAGATAATATATTTGCTAAAAAGGATAAATATCTGGATTAGAAATTCATATGAACAAGGATGGCTCAGATGATGCGAGATTATTTTTATTTTCACGCGAAAACTTACTTCGTATACCTGGGTACCTCCTGCTTCTGTTGACGTGAAACGAATGGTGTCTTCTCAGAAAGTGAGATTTTAATACTAAATACTTTGCACCGGGTGAAGTATCTACCTTATGAAATCGGCTCCTAGGTGGTGTGAGCTACATATTAACCGTCAGCTGTCTCACATTACAACGGTAAAGTTACTTTTACAGTTGCACTCTGAAGTTTCTTAAAGATGAAATAGTTTTTAAAAAAAAAGTTGAACTGACTTCATAAAAAGCGCTAAAAAGCATAAAATAATTTTTAATTTTATATCTATTACGACATTTTGAAGTCGGTGCAAATCAAACAAACCAAACAACTACAACAAAAATATTTAATCGTTATTTCTTATGATCCCGTAAGCTGAAACGTTTAGGTAGTATTATTTTCAATTGTGGTTCTGTAGTTGTTTTATTTGTTTAATTTGCACCGACTTCAAAATGTCGTAATTGATATAAAATTAAAAATTATTTTATGCTTTTTAGCGCTTTTTGTGAAGTCGGTTCAACTTTTTTTTTAAAAACTATTTTATTTTTCACTTTTTAGTTTCTTCTACTCTATACAACGAAGAAAGAACCATCCAAATCGGTCCACGCGTTAAAAGTTAGTTTCAACCCCCTACCTCACCCCCATTCCACTAAACCTTTTTTCTCATGGTATCAATCAAGGAACATACTCTACCGAACAGAAAAGGAATTATCGAAATCGGTTCACGCGTTACGAAGTTACTACCCCCCCCCCCCCTCCCCCACCACCACCATAGAACCAAATTATTCTCCTATTAGCAATGGGGAATCACAGTCTATACAACAGCAAAAGAAGCATCCAAATCGATCCACGCGTTACAAAGTTAGGTTCCACCCCCCCCCCCCCTTCTCCCACCCCCACCCCAGCAACATTTGTTTTCTCGTAGTATCAACCAAGGATCATATTCTACCCAATAGAAAAATAAATATCCAAATCGGTCTACGCGTTACGAAGGTAGACTACCCCCCCCCCCCCCTCCCACCCACACCTTTCACCCTAGGACCAAATTATTCTCATATTAGCAATGGGGGATCATACTCTATACAACAGAAAAAGAACCATCGAAATCAGACTACGCGTTACAAAGTTAGGTTCCACCCCCACCCCCATCCCTCCAAAAATTTTTTCACCTGGTATTAACCACGGAACATACTCTACCCAACAGAAAAAGAATTATCCAAATCGGTCCACGCGTTACAATGTTAGACTACCCCTCCTCCCCTCCCCCACCCTAGGCCTAAGTTTTTTTCTCCTATTAGCAATGGGGGATCATACTCTGTACAACAAAAGAAGAACCATACAAATCGGACCACGCGTTACAAAGTTAGGTTTCACCCCACCCCCCACCCCCACCCTACCAAAAATCTTTTTGACATGGTACCAATCGGTGAACATACTCTACCCAACAAAAAAAGAATCATCAAAACCGGTCGACGCGTTACGAAGTTATGCCCGGTCAGACATAAAAAAAAATAAATAAATAAATAAAAAAAAATAAAAAAATACGCGTCGAACTTAGAACCTCTTTGTTTTTGGGAAGTCGGTTGAAAATGGAATCACTTTTTGCTAGTTGTTCCTTTCTGTGCAAACATCTTTTCCTTCAACTTTTCTTAATTGTCGACGTCATGTCGCCTAGTAAATGCAGGCGACAGAAATAGATGACAATATTCACAGCCATTTTATATCTCTTTCTGGGAGCATTTTACAGTTTAGAACAACTGTTTTTTGTAGTTATTATTACAGTAATTCCAATGACTTTTACAATTTCCTTAAAACAATATAAAACATCAAAATTTATTTCGTATATATTTGGTTATACTGCTCGTAATAGCTGCAAATTCACAGTAAACATTGGAAACTAAAAATGGTTTTCCTCTACTGACACTAAAACTGTATCCATATGAGATAGCTCATAAGTTACTTCATATTAATACATCTCAGTGGTCTTAAGATGATCCCTATGACAACACCCCCCCCCCCCCCCCCCTACAAATTTCTTTTCGGAATTCACACATAGAACCATATGAACGTATACAGCAGAAGAACACAAGAGAATACATTACAAAAAACAGTCGCAGAGATAGGTACCACATATGTATGTATATATAGACGGCTCGAAAACGGAGACGCAAAATACAGCAGCAATCATAGTTAAAAACATGGAAATTCCATCATCCCAGCGCATCCCAGCAGCGACATCATGAATGAGAACATTGTATCTCTCATTAATGAGGTTAGCTGCCGCAACTGATATTCTGGTTGAGAACATCGATGAGATTTACATTGTTGGTATCGATTTTTTCAGTAACAACAATGCAAGTGCATCGCATAAGTAAAATTAACTGTTTTTCAATGAAGGCCTCATCTGTATCTTAATTGATAATATCATATATTATGCCATAAGTGATTTTAAACATGTGAAAGCTGTCAGTGGAAATATACGAGTGTTTTATTCTTTGTAATCTGGCTTCTAATAGTTTTGATTATCTCACTAAAAATAGTATATAAACTGCGTAAGCAAGATACTTTTTAGGAAACTAATCAAGAAAAAATTTTAACAGCATGTAACAAAGATATCATAATTTTAAATTTTAACTCACTAATGACACTTGAATTATATCACTTTGAATGCAAAACCGCGACTGATACTTTAAAGAAAACGCGACCAATACTTTAAATGAAACGCGCAGAATAGAGATCATACGCAAGGACCGTAGAAACCAGAAGTTTCCTATTCAAACGTGTAAAGGGTGCTGCAAAATTATCGCTTACATTCTGCATGACTATTTCGATTAGCTTTTCATTAGTTACTTTTTATGCAATTTCGATAATAATTTCAGAAATAACAACTTCATAGATTTTGCATTTCGCTGCTGGGATATTACTTCCACTGAATGCTGCAGTATTTGAAGCGGACCAAATAGCAATCCTGCAGGCCATCCAAATAAATAGATAATTCCATCAGTACCACACAATGACTTATAACTATGGAGCGATAGAGCTGTCAATATTACATGCAGCAAAGTAAAACACTTTTGTATGTTCATCCTTTTCCCTATAAGCACATTGCATTGAACTCTAAAAGGTAAATTCGTACACAGTTCATTGAGCTATTTCGGCCCTACCAACATGAAGACTCTGTGAATGTTCTGTCTTAAAGTGCGAATTTTCCTTTCTTTAATTTTAATCAATGTCTTATACTTCGTGTAAGGCACTACAATATTTATTATATTCATAATTTCAGATATAGGAGTGCCCGCCGATCTAAAATATTTTCGATTAAATTCTTGATCTCAATTTCAAATTGCCGCCAGCAAATACAATTACGTTCTTATGTTGGTGCCACAAACAAAACAAGAAAGCACATGTAATAGAAATAGACGAATATATAGAAAAATATCTCCGCTTTCATTCTGGTTAAGCACATTTCAATTTATTTTAAGAAATACGAGGAGTACAGAGAAATAGTGTATCACAAAAAATAATTTTAGGAAAGGCAATTTAATCTATATATGTTATAATAATGTCTTTTTCTCTTGACAGTGTTAGCAAAATACTCGAAAGTAAAATGCAAGCAAAAAAGGTTTCCCTCTACTGGTAACAAAAGTTGTCTTAAAATGAAATAGCATACGATCGGTCCATAGCTATATGTCAATGGTACCACCATATACTCGGATGCCAAAAGTGTTATTGAACTCATAAAGGATGGCCAAAATAAATGGATTAGAAACACAATAATGTCCAGTCCAGAAAAAATGAAGTTATAATGGGTTCTAGGCACTGAAATATGTAATACTGGAGTGATTGAAATTTCTTCAGCAAAATGGTATCAGTTTTCGCTAGCTGTCTCTTTCTGTGTAAGCATCTTATTTTCAACATGGTTTTCTTAATTGCCAACGTCATTTCACCTATTAAATGCTGGCGACAGAAATAGATGACAATATTCACAATCATTTTATATCTCTTTCTGGGTAAGCATTTTGCAGATTAGAATAACCTTTTTTTGTAATTTTTACATCAGTAATTCCAATGATTTTTACATTTTCCTTACAACAATATAAAAGATTAAAATTAAATATGTCATTTCGTATATACATATATATTTTATTCTGCTCGCAAGAGCTGCAAATTCACAGTTAACATTGGAAATTAAAAATGGTTTTCCTCCACTGTAAGTAACATTGGACCCATATGAGATAGCTTATAAGTTACTCCATTTTAATGCATCTCAGTGGTTCTAGGCCTCAAGGCATTCCGGGAAACGAAGAAGCGGATGAAGAGGCAAAAAACAAGGATTGCTGAAAAAATTATAGAATATGTTGTATTCCACCAAACGCAGTCGTACATCAGATGAACAGTCACATTCGAAATAAAAAAAGAAAGGAAGATCAGCGCCTTGATCAAGAGGTCTTTTTGAAATTTGAATTATTTCTGCTGTTATAGACGTATAAGTATGGAGATGTCGAGCGAGTTAGGATATTTTCCCCAATCAATAATAAAAAAAAATATAATTTAAAACACTTGACTGATTTAATTTAAAAGACTTTATTGACACCAAATTTACTTGTCTACACGAATATATAATTAAGACTGACTTTGACTTACAAGTTTTTGTCTCCTCGAAATTTTATCAAGATATCATGTTTGCAATTTTTCGTAACATGAATTTACAGTACTAAGAATTTCCTGACTTCTAGACATTAGCTTGCAGTTTTACAATTAAAATGAAATTTGAATATGATAACCTATGAGAAATGTCGAATGTGGGAATTTATGGGTGCACGTGTTATGCCTGGCATGTAACTCCTCCCCCCTTAGTGTTGGGTATCGGCCACAGGAACTGGATCCTTGCAGGTTCGTTGGTAGGTATGTTCGTTGGGATGTCATAGGAAGATCTTGATGATGATTACTATGATCTTGATGATGATTATTTGGGATGCGAAACTTCCGGTAGATGATGAGGTAAGTGAGTAGAAAAATGGCTGCCATTATGAGAACGAGTGTAAAGGTCGTTGTTTGAAGATCCTTTTGATGAGCGTATGGTTGTAACAGATCTATAAATTCTCTTTCTGCAAATTGGTAATTATCTAACTTCTTTAAACGGATGTTATTTGTAGGAAGAGATATATTAATCTCGTTGAATATCGTTGGATAGATGTTAACTTCATCCCAATGTGTATTTATTTCCGAAGAATATATTACATCATTGATTTGGATTTCGCAGTTGTTGAAGTGAATTAGAATAGATCCTTTGACTTTCTGCTTGTCAGGGCCACACGTTGTGAAGATTGTTGTCTCTGGTACGTTTATCATAAGGATGTAATTGGGTTCTGGTTGGAGGATTTCCACACTTGTTTCTCGGTCATGTAGTTCACAATGTGCTGGTATATTGTTGATGAGGTTCCCAATGCAGCTGGAGTGGTTTGTCTTTTCTCGATGCATGGTTTCAGGACAATAGTAGACTCCTTCGATGTTCCTACACTTCTTGTTAAGATATTGAATATTGTTGGGATTCAGGATAACGAAAGGTTTTGTGTTAATTATTTTGTTTTCCTTTGTAGGTATTGGTAGGATATGTAAAAGGGAGTAGGTTTCGTTGGAGATTCTTGGGATTTGAATATTAAAGATAATATTTGTGTTATTATAATATGCTTGAAGCCCTAACAATTCATAAATATGCTCGTCTGAATTTGTCTTGATATCTTGTTTTTCAAAAATAGCATTTATTTCTGACAATTCTGTTGGACTTAAAATTTGTTTAGAAATAACATTGAGTTTGGCCAAAATGATAGCTTCTGATATACTACTTATGTGGTCATTAAGAAGATCTATGTTAAAGTTAATTTTATTTAAAAACTGCAAATACTTAAATTCTATTTCACTAGATTTAATCACATTTTGATATTGGCTTTGCGTGTGTTTCAGGTAATCTACAATTATTTGCTATTGCCTATTTATGTGTTGTGTTATGTTATCAAAGCGCTCAATCATTTGTTTGTTAAGCTTTGTTTGTTGGTTAATATCATTTTTCATAATATTTTCATCGATCATTAAGCTTTCTATTTGTTTATTTAATTGTATCGCGTCGTTAGCATCCATGTTCCCTGTTATACCTTTTATTAATGTTCCCAGTCCGTTAATAAGACCTCTTTTATTTCTGAATCTTGGCATTAATGTTTGGAGTTTGTGGGTTAGCTGTTTTAGTTTTGCTTTGGTTATTTCTACAGAGTAAGTCATGCCATCTATTTTATTTATTGCATTGAGAGAATCTGTTATACTGTCAATGTTGCGTTCGTATTGGTCTAGTCTTACGATGTGTAGTAAGTTGTAGTATCCTTGGATCAGTCTGGCAGTTCCTAGTTGCATAGGAAGTAGTCCTTTGTTATTGGTTAGGTCTAGTATTTCCATCTTCTGTCCTATTATTATCGTTATCAAACAGAAATTTGCGTTTTTTCTTTACTTTGGATTTATGGATTTTATTTTTTTTTATTGGTTATTAGTGTTACGAACCTATCCTTCTTTACTTTATGTTTCGAAAATCTAGGAGTTAGTTTGTTTCTCCTACATTCTTTCCTGTATATACTAGTGCCTACTTTAAGTTCTATAGGGGCTTCTCTATTTTTATTAATCTTTTCTATATTTTGTTTTGCTATTCGGTCTATCCGGTCTTTTATAGCAGGATAAACTTTTGTCCGGAATTCGTGTAACTTTTCAAGATATTCGTGAACATTTTCGTTTTGTAGGGTGTTAATAAACTTGTATGTTCGTCCATAGAAGACTTCATAGTGTGTTAAATTCGTGGACGAATGAATCGCGTTATTGTAAGTTATAAGCGTCTCATTGAGGATCTCATCATGGTCCTTTTCTTTTTGTTTATTATATATGATTCGATAGATTTCCGTCAATGTTGAATGAAGTCTTTCGACCGGTGAGTTACTACTGCTCTGTTGATAAGATGTAATATGGAGATGGATACTATATTGTTTACAAAAATCTCTAAAGATTATGGCTGTGAATTCGCCGCCTGAATCTACAACTAGTTTCCTAGGGATGCCGTGTAGGCTTATGTATTGTTTCAGAACTTTGAGGACCGTTAGGCTATTTCTTACCGACAATGTATATGCGGCTGCGAACTTTGAAAATTTATCGATGATGGTTAATATTTGCTGGTTATTAATAGTGTAGATATCTGCATGTATAATGTCGAGTGGTTTGTTTGGGGTTTCGGGTATCATGTGCTGAATTTTTGGAGGATTCCTGTCATATTTAAGGGTTTGACAAATTTCGCAAGTGTTAACGATCTTGGTGATTTTATTTTTCATAAAAGGGAAATAGTAGTTCCTTTTTAAATGAAGCAAGGTTTCATTTATACCCCTATGATTGTTGTTAACATGGTAGTCATTAATAATTTTATCCTGTTCATCATTTTCTATGATGTCTTGAAGAATTTCTGTACATCGGATGAGTTTGAACATTTTAGATTCTGAGAAAAATTTTTAATATGTGCTCTGAATGATTTTAAATGTAGCGTCATTGGCGTAAACTGCAGTCAGTTTATTAGGTGGAAGGTATTTTTTAAAGATATCGATAATGTTTTCCTCTGAGAACTGGGTAGATCTAAGGATTCTTCGCTGTTTGTTTTTGAAGGGCATAAGTAAGGTTGTTTGAGGGGATAAGTTAGAAATTTCAAACACCAATTGGAGAGCAAATTCATTAAGTGGTCTCTCTGAAATATAGATGCCGTCATTTAGATCTTCTTCGGCAGAGTGTGCGGTTGTTCCGACAGTGTTTTGCAGAGAGGTACTAGTGTTATTCATTCCAGATCCTGCGATATTTATCTCTGCTCGGTTATGGTTTGAATGATCATCTGGTTTAATTCTACTCAATGCGTCCGCGTTTATGGTCAGTAACTATCTTAAACTTCCTTCCGTACAAATAGGGTCGAAAGTATTTTGTAGCCCAAACTATTGCTAGAAGTTCCTTTTCGATTGTGGAGTAGTTTACTTCCGAATCGGTAAGGGTTCTACTCGCGTAGCATATAGGTCTATCGCTCCCGATATGTCCTTGTGACAGGACGGCTCCAATAGCATAGTTACTTGCATCTGTTGTCAATACGAATGGTTTTGTAATATCTTGGTATTGCAAGAGTGGATCATTTGTTAAGAGGTCTTTACAAGATTCAAATGCTTTAATGTAAGTCTGGTTTAGTATGACTTTTCTTCCTTTCTTGAGGCATTCTGTTAAAGGTTGGGTTAATTTGGCGTAATCTTTGATGAATTTACGATAGTAACCAAGAAGACCAAGGAAGGATTTTATTTCCTTCTGGGTTTTTGGGATTGAGAATTCTTTGTTGACTTTAATTTTATCTGGATTTGGCTTTACGCCTTCCGTTGTAACAATATGGCCAAGAAAAGCTATCTCTTTGTGAAGGAATTCAGATTTATCGAGTTGTACTTTCAAGTTCGCGTCTCTTAATTTCTGGAAGACTTTCTTTAAATTTTCGACGTGTTCCTGGAGTGAAGTTGAGAACACTATTATATCGTCTAGATATACCAGACATACAGTGCCTTGTAATTCTCTCAGCATGTTGTCCATTACTCTCTGGAAGGTGGCTGGGGCATTTTTCAACCCGAAAGGCATTCGGATATACTCGAAATGTCCACCTTCTACAGTAAAAGCCGTTTTTGAAACATCACGAGGGTCCATCTCTATTTGATGGAAGCCACTAGCCAAGTCTAATGTAGAAAAGTACATGCACTTGCCTAGCTTATCGAGGATGTCATTGATGTTTGGGATAGGGTATTTGTCACTAATAGTTTTCTCGTTCAATTTTCGGTAGTCTATCACTAGTCTCCATTTTTGTTTCCCGCTGGCATCCTTTTTCTTTGGGACGATCCAGACCGGAGAACTCCAGGGGGAATAGCTGGGACGTATTATCCCTTGATCAAGCATGTCGTTAATTTGCCGCCACACTTCTTCCTTGTGGATATACGGATACCTATATGATTTGGTATAAATAGGCATGTCATCCATTGTGCGAATTTGTTGTTTGATTTTGTTGGTAAAGGTTAGTTTCTGGTCTTCTTTGAAGAATATATCTTCGAACTCTTGGCAAACTTTATGAAGGGATTTTTGTTCTTCTTGATTTAGGTGTGTGGTTCGGAGTAGGTTACTGATATTATTTATGGGTTCAAGGTTTTCATTGTGTGCGTTGTAATTAATATTAAAGTTATTTATTTCTACGAAGGTTTCGGAAGAAAACTTTTCTGCTTTTAATGGCTGTTCTATGAAGAGATTCTGATCCTGATTAGATAAATTAACAATTTCGATTTGACTATACCAGTCATTAGCTTTATATACTCCTTCGGAAACGAAGACATTTGGTTTGATTTCCATGGCTTTGATGTATATATTGTCTTCTTTAATATCTACCGGCATTATCGCAATTAATTTTGTTTTAGAAGGTATTGACTGTAATTTTGACAGTAGGTTTGGTTTAAACTGTAAGGGAATTCTTGTATTTCTTTTGACCAATACTTTGTTAAGGAGGTCAACCTTAGCACCTAATGCACTTAGAGTATCTAGTCCGAGAAGACCATCGAAGTACCCATGAAAACGAAAAACGAGGAATCGAGTCTGACCTTGTTGTCTAAACTCGCTAAAATTTGGAAGGATGATCACTTTGTTTAGGTAGTGTTTGTTAAACAGAGTGGTTATTACTGTCGGTTTAGTTTCTTAGATATCATCAGGATGGGCATATTCAGGGTTTATGAATGAAGATGATGCTCCTGTGTCTATTAGGAACTTTAATGGTTGTCCGGTAGGGGAAAGTATATTGATGTATGGGAGTTCGGAACCGTGTTTATTGATATCAACGTATCCGATGGGTCTGTCGAGGCGTGTACATAAATATTTACATCTTCTATTTCATTGGTAAAATTTATATCGGGATCGGGATAATCTTTATAACTTGTATTGGATGGTTGCTCTGTTTCGCCGTTATAGTTATAGTAATCGTAGTAACTATCAAGGTTTTGTTTATAAGAGTTAGTATGATTATCTGTGAATTCTGTATATGGTTCCTCTTCGGTGGCATGAAACAGTTCTTTGCTCATAAACTTCGGTTGAGGATTAGATCTGAAGTAATTATTGAAGGAGGGTCTGTTCTGATGTTGGGGGTAAATTGTTTTTGCATGTCCTGATGAGACATCCATTGGTTCAGGTTTAGGGAGTGATGGATTGTTCCGCTTATTAGTGAAAAATGGTCTTTGTTGCGAGTTTGTGTAATTATTTTGGATCGGTCTTTGTTGGTAATTATTTGTCTGTGAGAATCTTTGCTGTGGATTAAAATTTGGTTGGTTGTATCTTTCTTGAACGTTGCTTATTTGAGTGAATCTTTGATATGAGGGGAATACAGGCGAAGAGTTAAATCTCTGTTGTCGGTTACCTGGTTGAAATTGGCTTCTCTGTGGTAATTGGGGTGTTTGGGTCCTATGGACAGAATAATTCTGTGGTGGTTTAGAAAATAGCAGATTTTTTCCAGATTCTGGCTTGGCGTAAAACATGTTTTGCTCTTTTACGCAAAATGAAAAAGCTTCTGCGAGGGATACCGGTTTCATAGCGCGGATCGTTGATCCAAGAGGTTCTCTAAGTCCCGATAAGAATGAGTTTAAGCACATTTCCGAGTAAAGACATTTCTTTGCTTTCATCACATTAGGGTCTGTTTCATGGATATTGACGTGATTTGTCATACTTGCTAACAATTCGACAATTTCACTATAAAATATTTCGACTGTCTTACTATTTTGTTTAAGGGTATGGAGATCTCTAATTAAGGAAGTCTCATTCCTCTTATCTGAGTAATGCAATATTAAATTCTGTTTTATTTGATCCCAGTCGAGTGGAGTCCCATACATATTGAGAACTTCATTCGCTGGTCCGACAATTTTATTACTTATAGCCCTAAGTAACAACTGGCCATAAGCTGTATTACTAATTATTGAGATTAAATTGAGGATTTCCTCTACATTGTCAAGAAAATCGAATAAAAGTCTAGGGTTCCCATCGAATTTTGGGAGATCTTTTATTGCGTCTGGTACTCGCAAACTATTAAAAATATCACTTGGTGTGACAGTAGAGGGAACAGTCCCAGCAGGGGGAACAGGAACAGGTTGAGAAAGTTGGGCACTTGTTGCCATAATTGTATTATCGATTAAAATATTATTTCGCGTATTTACTTTATTCCTAGGTTTTCTAAAAATACTCAATAGATTTTCGAAAGACACTGAACGCTTTGATTCACTAGTTTTATATTGGTTCAATGGATTAATTAATTGCAGGTTACTTGAAACACTTACACTTTGAGATTCTTTATCACTTTCTTCACTATCACTTGACAATTCGTTAAATCTTATTAATCTTAAGCTACTGTTACTACTATGTGGGTAAGGTTTTGGGGAAAAAATCTTCTTTTTGAAAGGCATGCAGGATTAGAAAGGAATATTCAATTCTTAACTCACGTGCAAAAAATTATCAACTTCATTATCCCAAAGATATTCCTGGACGAAATGATTTTCTGTTGAAAGCGTTTCCTCGTTCGATAATCCATCGATGAGAATTAGCTTGCGACGATGTTCTCTCGTCTTTTGTCTATTTTTGAACCACAAATTTAATGATGATGATTCTGACGTGAGGATCCTGAAATTTCTTTCCAATAACTGCACTTGATCCTTTTCTTATTAGCACTTTATCGTGATGGTCACTTGACCGAACCGATTAACCGTCGATTATTTCACGTTTTTTATGCTTTTAAGGATTCAACGAGCGAATCCTACCGACTGCGCCAGTTAGGATATTTTCCCCAATCAATAATAAAAAAAATATAATTTAAAACACTTGACTGATTTAATTTAAAAGACTTTATTGACACCAAATTTACTTGTCTACACGAATATATAATTAAGACTGACTTTGACTTACAAGTTTTTGTCACCTCGAAATTTTATCAAGATATCATGTTTGCAATTTTTCGTAACATGAATTTACAGTACTAAGAATTTCCTGACTTCTAGACATTAGCTTGCAGTTTTACAATTAAAATTAAATTTGAATATGATAACCTATGAGAAATGTCGAATGTGGGAATTTATGGGTGCACGTGTTATGCCTGGCATGTAACTAGCGCTCGTCAGGGCAGACCTCAACTTTTAAATACGTTTTTCTTGGAACGATGTGCTCGCTGCTCAATTTTCTCGGGAACTATAGGTACATACGATTTTGTTGACATTTTAAGTGGGTGTTCATAACAAGAGTAGTTATCGCACGAAACATAACCAAAACTTTGAGAAGTTGGAAAAAATTAATAAAATTGTAAAAGAAATTTCAAATTTCCATAAACATTTTATTTATTGATATTGCCAAGATTTTCTGCTTATACCATACCCAGTAATACAAATATTAAAATAAATTTTGTTGGTTACCGATGATTTGGACCCGAGCTAACGGGACAGTCAGCGACTTCATATGTTTGCACTGCGCCTTACAGCAGCTGAACCGCCACCCACGAATCAACAAAAAAAAATTACAATATCAGGATCTCTATCTGTTTCCTCAAGAACGCCAAAAAAATAAAAAGATTCAAGACGAGACGGAAACTTAGAAAAATATTGTTTTAAATTCAAATACGTAAACTATGTAATGTTACTATTTGCTTTTTCCAAAAATTTGATCCTGATTATTTTTGAAAACAAAATAGTATCAGGGCTTTGCATATGTGAATTTTACACAAGATTTGTTTAGTCTCTCGCTAAGTATGTTAGGCTTGATTCGCACTTACTGTAAGTTTTTCAAAATTGTGATCCCTTTGCCGGTGGTTTCTAACGCAGTTTAACTTTAAGCCCTGTGAACATAAAGTGGATTCTTTGATAATTTGTTTTAGCTTTTAAGGCAATACGTTTTGCTATTGCGTGATTTTAACATTATTAAGCTATGAATTTCTGTATTTCTAGTCGTATACATATTAAACTTCCGGCTATAAAAAATACCATATATTTCAATACTATCCTCGAATTTTGTTTCCTATGTAAACCCAAATATATTACAAAGAAAATCCCAAGATTCTTTCAAGTAGTTTATTAAAATATTAAATTGTACGGTTTGGGAAATTTGAATATAAATATTAAATCGTTTCCCATAATGGGTGAAATACGATAAAGAAGACCATTAATTCCGGGAAAATTTTTCCCTCTTTGAGTATTGTTGGACAGCCCTGTCGCAAAAAAGTGTGCGAAAAGACGCGCTGTGATACAACTCAGAGGTTGGAACTGTAGCTTGGAGCTCACACTCCTTCTGTTTTTTCACTACGCTCGGGGCGATAGATGTAAAATGTTGATAAAAGAGATTTCTAGTAGTAACCTCTTAGAAAGGCATATGCGATACACTTGACTGCTTTGCGTCCATTTTGCATCTGTACATGTCTCCTTAGAAGAGCTTTGTTTTCTTTTCAAGCTCATAAAAAATTCAGCGCTCTTTAGGAAGAAGTAGGACCAAGAACAAGGCGGCGGGCTCATCCTGTTTTCCAAGTTCGAGATTGAGAATGAGGCCGGGATAACTTAGACCTCTGAAACACTCGTTCAATTTTACCCTAGGCTGGAAAAGCTAAATTCATCTCGTGCAGGGGTAAATTTCTTATGCATTTATGAAGATTGTGAATGAAAGCATAAACACTAGAGGGATGAATTTATTTACCCGGCGAATAGGCTGCTGAGGTTCGTTTTGTTGCAATGAAAAGTAAAACGAAATTAAAAGAACGAAGAGGGTTAAGGCCCTCTAATTATTATGACGTTGACGTCTGGACCCAGAGCTTTCGGAAAGCATGCAATTCACGCTTCAATATAATCAAAATACTGCTACCGGGTTATGACAAGTGACAACATTTTTTTCCCACTAATTATGACTTGCAGTAATATAACTGCGGCTAGGAATGTTACCCTTCGAGTTAATAAAAACTTTAACTTACGGTTGATGACAAATTTAATTAAGGTTACGCTCTTTGTAATTAATATATCATTAAATATTTCTTTCATGTCATCATCTGCTCTGAATGAAAAATCAGTACAAAAGATCCTTAATCTTATAAAGGTACGAAATAATTGCGGATATAGTGACTGGTTAAGAATTTCAATTACACAAAGTAAGAACAATCAGAGTTCTAAAGCGTGGCAGCAAAATATTCCGATTTCGATCTGATGTCTGAAATTTAATACGATCTTATAAGTAGGGTGATTCTATAAAAGTAATGAGGGAATTCAAAAACTTTAAGCTTTTTCCCGTGAGATAGGCTTTTGAGAAACCAACAAACGAGCTGATAAATGGCGAGATGTGGGAGATCCTACGAAGTCCGTTAATGTAACGAATGGTGTCATTAAGCACAACGCTTGGTCTCATATTGCCTGCAGCATCAACTTAGAGTAAAAAAGACTTCCGAAGGTGAAGTGTGGTAACACAAGAGCCTTTTCGAGCCTCAGACGTAAGTCATTCGACACAAATTTGACACTCATTCTCAATTGTCGCAGGCGAGCATACACCTCTTCCAAGAAAATTAAAACGTGGCTGCAACAAGCAAGTTGGAGATTGAGCTAAATACTTAAACTCCTAACCGATCTATCCAGGAGTAAGACAGTATTGTTTAACACAATTGGCAAAATTTCAGTCACATCCAAGCCTGATCTATGTATTAGCATACTTGTCGATCTCTTAGGGTTCAGAAGGAGCTGGGTACGTTTAGCCCACTCCTCAAATTAACGGTTAGTCGACAAATACAATCCTCACGAAGCCCCACTGGTCTGTCGAGGTAAAGTTGGACGGCATCGGCATACAAATAAACCTTAGAGTCAACCAAAAGCGTCGGCAGTTTATTAATGTAAACGGAGAAAAGAAGATAAACCAGTATTGATCCCTGAGGTACCTCACAGCCAATAGGAAAAGGTGTAGAAACATCTCTACCGACCCTGACAGACTGACTACGACACGATAGAAAGTTACCGACGAGGTTGGGAGCTGTAGATGAGAAATTGAAATAACCTGGAAGCCTTTTGTGAATAACTGAGTCAAAAGCCTTACTAAAATAGAGTACAAGTACAGCCATGTTATCATTATCAATAGAATAAGTGTTTTCGGATACTACATTTAACATGGTACTTTCATTGCTACGTCATGTCCTGAATTCGGACTGCCAGACAGATAAAAGATCTTTTTCCCTTATATATGAGGTCACTTGCGCGTGCATTAACTTTTCCAACACTTTCCCAAGGAACAAGTAGATTAATAGGTCGGAAATCCTGTAATTCAGAAGAAGTATGAATCTTGGAACTGGGCAAAGCAACAGCAGTTTTCCATAATAACGGACGGAAGATGCAGTCAAAGATGTATTAAAAACATTCGTAATAATATCGAGAACGCACGGCAATATGATTTTAATAAATCGAGGACAAAGATTAACTGGACCAACAGCTGTGGACCTGGATTGCGAAAACTATTTCACCAGCATCGACACACCTGAGTGACAATTCATCTCCAAATCAGACAGTACAGGCTGTTGCGTAGAGTTTTTCTGGCCAGCGGTAAAGAGAATATTTAACTGTTCGGGCTCAAGAGCACACCGATTCCCAGTTTTCGAAAATTCCGCCAGATAAATCTAGGATGAAGGCGAGTACCTAGCTTCGACTCAAAATATCTGCATTTTGACAGACGAATTGCCGAAACCACCCTATTACGCAACAACCTAAACCGATCATGATCTACTTCTAGTGGCCTATCTGCAAAAAAAAATATCTAATATGCACTATTATGATAATTATATTTTCTTATTTTTCCTAATTACTTAGTGCACATATAAAATCGTGTGTAATATAAATTAATTAAGTTCTTAGCACTTAAAATTTTTCGAAAAAAATTTTTGATCAATACTCGCATTATTGATATTTACATTTGGGTCACTCTGGTTCTGATGCCGCCTCCCACACGATCTGTCCAATCAAAACGGAAAATTTTGTATTTAGGATTGAATGTATACAAGACCCTACAAGCATCACCAAAAAAATCCACTGTATTGCGGATGTTTCTTGCATTTAAATGAACGACGTTGAAGCCACTTTGCCGTGTGCGAAGGATATTTAGTAACGTTCTCACTCTTCACTTTGATGACACATTAACACGAGAAGGCATGACCCGGTAAATAATAATGTTCGAAAGACGAACGCGGCCCCATCATATCCAAAACACAAATGATCAGGTCGCAGGCAAAGCTACACAACCTGGCACACTGGCACATATCACAAGAAATCTAAAACTTAAGAAGGCTATTTGTATAAAAAACTTAGAAGTATGAAGTTATTCTAATAGTACTACAAAGTGTATAATTATTATAATACAATTCATAGATAGATTTATCACTACTTCACCCGTACCCGTATAGTACGACAAAGAATTACGCTCTCTCAGCGGAGAAATAAACGTTGGCAAACTTTTCTTCTATCCCAGACCGAGTCCGACTATTCTTCCTACCTATCTGCTTATACCTCTTTTTCTGAACGTTGTGATATCCTCTACTATGAGTACCTCCAACGGATGGAAATTAGCCTCATATCCGCTAATTCAACCCCTTACCTTGCTTCTCGCCTCCCGGTCACTCAAGGGGTTTTCCTTCATTTATGGAAAAACCCGTATATTATTCCCATGTGTCCAACTACAGATCCATCGCTTAATTATCATCCATACCTAAACTATTCGAAAAATTGGTCTATGATTCCATCTTCTCCCTCTCCCAGCATGGCTTCCTCAAAGGAAGATCTACAACCACCAACCTTACTGACTTCGTCTCCAAAACACTATGTGCCCTGGAAAACGGTAAAGATGTTGATGTTATCGCCACCGATTTTAGTAAAGCCTTCGACAAGATCTCCCATAATGTTATCTTATTCAAACTTGATCGCCTAGACTTCCCCTCCCGATTCATCTCCTGGATTCAATCCTACGTCAACAACCGTCGGTACAATGTTCTTTTCAGCTCATCCATTTCTAACCCTATTGTTGCTCGTTCCGGCGTCCCCCAGGGCAGCCACCTCGGTCCATTAATTTTCATTCTTACAATAAATGATGTTGAATGTGTCATCAATCACTCAGAGCTATCCATTTATGCTGATGGCATGAAAATAATTAAACATATCTCCTCCACAACCGACTCTCTTCTCCTGCAAAAAGATCTCGATTCCTTCACCACATGGTGCATGAAAAACTTTCTTGAACTCAATGTCTCCAAATGCCAGTACACCTCTTATTCCCGCAAGCGTCTTACCACCACCCCGAGAGTCTACATGCTAACCGACGTACCAGTCCCAATCGTTACCTCTTTGTGTGACCTCGGAATAATCTGTGATAGTGAACTCAATTTCCGTTCCCACATTGACAGCATAATTAACAGAGCTAACTCCGCGCTAGGGTTTGTGAAGCTCTGGTCCAGAGAGTTCTCCAATCCCTATGATTCCAAATCTCTCTATATCTCCTTCGTTAGAATTCTCCTTGAATATGCTAGCCAGGTATGGTCACTTCAACAATTCTCTCGCAAGGTCCTGTGACTTTTTCAGCCGGCTTATCTGAGTTGCCAAGTCGGGCGATTTCTCGCCTATTGGGCTACTTGAGCCGTTAGTTGGGCAAGAAAATTTTCCTCTCTGCGACTAGGCACTTTTTGGGCGATTTTTTAATTCTTGCTGGGCGCTTTTGGGCTATAAGCTGAATCAGAATGCCCGACAGCCTACAGCAACAGTTCATATTGGCTAATCGAAATCACATAACCCGACGTGACAGTAGAAACTTTTTGCTGTCGAGTCATCTCAAATTCTAATTTTGGGCGAACATTTGTTTACAGCTGGTGTTTCCGAGCAATTTCTCTTTTCAAATAATGGATATAGAAAGAGTAAAAAGTTGCTCCGAAAGTGCTCGAAAGAAATAATCGCATACCACGATGTCTGGTGATGAGAACACTAAACCAACGATATCACACACCCATAACCGACGTAACACATCATGTTGTGCCGATGCGCGCAAATTTTAAATCACAACAAGTATTATTTGCGATAATTGCACTACAGTTTCTGCTACTATATTGTTAATAATTGTTTATACTAATTACATTTGTTTATAACTTACGCAATTTTTACTATATTTTGCTGTCATAAAGCTTTATAACAACTGGATTTGTTTATAGCAATTGCATTTGTTTATAACAATTGAATTCCTTTATAACAATTTCGTTTGTTTATGACTTATGCAATTGTTGCTAACTTTTGCTATCGTTAATAATTGTTCATAACAATTCCATTTGTTTATAAATAAATTAAATTATTTTATTTGTAATTTAACTTTATATTTTTATATATTTTTTTGTATTTTTAACGTTAATTATTAATGAAAAGAATTAAAAAGGAGAAAAAAGACGTCATCGAACTGGAGAAACTTTTGTTGGAGAAAATCGAGTCTGGAGAAAGTTCTTAAAATATTTAATCAAGGACTTTTTCAACAGGCAAATAATCATTGGTCGTTATATTTATCTACCCGCATAAAGCGAAATTTTTGCTTTGATCAATAATGTAGAATTGTAGAATTTAACCCTTCTAACTCAGAGGGCGCACTTCACAGGCAGAAGCCAAGAATCAATTGACCTACCCACCAGAATATAACAAAATATATGAGGTTCCCACACCAACATACATAAAAGCATTTCAACAGGATGGCTACAAGTTGTAGAGGCTCCTCCTTAATGTTAACTCGAGAGTAGCAAGTTGGGCAAAATAAGAGGGTCAGAGCACGAATCACCGATCCGCTGTGAGGATTCAACACCTTTAATGTGATATCCATAAAACGGAGATCAAACCGGACAAGCATACTCCAGCAGTGGTCTAACAAGTGATGTATAAAGATGAAGTCTTATGTGAGGGCTAGGAAATTCCCTGGACCATCGGAGGATAAAACGCAGCAAAGAGTTGGCCCTGGCAACGATATTATTAATGTGGGGGATAAAGTTAAGTTGTCTATCAAGACACACCCAAGTCCTTTGCTACTTCCACCCGTTGAATACAAGTACCTTCAAACTTGTACTGAAAAATACAGTAGTTGCGGGACCTCGAGAAGTTCATAACCCAATGTTTAATTTAAGATTATTATTGACACACCAGCTATAAAATATGTGTAGGTCCGACTGCAAGATCTCACAATCCACAAAAGAGTTGATTAGGAGAAAAATTTTGATATCGTCCGCATAAATAAGAATTCTACTTCTTTGAAGCAAATGAATAATATTATCAACAGATAAGATGAATAACAAAGGACCAAGATGACTACCCTGAGGAACGCCGGAAGGAGCCACAAAAGCATCAGAGAACACGCCACGAAAACGCACTCTGGATAATTACGACTTAATCCATGCAATGAGTGGGTGCAGGAAACCCAACCTGGTCAATTTGAAAACGATAATAGAGTGAGACAGCTTATCAAAGGCCTTACTAAAATCGATATAAATGCAGTCAATCTGGCAACCATCTAGAAGTCCACCCACATTGCGAGAAACAAACTATAACAAGTTGGAAACCGTGGACCTAACCTGAAGGAACCCATGCTGCCGGCTAGATATTAAACCACTGCACCCCATAGACAATTGGGATTGGATCATCAGTTCGAAGAGTTTTGGAATGCAAGATAATTTATCAATAGGTCTGTAGTTAGCAATCTCTCTCAAATTGCCACTCTTACAAATGGGGATTATAAAAATGAAGTCTTCCAGAGTGCAGGGAAGCGGCCCACCAAGAAAGACCGCCGGAAGAATAAAAGTAAAGGCCATAATAACGCCGAAGAACACTTCTTTAAGACAACGGCAGGACCCCGTCAGCGCCACAAGAAAAGTCATTCGGAAGATCCACATTATGCTTGGATAAAATTTCCTCCGTGATATATGGAATAGGTACGGGGGGTATATTACTATTATTTATGTGCGGAAAGTCGCTACTTTCTGGATGAAAATGGGATGATTCAAATGCGCCCCTAAAATATTCAGCAAATAAATTACAAATAATCTTAGAATCGTTACTGGAACTTAATCCGAATTCCATAGTCCTTTTCTTCATATTGACATAGTCAAAAAATGCACGAGGGTCAGAGAATATGCTGCCTCTTAGGTTCAGTAGGTATTCTTCATATAGGGAACGAGAAAGACTTATGCGTGGCAAGGAATAAATTCACAAATTTTCTATTCCTGAGAGTTTTTAATTCTCTAATAAACCAGGGAGAGCGAATTCTCTACTTCTAACTCGGACAAAGGGAACAAACCTCCCAAAAGCTTCGTACAAAACTTCATAGAAACCAGATACGTTCCTGTCGATATCTTCACTATACAGACAAGTATGGAAGTCTACATCACCAATATATTCATTCAGAGCCTCAAAATTGGCCATTCTAAACTTAAAACAATATTCACATTCGAGATTATCGACATGAACGTCCGAAAGACAATGAAAACTTACAAGCAGTGCAGGGTGAAACATGTCCAAATTCTTCAAGGGTAGGAGGCTAGGTTCAACAAAAGCGAGCGTAGAGTTCGTAGAGATCACCAAATAAAGCTGTGTACCCATATTGTTACTCATGTTGCTCATTTGGCAAAGTCCTAAGCTAGTCAAGGTGTCAAGGAACACTGATTGTCCCTCAGTAAAGTTATGGGGAAGATAGCTATCGTCATCATTCACTACCCATGTGTTAACTCAGATAAAGCTATCAAATCAAAATCACAGTTATCAGATGAGAAATAAAAATTATAAGTTTTAGTCCTCAACCCTCTCACATTTTGATAGTAGAGAGAGAGCTTATCCCGTTTTTAAAATGAGAAACTGAGCGACTATCGGCCTGGCACGGCGGTGCGAATGGGGTACGAAGATCTTACAAAAGATATCCACGGAACAGAAATCATCCCTAAGAAGAGTATCAGCCATCGGAGTAGAAGTAGACAACAGGAAAGATGTATAGGGCCTTGACAGGACACTCCAGACGTGTCAATACCCTTAGAACCAAGGAAACGCAACATAACCTCACAAGAGGTACCAGGTGTAAGTTGAGAGACAAAAATCAATTTCGGACGAGGAACTGCAGACAATGTCACTACCAGCTTCACAACCAGCCCGACCATCTGCCATGGGGAACAAAACAACATCCGAAGGACATTGAGAGAGATGGAGTAGAAGAGACGTACAGCCCCGGAATAGCAGGATTGTGGGATGCCAGAGCCTGACTAACGACCAAAGGGCCAGAAGGCAATGCGGACACATGATTGCGATGACGGCGTCCTCGACCACGGCGCACGGATTTGCGAAGGGCAGGCTTGGAAACACTACGAGCCCCATTTTTTATAAAATAATAAAGATAACGAAAACCGAAAATGGTCAGAAATGCTCTTAGTTGTCGAGTTGTCCTGGATAACTGGCAACCTCCGGTCTCAATTTACCCTTATCTGGTAAGCCGCCTCTGCGAGATCAACTCCTGTCTCTATTGGCTCAGTGTCTCCGTTTCCGCTAGTCTGCTCCGCCGTGCCCTTGTTTACCGAGACCGTAGTTTCGGCTGCCGAGGCACCAGCCTTGCCCACTGACTAAGATTTAGTTTCTTCTGCTTTCGTCCCCAGATAGACCTGTACCAAAATCGTAATTTGAACTTGGCTTCTTCCAGAAGCAGCAATGATTCCTCAATCAATTACAGGAGGGAATGAATCGGGTATGTCCGAGCCGGGGACTACCTGCAGGGTAGCCCCCTCCAATAATTTGCTCAAGTTTGCCACGCTGGACTTGAGGAACTCGCGAAAACTGGTTTTTACAGACGAACAGTTTCATCCACACTTAGGCTTGCACTGGTTTCCCTCAAGACTTCTGAAGCCTATGATGTGCCCCCACTGCCTTGCGTTTCCCCTTGTCCCCCCAATGAAGTTTGACTGAGAGTCCCTTGGCTTTCTTGCGGCGTTGCTATCCTCGTCTAAAACTGTACCTTTTTTCCTGCTTTTGGTTTTCCATCAAAGGCAGATCCTCCGAAGCTAGGACCTCTTTTACCCAATTCATTGTCTCTCTGTCCTGGTCGGTGATGGACAGTGGGTCCGTGTTCTCCAGCTTCTCGTGGGTATTGTGTGCCCTCTAATACAGCTTCCTCCTTCTCATTACCTCGGAAGCTTTACTCTGGAGGATGATTTTTTGTCTTTACCTGGTGGAGTAAGGAGTTTACTCTCGTCCCCTTCGCTTCAGCTCAGGCTCAACTTATCTTCTTATCTTCTTATCTTAGAGCCTCATCATCCAACGTACTCTTCTCATTTCATTTTTTAATTTCTTTCTTTCTTGTTACATGTTATTCCCTCTATGTGCATATGAGCTCCTCCTGCGTACCTGAAAGCTGACGATACCTTATTAACACGTATTTTTAATAACAAATATCTATGGCTTCTTGGGTAATACACAGGATCTTTCAGTTTGAAAGTTCATTACTTAAGGAGATGTATGTCAAGCAGGAACTTACGATTATAGAGCTTATAGGATGATAATAAAATGTCGGTATTTAAGGGTGGATAAAGCTATTTATTTTATATATCTTTGGAACCTAACAAAAGAAATTGTGTTAGCAATGAAAAGTGTTTTGTCATTTTCCAGTAAAATATCAAAAGATTCAAGTCTCATAATATAAATCATCAGTGTAAATTAAACAAAAGAAACTGAATGATTAACCTATCAGCCAACAGCCTTAACCATCGTGTTTAGAAATTTCAAATTTCACTTTTCTTTTTCAAATTCAACCCCTAAACGGATGAAATGCGGATTAACAATTTGTATGGAGAAAATGTATAAGATGGTCCTATTAACTCGAAACTTTGTATAATTACTGTATTTGCGATGTTTTTTACTTTCACTGCAGGCCGTTCTTGCAGCCCTTCCAACATGGTTTCAAAGTGGTAAATCAGCAACTTCCAATTTCTTCGAGATTTCCAATTTCTGTATCTATGCAATTGAAGGTGGTCGTCGGGTAGGCAAGTCATTTTTACATTCAAACATATATACGAATTCTTGTTTTAAAACTCCCTCTCCTCTGTTCCCACCGGTTTTTCTAGGTAGGATTCCTTCCGATCAAAGCCATGTTAACACATCAAAGGGTTGTGGGCTTTAACCACATCCCTAAAAAAAACATTCTTTGTATGACGTTATTTTGAACAATTCCCGGGTACCTCAGAGTTACCATCTTGTGCCTTTATTAATCATCATTAACATTATAATTGATTTTAATGATGATTAATAATGTCCTCGATTCTGTTTCACTCAAATATTCTTTGTTATGCTGACGACTCCAAGATATTCCGCACTGTGTCCCACAATGGCCATTGCGTCGATTTAAATTCTGACTTCGACGCCTTTCGAAACTGGTGGTCCATTAACCACCTTTCTCTAAATAACTGCAAGTCTTTCTTTTGAAACGGATCTCCTTTTTAATTTACTCCAATTTTTCTTCGAGGGGTCATTTTAATGCCATAGTAAGCAGAGATAATATGACTCCGGGTTTAGTGAAGATATGGTCAAATGAAATTGCTTGACCCCACATTACGAAGCTTCTCTTTTGTGCTTTTATCAGGTCTATTCTTGAATATATCTCTCCTGTCTGGTCTTCCTTCAATGCAACCCACACCGATCGTACAGAAACTGTTCAACGGAGGGACGTTGTATTCGCTTTTCAAGGACTTCCTTGAAACAACTCCCTTATATTGCCACCTTATGTCGGTAGGCTTAGGATACTCTTGAAAAGAAACGATATAACTCTAAGGTCCTTATTGCTTTCGATTGCATGTGGGGTCTATTGGCTCTCCTGTACTCTTCGACACGTTTTTTTGGTTAATGTATGAAAAATGACCTATTTGTATGATATTTTATTTTAGGTGGGGTTAAGGAGGGAGCGGTACCCAACTTTTCAACGCGTATACCTATTAAGATGATTCTTCTTTTGTTGTATACAGTATTATTCCCATTTGCTACTTTGTAAGAAAAAAAAATGTTTGGTATGGGGAAGGGGTAGTCGAACTTCGTAACGCGTGGACCAATTTGGATAACTCTTTTCAATGTACAGGGTATGTTCCAATTGCCGCCATGCTAAAACTTTATAGGGCAGGGTTGGAGTTGGGGGAGGGGGGAAAACCAAACTTCGTAACACATGGACCGATTTGGATGATTCTGATTTGCAAAAAAAATCACACCAACGCTTGCTAAACTTTGTTTGTTGTTAAAATATTAAAATGTCTATACACGACCGGCGTTTCTGATTAAGAAAACTTGCTCTTCCTCAATAGCAGCACCAAAGGGTTAGCTTATCTTTAGCTACTGGACGCTTTCGCAACAAACCGAAAACTAGATTTTAGTCCAACTGAATTAACACCGATCTAGCTATATCATGTTATGATCACAAACAATGTCACACCAACCTTACGGTAAAACAAATTTTCGGAAATACAAAATATGTATCAAAAATGCACGGTGAATTTTTTCATTATTTTATTTCAATCAACGAAGTTCGGAAAACTAGGAAAAAAATATTTTTGCAATTTGTTAAAAGAGAAAATATTTTTATACTTTAGAAAAGCTTTGGTTTGTGCTTTAATTTGTATTTCTTCCCTCCTTGGCTGGTCACGAAAAGAACATTTAATAAGTCGCGATACTTCTGAGTGCGCATTGACCTGTTTTCTTTCACAAGGAAAGTTTTGTCAGACGGCAAGACACGTCAATTATTTGCAAAAGCCAAAAGGAAATTCTCACACCATACAACAGTGTACATATAAGATATCCAACATGAATGCCAAATTCAAAAGCTTATTGGTTAGCATTACAAAATCCTTTAAAATTAATAAAATTACAGTTGAAACAATTTCCGGAGCTAAAGCCCTAACATTTCGAAATATGAGAACGTGAGGATAATAATTGGAATATTACAGATTTTTAGCATGCGCAATTATGAGATCTTGTGGACATTTCAAGCGTCCTTACTAATTCGTCCTTAAATATGTTACTGCTTAACAAAGCGTACTTCAATTGTATAAAAAATCTGACTCGGTGTGCGTAAAATTTGTACAAATGCGTTCACTACCGCCACAATGGAATTAGTGTTCATATGCGCCTGTACGTTGGATATTTTATTCGCGCCCGACGTGAATATTTTATATCAAAGTACGTAAAAACCCGGAGCCAGGGAAAATCGTCTTTTAACTGAACTGAACGTTAGAGGCGAGGGTAGTCTTTTATATGTCATGAACCTTCTGAGTACCTGTCACGTTCTGAAGTATTCATAGTGGTTGTGTCGTTTTCCCTATCTCACGCCTATCGTGCGCTGCAAGTAAAAGAATGCTCCACTAATTGGACGATTTTTGAATTCGTGTGCATGGCAAGCGCAGCATATTCATAAGCGCAACCCTCGCTAGCCTGATTATTCTAGTGTCGTACTGTAAATGCATTATTAGACGGCCTGAATATACCACAAACACAGTCAAACAAGCATCAGAAGTTTTCAAAGCCGTCAGCCTTCCTTGCACGTTAAAGCAGCTCAATTTACACAAAGCTAGCGTGGATGTCGTTCCTTACTTTTGTCGGGGTACAAATAAGTCCCCAATAGCTGATTTCGTAACCAGAACGGTTCTTGAATAACTTTGCTCAAGTCTATTGAGGCCTCTGAATTGAATTTTCGGACGACAATTTCAGGGAGCTATTTGTTTTAGTTCTTCACACTAATTGCTGCTGAAGGGACATCGTTAAAAATTCACCCATCAAAAATTCCAAATGAAAGGACCTTTTAAGGACATTGAATAGCAAATAACTACCATGTACATTACTAAGAGAGCAGCACCGACATGTCCTGAGTGGCATGCACGAATGAGATGGCGTTGTGGCACGGTATAGAATGCTGCTAAAAAGGACATTAACTTTACTGGGGAGTGCGCCTCAAGGGTCTGTGGATAAGAGTAATGAATGTGGATGAACACCGGCACTCTTCCAATTTTCAATTAATAAAATATCAGAAACGAGCACGCTTTTGATATAAAATAAAAGAGACTTTTTATAATATTATTACTTCTCCCTCGTTTTATTATTGAAGAAAGATAAATCCAGGTAACGTAAGGTCGTTTTAATGAGTTTCTTAAATTCAGGTGCTCTTAGTTCCATTTCATATTTTTATTCTGAACATTGGGGTTAATATATCCCCTGTCTCCTCAAGTCAAATTCGTATACAATACGCACGTGCGTATATTTTTTTAAATATTTGCAACATAGCATACATATGTTTTAGTGTTTTTGCTGTTGCACGAAGGATTTAAAATAAAAAAAATCTTAGTTTGTTCGACATAGTCCGGGCGCAATGGGGGGGGGGTCATGTATGCAATTTGGGGTCCCCGCGGTAACTTGTCATATTTTTATGTTTTTCGGCACGGAGAATCGATTTTTCGAGGTTACCAGGCTCAAAAATTTGTCGTTTTCGAGATATGGCCCGATTTTAGTCAAAATTGGTGGTTTTTCTGAATTTTCCAAAAAAATAAAAAAATTTTAAATTATTAACCAACTTTATGTGAAAGATCTTTTGATTTTAAACAATTTATGTCTATAGCATTTTTTTCCTAAAGGCCTTGGTTTAGCTGTAATTTTCAAAAAATGCCTCACATTGCTTATAGAGTATTTTAAATGGGATAACTTATATGGAGCAAAATTCCTCAAGTGTACCAGGTGAAGAAATTCGATGTCTCCGATTTTGTTCAAACTTCACCAAAATATTGTTACTGGTATAAGTAATTACTGTGCTAAAGGATTTAAAAAAAATGTTTGTGCAAAAGTTATAGGGTTGTAAACATTTGCATTTTTGCACTTTTTCTCGTGATCATATCCTTTTTGAAAAATGATAACTATCGCCACCATTGCAGTAGAACAGTGATCTTTAGTGATTTGTATAGGTCGTTACATGCCGTTCCGAATTAAAATATAATTTTCCAAAAACCAAAATTAAAAAAAAAAAATTTGGACTTTGAAAAATATTTTTTGGTTTTTTACACAATACTTGATCATAAATTGTTTTCATATTTTTTCAACTGAAAGTGTCATCTCAGCTTTAACATCATCTATCATTTAGAGTGGCAAAGCAATGTTAAGTGTAAATTTTTGATTTTAGAAAGCCCACGCACGCCTTTTTTGCTTGTTTGTTGCTTAGAACAGATGAACATAACATAACATAAGAAAATGTAGATGGCGCGTTAAATAGTATTCTCACAGTCAGTATACAGTCAGTAAGTATACAGTTAGATATCGCCACAAATAGTCAAAATGCCAGACAAGTTGAAAGATATAAAGTGTTGTTGCAATCCTTTGAAAGTGAAGAATCATACGTGGAAAAACAAGGGTATGAGAAAAGTGACTTCACAAATTCGTAAACAGTTACCGACCCTTCCTGTCATCACAAAAGTATGTGGATCATGCAGAAACAAAGTGAAAGTGATTTCTGAAGAAGAAGGTGCAATTTCATCTGGAGATGATGACACAGAACGAGTGCCCGATGTAAGTTTGACTTAATTTTTTTATGATAATGGGGATACAGTGAGAAATCGACTACCGGTCTCTAAAAAAGTACGAGATATATAAAAAAGTAAATGAAAAGATATTTTATAGGTGTATTTTTTCATTTGCCCCAAAAGTCGTTAATTTCCGAGATATTCTAGCTTCAAGATTACAATATATAGATGTACTATCCGTAGAAATGACATCACCTGGCGGTGAATATCAAAGCACTGCATCTCGTCCAATTTGTAAATACAAACAAACAAATACGTATCGAATATTTTTCCTTATTCTACAATTTAAGCATTACATATCTCATACTTTTTTAGAGAGCGGGAGTCAATTTCTCACTGTATCCTCATTATCATAAAAAATTAAGTCAAACTTACTTTCACTTTGTTTCTGCATGATCCACATACTTTTATGATGACAGGAAGGGCCAGAAACTGTTTATGAATTTTTGAAGTCTTCTTATACCCTTGTTTTTCCACGTATGATTCCTCACCTTCAAAGGATTGCAAGAATACTTTATATCTTTCAACTTGTCTGGCATTTTGACTATTTGTGGCGATATCTAACTGTATACTGACTGTGAGAATACTATTTAACGCGCCATCTACATTTTCTTATGTTATGTTATGTTCATCATTTACACTTAACATTGCTTTGCCACTCTAAATGATACATCATTTTAAAGCTAAGAGATGACACTTTCATTTGCAAGAATATGAAAAAAATTCATGATCAAGTATTTTGTAAAAAACCAAAAAATATTTTTCAAAGTCAAATGTTTTTTTTTCGGAAAATTCTATTTTTATTCGGAACGGCATGTAACGACCTTTACAAGTCACTAAAGATCACCGTTCTACTGCAATGGTGGCGATAGTTATGAATTTTCAAAACAGATATGATCACAAGAAAAAGTGCAAAAATGCAAAATTTTACAAACCTATAACTTTTGCACAAACATTTTTTTTTAAATCCTTTAGCACGATAATTACTTATACCAGTAACAATATTTTGGTGAAGTTTGAACAAAATCGGAGACATCGAATTTCTTCACCTGGTACACTTGAGGAATTTTGCCCCATATAAGTTATCCCATTTAAAATACTCTATAAGCAATGTGAGGCATTTTTTGAAAATTACAGCTAAACCAAGGACTTTAGGAAAAAAATGCTATAGACATAAATTGTTTAAAATCAAAAGATCTTTCACATAAAGTTGGTTAATAAATTAAATTTTTTTTTTTTTTGAAAATTCAGAAAAACCACCAATTTTGACTAAAATCGGGCCATATCTCGAAAACGACAAATTTTTGAGCCTGGTAACCTCGAAAAATCGATTCTCCGTGCCGAAAAACATAAAAATATGACAAGTTACCGCGGGGACCCCAAATTGTATACATGACCCAACCATTGCGCCCGGACTAACTCTGATTAACAAAGAAATTAAATTTCCTTTACGTTTTAAATAGCTGTTTTATCAACTCGCGATTTCGATACATATTCAGGGTGTTTCAGATCTGACGTGCCAAAATGAGTGGGGTGATAGATCTCAACTAGACAAACGAAAAATTGTATGACAGGAGGGGGGCAGTCTCAACCATTTGGGGGTTACAGGGTGGTTCATAAATTTCAGCTCCCGCTATCGGTGTCCTCTGTTCTGTTTCAGCCTTTACTCCACCGACGACGCGAAGATTTGGCGGTGTTTCAGATCTGATGTATCAAAATGAGTAGAATGAGTAGAGTGATAGATTCGACAAACGAAAAATTTTATGGAAGGGGGAGGGGGCAATCTCAAGCGTTTGGGAGTTACAGGGTGATTCATAAATTTCAGTTTTTTTTGGTGTGCACATTACTTTTTTATTTTTTCTCTTGATCTACCCAAAACAGCCACATCAAAGAAACGCTACAAAACAACTATCCTTTCCAAAAATTTCAACACTACTGATCTAACTCCTGCCATTGCACGTACAGTTACTTCCAAACGTGAAAAAAATTTTTTGCGATTACCTAAAATTTAGCATTTTCACAAATTTTGTCCGAAATTCATGTAATTAATACACCTTTTTTTTATTTTTATTGGATTGCCGTTCTTACAACCTTTCCAGAAAGGTGCAACATGGCAAGGTAGACAAAGGATTAGAAAAACCGCATCCTTAGAACTGAGTACCAAATTATTTTATTGCACTTTAGGTAGGATATTCTTCAAAGAAACAAAATTTTTAAGATAAAATTTCGTTTGTTTTGGGTTAACAGGTAATTAATTTTAATTATTGTTGCAAAAAAGTTAGAAAAATGTTAGTGTGATTTTGTTTTATTGTCGATATTATCTTGTGGTAGCTAGAATTCACATCCTTGAATCCTGGCGTTCTGTTACTCGTACCTGATGGAAATTTTGCTATAAAAAAGGGTCAACCAGCAAGATAACCTATCATAGTTAAAAAAATAAATCAATACGTATGGATGTGTTAAGCAAAAATTATTCAAAAATGGTAGAATTTACATTTGAGGAATACGCCGATATTATTTACATTTATGGTGAAGTAGACGGAAAAGAGAGAGTGGCTGTACTGGAATATTAAAGGGTGAAACCCTAACCGGCAAGCATCACAAAGAGGGGTATTTACACAGACTTTCCGAAGGTTAAGAGAAACAGGAAGTGTAACTTCACACGACATGGAGAGAAGACACGAAACTTCCGGAACTTCTGCCAATGTCGAGTAGCAACTAATCACCATCGTAAGGCAGAATCCTGAGACGAGCAAGAAAGTCGCAAGGCGATTAGGAGTGTCGTCATCTAAGCTTTGGATGGTTATTCATCGAGGGGGATTACGTCCATATCATCATCACCCAGCCCAATACAGATGAATGTCAATTCACCAGGAATGATATCACGAACTTCCATAACCTCCATACCTGGTCGAACACTAACCCACACAGGGCAAAAGGGACCTCATTCCAGCAGAGATTCTGTGTCAATGTATGAGCTGGTATCGTCGGCAACCATTTGGTAGGACCATTCATTTTGCCGCAAGTGCTTAATAGTCAAATTTACGCGGACTTTTTTGGCAATACACTGCCAGATCTAATAGATGAGAACCCTATGGATAATCTTATTGAAGTGTTTCACCAACACGATGGAGTACCAGCGCATACGGCTAACATTGTGAAGGTTATACTAAGTGAAAAAATTCCTAACCGCTGGATTGGACGAGGTGAACCGATTCCTTGGCCTGCTAGATCTCCAGACCTTACCCCATTGGACTTTTTCTTATGGGGAACAATGAAGGATGAAGTTTATTTAAGCCCAGTTAACAATAGGGAGGATTTAGTTAGCCGAATTAGGAATGCAGCGACGAAAATACGGAAGAGGCTGGCTGCAATTCGCATGAAACAGGGACTTGGAAGGAGATTGTTGGCATGCATCAAAAGCGGCGAACATTTGAACATTTTCAACGGCTTTTGTTACTTATCAAGATTAATTGTAATTATTTTTAAATTCAATAAAAAGCATTTTAGAATGAATTTGAGTTTAATTTCTTTAATTTGTTGATTTTTATAATATTCTCCGATATGATTTCTACGTATAAAGGTAAAAAGGAACGTAATAAGCTAAATAAAAATAAAAAGGGGGTGTACTAATTAAATGAAATTCAGAGAAAGTTCGGGAAAATGCTGAAGTTTAGGTAATCGCAAACCTTTTTTCACTTTTGCAGGTGACTGTACCTGTAATGGTAGGAGTTAGATCAACATTGTTGACGTTGTTGAATTTTGGAAAGGCCATTAAGGTAGAAGTTATTTTGGCACGTCAGATCTGAAACACCGTGTAGATGGAAGCCAAATCGTCGCGTCGTTGGCGGACTAAAGGCTAAAACAGAACAGAGGACACCGACAGCGGCAGCTCAAATATCCAAAGTTTCACAACGCTAAGACGGTGGGACCTACGAGGAAGAAACTACTCGAGATGCTCTAAAATCCGCAGTAGCTTTTAAAAAAAGCGATTACATATTTTTATTGCAAAAAAGGATAATTTTATTCAAACTATTCTAGTTTACACAAAAAAAGAGCCGGTTTTCTATGTGTTTTGGAGCGTAGGTTCCAATAAAATAGTTTTTAAAAAAAAGTTGAACCGACTTCACAAAAAGCGCTAAAAGAACAAAATAATTTTTAATTTTATATCTATTACGACATTTTGAAGTCGGTGCAAATCAAACAAACCAAACAACTACTACAAAAGTATTTAATCGTCCTTTCTTATGATCCCGTGAGCTGAAACGTTCAGGTAGTATTATATATTATCTTCAATTGTGGTTTTGTAGTTGTTTTATTTGTTTGATTTGCACCGACTACAAAATGTCATATTAGATATAAATTTAAAATTTATTTTATGCTTTTTAGCGCTTTTTGTGAAGTCGGTTCAACTTTTTTTTAAAAACTATTTTATTTTTCACTTTTTAGTGTCTTCTACTCTATACAACGACAAAAGAACCATCCAAATCGGTGCACGCGTTAAAAAGTTAGTTTTTTTTCTTTTGGTTTTTGGGAAGTCGGTTGAAAATGCCAGCTATAGTTTTTTCTTAAAAATCGTTTTCGAGATATCTTCAAAAAACCCGTTATTTGGCACTTTTTCAGTTATTTGCTTATATCCTCATCAAATTGTATATCGATCTGCATAAATTGTATATCGTTCGAAAGGTAATTTTGTGGTCTCGGTTAGTAAAAATATTAATTACAATTCTACTTGATAGGCTCGTAAAAGTTACAAAAGTCTTAGTGGTCATTGAAAATAAATTTATTTGACATTGCCTTATTAATTTCGATATTCTCGTATCTGTTTAAATTAGCCCCACCACTCATAAGACGAGACATATTGCTCCTGCAATATGTCTCGTCTTAATTTTGCATTTACTTTAACCTATGTAGGTTGCGTAAACAAAAAACTTATTATTTGGATCAAAACAAGTGTTTTTCTTTCAAAATGTTAAAATCTTGAAACAAGTGCCTTCAAGTAAAGCGTTCAATTTGAGGAAATAGGAAAACTCCAAAGATATTTTTTAAAGAGACTAATTGGACTTCCACGTACCACTGTAAGCTTTATTTTGAATTTTGAAACTGGTCTCAATAATTTCTATATTGAAACACTTAAACTGCAATGTAACAATATCCTTAAAGTTTTGAACAAAATGCGTAAAAATAGGTTACCAAAGTCTCAAGAAAAATTATAGAAAAGTAAATTGTTGTGTATGAAAAGTGGTAAGAGCTAGCTTCAAAGTATAATGTAAATCCATTTTTGCGCAGAGCTCAACTAGAGTAGATTGTGCAAAAGATAAGTAGCGTCTTAGGGGTGCAATTATTAAAAGATGTCAACAAAGTATCTGTCACAAACTATACCACAACTTAAATAATGATATGCAAGAAAACACATTTTCTTGACAGAAATTCTTTGCAGATAATTAGGTTTATCTATAGTTGTAGAGGTTTGATAAACGCCTGTACCTTTAGGAGAGCTAGGTAGCCCTAGCTGAATTCAGAAGTCAATATTTTAAGACAACCCTCTCTCTAAGCATTGTCTAATTCAATTTTGAATGAAACAGACTGGCAAGATTTGTATTGCTACATAAAATCACATTATCGATCCCTACTAATTGCGGGATATAGTAACTTATTAATGTTACTTTATTATTACTATTTTATCTTTTCTAAATTCTCCAAATTTATGATTGGAATTTATTATTTTTATTATTGCTCTTTTACGACGACATCCATCATTACCTTTGTTTATTTAGCACTTACTTAAAAGTTAAATAAGCAGCTAGCTAATTACTAAATTAGTAATACAGTTTTACTTTCTTTTTATTTCCTGTAATTTCGATTTGTTTTCAGAATGTATAGTTGATAGGTCAAGTCGAATCTTTGAGTTGAATTATTTTATATATTTTGCTTAAATAAACTTTATTATAACTATTATTATTAATCTTGCTTCCTGACCTCAACCTGCTTTTATATTCAAGGAATCCAATTTTCCTCCACCCAGTCAATACATATTTCCGAAGAGCGTTTTAATTTAAATTTCGATCCCAGTAAATTTATTTTGCTGACATGAAGCTATTAACTTACAATTCGCAGCAACTCTGCCTTTTGTTCTCGTGAAAGCCCGCCTAGTCATATTACCTTACATAAACCGTCTTTCCTCTCTTGCCATGAAAGTCCCATCACACGAATTTCATTTCTCATGAATTTTTAATTTCTTCCATTAATGCTAATTTCACATTTAACCGATCAAGAGCGGTATAAATAAGAAGGTAAAATGGGATGTTGAAGAGGGTAGTTAAATTTAATTTAGGTCATCCCCACACATTACAAGCAGTCTCCTGACATAAAGAGAGGTGTCGATGAGAAATTTCATTCCAAAATTTGCGGCAGATATTCCCTATGGAAAGGCTTCTCACGTTTGGTAGATAAATAACAGCTGTAAATTGCCCTCATTATTTTTTTATAACTGGTTAAGCTTGATTAAAACATGTCATAATATTTTTTCAGGTTGTAAGGCGCTGGACCTACAGGGGCCAATATTTCTCCATGAGCCACCCCACAAAGTGGAATTTTCAAACAACTCTGGAGGACATATAGAATGCTCAGGTCACGGAAGTCCACCACCAGAGGTATGTAGATACACATAAACGTACTATATAGGAATTTACTTTTGAAGATAATCCGTAGAAAGCACAAGATTTGCAGTTCTACGAGTTTTGGAAAACTTTTCAGAACTATACTTAGTTGTTCTCGAGTATTTTCAGTCGTTGCTGAAATGGCTGCGTCTTACAAGTTCGGAACAGCGAACGAACAAGTCATTCAAATTTTTTAAAACTTTCTGCAAGCAGGATCTCTCTTATATAAAGTTTTATCGTAAAAGCATAAGTGAGATAAAATCATCAAAATTCTGAAAAACTTTAGTTAGAGATATAAAACGGGATAAACTTGGATACTTGTTAGTTGTCATCTGCATGCGGTAGTTAAGGCTAATTTTACCTTCTTTAATCTTTTCGACAGACAAAACTTTCAGTTGAAAGAACTATGAATTTTAAGTAACCTTAGAGAACGTGTACAATAAAGTGGCTTCCTCAATCAATACAGGTACATAAATATCTATCTACACCTTAGTACAAAGAATTATTTGTTTTAAATTAATGCCTCAAAACTCAAAAAATGTTAAAATTATGCAGATGAAGAATATCTTCTGAAACCAGCGTTTACTTCATAATGATATCTCAAACGATTCGGCTGTAAAAGTTAATAAAAAAAATATAAACTAAACTTTTGGATCTAAGTCTAACTTTATTCATTTAAATCCTTTAACGTTTTAGGCGGTGGCAGGTTAACTATTGCCTCCACTTTCTTTGGGATGGTTTTAATACCCTATCTCGCTACTACAGATCCGAGAAACTCTACTTTTTGCTGAAGAAATTCGCATTTGTCTAATTTAAATCTAATATTCGCAGCTTCAAGTGTGTTAAATACCTTTTCTAGGTTTTCAAAGTGCTAGGTTTCGTTGTTCCCGAATATAATAATATCATCGATATAAACATAGCATATTTTGCTAATGTGTTGCCCTGTCGGCTAGGGCTCTTTGGAAAATAGCGGGAGCATTTTTCAGCCCAAAGGGTAAGCGAGTGAACTCATCCTTTCCATTATTTATTGACAAGGCAGTATGGTGATCTCCTAACTGTTTTTTTTACTTAGGTTTCAACTTCATCTTTTAGTGACATGCGATAACAGTATGATGAAAAGACCGGGTCAGTTAAGGTCGTTCGAATTTTTCCTTTAACTGTAGTGGTGTACGTGAGCTTTTCATCAGGCTCAGAGAATAGACTGGGGCATCGCATAATTATGCGGTTGAGTTTGACGATCTGTGCTTGATTCATATGAGAATTTCGAATATTTATAGAATTAATTAATTAATCATTGCATGGTGTGTAATTTCGATATTGCCTCCAATTGATGTAGCGAAAAATCGTTTTTCATTCGGAATGGAATTTCGCACATATTCGGGGTAAATATACATAGTTTATGTTTGATCCCTTTTCAATTAGGAATTTTAGAACCTTCGCGCTCTTTGCTGTGTATTCAAACGTCAAACAAAATTTTAATGGGATATCCATAGAAAATCTTAAATAAGATTTAATCGATTAAAACCAAAGCTGATGGTTCGCTCAACCTATAATATAACGTCAAAATTAATATGCAGCTTAGATATTTTATTCAGAGAAGTTAAAATCAAATTATTCTTTAACGAATTATCAAGATTTTAAATTTACGTAAAATCTGACTTAGCTTATACCTGAATTGTTGATACCACTACATAGCCCGAACTTCTACTACAAAAGAAATTTGCTATACTAAAATCGGATTTCAGCTCTTCTTCTAGTTCTTTATTCTAAGATTGTAACGTTCATGAGGTAATCCACGAAAAGGGAACTGTGTAATGAGCATACCCCAGGTGTCCAGAAATCAACGCAAAGGAATGTCAAACGTAGAAAGTCAAAGACAACTCGACTCTGGTGAATGAGTGTGTGCAGCCTGGTTAGTTTTAGTCGTGAGTTAGACTGCGACGTATATATATGTGATACTGCGAATAGTTAGTTGTGTTTTAACCAATGAAATTATAAGTGCTAATAAGTATAGTGCAACGGTGTATTGTGAATAAAATGTGTAAAGGAAATTGTAAAACGAACTAATTAAGTAAAGTGAATAAAACAGAAAAATGTTAAAGAAATTAGGACTGAACTAGGGAGTGTCCAGAAAAGGCATTCAGCAACTTTATCTACAGATGAGACTGTGAATAAAAGACTTCATCCTCCAATATTTGATGGCCAAACGCCTTGGCAAACATACAGACTTTAGTTTGAGACAGCAGTGGTAATGAACTTTTGGACTGACGGGGAAAAAGGTACAGCTTTAATTTTGGCGCTCAGAGGCACAGCCGCAGAATTGTTTCAGACCATACCGGCAAAACAAAGGTACGGAGTCAAACACAGAAGCATGCAGAGACGTTGGAGCAGTTATCTGCGCACATAGAAAGGCTGACACAAGATTATTTCAATGAGGTCGCCAGAGAAGCTTTTATTAATTAACTTGCAGATAGTGACTTGCAGCAAGCAGTGCGACTGACTGGAAAGAATACCAACCTTGACATTTCGGCTTACATTTTGGCATATGAAGCAGCAAAACAAGCCTCCAGAAGACCTATTTACCAAAGAGAAGAAACCCACATAAAAGATGTTGTTACCGAATCAACACACAGGTCAAATGTGGTCGCCCTAGGTGCTGGACATGCGGCCAGAAGGGAGATTGCTGAAAGTAAAGGAGATTAACCCTTCCGGGCTATGATACAAGCAAATGTGGTTGTGCAAAGTGCAACAGAAGGGAGAAGAAAAATTTTGATAGAAAAGAGACAGCAAGTACAGATGCTGGGCCTGCGGTGAAGAAGGTCACCTGCGAAGCGATTAAAGAAGGAAGACCCTTAACCACTTGTCAGAGAAGTACGATCCAACAGAAGGTGCCCGTAGCGATGGAGGTGTTTTAAGAGAACGTCGATGGCGGAGGACTAATGAAAAGTAACGAGTGAACAAAAAATGCTGCAAAATAAAAACAAGTAAACAATGTGCTGGAAATGTTGGGTACAACAACAATTAGGATATGCGAATATTGGGAATGCGTCTCCAGACGAGAAGACTGAATCGTGAAAGGAAAGCGGAAACTCCAGACTGTGGATCAAGAATTGCAAGATTTCGAGAAGGATATGGAAACTTTACCAGAAGAAAGGCCTGAATTAAAGAAGGAACTGGAAGTGCAAACAAGTGACATTAGCAAGCCAACTGACACTCTAGTTATAAGAACTGTTAACCTGACATAACATAACATAAGATTGTTCAACTACGTCAGTAATTGAAGGACGCTGCAGAATACATTAAAAGTCTACATTCTCAGCGGGAATGGCTTTCGTGGAGTTACAGGGATCGTCATCTGAACTACAACCAACTAGAAGAAGAATGTGCAAATGTGAAAACTAAGCGTGAACAGAGGGCTAACAATAAGGAATTCCAGATAGGCGACCTTGATTGTTTGTTCGAAGAAGAGGAATCCGATGGACAATTAGGAAATCAGTTAAGGTCTGAAGAGCAGTTGCCAGAACGTTAAAAGGTCAATGTGAGATTACTGAAACAGCAGAACTCCAGAAAGGCCGTACAGGATTAAAGCTGTTTGGGAAAAAAAGGAAAATAGTGAACCGTTGAATGCGCTGAGTAGTGTAAATAGGGCTGAGTAGCAGCCTGATTAGATTAAGTCGTGATTTATGTAGACTGCGAAGTGTTTATATGTGATACTCCGAATAGTTGTATTTTAACCAGAGAAGTGATAAGTGTAATTAAGTAAAGTGAAACGGTGTATTGTGAAGATAACGTATAAAGGAAATTGTAAAACGAACTAATTAAGTGAAGTAAATAAAACTGTGAACATTTGTGATTGAAAAAAAGTATCTTAATTAATCCGTCGTGCCCGGAGACCTCCATTACGTTATCGGGGTCAGTAAAAAGCGATCAGCTGAATAAGGGGGCTTTGATCAGACTTAAGGGCTCGTGCTCTCGGAAAGCGTAGTTGAGCTGAACTGAGCTTAATTAAAATGGGCTTATCAGTAAGCAGAAATATTGCTTGATATGCACAGTGGAGCCTTAGTTGTAGCGGATTCTTCCATGTGGAAAATGCACAGTCGTAATGTTTTTTTAGCCATTTACGTATGCTTTTCCTCGTTACTATTTGTCGAAAGAATTTCAGAAAAATTTACTGAGTGAGATAAATCTATAGATCAGGGGTGGCCAAACTTTTGAAGTATGCGGTCTTTTTTTTTACAAATTTATTCAAGGAAAAATATATAAGGTAGTTTTATAAATTTCTCATAGAAAATCCTTCATCAAAAAAATAATTCAAAACTAGTTTCTTTTTCACAGTCACTTCTGAATACTTTGTTTTTGGCTGTATGTTTGGCGCTATTATTCTCCACAAGTTTCGCATGTTGTAAAGGTGGGGCCACACTGAAGTTACAAGTTTCGTCGACAAAGTTAATAAACACTTTCAGATAAACCAGAAACCAAGTTACAGGTTGTGTAATTGTCCACATTGAAAAAACAATGTTTGATAACTTTGTTTGCGACTATATTCTGATGAAAATTAACACGACAGCTGTCAAAAATATTGTCACTGACAATGTTTTTATTTCGTCCAAACTACAAAGTCAGTGGTACTTGTTATACAGTAGTGTTCGAAGTGACTGACGAAGAACTTGCAATAATTTTTTTTATCGTGAAATAAAAAGATCCCGAAGATATTGGGTGCGTCCTAGTTTACGTAATGGTAGAAAGAAATACAGTGGTAGTGAATTATTAAGAGACTTAAATTCAGATGACATGGATCCTTTAAACGGATCGTTTCGTAAAGATGCTCCTTTAAAACTTTAACGAGAATGTCGAGTTCAGACTTTAAATATTTACTTAAGGGGCGAAGTACATGAAGAGGCCGAAAAAAGAGGACTTTTTTGGGATTTATTTTTGGGAAAATGAAAAGGGTCCACATGATATCGATATTTTATGTTTTTAGGGCAATGTTTTAAGAAGAGAAAAAAAAATTTTTACATTTTGAAAAATAAAAAATTAAATAATGGTGGGTTTCGTAACTCGTGTCGCGGCTGACACCGAAATCGGCGTAAATTCTCCTGGCCGCAATTTTCATCTGAAATCAAAAAACCAAACATTTTTATACTCGAGGGGGTTGTTTATTCTAGATAGACTACGATCTTTTCGAAATTCGAACATTGACTATAAAAATCGGGCATGAAAAAAAAAATTTTAATTATTTTCGCGTCAAAAATGGTCTTAAAATGATTTTTTTGCTATGTCCGTAGTCTATCTAGAGTAGTTTTTTATGCCCTTTAAAATGAGTGCTGGATGAAGAAAATCGGTTTACTAGTTTTTTTGTAATCTTTTACGCCAATTTGAAAAACATGGTTTTGAGAAAACGCCGTTTAAAGTTTGTCCCGAAAAACTCAAGAAAAGATGCAGATAAGGAGAAGGTAAGAGGGGACAGGTACTCTCAGAAAAATCGGTATTTGGACTGAAAACGTCGAGAACGCTCTTTAACAAAGTCGTATTCATCACTCTAAATTCCAGAGCAGAAAAAAAAATCCGGTAAGCGGAATCACGCGCGCAGCAGAGATCCTCGATCCCAGGCGTGCTGGGCCGGATCGGCGCCGACCACTTTCAAGTGGAATATCTGTCACAATTTTCGAGATAGGCTTTTGGAATTTTGGAATTATATTCTTGGAGCATATACTTATCGACCTACTATTAGCGAGTTAAAAAACAAATTTGGATTTTTTTTGTTTCATAAAAGGGTCTATTAATGTGTCAAGAATATGAATTTAAAATTTCAGGTCAAAATTCAAAATAGAAAAAAAATTATACAGATTTTTGTATAGTCTTGTTTTGACGACGCTGCGTAAATTCCTTGTAACCTTAAACTTTAAACGCGTTTTTCTCGAAATGACGAAATGAAACTCTTTACTTCCGGTTTTTGTGGGGGGGATGCACAACTAAATATATATATATTAAAATGCCATTTGATTTTTTTTCTTCAGATGTACTGGAGAGGCTCTATCATTTTCGCAGATTTGGCCTCTTTTTTTTACGCCCTCTATACTAGAGAAAAAAAATTATAATTAAAACATTTTTTTATAAAATATTGATCCTAAGTTATCATATGTAAAAAAATTTAGCTCTAAAAATAAATTTTTCACTTTAAGAAAAAACATTTAAAAATGGTCTTTTTTTAACTTCACTCGCTAATACTAGGTACCTTAAGATAATTGAGACTGATATTTCTAAAATGAACACTTATTTTTGAGCAGCTATTTTCGAGTAGCTATTAAGCTAGAGAAATAAGCTCTCACATTAAGATTTCTTGCAACCGGTGACAGTTATATAAGCTAAAAGCATTTGTTTAAAATATCCAAGCAGTCAATTTCTATTATTATTCCGGAGGTGTGTGAAGCAATAATTAAAGGACTGGAACATTCAATTAAGCTATGTAAATACCTCGAAGAACAGCACAAGTTCCCTATGTTTTTGTGCCTGATGACGCCTTTCCGCTGTCGGAAAATATATTGAAACCTTATCCAGGTAGACAACCCAAAGACTCTAAAGAAAGGATATACAGTGACTCACACATTCGATCAAATGTTTGGTTGAATATTAGAAAGCGTGTTTTTTTTAAAGAGTTTATTTCAATAGGTGAATTAAATTGCAGAATTAAATTAGCGGTTTCTTCACAAGAAAAAAATAAAGCAAACATGTTCATTTCGGCAGCAGAATTCCTGTAAAGCAGAGATTAATTATAAAATGTACACTTGATCAAATTTGTGAATGTACTTTTAATGGAATGGCTTCTTTAATATTTGGTATGCCCTCCTTTTGCAGATAAAACAGCCGTAATTCGGTCCGGCATGCTGTTAATTAAGTTCTTACAGTCATTTTTGGAAATCTTATTCCACTCAGTTTCAGCCCTTGACCAAAGCTCGTCACTGCTTTTGGGTGGAGTCGCATAGCTTGACAGTAGACGTTTTATGTACCCCCATAAGTGTTCTATAGGGTTCAAGTCTGGGGATTGTGGAGACCAATCCAAGACTTGAAAGCCCTGTCTATTAAGCCATTCTTTCGTCACTTTAGCAGTGTGCTTGGGGTCGTTATCCTGTTGAAAGATAACTTCAGAAGGACTCTTTCCAAATTTATCAAGACTGTTGCCTAAATTAGCTTCCAGTATTCTAATGTAATGCTGCGCTGTCATTCTTTCTTCAATTCGGTAGCAGCTACTGACTCCTTCACTACACATGTATCCCCAAAGTATAATATTTTCACTTCCGAATTTTGAAGTTTCCTTAACGATTCGCTTACTTATGGGTTCTCCCTTCTTTTCCTAAACCCACTCACGACCATCCGAACAAAAACGATTTATTTTGGTTTCGTCCGAGAAAATTACGTTCGCCCAGTCTTCAAGAGGCAGCTTCTTATGTCGGTCGGAGAGAAGTGGCTTCTTAATTTTTGCGCTTCCTTTTAACCCGGCCCTTCGCAAGATCCTCCTAACAGTTTCTGCGCTTACGTCAACGCCATCATTTCTAAAAAGATTTCTTTGAACGGCGTTATCTGTCTTAACAGACAAAATATCGCGCACTATTTTGCGTTCTAAGGGCTGCGAAATAAGAGGTCGACGTCCTGGTTTGTTTTGAGGTATTTCCAGAACTATTTTTTTATATAATTAGTTTTCCAAGTTTGTTCCAAGTGACCAGTTTCGTTTTTTCAATATTTCCCGATGAGAGTATCCTTTGGTCAGCAGTGAGCCCAGTTTTTTTAAAGAGTCGGATGAAATTGGTCTCATTTTAGATGTACTGCAATAGAAGATATAACATGCTCCAAAGCTTTTCGCAAATAGGCTGTAGAAATAATTTAATGCACGCAGTACAAAATATTATTAAAAAATCTAATTGAAAATGCTTTTATTTTACTCCTTACTCACTATGTCAAAAAAAGTTTAGGAACTTACAAAACTGATCAAGGGCACCAGTAACAATGAAATGCGCTGAAAGTAACTAATTTACTTGAGGCTCCCGACTGAATGATCTTAAAACAATGCGATAGAATGGAGTTAAATTCTGAGAAGGAATGCGTAGCTAACAGTTAATTCGCGGAAAAGTACTAAAAACAAATTTGCGTTTTGCTACAACATTTGATCGAATGTGTGAGTCAATGTATATCGCTTGAGTTGAGCTCGCATAGTGATAAAAAACGTTTCTGGGGTTCTTTCAGCTGTGTTTCGCGTTTTAAGAAAGCCACTTCTTTTGGAACCAACAAAAGCAGAAAAAATTGTCTTAGCTTGCTTGCTGTTACACAACTTTTTAAGGAGAAGTAACACATCGAAAAGCAGAAGATGCAGATACACACGAAATAGTGTCCGATTCTTGGAGACGAAATGGATCATCACTGCAATCAATTTCAGCTTTTAAAATTATACCTCGAAAGCCACCGTTTCCAGCTGAAGCAGTTAGAGCAGAGTTTGCAGAGTATTTAATGTTCAAAGAGGGTCAAGTACCATGGCGAAATTGTGCCTCTTTGACAAAACCTCTTGAGATTGAAATAAATTTTCTCTAAAATGACAAATTTTTAATTTATTTTTCTACTTCTGATCGATTTACTTCGAGGGATTTACTTATTTTTTAAACCCAAGCATCATTTTTCATATTGAGATTTTTGTAGTTTTTCTCTTTGCAATCCCATAATTCGGGATGTAATAGGTAGTCCTCAATTAAAGAGACAGTTTTTTCGGCGGTCTACTCCATTTATTTTTAAAATATGCAAAAGCTAGAAAATAAAAAAAAACACAAATTAACACTGAGGCACTATTTACTTTTCCCGTTGCGCACAAATATCACTGACAAACTAATTATTTCCCAGTTTAGATGGGAAAACGAACCCTTGTCAGCGACAGATTTGGAAACTGCTAAACAATTACAGGTTACAAATTTTTGTCGTCGACTTTATCATTGTAAGTTGATGTGGACGCATTTCAAAATTCCGAAGCTACAAGAAACATTTGTATACAAAATTGTTTGTAATGGCTGCATAGTGTTTGTATTGGACGAACAGGACGTAATTTTAAAACAAGGATTAAGGAATATATAAATTCGTTAAAACATAATAAGCTTGTTTCAATGGTAGCGAAACATTTATATGTTTTGTTTTCTACGTCATACCTTTAATGTGGACAAGATTGAAAGTTTTGTCGGTGACACTGTCAGCGACAAAAGTTTCTTTGGTGTGGATCTACCTTTAGAACTAACTGCGACCCGCAATCAGGAAGTTTAATTCTCTTCCGTTAACTGAGATTTATCGTCTTCATCATATTCATAGAAGAAGCCGTTGATCCTCAGAGTAGGTGGAGCCAAAGACCGCTATCAAATATAGAGCTGCTTTTTGGAGGTATGGAAACTTTTCTTGGTGCATCAGTTTCCAAAAATCTGTACCTCCGATAGCTCTAGCTTTCAAAAATATGTCGCATCTCAGCTTAGTAAATTCTTTCTCGACCATAACAAATTCAGCATCAATTAATTGGCCGATTTTAATAGATACGATGTCAATGGTAATGCCTTCGTTAAATGGGAACACCGTAAAATTGATGAGTTCCTCCAGAGATTCGAAATCTGCAAACCTTCTTTCGAATTCCTCGTGTAAAGTCTCCAACTGTTCAGCAAAACTTTGAAATTTGCGATTTCAGTTATAAACTTTTCCTCCATGTTTTTCTAATTCTTCAATTCGCTTCTTCTTAGTTGGGATGCATCTGAATCTTTTCTTTGTTTTTTTTTAATTAAACTAATCATATCAATCAAAGTTTTGTTCTTCCCTTGCAGCTTTAAGTTCAGTTCATTCAGCTACTCAGTTACGTCGCAAATAAAAGCTAGCTTTTTGTTTCCCCCAACGATTAGCCACCTCACATCTGTATCCAGCAAAAGATCAAGTAAAGCTCGAAATTGACACCTTTGCAAATGTCTGGTTCGAATCGAATTAACTACACTACTGGAAAAATTGAGAAATTCGGTGAGCGCAGCGCGATTGTTGATCATACTCAGACATAACAACCTTGTGGATGTCTGCCGTCGGCTAAATCTAACGAGCAGATCATACACAAGGATTTTCCGAAATGTCCACGGTAGCTTTTCGGGTTCGAAGATAGACAGACTTTACGTCTCGTCTAGCCTTCTTAACTTTTTCGTTAGTGTTTCATGAGTGTGTTCATTAAGTGAACTGCTTACTGGATTTTCAACAATAACTTGTTTAACTCAGAGCAGTTCATTAAATAATTCATTCAGTTTTGGCACCAATGGCGTGATGATAAGAATATTTATTAAAACCTTGGCGGTTGGTGGGACGTTGGAAAGCTTCACATTGGCTCATTTATTGAGACGGGATTCAATCGGAGCAGAGATCATGCATCGAGTTTGACGGCCGAAGTCACCCGGATTGGCACTAGGGATGGGCGATCTTCGATTCGATCTCGGCGAATCGATTTTTTAACCTTCGATCTGCCGATTTTTGAATCGATTTTTCGCGGGACCGATTCAGTTCGAATCGATTTATTTATTTCCGAATCGCATCTATTTAAAACAAGACGTGACGCGCTAAAATAAAACTGAGCAAGCTGACGCGGAAATTTTTTCGCATCATTATTAATTTGTGTAATAATCCTGCAAACTTAAAATTTCTTACCTAAAAAATTGTTAATATTAGATAAATGTGTTTCTGATCTCTAAAATATAGTAGTGTTATCTGTATCACTGAGTACCATGGGTACCTATACTGCCAAAGAATATAGTTGACAGCATTCAATTATAGTGCATCCTTGGTTAACTCTAAGGCCCTTGAAAATTTCTTCGTGCTAACTAGGATAGGTATTATGTCCGCCCACTCCGCCCTTACGCTATATGGTATCCAGTCTGGAGCAAGGTCTTCTTCTAAACTATCATCACTCATTTTTAGTTCTTTCGAATTGCAAAATTAATCACTTGGTGAAAGAGTGTGGCAACTCAGAAAATGCACCTGCCAAAATGTTACTCCCTTTAAAACCCAGCAACCAGTGTTGCATTTTAGATGGGTATAAAAGGAGGTGAAAAACAAAGGACAATCAGTTCGCTTTCAAACATTGTAAATTTAGTATCAATAAATTCAAAACATTAAATTTCTAAATAAATCTTTTAATCCAAAATGAAAACGGTCTAATATAATTCGTATACAGTTGCAGATATTGAAGGGACAGGATGGACGCATCCGACCAAAATAAAGCAAAAAGAAGACCAACCAAATACAAAGAGACTTCAACTTCGAAATCAACAATTATGTTGAAAACATTCAATAAAGATGTTCATCGATTCATTTGTTGTTGTTCAAACCGTCTAACAGTGTAATTTCCAGTACGACTCTTACAAATATTACGAAGTCGAACCACAGGATGGAAGAGCGGTTCCAAAATATAGACGAACAATAAATACCAATACAATTAATTCACATTTATAATTCATAGAGGGAGGATAACAAATACGACCTCCACAAAAGTATAATTTATTGTAATGTGAAGTTCACCGGTTTTTGCTAGTTATGACAAATTGACCCTAAAGCCCTTAACACAATGCAGCACTTGATGCCAGCACCAGGATTGAAGTGAAGTGCTTGATCCTCTCGTCGAAATCGAAAGTAGTTTGAATTTGATGTTCGGTGCATTGTGGTAAGGCCTTAATGAAGCAAGACAAAATTTGTGCTTCTTCAAATTGAAATGTCAAAATCGATCTATGAATATCGATCTTTAAAGGGCGATTAATCGATCTTTGAAATCGGAAAAAAATTACAGATCGATCTGTACTGAATCGATTTTCTCAGTTCGATCCCCCATCCCTAATTGGCACGCTTCTGCCCGCGCAACCAGAGTTGCTCTCCAATACAAGAGACTTAAAGAAGGACTGACAGCACACAACTTTTTTTGCCTTTAATTTTAGATTCATTTCTTTTATGTGTCATTTTGTAGAATTTTAGGGTAGCTAGCACTTTTTAGGATTTCACATTCGTGAGGACTAATAAAGATAAAGAGCCATTATATATAAAACAAAATATATTATATAAATAACATCTTCTAATTCAATAATAAGGTATGGTATAAGTGGAGATATGAGCGATCGCGAGGAGGTTATCAGATCCATCCTGCAGAATTGAGGAAGTAGATGGCTTCTCTAATTTTCCTCCTCGGTATCTCTTCTAATTCGCTGAAGCACAAGCTCCCGAATGTCCGAAATCTTTTATAACTCAGCCACATCTCTCATCATTTGCCGCAAAAGGTTTGGCCGCTCCCTTTGGAGTCTGCGGCAGATAGAAAGTGTGAGAACATATTCCTCTTAACGGTCCCAAGCAGAATGTGCACCATCTCCGCAAGTGAACCAATGAGACCAGAACCCCGTCTAGCTAACTCGTCAGCTCTGTCATTCTTTTCCTGACTCTGTGTCCTGGTACCCAGATCAAGGTAATGGTGAACCAGTGGCTCAGGTGGGTTAGTTTCTTGTAGCATCTCTCTACCCATTTGCAGGCGATAGTAGCTGAGTCAAGAGCCTTAACAGCAGCTTGACTGTCCAATAAAATAGCTAATTGCACCCTGCTGATTCCTACGTTAAGGTCTCGTACGCCTTCAGAATAGCTAGCTCTTCTGCTTGAGAGACGCTAGCGTAGTGTCTGAAAGCCTGTATGAGCTGGAGACCTTCAGCGATTCGGAGTATATTACTGTCCATTTTATAGCTGTCTGTAAATATTTCTATATCAGAGTTTCCCACCTCACCGTCACTCTACTCTTTTCTAGTTGGAATTCTAACAGTGAGGTTTTTGCTGAGACTTAGCTTTGGAAAGATTATAGTCTGTTGTTAAGAAGGTTAATTGCTCTGGTAACATATTTAGGATGTTAATGTGGCCGTATCATTTCGCGGTTCAGATCCCAGATTCCCTGAGCCTAACTGCAATGCCGGATGCGATATTTTAAATATGTTGGTCTATAGGTAAAGGGTGAAGAACTGCTGTTCTCTGTATTCTTCTTCACCTCTTGTAAAAGATTTTTTTACAGGCAGATAAGTTTTGTATCTAGTATAAGGCTCAGATACTTTATACTGGAGGATAGCGCGAGTGTTTGTTCTTTCAGTTAAGGCGGCTTAAAGTCCAGTATTTTGGTTTTGATGATGAATTACATTAAATCGATACACGATCATGAATTAATACACATACCAAAATTTGTAGCCCTGACGCCGACCCTTCTTAGGGATCTCTCCATTAACTCACCGATAAAGGAGGGAGACAGTTCCGATATAATGATTACTACATCGTCTGCATATGCGACTACCTTGATCCCGTCACTTTCTAGCTTCAGTAGGAGTTTATTCGTAACCATCAGCCAGAGTAGTGGAGATATAACACCTCCCTGGGATGTACATCTAGGTACAAATCTATTCACATTGCTGTTTCCGAGATCCGCTTGAACGATTCGAGTCCTTAGCATTGATCCTACGCAATTACTAAGCCCCTCTTTAACTCCCAGGTCGACTAGGGCTTCCTGAATTGACTCAATGCGAACGTTATTAAAGGTTCCTATAATGATATATTGCTTATTATGAATTAATTGCTCATCAGTTCGATCTGCCTCGTGTAGAGCAGTCTCAGTGTATCTACCCTTTAGGTAAGCGTGCTTTGATTTGGATAAGAAGGATGTAATATATGGTTTTAAGTACAAAGGAAATCCTTCTCGGTTGCATGCCCTCTTTTGCCAACCACCCGAACCGTCTCCCTAGAATTCAGTCTAAGCAGAATGCAGCTCCTAAAAGTCACTAGTAACCACGGAATTACTATTATCATGTAACTTTTGAAGCACGGCTGGCCGTCGAAATCCAGGAATAATTACGGAGAGAAGCTGCTTATAGCCTACGAGATCCTCTCTTCTGTAAATTTTTATGTAATGCTTTCCCACGGCGTCCGCTGCACTCGTGAGGGCTTGTGATTTCCGCGCAACTATCTGTACAGCCTGGGATATGCGTGGGTATTAGTAGTTCCACGGATTCATTGGCCGTTTCTGTCCATGTTCGATTCTCTCGTTTAACAATCGATGGGCTGCAATGTGCCTTGGACAGAATCTTACGGAGCCTCACCGAACCCTTCATATTTTCGATATGATGGCAGTAGTAGATCTATGCCTCTTTCTTGGCTTTCTGCATTATTTTTTGTAAACTTGCAAACAGTCTTTGTACGGCTGCCAGAACTTGTGCTTAAAGAAGATATTGAATATATCTCTAATTGAACAGTATCGAACTGTGCTCTGAAAAGGATCTCTAGTCGGACACTTTCCAGTCCTCAAATTAAAGGTTTTATTATCTGTTAGTAATGAAATATCCTGAACTTCTAAAATTCTCCGCTCTTGGTAAAGTGAAGATCGGGGTATTTCCCCTGTACATATATTGTATTGATAATAAAGTCAAATAAAGACTCACCCACTTCGTTATTCACCGATCTGCCCCATGGGTATGTCTGGCGTTGGCGTCGTAGCCTACCAGCAGGTTGGCTCCTTTATACCTCAAGCTGAACTGATTCTCGAATTCTTCTGGTGGTACTGCCTTGCCATGGATATATACAGGTCACTCCCATCTGCAACTTCCAATTTAACGACTGTTCAATCTAGAGAAATAAAATTGGAATACGAATAATATGAAGCACCTCTTGAGTACTGTAGCTTTTACCGACCGTTTCTGGTCACAATGGCTTGTGTTCTCTATGGCCGCCCTTTATGTGGATGTCTGGTTTTTTGCCTCGCAGCACAGGAGTGCTATGACTGGCATTCGCTGTGTTGCAGATAGGCTTTTTGCTCTCCTAGCTGGAGACCGAAGCCGACATACGTATTGCACTTATACGACCTTGCCCGGCATTTGAGAGGGGGAGAGAAGTTAACAATCAGCTCAGCTTTACCACTCGCTGGTCATGCAGCCTTGGGCATGGGTACCTCTACACCTGTAGTTGTAGTGGAATTTTACATTAGTCTAGTAACGTGACCGTGACTCAATTGTTTGCAGACGGATTGATGCACGACGTGGACTGCGGGGAATGTCCTTATCCGCTTCTTTCAAGGTCCTTGTTCCGGACATTGTATTTCATGCAGCGATGGATCCCACGTTTTTGCCGAGTAACTCTATAGTACAAGAATTGAGTTTCTTCTAAGATCTCGTCTGAGTTCGCCCACTTCTTCAAAAAACTTGTCGCAGAAATTTCGCTCTACTACTCCAACGTAACTGGACTACGCCCGAAAACGACTCGCCTTCTGTTGGGCACGACGTTTTAACGTTGTGTGTTTGACTGAGACATGGCTCTTTGGAAGGATTGCTGACGCTGGGCTTTTTGGCCCCGACTACCTGGTTTTCCGCCGTGACCATCAACTCCCACTTTGGACGCTTTTTTAGGCGGTGGTGTTTTGTACGCTGTGACTTGCCCTGTGCGGTTATTAATGTTGCTGTTGTTCCTGCCTTCATTGATAGTATTGCGTCTTCTGGATTGTCGCAGGTCAGTGATTTTTTTTTCTTATATATGATGAAGCCAAAGCTCAGGGGATGCCCTATGATGCTTAAGCACAGCCTTGGCAGGAAAGGAATTAAGGATGAGGGAAATGGGTTAGAAGGTTGGGTGAAGGAGGTGTCGATGTACGCCCCGTTTGAAAGTTTCAGGCTGATAAGACGAGGGAAAAACAGAAGATGGTAAACTGTTCCACATTCGTGTTGTTCTGCTTAGAAATGATTCCCGAAATTTGACGGTACATCCAAATTTGACCTTAAGAGTGTAGGGGTGGGAGCGATTTGTAGATCTTTTATCACGCGTTGCCATGTGTCTACAAGGAATTAGGCTAGCAATTTCGTTAGAACAACGGCCATGGAAATAACGATAGAAGAGTGAGAGACAACCGACATTCCGTCGATGCTCCAGAGAGTCAAGGCCCTCAGAGATTGAGGGATCGACAATAAGTTTAATAGCTTTAAGCTGGACTTTGTCTAACGCGGACAGTGCGGTGTGTCCGGCCCCTGCCCAAATATGGAAATTATATTCAAGTCTAGGCCTTATGTGGGACTTGTAGATCAGCGCTAAGTCAGGTGGGGTGAAATATTTGTAGGAAACCCAAACATTTCATCGCACTTTTAGCGATTGCAAATATATGATCAGTCCAGCTAAGATTGCCAGATATCTCGATACCCAAGATATTTAGGGAGGGCGAATTTGGTATATTCACTCCGTCGACTTTAATGGGTTGGGGGAGAACCGGGCGTTTTTTAAGGGACATTAAACAGCATTGAGTTTTGGATGCATTAAACGTAACACGATTTGCTCTGCCCCAAGCAAGGACCATAGAAATGTCGTAAACATGCGTTCCCGATTGGCTTCTGTAGCATATCCACGTGAATTCATTACAGAATCAAATGAGTACGCGAAATCAAGGGTGCTGTCGTCGGCGAAACTATGAATAGGATTGCGAGTAAGGGATAAGAGATCATTAATAAAAAGAAGAAATAAGGTTGGTGAAAGAACTGAACCCTGAGGTACGCCGGCATTTATTTCGTAGGAAATAGATGTAACTCCGTCAATTACTACACGAATTGAACGGCCTGACAAAAAATTCTCTATCCATTTAACGAGGGTAGGGTGCAGACCAAACGTTTGAAGTTTGGCTAAAAGGGCAGCATGCCAGACTCTATCAAAAGCCTTTGAAATATCAAGAGCGACGATTTCGGACTCACCAAAATTATGAATGCAATGATTCCAACGTTCCGTTAGAGCCGTTAGTAAGTCTCTGGCAATCGTTGATAAGATGGTTGTTTTCTAGATACTTCAACAACTGAGAGTTGATGAGTGATTCAAAAACTTTAGATATGATCGAGGTTAGTGCAATTGGTCTGTAGTTAGAGGGGTCGCATGCCTCTCCTTTTTTAAGTATCGGCTGGACATGAGCAAGTTTCCATGCACTTGGAAACATTCCTGTTGAATATGACAGGTGAAAAAGTTTGCGCAGAGGTTTAGCCAAAGCAGAGGCGCAGCATTTTAAAACAAGGGGCGAGAAACCATCAGGCCCAGTAGCTTTGGACACGTCGAGTTTTGAAAGTACTCTAAAAACTTCGCGAGTGCGAAAGTGTAGCGTCTTTTGCCTACTAGTACATTGTGATGGAGATGGAAGTGGCTGCGATGAAGGTGGTAAGTATGAATTAGCAGCAAAATTAGCAGCAAACAGGTTGGCCTTGTCCAATGAGTCAGTTAAAACATTCCCATTATAAATGAGTGGTGGTGTTGAGGAACAGGTGAAATTGTTCTTTACGTTTTTACTAGAGACCAGAAGCCCTTACTACCCTTTAAGGTAGAAAAAACCTTCCGTCTGATGTTCTGGACGAAATTGAACTTTGCCCGACGAATTGCTGAGTTGCAAGTATTCCGCGCATCTCTATAGATACGTTTCAATTCTTCTGTAGGGCACAATTTATATGCTTGGAAGGCTGCTTCCTTAATTTTAATGGCTGAAACAGTCATTATTGAACTAATTGGTGTTAATTGGTTTAATGTTCTTGAAGCTATGAGGAATAAAGCGATGCATTCCAAACCAAAGGATGTTTAAGATATAAACGTCGCTCACAGAAAAGCAATCGGACCAATCCAGCTCTCTAAGATACTTATTAAGTCCCGCCCAATCAGCACTTTTATAATTCCACACTAATCTTTTGGACTCACCAGACTGTGCTTTAAAATAGAGCATAAAAGCCCCTCACCCCGGCGAAGATGGCACCAGCACTTTAAATATATTTAACTAAAAATCCCGCTTTCGCAACCGTCCCCGTCAGTAGTTCAACTAAACTCTGGTTAACGACCGGCGTTCCATGTGATTTCTTGTTTTAATCGAGTAACATTAACTTCTTTTGATTCTAGTAACTTTTATTATAGCTTTAAAAAGGCCAATCTCTGTAAACTTAACAAATGGCTTTCTGCCTGTGATTGGTTGGCCGTTTAAGGTGAGCGGGACATTGACAAGGCTGCGAAATCTTTTTGCGATATTTTATCAACATATTTTGTAGACTGTGTTCCAATTTCAAAATCCAATAATTCGTGTACCTTTCAGCCCTGGTTCAATCGGTGTACGAAACACTTAAAAAAACTTGAAAGATAAGGCTTGGAAAAGGTTTTTCTCCTCAAGGAGTGATTCTGACTACTTGGTTTACTCTACTCTGTGCGATCGGTTTCGGACTTCTTTTGAGGCTTCTTACATTGACTTTTTACATAGAACTAAGCAAACCCTACGACAGTGGTTTTCATTTTTAAATGGTCAAAGGAGTTTGATGACCCATACATAACGAAGCTGCTTTATTGCGCTTTTGTGAGACCAATCTTGGAATACGGTTCACCGGTTTGGTCTCCTTTCTATGTCGCTCATATCGAACGTATTGAGGCTGTCCAGCGTAGATATGTGAAATTCGCCCTACGTGGCCTTCCCTGGGCTGATTCTCTTCGTCTGCCTCCATATGTAGATCGCCTTCTGCTTCTTTCTTTGGAGCCTCTTGAGGCCGGACGTGACAGGTTTAGCATCATTTTTGCTTTTGACTGTCTGAGAGGTGTTATTAATTCCCTCTAATTGTTGGCTGCTTTGCACTTGTCGGTTCCGCCTCGTTTCTTTTGAGCTCGGAACTTTTTCCATATCCCTCATCATCGCACCAACTATGGAATGAGCGAGCCTATAACTTCAATGTCTCGCTATAAGTTGTTTTCTTTTGTTTTCTTTTGTTTTGTTTTCTTTTTCTTATATACTTATATTTTTTTTTATCTAAATGTGTAAACTTATTTACTTAATTTACTTTTCAATCTTGCTTTTATTAGTCAATCACTTTGGCACTGTAATTATTTTGTTATTTCATTTTGCGTTATATACTGTTCAGATTTCGTTAGTTTGGAATAGTCAGTATTTGGCAAATTTGTAAATAAATAAATAAATAGAGTTGCCTTTATTGGTAATTAATATAAGTAAGTTTTATATATTATTGTTAGATCTCATAAATAAAGTTTGTTTTTAATTTGAAAAATAAAGTACATACATACATATAAAAATATTAGATAAAAATACATACATATTATTTAACAATATAGACCTTATGTGGTGCAATACATTTCTTTACTTCATTGTTAATAATAATAGACATATGATGATTTTCCGGCCCTCCATATTTAATGTTTTCTCTTCAGTTCATTTACCGTATCAAACCACACATATATGCAACAATAAATAGATTTGCGTTATTTTAAACTGAGAATTTACGTCGCAATCTGTCTGTTATTCACTGTCATAGGTGGAAAGATTATTAAATTTTTAACATTTAAAAATGTTTACAATGCTATTTCCTGATAAAAACTCTCATAAATCTTAATCACTCTTGCTGTTTAAAAATTGCAGGTTGCCCTATCACTAAATCTTAAAACATTTTACGTTTGTTAGAACGACTTAGGTCAAGATTTTAAGAATTCACAAATTAAGATAATTTTAATTTGATTTGTTTTTTTTTTTCAGGTCGAATGGGCACCTATCCCACCACAGCAGGATTTAGTTTTCACTCTGCAAAATGGAAGTCTCATTTTATACCCTTTTACAGCTGAGAAATATCGACATGAAATACATTCTACTGTTTATAGGTAGGATTCAAAATTATTATCTTATCTTATTACTTTCTTTACGAAAAAAATTATTATTTTCATTTCAGATGTAAACTTAAAAACTTAGTTGGTACTGTCTTAAGTAGAGAAGTACACGTTAGAGGTGGTAAGTAACTTTATCCATTTACAAAATACCATTAAGCAAAATTAATATCCTAGGCGTTCCAATCTTACAGTTAAGTAGTTAAGTTATATATATATAAACTACAAATTTCGCCAAAATAAATGTCGCCTTTTGCCGCCAATCAAAATCTGAAAAATTTCACCAAATTTTAATCGAGAATTATAAATTCGCCACTGGGAAAATTCGACCGTAAAAAAACCGATCTTCGTGTACAATGTCGCGAAAATGTTGCCAATCTAAAATATGACAGACCAATAATTTTTTTTTGGTTTTTCCTACAGGCCATTCAGAATTATTATGTTGTCAGTACTGTATAAATCGAAGTTGTATTTGTTGCTGCCGCAACTGCAGTTATTCTAGCAGTTACTACAGTCAGTCTAAAGCAAGCAGTCGCAAGGGAACCATTCTGCAAAGCGGTCGATGTTTAATTGAATAAATGCTTCAGGTTCCAATTTAGTTATTTCCTCCTTTTGTGAAATCCTATCCCAAGTTATTTTAATAGTTACATTACACAATTTTTATTTTATTTTTTCTAGTGTTGTTTTTGTCTCTTTCAATTTCTTCCTTCTCTTCAACAATAAATACTAAAATTAATAAGAGGCAAATCATTAAATTTTGTTGTTATAAGTAAAGTAGGTAAATACCGGTAATAGAAGGGGGTTGCTAGTTTCAGAGCGAGTGTGGTAAAGTACTAAAGGATAAAGATGATAACATTTGTTAATAAGAAAATTTTGTTGCTTACATTGAAAGCATATTAATAAATGTCGAAATGGTCAATTGTTTTCGGCACTTTGAAAGCGGCGTTTTAAATTACGACTTGCTGAAAATCGGTCTTATATTTCTGCGATATTTCGGCAGATGGTAATTTTCTATGGCGATATTTTGTTTAGCGGTATTTTCATTGGCGACATTTTGGTAGACGGTAATTTTAAAGGCGACATATCGAAGTAGACCCCTATTTTTAATAATGATTCTTGTCGACACCCACTCTGAAAATTTCACAGGATATTGTCGACATAACTTGAGCCATTTTCACATCGGCGAAAATGGGTTTTGCACGAATTTTCCGGAAAAATTACATTTTTAGCTTATGTTTTTCGGTCAAATTTTTTTGTTCAGCTCGCCATCTTATATTCTCAATCAAGCCGAACAATTTTGGTCCTTATAAATTTTCCATGAAAATGCGTTTATTCTCTTTAGCTAAAAGTCGGGGCAAAATGGACAGAAACCCGGATTTCGCTATATTGAATCATGGATATCTCGAGAAGGCAGTCGAAAAAAGTTCTAAAAAAATGCATGGTATTTAGGAACATAGAGACGAACATTTAACCTTAATGAAAAGCTTTTTTTTTTTGACAAAAAATCCCTCGCGGAATGCCCTATATATATACAGTATCGCTTAAAACTAAAGCAACACCAGGAGAGCTGAACGATACAAGTTCATAACTTATAAAATATATTCTCCACAGCTATAAGTTTTTTTATGTCAGATGTTCTTAATTAACCTCTTATCAGAAACTAATTTCGTTTCCCAATTGCTTTTATTAATAAAACTACAAAAACGTTTTTCCAATAAACCTTCAAAAATTTAAGGGTCAAAACTAAAGCAACGTATTACAAAAATATTAATAAAAATTAACTGAACGTATTTAAAGTTAATAACTTTTATAAATTTAATATTTTGTATGATTTCCATTACTTCTAAGGACTTCTGCGTATCTGGTTGGCATGGATGCTATGAGGTTATTTATATTATCCTGTGGTATATTGCCCCAAGCTTCTTTGACTGCATCAAACGATGATTCTTTATTGGAGCATTTACTTCTATCTATGCGTTTATTGACTATTTCCCATAAGTTTTCTATGCGATTCAGGTCAGGAGATTGAGCAGACCATTTTAGGAGATTCATTTTTTGATCCTCAAACCAATTTTTGGCCAATTTCGATGTGTGCTTTGGATCGTTGTCTTGTTGGAACCTCCATTCAAGTGGCATTTCCTCTTTCGCAAATGGCAATATCAAATTTTTCAATATATCTACATAGACTAAACGATCCATAATTCCATTTATACGATGTATGGGCCCAATCCCATGACCTGAAAAGCATCCCCAGACCGTGACGTTACCGCCACCATACTTAGTAGTATGTATACAAAACTTTGGGTTCAGCTGCTCTTCTTTTGGACGCCTAACGAACAATATTTCATCAGAATTCTTTAAATTAAACTTACTTTCATCAGAGAATAGCACAGTTTTCCACATTTGAATCGTCCAGTCAAGATGGGATCTGGCAAATTGTAATCTGGCCTTCTGATTTTTTTCTGATATGAATGGTTTTCTCGCAGACCTGCGAGAAAACAGTTCAAATTCCACAGCTCGTCTTTTGATTGTGGTTTCACTAACAGGCAATTTTAATTCACTTAAAATTCGCTTAGCAGAAATAGTAGGGTCCTTCTGGATACACCGATTAAATGATCGTCTTTTTTGTTGGTTTTTGTTGGTCTTCCTCCAACATGTTCTGTTTGAACTGATTTTTCACGTTTATACTTTTTTATCAGTCTCGACACTGTGGACTTATTAATGGTATGTTTTCTGCCTAACTCACTTATAGATAGTCCTGCTTTTAGAAAATCATTAATTATTCGCTTTCTAAACTCAACACAATACTTATTTTGCGCCATAATTAATATAATCTAAAGGGAACTTCTACTTTTAGTAAACAATACAAAATAAAACACTGTGTACAGTCCACCGACGAATGAAATACTGCTGGAAAACATGTATCAATAGCACAAAAACCAGATACCTCTTATTTTATCAAAACTGCAATGGTTATATGCACCGGTACTTTTCTTATTAATATTTTTGTAATACGTTGCTTTAGTTTTGACCTTTGAATTTTAGAAGTTTTATTGTTTAAACTTTTTTGTACTTTTGTTAATAAAAGAAATTGGGAAACGAAATTATTTTTTGGTAAGAGGTTGGTTAAGAACATCTGACAAAAAAACTTATAGCTGTGGAGAATATATTTTTTTAAGTTATGAACTTGTATCGTATAGCTCTCTTGGTGTTGCTTTAGTTTTGAGCGATACTGTATATATATATATATATATATATATATATATATATATATATATGTATATATATATATATATATATATATATATATATATATATATATATATATATGTATATATATATATATATATATATATATATATATATATATTATATATTTTACGTTAAGGTGTTTAAGGTGTTACAAAACATATGTTGTTTATAATCTTACTAAATGAAATATATATTTCATTTTTTTTAAATATTAATACAAAAGTTACAGTTTTAGAGCGAAAAAACAATCCATGTCAAAATAATGTATGGAAAAACAATCTAAAAACATCTTTTAAACAGGATCTGAATCTGAAACCTTATTGCAATAAAGAATAGAAGCCGAGCCCTGTATGATGAAGGCGGTTCTTCTACGGAAGCATTGACAGATGAGTCACCTACTCTATTCCTGATAATGTAGGACTCCAACGGTCCATTATGTTGTCCTCAATTGTAGTGTTCTACTATGCTGCCTGGTTATAAAAATCTCGGAAATCGGTCTTGTCGCAAACGGAGATTTTTTCTTGTATATCTTGTCTAGATAACTTTTTAAAAAGGCTTTGCTGACATATACTGATGGTGAAAGGTGACGGCTTGCACGGAGAAGATTGAACGTGGTCATTCCATTGATCGGGTAGCTCTATCCTCACACTCTGCTTTATTAGGCCAATATTTTTGTCAGATTCCATGTAGCTATGGCCTCGAACGGGGAATGTTATTTTGACAGACTCAAAGGGGTCAAAAATGTAGACAAGTGAACGGACAAACCGGATAACAGTAAAATTCTTGTTTTGTCCAGCACCGGAGTCGCAGATGAACTGAATGTTTGAAAGATGGTTCCCAAAATATTCGTCCAGCGTAGATACTGCGTCATCGGATCCTTTCTTGGCCACAGTTTCATCGTAAGTGAAGAAATTAGATTCGCCTGCAAAAGGTATATGCGCGTTAAACATAGTTGCTTCCGGTTTCAATGGAACTGAAAAGAGACTCATCTATGGAAAGAACATGTACGTTAAACATAAAAAACGACAGCTGCCTCCTATAGTATACGTCGTTTGTTGATATATGCGGCAAAATTCCTCAAGTGTACCAGGTGAAAAAATTCGATGTCTCCGCTTTTATTCGAACTTCCAAATTATTGTTACTGGTAAACGTAATTATCCTGCTAAAGGATTTTCAAAAAAAAATACACTTTGTGCAGAAGTTACAGGTGATAACCTTTTGCATTTTTGCACTTTTTCTCGTGATCATACCTTTTTTGAAAATTCATAACTATCGTCACCATTGCCGTAGAACGTTGATTTTTAATGATAAAAACATAATTTTCCGAAAAACAAATTTTTCACTTTTTTTTGACTTTGAAAAAAATTTTTTGGTTTTTAAAAAAAAACTTGATCATGAATTTATCTCATATTTTTTTCAAGTGAAAGTGTCATTTTTCAGCTTTAAAATCATACATCATTTAGAGTGGCAAAGTAATGTTAAGTGTAAATTTTTGATTTTTGAAAGCCCGCGCTCGCCTGTTTTGCTTAGAACAGATGAACATAACATAACATAAGAAACTGTAGATGACGCGTTAAAGAGTATTCTCACAGTCAGTATACAGTCAGCCAGTATCACAGTCTACGTTCAGATATCGCCACAATTTGTTAAAATACTAGACAAGTTGAAAGATATAAAGTATTGTTGCAATCCTTTGGAAAAACAAGCGTCTGAGAAAAGTGACTTCACAAATTCGTAAACAGTTTTCGACCATTCCTGTCAACGCAAAAGTCTGTGGATCATGCAGAAACAAAGTGAAAGTGATTTCTGAAGAAGAAGGTGCAATTTCATTCGGAGATGATGACACAGACCGAATGCCCGATATAAGTTTGACTTAATTTTGTATGATGATAGGGATACAATAAGAAATTGACTCCCGGCCTCTAAAGAAGTACTGAATGCTTTTATAACACAAAATAATTGATGGAAACCTGTACTTCATACCGAAATAACCTAGTACATATCTACCTGTCTGCTGAACAAATCGTTCTTCTTCACTCGAAGTATCCGTGTTTTTCAACGTTTCACTGTTGCACTCCAAACGAGAACTGAACGTTTATCAAAACTTGCTGCCTGCCTGTACAATGACTGGGACCGTTAGCTTTCTTGTTAATGAACTCTCCAAAGCTCCAAAAACTGACTTCGATTATTTTTTTATGCAGAGCAACAACATACTTTGTTTTTTCTCAGGATACTGATTTTTATTGTTGCTACAGTTTCTACATAGATTGTTTTTCGTTGAGTTGAATTTCAAATATCGAAAGTGATACCCATATCTCATTTCAACAAAAACTGACTTTGACTGTTTTTTGCCTGCACTTTCAGAGCAACGCCGGACACACGTCTCTTCCAATTATTTTTACATGTCACTCCCTTCTAACACAAACATCTTGGGGTGCTAGATGTGTCTTAACCCCATAGTATCCAGCGGCAATTAGAGTGTGATTGTTCATCTCAGTGATCCCGAAAACTATGAATTCTCACACTAATATCGGCCGTTTTGAATTATTTGTACATGTGACAATAAGATCGGTCGTTTCGTTTATTTCAGCATGTCATCCCCGCCCCTCATCTACGCTCATCGTATCCTAAACTATACTTAAGAAAATACTGAACCACTGGAATTCCCATTGAAATCTGATTAGCTATTTCTGAGATTAGTCCGTGTCGTTTTCGATTATCTGCACGCTTTTTTTTTCTTAAAATGAGGTTTTTTCAAATGGCGGACACTTAATCTCCGGATTGGCCGAACTGATTTAGGTCAAATTTGGTGTGATTGTATAACCAATGATCACCGTACATGGGACCAGCACATTTCACATATCAGCTGTGCGTTAAGGAATATTATTCATGAATCCATTTAAATTTACACCATATTATCTGGTGTTCGGTTGTCATATGATTACGCATGGCTCGACATTGTTTTCACTACAAAATAAAACCTACAAATTTGGGGGCTCAAGCGGGATCGTGTAGTGAAAATCAAAAGCTTGATGCGTTCACAGAGTTGCCAATTTGGGCGATTTCTCGCCGATTGGGCTACTTGAACCATCAGTTGGGCGAGAAAATTTTCCTCTCTGCGACTAGGCACTTTTTGGGCGATTTTTAATTCTTGCTGGGCGCTTTTGGGCGATTTTTTATTCTTGCTGGGCGCTTTTGGGCTATAGGCTGAATCAGAATGCACGGCAGCCTACGGCAGCAGTTCATATTGGCTAATCGAAATCACATAACCGGACGTGACAGTTGAACAATTTTTGCTGTCGAGTCATCTCGAATTCTAATTTTGCGCGAATAACTTTTTACTGAACTCCGAACGAGTCCAAATAGACGTTTATTGCATAGGCATTTTCTCGCTCAAACAAAAGTATGCTATTGCTCAATGCCGTCGTCACGTCGTGGATATCTGATTCTGATGCAGCCGACATCAAAATTGTTTTTCTGTCGTCCCTGCGGTTGCTTACCTCCCCCCGCCAGGGAATATATTTGTAAAGTAGTACATAAAAGTACATAAAATAAGTAAAAGCGAAACTTTCCCGAATTCAAAAGTACACGTAAATACACGTAAGTGGAAATAGCCACTCTTATTTTAAATACCTACTTAAGGGTATTTTTTGTTTTTCTCGACGCCTCTACCACAATTTCGCTGTGATTACTGTAATAAATGTTCAAGAAATGTTCATAGAAAGCCTGAACGTTGGAGAAACATAATCGTGAACAAAAGAAGTCTAAACGCATTAGTGGATGGATGAAGATTTTTACTTTTCATCAGGAGCTGAAATAAATTGCATTGAAAGAAGCAACCCAGCACATAAGAAGAGTGAGAGAGACAAACAGTCATCTCAGCAGCAAACAACAGAGCGAAGTCTCACTTTGAAAGCAAATTAAGCAAGGTAGGAAGTTTCCGATTCCATTTCCAATCTAGAGGCACTTCTTTTCCTCTCACTAGTGTCCTGCACATTCTGAAAAAGAAAAACTTCATAGCATTTTAGACACAACAAATAGAAAAGTTTCCAAGAAATTTGTAAACTTACAAAACGTAAACAAATTTCTTGGAACTTAACAATAACATGCAGGGAACATGAAATATGTTGCATATTGCTGACACCTTACAACAGAAAAACATAATATAGGTGTCGGCAATAGGAATGGTACATGTTTTGAAATCAGGTGCTTCAGTTACAGGTGATGATCTTGCATATTGCACACCTGCGACAACTGATGCACTTGACTTCAGATACATAAAATTCGGCATTTTTTGCCCACTTTTAACACAAATCACACATAACACATTAAACGCAATATTTTGAAACTATACTTACCGCGAGACGTGCTTGCAAAGCGCGAACTGTCACTACTTCAATTTCTGACAGTAAACGTGATATGAAATTGAATTGTTGACATTTCTAAATTACATACGAAAACAAGATTGATGAAGTTGTGTAAACACTTTTAAGAGTTTTTGCGAATTTTTATTGAATTTTTAAGGCAGGTTTATAGGTCGGTTAGGTTAAATGGGTAAAAGAGGCAGGAAAGGTAATTTAAAGAAGCAGAGCACTTGCATTGATAACGATAGTAGTTCAGATTCATATTCTGAGTTGTTGATGGATCTTTAGAGGGAACTAAAACAAAAGGAAGCAACTATTAAGGAATATGAAAGCAAATTAGTGAAGAATAATACGTTATCATCAGTGACTGAGAGTTGTATTGATAGGGCCGAAAGAAGTGCAGGAAAGTTTACATTTGCAGATGTAGAAGAATCAGTGGCGAAATTTAGTGGTCGAGCAGTAAAGTAAAAAGTAAAAGATTGGATAAGTGAATTTGAAAGTGCCGCTGTAGTATTTGAATGGAGTGAATTGAGAAAAGTTGTCTCTGCGAAAAGATCGCTAGTTGGACCTGCGAAAATAGCAATCCGAACAGCTGATAGTTTGCACACTTGGGCACAACTTAAAAGCTTCGTAATAGAAGAATTCAATATTAAAGACCAAAGTTGAAGTTTTTGCGCAAGTTTGCGAACGAACTAGGAAAGAAAAGTATAGAGTGCAAAACCGTGGTGGTTCAGACCGAAGAAGGACACCTAGCAAGATATTATCCTAAACGTAAGTTAGGTAACAAGTGTCTTGACTGCAATAAGTATGGGCATAAAAGTGTAGATTGCCCAATGAAAAAGACAGTTAAGGAAAACAAACAGGTAACTTTGGTGCATCGTGAAGTGGTATTGAAAAATGAGATGATGAAAGAAATTGTGATAAATGGAATAAATTTCCACAGGCTTATAGACACTGGCAGCGATATTAGTTTTATTCGGACAAGGACAAAAACTTAATTCACCACATCTAAGTAATCCAATAAATTTCAGAGGTGTAGGTTCGGGTCAGTTAACAACTATAGGTACATTTGATGTTGATATGTTAATTGATTGGTATGGTACCAGAAGATGTTCTTCCAAGAGAAAGTTTATTAGGACGATCGCTGCTCGACAGTACAGAATTACTCGTTTCGCCAAAGAGAATTTCCATTAAGCCATAACACAAGGATGACATATTATGCTTGCCAATATGCGCCACTCAAAAGATAAGTCTTGAACACATAGCTAACCCCAAACATCGTCAACGACTTATTGAGTTAATTAACGGATATACATGTAAAGAGAGCGAACGGGGAATTAAATATGAAATGCGAATTCTTCTCTCCAATGAAACTCCAATCAGTCAGCCTCCACGAAGGCTATCAAGGACGGTGGACGAACAAATCGAAGAATGGCTGGGAGAAGGAATTATTATACCAAGTAATTCCGAGTTTGCGAGTCCTATAGTTCTAGTAAAGAAAAAGGACGGTAGCACCAGAATCTGTATAGATTACAGAAGGTTCAACAAAGTTGTGCTGAGGGACCATTTTCCAATTCCGCTGATAGAGGATCAGATCGACCGGCTTGCAAAAGCTAAGACTTTCATCACGCTTGATTTAAGGAATGGTTTTTTTCATATGCGACTTGCGGAAGAAAGCAGGAAGTATAGGTCCTTTGTTACACCAAACGGGCAGTATGAATTTACAAGAGCTCCTTTTGGGTTATGTACTTCTCCAACTCATGGAAGGTTCGAGTATGGCATTGCACAACGTGAGGCATTTTTGAGATTGAAGGAAATACTATGCAACAAACCAGTTCTTTCTATTTTTGACCCTGATGCTTATACAAAATTGCACACTGATGCTAGCAAGCTTGGTTACGGTGAAATTCTACTCCAAAGATCAACCGATGACAACAGGTTACATCCAATTCATTATCTAAGCAGAAAAACATCACTCGCAGAAGAGAAATATTCGATCTATGAGCTTGAATTCGTAGCTATCATTACTGCAATTAAGAAGTTCCGAGTTTACCTTTTTGGCATTAAATTCAAGTTGATCACCGATTGCGCTGCTTTTAAATGCACAATGGAAAAGAGAGATGTCTCGCCAAAAAAGCACAATGGGCAATGATGTTATCCGAATTTAATTATGAACTGGAACATTCTGCAGGAAGTCGCATGAAGCATGTTAATGCAATAAGCCGCCACCTGACAATTTTGACGATTGAAGAAGAAAGTTTACTGTCACGAGTTCGAGATGCTCAACGGAAAGATAAATCTATCAAAGCCATTATCGAATTGCTCAAGCACGATGAATTTGAAGATTAAAGCGTGGAGAAAGATATTATATTTAAATACGTGGATGGTATCAAATTATTAGTAATACCCACAGTTATGCAGTCTGAAATAATAAGATCAGCTCGCAAAAAAGGGCATTTTGGAGTCAGGAAGGTGGAACATTTGATCAGCCCAAATTATTTCATACCCAAGCTAAAGAAGAAACTGGAAGATAACATTACCTGTTGTATACCATGTATTCTCGCTGTGAAACAGAATCGTAAAAAGGGTACCTATACCCCATACCTAAAGAAGATTTACCTTTAGAGACATACTACATAGACCATCTGGGCTTAATGACGCAAACTAAAAAAGGGCTACAAGTACATTCTAGCAGTCATCGATGGATTCACCAAATTTGTTTGGTTATACCCAACCAAGACAAATACTGCGGCGGAAACACTTCAGAAGATTAATCTGCAACAGTCAACGTTCGGAAATCCTAGTCGAATTGACAGATAGAGGAACTGCGTTTACGTCCTCCGCTTTCAAACAATATTGCAAAGATCAACGGATAAAACAAGTCCAGATTACTACACTGGTATGCCACGAGGAAACAGGCAGATAGAACGAATCCACAGGATTGTCATTGCGATATTAGCTAAGCTATCAGTTAAATCAGAAGAAGATTGGTTTCGACACATCGAAAAAGTGCAGACTTCGTTAAATAATTCTTACCAGAGGAGCATGGATACCACATCTTTTCAATTACTTTTCGTCACTAAAATGAAGACAACTGACGACCAAAATTTAGCCGAAGATATTAATCAAGAGATAGCAAATATTTTCCAAGACGATAGAAATGAAAGACGACGTATGGCTGTTAAAAATATTCTTGAAGTTCAAAAAGAAAATGAAAGACAGTACAACAAGAGACGGAAACCACCAAGAGATTATAAAGTAAGTGATCTAGTTGCAATCCGAAGAACGCAATTTGGTACTGGTTTAAAGAGAAGTCCCAAATATCTTGGCACGTACCGCATAACAAGAACAAAACCGAATGAAAGGTATGAAGTAGTGAAAGTCAGAACTCATGAAGGACCCAACATTACATCTACAGCTGCAGATTCAATGAAACGAATTGTGAACTACGAGTCTGAAGAAGGAGACTACACTGAAGAAGATGATGAAATGGAAGATAATAAATATCATTGCATTCGACAACCCCAGATCAATAAACCCCTGATAATTCTGAAGGTATCAAGCACCCGTAACTTACCTACATAACCTACCATAAAGCCTTTAAAGAATACGAACCGCCTTAAACTTATCAAACGACGGAAAGTATACAAAACCTTGCGAATGATGACAAACCCGATCATGAAAATAAAAACGAATACTTTGTCAACGATGACGATGAATGTTATGAAAAATGACGATAGTACAAACAGCGAAGTTAATAATGATGAAGCTGAAGACGAAGTGACCCATGAAGACAACCCGATGATGTTAATGAAGATAAATACAATGAAGCCAATACCGTTAATGATGACGTAATTATTAAGCTCCTATCGATGAAGAAAATGTAATGAGGTCAATTCAAACACTGATGAAGATGCTTACTATGAAACTCTAAAATGAAGATACGTAATATGAAGACATTAATAATGAAAAAACACACACTACAATGAAGAAGACTATACCGGTGCTGACAATGAATGACAGAATCATATTAATCCAAACGAGTAAGAGGACCCTGAAGATAACTACCGAAAAATTAACCATTGATGACTTCGATGAAGACCCAACGCTGAGACAACATTTCTACTGTCATATAAAAAGTTTACAGATGGCGGAGGGCCGGCAATACATAAGGATGGCCGAATTTGTGGGACATTTGCTCACATCTGGCAATGCTACTAGAGCTGACGTCAAGAGCAAGACGGATTGGATTTTTCACTTAGAGAGCAGAGTGCGAGTCAGTCACGTCGACGCCGCACCAGCCGCCGCGAATTTATCCTTAATTAAGTTTTTTTTTTGCATTAAATTAAGTTTCGTTTTATAAAGTATTAATTAATTAATATTGTTTTCACTACAAAAGAAAACCTACATATGTATAGAATATGAACAATCTTGACGCATTCATATATATTCTCTACATATGTATATGAACCTAGTCTGATCCTGCTCATCGAGACAGACAAGAGTTTATATCTGACAGGGGAGGAGAGTTACTAATTCAAAAAGCAATATTTGAAGTTGCAGGTTGGTGAACCATGTTTTATTGAAAAATGAAATTTTAAGCGAATTAAGGGCAACAAAGTACCCTTTCCCAGAAGGCTGTTTACCGACATTTATTTTGGTACAGCAACATTGAAAGGTTTCAAAATTTAAAATAAATTGTCTTTAAGATAGATTCTTTAATTAGTTTTTCTGAAAATGTTACGTTATTACCATACTCTTCTTTCGTGAATCCTTACTTTATAGTTTTTCTGAAGAAGAATTCTTTTAGTAAAACGGGGTTAGAAGGTATTACTTAAAAACTGTTAGTCCATTCTAATTGGTTTTAATATAATATTTAGATAGTAGAAAAAAAAGGCGTTGATTAAGTGAACGAATGTTGTATCTCCACTTTTTAATAATTTTTAGGTTTTTGTATGATACAACTCCTTTGGGCCTATATTTGATTTTGCTCAGTCGTTATATTCCTAAACCTCTGTCTACACTGTCCATAAAAAATTTCTTAGCTTATTTTATGCCAAAATTAAAAAATGTTTGGTGTGGGCAAATTGTTTTGTGACTGAGAATTGATTGCATTAATGTTCCGTAATATTTTTTTATGTGATATAACTACAAATTAATGATTTTCGGACTTTTTCCCTTACTTTTGCTGTGAGACCTTGCTTTTTGCCAAATTTAAGATTCTATAAAAAGGGGAAGTACCCTATAAATTTTGATTTTTTATTTGCGAGTGTCTGTCTTGACAGACAGGCAACGAAGTAAGGGTTCCCTTTCTTGTTTTGAGATACGGAACCCTAAAAGCGAAAGGTAATCCCTTCTCGCAAAAAGAACAAAATTATGATATTGAAGAACATCGTTTTAATTTAATTCAATTTCAGTCATTTTAAAGGATAAACGTAACTTTTTGCTGGCAATTTTTTTGGCAATATATGGTAGGCAATATCTTCAAAAAAAATATTGCAATAATACAGGGTATTTCACAGCGCGTGTGCAAAAATGAAGGATCTGGTAGTTCTAGGTGAGAACCGAAAAATATTGTATAGGAGGGGGGTTCTATCTCTCCCTCTCCACGCAGCTATGGGGGTTTGAAATTTTTTTGCATTTAAAAAAAACATTTTAAGCAAAAATTCAACCAAATTTTAACAGAAAGAGTAAATCAATTCAATAATACAAGAGGCCCATTGAATTTTTACTTACAATAGAAGGTATAACTCCTAGTTGTACGTTTGGTCTTGTAACTTAAGGGGGTCCTCTACTCTCGCGGTTTCAAAAAATCGATTTTTTTGTTTGTTTTAAATTTCAATCTATATGTATCTGAGAATACGTCACAGAAAGGATTTCGTGAAAATCACATTCCTTTGGATGTTTCTGGGAACAGAAAGGTACCCGTCTCCGGCCGTTTCCGAGAAAATAAGCGCAGCGCCACGACGGCGCTTGTCCAGTTAAAAATCATTGTCTAAAGAATTTACCGGTCCGTTCTTGAAAAGTATGTGGACAACCAAGAACATCAACGTGATTAGGAAGGAGAACTCTACGGCCCCGGTATAGCAGATTAACTCGTAAGTTACTACAATCAAGTTATACACAGTAATTTATCATTAAACGCGTTTTCCCGAAAGTAGTGTTTTTTAGCTGCCGAGTAAGACTTCTCATAAAATTATTGGTCCGATTTCAATAATTTTTTATTTCAATTGTTCAAAAAACATGCCGCCATGTTTTCCCGAGTACGATTTGCAAAATTTTATTTTGTTCCAGTTTTATAGCCTCTAATAGGTCAAAAAATGACGTAAAAATTGGAAATTTTTACAAATTGTCGCATAACTTTTACAAATTGCAAAATAAAAAAAATCTGTCTCGGGAAAACATAGCCAACGTAACTATGATTATAAAGATTATCAATTTTCAGATTACAGATTACCCAATTGGCCACAACTTTGCTTAAGCGGGGCCCATGCAGTTTCAACATCAATGTCATCAATGACGTTTCAGTTATTTTTTGTCGTCTACAAAAGTAAAATTGAAAAGTCAAAACATGTATCTTCGAAATAAAAAAAAATTGAAAATGTATTCAGATCGTTAGCAACTTATTCCCCAAAAAACCGCTCAATTTCAAGCCTCGAGAGTAGAGGCCCCCTTAAGAACGATAAAAGATTTATGTTCACTTTAAGTTTCTTTTGAAACCATTATTTTAAACCCAAAAAAAAAATATGTGACAATTTTTCAAGATATTTCCCTTTGAAAATAAAAAAATTTATTTTTTTCCCGAAAATTTAAGTTTGAAAACGAATTTTGTTAAAACTATTAGCAGTAAAAAAAATACACAGTTTTTATCCCCGTTGTGTTTCCTGTCAACAGATATATTAATAACGTCTGTAGCACTAAAACTTTAGAAGATATACGTTAAAATTTCAAACCCCTATCGCTTGGTAGGGAGTGGTGATACACCCCCTCCCATACCATAGAATTTTTTTCGTTTCTCACCTAGATCTACCAGATCCTTTATTTTTGCACACGCGCTGTGAAACACGATAATTTATAGACAGGCGTTAAGTAGACTCTATCGGAAGTTGTAGACTTGACAAATGTTGCATATCAACGACACACATTACAGGTACTTTACAACCAAACCTATAAATATCTCCATTTTAATTAAGTATATTTTTGTCGCATAATACTTGTTTGCAAAATTTTGAAAATTTTGTGCTACTGGACGTAATTGTTTCCGAGGTAATTCTTCCCGCTGAAAACAAATCCGGGCTCAGAATTGCTCTATCACGTCAGGTTTTTGATATATTCTAAGCTAAAAGTGCAAAAACAAATGTTTTTTGACATTTTTGAGGTTATGTAGCACTTCGAATTATTCCTTTTACAAAAAACCGTGTGTGGGATCTTATAGTACAAGGGGAGTGTAAGATTCTCGACCGTATATTCAAAGCCAAGGTTCTTATACCTTCACTTTGTGTTGGGTGCAAGTAGTACATAAACCACTACACCGGATTAAAATTTGAAGTTTTTACTTTATTGTTGGATGCAAGTAGTACATGAACCACTACACCAGATTGCGATGAGCTGTAAGAAAAAAGGTTAAACGAAATGAAACACCTGTTACCTTGGCGCTAACAAACTTCCAAAGAGAAAGAGTTCTTTATTGAACGTAAATTTATATAAAAATATTTGCTTACGACTAATGATGATAATAATTATTGCTAGGTCATTATTGGGATTTCCTCAGCGCAAGTCAATGTGAATCAGACAAGTTCATTTTTTTTTTTTTTTTTTTTTTTTTTTTTTTTTTTTTTTTAATGGGAGCGGGGAAATGCATTTACGCACTGTGTGCCGGACTCACCTGGCCACTGCCCAGTCATACCGGCTACAACCCCCCTCCCCCCTCCAGGAGGACCACCACGGAACCGTCTAGGGGACATTACCTCGCGGTGGAGTCCTATGGAACAGCCTCCTACGAGGCTCGCGAGTCAACCGGGCTCCCTAACGGGAGCCCCCGCTCTCTCGGCCCCCCAACAAGCTAGCAGGTGCCCCCGCTAGGGAGCCCCGTTGTTGTCTCCCTGCTTTTGGCGAAGGACTTCTCTCACAAAGGCGGCAATCCTTCGCCAGTGGTCCTCCCCCTGGAGCATGACCCCAACTATATTTTCTAGGGTCAAGCTGCCCGTCTCCGCCTCCAGCTCCGCCCTCCCCGCTCTCCAGCGGGCGCATTCAAAGAATGTGTGGAGAGCTGAATCCGATGGGGAGCCGCAGTATACACAGCACGGGCTCGGTACCTTCCCTATGCGGTGGAGGAAGGCCCGGAAAAGCCCGTGCCCCGTCAGCATTTGGGTGAGGTAGTAATCCACCTCGCCGTGCCGACGGTTCAGCCAAGTGTCCAGCTGGGGAATCAACCGAGCTGTCCACCGGCCCCGTGACTCCCCATCCCATCTTTCCTGCCAGAACGCCATGGTCCTGGCCCGGGCCACTCTCGCGGCCTCTCCCCCCAGAGTGAGTTTCTCCCGGTGGACGAACTGCCGCTCCCTGGCCAAGAGGTCGATGGGTATGACCCCCGCTACCACTAGCACCGCCGGTTCCGAGACCGTGCGGTAGGAACTCGCAATGCGGAGCGCCGCCCGACGCTGCACCGCAAGTAAGCGCTTGCGGTACCTTTCCCACCGCATCGCGTCGGCCCAGACTTCTGCACCGTAAAGCATTATGGCCTCGGCGGTGCGAAGCAACAGGCGCCTTTTGCAAGGTCTGGGTCCACCAATGTTGGCCATAACCCTGCTTAGCGCAGCTGTCACCGCAGCCGCCTTATCAGCCCGGCCCTTGATCTCAGCCCAGAAGGAGAGCCTACAATCAAGGCTCACCCCAAGGTATTTAATCGAGGGCCGCGTCTGGACCGACACGTCCCCCACCTGCATCCCGATCAGCAACGGTATGCGTTTCTTTGTGAGAAGGGCGATCTCGGTCTTGGCGAGCGCCAACTCCAGCCCGTGGTCGCGTAGCCAGGAGCTTACCCGACGCATCACCTGGTTGAGCCTCATCTGAGCCGCCGCGACATCTCTAGCGGTGATGACCGCTGCAATGTCGTCAGCATACCCAACCAGGAAAGACCCTTCCGGCATCTCCATACGGAGAATCCCGTCATATGTGTAATTCCATATGTCGGGGCCCAGTATGGAGCCCTGGGCCGCCCCTGCCGAAAGAACCCTCATTTCCGGTCCATCCTCCGTCTCAAAGGTGAGGGTACGATCCTTCAGGTAGTCCCTCATCATCCGTAATAAATACTGAGGGACCCTGAAGTCGCGCTCTAACGCCCGAAGTGCGTCTCCCCATCTTACCGAGTTGAAGGCGTTGCGCACATCCAAGGTGACCAGCAGGCACACCGGGCGAGAATAATGGTTCCCGCATTCGGTGGCCCGGGCCGCGTCAACTACCTCCTGGATAGCATGAACCGTCGACCTCCCTTTCCGAAAGCCATACTGCCTCTCGGAAAGGTCCCCAGCAGCCTCGACGGCCGCTTGGAGGCGAGGCTTCAGGAGCTTCTCCAGGAGCTTGCCGGCTGTGTCGAGCATGCACAGCGGTCTGTACGACCCGGGGGACCCTACTGGCCCCTTGCCCTTGCTGACAAGCACAAGCCTAGCTGCTTTCCAGCGGGAGGGAAAAACTCCCGCCTTCAGGCAGGCGTTATACATCTCAAGCAAGAGCTCTGGATAGCTCGCCGTCAACGCCTTCAGCACCTCTGCTGGGAGCCCATCGGGTCCTGGCGCCTTTTTATTTTGGAGGCTTTGCGAGGCCCTCGTAAGCTCCTCCATTGTAAACAGAGGAGCGTTGAGTACCTCGCGGACCACGTAGTTAGGCTCCAGCGGATGGGTGGGGAAAAGGGCGTCCACGATGGTTCGGACCGTCTCCGCATCCAGGGGAGCGTTCGGTGAGAACGCGCCCAATTTGCGGAGGACGATCCTGTACCCCAGTCCCCAGGGGTTCTCGTTGAGATCCTCCCCAAGCCGCTGCCAGCATCGGCGCTTACTCGTTTGTATGGCCTTACGTAGGCTCCTCTTAGCCGCCTTGTAGTCGGCAGTTCTTTGGGCTACGTCGGGATCGCGGCGGACAGCTCGTTGAGCCAGCCGCCTGAGACGGAGGCATATCCGCCTCAGTTCCGCGATTTCGTCCGTCCACCAGTACACAGGGCGGCGTCCCTCCCTGAATCCTCTTTTGCGCGGCACGGCCTCCCGGCAAGCCTGATGGATCAGACTCATTGTGGAGTCCACCACCCCAGTGGCTCGCTCGATTGCCGGGAGTCCTTCCGGAATCCCGTCAATGGTCCGCTGGCCGCGTGTGATGGCTTGGGACAGCTTTTCGACGTCCATCCTGCCGACATCCCATCTGGGCGTGCCCTGCGAACGCTGGGCCCGCGCTGGCGCCATATCACGTACGCGGAACGTGATATATTGGTGATCGCTGGCTGTATAGTCCTCGATCACCTGCCAGTCCTGCACGCGTGCAGCCAAGATTTCTGTCGCCAGGGAGACGTCAATAATTGTCTCCCTGTATCCGGGACGTCGGAAGGTGGGCGTTGAGCCGGTGTTTAACACCACCAACCCTGTCCTGGAAGCAAAGTCCAGGACCCGTTCTCCCCGGGAGTCGGGCATGCACTCACCCCACTCCAAGGCCTTCGCGTTGAAGTCTCCAGCCACCACCAGCTTCCCATCCATGCCGCGGACCGCATCCTCCAGGCCATCCAACTTGGCCTGGAAATCCGCTATTGGCTCGTTCGGAGTAAAGTAGCAGCTGACATACGTAATGTCCCCGCTCCTCACCCAAACGAAGCCAGTACCCGCACCATGGTCCGCAACGCTAAAGCGCCGCAGATCCGGGATCCAGATCGCCGCCGTGCCCAGAACATCGCGGTACCATGTCGGCTCGCGTCCGTCCCGGTACTGCTCACTGACTATTACAACGTCAGCGTCTTTCTCGAGACGGATTTGAGCCAACAGAGCGTGGGCCGTCCTGCTCCTGTGCAGATTACACTGGAGGACCACAACCATTGCTTTTTTTCTTTCTTCATTACATTCATGTAAACGTTATTAATGCTGACGCTGAGGAAATCCACTCGTGACAATTTTAAAACATTAAACTTTACCTACTTAATTGAGCAATTATTTTGATTTAAAGAAAGTGAAATTAGAGCTAGGTAATTGTTATGTTTTGCAACTTACATTTATGTTTAGCACAATAAAAACAGGAACTGATAGGTTTAATGACTTTAAATTGAAATGAAATACAATTAGATTTTTTATGTTATCTTAATCTATCTTAACTACATTATGATGTTGATCTTGTTCAGGGAGGTTAAAGTACAATGAATTAATCGGAGGCGTTAGCTTTCTCAAGCAGATTGTCGATCGCTTCAATTATGGGCTCGTAGGCTTCTAGAGGTTGAGAGGGACGAATATAACAACAAAGAATATACAGAATACTCTTTTAGCAATGCGTTTGATTCCACAACAGTTTCTTAGATAGACGTAGTCGGACTATTAAGGTACAGAGGTCTCTATCTAACTCGTTGCCGTTTCTCTTTGACGTCCCTCAGGGCTCTGTTCTTAGCCGGCTAGACTATTGGTACAAAGATCTCTATCTAACTCGTTGCCGTTTCTCTCTGGCGTCCCTCAGGGCTCTGCTCTCAGCCGACTTTTGTTTAGCTTATATATGATATATATATTTATAATTTCGGTTTTAAAGAAAATTGATTTATAAAGTACATGGTTCAGTTGTAATGTTAATTGAAATGAAATTTCACCCAATGCATCAGTTTGTGTTATATTTGTACATAAAGTAAGAAAAGTATCAATTACGAATACTTTTGCGGTCTACTGTATAAAAATATCAGAAATTAGGCAACTAAAAGCATCAGCCAAAATTAGAGTAAACTTGCAACAACAGTTTCTACTTTTTAAGCATCTTTCAAGGATAATAGCATGAAGCATGGCACTACTTTCACAGAATTATGTATTTTCACCAAAGGTTGTGAAAATCATGTAAGTCTTTAACCCGCTAAATAACTTTATTTCTTCCTACGAAATAAACTTCTAGTGAAGTACTCAAACTGGTTATATACTATGCAAAATTAAAGAGGATTATGGTACTTTGAACGGATATTACTTTGTGTGAAATACATATTTTTGCAAACACCCAGCACTCAATTAGCTCGAAAGGGGGACAAACCTAACAAATTACACAACTCATAATTTGTTCGTTCACTAATTTGGAAAAAAACAACAATTTTCCATTGGAATCCTGTAGAGAAGTAGCTGTTATGAGGATAAACTAAAGGATATTTGATAAACATTCTCACTATTTTCGAGAGCATTTTTAGTTCCATTTTTAATTAAACGCTATGGAGGAGAAAGCACACAGCTGTTTTATTTCCCGGCAGTCGATGTCCCAGGAAAGAATCTGTGTGCTTTTAATTGTGCTCCACAGAAGCTAGGATAGTATTTCTAATAAAGAGTGAACGTATGTTTTTGTATTGCAGTCGCAGCCTCAGCACAGATCCTGGTTTCTGGGTAATTAAAACTGTTCGCACTCAATGTGGAGTTAAGCTTTTTGTAACATTCTGTGGTAAAAATGTGGCCAATCATTTTATATAAAATATATTTATATCCCTCTCCACATTATGCTTTGTTCTTTGCTGGTGGCTTTTCAATTCTTTACACTCTCTTCTGGCACATAAACAAATATTAACTCTGCCGCACCCAGGCTTTGGGCTTGTTTCACGAATTAACATTGCTCCTTAATTTCGGTTCTTGTTCCACAGTTTTAGTGGGATGCCGACTCGTCCAGAAGGGTTTTAATTTTATTAATAATCCTCTTGAGTTTGATTTGTTTCTCGTGCAGTATTATTTCAGTAGTTCTTCTTCTGCTCCGTATTTATTAAAAATCCCTTTTCGAGCCAGAGAAATATAGTGAATGGCAAATTTATAAGAGGAATTAATTCCACTCATTTTATTCCATTGGAGCTTTTGTTTGTACTAGTTGAAGCAGTTTTGGTGGTCATTTCCGTCCAAAAGTTTCATAAAAGAATTTATTTTTATATTATTTATAATATCAATTTCCATTTCTATCTTAACCTATGTAGTAAAATAAACGCTTAGGCAGTACTTTAGTACTGAGATTTCAAAATAATACCTAACAGTTTGCGATACACAGTAATTCTTAACGCATCAATTTTAAACTTTATTCCAAGACGTAGTAATATTATTTTGTATGGCAAGGTCCTTTAAAGGCATCTACTTTATTAAAATATGAATACGAGCATGCTTTTAGAAATACATATTTAGAAACTATCAAATGAAAGTTGTCAGATGTGACTACAAGCAAAGGCGTTGGGAATCAAAGGAATTACCACCTACCCAAGGACTTACCACTTATCACTATTTACATAATATGTTCGATACAAGGGAATGTTTGTAGAAAATGACACCTAAGTCCTTACCCTGTCTACTGGATATAGGCTTTCATTAGAAAACTGATTCTTACTTATGGTTTAGTAATTTTGCTAATCTGATAACTGTCGACTTTAGGATATCAATATATCACCAATTGTAGAGAGGATGCAAGTACATACGCAGCTCAAGAAATTCGAATTATGGCACATATTTTACTAAAGGTTTACCGCGGAAACAATCTTCAACCAAATACAAAACTCTACTAAGTTCTCAAAAAAAACCAGAAAAATATTTGCACAAAATAACGACAATAAACTAATTCTAAGTATTGCGAAGTGATGTTTTGAAAAATTCGATTTTTTTTTCATTATTTTATTCACCAAATCCTCTAAAATGTTCGTGGTGTTTTTCAATGATTCGTTTATTGTGCTTTTCGTCATCGCCACAGTTGAAGGCGTTGGCACAGAACTTGACCAGGCAGAGAGTAGGTGTTACAGACGCCCCATGCCCCACAAAGGGTTAAAGGAACCAGAGAGAGAAATCATGTAAATCAGATTTTTTGTTCGTGGGAAAGGTGTGGGAAGGGAACCCAAGAGTACGCCATAACGAAATGTCAATTTGACATTTAAAAGTGGTGTAATTTTACAAATAAAAACAATTAACATTTAAAAGACTGTTTTGGTTTAGTTTACTAAGAATCTCAGGTAATAAAACTTTAAAAGTATTTAAATATTTTTCTACCTTTTGGTATTTTAGGTTTCCAAAAGATAAAGACTTCAGAGAACTGTGATCAAAATCCATCGGTAGAACTGATTATATACCATCCGATGGTAGTAATGTTTGCGAGGACCACTTCGAATAAGTCAGAAATTGACTACTTCCATGGTGAAAACTAACCCATTCACACCTTTCAAACACATAAGGAAAATTCGGAAACATTTTGGGCATGGTGCTCTTCCTTTCGTTTTCTGTTCTAAGGATGAAACACAGCAGTTTTTGCCGACTCGACACTCACAAGTCGTTTTCAGTATTGAAAATTACTTCGACGCACTCATTCAACCGCAGTTATGCACTTTTCACGGCCGCGCCGCTGCAGAGCCGACAAAAACCACTGCCGACCCGACGCTGAGTGTTATCGCTCTAAAACTAAAACCTCAACGGCGTTTTACCATGATATATGAATCTCCACTTAACCGAAATTTATCGTCGATTCAGTGTGATTGTTCTGGACATCATTTTTCAAGCAGTAACCAGCCCTAACATTTGGCTCAGCAGCTCTTGTCCGCGAGTTTCTTACAAAAACGCGCCTGACCTCAACTACTGTCTCTAAAACAGTGATGTCCAAACCTATGCCCGCGGGCAAGTGAGCTTTTGAGCTTTTAAATTCGTATATGCACTTATTTGGCTGTATTCGGTTTCCTGTTTTTGCATTTTTTAATTGTTAAAGCATATAAAAGTTTAAAAAATCTTCATATTTAATTAGTTTTGTAAGCAATTGTACAATATCTTAAGATATACAACCTTTTGCAAACATTTTAAGTTTCTAAATTAAACAAACAGTACGAAATGCTCCTAAAGCTTTTAAGCATTCCTCACGTTAAGTAGTGTGAGTTTGGCCATCACTGCTCTAAAAGAAGGGTCACCGAAATTTCCCTCTAATACTCCAACGTAACTGTACCAAGCTCTAAAACGACTCATCTTTTCTTGGGCTCTACCAAATCTTGCTTTGACGTTGTCTATATGTGTGTGACATGGCTTCGTGGGAGAATTATTGTTGACGAGCCATTCTCGCCACGACTTATTGGTTTTCCGCCGTGACAACCTACATAAATGCTCCTGTTATGTGCAAATATTGAAATTGTATGCTCCTACCATGTGCAATTATTGATATTGTAGGATGCGATTTTTTGGGTTCCTTTGCGTAGTTTTGCGGCTCCCTCTTAAAAGCGTATTTATCGTCAAAGCTTATATCCCACCTGGCTAACACGCTCACATTTATGAGCAGCTGGCTGCTTGTGTTTACCATGTTATTGATCTCCTGTTCCCATCAGGTGACTTTCTGCTTTTAGGTGACTTTAATCTGCCTACTGTGTGTTGGGAATGGTTCGCAGATGACGGTTGTCTATGGCCGTCGTTTACGGTTTTACCATTATATATACCTTCCTTCTTCGATAGTATTGCCTCCCTTCGCAGGTTGGCGGCATAATGAACCACTCTGGCAAGTTTTTGGACTTGGTGTTTTCTTCCGACGCCTGTAGCACTATCGTAAGATGATGTCTATCGCCACTGGTTCTTTTGTCTCATCATCATCCGGTGCTTCACGTTGTTTTTTGTTTTGATTCTCTTTCATTAAATTCTCCTGTTTCTAGTAATTTATATTATAACTTTCACAAGGTTAATATCTGCAAACCTAACTTCTGCCTTCTGCCTGCGATTGTTTGAATGTTCTGGGCGAAGGCGACATTTACAAAACTGTTAGCTCTCTTTATGATGTCCTATCTGTACGTTTTGGTAATTGTGATTTTCATTCATAAGCTATAAGTTCTAGGGTTACCCTCAGTCTCCGTTCACTGGTTGTGTTTTTATTTGTATAGACGCAACGTGTTTTATTTCGTAGGGTACTCTCTAACGACTTTGACAATTGCTCGGGTGTACCTCAGGGTAGTCATCTTGGACCGTTGCTTTTTATCATCTATATCACCGATATATCAATGATTCTTGTTGACTCGAGAATCCTCTGTTACGCTGGCGATGTCAATTTTTTTACATTCTATTCTATTGCATTTTCATCAGACCAATCTTAGAATATGCTCGTCCAGTTTGGCCGCCTTATCTTTATATGCGGTTCACCTTAATCGCATCGAGGCTGCTCAGCGCAAATTTGTAAGATTCGCTCTTCGTGACCTTCCCTGGGCTGATCCACTCCATCTGCCTCTACATGCTGATCGACTTATACATCTTTCTTTGTAGTCTCTTCAGGTCAGATGTAAGAGGTCTGGAATAATTTTTGCGTTTGACTGCTTGCGGGGTGTGATTAATTGCTCCGAATTATGGAGTGTGTTGAGTTCGTCAGTTCCGTCTCGTATCTTGAGAACTCGGAGCTTTTTCCGTACTCCTCACAGCCTCAGAAATTATGGTATGTATGAGCCCTTTACATCATTGTCTCGTCTGTTTTATAACCATATTATTGACTCTCATTTATAAAAAAATCAAATCTGGGATCGGCTTGGTTAAAGTTACTTTCTCTTTAATTGGTATTTGATGTGTTACTTATTATTGATTTAAATATGCTTGAATTACTTGGGCTGCAAACTTTTGTAATTTAATACCTTTAATTAATAAGACTGTAAACTTGTTTGCTTGTTTGTAGTAATTAGTTATTGATGAATACTGAATTAATAAATTAATAAACAACACTGTGATGGCTTTAAAGACATCCTAAATTCTCAAAAAAATGTTCTGCCCACTCAAAAGTTGTACATTGATTGGACTTAATGCGATGACATAAACAAACATTACACATTATTTAAAAATTTTTTGTTTACTTAAAAATATTACAAATTGGGGGTGCTAGTCCCCGAGGCTCTGCATCGAAGACATGTCTGATGGATTATAATGATTAATAGTCTTATAATTATTAAAAACAAGAAACAAACATTTTTAATATTTAAAATGTCACAAAACGAAAATCACAAAACGTCATAATCAAGAAAATCAGCCGAAATTTCCGGATTAAACTTGCCCAACCACAACGGTATCTACTTTCTTAATATGCAACAAGAAAATTTCAATATTTTTTTTCTACCTGTCAAAGTATTGTTCTGCCTTAAGAGGAACAGGATTTGCTGATTTAAAAACAACATCACTAATCAGTCAGTTAAATATTCTGATTGTTAGCTGAAAAGTTCAAAAAAAAGACTTTCATGTGAGGCACAAAACTTTTTAGTTCCCCAATTTGCTTCCTTTGCGGAACGCAACATTTCTGCAATTTGTGAAAGCAACTCGTGTTCCGAAAAGCATAAAGTTTTTATTATCAAACTGAAGACTGGTATTGATTAGCCTTCGCATTAAGAAATAGAATAGGTACGTCTTGAAATTCGGGAAAGGACAAAGCTATGCAGCGTCATTATAAATTTAGTATGGTGAACAACTTTGTGATTTCGAACCCAGTTGATTTTGATGAAAGAATATAATAAAAAAACAACTTCAGCCAAGTTTATCCCGATCTTAACATGGAAATCTTGTAGAATAAAGCAATTTTGGAGCTATAGGAGAAATAGAGGTAGACTAGAATATACATATATTGGAGGATATGGTACTGAATCTAACCTTGTATCCTGTAAAGTTTCTAAATGCTTTAGAATTGTCAGGGATTCCATCCGACAAGATAAGTTTGAAAGTCGGAGTACCAGTCCTGTTGAGGGGCAACTTCGATGCACAGATATTGTGCGTTGGTTACAAATTACACACCTGGGGCGAAATATCGTGCGAGCCTGGAATAGCCAGAATCGCGAATTCCGATAATACAGCCGGATTTACCATTACAGTTCAAAATGTTACAGTTCTGTTTGAAAATAGCCTTTGCCATAACAACAAGGCTAAAGAAAATTTAGAAAAACCATGTTTTTCACAATGGGAAGTATCCACGTTGCTCACGTATATCCATTATCCAGCCCACAGAACTTTTACGTCTTAGCAAAAGAAGGTAAGAGAAAAACTACAGATAAACAAATTACCTATGCCAGCATAGTTTAGCCTCGTTATTCCAATTATTATCTACCGTCAAATTTTCAATTAGTTTCGCCCTTCTTCACATTCATTATGCAGTAAGTATTCTTAACGCGAGATACTCATAAACCAACCGTTCTTTAACAAAAAAAACTCATAGGATACTTTTCTTCCCGGAAATCTATTTCCACCCGGGTCACACAGCTAGCATGGTAGTATGCTAAGAAAATGTTAAAAAATAAGAATTCTAAGATTTTTTAAAGTATCAGCTGAAATATTTATTCTGAAACAGACTATAGGCACTAGGGGTCCTGTAAATGAGGGGCACTATACTTTTTTAGTATAATTTTGACCAGTTATTAATCAATTTAGAAATAATAAGTTTCGATCGCTTCAGAATTTAAAAAAATCTTAATATACTGTTTTGGCTTATATTGCATATTCGAAATAAATTCCATTTTTGAAGAAATTTTTTAATTTATGGTTTTAGGGAGTTTTTATGCCCACATACATATATTCATAGCATCTGCGAGCAATCAGTCATATATTTCAGCAAAAATACCCGGAACCTCCGACAAAACATGAATGCGTGGCCTTTAAATACTTACATTTACAGCCTCCTTTTGGTACCAACAGAAATATCTGGAATCTCCAACCGCTGTTAAACCAACAACGGGCGCGCATCTGTGAAGATTATTTTAACATCAAAGTCTATATTTTCTATATCAATTCAACTGTATATGCACGAACTTTTCACATATTTAAAGTAGGCGTATATATAGTCATCTCCATTTCAGCCTTGGCCCTTGTCCTTCCATCCCGGAGTTTCTAGACTAGCACCCGACCGGGAGTGACCGATGGGTTTTTTTTGCTGTGAAAAGATTACAATTGGGGGTTTTAGATTAATGTTGGTGGTTCGGAATCCACTTTAAATTTTAGGTACACTTGCAATCGGTTGTCTCGAATCGGGTTAAGTTCTTCTGCTGCCCCATACCCTACAAGGGGTTCTTCCATTGCTACTATGATAAATAAATTGGGATAACTTAATAACACAAGGTCCGATTTAGATGGTTCTGCTTTTGTTTTATAGTGTGTAACGTTGTTGGGGCTCCTTGGACTTCTGCAAATTAATTAAGTCACCGATTTACTATCACAAAAGTTCACAGTTTTCCACTTCATTCATTATTCAATTCGTTAAGAAGTTATTTCTTCACTAGTCAAATCACAGCTAACTCTTCACAGTATCAATCGCATGGAAAGTCAGCCCAATTTATATTACTTAATTTAATTCTATAAACTTCAACCACTTAATTCTAGATATTTCCACTACAATTCTTCACCTCACTCACTGTGGTGAATAACAGAATCAACTCAACCTTGACTTCCTACATTTGACATTTCCCTTCCTTGATTTATGGCTACCTGGGACATGCACCTTACACAATTCACTATTTCCGTCTTCATGGCCAACCTCGCGCACGTTACAATGAACAGTTTGAACAGTTTTCTCACTGGGATCTTGTAAGATCTTCCTACCTTTCTTCTGTTTTGGTAATCTAATCGTGCTTTGTAGCTTCTGGCAACTTGACCTCAAATTTTAGGTGCTTCTCCAGTCGTCAATCGGATTTCTTTTCTTCGAAAATTAAGGTTACCTTTCCCGAATTCCTTGTTGTTAGCTCTCTCTTTACGTTTCGCGTGCATGTTTACACATTTCTCCATACCTGAGCATATCTCTAACACCACGAAAGCCAATCCTGTTGTGAACGTAGACTTTGAATGCATTCTTCTGCGTCCTTCTATTTCTGTCGTAGTTAAACAGTCTCATCTTTCGTTGAAATATTAATTGGCTTGCTAATGTCACATTCATGATTCAGGCCATTATTCCAATAAAGTTTTCTGCCTGCTCAAAATCTTGCAATTCTGGATCCACAGTCTACAGTTTCCACTTTCCTTGACTCGATGTCTTTTAGACAGTCAGTCTTTGCACAGGTCCAATTTTCTCATCTGGTAGCACACTCCTTAATTCTTAATTCGTATTCATTCTGCAATATTTCTTTCTTTATTTTTTACTGTGGATTATACCATCGCCATTGACGTGATCGACTGACTCTCGATACACCTCTGTCTTCGGGTATCTTCATTTGACTCTGACAAGTAGCAATGGAGGTTTCCTCTACAATCACATTGCAGTTGGCCTTCTTTACCGCAATACCGGCATCTATACTTGCAAGGGGCACCGTAACTTCTATGTTCCTGTCGGTACCTTTCTTCAACCCAAATTCTTCTTCTACATTTTTCGCAGCCAAATTCAGACATCGTTATGACATCTTTTGAAGATTCTCATTTCCTTTTGCTGCAATTTCTTGGAAATGGCCTTCTTTCTTGCACGCCCAACATTTAAAACGGTTCCGCTTTTCAGATTCATTGATCCGACAGCAGGTATCTTATATTTCAGTTACTCCTTTTAGTCCGCCGGTATTTCTTGAGGATTATTTTGCTGCCTCATAAGCCATACATTACATGGGAACTTTCTCCTGGCTCAGATCGTTTATTTCTTTTACTTCCTTTGAATACGTCCACATCTCAGCAGGCTTTCTTCTTTGATGATGCCATTGCTTTTTTTGGATTGACGCAGTGAAGCGGTGTTTCGAATGACCCTGGCAAGTTTCTGGATTTGGTTTTTACCAGTAATCCCAGTTTACCAGTGGCTCCATTGGTTCCTGAGTCGTCGTATCATTGTGTACTTCACTGTGTTTTCTCTTTGGATGCTGATGCTGCTGCATCTACTGTTCTGAATAATTATTGGTTTAATTTTTAAAAGACTGACTTTTCATTGCTTAATGACTAGCTACTTAATGGACTTGCACTAATGTTTTTCTTGAACGTAATATTGACGTAGCTGTTTCAGTTTTTTGTTTGCTTGTTTTTCAAAATGTATTCCTATATTTGCACGTTAAAACTGGTTAAAAACAGAAGAAATAAGGCATGGAAACGTTTCTGTTATGTTAACCGTATCAACTCTAAACGACAAACCGATGGCGATTCTACTTCACTTAGTTTAGGTGCTCGCGAAAGCAGCGAGCATACAGTTATCTCAAATCTCTCCGGTGATTTTTTAAGACAGCTTTTATTGACATACAGCTGTGATATTAGTTTTAATGATTTTACCCACTTGACAAAATTTTCTTCAACTTCCTTTGAGATGAAGGATTTATGCTTCGATGACGATAAAGTCACGCAACGCATCCATTCATTGACCGATAGCTTTTCACGTGGTCCAGATCGTATTCTTGCCTCCTTTCTTAAGTAGGTTCTGTTCTTGTTCTATTGTTGCGTGGTATCTATTCAATCTATCTATGGATTGTGGTGTCTTTCCCAATTTTTGGAAATTATCCGTAATTATCCCCGTTCACAAAAACGGTCATAAAGACGACGTAATTAATTAAGAATCCATTGCCAACTTGTGTTGCATTGATAAAGTTTTTGAAGCTTTAATTTATAAGGTTCGTTCCTTTCATGCTAAGCCATTTCTTAATTCCTTTCAGCATGATTCTGTTAAGGGTAAGGCAACTTTACAATCATGTGGGAATTCTCTAACTTCTATATTTCTGAGATCGAAGCTAGGAGACAGGTTGACTGCAACTTTGCAGATTTCAGTAAAGCATTTAACAGAATTAGTCATAAAGTTCTAGTTTATAAGTTATCTGTCCTCAAACTCGAGTATTCTTTCACGGGTCCCTATATGAAGATATTCTCAATACTTCAGACATACCCCAAGGAACTCATCTCGGTCCACTTTTATTTACATAAAATTTTAGGTTATGCTGACGATACCAAGAACTCTCGTTTTGTTAATTGTCTGCGTGACTGTTTTTCGAAAACCAAAGATCTAGGAGTGTGACTAATTTGTCGCTTTACCTTTGTCGACCATATCGATGCTATAGTAAACAAGGTCAATTCAACACTAGGCTTTATTGAAAGTTATGCAAAGGAATTTAATTACTCTTATATGTTAAGTGATGTAAGGTCTCTTTAGTATTCTTTGTTCGACTCCAAATCTGAAGACGGTAAACCTCTTGCATATGCTGGTTTCATATCTTTACTTTTTTTAAATTTTTTTTTCTGTATGACCGGGCATAACGGTAGAGTATGTTCACCGATTGGTACCATATCAAAGTAATTGTTGGTGGGGTGAGGGTAAAACCTACCTTCGTAACACGTGGACCGATTTGAATGATTTTGTTTTTGTTGTATAGAGTATGAACCCCCATTGTTAATAATGAAAAAATATGTTCCTAGAGAGGGGTTGGAAGATAAAGTTGTAGTCTTACTGCGAAACGCGTGGAGAGACTTGGATGATTCTTTTTCTGATGTATAGTGTGTATTCCCCTATTGTTATTGTATTGTTATTGTATAGGGTGTATTCCCTTTTTTTAAACGATGGGGTTGCATTAGGAGAGGGGTTGGCTGTTTACTTGTTAACGCGTACACCGATTTGGATGATTCTTTTTATGCTTTATAGAGTATAATCCTCCATTGCAAATATGAGAATACATTTTTCACTAGGTTGGGGGGAGGGGGAGGTTAACTTCATAACGTCTGAACCGATTTGAATGATTTTTCTTTTGATGTGTAGAATATGTTGCCCCATTGGTACGGCGACAAAAATTTTGAGGTGGGGTGGTATGCGAACGGGGTGTTACCCAATTTCATAATCCACACACCTATTTGGAAGATTCTTTTTGGTGTATACCATTGCTATTATGTGGAAAAAATATGACCTAGGGTTGGGGTGGGGGAAGGGTAACCTAACTTCGTAACGCGATGATGATTTAGATGATTCTGAATACATAGATTATCTATTTGTATTCTGAAAAAAAATTGTGGCTTGTGGTAAGAGTTAGCGGATGGGCCACGCCAAATTTCACAAGGCATAAACACATTCTGATGATTTTGATTCTGCTGTACAGAATACGTTTCCTTATTGATAAATGATAACAATTTTGTACGATATTATAATACGATAATGCTGTCTTGCTGTATAGAGTACGGTCGGGCACTAGGGCCATGTTAAGAATTTTCTAAGGTGAGGGTACGAAAGGGTCAACGTGACTAATTTCGTAATAAGTTGCCGGATTTGGATAATTCTGTTACCATTATTTAGAATGCACTAACTGTGAAACTTTTGAAATTGCCTTGTTCGTACGAGCAGCATTCTTCGAGTCGTATATATGAAGGCACTAAAAAGTGAAAAATAAAATAGTCTTTTAAAAAAAGTTGAACCGACTTCACAAAAAGCGCCAAAAAGGATAAAATTATTTGTAATTTCATATCTATTACGACATTTGGACTTCGGTGCTCGATCGACTTAACTAGGGCAGGCATTCGTAACTCCTCGTACCTATCGCGCTAAGTACCTACAGCACGACGTTCCGCCAAGTGGCAAATCGGTCAACGAAACACGCCTAGCGATTGCACGTATGATTGCGATGCACGCTACGCTGCGAGTGTGGTGAGGTGGGAAATCAAAATATTTAATCTCAGAATACCTTCTATCACTCGGCCTTAGTCCACGACAAGACAGAATTCAACAGTAGATAATATATTCAGCAAATTCCCTCTACAATTCGGTACCATGCATACTTATATTAGGTACCACAAACAAATTTTGGGTCAGATTTAAAAAAACGTATTCATCGTACGTTTTGTAAAGTCGGTTCAATTTTTATTTAAAACCATTTATTTGTCTAAAATATAAATTTTCATGTCCCTGTTTTCAATTATTTTTCTTATTATGTTACATCAAATATATTAATTCATATCTGTTGTTATGTAACCGTTGTTTATTTGAAGTAATACGGTGTACGTAAAATTTCTAGGAAATCGACAATTGTCGGTTTTTGGAAATCTAGTCTCGGTTTACATCAATGCATCAAGAATGCCCATGAAGAAAACCTCAATGAATATGAAGCTTTATAAAATAACAAAAAGATTGCGTGGCGCTGAGTAGATACAAAAATCAAATATTAAAATCAGAACAGCTTGGTTTATGAAATTGGTGAAAGAAGATTCCACTCTTAAGTTGAAACGATTAAAAAAAAAACGCAAGAGTACGATTTTGATTTCAAGTTGTACTATTTATAATATAGAACTTCCTAACTAATATTTAGTTAATTTAAAAGTGTCAGAAAGTCGAAAATATCAGTTCTAGTGAAAATAAAAGACATATCTCCCTCTCTCTCTAGTTCCCGTAACCCCTTGTGTGTATGGGGCGGCAGAAGAACTTCACCCGATTTGAGACAACGATTGCAAGTTGACCTACAATTGAATTCCTAACCACTGGCATTTTTTCTTCAACCACCATGGGCCTTTTATCATAATTTGGGGGGATTCGAAACTGGGACCTCCGGATTGGAAGGCTGTCACGATATCACTTACCCCACCGACGACATATAAAATGTGATGGAGTACAGTTACGAATCAATTTTACGTCGGATCCATGTGTATTCCCCGTGATATTCTTTTTACTGGGGCGTTATAAAGTTTCTCTTAATGACAGGAAAGGTTGAAGAAAACTTATGAAAAATATTTTGTTTGTAAACCCAAAAAATGTCCAAATTGAACCTGCGACAGCATTTGCTTCAATAGATAAGAAGTACCCATAGAAATATGCTGACCAATAATGTGCACCTAGAAATCATGTCACTGATTATTACTTCTGTGCTGTTTACGCAAAGATTGAATTAGGTCAACAAAAACTATATCATGTATCCACCTACAATAGCTGCTGTTGTGGGTGGACAAAACCATACTGCAATGTTTTAACAATTTCAGTGATACTATCTTCTTCCTCGGTGTTTAAAAAATATACTACATTACCAGGTGAACAATATGCTGCCAGTCGCACACGGCACAGCTCATATTTAAGAAACACTCTAGTCATGAAACGTTAACTTTGTTAATGTTGTATGAGTGCTGCTGTACTGTAATTGAGTTTTCTTTGCAGAAGCTCTCAAACAAAGATAGCAAAGAAAATGCAAGCTCCAAATTTATACCCGTATGTAACTTAAAACTGCCATGGTAAACTAAAAGCTCTGTGCAACACCTAATATTCGTTGTACCGTAGTAAATATATAGCATTATGTGAAGCAAGGCTTATACGTAAACTCTAAAGCATAATTGTATGTTTATTTTCATGATATAAATTTACAGGAGTTAATTTTACTTAAAGCTTTCTTAATTATTCATAAAGACAGACGTATAATGACGTCCCAAATTCTGCCGTAATAAGAATTAAAAAATTGTCTTTCTCTTTCAGTTGTTAACCAGAAATACACTGTGCAAGTTCATGATGAATACGTAATGTCTGGCAACACTGCAGTGCTCAAATGTCAGGTAAGTTTTAGTTGATTATTTTCCCGCTGCCACCCGCATACTTGATAAAAAGTAATTTCAACTACTTTCAAGCTGAAAGGATTGTAATTGCCTTAAAAAACATTTCTAGGTACCGAGCTACATGTCCGAGTTCGTGATGGTGACAGCCTGGGTCCAGGACACGGGAATGCACTTGTACCCGAATACTGATATTGGGGGCAAGTACACAGTCTTGTCAAACGGGGAGCTGTACATAAATAACGCTGGACCAAATGATGCATTTAAAACGTATACATGTAGGACTGTAAATAGACTCACAGGTATGCATTAATCTTACCTTTGGGTCTTGTCGCCCTAGAAAGAAATATTTACAACCCAGTCACATACATTCGAATAATTGCCAGGAGGGTACAAGCTGGGAAAATTATTAACGAATGCTTTGAAAATTTTGTTTAAGCGAGCTTTGATGTACGACCTGTACTAGGCAAAATTTCGAAGGGTTTTCCCAAGAGATATCCGCTGCTTGAGTTTTCTTGATCGTCCAAACCTTTTTTCTCAGCCCATTGTTAACTCAAGCTCTGCTACATAACTTACCATTTCCACTATATTGCTATTTCAAGAAAAATTTTTTAATTAAAGTCACGTTAATTTAATTTGGCCTAACGTAATGTGCCTAAATAGATTTCAGTAGATACAAAGCAGAAGGCAGATTTAATGGAATCTAATGGAATCCTATTATAATTGAATTCGTGGCTCACTCGGCTAAAAAACTTTTTAAAATTTAAATCAGTGAAATTCAGAAATGGTCGCTAAAACCAATATCTATCATACGTAATATTTTTTAAATAAATAATGACTAAATGACCTTAATAATGAATAAATGACTTTATACCACGGACTCAATTGGAGGATTAAAATTGATTAATAGGACTTATTTCTTAACTGATTTACAATGAGTTCAAGTTTATTGATCTAATTATTAGTTAATTATTAAAAATAACCTAATAACTGAACGCTAATACTTCCTTCGTAGGATCACCGTCCATCACATCGGCTTATCCTCGAAATAATAATGACAGAAAGGTGAGATTTTGCATTTACATGGTGACACAAAAGGCTGGCCATCAAACTTTTCCTTGACCCGTAACAAATGTTTTTAGCGCCTCTTTTTGGGTTAACCTGATTCTCCATATTTTTTGAAAACTTGTTTTCAGTTATGTCAAACAATCATGCCGAAATTTTTGCACTAGTTTGGAAAACGAAATTATGCGATTACTTGTACACTTGGTGTCTATTTAAAAACCATAAGAACCATTAAGCGTTACAAAGAGCTTAGTCGTGCCATTGGGAGGATTGGAAGTCGCTCGAAATCCGATAATGAAAATCACTCGTGGGACCGGCATCAACCACGAAGTACTCTGCCGAATTGCGTACAAGGGGCTCACACCCTACAAGCTCCAAAAATTCCGGCTTCTCACCGATAAAAACAAGCGAGTACGGCTGAAGCGATGTAGTCAACTTCTGCATCGGCACGCAAATCAAAATTTCAAGAAAATTGTCTTCACGGATAAGGTGATTTTCACTGTGTAACAAGCCCACAACCACACTATCGACAGAATGTGGTCCAGAGATGCTCCCGACACATCTTGAGAGTTGAACATCACCAAAATCTCAAATCCGTCATGGTTTGGGAGTTACAGTGGGGTTCATAAATTTCAGTTTTTCATGGTATGCACATTACTCTTTTATTCTTATCTCTTGATCTACCCAACACAGCCACATCAAACAAACGCTAAAAAACAACTATGAGCTAACTCCTACCATTGCACGTACAGTCACGTCCAAAAGTGAAAAAAATGGTTCGCGATTACCCATAATTCAGCATTTTCCCAAATTTTCTTCGAAATTCATGTAATTAGTACAGCGCTTTTTTATTTTTATTAGATTGCCCCATCTTACAACCTTTCCAAAAAGGTGCCACATGGGAAGGTAGACAAAGGATTGGAAAAACCGGGTCCTTAGAACTCCTTGAGTACCCAATTATTTTATTGCACTTTAGGTAGGAAATTATTTAAATAAAAAAAATCTTTCAGATAAAGGGTCGAAAATGTTTGTTTTGGGTTAAAAGGTCATTAATATTAATTATTACTGCAAAAAATATATAATAATGTTAGTGTAATTTTGTGTTATTGTCGATATTAACTTGTGTTACCCAGAATTCACACCCTCGTATCCTGGCGTTTTGTTACTCGTACCTGATGGAAATTTTGCTATAAAAAAGGGTCAGTAAACAAGAATACCTATCATAGTTGAAAAAAAAATCAATAAGTACGGGTGCTGTTAAGCAAAAATTATTAAAAATGGTAGAATTTACATTTGACGAATACGGGGATATAATTTAAATTTATGGTGTAGTAGACGGAAAAGAGAGAGCGCCTATAATGGAATATCAAAGGAGATTCCATTACTGGCGAGCACCCCAAAGAGGGGTATTCACGCCGACTTTCCAAAGGTTAAGAGAAATAGGAAGTGTAACTTCACGTGACATGGAAACACGACCCGAAGCTTTGGGAACTTCTGCCGACGTCGAGCAGCAAATAATCAACATCGTCAGGACCCTGAGACGAGCACCTAACGAGACGAAAGGTGATTAGGAGTGTCATCATCTTAGGTTTGGAGGGATATTCATCGAGGGGGATTACGTCCATATCACCATCACCCAGCCCAAGGACTACTGGAAGGAGATTCCGAGAGAAGATTGAAATTTAGCACTTGGCTTCTGGAACGTGACGTTGACGACAGGGCGGTTATTGGCTGAATTCTGTGGACAGATGAATATCAATTCACCCGAATGATATCACGAACTTCCATAACCTCCATACCTGGTCGAACACTAACCCACACAGAGCAAAGGTGACCTCATTTCATCAGAGATTCAGTGTCAATGTTTGGGCTGATATCATCGGCAACTATTTGGTAGCATTTTGCCGCAAGTGATTAATGGCCAGATCTAATAGAGCAGAACCCTATGGCTAATCTTAGGGCAATAGCTCACTAACACGATAGAGTACAAGCGCATACGGCTAACATTGTGAAGGTAATACTAAGTGAAAAATTTCCTAACCTAACCTATTGGACTTTTTCTTATGGGGAGCAATTAAGGCTGAAGTTTATTCAAGTTCAATTAACAATAGGGAGGATTTAGTTAGTCGAATTGGGACTTAGAAGGAGATTGTTGGCATGCAAAGTGACGGTGGACATTTTGGACGGCTTTTGTTACATATCGAGATTAATTGTAATTATTTTTCAAGTCAATAAAAATCATTTTAGAATTAATTTGAGTTTAATTTCTTTAATTTGCTGATTTTTATAATATTCTCTGATAGCATTTTTACGTTTAAATTTCTACATATTTTCTCTATGTGGACATATTGCACCTTTTTGAAAAGGTAATAAGATGGGCAATCTAATAAAATATAAAAAAAGGTGTACTAATTACATGAATTTCGGAGAAAATATGAGAAAATGCTGAATTTTAGGTAATCGCAAACCAGTTTTTTAACTTTTGGAAGTGACCGTACCTGCAATGGTAGGAGGTCAGTGGGATAGTAGTTTTTAGCGTTGGTTTGATGTCGCTATGTTAGGTAGATCAAAAGATAAATATAAAAGAGTAATGTGCATACCATCAAAAACTGAAATTTATGAATCACCCTGTAGCTCCCAAACGGGTGAGATTGTCTCCCCCCCCTGCCATACAGTTTTTTGTTTGTCTAGTTGAGATATATCACCCTATTCATTTTGGCACGTCAGATCTGAAACACCCTGTATAATTCAGCGTTTCAAATGTCATCTTTTGGAGCCGACAAAATCTTCTAAGATAGTACATGCCTACTTTCAAATTAAATTTCAATTGGATTTTTTTTCTCCTACAGGTTCCAAGAATTCCTAACACGCTACGCAACATTCAGAGAAATATTTTCTGTAGTCGCAAATGATAAGAGAAGTGTAGATTATAACATTGGCCATATTTTAGAATATGACTAGAAATTACGGAAAACTGCCCAAAGTTGTTGGCATCGCTTATTGATTTTGGGAATGTTAATGGAATACGATAACAAGAAGATCTTAGCGATCGAGTTTTCCAGACATTATGCAACTATAGTATAATACAAGTTTTCATTTCAATATCAGTGAAATCTTTGAGTGTACAGTTGTTTACAGTTCCGATAATAGCTTACTATCTTATAGCTAACGAAGGAGTTTTTAATAAGCTAATGTTTACGTTTTACTGGGAATCTATAAAAAAATACGTTCAAAATAAATCATTGCACTTTGCTAAGAACACAACAAATCTGAACGTCTTTAAAAGAGCTGCTTATATTTTATATGATGTTAGATACGTCTTTAATTTTAAACCCGACACTTGGATGCGAGAATGGATGCTGTGTACCGTCAAACAGGTCAACATATGGACTATGAGCCCGAATGGGACTTTTAATTTGCACATAAAGTTGGCTAACGTTATATCATTAGTTTTTGAATGGTGTAGCTCAGATCGAGCAGCGTTGGCAGCAACACGCCAGGTACCAGCTAGTAATTAATAAAAATAACAGGAACAAGTAATTAATAATATAGAATTACAAAACAACAAAAAAAGTCAAGAAAGTTTAGCGTTCACACAAAATGAAGCGAAAACAGTTTTAGAAATGTTACGTCTAAATGCAAGGGAGTCGAATTATATGGGTTTAAGTCTATCTAAATTCGGAGGCAAAATGAGAGAACAAAGTGATGCTGGACTGCTTTTATCCGGTCAATAAAGTCATGATGAAATAGTGACTAAGCACATTTGGCATCGTCAGCAAACAGAGAATTTTGAAATATTTTCAAAATATAGATTATACTGATGTAAATAGTAAAAAAAATATGGCCAAGAGGACTTCTTTAAGGTACACCACCGACCTTGTAAATAACCTTAAATAGGGATCCACGGAAAGACACGCGTTGGGTTCGACATAATAAGTAAGAACGAACCCAGTCAACAAACAAGGATGACAATTTGAGGACAGCTAACTTGTGTATCAAAATTGTTTGATCCATTCTGTCAAATGCCTTGCTGAAATCTACAAAAATACAGCTTACCAGCTTCAATTTGGGATAAAAAGAAATTAGAGAATTCCAGAAAGTTAGTCGTAGGTGATCCTCCTTTCATAAAGCCGTGCTGGAACTGAGAGAGAGAGAGCGGTATAATGTGGTATCCCATACATTTTAATAGTATTCATAGGAATAAACTATTATATATCACACCGTAATGAAGATGGTTAACAATTAATTATTAATATTTATTTTAATATCTTTCTTTTGATACCAAACTTGTAAAGAAAGGAGACAAAGAAATGTTGTAGTTTTTCCTATGGTATTGTCCAGTATTTTGGCATTAAAAAGGTATCTGAGTGCTGGTAAAACTTCATACCTCGGCAAAGAATGAAGAATTTCCTTCATTTAAAGTTCAGAAGAAAGCAGAGATCGAAGTTTACAAAATTAGCCACTGCCACCCTTTCATACCCTCACCTTAGATGCAAAATTCTTATCTGGGGTAGTGCTCCAACGAACTCTATACAGTATTTTTATTCATTTATTTATTTACAAATTCACCAAATACTGACTAATACAAATAAACCAAATCAAACAACCATAAATATAACGTCAAATAAAAATTCAGCAACATGCTACAGAATATGATACTTAATAACAAGAAAAATAGAAAAATAAATTAAGTAAACAAGTTTATAGATTAAGTACAGCTGAAGAAAAACTAAAAAAAGCAAAAAGCAACATACTAAAAATAAGAAACGAGATAGAAATACAAGAGAAAAAAATACTACAATTAAAAATTAACAAATAAACAAAATAAATAAATATAATAAAATAAAATAACATTAAAATAACCAGAGATGAGAAAAGAGAAAAGAATACACAAAGAAAAGAAAAAAAAACAATTAACTCCCTCAAACCGATCCTTCATCTGCATCTTGGACAAATGAAAATCAATACAATCAAAACGACTATTAAATAAGCGAGACATTTGAGTTATAGGTTCGTTCATTCCATAGTTGGTGCGATGGTGAGGTTCAGAGCCCTCAAGGAGCGAGACGGAACCGACAAGTTCAAAGTCCCAATTCAATTCGGAGGAATTAATCACACCTCGCAAACAGTCAAAAGCAAAAATAACTCTAAACCTATTACGTCTAGTCTCAAGAGACTCCGAAGAAAGGAGCAGAAGTCGATCAACATATGGAGGAAGATGAAGAGTATCAACTCAAGAAAGGCCACAAAGGGCTAATCTCACAAATCTACGCTGGGCACCAACATATTTTTACTTACTACCTATGGGGAGACATAGTCTATACATCAAAAACAGAATCATCTTAATCGATGCACATGTTAAAAAGTTAGCTTACCTTTTCACCATACCCAAGGTCAACATTTTTTCTCAGAGAGAATATACTGTATACAAAAAAAATAATTATTCAAATCGGTCTGCTCGTTACGAAGTTGGTTCCCCCTCACCCTATGCATCCTAAAATTTTTAATATGAAACCCACAGGGGAATATATTCTATAAACCAAAAAACAGAATCATTTGAACCGGTCCACACTTTACAAAATTAGAACCCAACGGAGCAAATTTTTTTCAGAGTAGCAATGGATCATCACTAACAGTCCATACAACATCGATAGAATCACCCAAATCTATGTACCCGTTACGAAGTTCCGTTTCCCCACCTCCTACTCCCACCCCCACCCTAGGTCAAAATTTTTTCTAATAGCAGCAATGGGAGATCAATCTCTGTACAACCAAAAAATTATCCTCCAAATCGGTATGCGCGTTAAGAAGTTTAGGACCGCCGCTACCCCGCCCTCAATCCACATCAAAAAATTTTATCGGGGTGCAATTAGGGAAACATAATCTATACATCACAAAACAATCATCCTAAGCGGTCCACGCATTCAAAAGTAAACCCCTCCTCCCACCCTAGGATCAAATTTTTTCTTACATTACGCTATAGTACAATAAAAAAGTTTCTTTAAAAAAATTTGAACCGACTTCACAAAAAGCATAAAATAATTTTACATTTTATATCTATTACGACATTTTGAAGTTGGTGCAAATCAAAAATAGTTAATCGTCCTTGCTTATAATACCGTGAGTTTTATATACATAGCATCGTTGATTTTGATTGCGTAAATGTTTTGTTTGTTTAATTTACAACGACTTCAAAATTCGTAATAGATATAAAATGAAAAATTATTTTATGCTTTTCAGCCCTTTTTGTGAAGGCGGTTATGCATGTTAAGAGTTAAGATTATGTTGAGGTAGCATATAGGGCAGATTTAATTAAAAAATTCAACTTTGCTTTATAAAAGAAACTGTATTATTTGCAAGCGCGATTTGATAGACAGTTTTCGTGGTACATGAGCTCAAACTTGACTGACTTAATATATATAATTTCACAAAAAGTTACGATATAGTTACAAGTAAATGAGCAATACAAAAAACAGAACAAGTTAGAGCAATAAGAGCAAACATGACTATAGTTATTGTTAACTAAATGAGTTCAGAAATACATAACAGCAGATGACAGCAATTGATGTACAGAATTGAAAGAGCCGGTAAGAGTTGTAAATGATGAAATGATATCCAACACAGCAAGAGAGAATCATCATAGTCAGAGAATCATCTTAGTTACTCTAGGTACACAATTTTTATCATTTATCAAAATGTGGCTTATGGTGAGAGTTGAAGGAGGGCCGGCGCCTAGCTTCGTAAGGCGTAGACCGATTTCGATCATTTTGTTGCACAGAATATAACTCTCACCATAAGCCTCATTTTTTGTTATAACACAAACAGATTTAAGCATTCAGAATCATCTTAATCAGTCCACGTGTTACAAAGTTAGACTACCCCCACCAGAATCCTTGGTCAAAATTTTTCCTTATAATAGCAATGTATACAGCAAATGAAGAATCACCCAAATCGGTCTACGCGTTAAGAAGTTGACATCCGCCCCTTCCCCCACCTAGATACTACCCCCACTAGAATCCTTGGTCACAATTTTTCCTTATAATAGCAATGTATACAGCAAATGAAGAATCATCCAAATTGGTCTACGCGTTAAGAAGTTGACATCCACCCCTTCCCCCACCGTTTAAAATTTTGTCACGGTACCACTAGGGTAACATACTCTACACATCAGAAAAAGAATCAACCATATCGGTCCACGCTTTATGAAGTTAGACTACCATCACCCCCTTCTCCGCCCCACTACAGAAGATTTTTTCCATTATATAAACAATAGCCGTCCATATTCTATACAACAAAAAAGAACCAATCCACGCATTAAGAAGTTACGTTTCACCCCCACCCCTACCCCAGCAGGAAGATTTTTAACATAGTACCAATCGGGGAACATACTCTACCCAACAGAAACGATCATCTAAACCGGTGCACGCGTTACGAAATTAGACTACCCCTCCCATTCCTCACCCCCCCCCCCTCCTAGTACCAAATTTTTTAAATTACTAGATATGGGGGATGATGCACTATACAAAGAAACAATCCAAATCGGTCCACGTATTACGAAGTTAGGTTTTACCACCCCCCCCCCCAACACACACACAAAAACATGTGTTTAATATGGAACCAATCGGTGATCATACTCTATACAAAAAAGAAAGAATCATCAAAATCGGTGCACGCGTTACAAAATTATGCCTAGTCATACATAAAAAAAAGTTTAAAAAAATACGTGTCAAACTTAGAACCTCTTTGTTTTTGGGAAGTCAGGTACAAAGTCTGCGGAAGCTTCGTGAAGTTAGTAAAATCATGATCAATTGAAGTCGCGAAAGGCGGTCTTAAGGAAGTCACCAAAAAAAAAAGGTTCTGAACTCTCAACACCGTCAAGTCGCAGTGAAACAAAATATCTATCAGTGGAGCTCCAGAATTGCTTAGGCTCACACGCAAAGTCCTTTTAATTCTAGTCAAATATTCCCTATACGAAGCTTCCAAACGAACAATATACTGGGAGCATGAATTGTAGTGTACGAACGTACACCCTCCCCCCCCCCCCCCCACAACAAAAAAAGCCGCACGTGGAATTTTTTTGATAAAGGGATATAAAAGTTAAATAACAACAATTTATTATGTAATTTTTCTGTATTTTACATTATTCACATATAACCCAATTAAAAATTATGTTTTATGCAATATGTAATTTATTTTCAGTTATAAAAATTTAGTTTTACTTTCGAAATCCAAAAATGCTTTATTTTGTTCAAGTGTTTAATGCAATGTTAATTCATAAAAAATTAAAAATACAGTAAGCCAACAATATCTCTTTATTTTTATTAAACTTAAAAATGTATTTTCAAAACTTAAAAGTTTTAAAATTGAGTTTAAAATTACAATTAGTACTTTATAGTACCGCCCTTTGCCTTAATAACATCTCGAACCCTATGCATGTATGCAACTGTACATAGTGAATATTTTTAGCAGAAGAGTGCTATTGCACATCAACAACCGTTAAAAGCAATTTGGACATCTTGGAGACTATTTAGCACGAATTGAGCCGGGAAGATATGAAAAAGGAAACCACGTGCGGCTCTTTTTGTTGCGGGGGGTGTAGATTGATGACCCAAAAACAGAAATAATGAGATTTTCAGACACCCTCGCATAGAGTAAAAATTATTTTTCACTCACGATATTGAGTGGGATATCTTTAAATAGCTCTCCTAAAACTTGAAGACCTTGTCATTTTAACCTTTCAGTGACGAGGAGTTTGTTTTCAAAGTGTTTATCAAAGCGTCCGAAAAATTTTGAAATAACTCTACGGGACCCAAACTAAAGAATTTAAGTTTTAACGTTTTCTCGAAATCAAATTGTTGTTCTTCAGAATCCCACAAAATTAACAAATTGAACCGACTTCACAAAAAGTGAATATATTTTTCCACAGAGTAGCAATGGGGGATCATATAACACACAACAAAAGAGAAGCTTCCAAATATGTGTTTGAATTAAGAAATTGTGTAATGCCCCCTCCGCACACCACCCAACTTAAAATTTTTTGTTGTCGTATCAGGCAACATATTCTACACATCGAAAGAAAAACCATCGTAATCGTTGCAAGCGTTACGAAGTAAGACTACACCTCCCCTACGCCACCCGCCACCTTAGGACTAAATTATTCTCCCATTAGGAATGCGGGCTCACTAACTAAAAACCCCCACCCCCACCCTACTAAAATTTTTCCTTTTGGTATCAACCTGGGAACATATTCTATCCAAGAGAAAAATAATTTTCCAAATGGGTCCACGGGTTACGAAGTTAGACAACCCCTCCTCCCCTCCTCCCCTCCCCCACTCTAGGCAAATTTTTTTTCTTCTATTAGCAATAGGAGATCATACTCTGTACAACAAAAAATAACCATCCAAACCGGTCCACGCGTTACAAAGTTAGGTTTCACCCCACCCCCCGCCCGTTCACCTATCGGTATCAACAACAAAAAAAGAATCATCAAAATCGGTGAACGCGTTACGAAGTTATGCCCGGGCAGACATAAAAAAAAAACATCAACAACAACAACTACTTAGAACCTCTATGTTTTTGAGAAGTCGGTTAAAAATAGAATGTCGGTAATTCAGTTATCTTTGCTTATGATAATCCCTAACCGGATAATGCTATAATATCTATTCATAATATTATGAGAGATATAATGGAATAACTGGCATAGTAATATTATTATCATTAATGGTTGTTCACATATTTTGGACGCGTAATTCTCCTGTTATTATCCGATACTGATATTAATTGCCTATTATTTTTAAAGGACATTAGAATGTATAGGAAATACTGCCCTCTAGCGCATGAATTCTTGTCAGTGCAAGGCTGTTTTGGTAAAAGAAATTTTCTTACAAACTTAAGTTTTTATTTTCATACCTTTTAACATAAATAAACCTAAAGAAAAGTTGTTTGCCCAAAAGAGAATTTTTACGGCTTCCCCCAGGTTCCCAGACATGTTTCTAAGATTCCTTTTTCGTACTCAAGCACATTAAAAATTCATGAAATCTTTTCCATAATGAAATCAGAATATATTTAGAAAGTAGATAGATGAGCTGATCCTCCATAATTAAATTTTCTGTCTTTTTGCACGCAGGTGAAATACAAACTTCAACATATCCAGGTAGAATAATTGTAACAGAGCCCAAAGGGTTAGTTCAACCCCGAATTAATGTGGAGAAGCACTCATTGAGGCATGTTGTACTTAATGGACAGACAACGCTACCGTGTATTGCTCAGGGACATCCAGTGCCGACGTACAGGTAGGTCATGCTCATAAATATGCAATAGTTTTTCTATAATATTCACAATGGTATGCTTATACACGATCTTCGTCTAAATTTAGGATTTTTCTAGTTACTATGCCAGCAAAAGAGTTCATTTAATTATGTGTACTAAGCCCTGGTCCACACCCTTTTTGTGTAGCACGCTTTTTTTTCGTATCATATTGTATCGTCCTTTCCTGCATTTTCTTCCGCCTACCCATCCTTCGTATCCTTTCATCTTTAATTTGCGATTCCAGCATCAGCTATTTGCTTCTGTACAACGAGTCCTGCTACCGTGCCTCAACTCATAAATAAACAATATAAGCTCCAGACCGTATTCCCAGAGCACACACATATGCAAATGAGCTCTTTGCAAAATACGTTTACTTTAAGAAATCTTAGGTGAATTTATGACAATGTTGCGTGTTTAGGTGGTTCAAGGAGGAAAACGAACAGCTGCTACCGCTTCAACTAAGTGAACGAATTACAATGATATCAGCGGGATTACTCAAAATTACCAAGGTAAACAGAATTTTCGGTACCACAGAATAAACTTATTATGAAATAAGAAGACGTTTCTAATTTGCTTTTGTTTAACTTTCACATATTTCAGGCAAGGCTAGAAGACAGCGGCAAATACCTGTGCTGGGTGAACAATACTGCCGGGGAAGAGACCATTCAAGTTTCATTAACTGTCACAGGTAAATGTTGGATTTCTAAAACAAATAAAACATCACAACTATGTTAATTTCCCAGTTTAAATTAATTTTGTGGAAGCGAAAATTGGTATTTTGAATTAGCAGAAATATGTGTGACTTGTGTATTATTTTATGCATGTACATATATGTATATGAATTAGGAGGCGCAATGTTCACGATAAACGCCATAGTTTGCTTCCTTGTACTTCCCCAGGTTTTTTTTATTAGCTTAAACAGCAGTTAGCGCAGAGAGTATTTAAGGAAATACATCGACCCACTACCTGGGCCGGTTCTACGCCAACACTTTTAACTCGTGCCACGATTTCCTGCTTAATGCGTCAAAAAAGCAATCTATAAGGTTATGGCCAAAGAAACCAGCGCCCGATTAGTCGCTTCTGGTTGGGGTATTTGGGCATAAAACCACGCATGACTTCTTCCTAAAGCCCGGTATTGTGTTCATTTAGCGAATAAATTTAGATGTCTAAAGTTAGCAGAGCAAAATGGGCAGAACCAAAATTTTAATACAAAAAATTAAAAGGCTCATTAAAGGCTAATTAAGTGCCCAACTGTCGATTTAAGTGCTCTTATATTTTTTTTAAAAAACCATGCATACAGTTCAAATCAGAACAAAATGGGCAGAACCAAAATTTTAATACAAAAAATTAAAAGGCTAATTAAATGCTAATTAAGTGCCCAACTGTCAATTTAAGTGCTCTTATATTTTTTTTTAAATCCAAGTTCTTCTAACTTTTTCAAACTAAACTCTCTGTCTGTTGTTGCCGTAAACGAATCAGTAGAGCGATTTTGCAGCAATGTTTCCTTCCAATTTATCCGAAATTCTTCCCAGATTGTATTGGGCTTTGAGACAATTTTATCCGATGGCAACACAACGTCTATTTTGTAATTTAACAGGGAATTCACCAACATACTTTTTTTTTTTTTTTTTTTTTTTTATATATGATGTTGCCAAAGCTCAGGGGATGCCCTATGATGCTAAAGCACAGCCTTGGCAGGAAAGGAATTAAGGATGAGGGAAATGGGTTAGCATACTTGGCCTTATTCGGGGAATCCTTACTTGAGGAGGCATTTTAAGAAAAACATTCGCACATACATGAAACAGCGACGCACGACAATCCCAGATACTGGCAGTTAGGTATAATATATAGGTATCATTGATATTTCGGCCTGAAGGTAATCCGTACGGAATGTTGGTAAGGCCTCAGAATAAAGAACTATTAGTGGTATCAACAATATAGGCGTAATCTATCTCGGATTTTAGGTGAGGCCAAGGAAATTTAAAATCTTTATAATTCCTAAAAGAATAATTTGATTTTAACTTCTCTGAATATAATAGTTAACCTGTATATAATTTTGAGGGTAATATTATAGGGTCAAGCGAATCATCAATTTTGCTTTTAATTGATTAAATCTTAGTTAAGATTTTCTACGGATGCCCCCTAAAAATTTTGCCGCTAATTGAACACAATATCGGGCTTAACTTTAACTTTTCAGGAATATATTATATATCAGATATTAACAGCTCTTTTGCTCTCATCTTATTTGTTTAAACTCTCACAGAATACTGACAAAATTCATTTAAGTCCCGCGATGAAGCCAAGAAATCGAGACAGTTTCGATGACTAAATTTACACGCAGAAAATCGCGCACTGTCGCACGCAATCGTCTTCAATTTTTATGGCAATGACAATATTTTTTAAATGCATTCGAAAATAAAATGCGCGCGAGTTAAGTTTACTACTTTGAGATTTTATAAGAAAAAATAACTTCAACAAATAATTTAAACAAAGAAATTAAACTTAGAAAATTTTATTAAGAGATATTTCACAATTTAATGATTGAATTAGACAATTTAACATTACAGGTGTCGCTTCTTTAATTTCCCTGAATTGCAAAAACAAAGGTGTTTGACTTTTTACTTATGTCAGCATACATAATTCTATGGAAACATATTCTTTGGTTTTTCTTTACTTTAGATAATTAAACTTAGCAAAGAAACTGCAAGGAAATGAGAAATAGACAATATTATATTACATGTTGATTTATGCTGGGTATGTAACTCGCGCGAAGGTTTCTATGGCGGTACCCTAAGGGGGATCGATTACGCAGGGTATAGGACAGTTCTATTGACAATATTTTGGAAGCGCGTCGCGCTGTCTCTCTGCGGAAGACATAATATCAACAACCCAACGTGACTTCTCGAGTGTAAAAAGTTGCAGCAACTCTGTAGTAAAGCCTGCACATAAACGGCTTACGTTTAAGTTTCAAGTCTTTTATTGCATTGCAATTGCAAAACTAAACCCTAAATTATTTTCTACTTAATTAGCGTCTCGAAGTATTCGCGTGCTTGGGTAATCAGCGTAATCCAAAACCCTAAAAATATTCCCGCAAAGAAAAGTGACTGTATCGCCCAACGTGACAGCAAGTAATATGCCTATCCCATTCCTCAGTTCCCGACGGTTTATTGGGGTCCATCCGGTAATTAGAAATTGTAAAAAGTTTATGCATTGTCAAAAGTTCTGTTAAAGGAGTATCTATCAATAAAACTTAACTCTACAAAGGCGACGGCATTTCTCACCACAAACATTTTGGTGTCAAATATTTGGTTTTTTCGGAAGTCGCCGAGTAGTAGGGATATGTATGTTCTGCCCCAAATGAGCAGGAGCACCTTAAAATTGGTTAAATTGTGAGGGAATTTGAGGTCTGACGTCACATTTTTGCTCATTTGGGGCAGAACATACATAACAATTCTGGGAGAAGAGAGATAAGGAAATGGCTGGAGATAAGGAAATGGCTGGAGATAAGGGAATGGTTGCGTGATTCCGAAGGTCAATTTAGATTGTTTTGTTTTGGCGGCGGCGCGCTAGTAAAGGTAAGTATGAGTTGCACCTGGGTCTGGATCTGGACCTGGACCTGGATCATGGGTATAGAAACGAATGTTAAGCTAATTGATAAGGGAGCTGACTATAGAAATTAATAATTTGGTCGCAATGTTGTGGTCGTTGGGTGATAAGGTTTTGTAGATGAACCTGGGCTCGTGCTGAAGATAAGAGTGTGCTGCTTTGAGATTTTACTATGCCGGATATTTTCGGCGGGAGCTTTTACTACGAGTGATGATAAAATAAGTTGCTAGTGTAGGATTACGTAATTTGGGCAGTAATATATCTTGAGGTCAATGGATTTCCGAGATATTGAGTATGGTCAGTAATTATGAAGTTAAAATTGTTATGAACATTTTCTATATATTTTCTGGAAGATATTTACAAAATTTTCTCTTTTTATTTTGCGAATATATGAATACGAGCAGGGTGAGACAAATAGATTTTATTGGCTTATTGAATTTTAAGATGCCATCTCTGGAGGACTTCTGCAATTAGCCGAAAAAGCGATTTAAAAATAGCATTCGCAATTTGTTAAAAATTCGCTGATTAATAACTGTCTGGCTCAATTTCTTTTAGCATAACAATTCGCTGATAAGGCGTAGTAAAACGTCTGGACTCGATTTGGTCAGCGTAAAACTTGCCGATAAGAGTTGAATGCCCCAGACTCGTAAATGTTTTGGGTGGCGATAAGAAAAACGATTTGATGAAACAACAAAAGCCTTGAACTTTAAAAGATTATTATGCAATTTCTTTTCCAAATCTAAATATAGACATTAATTCGGGAGTTATATCATATCATAATTTCGTGTAGCAGCCTTGAACTTTAGATAGGAAGAAGAAGAAAGAAATTAACATGATCATTATGTTCCGTTAACAGAATAGAATTTGAGATTTGTATACGGGGCAAGACAAGAGCGTCTCTTATCTGAAGATGTGGTCAAAAGCTTTGGCACTGTATTTCGACTATGAGTAAATTCGTGCTTATCAGAGGAATTTGTATTTGCTAATTATCTAATGAATTTGAAAGACATTTTGTATCTTTCCAATTTCAGGGGACCCTTTATATTTATTATACATATGAATACTTAATACCCGCAAAGCAATTACAACCATAGACACTGACACAAGAAAAACCTAGCTCTGTTAAATTATCAACGCGCTGAGTTGTCACGATATATTCTGTTAAAAGATAGAAAAATAATTTCTGTCACCAAAGCGCAACTAGCACAATAAGGTCAGGGCATTGTAAAGGCAGTAATGGTAAGAAATTGTTCCTTCACCCCTCGGCGTCAGTTGGGTAATTAACCTAATATAATCATCGAATGAGATGACATCTCCTACAAAGTTAATACCGACGGATAACGAATCATCGATGGACATACTGTCTGATAAGACATCTGCTCAGATAAGCGCAGTTCAATAGTTTCTCGCGTTGAGTAAAGGCATATATATCAAAATGAGTCAAGCCCAAGTACAGCAGAAAAATTCGAAAGATATAAGTGAGGGTTTAGAGAATCTCAATTTACGAAGATATAAGCCACTTCTTCACATAAACGACATGGATCAAAGATGTGCATACAGGATTTTAAATGCGGAAAGACTAAAAACAACATATGGTGACCGGATTATTCTGGAATTAGAGAATCATCAGTTGTTCTTACCAGCACGTTTTAATTTCATAGCCCAATCCGCAATTCAGAAACTGAATGAAGCTACCTATTTCATCACAAACTACGGATGTATTGGACATAGTTATATTTTGGAATTTAGTAATTAGAATATTAATAATAAGCCTAAGAATGTTATATCGAATGATTTGTTTTACTATGTTGATCAATAAAATTATATTATTACAGTTGCTGCATATAAATTATACTTTAAACTTAGATAAGCAGATAGAACCATTTAACAAGTTTCAGCTTTTTTCTCAAGACAGGCTTCTGACACAATTTAGTTCAGTTTCTAGTGACCAGAATTCTAGCAGCAAAAATCATGGACGAATCCCTGGAGAGGGAGACAAAGCGAGGAAATAGAGATTATTACTACAGTTATGCTATGGTTCAATAAAAAACGTTTTATAAGGGCGCATGGGTTTTTTCTTTATAGCAAGCAAGTCATTACACCGATTACATCATTTGGGCCTTGATTACTAGTTAAAATAACACCATTGAGGATTATCCAAAAGAATTTCTGTAATTAATCGAAAAATCGGGGGTTTAAAAATAACATGCATCGCTTTGCATAAATCCGTTGATAAGTAATAAACGTCTAGTCTCGCTATCCTAATTTCCTGATAAGAGTTGATTGATACCCAAAACCGGAATACCAACCTTGAACTTAAGATAGGAAGACGAAATTAACATGATTATTATGAGCCGTTATCAGAATAGAATTTCAGATTTGTATACAGGCAAGACAAGAGCGTCTCTTATTTGAAGATGTGGTCAAAAGCTTTGGTACTGTATTTCGACTATGAGTAAATTCGTGCTTATCAGAGGAATTTGTATTTATCACAATGAATGAATGAATGACACCAATTTTGCATTCTTAAGGATATTCAAATGTTCAACAGGTGCCCACCATTGCCAAGAGTTTTTCTATAGTACGATTATACATGTCATTTACTAAGTGGCACACACATACATAATCTTCATGTAAAAATATAAGCCAAGAAGAAAAAGTAAACTTTATTCATATCATTCAAAACCTCGTTAATTTTAGTATATTAGTATTTTTTGATGATTTTCAAATGTATACCTGTTTAAAAAATAATGTTGTTGTGCAGTCCACTGCTCAAGAATACGTGATACCACATGCTCCAAAGATAACCATCTTGTATTGGAAACTTTTAGGCTTTTGTGAGTTTTTATATCGAAATATTCTTGAAACTTTTTATATTCTAATTGACGCTTGTAGCTATGAGCAAAAAAAGAAATGCACATTTCTAGCCAAGCCTTCAAGGTTTGACGGTAACTTGCTGCAGATGAACACAAATGCAGCGAATGGTATATACAACCTAAAGCATACAAGGGTCTGTTAGATTTTTATAGCAAAGCTTTTACCCCAGTCTCAGCAACCATCATTACGGATGCATTGTACCTTTTTGAGGTTTTTATCGAAGTATCTTATAACCAAAGCTAAGCACATTGTGGTGCTTATATCAGTAGTTTTATCGATTATGAGGCTGAGGCTGAACTTTTGGCTGCTTAAAATGTTTCAAATGGATTTTAAATAACTATCTTGAAAAACAGTAATAACAGTTTAGTGGTCTCAGGCCTACCGCAGTGCAATTCCTTTGCAATAGGCGAATCACTTGCTACACCTTTTATTAAGTTAATGATAGGTGCTGCTAGCCTTAATGCTAAATTATATTGAATTAAGAACATAATGACTTTTAGCTCAGCAGTCTTCACTATCACGGTTTTTCTTTGACATTTTTCATTACCCAAACTTTCTTCTATTTTTAATTGATTTTAAGGACTTTAACATTTTTACTTGAAGAAGAGAATTTTTGCGCCTATCGATATGACAAATGTTGTTACATAGTAATTTTTGGCAGGCTTTGCAATAGGCTTCTCATATCTTTCCTCCAACCAGTTATATCTGTTTTTCCAGCTTTCTCTAAATCTTTGATTTCTAAAGGAGTGGTGCGACAAATTGTCTTTTTATGTATTATCGTCTAATATTTGATTTCCTGGCTCCGATCCCCGATGACGAACTTAAGCATCTAACAAAATTTTCTACAGTCCAATCTGATTCTGCCAATATATATATATATATATATATATATATATATATATATATATATATATATATATATATATATATATATATATATATATATATATATATATATTAACATTTTTCTTTTAAAACCATAGGACTCTGGGTAATAAAAAAAACACACTTTTCAATACATATATAATACACTGGCTTTATTCATTTTATTTTAACATCTATGATTTCAAAGGAATTTTTAGTTTTTAAAATTATTTCTTTGCGTACATCAAATAAAATATCGGAAACTCCTTTAAACTGATTCATAGGCTCCAGTAAATTATTGTATTACAGCATCTTTTTAACTTCTCAATCTTGCTTAATCATCCCAATCTTTTTCCCTAAACGGGCAATTAGGTGGAAAGATGTTCTCATGATGTGTATTTTGCCTATATATAGCGTCTGAAGCTTCTCCAACTATGGTAATATCGCCTAAGTACACCTCTATTTTAACATGTTCAAGAGGTTGAAATATGAAGTCGAAATCAATAAATCTTTTTGGAAGTAAATCATTACTTTTAAGATAAAGCAAAAGAATTGTTTCACCATATTGAGGAGTCATTAATAAATTAAACAGGGGCCCATTAACTTGAATATTTACTAATTTAAATTGGATCCAGCCAGCTGAACAAATGCAGTATTTCTGCCCATGTTTTATATTTTCAGTCCAAAACATTATATTCAGGTGAAATCTTCTATACGAATGAATAATTCGTGCCAATAATATGCGTTTTATAATCAGATATATCTAAGATTCCTTTTCTCTTTTAATCCACTCAGAATCAGTTTCAATATCTGCAAAAGGACAATTTTTCTGGTAGCCATCGATTCGTCTCGCACTCAGAACAGCATCTACAACATCTCCGATTAAAGTTATATCACCTGATACAACTTCAATTTTTGCATGTTCGAAAGGATGAAATTTATAAGTAGTATGTAGGTTTTCGTAATAGGGCTCCCCTTTTCTAATACTAAATATTAGGGTTTTGCTACCCTTTTCCGAAGTAATAAACACACTTAAAATAACTCCAGTCACATTAACGTTAATTATTTTAAAATTATGCCATCTAACTGAGCAAATACAATACTTTTGTCTATGCTGAATGCTTTCCAACCAAAACATCTTTTCTTTCTCACGGTAAGGTTTGCAATGATGGGGGAAAAAATAAACCTAAATCCTTTATATTTGAGCATTATATAGCGTTTCTTCGAAGAAAATCGACCCATGACTGGTATTTATTAGTTATAGACCTGCTAAAGCTGATCAAAGACCTGGTAAAGCTGTTCACAGACCTGGTAAAGCTGTTCATAGACCTGATAAAGCTGGTCAAGGACCTGGTAAAGCTGATCAAGGACCTGGTAAAGCTGTTCGTAGACCTGATAAAAGCTGTTCACAGACCTGGTAAGAGCTGTTCGTAGATCAGATAAAGCTGTTCATGGCCACCAACGCCGCCACCACCACCACCGCCACCACCACCACCAACACCGCCACCACCACCACCACCAACGCCACCACCGCCACCACCAACGCCACCAACGCCGCCACCACCACCACCCCCCACCACCGCCACCACCACCAACAACACCAGCACCAGACCTGGTAAAAGCTGTTCATAGACCTGGTACAGCTGGTCGTAGACCTGTTAAAGCTGTTTATAGACCTGGTAAGAGCTGGTCGTAGACCTGGTAAAGCTGTTCATAGACCTGGTAAGAGCTGGTCGTAGACCTGATAAAGCTGTTCATAGACCTGGTAAAAGCTGTTCGGAGACCTGGTAAGAGCTGGTCGTAGACCTGGTAAAGCTGTTCATAGACCTGGTATAAGCTGTTCGGACCAAGCGAAAACGTGTTTAATTAAATTATTATCAAATTTAAATAATTTATTTTCAAAATTGTTCAAAAAATATACCTACAGACTAAAGGCCTTGCCATGGGATCCGCTTACTCACCTTGCACCATATGTATTTCGGCACGCTCCTTGAGGAAGCATTTCCTAAGGTGAACAGCTTTACCAGGTCTACGACCAGCTCTTACCAGGTCTATAAACAGCTTTAACAGGTCTACGACCAGCTTTACCAGGTCTATGAACAGCTTTTACCAGGTCTGGTGCTGGTGTTGTTGGTGGTGGTGGCGGTGGTGGGGGGTGGTGGTGGTGGCGGCGTTGGTGGCGTTGGTGGTGGCGGTGGTGGCGTTGGTGGTGGTGGTGGTGGCGGTGTTGGTGGTGGTGGTGGCGGTGGTGGTGGTGGCGGCGTTGGTGGCCATGAACAGCTTTATCTGATCTACGAACAGCTCTTACCAGGTCTGTGAACAGCTTTTATCAGGTCTACGAACAGCTTTACCAGGTCCTTGATCAGCTTTACCAGGTCTTTGACCAGCTTTATCAGGTCTATGAACAGCTTTACCAGGTCTGTGAACAGCTTTACCAGGTCTTTGATCAGCTTTAGCAGGTCTATAACTAATAAATACCAGTCATGGGTCGATTTTCTTCGAAGAAACGCTATATAATGCTCAAATATAAAGGATTTAGGTTTATTTTTTCCCCCATCATTGCAAACCTTACCGTGAGAAAGAAAAGATGTTTTGGTTGGAAAGCATTCAGCATAGACAAAAGTATTGTATTTGCTCAGTTAGATGGCATAATTTTAAAATAATTAACGTTAATGTGACTGGAGTTATTTTAAGTGTGTTTATTACTTCGGAAAAGGGTAGCAAAACCCTAATATTTAGTATTAGAAAAGGGGAGCCCTATTACGAAAACCTACATACTACTTATAAATTTCATCCTTTCGAACATGCAAAAATTGAAGTTGTATCAGGTGATATAACTTTAATCGGAGATGTTGTAGATGCTGTTCTGAGTGCGAGACGAATCGATGGCTACCAGAAAAATTGTCCTTTTGCAGATATTGAAACTGATTCTGAGTGGATTAAAAGAGAAAAGGAATCTTAGATATATCTGATTATAAAACGCATATTATTGGCACGAATTATTCATTCGTATAGAAGATTTCACCTGAATATAATATTTTGGACTGAAAATATAAAACATGGGCAGAAATACTGCATTTGTTCAGCTGGCTGGATCCAATTTAAATTAGTAAATATTCAAGTTAATGGGCCCCTGTTTAATTTATTAATGACTCCTCAATATGGTGAAACAATTCTTTTGCTTTATCTTAAAAGTAATGATTTACTTCCAAAAAGATTTATTGATTTCGACTTCATATTTCAACCTCTTGAACATGTTAAAATAGAGGTGTACTTAGGCGATATTACCATAGTTGGAGAAGCTTCAGACGCTATATATAGGCAAAATACACATCATGAGAACATCTTTCCACCTAATTGCCCGTTTAGGGAAAAAGATTGGGATGATAAAGCAAGATTGAGAAGTTAAAAAGATGCTGTAATACAATAATTTACTGGAGCCTATGAATCAGTTTAAAGGAGTTTCCGATATTTTATTTGATGTACGCAAAGAAATAATTTTAAAAACTAAAAATTCCTTTGAAATCATAGATGTTAAAATAAAATGAATAAAGCCAGTGTATTATATATGTATTGAAAAGTGTGTTTTTTTTATTACCCAGAGTCCTATGGTTTTAAAAGAAAAATGTTAATATATATATATATATATATATATATATATATATATATATATATATATATATATATATATATATATATATTGGCAGAATCAGATTGGACTGTAGAAAATTTTGTTAGATGCTTAAGTTCGTCATCGGGGATCGGAGCCAGGAAATCAAATATTAGACGATAATACATAAAAAGACAATTTGTCGCACCACTCCTTTAGAAATCAAAGATTTAGAGAAAGCTGGAAAAACAGATATAACTGGTTGGAGGAAAGATATGAGAAGCCTATTGCAAAGCCTGCCAAAAATTACTATGTAACAACATTTGTCATATCGATAGGCGCAAAAATTCTCTTCTTCAAGTAAAAATGTTAAAGTCCTTAAAATCAATTAAAAATAGAAGAAAGTTTGGGTAATGAAAAATGTCAAAGAAAAACCGTGATAGTGAAGACTGCTGAGCTAAAAGTCATTATGTTCTTAATTCAATATAATTTAGCATTAAGGCTAGCAGCACCTATCATTAACTTAATAAAAGGTGTAGCAAGTGATTCGCCTATTGCAAAGGAATTGCACTGCGGTAGGCCTGAGACCACTAAACTGTTATTACTGTTTTTCAAGATAGTTATTTAAAATCCATTTGAAACATTTTAAGCAGCCAAAAGTTCAGCCTCAGCCTCATAATCGATAAAACTACTGATATAAGCACCACAATGTGCTTAGCTTTGGTTATAAGATACTTCGATAAAAACCTCAAAAAGGTACAATGCATCCGTAATGATGGTTGCTGAGACTGGGGTAAAAGCTTTGCTATAAAAATCTAACAGACCCTTGTATGCTTTAGGTTGTATATACCATTCGCTGCATTTGTGTTCATCTGCAGCAAGTTACCGTCAAACCTTGAAGGCTTGGCTAGAAATGTGCATTTCTTTTTTTGCTCATAGCTACAAGCGTCAATTAGAATATAAAAAGTTTCAAGAATATTTCGATATAAAAACTCACAAAAGCCTAAAAGTTTCCAATACAAGATGGTTATCTTTGGAGCATGTGGTATCACGTATTCTTGAGCAGTGGACTGCACAACAACATTATTTTTTAAACAGGTATACATTTGAAAATCATCAAAAAATACTAATATACTAAAATTAACGAGGTTTTGAATGATATGAATAAAGTTTACTTTTTCTTCTTGGCTTATATTTTTACATGAAGATTATGTATGTGTGTGCCACTTAGTAAATGACATGTATAATCGTACTATAGAAAAACTCTTGGCAATGGTGGGCACCTGTTGAACATTTGAATATCTTTAAGAATGCAAAATTGGTGTCATTCATTCATTCATTGTGATAAATACAAATTCCTCTGATAAGCACGAATTTACTCATAGTCGAAATACAGTACCAAAGCTTTTGACCACATCTTCAAATAAGAGACGCTCTTGTCTTGCCTGTATACAAATCTGAAATTCTATTCTGATAACGGCTCATAATAATCATGTTAATTTCGTCTTCCTATCTTAAGTTCAAGGTTGGTATTCCGGTTTTGGGTATCAATCAACTCTTATCAGGAAATTAGGATAGCGAGACTAGACGTTTATTACTTATCAACGGATTTATGCAAAGCGATGCATGTTATTTTTAAACCCCCGATTTTTCGATTAATTACAGAAATTCTTTTGGATAATCCTCAATGGTGTTATTTTAACTAGTAATCAAGGCCCAAATGATGTAATCGGTGTAATGACTTGCTTGCTATAAAGAAAAAACCCATGCGCCCTTATAAAACGTTTTTTATTGAACCATAGCATAACTGTAGTAATAATCTCTATTTCCTCGCTTTGTCTCCCTCTCCAGGGATTCGTCCATGATTTTTGCTGCTAGAATTCTGGTCACTAGAAACTGAACTAAATTGTGTCAGAAGCCTGTCTTGAGAAAAAAGCTGAAACTTGTTAAATGGTTCTATCTGCTTATCTAAGTTTAAAGTATAATTTATATGCAGCAACTGTAATAATATAATTTTATTGATCAACATAGTAAAACAAATCATTCGATATAACATTCTTAGGCTTATTATTAATATTCTAATTACTAAATTCCAAAATATAACTATGTCCAATACATCCGTAGTTTGTGATGAAATAGGTAGCTTCATTCAGTTTCTGAATTGCGGATTGGGCTATGAAATTAAATCGTGCTGGTAAGAACAACTGATGATTCTCTAATTCCAGAATAATCCGGTCACCATATGTTGTTTTTAGTCTTTCCGCATTTAAAATCCTGTATGCACATCTTTGATCCATGTCGTTTATGTGAAGAAGTGGCTTATATCTTCGTAAATTGAGATTCTCTAAACCCTCACTTATATCTTTCGAATTTTTCTGCTGTACTTGGGCTTGACTCATTTTGATATATATGCCTTTACTCAACGCGAGAAACTATTGAACTGCGCTTATCTGAGCAGATGTCTTATCAGACAGTATGTCCATCGATGATTCGTTATCCGTCGGTATTAACTTTGTAGGAGATGTCATCTCATTCGATGATTATATTAGGTTAATTACCCAACTGACGCCGAGGGGTGAAGGAACAATTTCTTACCATTACTGCCTTTACAATGCCCTGACCTTATTGTGCTAGTTGCGCTTTGGTGACAGAAATTATTTTTCTATCTTTTAACAGAATATATCGTGACAACTCAGCGCGTTGATAATTTAACAGAGCTAGGTTTTTCTTGTGTCAGTGTCTATGGTTGTAATTGCTTTGCGGGTATTAAGTATTCATATGTATAATAAATATAAAGGGTCCCCTGAAATTGGAAAGATACAAAATGTCTTTCAAATTCATTAGATAATTAGCAAATACAAATTCCTCTGATAAGCACGAATTTACTCATAGTCGAAATACAGTGCCAAAGCTTTTGACCACATCTTCAGATAAGAGACGCTCTTGTCTTGCCCCGTATACAAATCTCAAATTCTATTCTGTTAACGGAACATAATGATCATGTTAATTTCTTTCTTCTTCTTCCTATCTAAAGTTCAAGGCTGCTACACGAAATTATGATATGATATAACTCCCGAATTAATGTCTATATTTAGATTTGGAAAAGAAATTGCATAATAATCTTTTAAAGTTCAAGGCTTTTGTTGTTTCATCAAATCGTTTTTCTTATCGCCACCCAAAACATTTACGAGTCTGGGGCATTCAACTCTTATCGGCAAGTTTTACGCTGACCAAATCGAGTCCAGACGTTTTACTACGCCTTATCAGCGAATTGTTATGCTAAAAGAAATCGAGCCAGACAGTTATTAATCAGCGAATTTTTAACAAATTGCGAATGCTATTTTTAAATCGCTTTTTCGGCTAATTATAGAAGTCCTCCAGAGATGGCATCTTAAAATTCAATAAGCCAATAAAATCTATTTGTCTCACCCTGCTCGTATTCATATATTCGCAAAATAAAAAGAGAAAATTTTGTAAATATCTTCCAGAAAATATATAGAAAATGTTCATAACAATTTTAACTTCATAATTACTGACCATACTCAATATCTCGGAAATCCATTGACCTCAAGATATATTACTGCCCAAATTACGTAATCCTACACTAGCAACTTATTTTATCATCACTCGTAGTAAAAGCTCCCGCCGAAAATATCCGGCATAGTAAAATCTCAAAGCAGCACACTCTTATCTTCAGCACGAGCCCAGGTTCATCTACAAAACCTTATCACCCAACGACCACAACATTGCGACCAAATTATTAATTTCTATAGTCAGCTCCCTTATCAATTAGCTTAACATTCGTTTCTATACCCATGATCCAGGTCCAGGTCCAGATCCAGACCCAGGTGCAACTCATACTTACCTTTACTAGCGCGCCGCCGCCAAAACAAAACAATCTAAATTGACCTTCGGAATCACGCAACCATTCCCTTATCTCCAGCCATTTCCTTATCTCCAGCCATTTCCTTATCTCTCTTCTCCCAGAATTGTTATGTATGTTCTGCCCCAAATGAGCAAAAATGTGACGTCAGACCTCAAATTCCCTCACAATTTAACCAATTTTAAGGTGCTCCTGCTCATTTGGGGCAGAACATACATATCCCTACTACTTCGCCGAAAGTGAAATTTGTCGATATTCTTATCTCATAATAGTGTTTTCATCAAATTGTACTTCTGATAACGTTGTTTTTGTGATAACCAAATAGGGACTGTTATTGTGTTGAGTTCGTCTGGCAAACAGAGATTGGGTTTTTTTGGCAAGGACCGGCCAGATATCTTCTTGGTGCAACAGATCATTTCATGGCATCATGAATTGTAATTGGTCTAATGTTTTTTATGAGCGGAACATTGATGTCGCGGTAAGTGCTTTTTATGACAATATATTTACTTGTTTCTTGCATTGTGTTCCTGTTTCTCGTTCGTTTTCTTCTATTTCTAGTCCGCCTTAGCTCAAAAGCTCGCTGAAGCATCTTAAAAACTTAAAAAATAAAGCCTAGAAGCAGTTCGGCTCATCAAGGAGCGACTCGGATTTTTATATCTACTCACAATTGTGCGATGAGTTCAATTCTGAAATTCATGCCTCATATAATAATTACATTACCAGAATGAGTTCCATTATACGCGGTGAGCCTAAGCAGTTTTGGAGATTTATTAACTCTAAGCGTAGCACCGACCTCTTCTGGTGTCGAATCTGTTAGATGTTTCCAGTCTGTCAGCTAACTGCCTGGTCCACACCTGCCTTCTTAGCAGCCTTAGCTGACGCTATCTGCTGCTTTCTTCGCTTCGTAGCTGCTTTTTTCGAGGTACCCTGGTTCCCCCTTTTCCTACAATCCTTTGGAAGTCTCCATATCTGCAGGTTGCTCGAGCCTGCACTGGCTTCATCTGACCTATAAAGGTCTGACTCGACCCGCGCCACCTTACCTTCGCAACCTTTTACGGCTACAACATCATTTTTCTTAATTTTAAAATCCATTTTTGGACCCACGAGTCGGGGGAGAAATAAACGGACCGATAAGGTAGAGATCCCTCCATACCAACCCTACTCAACTAGGTTACAACAGGAGATTGAGCTGCCCCTTAGGAGATACCACTAGCGAACCTTTAACCCCGGATCCTGCGAGAGGCACCAAACCGATTTGGGAAGTCCCATCCGCAGATGCTTCCTCTCTCAGACTCCCTCAGCGTGGCTCAACAACCTTGTGTGTGGGGGATCCTACTCTATACAACAACAAAAGAATCATCCGAATCGGTCCACGCATTACGAATTTAGGTTTCACCTCCACCAAACATTTTTTTGACATGGTACCAATCGGTGAACATACTCTACCCTACAAAGAAAGAATCATCCAAATCGGTCCACGAGTTACGAAGACTACCCCTCGCCCTCACCACCCACCCCCCCCACCCTACCCTAGAACCAAATTTTATTTGATTATTAGCAATGGCGTATCATTTAGAACCAAAAAGAATCGACGCATTACGAAGGTGGGTTTTACCCCTTACCCTCACAGTGCCAATCGAGGAACGAAGAAAAATCATCCAAGTCGATCCAATTATTACAATGTTGGACTACCCCCCCCCCCCCCCCAACCCAATGGAGCAATGAAGAATCATATTCTATAAAACTATAAAAAACACGAATAATCTTAATCGGTTCATGCATTAAGAAGTTAGGTTTCACCAACCAGCCTCCCCCCCCTCCCACCACACCTAAAATTTTTTTGACATGGTATCAATCGGAGAACATACTCTACCAAACAAAAACAGAATTATCCAAATAGGTCCACGCATTACCAAGTCCCCCCCCCCCCCCACCCACCCAACCTGGTACGAAAATTTTTTATTATTAGCAATGGGGGATCATACTCTATACATATACAACAACAAAAAGAGTCATCCAAATCGGTGCACGCGTTCCGAAATTAGATTTTACCCCCACCCCCACCCCACTTAAAAATTATTTGTCATGCTACAATCGGTGAGCATACTCTACCTAACAAAAAAAATCATCATCAAAATCGGTCCATGCGTTACAAAATTAAACATAAAAAAAGTAAGAAAAATTAAAAAATACATGTCGCACTTAGAACCTCGTTGTTTTTGGGAAGTCGGTTTAACATGGGATCACTTTTCGCTAGTTGTTTTTAACCCGGTTTTACTATTGTCGACGTCATGTCGCCTACCTAATGCAGGCCATAGAAGTTCACTGAAAATAAAATTGTAAAATTTATAAGCTGAGACAGCTTATAAATCACTCCATTTTCATACATCTCAGTATTGTAAACCAATTCCCTTGTGACTTTGTACAACTTTCCATTATCAATACGATAGGCCGCTTCTTCAGCTTTCTGTTGTTATAAGTGCGCTTATCTCGTCTTTCACTTCATTGAACGACTTTCTGTAGGAAACGGGATGCCGTTCTCATATAATAGATTTCAATGATAGCTAAGTTTAACATTATTTACATGGTGTGGTATAGAAGGGGTATTTGCGAAAAATGTAACCCTACTCTACAGTTTTTAACGGTTACTAGACTACAACCATGGAATAATAGGGTATTTTAAAACGACATTTATTCACAAAATGTGCAGCAAATATTTGCATACTTGCTGCACATTTTGTGCATTTTGTGAAAATATTTTTACCGCAAGGTTAGTGGGACAGTGTAAGTGATCATCATTTGATACAGCTGTCTAGATCGGTTTTAAAAATTTTGTCTTAAGGAGGCGTTCCCGGAAAACCATGGGAATAATAGGGTATTTTAAAACGACATTTATTCACAAAATGTGCAGCAAATATTTGCATACTTGCTGCACATTTTGTGAAAATATTTTTACCGCAAGGTTAGTGGGACAGTGTAAGTGATCATCATTTGATACAGCTGTCTAGATCGGTTTTAAAAATTTTGTGTTGGAGTTTCACGTGCTTGGGTAATCAGCGTAATCCCCCTACCCTAGAACCAAATTTTATTTGATTATTAGCAATGGCGTATCATTTAGAACCAAAAAGAATCGACGCATTACGAAGGTGGGTTTTACCCCTTACCCTCACAGTGCCAATCGAGGAACGAAGAAAAATCATCCAAGTCGATCCAATTATTACAATGTTGGACTACCCCCCCCCCCCCCCCCCCAACCCAATGGAGCAATGAAGAATCATATTCTATAAAACTATAAAAAACACGAATAATCTTAATCGGTTCATGCATTAAGAAGTTAGGTTTCACCAACCAGCCCCCCCCCTCCCACCACACCTAAAATTTTTTTGACATGGTACCAATCGGAGAACATACTCTACCAAACAAAAACAGAATTATCCAAATAGGTCCACGCATTACCAAGTCCCCCCCCCCCCCCCCCACCCACCCAACCTGGTACGAAAATTTTTTATTATTAGCAATGGGGGATCATACTCTATACATATACAACAACAAAAAGAGTCATCCAAATCGGTGCACGCGTTCCGAAATTAGATTATACCCCCACCCCCACCCCACTTAAAAATTATTTGTCATGCTACAATCGGTGAGCATACTCTACCTAACAAAAAAAATCATCATCAAAATCGGTCCATGCGTTACAAAATTAAACATAAAAAAAGTAAGAAAAATTAAAAAATACATGTCGCACTTAGAACCTCGTTGTTTTTGGGAAGTCGGTTTAACATGGGATCACTTTTCGCTAGTTGTTTTTAACCCGGTTTTACTATTGTCGACGTCATGTCGCCTACCTAATGCAGGCCATAGAAGTTCACTGAAAATAAAATTGTAAAATTTATAAGCTGAGATAGCTTATAAATCACTCCATTTTCATACATCTCAGTATTGTAAACCAATTCCCTTGTGACTTTGTACAACTTTCCATTATCAATACGATAGGCCGCTTCTTCAGCTTTCTGTTGTTATAAGTGCGCTTATCTCGTCTTTCACTTCATTGAACGACTTTCTGTAGGAAACGGGATGCCGTTCTCATATAATAGATTTCAATGATAGCTAAGTTAAACATTATTTACATGGTGTGGTATAGAAGGGGTATTTGCGAAAAATGTAACCCTACTCTACAGTTTTTAACGGTTACTAGACTACAACCATGGAATAATAGGGTATTTTAAAACGACATTTATTCACAAAATGTGCAGCAAATATTTGCATACTTGCTGCACATTTTGTGCATTTTGTGAAAATATTTTTACCGCAAGGTTAGTGGGACAGTGTAAGTGATCATCATTTGATACAGCTGTCTAGATCGGTTTTAAAAATTTTGTCTTAAGGAGGCGTTCCCGGAAAACCATGGGAATAATAGGGTATTTTAAAACGACATTTATTCACAAAATGTGCAGCAAATATTTGCATACTTGCTGCACATTTTGTGAAAATATTTTTACCGCAAGGTTAGTGGGACAGTGTAAGTGATCATCATTTGATACAGCTGTCTAGATCGGTTTTAAAAATTTTGTATTGGAGTTTCATCTAGTTTTCGTTTTTCCGCGAAGGCGTCCAGAAGCTGAAGAAGAGTTAACCCGTTGGTGCTGCTGTTGAGAACGAATCAAAGGAGCTTAACTTTTCTTCATTAGAAACGCCGATCGTGTTAAGATTGTTAAGATTTGTTATATTTCTTACGTTGCTCGAGTTTACAAGCAGTTTGTTTTGATTTTGATTTTGACATTTATTCAATGATGATGATTGGGATTTTCATGTATTTTAAAATTTCCTATGGTTGCTTTCGTATTTCCCTCTTCACATAGACGATGCGTTTACAGGCGCGCCTTAAGAATCATCCAAAACGGTGGGCGTTATAAAGTTAGGCGTCCAGAAATCGACCGAAATTGCACGATTAAAACGCATGTAAAGTAGGTTGAAATTGTCCAATCAAAAAACCACCACGTCATTCGACATAGTATTATATAATAAACAAATTGAACAAAAAAAGAGCAAATCAGTTCAATACTTGTCCATTAATCACACCAACCACTTCGAAAAATTGCGATCCGGGAAAAACACTCGCAAAGTTTTGAAGTTTTTTTTTATACGATGTGGCCAAATCCCAGGGGACAACCCTTTGATGCGTTAGCATGGTTTTGGCCGGAAGGGAATTTAGGGTAAGGGAAGTGCGGAAACTTGAGTCTTGTTTTTGCATTGCTGCGAGCTAGACAACAGCCCAGAGATGAAGTGGATTATTTTGTAATTTCTTAATTAAAGCTTACGAAGTTGAGTGAAATTTTCGGAAAAAAAAGCTGTAGAGGCACTTCCAGTTTGCAAATCGAAATAATCGTCCAGAGATGTAAGGCCTGTTCATAAATGCAAGTTTGCGCTGCAACTGCATCATTCATAAACTGATTCGGTTCAGCTGAATTGGGCAATTACTGCGCAAATCTGTCTTTATGAATAGGCCCGTATTCGCAAGGCCCTTAAGAAGACGGTCAAGCAAAAACCAATTTCGATTTTTTTAAATTTATTTCCGGGAATTCCCCCTTAAGTTAATAAACAAGTAAGAAAAATAGTAGGGAAGTGAGCCATAAATTTGTTCCCTCACTATCTAGCTTCTTGAATTTGACATTAGTCAGCTGTCGTCAGATATTTGTTTGGATCAGTTTCGAAAGACATATTGAAGTGTTTTTAAGATCTAAATTGAATTCCTTCCATTAAAGACAATAAGTCAAAAGGTTTATGGTAATAATATATATCAGAAATTACCTCGGAAACAACTATCTAATTTGGTAAACTAGTATTATTAGCGCCAAATATTTCAGATGTTTTATCTGATCCGAAAGACTAAATATGAAAAGAGATTGAATCTCGTGCGCAAAATATAATATTTTAATTGTGTTATATATTTGCTTTACGTAACAGATACTATTATCTATTGTATTTAAAAATCTCTCATTTGATGAATAAGTAAATTTATTTCACATTCCAATCAAGTTAATTTACTTTCACATAGAAATTGCTCTTGTCGTATATTGAAACGCTTAGTTTATTTGATTATTTTTCCATAAACATGTTTTGGCTGTTATCATAGAGTTTCTTATTTACATCATTCGGGGTTAATCCCTTCAACTTGAAAATAATCTTTAGATTTTAGAATAAATAGAGTAACAATAACAGTACAAAGTTAAGTCAGCGAGAGAAATCAGGATGTGAAAATTCGTATGCAACTTTTTAAAACCTAAAATTACACTTATAACTAAAAGTTTGATTTGTATTAACGAAGTTACAGCAATTGTCTATTTTAGGAATTTTTTTAATACACACAAATATTAATAAATTTTCCTTTTATTTTACTAATGTGAGAATTTATCAATACCTGTTTGCTATTCCTAATTCGCAAAAAATATTCTATCACTGAATAACATTGTTTTGCCTATATCATTATTCGAGGCAAAAGGCTTTAATTTTAACTGAACATGGAAATCATTTCCTGTCCGCTTACCACTCCATTTTAACATAATTAAGATTTTATTGTATTCCTGAAGTACCTACTAAACTTTTTCCACTATATTTTTAATTCGAAAATTATTTATTGTCAAAAACTATAATTTCTCTACGCTTTATGAACTAAGAGTACAATACAGAAAAACTTTACTACATTTGACATAACTCAATCTGTCACAGTTTGAAAATTTCTACACTCTTTTTGAACAGAATTTATAATCCATAATAGAGAAATTTAGAATTGGAAAATAATTAAAAAGTTATGTTACATAATAACAAAGTTTTTAACTTCTTGGAAATCCAGGAAAAGTTTAAAGAGCGGCTAGAAATTTGAACTGTGTTATGAGGATAAGCCCGCAAACTCATCAGTACGTATACAAATTCATATCTGGCTCTACGTTGTAGTACAGCCTTCATAATTACGCTTATCAAACATTACTTAAATAACTTTCGAACAAAACTTTAAAGTATAAGTATATACAATAGGGAAATCTTCTCAATTTCAGGCTTTATATTAAGATTTATGGCTTTTCAATATTTTACTTCTTTACAGCTCCACTAACAGCACATCTACAGCCTCAGGTTCAGACAATCGATGTCGACAAAGATGCACTGTTTCAATGTATAGTCACCGGACATCCTGTCCATGACGTTAATTGGTTGCATGATGGAAAACCAATTCTAAGGGATAATCGAGTTGAGGTATGACCAAAAAAAATTTTAAATCAACTCGGCCAGATAACAAGACCTACCCGCCCCATCCATAGGTTATTTGAAGTAAAGGTACTGTGGGATCCCCTTTAAGGTGAGCTGTATACTTTGCACGGTTACACTGAAAGGCCATAGAATAGATAGATGGATGGGGGCGGCAGTTCATTCAATAAAAAAGATAAATCCTTACCTAGGTTGTCCTATTTTCAGATACACTCAGACCCACCAAGACTGATAATAAAAAAGGTCCAAAAGGAAGATCAGGGAATGTATCAGTGCTTCGTTTCCAATGAGTGGGAACAAATTCAATCGACAGCTGAGCTTCAGTTGGGAGGTAAGTAAATGGAAAATTTTCTCGTTTTTAATTTCATTTGATTTTCTGTCGACTTTCGAGTTGAAGGCAAAGGTTTGCACTTCGCATTTCCTAATTTATCTCTTGATGAAGTAGTGCCGGGAAAATGTCTAGGAAGAGGAGTACTCACCACTCAGGTACTGAGAATATTATTTGTTAAAGTGTTTGAACGGCAAGCGGAAAAAGTATAGCGATATCTATTTCATATCTATTAGATTAGATCTATCTTATTCAGTATTGAATAAGGTAGTATAGAAAACTGCTCCTATTTAACTCCTTTCTTCATTATTTATTGTATGGTAAACTCCTAAAAATATAATATTCGAGAAATGTGTTAAAATATAATTTAGCCTCAGAACGATTATAATTCGATGGTTTTCTGGAGTAAGATATCGTAACTGGTACTGGAGTAAATATATCTCTTACCGTTAGTTACAAATGATATGACATAGGATGCTTACTTTGTTCTGAGAAAAAATTAATTTTACATAATTTTAATATAAAAACTCTATAGATAAAGTACTCTATCACATAAACTTTAAGATTAATGGTTTTATTTAACATTTGATGATGTACGACGAGTTTTCTGTGGGGCTTACCGAGATATAGGTACTGTCTACTGATAAGAAATCACATAGGACTACGAACAGTGACGCTCTCTAGTATCCGAGGCCAAGATCCACTTTGTGTCGATGCATGAGCAGATTAGGGTCTTTAAACAAAGTTAAATAAGACCTCAGCTAATTTCCTCACGATGTATTTTTCACTGTCAAAGCAAGTGACAGTGATTCGGAGTTGAATCAAAAAGTAATAGGCGAGGGCCAGAAGACTTCCCGGTTTTATTTAAGTTTGATTCGATTTCTTCCGAATTCCTACAGCTCAAACAGAAATCTTCTGCATCTGGACCCAGTCTTCTGGCAGGATAGCCTAATGTACAGTTAACTGTTACAACACCTACTGCTCGTAAGCGTCGCTTTTACTGCCACTGTACATTGTGTGCAGCATGTGGCCCTGTTAGTCCACCAGCTCTCAGCACCCTCCTTCGCCAATTCATCCATACTCTCATTATCTGGGATATTCCTATGTTCAGGTACCCATATATCTTGTAATACCCAGATCACCTTGTGATATCTGGAAATCTCACCTAGGCTATTCTTACACATTTGCAATAATATTGATTGCATTACAACAGCTTCTTGCTAAATGGCCGCCTGACTGTCAATATATGTATATGCGGATGTACATATTGAAATCTATATGCCTAGGTACTTAAACAGTCACTGTTATTTCCACCTGAAAGACACTACATCTGTTTGGCTGTCTGTAAGATTCGTGCAGTGCCATTTGCTGGATTATACTCCCACACTTTTGGTTGTGACGGCACTGGTTTAGATCCCTCACTACCACTTCATTCCTGTTCCACTTCTTTTAAGCAGGCAGCTTAAGAAGGGAATCCCGGTTAGCAGGACCAAAAAACCGATTTTTTTTCGCTTAAACAAATGCTTGGTATTTCAAAAACATGTAGTTATAATCCTAGAGCCGTACCTGAACTGCTTATCTCTGAAACCGCGCACCGCGTGTTTGATCGGAGCCCGGGCCGCCCGGCGCCAATAGATCAGTCGGTCTCCTAGAAAGCTGTAGTTTTTCTTCGGTTTTTCGTGTGCGTAGACGTAGACGAAGGCCTTAGAAAAAAATCAGCTCCACGAAGAAGAAGAAGAGGGCTTAATGTATGCTCCTGGAATGGCTGATTAACCATTGGAACCCGAAAGATATCAAAAACATTGCTTTCTTCCAGATTTCCGGCGCGAAACTTTAAACGCACTTTACTCGAATTCATATTTTTCGAACTTGCCCGATTCATAGTTCGAAGAGTATTTGACCTATCAACTTCAAATCGAGCATACATATTTTTGAAATTTGTTATTAGTCGGTGAACCACTCAAAACTGATAAAAAATTGTTTTAAACAATTCATTTAATCAAATTCGAACAAAAATTTTCCTAAAAATCAGGTTTTTTGTTTATCTAGCGGTTTTTTTGTAAAATATTAATTTTTTTTCAAAATGTTTTTGGTTCACCGACTAACCTTCAAACCCAACTTGAAAAAACTTTTTGAATTTATTGTTTCAAACCTTTGTGTGAGGAGCTACAAATCGGGCAATTTGGTGTATCGTTTTTGGACACGTTGCACATATGAGCTTATAAATCGTCATGTAATCTATTTATCAAACCAAAAAAAAATTCATTTTTGTACTCCAAAGTAACCTCAATAAACCACAAAAGTTTTGGAAAAATTTGTTATCTTCTTCATCCCCAAAAAAATCTTGGAAAATCGGTTACTTTTCAGGCTGCTAAACGGGATTCCCCCCTTAAGACTTTCAAAACTTCCATCTACGAGTCATATATTTTCTACGACATAAGTTGGATTTTTTTTTAAACCAGTACCTTTGAGGATCAACATGCACGGTATTTTAAAGTTTAATTTCTTTGACAAGAAATTCATTCAGGATTTTCATATGGCCAATCAGATTATCTAAAGTGACGAAACCGAACCACGAAGCCTTATAACACTTGTGGCATAGCAATTGCAGGTGCAGTGTATATATATATATATATATATATATATATATATATATATATATATATATATATATATATATATATATATATATATATATATATATATATATATATATATATATATATATATATATATATATATATATATATATATATATATATATATATATATATATATGTATATATGCTCCTATCAATAACTTACACAAACAGCAGAAGGAAAAGGACCCTCACTGGTGAAATCCGTTGGTGGCCCTTATAATCACTTATTTACCCCTAACCTGGCTGTGACTGACTTCCTGACTGTGAAGCAAATTTATCGGAACATAGGCGTCTCATTAACCTTCCTAAAGACTGATCTTTCAATGGAATTGAAATAAAATACACACAATGAGTTATTTCCTTACCAATAACAACACAATCCGAATAAAATATGTATTGCAATAATGGCGGATTTCCCTGATTTATAGACATGCATGCTTGTTTGAATGTAACGGTGAGAGATGATGTGTGTCAAGCTACCGACATTACTCTGCAATCTAAATGGTTTTTTATTGTAACCTATTGTGAGCAGAAAACAACTACGATTCGCCGCCGGTGGCGATCGAACCTGTGATCTCCGGAATGGAAGACCAACACTTTATCACTTACACCAACGAGTAGATTTGCCAAAGCTAATCTGATTCTCCTGATTTTGATATAAAAACCAATCTCCCCATGTCTAAGATAACTAATAGCGTTTTCTAATCCTCATGAAATCATTCTGGTTTCGAGTCTGATGAGTACATGTCTTCTTATGGTTTCATGAATAAAAATAAAAATAATAAACTTGTTGCTTTTATAATTCAGTATTTATTCACTTTGCTATCATACTTTGAGCATTTAACACATCGGCTGAAAAGTCCCGGACCTAACAAAGAAAACGCGGTTTTTTTTGTTCAAAATTGCCTTTATTCATCAACGTAATCTCCATCAAGAGCCACACAATCATACCAGCGCCGCTCTAACATTTCAATACCACTTTTGTAGAACGATTTATCTTTTGCCTCAAAATAGGCCTCAGTTTCAGCGATAACCTCTTCATTCGAGCGAAATTTCTTACCGGTGAGCAGTTTTTTGAGGTCTGCGAACAGCCACTAGTCGCTGGAAGCCAAATCTGACGAATACGGTGGATGTGGGAGCAATTCAAAGTTCAATTCATGTAGTTTTGCCATTGTTTTGATTGACTTGTGACACGGTGTGTTGTCTTGATGAAACAAAATTTTTGTCTTTGCCATATGCGATCGTTTCTTTGCAATTTCGGTCTTCAAAAGCTCCAATAACGCTATATAATATTTACTGTTGATGGTATTTACCTTCTCAAGATAGTCGATGAATATTACACCACGCACATCTCAAAATACCGAGACCATAACCTTTCCACCCGATTGTTGTGCTTTCGGGCGCTTTGGACGAGATTCACCAGTTGCTCTCCACTCAGATGACGATCGTTTTGATTCCGGAGTGAAGTGATGGATTCATGTTTCATACATTGTCACATATCGACGTAAAAATTTCGGTTTGTTACGTTTAAACATGGCCAAACACTGCTCAGAATCATCAACACGTTCTTGTTTTTGGTCAACAGTGAGCAAACGCGGCACCCACTTTTAACAGAGCTTTCTCAAAGTCAAATGCTCATGCAATATAAAGCCAACACGTTCTTTTGATATCTTTACGATGTCAGCTTACTCACGCAACTTCACTTTTCGATCATTCAAACGATTTTGTGGATTTTTTTATGTTTTCTGGTGTTACCGCCTCATTTGGACGTCCACTGCGTTCTTCATCATCGGTGTCTCTACGACCACGTTTGAAGTCAGCAAACCAACGTTTTATTATTGTTTCCGATGGAGCGGAGTCCTTATAACACTTTTGAAGCCATTGCTCCGCTTGAACGGTATTTTTTCCCATCAAGAAGCAGTGTAAAATTAAAACACGAAATTATTTTTGATCCATTGTTCCGAAAATAACAAAAGTAGTGTTACTCTTAGCACAATAACTCACAAACTTATAAGTAGAATATCATGAAATTTTAACAGCTTTCTTTTGAAGATTAGTACTAACTGAAAAAGCGGTGAATGCAATAAGACTAGCGCCATCTACGTGTTAGGCCCGGGACTTTTCAGCCCATGTGTTACACTAAGAATGTTTGGTCACTGAAAAATTTCTTAATTTTCTTAACTTAAGTAAATTATGTATAAAGCGATATGTCTGAAAGGCTAGGTGAATTAAAGTATATTTACATATATGAGATCGAGGGTTCACAATGAAAAGAATTTTGAAACGAAGAATCCGCAACAGCGCTGGTATCCCAGTGAATAGGGTGCTCAGGTACCCTGCGCATGCTTCTCAGTTCAAGACTTAATCTCGTCAGTTGTTAATTTTTCTCCGATTGTTGATTATCAAAATAATTCTAACAACCGTGATTCTGAATTAGTTGCCGGCTTAAAGGCGAATGTCATTGTCAATTGTACAATTAAATTAATTGTATTGGAAATAATACTTATTCGAGCAGCCTAAGCTCTGAATAAGTATTGGGGAAATATCAGTCGGCATCAAAAAACGTCGGAAATTTTATCTGAGTGAATGTTTAGGAAATATTTGTAGGAAACACAAGTTAATTAATTCCAGCATCCAGGGCTCTAAATAAATGTTAACCAGTCAGCTGTGTTTGATTACCTGTAATGGAGAAATGGCAGTATTTTGTCGCATGACGACTATATCCGCCATGCGTAAAATTTAGTTACCACTTGCTAATTAAATTGCAAATGTGTTTATATTTGTGTTAAGTGAATGAATAAATATTAGTAATAGAATTGTTCATTTTATAAAATAAAGCCATATTTTTGATCTAAGGTGTATCGGGATGACTACAAAACTAAACCATAATTATTTCCTTTAAAATTTTTATTAACAAACAAATCTCCTCGGTGATTACTCTCGCGCCAACTATTTTCCTTCCGGATCTGTAGAATGGGTTAACTGCCTAAACTACGCTATACCGCACTCACACTTCTCACTCACATTAGATCAGCAAAGCGGACATACCGTCAGAGCTGACCTAATCCTGTGATTTGGAGGATTGATACCTGGACATACCAACTTAATCAATTCCTCCTTCATCGGACATACCAGATGATCGCAGGACTTACTACGGTTTTATTACAATCCCGGACATACCACAGATAAGTAATAAAACCACCCAATAAGCGGACATACCAGCTATATCGGGATAATTCACAGGAGTGTGCTTCAGCTTCACGGGACACACCACGATCCGCTGAAGTCACATCCCTCCAATGTGCGGACACACCAGCACTATTGGCACAACAATACCATGTCCCCCAACTTCACCGGACATACCACATTCCATCGGGGAGCACTTGGACTGATTCATCATCACACACACAAATATTCAACGACAACCTACGATTAGAGGAACTGATAAACTCTAACTTAACTACTACCCACTACACAGTACACACAACCCAGTACCCACTACACAGTACAAACTACACAGTACCCACCTTTATAAATTATGAATTTAATAACTGAAATCACTACATGTATAGATTAAGATCTTTAAACTACTTTTCACTTTGCACGTTTAATTAAAACTGAGGATCTTTCTTAAGGAGAATGAAAGCAAACCTCAGGAAACTAAGGGGTTGGTCTATACCTGTGAGGGAACGCTAATTATTTTAGGAATTTTTGGATGAGGGTCATAACTTACGAAATTTTAAAAGACATGCACAATTTGTTTACGCAAGCGGCGATGGCGCCTTTCCCATTACATTTTCCCAGAAGAGGTAAAGGATTAATTGAACTTGCCATTTATTGCAACCTACATTAAGTATTTGAATGTCGGAGGATGGAAAAGGGACCAACTCTTTCAAATTGTTTATCTATTTTATTATGGTTGTGTCTGTCCTGGAAATCTTGGATTTTCTGAATTGGTTATTACCTGACAGGTGCGCGCTTTGAAAAGAGGTCAGCTGTGGCGAATGTTTAATAATAGGTTAATTAAAAAATATTATTGAACAACCAGGCTGTGATAATATTTGGTGATAACATTGGTGGTAAAATTTTGATTAAATAAATTTTTGGAAATTAATTTGCAAATTTAAAGTTGAAATATAAATTAATTACTTTTTCTGTTTTATTATTTATTATTGTTGTAATATTATATAATGTTTGGGTATCCCAAGTACCATTTATTTCTACTTGCAAGCGTTAGCGTCAGTCTCGCTCCCGTCCAAGTTCCCTACGATTAACTTCGTAAGATGGATGTTGGAGTTGAATTTGGGGCTCATTAAATACCATATTTGCAACCCTTTGTTCCTTTCATGCCAAAGCGCTGTTGTATCCTAAATTTCTATTATCTCTTTTTTTTCAATAATAGTCGACCAATATCTCACAAATAACCCTGCAGACATTGAGAGCTGAATATTGCCTTATCCTCCTTCCCGGACCACACATCATCGGAACGTTCTTAATACAAAACTATTCACATGATGGCATCCGTAAGACTAGATGAATTGTTTTGGTCCAAATTTGGCAATTATTGTTATACCCAGCTGATGATAGACAGTCATAAATAACGGCGGAAGTTATAGAACTTATTTAAAATTAAATCTTTCTTAAAAACTACCTCTACTCTGCTCTTTGTATCAAAAAAGAATGAAGAAACTTCCCCACGACCCAATGAAAATGCACAAGTAAAATTTTCTTATTACATCATATTGCAATCATGCACAGTAAAATTTTCCTTTGTAATTAATAATTTAAAATAACCAATCAAACATCAAAGGTTGTAAAAAAGCATTCAAGTCAATGTTTACACGAACCGAACCGTGGAATTCATCGAACGCAATCTGAAGAATTAATAAAACATTTCAAAATTTCTGCGCATACTTCTGCCGGAAAAAGTCTCATTGGGTTATCAAATTCAATTTCCAGATGCTTCACCGGAACTGCTTTATTGGTTTTCTGAGCAGACCCTTCAGCCAGGACCGACCGTATCACTAAAATGTGTAGCGACAGGCAACCCCCCACCTCAGTTTACATGGACATTGGACGGATTTCCGGTAAATATATTCTTCCCATTCCCAATGTCCTGTCTTATCTTGTAAAATCATGTTATTTAGCTAGAAAAATGTTCTAATGGTTAATTTCCACTTCATTTCATTCAAAAACGTTCTTCTATAATATCAACCCTATTGGGAAATATCGAAACCTCCAGATTCCGGATAACTCGAGGTTTCTAGTTGGACAGCATGTTACTATTCATGACGATGTCGTCAGCCATGTCAACATATCAAACGTGAAGGAAGAGGATGGTGGCGAGTACACATGCATAGCACAGAACAGTATCGGAAAGTACGCACTTTTGCTCTTGTGCCAATTTAACCGATGATTTATCGAAGATTTTGTTAATGGTGTGTCATCTTATTTCCAGGGTATCTCACAGTGCGAAAGTAAATGTTTATGGACTTCCATACATCCGAGAAATGCCAAAAATAACGGGTATCTCGGGACGGGACCTTGTGGTAAAATGTCCTGTAGCAGGATATCCAATCGACAAAATTCACTGGGAGCGCGGTAAGTAGAATCCCCGACATACATAATAATATCAGATGTTGCTAATAACAGCTCTGGGGGCTTATCTCTCGGCTGGCAAGTCAAGCATAACCGAGTTCCGGAATAAGGGGGCCCCGACTTCAATCCGCCCATCTGCTTTAATCAATTTCATTGAATGTGTAACATGTATTTTTGGTCTTTATACGTTTTATCTAGATGGACAAACTTTGCCCATTAACCGGAGACAAAGGGCGTACAACAATGGAACACTTGTCATAGAACAATTGCAGAGGCTGGAAGATGCCGGGACGTATACATGCATGGCTCAGAATAAGCAAAAGCAGACCGCCAGGCGGAATGTAGAGATCCAAGTTTTAGGTATGTACTCAAATATCATAAGTTTACAGGCAAATTTTATATGTTTCTGCTACTTACCGAAGAGGGTATGCTATCCTCATAGCACGAGGTTTTATTGTTCCATAGTAGCACGAAACATACCTAAGATGGATGTCTGCCTGTTTGATGATGACATTATATCGTCCCAGCACACCAGAATATCCTTCTGGTATAAACATAAAAACAGGAACTCATTATGTCCTTTCTTCTCTTTCCATGTTTTCTGTTATATACAAAATAGTTCCACCAAAAATTATGCCGATTCAAGCCATGACTAATATGCTCCGGGAGGGAATGAGAGCTGCAATTTCATGTCAAATTCTCGAGGGTGATTTGCCGGTTAGTTTCCGGTGGGAAAGGAATGGAAAACCGCTTCTTGGTACGGGGTAAGTGCACATTTATGTATAAATGAAATGTATACTTTAAGTGCTTTCTACTTTATTTTAATGTTAAGAAAACAAAATAAAAGACAAAATTCAACTTCATGGAAAACATTAAAAAACATTTTACGCTTTTGACACAAATACAAATTTTATCATAAGGAGTTTTAAGTGTGGAATGTTGTCAATTATCACTAAAATAATTTAAGTATGAAAAAGAATTACATTAATAGCGCAGTAAGTTTTATCGAACGAAAATTGTTGGGAAAATTGTTAACAATTTGAAATTACTATTTGTCACTCAAGAACTAAGACAATACCTTCAATTCAAGCACAGACCATGTTAAGGAGCTAGAAAATGCATCTTCATTTATTTTGCTCTCGTACCTTATTAAAAGATTAAAATATGAAATCAGTGCATGCATTGCCATAGATCCAGATTTAATATTCCATCTTATTAATTAAAAGTTCTTTATGCTTAATGGCATCCTTTAAATATCAGTCACCAGTATCACTACTGTAATATTACCTTTCTATAGTTCCCATAACCCGGGCGGGAGAAATACTTCACGCATAAGTTGATTCCGAACCACCGACATTACGCTGCAACCAGAAGCCATTGGGTTCTTTTTATCGTTATCTGTTGTCAGTAGAAAACAACGATGGGCCACTTACTGTGGGGTTTAAACCGGGACTTCCGGGATGGAAGACCGACTGTTATTAGTTAATGTACCGACGACATCAGCCTAGAAAGTCCATTAGATTTAGAGGTTTATCTAAATTTCACATTCATATACATATAACGGTCGGTCGGTCTTCGGTAGAGTAAATGATAACGTAGGGTTGTTTTCTGTTGACAACATATTAAGATAAAAGGCCATGGGAGTTGCAGAGAAAATGTCAGAGGTTAAATTTTAAGTACACATGCAACCTTTGTCTCAAATCAGGTAAAGTTCTTCTCCCATCCCATGCCCCATAAGGGGTTACGGAAACTAGAAAGAGATAGTTATAATCTCGGCACCCAACTGCCATGCTTTTGGATTGATATAATAATAATAATTTATTAGCAAATTTATCCATTTGAGAACATGCTTTTAAAACGTTTCCTTAACATATTTTACAACAAATTTTTTTTTTTAAAATCGTAAGTTCATGGCATTAACTCAAATAGTAATAGAACTGTACAAAACACAGAATTTCTTGTTTTTATTAAATAATATGAGCTTCTTATATAGTTCTCATTAACAGAATAATTGAATAGTATTCAAAATGGGGTTTTACTATTGTTTTATAAATATGTATTGATGTTTGTTGTTGTGAACTTCCTATAGGTGAACAAAACCTACGGGAAAGAAACTACTGCAGAGGCCCTTATGCGCTGATTTTGCGTGGTCAGATTTTAATGTTTTTCTCGCAATTTTCTGACGTGTCAAACATGTCTTGAAACATTTGAAAATTTTAATTTAGTAATTTGGTGCAATTTAAATCATACATACTTTAAATAACTTTAATTTAAACTGTCAAACTGTAAATGAAATGAACAAATTTAAAACTTATTACGAAATGTATAGTGGAATATTGTAAAAATACACCCTTTCTCGACGATCTGGAATAACCTAAAAAAAGTTTTAGGATCACCAGCTGTTTTGCGAATAGTCTGCACTGCGGGAAGGAAAAATTTTTGTCTATGAGGGGTTTGTAAAAAATTTTTATAAATCAAAATTTTTATTTTATTTGATTGTTAATTTTTTTATTAATATAACGATAAATTATGCGGTTAATATAATAAAAATGTTAGCACTGATTAATATTCTCTTGCATTAGATGTCCAAAAGAGGTGTTTTTACGCCAAAACTAACTTGAAGCTATTGGAAGTTAGAATTTAGACTAGAAAAGGTAGCATGATTTCAGAGAATTGCTTAAATCAAGACCTGTTTCAACTCAGCAGAGGAACGAGACTATAGACAGTGATGCAACCCACAAATTAAATTAGTAGTGCATATTTTCAATAACTGAAAATACTTTTCTCAGCTAATTTATCTTTTATGAAACAATGCACACAAGTTAAAAGTGGGGAAATATTCCAATTCAATGATGCCAAATCAGTGACTTTGTCAGCAAATCTGGTGTCTTCGAACACCTTCCTAGTGACAGAATTTTTTTTTCTGTAGTACGTCTAAAACTTTGTGATTCTGAACCTCTTCTGGTGACATCAAATGTTCTCCGATTTTTTAACGTGTTTATGTAAATATTGTATTTCTCGTTGTTTTTCAGCGCTTTAATTTTTTAGCTAACGAATTTTGTAACACAATTCGAACAATTTCCTGTAAAAGTTCATGATTTTCCAGTGGGACCCTAAGGCCGCATACAGTTGGGGTAGGGGGTTGAACCTAACTTTTTAACGCGTGGACCGATTTGGATGGAATTTTGTTGTTGTACAGAGTAAAAGACACTTGCAAGTGAAAAATAAAATAGTTTAAAAACAAGTTGAACCGACTTAACAAAAAGCGCTAAAAAGGGGGAAAAAAATGTTTAATTTTATATTTATTACGACATTTTGAAGTCCGTGCAAATCAAACAAACCAAACAATTACAACAAAAGTATTTAGTCGTCCTTCCTTATAATCCCGTGAGCTCAAACATTCAGGTCGTTTTATGCATTATCTTCAATTGTGTTTAGGTAGTTGTTTTGATCAACTTCAAACTTTTAAAAAAAAACTATTTTATTTACAAAATGTTATCGAAGGTTAAAAAAATTTATTTTGCTTGAAAATTCAAGGTTAAGAAGGTTGATTTTGAAAAGGAGGAAGAAGAGGTTAGCGACAAGTGAATGAAATAAAAATCCATTGAAACTGGAAGAATTTGTAATTTGGGTGACGGCCGTTACACAAACACTCTTTAGTTCGCACTTGTAAAATTAAAATTTCACGATCGGATACTTATAACTTAACTTTCTCTGACATTTCCCACTTCGAAACTTATACTTGGTATATTATCACGTTGAAAAACTAACTTGAAGTTGAAGTTAAATGGTGCTTAAAGTGCAATTAAGTTCTTCAAAGAGCACCAATTCGAGGTTAATACAAAATTTTATTGAGAAGTAGTATTTACATATTTGTTATTTAGTATTTACTATATTATATTGGAAGCAATCTTGAAAAAAGTGTAATATTCTGTACCTGGTGACTTTTTTTTAAAAAAAGGTGTCTTTTTCAGTTCCTATCTAGTGACACGCTCGATCGACGACTTGGCACACTGTTGCAATTGTTGAGCCATTGGCCGAATTAAATTCATCACAATGAAGTAGTAATATTAAACATTAATTTTTCGTCGCATGCAATCTCATTTTCCTTAGTGTGTGAAAGTCGCCATGTTTTTACGAGTTTAGGGTATCTCCATTAATTTCTTCTTCGTAGCCTAAAACAAACTTACCTTTTGACATTTCCAATCAATTTGTTGGTAGCTATCAGCTGTTTCACTTATCCACATACAAATTTCGTGCGAAAAGCAGCTATTTTTTCCTATAGCCAGTGCTTTTAGGACTGTGTAAATAGAGTGCGCTCGACGAAATAAATCATTCTGCTTTCAAAACCCAAACGAGTCGTTTAGTATGTGCTGCTTTCAGTTAATAAATTGTTAAAAAATTTCTCTAAACTTTATTAGAAAATATTTTATTTTACAATTTTGTGTCTCTATCTCCCATCCCACTTCCTAGGTAGAGATAAAGACATTTTTCGTGCACTTATCAGCTAGAAAGATGCTGTTTTCATCCAAACTTTAGTTCAATTCTTATTTTCGTTCTTACAGAAAGTTGGGACTGTTCTCCGATTTATCATTTCTTTATATTCTTATTTTATTATTCGAATCTGAAAGTATTTATTTTGTTTTTGAATTATTATTTTTCATTTATTTTGAATTACTTATTTTAGTTTTAAATTATTTCTTCTTTCCCATAATTAATTAAAAATATTGGTCACTGTTTTCTTTTTAAGTTTTGTTATAGACTTTACAATGTCTGTAAAGTAAGATTCTTCGGTATTTTTTTTTGAACAAAACCCACTTTCTTGACTTGTAAAATTTAAATTCTTATACCTAGATATTTTATTTTTCCTACTTTTTTAATAATTTCACGATTTATGGTCACATTTATAACATTGACAACATTCGTAAGGCTATCCCATCTCAAATTCGCCAAAAGAAGGCTTTTTTACCAATTTCACAAACAGGAGTTTTATCTTTTTTTAAACAAAGACGGTTTGAGGTTTTTTTTTATGATGTAGCCAACGCCCAGGGTACAACCCTATGGGGGCATTTCACGCGAAGCGGACAACCAACAATTTTGAAGAAGTTATGTATGACCTGTTTCAAAGGTAATTAATCATATTAAGAAACTTATATAAAAATAAGTAAAATAGTGATTCTTATAGGAAATTGCATGCTCTTCACAGTCGTGGTATCGAATTCAAAATTGGATTTTTTTTCATGTAAAAAATCCAAAATAAATATTTAAAATTAAATGTTGACAAACTTCGACGTGTTTAATTTTTTTTAATAGCTCAAAAAATAACTTAAAATGTATAGTAAATGCCTGTTCAGTTTCATAATGTGATCTGCATTCGAACACAGTGCAGCGCGTAGTCGGCGTTTGGCCAGTGCGATAGTTTTGTATGGAAATATGAAAAAATTTAAGTTTAAATTCTCTATCTCCGATACGAATGCAGATCACATTCTAACATTTTACACACATTATTTATGAACTATAAGCTACATTTTGAGATAAAAACAAACATTTTTAAACATGTCGAAGTTAAGTAAAATCCGATTTGATATGTTTACTTCTGGTTTGATATACGAAAAAAAATTTTTTTTCAACTCTATAACAACAGCCAAGGAAAACATTTATTTGTCTTTAAAATAACACTATTTACTTTTTTTTCTATCACTTTGAATAATAGCAAATTTTTTTTCAAAAAAACTTCTCCTCAAATTTTGTCAATCCTTTAAAGGCTTAGGAAAGGGCAACTAGGCTTCATAGAAAAAAAATAAAAATGCACATTCATTCAGGACATATAGAAGTACAATTAAACTAAATATGAACAAAATCCAGAACCTGACATTTGTTTCGCTGTCCGCTTTGCGTGAAATGCCCCTATGGACGGAATGGATTCTTTAATTTTCATTTTCTATTAAAAACTCACGGGGAGACCGAGTTACGAACCCTGGAACCATGGCGTGGTGATCTTCCATTTATCCAATTGATTCAACTCCGCCACTTTATTATTTAATGAGCAAAAACATGTTGATATCAATTTTAAAGATGCGTTAAATAATCAAATTTATCCTGCGAGCATCTCTTCAAAGTCGTCTTTTTCATCCATTTGATCATCAACGCGCACGTTATATTTTGATCCCGAAAAAATTTGTCGAAGTCCGGTTGCACTTTGATGAAGGAATAAAATTCCAGGGCCAAATTCACTTTAATGGTCAGAATGAACTTTAGTATATCGACCGTTTGTTGCGTTTTATTCATCGCAGCAGTGGTCGAAGTCGAACCGGGCAAGCATAACAAGTACTCAATTATTTTGCCCATTTCCCATCGCTTAATAATCGAAATTTTCCGACTCCGTTAAGTGTAGGTAACATGGGATAAAGTAGATTAAAAAACACCTGCGTCTATGGAACTTTGGTCATAAGTCATCTTTGCCATAAGGTTCATGCAGCCGATGAGGGGAGAAAGGGACTTTTTTGGTGCGATGGGTGACATTCAATTTTACCGATACTTTTTTGTGGGGTGTTATTTTCTATGTTTTTCGGCCTGCTGAATCGAATAAAGAGAAAATAAAATCTACAGAGCAAACATTTATTGAAAAAATATATCATTTTTGTAAAACACTATGTATTAAAATCTAACATTGCTTTTTTTTCAAATGTTATGCACAAAATATAGTAATCAGAATTAAGAAAAAAATTTTATGTTCAGTGCCATTTTCAAGTAGTATTGGTCCACCATAGGCATCAAATGCATCATCATTTTAGATATTTTTTTCGCACTTGACGCCAACGAACAAGTATCATATAAAACCCCGACTCAGGCAGTTTGGCCAAATAATCTCGTTAACCCCGCAACATTTAAAGCAAAAAACACTTCTTGTGTGCGTGCATTCAGTAAGAGAAAAATATAAGAGATAGATAATTTTTCATTTTCCTAAAAAGATGATAACAATAGGTTATCAGTCACAACATTCATAAGTAAAAGCGAAACATGAAATTCCATATCTGAATTTACAGTATTATACATACATTTATTTCGTAGCGCTTTTATGCAAAATGAAGTCAGAAAATAGATTTTCGTGCACAAACTTTCCGTGTAAATACTAACTTATATGGTGGGAGAAAATATATCTACAAACCAAAAAAATCGAGGGAACATATTTCATGTAAACTCGTAAAAATCAAGAAGAAGAATTATAAATTGTTAATCAAATCATTTTAATTCCCAAATTATCCTTTATTAATAACTTTATTCAATCAGTTCACTATAAAACAGTCACTCAACCTAACCACACTTTCTAAACAAAAACACCGAACAGCTGTTTGTACTTTTGCAAGAAAAGATGGTCGATCATGCACCAGCTAAAAAGTTTGGGTAAGTTCATGCATCAATGGAACATGTGACGTATATTTTCTCTCCGCCATTTTGCCAAGCACGAAACGCGATGGAACACCAAATGTGTAAGTTCGTGAACATGCGGTATCCCGCATTCTCATCAGGAAACAGACCTAATATAAATCATCTAGAGAAGCAAACGCCTATTTCTCTGACCAACAGAACGAAATGTAAATTATCCCATGCTGGCATGCTGGACCAAAATTTTTGTTCGCCGGTAATTTTACTTTCTGAAAAAATATGTGAAACATTACTTTATAAAAGTAATTATGTAGGTACGTAAATTTCGGTTTAGCATATTTTGAACTTTTAATTTCGGAAAGTATGCTTTAATCAACCAGGCCAGCTTGATTTGAGTAAAGATACTTTTTTTTATCTAGAGCGATCGCATTTTGTAAGCTTAAATGTATTAAGTATATCTATTCTGTTTGTTATTTGTTTTGTTAAATTCATCTTTTGCTAAAAAGAACAATATTTTTATAGGCGCTATTGCCATTAACAATTACGTATGATTACCATCACCAAAACAGTACGACACGGCAACTTAACGGATTATTCTGGTTTATAACTTTCAAAAAATCTATTTTTTTTTACATTTTTCGAAAATATATACCTATATATCTGAAAGTATTGTGTTAAAATTTTAGAGTGATCGGAGCAGTCTAACTATATTATTTTGCGATATTTACGTATCTTTACTACATCTACTACCTGAGTGCACTTAAAAAACACTTTAACGCGTTTTTCTCAAAACTATGTTTTTCGGGTCGGCGGCGGTGATTTCTCCGGAACCACCGAACCGATCTTCATGAAAATTTAACCACATATTCTGCACAGTAAAAGCTTCAGCATTTCTACAACCATTCATAATTTTTTTTTGCACAAAAAATTGTGAAAAAATCTAATTTTTTTTTTCCTTAAGGGATCGTTCTGATTTAGACGCTCGAAAAAAGGCTATTTTTATTAATTTTTTATGAAAAAGCTATTATAGATATTGATATAAGGTAGCCATTGTTAATTTTTTTCTGCTCTTTATACGGATTATAAAGAAGTAACACATTTGCATCACGCCGCGGAACAGCACGTGCTTATTAAATAAGCATGCAAAACATTTCACCTTTTCGATAAAAGTGTACATAGCTTTCTCTCTCTTACATGAGTATTGTTTCCAAATAATAATATATTATTTAATATATAATTTTATATATAAATATTTTTTAGGGTTGCGTACCTCAAAACGAAAAAAGGAACCCTTACAGGGTCACTTCGTTGTCCATTTGTCTGTCTGTCAAGGCAGTAGCGTTCCTCCCGTTGACCTAGAATTATGAAATTTGGAAATAACCAAGACCTCACAGCACAAGTAAAGAAAATATCGGAAAATCGTTAATTTTTATTTATATCACATGAAAAAATATTACGGAACCCTCGGTTCGCGAGTCAAACTCACACTTGTCCGGTTTTTTCCTTTATACCTATAAAATTGTTGTTCCATTTGTTTTGCTTTTTTTGTTCAACTTTATCTATATAGTGTACTCATTTCATAGTAGTAACTCTTTTCACACTAGGAATTTTACTGAATCGTTCTTCTATGTGATACTTGTTTGCTGGTTGGCGCATGACGGGGCTTCGCAGTTTTTGCAGAGACCAGTACATTTTACTCCGCTCTTGAAGCACACACACTGTAAAGATGAACACGGGTCAATACATATCAAATCGACCAATGATGGTCGCTGATACAATTTATTTATTTTTCATTTTTTTACCTATGTTTGTACTATACTCTGAGAGTTGAAGAAAGGTATTCATTAATTTTTTAGATGTTTAATTTTTTTTTTGAGCCGCTATTTTGTATTGGTGCCTCAGCCTATTTTGCATTTTACAGAGGTTTGTGTTAAACGCTGTAACTTCTTGGTTTTTAAAGATATACAGTTCAAACAAAAACCATGTTAAAGAGAATAAAATGTGCAATATTTTTTGTTGGTAGATATTAAGGTCAACTTAACGGTAAATACGAAAAAAAATCGGTAAATATTAACGTTTTCAAACTAAAAACCTGCTCTTTTAAAATTACAAATGTTAAAGATAGAACTCAGACTCACCTTCAATTTTTTTTCTGGATAAAGCCTTTATAGTATACTACTTCACTAAAAAGTTTCAGACTTTTTTTAATGAGTCTTCAAATATTGTGGTTATTCGAAAATCACGCATTTTTAATCTGAAATATCTCAGAAAGGACACAATTAAAAAGCGTTATAGCTTCTTCCCATAATTGAGAAGGGATCATGCAATTCAATCCACTGATGAAGTTTGTTGCAATCAAGCTCATATGTTTTAATGCGGCTATCTCTTGAGTCTTCTGCATTAAAAAATTCTTCCAGCTAATCTACAAGGACAGAAAATGTAGGTCTTGCCACAATATATGCACTTAATACTTTGTCGGTATAACCTCTTCTCTTGATTGCACCTATTACTTTATATTCACCCTTGGCACTATTATATTATTAACTGGGAATCACCACTGGAGTCAAAATATTGTATTTATCTTGTAATCGGGGGTCCAGCTGATAGTAACAACATACATCTTGTTTATTTATAGTGCTTTCTTTTATTTATTAACTAGTTTATATTCCACACTTATCCTTAATTATCATAGTTTTCACTAGTTTATGTATTTACTTGTAACAGGTCCTTTACTACTAATAACACTTGTCCTTATCTAGTATTGTCGCAAATTGTCATAGTCTCTTACTGCTAACAACACTATTATTCCACACTTATCCTTAATTTCTGTCACAAATTTCATACAAATTACACTAGTTTATACCAAAAATGATCTGGTTTCTCATAGCCTTGATTAATGTATTTTGGGGCGTAGCTTCCAAAAATGGCAACCATTTTTTTGTTTTCTTAAGAATCGTTTTCGAAAAAGTTTCAAAAAACCCGTTATTTGGCACTTTTCTTAGTTATTTACCCATCTATCCATCAATTTTTATCCGATCTGCATATATTTAATTTTGTCCGCATTCCAACGCTATGCGGTTTACGCGGATCGGATGAGATTTGATTGCGTTAAAGACGATCAAAGTCCTAAAAAAGTGATTTTTCCGGCATTTTTAAAAGAAAGAAAAAAATTTTTTTTTCATATTTTTAAGATTTAAGATGAAAGATTATTTTTTTACGAAAATTTTAAGTATAAATTTGCGCAAATCGGACAAAAAATGTAGAAGTTATTCAAAAATTAATTAGAAAAGGAAATTTATCTCCCATCTGGAATGCATGAAAATTAACAGAATTTACGGATTCTACGAAGAAGGCAAGCAAAAAAGATGTATTTTCGATTAGAATATATGTACATATATAATATGTGGATATATAGAAATTTCCTTTCCTCATTTATTTTTGAATTACTTCAACATTTCTTGTCAGATTTGGACAAATTTATACTTAAAATTGGATCAATTCGTTGAGCGGCACGATCACCATGCCATGGGTCCCGGGTTCGAGACCAGTGGGATTTTATTAAGAAATTAAAATAATCCACTCCGTCTCTTGGCTGTTGTCTAGCTCGCAGCAATGCAAAAACAAGACATTCACGTTTCCTCACTTTCCTTACCCTAATTCCCTTCCGTCAAAACCATGCTAACGCATCCAAAGGGTTGCTCCCTAGGCTTTGGCCACATCGTATAAAAAAAATAGTTTTTTAAAAAAAAGTTGAACCGACTTCACAAAAAGCGCTAAAAAGCATAAAATAATTTTTAATTTTATTTCTATTACAACATTTTGAAGTCGGTGCAAATCAAACAAACCAACCAACTACAAGAAAAATATTTAATCGTCATTTCTTATGATCCCGTAAGCTAAAACGTTCAGGTAGTATGATGTATTATTTTCAATTGCGGTACTGTAGTTGTTTTATTTGTTTAATTTGCACCGACTTCAAAATGTCGTAATAGAAATAAAATTAAAAATTATTTTATGCTTTTTAGCGCTTTTTGTGAAGTCGGTTCAACTTTTTTTTTAAAACTATTTTATTTTTCACTTTTTAGTGTCTTCTACTCTACACAACGAAGAAAGAAACATCCAAATCAGTCCACGCGTTAAAAGTTAGTTGTAACACCCTACCCCACCCTCATTCCACTAAACTTTTTTTCTCATGGTATCAATCAAGGAACATACTTTGCCGAACAGAAAAGGAATCATCGAAATCGGTCAACGGGTTACGAAGTTACTATCCCTCCCCCTCCCTCACCATTACCATAGGAACAAATTATTCTCCTATTAGCAATGGGGGCTCACACTCTATACAACAGCAAAAGAACCATACAAATCGGTCCATGCGTTACAAAGTTAGTTTCGACCCCCTTCTCCCACCCCAACCATAGCAACAATTTTTTTCTCGTGGTATCAACCAGGGAGCATACTCAACCCAAAAGATAAAGAATTATCCACTTCGGTCCACGCGTTACGAAGTTAGACTACTCCTCCCCCCACCTAACCCCCCGCCTTGGTCTAAATTATTATTCTATTAGCAATGGGTTTTCACACTTTATACAACAGAAAAAGAACCATCCAAATCGGTCCACGTGTTACAAATTTAGGTTCCACCCTCCCCCACCCCCCGGTTCACGCGTTACGAAGTTAGACTACCCCTACCCCCCCCCCCACCCTCACTTTTCACCATAGGACCAAATTATTCTCCTCTTAGCAATAGGGGATCATACTCTATACAACAGAAAAAGAACCATCGAAATCGGACCACGCGCTACAAAGTTAGGTTCCACCCCCACCCCCCACCCCCCACCCCCACCCCCACCCCCATCCCAACAACAATTTTTTCTCGTGGTATCAACCACGGAACATACTCTACCCAACAAAAAAAGAATCATCAAAATCGGTCCACGCGTTACGAAGTTATGCCCGGTCAGACATAAAAAAAAAAATTTTAAAAAATAAAAATAAAATACGTGTCGAACTTAGAACCTCTTTGTTTTTGGGAAGTCGGTTAAAAAAAGAATAATCTTTCATCTTAAATCTTAAAAATATGAAAGAAAAATTTTCTTGGAAATAAACGGCGCAATTGAAAATTAGTAACTTCTTAAAAATGCTGGAAAAATTACTCTTTTTGGACTTTCATCATCAAATCTCATCCGATCCGCGTAAACATCATTTTATTTAATTAAGCTTAATACAAGCTATAACATAATAATAATACTAATACTACAAGCTATACTAGATGATAAATGATGGAATTATAAATAAATTGAAAAAGCTACAATATGAGCTCTCATTAAGGAACAAACTGGCTGGAAGGAAAACGAATTAAGAAATGCGGATGGATGGACGGGGTCAAGTTATAAAGATTTGTGAAGGGATGATTTACTCAGATGGAAGTCAAAGGAGGAAAGGTCGGTGACTTTTCGAAGCATCCTGGTAATTGGCTCGCTTTGACCGTAGTTTGTGCGATGGCGGTCGAGTCGGAAAAGGGGAGTGGACCTAAGGTATAGATGGGTAAAGATTGCAGGATTGAAGGGCAGTTTATGGCTCCACTTAATAGCTGATGAATGAAGAGAATGTCAGAAAATTCACGACGTTTACTTAAGGGTTGTAAGTCAATCAGTTTGAGACGGTTTTCATAGGGTGGAAGGTTGAATCTGTCTGCCCACGGGAGATCGCGTAGAGCATCAAAAACCCTAGCGCGGAGTTAGCTCTATTAATTATGCTGTCAATATGAGAACGGAAGTTGAGTTCTCTATCACAGATTATTCCAAGGTCACTCAAAGAGGTAGCAATAGGGACCGGTACATCGGTTAGCATGTAAACTCTCGGGGTGGAGGTAAGACGCTTGCGGGAATAAGAGATGGACTGGCATTTGGAGACATTGAGTTCAAGAAAGTTTTTCATGCACCACGTGGTGAAGGAATCGAGATCTTTTTGCAGGAGAAGAGAGTCGGTTGTGGAGGAGATATGTTTAATTATTTTCATGTCATCAGCATAAATGGACAGCTCTGAGTGATTGATGACGCATTCAACATCATTTATTGTAAGGATGAAGATCAGTGGACCGAGGTGGCTGCCCTGGGGGACACCGGAACGAGCGACAATAGGGTTAGAAATGGATGAACTGAAAAGAACATTGTAACGACGGTTGTTGAGGTAGGATTGAATCCAGGAGATGAATCGGGAGGGGAAGCCTAGGCGATCAAGTTTGAACAAGATAACATTATGGGAGATCTTGTCGAAGGCTTTACTAAAATCGGTGGCAATAACATCAACATCTTTACCGTTTTCCAGAGCACATAGTGTCTTGGAGACGAAGTCAGTAAGATTGGTGGTAGTAGATCTTCCTTTGAGAAAGCCATGCTGGGAGAGGAAGAAGATAAACTTACAGTGGAAGAACATGGAGTCATAGACCAATTTTTCGAATAGTTTAGGTATGGATGATAATTTAGCGATGGGTCTGTAGTTGAACACATCGTTTTTGCAACCTTTTTTGAAGATGGGAATAATATACGAGTTTTTCCATAATTCAGGGAAAACCCCTTGAGTGACCGAGAGGCGGAATAGCAAGGTAAGGGGTTGAATTAGATGCGTGGCACACTTTTTTAGAACGATGGCCGGAATGCCGTCAGGACCTGGGTTGAAGTCGTCCTCAAGCCCGTTGATACTGGCGGCGATTAGTTCGGGATCAGGGTCGAAAGACGTAAACGACGTTTGAGTGCATTTGTCCAAGAATGAGAAGTAGTTAAGGTCAAGTTGTCGGGAATTGTCGCTGAAATATTTACTGAAGAAGTTTGCAAAGAGGTTGGCGATAACTTGAGGATCAGATGAAGAGGTATTCTCAAGCTTTAGGGTAGAGGGGTAACCATTGGATTTCTTCTTGGAATTAATAAAGTGATAAAAACGCTTGGGGTCGGATATGAGGCTAGTTTCCATCCGTTGGAGATACTCATGGTAGAGGGTATCACAACGTTCGGAAAAAGAGATATCAGCAGATAGGTAGGAAGAATAGCCAGACTCGGTTTGGGATAGAAGAAAAGTTTGCCAACGTTTATTCCTCCTGTTGCGGAGAGAGCGTAATTCTTTGTCGTACCATACGGGGGATGAGGAGTAGTTTTTACGAGGAAAAAGGGGAATTGATTGTGCAAGACAAGCGTATATTTCCGAATAGAACGCTTCTATAGCAACGTCGACTGGAAGATGTTGAGGGATAGTGCCAATGTTAGAGTTGAGGAGCAAGTGATTTAATTTTTCAAAGTCGCCCTTGCGAAAATTGAAGGAAAAAGAAGACTCGGAGCTTGAAAGGGTATGAGGGTGTTCGTAGAAGAAAACGAGGAAGAGGGGAGGTTGGTGACGATAGAGAGAGAAGAGGAGATGGTTGCTTTCCACGACAACCGAGTTAACTGGGTCTGAAGAAAAGATTAAGTCTAATTGTCTGTCCAGAAAGTTCCTGACACCACTTACTTGAAAGAGACCAGAAACGGAGAGCTGATCAGTAAAATAGGTTTCTTTGGCCGAAGAGGCGTTAAGGGGTGCAAAATGAGAACAGTCCTCAGACAATGACCATTGAATACGGGGGAGGTTAAAGTCACCCAATAAAATAATTTCATCAGAGGCGTTAGCGTTCTCAAGCAGGGTGTCGATCGCTTCAATTAGGGGCTCGTAGGCTTCTAGAGGTTGAGAGGGACGAATGTAACAGCAAAGAATGTACAGAAGACACTTATTTAGTGCTAATTTGATACATACAAATTCTGATATTGTAGTGTCGGAGCTCTTTAGCAGGGTAGCGTCATAACGGTTGTGAGCAGCTATGAGAACCCCGCGACCTGGTGGATCATTGGTGCCTACACAACCGTCGACACGGAAAATAGTATAGTTTGAAGGGAACAGTTCGTTGTCCAGAATTCTTGGTGTTAAATTGGTTTCAGTTAAGGCAAAGATATCGTGCGGGAATTTGTGGGAGTTAAGAAAAATGTTAGATGTTTTAGTGCGAAGTCCTCTGACGTTCTGGTAATAGACTGACAAGCTGCTGGGGAGAGGTGCTTGATCGGAGACCGCAGGTGCATTAAGGGGGAGGTCAGAAATTGGGAAAGCGGGGGGGTTAGGAGCGAAAGTAGTTTAAGGAGTCGTTGCGACTTTTTTGGAGATGGATTGGATTACCTTTCAACCGATATGCAATACATGCAGATCGGATAAAAATGTATGAATAGATGGCTAAATAACTGAGAAAAGTGACAAATAACGAATTTTTTGAGCATATCTCGAAAATGATTCTTCAGAAAAAAATGGTTGCCATTTTTGGAATATATGCCCCAAAATACATTAAAAAAAGTCTATGAGAAACCAGATCTCGAGATGAGGCCCAATTTTGTAAACTAGTGTTATTGGAACTAATTCTAGGTACAACAAAAATGAACCACTTCTGTTTAGTTACTTCCACTGTGACTCGATTAAACTTAGACCCCGTTTTCAAACGGCTTAGCTCGATTAAAGTTTAAACCAGGCTCTCTGAATTATTATCACGAACCTTGTTGCAAGCTTTTACTCATGTTCTTTTGCCTATGTAAGTTCAGGCAAAAGACAATGGACTTTCCTGGAACTTGATGATCAGAGACCTTTTGCCTGGTAACTTAACTTTGTTCAGGTGCCTAATGATTGAAATGTTTTTTAGCATTTTAAGGGGGGAACCTTCTCCAGAAATTAATTTTTTTGCATTTTTTATTTTTTGCTTTAAAATATCATTTACTATCTAAAAAGAATATTTTCAATGTTTTAGGCTCAATAAAAAGTTCGTAAATATGTAGTCACCGAAGGTTCATGCAAAGCGGAATGACTTATTTTAATAAAAAAAACAATTAGTTCGTTGATTTCAGTTAACTACGAGGACCGCCGCCACTTTGCTTTTTTCAGTAATGAAAAAATGTGTGTGTACACATTTAAACGTCAAAATTATTACGTAATTTTATTCATAGCAATAAATGCTCTCAGTTTTTTTGTCAAAAATTATTGAAAAACCTGTTATCTGGAGGAGGTTCCCCCTTAAGGTTTACGGCGCGCAAAGCTAATAGTTGCCGTGTCGACGATATTTGGTTGTTGAGTGCAAGAAATAAAATTTGTGAATAAATATTTAATTCGTTGTATCGCAAAATGAAATAATTTAGTGTGCCGTAAAGGCAATTTTGCGAATATAACTTTATTTTATTTTATTAATTATGTCAATGTAATTACTTAAATTTGGCATATAGAATACTTTGTTCTATCACCATATCAAGCGATGTACAGAACAAAATTTTTTAGTGATTGTAAAGTAGCCGTTGACGAACCTGTTGTATTCTGTAAATGTAACATGTTTAAGCATAACGTAGGTGCTCACTAGAAGTGAAGTGAGACAACATTATAGTTATTGTGATCAAGTGCGTATCCCACTTTCCAGTATGTTCAGCTTCTAAAACCTTTATCACTATTGTTTGTTGTTACAATATTCATGTATTGAATCCAAAGCTTGGCTGTTGGTCCGTAAGCTTCCAGTTTTGCTATTCTCTATTCCATTTTTGCAGTTACAGCTTTAAGTGAAAAGTCTTTATAAATGGTTTCTTGTTGTATCGGGGCCTATTCGAATTTTTCAGGCAAGGTTCTCATAGCAGTAATAACAACTACATTTTCAAATTTTATTTTATTAGAATTGTTGAGGCTAGCATATGACCTCGTATTACAAGTGCTTATGCATGACCACTAAGTATATGCTTCACTGTGTTTTGTGCATATACAATACTCACAAGCTCATTCAAACCACCCTCTGTCAAATGAAGCGTACAGCCCCCAAAAAAGGCATTATTATACGAAATCCTTCAAGGCGGTAACTACTTTCGTTAATTGTAATTGTGGGGGGTATTTCAAAACCTTTCATTAACAATGGCCTAGGAGTAAATAACTAAATGGAGTGCCCCAACAGGAAAGATTTCCGTAGTCAGTACTAAAATTTGTAAGTTGACACGCACACAAGAAAAACAGCACAGGAAAGGCTGCAGAAAATATGGCTGCCGAGCCAGAGGTAAACAAAGTCTAACTTAAGTGGAAAAAGCTAATAGTAGTAGAAGTTATTTTCTATAATTTACCTGTGAAATGAAATTCCGGGGCGTTTCAAATAACTGGAATTTTTACAATATTGCGCTGCACAATTCATTGCCACTAATTGTTTAAAACTTGAACTTTTCTCAAATATTTTTGACACAGCACGTAATAGTTTCATATTTTTGATCTTCGCAATCAATTTAATTCTCATTTCAGCTTTACAGGATGATAAAATTAGCACTTTTTCACCTATATGACTCCGTTAAGAAAAAACATCAAACAAAGTGACAGCAGGAGTTAAATGATGATAGCAAAAAAAGTCGTAGAAATCGGCACCCTCATGTATACGGATTTTACACAATAGGGCCACTCCATTCAGTTTCTTTCTCGTAGACAATGGCAAATCGAATGTTGTGAAACCTGTTGTCATACGAAGATACTCAGTTTCATAGTCTGATGGTGGAGCCATAAAAATAGCAACTGCAACACACGAGAGACATCACTGTACCTACCCTGAGTTTGTTGTGTGTTCCAAAAATCACTGCCATTCAGGTATTCCTTGAAGATTCCACAATTTAGACAACATCCTCAAACTGGCGTCAGTAGTATTCGGTAATTCACAAAAAAATTTAGAACCACTATTTCAATTCAAGTCAGCGAACACAAAGTTGTCTAGTCCAGAAGTTATCCCACGGTTGTATGGGACAACTTGTACAACTTGCTTACTAACTGACTTAATTCCGGCCAAGTTGTGAATTCTTACTTTGCCATCGATTGTATCCTTGTTGATATCACAATTATCAAAAACGAACTATGCCAATGAACCTGGTTTTGCCATAATAATACCTGGTAGGAGCCATAATAAAGCACAAAATCCTAAATTTAACAGCAGGTTAATAATTTACTTTGATCTAATTTTCTGATAAATATATGATATCTCGATTTTTCCAGGGCAATCAGACAGTGAGCTATGACATTACATTTATCTTTAAAACTTCTGACTTAACTGACCTTTTTTTCTTTTCTTTTGTGGTCAAAGTGTCGATGAAAAACTAACTAACTAACAGCTCGGGTCACTTAAAACGAGTTATCCAAAAACGAAACTCTTCTTGTTCCTCGCTAACACTTGTACCGCCACGGTCGGAAATAGGAAGATTTTTAGTTGAACTTACTATTCCTCTCTGCAGGAAACTCACCTCCATTTTTAGTTGAGGAGCAATTCGTGTAAAACATTACTTAATTTTTCAGATTCTTTGCTTTCAATAAAGTTTTGTTTTCAATAAAGTTTTACCACTACGGACATATTTATACATAATGACTACTTGTAAGATGGTGCTGAGATTTTTGAGAAAGTATTTGCGGCCACGCTTTTCATACGGTCTGCTTAAGGTGTACGTCTGGCCCCGCTGTTCATTCTGCTCTGCTTCTCCTTCTCCTGCTGACGGCGTGCCCGCTACTGGCTTAGATGCCCCAACATCCCTGAATGAACCCTACCCTTACGTTTTAAGCTCTACATCCACCGCTCCTTCTCAAGATTCTGCTCGTCTACAACAGAAATATTGACAGTATGGGTCATTGCGCCACAATCTCCTGGGACTGACAACATCGTGTGGCGGCCCACTGAGAGTGGGGTTCTTTTTGGTTCACTTTCCGTCTCCGTGCAGCTGACAGCCGAGAGAATGGTTCCTAATCACCTGCATTCCGCCTTGGTACATCCTGCTCCAGATGCTGATGCCGGGTGACGGTGATGTCACCGATGTCGTGACTCGGAGACCGTCTGCGCTTATTTGTAGCGTTTTTGTCTCAAAAATTCATCCTGATGTAATTAGATGTAATTAATTGCCGATGAATTGACTAGCCACGCAACGGCTCCGGCTCCTTCGCGTCTTTCAAGGTTGTGATACCTGATGCTTTGCTTAATGCCTTCGTCTCCCCTGAGATTTGGCCCAATTGATCCATCGTCCGGGAATTTGTTCCAAAAAACCTTTCAGGCTCCAGAGATGCTCCAAAAAACTCATCAGCGAGATTAGGTTCTACTACGCTAATATAACCGGCCTTCGATCTAAGACGACTAGCCTCTATATCAGCTCTACTTTTTAATGTTTCGACGTGGTCTGTCTGACTGAAACTTATGTCATGTTCGCCGATGCTGAGCTCTTCGACCCGGAATAGATCGTCTTTGGGTGTGATCGACACTTGTCTGCAGTGAATGCTCCTGTCGGGGAAAAGTACTGTGTGCTGTACGTCGCAACATCCCGTGCTCTGTTTTTGAGCTTTTAGACTCGAATGTTTTGGAACTTTTATGTATTGTTCTCAGATTTTCGAATAAGAATGTGTGTATTGCTGCCTCTACGTTCTTCCGGGAGCGACCAGGGATATTCATGAATCACTTTTTTCTTGCATCGACACTATATCCTCCTCTTTGTGTTCTCAAGATGAGTTATTGCTCCACGGAGACTTTAATCGGCCAACTATTAGCTGGGTGTCAACGGATGTTAATTAGCTGATTCCTTGCCATTCGTCGGCATCGCCGAGTTCTCTATATTTCATCGACAGTCTTTCCTCTTCCGGGCTGATACAGTGTTTCAGCGTCGCTAACGATTCTGGTAGATTTTTGGATTTAGTGTTCAACACTGACCCATGCGGCACCTTGGTCAGACGTTGCTCGGTTCCTTTGGTTCCTGAGACATTCTCATAATCATGCTCTTCAAATTTCTTTGATCATCGATCCAAGATGATCCAGCATCTCCTCTCTCTTATATATTGAATAATTTTTTATTGAATTGTAATTAGTCTAATGTTTTTGACGAGCGGGACATTGATGTGGCTGTAAGTGATTTTTATGACAATCTATTTGCTTGTTTCTTGCAATGTGTTCCTATTTCTCGTACATTTTCTTCTAGCGGACTAGCCCTGGCTGAATAGCTCACAAGCAACTTAAAAACGTACAAAATAAGGCTTGGAAGCGGCTCTGCTCATCAAGGAGCCACTCGGATTTCTATATCTACTCACAATTCAATTCAGAAATGCATGTCACATACAATTATTATATTAACAGAATGAGGTCTATAATACGCGGTGAACCTAAGCAGTTTTGGAGATTTGTGAACTCTAACCGTAGCACCGACGACGATCCCCGCTATTCTTCATGACAACTGTGATACTCAGTGATGCCAATTCAGTGATTTTTTCACCAAATCTGGTGTTTTCGAACACCTCCCTAGTGACAGAATTTCGTTTTCTCAGACACGTCTAAAAGTTGGTGATTTTTAACTTACACTGCGGTGACTTCTGGTGACTTTTAATGCAGTGATGCCAAATCATGGACTTTGTCACCAAATCTGGTGTTTTCGAATACCTTTCTAATGATTGATATTGTGATTTTGAACCTCTTCTGATGACACGAAATGTTCTCCCACTTTTTAACGTTTTAACGTAAATATTCGGCATTTCTCATTGTGTTTGACTATTTTTGTACATATTTGCTGGGTTACTACTTAATTCAGTTACAACCGATGTTGCATCACACATTCAAGTGGGCCTATTTAATGCTTTTGTTGTAAAGCTAGACGCATGTGTAAGACAACTCGAACAATTTCCTGTGAGACTTCATGACTTTCCAGCGGGACCCTGAAACTTTCAACGATACTAATTTTCTGTCGCTTACGATAAGAGGATCACCCACAAAATTAGAACTTTATCACACTCTAATACGAGTAGTTCTCTGTTTCTCCTCCCTTTCCTTTTACAAATTGAAAGGAAGAAATTACACGACGGTTAAGTTAATGAGCACCAATTAAAGGTAAATACGCTTCTGATTCAAGTGAATACAGTCTTTTATTGAGTAGTAGTATTTACATTTTTGTTACTTAGAAATTTCTAATATTATATTGGAAGCAATTTTGAAAAAAATATATTATTTTGTATCTGGTGACTTTTTAAAAAAAGGTGTCCTTTTTAGTCCCTATCTAGTGACATTCTTCATCGACGATTTGGCAACACTGGTGATACTAGCTCTAAGGGTTTTAGTTACTTGACAATATTTCTGCCTTCTTTACTTGAAATGAAAGATATATTTTATGACGATTCAGTCACGAAATACATCAATAATTTGGCAGATAGTTTTTCGTGCTTTCCTAATGGTATTCCTGTTTCCATTTTTAAGAACTGCTCTTCTTCTTTGGTTTTTGTTCTTTGTTATTTATTTCATTTATCAATTTCTTCTTGTGCCTTTTCAAAATCTCTCTCTCTCTCATCTCTTATTATTCCTCTTCTCTTATTTCTGTTTAACTGCAGTTGCAGCTGGTAAGCAAGTCGATTATATCTTTACAGATTTCAGCAAGGCATTCGACAGAATAAACCACCAAATTTTGATTCACAAGTTGACTGCTCTCAGGTTTACATCTTGGTTTTTAAAATATTCCAAAATTCTGTGTTATCTAACGATGCCAACATTTTTCGTGTTGTGTTCTCTATACCCGATTGTGAAATTTCAAACACTGACTTCTACAATTGGTGTTATATTACTACCTCCCCCTTAATATAGTAAAAACTCGTAAAAAATCCGCTTTCGTTTCACTACACCATAGTTGTGTACTGCAAAAAATTAATAGGCCTATAAACTAGAGATTCTGGATGAACAGCCATTTTACATTTTCACGAGATAGTTATTAAGGTAAATTCCACACAAGGTTTTATTAAAGGATGGTCTCAGGAATTTGACGACTCTTATATTTATTATTTAATTCTAGAGTACGCTGACTGTGTTTGGTAACCATTCTATCATTAAGACTATATTGACCAAGTAGAGGCTGTCTAGCGCCGCTTTGCTCGCTTAGCAGTTCGTAAACTTTCTTGAAGTGACCCTATTAGTTTGCCACCGTTAGGCTCAATCCTATAAAACTGGAATCACTTGAATTTATACATAACATCTCTAAAACTGTTTTCGCTTTTGAATGTCTTCAAGGCAATATTGATTCCACTGTCTTGCTTTCTTTTTTTAATATATCGATTCCGAGTAGCTCCTTGAGACACCGTGATTTTCTTAAAACTCCGCCACATTGCACAAATTACGATTTATATGAGCCTATATCAATTTTTTAATTCTCATTTTGATGTTATTAATTTCTCTATAAAAACTTGCGTCAAGGCTAAACTTTCCTGACAATTCTTTAGTTTTTTTATGATTTTTTATTATTAATTTATTGTTTTGTTATTTTTATCAAATATTGTTAGTTTATATATATTATATTATTATTTTTTGCAGTACACAACTATGGTGTATTTTTTTTATTATATTATTAAAATCATTATTAAAATTATATGGGTAACAAATCAAAGCTAATAAATAGCCAACCATATAAATACTGGAAAAGGTATTGCAGGCGGGAGCAAGCTAATAGTCCAAGTGGTGGTCTTTCAGTGAAAATATTTCAATTTTTATAACAAATATGTTTTGTAATTCTTTGCTATCATAAAATAGTCGCCGATTACTTCTCGAGCGTCTGGCGGAAGCGTCTGGCAATCCTTATGAGACGTGGCATTTCCTTCTCAAAAGATAGGCAATTTCTTTAATAAATAGATATATAAACCTGAGCTAAGTTTTTTGCGTTTCCCAACTGACAGGTTTAAGATAATCTAAACAAAAGCTCTTTGTAAACTATAACAATATATTAGGTAACGCTAGTTAAGAGCTCACTCAAAATCTCTTATTTATAATTTATTTATTATAACTTTTCCAAAGGAACGAAGTAATTCGCCGCCTAGATGAGTATTCAGCTAGTCTTCTTATCGAACATATCACATCAGAACACTCAGGAAACTATACATGTATAGCCAGTAATGTGGCAGGAACTGAAAAATTTGCCGTTCCTCTTACCGTCAATGTTCCTCCGAAATGGATCCTGGAACCAAAAGACTCCAGCGCCCAAGCTGGCCAAGACGTTTTATTACACTGCCAATCGGATGGTTATCCCAAACCGACTATCACTTGGAAGAAAGCCATCGGAACCACTCCTGGGGAATATAAGGACTTCCTATATGAGCCAAATATCACTTTATTTCCAAATGGCTCAATATACTTCAAGAAAATCACAAAAGAATCTCAGGGTCATTTTTTGTGCGAAGCAAAAAATAACATTGGGACTGGAGTCAGTAAAGTTATCTTCCTTAAGGTAAATGGTAAGTTGTCAGTATCCTTTAATGTGGGTCATACCGATTTTTTAACAATCAACTGCCCTTATTTTTAGTACCCGCTCACTTCGGAACAAAAAACAAGCAAATATCCGTAGCAAAAGGAAAGCAAGTGCATGTTCAATGTAATGTTCAGGGCGACAACCCAATCGACATCAAATGGAAAATTCAGAGTACCCAGCAGCACTTGGATGAGTCCTTGGACTCCAGGTATGTATGCCTGCAGGTTAGTCTGCAAAAACACCTTTGATAAATGTTACTTAAATTAACAATCGAATTGATAAAATATTTAACATTTCCTTCAGGTATACTATCCGGGAACAAGTACTGGACGATGGCATGGTTTCGGAACTCGGAATATCGCATACATACAGACAGGACACGGGAATCTACGTGTGCCAAGCTAGCAATGCATTTGGTCAGGTTTGTATTTTTTTATATTGCTATACAAAACCTTTTTTATTCTTATAACTCAAAGGATGAAATGTCGATTCAACTAATTGTACAAGAGGTTCCAGAACAACCAAAAAATCTCCGAATAAATTCCCAACAGTCAAGAAGTCTTCAGTTAACGTGGAGTCAGCCTTTTGCTGGAAACAGTCCAATAGAAGAGTATCATATATTTTACAAGCAAATCTCAGGTATATGGGAAAAATTAGAAAATACTAATCACCGAACGAATGAGTTTATGTAACAAAATCTATGAATTTCCCTTTATGCAGATACTTGGCAAAATGCCGAGAGGATATCCATCACCGGATCCCAAACCGTTGTTACCATACAAAACCTCCGCCCGGCAAAAGCGTATCATATTCGGATGTCTGCGGAAAATAAATTAGGTTCATCTGAATTCTCTGAAGTTGTCCAAGTGACGACACTTGAAGAAGTGCCTTCCGGCCCTCCCCTAAATGTTCGAGGAGAGGCTAAAAGCTCAACTGAAATTTCTGTATCGTGGGAAGCACCCGACAGAGACCACTGGAACGGTATTCTGCTGGGCTACTATGTTGGCTATCAAATGGCCAGCTCCCCCGAAGATAAGGAAATAAATCCAACTCAGGGATTTAATTTTAAAACAGTGGAAGTGCGGTCACATTTCGGCGGAGAAACTGTTTTAACAAATCTTAACAAGTACACACAGTACAACGTAGTTGTGCAGGCCTATACTAGTCAAGGAAGCGGTCCAGCAAGCAAGGAGATTTCTGTTCAAACTTTAGAGGATGGTTGGTCAGTTTAATTTGGAAATTTCATTTTACAACTTAATATGTTTTAGTGCCGTCATCTCCCCCCGAAAGCCCACAGTGCGATGTTCTCGGATCCACTTCTATCTATATAACTTGGTCACCACCAGAAGTTGATGGCCAAAACGGAAAAATTAAAGGATATAAGGTTTTCTATATATCCGTGGACGAACTTTATGGTAATTAATGGTAAAATAGATATGAGGAATAAAACTTAACGAATTTATTTTAGAAAAGGATCCAGATGTTGTGACATCGACAAATCAGTATGTAACTATTGAGAATTTAAGGAAATACACCAACTACACCGTTTGGGTGCTAGCCTATACAAAAATGGGAGATGGAGTTAAGACAAAACCATTTTTTTGCAGAACTCATGAAGATGGTATGTATCAAATAAATGGTTTTAAAAATACTTTAATTTTGATTTATAACAGATATATACAATTCAGTATAACTGTTATAATAGTAATTCAGTATTTTGTACAGAAATGTAGAACGTTCTATTAGAAGGTTTGACCAGGGGTTTCCAAATTGGTGGTGGTGGTGGTTCACTATAGTTTATTTTGATTACATTGTAAAATTAGCAAAATAATAATCCGACGGAGTTGGATCAATTCGTTGAGCCGCACGACCACCATGCCATGGGTCCCGTGTTCGAGACCAGATCTCCCCGTGAGCTTTTATTAAGAAAATGAAGTAAATTTATAATAAGTGACATACAATTCACATAATGAAATTAATCGTTATAATTATAATTAATGAGATTTATGTAGCTGTAACTTTCCACTGACAATTGTTTGCAGTTGTGGAAGTCTACCAGTGGAAATTATAAGCATCGATTTCAAATGCTCATCAGTTAATTTGGATCTGTAAATATCTTTTGTTCATTTCATTTTGGTGAATATTTTTTTACACAGATAAGTAGCGCCGAAAGCGGAAAAAAGCCACGAGCAAATGTTTGCAACTAATCAAACTCTGTGCGTGGAAGCCTCTTATGAAATCCCATCAATGATGACTTTAAATACTTTTCTTTCAAAACATCAAAAGAGATGTAAGAAATATTTCACCCCACCTGACTTAGCGCTGATCTACAAGTCCCACATTAGGCCTAGACTTGAATATAATTCCCATATTTGGGCAGGGGCCGGACACACCGCACTGTCCGCGTTAGACAAAGTCCAGCGTAAAGCTATTAAACTTATTGGCGATCCCTCAATCTTTGAGGGCCTTGACTCTCTGGAGCATCGACGGAATGTTGGTTGTCTCCCACTCTTCTATCGTTATTTCAATGGCCGTTGTTCTAACGAAATTGCTAGCCTGATTCCTTGTAGACACATGGCAACGCGTGTTACAAGATCTACAAATCGCTCCCACCCCTATACTCTCCAGGTCAAATTTGGACGTACCGTCAAATTTCGGGAATCTTTTCTAAGCAGAACAACACGAATGTGGAACAGTTTACCATCTTCTGTTTTTCCCTCGTCTTATCAGGCTGAAACTTTCACACGGGGCGTTCATCGACACCTCCTTCACCCAACCTCCTAACCCATTTCCCTCATCCTTAATTCCTTTCCTGCCAAGGCTGTGCTTAAGCATCTTAGGGCATCCCCTGAGCTTTGGCATCATCATATAAAAAAAAATCGTTACACTTTAAATTAATCATTTCCATTTGAAGTGCTGTGGCAAAGACTTCTATATCGGCATTAAAAGGATTTTGAAAAATCTTAATATGGTTTGCAATTGCATCGAAATCTAAAAAACGAGACTCAAAATTTATTTTTGAAGCACCCAAAGCTTCGATTGCGAAGTCTACCGGAAATCGAGTCTCAGTTTGTTGACTTAAGGTTTGATATGTATTCAAATTAGTGAAATAGTTTTTGTTCAATTGAATTGAAATAAACCAATTTTTTGTCGAAAAGACATAAGAGTATATAAATCAGTCAGAAGCTGGTTTTCTCCTTGTAATTTCAAATTAAGATCGTTCATATGTTTAGTTAAATCTATATAAAATGATAACTTTCATAACTCAGCCAGAGGACATCCTCACAAAGACTGTTGATGAATAATGCAATTCAAGTTTTTCCATTGAAGATTATTTTTCTGAACAGTAAAAACGGTATATATATTATTCTTCTATAGTTTTAACTTTCCCCATTTTTTTAAAATAGTTTTAGGATCCCAGAAGTGTCTCAAACCACGTGTCTAATCTTTTTTTTGGGGTTTTTCGAATGTTCGCAAAATTGTTGTCCTTCTAGGCAAACATCAACCAAGTGATCTGCACCTTCACCTCTAAAACTGCTCACCGCTACTATGAGAAAAATTTTGCTCCAAGGTTAAGAAGGGCTAAGGGTGGGGCCTATATTTCCAAAGATCCAATAACATCTTATATTTTTTATTCATTCATAATATTTAATATTCATCATATTGAGAAGTTGGTGATGTTATCTTCAAGGGACGCACTTATGTCTACATCTAGTTTCATATTTATTTTTTTCAATGACCTATATCTTTAACTTTCAATCCTTATCTTTCAATCCCATTCATAGCTTCACAGCTCTACAGAAATTAACCGAAACAGGATTTACACGAATGATACAAAGTGAAAATAATAATGACTAAATGTCATTTCATAACTAATGACTAATAATGACATACAAGCCCTCAGTATGTCATTATTAGTCACTACGTTTCATTATTTTATGACGAGTTGCACTATTTATTTGGTCAGATTTGATAAGACTGGCTACTACAATAGCAAGTACAGTATAGCATAACTTTAACTAGAATTTAGACATAGTTATATATGTAGCTTCAGTTGGTTCTTCAGCTGCCGCTTGATACAAATCGATGAAGACATCGTGATCTTTGAAAAAGAGGGAGATTGAAGCAATTGGCTCGTTCACTCCGTACAGCGTTCGATGATAGGGAACGAGGAGAAAGACGAAGTTCCTCAAGGACCGGTCCCGGATGGAAATACTTACATCATTCATCAATTCAGATTAACCTGCAACAAACCATATTTAAAAGCAATATAAGAGCAATCAGACTGAACCTAGAAGCATAAGAAGAAAGAAAGAATGGATCGCGCCATTGAAGGCCGCGAAGAGCGAATCTAAGGAATCTGCAGTAACTTCCTGGATAGCGAAGTAGGCAACCCATACTTGTTAAGTAGGGATCATCGAGCTCCCTGGACCATCTTTTCACAAAGCCGAGCGTAGAATTAACCCAGCCAATTACGAAGTCTACTTGGTCTGCAAACGACAGACGGGAATTGAGAACCACCCCCCAAATCCTTGACGAAGAAACCCGAGCAGATGGAACTTATGGATCAGAATCCCGTGGTTAGTCCTGTCAACATTTTTACTGCAATCAGTGAACACGCAGCAACCTGCAAGTATGACTCAATCAGAAGCAAGCAGTAATTTACGAATTCGACTAAATTCATGTTGGTACATTTACCCTAAATGAAGGTATGCTGGAAAGAGCCCATAAAGCGTCTGCAATAAAAACAGCGCACGTCACTAATTAAAGCCTCGAAAACCTTCGCAATATGGCACAAGTTAATGATCCCTCTATAACTGCAGCTGCCCCAAAAAATAAGCGCACCTGGAGTGCGGGATGGTGGCTGCACTCCGGGTCAAAGGAAGGTCAGGTGCCTCCTCACCAACGAATCACCAGGGTTGAATAAGAAAACTAAGTCTATAAACTTCCTGAGTCATTAACAACGTCGGTGCACTGCGTGAAACCCGACGAGGCCCAGGTATCCAAGAAGTACATAACGTGCGGGGGAGCAGCCGAGAAGGAAGCCAACAGTCCTTCGGTCTCTAAGAACTGATTCCAATAGACAGCGGGACAGGTTAGGTTGAAAAAATGGTATCCTTGTCGAAAGGCAGCATGACATTGATCGAGTTATCGCTGACATGACCAGCAAGTCAAATATTCCAGAGGGTGAGCCACTGCGAATATAGCTAGCAAAAACATAAAAGCTTCACTGAGTAAACCTTAAGACGATGCATAGAAGCTCCATCGTCGTCGAAATAAGCAACCCTCACAACTGAGCAAAAGATGCCGCCTCAGTACAAACACTCCACCACCAACCGAAGCATACAAATCCGAGTGGCGGTAGCACTGAAAGACCTGGAACCCAGGTCTAAAGAGCTCAGCGCCAGATGATATCGAAGTCAGAAGAGCTAACGGTGAAGAACAATTACGATGTTTTGGAGCGCAAGCCGGTTACGTTGGCGTAGTAGTGGCGTAGTTTCATGAGTATTTTCATGAATGATAGATAAGGGAAGTCGGATTGTGATAAAATGACGATTTGGGTAAAGACAACTTTGCAAATTTTCGGGGAAGAAAATGCCAAAATCTGAACCTTGACAAATACATTAAAGAAACACTTCTCTTAAAAAACCAAAATTCCGTAAGTTAAGATTGGTCTTAAGTATGCATCCAATGAGCCCAATGATTCCTTATTTCTTTCCTAGGGTTTTTTTGCAGGCATAACCGCCATTAAAGCTTTTTTTATACCCAAATATTTCGATTGGGTATTTACCGTTGACATCGTTGTCTTCTGTTTGTGTTTCCGTCTTTTACGTATTGGTGTTTAAAAACTTCCTTGATACCAATAAAGCCAGGTAATCTGCATAAGAGACCCCTTTTGTTTCGGTGCTCTCTCTCTCTCTTTATAAACAACTTACAGCCAGAAAAATCGGGATAGAACGTCGCCTTGTGCCCCTACAAATAGCTCTTACAACCTAGTGGTCTGCTTTACGTGTGTTTTACTTGTGCAATTTCGGTCGATACCTGGACGTTTAAATTTAATCGGTTGCCATTCTGTATAAAAAGAATTCGAAAAACTGCACGTCATTCCATTTTTGTATGTATTTAAATTAAGTAAAAAAATTCTATTTTCTTTTTTCAAATGCATTATATTTGCGCAATCACACCTACCATTTTGGATGATTCTTAACAGAAGCCAGTAAACGAGTAGATATCATTTGAAAATCCCCTATTTTTCCCATGGTTTTCCGGGAATCCCGTTTAAAATTTAAAGTAGCAATTAGTACTTTTTAGTACAGCCCTTTGAGGCATACAAATTGCGTGGTAGTCATCGTCAATGTTATTGTACCACACTATGAAGCTATTCTATCGCCACTTCTTCCTTCAAAGTTGTAATCTGCAGAGCAAATTAGAAAGTTAAAACTATAACCTTTCCAAGATACTCAAATTTATATAAAAAAAATTATTAATTACTTACAGATTTTCCTCTATGACGAGGTGCAGAATCGTCTTGGAAAATTTGATTCGCTATTTTCTCCGTTTACATCTCCATATTTGGTACAACAATCCAAGATGATGGTTTTATACTGAGCTGCATTGACAGTACCATGTACGATGATAATTATCGCCCCAACTCCACATGATGTTATGCATCCCCACATCATAACATAGGGAGAATATTTCACAAAGTGAAGAATGCATTATCACTGTAGCGTTTGCGTTTTCTCCTGCTTCCCATCCGGTCCAATAAGATAAAATTTGGACTCATCGCTAAACTGATAGATTTTTTTATTATAATCTCACAACCCTTCATACAAAATTATTTTATTTAAACCTCCAAAATTTATTGGTTCCGTCAGTGGAACTTTTGTTTCATTGTTTATAAATCTTTGCATATACTTGACGGTCGAAAAATTTTTGTATGTCAAATATTATGCAAATGGCATCCGATTTTCGATACATTTTTACTCTTTCATTTTACTGTAAAAGTAACCAATTAAAAAAACAAACAATTTACGTAAAAGCTCGACGTCATTGCATGCACTCAACCGTTGTCTTTTAATGTCAGTTTGATTCAAGTCAATCGGTCAAGTAATTTACGCGCAATTTACCAGGTCCGAAAACGTGGTTTCAAGAAAAACGCGTTTAAAATTAAAGTAAGGGAAAGAAAACATACAGGGTGTTTCAGATCTGACGTGCCAATAAAAGAGTAATGTGCATACCATGAAAAACTAAAATTTATGAATCACCCTGTAACTCCCAAACAGTTGAGAGTCCCCCCCCTCCCTGCCATACAATTTTTTGTTTGCCTAGGTGAGATCTATCACCCCACTCATTTTGGCACGTCAGATCTGAAACACCCTGTATAACGCGATAAGCTGGCACGAAGTTTCACAGCTCATATCTTCTATTCTATTCGTCGCATCGACTCGAAATTTTGTGCACAGACTTTGTGCCTATTCGCATCAATTTACGAGGAAAAATCTTTTTTGACTAAACTACATTAATTAGCCCTTTTAAGGCTTGTTTGCTATATGTATTTTGGCAAGTCTACGGTAACTGTTATCAAAATTATTATTTACTTCGTGCAATCTGTACTTGTTCCAGAATATTTGTAATTTTTTCCAAAAAAAGGGGAGAATTTAATTGCCACCTTTATTAATATCTTAAAGGCTATGAAACTCCAAATATGTATATAGAAATATTGTGCTGTGCTGCTTTAAAATGTAGTGAAACACAATTTTAATTATTAACTTTAAAGTTATTTGGCACTTTAGCCAATTTGGAATTTTAAAATTTAGTAAAGTCTAGTACATATGTGTTTACCTTGTTCGTAAAGCAAGATTTGATCAAAGTATAATATACATTTCTTTGATATGGCCAAAAACATATCAAAGCTTGATATTAATAAATTTTTTCAAAATATTGAAACTTGATAAATGCGTCGTTAATGTTTACTTTTGTTTTTTTTTCACATAGTTTTGAAAATATATTTATCAAAATACATATATATGTACATAAATTGTAAATTAATGTCAATACTTCATTTTCTCAAAATTATAACTTAACAGTATTCTATTTGCTTCTTAACTGCGGCGTAAAGTAATGTAATGGTATATGCCAATCTTTTACTACAGCGCGAAGTAACGTAATGGTATAAGCCAATCTTTTACTGGACATCAAACTTATGTATTATTGTAAATAATATTACAGCTACAAAAGCGTTTTTATCCAATCTTCGTCCCTATGTTTTTTATATTCAATTGCTGTACGTCGACTGAGAAAAAACAATTAGGCTATCTCAAATGCCTGTATTCCTAAATCGTGTACTGAACCGTTTATCATTTTTCTTATACAAAAGCTCCCTTTAATACTTTATCTCTTAAAAATCCTTCCGCAGCTTATTGACTTTGATTTTTTTATTCGCAGTTCCTTCAGCACCTCAGGACATCAAGGCAATACCAGCATCGAACACTAAAATAATCATATCGTGGCTCCCCCCAGAGCACCCTAACGGAGATATTGTATAATTTTTGACGTTACAGAAATTATCTTAAGACTAATATCTTTATAATATATTGCAGACTGGATACACGTTTTACATGTCTGTCCTAGAGGGAGGTCGAGAAGAAGGAACTCACAAAAGGATATTGGGGCCCCACGTGGAAATGCATGAAACACAACGTCTTCAGGAGGGAGCCACATACCAGTTCTGGCTGACAGCATCGACAAAAATTGGTGAAGGCGAAAAGACTCAAGTTGTTACCGTCCCACCGAATAACAAAGTTCCAGCTCGAATAGTCTCATTCAGCAGGAAAATTGTCACCCCATGGAAAGAAAATCTCATCCTTCCTTGTCGAAAAGTTGGCTCTCCGGCTCCTGTGACCATATGGCGGCAAGATGGTCACTCAATGGAGACGAATTCACGTAAAACAATTGCCAAGAATGGAACGCTATTTATTCGGGACTGTCAGAGTACGGATGCTGGGAACTATACATGTAGTGTTGAAAACACTTGGGGCAAGGACGAAATCATTTATCACATTGTAATAAAAGTCCCACCAGACCCCCCGAATCTTACCGTGGTTAACACTTATACGGATAGCCTACATCTAGAATGGGTAGACAATAAAAACGGAGGTAGCCCTATTTTAGGATATGTGATTAATTACAAGCGAGATAATGGGGACTGGGAAGAATTACAAATCGACTCAAAAACGAACTCGCACCTCCTAAGCAATCTTTGGTGTGGTACAAGGTATCAGCTGTACATAACTGCCTACAATAAAATTGGAACAGGCTTGCCTTGTGATATTGTTAATTCATTCACCAAAGGGAATCCCCCTGTCCAACCAAAGCACTCGCAAATGATTACGAACAACTCGACAAGCGTCACTTGTTGGCTAGATTCTTGGGGAGATGGAGGCTGCGGCATTTTGTACTTCGTTATTGAATGCAAACTGTATGGAAGGTTTGAGTAATTTCTGTAGTCATTTATATTTTACGACTGCCATTAATTTATTTCACAGGTCACAATGGAATGTTATTTCCAATCACATTGCCCCTACCGAGAGGATATACACTGTCAGTGAACTTCTTCCGGGAATGAAATATCAGGTATGTATTACATATACATACATACCTATTAAAGACACAATTCTCGCTTAATTTACCCTTAAAAATACTTATAACTTAGAACTTTCTAATTAAGTACAAAACCGATTTTATTATCAAACAAAAAACGGATTGAGGGTTGTTTGTCAGTCCGTCTGTCTATAACTAATTTAACACTTTTCAATCAATTTGAACTGCAGGATACTTGAAATGTAGACCGAAAAAAAGTCATGCAAATCCGCAGTATACGCTTAGAAAGAATTTAAGAAAAGTGAAAATAGAAAAACTTTCAAAGTTATAGTGAAAATCCAGGTTCGATTCGATTTTCGAAAAAAAATGTACGTACAAATTATTTTGTTAATAAAATAAGGTATCAGCAAAATTTTTTTGTACTTTCTATTGATGAAGTGTGTATAAGATAAGGATTTATGATCTGTTTAATTCGTGTGTACCACGGGTGAGATCATCCTCTCATTCTCCCCCGTGGTATACTAGGGAACTACGGAGTCTTAAGAATAAAAAAAATCGGTTATGGAAAACCTACTTAAGCAGTAGAAGTGCGTCAGCTTATTCTGAATTCGTTTATTGTCATGAATGCTTCTTAGCGTTATCGTCATCTTTATACAGTGTTCGCAGTAGCTTACACAATGATCCTCGTACCTTTTTAAATTTGTAAATCTGAAAAAGAAAACTGATAATTATCCATCTTCAATGTGGTATAATGGATCCTCTAGTTGTAGCGCTTCTGATATAGCTGATAACTTTGCATTGTTTTTTGAGGGTGCCTTGTGCCTTCCCTGGAAGAGTTTGGTCATATCCAAAATCGTCCCGCTACCTCCATTTCTTTGCCCATTATATCTCGGGATATTATCATGAATGCTAAGAAGGAACTCAAACTGGACTTTTCTTTTGGTCCTGATGGTGTTCCACCTGTATTCTTGAGATCCTGCTCTGATGCTTTACTCACTCCATTGGAACTCATCTTTAACAAATCTTTTCAGGCCGGCAGATTTCCTACCTTATGGAAGAACTCCTTCATAATTCCTGTTTATAAAAAGGGGCATAAAAACTCCATAACAAATTATAGGCCAATCGCGAAGCTTTCCTGCATACCCAAGTTGTTTGAATCTGTTATATACTCACAGCTTGTTGGGCAGTGTAAGGGGTTAATCTCATCTAATCAACATGGCCGTGATTATGCTTAAGCTTGAAAGGTTGGGTTTTCCGCCTTTATTGAGCGACTGGATCTGCTCTTACTTAAAAGATAGGACTTACCGTGTCTCTTTCCGTAATACTTTATCTAGAGTCCTTAGGGCTTCATCTGGTGTACCGCAAGGTAGCCATCTGGGACCGCTGCTGTTTATTCTTGCCATTGACGACATTGTCCCTCTGATGAAGCACTCCAAAGTTTTAATATATGCAGACGATATGAAGATTTTCTCATGCGTTAGAAACAGTTATGATTCTTCCTGCATTCAGGATGATTTGAATACCTTCATGGGTTGGTGTGCCACAAATGGACTGCAACTTAACCTGGATAAATGTGAAGTTATGTCATTTTCTAGGAACATCAATCAGCTCGTCTTTGCGGAAACTAATATCCGTCGTGTGGAGTCCGTTACTGACCTCGGTGTAAAGCTAGACAAGAAACTCGATTTCACTCTGCACATAAACCATATAGTATCTCGAAGTAATTCAGTCCTTGGCTTTGTTAAGCTGTGGTCAAGGGAGTTTTGTGATCGACAGACCCTTATTCACTTATTTTTTTCTTTAGTAAGACCAATTCTTGAGTACGCATCTCAGGTTTGGTCTCCTTGCTATGCTGTTCATTCTAGACGCATTGAATCGGTGCAGCGGAACTTTGTTAGGTTCGCTCTAAGGGACCTCCCGTGGAATGACCCATTAACGCTTCCTCCTTATGAGGATCGCCTCCGATTGCTTAATATGCACTCGTTAGAGGAACGTCGTAGAATTGCTGACCTAGTATTTATTCATCAGCTTTTGAACTTGAATATAGATTCTCTTACTCTTGCAAGTTTGGTTACTTTTAGGCAAACCCCGTATAGCTTAAGGAGATTGCCTTTACTACATGTTATCCATTCTCGCTCTAACTATGGTATGCATGAGCCTATTAACCGCATGTGTAGAGCCGTGAATTTGTGTCCTATTTTTGACCTGGCTCTTACTAAAGATTTGCTTAAACGATCTCTGTTGTCTTTGTACCCCTGATTGTAGTGTTTGGGATTGTTCTAGATTTTTTTTTTTTTTTTTTTACTAATATTTTATTGCATGGGTTGTGGGAGCCTCATTCATCTCAATATTTGTTATATTCTGGTGACTAGGTCAATTGATTCCAGGCCCCTGCCTGTGAAGTGCGCCTTCTGAGTTAGAAGGGTTAATTCTATTTATATTTTTGGTTATTCGATATCCAATAGACTGAATAGCTGTTTGATAAATCGACTTTATCTTGAGCAGGCTAAGAGCAAAAGTGAGTCAAAAAATACAAATCAGTAAAAGCGATATACACTCATCAATCTCAGAGTAAAAAGGAACAATTATAGTTCACAGCAAAAGTGATATAGAAAAAAACTGCGAGCAAATCGAGTTAAATATTTAACGCCCGTAGCGGAAACTTAACTCGTTTATGGCCACACAGAATTTATAATATCTGCAGGGTCTACTTTTTCTACATTTTTAAATAAATTTTAGACTTTTAACTTAAGGTAAAATTCTATTAACTAAAGTGAAAGAGGTGATACTATGGTCAACCGTTCATACAAGCCTTCAATTAAAAGTGTTATTATTGTGCTTTTTGGCTGCGAGCGAAAACGAATCATGTTTTCGCTACAAGTAAAAACGAGTAACCTTTTCGCTGCGGGAAAACTATTAGGATTTTTGCTTGCAGAATTTTTTAACATCACTTTTATTTTGAACAATAGTGGCTCCCGTTTTTGCGATCACCTATTTCTATTCCGCATTTGCTTGCAATTTTAACCCACTTGTACTCTCAGCGTGTCAATTATCAAAGGATTAAAATAGGTGAAATAAATCACTTTAATCGGATTTTTAGTTTATCCTTCATCGCTGGTAGTCTTCGTTTACAAATAAAATAGTAATTTATCGACAAATACTTTAAACACTCCCATAATTTTAATTATAATTATTTTTCAAAAACGAATGGTTAGAACGAGCACTAGAGTAGACTCTGTCAACCGATGCTCTTCGATCAACTGGCTTTAATAATTCTATCTATGTATAACGATTAATGAAACGAAATTTTATGGTTACGTAATCAAAAAAGTAAACCGGGGTTTCGAACGACATTAAAGGAAATTAACAGATTTATTTATTTTCTTCAGAAACTATAAAAGCCTGAACTCTGATTTTTATGTAATGTAGAAGGTGTTTCAGATCTGATGTACTAAAATAAGTGGGGTAATAGATTTCACCTAGACAAATATAAAATTGTTCAAATTCAGCATAGAGGTTGTGGAAGTTAGTGCCACCAATCCCGGAGAACTGTCATTCATCCGTCCTCACAATTCGGCCCAGAAACGCCCGGTTCCAGAAGCCAAATGCATACTTTTAATATTCTCTCGGAATCTCCTTCCAGGAGTTCTTGGATTGGAATATGATGGCATGAACGTCAGTCTGCTGAATGAATAACCCTCCAAACTTTAGCTGAAGATACTATAGATCATCTTGCGTCTCGGGCTCGTTTCGTTTGCCCGACGAGGGTGATTATTTACTGCTCGATGTAGGCAGAATCTTCCGATGTTACAGATCGCAATTCCGTTCAGTATGAAGTTACACTTCCGGTTTCTCTTGATCTTCGGAAAGTCCGTGAAAATACCCCTCTTTGAAGTGCCTAAATTCTGCCAATTTTTAATAATTTTAGTTTAAAAACACTCGTAATTATTGATTTGTTTTATTAACTATGATCGATATTCTTGCTGACTGACTCTCTTTTATAGCAAAATTTCTATCAGGTATTAGTAAGAGAACGCCAGGACACAATTTTCTGTTTGCTTAGGTGAGGTCTATCACTTATTTTGGCACATCAGTTCTGACACACCCTGTATATAAGACCTTCTTAAAGTTTTAAGTATATGTAAAACTAAAAGTCACAAATTCTTTTTGTTACAAAATAATTTATAAATTTCTTAATTGTTATTCTATTGTGTTTGTTTTACAAAGCAGGCAATCGTCCATTCGTCTGTTGATTTCTGTAAGAGAAAGAAAATACTATTGAGTACCACGCCTTAGTACGGCTAACCTAATTACGAACTACTATATAATATACTTCATAGTGAATACGTTTAAGGGCGAACCTTCGATTTTCACGAAACTGCAAACTTTAATTCTACTTATTCTACATCAATAAATGAGCCCACAAATTAAAAAGAAAATGTAAAAAAAATATTAAACAAAAATTTTTAGAAGTATGACGTGTCATCGTTGGAGTAACGTGTGGATTCTACCAATCCGGAGGTCCCAGTTTCGAATCCCATCGGCGGCAACCCATGCTTGTTTTCTACTGAAAACAGATTATGATAAAAAAAACTTTTGATGTAATTAATTCAATTCCTAGTCCGCACTTGGTGAAACTTCATTATATACGAATTAATAATAATAAAAACACTTGCTAAGTTTCACGAAAAATATATATTTATTTAAGAAAGTAACAGAACTATCCCGACGCGTTTCGATCAATTTAATCATCTTCAGAGGACTAATATTAAATGGGACCTTTTGGAACAATCAAACCTACACTACCCTTATAATTTTATTTTCGAATTTCTTTAATTTGATATTTATCTAAGATTCTTCCTGCTCGTAGATTGTGCATGAGTTCAATATCGTTTTCGTCAATTTTATGTTTGTTTTCATACATACGTCGGTAGATCTTTAAAATATTAGAATAAAAGTGTTCCTTAAATCTAACTTTAAATTTTCGTCTAGTTTTACCCATATAGATCGCTTCGCAGTCACTACAGGAAATCTTGTATACTCCACTTTTTTCTAAGTCATCAACTTTACTATTAAATTTAAAGTTTACTAAAAGATTTCTTTGATTTGACCTATTAGTAAATGCCGGAATAATATTATTTAAACTAAACTCTTTCTTAATTTGTTAGATACTTTTTTCACAAACGGAATTTTCTTACGGTTGAGTTTTTATTTTCTTTCAGAGGAGGATGAATCAACCACAAGTTTTTGGTTTTCATTTGTTCTTTTAATAATTGATCTATTATTTTACTGGAATACCCATTATTTAAAGCTATTAATTTAATAGTTTTCACTTCTTATTTAAAATTATTTGGTGAAAATGAGATTTAGATAAATCTTTGAATCATGGAGTGGATAGTTGGCATCTTCGTCGACCATGGATGTGCAGAGTCAATAGGAATCACTATATCACAGAACGTTTCTTTTTGATATATATATATATATATATATATATATATATATATATATATATATATATATATATATATATATATATATATATATATATATATATATACTATCCATTTAAAAAATTTATTGTTCTATTACTTAACTTTAAAGTTAATTTAATATTATCATCCAGTTTATTTAAAATATTGTCCAAAAAATATTTAAGTTGTCGCTCTGTGCCTGTCCAAATACATAAAATGTCATTTACATATCTGTACGAAGTAGGTACGTTCGATATTAAAGAGTATTTAGACGAAAACAAAGTTTTCTCCACATGGTCCATAAAGAAGTCAGCATAAAAGGTAGAATATGCTGATTCCATTGCCAAACTCCAGTAAAAATAATAATTATTAAAGTAGTAGTATTGGTGAAAAGGTTATCACTTACCGATTACGATAACGACAATGATTGTTGCAAGCATTTCGGTTACGATTATTTGAATAGTCTACGCTAGCAGTACACAAAATCATTTTCATAGCGAAATTAAGCTCTTTACAAGTGCTTTATCTTAAATTAAAACAACTTTTTAAAGGCTTAAAATATATTCACTTAAGCTTCTAGGGTTCCGCACCTAAAAGTCACAAACTGTTATGGTGAGACTTCTGTATGTTACGGCCGTTTTTCTAAGTAACTACTGTTGCTAGCGGCATGAAATGTGACTCAGTCGCAAAAGTCATTTGAACGAATCTATTTCAGAAATACTTTTATATGTATAACTTGCATAAATATTGCACAAAAGTATCTGATGTGTTTGACGGCGTGTTGTAGCCTGAATTTTAGGGTGCCCACGAAATTTTCTATCAGCTTCCAATGCTTTCTTAATGCTGAGAGCCGTAACCGGTTCAAACCGAGGATAAAGTATTTTCTTTTTCGTCTTGTTTTTATCTTTTTAGTTCGCAGTTTACGCTGTTGGGTTTTCTTTATTTTTAATTTATTTATTTTTTACCTATTTTATTTTTTTAAACTATAAAATTTTGACGGAGAGATGACACTCAGTTTCGACGTTGCCTAGCGATATTGTCAATTAATATTTTATTTTTAAATATAAAGTACTTTAAAAAGAACGTTCACCAACTCTCCGTCTATTGCATATATATGTATTTTATTTTTATGCAAGAGTTGCATTAGGAATAACGATTAATTAGAATTAAAGATTGCAATGCACGCAATCAACGAGCCTGGTGTCCGCCAGTATCCCATGTAACGCAAGAATTTCGAACTCCCAAAACATGGAGCAACAGACTTACCCAACCACAAGATCGATCGGGAAACTAATTGGGGCTAGCCTAAAGCACCCTATGGCTATGCCTGCTACCAATGGGTGTTTTAATTCTAAGTATAAGGAACAACATAATTACAGCTCAGGTGAGTATTCATCCAATGTACACTATTCAACACAACAACAACTACGTAAGCAAGAAATGTCTGAAGAGAACAGGAGTGAGGCATACCCGGAATTTTAAAACCAATAATTATTCCCTTACAGCATAACTTAACCATCTCTAATGAATCTGTAATTGAACTCCCTTTAGATATTGCAAAATCAGGAAAAGTTATTCTCTTAGTTGAGTGAAGTAATGTGTAATTCTTCATCAATTGTCTGTAGTTCCCGCTTTCCTTGGCTCGATGTCGCCAAGACAGTCAGTCTCCGCACAGGTTGAATCTTCTCCTCTAGTGATACATTCCCACATTTCAAATCTCCAAATTGGTCTTGTACTCGGCATTTCCGGCAAGATCTTGACTCGTTTTCACTTTGTAACATTTCTTTCTTCATTCGCTGCACTTCGTTAGTCCTTCGCCATCAATTTCCTCTCAAAACACTTCCATCGTTTCGGGCACCTTCTATTGGACTGTGCTTCTCTGACAAGTGACCAAGGGTCTTTCTTCTGCAATCGCTTTGCAGGTGCCCTTCTTTACCTTACGGGGCACTTTAGCTTTGTTATTCCGATCGGTACCTCGCTTCAATCCGAATTCTTCTTGTTCCCTTCTGTTGCACTTTCAACAACCAGTCTTTCTTGTGTCATATTCCGGAAGGGTTGATCTCCTTTGCTTCCTGGAATATCGTCGGAAATGACCTTCCTGGCCGCATGTATAGCATCTAGGGCGGTCGCTGTTGACCTGGGAATTAAGTCGGTAACAAATATCTTTTATTTCGGTTTCTTCTGTTTCGTACATAGGTCTTCTGGAGGCTTGTTTTGCTGCCTCCCAAGCCAGAGCGTAAGCCAAAACCTCAGCGTTTGTGTTCTTTCCGGCCAGTCGTACGGCTTGCTGTAGGTCACCATCTGCAAGTGAATTAATAAATTCTTCCTCATTGACATAATCTTGGCTAAACTTGGGATAAGCCAAATGTGTCAGCCCTTCTATGTCCGCATATAACTGCTGCAACTGCTCTCCAGGCTTCTGTGTCCGACTCCGTAGCTGAAGACGGTAAACCTCTTGCATGTGCTGGTTCCTATACCGCAATTCTAAGGCTTGTGTTAGAGATGTATAGCTATACCTTTGCTCCACCGGGATAGTCTGTAACAATTTTGCTGCTCCACCTCTAAGTGCCAAGATAAGAGCTGTAGCTTTTTCTTCGTCACTCAGACTGGGGTCTGTATGTTTGCCAGGGCGTTTGGCCGTCAAATTTTGGAGGATGAAGTCTTTTGTTCACAGTCATATCTGCTGATAAAGTCGACAAATGCAGTTTCTCTAGTTCAGTCCTGATTTCTTCGAAATTTTTCTTCATTTACTGTTCCGTTTCGCATTTAACTTGTTTAATATTCGTTCGTCCAGAAATTTTTACTTCTTCCAAGCTTTTCTCTATGTTTTCAAATTTCGTATCAACAGCTGATTCTAAAGCCTCAACCTGTTTTCGCACGGAAATTTCTATTTCAGCTGTCACTTCCTCAACCTTCACTTCCTTTAAGTTCCGCTACCGATGACATCTGTTATTTAACTAATTTACGGAACCTTGCTGTTTTCTGTTCTTCCAATGCTGACCTTAACTCATTTACGGAACCGGCTGATATTGATGATTTCTGTTCAGCCATTAATACTTCTATTTATTTCTGTTTAGCCATTGATGCTTCTATTGATGATTTCTATTTAGCCATTGATGCTTCTATTGATGATTTCTGTGCAGCCATTGATGCTTCTATTGATAATTTTTGTTCAGCCATTGATGCTTTTAATTCTTCCTTAGAAGATTTCATCTCACGCATCAGAGCATTGAAAAGATCTGTAATGCTTGGAGTATTTGCTTCTTCTTCTTCCAGCTCGCCTTCGAAAACACAAACCTGTGGGTCCTTTCCTTTCTTTTCCATGGCTTCTTATAGCAACGCTACCAGGGCATATTTATTTCCAATTGTAGGTAGGAACCGTTTACTTCAAGTCTTGAACACGTTAATCCTTCAGCTTGCGCCCCATGTTCAGATTGACTGCACAATTTCACTTCAATTTCAGAATCACACCTTTTTTCTAAGTTCACTCTTTAGTCTTTCTTAATTAATCCCACTTCTGACACCAATTGTAACGTAAATGTGGCTCTTCGGGCTCGACGGATTAATTAAGAAAATTATTTTTAATCACAAATGTTCACAAGTTTATTCACTTCACTTAACTAGTTCATTTAACAATTTCCTTGACAATATTTCTTCACAATATTACGTTTCACTTTAATAATCAACACATCACTTCACTGGTTAAAATACAACTGTCATTCGCATTATCACATGTAAACACTTCGCAGTGTAAATCACGACTAAACTACCTAGGCTACTGCTCCGCCCTATTTATACTACTTAGCTTAATTCTTGGAACTTCTGCCACTTAGTTCTAGATGTTTCCGTTACACTTTTTTACCTCACTTATACACAATGGGTTCGACTTTCCCCGTTTGATATTTCCTTTTCTTGATCTCTGGCCAGCTGGGGTATGCGCATTACTCGGTTGACTATTTCTCTTTTCGTGGCCTACCTCGTGCACGTTACAGTACGTTTCCATCATAAATTATCAGAATATGCCTACGAGATAAAATATAAACCCGAAAGAAAAAATACTAACGCAGACGCCCTGAGCAGAATTCCCCAGGAGACGACGACAATTTCAGTTACTATAAGAGCACGAGCCAAAACGGAAAATGATGATGATCCACAGAATCTAAGTTTAGAGGACCAACGACAAAAACATTTTGCGACAGACGAAGACCTATCCGAAATACTATTCCAAACATACAAACCAAATGAGATAACTCTCAAAATGACTCCTGAACAGAATTCAAGTTTCCAATTTTTAACGGCAACAAATACTGACTGCCTTCCATACTAACCCCCAGTTGGTCATCAAGGCATCGCCAAAATGTTCTACCGCATTCGACGACAATATAGATGGAAAAATATGTTAGGAGATATAGTGAATTTTATTAAATCATGTCAAACTAACAAAACATAGTCGCCAAATAGAAATGCCCATGATCATACCCGATACGGCAGAGAAGCCCTTTGATATAGTTTACATAGATATAGTAGGACCTCTACCTGTAACGCATAAGGAAAATAAATATATACTAACTTATAAACACTCGATTTATGGATTGCTACGTCATCCCAGATGCTGAAGCCGCCACCGTAGGGAAAACATTCTATGCGCAAATAATAATAATAATATTATAGGATACCAAAAAGACTTGTTACCGACCAAGGTACTTACTTTGTGAGTGATTTATTCACACGTCTTTGTAAATTTTTACAAATTCGTAAAATTAACACCACAGCTTACCATCCACAGTCAAATGGCGCCCTTGAAAGGGCACACAGACCACTAGCGGAGTATTTACGCAATTTTATCGAGGAGAATCCTCAATCATGGGAAGAATGGCTAAGAGAAGCAGTTCATATCCACAACAACACAAGGCATGCTTCAACTCGCCTAACCCCTATGGACTGTCTTTTCGGTTTTACTGTGGAGTCAAAAAGTGGAACCTTTATACAACCATGAGAATTATTTCTTTATTCTTACAAATAAAATACAACGCGCCCATGCAATAGCCAGAAAAAATATAATGAATAGCAAAGAAAGAACCAAGAAATATTACGATAAGAACACTCGGATTGAGACATTCAAAATCGGGAATCTGGTTCTTCTGAAGAATGAAGACGAATTGTCCCCTATTTGGGTGGGTCCATATGAACTGAAAGAAATAACTTCCCCTGTGAATTTAAAAATTCAGTTAGGTAGGAAAGTTAAAACGGTTCACTAAAATAGAATTAAAAAAATACCACGTTACACTTAAATAACACACCCCTTCTATTATAATCATATTTTAAATTAGTAATATATAAACAAACACGAATTGAGCCACTCAGAAAACAAATTGATTAACTCCGTTTTCAATTTTTTCTTACCGTCGGAATATAAATGATTTTATTTTGAAATTCTTTTTGGAAATTAAAACTAGTAGCTTGATAAATCGGTCACTCCACAATTTAAGATACGATATACTGAGTACCTGATTTTGTTTTCAAAAATAATTTGAATATATGTAAGTGTTTTTATTCTGACAGTAAGAAAAAAATAAAAATGGAGTTAATCGATTTGTCTTCTGAGTGGCTCAATTATCACTACCAATTTAGACTTTAAGAAATAAAATAATTTATAGGTGATATCATCTGGATTGCGATCACTGCGGGCTTCGCGTTCGTAAATTATTGGTGAAAAGGTTATCACTTACCGATTACGATAACGACAATGATTTTCGCAAGCATTTCGGTTACGATTATTTGAATAGTCTACGCTAGCAGTGCATTTTCATAGCGAAATTAAGCTCTTTACAAGTGCTCTATCTAGAATTAAAACAACTTTTTAAAGGCTTAAAATATATTCACTTAAACTTTTAGGGTTCCGCCACCTAAAAGACACAAACCTTCTTAAGATTTCTCTATGTTACGGCCGTTTTTCTAAGTAACTACTGTTGCAAGCGGCATGGAATGTGACTCAGTCGCAAAAGTCATTTGAACGAATCTATTTCAGAAATACTTTTATATGTATAACTTGCGTACATATTGAACAAAAGTATCTGATGTCTTTGACGGCGTGTTGTAGCCTTAGAGTATATAACTATAAGGAGAGGCCCTAAAGCCAAAAAACCTCGGCACTTTTCTTGATGTAGTTGAATCGTTGAGTTGTGTTTGTTTTCGTCATGACAGTAGTAAAACAACGACATTTCTAGAGGTGGGCCAAAATAAATTGGAAATTAGAGCGTAATTGCATTTTACAATTGCCTCAAGGAATTGCGAATGATTTTCTTTTTTGTAGCGAATCTATATCACAAAATTAAATTAAAACTTTTAAACATTTTAATCACGAATTTAAGTTTTTAGTGTCCCTTTATAAAAGTTAAATCACGAGCCACTGGGTTAGCTAAGGAGAAGCAAAAAACGCGATTTTAGAAAATGTAAACAAACTAAGAACGCGACGAAAAAACTTCACTTTTCTTTACGTTCCGTTGCTGTTCTTAGCATGTCAATGCAATTATATCAAGCTTAGGAACTAACAAAACATTATTTTAATCAAAAACTTCCCTGAAAAACGATATTGCACGTGTACAACGCCGATTGTTTGCACAACACAAAACCGCGCACTTCATTTCAACAATTTCACTATTAAAGTACACTGTCTACAGTTCAAAAAGTTGAAAGCTATTAGCTTTACAGTTTTCTAATATATTGCACTAAAATAAAGAGTAAAAACCACTCGGAACTTTATATGGAATTATAAAACAAATTTGATAAACCATCAAACAATTCACGATAATCACTTTGACAGTTCGCAAACTAAGGAGAAGAGCTCTCCGTCCTCACCTCGCCTAAAAGCCAAATGCCGATCACACGTACACGGTTTCACAGATGAGGGCCTTTCCTGTTGTTATATATTCTAAGGTTGTAGCTTAAATTTTAGGGTGCCCACGAAATTTTCTATCAGCTTCCAATGCTTTCTTAATGCTGAGAACCGTAACCGGTTCAAACCTTAGAACATAAAGTTAAACAGGAATGGCAGTAAGCCAGAAAAACGTCGGCATTTTCCTTTCTGTAGAGGTGAGGGTTTTCTATGTGTTTGAAGCCCATGACAGTAGTCAAATTTGAGATTTTTTGAAGCGGGGTTGATATAACTTTTGAATAATTAGAAATTGTATTAATTCAAAATTAACTAATATTTATATTTGAAACTTTATTATTAAATTACATTTAAAAATGTGCGCAAAGAAGATAAAATCGATTTTCTAATTATAATAAGATCTGACACAATTTAGAAAAACAATTGCAAAATGCTTTGAAATTTTCTATAATCTATGCATTTAAACTGTTCCACCTTCTCTTTTAGCCAAGTGAGCATTGCTATTGAATACAGACAGTGCTCACTTGTTTCCAGGGACCACCACGTGGAGGTTGAGATAGGTGATTTAGATAAATAAGTTAAAATGTGATATTATAACTTATGTATCTTTTTTGGTCCCCAGCGGTTTGTCTTTTGTCTATTGCATTTAAAATTATTTATTGTAAGTACTTATATATATTATTTGCTATTTTTGGGAAATATATATAATTATGCTTAAAATATTTGGTTTTAAATTGAAAAATATGTTCTGCCCCCTTCTGAAAAATTTTCCGCGAGCCGACAGTGACAATAAGGGCAAAGCTATATTTGGCTAGATTACAAATGTAAACAAAGTTCTATAGCCTGGAAAATATTGAATATTTACTTTTATAAGTCACTGTCGCTTAATATAATCGCAGGAATTTAAGCAAAGATATCTTAGAGATTATAATTATAACATATAATTTCCTGAAAAAAGATTTTCCTCGCGCTCTCCGGCGATAATGTTTGCAGCAGTACACAGCACAGTTCATCACTAAATTTGTGATTTTTTGTGGAGTTTTACACAATAAAAGGACACAATAAGATATCACAAAGTATTTTTACAGTTTACTAGGCCATAATTAGCAATCGTTAATACTTATCACCTCGTAAATTCCTGTTTTCACAAAACTTTCACAACACAACTTAAACTTTGACACTTCTGAAAATAAAAGCAAAACACTTCGATATGGGGACAGTACCTCAAAACTTTCCCCACTTCCACACTTCTTCTATCGTTCAGATACCGATCACACCTACAGCTCATATACGCGATACTGCCATTTATGTTCTAAGGTTCAAACTGGAGGATAAAGTATTTTCTATTTCGTCTTGTTTTTATTTTTTTTAGTTCGCAGTTTACGCTGTTGGGTTTTCTTGATTTTTAATTTATTTATTTTTTACCTATTTTATATTTTTAAACTATAAAATTTTGACGGAGAGATGACACTCAGTTTCGACGTTGCCTAGCGATATTGTCAATTAATATTTTATTTATTTTATTTTAAAATATAAAGTACTTTAAAAAGAACGTTCACCAACTCTCCTATTGTATATATATGTATTCTATTTTTATGCGAGAGTTACATTAGATAGTAAAATCTTAAAAATCCTAAAAAGATAGTAAAATCTTAAAACTGTCACTTCTCTAAAGTTTTCGATTTTCACTTACTACATGCAATCTGATTGTGTGGCATATTTTTTTGAATGAGGGGAGGAAGCCGAAAAATGCACTAAAAGAAAAATCACTAAAGTTAGTTCTATCAAGGTCATACTTTCGGGCGTGATCATTAGTAATCTTAATTAGTTATAGCAGCCAATGATGGGGACTATGAATTAATTCAGGAAGGGTTACTTATTACATATATAATATTTCAACTTATTTCGAATAAAAAGTAGATCTGAATGGTAGCCTTATTAATACACGTATATACTTAAATAAATTTAGCATTTAAAATGAGGCAAAATTTTACGTTTTTTTGACATCTATATTGAAGTAAAGCTTAAATTAATATTAAAATTCTTTTCAGTTACGTGTAACTGCACACAACAACGCCGGTTCCACTACAGCTATTTACAATTTTACAACTCTTCCTCCTCAAGGTGGTAAGTAACATTTGATTAAGTTAAGCCTTATTTAATAAAGAGTTTTTTTTTCAGTTATTTACAATCCTGATCACTCCACTCCTGTATCGCATATGAGTGATAGCCCATTTTACGCTAACTTTAAAGTTCTTCTTCCTGTTTGTTTTTCTCTGCTGATCTTACTAGGTCTAATTGCTGCTGTACTTCTCATTCGAAAAAGAAGTAACTTGACATTTATTTAATTGTAATACTCAGTAATAGCGTTTTTTCTAGAACTAAATGGTCAGAATCGTGTTCCGTCATCGTCAATGTCAGAATCTCCATCTTTAGCTAATTTACAGAATAAACAAAATCGAGATCAACAGTACCTGGCTGTTCGGTGCAATCCTAGTAACCGCAATAGCAATTCGAACGATTCAGGAAGTTTTAAAGCAGAAGGCAACGAATATATCGAGGATATTTGCCCCTATGCCACCTTTCAGTTAAACAAGCAAACCTATAGCGAAAGCTCATATAGCGGGAACGTGTACAGTGGTCCATACCACTCGGTGAGAGGTTCTTTTGTTTATCACGATGTGAAGCCTGATAGCTATCATGTAAATTTAAAGATGGCGTAATTCGTTCATAATAAGCACTTTCTTGTTTTTCAGCAGAGCAAGGAACCAGAGTACACCAAGGTGCGCAGAAAAGGTGGTCGCCTCAGAGATCCACATTCGGAAAGTCAAGGTAATTTTAGATTTCAAGTCATTAAATTTGTTATGAAATGAACATATTTCATCTCACATTAGTTTTCATTTATTACAATAACAATCATATCACTATCATCTCATTTCACCTCCTGAGAAATTTCAACACTGCATATACCAATCTCTGCCATTCACATCCATTTTCCCATTCCTACCAATAGAAACAAAAAGAAAAACTGAAGCCATGTTCATCTAAAGTCACATCAAATCGTACTAAACTTTTTAGAATCGGACAATCCAGGTTCAACAGATTCCGAAGTTAGGAAAATCCTAACGCTTCACATACCAATTACAGAATACGACACTCTGGGGTCTGAATCAGACAACGAAATAAGTTCACGTGCCGCAAATCAAGCTAAATATAGGCCCCAGCGAGGTAATATTATCAGCCAAGCTTCAAGTATCTGTACCGAGCGATTTAAGTCAATTAGTTTACTTCCTGTAGATACTCAGGATGAAACATCGTCATCGTCAGAAACTACACCAACGAGTATGTCACGTAAACCTAAGCCACCTTTTTCGGGTAGAAAGTCAGGAAAATCTTCTCAGAATTTATCTAAAAGACATGTACGGAGTTCCAGCGGGTATTCCAGCCACAACGAGGAAACAACATTTAGGTAAATCTTATTAAAAATATTTCGTGTTGAGTATAGTACGTGTTAATTATAGAGATGTATCTGTTAAATAGTCGCCGATTAGTCGACCTTACCGACTAAATTCATAACATTTCTAAAGAACCGCATTAAATCTCTCCACTAAGATTCGTTTGACTTCGGTTGAAGAAATAATAATAAGTACATACAACTTTTGACTTCGAATATGGAACTTTCATAAGAACAGAAAAAATCCTAATTTCAGTGATTCTAAAGTTTTTAATTCGTCCTGTGCACATAACTATGTTTTGCTTTACACCTCATAGAGTCATAAATATGAAATTAAATCAAAACTAATATTGTGTATATCGTAAAAAAGTCGGTCAGAAGTAATTTCAAAAAATACCACACTCATTCAGGTGCTCAAGCAGGAATTAAGGAAGGTTGTCGCGATATCACTTAAACTGTTCATTTCTTTTTTCAATCAAAAAAACTTCATAGCAGATTTGTTTTGCTCGAATATTTTACCGGGGGTGTCATCCCCGAAATCTGAAGGGATACTTAGAGGAAGACCTTTTTTTTAAAACTATCTACTGAAATGGCAAATATCCCGGTCAAAAAAGCAAGTTTATCATTCATTTATTTTTGGAAGGACGATTAAATACTTTTGTTGTAGATGCTTGGCTTGTTTAATTTGCACCGACTTCAAAATGCCGTAATAGATATAAAATGAAAAAATTATTATATGCTTTTTAGCGCTTTTTGTGAAGTCGGTTCAAATTTTTTTTTCAAATTATTTTATAATAGAACTTAAAAAATTGTTAGTATATATCGCTTTTCTATTCTATAAAGCCTAAAATATTGCCATACGGCATGAATCTCGATATTTTTTATTATAGTTTTTCAGTAATAGTAAAAAGAAAAGTTTTTGTTAGAGGTACTCTTTCCTACTCTGACTAGAGTATGACACCTTCTGTTATTAAATATAGTAGAATTGGAGATTTCAAAAACAGAACATGTCTGTTGATATAATATATATATGCGGGAGAAACTTTTAGATGTTATTTCCTACCAAACTTTATCTTAATTATTGACGTTTAGTAATCCTTTTTAACTAAATTGTGTCATTTCCGGTCAAATGAGGAATACAAACCTATACCACCTATAAGGTTGTTTGGGAACCAAAAAATTCAGTATTTATAAACGGATTAAAATAATTAAAGGTGTTATTGTTTATTTTCTAGGTACTTCCGGCAAATATAAGTACACTGGTTAAAGTTTTCTTTGAAAATACGAAAAGTGAGCTTTCTTGGAAAAATTTTACGATATCTACAAAGCGTAGATATATTAAAGGGGAATGCTATAGGTGCTGTAAGAGTTTAGTCCAAATCAGATTATATTTAGGGAAAAATTTTAGGCTTTTTGTAATTTCGCTGATTTAGCGGTTGTAAGAAATCTCGTGGGTGTATTTGAAATAGAAATACGTCTTATAAGACTGGAAACCTGCCGAGATATGAATTTTACTGCGCCGAAATCCTGGACAATAGTAAATGAAAAATTACATTTTTTGTCTACTTTCCTGGCAAGTTTGGTATTAAATGAAAAGTATTGTTAAGAAGAATTTAAATATGAAAACCATTTTGAAATATCTTCATCACGGTAGGATTTATAACAGTTTATTGAAATGTATGGTAGAATACATTGTTTCGCTTTTTCTCTAAACATCTAAATATTGGATCTTAGATATTGTTAAATATTACATAATAGATGCAACCATATATTTTATTTATTAATATTATTTGTTGATTCTCGAAAACGCTATAGAGTCAAAAGTAATTCAATTGAATGTTTGGCCTCTTTTCTATTTTTTTCGCAAAGGACGGGTTACAGGGGGTGGGTGGACGCAGGGGGGTGGAATGATGCAAGGGTAAGGAGGGGGCGGGAGAACACAAAGGTGTATGCTCGCAGAGGCTAAAAGGGTCACAGCTTGCGAGGGGCAGGAGGACGCAAGGGTGGTTTTTCGCAATGAGCAGGAGGATGCAAGGTGCGGGACAATTTTTTGTAATATAAAATATGTTCCTCCACTATAACTAAGAGCCTTTGTACGTAGGATATAATCCAAATTCCTAAAGCGTGGACCGATTTGGATATTTTTTTTGTTCAATTGAATATGATCCCTCCTCCCAACTCACTCACCTACGCTGACCCTAGCATGCCATAGGCGCAGCCACCACCTAGTTTTGTCTGATATTAATTAAAAGGGATAGAAAATAAAAGAACAAAGGCTCCTTTATAGGAAAAAGATCGGCGCTAAACTAGGAAATTTCCGGTATCTGGGATGCCGCTCTGTGCTTTGAGTAGTATCCATGGGTGAAAGAAAAAATAAGAACTCATGGCAGATTTCTAAAAAATTATAGCCCTTCATTTGGGGCTGCTCTTTAGATCAGTGATGGCCAAACTCACCCGACTTAATGTGAGGAATGCTTGAAAACTTTAGAAGCGTTTCGTATTGTTTGTTTAATTTAGAACCTTAAAATGTTTGCAAAAGGTTGTATATCTTAAGAAATTGTATAATTGCTTACAAGACTACTTAAATGTGACGATTTTTTTAACTTTTTTATGCTTTAACAATTAAAAAACGCAAAAACAGGAAACTGAATACAGCGAAACAAGTGCATATACGAATTTAAAAGCTCAAAAGCTTACTTGCCCGCGGGCATGGGTTTGGACATCACTGATTTAGATACACTTGCCACTATTTACTTATTGGTATTGGTGATAAATATTAACCGCATTTTTCTATATATTCTTTTTTAAAAATATGTATATAATTTGTGTTGGGCCATTTATTGTATACACTGTCTAAACCGTTTCAGAAATATAAAAATTATGTGAAAAAGCATTGCTAGCAATAAAATCTACAAAAATTCCGCAAAAGTATATATCTACATTTGATACATAGATAACCCGCACGTCCTCACAGAGTGACGTAAGATATTTATGAATTACTTGCTTCTTGCATGGACAATCTATCATGTGGCTTACGTCCGCACGATGAGTTGTTGCTCTTCAGAGACCCTTAAGGGGGTCCTCTACTCTCGCGGTTTCAAAAAATCGAGTTTTTATTTTTTTTTAATTTCAATCTGAGAATACGCCACAGAAAGGATTTCATGAAAATCACGTTCCTTTGCATGTTTCTGGGAACAGAAAGGTACCCGTCTCCGGCCGTTTCCGAGAAACTAAGCGCGGCGCGTCACGACGGCGCTTTTCCAGTTAAAAATCATTGTTTAAAGAATTTACCGGTCCGTTCTTGAGAAGAATGTGGACAACCAAAAACATCAACGTGATCAGGAAGGAGAACTCTATGGCGCCGGTACAGCAGATTAACTCGTAAGTTACTACAATCAAGTTATACACCGTAATTTATCATTAAACGCGTTTTCCCGAAAGTAGTGTTTTTTAGCTGCCGAGTAAGACTTCTCATAAAAGTATTGGTCCGATTTCAATAATTTTTTTTTTCAGTTGTTCAGAAAACATACCGCTATGTTTTCCCGAGTACGATTTGCAAAATTTTATTTTGTTCCATTTTTATAGCCTCTAATAGGTCAAAAAATGACGTAAAATTTTCAGATTACAGATTACCCAATTGGCCACAACTGTACTAAAGCGGGACCCATGCAGTTTCAACATCAATGTCATCAATGACGTTTCAAGGTCGCGATAGTTATTTTTTTTCATCTTCAAAAGTAAAATTGAAAAGTCAAAACATGTATCTTCGAAATAAAAAAAAAATTTAAAATGTATTCAGTAGATCCTTCGCAATTTATTCCCCAAAAAACCGCTCTATTTCAGGCCTCGACAGTAGAGGACCCCCTTAACTTGCCAACTATAAACTAGGTGTTTTCGGATGTTCACGGGCTGATTCCCTTCCACTCGTCGGCATCGCAGAGTTGTTTGTTTCATCGATAGCCACATAGTGTGCCTAGTTCAAGCATTGTTTACGGCTATGTAAATTCTTGGATTAGGTGTTCAGCATGCGACACTTACTCTTAGACACTACCCGGTTCCTGAGACGTTTCATTATCATGCTCTTCAGATTGCTCCGGTCTTCGATTCAATACCTGCAGCGTCTCCGATTTACACATCTTAAAAACTTAAAAAATTAAGCTTGGAAGCAGTTCGCTCATAAAGGAGCTACTCGAATTTTTATATATATAGTGAAACCTCCCTATAGCGGACACTGTTCGTTCCTAAAAAAATTTCCGCTATTAAGAGGTGTCCGCTTTTCAGAGGTGGACAATTGAGGCAAATTGATGCTTGGGACTGGAAAAGATGTCGCTTTTAAGAGGTGTCCGCTTTTCGGAGGTTTCCGCAAAGGGCGGTTTCACTGTATTCGCATTTGCGTGATTAATTCATTTCCGACATTCACGACTCATATAATATTTATATTAATAACAAAATATTACGAGATAAGCCTAAGCAGTCTTAAAAATTTGTGAATTTTAACTATACATCGACGGCTACCCTACTATATTGAAACTAGGTGAAACCAAGAGTTGCGACCCCTTGACAACTGCGAATTTTGTTGTCAACTTTTTTAAGACTCCCTGCCTTCCTTGAAAAGAACTGTGATATAAGCTTTGACGACGTTTCCTCCTTCTGAATTGAAAGTGAAGGACCTTACATTTCATGACGACGCAATCGCGAAACACATCAATAATTTGGCAGATTGTTTCCCATACGGTCCTTATGGTGATCCTGTTTCCCTTCGAAAGAACTATTATTTTTCTCTTGTTTCTGTTCTTTGATATTTATTCAATTTATTAATTTCTTGCGATGGCTTTCCAAAATCATCGCATATCATTCCTTTTCAAAAGAAGGGCAAGAGGAGTGATATTTCCAAGTGCAGCCGATTGTTAATTTGTGTTGCATTGCTAAGGTTTTTGAGGGATTAGTAAGCCATGTACTTTACTTTTATTGTAAACCGCTTTTTGGTACTTTTCAGCATGGTTTCATGAAAGGTAGGTCAAATGCAACTTTCTGTTTATCTGAAATTAAAGCCCGTAAGCAAGTTGATCGTACCTTCATCGATTTCAGCAAGACTTTTGATAGACTTAACGACCAAAACTTTGATTAACAAGTTTGCTGCCTTTGAAAATTTAAATTACATAGATATGGCCCAATTGGTGAATAAATTAAAGCAACAACAGAAATATATTTGAAAATATTTTTTAAAAACCGTTTGCGAAATAGTGGTTATTATTATTATTCTTATACTATTTACGTTTGTGATGATTTTTTTTAGGAAAACCAAAAATGGAATTTTTATTTACAAGATGCTATAAACGTACAGAACTAAAAGAGACTATTTTAATCAACGTTCGCACACACAAACAGGCACATATTTTGCTAAAACCACTTCTTTATTGTTTGGAATTTGTTTTCTTGTGTAGCACGAAATTTCAAATTTCTTTTGAATTATATAATAGACCTAGTTTTGCGTCATAACATGGAAGACATATTTCTGATTTTAATGATATAAATAAAGAAATAAAATGACACTTTACAAAAAACATCGTAACATACAGAATGCAAAAACTATTTAAACGTTTTTAAAGAACTTTGCACTTTTCACAATACAATATCTTGCAAAGTCATATGAAAATGTATACGGCGATTACCATTCCGATATTTAGTTTAAAGTTGTGGTTATGAATTGTAGAAGATCATATGGCTGTCAAATATTAGGACTTTGTGCAAAGACATTTTCTCTTGGATGACCTTCTTTTAAGGTTACGGTTTATGGTACTAGAACTCGCGACCAAAAAATTCGTCGGTGAGCGGGCCGACTGAATTCTTGAAATATTTGTTAAGAAAGTGGCTCTGAAAAAGTCCAGTCACTTTTTACGTCGTTTTGACAAGTTTTCAAAATTCAAAAGAAAACAAAGCAAAAACTTTTAAGCCGGCTATCAGAAAATGGTTCCAACATCCTCTGGGAATCCCCACACTACAATAAAATTGTTTTTTGACAAATTATTCAGTCAGTATGCCTAATCTGACAAATTAAGACTGGATTGTAATATGTAGATGGCACTCGTAGCTGCCGCTGCAGTTTTTTCGGAACTTTCAAATGTGGCGCCCGCGAAAAGTTAAACTTTCGCAAAACTCAGTCACAGCGCTAGTTACGCAGTGTTCCAGTCTTTTAGGCCCGAATTACAGTTCCGACTGATGTGAATGCAACTGAGATTTCAGTCGAATTCAACGCCAAATTCAAATTTAAAATTAAGTTGCAGCTTCAGCTTCTGTCATTTTCAAAGATGTTTGCATTTATATGTCAATTTGCAATATCTGACAGCCCGCCCAAAATTTCTTGCCTATCGTTTTTTTTACAAAGCTGACAAGCACGGCGTTGGATCAATGCGTTGAGCCGCACGACCACCATGCCATGGGCCCCGTGTTCGAGACCAGATCTCCCCGTAAGGTTTTATTAAGAAATTAAAATAATCCACTCGGTCTCTGGGCTGTTGTCTAGCTCGAAGCAATGCAAAAACAAGACTCACGTTTCCTCACTTCCCTTATCCTAGTTATCTTCCGGCCAAAACCATGCTAACGCATCAAAGGGTTGTCCCGTAGGATTTGGCCACATCGTATAAAAGAAAAACACTAGTGTCCTAAGTAACTCGATTTGTCCCTTGGTATACCTTGATTTTTTCGGGAAGGGCTGAACTGCGATGGTGTAGCTGAAATTGCAAAAAGAATGATGTGGTTCACTTATTTTCTACATTTGGCAGTTGCCAGCTGTGTTATGCCATTAGAAAACATGTCCACAAAGGGTGTTTTCGAGTTTGCTTCGGAGTTAACTCCGGAGGCAATTAATGTCAAAATCGTGCTCGAGTTTACAGAGTCATGACTCTTATGACTTCGGAGTCATCAAACTCGTGTTTTAGTTTGCTACCTAATCTCTCCGGTGCTAGCACCGATGGCCCCTGCTAATGAGCAGGGGCGCCATTGACCGCGAAGGAAATGACATAAACGAGAAGAAGCACATGCGACTAATTGAAGAAAAGGGTTTCGTAGAATCTGTTGACAAATGTATTTTGTTAAATTTGCTTCTTTCTGTATAAATAGTGAAATATTTGTTCGCATGTCAGCCATATTGGAGTTTGCCGTTTCTTGACTCCGTCAAACAAAAACACGAACCCCGACCCTCGCAGTCAGCAGCCGTCAGGCGGTTCTGACATGTCCCTAATGTCCCCGGTGTCATGCTTCGGAAGCAAACTCGAAAACACCCAAAGAGAGACTGCTCTGGATTACGTTCGGAAACACAGCTATAGCCGTTTCATAGTTAGCTCTGACTATAACGAGAGTTGTGTCAAAGTCTGCTATACCACAGCATTAGAATAAAGAACTAGAGGAAGAGCTGAAACCTGATTTGAGTGCTTAGATTATAGAATAAACAGGATAGGCCATTCCGTGTATGAGCCGTGTATGTCAGACCAGACAAATTGCTCGTTGGGCAGATGAAGCCAACGAGGAAGATGAAGTTGAACTGGTAACTTGGTGTGATTTCCGTCTAAAGCGTTCGTGTAAAGGACTTTTTGAGTGTATGTACAAATTAGAAGTGACGTATTAATTTTGTTTAACTAAATAGACAAAGAACATAATCAAAAATTAAAAAAAAACTGTTAATAAGTTAATTTCACAATAAAGTGCTCAGTTTTGTGCTGTGACAATAATCGCCGCAATTTGCCAAAAATAATACTTTTAAGGAAGGTTTTAGTTACTAACTACCGAAAAAAGTGTGAATTCTGAAGAAGAAGTGATAATAAATAAAGTTTTATTTGTAATTTCTAGTTTGTTTACATCTGATATATGTTCAATTTTAGCCACACCAATTTTTCAAAGGCAGTTCTTGGATATGTTTTGGGGCATGCACGATTCAATAGATAATAATTTTCTTTCTCCTTTATATAAATATTAATTCCTAAAAGGAAGAGATGTGCGTGACAAAAAGTTAGAACCAAGTGGGTGAACTATTAAATAGTTAATTGAGGGTATTTTTATCTTTTTCCCGACGCCTCTACCAAAATTCTAAATTTGTATTACTTCAATGGTGTACTCACACAAGAAATGGTCAGTCCACTACATGAAGAAGTATGCCGAAGTTTTCTGAGATTATAGGACTTCCTTATTAATTATATATTCTAAGTTTGAGTGAAGTAAAGTAGTGAAATCAGATCTTGAGAAGTGGTAAATTATAACTTAATTAGTGGCTGTGAACAAAACATTTTATTACATATTGAATTTCACCTAATGATATAATATTAGGTGGAATTCAATATGTAACTTAAATATTTTGTTCAAATCCATACTAATTTAATTATGTTCTAATCAATCAGACAGACAAATCAAAAAAATTGCTAATTATTTATAGGTTAACTTTAGTTTTGTTTATTATTATTTTGCTCAAGTGGGTATTATTAAAAGAAATTGTAAATGAATTTGAATTAAAACTTATAGTTGAAATTTTTTCATTGGGTTCTAATATAATTAACGATTTTCTTGCTTGTCTGTCGAATATTTGGTATACAGAAATAATGTCATATTTCATACACATATACACCTTTTAGCCATAACACATAAAATTATTATTATTTTACCAGGGACGATCACGTGGAGACAGGTTCATAGAAAATTGTTTGTGCTAGTAGCTTTGAAACATATATGTATATATATATATATATATATAAAGTTCTCTTCACAAGTAACACTCGTCTTCAATGGAGTGAAATTTATTCTGTCGATAGATTTTAGCCAAATTTGTCTCCGACATTCATCTTTTGGAAAGCTGAAATAAGTATTTATTTTAGTTTCAATAAAATCACAATTTTCAGTTTTATTGTTTTTATTTAATTTAAGATTTCCAATGGATGCCCCAAAAAAAATTTTTTAGCGCCACCACTAGAACAAACACCCAAGGAACAACCACGGAATATTAAATCAGTTTTCATTTTAACCTCACATATTTACTCACAAAACTTTCATTTTTTCGGTAAAAATAAAGTAATAAGTTAACGTGACATGTTTATATAATGAAATTAGAAGTAATTTTCTTAGAAAAATGACTTATTAAGTTAACTTGACATGTTTATATAAATAAATTAGAAGCAATTTTCTTAGAAAAATGACTTCAGTGTTTTAGCGGTATTATTTCATAAAACGACACAAAATACACTTTCCTTTTATTGCAGTTACAATATATAGTTTTGAAAAAAACTGTTTTAATGCAAATTTCTCGAAAAACACTATCATTTTAATCTGCTTTTGTCTTTTTAATTGAACAACCACAGCTGATTTTAAAATCCTGGAACAGCTTCATTCACGGATGGGAATTTTACACGGTACAGCGATTTCTCTAGTTCTTTATTCTAAAAGCACAGCCTACTCTAGATACCATCCCGGAAGCTGGCATTAACAGCTGAGCATTGGTGGTATAAACAAACCGAGACTTGCCACAGTAAACATTAGGAAACGTTTAGGGAATTATACTCTCTCGTAATATTTCTTGCAATATTTTTTAAGTCTTTAATTGATTGATTAAAATCTGAACATGTGAACAGGATAAAAAGTGTCTCTCTTTACAATTTTCATGTGTTTTAAAAGGAAAACTCCCTTGTGCTCCTTTGGTTGAAGTATTGAACATAAAATGCGTCAATGACATCAACATTTCTCTTTGGTTTTGGTTACAAGCGTGTGCAGTTTTATTAGTGTGGAAGGATTGGTTAATCTGTGGTACAACAAAAATGAAATAATGAGAAAACGCTCATGTTTTCTGTTGTCGTTTCCGAACGATAGTTGGTTATAAAATAGTCATAGTTATAGTGTATTGATTTTTAAAATGTCAGGAAGTGTATTTGTGACTTAAGTTTTTATAAGGTAAACAAATAAAATAAATTACAGCGGCGATAAAATATCAGATAATGATAGGAAACAGAAATTTTTATACTCATACACTTTAACCATAAATGAGCAGTATTTATCCACTATTACGGGATTATTCTTGAAATTGTATAAATGAAAATGTTATAAAAACCCTAAAAAAAGCCTGCTCAAAGTTGCTAGAGCTATCACTTTCAAAAGGATGTCACGTGATTTATATGTATTTGTGACAACTACAATAGCTCGTACTCTTGAACAGCGTCAAGAATAGTTGACTATTTAGTCAACTATCGTGAGTGTCCGAACAGCTATAGGAATCGACAATAGTCAGATATTGTGCTTCCCGAACGGCATTAGTTAACTAGAGGTAGAGTGTAATAGTCCAATTAAAAACGTGAAATACATAAATTTAAATTTTCATTGCGTGTGTTAATTTTGGGGGGGGTAAATTGGGAAGTGGAAAAAGTTCTTTTTAGGTCATATAGGGTGTCAAATGAAAATTCATTGAAGGACGAATTCAACAATATATATAATGTATCTTTTATGCATTTTGCATCACTTTTCGGAGAAAACCTGAAAAATGATTTTCCCGACCTTTATTATCAAATGGATCGCTCAGAAAAATCTGAAAAGGACCAATTTTCAATATCATCAAGTGTGGTATCAAATGAAAGCTTTTAAAATCACGAGCTTAGAAATATACATCTGTCATACCCGGACATATTTTGCTTCATATAATTAAAAAAAATACTAAACATCGTAGTCCTATCACCAAATCTCCAACAGTGCAACTCAAACAAATGTTTGTGGAATATTCTGCGAAAGATGTATATTGAAGGAAAATTATCACAGAATTTATTTGGTAAATAAAACAGAGATAAAAAAATAGTGGCGTGGCTGCATTTGTTTTTTGACCCAGTCGAGATTTTGAAGCGTGACAACTTCTCCTCGCTCTCTCGCTTAATTAAAATCCTCATTTTAAAAGCAATCATTGTGCGAAACACTAACTGTGCAAGGTCAGCTTAACCGGTAGTTTTTAATATTACTTATTATTTTATAATAACTGCCTTTGAATATTCTTGAATTGATAAGGTTAGGTTAGGTAAGGGTGATGGCTATGGAAAAGTCGATCAGTCCGGACCTAAGAAAGGTCCGTTGTGTTATCACATCCGCGGGACCGCACATGAATGTCAGTATAGGGCTTATTTAGAACCAGCCACACCCAGAAAAGCTGATTTACCCCCCCCCCCCCTTTAGCAACCTCATCCAGTCCACTAAATAAGTACGCGCCTAAATCTTTTGTTTGGTGGGGATGCGTAAGCGTTCTGCATGTGCTCGGAAGAGACAATGGCCAGTAATGACCACCACAATATTTTGGAGATCGGTGCAGCTTCTCTTTATCATGGAAAACCGTTTTCTTATTGTCCCAAACTGGCCGCAGCTGCCTTGACATACCCGATGTTGTCAAATTGCTCCATCTTTCCTTAGCAAGCTGAATAGCCTTCAGGTCAACTTCTCTTTTCACATTAGAATTAGAGGCCAGCCGATCGACCGGTCAATACAGGAAGCGTTCAGTTGAAAACTTTCCTTTGTCAATCGCCTTATTGGCCTGTATCTCATTATGACCAGGGATACAGCAGAGAATTACCTTGGAGACTATTGTGACACCTACGTACCAGCTGTGACCTTATTACGTTTGAATCCAGCGCCTTCATTGCCGCATGACTGTCTTTATAAATTCCTATATCGCTACCATTAGGTAGATTTAGGCGTGATAATAACATCCTTGCCACTTTCTCTATGGCCAAAATATTTGCTTGAAATACACTACAGTAGTCCGGCAATCGATACTGGCTTCGTATGTTTATGCAATCCGAGTCCTCCACTTACGATCCATCAGTAAAGACCGCTATATCTGCAATTGTGACACCACCATCTTCTGCTCACTCCAATCTGTCTGGGATTTTAGTCGAGAAGACTTTCTCAAAGCTCAGTATAGGGATATTGTAGTGGGTGTTCAACTGCAGACAGTCTTCAGGATAGACCCTTAGTATACTGCTATGGTCGTGGTCAGAACTTTTCCAACATTTTAGACTCTTTTAGTCGTATGGCGCTGCGAACAGCTATACTTTTACAATAGAAGTCAAGCGGTGAAAGGTTGAAGCTCTTTTAATGTTAGTTATTTTTTTATGGTTGTTCAGCTTCTCTATAGCAGTCCACCAGACTATTATTCCATAAGTAAGGATTGGTCTCACAATGGAAATGTAGGACTTAAGACCTATTTTTTACCAAATATTTTCTTGCAGGCAGAGAACGCTGCTGGCGCCTTTTTCACGCGCTGATCTATGTTCTTGCCCCAGTTTAGTTTGGATTCGCGTATGACACCTACCGATAAGCCGGTACATTCTTTGTAATTAACCGATTTCTCGATAGTGCTCACTACTTCGTGTAGGTGCGACAGTCTTTCCTTTTGTATATGCGTTCTTACGCTGGTTACTCCTGTTAGCAGGGTATGGTTGCGTAGGTACATGAGATCTCCCAGTATTTTGAAGAGAAACGAGGAAATTCTAATAGGTCTCAAGTCCACAGTCACCTTAACCCGTCTCCTAGTAAGTGGGACATAAGGGAGTCCCCTGAACTTTCTGGGTCATGGCGGGTAAGATTCCATATATTCCTGGTGACAATAAAACTGAAACACTGCAGATTTAAGTGCGCCTCCTTAAGGGCGTCCCCTGAACTTTCTGGGTCATGGCGGGTAAGATTCCATATATTCCTGGTGACAATAGAACTGAAACACTGCAGATTTAGATGCGCCTCCCGCTCCGGTAACTCAAAATGACCTTCTGGCACCCCGAGTTACCGGGGAAGTGCATGCTTATAAGCAGCTCCAGTGTCTCCTCTACTGATTCTATATAGGAGTCGTCGCTGCTCCGCGAGAAAGAGGGAACACATCCCAAATGCTCTCCACGTCGTCCAACTACCTAATTGATGAACTTCCCGCTTCCTGGCACCTTGCGATTCCTGCCCAGAATCACTTTGGGCATCCTGTAGCTCTTCATTCGAGAAACATGTCCATCTAAGCCTGACTAATTACATGAAATTTATAATGTTGGGAGCGGGAGCCTCAAAGATCTCATACAATTCGTGGCTCATTTTTCGCCAATAGTCACTGTGTTCATCTCAGATTCTACCATCACTAACGCACTTCCGCTCCCTAATACTTCATTGCATTAGAATCCATGCTTCCGAGTCATACATCACCCCCGGTCTAATTATTGCTCGCTATATCCTCTATATCGACGTTAGAAAACGTGATTTGAATAGGGCAAACTTTTTGAATTAACACTCTAGTGTTTGTTGATAAGAGCAATGTACTTAAAATTTAAATCAGACAGGTTTTTTTAACCATGCTAAATCGAATGAAATCCTGTGAAAAGAAAATTGATTTTTTTCTTAGACCGCATTAAATCAAAACCGTGTAAAAACAGAATTTGGTGTATTCGTTCTGTCACAAAGCACATAGTACCTTTAGCTATAAAGAGGAAATTTAAGAGAGACAAGAAAGCAAGAGAATGTATAAATATTATAATAATTTTTGTTTTTCGACAAACTAGAAGTAATTTAATATAATAAATTAGAACCTTATATAAAATAATTTATATAAGGTTCTAAAAGATTTAATTATTTAGATTTTGGCAATAATATAATTGCACTACTAACAAGCATAATGTGTTTTAAGTCAATTGGACTATGTGAAAGCTGACTTGCGCTAAAATTTTAAAATTTAAGCTTGCCGTTAAAATTCGTTTAAGGGGACCTCGTTCTGGTTAAAGCTTAAAACATCGTCAAGATTAAATTGGTATTAGGGATGAGCGATGTTGACATAACATCGATATTGACATCGATGTCAACATCGACGACTAAACATCGATTATCGATAATAATCGAACTCAAAACATCGATGTTCCGTAATATCGATGTTAAATACAATAAATTTGTATAAGGGCGTGATAAAACAAGATGCTTGAATGGTTTGTTTCTGATTCGCTGTTTTTCACTTTAATCAATTAATGGGCACTTCCAATATGGCTTTTCTTAGGTTTACAACTATCTATTTATGCGGAGTCGAGGCCTTTCCATGAAGAATATTGTGGGACAGAGAATCTGCAACAGGTGTAGCTTTATGGAACAAAAGTTGGTATAAAATACCAATTATACTGAGCGGTGATTTTAACGTGAACGTCGAAGACAACTAACTAAAATTAAAACTAAACAATGATTGAACAATATCGATTACAAGATCGGGAACAACTATCGGCGAAGATATTTGGTTTTGGGCTACGAAAAGAAATGGTCTCGTGAGTTTGATGATTGTTTTGTTACCAAGACTCTTTATTGCTTTTAGATAGACCGATTTTAGAATACGCTTCCGCGGTCTAGTCACGATTTTATTTGGTTCATATTAGTTTCTTCGAAGCGATATAACGTAGGTTCTGACATTTGCCCTTTGTAGCCTTCCATAGAACAATCCTGTTATATTGCCTCCCTACACCTATACACTAAAGCTTCTTTCTGTGAGCACTCTACACAAGAGACGCGAGTCTTTGGGATTATGTTCGTTAATGAATGTTTGCAGGGTACAATTAATACCCCGAAACTACCTACCCGTCCGAATATCTTAGTTCCTTGTCGCCCTTTGGGGAATTATGACTTTCTTTACATCTGTCGACCTAACTACGCATTTAATGAACCTATTAATTCTTTGGCTTTTGAATGATCATTGGGATGTATTCTACTTGAACATGTCTAAAGCTGAAATAAAATGCCATTTGAGCAGATTGAGATTTGATTTGTTTTTGTATTTATTTTATTTATAAAAAGTAAATAAGTATGTTTTGGAATGTTATGTGTTTAGTTTACCAGAAAAAAAATATATATATATTTACTAAAACATGAGTAAACCTGTTTATGAGGCTTAAATGAAAAACATAATGTAACTGACCCTCAGCTGCCTCCGTATATAAAGCAAGCAAAACCCTGTGACAAATTTGAGTAACACTATCAGCCCATTATTGCTTAACTTTGTTATTTTATTATCTATAAATTAGAATATGATTCAAATAACAAATCAGCTGGAAACCAGCCTTATTCTAACTCAGATATTAAAAGTTTTGCCGGTTGCTTCTACTGCTGCTCTCTAAAGAGAATTTCAGTTTCTCTCACTATGTGGAGATTAGTAGAAGGGAGCATCTGACCAACCAACATTCTAAGTTACTTTCTTCTCAGCCGAACTATATAAATATTTATAAAGGTATTTTTTAATCTCCTATAATTATAAAGCAACATATGCTTAGTCTTCAATGTAGAAAAAAAATATTTTTGAATTTGCATCCGGTTCTTTTTCGCCAACATCGAACGTCGATGTTCTGTCATTAACATCGATTGTGCGATATTCTATACACTTCAACATCGATGTTTCGTGAACATCGATGAACATCGATCATCCCTAATTGGTATAAAATAAAATCTATTATAGATAGAGACTTACATTTAAAATTTAAATTTAAATTATTTTATCACGTGAAAAGCCGACTTAGGTTAGGTTATATTTATGCGTAATGTAATCATCTTAAAGACGAGTTTATTTTAATGTAGAATTATGTTAAAAAATTGAGCAATATTTCCTATTTCATTACTTTTTAAGTATTGAATGATTCTATTATTCTAGAGAAAAAGTGATTTCAAACCGAATTCTGACAACAAAATCTTTAGGCAATATGCCTTAATAGGGTGCTTTGAAGTCAAAATACCCTAACACGTTAATTCATAGACAAAATATCAATCGACAAATTTTATTACAAAATTCCCTAAATAGAAAATTGGTATTTAAAGACTGAAACCAGCATATTATTTTCTGTAAATGTAGTCCCCATAATAAAAAAAACAACTGATTTCATAATGAAATTATGAGATTTTTTTTATATAAATCACATAAAGAAATGCTTGAATTAACATATTATAAACTATTCTATTCATTTTAAATTTATTTATTGAATAATTGCTTTTACCTGACTTTTGCGTTCAATTACGAGGTATATTCCTTTGTGTTTATATATTGTTTCTACTCCGTTTATTCCGTCGCGTATTCTGTTCCTTCTATTCTTTTCATGGAATGAATAAAGAAATACACCCATTATTGCCGTTTCATTCATTCTTTACGTCCAACCTCATACAAATTTATGTTTAAAAGGTGTTGTCTTCCCTATATGATTAGTCCAAAACAAAATGGGTGTTAGCAGTCGAATGGACATCCAATCGACCTCTATTAAAGACTCTCTTAAGTGCCGTGGTCGAGAACGGACGTGCTGTCGGTGAGCTCCGCGATAAATTAGTGTATCTTCGGAAATAAAAGTGATACGACCGTGAAACCGCCAGTTGATCGGACAATTGGTTCGCGAGTTGCAAAAATGTTGCTTTTTCACGGGTACCGTAAGATGTTTAAAAATTTCAACTTTTAAACTGATAGTGCTATCGTGATCAAAATTGGACAGTGTGTGTGCAGTGAAAACATTGAGAACTGTGAAAACTGTGGAAAAATCGCGCAAAAAATATGGGAGATATAGACCATTTTCCGTCACACACGTGTTCAGTGAGTGGAAATGTGATTTTTAACTGTGATAGCATTTTAATAAAAAAAAGCGTGTTATTTATTCTTCTTGTGTCCTTCGTAATGTGTTTTTACATCGACTTTTAACTGCACTCTACCGTAAGACTGGAAACGCAATAGTGCCCCTAGAGATATACAATTTCGGTTTTCGGTAAAAAATTTTAACTGTATTGAATTTTAAGGAAACTTTTTAATATGTCCGTGTTTGTCAGCATAATTTAAACGTATCTAGACGCATTTGGAAATTTTTCGAGGTATGTTCTAATTTTAGACTATAGACATATAGGCCATATGAGACATCGTAGGAAAAGATACCACTAAGGACTCACATAAAAAATCTCGATGCTTTATCACCATATTTAACGATTTTATACATATTTTAAATATTTTTGACATAAAAAACACTAAATTAGATAAGACGAATATTGATGGGACAGCAAAAACAAATACCTAAGAGAGCCAAAGACACGTAAGTGTTTCAGGAGGTGACGCACAATTAATTAATAGATAGACTGGTGAGTTTTTACCACCATGTCGGCGCCACAGAGATTTCCCTGCGTCTGTGGAGGTACATATTCCTCTCTGGCTGGGCTTAAACAACAGCGCAGATATTGTAGAGGTGCCCCAAAATAAATGTAGAATATGTGGAACTGAGTATGAATCATATGCTGGAATGAGACAACACATGAAACAGACACATCCAGCCGATTACAAAAGCGACCTAAAAGCCGAAAGCGCCAACGCTAGAGCCTTATGGACAGATGGGGAGATAAGAGAACTAGCTGAGAAGGAAGTAGGCTGTGGTCCTCAAACGAGTGCCACCGAAATTTTAAACTACCTCATGCAATTCACCAAAAGAACTAAGAAGGCAATAAGAGGAAGAAGAAAAAATGCTCAATACATTAAGGTGGTTAGCTCAATCAAAGCGGAAAGAGCCCAGGCGATAGAAACAGTACAACCAGTGGATCCGGATCAAGATGTTTTGAATACATATAACATCGAAATTAAAAATTTTCTTTCAGACCTAAGCCAACAACTGGAAGCTGAGGAAGACAAATCACTGTTGGACCACTTGGTGAATTCAGAAATAGAGACATCCATGAGCGCACTCGAAAGTTGGGTGGAAGTTTTGGTCAGCAGATATCAGAGACAACATCGCAGAGGAGATATCAACTCTAACTCACCTACGACACAACTCATTGAAGCTCTTAGTCAGCCAGGATTATACTATAGACTGGCCCAGATGGAATATAGAAGAGACCGTAAAAGTTATGCAGATAGGCTGCTGGATGGAATCTCCTTTACCCTGGAAAGAACAACGCCTGCGAATGAAGACATACTGAACCACTACAATGAAGTCTTCGGGATAACATCTAATGCAGACGAGCCTACAGCGAATTCGTCGATCAACATCACAAGAGTCAGCAATCCCATTCTTTTGGAGGAAATCGAAAGCGCAATAACATCTAGCAAATCGAATTCGCCGGGACCAGATGGCGCCACTCTCAAGGATATTGCACAAATCTCTAAACCACGTTTGTTGCTATTGTACAATGCCATCTTGCTGCTAGAGTTTATACCAACACCATTCAGAAAAAGTCGTACGATACTGATACCAAAATCGAATGAAAACCTACAACAAGTTAAGAACTGGAGACCGCTAACCATTGGATCTATATTTATTAGGATCCTAAATAAAATCTTTGCGCAATGACTGGCCACGAAAGTAGATCTTCACGAACATCAACGAGGATTTACAAAAATCGACGGATGCTTCGCTAACTGTCTGACAATAGAACATCTGATTAAATCACGACGGAAGGCGGGACAACCTCTCAGCTTGATCACCCTTGCCTTATCTAAAGCCTTTGACAAAGTATCACATAGCAGTTTACGTAGGGCACTCAAATTGAAAAATATAGACATCAAGACCATCAATATCATCATGGGAAACTACGAAGCTGCTAGTACCACCATCTCTTCGAACGGAACTTTCGTGGACGAAATTAACATCAAACGTGGAGTTAAGCAGGAAGACCCATTATCGCCCTACATGTTTAACATTGTTATGGATGAATTGATTTGTGGCTTACAAAAGAGGAAAGGCTTAAAAATTGCGACAGAACAGACTGCTTCCGTATTTGCATATGCCGACGATATTCTGCTGTGTGCGGAGACGAGAGAGGATGCTGGCAAATTGTTGAAGACTACAATAGTTTTTGAGGGAAAGGGGATTAGAACTGAATGTAGAAAAATCACATTCTGTTACCCTTTTGCGAGTTTCAAGTAAAAAAAAAGTGTACGTCGAAAATTAACCTTACCATAAAGTAGACGAACAATATATACATCCAATAGACATCAAGGATGAATTTACCTACTTGGGCCAACAGTTCTCAACGGTGGGAATCACAAAATGCAGCATGGGTACGCTTTATAATCAACTTACCACCTTAAGAAGACCACCATTAAAGCCACAGCAGAAGCTGGACTTACTAAGGACGTTCTTAATACCTCGGTATATTGCGAGCCTGCAGAAACCTAATGCCTAACAGAAGCTGCTGAAGAAAGTGGACAAGAAGATTCGCGCGTTCATCAGGACTACACTTCACCTAAATACGCACCGCAGTAATGCGATATTTTACGCGCCGCTCAAAACAGGAAGTCTGGGCGTCTTTAACTTCAGCATGATGATTCCAACTATCATGATTAGCAGAATTCAGAAGTTGCGTGAAGTATTAACGCTGATGCAGAGGACGATGGTCGAGATACATCCAATGATAGACAGAATTAAGCGACAGATCACGGGCACTCACAACAGCACAGCAGACGTCAAGAAATTTTGAAGTGATGAGCTTGCTACTTCTTACAACGGGAAAGGTCTCCAAGAATCCTCAAATCACCAGGCCTGCAGAACATTCATTACGAGACCGCCTGTCTACTGGAACGGTGGAACGCTTGCCCAATTGATAAAAGCTCCTTCCAAAACATACCTACAATAAATAGATCCAATTTGTTCGCCGCATTGGGAATGCGACGTCCATTCAATGTCAACTAGTCCAATATAAGCACGATCTAGCAACGATTCTGCCCTAAAGTAAACCGTCGACCATATGACATGGAGGTAGTGTTCGGGAAAAATCTTACTGAGACCCTACGAGTAAAAAACTAAATGGAGTGGCCCTATCGTGTAAAATCCGTGTACATGAGTGTGACGATTTCTTTGCTCTCATTTTTCTTCTCCCGCTTTCATTTGTTTGACATTTTGCTTTAACCGAGTGTTGTAGGTGAAAAAATAGTTTTAAAAAAAAAAGTTTAACCGATTTCACAAAAAGCGCTAAAAAGCATAAAATAAATTTTAATTTTATATCTATTACGACACTTTGAAGTCTGTGCAAATTAAACAAACCAAACAACTACAACAGAAGTATTTCATCGTCCTTTCTTATGATCCAGTGAGCTGAAACGTTCAGTTAGTATTACGTATTATCTTCAATTGTGGTTCTATAATTGTTTTATTTGTTTTATTTGCACCAACTTCAAAATGTCGTGATAGATATAAATTATTTTATGCTTTTAGCGCTTTTTGTGAAGTCGATTCAACTTTTTTTTATTTTACACTTTTTAGTGTCTTCTACTCGATACAACGAAGAAAGAACCATCCAAATCAGTCCACGCGTTAAAAAGTTAGGTTTAACCCCCTACCCCACCTCCATTTCACTAAAAAAAATTTCTCATGGTAGCAATAAAAGAACATACTCTACCGAACAGAAATAGAATCATCGAAATAGGTCCACGCGATATCTACCTTTTTGCGATAAGGTAGATTTTGTTTACCTTTGGTCCAGCAGCCATAGTTTCTTGAGTTACCACTTCCAAAGGCGGTGGTGTTATTAAATTTTGCAAGGAGTTAGTAGATGAAAACTTTATTATTAAAGTGTTTACTGATTTGCAAATTAATTAGTTAAATTTCTTGTTTTAACAATATATTAATGTGATGAAAAAATACAAATTTTAGTGAAAAAGCTGCTTTTAAAAATTGCACCCAAGCACCCCCATATAAAGATTTTTTCTTCAGCCTGTCCTGTACTATTTTTCTTGGGTGCGTGTAAACTCACACATTTTAGAATTGGCTACGGAAATCTCTGCTGTTCTGCCACTCCGTTTAGTAACTTACTAGTTGGTGAGACCCTAAGTGAGAGCATAGAGCCAAAAAATGTGTTTCCTTACTATCAGCTAATATGGCCTTGATATTTTTCAACGGTTTTTATTATTGTTCATTTTTACTATAAGTAAGAATAAAACCGCACTTGTTGTTAGTTTCACAACACTTTAATTTTTTTTTTATAATCTTTAATTTAAAAAATTACAAAAAAGAGCCGACGCGTTTCGTCTGATTAGGACATCTTCTGGGCAACGACTAAAGAAAGCTAAATGTCACCAAAACAAATATCCCTAAGCTTTAAAGAGAGACGGAGTAATTAATGGACTTTTATTTTTAAAATCAATCTGATCATTTACGAGAAAACAGCCAACATCTCGTGCTTTTTGTATTTCATATATTTCGTACACATCGAGAATTTTTCCACCTTTCAAACATTTTAACAATTTCAATTTTCCAATTTTATTAGTTTGTTGTAAAAAGTACCAATCGATATTTTTAAGTTAATTTAAATCTGTTAATGAGTGAATGTGACCGTTTCAAATATTATCAAGTAATATATTCTTCATATTTTTTTTACAAATATAATATAAATACTTTAAATTACAGACAGCACTCAAACGTCAAATATTCACTCAGTATATAGCCGTTCGAACTAGGCTAAGTCCCTCAACCTACGGAACAAGCCAATTTTTATCGAGAAAATTTCTTAGTGATGAAGCGCATTTCTTGCTAAATGATTGATTACTTCAATATGTTAAATGCCGTATTATATTTTTTAATTAAAGTTTGTGAACTATGGGAACCTGCTTTTTGACATTTGCAATCTCGTAAATAAACAAATATGTATCTTGATTTTGCAAACAGAAACTACTTGTTTTCAGCTCATATTTTCGTTAATTTTTCCACTTATCGCTGAAAACTATCAACTAATATTATAACTTAATATTTAAAGTAGTATACAAACCAAAAAAAATATTTTCCTCCTGGAAATTTATAGTTATTTCTACAAGAAAGCACACTGCACTTCATTGTCTAATTTTATGAATATCTACGAATTTCTCACAACTTTAAAGGTAAAACACACATTATCTACAATAACCACTGCACTTAGTAATAGTCTTTAAGTCAATCAGCATTTTATATCACTTTTATAACACTTTTTAATTTCGTTTACACTCTGCATTCAAAGCCAGCCAAATTAGTTTTGGGAAAACTGGTCCCTTAAGTTCATTAAATCGCACTTTCTCTTGGACATTCGTTATCATTAGAAAAAAACACGCTCATGTTCACGATTCATATACGCTATCGCCATTCCTGTTTTGTTTTATATTCTAAGATTTGTAGTAAGGAAAATCCGGAAGATAACAGTTTGGCCTTCAAAGATCTCCAGAAATGAACCTGTCAATTGACCGCCGAGTCTTGTCGTATTACATCTTTGACTTCTTTATGTTAATAAATTAACAACATTTCAGTAATTAAAAGTATTATAACTAGTGCTATTGGTGAAATTTGCGTGAAAGAGTGAATTGGATCCAAAGAATGTACTATTTAAAATGTAGTCGTGGTGCAAATTTACTTAAAGTTATATGCCATCATTAATGGCGTTAAATGATCTTCTAAATAAATAACCACATTCATTAATATTAAACTTGGATATATTACCATAATAATAATTTTGTATAGTGTTAAATATAAAATAACTTAAATCATCTTGAAAACGTTATGAATAATACAATTTTCAGTAGCGCCAAATTTGAAATTTTTATTTAAAATTTTAAGTGCCTTTTCTAACAATTTACCAAATAAATTTATTTTATCGTTTCAGCATATCGAATTACCCCGGTTATGGGGACCACATAAATCCACCTGCTCGGTTTTCCGACACAAGTGAAAAGAAATCCAGTAACTCCCCACGGATTCGTGCCAATCCGAAACTACAACGCGAAGCATTTCAAATAAATGTGTAAACAATAATTTTTATCATTGGTTAAGGAAAATATAAGATGTTAATAACAATTGAATGCTGCTAAGAATTAAGTGAAATTTGTTTTCTTCAATTATATAGAAGACTTCTTTGTTAGATAGTTACTACGTGAATACTATATTTATAAGTACAGAAACTGATGTAAATAGTGATATACATAATAAAACTAAGTAAATTAAATTAAAAGTACCACGGTATATATTTGTAGACCATAATTAAGCAAATTTGTTATAAAGGACATTTTTTATTCGAATTTAAATTGTTTTATAAATGAAATTTCGTTTTCTATTTAAAAAATCTTTTTATTGCAAAGTGAATTAAATTTTCACGAAAAACTTGTTTAGAAATTGTGTTGAAAATGTGTTATCGGGACTAAGCAAGACCTATATAAATGGTTATTTATATTATTTGTACTTTTGTATTTGGAGGATATTTTTAACTAGAAACACAACAAACATCAGCGTTACGAAATTGAATTGACTTTATCTACTCTCGTGTGAGATTTTCAAGCAACATTTGAGCCATATGGATGAGTTCCGAATTCAATAAAAGTCTAAAGTTCATAAAGTAAATGTAAATGGTTTTTTATTCAAAAACATATTTGTTATTAAAAAAAAAAACTCAAAAAATTAATTCAATCACTGTTATCTTTGAAACAAGCGGTAGTACACAGTGGTCATCACTACCTTCTAATTTCAAAACCAATTTATTTAAATATTTATCCTTAGCTTTCAACTAAACGTACTGGCTTACGATCATATCGGTTAAACGGTTAGCCGCTAACCCACTTGCACTTTTTCATCATTAAAACAATTATATTTTCTCTTACTTAACGACCTGTTAGGCCCGTTAGATACGTATTGTGGTAGGCATATTTTAGAAAGTATCACAGTGACAGACGCGGCATCGATAGGCAAGCAGTCGTAAAGATTCGATAATTGTGTGAAACCTAACTTTGTAACGCGTGGACCGATTTGGATGGTTCTTTTGCTAATAGGCGAAAAAAATTTGGCTTAGGTTAGGGGGAAGTCTTACTTCATAATGCGTGGACCGATTTGAATAATTCTTTTTCTGTTGGGTAGAGTATGATCACTACATGATATCACGAGAAAAAAAATTGTGATGTGGTGGGGGCAGGGGGTGGAATCTATCTTTGTAATGCGTGGACCGATTTGGATAGTTCTTTCACTGTTGTATAGAGTCGGATCCCCCATTGCTAATAGGAGAATACTTTGCTCCTATGGTGAGGGATGGGGCGGGGGTAGGGGATTGAACCTAAATTTTTAACTCGTGGACCGATTTGGATGATTCTTTTATTGTTGTACAGAGTAGAACACACTAAAAAGTGCAAAATAAAATACTTTTTAAAAAAAAAAGTTGAACCGACTTCACAAAAGGCGCTAAAATGCATAAAATAGTTTTTAATTTTATATCTATTCCGACACTTTGATGTCGGTGCAAATTAAACAAACCAAACAACTACAACAGAAGTATTTCATCGTCCTTTCTTATGATCCCGTGAGCTGAAACGTTCAGTAAGTATTACGTATTATCTTCAATTGTGGTTCTATAATTGTTTTATTTGTTTCATTTGCAGCGACTTCAAAATGTCGTAATAGATATTAATTTAAAAATTATTTTATGCTTTTTAGTGCTTTTTGTGAAGTCGATTCATCTTTTTTTTTTAAAAACTATTTTTTGTTAACAATTTTTCGATTGTTTCCGTTTAAAACCATTGTACAAAGAACTTATGGATGACGTAGATAAATTGTTCCTATATTTTTGGTTAAGTAGATATCAGGTTGCAGATTTTAATGTCAGGGACATCGGGGTGGCTTCCCGACCCTCTCCTCTTACTTTTTGAATTCAAATACGAATCAAAATTTGATTATCACTTGTACCCCCGGTTTTATTTAAGTTTGAATCAAGCCCCTGATTATTTACTTTTTCCACTCTGACACTATAGGACGTCACTGCTCTTGGTCCTACTGGATTTTTTGCCAATAGACAGTAGCTATAAGTCGTAGGTGGTGTAAGTTATAACGTGATGGCCTATCAATCTGGAGGTCCCAGGTTCGTATCCCACCTAATGGTTGTCTTCTGCTGACAACAAATTACGATAAAAAGCCATGGGAATTACATTGAACTAGATTTTTCATGGGATAAATTTGCATATCATTAGAATTAAACGTAAGCTTTCATTTAAACGTTTTCTTTTCTTTTATATTCTTAACTTTTTTAAAAAATTAAATTTATTTATTTATTTTATTTATTTATTTACAAATTCGACAAATACTGCCTACTACAAATCAACGAAATCTAAACAGTAAATATAACGTAAAATGAAATATCAAAATAAATTACAGAATCAAAGTGATTAACTATTAAGATTCCTCAAATACTGACTACTACAAAAAATAAAATAAATAACAATATAATTACAAAGGAAAAGAAAAAGTAACCCTAACAAAGCTGATTCTTCAGATGAGATCTATATAAGTGAAAATCAATATGCTCAAAATGATTATTAAAAAGACGACACATAGCTGTTATAGGCTCATGCATACCATAATTAGTGCGGTGGTGGGGAATATGGAGAAAGCTTTGGTTCCTCAAGGGGCGAATAGGAATCGATAAACCTAGAGCTCCCAGCAGTTAGGAGGAATCAACCGCCTCGCAAGCAATCAAAGGCAAAAACAAACTCTGGAGTTGTCGCGTCTGCTTTCAAGGGACTTCAATGAAATAAGCTTTAATCGGTTAGCGTAGGGAGGCAGCCGAAGAGGATCGGTCCAAGGAAGGCCGCGAAGTGCAAATCTAACGAATCTCCGCTGTACAGCCTCAATACGATTAATATGAGTTGCATAAAAAGGCTACCACACAGGACTAGCATAGTCCAAAACAGGTCTCACGAACGTAAAATAAAGGAGTTTAGTTATATATGGGTCATCAAACTCCTTAGACCATCGCTTGACGAAGCCCAGAGCAGAATTAGCTTTGTTTACAATAGTATTGAATGGTCGTCAAATGAAAAGGTCCTAAATTTTTGGTCTTGTCAAGTCTGTTCGGAGAGCCACCGTCTAAGGTGTAGTTAAAGTGCACTGGATTCCTTGATCGAGAGAATGACATAGTAGTGCACTTGCTAATATTCAGGGGATGGAAGTTTATAGAACACCAATTATGAAAGGCGTCTAAGTCCGAGTTTAATAGTGCACAGTCATTCGCACTTGAAATAACGCGGAAAATTTTGGCGTCATCAGCGTAACATAGAATTCTGGAATTAGGGAGAATTAAGGATACATCATTGATGTAAATGATAAAAAGCAATGGTTAATGGTTAATTCTGTCAAAAGCCTTGCTGAAATCAGTAAAAATGCAGTCGATCAGCTTGCCAGCTTTAATGGCAGAAAAACAGTAAGTTAGTCACAGTAGATCTACCCTTCATGAAGCCATGCTGAGAGGAACCTAGAAAACGTTTGCAGTGGAAATTAAGAGCATTGCACACCAGAGCCTCAAACATTTTACCCATACAACATAAATTGGCAATGGGGCGGTAGTTTGGTATGTCCATTTTACTTCCTTTCTTATGTAGGGGAATGATAACAGATGCTTTCCAAGATTTCGGAAAAAAACACCACAACAAATAGATAAGTTAAATAAGTGATAAAGTATAGAAACCAGGGACAAGCGACAGTTTTTTAGAAAGCAAGCAGGGATACCATCAGGACCGTACGAGAAACCAGAAATATGCTTTAGCACAGCATCCTTGTCAAATACAAGGTCTTTGGTTTCAAGAGTAGTCGAAGCAAACCTCGTCATATGAGTAAAATCCTTATCACTAGTATCACACTCTGTTGTCAAAAATGCGGTGCCAAAAAATTCGACAAATAGGTTGGCAGTCGTCAGGGGGTCGTCGCTCTCGACATCACCAAAACTTAACACGGTAGGTATTTAGGCTCAACACGCAAAGTCGATTTAAATCTCTCTAAATAGTCAGAATAAGAAATATCAAGTGCAGAGCAAAATTGGTTGCGTAACATGGAGTAAGTGAAATAGTCAGCATCACTCCTTGAGGAACAAAACCGCTTCCAAGCTTTATTCTTCAGATTCTTTAAGTGCTTCACGGAACTATTAAGCCAAGGCTGATATGAACGCGAACCACGAGAACTTGAAACATGAACACAAGTAGCAAAACAAACAGAAAGAGAATCGTAAAATAGTTTTACAGCATTATCATTATCAATATCACGTTCATTCAGAACATTCGACCAATCACAGGCCAATTATTAAGTTTAGAATAATCAGCCTTGCTAAAGTTATAACAAAAATTACTGTAGTAAATGGTAGTAGGCAATCCTTATCCAAGGAGCGCTCCCAACTGATCCAAGGCATATTAAAATCTCCAAGGAGCATAAGGTCATCCGGCGGAAGCAACGAATCACCCAGTTCTTCAACACAAGTAGACATCGACTCATAGTAATCAGAGGGCGATCCAGGTGGAATATAGACCGTGGCAATGTAAACACTTTTGTGTGGGAGCTTGAGAACCATACAAATGAATTCTAGGGAATCAGATCCCGCAACATCAACGACCATACAAGGAATGTCATGGCGGACAGCGCAGAGAACACCACCTCCTACCGAAGCACCAGGAGCGGAAAGATGGCGTTCACGGCGGAAAACCAAGTACTCAGAGCCAAAGAGCTCAGCGTCTGCAATTCTTCCACAAAGCCAAGTCTCAGTCAGGCAGACCACGTCGAAAAATTTATTCGTCGAGCCAATGAAGAATCGAGTCGTCTTCGATCGCAGTCCAGTTGCGTTGGCATAGTAAAGGGAGAACTCACTAATGCGTTTTTTGATGAAATATTACGGGCTGTAGTTGCGTTCAAGCGAGTCCTTGGAATGAACTCACGGACGATAGAATTAAGTGGCCCGGGGGCAAAGTACCGAATAATAAACAGCATCAGGCTGAAGCTTAAATGAAGCAGAGAAGGAACGACTCCGATGTCCGCGTCGTGCATCAATTCTTTTGCAGACAATTAAGCTTCGATCAGTCCCGGTGCATGATGAAATGAAGCTGACGATATCATCCACAGTGGTGTCGTGGTGCAACCGTGACAAGAAAATATGACATGGAAGCTCAGCCGGTCTCAAAGCCACGGCTGCAGACACGGGTCCAACAGCGTTGACCACGGTGAAATCCAGGGTGTTAGATGGTGGAACAGCGTCAGCAACGTTGCATGTTGTAGAAATTGACGATGCGGTACCGGAAGCCAGACGCGGGCCCAAGACATCACAACCAGTAGAAGAGGTTGTTGCAGCAGCGATTGAGGGGGCAGCAGCGAGTGAGGGAGCAGCAGTCGACCTCGACGATGCATCAGGAAAGCAAACGTCCTCAAGAGTACCAGCAAGCGGAGCCCGATCCCTCCTGCGTCTACGCCTAGAGCGTGAGTTAGTCGAAGGTGGTACCTTGGGAGAAGTAGGCGTAGCAGTAGATTGTGCAATGTTCAAAGAGCCCCCATCAGGACCCGGCACACAAATGGTAGTCATCTCAGCTCCACCGTCGGCCCGCTCCATATCAAGAGGCACACCAACGACGTTCAAAGCCGCAGGCTGATCAGAATTGCGACGCAGAAACCGCACATCAGGCGAGATCGCCTGAATGAGATCAGAACTGCCCTTCGCAGCTGATGACAACAATTCTATATCCTTTCTTAAAAGCCTCAAATTAATCCCAATATCGTCACTAGGGATAACAGGGTTTGCGGCAGTAACAGTACAGTGTGCAGGATGAACAGTAACACCATTTATGTCCTCAATAGAGCTAGACATAGTATTTATCTTGTAAGAGATATCACGCGACTTATCCAGCAGCAGGTCATAGCTAGCTCCAGATTTATTCACTGAGGTAAACCGGTCATCAAGCTTTCGATTCAACATGCCAAAATCATCAAATACTGCTTGAAAACTGAGCAGGCTAGTTCTGATGTTGCAGAGATTTTTAGCCATGCATTTCTGCTCAGTGGAGATACTGTCAGCTATATTCTTCATAAGCGTAAGGACGTGACAGGGCCTGACATATAAACAGTCCTTACAAGTGCTGACAGAGGAAGAAGATATTTTCAGACTCTGCTTTAGGCACGTTGAATGAAACAAACCTCCACAAATGCCGTCACAGGAAATGGCGTTGTCGGTAATCTCCAAGCAGCAAATCTTGCACGCACTCATGGCAGGACCGGCTATCAGAAACGTACCAAATGAAGGTCAATTAGCGTGTAAACTCAATAATAGTTTATATGTGTCCAGGCAATCCGATCCACCGATGAAAATCGGATCAATGCTCACGAGCAAGGGCACCCACCAAGACTCGAAAAAGAAAATCCAAGATAGAGTGCAGTATCGATAGCCTCGGCAGAGGCATATACCAAAAAGAATTTACCTGAGAACACAGAGCGGTGAAAAAGTTACGGAGATTGTAACTATTTACACTGCCGCAACAACAAAACCTCCAATGGCACAGCTCAGCCAATGTCCAAGTAACACAAATATCAACAAAAATCACGAAACAGTGATAGAAATATAATAAATTAACAAAAAATAAAAAGAAGCAAATGCAACAACATGTGACAGATAACAGATGACATTTAGAAAACAAAAACATTCAGCAATCAAAGTCCCAACAAATGAAACCCCATTTAGCTTACTCAGCAGTGCGCAATTCAATCTGAATATATTCGCCTTTTGAGTATTAAATTAAAATATATAAATAAGAAGCTTATTTTTCAGATATCGTGCATTTCTATATTCAAAAATGATGCTTAAATTTCCCGCAGATTTGTAATTTCCACCACTGGGGTGACCAAAAGGATCCAATGATTTACATAAAAAATATACCTCTTACATCCCATAATCCTTTCGACATGTTTCTTTTAATAATTTCAAAAGGAATTAAGAATTAAAAAAGTACAATTTACTGATTTACTCATTTGATATTTAAAAGATGTTTTAGGCTGGATGCATAACTCCGCCCTTTTTAAGATGAAGCGGTGGCCAGAAAAACTGGATCTTTAAAGTTTCGTCTGCAGGAGCGATAATCGAAGTGGTAGGTATTTCTTTGCTTCAGGGGTGTTCTGTTATAACAATCCTTTGAGTACTTCTAGTTTTTATCAGGTAAATAATGATGGCAGTCAGTATGCAGCCCAGGATCGTGAGAATCCCATACGTTGGCAGATCCTTCTGTTGGCGTTTAATATGTTTAATTTGTAAGAATTCTATTGCTTTTATATTTTGAAAGTGGTATGCTTTTAGCTTCTTCAGATTCAGGTTTTCTATGGTCTCTATTGAATTGATTTTACTAAATACTGAAAGATAAATGTGGATGTCGTCCCAATAGTTGTTGCTCCTGTCTTCATAGCTTATTTCGTTAATTTGAATTTTTCTATTTTCGTAGTGGATTAATGCTGTACCCTTAATCGTTTGGCGGTCAGGCCCACAAGACAATTGTATTGTGGCTTCAGTGCTGTTGATTAGCAAAAATTAGTTTGGTTTGGGTTGTATAATCTCACTGATTTCTTCGATCTCTTTTAGTCTGCACTCTGCTGGTTTGTTATTGATAAATTTGGCGATGCAAGTGAAATTGGGTATTAATTTTATTCTTGAGCTAAGTTTGATTGGACATTATATTTTCTATTTCTATATTTAGTGCGTCTGTGTCCATGTTTCCCGTGACACTTTTGATTACTGTCCATCTATTAGTATTCTTTTCTGTCTAAATTTTGGTATAAATGTTTCTTATTTGTTGCTTAACTCATTAAATTTTTGTAATCCCTATTGAATCTTTCAGTTTGTCAGTATTGTCAAATGATGTAAGTTCGTCTGTTATTTTATGTATATTATGTTCATGGTTCTTAAGTCTTACTATATGTAGTAGGTTATAGTATGTCCGTATTACTCTCGCTGTTCCGAGTTTCATTGTGAGGATCCCTGGGTTGTTGCTCAAGTTCCGTACTTCCGTCTTCTAGGCGTGAACTGTCCATATCGTGTAATTTACGTGTTTTCTTAATTCTTGATTTATGATTTTTTTTTATTTTGACTTGTTGAAACCGTAACTTTCCTATCTATCTTTACTTTATGTTTGCTAAATCTATTGGTAAGTTTATTGCGTCTACATTCTGTTGTGTTTTGTTGTGGAATTTATTATTAAGATAGAATGCATCCGTTCGGCCAGGAAGTTGCTACTAGTCTGTTGAAATAAGGTTGTGTGATGAGTGATACTGTATTGTTTGCAGAAATCCTTAAATATAGTAGGTGTGACTTCGGATCCTACATATATCCGAGACGAGCTTCCTTGGGATGCCGTGTAGGTTAATGAAATGTTTTAAAGATTTAATTATCGTGAGACTATTTCGTGCAGGTAGTGTGTAGGCGGCAGCAAATTTGGAGAATTTGTCTATTTATTGTAAGCACTTGTCGGTTATTGATGCTATAAATGACTCTGTGTATGATGTCTAGGGGTTTTTCAAGAGTCTCTGGGATTTGGTACTGGATTTTAGGAGGATTATTATCGTACTTTACAGTTTGGCAAGTTTCGCAGTTATTAATAATTTCAGTGATTTTATGCTACATGTTTGGAAAATAGGACAGTCTTCTCAGATACATTGATTACTGTGATGGTATTTATTAATAATTTTGTTCTGATCGTCGCTATTTATAATGTCAAAAGTTACTTCTGTGCATCAAATTAATTTGAAGGAATTGAATGAATTTGAACTTTTTGTGGTCGGTTAATCGATTCGGCGGTGAATAGCGTTTAAAAATACTCACGATGCTTTCTTCGGAATAATTAGGCATGCGAAAGATACGCTTTTGTTTATGTTTGAATGGCATTTCTAAGGATTAGATTAAATTTTTCGAAAATAAATTATTGGAGGGCGAACTCGTTTAGAGGGCGTTCCAAAATAGGTATTTCGTCGTTGAGATTTTCGCTTGCGGAATTTATTGTAGAGCAACTAGTTCCTTTTATTGAGTTATACGTCCTGGATTCATTTGTGTTCAATTCAATTGTTGTAGGAGATTGAGATTTAGGGGGTCTTATTCTGCCTAATGCGTCAGCATTGGTGTTTTGTTTCCCTTTCTTATAAGCCAACTCGTAATCAAACTCCTCAAATTTGAGTCTCCAGCGGACTAGTTTTAAATTCGCTTCCTTTGGGCTCTTGGCATTATGATCGGTTACAATTTTGAATCTGTGTCCAAATAGGTAACGCCGAAAATATTTGATAGTCCAAACAATGGCTAGGAGTTCTTTTTCTATAGTGGAGTAGTTGATCTCGGAATTAGTTAGTGTATGACTAGCACATTAGTACTAAAGTTTTTGCGAAGTAAGGGTACTGCAAGATGGAATCGTTCACAAGTAGGTCTCTACAGGCTTCGAAGGCTTTAACATACCGATCGGTCAACTGGACTGTTGTACCGTTTTTAAAGCATTTCGTTAGGGGTTTCTTAAGTTTCGCGAAGTCTTTGATGAACTTCCAATAATTAGGGTAGGCCCAAGGAATGTTTTAATTTCCCTCTGATCCCTGGGAATATTAAATTCCTTTTTTGCTTTAATTTTATCCGGATTTGTCTTGACGCCATCAGTTGTGACCACGTGCCATAAGTAGGTGATCTCTTTATGTAGGACTTTGAGATTTCCTACTCGAAGCTTATCAATTACAAATCTGAACTCCAAGGAAAATTACTGCGCTTGATTATCCCTTTTTTCAACACTTATTTGTCTTTGTACTTCTTGCTTATGGATATAGGGATATCTATAAGATAAACAGGTAAGTCGTCGGTTGTCTGAATACAATGCTTTACCTTATTGGTGAAGGTAAGTTTTTGATCCTTTTGTAGAATATATCTTCATAGCCCTTGTAGATTGAATAGATCAAATTCTTCTATTCTGTATTCAAATGGGATACTCGGATTAGGATTGTTATATCTTCGGATTATGAAATAACGTCTCAGCAATTTTCATACTCGACACTGAAATTATTTAGTTCGATAAATTCTGAGGACGTGAAACGAGTAACTTTAAGGGGTTGTTCCAAAAAGAGCATTTGTTCTTTATCGGAATGATTTGTAATCTCGAATATGCTAAACCAATCTTTTGTTTGCTGTATATATACCTTCTGATATGTATAAATTGGGTTTTATCTCTAGGTTTTTTATATAGATGTCCCCGCTTGGTACATCTACTGGTAGGGTAGCGGTCAGTTTTGTTTTTTTAGGAACTGTATATTTATTAGACATGCAATTGGGTTTGAAATGTAAGGGAATGATTGAATTTCAAGTTATTAGGATTGGGTTTGCTAGATCAACTTTTGCACCTGATGCAGTGAGCGTATCTAGTCCTAGGAGACTATCGAAATACCCATGAAATCGTAAGACTTTCTTCTGGTTGGTTGAATTCTACAAAATTTGGGATAATGAACATGTTTATTTAGTTTATATTTATTCAAAATATGACCTTGCTTTTAGCATGAGGTCAATAAGTTTGATGAGAGGTTCATCAAGTTCTAGCATCCTCGAGAATGCCATTATAGCCTCTGACCTGTTGTTATTGAAAGCAGCCTCTATATCGAGGAAAGCTGCAAGTGAGTATTTTTTCTGCAGCAGCGAATGCTCTATGATTGTGGTAAGTTCCTGCAGTGATGTCTCAGCAGACTTACCTTTATTGTAAGCCTGTTGCGAAAGAGACAGCTTGGATGTCTCTAAAGACTTACCTATAGTGTAAGCTTGTTGCGAAAGAGACAGCTTGGATGGATTGGCTGTCTCTTTAATTTAGGTATCTAAGAGTCTCTCCAGAGTATTGTATTGTGAGGCGCTTCCTCCTTTAGAAGTAAAGACCACCTTCACCCTCGTCCATGAGGATGGAATATAGGTGAGGTAAACCCAGCCCTCATAAATGACAAGCCACGGAATCAGTATCACGTAAGCTAATTGAAGTTCAGCTGGAATGATGTCGTCTAATCCCGGTGATTTGTAGGGCTTGAAACTTTGTATCGCCCAGTTCAGTTTCCTCTTATCGTGGATCTTGTGGACCATCATGGCCGTTCGGAGTATCTGGTAACTTAGCAACACCCGTTGCTGCGCAACCCGGAAAGTGCGTATTGACTAGTAACTCCAGCGACATAAGGACTGCCAACTGGCTCCAATCGAATGGTGTCTCATACATCTTTAGGACCGTTAACTTGGCCTTATATTTAATTTCGACTATATGGTGTGGGGAGATTTACCACAAATAAAATTTCCTCTGCATTATGTTCGAAGTCATTTCCATCCTACTTGGGTAAATCCTTTATTACATCTGTCACTTTAAGAGAACAAAGGATGTCGTTAATTTGTGCAACTGGGGGATTGGCAGGTTCAGTTGGTAGACTCCTTTTTTTTGGCAATAACAAAATGATTCTGCGATTATCCGTCGCGAATACTTACGAAATTTCAATCGATTCATTTTTTTAAACGCACGAGGATTTTTTTGTACTCATACAAAATGTTTTATAGAAAAAAAAACTTTCAATTTAAAACTCATCCAATTTAATTGATCACATCATGTTTTTACTAAAAATACACAAATTACATTTGACGCCTGACTATTAAAAACTTTTCTTACTGAGTTTGCGTCAGATATTTTATTACTTCCTCAACGTGTGAAGTTATGAATTTACGAAATTTATGACGACAAACAATTAACTGATTTACTTACTTGCTATTTAAAAGATAACTAATTTATGAAGATGATTTAGGCTGGATGCGTAACTCACGCCCACAAGATTATCAGTGAAGTGATTTGAAATGGGTTTATTTCGTCGCGTGTCATATAAGACAAAATAAAATGATTAGTCTACGAGCTCAGCTACCTCGTTAAATCGGTAAACTCTTTCATTATATTATATCATTCTATTAACTTATGTAATTAACAGAGACAAAAGTGTTTAATTGAGACAATAATATCACACTGCCTCGGTTTCCTATCCGTAACTTTGCTTTTCCGGAAATGCTATAAGTCTGAATAGATGACCACTCATTGTTCAGCATCTCTTATTACGGACCCACGTATTTATAGTGCTACTTTCATTAGTTATGGGTCATTACAGATACATTGGTGATGTACCTATGATGACGATACTTAAAAGAGGTTTTAGGTGTCTGCACCTTATAATTGTTATCCTGGGCTGCCCAATAGATGAGGCCTAGTAAAGTAGGATCTTTATAAATTGTGAATAATACACATGTGCTGCGATGACCACTGTTCAAAATCACAAAAAGCTTCAGGTAGTTTAATACAATTCTACAATTAGAGAAGAGAAGAGATGCTAAATATAAGTTAAATAAAAAATGTCTGTTATAAAATTGTTTCAACATTTTTAAAGTTATTTTGTTTACAGTGCGGGGCAATAATGCAACCAAAATTTCCAAGAAATTAAAATTTTTGAATCAACCTCAAGCGTTGCAATCGCAACCAAGTATTCAATCTTAAAAGACTGCTTATTTCCTCTTTCGAATTCCAGTGTAAACAAAAGGTTCTGTTAGTGCCCTGCACTAATTTGCAGATAAAAAAAGTAAAACATAAGAACAAACAATTTGTTATATTCCGCGATCAATATATTTCATATAATTTATTGTTACCATCCTCAATGCGAATCGACTGACATTGATTTTAGATGTCAAATAGCGTACAAACTATGAATGGAAGAAAATTAAACACAGAAAAAAAATGAAACTAATGGTCTTGTAAATTACTCAGAATAAAACATCAGTAACTAATTGTAAGCGCAATATCGCACAAAATACTTAATTTATAGTTTTATACATAGATACAAAGCAACAAATGAATAAGTAACTTTAAAAAACAATAGTAAAGCAAAATAGTTTATTTATACAAAACGCAAAAGTCAGCAATATACATATGAGAATTTTTTGTAACACGAATGACAATATTGTACTTAAAGAAGTTGTTTATTAAAACTAACAAAATAAATGTGTAATTTACCAAACATGATATGTTACTTCGCAAACAATTTCGTTAATTTTGTTAATGGAAACATTTTTTAAGCCCGAATTAAGTACTAACTGCAAGTTGGAGGTTTGCTTGTTTATTAACAAAATACAATTTATTTTGGGGAAAAGATAGCTATCAAAAATCATTTTATAATTTCACTCTGACCCTTAGGAAGACAGTCCACTATGTTATAATGGGTGTTTTCGATTTTGCTTCGGTGTTAACACTTGTGCCTTGTAGAAGCAAATGCATGTTCGAGATTGCGGTGCCATGACTCGAGTTTTGCTTCGGATTGTTCGTTTTTGCCACATTTTGCCCTTGGTGCTAGCACCGATTGCCCCTGGTTTGGACCAGGAACAGCTGTGACACTACTAACACAAATGAAGTAGATGAGTAAAAATAACTGGGATTGGGATTGTGTGCTGCGATTTTTTATATTTAATTAATTATTTTTACTGTCCTGTTATAATAAAAACGAGAAAAAACGAAAAATCTTTACTCCTTCCCAACCAACCAATAATTATAATAAATATAATTGCTGAAATTGCTGATTTTTTATTCATCTCCATAATTTTCAATTGCAATTTCACAGCGGGTGGTACTAATAAACTCGAACACAGGGTTTCGCACTTGGAAGCAGATGACACTTTGGTGCAGGGTCACAGTAACTTCAGTTGTCCCCGGTGTTATGTCTCGGTGGCAAAATCGAAAACACTCAATACTTCCATTATCACCCATCCTTCCCTCTAACTTTAAAATCTTGTCTGCAAATACCACGGACAGTGTTGCCAAGTCGTCGATGAAGAATGTCACTAGATAGAGACTAAAAAGGACACCTTTTTTTAAAAAAGTCACCAGATAATAAATAATATATTTTTTTCAAAATTGCTTCCAATATAATATTAGAAATTTCTAAGTAACAAAAATGTAAATACTACTACTCAATAAAAGACTGTATTTACCTGAACCACAAGCGTATTTACCTTTAATTGGTGCTCATTAACTTAAGCGTCGTGTAATTTCTTCCTTTCAATTTGTAAAAGGAAAGGGAGGAGAAACAGAGAACTATTAGAATGTGATAAAGTTCTAATTTTGTGGGCGATCCTCTTATCGTAAGCGACAGAAAATGAGTATCGTTGAAAGTGTCAGGGTCCCGCTGGAAAGTCATGAAGTCTCACACAGAGATGTCAGACGGTATGGAGCAAAAGTCGCCGATTCGTGGCGCTGAAGTCGCCCAAAGTCGCCGCGCCATTATTTGAAATCGCCCAAAAATCGCCTTTTCATTTTATAATCAATGAAGTCTTTCAAATTGTTGTTTGTACAACTTTAATGTAATATTTATTACAGTAATTAGGTATTTAAATGGAAGTGGCTATTTGCACTTACGTGTATTTACGTGTACTTTCGAATTCGGGAAAGTTTCGCTTTTACTTATTTTATGTACTTTTATGTACTACTTTACAAATATATTCCCTGACGGGGTGATGGGGGGGGGGGGGGGCGTAAGCAACCGCAAGGACGGCAGAAAAACAATTTTCATGTCTGCTGTATCAGAATCAGATATCCACGACGTGACGACGGCATTGAGCATACTTTTATGTTTAAGCGAAAAAATGCCTCTGCGATAAACGTCAGTTTGGACTCGTTCGGAGGTCAGTAAAAAATTATTAGCGCGAAATTAAAATTTGAGATGACTCGACAGCAAAAATTGTTCAACTGTCACGTCGGGTTATGTGATTTCGAATAGCTGAACTGTTGCTGTAGGCTGCCGTGCATTCTGATTCAGCCTATAGCCCAAAAGCACCCAGCAAGAATTAAAAAATCGCCCAAAAGCGCCCAGCAAGAATTAAAAATAACCCAAAAAGTGCCTAGTCGCAGAGAGGAAAATTTTGTCGCCCAACTGATGGCTCAAGTACCCCAATCGGCGAGAAATCGCCCGAATTGGCAACTCTCGTCTCACAGGAAATTGTTCGAGTTGTCTTACACATGCATTTAGCTTAACAACAAAAGCATTAAATGGGCCCTCTTGAATGTGTGGTGCAACACCGGTTGTAACTGAATTAAGTAGTAACCCAGCAAATATGTACAAAAATAGTCAAAAACAATGAGAAATGCCGAATATTTACGTTAAAACGTTAGAGAGTGGGAGAACATTTTGTGTCATCAGAAGAGTTTCAAAATCACAGTGTCGCTAAAAAAAATATCAAAAATTAGAAAGGTATTCGAAAACACCAGATTTGGTGACAGAGTCCATGATTTGGCATCACTGCATTAAAAGTCACCAGAAGTCACCGCTGTGGAAGTTAAAAATCACCAACTTTTAGACGTGTCTGAGAAAACAAAATTCTGTCACTAGGAAGGTGTTTGAAAACACCAGATTTGGTGACAAAATCACTGAATTGGCATCACTGACCACGGAGTTCTTTTGATGATAATGCTAAAGAAAACTCAGGCAATACCCTGTAAGACCTACACAGAAGAAGAATTCAGCGTAAGGGAAATGTGATAAGAGCTTAAGTTGAGGAGGTGACAATGTACGCCTCGTTTGAAATAGTTAGTCTAAACTGTTTCATACTCGTGTTGTTCTGGTTATGAAAGATTCCCAAAATTTGACGGTACAACCAACTGAGGTAAATATAATGGAGGTAGCATGCTGCATCTCTTATGATTCAACTTTGTCCAAACTATTCTCAGGGGCGTTACAAACAACATGTTTAAATAAAACCTAAAATTTGTATGTAAATTAAATTGAAACTGCTTGTAGCAAACTATAATACAAGATAAATTTTGTTATACATGTAATTACATTTAATAAAAATAAAGTCACAGTTTAAAGTTTTTCCCACCCTTATGGATTCCCTTAAAACAAGTTTAGGAGGTTGGGTGTAAAATAAACCAGGTTTGGCAAGTGAAAAGTGAGCGAAATCAGTATAGTTAAGTTTGGTATCATTACTTCCACATGTTCAATAACACTTGAAAATGTACTACCATGATTGCAGGATAATTACAAATTTAATATTTCCTTCTTTAATTGATCATTACGAACATGCATACATGTGATAACAGTCTCATTCACAAATTAGTCAAAAATATTATAATACTTTTCATTTTATCAGAACTAAAACATGTCACATTATAAAACTGCATAATTTAAATAATACGGAATTAATAAGACAAAGGCTTTTAAGATTTATAATTTTTAAAAGTCAGTAATCTCTACACAGTATAAGGTAAAGTCTGCAATAAATGTATCTTTGCGCTAATCTCAGGAACCAATGGATTTCCATGTGGTTTACAGTATTTCATAAAGTGTCGTTCGAGGAAGGTTTAGGTGGATATTCTTAATATTCGTCGACGGAAAGTCGAATAATTAGTAGAATATTAGTATGCAATGTATAAGTTCTATGGTGGGTCCCACGCATTGTTGCAGTACGCCCCTCGCACTATTACTGTGGTAGAGGCCAAGTGCGATTGGGGTAAACAAGTTGGAATAATCGAAGGTCGGATCGGGATGTGCTCGGATATTTACGCGCAAGCAGACTATGACTCAAGATCAATTGATACGTTTAAATATATAAAAAAAAAATGATGTGGATGGGAATGTGTATGGTTGAGAATAACTCTGGAATACCTGGAGAAATACACGCCAAACAATAATGACATTCCCGAGTATTTAACAGAACGGTGTCGTTTTAAAACACCACAGCACCCCTAGGGGTGGAGATGGGAAGGAAGTTATATGTAAAAATAATTTAAAATAAGCTCACTTACCAAAAGTCGGAGCACCGTCATGCACGTGGGGCTAGTTTCTATATAAAAATAGAGAGATTTGTTTAAAGTGAGTAAAAACCTCACATCACCCAAGTGTACGCGGGCTATCTTATATTTTTTTTTGCGAGAGAGGTGAATATCCAGAAGAAATATGATCACCTATCCTGCAAAAAAAAATTTTATAAAAATTTAAGGAACTAAATATTTTTTAATACATCAGTAATTTATAGTTATTTTATTGATTCCTTAATAAGTATTTGATTTAATATGAACTAATTTAACAATATTGTTTTTTTATGCACAAAATTTTTTATTTAATATTAGATATTTAATAACACTTTAAGTTCTTCTGGATATATAGCAAATTACTAAATATTTTATTTTAAAATATTTATTTAAGTGAACCGCCAACGGGAAACTTGGTATTTTTTACTTGATTAAACGTTTGTTTGATGCTCTAGAAAGTGAATGCTCTCAGAGATTGTCTCCAGTATGTTTAAGAGCCTTTCTTTAAACTGTGTCTAACGTGGACAACATATATGGGAATTACATTTTAGTCTATGCCTAACGTCATATTGGTAGATCTGCGCTAAGTCAGACGGAATGAGATAGTCCTTACATCTCTGTACAAAACCCGATCATTTTATCCGAATTTTTAGCGATTGAAAATATATGATTGGTCCAGTTAAGATCAACGGATATCTCAATACCCAAGATGTTTAGAGAATTGTATATATTCACTCCATCGACTGCAATAGGTTAAGGGTAGAGCATTTTAAGACCAGGGGTGAGAAACCATCAAGTCCAGCAGCTTTGGTCACATCGCGCTTTGACAGTACCTTACACACCTTTCGCGCGTGAAAGCTTAGTGGATTTCCCTGCTAGAGCGCTTCGTTAGAAAAAAAGAAGTTGCGACAACATAATTTGCTTAAGGAGGCATTCCTGTTTTTTGGTTTCAAAAACTCGATGCATTGAAATCTCAGAATTATTGTCCACAAATTTTGTGCTGAAAAACACATAGTTTTTAAATTATAGGCGAAAATACAGTTGAAAAATTCAATTGTTAAATGAAAAATAGAAACTTTAAACGTGCTTTTCTCAAAACTGTTTTAGCAAACTAATTGCAGGTTTGCCGGGACACCAATTAGCTAATTTTAAGAATTGTTTTTAATATTTACAATTGATGACATTATCGTGCACCATAGGATTTTTTTGATATTGGAAAAATTTGATTTTAAATAATAATTTAAAGCTGTAAAAATGGGGTGAAAATCGTTATTTTATTCCAAAGTTGCCAAAAAACGCTGTTATTTTCAGCGAAAATACCGAAAAGCCCCCTTAAAGGCCATTGGGGGTAGCACAGTATTGTATTTAGTTCGAAAACAACTTCAAATTTTAAGTCCACTTCCCATCAAATCAGTATAAGGTTCTTCTTCACACCTACACCACAGAAGAGCTTACGGAAACTACAGATAATACACATAAAACTTACTTGTGCGTACAAATATTTTAAGAAAAATAATGCTTGCATTTGTGCATATTTTACACCTTTAGTTCAATTTTACACAGCAAGTTGAAAATTTCTAAATGTTTGTATTTATACTTCAAAACACCGTATTCCAAAACAATAACTAACTAAAGCGAAATGTGCAAGTGCACTCAAAACTCCCATTCCGACCGGCAATAAAAGGAAATGTCTTGGTTTGATTCGTTATGACACCCATAGATGAAAATGACGAGGGGGTAAAAACATTATTATATTTACAAGTTTTTCTTTTTGAGTCGATGCCAACCAAGTCAAGTTAAATAATCCAAATAAAAAACTGCCAATTATATATTGTTAAAAGCGAAATACCGCTCACTGTCTCATTACTCATCAGAAAATCTCCGGAACTATAAATCTTACAAACTTGAAATTCGGCAGGTCGGTTTCTTGTTCGAGCAATATTAGCTATAGTTTGTAAATAAATACACAAAAACTGTTTAACAAACACTTCGGATACGAATAACTCCAAATCAGATTTGACATTTCAACTCACCCTGAAGTAAACAACGTCTGTACCTTGCCCGGAGTGAATTTGATTGGTTACACGTACACGACTCACGTTATAGCACATCATGCACGAAATTCTGTATTGTTTTATAGACTGGAACTACGTAGCTGCGCTCAGAAATTTCAAATTTGGCGCCAAAAGTTTAAAGTAGGCAAAAGTGGGCTATAGCGCCAGCTTCACATTAGACCGCTGCGAGCGCCAGCGGCACATTTAATTCCAGCCTTAACAAGGTTTAGTTTATGTTGAGCAAGCAAATTAAAAAATTTGAACGGGTCGGTTTTCTTAACCTTACTGTCATATTTTGCTAACTTTATAGTGAAAATGAATTTAATCAAAAGCGATGGATTATGACAGTAAAATACTTAGAAAATAGAGCATTTTCTGTTACTTGTCTCTGGCAAATCGACCGAGTACTGTCACTCTCTTGCTTTAACGAAGAATTCGTGCGAAGTGCAAATTAATTATTGACCAATATGTTGAAAAGACATCGCTATAGGTCTTTTGATTTATCTTTGAGTCAAAATAACCGAATCATTCGCGAGCAACACATCACTATCCATTTATAAAGTTTGTCTGTCACAGATATTTTCTCGAAAACGACGCGAAACCTCAGATTTGGATTAATGTTCGGGAAAAGTTCTGGAATTTTTATACGGAAGTTCCGCTGAACCTTACTGTTCTCAACTGGAACCGTGTTGCAATTGTCAACTATCTTAATTTTTACGGAGCAGCACTGTAAAATTTCAAAAAGCAAAAGGCTTAAAAGTATTTAAATTAATTCATCTTTTACAAGAAAGAATCAACTAAAGAAAGTACAAGAATCCTAGTGCACAGCAGCAGGCTCCAACGTCATTACTTCTAAATCAATATTCACTTTAAACAATTCACTTTCAAAGGGATTAAAAGAGCTGTCTCTAGATACATTCACTATTTATTGAGATTTGCAACAGTTAACAATTTGACTGGAAGTTAAATAATCTATAATTTTTACATCGAAATTGAGAAACACAGAAAAGTAAGTCTCACACAACGAAGAAACTGATTTTAAGTTTGGTTGAATTTGTTGAACAATAAAACTTGCGCATTATTTCGGAAAAAATTGCGTATTAGTCAATATTTCCTAAATCACACAGTAAATTTTATGTCACGTAAATTGTACGGTGCTCTTCCATAAAAATCACCTATGAATGCATTAAAAATGACTGGAAGAATCGTAAATTATATAGTGCGGCTGCTTAAATTTTTGGAAGAATATGATAGTTGCAACACGGTTACAGTGAGTGGAACCGTAACTTTTCCTGGAATTTTCGGTGTATGTACTGCTTCATAGATAACAGAAAAACTGCAGCTTTTTCGTCAGTCTCATAGTTGCTGAAAAATAAATGTTTTTTTTTTACTAATAGGACCACTCTTAGTAATAAGGACAACTCTTATAAGATCACTTTTGCGTACATCTGCTTGAATATTATTGAAATTTGATAATAATGAACTGGTACGAAATCCTAATTGCGCGAATCCGACTCGCTCTTGACCTTTTTTTATTTGAGTTAAATCGCGAATGTTAATGATACGCTGCAGAACGGTTAAATTCTAATGAAGTTACTACAGTCCGTACCTATGTTAAGAAGGACTCTAAGGGAATTGTAAATAGCTTGCAAATGTGTCGTAAGTCTTGCTTAGCTTTTTAGGATAAGATAATTTATTAGGGTTTTTCCTGACTCTATTTTAATCAATTTCTCAATTATTTGGAGCAGTTCTTGATGATCTTTTGTTAACTAATTATTAAATTGATATATTTTAAGAAATTGCTGTTAATAATAACTAGGACACTTAAGAATAATTATATTTTCTTTAGGTTTATTAGGTAATACGTATGTAAGACGATATACGTATAACCTAATAAACCTAAAGAAAATATAATTATACTTAAGGATGTTGTAAGCATTATATGACCCAATATGCGAACCCCAAATGAGCTATATCGGTATGTAGATCGTTATAACACAGCCTATCGAAACCTCCATGCCAGTGCCTGTACCTAATGGCACTAGAAGTTGTTCGTGTGTCGCATTAAACAGTTTTAATATGCCAGGGAGTAGTAGCGACCCTTTTTGGTAAGATACTTATAGACAGACATCACGAAAAATTATAGTTTTGTGATAAATTTTTATAGTGAAGGTTTTAATATTGCTGATGTAGACACAGAGACTTTGGCTTTGGTCTTGTATAGAGTACACACTATACAAAAATATTTCAATATTTAAAATAAACAGGAGAACAGGATTTTGGTTGAGTAATTCGCATGGGTAGACACATGAATTGTATAAAAATATTACCATGCGTGAATTTACATACAAGTTGACTGAGAAATTTCCTATTTGGAAATTTTCCTCTCAGCGACATTACCATTTAAATGATTTACTATTTATACTATGCCACAACTTAACTTATGAAAGCGTTTTTCGAATCAAGCTCAAAGAGATCAACGATATCCTCGCCGCCTATTTTAACCCCTTATCATATAAGTGGATATAAGAAAATTGTTTTATTAACTCACAATATTTTATAGTTTCTCACCATTTTAAAAAGTTCTCCAGCTTGCAAAAATTTTATGACTTCAAAGTAGGCTTAAAAAATATCAAAAACTAAAACAATTTTATTGTTATATAAGAATTCATGTGGGAAAATAAGATTTGAATACATAAACATTTCTTCCACCGCAAATACTATAAATCTGTAAAAAAAATTTGAAAGAAAAATCAAAAGTACTTTAAAATACAACTCTGTGTTTAACTTAAATGGTGCGTTTAAAGGACGAAAATGAACATGAAAGAATAAAATTGTTAAAATATGAATGAAAAATTGATTATTTATTTGTTTTTAACTATTCCCTGATCAAAAATTGGGATCACGCGGGATCCGGCATGTGAACGAACTTACCCATTTTGCGTTTCTTCGTTTTTCTTGGCTGGCAAAATGGGGGAGAAAAGGTTAACATCACATGTTACCCTGCAGCAGGAACATACCCAAGAAGTTAAGCTGGTGCACTTTCTTACACGAGTTAATGCTGTTTAATAAAATGTCATATCGGGGCCGACTCAAAATTTTTTTTGATTAGGATAGGGTCAAACACGCACCTCTCAAAAAATTCAACCTTCTACGGCCATGGGATCAACATCTAGACATTTACTATCACTTCTAGCATCTTCTTCTTCTTTTTAATGAAATTGAATGAAATTCGTCGAAATTTTTTTCTTTAGCGGGAGAGATGAAAATCTTCCAAAAGACACCGGACAGCCCATGCCCTCCGGTAGTGTGAGATTTTTAGTCACTAAAAACACCTCTCTGGGGATTAGCCGAAACAGACCACATAGAATCGTTTCCCTTTTCGTCCCCTCCCAGTCTCCCTTAGTGGGGGCAACTGAGTATCCAGTTATCCCAATGTCGCCACAAACCTCGGTTTCCTGGGTCACTGCTAGAATCCTAGCCTATCTGCAGGAATCCATGTTGTCCCACAGTCTACAGTGTTCCTTCTTGGTCCATGCGTTAATTACAACCTTCACCCCTTCTCTACTTACGGCATTGAAGGATTCTAGGCTATAAAGCTTTAGTCCAGAGCCAGGACAAGTAAACTCCTCCGGATAAACCGAAGCCAACCCTTCGGAAGGCAGGTCTGCATCTTCTCCTGGTGCGTGTACCGCGGAGATAGCCAACTCAGTAGAGTCTACCCTCTCTGCACCGCCACACCTGAGGAAGTGCTAGTTATTATTTTGCCAATGGCACCTTCTTCCAGGACTTCTACAGCACTGTCAGCCGGAGCAAGCCAACGTCCATAGCCGCCGCAGAACCTTCAAAAAGTAATTTTCCCAAAGCTGCTTCTATTGTGTTGTGGGTACCGTGGGTAAAGCCAACTTGTTAGGGTCTACCATACCCTCCACCTCCACTCCCACAGAAGTGCCTGAGGAAACGCCATTCGCGACCCAAATACCCCTGGGTTGCAGTGTGGACGACAACATCGCAGACTCCCTTGGCGTGGCCTGCCACAACCTTAGAGTTAGGGGGATTTTTCAAGAGGTTATCTTCTCCCGCATTAGTTACTTGGCTACGTTCTAGGATACATTTCCCGGTTGCTACCGCTTGGAGGTGTAACTAACACTTAAGAATATCCAGATGTGGATCGCCCTATCCTAGAAGGCCTTAACTCGTCCGTCCATTCTCTAGCAACCAAATTCGTCCCTTACTTTCTCGGTTTTGAATAAATTCTTCCCTTCCACTCAAGTAAGTTTGTTCACGAAAAGCTTTTGCACGAGAATCAGAGGAACAGACCTATAGGTTCTCTTAAACCCCTGTAGGCGATTATACATTTGTGTATACAATATATGTATAATCCGGCGTCTTCCTGGGATTCCGTGCAGATTCCAATCTAGAGCTTTTTGAACGATGTTGTTTGGCTCCTTTCTCCATGTGATCTATCCATTACAATTTTCGTCTTCGATCAGCGATGTCTATTCCATGCTTCGTCAGTAAGGATGTTTAGGTTTATTTGACAACAGAATAAATGTCAGACTCGATTTAAATATCCGCAGTTTCGTGCGTCTAAAGAGTTTGTTTTTGCAAATACAACTCGACCCTTAATGCGAGCTGTAGTTAAAGTTAAGAAATCAAAATTTATCTACATGCAGTAATACATCGAAATAACGCCACAGGTGTTTTCGAAATTGATAGCGTGATTCGAAAAACCGCATGTAGAGGTAGAAATTGTTATACAGATCTACACCCTACTGAGATATCCGAATATCTTGTAAAGAGACGATTTAGGTTCTTTAGCCATAAAAGGAATCCTGTTTCGTTGACAATTAATATGACCTAAGTGCAATAACCTCCATCCTCTATCGGATCTTAAGAAGTAACAACACAACTAGAATCGTGGCCTCGCACAGACTAAATAAAGATTTATATAAGGCAATTGTAACTAAAAAACTGCAACTACTAAATCAAACGTATTTGCCAAATTTAAACATAGAAGCTCCATATATCTTCGTTGCCGATGAGGCATATCCGTTAACTCTATTTATGATGAGACCATTTCTAAGGAAAAACTTAAATATAAATAACCAATTATTTAATGGACATTTATCAAAAGCACGACGTTGTAATGAATATGCCTTCGGAATCTTGACAATGAAATGACGGCTTTTAATAAAGGAAATTGAAACGAATCTTCAACTGCAAATTTGATTATTAAAATGTATATATGTGTTTATTGCACAATATTATCATTGATCAGCAAAAAATTAACGATTATTACGATTTATAATAAAAACAAACCGAAAATGGCAAGGCATAGGAGGTATAGGAGATATTCGTAACAACTTCACTGTGTTTTTTTTAAATAAAACTAATGCCGCATTTACACGAATGACACAAAATGTCAATAATTATGACTTTATGTCATTGGTCAGTGACTGACTATTTACACGATGCAAACTAATGACAAATAATTACTGACTGAGAGCTTTGTCACTACGTTTCATAACTTTATGGCGAATTCTAATTTTTCAATGGCAAGCGTATCAACCGGAGAATTTACACGAATGACAGATAATGACGAGTCATATTGTGATAAAATAAGTAATGACAAAACAGAAAAAAGCCGCAATTGGTATTAATTGGTATTGGTATTATTTTGGTTAAATAATTCAATTATGGAAGAGGCAAAAAAAAGTAGCTGTTGCTTGTTTTGCTGCTGTGCTAATCTTGGAAGAGGAGGAGGAAGAAGAAGCCTGGTATGCCACACATGCTAAATGTCCAAGAAAAGAGACGTCTGAATGGGTCCATTCTTTTCAGAAGGAAGCTGTTTCTATAAGATCTTACGTGTTAAGCTTCGAAAAAATGATCCAGAGCTATATACGATTTCATGCTTGGAAGAATCGCGCCACTAATCGAAAAGCAAGACACCAACATGCGGAAATGAATATGTGCAGGAGAACGTCTTAGGATTACGCTTTGATTTCGATTTGTGCAGCGATACACTCTGCATTGAAGGAGGAATACCTTAAGGTAAAGTCAAATTAAAATTGTGCGGGTAAAATTTAAAAGTAACAATTTACTGGTAATTTTAATTAAAAACAAATTTAAATATAAAAAGTTAATTAAACAAATCTTAGTCGATTGTAGCAATTGTTAACTGAGCTAAATTTGCCGCCTCTGTTTGAGCGACATGCGGTTGCTGTTCCATAATCTGGAATTCCTGTATGCTGGTTGGAACTCCATTGCTGTGTGCTGGTTGGAACTCCATACAAGCCTTTGTTGCATTTGTAGTGAAAAATTTTTTTTTATCATAATAAGCAAGTTCATTTTTTCACGCCTTGTCATTGTTCAATTATTATGTGTGAAACGCGTTTTCATTACAAGGATGCGTTAAGTGACAGTGGCAGGTTAAATTATGGTGTTTATCTAAGTTCTGATATTCGGGAGGTTTCTCGGCATCACTTGGAAGACACCAACCCACCCACCACCCTCCCCCTTTCATCCAACAACTCAATGTCAACGCTCTCTTTGCCATTCCGATACGAAACAATTAATTTTTTCTTTTTTTTTCAACCGCCACTTCTCCAACCTCTTAAAATCAACGTTGCTATTATCATTTCGATAATAAACAATTGATTTTTCACTACCACCTCTCCTCCGCCCACACCCACCCATTCACCCACTCACCAACTACCAATCTTCCACCCAGCTCCACCGTCACTTATCGACTCATCCTTTGCCTTCACTCAGCCATTCTATTACAAAATCCATCCTTCCGGCTTCACCCATCATCCGCCCTCACTTAGACAACCACTAAAAGTCAACGTTGGCACTACCTTCAACAGTGAATTAACAAATTTGCCTTACCTCTGCCATTCTGATATAAACCAATCATTATGTCTTTACCACCCTTTTTGCCAAAACCCATCTCACCTATTCACCAACCCACCTCGATACACAACTACTTACCCTCAACATTCTGACTACTATACATAGTATACTGAAACACAGTGAACAACTTTGAATTGCTTTTATTAATTAACCGCAACCGCACTTGTATCAATGACAGTTTGTCATAAAAGAATGAGAAAATTCATTTTTATTTCGCGGCTTGTCGCTATTCAGTCATAATGTACAACACGCGTTTACACGGCATTTTTTATGGCCGAAATTATTTATGATATAAATTATGACGAATCTGTCACTCGTGTAAATCCGCCATAATTAATGAAGTCAATAAAACTGTCATAATTAAAATAAAAAAATATGTGCTTACTTGTACATTTTATTTTGTCGGCAACTTCTTCCCACACTCTGTCTGTTACAACCCTATTATAATAACACTCATGTTCCGTAACGATGGTCGAATATACACTTCACTTATTAAATTTTCACAATTCATCTTAACTTCTCAACAAATCAATCACGACTGTCGCTTTCTACGAGCGTAAAAATTCAAACCAAGCAATATCAAAAAAACAATGGATTTGAAAAAACGCCCATTAACGCTACGCTGCGCTACGCAACAGTAAGTCGAGAGCGTATGCCTGCTGCTCTTCAAAATAAATTTTTACCGTCTACTAGAGTCCAAGCTCATAAGTTTGGGTTTAATCATTAATAGTATGTCCTGCCCCGACCAAGATCAAGTGCGTAAGATATTTAAAAACATTCCGTCTAATCCCTCACAGTGGGTTGTTATCTAGATTTGCACAATTCGTCATTAATAATAATCGAAAATAGCAAAAGGACAGTATTCATCCTTGTCTCATTCCGTTCTGCACTATATCAGGAATACGGTTCGGAACCAGTCGTTGCAGATTGAAGAATTCGCCAAATGTCTTCCAGATAGATGAGAGAATAAATAGAATAACCAGTAAAAAATAAAGGGAGATGTATGTATGAGATAGTCGGCAAGAAAATTCAAAATTCGGCAGACTTGGAAATTTGTACCAGTAGACTATCAGATTTAAGAGCGTACTACGTTAACCCTTGCTATTGTTATATGTATAAACAAAAAGCTGTACGAATTTCTATTCACATTGTGTGTATGTAATTATAAATTAGATGCTTGCCGGATTACCCGAATGGGACCACTTTGTTAGGGTCCCTACCTAATCCAGTTTTCTTCCCTCACCTCGATTCCCCGGGTCAGCGCAAGCATTTTCTCATGAAACATCTCTCCTATCCTTCCATACTCCATCCATCCGTCCCATCAGTATCCTTTTTCTGCTTGCTGGCACACTATGTTCACCGCTGTCCCTTGCTTCTCCAGGCACATCCTACAGGTATCATCCTCGAAGATGTTCATCTTCTTTAGATGACGGGGGTGTTCAAGAAGTCAGTTAAATGCGCATTTGCAGCATGCAATCGTTCAACAAGTGTAATGTAGATGTAAATGCATTGCATTCGCTCGATTAATTTGACAGTTGCTGCAACTTACCTGCGCATTCCTTGCATTTGGAAATTTTTAGCTGTTGAAAAATTTGTTTGTCGTATTATTTTAAAAACGGCCTAAAATGGACTCGGATTACGAGTAAAACTTGTAAATTTATATCTTTTAGTTTATGTTACAATTAATTTTGTACGCTACAGTAAGCTTTCTGCTTTAAATGATGAATTATTCGAAAGCAATGCACAATTTTGTGAAAATTCATAAAATGTTTCTAATTTGTAGGCTTCGTCTTTTAAAAAAAAAATGTTATCATTTATCAAATTGCTGTTAAGAGAATCACTATAGGATTACAATACCAAATTCGATATTTCTAGAAACATTTTTAGATTTTATAGGCATCAAACAAGCAATCTTCTTTTTGCATTTAATCGTTCATCCCAGTAGCCAGTTTTGAATTCATTTTGTATGCATTTGCATGTTTATTATGGCTACCTTTGCATACGGGTTGAAAATAAATGCGCATTTGACTGACTTCTTGAACGTATCCGACACCTGACACCTATTACCATGCCCTGTTAACAGGGCCTTCAGCCATCTCAGAGCACTTCGATCTATATCCTATTCTGTTCAGCACATCTGGGCCCTACAATCGCTATCTTAGCCTGTCTACACGAGTACGCGACGTTCCATTGTTTCCAGTGTTCCCTTATGGCCCACGTCTCCGACAGGCCCACTGCTAAGGCAGTAAACGGCTCCGGACTTTGAAAATTAGAAGCAACTGCCAGTTTAGCCAGTGTATCTGGTCTCTCGTTTCCTTCGATTCCCATATTCCCCGTCGCCCACGTCATCTCATTCAATGAGTTATACGCGTTGAGTTTCCGGACATACTCCAAAACCAGCGCTGCATTGTCCATGAACCTTATATTCGAGTGCCCCTCACCCAACTCTCCAGCAGTTAATCCAGTGCATAGACCAGTAGCCTAGTAGACTAAGGTATACGCCCCCAGACTTAGATGGTACTTCAAATTCAGGTCCTCACTGAAGATTTCTGCACCTGCTCTCCGTTCAATTTTGGATCCATCCGCGAAAATTATACTATCAGTTAGAGTGGTTTCAGGCAGACATTCCTTATAAGCGTTTGATGAAAATAACCACCTTACCCTTCCTTATTTTTAACAAGACCCAGGACTTTCCTATGCCCATGGTTATTACGAGACCTTTGCCACTTTTATGGCAATGGCTGTTAATGCTGCAGTTCTCTTCACATATATGGTTAATGGCAGCATGGTTCGAAAGGCACCTGTCATCCCCACAAAAGCCAACCTCTGAACCTTACTTAGTTGCCTTTTTCCTAAACATGTCTCTTCCAAGTAAGTCTTGAATCAAGGAATACCAACAGATACTTGACTGAACCAGAAACAGTAAGTTCTTCTCCAAAGAGTTCTACTGGTCAAAAGTCTAGATTATTCCTCTTCCTAGTGAAAATGTTTAGATCACATTTCTTTCCAAAAAGCGTGAATATCACTAATTTGGTAATATGTTGCCGGTTTTGAATAATTCTGTTTCCATTCTGCAACTTTTGAAATTGCTTTGTTTGTACGAGCAGCAATCTTCGAGTCGTATATATGAAGACACTAAGAAGTGCAAAATAAAATAGTTTTTTTTAAAAAAAGATGAACCGACTTCACAAAAAGCGATAAAATGTATAATTTTTGATTGTATATCTATTACGACAACAAACAAAACAACTATCCAGCCACAATCAAAGATTATATACTGTAATGTAAATGAGGCTCTTCGGGATCGACGGATTAATTAAGGCACTGATTTTCAATCACAAATGTTCACAATTGTTATTCACCTCACTAATTAATTCGTTGCACCATTTTCTTAACAATATTCCTTCACAATATAACGTTCACTTTAATAATTAGCACTTATCACTTCACGGGATAAAACACGACTAACTGAATAGGCTGCTACTCAGCCCTATTTATAGTTCTTACCTTAATTCTGGAAAGTTCAGCAACATAGTTCTAGAAATTTCCGTTATTCATTTCCACCACACCAAGTCACCACAGGTTTGAGTCGGCCTTGATTTCATACGGCATCTGGCGTTTTTCTGGTTTCCGAAATTCGGGACATGCGTATTGCACAGCTTGATTTCGTTTTCATCACATAGCCTATGCCAGACTACAGTGCATGTTACACGTCCCGAACATTTGTATCTCCTTGGTATGGCTTTAATCGGTCAATATGCATTTTTGTCTTTCGGTCCCTTGATGCGCGTAAGGACCTTGTAGGGTCCTTTCCACTGCCGTTGTCGCTGGATGTCTTAAGGTTCTTTCTTGCCAGTTGATTGATTTCTGCGAGACTCTTCCGAAGTATGTTTATGTATTCTTCAGTGGATTCAGTATCCTTTTCAAGTGTTCCGAACTTCAAATCACTTGGTAATCGAATCTGTCTTTCAAACATTTTTAGAGGGTGTCTGTCCCGTTGACTTATGGACGACTGTTCGATAAGCTAGTAGAAATATCGGAATATAGCTATCCCAATCCCGCGCGCCATCCCGTCAGATTGTGGATGAAGTGGTGTTGTCCGCGTCGTTCTTATTCCAAAAATACCGCAAACCTTCTAGAATACTTGAGATTCAAAGTTTCGTCCTTGGTCGGAATGAAGCTCATTGGGGACCACAAATCTGCATATTCAGTTTGTTACTAACTCCTCTGCCACTATCTTCGTTTCTTGATTTGGTATTGCATATACTTCTGGCCATTTACTGGAATAATCAATTACCACTAAAATGTACCGATTGCCCCGATCTGACTCTGGGAATGGTCTCGCAACGTCAATCGCGATTTTCTAAAAAGGCGCTCCAACGGAATGAAGCTCATTGGGGACCACAAATCTGCATATTCAGTTTGTTACTAACTCCTCTGCCACTATCTTCGTTTCTTGATTTGGTATTGCATATACTTCTGGCCATTTACTGGAATAATCAATTACCACTAAAATGTACCGATTGCCCCGATCTGACTCTGGGAATGGTCTCGCAACGTCAATCGCGATTTTCTAAAAAGGCGCTCCAACGTTGTATTGCTGCATCGCTCCTCTTGTTTTAATGAGAGATTCTTTGCTACAGGCACAAACAGTACATTTTCAACACCAGTCTTCCACATCCTCCGGCATATGTAACCAGTAGAATCGTTCTCTTAATTTCTTCAAAGTCTTATTGATACCAAGTTGTCCTCACGAAACACCGTTATTGAATTCCTGCAGCAAATCCCTTATTTTGTTCCTGGGAACCAATACATGCATCCAGCATGCATCGTCGGGTGTTTCCCATCTGCGTTTTAATATTCCATCTTCAACACACAGCGAAGTCCATTGTACCCAGTAGCTCTTCAACGTTGTACTTCTGTCGGAAATATCTTTCCATTGGGGCCTTTCGTCGTTATCTTCCATGTCAAAATTAGGAAAAAAATATTGTCGTCTTCTCGTTGTGCTTCTCGAAATTCTTCATTGTTCCATCCTGTCAAGGGTACGACAATTGTTCTTTGCAGAGTCACAGGGTCGCATTTTCCTTCCAGACGGGAATAGTATTTACATTCCGGTTTACATGGCCGGGGTGAAAGTTCATCTGCATTTCCCTTCCTATAGATAATTTCAAAATCATATGATTGATGTCTTTCCAGCCATCTTGTTACTTGTGCTTGAGGATTTTTAAATTGCATTACCCACTTCTGCGCTGCACGATCCGTTTGGAGGGTGAATCTTTGTCCATAGAGGAATTTATAAAAATGCTTCGTTGAATCAACAATAGCCAACAGTTTTTTCTTTCTGAAGCAGTAATTTCTTTCTGGTTTTGATAGAGCTCTGCTATAGTATGTCACCACTTTTTCTTGCCCGTTTACTTTTTGTGATAAAACGGCGCCAATACCCAGATTACTTGCATCGGTATCTAATATAAATGTATCACCTGCCTTTGGATAAGTTAGCACAGGTGCGTTGCAAAGCACCCGCTTCAGTGCTTTAAAGCTGTCTTCTGCAATCTCTGAACACACAAATGCTTTATCCTTTTCTGTTAGCTTATGCAGTTTCCGTGCTACATCCGCAAAAGTGGGCCAGTTTTCCACTGAAGCTATTTTCTCAGGGTCGGTGCTAATTCCTTCTGATGATATCACATGTCCAAGATAATTGACCTGGTCTCTGAAGAGGGTACATTTTTTTGGGCTTAGTTTCAGTTTGGCTGACTTCAGTTTCTTCAACACTTCCCGTAAATTTTCTAGGTTCACTTCTTCCAATTACAATGATGTTATCCAAATATACCAGGCAGGTTTTCCAACTTAAACCTCGTAAAACGCACTCCATTAAGTGTTCGAATGTTGCTGGGGCATTGCAAAGTCTAATGAGCATAACCTTGAACTGCCATAATCCACTTCCCACCGAAAATGCGGTTTTCTCTTTGTCATCTTGATGAATCTGGACTTGCCAATATCCGCTTTTTAAGTCCAATGTCGAAAACGACTTGGATCCTGACAGGGTATCTAGCGTGTTATCTATTCGAATTGTGGATAACTATCTTTCTTTGTGATATCATTTTTTTTAGCGGGAGAAGTGAAAATCTTCCAAAAGGCACCGGACAGCCCGTGTCCTCCGGTAGTGTGAAATTCTGACTCACTAAAAAGACCTCTCTCGGGATTAGCCGAAACAGCCCACATAAAATGGAAGTGCGTTGATGCTGTTTGTGATGGCATGTAGTTGGCCAACAGATCACGTTTGATGATCTGCTTCTGCTCAGTAACAAACCATCACATAGCACCAATTTCGCCCGGAAAAATGAGTATGGGAAATGATGAGGAGTCTCCTGTTACACAGTGACGAGCTGACGCACAGTATTTGAGACCTCACGCCATCTCCAGCCTGGCCAATTTGAGTTGTGACTTCATTTAGTCGACGATACTCTACTCAGAATCTTGTACTCCCGTCCTTCTTCCTCACTGGCACCACTGGAGACATCTATGGGCTCTTTGACTCTTCTATCAGTCCTTTTTTGCGAATTGTTTCAACCATGATGTCTGCATCTTCCCGCTTCGCTAGCGGTAGTGTTCTTGGCGCTTGCTTAATCGGTCATGCGTCACCTGTTTCGATGCTATGTTGCACTATATCAGATTTTCCATATTCCGTCATCTATTGCAAAGATATCTGCAAATTCTTCAATTAAATTCGCTTTACGATATTCCCCTTGGCTGAGTTAATTAGACGGAAGTATCTTTTGATTAGCTGTTTAACGTGCTTCTTTGGTTGCTTGGTTTCATCTAAGTCTGAATATTCCGCCAACAAGATCTCTTCGGCTGGTTCTCCACGACCCAAGACTTTACCTTTCTTTAATTTGATGGGTTTTTCACAAGAATTTAGGATTCGTACCAAACCTTCCTTCTTTTCATCGATGGATACTAACCATTTTCCATTTGTTTTATTTGTTCTGTTCTGTCCGGTTCTATTAGCTTCGAGTAGCAATTTGATCCCAGAGCCATAAGAATCTCTCTCATGAAATCGACGCCAAGTATGCACTCATCCGTTATAGCTGTGACAAGAAACCTGCGTGAAAATCGCTTGCCGCCGAGGGATATTGTCGGATTCTCCTGTAGCTTTTCTCAGAATGTGTCGATTTTTGTTGCTAAGCCAGTTGTCTTTAGCATAATCGCACCGAAAAATAGACCTGGAAGCACCTGTGTCTATTGATATTGTGCATTTTTCTTCTTGACTTCTGCCATTGATTACTAGGCTGCTATCGTTTCGCTGGTGATGATATCAGGGGCGTCGCTTCCCTGGCCAAGTCCTGCCTCGCAGATATGGCATTTATTCGTTTCCCTGTTGCGAGTGTAGAGTTAGTATATGGCCTACAGCTCCATCCCTTCTTTATTCCGCTTGCTCTCTTTCTCTGCATTTTTCGCAGCCAGACCCAGATTTCCTCTTGCCATCTTGTGGTGGGTTTAATCTTCGTCTCTTTCTGCCATCTTTTTGGAAGCGGCCCTCTTTCTGGTAGGTCCAGCATTTAAATCGACTCCGTGTTTCCGATGTATTGACCCGACCGCAGGTATGTTCTATTTCGGTTACTTCTCTTAAGGCCCCTGTACACTTGAAAACAAACCTGCGCAAGTTATTGCTCGAATCATTGCACTAGTGGAAAATATGGGCAACATTGTTTACTGCGAGTTGTTTGCAGAACGGTTTAAGATTATTTGCCGCAAGTTATTGCAGAACTTTGTAGACTAAACTTGAAACTTGCGCAATTTTCTCAAGAACGTTTATCTTTGAGAATTAAGCAGTGTAAAACATGTATATTAATATGTGTCTCCACAATCGTCGTAGCTACTTTGATAACGAAAGTTGTGAGTTAGCGCAAAATATGGGTAAATTAGGTTAATGGATAGTTCGTAGACATAAGTCAGTCTTACTGCAACGCCTGCTTGGAGAATTAAGAAGTGAGGATCCTACCTACGTTTCTAGCTACAGTTGAATTAAACTCGGGAAACAATACATATTTTTGAATCAAATTTTTTATTTCAACAATCGTCCAAACTCGTCTGCCCGCCATATGATTACTACTGAGAACCTTGCGCAACTAACGAAATTATTTCCAATTCATTTCGAATGCTGCAATAAGTTTGCGCAAACAACAGTTTTCTTGTTTACATTTGCGAAAAAAGTTTTGCTGCAAACAATTGCAATATTGCAGTATCTTGCGCAATCAACTTTTTGAACCGTGTTCACTTGCAAATTCTATTTTTGAAATCAACTTGCAATCATATGCCAGAGCGTAAGCCAAAACCTCAGCGTTGGTGTTCTTTCCAGCCAGTCGTACTGCTTGCTGCAGGTCACGATCTGCAAGTGAATTAATAAATGCTTCTCTGGCTTTCTCATTGACATAATCTTGGCTTAAGGTGGGATAAGCGAAATATGTCGGCCTTTCTACGTCCGCACATAACTGCTGCAACTTCTCTCCATGCTTCTGTGTTTGACTCCGTAGCTGTAGACGGTAGACCTCTTGCTTGTGCTGGTTGCCGTATCGTAATTATAAAGCTTGTATGATAGTATAGTCTGTAACAGTTCTGCGACTGCGTCTCTGAGTGCTAAAATTAAAACTGTTGCTTTGTCCTCGTCAATCCAAAAGTTCATAGCCGCTACTATCTCGAACTGGAGTATGTATATTTGCCAGGGCGTTTGACCATCAAATGTTGGAGGATGAAGTCTTTTGTTCACAGTTACATCTGTAGATGAAGTCGCTGAATGCTTTTCCGGACACTCTCTAGTTCAGTCCCAATTTCTTCGAAATTTCTCCTCATTGAAAATTCCAGTTCATTTTTATTTTAGAAACTTCCACCTCTTCCAATCTGTTTTCAATATCTGACTTCATCTGCCCCATTTTATAATCCATATGACTTTCGAGGTTGATTTTGATAGTTTTTTATGGTCTCCAGATTCTTCTCTACAGTTAATTACAAACCTTCAAGCTGTTTCTGTATAGACATTTTCATCTCGCTCTTCACTTCTTCAACCGAGGCTTTAAGTTCCGATACTGATGGCTTTTGTTCTTCCAGCGATGCCTTTAACTCAGTTACGGACGCTTCCATCGTCGCTTCAACTGTGTCGTTGATGATTTCTGTTCTGTTTTCTGTTCTTTTATTGATGAGTTAAGTTTTATCAGAGCATTGAAAAGATCTGACATACTTGAAGTAATATCTTTTTCTAGGTCGTCTTCAAAAACAAGAGTATCTGGATCCTTTCCCTTGTGTTCCATGGCTTCTTGCAGTAACGCTACCAGGGCATATTTATTTCCATTCGTAGGTAGGGAACGGTTACATAATTCCCCCTTCAAGTCTTGAACACGTAAATCCTTTAATTTGTGACCCATTTTAGATTCACTATGCATTATTTCACTTTAATTTCACAGTACACACTCTTTTTCTTAAGTTAACTTTTTAGTCTTTCTTAATTAATCCCACTTCTGACAGCAATTGTAACGTAAATGGGGCTCTTCGGAATCGACGGATTAATTAAGACATTTATTTTAAATCACAAATGTTCACAATTGCTATTCGCTTCACTAATTAATTCGTTCCACAACTTTCATAACAATAAATATTCCTTCACAATATAACGTTTCTCTTTAATAATTAGCACTTCACGGGCTAAAATACAACTAACTGACTAAGCTGGCCGTCAGGTGCACAGGGGGTAACATTTAATACGTAGTATTGCGTGCCGTATACGGAGAGGAACTTGCGAATTATATTCGCAACTACTACACGCGGCTTTATGCTGCATCGACGTTGCCAACATTCTCGTCCAACGATGAATTCTTTCATCAGGTTCCTACTTTCTCTGATGAAAGTAGAGAATTCCTGGACAGAACGCTTACTCTCGATGATATGCTTACCGCAACGAAGGATCTTCGACGTCATACTTCTCCTGGTTATGATGGTCTAACTCCAGGATTCTTTGTTCGTTTTAGGAACGACGATGGGTCGCTGAAAGCACGCTCTGCCGACCAGTAGCGGAGGGTGTTTTGGGTCCTACAGACATGGTCGTGAAATTTCGTTGTGTTCAGGTACCGGCATTCCAACGAGTGTTCTGTCAAAGAGATAACTTAATTTCGCAGCTGTGGGTAGGTTCTATGGGGGGTAGCGGCGCAGGGGAGCACTACTATCTGCTCTCGGTTCGCCCACCATATCCGCATGACTGGTCCCAGGATATGATTTCCACGATTACAACCTGGGGCAGAATAAGACCAACATTTCATTTGCGATGGAATGAACTTGGGTACGGGGATTTCTCAGCAATTCCGATCAGGTTAAACCCTGAGTTAGTAGATTCGGTGTTCAGTAATACTCGAGGTGTAACGGCCGATACAGGACAACTCACAGTTCTTGGAGGCATCATTGATGCTTCTGGGAACACACTTATACACCCCCACACAACACAATTAAACGAATTGGTGGATACAGCACGAGAGCGTTTTAGTCGTCTCTCTACTAGGGAACCTAGCACTGAGGTGATAAACGCTTTCGTTATTAATCGACCGCCGCACACGACATTCAGTACACTCACTTCACGTAGGCTGCGCGAGCTCTTCGTAGGAGTAAATCCTACGGATACCTTAGGGGTTAATAGATGGCGCGCACATCTTGGGGTAGACTTGGGAGTAATGGGGACTATAACTAGCAGAGTCATCTATAGTTATCCGCCCAATTACAGAGACTCTGATGTGGCATTCAAACTGCTCCATCACAGCCTCGTGCATCAGAACCAGCTGTCGCATATCGATCGACGAATTCAAAGAGCCTGAACGGTTTGTGGTGGTGAAGGAACCCTGTTCCACAGATACTTCACTTGCCCGACCTTGTGCGACATTAATAATCTTGTTCGCGATATGTGCCAGCAGTATTACAAGAACGTCGTTTTTACTGGTCCCGCGGGACTCTAATCGGTTCGAAATTTTTGTGCGTTCGTTTAGAACATTTTTGAGAACTTTTCTTAGAGCTGGCACTCGCTTGGAGGCATTTTAAAATTTCTTGTATTTTCTTTTTTACAGGTTTTTTACTGTTTTCTTCTGCCTTCAAGTTTTAGAGTCGTTTTTACGAAACAATTTTAGAGTAACGTACCGTGTCATTTCTTATGTTCTTTTTGATCGTTAATTATTGTGTCTTTTGTTTTGAATATTGTACATTTTTTAGGGTAGCTAGAGTTTTATAGGATTTTTGGTTTATAACGATTGTGCCAAATAAAGTGCCATTATACATAAAAAAAATTATATTATAGAAAGATGCTTATCGATGAGTATAATTGCTGCCCCGCCTGTAATTTACTGTTTTCTTTTGTTACTTTTTTACGTTATTTGAATTTATATTAGATATTCGCAAATTTATTTTTCGTTTCTATCATTTCTGGTGTGCATTTGTTATTACAATTTGTATTATATAGAAACACTTTTGATTGTATTGAATTGTAATCAAAGAGCTTGAACTATAGATAAATTGAGTATTTATATATATATATATATATATATATATATATATATATATATATATATATATATATATCAGTTTAGACAATAAACATTTATTATTATTATTATCAGTAAAGTGCCAAGGTGTCGGACGTGCCATTCAATTCGGGAATTAAAAAAACTTAAGACTATTATAATTCAGTGTTCTAATTTGTATGCCTTTTATTGTTGTGTTAGACGTGTTCATTATTTAAAAAAAAAAACTTTTATACATTTTGTGAATTTTTGACATTTTTAAGGCAGTTTTGCAATTTTCGAATTAATTTAATTTTGACCTGTTCCGGGGGGAATAAAAAACCCCCGAATACATGAAAAAGAAAAGAGCGAGGGCAGAAGATGAACCTTGGATTATTCCTCAACAAAGAAGAGCCCACTAATAAGGGCCCAAAAGAAGAGGCTAAAAAAGCAAAGGAAAATAAAGGAACGACAAGCAGCAACATAGTAACTGTTAGCGCATTTAACAGCGATCCTAGCTGTGCGATGACGTCAGTTGCTTGCATCAAAGTGGTATCCCACGCTTATGTGCCGGGAACGTCGACCGTAACGTACCTATAACAAAATGTACAATGTATACACAGATATCTTCCCAGGTTTCGCGTCTACCTTGGACTTCGTCTAAGGGGACAAAATGCTACTGGTAGTAAACGTGTACCTGCCGCATGACCAGGATACTGCAAGACAGGTGTTGGGCTCAATCCTGTCGCATATTACGAACTTCGACGGTGAGGTTATCCTTGGTGGTGACTTCAACTGCACACTAGATTCTTAAATCGATCGTCAACATAGAGTTGAATTCAACTCGGTGTACGCCGCGCGATTGTCGAGCCTAGTCAGACATTGCAACCTTGTGGATGTCTACCGTTGGCTTAATCCTAGGTCATACACAAGGGATTCCCGAAATGTCCAGGGTAGCTTTTCGGGTTCGAGGATAGACAGACTTTACGTCTCGTCTAGCCTTCTTAATTTATTCGATAGTGTCACTCATGAAGTGTGTTCATTAAGTGATCACCTTCAGGGTGGTTTGGGTCTTACAGACATGGTTGTGAAATTTCGTTGTCTTCAGGTACGGGGATTCCAACGAGTGTTCTGTCAAAGAGATAACTTAATTTCGCAGCTGTGGGTAAGTTCTATGGGGGGTAGCGGCGCAGAGGAGCACTACTATCTGCTCTCGGTCCGTCCACCATATCCGCATGACTGGTCCAGGGCCCGTATTTGGTTTCTCGACTCGATTGATCGAGTCGACTAAATTCTTCTGTCGATTTGTGTACATTATGGTATTTGGCATCCGTAGGATTTACTCCTACGAAGAGCTTGCACAGCCGACGTGAAGTAAGTGTAATCAATGTCGTGTGCGACGGTCAATTCATTACGAAAGCGTTGATCACCTCAGTGCTAGGTTCCCTATAAGAGAGACAACTAAAACGCTCTCGTGCTGTATCCACCAATTTGTTTAATTGTGTTGTGTGGGGGTGTATAAGTGTGTTCCCAGAAGCATCAATGATGTCTCCAAGAACTGTGAGTTGATAAGCTTTATTCTAAACCTTGCTTAATCGACAATTCATCTGTACTGCATGCGGATCGAGCCTTGGCAACAGCCCACTAACCCACAGTTTCACACACATGCACTTAAGAAGCACTTCACTTGCGTCTAAAGTTCATGGCAACGAAGGCCGACTCATTCAACTGCACGTGGCAACTTTTATCGTCGGTGCGGAACGGAAGACTTGTCCTTCACTGGGAATAACAGGCCGCAGTCTTGCAGAAGCTTTTCCACGAAGCTTTTCTTCGCTTTTGCATTGCTGCAAGTGCTGCGGGAAGGACAAGTCTCACGTTGGAATCGTAGAACTGGGAGGATGATGGGAGCAGTTTGCAGACGTCAATGACTCTGCAGATTGGTCCCGCGGGACTCTTTTTTGTTCGAAATTGTTGTGCGTTCGTTTAGAACATGTTTCGATGAGTGCTCCCGGAGGACAAGAACAGTGGCGAACGGCTCTACGGAGAGGGCATTTGGTTGGGAGCAGTGGTTTTCGCAGTAGGAACTTCGCCCGGTGCTGCATCTACTTTCTGGGAACACTCAGACAATCATGTTCTAGTTTAAGTTTCTTCACGGTTTCCGTTATTTTTGTTCGGTCGGTTAGGTTTAGCGCTAGGATTAGTTTCGTAATTTTTTTTTAAATTTTTTGGAACTTTTTTTAGAGCTGGTGCTCGAGGCATTTTAAAATTTCTTGTATTTTTTTACAGGTTTTTTTTACTATTTTTTTGCCTTCAATTTTAAGAGTTTATGTTCTTTTTTATCGTTAACTATTGTGTCATTTTCTTTTGAATATATTACGTTTTTTAGGGTAGCTAGTTTTAAAGGAATTTTACTTTATAATGATTGTACCAAATAAAGTGCCATTATACAAACAAATAAATTATTATTGTTTTTCAAAAGTGTATTTATTGAGCTGAATAAACCTTATATCAATATCTATAAAAGTTTTTTCATAAAAAGTTTATAAAAATAGCCTTTTTTCGAGCGTCTAAACCAGAATGATCGCTTAAGTTTTATTTGATTTTCTGTTCAAGAAGAAGATTCTCTAATAAAATTAAATAACATTATCACCCGTTTTAACTAATAAATTATTTTGTTTACCTTGTAGAATTCGCACAAAAATTTCATTTAGTATAAGTTGCATAGTCAGAAAGCATACATGTGCGTTTACGAAACAGCCTAAAAAATTTTAAAGGTTGCGCAAAAAATTTAATTTAGTACGGTTTCGAACAAGTGACAGAAAGTAACGTTACATTCACGAACTAGTTACGAGAAGGCCAATGTAATGCCTTAGCAAGCAAAATATGTACACTGCTAGAAAAACACTGGCTTTGAGCCGAAGAGTTTTGGGTGCAGTGTCTTACAAACATAAGAAATATATAAATAAGTAGCCACGGTAATTGAGGTAAGGATGGAGAACTGGAAAATCCAGCCAATACCCGGTAAATTGATGGATCCCACCAGGGGTAAGTTAACAGAAAAAGAAATATTCCACAGGGACAATTGATTGTAAACAGAAAACCATTGCTGCACCTTAACAAATAGAATCACTGAGGACTTAAGGAAACCTGCACGAAACCCATCATAATCGAGAACATTTTATTATCTTAATTTAATAAAATAGCACTACAGTAACCGTAATCACGGGTCACTGCCTCATAGGTAGACACGCCGATAGGCTGGGCGTGCCCTCAAACGACTTCTGTAGGAGTTGCCACGATGAGGAGGAAGAGGAAACCATACTTCACCTCCTCGGTAGCTGCCCGGCCCTAGCTAACCGTAGGAACCGGCTTTTGGGCTCCCCCTACTTCAAAGAGCTAACCGAGCTAGGCTCCACAGATGTCAAAAACCTGACTCGATTTATCGGGAGTTCAAAATGGTTCCCGACGACGAACTAAGGATGAACATCCTTCACAACCCAGTCAAAATAATTTTGACTTCCCGTTAACTAGTTCCACTAGATACAAGAAACTGGTTCGGTGCACAGGGGACAGAATGTTAACCCTCCTATTCCTTAGGTAATTTTATGGGGTTGTAAATTTTCAAGCCTCAACGTGGTAGCACAAAGGGCCTCTTAGGCCTAAGTGTGCCTTCTTAGGCAGCCAGTTTAACCTAACCAACAAATAATAAAACAAATTTTTTTTTTCCAAATATATTTTTTTATTCATAACAATATATACATGTAGCAAAAAATATCCAAAAATGGGTTCAATATATCTAATTTTATAATGTTAATATGAATGCGATCTCTTAATACTTTGTTTAACAATTGTCTCATTAATAGGAAGAGTTGAAACGTTTCTTGCAAAAAAGATAAAAAAAATAAAAAATTGTTTTCCTTCATTTATTAACATATATTGTAAAGAATAAAGCTATATTATAATATTTATTAGCGAGTGGCTAGCCAAAAACAGCCATACGACATCTGCTGCCCAAATAAAAAAGAACAAAGAAGTCTAAGACTAAATATCTTTAAAATGCGGTCGCCAACTGTACTCTACTATTATTCAAATTAAAAACAAATTTAATAAGTTTCACAGTTTGCTTTTGTTCGTGGGAGTTTTATATATAAATTTCGTTATCAATTTAATCTCATTTCTTAAAATGGATGAAGAGTTAGTGTATTTGCAAGAAATGCTTAACGTTTATCACATTTGAATAATGCAAAAACAGACAAAGTTTTAAGAAATCTTAGTGAAAATAAACAACAAAGAAAATTTGTCTGCTAACGTTAGTTTGTATTTATATAACACAAAGCGTTTTATTTTACTTTTGTAGATAAAATAACAATTCACCGCAGACAAATCCGGTTAATCGTAATCAGAACAAATTTCAATTCAGTTTTATTTAATTTTCTTATCGTATAAATTTTTGGACATAAAAGGCGGACTTTTACACAGATTACTTCCACAAAGTATTGAATATTAACATCTTAAAGATTTTTAACATTACTCGAAAAATAGAAAAAATAGAAAATTTTCTAATTTCTCACATGGACTCTCTTTCTTAAACATAGTAGTCAAATTAAGAAGGCTTCGTAGCTCAGATGATTTAAAAGCTATGAGGTATACAATTAAATGAAGAATATCCTAAAATTTCAAAAAATATTGGTCATCTGATCAAAAACAGTTAAAATAACATGCAACCTCCTAAAGGCGATCTAAATAAAAAGATGTCTATATAAATTACTTTATTTATCAAAATATTTGAACCTAAAGCGGGGCTGCTCTTGTTCTTCAATCGCACAGAAAAATTACAATTATTGATTAGAGAGTTTAAAAAAATATCTATGAAGAATTTTCAAGTTTTTGTATGAATTTGACGAAAATCTAACTAGTTGTATTATGATGACAATTAATGCGTGTTTTATTGTATAAATAAGAAAACTAAATTAATAATATAGTATGTGCTTTTACTTGGTATCAGAACATAATCGGCTTATCCTTACACTGGTCTATCACATACCCTGTAAAGCGTTTTAGGAACTTTGGATATTCTCTTTTATAGACAGCTCGAAGCACTGAAGCAGGTGCCCAGCCACCCGGATTTACTGGAGAAATTTAAAAATTACTTTCAATAGTAAAACGAATATTGTTATGCTAAACTTACCAACGGAACAATAAGTAATTTTACATGTCAGGTCATCTCTATCAATTTCTCCTTTCTTTTTCTCTTTGTTTATGTAAGTTTGACAGACTAAAATCACTGTTAGGTATATTCGAACACATTTTCCTGCATTTGCGGGCTGAAAAGAAATAAATATGTTTTACATAATTTAAGAGAACTTGTTTTATTTTGAAATATAAGTATTGGTGCAAAAATGTTTATGGGAGTGAGGTGAGAATGGTGAAGAAGAACAGAAGAGCCCTGGGATTTCGTTTTGCGAGAAAAGACATCTCGACAAAATATACCAATATTGTTCTCCTTAGAATGCCAACGCTGAATGATGTTTTTGGAATAGGTATATAACTAACAAGGAAACGTTAGAAGCCCAGAAAACTTCAGCATTTTTTTAAGTAGTGGAAAGATGTATCGACAACTAATTAGCGCTAGTTAAGTATTTACTAATCCGCCCAATTGCTTCCAGCATCTTAGAACGCATAATATTATATTATAATTCATAATAATAAAAAAAAATGTTCCAAGAGATTCGAGCTGAACTTGTTAATATTTCGTGTTTCTACTATTGTTTAATTACTGAAAATTAGTATTAAATTTTTTAGCTATGCAACATGTTTACACTAGTCCCAATTGAATATAATTTTCATTTAAGATTTTCTAAAGGTTCTCAATCGAATTGCGATCCGGGCATCTATCAGTCTCCGTTAGGAATTTGATAATTCGGAATAATAACTTTTCCTTCATTAACGCGCTTTGGAAGGTGTCTCAACCTAATCCGTCCAAAATTTTACGAGTAAAGTGCTACAGTTTTTAGAGGTTATTTACGCCAACATCTACGAAATAGGTTCCTTCACTTTCATTGTAAGAAAAATTTAACAAACGAAAATGCCGATACCTATTTTCTTCTAAAGATCGTGTTAATAGAACTTGCAGACGTCAGAGCCCCTAAATTAAATATTTCCTCACCAGAAAATTGACTCTTCGTCCCGGCACATGAGCTTTTTAGAAAATTGCAATCTTGCGGGCTTGGCTTTGCTAGAATAATGCTTTTAAGCAAAATTTTTTCAATCATAACGGCTACTTCTCAGAAGACGGCATTCGCATAATTGCTGACAATGGTGCATGGAGAATTTTTTCGCTTCGGCTGATATAGTTGTCAAAATTTCTTGCGGCATGTAATTATAATTATGCACCAATCCATTTGTTTCCACACATTTTTCACCAAAACTATACACACGAACAAGTTTCACTAGTTTAGTGAATTATCCACTGAAATTATGAAGAAACTCGTTTTAACCACGGATCAAATTTATTTTAATTTTTATTATAACATGGTTTAACTAAGACATGTGGGGACATTTTTAGCCAAGAGCTAAGTCGTCTGTGGAGTAAATCATAACGTGTCGACCTTCCATACCGAAGATCCCAGACTCGAAACCCACTGACGGCGACCCATGGTTATTTTCTACTGAAAACAACAGATTATAATAAAAAAGCCATTGGGAGTTGCAGAGTAATATTATTTGTTCGGGATCCTCCTTAAATTGTAGGTCCACTTGTAATGGTTGTTTCGAATCCGTAAAGTTCTTTTCCTGCCCCACACAAGGGGTTAGGGGAACTAAAGAGAGCAAAAGAGCGCCAGAGCTTTACCTTACACCTTTTAAACGAACAACTCAGTGCAAATTAAAACATGAAAGTTTGCATGCCGACCTACAATTTAAGGGGAATTCAGAGCCACCGACATTATGCAGTCCCCAGTGGCGTTTCAGCAAAAAACAAGCATCTGTCGCCGCCGGTCGGGATCGAATCTGAGACCCTTGGTGTGGAAGACCAACACGTTATCACTAGGCCTGTTTGATGAAAGTACAGGACTATAAAATGGCGTTCGATGGAAAGAACTAGTCCACGACTCGTTGTCAACCGTTCGTTAAAAACCTGAGTAAGCAAATTGTGGTCCCGTACTTACTAACTCTTTGTAGGAGAAATGATTTGACAATTGCCTGACGTTTCTATTAATGAGATTTGCGAGTCAAAAAGTTGCTTAGTGCATGAGATAAATCTAGCTAAGTGTTCTTAAAAACAGTAAGGTGCTCTGTATTTAAGTCTCTAGATTATTAAACATTAAATATTTAAATTAAATCAGCACTTTATAAATTTCCTAATTCTGAATTTACGTAAGCTTTTAACATTCCAAATTCTGAAAATTTCAATTACCCAGAATTTGGAGCCATAAACAAAATTAATAGTCGACAATTTCTTCTAGAGTCAAGTTTCATCTTTGTTACCGGTAAATACTGTGACACTGCAAATTTTTTCTGAAACACTAAACTCTGTAAATAACGCAAATTTCGTATTGATTAGTTAGCTTTAAGATTTATATAAATATCACGTCGATTAATTGTATTTTTCAGAATGAAATAAATTCTAAATTAAGAAGGAAGCCTTCTTGTTTTTATCAATCCTCAGAGCTAGTGATTAAATCTTCAAAGCTCTAACAAACTGGTGACCCCCATGTGATTAACACTACCTGTGCAATATAAGTAGTGCTTTAACTCACCATTGTAAACTGTAACTCTCTATTGTCATCCCTAAGAGAGGTCAAAGTAAGAACCCGTTTCGAGCGTTATATCCACATGAAACAGCTGGCAGAAGGGGACACAACATTCAGCAACATTCAGATTCTGCTTGTAGTAGCAAGCAATACCATACTAGTAGCAGCCACTAGAATACGTCTCTGAAGTAAATCTAGAATATCGTTTGGATCACAATTTGTGTCTACAAGTGACATAAATTAGTTTTTGGCAACCAACCTAGGTCCATCATCGTCAAGATAGTCCGAAGTAGCAGTATACTGACAAGCTAAAACATCTGGTGCAATTTTCAGGCACTGTAAATCCCAATGAAAAACCTCGTTGCACTTGCACAGTCAGAGCTTGGTCGGTCCATTAACCGCCTATTCGACAACTTCAAGAATGAAAGAATAGATCGGAGAACAGCTGAAATTACAGCTAAATTCCAGTCTTCCCTAAATGAATTCATCAGTAAGTTCAACAAAAATCACGAAGAGCTGGAACCTCTTAAAGAACTGCAGCCAGATCACCCGTACTTAGTACAGGCTTATCCGAAGCAGGTGGAAGATACCTACAATGACTTTCTGCTCAATAAAACAAAGGTTGGAGGTCATAATTCACAGAAGTGCCAATCACGAAATTGTACTCTCTGCAAGGGTCGACATAACACTTTGCTTCACAGGTCCAATAGCAATAGAAAGGATGCTGCTAAATCCTACTCTAAAAGAATAAGTAACTATCAGTTGGATCAATTCGTTGAGCCGCACGAATACCATGCCATGGGTCCCGGGTTCAAGACCAGATCTCCCCGTGGGTTTTTATTTAGAAATTCAAATAATCCACTGTCTCTGGACTGTCGTCTAGCTCGTAGCAATGCAAAAAACAAGACATTCAACTTTCCTCACTTCCCTTACCCTAATTCCCTTCCGCCAAAGTCATGCTAACGCATAAAAAAAAAATCAACCATCCACCTACGTGTGCACCTCAACCTGGGAGATATCAACAAACATCCACTAGCCGATCCTGACTTCGACAAGCCACAACCAGTTGGCATGCTAATAGATGCATTGGTTATATTACGAACTCTTAGAAACCCGCAAAATAAAATTACCCAATTATCATCCGCTTTTACAAAATACACGATGTAACACACCTTCTATAACAGCTATAGAAAAACAATTAGCAAATTTCTGGAAATTGGACCAACACGATGCAATGCCAAAACCAATGACCAAGGAAGAATTCGAATGCGAGCAGCACTTTCAAGAAACGTTCCAACCGTCTCCGTCCGGTCAATTCATTATCCAACTGCCATTCCAAGTGCAGCCAGACAACTTAGGATCATCAATTTAGATGGCAACGAAACGATTATACTCTTGAGAACGCAAACTAGATATGGCTCCAGAACTGAAAAAGCAATATCATGCATTCATGGAAGAATATCAGAGATAAGGACACATGCAAGTAATCAAAAATGAGCTTGTCCCATCCGACAATTACGCTGCCACACAACGCTGACCCTTTTGCGCCACAACGTATTTAGTTTTATGAACTGTGCTCAGCAAACTCTCGTCCATGTTCCAAACATTTGCTGCGGTATATTTATGTAATTGCTGGACGTCTTCATATAAATCAAAAAAATTATTAACGATGGGCGCATTAAATGCTGCCGCTCGGCCCAGCGATGTAGATACCGGTCGACACAAACTCAGATCGGGATGCCTTTTCATGAAACTTTCCACCCAGTCCATGGAGGCAGCTGGTTATCCGTCTGGTTTTTTGGGGAACCAACTTGCCGGAATTTTCTTAATGGATCTGGCTGCTTGCAATTTCTGCGCAAATTGAAACGCAAGCGTTCGAAGTTGCGGCAACGCGAAACCGTAAAACAGTTTTGAGGATTTTACTAGATAGTCCCGAAGTTCCTGTTCCTGCTCGTTATTAAATACCTGGGAAGTAAAAAAAAACCCGCTATACAATTATCCGCTCACTCGTTCAACATTGCCCCAAAGCACTTTTTTCACGTCAAATTCGACATCTCGGTGAAAATCGAAGTAATCGCCACAACAACACAAGATTCTTATTAAACGGAAAATTGCTGTTGAGAATTGATCAATTGACAGCTGACTTGATCTAACCCAACCCTGACCCTGAAATGTAATTTTTCACTTAATTAAGTTGGCAGGCGATAAGCACTATTAGACAATTTCATGTGACAGCGACAAAGCGAAATTGAATGGCGGCAGGCAAACGTGCTCCAAATTGTAATCAACAATTTGTAAAGTATTGAGCAACAATCCGTCGATTGTTAAGCAAGAGTTTTGTTAATCAAAACTAGTATTGTGAAACTATTCAAAAGGTATGTTTATTTTGTATAAATTCAAGCTGTATTTTCGCCTTCAAAAATTGTCGCCACATGTTAACTTTTGTTCTTTATTTTCTGCACAGCTTTTGTAAGAAACTCAAATATTGTAAACAGATGAAACTCTTTATTATTCTAAACAATTTTCTTTATAAATTTTGTCACGAATAGAAACTCATTCTTTTGTACATTGACAGGTACCTTTTGAAACTCAGTTCAATAAATTGAACATTTTGTCAACTTTGGACTCGACTTTTTCTTAACTGAAAAACCCAAACCCACTGAAATTTAACAACAATTGCACTCAAGAAAATACTGACCTGATATTTTTTTAACGGGAAATAATATTTTTTCTCACGGAAATAAATAAAAATATTATCGTTCCGTCAACACGTGTTTTGCGAATGAAGCAGCAACTTTTGTGACAGATATACGAAAGTAGCTGCAATGACTCCCATGAGCATCGTCGAACACCACCCACCTACTATACCAAAGGCTAGCAGTTTGTTCCATTCGTTCAGTCAGTACATCCAATGCACCACATTACGCCGTGCACCACATTACCCCGTTCTACTCTAGGAACGTTTCAGCTCACGGGATCATAATTGACGATTAAATATTTTTGTTATAGTTGTTTGGTTTGTTTGATTTGCACCGACTTCAAAATTTCGTAATAGATATAAAATTAAAAATTATTTTAAGCTTTTTAGCGCTTTTTGTGAAGTCGGTTAAATTTTTTTTAAACACTATTTTTTCACCTACAACACTCGGTTAAAGAAAAATGTCAAACAAATAAAAGCGGGAGAAGCAAAATGAGAGCAAAAAAATCGTAGAAATCGGTACACATGTACACGGATTTTATACGATAGGGCCACTCAATTTAGTTTCTTACTCGTAGGGTCTCACTAAGATTTTTCCCGAACACTACCTCTATGTCATATGGTCGACGGTTTACTTTAGGGCAGAATCGTTGCTAGATCGTAATTATATTGGGCTAGTTGACGTCGAATGGACGTCGCATTCCCAATGCGGCGAACAAATTGGATTTATTTATTGGTAGGTATGTTTTGGAAGGAACTTTTATCAATAGGGCAAGCGTTCCACCGTTCCAGTAGACAGGCGGTCTCGTAATGAATGTTCTGCAGGCCTGGTGATTTGAGGATTCTTGGAGACCTTTCCCGTTGTAAGAAGTAGAAAGCTCATCACTCCAAAACTACCCGTGATCTGTCGCTTAATTCTGTCTATCATTGGCTGTATCTCGTCCGTGCCCGTGATCTGTCGCTTAATTCTGTCTATCGTTGGCTGTATCTCGTCCATCGTCCTCTGCATCAGCGTTGATACTTCACGCAACTTCTCTCTGCTTCTGTTAATCATGATAGTTGGAATCATCATGCTGAAGTTAAAAACGCCCAGACCTCCTGTTTTGAGCGGTGCGTAAAATATCGCATTACTGCAGTGCGTATTTAGGTGAAGTGTAGTCTTGATGAACGCGCGAATTTTTTTGTCCACTTCCTTCAGCAGCTTCTGTGAGGCTTTAGGTTTCTGCAGGCTCGCAATATACCGAGGTATTAAGAACGTCCTTAGTAAGTCCATCTTCTGCTGTGACTTTAATGGTGCTCTTCTTAAGGTGGTAAGTTGATTATAAAGCGTACCCATGCTGCATTTTGTGATTCCCACCGTTGAGAACTGTTGGCCCAAGTAGCTAAATTCATCCTTGATGTCTATTGGATGTATATATTGTTCGTCTACTTAATGATAAGGTTCATTTTCGACGTAAACTTTTTTTTTACTTGGAACTCGCAAAAGGGTAAAAGAGTGTGATTTTTCTACATTCAGTTCTAATCCCCTTTTCCTCAAAAACTCTATTGTAGTCTTCAAAAATCTGCCAGCATCCTCTCTCGTCTCCGCACACAGCACAATATCGGCGGCATATGCAAATACGGATGCAGTCTTTTCCTTTCCTCTTTTGTAAGTCACAAATCAAATTATCCATAACAATGTTAAACAGGTAGGGCGATAATGGATCTCCCTGCTTAACTCCACGTTTGATGTTAATTTCGCCCACGAAAGTTCCGTTCGAAGAGATGGTGGTACTAGCAGCTTCGTAGTTTCCCATGATGATATTGATGATCTTGATGTTTATATTTGTCAATTTGAGTGCCCAACGTAAACTGCTATGTGACACTTTGTCAAAGGATTTGGATAAGTCAAGGGTGATCAAGCTGAGCGGTTGTCCGGCCTTCCGTCGGGGATTTAATCAGATGTTCTATTGTTAGACATTTTTGTAAATCCTCGTTGATGTTCGTGAAGATCTACTTTCGTGGCCAGTCTTTGCGCAAAGATTTTATTTAGGATCCTGATAAATATAGATCCAATGGTTAGCGGTCTCCAGTTCTTAATTTTTTGTAGGTTTTCGTTCGATTTTGGTATCAGTATCGTACGACTTTTTCTGAATGGTGTAGGTATAAACTCTAGCAGCAAGATGGCATTGTACAATAGCAACAAACGTGGTTTAGAGATTTGTGCATTATCCTTGAGAGTGGCGCCATCTGGTCCCGGCGAATTCGATTTGCTAGATGTTATTGCGCTTTCGATTTCCTCCAAAAGAATGGGATTGCTGACTCTTGTGATGTTGATCGACGAATTCGCTGTAGGCTCATCGTCTGCATTAGATGTTATTCCGAAGACTTCATTGTAGTGGTTCAGTATGTCTTCATTCGCAGGCGTTGTTCTTTCCAGGGTATAGGAGATTCCATCCAGCAGCCTATCTGCATAACTTTTACGGTCTTTTCTATATTCCATCTGGGCCAGTCTATAGTTTAATGCTCTCTTTCGCCTGTTACTTAATCCTGGCTGACTAAGAGCTTCAATGAGTTGTGTCGTAGGTGAGTTAGAGTTGATATCTCCTCTTCGATGTTGTCTCTGATATCTGCTGACCAAAACTTCCACCCAACTTTCGAGTGTGCTCATGGATGTCTCTATTTCTGAGTTCAGCAAGTGGTCCAACAGTGATTTGTCTTCCTCAGCTTCCAGTTGTTGGCTTAGGTCTGAAAGAGCATTTTTAATTTCGATGTTATATGTATGTATATAGTTTTGAAATTAAACTCCATTTTGGCTGACCGCCACTGAAATCGAGTTGGGCGACAAAAATTTCAATTGCTCAGATGTAAACAAACTGAGAACGGGGACAAAAACTTTCATTTTTCTAGTTACCTACATTAAGTCTTAGCAGTTTTAATTAAATAATATAATATTACATATATCATACAACATACTTTTAATAGCTACTTGCCTAAAAAAAGATATTCCACGAGTTTATCGTCGATTATTTGTGCAACAATGAACAGCACACTTCATTTTAAAAATCTGTCTTTTAAAATCTATAAATTATCTCAAAAATTATAAACATACATCACTCCACTAATATAGTATCGATTTGTGATGTTATATTTGCAGAAATAACTTTTAATTCCAAATAAATTGAAAACAAAATTCAGACAGAACTAATGACAAATATTTTGCATTGGGATCTGTCAAAGATAGGGGATCTGTCATCGAGATAGGGGACGCGTACCTCATCTTGCCCCCAAGAGAAATGCTTAAAACACGTACGAAGTTTTTACAGGCAAGGGCACTTCCTCTAGTTATATATTCTAAGTTTGCCCTATTCAAATCACGTTGATGTATGACTCGGAAGCATGGATTCTAATACAATGAAGTATTAGGGAGCGAAAGTGCGTTAGTGATGGTAGAATCTGAGATGAACACAGTGACTATTGGCGAAAAATGAGCCACGAATTGTATGAGATCTTTGAGGCTCTCGCTCCCAACATTATAAATTTCATGAAATTAGTCAGGCTTAGATGGACATGTTTCTGGAATGATGAGCTACAGGATGCCCAAAGTGATTCTGGACAGGAATCGCAAGGTACCAGGAAGCGGGAAGTTCATCAGTTAGGTGGTTGGACGACGTGGAGAGCCCTTGGGATGTTGAGTGTCGCGGATTGTAGCGGACGTGTTCAGAATCATGTTTTCTGAATGAGCACTGTAGTGGAGGCGGCTAAGACCGGGGTCCATTAGGCACGTGTTTTTTTGTGTTTTTTTGGAACGTATCTACCGTATAGAAACAGAATTATAGTATTGGTGAATTTGCCATATTTCTTTACTCAGTAATTTTGCGAGTCAAGTTGGACTTTAGTTCAAATCAACTAAGCAGACCGTCCAAAAAGTCTTACCCGGCATGGTAAAACAAAGACTCAGGTTGAGCTGAGGCGGAGAGCGAGGAGGCTCTTCAATAGGACTGTCTTCTAAAATAACTGAGGATTGGAAAAATGATTTGAAATGATTGAAATGGTCACTTGGTCGCGTAGTATACACGTATGGTGGACCAAACAACCACACCAGAGTAGTGAGTGTGAAAACTCCGTCGGGAATCTTCAAAAGAGCAATACACAACCTTTGCCTACTACCAATCCAACAGGTGATTGAAAAATCCCGAAGAAGATAAACTCACAGGCCAGCAAGTAAACTATACTGAATGCAACGACGGCAAAAAATCAGGTATATGTTTACTATTGCACCAAAGCACATCAGAAACAAGTGCATCAACCTCAGACACACCTATAAACTTTCCTGCCAAAAGAAGAAGGTTGAATCCATATAAAAGGGTTGGTCTTCCACTAAAGGGAAATCTTGCCAATTAATCCAAACTGATTAACATTATCCTCGGGCGGATGAGCAAGAGCGAATCCAACAAACAGTCAGAAGTACATATTTCAACATCAGAAGGAAATCAAGGTACGGCGCAGTATTATCAAGCCAAGGGGATATTACGAAGAAGTGGTTCGGCAGCTCTTAGTCTCTCTATGTTGACGGCATTAGTTTTGCCTACGCTAGGAAGAACATCAAGCATTCCAGTAAATCTAGTAGAAGTGCTATCATTCACAAGCAATCCTGGATTATTCTTCGAATCTTTAGGCCGAGCTCAAATGCTAAACAGGGAATGGAACATCATGGTATAGTTCAATTTAAAGGAATATTGGACTGAATTCCGAGGTTTACACAGGACAGGTGTATACAGAAAATTGATCATCTCTGCAACGCAACAACTACCAGAAAACATCATTGCGAAGAAATTTACAATCAGTTCTATCATCAGTTTAGTCAAATTCAAGACGCCAATGACATTTTACACAAGCGAAGTGGAAACCATAGGACTCTTAACAAAAGATCACCCATGGATATTATTAGAAATATTACAAATAAGCTATTTGGTTTACTTGACTCAGATTACGCTAAATACATCGAAGAGCAGATCGATAGGAGCCGAAGCAACGAAGATTTCTTAATGCAGCTTTTAAAGAATCAAACTTCAATTTTGGACTCGACCGCAAATATCATAAGGGAAAGAGAAAAATCCATTCAACAGCAGTTCACAATCATAGAAAACCATATCAAGGCCTTGCACAAATATATGGGTAGTGTCCAATACGAAAACGAACATATACAAACCTTAAATTCACTATCTATATTAACTACACTGGTTCTACAAAATTTTCATAGAAGGCAAACAGCTCTTCTTGACGTATTAACCGATCTCCATCATAGTAAGATCAACCCCTTACTCTTTTCTCCAATGCAACTTCAGAATAAACTTGTGTTTTGTTTGATTAATTTGCACCGACTTCAAAATGTAATAGATATAAAATGAAAAATTATTTTATGCTTTTTAGCGATTTTTGTGAAGTCGGTTCAAATTTTTTTAACTATTTTATTTTTCACTCTTTAGTGTCTTTATATATACGACTCGAAGAATAGTGCTCGTACGAACAAAGCAATTTCAAAAGTTGCAGAGGTAGTGCACCAACAAAATTATCCCAATCCAGCAACATATTACGAAATTAGTCACGGTCATCCTTTAGTACCCGCACCTTAGAAAATTCTTAACATGACCCTAGTGCGCCCCGTTCTCTATACAGCAAAAGCGAATTATCGTAGTCAGAGAATCATTGTAGTCACTCTAGGTACAAAATTGTTATCATTTATCAATCAAGAAACGTATTCTGTATAACCGAATCAGAATCGGTCTATGCCTTATGAAACTAGGTGCCGCCCATCCCTCAACTCTCACCATAAGCCACAATTTTTGTCAGAATACAAATAGATACTCTATGCATTCAGAATCATCTAAATCAATCCACTCGTTACAAAGTTAAGTTTCCCCTCCCACCACCCCAACCCTAGGTCAACATTTTTTCATAGAATAGCAATGAAGGATCATATAATACACAGCAAAACAGAATCTTCCAAATAGATGTGTGAATTAAGAAATTGTGTAACGCACCCTCCACACACCACCCCACCTTATAAATTTTAGTCGTCGTATCAGTGGGGCAACATATTCTACACATCGATGGAAGAGTCACCCAAATCGGTCCACATGTTACGAAGTTAGCCTACCCCTCTCCCCACCAACTCACCCTAAGACCAACATCCAAAAAGGAATTATCCAAATCGGTCCAAGCATTACGAAGTTAGGTTTCACCCCCTCCAACAATTTTTTTTACATGCTACCAATCGGGGAGCATACTCTACCCAACAAAAAAAGAATTATGGAAATCGGTCCACTCCCCACCACACCCTAGGACAAATTTTTTTCATTGCCATTAATGGGGCATCATGCTCTATACAACACAATAAGAATCATCCAAATCGATCGACGCGTTACGAAGTTAGGTTGTATTTTACCTCCATCCCTTTTTAATTTATGGATTTTTTGAATTTTATTAAGGTTTTTTTTTAGAGATTTCGTCATTAGGAGTGTCTTTTTAGAGATTTCGTCGTTATAGATTTTTATTTTGTTTTCGGTGTTTTGGCGGGATTGTATAGTGATTCCTATTCAAATCGTTCCATACCACCTTAGGCCAATTTTTTCTCCTATTAGCAATGGGGGGGATCATACTGTGTACAACAACAAAAAAGACCCATCCAAATCGGTTCACGAGTTACAAACTTAGGTCAACCCCAACCCCACCAAAAAATCAGTTACCATACTCTACCGAACAGAAAAAGAATCATCGAAATTGGTCAACGCGTTACGAAGTTATGCCCGGTCATAAAAAAAACACGTCGAACCTAGAACCTCTTTGTTTTTGGGAAGTCGGTTAAAAAGCATTGAAAGTCTTCTTTAAATCGATACTTCATTTTATTCACGAAAACCGAACTCATAACACCTTACTGGAAGGTAGTATAAAATAGTAAAGTCTTGTTAAGGAACGAAAGATTTTACTGGGACACTTCATCAAAAAAAAATTATAAACTTTTACACAAAAAACACTTACCGGATAATTACTGTGTTCTGTTGATTTGTTACAAACAATCCAAATGTCATGAGCATCCGAATCACTGTTATCAGAAACTTTCCTCATATGAGACCAGAAACATGCGTCCCTTTGACTAGCTGGCCAAACGCGCTTATGCCTTTGCAGAAAAACTAATGTGTCTGGCGATATACGTTCCAAAATAGTCATGTCCTCTAATGTTGCTATAAAATTTAGAAAATATATTCGATGCTTATTTGAATTTCCATATCAATTCAATTACTTTCCCAATCATTCCTATACTCAGGCATAAAAAAATAATGACACATTTCCCTCGCTGTTACACCTTTGACCATATGACATGCCTTTAAAGGATCTATGACCATTCCATCTACCTCTTCCTCCCTTTTGTACATTTTCATTTCACCTTCATCTGCAAAAAGTTGCCATCCATTCCCACCTTGGCCGAGACCTTCGCGAGCATACCGTAATTGTTCTGAACACACCTTATCAATCTAAAAATAGTAATGGCAAAAAATAGCACTTAAAAATGTTTCCAAAATTTTAAAATTGATACTTACTTCTGACCAGAGGCGATGATATTTTGCTAGAGTTCCAGCCCCAAATTCTTCTGTAATATCTTTTGTCTCTGACTGATGATTACTGACATTGCTTATTTGGGACTATAAAAAAAGTAGTATTTTAAAATGTTTGTGTTAAATCTCTCGTTTACTTGTTGGGACTGTAATTTTAGTCGAACTCTCAGCTGTCTGTCCTCTTCAATCTTATCCAAACCACTCTCCACGGCATCAAAAAACTCATCATCTGGAAGCGTTGAATGAGGTCCTTCCTGAAAGAAGTAAAACAATGAAACAATTAATTTTTTGTATTTCTATTTCAATATACAATTTTAATCATTAGACTAGTTACACACGCAAGATGAAATAATTAACTGTCAAACCAGACAAAAAGGAATAGAAGCGTTCTTTATTCTTCTCGGATTTTTGCTGTATATCGACTGATTTCAAATAAAGTAAGCGACAGATTATCAAAATATTTATTTTCTCTCATTTGTTTTCTGTCGAGATAAGTTTTAAAGTATACATCTCAGTGCAGTTGTTTATATACGGCATCATATAAAGGTCAGCATTAAGTTTCAGATGAGAACCGCAATCAGCAAGATTTGCTGTAGGTTTAATACGAAATATGCGGAGTGTGTAATGACATACATGAACGTATGAATGGATGTAGAATTAAGATAGCAAAGTGCTTATTTGAAATTAAGTTAGGTAGATTTGTTCAATGCAATAATGAAGTTATTGAAATGTGTGTTAAGATAACGTAAACATTAATTTTAATTTTAGAACATTAGTTGCATCATCAAAATGTATTCAGATTTCTCATTTCTACACTGTAATATTTATAAAAAAAATTTCATGTTCTTATGTGTAAGCATAAATATCAAATAATTGTAGTGAATTAAAGATTGCACAAATAATTACCAAATAATTATTCAGTAAACTGAGAGCACAATGCTGACGAGTTAATCTTTAAGAGGGAAAGCCACTGTGACGGAGGTTTAAAAAGGATATATTATTGAGTATACCCATTTTTATTAAAAATTATTAAAAATATATATATAGATATAATCCTCTATTTCATGGTATCAAAAATAACTCCTTCCCCATTCTCCCAATGATGAAAAATTATCTCAAAATAAAAAATAACATTTATTTAATATCAATATGAATTTGATATCGTTGTACGTAGCCGTTTTTTTCTGTTGTTTGCTTTTTAAAAAAAAATCAAAATTTCTCATTCGCCTACGCACAGACTTAGCCGATTGTGAAGATTTAAAAATAAATTACAGTTGATTGATTATACTTGGAGTTTTTGGTGGAACAAGATTGGAAAAAATGATTCAACATCTATTATATATTAATATAACTGAAGTGTCTGTTTCTGATTTCAAAATAATTGTCATTTTATCAGCTCATATGATTTTTTTTTATGATCAGGGGACAACCCTATGATGCGTTAGCATGGCTTTGACCGGAAGGGGATTAGGGTAAAGGGCTCTGGACAAGTCCAACGATAATTATGACATGCTGCTTAGCAGGTATCACGAGCTCTCGCAGAGATTTTCTACTATGTCCAGCTCCTTTGATGACATATACGGAATGATTGCCAACTCTGACCTTTCGTCCATTTCCAGTTCCAGCCCGGTTCTGCTAATGTGCGAAGACATACGCCGTAGTGTTAAGAAATTAAAAGTTGAAACGGACTCATGGTCATCAGCTGTCAGTATTAATACTGATATTATTCGCTCTTTTTCATCGGCTCTTTTTTTGAGGGCTCTTCTGGCTTAAGCTGGTACGTCTGCTGCTATGGCTGAGAGCGAGTCGCGTTCGGCGACTGTTGTGGACGAGTCCCGTGTTATTGTGACTCCTCAGGCGATTGGCTTCATTTCTTCTGGTGTCTCAGCGCTGGCCGATGGCTCCCGTTCTTCTGGGCAGGGTACTGTACAGAATACTCCGGAGTCGGCTTCTGCTTGCGGATGGTCTGGATGCGATTGTAGGCAACAAAATCAGCACTTTACGGCCAGCTAGGATCCCCAACTACATTTTCATATCTCGAATCCATCCCGAGACTACTGAGGACGAGGTCATCGCCCATCTTCTTTCTCGTACCGGCGCTGCACCGGGCACTGTGGCATGTAGACGGATTGGTTCCTCACGCAATCGTTCTGGCTGTTCTTTTACTTCATCGTTTAGAGTGATGGTTCCGGAGGATTTATTCAATGAAGTTCTTTCTCCTGAGATTTGGCCCCGCAATTGCATTTTGCGAGAATTTGTCCCAAGAACTCGACTTGGCTTGGCCGATGAGTCATCAAAAAACGAATTTCGGAATTGTCGATTTACTACGCAAACGTAACTGGTCTTCGTTCCAAAACGGCTAGGCTCTTTAATGGCTCCAGCGATCTTTGCTTCAACGTAATTTGTTTGACGGAAACGTGGCTGTTTCAGGGAATTCTTGATACGGAGCTGTTTAGCTCTGAGTACATTGTTTTTCGCCGTGACCGTTACGCTGATTTGCTTGATGCACCCGTGGGTGACGGTGTTCTCTGCGCTGTGCGTCGCAATGTTCCTTGCAGACTGGTTGACATCCCGAACTCCGAGGAATTGGAGGTTTTATGTATCGCTATTGGACTGCCTGGTAAAACTGTGTTCATATATTCCTCCAGGTTCTCCGTCTAATATTTATGACAGGTTTGCCTCCTGCCTGGATGACCTCTCACATGCCTTGATGCCTGCTGATGAATTATTGCTTTTGGGTGACTTTAACCTGCCTGATGTTGGCTGGGAGCTCTCACACTCGGATGACGACTTAGTTCCTTCTTTTCGGTCTGCCAATCACTTTTCTTTTTCTTTTATAGATAACCTTGCTTCTTCAGGTTTAACACAGACTTGCAGTATATCTAATGATCATGGAAGATTCCTCGACCTCGTTTTTTCTACTGATCCTGCTAGTACACTGGTAAGACGATGCTTGGTGCCCATTGTTCCTGAGTCGGGTCATCACCCTGCGCTTCATCTTGCTCTTTTCATTGATCCAGTTATGATGACTTCTTGTGTACCAGATGACGTTTGTCATAATTTCAGTAAGGCTGACTTCTCCGTGATCAACAATTGGCTCTCAGTTTGTGATTGGAGTAGTGTCCTCAATGAACGAGACATTAATGTGGCCGTAAGATCTTTTTATGATTTACTCTCTATCTGTTTTACTTATTTTGGCCCTATTTCTAAATCGAATAACTTACGTACTAACCAGCCTTGGTTTGATAGTTCCTTAAAACATTTAAGGAATGTTAAATGTAAGGCTTGGAAGAGGTTTTGTTCCTCTAGGAGAGACGCTGACTATTTAACTTGTTCCAATTTACGCAGCCAATTTTTATCTGACTTAGTGTCTTCTTATAATAATTATATTAACAGAATGAAAGCGTCCTTACGAGTCGATCCTAAGCGATTTTGGAGGTTCGTGAACTTCTTTGTCTTTCGGAGACAGCGAAAGCAATGAGCCCTTGACGATAGCAAACCTTTTTGCCGATTTTTTTAAAACTGCGTTTTTGGATGATACCTGTGATATTAGCTTTAAGGATTTTACCCATTTGACGAGGTTTCCACCGACTTCTCTCGAATCCAAAGACCTTTTACTTGACGAAGTTACGATTTTGAAGAAAATCTCTACCTTGACTGATAGTTTTTCAATTGGTCCTGACGGTATCCCCGCCTCACTCGTGAAAAGATGTGGTTCCATTCTTGCTCCTATTCTGTGTTATTTATTTAATCTCTCAACTCGTTGCGGTGTTTTTCCGAAGGCTTGGAAAACCTCATTAATTATTCACCTTCACAAAAATTGTGATAAATGTGAAATCTCGAACTATAGACCAATTGTTAATCTTTGTTGTATATCCAAGATTTTTGAGGCACTTATTTGCGATGTTCTATACTTTCACTGCAAGCCGTTTTTGCAGCCGTTTCAACATGGCTTCATTAGGGGTAAGTCAACTACCACCAATTTATTGGAATTTTCAAACTTCTACATTTCTGCAATTGAAGGTGGTAAGCAAGTTGACTGTTTTTCTACTGACTTCAGCAAAGCTTAAGATAGAATACATCATAGAAGTCTTGTTCTCAAACTTTCCCTTCTTGGGTTTCCGCGAGTTTTTGTAAATTGGATTCATTCGTACTTGTCTGAACGCACTCAGCGGGTTTCCTTTCGTGGAGCTCTGTCTGATGCTATTTTCAACACTTCCGGTGTACCGCAAGGCTCCCACCTTGGGCCATTGTTATTTATAATTTATATCAACGATGTATCTACGATTCTGTCTCACTCAAATATTCTTTGTTATGCCGACGACACTAAGATATTTCGCACTGTGTCTGACAATGCTGATTGCCTACTTTTAAATTCTGACTTAGACGCCTTTGAGAATTGGTGTTCCATTAACGACCTTCCCCTAAATATCGGTAAGTGTACATCTATGTGTTTCTCACGAAAAAGGTCTCCCTTTCAATTTAACTTTACCATTGATGGTTGTCCTTTAACAAGAGTTACAAAGACTAAGGTGTCTGGCTCAATTCCCAATTTTCTTTCGAGGATCATTTTGATGCCATAGTCAACAAGGCTAATATGACTCTTGGTTTCGTGAAGAGGTGGTCAAAGGAATTTGATGACCCTTACATTACAAAGCTCTTATATTGTACTTTTGTCCGACCTATTCTGGAATATGCCTCTCCAGTCTGGTCACCGCTCTATGTGACACATATCAATCGCATTGAAGCTGTTCAACGGAGGTTCGTTAGGTTCGCTCTTCGAGGACTTCCTTGGAATAACTCCCTTTTATACCTCCCTATGCTGATAGATTTGAACTCTTGCACTTGGACACACTTGAAAAGAGACGCCGTAACGCCAGGTCCATAGACTCTTCAGTTCTCTTGGCTTGTTTTAGCATATCGGTTCCGGCTCGCTACCTGAGGAATCACGACTTTGTTCAGTTACCTTTTCATCGCACTATGGATTAAATGAGCCTATCACATCGATGTGGCGATTTTTTAATTCCACTTTTGATTGTATTGATTTTCATCTATCACGTAATCATGTGAGGAGTCAGCTTTGTTGAGGTTTTTTTTTGCTTTGTGTGCTTTTTACTTTTTGTTTGCTTTTTATTCACTTTGGTACTTTTATTTTCTGTATTTATATTTTACGAATTCTCTCCTTTTTCTGTTTTTTTATGGTTTGTTATACTGTTTTTGTTTAGTAGTTTATTTTGCAATTTTTCTCCTTATGCTTTGATTGTATATAGGTTATTATATTATTTTTATCTAGTTTTTTTGTAGTAGTCAGCACATTGATGAAATATTGTAAATAAATAAATAAAACTCTGGAACCTGGTGATCGCGCCACTCATCTATCGATCCATCTCCGTCTCCAATTAAATTATATAAAAAACCATTCAATTATTTTTGTCCGTCTGTTGGTCCGGGATAATCTCGGAAACGGCTAATCCGATCCCGATGAGACTTACCTTAATTCTCTTCGGCTACATTCTCGCCGTTTAAAACTTCGCCTTGGATCTGTTCATTAAAGCAGGTATACGCACAATATGTAAAATTTATCTGAAATATAGTAAATGCTAAAACATATGCAAACCAGTTTTTATCAGAAGAATCTTATCTGTGTAGAAGTGATCATCCGAAACACAAAAATATTTTAAATGTCTAGTCGAACATTTCCTTTCTTAAATTGTTAGCCTTAACAAAATTAAGTTTAATGGAGTTCAAAAATCTATTATGATCCATAATATATTTAAAGAATTTGAAAGGTTAGCATTTACAGTATTTCACATGCTTTTCTTTTTTGTTAACATTCACAATTTACAATTTTTGTACAAATGTTCAATTGGCGAAAATGCTTAGGTTGACCGGAGAGCTTTGGCATTTTTTCTGGCAAAAGTTATTTATTAGTATAAGTGTTTCATTATACAGTATCTCTCCCTCTCTAGTTAACGTAACCCCTTGTGGGACATGGGGCGGGAAAAGAATTTTACCCAATTCGAGACAACGATTGCAAGTTGACCTACAATTTTAAAGTGAATTTCGAATCATTAATATTTTCTGTGCAACCCCCATGGCTTTTCTATCGTAATCTGTTGTCAGCAGAAAACAACTGTATCGCCGTCGGTCGGATTCGAACCTGGACCTCCGGATTAGTAGGGCGACACGTTATCACTTACTCCACCGACGACTTATTATAGAGTATGCTTACATGTGTTGTATACAGCTTTAAATTCCAATATTGATAACCTACGCCGGAATCCCGGTAGGCTGTAAGACCGCCAGCCTCCGATTATCTGGAAATTTGGTATACAACTGTGCAGCCTCAAAAAAGTCCTGAACGTAATTTAAGGCGCATTGAACTGGAATTGATTGATTATTTTTATACAATAATTAATTATTAATTTCATAATTGTTGTCAATCTCAATCTCTAAGTATATGTATCCACTACTGTCGGACTAGGCTAGGAGCCAAAATACTCCGTTGCTCAAGTAGTTTTTTATGCTTTGTGTCATAAACCACGTTCCCATTTATATTAATTTTGAAAGCCAACAAGTAATCAATATAGCAACAGTTTTTAATAATAACCTCCAAAACGACTTGTTTTTCATCGTCATATTCTCTGGAAGCTTTTGCTTTCATTCTTTAAATTTATCACCTAACTTAGGGGCATCATGTATATAAAAAGCGTGGGTCTTGTTAATTTTATGTGCAAATAAATTTGACACCTTTGTTTCCCATTGTTCTTTTTTCTTCCGAGAATTTTTTATTTTTTTGTCTTTCTGAAAGAATGAATAAAAGAATGAGAAATGTCACTGCTTGACTGCGTCGAGACCGACAATCTTCTTTTGGATGCGCCTATCGCGGTGGTGTTCTTTGTGCTATTCATCGTGAAATTCTCTGTGGATTAGTTGATGTTGTTCCTGGCGATCTAGAGTTGCTGTGTGTAGTTCTCAGGTTGCCTTATAAAAATATCTACGTGATCACTGTCTATATTCCTCCACATTCACCTCCTCAAATCTATGAACGAACCGCTTGCTGCATTGGGGATTTTGTTGATGACCTGCCGTAATCTGACGAATTTTTGATTATTGGTTACTTCAATCTACCTGGTGTTTCATGGGACTTCAATCTACCTGGTGTTTCATGGGAGGTCTCCGGCGTTGAGGAGGGCCGGCTGCCATAATTTTTGTCTGCCTCTCATCGTGAATCGCCATTCGTTTCAAGCTACGAGGAAGTAACTAAAGGAGAAGCCCTATTGTGTATATGTCTGTGCTGGGTCTGTGCTGTCAAATTCGTTCGCTTTTTATACGAGGAAGTAGGCTTTTTATCTGTTCCCTGGGTCTTAGCTGTCATTTAATGTCACTGTCGGCACACAATTTATTATTTGGTTCAAAATTTTAAAATACGCATCAAAACCCCCGAACATAAAATATTTTTCTAATCGCCTGCCTTTCGCTTATGAGATTGTATACATGGGAATCTCACATAAGCTTAAAATTGCCAAGATTTCCTGAGCTTCTTTCTTCTCCTTTAGTTACTTCCTCGTAGGTTGAAGTATCATGTCCTCTGGGTTGTCACAGATCTATGGAGTTGCTAACGGCCACGGTAGATTCCTCAACCTTGTGTTTTCTACGAATCCTAGTAATGTTGTTGTTAGGCGTTAATGATCTTTGTTGTAACTTTAAAAAAGCGGACACCTCTCTATACTTGACGGTTGGCTCTCAACTTGTTATTGGAGTAGTATTCTTGGTGAGCGTGCCTTTGACATTACCACTAAATTAACTATTCTATGATACCATTGCTATTTGTGTTGCTCTTGTGTTCCGTGTGTCTTGCATCTCGCGGTCCTATTAACTTTGGTTTGACGCCTCCATAAAGCAGTTAAAGAATTTAAAAAGTAAGGCTTGGAGAAGGTTCACTCAAAGAGTGACGCAGATTATCTGAATTATTCTCGTAAACGTAAAACTGATGGTTACCCTTCTTCATTAAGTCTTGATGATAGGAGTAGCAGCGATCCTCTTACGATTGCCAACCTCTTTGGCTGCTTCTTTAATACAGTCGATAACTGTGATATTAGTTTTAAGGATTTTACTCATTTGATAAGGTTCCCACCGACATCCCTTGAGCCCAGGGACTTAATTTTCGACTAGGTTACCGTGCTTGAGAAGATTTCCCACCTAGCTGATAATTTCTTGGCTGTCCTGACGGCATCCCTGTCTCGGTATTGAAGAACTACAGTTCGTCTCTTGTCCCTGTTCTTTGTCATTTATTCAATTTATAAACCCGTCATGACGTTTTTACTAAACCATAGAAGATCTCTATAATTACTCCACTGCATAAAAAGGTTAACAAGTGTAATGTGACGAATTATAGGCCCATTTTGTTGGTATCCCTTATTTTTGTTGCAAACCGTTTTTGGGCTCTTTTCAACACGGTTTTGTATAAGGTAAGTCAACTATAACGAACTTACTTGAGGTCTCGAATATCCGTATCTCTGTCATCGAGTCTGGTGGGCAGGTGCATACTGCATTTTTACTGATTTCAGTAAGGCTTTTGACAGAATTAACCACAGGATTCTTACAAACAAACTTCATCCCCTTGGGTTTCCTTCTCTTTTATGGGCTCCTATTTGTCTCATCGTACATAGTGCGTTTTATTTCGAGGTACTCCCTCCGGCATTAGGTCTACCGGAAAGTTCTGTCCGATAATAACATCTTTATTTTCAATACATATGAACGTGTTCGTTTGAAACATATGTGGCTATCTCTTTTTACCATTGTGTTTCTACAAATGTACACTTCTAAATTTACTAAAACAATAGTTTCATCATCTCGATATAAAGTGAGATTTGGTCGAGTAAACATGTTTGTTGATAACGTTCATTTACGGTATCGCATTTTGTATGAATTTCAACTAGGTAGAAATGCTACAGAAGTGTATAGAAATTTGGTGAAAGGTTTTGGTGAAGATACAGTTTCCGACTGAACGTGCAGGAGATGGTTCAAACAATTTGACGCAGACGACTTCGACCTTAATGACAAGCCACGCTCTGGGAGACCATCCGCATGAAAAGTGGATTATGTACGAGAACATTGTGAGAAAAATAGTTTAAAAAAAAGTTGACCCGACTTCACAAAACGTGCTAAAAAGCAAAAAATAATTTTAAATTGTAAATTTATTACGACATTTTGAAGCCGCTGCAAATTAAACAAACTAAACAACTACAACACAAATAGTTAATCGTCCTTCCTTTTGATCCCGTGAGCTGAAACGTTCAGGCAGTTTTATGTATTATTTTCAATTGTGGTTGGGTAGATGTTTTGTTTATTTAATTTGCACCGACTACAAAATGTTGCAATAGATTAAAAACTATTTTATGCTTTTTAGCGCGTTTTGTGAAGTAGGTTCAACTTTAAAAAAAAAACCATTTTATTTTTGACTTTTTAGTATCTTCATATACATATACGACTCGAAGAATGCTGCTCGTAAGAATTAAGCAATTTCAAAAGTTGCAGAAGTAGTCTATCCTAAGGAATGGAAACAGAATGATCCAAATCCGGCAACATGTTACAAAATAAGTCACGGTCACCTTTTCATACCCTCACCTTAAAAAATTCTTAACATGACCCTAGTGCGCCCCGTTCTCTATACAGCAAGAGAGTCAGAGAATCATAGTAGTCAATCTAGGTACAAAATTGTTATCAATTATCTATCAGGAAACGAAGTAAGGTTTCACCCCCACCCAAAATTTTTTTGACATGGTACCAATCGGGGACCATATTGCTCAACAAAAAAAATCATCAAAATCGGTCCATTCGTTACGGAGTTAGACTACCCCTCCCCCTCCCCACCCCACCCAAGGTCTAATTTTTTTCATTGCTAGCAACGGGCATCATACTCTATACAACAGAAAAAGAATCATCCAAATCGGTCCACGCGTTACCACGTTAGGTTTCACTCCCCCCCCCCACAACAAAAAAGAATCATCAAACTCGGTCCACGCGTTACAAAATTATGCCCGGTCATACATAATAAAAAATTTTAATAAAAAAATACGTGTCGAACTTAGAACTCTTTGTTTTTAGGAAGTCGGTTAACAAAGAGCATACTGTGAGCCCGGACAACCTTCCCCGTTCACCTCGAAACCGAGCTTGAGTCTCAATAAGTGAATGGGACGTCAAAGGACCAATACACTAAGAACTTCTCAAATCCAGGGAAAGGCCTAATTCAGAAATGTATTGTCGGCAAATGAATGATTTGAAGGAAGCACTGAAGGAAAAGAGGCCGGCGCCAGTAAACAGGAAGCAAATCATACTGCATCACGACAATGCCAGGCCACATGCAGCTTTAGTGACTCGCCAGAAAACCGTAGAGCTAGGCTGGGAAATTCTGTCACATTCACAATACTCTCCGGACCTAGGACGACTGTTTGTCTCCTTGGAGAATTTTTTAAAGGAAAAAAAATTCAAAAATGAGCAGATGTCAGCCAAGCACAGCTTGAGTTTTTCGCCTCCAAAGATGAGTCATTCTTCCATCACGCTATTGTTCAGTAAATATTAATAAATTTATTTAAAATGTATTATTTTCTTTTAATTCAAAAACGGACAGAACTTTCCGGTAGACCTAACATAACACTCCAGGTGCCACACAAGGCAGTCATTTCGGACCTCTTCCAGGCTTCTTTGTTATGTTGACGACGCTAAAATTTTCCGTATCATTTCAGACGTAGCCGATTGTGCCCTCCTAACTTCCAACCTGGACATTACATTTTCCATAAGTGGTGATCCATAAATTTTCTACCACTCAATATCGACAAGTCCACTACTATTTCCTTTTCATCTAAGAGGGTTTTTAACTATACCATAAATGGACGCTCCCTCGCTAGACTTAGATGTTTGGCATGCTTGTTTCTCCTTTGACGCAACAGTTTATAGAGCTAATACGACCCTAGGTTTTCTAAAAAGTATTGCACTTTTGTCAGGCCAATTTTGGAGTAGGCTTGTATTGTTTCCTTTTTGTGCGTTATATATTAGCTGCGTTCCATTGGACCTGGCAAAGTACTCGCAAGTACTTCTGGCTGCCGGGAACTACACATGCTTCTAGATCCAAGTAGTTGATCACAAATTTCCCAAGTAGTTACGCAATTTTTTGCCGCTAGATGACTTTAATTTTTCTAACGTTCAATAGATGGATTTAAATGTATTTGGGTGTAAATGACGTTAATTTTCATTTGAACAAGTATAAGAACGAGGAGAAATTTGTAAAATGGATATGAATACGGAGAATTTTAAGAAATTTCTTATCGGACACAAATTTAAATAAATCATTTTAAGCTTTTATTAAAAAATTAAAAAAAAATTTATTGAAAATTAAGAAAATGTCACAATACCTCCAGCCAAAACAGACAAAATAGCGTTCCATTGAACGCCTACTCGCGAATACTTGCGAGTACTTTGGCAGGTCCAATGGAACGCAGCTATTAACCGCATTGAGGCAATTCATCGAAGATTTGTCAGATTCGCTCTTCGTGATCGTCCATAGAACGACCCCCTTGTCCTGCCTCCGTAGGTAGATAAGCTTAAACTCAACGTTTTAGATCCTCTTAAAAATAGACACAAAGTTTTTCTTATTATATTTACTGCCTAGAGTCCTGTAAACTTCTTAGTTCTTTCAATAGCTCCGTTCCATTGGGACATGCAGAGTACTCCGGCGTACTTCTCCAATGGAACGCTTTTTCTTTAGTATGTAGTTTGAGCTGCTGTCAAGTTTGGCATTTCATAGATCGTAATTGGGTTTTTTTTTTTAATTTGATATTTACGGGAAGCAGATGCTTCTTTTTAAACACTTTTAATATTTGTGATTTTTCACAAAAAAAACAGCAAAAGCGACTATTAAGAGCTTTTAAAGCACAAAAACCCTAGCGGAAAAACTCACCTATCTCAAGTAACTACACCTATCTATCATCTAGTGTAACTGATGGTTGGTTCCCAGTTGCAGCCGAACCATAAGAAGGGGGTAGTTATATTAAGAAGCATCGAAGATGACATTAATAAAAGGCGACCTCTTAGGTTGACGAACCCAGAGCAGTGTTATATAATTTTAAGTCGCCCTAGAATAAATGTACATTGTTATGAAAAAAAAACGATCCAGTCCACAGAGTAATGAGATCGAGTTATTGGTGTTTGATATAGATCTTATAAAAAGAAAGTAAATGTTACGTAGGGATTAAATTGCTTACAATTAAATAGCTATAACAAAGGCTACTAATCATATAAAATAAATTAATTTAATAACATTATGATTTAATAGATATAGTGATAAATAGCTAATTGAATAATTTTTGCAAAGTTGACATAAATGCATTATCGTTGAGTCTATAATGTAGGTTGAATAAATAAAGCTATTATTAATGCCACAATAAATCAGTTAACATTTTGCGCGAAATCTGAAATATAAGCAAGAAATCCAAAATTTGATTACTAAATCGACTTTGAAAGATACGTAGTTGAAAGCAAAACGCATAATAACAGTCTCACCCTGATATGCTTCAATTATAGCCGCATGTTAAACATGTAAAGGTACCTTTTCAATAATGGCACAACGCAATAACCGTATCTCACATATTTCCTGTTCCTGTATTGATTGGATTGTTTACTTCCACCACGCATAACCACTAAATGGTTTTCAGTAGCAATAACAGGAAAGCACGAATTCCTTTAGTTCCGTCTAAGCACAAACATTTTCTGCATAACTTTCATCTTAACTACTTATTTAACAAGTTGCTTAACGTACGCTAATAATAACATAACAAGTTAATGATGAAAGTTATAAGAATAACTCAAACAAAGTAAGTTTACAATTAAATTCTGTGTAAACTACATTTATCGGTCCTTGTACTCACATTATTTATTACATTACATGCTCTTAAAAACCTCTTCAAAGCCGCTGCCATTTCTACTAAGCTCATGGTTAGAAGAATATTTCGCCTCTGGTCCTTTCCACAATTTCCTTTCAGATTAAAAGGTTATCTTTTATACCGCCCAAAGAAGGCATTTTGACCGAAAACTTACAAAATTACAGACGTGATTATGTCATCTTTTGTCAGACTGTCAAAATAATTTTCTATCCCTACTACGTTAATGAACTCTTAAGGAACTTTCTTTATGTTTCATTAATCCCAAAGAAAGAAAAAAAACATAGATAGGAAAGTCAACGTCCTCATGGCTTACGCTGCCATAAACTTTCAATAAAGAAATTTCTTCATAGTGTTGTGCTGCTTAGCTTAAAATGAGAAAATAAATACACATATAGGCTTCTATAATCTGTTCCAAAAACATTGGCAGTACACGCTCTTATGGACTATTCCTGTCTGCTTTATTTTCGCTCTTCCTCAGCACGCTGTTGTCACGATTTCAATTCAGAACATTTTCTGATTTTTCCTCGTGGACTCGGGTTGCCATATCAAAAGCATATAAATATAACAAGTTTCTTGATGAATCCATAATCATTCATTAGGGCATTTTTTATTAACAGCTGTGCAATATTGGACCAAAAATAAATACATATTTCAAAATAAATAATTCAAAACAATTTATAATAAGTAAATACAAGCATTTCTAAAAACCTCCTGCTAAAAGACATAATCTGGCTACACTAAATGTTCTTTCCGACCATTCCAGTCACTCGAATTCGTATTGCATCGGAGAATTTCGCATGTAAAAACACCCACCACCCACCAGTGAGTGCTGATCATTACCGGTCGTCCAAAAGCATTTAGGAGCTGATTGTTCTTATCACAATCAGTGCCTCTTGGTTTGTCGACGAAGATACATTGAACTGATGGCTGTGCATGATTTTTGGCGAGTTTGAGAAATTCGGCATCATAACTTGCCATTTATCGTGTACTGCCAATCTTTTCGGAACAGGATATACTACATTAAAAATGCTTAATTTTCTGATCAGAGCGCTCCACTGTAAAAACTTATAGACTTGTGTATCTCACAAGGGCACAGTTTTAAGTCCGGTGGATGCTAACCATTTTTAAATCAAAATTTTCAGCGTGTATGAGAAGAATAAATTTGGTTATGTTACTGTAGAATTAACCCTTCTAATTCAGAAGGCGCACTTTTCAGGCAGGAGCCTAGAATCAGTTCACTTATTCACCAGAATATAACAATGTATTCAGCTGAATGAGGCTCCCACACCAAATGCAAAAAAATATAAATAATCAAAACTAGACTACGCACAAGATAACAATCAGGAGTGCACAGAGCACTGAACTGTTTCAGCGAATCTTTAGTAAGGGTTAGGTCGAAAAAAGGGCACATATTCACGGCTCTCCACATGCGATTTATGGGCTCATGCACCGAGAGTGAATGACATGTAGTAAAGGCACTCCTAAAGCTTCCAAGACGGCTTCCCTGAGGTATAACAGAAGAAGCCCTAACGACTCTAGATAAAGTGCTACGAAAAGATACTCGATATGTCCTATCTTTTAAGGACGAGGAGATCCAGTCGAGCATCAAAGGCGGGAAACCAAACTTTCTAAGTTTGAGTATATCAAATGCCTTCCTGAAGTCGGTGTAGACGCAGTCGGTGTTGAAACAACAGAGACCCTGTTGAAAGGCAGAGATTATGTGGGAGGTAAATTCAAGCAGGTTAGTTTTCGTCGATCTACCAGGTAGGAAGCCATGTTGTTAAGACGAGATTAGCCCCCTTACACGGCCCCACAAGCTGTGAATATATAAAAGGCTCGAACAACTTCGGTATGCAGGAAAGCTTGGCGATTGGCCTATAATTTTTAATCAAGTTTTTATGACCCTTTTTATAAACAGGAATTATAAAAGAACTCTTCCATAGCGTGGGAAATCTACCGGCCTGAAGAGACTTGCTTAAGATGAGTTCCAGTGGAGTGACTAATGCGTCAGAGCAGGACCTCGCGAACGCAGGTGGAACACCATCAGGACCAAAAGAAAAGTCTATTGTAAGTTCCCTGATACTATCCATGATAATATCACGAGATATATTGAAGAAAAGGCGCTCTCGAAGAACAGCGCAAAGTTATCGGCAGTATCGGACGCGTTGCAACTTGAGGACCCGGTATACCACATTGTAGATGGATAGTTATCAGTTTTCTTCTTCATATTTACAAATTTGAAAAAGGTACGAACACTATCAAGGTATTCCATGTATAACGATGAAGACAACGCCAGAAAGCTGTCATAACAGTCGACGAAGTCACAGTAAGCTGACGTGCCTCTACAGCGTAAGTAGGTTTTCCATACTCTATTTTTTTATTCTTAAGGCCCCGAAGTTCTCTAGTATACCACGGAGGAGAGCAGCTGGATTATCTCGACAGCTTGAGTTGTACATATGAGTTAAACAGATCGTAAATCCTACTATAAAACACGGCATTCGTCGATATCTTTATTATAAAATAGAGATGGGAAATCGACAAACACACATAAAATAACATATTTCACTTAAATTGTTTTTCGTTATGGCAAAAATATAATGCCCAATTAATTGACTGACATAAATTTTACTGCATGAATTTATACAGATCATCACCTCGATTATGATGTTATTTTAGGCATGGGCGTAGGCAGGGGGCAAATGGAGCATCTCTGCATCCCCCATCACCTTTTTATCATAATCTCTTGTCAGCAGACAAAAACCATAGGTCGTCGCCGGTGGGATTCGAACTTGGGACCTCCGAATAGGCCGACATATTATCACTTACTCCACCGACGACGTTAGTATTAAGTTTGGCGTGATAAAAAAGCGAAAAAGAAGCCTTAAGGGGGCAACCTCCTCCAGAAATTAATTGTTTTGCATTTTTTGTTTTTTATATTTTCAATATTTTAAGCTCAATAGAAATTCTAAAAAGTCCGTAAATAGTCACCGAAGTGATGCACTCCAAAAGTACCGAGAGCACTTTACAGAAAACTTTACAAGAACGAAAACTTTAATCGCGTTTTTCTCGAAACGTATTTTTTCCTCGCCGTGGAATATGTATAACTTAAAAGAAATAAAGCAATCAGCTTACAGATATTCTTTAACTTATTAGCCTTTGCACAAATCTAAAATTTTTTACTAATTGTTATTATAAATATTGTTTTTAACGATTTGTTTACAAATATATAAATTTTGTCCTCAAATTGTTATTTTTTTTTTTAATGTAGGTTCATGCAAAGCGGAATGACTTATTAATGAAAAAAATCTGGTTTGTTTATTTTAGATAACTACAACGACCTGGGCGTTCCACAGCGCAAACTCGAGGAGTCAAGTTTGATCACCTGTATCGCCGACATTTTGTTTTTTTTTCACTAATGAAAAAATTGGTGTGGATACATTTGTGGATACTGTGACAGTCTTTCAGACTACAAAAAAAGCTAGTTTATCTCTAGCCCAGCCATGTACCACAGGCACCATCGAAAGGTCTATCTCTACGCTGCGGCGCGTCAAAACGTGGCTGAGATCTACAATAACTGAAAACATAATGAACGATCTCTGTATGCTCAGTGTACATAGAAAAGGGTCCTTGAAAACAAACACAAATGTAAGAATTATATTTTGGGAAAATACGCGGAAAATCCAGACGCTTACTTTTTAAATGAACTTTAATTTAATTAACTTTTTATTTTTATAGAATATAAAAAATTACAACAAATAAAAAACAAATGTAAATAAACAAAACATTAAATCTGAATTTGTGCTAAAATGAGCTAGGTTAGTATTCGACCAGGTAAGAAGGTTGTGGAAGTTTGTGATATCTCTGATGAATTGCGATTCATCCGTCCACAGAATTTAATCTAGCAGCAGCCTGATCTCTATATCGCATTCCAGAAGTCAAGTTCAACATTTCAACCTTCTCTCGGAGACTCGTTTCAGTTGTCCTTGGACTGCGATATGGTTATATGGACGTAAACCCTCTCGATGAATAATTCTACTAGCTTTAACTGAAGACACCCTTAATCGTCTTGGAACTCGTCTCGTGCTCATTTCAAGGTCTTAGTTGACAAGGGTAATTATTTGCTGCTCGATGTCAGCGAAATCTTCCGGTGCTTCAGATCGCAATCCCTGCTGTTTGAAAATACATTTCCGGTTTCTATCGACCTCTGGAAAATCCGCGACAATCTCCTTTGATATTCCAGTACAGTTACAGATATGTAAATTATATCCGCGTACTCCTCAACAGTAAATTCTCCTATTTTTTATTAATTTTAACTACACCCGTAGTTATGGAATTGGTTTTTAACTAAAATCGGTATTCTTTCTGACTGACCGTCTTTTATAGCTAAATTTCCATCGGATTTTAATAACAGAATGAAAGGATACTTGTGTAGAAACACTGGCTAACACAAGCTAATAAGCACAATCAAATAAATTACATTTATCTTTTCATAACTTTTTTGCAGCAGTATGTGATAGTAGTTTTTTGGATTGAGCTTGATGTCGCTGCTTTCAGTAGATCAAAAGATAAAAATATGCAAAATAACATAAATGCATACTGTAGCAGTAGCTACAAATTTAATTTTTAAGTTTTAATAAAATTTAATAAGTTTGATTATATTATTAATAAAATATTTTTATTAAAATCCACTTTAATAATATCCAATCAGACTGTACTGTCAAATATATTTTAGTCAACCTGTACACTTCGATAAATTTTGAATAGTGTGAAACACAAACACTGTGAAATATATAATAATCATTTATTCATTGACAATAAAATACTGTACTCTATACAGAGAAAATATTGAACAAACTATCTATGTATTAAATGTAAAGTAGGATACAAAAAATTGTAAATAGATTTTTAGTCTAGCCAGAACAACCGAACTAGAAACAACTTAAATAAAAATAAAAAGTTTCAAATAAATGAAATTGTTATCGACAAGAATACCTGTTTCACAAATCCTCTTTATAAATTTGCTTATACCAGTCGCTGAAAAATCTTAATTTTCATCAAAAATTCGTAGAAATATTGCTTTTAAAAACTTTGGGATTTTAGAAGGTTTAAAACCGCTCGCAGGTCAAAATTACAAAGCTCTGGTGAGAGAACATCTTATTCCGTAAATAATTACATAGACTCCTAAACCGTACCTGGGTGAGTTTTTGTACGGTGTGTTGCGCGTCATGTAGTTTGGCGTTGCCATTTACAAGGACTGGTCCATGACTAGGCTAAGCTAGTCTTTACAACTTATTCGCCTCGCTTAAATTTTGCGCAACCTATCTTCCCATTTTTTTCCCCTTTCCATTTGATTGCAATATATAGTACTATTGAAACTTCTCAGAAAGTTGATGAATTGCGTTGGACTTCGGCCGGCAGTTAGACGCCATCAATGCCGCGCGGCTAATTTTGAAGGTAAAAATTGCCATCACTGAAAGTGAACTATCGCCGTACTTGAGTTCCTTACAGATATCCTGCCCCAACACATCATTAAATTCTTGGCTTCTTTTCGCCTGATGCTCTCCGACTAAAAACTAGTCATCAACTCTACTTTGGAATTTTATAAAGACTTTATTTTCAACAATAATATTAACTATTATTTTTTGAATAAAAAAATTGTTAAAAATTGCGCTTAACCGGACTCACTCACTCAGATCAAGTGTTTTAAAATAATGTTGCTTATTCAAAAATAATATTTTACAGGAAGGTTGTGTAGATCGGTATTTTGCAAACATTTTGCCGTATTCCCATCTAGTTTTCGGTTTTTTGCAAAGGTATAATACAAGTAGAAAAATCTAACCCTTCGATGCTCCTCGTGAGGTAGATTTTTTTTTTTTTAAACGCCGATCATGTTGTGCACAAATTCTATTCGCCCAAAATTTGAACAGTCCGGCCTAGCACATTGTTTTATTAATGGAATCATTGAAATCCTAATTGAAATTGAACCATGAGCTTGTTAAAACATATCTTTCTTGATATGCTTTATACGATCTAGATTACCACGTTTAAAAAGTAAAAATTGCTGCGAGCCTGGAAGCATGGAGCTTCCATCTTGAACAAATCGTTCATATATAAATTATTTGTATATACATATACCTAAACACAATTAATGTAGAAAATGTATAAAAACAATGAAAATATACAAACTGTAACAGTAAAATTTAATTAATTGTTACAATAATATTGTTATCAATAAAACGGGTGTTGCTCAAGAGGAAATTATTATTTTTTGGGTGGATTATACCCCGCTCTAAAAATTATTCTTATAAATGAAGGGTTCATATCAATCGTGGAGGGATGTAGAAGTATCAAATACGAAAAAAATTAACAAAACGCGATGTTTATAACAGAAATCGACACAACATTTACCCGACCAAAAAGTGATTGGAAACCAATTTTCTGCAAATTCATGGCAGTTTTGACAGATTTTCAAAAAATAAAAAATAAAATTTTGTAAACATTACTGTCCAGGGACGTTATTTTAGACTCAAATCATTCATCTCGAAGTGGAGAATACGAAAATATCATTTTCTGCCAAAATCGAGGGGTGAAATTTACTTGGAAAGTGCTCGTGCTCCTTACGCGTGACATATCTATAAAACCTTAATCCATTATGATTTTATCTAATCTTGTTAATTTTTTATTCATAATTTGTTGAAATTTCAGAAAAAAGATACATATTCAAAATTCAGAAAAACATTTCTTATGCTTTCCCCTAATTGTCATTTTTAATTTTTGGATTTATATATATTTTTTTAATTCTCATAGAACTACGAACATTTTAAGCCTAACACCCAATACAAGTCGTTTTATCGAAAATTTCAACAAATGATGGACAAACAAACTATACTAATAACTTCAAAAAGTGCAGTAATTTTTGAGTTATTAACTTAACAATTAAAAATTAATAATAAATTTCTCGATTTCGAAGTACTACTTAGCTGAATATTCCCCATAATAATAAACTATTCTCTTTGCTTTACTTACAGCTCATTGAAATTTCAGCTTATAGTTATATTTTATATTTTACACCTTCGATAAAGAATAAATTTAATAAAAGCGTGTTGCGCATATGCATAAACGAACGCAATTTGAGAGAAAGAGCGCAACATGCTTTTTTGAAATTTATTGTTTATTGAAGGTGTAAAATATTTCAGCTGTAAGTAAAGCTAAGAGAATACTAGTTTATTATTGTGGGAAATATTCAGATAAGTAGTACTTGAAAATTGAGAAATTTATTTTTAATTTTTAAGTTTGTTGTTTTTAAAAAAACTTTTTTCTTACTTTATTTTATTTTTAGTGCTATTGCGGAATTGAAAACCAATTATCCTTATAGTACCTAGTACTTAAAGATTTAATTCGACCATGCACAACATGAGTTTGTATCTATTTACGCATTTTAACATGATATTCTTCATGTTATGAACTACAGCAGCTCCTTTTACGGTATTTATAGTATTCATGTTGCAAGACCTTTCCGCAATTAATTTAGCACAGTCCAATTCTTCAAACTTCAAGCGGCCCGCGAATTAATCTGTTGGCGCCCACGCCGCACATGTTTCGCTCCAATCCTTCTCTTGTGCAACGAACAATTTGTAATTGTGAAATTATTTCAATGTTCAGAAGTACTTACCTTACTTACTTGTGCAAACATTTGTTCTCGCTGATGAAGGAAACAAGTCTCCTGCTAGATCCAGATTGACAGATACTCATCTTGGTTGTTTTAAGAGTCACAACTGCGAGGAATATTTCCTCCAAGTTGGGAAAATAGTAGCATAAAAGAGATGCCAATTGAGTGTAAGAAAAAAATAATTTTGTCGTTGCTCTTGTTATTTTTTCATAGTGTTCTTTACAAAATAAACCTTTCTAAAGATTGAAGTTTTTGTTTTTTTGCGGCCCACATAAACTTAATCCTTGTTTATTCAGCCCATCTTAGCCTTTGAGTTTGACATGCTTGGTGTACACGATATCTCGAGAACGGCTGAACCGATCGGTCTCAAATTTTAACACAATCTTTTTGAATATATTTTTTAGAAATTAATCGAAAGGTTTGCGAATCCAATAAATATTTTTCATTTTATAAACAATTTAAAGCAACACAAATTTTTTCAGAGAGGTTTCGGAGATCGTTTGCTGTGACCTTGAAAATCATTATTTAAAAAAAAAATTTGCCAGTATTGAACACAGTGCCTATTTTATGCATAAAAAATCTGAAGTTAAAAAATAAAATGCCTCTCCAAAAAATTCTTGAAAAATCGTTTTTTTTCGGCCTTCTGACTACGTAAAACCTTAAGTGAAAATATTAAAATTTTTACAATAAATATGTTTTGTAATTCTTTGCTTGTCCCAGCTTTTAAAACCTTTTCCAGCATTCATGGTATACATATTTATATAATAGTATATTTTTTAATATAAGTTTAAGAGGTTTCGAACAAATAACCATTGAATGGTGCATTATATATTGCTCTTACAAATTTCTACAGATTATAGAGCTTGTTTTTCGCTTTTAAGTTGATGTTTTTAACGCAGTCGTCTTTTTTGTTTGTTTTTTAATAATTAATTTTTTAGCATAACATTTCAAAATGTCAGTGTCAAAATCAGAAGGGGTCAGGATTCCAGAATGAAAATATCTCGTGAAACATGTATGTCAATGGAAGGAAATGTCAAACATGGAAAGTCAAGGTCGGCTCGAACCAATGGTGAATATGTGAGGTGAAATGAGTCACGGAAACATCTAAAACTAAGTAGCAGAAGTTTCTAGAATTAAGCTGAGTACTATAAATAGGGCTGAGTAGCAGCCTGTTTAGTTTTAGTCGGAATTTAGAAGTGTTTTTATGTGATACTGCGAATAATTACTTGTATTTTAACCAGTAAAGTGAAAAGTGCTAATTATTAAAGTGAAGCGTTATATTGTCAAGAAAAAAGTGCAACAAATTAATCAGTGAAGTGAATAAAAATTATGAATACTGGTGACTGTAAATAATTGTCTTAATTAATCCGTCGAGCTCGAAGAGCCCCATTTACGTTACAATATGTAAATTTCGGTCCCATATATATTTCCTTAAAGGTTTATACCAGTGTGATAATTTAATAAAATTTAATTTTTTGTTTTTACATATTTCGACACTTTTATATGTATATAGCAATAGGTCGAAGTATAAAAGCCGGCCTACTATAGTTAAATATCTTTCGCAACTCACTTATAACTGAGTAGTGAGTAGCGCAGGTGTGCGTCAGGCTTTAATCTTCAACCCCCATGGCCTTTTTATCGTAATCTGTTGTCAGCAGAAAACGACCATGGGTCGCCGTCGGCGAGATTCGAACCTGGGATCTCCGAATTGGTAGGCCTACACGGTATCACTTATTCCACCGACGATTTCACGCGGACCTAATCATCTGTTACGGATTTAGCAACGGAAATTCCCGCAAAGCAGAGGGTGAATATCACCGGCGATTCACAGAAAGAAGGCAATCGTCGAGAGGTCTTTTTCAAAGGCTTCAAGGAACTGGAAGCGCTCATACACTTTCGACAAAAGCGGGGGTCAATGTTGAACTGCTTTTATTAAAAATGGAAGATACAATTCTCACGGCAAACAGAGCTGATCCTACTGAAGGAATTGTAGGTAATCGACTTATTGGTCCACATATTTCACAGGATAGGTTAAACAGCGATTTTTGACTAGTCGTGAGTTTTACCTTATAATTATTAACCTGCTGCAAAAGAAATAATAATACGCTAATTTTCCAAGCGATTTACTAACAAAAAATAACAAAAAATTTTACTGATATTCTACTTTTTTAATATTCGGTACCTTAAATTTATACTTCGAATTGATCTGTCAATAGAAAATTTTTACGCATAAGAAACAACCTACCTATGGATCAATGCGTAAGGTACGTAAGTCAAAAAAAAAGTAAAAACTAAGTAAGGAGCGAAACAGGAAAAGGCCCGTCCTGTCTCAGAACAAAAAAAACTGTTAAGACTTGTTGTGTTCCTGTGGCCGTGAGTTAGTCGTATCGACAAGAAAAGTGCTTACCGTGCATGAAGGGAGCGTTAAGGTGTTAATGGGTTAGGGAAAGATTTAGTGCCGGCAAATAAATGTTAGACATAATAAAATAGTTTTTAAAAAAAAAACTTGAACCGACTTCACAAAAAGCGCTTAAAAGCATAATGTATTACGACATTTTGAAGTCGATGCAAGTCAAACCAAACAACTAAAACAAAAGTACTTGATCGTCCTTTCTTATCTTCCACGCATGATCGTCACACTTTCTGAATCGCACCTCTCCGATTTAATTAAAATTTTGCACATAGGATACCGCTGATAAGTTAAGTTTATGGCCGAAATAATTTTGAAAAATATTCGGAAATTTTTGAAATATCGCACTTTGAATTTTGAAAAAAATTTCAATTTTATCTAAATCTCATAAACTTAAAAAATTCGTATCTAGGGATATATTAATCACACATACATGAAATATGCTTCGTTTTAAAGAGAAAGCTTTAAGGTATCCAACAAAAATAGGCAGGGAGTATAGCAGGACGAAAAGGATCAACAGGACATCGTGATATCCTTTATCCTTGAATATCTCGAAAACTGGTATTTTAATTTTCTTTATTTTCATATATGTTTTAAAAAATTATCTGAACTGCACTCAGTAAAAATTTTAACTTGGGCTGTCCATGGGTTCAGATTTTATGATTTTTTTATATTTATTGTTTCCTGGAGATGATTCCCATTTTAATACTTTTACAAGAGAGCTGAAAACACGCGTATATTATAATAAGATAATAATTATTAATAAAGAGACACCTTAGTTATCTTCAACTACATCTTTTATGGGTGTTTTGTCATCGAAAAAGAACAATGTTCCTCCATAATTACCAATTAGGTCAATACCATTGCTTTCGGAAAGTATTTGTGGAGGTAAATTCAAAGGAAAAATCTAAGAATTCAGGTTCATCAATTATTTAACACTTACCTGAAATGTGGCAAAAATTTAAAGGAAGTAATCCTACTTTCTAGAAATTAAAAAAAGGGATAAGCATCTTACAGCGATTTATAGGTAGGTAATTAACTTAGGTACTTGTGCCTGTGGCGTTTATAAAAAGGAATCCAAAAAGTGGATTTTTCAATTGGTTTGCAAGTTTGAAAGGCCTTAAGGTGAAATTTCAAAAATTTCTCAATTTATGTGAAAAATGTGTTGTAATCTGTTGAATTTATCGTTGCATAGATCAATTCGTAAAGACTTAAAACCCGTGCTACCTTGGATGGTTCAAAAAATTCCTCATTTAAAAGTGGAGTGGAAAATTTGTACAGCGTGCAGGAAAAAAATAAGTAGTATGCCTGGTATATCGAAAGAAATGTTGGCAGAAGATTTTGAACTAGAAACAGCTTTCCCTGAAGATTAAGAAGATTTACCATTTATACAAACTGACGCAGCATTATCATATTTCAATATTTGTCTCGATCACATTGGAGAGGACAAAATTGAAAAGAAAAGAGTGAAGGAAGATGTTTATATAAGGTAGAATCTACGAGACTCTTTTAATAAGATAGCAGAGAAAATATTTGGTTGAAAAGACTTTGGAGAGAAAAGTGAAAACCGTGAACAGTGTTTCGTGATTAAAATAAAAGAAGCATATGTGGAATCAAGGAATAAAGAAATAAAGTGCACATTACTCTCATTACTTCCGAAAAATGGGGTGTACGGAGAATATTGAAAAAATTTCCTGGAACAACGACACATACGGTACGAAAAGCTGCACATCTTCGAAGCGAGGGTTATCATTCGAGCATACATTCAGTTCAAAGTAGGGCTTTGGATTCACAAATAAAACAGATAGTTGGGAATTTATACTGCAGTGATGATGTAAGCAGATTAATGCCGGGGAAGAAAGACTATGTTTCTGTAAGGGTATGTAAACTGTTCCCTTAAGTACATTTCGATTTTATAACATTTCTCTTATATATTTTTTAGATCGATGGTAAAAAGCAACACTTACAAAAAAGATTGATTTTAGGTAATATAAAAGCGGTTAACTAATACTTTAAGCAGTATCATCCGGATGCGAAAATAGGGTTTTCAAAGTTTGCATCTCTTCGCCCAAAGAACTGTGTATTAGCTTTATCGGCAGGAACTCATTCCGTTTGTGTATGTACTATACACCAAAATATTAAACTTATGTTGCAAGGATGTAAGATTTCTAAGCTCACCGCTAATGAAGAAATCCAAATATTGGATTATAAAACCTGCATTGCCCTTGCAATTGGCAATCCACCAAATATCAACTGTTACCTTGGTAGTTGCACAATCTGTTCAAGGTCGTCCAAACTTCGTAGAATATTTGACAGATGTTTTGTTACAAAGTGCATTGATACAATAACTTATTATCAATGGACTTGTATCGATAGATCAAATCTTGAACTAAGATTGGAGTCATCGAGTGATTTTATAGATTCATTTATGATGCGCTTAATACCTTTGAAACGCCATATGTTTATAACCGAACAGCAAAATTCTTACTTCAAGCATTTAAAAAGTTCCCTTTTATGTCAGGAATTTTTAGTGATAATGGATTTTTCGAAAAATTACACTTTTGTTGTTAAAGACACTGTGCAAGGCTACTATTGGGCTAATGAGCAAGCTACAATACACCCTTTCGGAATATATTTTAGAAATGAGAACGGAGAAATTGACCATATCAATTTAGTTGTAATTAGTAACTGTTTAAAGCATGATAGTATTGCAGTGTACATTTTCCAACGATCCCTCATTAAGTTTTTGAAAGACACTTTTGAAGTAGTGAAGAAAATATTCTATTTTTCGGATGGCTCAGCAGCTCAGTATAAAATTAGAAAAAGTTTATACAATTTGTCACTTCACAACGATGAGTACAAAATTAAAGCAGAATGGAATTTTTTCGCCACATCGCATTGTAAAAGTGTGCGTGACGGACTTGGTGGTACTGTAAAACGGCTTGCAAGTAAAGCTAGCTTGCAAGCAACACAAGGTGAGGGTATTAAAACACCCTGGCAACTCTATAGCTGGGCGACAGCGAATATTAAAAATATTAATTTTATATATGTTTCTTTGGAAGAATACGAGAAAGAGAAAAAGCATTTACAAAGAAAACTTTTAGGTATAAAGCCCGTACCATCAACAAGAATGTTCCATCAAGTGCAACCTGTTTGTAAAGGTACTGTTTCTCGTGGTATCAACCAGGGAACATACTCTACCCAACAGAAAAAGAATTATCCAAATCGGTCACGCGTTACGAAGTTAGACTATTCCTCCCCCCACCCTAGACCAAATTTTTTAGTTCTAATAGCAATGGGAGATCATACTCTGTACAACAAACAAAGAACCACCAACCAAAATTTTTTTCTAGTCGTATCAACCAGGGAAAATACTCTACGCAACAGAAAGAAAAGGAATTATCCAAATCGGTCCACGCGTTAAGAACTTAGACTACCCCTACCCCACCCTAAGGCAAATTTTTTCTCCTATTAGCAATTAATATTACTCTGTACAACAAAAAAAGAACCATCCAAATCGGTCCAGGCGTTAGGAAGCTAGACTACCCCTCCCCCATCCTCCCATCCTAGGACAATTTTTTTTTCTCCTATTAGCAATGGGGGACCATACAACAACAAAAAAAGGGCCATCCAAATCGGTCCATGCGTTACAAAGTTAGGTTTCACCCCCACCCCCCAGCCCCTCGCCACTAAAAACTTTTTTGACATGGTACCAATCGGTGAACATACTCTACCCCACAAAAAAAGAATTCTCAAAATCGGTCAACGCAATACGAAGTTATGCCCGGCCAGACATAAAAAAAACATACACGTCGAACTTAGAACCTCTTTGTATATGAAATTATGACCCTTTATTCCCGAAAAATCCTAGGAGGTGTGAATGGATAGAACCAGGACGGTCTGAATCAATCTACTGTCTGGCATGGCCACGGGTTGACGCATTAGATTTGGAAGTATCATTTCTATCTGTTAGGAATTGTTTTACAACATTATAATTGTTCTTGTTTACATTTGTTTATTATTTTACTACTCTTATCCGTCTTTATAATTGTTTACCCTTACCCTTGTTTGGTCTCGAGCAACCGTCAAAATAATTGATTTTAACTGTTGATTTAACTCTGATCTGAAACAAAATGAAGACAATTTTGAATAAGAATTTGAAAAAAAAATCAATGAGCTTGTACAAGAAGAGAAAAGTTCTGTAATTTTTATATGAAATGATACCGTTCTCAACTTTCATGTTGGAACTGTCAGCTACCTTAACTTTTAAAGAACAGCACCGTAAAATTCCCTGAGCGATGAGCACCGATTATGAGCAAAGAGTTCTATGTAAATTACGGTGGAGAACTATAAAATTTGCCGACTATTCCGCGGTAAGTTCTTCCTAAATCACACAGTAAATTTTTTATTCACAACAATTTAAGGATAATGTTCCGTAAAAAATACTGTAAATCGCAAACATGATTTCCCACAATGCTTAAATTCGGGATGGTAATCCAATGCCCAGTTCGTATCACTCTTTTTAAACTTTTGTAGTTAAATGTTATCTCTCCTATTGGAAAAAGAAAAATTGCCGATTTTTTTACTTTTGTGTTTTTCGGGCGCTCTACACCCGCGGTCTTTATTTTTCTTAAATTACATCATTGAAAATCATAACAATTAAAATATTTTTATATATTATTTATTAATATTTTTAAATAAATCAGAATATAAAATTTAAATTGCTTCCAAAGGTGACTTAAGTTACTTTCAAAATAAACGGTTAAAATACGCATTTTTTTAATGGAAAAACAACAATTTCAAAAATGAAAATCGTTGAAGTTTTTTAAAAAATACTCTCCTTTTTTTAAACGAGTCGAGCCTTCACTTCATCAGGTAATTGATGAAAGGCCAAAGAACGGAATTTTCAAAATGTCAACCCTCTCATTGATTAAACTAATTCGGAAACCTAAAAGGTACTCATAAATACTATTCTTTTGCAGGTGAATCGAATGACACCAAAATACATTTATCCGAACTTAATAACCAAACTGCACTCACGAATTAAATGTGCCGAAAAAACACCTATATTTTAGCAAAGAAATTAAATTAATTCCAAAAGTTCTTATAGCTAAGATTAACCCGGATAAATAGATTTTACAATAATTTATGCGGAAAAACCTTTTAAATTTATAAAACTGCTACCGTTTTTTCAGCCGCAACTTGTTGCATTCGCCAAAGAACGTGTGATAAATTCTTAAGATAAGAAGGTTCTTTCTGCAAACTCTACATAACACTTATTATATAGAAAGAACAAAATCCACCTACAATTAGAACCAAAATTTCTTTCAATATGATATTATTTAGAATTAACCCTACACTTTAAGCACCACTTTGCAACAATCGGTTTTATTAGTTTTCCATTGTAAACTTATTCATTGAATTTTAATTTCATTATTTTAGATTTCAAAAAACCATCAAAAGTTCACACATGCAGGTTTTAGTGAGTTATTTAATATGCATTTGCTTCGGAATGATGTGAAACCGTTCGCTTCGAACAAAACAAAAAACAAATTACTTCTACTACAAACAAAGTTTCATTTCCTCAATTAATTTATTGCACATTTCAGATGTTAATCACTCAATCACTGAATCACTCCATTTGCAAACATTTATCAAGCTTGTCGCATGCTCACGAAATACATTACTCATTCAGGTAAAAATAATTCAACACTCAATTAAATCACTAACCGAAGCCCAACGCAAGGCACCTGATAGTGTGAAAACAATAGCAACAGAAATAGGTTAAGGCTACGCGGTCGTTAGCATATATTAGCTGAATTTACGACAGACTCTTTTCATCAACAAGACATTAGCATTGGATGAAACTACATATGTACTTACAAATTTATTTCTAATTTTTAATCCTTTTATCAAGAAAGCCACTGAAGAAGGCATCTCTGTACTGTTTTGCTTGTTGCAGCCAGAAGTGGGTTCAAAGCACCAGGTAAATGCATCAGAAGTCGCCACGACACGTGTAACTTCCACAACTTTTAAGCGAAAGCGAACTTGACTATTACTAAGTTAACGGTAGACTGATGGAACTACGTTCAAGTTAAAGACTTTTTCCTCTGAAAGAGCCGCGTTCGCGTGACTAATTTGACGGCAAGTAAAACGAATCAACAATGTTCATAAAAAAATCGAACGTCTGGTCTAGCGCATGGTTTTAAGAAGATTATTACTGACACACCCCACAATCAATAGCTCTATGCCAGGGGAAATTCATAAATTCCTTAGCAATGTTTATTTCACCTCGACGAGTTCTATGACTTTGATAACACAGGCAAATAATAAATGATCCTTAATCACTGGGACGTTATAAACACACAACATTTAATGAGATGCCAGTCATTGGAAGATACATATATTAGATTATTATGATTTACGATTACAATGGACACCTAAGAAAAATAACTTTCCAGTTGAATTTTGTTATTATGCAATTTGGAGTCTAATACTATTTTCGGCACATAATAACTAGGTCGAATAATAAATTGCCTAACTACTCTTGCAGGTTATTGTGCAATTGCTAACTACACTGGGCCTGCTATTGAGGTTACATGGAAAAAATGATTGAACGCATTAAATTTTCAGATTTACATAACAAACCCGGAAAATCAAGTTGTGATCATCATGTCTCAACTGGATCCCGTTTAAATATCTCTAAAACTAGAGGAAGCCAAATTTTAGAACGAGTTTACATTATCACGAAGAGATTAATGCACTGGAATTTTATCTAAAAAAACGGATTTTTTAATATAAGGTGGCGATTTTAAGGCTTTTATTATATAAGGAGGTAATTTTAAATTAATTTGTAAAATCAGACATTTATCTGAATATACATTTAATTAAAGGGAATGTTATTTTATCTTTACTAAATAATATGTGCAACCTTTAGTATAACCTATACATTCAGCCTTTATTCTAGGAGAAGAGAAAAAGAAGCTGGGAAGTTACCTTACGTTCTTCAAGAAAATAATTTATATTAATGTTTATTTTTCAGCGTTGATCGCATGTACATATGGGCATACGTAAAACCCTGTTCCAAAGAGAGTGCAAGTACACGGTAAATGGCAAGTTATGATGCCAAATTTCCCAAACTCGCCAAAAACCATGTACAGCCATCCTTTCGATGTATCTTGGTCGACAAATCAAGAGGCAGTGATTGTGATAAGAACAATCAGCAGCCATATGCTTTTGGACGACCGACAATTATCAGCACTCAGTGGTGGGTGGTGGGTGTTTTTACATGCGAAATTCTCCGATGCAATACGAATTCGAGTGACTGGAATGGTCGGAAAGAACATTTAGTGTAGACAGATTATATCTTTTAGCAGAAGGTTTGTAGAAATGCTTGTATTTAGTTATTATAAATTGTTTTGAATTATTTATTTTGAATTTTGGTTCAATATTGCACAGCTGTTAATAACAAATGCCCTAATGAATGGTTATGGATTCACAAGAAACTTGTTATATTTACATGCTTTTGATATGGCAACCCGAGTCCACGAGGAAAAAGGGGAGTGAGAATGTCATTAATTATAGTGCCCTAGATATCCATTCATACGGAGAGATTCAAACATTTACGCATCTTGACGACGTATGTCGTAATCGAATAATTTCAGTCAAAATTAAATTTACCTTAAGGGGAGGTTACCGTTCATAGGCATGAAAAATGCGTCAACTTTGCGAGTTTTTGCGGTATATAATCAATATTTATTGAAACGGCGGTTAATATAATTTATTTCCCCATAAATAAAGAATGCTTTCAATTTTTTATTTAAAAAAAATTCCATGGCGGATGTTGGTCCTATTAACTGAAGCCATGCACCGCGTGCATTGGTCTGTGCGGGGCGTTCCACCCCCTTATCAGTTAATCCGAAACAAAAACTGGTAACTACATAAAATTTGAGGGGCCTTATGGTTTTTAAATTTTTTGAAAATGGCGGCCGTTTGAAAGAGACGTCATATTTTCACTGTTTTTTAGCTTCAATGGACGCAAAAAAAAAGTTTAAGTCGCAAAAAAATCGCCTCGAAAAGGCCCCCAAAATTAAATTTCCTTTACGGTTGAACAAATTGCAAGTCAATCGGTTCATCCGCTGAAACTTGAATGTTTGTTTTTGACAACTTACATCTAGGCAGCTATCCCAACACCATAGAGGCAACCTTCGGCTTCCTAAAAGTATTCGTTTTGCTGGATTTGATAAGGTAGCGGCAAAAGGTCGTCTCACAAGGCGCAAGAGCGCCTCAGCTACCTGCTTTGCAGCCGGCGCGTGGATTTATATCATATTTTACAAAATCCTTTTAACTACATTTACTAGACACTATAAGGATTCAAATTATATTATATAAAAATCGATTTTTTGAACGTCATGAACGGTAACCTCCCCTTAAGAAAGCACCATCACCGCTGATATTCTCAAATCCAAAGACCTGCTATATTTCTAAAAAAATATGGTTGATTTCTCGCTCAAGTTTTGTTTATTTACATATTTTATTTAACTTTTCTTCTTTTTGTGTTCTAGAATACCTAAAAACCTTTCCTATTTATTTCACTGCATAACACAGAAGGCGATAAATGCATATCGAATATTAAACTGATTGTTAATTTTTCTTATATTCACAACGTTTTTAAAGTCTTGGTTTGTAATGTCTTTATTGCAACTCATTTTTGCAGTATTCCCAGTATGGCATAAACACTACCTTATTGTATTTCACCAATTTCTGTATCTCTCCTTTTATCAGCGTTTCAGTCAGGCATTAGATATAATAAATCAGAATTCTTGTTCTTTGGGTACATGTCTGATCATTCTCAACGCATTTTGTTTCCTTGAGTTTTATCGCAATTTCTAATATCTCTAATGTAGCGACAGGTAGCCATTTTGGGCCGTTTTTCTATTTGAAAGTTAATCTTGCCAACCCGTGGATAAGTTCCTTTAGCTGCAAAAATGTCTTCTGATGAATTTTAAAAAAACTCATAAAAGCTGTTTCTAAAAATGATGACCCCTTACCAAACTCTACTGCACTTTCGTCAAACCTAATTTACGATACAACTTTCTCATGCCTGATCACCTTTTTACGAGACACGTATCCATTTCATTAAAGCAGTTCGACACAGGTTTGTTAGAATCGCTCGACCCGGCCTCCTTTGGAGCAATTTCTTTACACTATCACCATGCTGATAGGCTTGGACCGCTTTACTTGCAAAGAATAAATATTGAAAATGTTAACCCTTTTTGAATATGGGAAAACAAAAGATTTATCGTTAAAAACAATTCGCCGATCCTGACGTAGATTAAATTTGGAAGATATTCTCGACGAGAAATAGTTCGATTAAAGTGTCTCAGTCATTGCAGGATCATAATGTTGATAATATTAGGAGAAAGTATGGCAAGGGAACGGTATTAGAAAATGCTAACTTTAGGATGAAGACGCGTTTGATGTATTTCTCATATATATGTTTACAGTGATTTTTCCCTATTTTTACAAAAAAAATTAGATTTTTCTCTGTTATATTTCAATTTTGAAACGAATGGAGTAAAACTAGGTAAATTGAAATGCTAAAATTAAACTTTTTATGATTTGCTGATTACATGGCAAAATAATGGAACAATGTAAATGATTACAAACGAAAAATTGGAAAAACAACTTTGATAATGTAATGAATCTTATTTTTCTTTCTTGTTCTTTCCTGAGCACCTTTAAAAGAAAAACAAAAGAAAATAAATCAGCATCAGCTAATTTGTTTGATAGTTATTACATTCAAACACACATATGCCTGTCGAGATAATGCCTGCTCGTTGTTAGCAACACTCGGATTGTTTTTCATTTGTCTGATGATTCGAGTATATCCATCCCAACTATTTTTCTTACCAAAATATTTACAGATTGGTTTTATGGGGACCACTAAGTAGAAGAATATTTGACAAATTAAACATATTTTGTTTTTGAATATCCACAAAAGAAACTTCAACCAAAATTCAATACATTGATGTACACACAACCCAAAATATATTAGTGTGAAATACCCCATGCGTTTGTGCTTTAAAATGCCCTATATTGAATTTTTCACTTTATCGTGATGGTGTACACAACATTTTTTCAAACTTTTCTCCCATAAACACTAAGCCTAAGTTATTCGCAAACACTGATCTATTGGTGGCGACGACTATTTAGATGCAAAATTTGCAAAAATTTAAAAAAAACACCTGATTCTTTGTCAACTTTAAGGTAAATGAAAAAATGTCAAACTTCGTAAACTATTTTGCCTATGTGCCTGTTCAGACGAGTCGACGAATTGAACTTTCATCACGAAATTCTACGGTGCGGGGCAAGTTCGGCCAGGGAGCGAGTGCGTCTCGATCTGAACTGGACTCACGTTCAACTTTTCTGGTCACGTGACTCTATTGGCATGTTGGTGCATTTGATTGCAATGTTGGGTAAGTGTTGGAATTATCCAATTCACTTATACCGATTGCCATGGCAACCTCTCTACTCAAAGCGACACGTGAGGGCAAATTTTCATTTTGAGGAGCGACAAAGGGTATAAACTGATTTAACCAGCACTATTCGTACTGTATAAAGTTGGAAGTTAAGATTTCATCGTCTATACAAAACGAAACTGGTGTGAATTTTCCCTATGCATATAAAAAATATTTTTGTTAAAAAAGATTGTACTAAAAAGAAAAATATAATGTTTTTTTTCTTTCCAGACAATAAATCTGTTAGTTCGTTAGTTCTGGTTGGATCAATTAGTTGAATGGCACGACCACCACGCCATGTTTCCAGGGTTCGAGCCTCGGTCTTCCTGTGAGTTTCTAAAAATTTGGACGTCAAGTCCGCTTTAAAAAAAATTAAATTTAGAAAAGAAACCTACACGGATGCAGTAATACAAACAACCGTAAAAAAAGCTCATTTCAAATAGTAAAAGAAACCCGGAAATAGGTAAACTGGAAAAGAGTGGTTTTTATGAAATTGGGTGTGGCCATTGCTCTGGAATATATATATAGTTACACTATACATACATTTTATATTTGTTCTGTTTAAAAAAAGGTTACTCCGAAATCACGGAATGCTAGAATCTTCAATATAATAATGTGCTGGCTACCTACTGTATTCATTCTTCAAGGTGCAGCATCAGCAACTATTCATTAATTTGGAATATATTGAAAAAGATCCAGTATCTAATGATGCAATGCTGGAGTTATATCGAAATATAATATTGCTTAAAACACAGTTGGTACAGGTCCTCAAAGACTATTTTATTAATTGTCAAACGGATCTGTAACACAATAGCATAATGGAAACAACTTCTTCTTCTTCCAGCTTTTAAAACTTCTTCAATGTCTTCTGAATTACAACCCTTTCGGAGGATTAAACAAAATTGTGACATTTTTCAATGCTGGAGTAAATACTTTTGTATGGCGAAGATACAAAAGTAGCTTATATAAGGGCTCTTATAACAGCTAGACCATCAATTCCAACTCCTCTCCGTAGAGTCCCAAAATTACTTATATTCGTAGGTGTACTATAATATTTTAAATAAAGCTGATCCCTGTAAAACAAAACGAAATAAGTATTACAAGTGAAATAGAAATTCCACAAAACACAAGTATATAAATAAAACTCTTTATATAGCTCAGCAAAATGTAGTGAATTTCTGTTATTCCCACAAGAGAGTGTGTTTAAGCCCTAATGTCATTTGATCACGATTTCAGGGAATAAAGTAGTACCACTCTATTTATTAATTTCGCGGGCTTCCATAGGCCATTTGGTTGTCATAGAAAAGCTTTCAGGGTGCTTGAAAACATAAATGCCGCTATTAATTAGATCTCATTCGGTATTCAACCGTTAAACAGTAATGTTGTGCGAAGGAAAGCCAGGATGTACTGAGTGTTCTCTGCTGAAAACCAATAAGTGTTAGAGAAAGTGACTCTGAAAGAGCCAAGGGGAAATTAAGCGAGACAGTGACTCTATATAAAACAAAAATGCAAGTGTAGTTGTATGTATGCTGAGATAGGACATGTCGACGTAGAAATTGGTATAAGGGCAAATTAATAAGCCTTAAAAATAAAATCATTGTGATCGTGAAGGAAATATACTGAGTAGCCAAAAAACTCAAAAGTGTTATTTGTTTTACTCTGGAGGTTAAAGACTTAAGCCGAATGGTAATAAGCCTGAAAAACGTGCCAAAATACACCGCTATAAACGGGAACAAGTCGAAAACAATATTTAAGCCGGAAACCGCCAACGATTAGTTGTATGAAATGTAAAGGAGGCCACCTCCAGGGAAATGCAAGCGGACTAAACGATTTAAGGTCTCTAAAAGTTCAACTGTAATCGACAAAGAACCAACACCGCCCTACTGCGTCTTATATGAGAAGAAGAGGCACATCTGCAATTAAGCAACTAACAAAAGGTCAAGAAACAAAGCCTAAACATGTGCCTAACCGATCAGCAAATAGTTTTATTAAAAAGAATGTCAAAATCTCTTTGGCATGAATATGTTCTCCATAATGGAAAAAATTATTACCAAGTATAACTCTTTAAAAGACAGAAATGAAAGGCAGCTTACCCACCTATGCTCAATGCGAACTCCCTTTACTCGCATTGTAGACATATTTCATTGCTAAAACTAATGAAAGAATGTCAGCCCCATGTCTTATGTTTGAGCCAAAGAAAGCTTACGCTCAAAAATAAAGTCAATATCGACAAGTATACGTTCACCAGGAACGACAAAAGTGGGTCAAATCTTGCGAGTGGCGTTAGGTCTGTTCACGTACTTCTGCAGCTGAGAATTCCTGCATTTTCCTTCTATATATGGTGGGGGTGCAATTGTCAAAAGTACGAAAACAGTTTTCTGAAATTTGCTGAAAAAGTAGAAGAGTGCCAATATAACCTCAAAAATACACAACTCAATTATTTGACATCAGCATCAGCCGGTGACAGTAAGGAAAAGTAAGGCAGTTTAAAGCTACTGCAAATTCCTGAACTTTCCTGCAGGTGGGGAAGCGATGACGTCAGCATAAATCTGCTGTCAAACTGAGTACGAAAACGACTTTCTGCACTTTCCTGCGCAGGAATTATAATTCCTGCAGGTACGTGAACAGACCTTTTCTTTCCTGTTTCTGGTCTCTTTCAAGTAAGTGGAGTCAGGAACTTTCTGGACAGACAATTAGACTTAATCTTTACTTCAGACCCAGTTAACTCGGCTGTCGCGGTAAGCAGCCATCTTCTACCACTTCTTTAGTAAATCTTTCAGCGACAATTCCCTACAACCTGACCTTAACTACTTTTCATTCTTGGACAAATGCACTCAAACGTCGTTTACGTCTTTCGACCCTGATCCCGAACTAATCGCCGCCAGTATCAACGGGCTTGAGGACGACTTCAACCCAGGTCCTGACGGCATTCCGGCCATCGTTCTGAAAAAGTGTGCCATGCATCTAATTCAACCACTTACCTTGCTTTTCCGCCTCTCGTTCACTCAAGGGGTTTTTCCTCATTTATGGAAAAACTCGTATATTATTCCCATATTCAAAAAGGTTGCAAGAACGATGTGTCCAACTACAGACCCATCGCTAAATTATCATCCATACCTAAACTATTCGAAAAATTGGTCTATGATTCCATGTTCTTCCACTGTAAGTCTATCTTCTCCCTCTCCCAGCATGGCTTCCTCAAAGGTAGATCTACAACCACCAACCTTACTGACCACCAAAACACTATGTGCCCTGGAAAACGGTAAAGATGTTGATATTATCGCCACCGATTTTAGTAAAGGCTTCAACAAGATCTCCCATAATGTTATCTTGTTCAAACTTGATCGCCTAGGCTGCCCCTCCCGATTCATCTCCTGGATTCAATCCTACCTCAACAACCGTCGGTACAATGTTTTTTTCAGCTCATCCATTTCTAACCCTATTTTCGCTCATTCCGGCGTCCCCAGGGCAGCCACCTCGGTCCATTAATGTTCATCCTTACAATAAATGATGTTGAATGTGTCATCAATCACTCAGAGCTGTCCATTTATGCTGATGACTTGAAAATAATTAAACATATCTCCTCCACAACCGACTCTCTTCTCCTGCAAAAAGATCTCGATTCCTTCACCTCATGGTGCATGAAAAACTTTCTTGAACTCAATGTCTCCAAATGCCAGTCCATCTCTTATTCCCGCAAGCGTCTTACCACCACCCCGAGAGTCTACATGCTAGCCGACGTACCAGTCCCTATCGTTACCTCTTTGTGTGACCTAGGAATAATCTGTGATAGTGAACTCAATTTCCGTTCCCACATTGACAGCATAATTAACAAAGCTAACATCGCGCTAGGGTTTGTGAAGCGCTGGTCCAGATCCTTATGTTTCCAAATCTCTCTATATCTCCTTCGTTAGTCCTCTCCTTGAATATGCCAGCCAAGTATGGTCACCTACACAAACAACCCACATTAACAGGATTGAATCCGTCCAGCTTAGGTTCATTCGCTTCGCTCTACGTGATCTTCCGTGGGTAGACAGATTCAACCTTCCACCTTATGAAAACCGTCTGAAACTGATAGACTTACAACCTTTAAGTAAACATCGTGATGTTTCCGACATTCTCTTCATTCATCAGCTATTAAGTGGTGCCATAGACTGCCCTTCAATCCTGTAATCTTTGCCCATCTATTCCAATCCCCGCAACCTAAGGTCCACTCCCCTTTTCCGACTCGACCGCCATCGCACAAACTACGATCAAAGCGAGCCAATTACCAGGAATCTACGAAAAGTCAACGACCTTTCCTCCTTTGACTTCCATCTGAGTAAATCATCCCTTCACAAAGCCTTATATCTTGATCCCGCCCATCTTGATCGCCTTTCTTAATTCTTCTTCCTTCTAGCCCGTATCTACTTTAATTAGAGCTCATATTGTAGCTTTTACTATTTATTTATTATGTCATCATTTATTATAGCTTGTAGTGTTAGTATTATGTTATATAACTCGTAATTGTAGTATTATTATGTAATAGCTTGTATTAAGCTTAAATAAATAAATAATCGTTCTGACCACTCGATCATTTGAAGTGATTTCAACGCTCGCCACCATCTTTGTAATGACTCAGTATTGACCAACACGGAATAAATTTTTGCAATTGGCGGTTACGTAATTTTAATGTAATATCACAAACCGCGCCTATTTTCCCAAGGTTTGGTTCAATTTTAGACTTCTTTCTAATATGCTCTTCTCTTCTAAATAATCTGAGTGAGCAATTGTGGCCGAATCGGATTCCGTGGAGTTAAATCAGAACTGGACAAATTCGCGGACTTTTTTCATCGTAGGCTTGAAAGCATTCACCTGCAATGGAAGAAGTTACCGAAAAATTCTCTTCTGGTATCACAAAAGCCATCGAAAGATTCAGGAGCAAGTTCGCCCCAAAAGCTTTCAAACATAGAAACCTTCCCCAGTCGCTCTTAAACGTTAAACCGCATCCGCAAACGTCACCTCAATGCCACAAGCAATAAGTACAGGTCACTTCCCTCCCAATTAAATGGTTTGAGTTTCATAAATAGGGATCACACGTCCCAAATAAAAGCAAAAACAAGCTTAAGTCCATTACGGTAAATTCAGATACCTTCAGAGAAGTGAACAGGTTAGCAGTTCGACAACGCAGATAAAATATCTGCTTTCGTTCTGAAGAAACTACCCGCTCTGGGTTTTGTGTTCCTAGCGGTAATTTTTAATAATTGCCTTAACAACGCGTACTTCACTGACAAATGGAAATTAGCCAAAACTATGCCTGAAAAAAAAATCCAAATCCAAAAAAATCTGGTTACAGAAATATTCATCCTATTGCGCTTGGGGAAAAAACTTGAAGTAATGATAAGGGAGTCCAGCATAAACTTCTCGATAAAAATGGAGTTATTCCAAAATTTCAATTCGGTTTCAGACCTGTACACTCAACAGCAGACCCTCTTGGCAAATTTCATAACGATATAGCGAAAGGACTAAATCGGAATTTGGTAACTACTTGCTTGCTTCATAGATGTTTTCAAAGCCTTCGACAGGTTATGGGTAAAATTCTTAATTTTCAAAATGATTAAGTTCGGATTCCCTAAGGAAACTATAAGAATCGTTTATAGTTTTCTCTTAAACAGCAGATTTTACACAGAGATTAACGGAATTTTATCTAGTGTTAACCCCATCCTGGCCCTCTCCTATTCAATATTTTCACCGCTGACTTTCCAAGGCAAGACGCAAACATCAAAACACTCCTTTATGCTGACGATGTTGTCACATACCCTTCAGCAATTATGCCCTCAAGGGGATCAAGGTCAGGGTCTCTTCGCTCTTTGACTATTACAAGACTTGGGGCTTTAAAATAATCAGGAATAAAATGGAATTAATTGCTTGGTTGTCAAACTTTTTAACTTAAAATCATTTGCAAAGTAATATCGGATTCCAACAAGTGTAATAAAAATTAATAGCAAAACATTTGTAGTACTAAGAAATGAACGTCCTACATATTATTATTACCTATTAACCCTAAGAAAGTTAATTTAATTAGCAAGCAATCAAAAGCTTTACAATTTAATTACGAACAAACTTGAACGATATTTCAAATCTTTGCGAAGCGTCATTTCCACAAGTCGCAATAAAACAATTGCTTTTTAAATAGACACAATATGCGAAAAATATAATATAGTCAAGTGTGAAAAAAATTTTTGCTCAGCTGTTGCAACACGACGTGATTCCTACATGATACAGTACAATTGCTACATCTGAGTAGTAATTAATTTTAACCACAAATTACCCCCGTACGCCCCCAAGTTTAGGACATGCTGGCAATACGTAAAATGATACTTGCCGTAACAAATGGCTGCAAGAGTTTAATGAATACTGTCTTTGAAGGCCAATATCGCAAAGTTATGCGAAAACTGTGAAACCCGCCAAGATGCAAATGACATTCGACCATTTGCATAACGCATACAGTTAATTGTGACCCTCAAATCTGGAATGACACAATTCGTTGCATAACATTCTACGTTATACAGGTCGTTGGTCACTATTGGTACGGCCATTGAATCATAATGACTTACAGAATAAATTGCGGGCATTGCACTATTAAGAGGCAACTAATAACAAATGAGCGGAAACTAGCTATACAGCCTACTTGCTCGATCATCGAGCGAAAGCTTTATAATAATCTTCCACAGGGGATCTGAAATCACTAAATCGCATTGCTTAAAAAGTGTTTAGAAATCAAATGACTGTCAGCATACAAATAAACTCGCAATAAGCTCCTTACCTTTAATAACACTTAATTCTTATATAATAATTTAAGTTTTACCGCAAATTGTACTCGTGTTACTTTTAAGCCAAAAAATACTTTGTGTTTGGCTTTCAAGTAGTTGGCAAATAAAACATCTCACGGCACTTTGCCTGTTAACTCTATTAGGTTTTTATATTTCTGAAAACTCTGTGATAAGAAAATTTATTGTTAAGCTTTATGAGCGAAAATTGAGCGAATATCGATATTTACATAGCTAATTGAACAATTTTCCAAGTATTATAGAAAATATTTATAGGCCGGCGAGGGATGAACAATAAAAACTTAAGATTTTAAAATCTAGCATGCGTATATTAACCGTTTTTAAGAAGATTTAAATAATATAACCGAACCAATTATTACCGTAGGTGTAACATAAAAAAGTGATTGTCAACAGATACGAAAAGGTAAGTACTAGAAAAATCTTAAAATAAGCAACGGAGACACCAGTTTATGATCGTGTCTGGGAGCCTGAAAGCGGAAAATTATAGAAAATTAGGGTATAGCAAATAAGAGATTATACTAGTTTTCACGAAATTGTAGACTTCAAGATAACTAATTGATTTTTTATTACACCAATACCTCGCTTTGCGTCGTTTCGTTTTGCATTTTTTCGAAGTTGCGTCGCTGCTTAATTAGAACTAATTTTCACTGTGCGTCGTTAGATTTTCGAGGTTGCATTGTTTTGGGTTCGAGTCTTTAATTTTAATTTTTTTTTTTAATTTTTTTTTATTTTTTTTTCTAAAAGATGGCACCACTTTTGTTTCTAATTGCGCCATGCCATCAAAACTCGGGGATTCCCTTTCTAACTAAAAATCAACGCAATTTTAATACAGTTTTATTTTCACTTTGTTTTGCTAATTTTAGAGTTCAGTTTCAATTATGTAGTGTGTTGTGCTTTGTAACGTTTCAATTAGTGTGTTGTGCTTTTTTTAAAAGAGAATAATAAATTTTTATAAATTTTTACGGGTTGTTTCTGGTTACAAAAAAGGTAAATATTTTTCCAATTTATTTATTGGCAGAGTCATATTATTATTTTTTTTACATACACTTAAATTTTTTTTAGCCAAATGAGTGGAAAGGGCGCTGCTGGTAGAATTACCAAAAATAAAAAAAAAACCATCAGCTTGGAGACAAAATTAGATATTCTGCGACGATTTGATAAGGGAGAGAAGGCTGTGGAGATAGCAAAGGCTGTTGGTCTGGCTGCAACAACTGTCAGAACTATTAGATAAAATAAGAAAGGCTGCCAAAACTGCTACATAATTAGATGCTAAAACGATGACCCGTACAAGGAGTGATTTGATGATCAAAATGGAGTCCTTGCTTTCTATTTGGATTGAAAATCAAGTTGCGCAGAGAATACCATTAAGTAAAATGGTAATTCAGACGAAAGCAAAAAGCTTATTTGATGACATAAAAAGTAAAGCAGTATCCAACGATAATGCTAGTGGTAGTAATACAGACAAGAATGAAACATTTGAAGCTAGTCAGGGCTGGTTTGAGAGATTCAAGGTTCGAGCAAATCTGCACAGCATTGCTCTTAAAGGCTAAGCAGCTAGCGCTGATATAACTGCTGCAGAACGCTACCCGACAGAGTCAAAAGCATTAATTCATGAAGGTGGCATGATCCGAAACAAGTCTTTAATGTTGACGAGACTGGGTTATTTTGGAAACGTCTACCTAACAGAACTTTCATATCTAAAACAGACAAATCTGCGCCAGGATTTAAAGCTAGCAAGGATAGACTGACTCTTCTTCTTGGTGGTAATGCAAATGGTGATTTCAAATTTAAACCATTTCTCATTTATCAATCAGAAAATCCAAGAGCTATGAAAGCTTGTTCAAAGAATCTGCTTCCTGTCCACTGGCGAGCAAACAAAAAAGCATGGATGACAACATCATTATTTCAAAACTGGGTTTAAAGCTTATTGCAACAAGGAAAACTTAAACTTCAAGGCTTTCGTCCTAGTAGACAATGCTCCTGGCCACCCAGTTTATGTTGATGAGTTGTCAGAAAACGTGAAATTTGTATTTTTGCCGCCTAATACGACACCAGTTATTCAGCCGATGGATCAGGGAGTAATATCGACTTTTAAAAGTTATTACCTTCCACGAACATTTAAACTTCTTTTAAGTGAGACTGATGGACAAGATAAGCCTACCATGCTAGAGTTTTGGAAAAAGTTCAACATTATGAAAGCCATAGAAATTATTTCCGATTCGTGGGAGGAGGTTAAACCATCTTGCATGAATGGTGATTGGCGCAATATATGGCCTGAATGTGCTCACCGAATATGCGCTGCAGAAGTTGATGGTACACCAGCTGTTCGTCATGAAATTTCTAATTTAGCTAGAGAGTCTAATTTTGAAGGTATGGAGGAGACTGATATAAATGAATTGCTCACCTCGCACAACCAAGAATTCTCTAATGAAGAACTATTGCAACTGGAATTGCAATTTGCTAATGAAGAAGATGACAGTGACCGTTCAATAGAAATCTCCGAAGAACAAAATTTAACCTCCAAACAAATTTCCAAAGCGACTTGTTTGATTGACGAAGCTATGGAGATTTTTTTTAAAAACGATCCTGACATCGGAAGGAGTTTTAAAGTGTCCCAGGCGGTAGCTACGAATATCAATTGCTACAAGGAAATTTATTTTACGTTGAAAAAAAAGCTGTGCAGCAAACACTGGACCAATTTTTTGTGAAAGAAAGCCGACTTACGACAAGAGCCACTATGGACTCATCAGAAAGTGATTAATTTTAATTTATTTTTTCATAAATTAATTGAATAGTTTATTTTGTTTTAATTGAATACGTTTTTTTTTGTTTTTTGTATGTATGTAATAAAATTTTATATTATTTTTGTTTTTTAAATGTTTACTTTGTTCAATTTTCTTTTTAAAAAGTAGTATTTTCGCAACCCTGGAACCTATCTTCGATCTTTATATGGTTTGCTATAGAAAATCTTATTTCACTTTGCGTCGTTTCAATTTGCGTCGTGTTTTTTTGGAACGTAACCCCGACGCAAAGTGAGGTATTGGTGTAATTTTACGTTGAAAAACAAAAGTTGTAATTTAGCAAATTAATTTTAAGCATTAGTTTACCTTGACCTTGAAGTTTATCAAAAGATCTAACCTTCGTAAATACTGTCCTTAGTATAAGGGACCAGAAGTATCCGGAAAAATAAGTAAGCAAAACGGGTCGGAATTAATGATCAGCGGTCAGTTTCAGTAACTCAAGTAAAAATCAATGAAGCGTTGTTATGGGCAACAACAATTTCGTTTATTGTTAGGTTACGGGGAGTGAGATAACACTCACGTGAGTTACAGAAACTCTTTGCAGGTCAAGATAACTTGCATATACATTAGAGGCCATCATATACTTAATTACTCTATATTTGTAGAGATAAAAAATAGTTTAAAAAAAATAAACCAACTTCACCAAAAGCGTTAAATAGCATAAAATAACATTTAATTTATATCTATTACAGAATTTTGAATTCGGCACAATTTAAACAAACAAAACAACAAAAGCATTAAATCCTCCTTCTTTCCTTCCTTATGATCTCGTGAGCTGAAATGTTTAGTTTGTTTTATATGGTACCTATCTTCGATTGTGGTTAGGTAGTTGTTTCGTGAGTCCAAGTTGCATCGACTTCAAAATATCGTAATGGATATAACATTAAATATTATTTTATGCGTTTTACCGTTTGTGAAGTCGGTTAAACTTTTTTGTAAACAAACTACGTTATTAAATTTTTAGTTTCTTTATAAATGCTGCTCGATAAATGCTCCTCATATGAGCAAAGCAATTTTAACAAATTTCAAAGATAGTGCACTATAGATAAGAAACAGAGTCATCCAAATCCATGAGTTTTCTTCTTCTTGATTTCTACGACTTTGTATGAAACATGTTCCCTAGATTTTTTGGTTTGTGGACACTTTTTCTCCCGCCATATAAGTAAGTATTTACACGGAAAGTTTGTGCACGAAAGTCGGTGGAACAGACCTTATTTCTGTTTCGTCGTATTTTCGAACCCTCATAGCTTCGGTCTGGATAATGCTTCACCTAATTTTTTTCGTAAATTTTTGTCCGTAAACTCTTTTGTTCGTAAATTCATTTGTTCGTGAAACATTTTTTCGTAAGGTTTTCTTCGTAAGCTCATTTGTTCGTAAAGTAACTTTTTCGTAACACAGTTTTTCGTAATTTTTTTCCAGAAGCGCTGCTTTGTGCATTTTAAACCACTTAGGAAAAAAATTATGAAAAAAGTTTTCAAAATAGTTCTGAACTCTAGGTTGTTTTAAAGTACGGAAGGCATTAATATTGCTAGGACGAAATATAGTTTCACCTTTAGCATTTCCCAGGACTGGCGACATGGACGCAGTGAAATTGCAGTCCCTTTTGTTTGTTTGTACTTCAGTTTCAATGCAATATAGATATCATATACATATGTTGATTTTTTTTAATAATTTTTTTTTAATTTTTATAACTGTTTTCAATACCGCCATTTGCAGTATGTGCTCTTGCCTTACAATTTAGAGATCTAAAATTACAGCATTTCCAATTAGTAGTGCCTTGATACTCATAATCTATGTAAAAGGCGTAGCCAGCAACAATCAAACATTTCTTCCCTTTTGTTGTTTTTATAAATTCCAATTCTTGAGAACTCATTGTAAAATTCTGGTACCTTCAGCTCTGACAACAAACTACAAAATGAGAATATTTCTGAGAGTTAATGCGCAAAAGCGACTGATTCATATAGGAAAACGAACTTCGCCCGTTTATATTCTATAGTCTATATTATAGTCTTGTCTAAATGAGGCGTTTAGTTAAATTCTACATTGAAATAAAAGAAATTTTTATTTGAAATCATCATACTTTTCTCTTTTTACTATTTTTGTCTTACTGACAATTTTCTCCATAACATAAAATTTGCACATTATAAAACGAAATTTTGTAAGCTCAGCAAAGTGAATTTATTTACAAAAAAAAAATTTACGAACAAGTGAATTTACGAAAAAGTAAATTTACGAAAAAATGAATTTACGGAAAAAATTTTACGAAAAAGTGAATTTACGAAAAAGTGATTTTACGAAGAAATGTTTACGAAAAAATGAGTGAAACCCCTGGATAATACCAGAGAGCACGAATTCTTAGAATAAGATGTAGTTACCAGACTAATTAAACACACTAAGTTTCTTTTGTCCAGCTTTTATACTTTAGATTTTATTAATACCTGAAATACGTCGATTTAGCCACTCATGATCATGAAAACCTCTAGGGTACTTCCTGAAGTCTTAGAAAGCTGGTATATCGGATAGGATTAACACACAAACAACGAAAATATTAAGAAATCTGCAACTGTTACCCTCCAACCCCCATAAAGGGGGGTGTCTGTTCGCCAACAAAACTTTTTTTAATAATTTTGCATTTATTCCAAATACCATTGCTATGCAACAAAATAAGTAAGATATTTTCAATACTGATTATAAATGAGAGATTCTAAAGTTATGCTTTAGGAATAGTTTATACTTTAGAAATGTACAATGTATAAACTATTCCTAAAGCATAAAAAATATGTATATTAAAAAGCAAGATCGAGCTACAATAAATTCATTAAAATCATCATGATTCGCAAAGTTTAGGCAGATCCAATTATTCGCGCAAGTGCTGCCGCATTTTATAATCGTAGGACTACATAAGCAGCAGCAGTACTTCACTTCACATCATTGCGCTGCTTGCAATCGACAAAAGTAGGTCGGCTGGCATGAAGCCGATCTCTTTGCTCTGATTTCAGTGGTTGAAGAATAGATGGCGTATATATAATTCCATTTGAGAACTATTACGTCAATTTTGAAATTTCTTACTGACCATTTAAAAGTTAGTATTTTTTTAATTGTGTTATACTAGCACAATTTTACATTTATATAATTTCGTGTAAACGAAATAATATAAATAGAGCGGCCTGAGCTCACAAAATAATTGCGCTTTGAACAATCAACGCGTTCACATCTTGCAGTCTTGAAACAAGTTTACAGCATGTGGTGGATTTATTGAAACCAAAAATTTTATTATTTATAGTATTGTGCCTTGAACAATTCTCTCCTCATCAGCTGTTTTTAAGCTGGTAATTATAGCGTGTCAAACTTACATATTTAACAACTAGTCTAGCAATCATAGCTAGTTGTCTGACCTTTCTTCGGTGGATTTTTTGAAACCGAAAACTGTCTTTACGACAAATACAAAATATTTCTTTTTATTTTTACTAGAAAACTAATTTGTTCTTTTATTTCCACAGGAACTATATTGCTTTGGATTACTGCTCCCATTGAATTATCGTTTAGTTTAAATTTTTATTTTCTTTTTATTTCATTATTTTATTGTAACATTATTATTTTCTTATTATTTAGATTGTTTCTTTTTCATTTATTTATGCTTCGAATAGTGTTTAGCTTGTAATTTAAATTTCTGAATAAAAAATATATATTAACACATTTCCAACTGTTGTCATTTATTGACCCGGCAACCCTTTCTTTTCGCTTGAGCCAAGTTAGGGCTCAAACAGGGGGTGCAGGTCTGTTTATAAAATTTCTTCTGGGGAGCTACTTCCAAAACTTCTAGAACGCTGAAATTTGATATCAAAGTTACAACTAAAAAATTAGTGTGTTATGAAGAAAAGAACTGTGGCGTGCAAGAAATACCTTCTTTACCCGATTACGCCAGAAGAAAGAGCCTAATCTATTACTTCTATGAAAAGATTGTTTTGTTCTACTTGAAGTTAACAAAACAATCTTTCGAAAGAAGTAAAAATAGTCTTACCGTATTTAAGAAACTATCAAGCATTTTTAAGCCTAAAAGGGCGGAATTGTACGGAAGGAGAAATTTACAAAAAATACAAGCACGAGACCATGGTCGGACCATGATTTACTGCTCGCGTGTTGGATGAAAACTTAGTTTGCGACTAAAATTTTAGATTTAATCAGAGATTTCTTGTTATTTCGGTTAATAAAGTGTTTTTACTGTTTTAGAAAGATAATTTAGTCTGATTTAAGTTATTATAAATAAAGCAGAACAGTCAGCTATTGTTGAATATAATCGGTTAACAGCTAAGTATCACCCTGATTTATCGCTTATTGCAAATAATAAGCGAATAAGGAAAAGAGGCAACGATAGAGACTGGCTATGAAAAAAAGAATAGCTGACGCACAAGAAATATAGCCCGAAAAAATAAAAAGAAGTAGAGCATCTTGCAAAAAGATAAAATTACACAATAAAATAATATTTTTAAAAAAAGCTTTTATTTAACAATAAAATATAAAAACGTACTAAAAAGGAAAAAATAAGTTTTTGCCATAATAAATTTAGGCTGAAAATAATATTTTCATATAATAAGTAATAAAATAGTACCTTATTTTTAATATTTTGGGTAAAATAAATTTTGACTAACATTAATATTTTGTTTGAAATAGTAACTGACCTTTGATAAATTTGGGTTTGCAAAGGATATAAGCACATATATTTTGAGCCAAAAATTTATTTCAACCATAATATACCTTTATCGTATTTCTTCACGGAATTTCTGTATTCGTATGACTATAAATAAAAGCTTGGGCGCTCATTAGATATTCAAATTATATTATTCAGCATAATTTCGCTTCGCTTCGCTTAGTTTCACTAGTACTATTTTATAATTTCATAAATCAGGTATTGTTTATTAGGGAGTGTCTTATACCTTCTTGAGACTTTTGCAACCTTATCTGATTCTTATCAATTTCATGACATCTGTTAGGTTTACTATCCATCTGCGCTGGTCTCCTTACCAATGAATGTTTCGGATTAATAGGTTCCACTACGTGAAGGTGAAGATTTGTTCCATGTCATAATAATATTACATTGTCATATTAGACGTCTGCCATATTGGATTTAGAATGACGTCACTTTACTTATTGTGTTTCGCTCATCAAGCCTTTTCATTTGATACCCATATCAAAGGGGTTACTATGGAAATTACAGATCGCCATTTTGTGACGTCCGCCGAATTGAATTTAGAATGACGTCACTTTACTTATTGTGTTTCGCTCATCAAGCCCTTTCATTTGATAACCATATCATAGGGGTTACTATGGAAATTATAAATCGCCATTTTGTGACATCCGCCATATTGGATTTAGAATAACGTTCCCAAATTGGATTAAAAATGGCGGCATTTAAGTAATCGTGCATTGTCACGAGAACCAAACGTGTGTGCCAAATTTCAGCCCGATAGCTTCAGTGGAAGTGGGTGAAATATTGATTGCAAAATTCCATACAAGTGAAGTTAAATAAAAGCTTTTAATAAAATGAAATCCAACCAAAAACGTTTCATGTAAAGCAGGTTGCCATAACTCGCAAGCTCATACCGCTTTCACTGTTAAAAAGTTATCAGATTTCATGTGGAGCCAAGCCCCTAACTCTACAAGGTCAAACTCTACAAAGCCTAACTCTAGAAACCCTACATCTTAGTCAAAAAGTATGGCTTGGCCGTTTCATAGATCTAATGCATGATACAACATTAAAGACCAGTGACTTCATTGCTTACCATTAGTCCATAGGAGTGACTGTGTGACCAAGATGTACGGTTTCTCGAGTTAGGGGTTGTAGAGTTGACCTTGTAGAGTTAGGGGCTTGGCTCCACATGATCACGTGTCGGCCTACCAATCCGGAAGTCCTTATTCGAATCCCACCGACGGCAACCCATTGTAGTTTTCTGCTGACAACAGATTACGATAAAAAGGCTATGGGGGTTGCAGAGAAAATGCCAGTGGTTCAGAATGCACTTTAAATAGTAGGTCTACTTGCAAGCGTTGTCTCTAATCGGGTGAAGTTCTTCTCCCGGACCAAGGCCCACAAGGGGTTAAGGGAACTAGAGAGAGAAAGAAGTATAAAGGCGACTCCATTCATATCGGTTCTCGGTTTAACTCAGTCAATTTATATTGTATCAACTTGAAATTTCATCAAAATGTAGCTCGTTAGAGTAATTTCAGTTAAAAGTAGCTGTTTTTTAGTGAAAATTTTCAAAAATAAAAGTCTTAATTTTTCAGAGGAACCTTTTGCAAGCAGACCGTCACGGGAGCACCTTTTGCATCATTAAATTAAATTTCTTTTTTAATTAATTCAAAAAAAATTGTACAGACGCGAAGCAGAAAATTTTGCGTTCGTGTGTACGCAACCAAAACCATATCTTCGAGCTTGCACAAATTCTGTCCACATCACCATATTTCAACATCATTATCATCTGGATAAGTAATGCTGACTAGACCAGTTTTTAGCACTATAAGAAATACACCATTTCACGGGATTATTAATCAAGTAAACATACAAATTCTAAAGATAGGATGAACGTCTTGAACTCGCATTTATTTAAGGCATATTTTGAAAATAGATATAAAGTCATCGATGAAGTAAGCGATAACGTGTCGGCCTACTAGCCCGGAGGTGCTAGGTTCAAATCCCAGCGGCGGCATAGTTGTTTTCTGTTGACAACAGATTACGATAAAATGACCATAGGGGCTGCACATAAAATGTCAGTGGTTCGAAATCCAGAGAGATGTAAAGTGCAGCTAAAGTGCTGAAAATATTGGATAAAGGCTTTTTAGTTTACAACATGCTCAACCTACATATGCTATATTGGTCCCTACATACACAAATGATCATTTAAACGCTACGGCAATGTACATTAGTGGTGCATGATCAGAAGAACAAAGAATTTATCTCTATATCCGATTAATTGGCATCTCGTTGATAAAAAGTTACTGTAGCAAGTTTCATGAAGTTTGAACTTTTACTTTCCTTTACATATTGGTTTCAACTTTCCAAAGCTTTGGACTCAAAATCAAGATTATTGGAGATACAACTTTTGTGCACCTAACCATCAACATACATAGTTGTTATGACATACTCTGTACTACAAAAACATAATTTTAAAAACCGGTTTAAACGTTTTTAAGGTAGGCACAACCTCCTCTCCACTGCCCCATCCCTAAATACAAAAGTGTTATCTAAATAGTTACCTGTACAACAAAAAAGAATGATTCAAATAAGTCCACACTAACATCTATTTTCAGCCACTAATAACTTACCATGCATTGTACACTATTTGCTTCGCACACAATTATTTCGTTTTTCTTTTTCTATGGACTATAATTTCCTTTAGTCCTCAAATAGAAATAAACTGTGTACAAGGTGTTTCTGATCTGACAAACAAAAATTGTATGGAAAGGGAGGGAGGAAGTCTGAACCGTTTGACACAAACATCGTATATGCCTGCTCACATAACATACTATAACAATTTAAATATTATAAAAAAGTTTAAAGAGCACAGGCGTTCAAGACGACTTCACTTCTCAACTGCTTGATTATCACCAACATAACGTCGAGAATCGGTTAAATATTTCGGAAACCGGTTATTTCTTCTTTTGTGCAAATGCAGATATATCCTTTTACAACTAACAACGTATCCAGCAACAACGATACTTAAAAAAGGAGAGGCATGCGACCCCTCTAACTACAGACCAATTGCACTAATATCGATCATATCTAAAGTTTTTAAATCACTCATCAACTATCAGTTGTTGAAATATCTAGAAAATAACCATCTTATCAACGATTGCCAGTACGGTTTCCGCATTGGCCGCTCAACCGGAGACTTACTAACGTTTCTAACGGAACGTTGGAATCATTGTCTTCATAATTTTGGTGAGTCTGAAATCGTCGCTCTTGATATTTCAAAGGCTTTTGATAGAGTCTGGCATGCTGCCCTTTTAGGCAAACTTCAAACAATTGGTCTGCACCCTACCCTCGTTAAATGGATAGAGAGGTTTTTGTCAGGTCGTTCAATTCGTGTAGTAATTGACGGAGTTACATCTGATTCCTACGAAATAAATGCCGGAGTACCGCAGGGTTCAGTTCTTTCACCAACCTTATTTCTTCTTTTTATTAATGATCTCTTATCCCTTACTCTCAATCCTATTCATAGTTTCGCCGACGACAGCACCCTTGATTTCATTTGATTCTCATTTGATTCTGTAATGAATTCACGTGGAAATGCTACAGAAGCCAATCGGGACCGCATGTTTAGATCATTAAACAACGACATTTCTATGGTCCCTGCTTGGGGCAGAGCAAATCGTGTTACGTTTAATGCATCCAAAACTCAATGCTGTTTAATGTCCCTTAATGCGCCACCTGACTTAGCGCTGATCTACAAGTCCCACATTAGGCCTAGACTTGAATATAATTCCCATATTTGGGCAGGGGCCGGTCTCACCGCACTGTCCGCGTTAGACAAAGTCCAGCGTAAGGCTATTAAACTTATTGACGATCCCTCAATCTCTGAGGGCCTTGACTCTCTGGAGCATCGACGGAATGTCGGTTGTCTCTCACTCTTCTATCGTTATTTCCATGGCCGTTGTTCTAACGAAATTGCTAGCCTGATTCCTTGTAGACTCATTACAACGCGTGATACAAGATCTACAAATCGCTCCCACCCCTATACTCTCCAGGTCAAATTTGGACGTACCGTCAAATTTCGGGAATCTTTTCTAAGCAGAACAACACGAATGTGGAACAGTTTACCATCTTCTGTTTTTCCCTCGTCTTATCAGAATGAAACTTTCAAACGGGGCGTACATCAACACCTCCTAAACCCAACCTCCTAAGCCATTTCCCTCATCCTTAATTCCTTTCCTGCCAAGGCTGTGCTTAAGCAACATAGGGCAACCCCTGAGCTTTGGCATCATCATATATTAAAAAAAACACCGAGATATATATTTAACTTCATATATATTGTTAACTCTTCAGTACTGATCTTTATCTCAAAATTAACCACTAAAAATTTAGTTTTATCTACATTCAGTTCTTTAGTTTTATCTTTCAAACCGCGCACACATATCGCTCAAGTCATGCTGTCTTGTAAACCGTTTGCTTTAATAAAACTAATGCATCATTCGCGAAATAATTTATTTCCACAAAATGCGCTGAGTCACTTATACCATTTACATATACTAAGAATAATAACGCTCCAGGTATTGACCCCTGTGGTACTCCCAGTCTGTTACTTAAAATCCTTGACAAAACTCCATTAACTCACGCTCTTGGCGACTCTTGGGCGACTTTAATCTGGCAAGTGTCAATTGGGAACTTTCTCATGGAGGGTTTGCTTCCTTCACATACATTCACATTTCAGCAGGCGTCCTTCTTGGCGTTTGAATGACTATGGCAGGTTCCTGTAGAGTTTACCACAGATCCCAGGAGTTTACCACAGATCCCAGTGGTTGAATGGTCACGCCCTATGACACAAAAGACCTCCTAAGTCGCCGTGCCCACCCGTTCGTCTCTGTATCGTCGAATCATTTTGCACTTCACGTGTTGACTGTTCAGAGTAATTATTGTTTTAATTTTTAAAAAACTGACTTTTCTTTGCGTCATGACTTGCTATAGAGATGACTTCCTTAGGATGAAGGATCCGTATTTTGATGACGATCACAGTAATTCATTGGCCGATAGTTTTTCAGGTAGTCACGATGGTTTTCCTACCTCCTTTCATAAGTATTGTTCTTATTCTATTGTTCCTATTTTGTGTTATCTATTTAATCTATCTATGAGTTTTGGTGTCTTCCCCATTTTTTTTAAATCATCTGTGATTATCCCTCATCACAAGCTTAGGTTGCTGGAGAATGGACTGACGAGTTGAAGCCTTCTAGGATACGGCGATCCTCATCTGGACATTCCCAAGTGTTAGTTACACCTCCAAGAGGTAGCAACCGGAAAATGCATCCTAGAACGTAGCCAAGTAACTAACCTCTTGAAAAATCCTCCTAACTCCAAGGTTGTGGTAGGCCATGCCAAGGGAGTCTGCGGTGTTGTCGTCCCCACTGCAGGGCCCAGGGGTAATTGGGTCGCGAATGGCGTTTCCTCGGGCACTTCTGTGGGAGTGGAGGTGGAGAGTATGCTAGACCCTAACAGGTTGGCTTTACCCACGGTACCCACAACACAACAGAAGCAGCTTTGGGAAAATTACCTTTCGAAGGTTCTGCGGCGTCTATGGAGGCTGGCTTGCGCCGGCTGACAGTGCTGTAGCAGTCCTGGAAGAAGGTGGCATTGGCAAAATAATAACTAGCACTTCCTCATGTGCGGCGGTGGGCAGAGATGGTAGACTCTAACGAATTGGCTAGCTGCGCGGTACACACATCAGTAAACGATGCAGACCTGCCTTCCGAAGGGTTAGCTACGGTTAATCCGAGGTTACTTGTCCTGGCTCTTGACTAGAGCTTTATGACCTAGAACCCTTCAATGCCGTAGGTAGAGAAGGGTCGAAGATTGTAAATAACGCATGGACCAAGAAGGAACACTGTAGACGGTGGGACAACATAGATTTCTGCAAATAGACTAGGATTCTAGCAGTGACCCAGGAAACCGAGGATACTGTCGACAGTGGGATAGCTGAATATTCAGTTGCCCCCACTAAGGGAGACTGGGAGGGGACGAAAAGGGACCCGATTCTATGTGGTCTGTTCCTGCTAATCCCCAGAGAGGTGTTTTTAGTGAGTAAAAATCACACTACCGGAGGGCGCGGGCTGTCTTTTGGAAGATTTCACCTCTCCCGCCAAAAAAAAGTCCCTCATCACAAGAATGTTAATCAAAACGACATAACGAATTATAGACTCATTGCAAACTTTGTAAATTTCTTAAGCTTTAGTTTGTAGTTCCTTACAGGACTTCTTAGGATTCTTTAACTTCTGCCTTTCTGAGATTGAAGCTGGGAGACACGTTGACTGCATCTATACTGATTTCAGCAAAGCATTAGGCAGAATCATAGCACTCTAATTCATATATGTCCTTGGGTTCCTCTTACTCTACTTAACGTATCGCAGTCAACGAGTACTGTTTCGCGAGTCTCTATCAGGAGCTATTCTCAACAATTCTGATGTACCCCAGCCATCTCGGTCCTCTTCTGTTTTTTATTTACATTAACAATGTATCTATGTTCTTGGCGAATTCAAAAATTTCATGTTATACTGACGACGGCTCCAGATTTTTCGAATTGTTAATTGTCTACATGACTTATCAACTTTGGAGATACGTTGGGAAATTCACAATATTTTGTTAATAGCAGGACGCCGCAAGCTAGCTAAACAAAAGTGCCAAAATGTAGCCAAACGGAAAAAATAGTCCAGTTTTCTTATTAGTTTTCCTCTCCTCTACATCTCTCAGCCCATTCGTTTCTTCCCTACTCTTATATTACTGCATTAATTTTTTATGGATTTGTTTAAACCCGTAAAAGTCAATAAATCCGGAAAACCCGGACTATCCGAAAAATCAAAAAAATCCATAAATCCGAAATCTGGATTAACTTCCAGCCCTAATAGGTAAGGTGATATTAGAGAGTTTAGTCTTTTTTAATTATTGACAGATTGATACAACTTTCTATTGAAGTAAATTTATTAATTGATTTTCGATATTCACATTTATAAATGCAAAGCATTATTTTGTAATTACGAAAACAAAAGATGAGTAATAAAAAATTATTCCAAATGTCAAGAAAATTCGTAATTTTTACAGTTGTAAATGTTTAGATAAACAGAATTGGTAGCAGTAAGATGAATTTTCGCTTCTAAAAAGAGCGATATACTGCGTAGAGCGCTGTTTGTATTATACTTTAGCTCTAGGCTAAAGCCTATACCCCTGCTATAGCCTAGCTATAGCAGCTTAGCCAATCTCTGGGTAGCAATTCTCAGCCAATTTGGTTGCCTCCAGAAAAACTAACCGTTTCAAAAAATAAAGCGCATGCCCAAAAAATGTTGTGGCAACAGAAAAAAATTTCATAGCAACGAATAAATGGGTCAAGGTTGTGTACAAGATTTGTAATTCTCCCATTCCGTTCCCCGGAACTTGCATCTAAATCCTCAGTCGCCTATTTGAAAGCTGGCGTGTGATTTTGACACTTCATAGCGCTTGGACTTTTCCTACAGTGCATTTAAACATTTTATAGCGTTGTCCCCTGAGCTTTAACTACATCAAAAAAAGGTCTAATTAGAATGCTCTGCAAAGTTTTAACACTGTATTTTAAAAAGGAAAGTGAAAGATATGAGTGAAGTTGGTTACTCGCCATGTTGAAACAGAGAAGGCTCTTACAAAACTATTCATACAAATAATTATTCATGTTGACCAACAATCTGATCCTAATCAAATAAATAAAAACGGTTAAATTAACATCAAAAAGTTTGCTAAGTCGTGTGGACGATGATTAAGTGTAAGTTTATAAACGATCAAATTGCTCCGATTTTTTTAAGTAGAGGATAAATAAATCAGTAAAGCATTTGTTCTAACTATAGCAATAACATTTTTGTTAACACATTTTCGTAATATATACAGGGCGTAAAATTTCTAGATATCAATACGAATAGAAATGATACCTAGACAAACAAAAAATTTTATGGAAGGGGGGGGGGGGGCCAAACTCAACCGTTTGGGAGTTACAGGGTGATTCATAAATTTCAGTTTTCCATGGTATGCACGTTACTCTTTTATTTTTATCTTTTGATCTACTCAATAAAGCGACATCAAACAAACGCTAAACAACTTCTATCCCAATGGCCTTTCCAAAATTGTGAACAATATTGATCTCACTACTACCACTGCAGGTACAGTCACGGCCAAAATTGAAAAAAATGTTTTGAAATTACCAAAATTTCCGCATTTTCCCAAACTTTCTCCGAAATTTATGTAATTAGTATACCTCTTTTTTATTTTTATTGGAGTCCCCGTCTTATTACCTTTCCAAAAAGGTGCAATTTGGCAAGAATTAGCAAAACCGGCATCCTTAGAAATCTCTGACTACCTAATTATTTTATTGTACTTTAGGTAGGAAATTCTTCAAAGAAACAAAATTTTTAAGATAAAAGGTCGTTTGTTTTGGGTTAACAGGTAATTAATTTTAATTATTGCTGCAAAAAAGTTTTAAAAATGTTAGTGTAATTTTGTTTTATTGCCGAATTGTGTGTTAGCCAGTATTCATATCCTTGTAACCTGGCGTTTTGTTACTCGTACCTGATGGAAATTTTGCTATAAAAGAGGGTCAGTCAGCAAGAATACCCATCATAGTTGAAAAACAAATCAATAAGTACGGGTGTTTTTAAGCAAAAATTATTAAAAAACGGCAAAATTTAGTTTTGAGTAATACGCGGATATTCTTTACATTTATGGTGTAGTAGACGGAAAAGAGAGCCCCAAAGAAGAGTACACACACGGACTTTCCAAAGGTTAAGAGAAACAGGAAGTGGCACTTCACACGACCTGGAGACATGACCCGAAACTTTGGCTTCTGGAACGCGACATTAACGACAGAGCGTTTCTGGACCGAATTCTGTGGACAGATTTATGTCAATTTACCAGAAATGATATCACGAGCTTCCATAACCTCCATTCCTGGTCGGAAACTAACCCACGCAGAACAAAGGTGACCTCATTCCAGCAGATTTCAGTGTCAATATTTGGGCTGGTATCATCGGTAGGACCTTCATTTTGCCGCAAGTGCTTAATAGTGAAATTTATGCGAATTTTTTGGACAATACACTGCCACATCTAATAAAGGACAGCTCTATGAATAATCTTAGAGGAATGTTTCACTAACACGGTGGAATACCAGCGCATATGGCTAACATTGTGAAGGTCATACTAAGTGAAAATTTTCCTAACCGCTGGATTGGACGACGTGCTGCTAGATCTCTGCTGCAATATGCCTTAAACAGGGACTTAGAAGGAGATTGTTGAAATGCATCGAAAGTGCCGGTGAAAATTTTTAGCGGCTTTTGTTACTTATCAAAATTAATTGTAATTATTTTTAAATTCAATAAAAATCATTTTAGAATTAATTTGAGTTTAATTTCTTTAAATTGTTGATTTTTATAATATTCTCCGATAGAATTTCTACTTATAAATTTCTAAATACTTTCCCTACATATTGCACCTTTTTGGAAAGGTAATAAGACGGGCAATCCAATAAAGAAGAGGTAAACTAATTACATAAATTTCGGAGAAAATTTGGGAAAATGTTGAAATTTTGGTAATTTCTACACATTTTCTTCAATTTTGGCCGTGACTGTACCTGCAGTGGTAGTAGTGAGATCAACATTGTTGACATTTTTGGAAAGGTAATTGGGGTAGTAGTTTTCTAGCGTTTGCTTGATGTCGCTATGTTGAGTACATCAAAAGATAAAAATAAAAGAGTAACGTGCATACCATGAAAAACTGAAATTTATGAATCACCATGTAACTCCCAAACGGTTGAGATTGCCCCCCCCCCCCTGCCATACAATTTGTTGTTTGTCTAGGTGAGAGCTATAATTTGTATTCGTATTGACATCTAGAAACGTTACACCCTGTATATAGAAAGAACCTAGCGCCATTTGATCTAGCTAGAGCAAAGCTAGATCATACTCTCTTTAAACGTATATGTAGACACATTTCTGTCAGTGAGATTTTCTTTAATTCATTATCCTTAGTGAAAAAATGTTCCTAATATTTGATCCAACTTGGCACAAGCGAGTTACCCAAAAATTCTTTTACGGGACATAGTCCACCGAATGAATATCATATTATGTTGGTTCGAAAATGGCCCTCATGCTTTCAAAATTTAAATTTAAGTATCTAATAATAAAAATGTACTCACTTCTAAGTCAGGACCCGGAAAGGACGAATTTTGTAATTTCTCAAGTTCTTTGTTATACTTTCTAAAAAGTAAAAAGATAAAGTAAACTTTCTTCTAAAATAAATACAAAATGCATACTTATTTAACTCCTCAGTTTTCTTTCGTTTTTCTACTTCTTTATTAAGTCTCTTCTTCCAGCAATCATCCCTCTGCGATATAATATCTAGACAGTGCTGTAAAGTACTTATAACCCCAGCTGTTGTCTCGCGGAATGTAATTGATTCCCCTTTAAAATCAATAGGTTTGAGTCCATCACCCAAATCAAGCGGCTTACCGTGATTTTTATTTATATCAGCGCAAGCATCAAAATACCTATTTAAATAAAAAAAAAATTTACAGTATACAAATAACTTCAAATTATTTAGTTTTACCTTTGTAAAGTTTCTATTTGACCATATAAAATATCTTTAAAGGTTTCAATTTCATTAACTTTTTCTCTTAAATTGCGTCCTGTGCGCTTTAAACTACTTCCACTCGCCGTTGACAATGTATTTGATTGCAAAGAGACAGTACTTCCATGTCGCTTAAGAGAAGCACTTTCCACACTTGAGCGATCTGCCTAGATAAACAAATACATAGCCTATTGTATATGTTTTATGAAAAAAAAATTTACCTTATAGGACTGAAGAACATCTACCCAATGAGTCTTATCTTCGGGAGCCTCAGCCCGTAAATACCAAACACAATTATTAACTGCAACATCGAAGCGGCACTCATCAAATTCGTGACTCTAGAATAAAAGTTTTGTACCTCTTTCATTAATTTAATATATAGTATATAGATTAAGCAATACTATCAAATTAATTTGTTTAGACATATTTTTTATTATATATAAGGTTATTCGATCACAGTACATGCAGTACTCGTAAATATTGAGACATCAACACTCTCAATCAAATTTACCTCCTATTGACGTATATTTTTAAACATACAATGAAAAAAAAACTAAAAAAAACCTGAAATTTTTACTCTTTAATATAAACAGAGTAGAAAGAAATCAAAGAGCAGAGCAAAAAATCAATGCGGGATGCAAGACTAAACATTTCCGCATAGAGTTAGTGAATCAAGTCAGCATGCAAAAATACCACTACTACACCATTAAGGGCAATCTTCTCCTACTAATAATTACGGTACTATACTTTAAATTGCTCTATTTTATTTTTAATAGACAAACCAAGGAATATTTTATATTTTCCCTAAGTCCACCAATAGAAATGAACGTCCTATCTCATGTTGAAGTTAGTTAGCAGATTCTAAGAAAGCAGTGGTTCTCTTGGGTACTTTGGTCAGTCTGTTGGGAGGAGAAAAGCAAAGAAAACTGAAAACTGTTCATAGAAAAATATTTTTTTTAAAGACAGTTGAACCGCGCTAAAACCTAAAATAATTTTTCATTTTATATCTATTACGATATCTTGAAGTCGGTGCAAATTAAACAAACCAAAGAATAAAACAAATGTATTTGATCGTCCTTTCTATGATTCCGTGAGCTAAAACGTTTAGGTAGTTTTATATATTATCTTCAATTGTAGTTGGGAAGTTGTTTTGTTTAATTTGCAACCCCCCCCCCAACCCTAGGTCAACATTTTTCCATATAGTAGCAATGTGGGATCATACTGTATACAATAAGAGGAAGAAATTGGGTAACGGTTACGAAGTTAGACTAACCCTTCCTCTTCCCAACCCACTGCAGGAACATACTTTTCCTTCATTAGCAACAAGGGAATCATCCAAATCGGTCCACGCATTAGGAAGTTGGCTTTCAACCCCCCCCCCACATTTTTACCAATCGGGGAACATACTCTACCCAACAAAGAAAGAAGTTACGAAGTTAGACTACCCCTTCTCAACTCCACCCTAGGACCAAATTAATGGGGGAGCATACTCTATACAACAGAAAAAGAATCATTAAAATCGGTACACGCGTTACGAAATTATGTCCGGCCATACATAAATAAAATACATGTCGAACTTAGTACCTCTTTGTTTTTGGGAAGTCGGTTAAAAATACTAACAAATAAAAGAATCATCGGATTATTCATATTACTGACAAATAAATGCTGCTTTCAATAACTTTTATAACTTCTTACTTTACTTTTCTAATCATTCCAATATATTCTCACATAGAATTTGCTAGTCGGTCGGGAACAAGTGGACGCTATTCAGATCAGAAATAGTTGGTGGACGCTATTGGGATCCTAGTCAAACGATGGCTAAAGTTGGGTAAAGTTTTTTTCAAAAGCAGTATTAAATATATTATTAGTATAATAAACAAACGAGAATTAATTATTGTTATTGAGAATCGTTTGTACATATGAAAAACACTGACGAAATTGAAAGTTCTTGTATTTACTCAGTACATATAAATTAATGTAGCCCGCACCTTCCGATAGAGTGACATTCTTACTCACTAAAAACACCTCTTCTAGCAGCTGTACTTTTATATACAAATTTAAAAAAAATTCTAAAAATAATAAACCTTGAAAGTCTTTGTCTAATTAATTCTCTGTTATTTTAATTAACCTGTTTTATAATATAACACATTTTAACTGTCAGAAAAGAGAAAGTAATATATTTTACTAATTTTTCAATGCGACTGTTATCAATTTCAGTGTTCTAGGAATGATCATTTAAAGAAGGAAATATTTTGTTTATATTAATTATAATATTAATGTTTATATTAATTATATAAGTTTGTGATTAGTAATAACGGCATGTTATCTGCTTTAACACCTGAACACAAAGGCAGCCGAAATTAGAAGGAATATATATTTGTCAAAATTTTACATCATTCCCAGTAAATAATTTATGTGCTAAATTTTAAGAAAATCAAGGAGATGAAGAAAAAGTTCATAATATAACAATAATTGAATGCAATAAAAATTCTTATTTATTTAACTAAATAAATATTTCCATATCTAATAAAATATATTTTTAATTTTCAATATTGTCCCCTGTAATTATGGCAGTACATACCAAAGTAATATTGAATAAAAGTCTGATTTTAGCCGTTTGCCGTCAGGTGCACAGGGGGATAACATGTAATACGAGTATTACGTGTCGTAACTGTGTGCACTCCACTACAACCTTCCCGTGGTGGCGGCTAGAAACAGACTTTTTGGTACGGTCAGGTCTCTGCCAAGAGTGCTGGCTGGGATATAGCCGGGCGGAGAGAAGGTAACTCTCTTAAATCAAATACAACCCCGTTACATAATTATGGACAGTACGACAAAAAATGATTCAACTCGGGCGAGGATATACGCACAAACGTCGGTGGAAGCTACCTGGCTTGTGGTTAGGGACAGGTCGCCAGTAGCAGGAACATCGATGACGAACAAGGCAACGAACAAGGACAATGACACTGCCACACGAACGGAACTGACTGTGTTAGAAACAACTACTTCTTGCCCGACCGCAGTGAGGAATAAGCCTATGCTTAGGAAGCGGAACGGTTCGGATATGAAATGGTTAAGGAAGCTTCGGGCGGTTGGGATAAGCGATAAGACGATCTCGGAGATGCTGATCAAAAGATTGGCAGAACCTGCGCGGGAACTCTCTCGCTCGGAACAGCAAACTGCACTTCCTAAGGGAGACATTGGCGGAATTGCCGATACGGCAAGGAGACCGATGGGGGGGATGAAAGACTCCGGATGTGCTTGGCAAGACGAGGAAGCAGGCTAATGCCGGATCTGCAACAAGCAAGGAAGGAAGAGTGTGAAGAAGGCAGAGACTGCCAACAAGGGGAAGGTTATACCTGCAACCAAGAAGGAAGTGGATGGCGGAAAAAGAAATACATCGGAGGAGATTACCCTCCGTTACCGAAGAAACTAAGAACAGGAAAGGCAGCCACTTTCAGTGAAGTGGTAAGCGAATCACTGAAAGTGGCAATAATAGATGGAAACCACTCTGAGGGCAAGATCGTGGACCCAACAAACCAGTTGAGTCTAACGACAAAGTCAAGGAGTGGCAGATAGAAGCCTTGATGAGCGAATCGGACTTTGTCCCAAGGTTTCACTGGAGTGGCTTTTTCAATGGCCTCTTCAGGGTAACCTGTGTTGATATGAGTACGCTGGATTGATGAAAGCGATGGAGGTGGGCAGAAACCAGAAGAAGCGGGCCCAACGTATGTGCTGTTTAGGTATAACAGGGTCTACCAGGTCAACACCGACAAGGGCCTTGGAGGTCATTCTAAATATAACTCCACTGATATTCTATGTTAAACAAGTAGCACTTAACTCGGATATACGTTTACGAATGAATAAACTGTGGAAGGTAAGGGGAAGAAGAATTGCTGGGACTTCAAAACTGGTAATACAATTTTGGAGGCTATCTTGAAAACTCAGTTCCCGACAAAAAGTGAATGTATCAACAATAGGGTGATTCAAGAAACACTTTAGCGATTTACACAGACGGCTCAAAATGCGAGCGTGGTTGTGGCTTTGGAATATCGTGCGAGGAACTAAACCTGGATTTATGGAGATTGGTAAACGACTCCTCCTCTGTTCTTCAATGTGAAATCGCAGCGATAGAGATAGGAGCTAAACAGCTAAAAGAACAGGGGGTAAGATCCTCCAGGATTGTAATATGCACGGATAGCCAGGTGTCCATCAAATATTTAACTAACGCCGCGGGAACTGTGGCATCGCAGGAAATGAAAAAGCAAATGAGGTGGCCCGAAGGGGCTCAACTGAGGACACTCCAGTAATGCTCAACCTGAGCATACCCATCCATGAAATCAGAAAGGAAATCATGGAATGGGTAACGAGGAGGCACAAAGAAAATGTGAGGGATCCGACATCGCCAGACATACAAAGGCGTTTTGGGGAACCCTCAATGCACATAAATCTGAAAAGATCATAAAGCTTAACAAAGCCAAACTGAAACTTCTTGTTGGCCTTGTGACAGGACATGCAAGATTAAGGGCTCATTGCATAAAAATAGGAAGGGCAAACACTAGTCTATGCAGGGGATGTGGGGAAGAAAATGAGACCATATTACACGTTTTCGGCCAATGCCCAGCCCTAATGCAAAGAAGGTCTAGAATCTTAGGAACATACTACTGCGAAGATTTAGCAAAAGTTAAGAAATCAGGGTATAATCGAATTACCCTATTCGTTACGGGGATAAGTTGGCTCGACAGTGGACTTTAAGGTACGCTGCCGAGCAGGGGGCGTACAACGGGGCACAAAGTCGGATTTTTTATAGGAAATATGTGTTTTCAATTAAGAAGGTCAGCATATACACTTTGTATTTTTTTATATTTTTACTTGTAGTATACACCGCCGGTGACCCATGGTTGTTTTTTTGCTGACAACAGATTACAATAAAAACGCCATGGG